>OY728126.1:2067902616-2070541782 GCA_963277665.1 Viscum album | reverse complement strand
CCCAACACCCCTTGTACACTACCCCCAAACCCCCTGGACACCCCCCCCCTTCATGGACAACCTCCCTCCTCGACACCCCCTGGACACCACCTCTCCCCCTACAACCCTATCCCTTGCATTGAGTTGCAACAGTAACCCGAACAGGGTTTCTATAATATGAGAGATATAAAAGAATGACTAAATATGTTGTCTGCAACCATTATTTTTGAAATATTAACATTACATAGAGTATGAAGCATTATAGATTTTATTGTCCCAAATTTACAAAAATGAGTTATTGATGCTAATATAAAGTGAATCCAAAAGATGATAGATGAATTTCCACATTTGGAATATTTATTGAAGTGAGAAAATAATTCAAATATGTTTTTAAAATATGATTCATAGAAAAATGATATTTTTTATCCAAAAGAGAAAGTACTGATCGGTGTAAGAAAATGCATCAATGGAAGCTAAATGAGATAACATGGAAAAAGTTCATAAGAATTTAATATAAGATAAAATATCTTAATAGGGGTGTCCATGGGTTGGTTTGGTTAGATAAAATTTTGTGACTTGACCCGATCAAAATGTATTGGGTTGGGTCACATGCTTTGTTAGTATCTGACCGGACACATGGCCAAAGGACCCAACCCAACCCGTTGTGGGTCAGGGTATATATGTAAAACCCAACCCAGCTTGATGGAACTGTAGTTGACTCGGGACCCAACCCCACAGCCCCCACCCCACCTGCAACTACCCTTCTCCCCTCCCTTCACCCCCTGCCTACAATGCAACAGCCACCCTACCCCATGCATCCTTTTCCAGCAATGAAACATCCCACCACCCAACCCCTGTAGATTCTCCATGCATTGCCTCCCCCTCCCCTCCCCTCCTCCCCAGCCCCTGCTGTGGCCCCTATCCCCTCCCCTCATCCCCTACTTGTATTGAAACAACCCCTACCCTCCCCATGCACCCCCACCTGCAATACAACACCCCCAACCTCGTCCTCCAATGAAACATCCAACCACCATCCCACAATAGTTTCCCCCTACACCACCTCCCCCCTCCCCTACCATCTCCCCATCCCCCTACCTATAATAAAATAGCCCCTACCCTCTCCCTGGACTTCCATCGCCTACAATGAAACCCCCCCCATCCCCCATCAATACCCCTCCCTCTACCTGTAATGCAACAACCTCTACCCTCCCCCCTGCACTCCCCCATCCTCATGAGCTCCCCCAACCCCCTCCCTTCAATGCAATATCCCCTACCCTCCCCTAGCCCCCTTTAATGCCCCCTCCCCTCTACCCAGCCCCCTGCACTTCCTTCTCCATACATACAATACAACTGCACCCCTAACCCTTCCCCAGCCCCTACACTGCATGTCCCCTCCCATCAAGGTGTAATGGATCTCCCTCCCATCAGGGTTTCAAAACTAGAGCTTCAAGGATATTTATAATTGGTTAAATAAAATCTAATTATTTTCTGATTGGTGAATGATGCATATTTGAAAGGTTATCTTCCAAATATTATTTCCCACACTGGAGCTCAAGATAAAGGAATGAGGTTTTGGGTATAACTCTCTTATGATGGGTATCTTAAATATTCATGAATGATATTTGATTTTCAATCCCATAGAATGTATGTATCCCCATCACACAGGTATGGTTTAGAGTTAGAGGATTAAGCTTGTCAATCTATCATTATAGATGTTTATGGGATGTAGATTTTACTAATGGTGTCCTGATTAAATTTTACTCTGAAACTAAGAGGGATAGATTTGGAAATTTTACAAGAATTATTTTTGAAATTTAACTTTGATCTACTTTAATAGTGATTGTTATATTGGCTACAAAGAATCATAGTTTTGAACTCAATTTTGAGTTTGATAAATTTCCATTATTTTACGACTCTTACAAGTGAATTGGTTATATTATTGATAAATGTGGGGGGGGGATGGAGTGATCCCTATGTAATAAAAGAGGGAATATATCTAATGGTTGTAGGAAAGGTAATAAAATTACGAAGTGGTCACATAAAGTTGGGAATATGCAATATAATGGGAATGATACTGTAATATCTATATCTTATGATAAGGTTGTGGTTGGTGAATATGTCTAGAACCGTCATCCTAATGATTATTGATCCTCCTAATAGGTAGAGAATTATTAGGATCTTAGGGATCCTATAGTATTGGAATCTGATGTCCAAAGTGGGATGAAGGCTTAGAAGAAGGTACTGTGGGGTGACATGGATGAATTTCAGCATCCCGAGAATGATGAATTGGAAACTAGCACAAGTATGTATTTTTAAAACATACTTAAGGGTCCCTTGATAAAAGGATTCCTAATCAGTATAAGGAGGATACTATCTTTGGTCTTCAACATTCTCATGAGAAGTGGTTTAAAGATTGGGGAACTAATCAAAATTTGGTGGCTTCATCCAAATATATTTTTAGTAGTGAGGCTACTAGGGAAAATAAGATTACCAGAATGCCAATGGCCATAGATACTCCAGGTAACATTTCAAGTAGTAGTGGGTAAGAAAAAATAAATTCAATTACCAACACTAATTTAATTTATAAAACTTGGATCACAATAGGCACGAGTCGGGTCAACAGATTTGAGTGGAGTGTGTCATCAAGAGCAAGGGATGTCGTTAGATTAAAAAATGGTTGGAACCCCATGACTAGATCAATGCAGTAGGGGCCGTACAACACATCTGAAGCTGCATAAGTGACAATAGGGATGCTGAATTCTAGAGATACTGGAACTGCATTGCAAAAAAAAATCATGAACACAATCCATACAAATGACCGTTAAAAACCTTCTTATAAGTGAAAACCCAGAAAAATTTACGGTAAATTAAACCTAAAATACCCTAATCCAGAAAACAAAATTATTCATAATAATGAATTTAATATGTCCACATGGGGAATTGGGCCAAAGGCAGGCACTACATCAAATTTTTTTAATGCTTGTTTGTTGTATATGATATTATATCTATACATATAGATAATTTTTTTTAATAATTTATGCATAAACATTCCAACACCAAAGAAACACATAAATGTTGAAACATGAAGTTTATTAAGATTAATGATTACATAGAAGAAACACCAGTACACAGTAGCAAAAATTGGCTAATAACACTAAAGGATCCATCACTCAGTATGATGTGGTAAGATGGGAAAAATCCTTAATATTACAAAAGTGTTATAAAGATCATTAATTCGATGAAAATGGTCATAGACTAGAAATCGATGGATTGAAAACCAGTAACATGAATGGATACCTCGGAGAGAACATTGATAATTTGATCAATGTACCACAATTTATCCAATGAAAACCAACATTATAAAATAGTAGCTTCTAATATTAATATAAAGAAAACTGTGAGTCAAAATGCAACTTGAACCAACTAAAGTGGTTCATAGAACAATGTTGCAACAAGTTCATAGAAAGAAGAGGCCATTTCTATAACATCATATAATAAAAGATAGAGAAAAAAAATTCATTAATATAAAAAATCCTAAGAAATTAAAATAATTATTAGAGTAATTGGCATCAAAACTAAAAAGATGTCATGAATTATTACGAGTTGTATCTTTCTACAACTACAGTTAAACCAAATCCAGTATAAAAGATCTGATGTCCCCACTGGATTGGGATGTGCATAGATGATGTCCACTATGAGAAATTACACTTGTATGGGTGAAATATTATACATGTACCCCATAACATTTTACAAAGAGAAAAATCATAAAAGAAAAAATAACGTTTGGGAAATATTTTATTTTCAAATACCCATCACTAAGATCAAGCCTAACATTTAAAAAAACATTGGAACTAACTCTTCCACATTGGAATAAATTTTGGTAGAAAGATCTCTTTTTAAATATTTATCACTTATTTCTAGATATGCAATTATTTCATTCACTATATGATGAAAATTGTTTTCATTTATGAGTATATAAACATATTCTAGAGCCCTTTCATTAATTGATGCATAAGAATCCTAAAACATAAATCAACTATATAAAACATATTCAAAATTTTCTATCAAAATAAAACTTTCTTGAAGTCTAAGAAAATAATATATAGATTCACCACATAAATGCATCACAAAGAAAATGAATTCAATTTAGGACATTGAAAAATCAAAAAAAAAATGAAAAAAAAGTATTAAATGTTTTTTAAATATGAAAAAATAAGGCGAAAACAGACAAACATGAAAAAAAAAACTGTATGGTATGTAAAAGAGAAAAAAATCACGCTATTAAATTACACAATACACAGTAGCATTATACATGAAATAATAATAAAAAACATAAAAATTGGCAGCCAACGTAGAAAATTATATACAAAATAGATATTTATAAGCCTACAACATATCTATTAATCATATGAAGAAAATAATCAACCATTTAAGATAAAAAAGGTTTATCAAATATAAAATCAGATTGACGAAACAACACCTTTACACATTCCAAGATAGTTTCTCTTTGCCTCTACACTTATTGAGCATCTACTATAATAACATTCATCAGCATGTTTAATGCAACATATTTGAAAAGAAACAACATACAAGCTATAACACCCTATAGCAAGAAACCGATAGCAAGATAAATAAGACACTTAAAAAATAAAATGTCATTTTGGTAAAATAAATTAATTTAAAATCAATTGAAAAATAGAATACACATTATTAAATTAATATTTAAAAATAAATTTTACACACACCATGATTATGGTTGTCATAAAAATGAAAATGAGGGAAATTGAAGTTAAATGCCCTGAGGAATCTTCCATGGGATTTAGGTAGTGTCTTATGTATCAAATGTCATCGATTAGGGTTTTGGATTCTTATGGAGTATCCTTATTTAACATAGAAATATGAGTTAACTGGATTAAACTTGATCTATTTTGATGGAATACCTCCATCGTAAGCTATGGGTTATAATAATACCATTATTCTAAATGTCATTGATCGTTCCTTGAGTTTAGACAGAAATAATGGATTAAGAAGAATGGAAAGGCTCACCACTTAGTATTTTTTATGAGTTTTATTGAGAGAGAATGCTATATTGGGCCATATTGGTTCACATGGATTATAATTCCCTTTGTTTCCTTGGGGTTTTACACTATTACCATTTTGGATTTGACATGTACCATGACTATAGACTCCCTAGAGAAGGAAAAGGTAAATACCAAATGATGTTGCGTGCCATTGTAGAGATCAAGAACCAGTAGTATTTTTATTACACTTTAAATTAAATTATAAAATTTTCAAATATTAATATCATAATGAACAATTGATTATTAAATAACAACTGAAGGAAAAAAACAATTGAATTTTAATTTTAGGGAATCCATCTTTTGAGTCATACCAAGTTATAATAAAACCTGATAGTTTCTACCATGGAAGTTGGGAACCTAAGCTATTATCAATATCATATTGTATATTTATATTTGGGAAAGAATATTATGTTTTTGATTGAATGGTTTCTGAGGCTAAAAAATGTTTTTGGGTCCAGGTTGATACTCAAGACCATTTTTCATAGTTTTCATAGTTTTATCTTCTGATATTCTGGTTATATTATGACTACCTGAATGTATTTTATAAAATAATTTTTTTATTGTGTGGATTATTTTGATTATTATTGAAACATTTCATTGTGTCATAAAATTTATTTTTTACAATTTTTTATATTTGTATGTTTTTTTCTAATATTTTTTAATCAAATATGCGGGTATAGTCTCCAACCATACTACATGAAACTCTCACTATTAGTCAGCATCCTCCATTATAAGGTTCGGCATTCCTGGGGTATTATATCTACTAATGGTGAAAGAACTGATTGGTTTTAGGACCCATTAAAATGTTATTAGTGGTTTATTTAGTCTTAATATTTTGGAAAGGTAATACAATAGAGTATGAATGTGTCAAGACATGGTGTGGAGATTTTCCTTGGGACTAGCCAACCCAAGTGTGAGGAAAGTCCATGTTCTCTATGACTAAATTTCAATTTATACTATTCGATTATATAATTGATCTAATTTAATTGAAATTTAATTTATCTAATCCCTTATTTTGGAATTTTGGGGTTAATATAAAATTTTAATGTGTAATAGAAATAAGTTTGAATTATATATATATATATATATATATATATTGGTGACATGGTTGGTATTAGATGTGGACCCTATGTTTGGGTAGTTGTGGATTTTGAGAGTACCAGAGTTATGTGGTATCCCTATGATGAAGAGGCTCTAAAACTGTAGTTAATTATTATGTTGTTCATAGTGTGAGAGAGCTTAGTTTGAGATCTGTAGTTATTACTTGTGAAATTGTTAATTTATGGTTGACCTGGGAGTGGGTAGGTCAAAATTAATTTCAATGGGTGGTGGAAACATAAAAGTAAGTACTTGGAATGTTAAATTCCATGTTCCTTTGATATAGGGATAACTGCAACCCATTGTTATGACCACTCTTATGGATAATGTGTGGAGTAGGTTTGAAAGACTGGTTACCTTATTTAGCATGACTCAAGGTTTGTAATTTAGAATATTCTGACCTTTGCGGGTAACCCATCAGACTGGTTGGACATTTTTTAAAAATATTTAGGTGTGTGAGGCATTAGTAAAAACTTCAGTTTATGATATCAATTCACACAAATTTTACTGTGTATTTTGGAAAGGTGGGTTAGGTGACTTGGGTTCTCTAGGATAAGTACTTAAGTTCTAGATCTTTTTTCCCGATGGATGGTTTGGGGAAGGTAAGTCTCATTCAGATTCCTAGCCTAGGTGACCTTGGTACATTTCATGTAGAACTATTGTATTCATAGTGAATAGAATGTCTGGTTCCCATGGGTTATAACACTCTTGGAGGAGTTTGGGTTCAGGTATATAGATATACATGGTGATCTTGAGATGAATACACTACATGAGTTAGTGTTTTGATAGAGTTTACTATTTTCAAATGAAAAGTGATTATGTGTATGGACCTATAAACTCAAGATATGATTTTATAACATTAGTGATACTATAAATGAACTCTAATTGACTTATAAAATGTTGATATCATTATGAGTTTTTATTTACGTTTTCTGACATGGTGAGATGCCTATGGTTTCAAGAAGAAATAAGGGAGCTCTATGCCTGGTGATATTAGAATATATAATTGGAATTTATAGTTTCTAGGATGTGCGGGGATAGTATATATTAAATTTGGGTCATTAAATCTTGCATATATTTTTCATTATATGTTTTTTCATGAGCATGTAGCCACTGAGTTTTAAGGTAATCATAGAGCCACCCATGTGTGGAGATACAATATATTGTTTCAATTGTGGAGTAGAATACCACTACATCACGGAAACTAGAACATGGAACTGGATATATCATAAATCAACCATAATGTTAAATATTTTAGGTGTTTTATTGGTGTTGTGGAAGGTACGAGCCCAAATATTTTTCTTTATAGTATATTGTTTCCTATATAGTGAAAAGAAAATAACCACTCAGGAGTTTTAATGATAAATTAAGGGGTGAACTAAATAAACTATATATGGGTTATGATTTCTATCTCCGGGGATTGGTGTATTTCCTAGACTATATTGTCACAATTCTAGAAGAATTAAATGTCTCAGTAAAAAATATGGACTCGGTGGTGGATAATGTCATGCATCAACACTAGCACTAGAAAAGAGATGTGAAATAAATGGGGTAATTTAATAGGTATTTCCCTGAAGCTTCTCAGTTCTAGGAGAATAATCTGAAACACAACAATAAATTTCCATAATTGATTATAGAGTAGTCTCATGAGTGATCAATTTCAGTTGATGATTACAAGAGGGTAGAGTTAAATTCAAAATTGGAAACAAATATGGTGGACATTATCTGAGAACCAATTTAAACCAATTATGTATGGAGACCAAGATAGAGAATATTGCTACCAATAGGAAATAAAAATATGTCTCTTAATTACATGTATTGAATGGTAGGGGATCAAGAAGCTATAAAATTAATGAAAATTTTCACTTCCACTACTATGTATAATCAGCTCTAATGAAATAACTTATGTATTATAAAATAGAGAGTAACATATGGGAGACTTATTGGAATATTTATGTGGGAATGGAATATATAAAGGACCTCAACAACATGGTCCAATATTAGTATTGTTTTCAATTATATAAAAAGAACAAAATTCAGTGGCATAAAACATTGTAAATGAAAATTATGTTGCAATAAAAATGCGAGGAAGTATAATTTACCTCTATGATGAATGATTATTTATTAAATAAAAAATTAAAAAGAGAAATTTTTTAGTACAAATTTTGAAGCTATTAACCTGATCCTTAATTATTAGTGTGTTTGGTTATATCCAAAGAAAAAAAATGTAGTGGTATAAAACATTGTAAATGAAATAAGATATTGCAATAACAATGAGAGGAAGTATAATTTACCTCTAAGATGAATTATTATTGATTAGATAAATAATAAAAAAGATAAATTGTGTATTCAACTTGGTGAGGCTCCTGATATAAGAATAAGCGATTCATTTAAAATGAATAAAAAATCTAGGGAAAGTAATTCCATACCTAGATGCAATAAATCAGCTGAGAAGTTTTCCGAGAGAGGAAGACGAGAGGGGGGAGGGGGACTTCACTGGAGCTGGGGGATAGGAGGTGGAGTTTAGGAGGTTGAGGTGGAGGTGAAGGTCGGGTGGTCGAGGTTGGGAGTGGAGGCAGATCCGGGAGGTGGAGGTCAGGGAGGGGAGGAGAGGGACAAGAAGTGGTGGTCTGATAGCTGGGAGGCGGAGAATGGCGAGGGGATGAGAGGGATATGAGGCAGAGGTCAGATGGATGGGAGGTGGTGGTTTGTGAAGGGAGGAGAGGGACGTGAGGCGGAGGTTGGGGAATTGAGGGTTCAATCTGGGGGGCATGATGGAAGGGTGAAGGGGAGGAGCGCGATGGAAGAGTAAAGGAGGAGAAGCCTGATGGAAGAGTGAAATTGGGGATTGAATACCCATAGTTTTAGTAAAACCGTGGGTATAGATAATAAAAAAACACATATACCCATGTTGTTTCAAAACTGTGGGTATAGATAAGTTAGGAAAGACCCCCTTTCCTGTAGTTTTTATATTATGTCCCATAAATTTTATTTTTTGAATACAAATTTTCCTACTATGTAATTTTTTTTGAGAAAACCCTTTTTAAATGTGACTTCAATTTCCAAAACATCATATTTTTCACCTATTGAAATGTTTCTTGTCCACTCAAAAATAATGATGTCTTATGACCACGTATAATTTATATTATTCATTTTCGAAAAAAAAAGATTATTATTGAAATTATGTTTTATGAAATCCTTATGAAATCCATTCTCTTCTTTGGGTTTATTCAATAATTTTGATTATCATACATATATGTGTTATGCATGATTATGATCATTTATTATCTTATGGATGGGCCCAAAATTATATAGCCCTCCAATGAATTGGGTATTTTTTTTACCTCAGGAGAGTATCATCATTACAAAAGTATCATTTTATAGTGTTATAATAGTTCTTCCTTAGTGATAAAAAAACTGACAACCGTAGCGTGGATAAATGGCCAATGATTTTTTCAATGCAAGAAAAGTGTTGATAAAGGTGTTATTTATCAATGCAAAAAAGTATGATAAATCACACATTTATAAATGATTCTAAAAGAACTAATAATCTCCCCTTTTTAAATTAATTTACATGTGACGATTAACGACTCCATTATCAGTTCAATTAGTAGAGCTGATAAATTTAAACATTTCATTGTGATGGAATAATACACAACAACACTAGAATCTGGGCATGAAATGTGGTGTAAAAACACAATGAATCTCCAAAAAAATCCCAAAATATAGAAGCATAAAACTGAAAAATTATATAAAAATAAATAATTTAAATGTAATAAAATTTCCAACAAATATTCATGAAAAAACACAATTATATAGTATGTTATAGTTTTTACTAAAAATAATGTTAATTTATAGTAAAAAAGGTGAACTATGAGTTATACCAGTCAAACAATGATTCAGATTGAGGTGTAGATAATATATACACATCCAAAATAACATATGGATCATTTTCATGATGTACTAAATCTATTTTGAATGTGTTTTATTTAATTTTGAGTACGTTAGTTTTTTCACTAAAATTAAAGTCAGTTTTAATAAAAAGTCATACATGGAGTCATACTAGTCACATCATGCATCATATTGAGGTGTGTCTAATTTTTACATGTCCTAAATGAAATATGAATCATATTCCTAAAGTATCAAAATAAAACAAATGTATTTCCATGGTTTTGAGTGTACCACTTAAGATTTTTTTAAAAAAATGTCATTTAAAAAGGGAAATGTGAACTTTTAGTTATATATGATGCATCATGGGTGGGTTTTTAAGTAAAATTAAATAATACATGTCAAAAATGAATTATAAATAAGTTTCTTAAATTATCAAGACAATCTGATCTTGTTAGCTCATTTTTTGTGATTAAGACTTCTTTTCTGAAATGTCAATTTTAAACAAATAATAGACACTCGGACCCATATAACTCATAAAATGAGTCAGATTAAGATGTGGTTGGTTACTATATTCCACAAATTACTTATGGATCATTTTCCTAGAGTAAAAAATCAATAAAATGATTTTCTCAATTATGAATATGTTAGTTGTTTTTTCACTAAAATTAATCTTAATTTGGAATAAAATGATGCACTCTAAGACATACCAGTCATAACATGTATAATATTGAGGTTTAACTGATTCGAACATGTTAGAAATGATTTATGGATCATTTTTCGAATGTATCAATATAATATTAATGTCTCTCCTTGGTTTTGAGTATTAAAGCTCTATTTTTTTCTAAAATGTCATTTTAAACTTGAAACATTCACTTTCAGTAGTATAGGGTTCATTATTTTCAAGATTGATATGATATTGATTCGTTCACATCACAAATGATTTATCAATAATTTTACTAAATTATCAAGACAATATTAGTATGTTTTCTATGTTTTCATTGAGAGACACTTTTTTTTTAAATTTCAATTTTAAACTGATAACTGGCACTTTCACCCCATCCCTCCTCGACGACCATGATATATCAATGCTGGTTTTCCTACAATAGTTCATTCTTACACCATCTCACTTTGGGGGTGAATTACACACTTATTTACTCTATCATTTATGGTTGACTACAATGCACCATAAATGATTTATCATTGTCAGGATTGATATATTAATCTCATGTTTCCTAATTTATATTGTGTTAATAACTTAATGGTGGATAGGGATTTAATTATACCTATATATCCCTAATATTTAACTTCATAAGAAGAGTTTATTATCCTCTATATGATTTTTAGTGGAAATTAAGGAAACATTATTATGGAAATAGTCAAAGATAAAAAAAATTCAAGGGATGATTAAAATTAAATCGATATTTCATTATATAAATTTTCAATAAAATAGTGAATGTATATCGTAACATTATTGTTATATCTTTTTAAAGCATTTCTATGACTAAAGGTTGGATGTGGTGCTATGAAACAATATTAATCAGCACATTCATCCTCCTTTTGACCCAAATATAACTAATAAACATTGACTTATTGGGACCAAGAAGTTGGTAACATTGATTCCAACCGACATCAAATTTTATACCCTAACTTCTTACCTTGATAATTTTATTCCCCACTATGATGTGGCATAATTGTGTTTGTCATCAACATGTTGTTGATCCCCTAATAATTCTATAGTTTTATCATAAACAACCTATTCTTCATCGGGATTGGTAATATCATCCTGTGTAGAAGACATTGTTTTTATGAGTAGTAAAATATTTAATTTTTTTTTTAATAATTATAATACAATATACTCCATACATAAAATTCTACATTTTATTTCAACATCTATGAAAATTTTGATAGTATTGAACTGAGATATAATTATTCAATACTATAGTTCAAATAACATCCACTTACTTTATTTAACCTCTCCTTAGATGATTGATTGTATTCCGCATCTTTATGATGGATTTTAATCCTTCATTCAAAAAATCTTTCCTCTCATCATTTTAGTTCCAAATTTACAAGATGGCATAACTCTTGAAAAGTTATTATTTCATTTTATTTCTTGATATCAATACCCCATATTTTGTTGACATCCACCTATGTTTCATCAATTAATCTTACTAAAAGACATTCCATACGTAGTAATTGCTATCATATTGGATAACTACTACATAGAGTAGTTCCAAAAAACATAGAATCAACAAGGTATGAGTTTCAAGAACCAAAATGCAATAATAACTGTTTATGAAAAAAAAGGCCCCTCAGACTAACTTGAGAAAATAAACTAATCCCCATTGAGTTGCACCAACTCTATCTAATTTTACTAGTACATTTTATTCACCTCTATATGAAATTTAAGGGCACTATATACATTTGTGTTTAAGAATAAATTAAATGAAATTTAAATTATGGATTCTAACAAATTAAATTTCAAAAATAAAGGATTGAACTTTCAAATCCACATGACTTCCACTCTAATTCATTTACTTCCACTCACAATCATTTATTATTTTCCACTTCCTATATAATATTTCTTATTTACGGATTATAGGAAATAAAAACTTGTGGTGGTATTGGTGTGAGGCATTGGGATAGCCTTATAACCTTCCATTTCATCAAGCTTCCTAGAGGCTGTGTCCTTATGATAAATTCAAAGGCATAGTTTGGGACCTCATCTCATTTTGGGAGGAAAACCTACAAGTGTCAGATTGGATTCCTTTAGAATATATCAAGGATCAAGGGGAAGAGAATAAAAAATTGTCTATGTTGTGTTTTTTTCACAAAAAAAGTGTGCAACATTATTATTTTCAAGGGGTCACCCAACATCATATTATTCTCATCTGTGTATGCATAAATATTAATAGGATACAATGTGACAACACCCAAATTTAAAGTATTTTTTTATGATTTTTATCAATCATAACCAAGTGATTCATATAATAAAATACATATTATGAAACTAAAAAAATAAGTCATTATGTTTTCATTGATATTTAGGCATCTTTTTTTTTATTCTCATGATGTAGTAAATGAGGAAGAAGAAAGGCTAAAAGAGTTAAAGAATGAGTTGGGTGATGTGATATTCAAAGATATGGTAGTGGATTTTATGGAGATTAATGAATACAATCTATGTGGGAGGTATATAATTATAGAACATTGGAACCAAAATGATGGGAGGAAGTCTAGTTTGAAAGAGGGAGTCCAATCCACTGTTAAGAGATAGAAGGAAATCAAGCATCTAAGGATAGATTAAATAAAGGTAGTGACAATTATATTTAGACGAGTGATAATGTATTATATCTTTCTTAGAGATAGTAACAATTTTCATGAATGATGCATGAATATATGGACTTTCATGAATCATGTTTATTGTATTGTTTATCTATCTTACAAAAATAAATCCTTATTTATACAAACTTATTTGTGAATAGTTATTTGTGTTTCATATGACATTTCTGTATTGTATGATTCATTAAATTATTATAAATTTTTAATATTTTCCTAAAAATAAAAATTAGATATATGGTTTTGAAGTGGTTTTGGGGCGGGTAAAATCAGTAAAGAAAACATACCTAGTTTCATTACATAACAACTTTATGTGCATCTTGGAGAGAATTTAGTTGTTAATAACTTGGGATGATGGTTTCAAGGATTTATTATTGATTGGAAGGGATAGAGTCTCAAATGATACCCAGTGCAGACTTATAGAGTTTGTGTCATCAATTCTAGGTTGGTAATTCTTATAGGGTTTTATTTTTAACTAGTATTTATGAAATTGTTACTGTTATTATGCATGTTGGTATCTATATTCAAGGGAGTTTATTGTGTACTATTTTACATAGATGCACTTGTCTGGTTAGTTAGTTTTTTAAACTATTTATCATAGATCATATTGAATCCATCACATTTATTATCACTACTTTGGATGTTGGATGATGGTTCCAAGGGTTGAGTAACATTTGGATTCATCTCAGGTTAGGTTATTAGTAGTAGGACTATATTGTGATGTTATGGTTTTATTAATGGTAAATTAATTGATAAGATAACACAAACACGCAAATAAAGATCATAAACTTTCTCAAATCATGTCAATTCATCAAAAATCACTTCACTCTTTGAGAGGAATTTATTTATTAAATAATTTTATTGAAAAGTAATCTCATTTATAACATCTTCTATAGATGATGTCGCATATAGATAATATTCTACTGAAATATGATCTATTGTGTTGTTCTATGACATGTTCCCATTTATAAATGTAAAAAAATGAAAATTAAAAGATTCTATTAACTATTATTTATTAAAATTTAAAATTTATTTTAAGATATAATTATTTTAAAGAATATTGAAAATTATTGGAAACTATTTATTGATAAGGGAAATAAATGGTAGCTCCTTTAATGTTCTCCCAAAACCATTGAATATAATATTATCTCATCAGAATAATGTTTTAGTGAATATATTTTTCTTTAAATTTGTTTATATTAGGATCATATTAATAAATTACAAACACTACTCTTATTGACAATACATCAAAACTTTTGAGTTTGGATCAAATAAAAAAATGAAAAAGTATACTTATTTTGATTTCAATGAAAATTTAAATGGTTTGTTCATTAATAAATTATATATATATATTTATAAAACATTGATGATATTATCCAATACAAGCTAGAAAATATAAAATTTAGTTCACTAAATTAGATTGACCCATTCATATAAAAAATATCTATATTAACCACTTTATATTATTCATATTAAATAACATTCCTTCTAAATTTTTTCCATTATAATGTTAAATTTTTTTCATCTTCATGTGCATGTCATAGTATGGAAACAAGATTTAAACAATGAAAAACTACACAATCTAATAGTTAACAAGAAATAATATCACTGAATCATCAAAAAATGACAATCATTAGAAACAGTTGATGGAGATGCAGTTCTCATTTCTCTCATCTAAAGATGGAATGAGTTTATAGAGTAGGGTGGAATTGTTTATGTATAGGTATGTGAGAGAGAGAGAGAGATGAAATTTAAGGTTTTTATGGTTAAGAATAGCATAAAAATGAAAACTGATGAACATAAAAATTAATCAATGAGAGAGGAAAAAGAGAATATAACATACATTAGGATTATAGCCTTGATTTGTTCGAGTGAAAGTAGAGGAGTAGTGCATGTAGTATGGGGAGTTCCGCTAGATATTGAGAATCATGACTGAATGAGTCACAGTTAGGGTTATTTTAAATAGATCAGGGACACTTTTATCAGCGCTTTCATAAAATGTTAATAAAGAGCCCTTTTATAAGCGCTTAATTGATAAGCACCGATAAAAGGTATCATTATCAGTGATTTTTTAGTACTGATAAAGATCAATCTTGATCAGGTCTAAAAAGGCACTAATAAATGACATATTTATCAATGATAATGTTTCATTGTTGATTGGGATTTCTTTTATCAGTTTCTTTTTAGTGCTGGTAATTTTCGATCTTTATTAGTGCTAAAACATCAGCACTAATAAATTAATTATAATTATAATTATAATTATAATAATTATATAATTAGATATTTTTTCATTATAATATTATGATTATTTAAAAATATAATTATTTTTTTAATTACATCAATAATATTTAAGAAAGCATTATTTAATTTTATTAATAATTTTAAATATATAATGATAAAAATATAGGAAATATACATTTATATATATATTAAAAATTATTTGGTTATAAATATAATTTTTATTTATATAATTATATATATAATTACATATATATTTATATAATTATTTATATATATTTAATAAATATGTACAAACATAAATATATTAAATATATTCATTAATTAAAGATATTTATTTTAATTTTATAACTATAAATATATTTATAAAATTATATATATAGAATATAATTAAATATATAAATTATCATTGTTTAAGTATATTTTTTATAATTTTATAATTATTTAAATATATAATTAAATATTTATAGTTATATGAATAAAAAAATTAGAAAATATTTATATATTTAAATATCCACCAGGGTGCACCTCAGTGGTAGCTGCCCCTGTGAATCATGGCGAGGTTGCATGTTCAAGACTAACAGAGTACATTATTTAAATAAATTTATTATAATTTTATATTTATTTAGATATATACACTTAATTATTTATAATTATATATATACAGTTATAAGAAATGATACTTATGTATTTATAATAATTATAAATTTATAAATTTATATATATAGTAAATATACATTTACATATTTATATTTAAATATTTATTTATAAATATATTTTTGACATTAGTAATGTATATATAATCATCAATACATGAATTTTAATAAATATTGAAATTAAATTATTTGATATGAGTACACACTAAATATTTTGGAAAAATGTATAATTTTTATTAGTAAAACATAAATTATTAAAAAATTATGGATATATATATCAGATTAAATATTGATAAATATTGAAAATACTAAAACATAGTAAAAATATATATACAAATAAATAATAGAAAATGATCAAATTTAAAAATAACAAAATATATTAAAAATGAAGAAGAACTACCTAACTATAATAATATTAAAATTAAATAAATAAAATTTACTGATTAAAAACATAATATATTAAATTCATCTTGTTATATTAAAATTATAAAATATACAAAATTTCTATAAATTAGATAAATATTAGGCGTATGTGTCTCTATATAAGATTACATTAATTGTGAAAATATTTGTTTGTGTTAATTATATATAACAATGCATTGATTACATATATTTATGAGAAATCAATGTAATATACGACGTTTGATATATGATAAATTTTAATAATAAAACAATAATAATTATGAATAAGTATTAAATACGCTTACATTTTTTTCATTTTTTATATTGTTATATTTAATATATATTATTTATTACAATTCATAATTAGTATAAGTATATATATTATACTTATTTATTTTTTATCAATACTTGTTTCATTAATAATTTTTTTAAATACTATTGTAATTTATTCATTTTTTCATTTTTTTATTTATTTTTGACAATTTGGTCATTATATTAATATATATATATACTTAATAGATACTCTTTTTAATATTTATAATCTAAATATACGTATATTAGATTTATTTATTTATGTCAATAATTATTTAATTAATAAAATGTTTAATATTTTTCACAATTTACTCATTTTTTGTTTTTATTTGTTTAATTAGTTCATTTTATTAATTATACATATAAATATATTTAATATATAATATTTATTAATTTTAATAATTAATATATATGTATATTCAATTTATTCATTTTTAAAGAATACTTATTTAATTAAAAAAATTGTAAATATTTTTTTATTTTTTTAATTATTTTATTTTATTCACGTCCATTATCAGTACTAAAAATAATGAGCTAATAAATACCATCATTGTTAAAGGCCTATTTTGTAGTATTGTATGTGCAATATGCTGAAACATGATGCTATATTTGTTCACAATGATGATGTTATGATTTATGCACACATGTTATGCATGAGCAATATGTTATCTTTGTTCGTGAAAACGTGTGGTAATTGACCACTAAGACCTAATGTTTCAGTTTATGCATTTCCACATTCCATACCTTTGTCAAATTCTTCCCTCTTGAGGATGATGATGATACTATTCTTGTGATATGATGATTATGATTATGGTCACCCATCTTATATGGATTCATGTCCTTTATTCCTCCTCTTTTTGTCCTTTTATCTCACCCCTATCATTGATGAATATCCTCTTGTGATTACTTATAATATGTACAATGTGAGGGAAACTAAGTGGATTGGTAAGAAGGAATTAATTATTGTTTCATTTTTGTTATGTAAACATGTTTTTTGATACTACATTTTTCAAGGTATTAAACCTGTAGATCCTGGATTGTATCACTATTATATTTTTTATCTTATAAATTATGTAATAGTTATGTGATGAAAAATTCAGGTTATTGAAGTTTGTATCGGAGCATGGTTTAGTTAATTTTCAATTTCAGATTAGAAAAAATTAGTGGAAAATCCCATGGTTATGTATTAGTAAAGTTAAATGTCCTATGTTCTATAAAATTATAAGAGTGTGGTTTCCAAGAAGTTAAATCACAATTAGGATACTAAAAGTGGATGTCATTATTTTATAGAGGTACCTAGGGGTAACAATCCAAAATAACACCATACCGAGTTTGAATTGGTTGGAATTACTACTATAAAATGGGCTTTTCTACACACCTAGTTTTACACTCCTGGGGATATTATTTGGTGAAACATACACTCTATTATAATCAATTTACAATAATTTAAAGATAAGGTAATTATTCCCTTTTAATGGTAGAAAAATATTATATTACATGATCTTAGAAGTAATGTTTATTGAAAAGGCTAATCCTGGGGATCAAATACGATATGCCTTTATTATTAATGGAACAAATAGTAAAAAAATTATTAATTCATTGTTGAATAATGTTTAATCCTTTTATATTTTAAAAAATGGTGAGAATCTAGAGAAATTAGTCCAAAAAAATGTGTAAGGGAAATGTTAAGATTTCCTAAAATGAAACTCCCAAGGAATTGGGAGGTGGAGTTGAAAAAATCATGGGGATTATTACCCATCATTCACATGTTATGAAAAATTACCTGAATAACATGGAACATCCTTCATAACTTAAGAAGGACCAAATGGTTGTCAAATCTATTTTGCTACAATGACTATCGATGTTTAGTGGATCTTATGATCTACATATTGTGGATGAGTGGTTTACCACAATAGATAAGGTGTTTTCTGTTATTTATTGTTCAGTGAAGGACAAGGTTAATTGGGCCATCTATTTTTTATATAGAGACACTGATCAATGTGGGAACAAATAAATAAAACTAAACTAAATAATGAAATGGAAGAAATGTAATGGGATGACATTAATACATTATTTCTTAACAATTACATCTTTAGTACTGTTGAAACAATGATAGAGAGTGTTCTTAGTGATTAAGAAGAAGGATATAGAATTTGTAACATCTCACGAAGAATCTTTTACAATGATTTAATGATAAATATCATGTTTTTTTCTAAAAAATGATAAAAAATTAATAAATTATTCAGTTTTTTCTCATTAACACACTAACAATCTAAGAAATTGGGAAATATGAAGTAGTTATTCCACGTGATATAAATGATTTGATGGATTATAAATAATTCTCCCAATGATATGGATATATGAAACAAAATATGGACTTTCAAGTCAGAAGATCTAATAAAAAATGTTTAAAAATTGATCAACCAACCACGTGTTGAAAATGAGGGAAGATGCATTATAGGAACTACCTCAAAGAGACAAGGAAATTTTAAAAGTGTAATGAGATATGGATACCAGTCTCATGAATGTCAAAGTTAAATGAATAATTCATCCAATACGATGGAGGGAAGGAAGGAACCACCAATGGTCCAATGCTTCAATCGTAGGGAGAAAGGGAATAATGAAATCCAATCCACTAAATCACATGTCTTTGAGGTTTATCAGCATCAACAACAACCAATCCTAAGGCTAAAGGGAAACTTATACAATCATGAATTTTGATAATATGCATGAAAATTAATTTTTACAAGGTTCAATTCTTATTCACTCATGAATGCAAAGTGTTTTATTTGATTTTGGATCCACATATTCCATTATATCTTGCATGTTTTCCTGAACTATTGAATCACAATCATGATACCTTGATGTATAGATATCTATAAAAACACCTAGCAGTTTGATCAATAAATCCCAAGTGCTAAAATATTATCTTATTATAATATACATAAATATTACTCTAAGGAATCACTTAATCCCATACATAGTGTAATTTGACACTATACATGTCATGTATTGGCTCTTGTTTTATAGACCACACATCAACTATGGGGAAAATAAACATCTTAGTATATTACAAATAAGCCCATTCTCTAGTAAAAATGCATGGAAGATAAAGAATCCACATTAGAAAATCCTTCAATGGTGTAGGTGATGATTCCTTGTGAGGAATTATACCTTTCCCAAATGGTGGAGTTAAAGAAAATTACGAATCTTGAGAAAGAATCCCTTATAAGAGAACACATTGATTTATTTCTAGAAGAGTTTCCCTAACATTACCCAAATAATGATGTGGAGTTATCAATAGATATTTTACACAGTGACACAAAATTCAACTATATGATTGATGTGATCAAACAGGAGGATTTAGAGAAGAAGTTACATCATCATTTGGAAAAGGGTTTCATATGACCACGTGAATCACCTTTTGGTGTGTCCATGAACTTTTCAAGGAGAAGTATATATCGATGATTGTATGTATTGATTACCAAGAGTTCAATAATTTTGCCACAATGAACAAGTATTCGCTCCCAAGTATTTATGACTTATTAGATCAACTTCACGGAGCTTGGTTTTTCTCAAATGTGGATCTTTATTCTGGATATAATCATTTGAAGATGAATAATGAATATATAAATAAGTAAACCTTCTTTACAAGGTATGTACAAAATGAGTTCATAGTGATTCCATTAGAACTTTCTAATTCCCCTAAATATTCATGGATTTTACAAATAGAGTCATTAGATACTATATCGATAAATTATTGGTAGTCATTATCATTTATATTATCATTTACTCCAAGAGTAAGTGGAACACATAAAAATAACCTATTGATTTTGATAGAGATATCATGGAAGGAGAAAATATATGCTATGTTCATAAACTATAAATTTTGGATGCAGTATGTCACTTTATTGGGGTACGTGATCCCATGACATGGAATTTATGTGGATCCATCAGAAAACGGAAACTGAAGAATGACCCAAACCCATTAGTGCCATGTAAATATGTGTTTTTCATGGCTTATTTGGGTACTAACGATGATTTGTGGGTAATTTATCATGATTTTATGTCCTAATAAGTAATCTTACATGAAATAGGAAACGTATATCTAGATAGAAGAATGCGAGTGAAGCATTAATGTTCTCAAGAATATGTTATTCACTACAATTGTAGTCACATTTCCAAAAAGTGGAGAAGGTTTTGTGATATATAATGACACATGAATGAAATTATTGGGTTTAATACACATGTAAAATGATAATGTGATAACCCATACCTCATGAAAGATGATGATACAAGAGCAGAACTACCCGGCACATTATCTAGAGTTAGAAGATGCGATCTCTGCTCTAATTATTTGGTGGAAAAATCTATATGATGAAATGTATGACATATCTAATGATTATAAGAGTCTAAAGTATATATTCAAAAACAAATGGTTCTAAATGAATCAATGAATATATGTAAATCTTATGAAATACAATTATTTATCTATTTACTATCATCCTAAAATGGTGAATAAGGTAGCTAATTATAATGGCCCTACTTTTTCTTACATGACTATTAAATAATTTTAAATATAACCAACATAAATGATTTCAAAACCTAGGATCCAATGGTTTGGGTTATTTTAAAAACAATTACCACACATTACATATGAATAATAAAACATAAAACTTTATTTAAAATATTCTTCTTTATCCTTCAAAATCTTATGATCTCATTATTACAAGTAGTAACCTTAATATATATATTAAATAATGGGGAGAGCTAAAATCCCCATAAGAGTATATATACAGAAATTAATCAGTATAACATGGGTGAGATTAATCATTATCATTATACCATAATAATAGTATCATCATCATAACATAAACATAGCGACATCATCATTGACATGATAAGAATCATTAGATAAAGGAATGGAGTGTGGAAAATAAAAAAATGAAACATATTGTCTTAGTGGTCTAATACAACACATAATTGTGAATAATATAAAATAATTTTCGTTATTAATATATGTACCTAATCATAAAACCATCATTTTGAAAACATATAGCATCATTTTCATTCACATTGCACATTATCTCATGAGGAACATCACATTACCCATTGAATTGGAGCATTACATAATTTTAGGTACACCATTCGTATCATAACATTTACATAATCCTGTTTTCCACATAGAACATATATCAATAGTATATATAAAAAACCATGGAAATGAAATGGTTTAATTTCATAAGGAATATATTAATGAATAGAATTTAGGTTTCCCAAATGAGTAAAAAAACATATTTTATATAAGAATCATCACACTTGAGTGAAGAAGAAACAATCTTAAGATGATTCATGATGTGTTTCCAAAAGAAAGATACTTAGGAAATTGTTTTTATTTTTCTAAAAATTATATTGGAAACATATATATCCTAGAAAATAAAAGGGAAGGGAAATTGAATTATGTTTGAGAATATTAAAATAGAATCCACACAAAAAAAAATTGAACAAAAGCGGAATAACCTAATGAAAAGTAGTTGGGTTTGAGATATCCCATCACCTTATGTATGAATAATTTATTCAATTTAATATTCTGGATAATCAAATGATAATAATTAATTACTAAATCCATAACCTCTTGTACATATATTGGATTTTAAATTTGATTCTGGCCATTATGATGAGTTATAGATTTCAAGTTCATCATTCTGGGAGTTCTTTTTTTCTTAGTTTTTATGATTAGTTAACATGTATACAAGTATGGAAGTACATGTAAAATTGGAATAACTTTATATAATAATATATATATATATTATTAATGAACTTAAAGCATTTTAAATGGGCTTATATATAATTTTTTATATGGTACGAGTATGATTCATTAGATAAAACATTAATGAAATTGATTTAAATTATTTTGGTACTTTCTATGACCATCACATAATTATATCATTTTATTTAATAACATGTTTATATTTTTTTCTATAACATTATAAAGTAATAATATTTATAATAAAATATAATTTCATCATAATAATAGTTTTATTGATATCTGTGAAAGTGGTAATGGAAGATGAAAACTCATCATCCATGAAGGCATTGGATCGACACAACCCAATTATGGTTTTCTTTCTTAGAATAAATAGAGGGTAGAAGAGGTTTAATGATGAATTATTCCATTTAAACAATAAAATTCTAGTAATTATAATATTATACAGTTATCAATCCACTTTGGTATAAGTGGGATAGAATAATATAAGAAAAGAAAATAAATTGAAAAGAAATTTAAAGAGAATGTAATTGGATTTTACCTCTTCAATTTTTGTCTTTGAGATCCTCGATAAGAAAAATGGGTATTGAATTTTTTTTGAGACTAAAAAATATTGGACATGGTGGAGTTTCTTGGTAAGAGGGTTTTTAATAATATAAATATGCTTTAATGATTATTAGGTGTGAGGAGAAGAGGTAGTGAGGGATGGTATTTATAGGGGTTGAGACCAGTGTTTTTTGATTATTTATTTCATTAGTTTATTATTTGGGCTCAAGAGTGAAAATAGTGATTATTAAAATTACTAAATACAAGAAATAATTAAAGATATTTATATATAATATTTATTACCACATCAATAATGAAAATAAAATTAATGTTTTTAACTTGTATTGTAAAGTACTGTAATGTACCATTCACTATAAATTGAACTGTTTATAAGAATTCAAAAAATTATCCCTAACCATATTTCATTGTGTATAATTCACAAATGGACTCTATTTTATGAAAATATGTTTCTATATATGATAAATAAAATCATCATTTATTTTAAAAATACCAATTTTATTATTATAATGGATTGTACAACACTTTGTTAAAATAATTAAGGTCTCATAAAATTATCTTATAAAAAGAAGACAACAAAATATTAACTAGTTAATATATTTTATAAAAAATTATTTTATTTTATATAATTATATTAATTTTAAAATTGTAAATAAGCATTTATTTTTTACAAAAATACAAATACATAATTTATTATTTTTCAAAATTTTATTTACTTACACTATGATATAATTATTTCATATTTTAATTTTTAAGAACCCTAAATTTTATTTATATATAAATTGGTGAGTTTAATATTATATTGAAAAGATTAATATTCTAAATGGTAAAGTTACTATACCATGGGTTAAGTTCATATTCTATATGTATATGTTTTTTAATTTCTATGAACATCACTTATATCATTCTTTATTTAGGATAATGATGTTTTTATTGTGCCCAATATTCTATGTATTTGTTTTATACCATATAACATAATAATAATAAATCAAAATTCCATTGATAAAATTTTGGATCATTACATCCTTTCCCCTTTTGAAATTTCAGCATCAAAATTTTGATTTACATAAACAGGTGAGGGTGGTTCTCCATAATTAGTTCTTCTAGTTCCCATGACGCTTCATTGTAGTTATGGTTCCTTAAAAAAGAAGTTTTCAAGGTGGGTTGTCTTTTTGAATGTTACTTTTATTTAAATTCCATGATCTTTAACATCTTCTCTTCATATGAGATATCATTCTATAATAGTACCTTCTCCATATTCAATACATGTGTTTTTTCAGGTATGTACTTCCTTAGGAGAGATATATGGAGCACTTTATGAACATGGGATAAATTTAGTGGACTTGATGTTTGTAGGACACTATTCCTATGCACTAAATTATATGAAAGGATCTAATGTACGTTAAAATATTATTACCTATCTTTCCAAACTGTATGGCTTCCACAGTTATATTTGATGGAAAAATTTTCCTCTAACATAAAACTCCAAGTCCCTTTGATAGTTTTCATCATAGATCTTTTGATGAATACCAGAATCTTTGATATGATTTTGGATTGAGTGAGCCTTTTCATTCATTTCTATCACAAGATCAGGTCCAATTAACTTTCATTCTATAGATTCATCCCAATATGTTAGAGTTCTACATCGCTTTCCATATGGAACTTCATATAATCTGTATGAATACTTTTATGGAAGTTATTGATGTAGAAGAACTCAACCAATGGAGTATGATGAACCCATAAACCATTTAATTACATGGACCTATATCTAAGAATGTATTCAATCATTTTAATAGTCCTTTATAGATTTTCCATTAGTTTTGGGGTGATAGGTTGTGCTGAAATTGAAATCAGAACTCAAATCATGCAGAATAATTGTCTAGAATTTTGATGTCAGCTTTCGATCCAAATCTAAGACGATCGAAATTGTAACCCCATGTAGCCTCAAAACATCATTCAAACATATCATGGAATATTATTCAAGTGATATATCATCACAGATATAGAGAAAGTGATATGTTTTGGTTAGTCGATCCACCACAACCCATATTGCATTGTTTCCTTTAGGTGCCTTTGGGAGTCTAGGGAAAAAGTCCATAGTGACATTATACCATTTTCATATGGGTATTTGAAATGATTTCTTCACCCTATTGGACTTATGTCACTCTATTGTAACATTTTAGCATACCAAACACTTATGATATATTCCACATTCTTTTTTCTTCATGTTATCCCTTCAGAAGTGTTGATGGAGATCATGATACATCTTGGTACTTCCATAACGGATGGAGAAAGGTGAGATATATGAATTATAAAATATATCCTTATTACACATAGGTTATGAATATATAAAAATCATCATTCCAAATATAATCACACCATCCTATTTGATATGGAACACATGTAGCTTCACATGTTTTAAGGATTTTTCCTTCTTTTGAAGATCCATATCATCACTTTATGCCTAATTAATATTCTCTTAGATGTATTCTTAGTTAATATTTTAATAAAATAAGGATGTATTCCCTGCCTTTCTGATTTCCAAATCCATTTTTTCATGTTCTTGGATATCAGGTGTTTTTCAATCTGCATCATGGATAGAGTAACAAATTATATTCAACTAAGAGCATTAGCTATCTTGTTTTCCTTTAATAGATGGTAGTGAATCAAGAAATCATAGTCCTTTATTATCTCTAACCATCTTCTTTGATGCATGTAGATATCCTTATATGTGAATATACACTTCAGACTCTTCTTATTGGCATACATATCACATTCATCACTATAGAGATAGTTCCTCCATCTCATCATGGTGAAGATAAATGTTTCTTACTCTATATCTTGCATCAGGTAGTTTCCCATGGATCCTTAACTAATGTGAGGTTTATGTTATCTAATTATAATTTTTCATTAGTATAAAACCCTTGAAATTATTTTAAGAATCACTATATTTAACAAAACAAATCTATAATTGTTGGTAATGTTAGTACAGGTGCAGTGACTATCCTCTTATTTAGCTCCATGAAGCATTCCCCACATTATTCTGTGAAAACATATTTACCCCATTCCTTATAAAACATAGATTGCGGGATAGAAAATAATGATAAATTTCTCATAAAAAATCAGTAGTACCTTATTAATCCAACAAAACTATGGACTTATGTCAGACTAGTGGGTCTGTTCCATCCCTTAATATACATTTTTTTTAAATGTCGACATAAATTCCCTCACTTGTGATCACGTGTCCCAAGAATGTTACTTTTTGTGTTAAAATGTCACACTTGGTGAACCTGGTGTACAATTTCTCCTTCCTTAATGTAACAAACACAATCCTTATATTTATTTCATGTTCCTTCTTTATATTGGATTAGTTGAGAAAATAATGGATAGATAATACATTAAATATTTTAATGTCTTATATAAAGACTTTATTCATAAAATCTTATAAGATTGTATGGGTATTAGTAAGTTCGAAGGGAATCAATATAAACTCATTGTGTCCATAGATATTACTGAAAGTAGTATTTTAAATATCTTCCTTATTCACCTTTTGTTGATTATATCCAAAATAATGATCACCCTTTGTGAATTATTTATTTCTTCATAGTTGGTCTAACAATTAATCAATCCTTTTAATATGTTACTTTTTCTTTATTGTGATCTTGTGGAGTTACTGATAATCTATACACAATCTCATTAATCAACAATTTTTCTTTACAAAGACCACTGGAACACCCCATGGTGATACACCAGGGCATATGTACCCTTAGTTAAAATTATATTTTACTTCTTTAACTCCTCTTGTTTGGTATAGAACATCTCATAGGGACATTTTAGGTAATGAGTAACTCTGGGTATGAGTTCTATTGAGAACTCTACCTCATGATATGATGGATGTCTGGGTAACTCTATGAGAAATAAATCACTGTAATTCCTCCCAGTGGGAATTTCCTCCTGGTTGATACCTTCCTTTGACTCAACCATTTGAGAAAGGTGTGATTCTTTACAGGGCATTAACACTAACACTATTGAGGGATTTTCCAAAGGAGGTTTATGGTCTTCCTTCAGTTTTTATAGAAGCATAGAATGTTTCATAATATGATAAAAGTTATATTATTTTTCTAAAGGTTGATTTGTGTTCCATATAACTAGATCCAATACAATCCCATTATAGCATCAAATTCCACTATGGCATGTATTAAGCGATCTTATAGAATAATTGTCCCAGATACACCAACTGGAGAAGAGTTCAACAATTGGGTTTTAATAATCGCACCACTATGTGTTTATATGGACATGTATACTTCAATGTTATGGGTATTTGATTCAATAGTTATAGAAAACATTCGTGTTATAAAAGAATTCATAAAACTAGAATCAAATAAAGATTTTTTTAAAATTCATAACTAAATGGTATGTATACATTATAATCCTTTTTTCTTACTCCACATCAGAAGTAGTGATGTTATAAGAATACCAATACCCCTTTGGCTTCTGTGGATGCTAAATATGATCACCCTCGATGACTCAAGGCATCAATTACTGTGTTTCATAGTACCCATTCCCCTATAATTAAAGCATTAAACGATCAGTGGTTCTCTCCTTCCCTCCATCGTTTTCGATGGATTCATTATGTATCTTCTATTTTTATGAGCTTAATGGCCTTGTCTACCAAACATGACGCATCTCCCCATCCATTTGAAGAAAATTACAATGATATTTCTTCACACATTTTTTACAACTTGGTGGTTGGATCCTCTTTCCTCATTTTTAATTTGATTCACAAACATGAAAATACAATGTTATCTTCTTATCTTAATAACCATTATACCATTATTCTAAATCATTTTACACTTTTAGATCACATCATACAATTTTTTTATAACTGAAAATGTTTCTAATAACTGAAGCCTTTCAAAAGTGGGGTTTTTAACAACTAAGAAATATAACTCTTTTCCTTATCGTTGTTGATAAAAAAACTGAGGCATACGTTGAAATACATGGGATGTTTTCTTAATAATAAGTTATAGATTCACCTTTATTTAGATTCAACTCTATGATATCTCCCTCAATATTTATATGATTTTTTGGGAGATAATTATTATGAAATATTTTATTAAATTATTCCCACTCCATGTATTCTATTTCATCCATCATTTTGGTGTTTCAAATCATCCCCATTGATCAGCCTCTCCATATAACTGATAGAGGGAATATTATCCTTCACTTTATTAGAATGGTAGAGTATAGAAAAGATCTTCTCCATTGTGTTGAATCACTGTTCTAAAACAACTGGATTAGAAGATCCAGTAAATTTATATGATTATTACCACATAAATAATTTAATAGCATGTTTATCCCATTTTGGTGAAGTAAAATGTTACACATTATTAAGGTCGTTGTGTGTAGCCTGAGATAGCTGAGTAAGAATTTACCTGAAATTTTAAACACCACCTCCTATAGAAATGGGGAGTTTTTCAAGAAATTTCTTCATTGTCACTTGTATTAATTGTTTCCATGGTTTCTTATAGTTCCCACCATTTTCAAAAATTGATAACGATTGAAAAAAATATAATTTAAAAAAACATAAATAAATAGTTTATTCCTTCATGAAATTAACACTAAGGTCATATCTTTTGGGATCCATATGATTATCATTTTTATAAAAAAAATGTTTAACGGGTGAGTAAATATAAATAGTATCATACTAAGGGTTTCTACTGACATTATCTAATCCCAATTCCAAAATTTACTAAACATCACTCTAATACCAATAATAATGACCCTAGTAATCCTTACAAAAATATTTAATCATTTCAAAGAAAAACAACGTAAAAAAGTTAAAAAATTATGATCCAAGGGTTTAATGTCATTAGAATATTAAAAACATAAATCACTTATGCATAATAAAACATAAAAATGTAATTAAAGTCTTTTTATTTATTCCTAAAAAGAATACGGTATTCTTATTAACTACAAGATATACATCATAGTAGAAGGTGAGAAAAAAGACCATTAAGAGGATAGGTAAGGACATGAATCAATATAACATGGATGATCATAATACTAAGAATCATAACATAATAAGATAATCATAATCATTATATATTCATAGTGAAATCATCATAATCCATTGAGGAATAATTAGATAATTTCATGGAAGGTGGAAATGCATAAAAATGAAACAACATGTCTTAGTATTCAAATACCACACATAACTGGGGAAAACTCTAGAATCATGTTCATCCAAAACATATGTTCATAATAAAAACATCATCATTGTGAACAAATCATGCATCATGTTCAAGAATATTTCACATTATATCTTTAGAAACATACCATTACCTAATGTAGTGGTTGTAATATAATTATGGGTTCACCCTTCATATCATGACATTTACATAATCTTTCTAGAAACTTAGATTGTATATCAATAATTAAAAACCCATGGAATGTAATTGGTTTCATTTCATAAATAATTCATTCATGAATAAAAATAGGTGTTATTAATTGAGAAAAAAACATATTTTGTTTAAGAATCATCACACTTGAGTGGAGAAGACATATCCTTAATTGGAGTTAAGATAAGTTTTGGAACAAAGATTGATTCTTGAAAATATTTGTATTTATCATAAAATAATATGAGAGACATATATATACCAGAAAATAAAATTTAATAAAAATGGAATTTTGTTTGAGGAATATTAAAAGGGCGTCCACACTCAAATTTGGAATGAAATAGGAATAACACAACGAAAAGGTTTTTAATTAAAGAAATAGTCTTACATTATTTATGAATACTTTAATCACATTAATATATTGGATAATAAAATTAGATACATTAATTTCTAAATATATAACTTATTATACATGTATTTATTTAATTTTTTATGTCCATTATGTTGAGTTATAGAGTTCAATTTAATTGTTCTGGGAGTGTTTATTTTCATGGATTTCATGATCGGTTCACTTGTATAGAAGAACGAAAGTTATTATAAAATGAGAATAATTCTACATAATTGAAATTATATGATATTAATGAACATATATAATTTTAAATTGTCTTTTATTTCATATGTTTTATGTGAAACGGTGATGAATCATATGTTAAAATAATAATGAAAATGATTTAATTTATTTTGGCAATTTTACAACATCAAGTACTTATATCCTTTTATTTATTATTTTTTTTATACATTGGTTCCCAAATAAAACATAAATTATAATATATAAAATAAAATCCTATTTATACATAATAATGGTTTATTTTTATCCCTCAAGGTGGTCATGTAAAATGAAAACTCTTCATCTATGAAGGTAGTGAATCGACACGTCATGGATAAGGATTTTTTTTTAAGAATACAAGGATAAGAGAAGAGGTTTGATGATGAATTATTACATTAAAATAATAAAATTTTAGTATATATATGATATTTTAGTTATCATTCCAAATTGGGATAGGTAGGTGAGGAGAGGATACACAAAAAATTGGAATGAAATTAAAATACAATTAAATAAGATCTTACCTCATGAATTTATTCTCCTTGAGAACCTCTTTATGGCTCTTCGGTTTGGTATTTTGTTGAGACTAGAAGCTTCTTTATATGGGGGAGAGGCTTTAGATGAGTATTGGATAGAATTTGGACAAGCATAAAGGCTTAGAAGGTGCGAGGAGATAAGGTGGTTAGGGGTGATATTTATTGAGGATGAGAGAGGTGTTTTTGGATTATTTTTTTAATTAGTTAATTTTTTTGGATCAAGACTATAAATAGTATTGATAATCATAAATAAATACAGTAAAAATTGAATTATAGTTATAGATAATGTTGTTTCCATCATTAATACATTAGAAATTACTCAAAATTCCTATATTTGGATTATATAAAAAATTATTGTATTTCACTATTCACTAAAAATTAAGCTGTTTTAGAGAAATCCAAAAAATTCACCCTAAAAATTTTTAGATGCATATAATTAAAAAATGGACTGAATTTTCTACAAATAATTTTCAAAATATGTGAAATAAAATCAAAATTTATTCAAATAAAAATAACGATTGTAATATTATAATTGATTTTATAAGACTTCAATAAATTTGTTAAGGTCTCATAAAATTATCTTATAATCAAAAGAAAAGGATATCGAATTATGACTCTATTTTAGGAAAATAAATTTTATTTTAAATAAATATATTAATTAAATAATTGTAAATAAATATTTATGTTTTACAATAATACCAAGACCTAATTCATCATTTTAAAGACATTTTTTACATATAATATTATATAACTATATCATATTTTCATTTATAAGAGGCATAAAGTTTATTTATACTTTCATAGGTGAGGTTACCATTAAATTTTCATGATTTCTATTCCTATTATCTGCATTACAATTCAGTGGTCCTAGTTACTATTCCATCTATAAAGGTTCATTAATTTTTATGAATATCACTTATTTCATTATTTATTTATCAAAATGGATTTTTTTTTTATTGTTATCTATATTCTATGTATGTTTTTTATTCAATATAACATAATTATAAGAATTTGAAAATCCATTGACAAATGTTTAGGTAATTACACTGATGCTCTTAGAAGGAAAGAAATTTCTACTCTATACATGATACAGATTAAGAAATACCACATCCTATTGAATATACAATGGATGGATTTTGAAATCATAATTGTAGTGAATACATCCTACCTTTCCCAAATTATTTCACAACCATCTATCTAAGAGAATATCAAGGAGGAATAAAGGGAAGATTTTGAGCTTAAAAAAGAAGTCAAAATTAATAAATTAAATCATTATGAGTTCCACATTGATTTGGATGGTGTCACTGAATTTGGAAATTGATTATGTATACCAACATAATCAGAAAAAAATCATGAGCTACTAAAAAATTCACATATATATTCTTTCTCCATCCATCTTGGAGGCACCAAGATGTACCATGATCTTCAAGAGATTTGTTTGTTGGGAAACATGATGAAGGAGATCATTGAGTAACCCTAAAAGTGATTGGTGTGTTGGTAAGTTAATTTAGAGAGATATAATTCTAATGTTATGATGAAACCATTTCCCATACCCATATAGAAATGGTGGAATGTCACAATGGAATTTTTCACTAGTCTTCGGAAGACATTGAAATGAAACAATATGATATGGGTTGTGGTGGATCAACTCACCCTAACTTCACACCTTATAACCATTCATGAATATTTTTCTATTGAATAATTTGATCTGATATATGTAATAAAAGTGGTGATTCTTCATGGAGATCCACATTATATTATCTTCGATCATGAACTAAGGTTCACATATAAATTCTAGATATCTCTCCAATATTCATTGAGTATTTAATTTAATTTTAGTATAACCTATCACCCCTAAACTTAGAGACAACATGAAAGGAATATTTTGAGTCTTGAGGAAATTCTATGATCCTACTCGATGGAATTTAATGGAGAATGGGATTAGTATCTCCCAATATTTGATTTCACAAACAACAATAACTTCCACTTGAGTACCCAAATGGCTCCGTATGAAGATCTCTATGGGAATAGATGCAGAACTCATACTTGTTTGGATAAAGTTAGATAATGATGGATGATTGGACATGATCATGTGAAAGAGATGATAGATAAGTTATAATCCATCCAACTACATATACAAGCTACTCAGAGTTGTGAAACGTTTTATGTTGTAAACTGTTGAAAAGAATTCTAGTTTGATGTGAGAGAGAAAATATTCATTTGAACATCAATGTGGATTATAGTCATGGGGTTTGGAAATAAGGGTAAGGTAAACCCAAGGTACTTTATCCCATTTGAGATCCTAGATCATATAAAAGCAGTGGCCTCTCGATTTATGCTTCCACCAAATATGGATCTAGTTCATTATGTCTTCCATGTAACAATCATATTGATGTACATACCTGGTTTCTCACGTGTAATGAAATTTGGAGGTTGTACAATTGAAGAATGACATTTATTATAGGGAGGATCTAGTGAATATCTTGGTTCGTAGAGAAATGTTTCCGTGCAATAAGAAAACTCAACTTGAAAAATTTCATTGGCACAACCATATAACAAAGAAGAGGAATGAGAAACAGAGAAAACAATGAAATTGAAGTACCCTCATCAATTCTAAAATGAAGGTGAAATTTTAGGGATTATATTTATATAGAGGGGATGAATGTAATGAACTAGTGTTTATTAGTAATATTTTATTACTGAATAAATGTGCGTTGTATTATGTTTTAGTATGTTAGATTATATTATATTATATTATATTATACATAAAAAATTATTGGGAAACAAATAAATACCTTATATCATTAATAAATATCATTATATTACTCATTTATGAAACCAATTAAAATAAAAAATATTATAATTGGAAAAAATATAAAAGGTAAAACGTAAAAAGGGAAAACATTAAACACCATAATCTACTATAATAATCTCCCCGAAGACCAACACTATAGAATAAAAACAGAACATTTTTCAAATATTCAGCATCTTAAAAAATAAAAATATATAACATTGGGAGTAATTGTAGTAAATATTGAGTAAATTAATTAATTATTATTTATATAAGATAATGTGACCATTGGAATATTAACCTGACCAATGGGAATAATAACTTGGCCATGGGGAAGAGTTACCTGACCGTTGGAATAGTAACATGACTTAAAATTAATACATTTTTATACAAATAATATTTATTATATGTAATATGAGTAAATGAAAATATTATTATGCTGACAAATAAATTCCATGATAAAAAAAATCAATGAAAATATAGACACGTTTTTAATAAACTTTATTTTAATGTATTTCAAAAAATAATAATTTGTAAATTAAAAGATAAAATTTCCAATGTTAGAAATTTTATTTGATAAAATACAGTATAGGTAAAATATCAATGGTAGATGTTTTAGAAATTTGTGAAATATTTTAATTTTCGGGCGAATACAAAAAAAGATAGTTTTTTACCTAATTAGTGTATCTTAAATTACATCATTCAGGATTTAATGAAGACCTTATCATTTATATAACATGTGGTTCATCCATGATATACTTATTTTAATAAATGATTCATTAAAATAAAATACTCTTACATTTAAAACTTAAAAATAATTTTTCAAAACCTAATGAAAAACGTGTTCCCTTAAAATAACAATATATCTTTTTTCCAGTTTCCATTTTAATAAACTAATGAATTCGAATTAAAAATAAGACTAAATTAATAAAATTCATTATATGATATTTATATAAATTTTATACTATCTAAACTCACTATTACATGTTTTAGCTTTGATATGTTATTTTATTTAATATTTTATTCTAAAAATACCCATCTCCTCAAGTATAAATAACCCTACTCCCTCCCTTGAAAAATCACTCATCCTCTAATTTCCAATGTTTAAAATATACTAGAATACTTCCTGTTGATACGATTATAATCCTTAGGGATGTTCTGGATTAATCCAACTCCAAACATTAGGGGAGTTTTAGTGTCCTATAAGATAAACCACACCAAGTATTAAGTATGTTTCGAATAACTCTTAACTTTTTTTCTTCTTCTATTTATTTTTAAACAAGCATTTCAAAAACAAAACATATAATATTAAATATATAGTAATTTATCATTATATTAATTATTTTAATCTAATATAATTATCATATTTAGAATATATATAAATTTCAAAATTCTCTTTCCTTCTTGTTTGACAGTGACCTGTCAATGTTTGGTTAACCGCCAATAGAGACATTACCAAGTCATTTATTATAACCACCATCATGTAAGGTAAGAATGAATTATATATAATATATAAATATGTAATTACATGTATTTTTAGATTCTAGAGTTAATTTTACTTATGTATAAATGCATTTGAATGGATATAGTTAAATTGAAACAAATCGAGACAATTTGATGAAAGCGATATATCAGGACAATTCAAAATTTAAAAATTGTGTTATAAAATAGAATCAAAATTTTATAATGGATATATATTGTAAAAAATTAATATAATTAACTTATGTAACTACTTTTTAACAATCCTATGTTTATTTTATGAAGGTAAAAATAGACAAAATAAAAAGGGATTTAAGGTAAGATGATTCTCGAACACAATTCATTTATTTGGATTATCATGTCATACACAGAATGAATCATTATATAATGTACCTTTCCTTTCCTTTTGGTGATATTCATGTTCCGACCATGTTAAAAAAAATATGAAAATTCTATTTTCAGGCTGTCTTCAATTTCTAAAACATCTTTTTTACACCACTTAACAGCTTCTTGTCCACTCAAGAATAATGATGTTTTAGGTCCAAGTATGACTTCCCTTATTTATCTAGTAACCATAAATTTTATTAATGAATGTATTATTTAATAAATCCTAAGGAAACCCATCATCTTCCTTGTGATTATTTCATAACTATGATCATTATTCACTCTATGTAGCATGCATGGTTATGATAATTTATGATGTAATGGGTGGGACCCAAATTATATATCCCTATAATACATTGGGTAATGTGAAGTATATCATGAAATTATGTGCAATATAAATGAAAATTATTATATCTTTATTTATTAATTTTTATTTTATTCTTGAACATATGTGATATGTGAACATGATGGTTTCATTATTCATAACTATGTGTGGTATATAACCACTAAGACATGATGTTTCATTTTTTTTAATTTCCAAATTACATACCTTTATCAAATGTATCCCTCATGATGTGGATAATGATCATATGCTTATTATTCGATGACGATGTCTATGAACACCCATGTTATATTGATTCATTTCCTTTATTATTCCTCTTACCAGGATTTTACCTGACCCCTTTCATTATTGTATATCCTCATGTGATTACTTGAAATTATGAGAACATGAGGGCCAATATTAGGATAAAAAATAATGCCTTAAATAATGTATCAGTTTTAATATATAATTGTGATGTTTGAGCCTAATTTACCAAAGATATTAATTCTTGGTATCCTGAATTTTATCTCTTTAATGTTTGTTATCTTAAAGGGAATATAATAGTTATGCAATAAAATGGTTTGGTCTATATATTCAATCTACATTATTCACCTTATATCCTTACTGTTATGGATTCTGAGCTAGTGTAACCAAAGAAAACATAAAAAATCTAATGATGTATTAATCCATGAGAACTTAGCAATGGAATGAAACTACCAATTGGAATAATCGAGAGTAATATATTATTTTCCTTCCTTACCTAAGATAATACAGGAGAGATGACTATGGAACAAAACTATCTTGTTGTATCATAAATTTCTTAACATGTGTCCCTTTTGAAGGAATCTCAAAAATAGAATTTTAAAGATTTTTACATTTTATTATCTCACCCATTAAATATACATAATATTAATATTAAATTCATAACTATTACAACCTATTTTATATTTATATTATATTTTTTTTTTATGTTTTTATGAATGAATTATTCTAACAATTTCATTTTAAAATCCCTATTCCAAAAACTAAATTAATGTTTACATAGATAATTAAATTTTAACTATTAAAAACCCAAAAGTTTTTGTTACTCACCCAAAACAACATTCCAAATATAATCATACTTCTCTAAATTCATCATATGAGTAATTTATATAGACTATATACGTAAAATCATATAATTATAGGAGATCGATATACTCCATATGAGTAATCTCAGAGCGATATATAACCAACCCCGTTTACTTTTCTAATACATTTCATAAGCCTCCAGAATACTAGGGTTTCTGACCCTGATTCACTCTCTCTAGAGAGACTTTATTGAAGAGAGAATTCAATTACTGACAATTATGACACCTAATATGCATAGACTATAATCAATAACTAAATTCAAATACATTACTCTAAAAAAAACAATGTCTAGGTAAGTGATAATTAAATATTACAGACTCATTCTGAAAATCATATGTACAGATCTATCTCCTTGAATCTTTTTATCACATAAACTTTCCACACATAATATTCACAATATAAAAAAAATTTATATCCATGAATAATTTAACGAATAACATAAAAAATTAAAATTTTCTTAAATTAAAATATGATAATAATTTATAAACATTTCATAATTTAAAATATTAGTATAAAAATTTTATCCCTAATCTAAATAATATGGTTTTTCCATAAATTTAGTGATAATTTTTTTTATATGCAGTTCCAATATGAAATCTTTCATATTTTACATTACATGGAATTTCAATGTATATGAACATTTATAAATATATTTGTAAGTCATTTAATTTTATTTAATCCCATTTACATAATTTAGATTTTATATACATAATAGTTTTTGAAAAATTTAACTGTATTGCTAAAAACATTGATGGGGTCAAACTATTTTTTATGGAATATTTTACTTTAATTTGAATAATTTCTAATAATGTAATTACAAAAAATAATTTCAAATATAAACTCTTTTATATTTTATATTAATTTATATCACTTATAAAATATTTTATAAATCATTTATAAATTTAAACATTTTTTAAAATATTAAAATATATTCTAAATAATTTAATTACATTTATTTTGGTTTTATAAAAATTTTATAAACCACAGTAGTTTAAAGGATATTCATCCTTTTATAATTAATTTATAAAACACATTTTATAAATCTTACAAAAATTTCATAAAAACTAAAATTAAAATTATTTATACTCATTCATTATTAAAAATTCAATGTCTTCAACAAATACAATTACCATTTTATTATAGGATATTATATGAATTAAAAAAATATATTCTAATTAAAATTATGTAAACTTCTTACATAATCCAAATATAACATATATTTTAATATTGTTTAATAAAAATTAAATAATCCATCAAAACAATTTTTCATGTTGTTAAAATAATTTCTCAGTGTAATGCCCCTTTTAATTTGAATGGTTTTAAATTTATAATTACCATCACTTATTAATTTAAATACAAACAATTTTTGTTTTTTAATTTTTTAGTAATATATATAATCTATAAATTACCATTATAATTTTTCAATAGAAATTTTATTTCTAGCTTATAAATAATGCCATATAAGTAAGTAAATTGTATTTTTAATAATATCATTAAATATATTTAATATTTTATTAATAAAATTATCATTAACATTTTTATAATTAATTATAAATTATTTATAATCAATTAATTCCAAAATATTCCCAAAATAATTTTTATTATGATTAATAAATATTTAATAAGAAATATATATCATATAATGACAAGTATTTTATAGTTAATTATGTTATAAATAACTTTTATAAATTTATAAATGTTTTAAAATATTTTTCCCATTATTTATAACATGTTTATAAATATTCTAATCCAATACATATTTTATTTTTCTTAGATATAAAACAAATTATTTATTTATCAACATATTGAGTAAAAAATATGAAATTGTTTCATATTTAATTTAGTATAGTTTACCAACTGGGTTTAGGTCCAACAATATAATTCCATGTTTTCTATGTTTCTTCATTCCAGGCATGATTTCAAAAATATAAAACCTGTATGGTTCTCTGATGAAACTTTTGGACTTACAAGGGGATGAATAACATTTATTCATGAAAGGAGAAGTGACTTAGAATCCAAAACACCCATTATATCCAAGAAAGAGTCATTGAAACCCAGAGAAACTAGGAACGAAGAAATACTATAAAACATGCATACCTCGAGTTAAATATAACTTCATGACATCTTTATCTTCATCTAATATGTTTGATAAGTATCACTATATGAGAAGACAAAATACTTCTACCTCTAAGGGTGGAATAATTTCCTATAGATACTCATTCAAAATGAGAGGACATTGATACACTAATGGGGATCTATCTACTTCACTTTCAATATAAACATTCCAATGTGAAGAGGATAGAATCAGGATACGTTCTTAAAATAAGTCATACCCAATATAATTTATCTCATCCCTTTATACATATATCCACACTTGAAACATTTTATTTAATGAAATGCAGCGAACATAGTCAATATATTTTAATGCATATATTTTTCAAGGAATAGTAAATTGAATTCCTTCAGTGAATGTAATATATTAATTCCATTCAAAATTGATTCCACTAAATCCATTCATAAAAGATTATAACTGATGAAAATGTATAGAAAGTTACATTTACCAGAATTTAATTCATTAAAATAAATATTTTATTACACTTTCAACACTAATTGTACCAGCATTTTCTAGCTGTAAGAATGAAAAAATTATCTATTGGAATCCCATAAACATCTGATCTAAGAAGAGTAAAATTCCTCCTATATCGATAACATGATAATAATGTGAAGGAAATGATGAAATATAACAATAAACTAATCATTCAATGAATAGGAAGTATTCACAATCCTATAAAACTTATCGATAGAGGCCTGGTTTGAACCCTACCTTGACACTAGAGTGAGAGATTAAGCATAGAAAGCCTTTATGAACTCTAGAAATTACAGATCCACTCTCAGATGTCTATTAAATAATCTCCTTTATTAACAAAAAGTGATGATGTTTTTGATTGGGGGAGTAAATAGGGGATCATACATGGATATAATCTATGAGAATATCCCATACAGTAAGTAAGATAATCGATGAAAACATGAGGATTATCTAGAAAAGACAAAATAGAAGGTTTCATATCTTCTTCTGTCATGCCTATGATGACTGAAGCCCTAGGCATACTCCTCTCCACTTGAAAAACCTATTTAAGATCCATATTATAATATAAACATGATTTTATTTCAGTAATATTTTGTATTTTATTTTTCAATAAATTTATCAATTGGAATAAAAGTTATTTTAATTAATCTCAAAGTTAACTTTTACATCTTAAAGGGATTATGACACATTTAGATTTTTAATATTAAAATCACTTTATAAATGAAATTGCAAAATATTAACGTCCTACGTGTAATTTTAAATTATGATGGGAAATAAATAACATTTATAAATAGTTTATATTTAAATAGTTTCATATTAAATATGTATGATGAATTTTACGTGAGGAATAAGAAATTTTCAAAAGATCAATATTTTCCAAACATCATATCAATCATTCCTTAATATTGGTCAAGGAGAATGAAATTCAAAACTAAATTAATTTATTGGGAACTTTATCACAACTGGATAAATATTATAACATGTCATTATATTTTAATTTGATTCTTCATTGATTCATACTTAGGAAAAATTAATTTAGTAATCATATAATTTTCATATAGTAGTGTAATATTAGCATAAATATTTGTGTGAAGGATATGAAGAATTTTCAATGTTTCTTTTTTACTAAAGTTGTACCAATCAGGTGTTTTTTTAATTAAAAATTAAGAAAATTACATGAAAATAGTGTTTTTAAGTGATATTTTCTGCTAAGAAAATATCCTCCAATCATTTTCTAGGAAAAATAAATTTATTAACACATTGGGTGACAATTATAAAAAAATAAATGTATCATAAAATGATTTCATTCGATATTGGGGTGTATATTTATGTATAAAAGAGTATAAATGATTCAATAATTATAGATTGAAATCAATGAATTGTGATTAATGGTTGATTTAATGTACTAATTTTAAGAAAAAATGACATAAAACTTCCATGATGTCATTACATTAATGGATATTAAAACCATTATTTCAATGATTTTTCACATCTTCTAATACTGTGTAGTAAATGAAGTTTCATTCTATTGAAAACAATAATAATAGGTTTTCATGAAATCCAGGATATTATGGAGCTTGTTAATACTTTGATTCCTTATACCCAGATTTCATTTTATATCCTTGGTATATCTATTTGAGATAAGCTACTAATGGATTTAATCAATTCAGGACATGAAACACGAAGTATAACACATGGAATCTTATTTTTATCCCTTGTAATTGGCCTCCATGGAGGTATATGTAGTTAGCTTATTTCTATATTTCTGTGATTATTAGAAGTGAAAAATAAATATAAGTGATATTGATGTGTACTTTAAACGTTTTATGCAACAACTAACATTTTTATAGAAAAATGGTGTTAATACATATGATTTATCAATTAAAAAAATTATTAAAATTCATATATCTCTTAAATGGACCATTACTGGATTTCTAGGACTAGAAAATTGTTTTTGTTAGAACACTTAAACCAACATGAAATGTCCAATTTCTAACTTCTATTTTGACTCTAAAAGGATAAATTTCATTATAAGATAATATTTCATGTGAAATTTTATATTTTTGGTTGGTTCTCTTTGATATAATTTTAATAACACCTAATACAATGGAGAAATTGTTCATATATACCTTCCAAAATTGAAATCTAGATAAAAAATAATATAAAAACTATAAAATATTTTTTTCTAAATTTTAGTAACGCTTTGCATTAAATGATTGTGGGAAAAAAGTTCATACCACATCATATATAATGGGAACACAAAATGCAAAAACTCAAGTATGTATTCTAGACATTCTAATCTGTAGCCATTGATGTTATGCAATAGTCTTGACATTTTTTCACATTGATTTGAGTAGGTTATTTTTATAATAGTTTATTATTATAATAAATAATAGTATTACCTTAATTCTCCTAAATAATTATATGAAATGATTATAAATTGTGATGAATGAGAAAATGGTAATTGGAAGTATCATTTAAAAAAATATCACTAAAAATTCTTGAAAAAGTCTAATTCCATTGAAGAGTTGAAAATATGAAATCACTTGATTGGTATCCAATAATACTTTATTATGTATTGATATGAAACATTGTATTTTACATTATATGATAATTCCTGAATCATAATTTATTTGGTTTTATTAATTTTTTATGCACCCCTACTTGAGAATCTTGCATTGGAGGGGTATGAGAGTCTTAGGTATTTTAAATTTTAAATAATTTTACAATTATCTTTGATATTTAACCACTTACATATAAGGATTGATATACATAAAGTAGAGAGAAATAGAGTATTAATGGATGACCCTAGTAAATACAAGGGAAAAATGATCCTAGAGTATTTAAATTTCAATCAATGTATGATCCACTGTTGGAGATTTAAAATTAATAGAAGATGTTTCATTAAATTGAAAATTTAGTTAATCATAAATTAAGGAGAAACTCATCTGAATAAGATCTATATTTACTTTTCAATAATTTATTATTTAATATGAAATAAATTCTAGGAATTGAGTTTTGATATTTATTTCTTTCAAATGTGAGGTGGTTGGTAAACATTCTTCAAATAAAAAGTTTTCATTTACTAAAATTTTCTAGAATAGAATCCCCTTTTTTCAAACTGTTAATAATTCAATATAAGAAATAAATTATTTTAGATTCCTTAAGGATGTTATTGATGATAAATATATGTATTAAATTTTTATATTAATGTATTATTTTATCAGTTTTAGGATTGTGGGTGTGTATTTTTTTACATTTTTGAGATGAATGTGATTAACGTATCATTTGATTTTACCCTAGTTTTGAGTTATTTCTGGCCCCAATATGGGGTTCACTATCATTTTTTTAAATTAATTTCATTGATAAAAATTTTCTTATGACCATATATATCGTTCTTACATACCTGATTATAATTAAATCATATACTAAAAGATGAATGGTAATTTATATTTTTTGAATCTATATTAAAATAAATGTTTTCCCCTCCTACGCCTTTCATTGGGATCAATAATTACTTAATTGGTTTTATTGATAAGGATTTCTAAGTTAATATTTCAAAATACTATGACACTTTTTGGGTTATTGATCAAGATAAGGTTATTTGTTTATATAAATAGAATAAAAACTCTAATGGTATTGGAGTTCATTTATAGACATTCAAAAAAATTGGAACAATGTAAACATTCAAAAATTGAGAAATGGTATAATTATAATATATGTATAGGAAGTAAGGCTAATGACTGAAGAATAATGTTATCAGCACCAAGGAAGTGGAGTAAGAGATTAGAGAGCACATTGAAGGGGAAACCTATCAAAATAATAGTGTTTAAATAAAAAGGTGGTGGTCGATTGACATAGAGTTCATGTTAATAATCATTTGAATGATGTTGAATACGTATCACATTATAAGACGAAATATGTCTCTATACATAGAAGATCATTAATTAAGGTTTTTATAAATTATTTTGCAAAGGGGTGAACAATTACAACTCTTTAAGTATAGTCTAATGGAGATGGAAAAAATTGAAAACAAATTATGGTAGAATATCAAACAAAGATACATTTCCTTTAAGAAAACACTACGCCTTTGTTTTATGAGGTTTTTGTGGTATAATAAGAGGAAATGGACATGCTGATTTTTATAAAAATAATGGTTGGGATGATCATATTCCCAAAATATTTTTATGGATGAGATGTATTTCAGAATATATCAAAGTAAATGATCTTAGTGTGACATATGTTATAACATGTATAGTCTAAAGGTTTACTATATTATTAGGTTGGGTATACTATAAAGGGAGATATAATGATATTAATTTATTACCTCAGTCATTATCATATTGTAAGATATGTATGTATCACAAGTCTTTTGATATAGGTTAGTTTATTTCTATGATTAACAAATGTAGTAAAATGTTAATAGATAATCTTTGTATATCTTCCACGTAATATTTATCATTGATTGTTAATGTCTCATATGATGAAGCATATAAGAGTATTTTTAGGTTTCAACTGTGTGTGAAAACCATTTTTTGCAAGCAAAAATTAATCACACTGATGGAGAGAGTATGAAAAAATATTTTTCAATACTCAGATGGAGATAGTGGAGAAATAAGTGTAATGTTTGGTGGTCCAGAATTAGGTAGACCGGATGAAGTTAATTAAAATAATAAAATCAAAAATTACCCTAAAAAATTCATATGTTGCTGGGAAGATACACATATATCTTATGTAATATTATTTATGAAGGATATGTAAAATAATTCCATTAGAATTTTTATTAAAAAAATGAACACATATGGGTCTTTAGGGAGGTTACATAAGAGTGAAATTTCAAATTTTTTGAATCTTGTATTGTTCACTAGAAGGAGGAATTAATGTAGTACATCGAACCTCTCTTTTCAAATATTAACATTACATAACTTTTTCTTAATACATAAAACATTATACACACATCATCCCAAAGACCTTGATAGTCTAATTCATTTGGAAATATGGATACATAACCACTGGTATATAAATGATATATATTATCTCCCATTAGGTTCTTCTTGACTATCACCTTTCTTAGGCATGTCAGAAATAATACATATCTTCATAAACTAGGGGAAAAGCAACATATAAAGTGGTTATCTATGATGCTCAGTAATGGTAAACAAGGGATACAAGTAATCAGAAACATAAGAATAAGGTTATGTGAATGTGATCATAACATTATAAGATCATACCCTACATATAATAAGATCAAAAGCATGAATCATAAAATAATTATTGGAGGTTTATAGAACATTATTCATAAGTAAATAAAGATCATGATCCATGAACACATAATATATAAATAAAACATGGAATTATGTAAAAAACATAAGAATATAATATGACATACGTAGTATCCAAGGCATCATTTACAAGACCATATTAATTGTATTGGTTCACTCCCTATACCAACTTGGTAGTCATGGTTCACTCCCATGTCCATCATAGTAGCAAGAGTTCACTCTTCATTCCATCTTGGTAGTCATGGCCCACTCCCATGGCTATCTTAGCAGTAAAGGTTTTCCCCCAATACCATCATAGTCTATGCCATGAGATATAAATCCTTACCCAAGGAATTTGAGGGAGATATAGGTCCCACCCTAATCATAGTGAAATAATATATAAATGTTTCACAAAATCATAAACAATCATATAATAAAACATTAAATGAAATGGGTATTATAAACATGTAATCTTATCATAAACTGTGGAAAATGATATGGGTTTCAGATTCATTTAATCAAAAACCATAACCCTTGAAAAGATATGGGTTTCAAAAGCTTACAACTCATGAATGGGAAAAAGGATTAATAATCCTCATACTATCAAAAAATATATCATTCAGAAAAATAGTGTGAATGGAATCATTAAATAATTTTTCTAGAAAGGATTGATTAACACTAATGAATATCATCTTATATGGAAAATATTTTTGATAGTTCTTTTAAAAACATTTCTTGACTAAAATATCCTATAATTTTTGAAAAATTCATTTTAAAACCTAAAATCACTTGAAAACCATTTTCTTTGAAAATAATTGTCAAAACATATAAAGGAAGCATTGAAAACCACAAAACATTTTGAATACCATTTTCCGTAAAAAATTATAATATATTCTTTAAATAATTTTGAAACCCATTTTCCTTGAAAACAAATAAAATAACCATGAAACTATTTTGAAAAAAAAATTCCCTATAAACATAAAAATGATTCTTAAAAACCTTTTAAAAAATAATTTCCCTGAAAAATACTTTCAAAACATATAGAGAAATAATTAAAACGTCTATAAAACAATTTATTTGAAGATTTTTTTTAAAAAAATATTTTTTTCATTAAAACCATTTAAACATGAAAATTAATATTTACAAATGTTATGTTGGTTAAATCCATACATGTTGTATGAGGTAAAAATAACAATCCTTTTGTATGATAAAAATGATAGAAAAATCCCGTGTTATGAAACCACAAAAAATATTCCTTTGAAAAAATTGGAAAAAGACAAAAGTGGTTAAAAATTTATTTTAAATATTATTGGATAATAGTTGATTATTTTGGGAAATCCTTTCGAGAAAACATAGTTTTTAAGGTACAAAAAAGTGTGACTGAAGAGAGGTTCATGTCAGGATTTCATAAGAAAACACTTTCTAAACTTTCTTATGTACCAAAGAGTATAAAAAAGAACCAATACATGAATATTTCTTGAATATCAAGATTAAAATAAAATTCATTAGTGTTCTTGGATTATGGATCATAATATTTCATCAATGGAAGAAAAATCTTAAACTATACCAATAAATGATGAGATTGTTACAATAAACATATTATCTCTTGCTAACATTTAATCACACTCCTAATGTAGGAAAATAAAATTAAATGATGTTTAAAATATCATTAATGAAATTATATTCATTTTATAACATTTCAAATATATTATATACACCTTATATAAAAATATTTGTCCATAACATGGCATGTGTCTCTATGAATGAATATTGAGATGAAGTTACTTTACTGATTTGGTGACTTTTGAAACAAATAACAATGAAAAAACATCATATAATGGTTATGTAAATACACATAAATTTTAGAATAATAATCATAGAATAATTTCATGGGAATTATATACACCACACAACCATTAATAGGGGTGAATGTGTCATGTATCTCATGGATATAAATGATGAGACAAAATTCACTTACCTTGTGTCTTTAATCTCATCGTACTCATTCATAACTCTTGTATAGTAAATATAAATTTATTATAAACAATAAGTGAAATATATTATTATATTAAATACAATATATTTTTTTATTATGACTTCATATTACCCACTTGTTAACAATTCTCAATTAAGTTTTTACTTTGGGAAATATCCACTTTGTTCTTCACATGTGTCTTAATTTATTATATCATTCTCCATTATACTTTTATAATGTTATTAACAATGTAAAATAATGATATAAATTTCATTTATATTTATTATATATTTTTTATAATAACTCAAAGAATATATAATTATAAAATTATACATCATTCAAGGAGACGGTAGGTCATACAAACATATGATCATTGTTTCGGTTTTATGATCATATTGAAAGGAAGAGATTAAATGACATATTATATATATATACCATTAAAGTTTATTTATTTTCTCATATATATCTTCTATTTTCACAAAAAATATCCTTAATTCATTTAATGTAGTGTTTGAACAATTAACATTTCTTTGAAGGGTCGGTATTCTATACTTCCTCAAATGAAATTATCATATTTACACAAGATGTAAAGCATAAAGGTATGTTATAAATAATATTTATAGATGAATAAACAGATTATAAATATCATAAATATTATATATAAATAATTTTTAATCATGATTTCCACCAGGATATGATTTAATGGATAAATGAACCATTGTTGTTTAATTAGGTGGTAGTTTGACGTACACAAAAACAGTATGTTCATTACCTATTAGATGAAAGTGTGTGTATGTGAATATATAACCCTTATCATAAAAATTTACTTGTCTATTTAGGATACTTGTGTTGTTATACAATCATGTAATTTGAATATATCAGGGGTGGATAATGAAAATAAATGGAAGGAGTTTGAAGAAGGGTGTTACCACTTAATCGGGTAAATCATTTTGGTTTTCACCAAAGGGGTTATGTGCCAGACATTATAAAAAAATGGATAATTCAAGGAGGATCTTATATTTTTTTGAGAATATTTTAAATGATGTTTTAAAATCCTATGTGTTTTGATATGTGTGAAGAAGTGGGAGGAGAGGAGGTCTTTTTAAAGTGGAGGAGTGGTACTATTGTAATATTTGGAAAAAGGAATTCTTTACACATTTTTCACATGTCATGTGGATGGAATTATTGTACCAATTCGATCCAAGTGAGGATAATGTCTAAATAGTCCCATCCAATGGCTCTTGGAAAAGTTTCTAGGTCATTTTGGTTCTTAAATATAAGGTTTTGTCCTTAGTTTAGCTTAATTTTACCTTAATCAATGTAATTAATTATAATTACTTTCACTAATATTTTTGGTAAAAAATAATTTGGACCTTATTAGACATTAAAGATTTTGTTTATTACAAAAAAGGTATCCATTTTTTCAAATTACAATCATAGAATGAGTAAAAATTAATTTAAAATTAATCATGTTGATGGGATGACACTACAAGTATTTAATGTAAAAATGATCGAATGTTTGTTATGTTTTCATATCCAATTTCATTGTGAAATTGGTTCCAATGAAAAAAAATGTATTAATTTATAAAAAAATATAGTTAAACCATTAATCTTATTTAAAATATAATTTTACCACACAAATTAATTATATGAGAAAGTAGTTTTTAATTAAAATTTATTATATTAAACTCTTCAATAAAAAATAAAACCTTAATGAAAAATACCAAAAAATTATCCTATTATAATTTTTATCATTAATATTAACATATGAAGTTAATATTGAAATATTTAATCTATAAATGATCCAAAATATTTATTTTAATTGGATTTATCATTAAAAGATGACAAAAATACTTTTAAAAAACATATGGTTTTAGGGGAAAAATGTCTTCATTCTTATCTTCTTTATATAAATTCTATTGGATGTATAAAAAAATATTTTATTTAATTTATAAAAAAGATATTGCCTTAATATAACTCAAAAATGGTTATTAATTTAATTTAATTGGGTGAAATAGGTTTGTGACCTTAAAAATCATAATATTTTCCGTTACATTCAATCAGATTTCATATTCATTTATAATTAATTGGTAACCTATGAATTCATATTATATTTTTTGTAAACCATATATTTTCATAAATTAATTAATTATATTCATAACATAATATTTAGTGGCTAGGTTGTATCATATTCTATACAATAATTATATTTTAATAATATATTATGGTTTCATAAAATACGGTCATGCATGTTAAGAAAGACATTGAGGAATATCATTATTGTGTGTAATGAAAACTTGGATCAATGTTCCGTGTAAATAATGAAAATTCTAATTTTGCATGTATTGCATGATTAACATGGTGTTACGTAAAACGTAATACAAACAAAGTTCATTAATATTAAATAAATTATTTTCAGTGTTTTATGGTATGAAAAATATCAAAAAGGTTAAATTAATTCAAAAATAAAAAATTCACAAAATCTCAATGTGTTAAATTCTCTCCCCCTTGTAAAATGAAATTATCCCTAAAAATCCATATGGGATGCCAATAGTTTAATTCTTGAAAGTTAAATTCATAGAATCCCACATTGTAAAAATGAATATCAAATCATCCCTTAAAAAGGGAATGTTGGAACCATAATGATTACTAAAAGTAACACATAACTGGATTTATACATATGATAACAAAGGTTGGGAATGAATATTTTACATGGAGGAAAAGAATAAACATTAATAGGGAGTGATTGAGGTCATTAATCACAAAAAATATATGATTAAATAAAAGTTGAGGTCCTCAATGTCATAAATATGTGATGATTTAAAAGGCCATCAGTTTAACATGAATTAAGGTATTATGGAAAAAAATTTAATCATTATCATAACTTCAATTACTTATTTTATTGAACAAAAAAACAAAAAATTATATATACTCTATATATTTCGATACAAAAATCATTTTGTAGTTGTGTTTTTTTCAATTTTCTGATTCATCCATTGCATCATGAAATGGATTTGTAGAAATTAACATTGATGACTAAAGTACTAAAATTCACTTTTATCATATCATAAGACTCATTAAAGAATGATATATATAACTATTTGTCTATGAATATTATTCAAAATCAATTTGGTTAATAAACTAATATCTATACATAAAAAGTAACTATACTAGTTCGTCTTTAATATTTAATCATCCAAAATAATTATGCATTAACCAAGATATCACATAGGCCTATGGTAGGTGTGAAACCATTATTGTCCTTCTATCAAAGGTTCATGACCCACATCCTTGGAAGACATGATTGGTTATCACCCTTCATACATGATATCCTTCTTCTAAAACCACACAAATATAATTTCTAAAATAATATGATGGAAAAAGTAGAAATAAGGTTAATAAATAAAGTGACTTTTAAATAATGTTCTCAATACAATCTAAATACATAAATGCTACCTCTGATATTTAACATAGAAGTTTCATGAATGTTAAACCTTATAAACCTTCTAACAGATGAAAAAACAATATATTAGAATGAAGGTTATGAAATCTTATAAACATCAATCCCCCATATATTACAAAGTAGATCTTGGTTGTTACATTCCAATTGTCTGAATATCCTCATCATATATTCTCTTGAAACATGATAATGACCTTAATATCCATAAAACATAATTAAAAACATGCATGTTTAATTATACAAACTATATTGTATCTATTCCATAAATCCCAAAATTTTGTAAAATTCATCATTAATAGTATAATCCACCTATAAACAAGTCCTTATTTAGTTCCACAAAAATAATTACCTTCCAAATTACTTATTCGTATCCAACAAAGATTTATCCAAAAAAATTATTATAAAATAAAGAACATACTAAGGGTTACCATTCTCTTAATCATTTGTTTCCCATAGACATCACGTCATCATTAAATCACTTTTTTAATGTATCGAAATCATTCAATGTGTTCTTATAAATCCATTTCAAAGAACATAAACAAAATAATCCTTATATATTTCACCATTAATATAAAATAATTATTGAATCCAAATACATATAAACATTTATTATTCCACTTCATCCTTATTCAATTAACAAGGATTCTTTATCCTTTTACACAACACCTCTTTCCTTTCACATTACTTATACAGTCTCATTATTATCATAAATATAACCATTAATCGCACAAACATTATTATTCTCTTCAGGATCATTCCTATTTGGATATTTATTTTCAAAATGATAATTTAGTACACACATAAAGCACTAAGTCATTTATGATGTGTTAGGAGGCCAAAATTCTCATCCATTTCATTAACTAACCTCTTCATTTATCTTTTGCAGTTACATGATCTATGACCTTATTATCCATAGTCAAATAACATTCTCAGTCCTCTAAGAAATTCACTTAGGTGATTCTTTCCACATTATTCACACAAAGGTAATTGAATCTTCACTCATCCAGGTTATAAATTACCCAAATACTCATTGAACTCATTTCTTCGCTTCCTTGGTGAGTTCAAGAGTTGGTTAAGGTATAGGTTTTTTATCGTGTTCCTTGAAAACTGCATAGGTATGGTCACAACATCCTTCACTCCAGTGATCATTCCATTTGAATTCTCATCAAAGATTTTCCATCACCCTAAACATTAATCAAGATTTCTTGGTTCCCTCTATTGACTAATATAAGAAATAATTGAGTATGAAATGATTATCATAATGAGAAATCACATAATCATTAAAAAAACTTATATAATGTATAAATTAAGACACCTATCATAATCTATCACTCCTCAGGTTTATCCCTGGTCATTCATAAAAAAATCTTATTTATATCCTCCATGATGGTTTAAGGAGAGTGTGAATTCCCAAAAATATCCCCCATGAGTCTTATACCATGTGTGTAGCAAGGCCCGTTGTCATGTACCAGATTACCTCAAGTCTAGATCAGGGCATCTTTTCAGTGTTTTTACCCCTATGAACATTTTTTCTAGAGCCATATCCACTTGTAGTATCTATACAGGGATGTATTTCTAGAAAACCACTCCCTCGATCGTTGATCAAATTTTTTAGATATTTTACTATACTCTTCCTTATTGTTATACATATACTAAGATATATCATTAGAGTTCTTGCTATGTTTTTATCATCCTAGTTTTGAATGGTTAACTAAAACATTCATCTACTACCAACTATAGAGAACCTTGATTGCGATATTGTAGGGTGCTGAAAATTTCACCAAGGGATGGAAATGATCCCACAATCAATTCATAGAAGTAAGCAAGTACTCCAAAAATCTTTCAAAGTGAATAGACTCAAATTGAGTAACAAATTTCAGAAGAATCATGAAGGAATTCATGTTTTCAAATGATTTAAAATGGCCCACATACCATCACTAATAATGGATCATGGACCACCTTGATCACAAATCCCTGGTACGTGGAATTATATGTGAGGCGATGGCCCACAGAGCGATGGCCAGAAAACATGGTGGATCGTGAATCATGCGTGCAAAGGCCATTTGTGTACCATCTCGCGAACTCAGTAGTTCAAAAACGAAGAAAACCGACAGAGTTCAACGAACCATGATCACAAACCACACAGCCTTTACAAACCCCAATTGACTGAGTCTTCTGCGGGCTAGGATATCTTTTCATGGGCCTCCACAAATGGTGCCGCATATAGAATATATATCATTTCCATGATTCTCAATAAAAGGAGAAAATAAGGAATTGATGAGGACAGATGAAAAAATCTTAAAGGGACCCCGAGGTTGGATGAAAGAACATGGAGAAGATTCTACCTTGAGTATTGAATCTTTAACAATGCACAAATTGAGAACCATACTCTCTACAAGTACATCCAGTCATGAATGATGAAACGGGAGAACTAAATACTAATAATAGAAGCACATACCAAATTGGTGAACTGTGAACCACTTAATTCATGGGGGAAAACTCCCCACAAATGATAATCCCATGGACCCTCCTTCAAAATGGTGCTCTTCATTGTGTATCGCTACATAGATTTATCCCGGCTTCACGTACTGCATCAGTACGCGGATAGAACCCAATGTTGCGTGATGGACCACATACCATTGTGGGGAGTGGTTTCCCATACCTTGGCTCGTGAACCGCATCATTACATGGACGGATCCTATTCCCACATACCACTATAGTGTATGGAGCTTCCCCCTTCCCACATAAGAAATTATTATGCAGAATGGGGTGTTTTATGGTATTATTTCCTCCAGTTCCATCCTCACCCCTTCGATACCATCTAGTACTTCATAATCCCTCTACAAACAAGAACCCCAACATCAGTCCAAAGCCTCCTCCGAAGCCACTGAACCCATATGATCGAGCCATTGGTTGCTCCAGTGTTCCCCATTGAGTCTACATACCCATGGTAAGTAGAGTCACAAAGGCTCTCCCCATAACAATTCGGGTTTCGGGAATGCCTCTGGGTCTATATTACCATGGTAACCGAGAGTGTAATGATGGGATACCAATGTGAACCTTCCCATTCTATGGATTCAGGGTAATCACCTGATTTTCCATTCAATGAAGAATAGTGATTAGTCAAAGGAGTCATGTTCAATTCTTTTTTGAAGAGGATGAAACTCTTCCCCTTACCAGAACGTGTTTTGAGTCCCTCCCACTTTGTTCAGTCCCCAATATTCAGAGGCATGGATGCATGAACTTCAATGTCATCACACATTATTAGGTCCATTTCTCCACACCCTTGGCCTTCGTCGCCCCAACCTCTTCTATTATTGGATCTCCCTCTCCCACCAATAGGAGAGGAATCATGTAGCTGGTTAGATCCCTCGCATCCTTCTCTTTCTCACACCGAGCATGACTCATGCGGGCATTGAGGTTTGTGATGATTACAAAATCCACAAAAATATGAACTATGTGAGCTATGATTTTGGATCAAATCAGGATACGTAGGATTCCTACTTGAAGGCATGATCTCAAAATGGTGATCTTTCAAAAGGTTTCACCCAATCATGTCTTCTCAAAAGGGAAACTTCTACGTGTAATCCCCACACAATTCTGAACTGCATGGGTTCTGATTCATATCTCAAGGATACATAAGAAACCCATCTAATGGGTCCAATCCCAACATCAAGCCACCATTCATCCCTTGGGATGATGATTAACTCTAGAGCGCCTTATTGTATGGATCTATTTAGCTTCACCTATGCAGCATCAAATATATGTATGCCTATGAAAATCCTACCAACCAAGGGTATCCCATGGACAAACACTTTGGGAATGATCCAATGATTCACGATCATATGAATATGACTTAAACATATAAGAGAGTCCCCAAAAAGGTAGTAACTCTTCCAAAAAGGGGTTTGGTGAGCCCTACATTCCATCCTCTCAACCAATGGAGTCCTTACGTGTTGTTTTCCAAAAAATTGTTCAATGAGAACCTGCCTTTGGAAATAAGGTCTATGAATCATGGATACTAATGTCGTTGGGTGTTCTTAGCTCCACAAATAAACCCATTGAAGACCTTCTAAGGAAGTTATATTTGAGGAAGGTCGACTACACAAGTACTTGAAAACATTTAATTGCCTGCTGTGGCTATCTAGCTGTGGTATCTCCATTGAAATATGAAAGGGGTGAGTTACCATGTACACGAGTGGTTAATATGACCTTCCATTAAAAGATATTGACATAGAATGGGTAAAAACAAAGGAAATGGTGAATTTGATAAGAAATTGTTTCTAGAAAAAGAGAAGAGTAATGATTCTCATCAGACTATTTCATCATCACCCAAAATGCACCACCTCTGAGGTGGAACAAAAATGGTGAACCTGATTTGAATCCTTAACCAAGGTGGAATAATTACCCCACTCTACCCACTTCACACTAAAAAAAGAGGGGAAGCAGCCAAGTTGAATCACCAAATATACATACGTTTAAAAGAAAAATACTTTGATGAGGTTCTTTTGTCTGTATGTAATATATGTATTTGAAAGGTTCCTACATAGAATCCTTTGATCCAAATGACATATCAAATACCTATTCATAAACACACATCAGCGATCCTGTAGGTGGTCGGGACCCCAACAAAGGGAAAAACCCCCTCGCCTACCCAGCTTCTTCAATGCTTGGTATCTAACACACTGATCAAAGAGTACCAGTGAATTAGTACTCTCCCCATAGTGATGGACATGAGATAGGCCCTCATGTCTGTGAAGACATGCCAGCCACCTCCTCATATGCGGCCGACACCTGATCACAAGGTAGCCTTGGTGGTCATCTCAAACTATTTCGGGATCCTGTACTCAAAATGCGACCATGAATTACTACTTTATCTTAGGGAAGAAGATGAAGTCTATGATGAAAATTTTATATTAACCACATAGGGGTACTACTCATGGTCCCTTTCTAGAGAACTTTTCCACCAAAATCTGATGGCCAGATCTCCTCCCACTGAAGAGAACCTTATATCAAGGGTACCTGCTAATGACCAAGAGACCTGAGCCCCTTAGGATACCTTACAAGGGTGGAGAATATATAATTAAGAGCATTCTATCACCCTGGATCATGAGAAGAGACTCCACCATACTAACATGATGGCATTCAATGGGAATACATATAACTCTACTCCATCCAATCAAGAACACCACAGAAATAGGGTGGAACAACATGAGCACATGAATGTTCCTGATAATGCTCATCAGTCTCTCCGTGTAGACAGAGCAAAAAACTACGGGAATATTCATATATCTAATAATGAATTTCATGTACATCAACCAAATGGGGGGGGGAGACCAGCTACACACAAGAACAAATACCTACTGATGCATTTCAGGCCCACCATTCAAATAGGGCGGTAAGAAAATATGAGCAGAGTCAAATTACTACAGATGAATACAAATACCATGAATGAAATATAGTGTTAAGAGAGTAGATAAAATATCCACTCTTGAATATAAAGGCCACTAGTCAAAAATGGTGGAAATCAGAGAAGACAACTAGTGACAGAATTGTTCCTCTATACCGGCATAGGAGAAGTGCCAGTATTTTCTAGTGACTCTTTGAGGACCGGAGGAGGTACAAACTCTATCTTCGATATTGAAATGGGACTTCATACTCATTATAAAAAATATATGTATCTTAAGAAACATATTTATTTAATGATGGAAGGTCAGAAGTCAATTCCACACCATATCTTCCAAAAATGAAATGATACCATCTCATCGGCAGCAATTACGAGAAACTAGGCCCATGACCTGGTTTCTTCAAACAGAATGACTCACTCAAAAAATGAGCTGGTCACTTTAGATTAGTTATTAATCCTTTATCCAGTACAATAGGGTAGATGGGAATATCTTGTGATACACAGACAACTGTATCAGGAACAAATACATGTTCCAACTGGTGTACACCGGTCCATCATGGTGGCCGCTCCAGGGCATGCATGTATCCCTGCCCAAATTTTAGATGTCCTTCAGTGTATCCCATGGAAAAAATGGGACTCAACAAGATAAGGATCTATATATTAAGGCCATTCCCAAAATCAGACGACCCCATTTTCCCATAAGAGAGCACCCAAAAATGAAACGCCACAAAGGAAACTGGAAAACTAAGAGCACATACATAATCTTTCTCTACTAGAAGCTGGGGTTTTTCATGACCTGAAATATATATCAATAAAGGATCAAGACCCTTTCAGTCCATTACCAAATTATGTAATTGGTAGTAGTAGTTGGGAAGGCCCTCCCTGTAATGATGCTACTTGTAGATCTGAAGGTCCTCCCTTGAGAACCTACGGGGGCTAACTCCATGGGCTAGGAATGATCAATCATGAAAGCCTATCTCCTAATTTTTATCAGGGTATCCCTCCCCTCGACTTGAATATCAGATAGTAAGAAGGTCCTCCCCTTACTGTCATTTTCCATTATGGTACTCTACAGGGTATACGTTGCATATATGCATCTCCCTGTAGTCAGAAATCAAGTCATGATGGTATTCCTCTTCATGATGAAAGTCATTTCTATGGACCTCCCAACAATGTAGGTTTCTATGAAGGCCCTCCACATAGTAACATCATGCAATGAGATGGTCCTCCCCTCACTATAGTACATCATGAAGGCCCTCCCTAGGATGTGCACTGTAGAAATTCTCCATGAAACCATGTATTAATCTTTGATATTCATGCTCGTCATCATAGCAGTCACCGAGAATGTCCTACCCTCAGTGACATCATGTTGTAGGAACGTCTTCCCCTCGCTACAAACCATCCTAAAAGTCATTCCCAGGGTATACTGTGTAATGAAATTTCCCACAGTCGGGCATCAAGATTTAATAGTAGCCCTCACCATTGTAGCACCAATTGTGAAGGTCCTCCCACAACCAAAATCCATAATATTAAGAATCCCCCCCCTTCAAGAATAATTGTGATAATGTTGTCTTATACTGAGGCACTTGGAAATATGGAGTCAGTGACATTGGGCACTCTATCTATAATGGGTGATACTCTTTCTCAACTAGAGGATGGCCTGAGGCTATGCTCATCTTATGAGCCACCCCCCACACCGTCTGCAAATTAATAACGCTCCCACCAGCCCGGTTGCACGAAACAAAATTATTAAGAAGCAGTCAAGATAGGCATATCCTGTAGAGGAGCCACTAGAAGAACAACTGTAGGATATGTTGCTTCTGATAAGACTTACAGATAACCATAATATACCAGTGATTTATTCTGCTATGACCACTTCTCACTTTGACATACCAGGAGAGTTTTCTAGAGAATGTGTACACAACATTAAACTCAATATATGGATGACTCTTTGTCATCTAAATGAAAAATTATTACTGTACGAAGGTTATGCAGATCATTTCCACACATTAGGGGAGCTTCTCCATCTAATTAACTTGAAAGACCTCTGTTCCTCACAACATCCTCAATTAGAAATGTGAAAGAAAAACCTTGAACTGGCTTGCCTCGATGAACTACATAATTTTCATTTCCTAATTAGTGACGCCCCTATTGGATTTCACATTTGGGGATGGGGAGAAAATGGAGCTCTAAAATTCACCCCTCAACCCATCTAGCACACCCTATTGGAAATCAAAACATGTAATTTCATCACCCAAAGACAACAATCATGTGAAACCTCTACTCTAGAAGGGTGGAATACACAACAAAAACCGGCCCATAGTAAGTCTTAAAGGAACTACGACCAAAGAGATCAAGCCATCAAAAATATTCTAATTCGGGCAACCATGAACATCCAGTAGGCATTCCGCCTAAGGGAGGCCAACTAGAAAGAATTTATCATGTCTTCAAAATACCATAGACTCCATCCAAGACCAATGCCATACTTGGCTCATACCCACGCGGGAGTACATGAAATTGAAAAGGTGGAAGTATTAGAGACTAACTTTGTGATGTATGAACAACCCCAACCCATAGGGCTGGGAGAAATTTGAAATCAAAATCCCCCAATAAGACCAAAAAATCCTTGTTGTAGCACATCAACAAAACATAGGGAACAACCCTAGCCCACTATGTTGGGTATGTTTTTACCTTAAGTCCCCACATAGTGGACGTTTGTATTCTCCAATCTAGAAATAATGATTGACAGAGGAGTCACATGTTCCACCCCTTCACATGGTTCAGACTCTCCTAGAAAAAGGCACATTACAATGTCATACTGGGGCTCACTTCTGGTCAATCTTCAACAAGAAACCTAAAGAATACCACTAAATTGAATAATAAAAGACCATAAAGAATGATAAAAGCCTTCTTACCATTCAGTACCAGGTACACCACCCCCAAGAAGGTACATATCAGTGAACGCGGTAAATGTTGACCCTAAATAACTCATAGTAAATGAAACAGAGGGATCAGAAACAAGAAAAGATGGTTCCCTCCCAGAAACATCCCTCACTGAGCCTCATGGTGTGCATACCTAGAACCTGAGGGAAGTAATAAATTTGGGAACACCCTCAGTTAATCCGACACTACCTCCCTCACAAAACCCCAACACAGATAAGAATAAATACAAATTCTTCTATGCCCTACATTCTCCTCACCCTAAGAATGTGTACCTTGCCCTCGAGGAAAGGTTATCTAAGCTAGAAAAAGAAATTAAAGAGCTCAAGAAAATTAATGATGAGCTATGTTGAGGGAGCTACCTCTCTGAATGTGCTTCCATTGCAGAACATCAGCAGGTGCTCCTAGAATAGGTGCCCTTGCTATAGGCAATCATCCTGGTGATTGAAGACAATATCTGAGGATCATTCAATCAAGAAAAGGGAATATCAAATCAAAAAAACCTGGCCCTATAAGGACATCAATAATTCTCCCACTGGGAAGGAAACCATAATATATTCAGGTAAACCCACAAATGATACCTCCAGCTTGGTCTCAACCCCAAATTCTAGCAGCACCAACATGCCCAGTTTTGGTCACTACTGCACCAACCCAAGATCAAGCCTAACAAGTTATGCATTAAGGGATATTGAACACTATCAAGAAACTAATGGCTTGACTATAATTCATGGAGGGGTGACGTGCTATAATACAACCAGAGTGAAAAACCTACCCTGAGTGGGAGAGCAATGTTCCACCACCACCAAATTTAATAAACCCTGTATTCCTAGTATTCAATGGCTCAGGGACCTGGAACAACATTTAATGCACTATTCATCTTACTAAAAACCCATGATGGGCACTCTGAAGTAGCAAGAATAAGTAAAAATGAGGTTAATCTTACTAACCATACATGGCTCAGGTTTTGTATGGTATATTATCTTGCCAGCCAATTCAATCATAGGCTGGGAGGACCTCTGGTGATAGTTTACCTTCCAGTTTAGTTTGAAACTGCCTAAGATGACGGTCAATGATCTCATGAACTGTAAGCGGTGAGAAAATGAAAGTGTCTCTGGATTCATTTCCAGATGGAAAGTCTTAACTTATTCCCTGGACATGAAACTTCCCCAAGATCAATTGCTCTCCATGTTCATCGATAACCTTCATGATGAATTCTGAACAAAACTCATCCTAGTGAATTACACAAGTGGGTTTTTAGACTTCTCTTCCATTGCACAAAGGATAGAAGACTCTTTTAAATAGATAAATCTCAAGTCCCAAGTGGCCCCATTAGCCCTAGGGGAAAGAACAAGAAAAGTTGAAGTGTCTTATATCACGCTTAATCCACCCCGACCCTAGCTTCGGCTGAAAGGCCCCCACCGAACCATGCAGGACCCCCTGAATGCCAAATTCCACCCCCACCATGGAAAGATGAGTGATGGGGTGCTAAAAGAAATTAGTATGAAGAACTAAGAAACAATGTATACTCATTCCGAGATGACAAGATCTACAACTATTTCATAGTCTCCCTGAATTGCATCTTACATCAGCTACCAGAGCCAATGCGATCCAATGAAGTGGGTCTCGACAACCATCCAAATTACTATCCCTATAACAAGATACTAGGAAAACCATCCAAGAATGATTCTTTTTCAATGATCTCCTAAAAAATATGGTGGATTCCAAGCAAGAAAAGATGGGACCACCGAAAACCCAAGTGGTGTATGTTTCCTTCTCAGACTCAATAGAGGAAGAGGAATGGAAAATATTCACCAGTAAGAAAGAAAATAGTTTTATAATTGGATGACCCAGAAGGTAGTTAACTGAGTCCATGGAATCATCCAAGAACAGTTGAAACAAACAATTGTTCCCTTAATAGCTCCCAATACAACACATCCATCATCATCTACCCTGCATCCCTCTAATGGCCAGAAAGGTAGAAAGTAGGGGAAATAAGATGGGATGGAACCAAATTCGAAGTCAGTGTTGATACTTTCGGTCTTCATTCTAATAGACATGGTACAATGGTAACTACCCTACCAAACAATAAAACATTCACCGCCCTGCCAAATGTTATCATTAGAAGGGGAAAATCATACAGAAACATTTTTAGATCAAGAACTAATATTTGGCTCCATTAATGTAATTCACTTGATAGACCACTTATCAGATGAGGATTATGGCCAAAACCCTCATTTCCCCAACCCAACCAGAGAGCTTGAGGAAGAGGCCATAGAGGCTTGACATTTCCTGGAAGACATGATCATGGAAAAAGTCAAATTCTTGTCCATACCATAATTCCAACTGTTAACATCATGGAAACTCATGGAAGGGCTATCTGGTTGACACATCAAGAACTAGAAGGATCCTACACCCCCTTCAGAAGAAATAAAAGCCCAATTATCTTGCAATATCCCTCAACGGATGAAAAATATCAAATTTCCAAAGACATGCAGGCGGGCCAGTTCGGACAAACCCAGAAAAGGCCACAGCACCACCAGCCCCAGCCATAGAGGCCGAGCCATATATGTCCCAATCCCAAGCCCCGTAAGTGTCTGTAAAAGAGAAACCCTAATCTAGGAAGCGCGTACCATTCGAAAAAAAATATGACCTTCTAAATTAGTTGGCTTTTGTACGAAAAAAACTATTAATCATGGATGTGTTAAAATTTTCTGCAGATCTTAGGGAGGCACTCATCAAAGCCTTACTTAGTCCCCTAGAGTTTGAGGCCGATGTAGTAGCAAGAAAAATCTATTGTGTAGAGACCAATCCCAAATAATGTCACACAGTCATCTCATTTATAGACAGTGATGAAGATGCCATCATGAAAGGGCACATCAAACCCTTGTATTTGTTTGGAAAGATAAATAGAATTGATATCTAGAGGATATTCATTTATAATGGATCTAGATTCAATCTCCTACAACTATGAACGCTTTGATGACTGGGCTACGAAAAAGATAGATTGACAACTTGCACCAGAACTCTGATGGGATATGAAAAAAGTGAGCAGAAGCCACTATGACAAATCAAGCTTAAAACATTCCTTGGAGACCTCATGTCGGATTCCGAATTCACGGTTGCATGGAAAAATACGGCCTTCAATGTCTTGTTATGGGGGCCTTCACTGCGTCAAAACACTGAAATTCCATCATCATACCATCAGTGTGTCAAATATTGCACTAATGGAAAAAATTGGACATTTCATACTGATAAATCCATGTTTGAGTCCTATGGGTTACATTATATTGACATAAGGTTCTATGAGTCAGAATGAAAACATCCATTGGCTGATGACACTGATTGGGTTACTGACCCGAACGGATTGGAAATAGCTCCCCTAGATCCCCTCCAACAGCTTGTGGAAGAGTATGTATTACCAATTAACCTAGTTGAATTCTTATGTGAAAGTCCTGATGGAGACTCAATTGACACCATGGTCTATGTTATGGCCACCAAGTCCAAAGACATGGAAGAGAATGATAACTCCCATGATGTTAGGAAAATCCCTAACAGAGATACTCTCAGCCTTTCTACGGGACCCAAACTACCCTATCCATACACGCCAAGGCGAAAGATGATTTATCTCCCAATGTTTGAGAGTTCACATAAAAAATCCTCTCTCCATCAGAAGAGGATGAAGAACAAGGTGATGAAGAATAATAATAATAAGACCTAAGAGACCCCCTGCATTTGAAGGATGTGTCTCTACCATAATCGATGAACATAAGAAGATAAACATGGGCACCCACAACAACCTGCAGCCCACTTAGATTATTATGGATATTCCCTTTGAGGAGCCGGAGGCATACACCTCCTTCCCAAAGAATAATCATGTTGTTTTTTCCTAGAATTACATAGAAATACTAGGTCTCAATCTGGTGGTCGCCACCCATCATCTGGGCTTAACATAAAATTAGTGGGGCTAAAAATAGGCTTCCAAAAGAACCCACTTGAGACATGCTGCCAAAATAAAGGCTGAAGTTTACAACTAGTTAGATCCAACTTCATACGAGAGGTCTGGTATCTGATCAGGTTGTCTAACATTGACCCTGTAAAAAAAATAATTAACATATTATAATCTACATTGACTTCAAATACATCAATCGTCATTTCCCAAAAGAAAATTTTCTAGACCCGATCACAGAATTTTTGATTAATGCAACCACTAGACACGAAGCCCAATCTATCATGTATAGATATTCTTGATACAATAAAATCTGGATGGCCCAAGGACATGAATATGCCAGTACTTTTGGGCCCCCCATGGATTGTTCAATTATATGGTGACTCCCTTTGGTATATAAAATTCCAGATCCACATATCAGCGCGCCATGCATCGCATCATCAAGTCCGTCTTAGGAAAATTTTCGATTGTTATGTCAACGATCTGGTGGTTAAATCATGATGGTGCTCAAATCACCAGGCTGATCTTGAAACTTTCTTCAAAAAATTATGACAGATTAATTTAAAGACTAATCCCCTAATGTTATCCTTTAGAATTACCTTAATGAAATTCCTTGACTTCGGGGTACTCCATCACAACATCAAATTCAACCCTATGTAGACAAAATCCATATTTGATATGTCCCCACATTAGAACCTCACCGTGTTGGTAGGTCCCGAAGAACACCTTGCCTACATCTGATGCTTCATAGCCAACCTGGCTGTTAAATGTTTACCTTTCACTAGGATGATAAAGAAATGAGGTACATATGAGTGGGGTAAATATTTTGAATAAGTATTTGAAAATCTCAAAAGATATCTCCTAATCCCACCGGTGCTGATGATGCTAGTTGATGAGAGACAACTCATTTTGTATGTAACCACCCTAGAGTGGTTAGTTGGAAACTTACTCACATAGATTAGTGATTTTGGCAACGAGCACATCCTATATTACCTAAACCTAACAATTATTGATGCTGAAACTCGGTACTCAAAAATTGAAAAGAGAAACCTATCCCTAATCTTTGTGTTTCAAAAACACAGGCATTACTTGCAGCACCATGACATCCACCCAGTTTCCCGCTGCAACCTTCTCAAATATATCCTAAATCTTCCCATGTTAAATTGATGCCTATCATGATGGGTGTTCATCTTAAAATAGTTTGACATATGCTATAAACCCAAGAAGGCCATAAATTGTATGGATTTAGGAAACTTCTTGGCCGAGAACCCCTCAAATGAAACAACACCATTGGATGCCGAACTTCTGAATGAAATGTGTTCTCTGTCTAAGAGCACCCTCAGACCTCGGAAATGTACTTCAATGGTGCTTCCAGAATCCTGATAGGGAAAAGTAAGGAGGATCCCAAGCTCAACAATGTGGGGATGGGAATTATACAGGTATCCCCTAAAAAAGTTTGTCCTTCTTTACTCCTTCTTGCTTTCGGGATGGTGTACAAATAATGAAGAAGAATAACAGTCCCTAATTGCAGGCCTGTAACTAGAATTTCATGTTCAATGGAAATACATAATGATAAAGGTAGATTCGGTTCTATTCATCAAACAGGTTAATGGTGACTATTACTTTAAGAAAGATGTATTGGACCCCTTGATGAAACCTATTCAAGAACTGATGGCAGAATTTCCTTCAGATCAAACACTGACTTCTGTCCCCTGGTCAAAAAATTACTAAGTCGATGCTTTGGAAAAGGAATCCCTGACCTTGTATGATTGAGACTAGGATAAAATAGTCATTAGAATTTCTTACCACTAGATGGTCTTTAAATTTATTCTGAGCGATAAATAAAAAATAGATGAAATATGACCCATTTCTAAACCTTATGGTCACACCACCAGTGGGATGATGCCCATTAAAAATTTCCTTTGGAAGGGGGAGCTCCCACCAGATGGGACTGGAAGGGAACCTGTCTGAAGACTGACATTCATCCTTTTATTGTACATTGGTGTAAAACACAAAAAGGTTCTCTACAAACGAGGCCTTTATGGAGTCCTTCTCAGGTGCATTGATGGCGAAGAGACTATTGCTGTCATGAAGGAAGTTCACATTGAAGCATGTGGAGCACACAAATTAGTAACCAATCTATCTTACCAAATCTGGAGGCTTGGGTATGGCTTCCCACTATGATACCTGATTATGCCATATTCAGCCAAAAGTGCCACTCCTGCAAAGTTCATGCCGATTTTATACACCAAACCCCAAAGATAATTTATATAGCTAAATACTTGTTTCTATTCACTTCATGGGGAATGGATGTTGTGGGACCATATCCTCCCTCCACTACCATATAATTTATGTTCATACCCCCTACAACCGATTTCTTTTCATAATGGGATAAAGCCATGCCCCTCAAAGAATTCGGGTTGAAAAACATCGTTAGATTTGTAAAGTCCAACATCATTACTAGATTTGGTGTCCCACATAAAATTAGGATGGAAAATGTCACTAATGTTTTCTCTGTTGAGTTTGACATGATATACTAGGAGTACAGAATAAAATCCAGTCATTCATACCGCTACCACATAGCGACCGATGGGAGGATAGACAACTCTAAGAAGACTATGTTCAATATACACTAGAAAAAGGTAGATAAGGATAATAAATCATGGCCATAAAATATACTTCACGATTTAAGGGATTATTGGAACAAGACTCCCACTGCCACCAAGGAGACCCCATATAGACTAGTATATGGGGATTAGTCAATTTTACCTATCTAAATACAAGTTTCATCACTTTTTCTAGCCATTTGGGATCTACTATCCATGGATTAACAATCCAAGAGATGATTTGATGAGTTGTAGAAGTAAGATGAAAAAGGTTTCACACATTACACTATTTGGAAATCATCCAAAATTGTATTGCACGAGCCTTCATAAAAAATGTAGAGACCCAAAGCTTGACGTACATGGACATTACATTACTTTTGCGGAATACTTAGTACATAACAAAAACACACACACAAGGACCGTAATAGTTTAGTGTCTTTGGAAACTCGGAACGTAATCTTCTAATCATGGTGAAAGATCTTCAACATCTCCCATAAAGATCTTCCTTTTTTTACCTAAAACCTTTCTTCATATCCTGGGGAAAAGAAAACATAAAAGGGTGAGCTCAAATGCTCAGTAAGGGTAAACAAAAGAAATATCAATCACATCATATACATAAGAACATAACTTTTGGAAATATTAACCTGAAAAAGAAATCATAATTTCATAACATGGGATAAATCATAGTAGTGAAATGTAATCCCAATAATCATAACATAAAAAATGATACTTTGTGGCATACACACATAATCATATAGAATCATTTCTTATTAGTCAAGACTCATTGCCAATACTATCTTAGTGGACAAAGTCCCTTTCTGAACCGAGTTCATTCCTCATTTCAATCCTGTTTCACTGAACCGGTATGACCTACCGTTCCAGCCATGTTTATCTCATGAGATATAAAATCTTTACCCAATGCATTGGAGGGAGATATAGGTCCCACCCATCTCATAATGATACCATTCTTATGTGTGCCACAAAATCATAAACCATACATCAGTGCATAACCCATGTAATAAAAATGGGATTCTTAAACAACATGACATCATAAAAAAATTCATATATGATAATGGAATTCATAAAAATAATTCCATCACAACATAATCAAATCAATTTAATAATAGGGTTAGTAACAGAACCCTATATTATCTTAGATGGAAAATAATTTTGATAAAACACTTGAACTCCATTCTTGAGGAAAATATCCTTTCTACTTCAAAAACATTTTCCTTTCTTAACATGTCATACAATTTTAAACTAAAAGAAGCTTATTAAAAATAAACTTGAAAACATGTAAAGTAAGATTCTTGGAAATAATGTTTTAAAAATCCATTCATGCCGTATAAGTTAAAAAAACATTCTTCTCGTACTTTTGTCAGAAAAGTCAAAAAGTACCTCGTATGAAAAACGACAAAAGATTCCTTTCATATCTTTTACTAAAAACTCACCGAAGAGTAAAATTGGATTTAAACAATTTTATGTGGATTTAAATAACATTAAATATTGAGGAAACATGGATGTGGATGATAAAATACACCCCAGTAAATACCAAAGTATAAACAATGTCGGATAAAAATGAGATTGTGATATTTTCCCTTACCTTAGGTCCAATTTGCTTCGTAAGTGTCCGAACCTCCTGTATAATGATTTAAATAATGTTATTGACTTATTCCAGAATCATACTCATTGTTATGATATCATATATGGTTCACTTATGACTTTATATTACCCGTTCTTTTTTAAATTCCATGTTAATGAGCATTTTGGGTAAAATCGTCTCATTTGTCGTTCGTGTTTTAACTTGTAATTATTCATATGATTACTTAGATCATGATTACTTAAATCCAGAATGTAAAACATGATTTATATATAATATATATTCAGAATATACATATATATAATAGATCCGTAAATGGAAGGAAATACACCGTTCATGGAGACGGTAGGCCGTACGTACGCATGAACGCTGTTTTCGTTTCCTTATTGAGTTGAATGGAATTAAGTAGATGAAATACATATATATACACATAAATCCAGTATTATTATTTCCTATATTTTATTATTAATTATTATATATACTTTATAATCATTCATGAATTATTAATGTGGAGAATGAATCTCATCGCGTCGTGGAGACGGTAGTTCGTACGTACGCACGAGCGATGATATCGTTCTCATGATCGTGGGACTGTATTGGAGTGTATGTATACTATCTCAGAATCAATATCACTTTAAAATAATCATATATAGTTATTATTTACACCATTATACCCATCCAAGTAAGGTGGTGGTGGAAAATAGATTACACCATGGCGTGGAGACGGTATTCCGTACGTACGCACGCGCGGTGATTTCGTTTTCCGTAGGATGGATAGATGGTGAAATAGGGTTGTTTAATTATTATAATAACATATCAGTATATGAGTGATACTGATGTTATTACTTCATAATGAAACAACCTATGAAGAAGAAGTGGAAGAAGAAATAAAGTTGAAAGAATCGGTAACAGACATTACCTCTTCTTTGAAACGCCTCTTTGAGTCCTCCACTTAGGGCACTAAAATTGGTCTTTGAAGAAGACCATGACCTCTAAGATGTTTCTAGAGAAGTGTAGAAGATAATTTGGTAGGGGTTGCCCGAGCTTGAAGGCTAAAAGTGGTGTGAGGAAGAGAGGGATGAGGTGCCCTTTTATAAGGGAGGAGAGGGGCACCTTTGGAATAACTAAAAATATTATTTTATTATAAAGCCAAATTCGGTTTTAAAAATCTAAAAATTGTTTTATTTCGAATATAAGGTGGGGATGGGTCTAAATACTCTCATCCAATAGAATTTAGACAAGTTTAGGTTCCTATCGTAACCTTATCATTTATATTTAACTTTAAGTTAGATAATTTTACTTTTACCGTGTCTTTTTGTGTTCCTACCCTATAAGGTAAATAAACATTCTATAACAAGATAAAAGAACCCGAAGTTGTTTATTATTAATATATATAACCTTATCTAAGTCATTTGGCCGAAACTTGGATTTTTAAGAATAAAATAACAATTAATAATATAGTATTTGTTTTAAAAACTATTTTATGTCAATTTTGACACTATTTGGTAATTGATTTTTGTGAAAATCATAACAGAATGATTAGTTCGAAAAAAATTAATTAAATAAATACTAACATTTCATATTAACATAGAAAATTATTGGAATTCATAAAAAGTCTCAAATTACATTTATTTGGGTATTTATAACATTAATTATGTCAATATTTCATTAATAAAATAATTACTGCATCATCTTTGTGTCATAAATAAATTAAATTATTTAATGTCCAGAAATTACAAATAAAATACCATTATATAGGAAACATTGTCATCTTTCTAATGAATATTTATAGTAGAATTTATCTTATGTATAATCCTATATTAAAAATGATAAACTTATTAAACTTTGATTTTAACTATTTTAACCCTTCATTAAATAAATTAATAATAAATGTCCTAATCTAATCCAAGTGGGACTAAATGGTCATATTTTATTTCTAAGGTTGTTTTTGGTCGAATTACACTTATCCAATAGAATTAGGACATGTTTTAGGGTAATAATAATATCTTTTTTACCCTTAATTACCCTATTTACTTTTAACCGTGGTAAAAAAAATAAAAAGTTATTATTCACCAAAAATTATTTAATCTCATTGAACCACATTTTAGTCCTTGATATTAACCGTGTCTCTCGGATTTTTGAAATTCCACTCACAAAAGCGGTAAAATTATGTTTTATGAAAAATTCACTTTTTTAACTACCACTTAGTGGTTTTACTATTCATCAAAAAAAATGAAAGTTTCCAGAAAAATACCAAAAATTAGGCCTAAGCTATATTTGATATTATGAAATCAAAAATGATGTCTATTTTATCAAATTCCAAACATATCAGTTACATTAACTAATTTAAAAATTAAATCCTATCGTCAAAACAAATAGCGTGTTTTTAAGAGATAATAACTATCAAAAGATTGACACTTGTTTATAATTGGTTTAAATGTGAAATTACATCCAATAACCAACATTGTATTAAATTGTAAAAATCTATTCTAAATATACTTTAAAACCACTCAAATTAATAATTTATCACTATTAATTATTTCGATTAAAAAAGTTGTTTTTAATTAAAATTTAGTAATTTTCACTATTCATCTGAATATGAAAGTTATCCGAAAAGTACCAAAATTTCACCCTAAGCTAATTTCAATATTCCGAATCCAAAAATGAACTCCATTTTGAAAAACAAAATTTAAAAAATTTCAAAAAGTGGTTATTACTATTCATAACGACTAGTTTTAATAATATTTTAATAGCATATCGTTGTTTAGTGAAACTCGGTATTACGAACTACACACGCTATCTAGGAAGGTCGTGATTGCGTTTAATGCAAGGCAAGTCAAGGATGCTTGTTGTGCAAGATCCTTTTGGTGTATCATACAACACAAGACATTAATGAAATTAAAAAGAATATTTTTCATAAAATCCCGGGGTGTTACATTCTACCCCCCTAAAGTGAATTTCACCCTCGAAATTTGTCGGGGTTATAAATGGTTTACTACTCAAAAGTTTCTTTAATAGAAACCCATATCGTAAAAAGGAATACCAAAACCAATATTTAAAAACAAAAGTATGAAACGTAACGGTTACCCAAATAAACTAATCACTGGGTTTCCACATAGGTGAAAATATGGATATGGAAGAGAAATCTAACCATCATGTTCTGATGGAGTGTGGTAGAGAACATGGTTATGGAAAAGCCAGCAATCACAAAGCCATAAATTTGTGATGATCTAAGTTACCATATAATTCATCAGATATAAGAGCACTGGGACAACATTTTTGGTTTTTAAGATCATTTCCCAAAAGTTGATGAAATTGGAATTAGAATAAATACTTTCGTGATTTTGGTACAGCGTCACCGTTGGTCATTCTTTGGACAATTTCAACTTCATATCTTAAAGAAATGAAGTTGGACTTTTCATTCGTGAAGTGTTAGTAGATCATGTGATAGAATGATGGGTCATTCCATCTGTCTCAAAAAAAGGTTACAAAAGTTATCAAAAATACATAAGACCATCTATGGTGAAGTTAATCGTATACGATTCCAAAAATGAACTTATAATTCATATATCATACCACGTAATAAAATAAAACTAGTTTCTACTAACCATGGACTTCCTGTAGGCCAGTGGTAGGCGATAAAGGCCAGTCGTAGTTCAGTTGTGGGTTCGATTCCCACAGCCTTGTCCGACGCGATGGGCTGTCGCCCGTCCTGCAGGTTATCCTTTTTCTAAAGCTACATTACTATAAAATCCCATCAATAATATCGAAAAAAGTTCTATCCTTAAAAAATACTAACTTATGTCCAACATAATCCATTCCAATCTTTAGGCTTATCTAAAATACTTCGGTCCAAGATCATAGTATAAAGAAAATGATTACTTGAAATGTCACATAACAATCATGTGAATGCCATCATTTATCCCCAATATATCATAAGATATATCTTTTTGGTCCAATTACAAACATGTGAATACCTTAATCATGTATTCTCTTGAAGAATGAATACCCATTGAACCTTAGTGAAAACATGAATACAGTTAAAAGTTAACACTTTCCACAAACCAAAATCCTCAAAATTCTTTATACTCAAACCATGATATAACCTTGCCCTTATATCAGTCATGAGCTCATGAATACTATGAAACATTTAATTTTCTCCTTATCCATTCATTATGTGCATATCATCTACATTCCAAAAATATCTGAATAACCTTTCATGGATACTGGTACCATTAATCATACACTTTCAAAACTCAAGGAAAGACAACAGTGTAACAATCCTTAGATGTCTCTTTATTCCATAGTACCATGAGATTACTTATACAACATTACACATGACAAACATGTAATCATTCTACAACATTCTTAAACCATTAACCGAGCTTCAACAATTCTTTCATCTCACATATCATTTGTAGTCTCTTCATCATCATCAACATAAATACTACCCATACGACCATACTGATTCTCTTCATGAGACTTTACCTTAGGGCATTGGTTTGCATAATGCTCGTACATTCCACATTTAAAACATTTAACCATTGTTGATGTCGTAGTACTACCATTATCCTCATCCCTGGTGTTAACTAAACCTTTTCCTTTGCACTTACTGGCTTTGTGTCCTTCTTTTCCACACCCAAAGCATCTTACAGTTCCTTTGAAACAGTCTCCTTGATGCCTCTTCCCACATGATTTACATAGTGGAAATTTAACATTCTTTCCTCTATGATCATCATGAAACTCCGTCTTTCTCTTATTAGTCGAGTCAGGAAACTTACCAAATTTTACTTTATTGATCATATTATGAGATTGATGATTCAACATAATAAGGATGTTTGGACTTCCAAATCCCATTTCATTTGGTTGCTCATGAAGAATATCATTCCATTGTCCATCATATCCTCCATTATCGTGAATCATCTTGTTTCCAGCCATTTTCTAAAACCCAAAAAGAATAGTGTGAGAGACAAAAATCATAATAAAGGGGGACTATCTTCAATATCTAACATCTTTGGTTTAATCTAATATCGTTACCATAGTTCTAGGACTATATCCTATACATATACTTCTCCTTAGGGACATCCCTAGACATACCTTAGAAATATCTCTAGGGATCTCACTAACGTTTTCGCATCTTAGTTTCCAAAGGTTGACTAAAACTTTCCTCTGATACCAACTGTAGAGACCCGAATCTTGACGTACATAGACATTACATTACTTTTTCTGAATAATTAGTACATAACAAAAACACACACACAAGGCCCGTAATAGTTTAGTGTCTTTGGAAACTCGGAACATAATCTTCTAATCATGGTGAAAGATCTTCAACATCTCCCATAAAGATCTTCCTTTTTTTACCTAAAACCTTTCTTCATATCCTGGGGAAATTAAAACATCAAAGGGTGAGCTCAAATTCTCAGTAAGGGTAAACAAAAAAAATATCAATCACATCATATACATAAGAACATAACTTTTGGAAATCTTAACCTGCAAAAGAAATCATAATTTCATAACATGGGATAAATCATAGTAGTGAAATGTAATCCCAATAATCATAACATAAAACATGAAACATTGTGACATACACACATAATCATAGAGAATCATTTCTTATTAGTCAAGACTCATTTCCAAGACTATCTTAGTGGACAAAGTCCCTTTCTGAATCGAGTTCACTCCTCGTTTCAGTCCTATTTCACTGAACCGGTATAACCTACCGTTCCAGCCATGTCTATCTCATGAGATATAAAATCTTTACCCAATGCATTGGAGGGAGATATAGGTCCCACCCATCTCCTAAGGATACCATTTTTATGTGGGCCACAAAATCATAAACCATACATCATTGCATAACCCATGTAATAAAAATGGGATTCTTAAACAACATGACATCATAAAACAATTCATATATGATAAAGGAATTCATAAAAATAATTCCATCACAACATAATCAAATCAATGTAATAATAGGTATATAAACATAACCCTATATTATCTTATATGGAAAATAATTTTGATAAAACACTTGAACTCCATTCTTGAGGAAAATATCCGTTCTACTTCAAAAACATTTTCCTTTCTTAACATGTCAAAGAATTTTAAGCTAAAAGAAGTCTATTAAAAATAAACTTGAAAACTTGTAAAGTAAGCTTCTTGGAAATAATGTTTTAAAAATCCATTAATGCCGTACACGTTAAAGAAACATTCTTCTCGTACTTTTGTCGAAAAATTCAAAAAGTACCTCGTACGAAAAATGACAAAAGATTCCTTTCATATCTTTTACTAAAAACTCACCGAAGGGTAATATTGGATTTAAAAAATTGTAGGTGGATGGAAATAACATTACATATTGAGGAAACATGAATGTGGAGGATAAAATAAATCACAGTAAATACCAAAGTATAAACAATCTCGGATAAAAATGAGATTGTGATATTTTCCCTTACCTTAGGTCCAATTTTCTTCGTAAGTGTCCGAACCTCCTGTATAATGATTTAAATAATGTTATTTACTTATTCAAGAATCATAATCATTGTAATTATATCATATATGGTTCATTTATGACTTTATATTACCCGTTCTTTTGTAAATTCCATGTTAAAGAGCATTTTGGGTAAAATCGTCTCATTTGTCGTTCATGTTTTAACTTGTAATTATTCATATAATTACTTAGATCATGATTACTTAAATCCAGAATGTAAAACATGATTTATATATAATATATATTCAGAATATACATATATATAATAGATCAGTAAATGGAAGGAAATACACCGTTCATGGAGACGGTAGGCCGTACGTACGCATGAACACTGTTTTCATTTCCTTATTGAGTTGAATGGAATTAAGTAGATGAAATACATATATATACACATAAATCCATTATTATTATGTCATATATTTCATGATTACTTATTATATATACTTTATAATCATTCATGAATGATTAACGTGGAGAATGAATCTCATCGCGTCGTGGAGACGGTAGTCCGTACGTACGCACGAGCGATGATATCATTCTCATGATCGTGGGACTGTATTGGAGTGTATGTATACTATCTCAGAATCAATATCACTTTAAAATAGTCATATATAGTTATTATTTACACCATTTTACCCATCCAAGTACGGTGGTGGTGGAAAATAGATTACACCATGGCGTGGAGACGGTATTCCGTACGTACGCACACGCGGTGATTTCGTTTTCCATAGGATGGATAGATGGTGAAATAGGGTTTTTTCATACTTATAATAACATATATGTACATGAGTGATACTGATATTATTACTTAATAATGAAACAACTGAGGAAGAAGAAGTGGAAGAAGAAATAAAGTTGAAAGAATCAGTAACGGACATTACCTCTTCTTTGAAACGCCTCTTTGAGTCCTCCACATAGGGCACTAAAATTGGTCTTTGAAGAAGACCAGGACCAATAGGATTTTTCTAGGGAAGTGGAGAAGATAATTTGGCTGGGTTTGTCCGAGCTTGAAGGCTCAAAGTTGTGTGAGGAAGAGAGGGAGGAGGTGCCCTTTTATAAGGGAGTAGAGGGGCACCTTTGGAATAACAAAAAATATTATTTTATTATAAAGACAAATTCGGTTTTAAATAGCTCAAAATTGATTTATTTCGATGCTAAGGTGGGGATGTGTCTAAATACTCTCATCAAATAGAATTCAGACAAGTTTATGTTCCTATTTTAACCTTATCATTTATATTTAACTTTAAGTTAGATAAGTTTACTTTTACCGTGTCTTTTTGTGTTCTTACCCTATAAGGTAAATAAACTTACTATAACAAGCCAAAAGAACCCCAAGTTGTTTATTCTTAATATATATAACCTTATCTAAGTCATTTGGCCTATCCTTATATTTTTAGGAATAAAATAACAATTAATAATATAATATTTGTTTTAAAAACTATTTTATGTCAATTTTGACACTATTTGGTAATTGATTTTTGTGAAAATCACAACAGAATGATTAGTTCGAAAAAAATTAAATAAATAAATAATAACATGTCATATTAACATATAAAAGTATTTTAATTCATAAAAAGTCTCAAATTACATTTATTTGGGTATTTATAACATTAATTATGTCAATATTTCATTAATAAGTTAATTACTACATCATCTTTGTGTCATAAATAAATTAACTTATTTAATGTCTAAAAATTACAAATAAAATACCATTATATATTAAATCTTTTTAGATTTCTAATTAATATTTATAGTCGAATTTATCTTATGTATAACCCTATATTAAAAATGATATATTTATTAAACTTTGATTTTAACTATTTTAACCCTTCTTTAAATAAATTAATAATAAATGTCCTAATCTAATCCAAGTGGGACTAAATGGTCATATTTTATTCCTAAGGTTTTTTTTGGTCGAATTACACTTATCAAATAGAATTAGGACATGTGTTAGGGTAATACTAATATCTTTTTTACCCTTAATTACCCTATTTACTTTTAACCATGGTAAAAAAGTAAAAAGTTACGATTCACAAAAAATTATTTTCATCTCATTGAACCAAATTTTAGTCCTTGATATTAACCGTGTCTCTCGGGTTTTCTAAATTCCACTGATAGAAGCAGTAAAATTATGTTTTATGAAAAATTCAGTTTTTTAACTACCACTTAGTGGTTTTACTATTCATCAAAAAATGATAGTATCCAGAAAAATACCAAAAATTAGGCCTAAGCTATATTTGATATTATGAATTCAAAAATGATGTCTATTTTATCAAATTCAAAACATATCAGTTCCATTAACTAATTTAAAAATTAATTCCCGTCGTCAAAACAAATAGCGTGTTTTAAAGAGATAATAACTATCAAAAGATTGACACTTGTTTATAACTGGTTTAAATGTGAAATTACATCCAATGACCAACATTGTATTAAATTGTAAAAATATATTCTAAATATACTTTAAACCCACTCAAATTAATAATTTATCACCCTTAATTATTTCGATTAAAAAAGTTGTTTTTAATTAAAATTTAGTAATTTTTACTATTCATCAGAATGTGAAAGTTATCCGAAAAGTACCAAAATTTCACCCTAATCTAATTTTAATATTCTGAATCCAAAAATGAACTACATTTTGAAAAACAAAATTTTCAAAATTTTAGAAAGTGGTTATTACCATTCATAACGGGTAGTTTTAATAATATTTTAATAGCATATCGTTGTTTAGTGAAACTCGATATTACGTACTACACACGCTATCTAGGAAGGTCGTGATTGCGTGTAATGCAAGGAAAGTCAATGATGCATGTTTTGCAAGCTCCTTTTGGTGTAGCATACAACACAAGACATTAATTAAATTAAAAAGCATATTTTTCATAAAATCTCGGGGTGTTACAAAAAAGGTTCACCTTCAATTTTTCCTCACAAGAGATATTGTGTTAGTCTTAAGAACAATAAGTATATTTGGGAAGAAGCCCCCAAATAATGAACAAAAGTGGGATGGACCATATGTTATACATAGGGTATATTATAATAGAGCATAAACCCTGATATAGACGGATGGATAACTCACCACATCTCCTAGAAATGAAAATTTCTTCAAAAACAACTTTCCACAATAGAAATTTCATAGCCATTATACAAACTCTATGACCCTAAACTGGTAGTTGTTGTCCTTGCCAACAAGATGATAAATTTTATGGTATTAGACTGATGGTCCAAACTCTAAGACCTTAAACTATGAGTAGTAATAACAAGATGTCATGGTCCAAAATCTATAACCTTAAAATAAGATTCATAGTCCTTTCCACATGATGTTAAACTGTAAGGAAGTCGTCCCTGAAACATGACATTGAACTGTGACTCATGCCCTCACTGTAAGAGGTCAAACAACATGGCACAGAGTATCCTAATCCCATGATGATAAACTGCCTGATCTCTCACATAATTATATACAGCTTTATTTTTTCCCTTGCTGGATACATAAATACACCTCGATCCTCGATTATGGCCCAACCACCACCAAAAATATGGATCTATCGTATCCTGTACTTCCCCACACTAGCGTGGGAATGCCATGTCACTACGGTTTTCTCACATAGAGTATTAATCATGTGGGATTAGGATCAGTGGTTATTATTCCCTTACACAAACACATTATATAGAATTATGGTAGTCTCGACACCCATAGAGAATGAAACAAAAATATTCCCACCCACATGTATAAGCCAGATCAATATGGGGAACGTTCAGAACTATGTATGGCTTGATTCCTACTCATCCAGGATATGTAGTGATTCCCGGATCTGGAAACATGGCCTAGAAATCAAAATAAATTCAAAGTGTTGCAAACCCTACTGAACCATAAATGATAGAAGGCCAATGTCCTGCAGACAACTTTGTTGGACTATGCACATCATGCCCCGGTGGATCTAAAATTTTCACCTACAAAACAACCACCATTCAAAGGCAAATTCATCCTTACGAGAGTCATTTCCTACCTCTGTACGCATAAAATGGATTCTGAGCCTCATGTAGGTCCATAATTCACAAATTATGGGTCCAGAGAAATCCATAATCCATGTGTAAAGGATATCTGAAACATCCTCTAACATGCAGATCCCACTTGATCCTCCACCCGCAATTAAGATTTTCTTGGGAGATGTTGATAATGGATGGGTACTCTCAAGCGCCTAGTCACAATACAACATTGTGACACATGCGATTGACCTGAGTATGTGTCAAACCTTTGAATATGAAGACATTATTCAAAATTGGAGTAGTTTTGACTTTTAATAATGTGTAAATGTCAGAGAAATCATGTCTTTCTAGTGCTTATTTGAGGATGAAAGGTGTATCGGGGTCAGCAAAAGACAGAGGAACATCATCTGGGAGACCAGTTTCATAAAGTACCAACTATATAGATAGTGGAAAGTCTACGAGCACTAGAATAAATAAATCCTTTAATAAGCTGTCATGAAGAATAATGTACGCTCAAAGATGATCCTCACTATTCCCCACCATTGTCTCCCTTGTCTTCATAAATTTTATCATAGCCTATCAAGCAGCCATTGTAGCATGTATAGGAAGTTCTCAAAGTTGATAAAAGGTTAGTCCATTAAATTTTTTGGGATACAATTCTACAAATTAATGGATAAAATGACTGAAAATATGTCGACATATAGCACCATGTACTATTCCCACAAACTGTATGTGGTAGGAATATCCCATGTACTGTATAATATAAGAAATAAATTGCCGCATATAGTTACGGTACACAAAAACATTTCACCGTGTACAACCATGGTCCACGAATCAACCATGAGGTGCTAGCCTGTAAATCATCTTTTGGAGAACAGAAAGGTTTGCAAAATGTGGATACTTCCAAAATAGGCCTCATTAAGATTATTTTAAAAGGATTCAGATTAAAATTTTATGTTCGGATTATTAATTCGTCAAGTTCAATTTGATGTTTCAAGGTTAGTATGTGAACAGAAAATAAGCATATATTTTTCCTATGTAGAATCCAGATTTTAATTATAAAATTCCACAATTCTATTCACAAAATTTAAAATTTTGTATGCAAATAGAGAAATGGAGAGATGATCAATTCATGGCACATACGAAGCGGTTTGCGAGCAGAATTTTGCAGGAACCATGGTATGAAAATGCAGAGGAACCTGGTAGAGTTGAGATCACTTTTCACCATGAGAAATGGTAAAAGAAAAATGAAATGGGCCACTATATATAGTTTTGGTCCCCACTTACCAGGATTATTGGTTTTACCGTGAACCATTTTAGTTCAGGACCACTTCTTCATCAGAATAGTCCACTTTTCGTTCCGAATGGACCCCATTCTGATATAGGCATTTATAGTGTCCTTAAAATTCCACCAATGGATGAAAATGATCCCATAATCACTTTGAATAAAGAAGAGAGTACTCCTAAAAGTCTATCAAGGTGAATCTATTCTAATTGAGTGACAAATTTCTGATGAAACATGATGGAATTCAAGTTTTCAAAGGATTTCATATGGCTCGCGTGCCATCACTGTGAAAGGTTCAAGGAAATTCTGGATCACAAATCATCGGTATGCATAATGAACCGAGAGTCTATGGCCCATAGAGCAATGTCTAGTGAACACGATAGACCATGAACTACATCAATGAAGGAATCGTGTGCGCAAAGTCCATCCATGTACCATCTCGCGATTTAGTAGTTCACGGACGAAGCAAACTGATAGGGTTCCACAAACCATGATTGCGAACCACACAACCTCTGCAAAACACAGTTGACTGTGTCTTCCATAGGTTAGGATATCTCTTCATGGGCCTCCAAAAATGGAAACACATGCCCAATAGATACAATTTCCCTGATGCTCTATAAAAAAGAGAATAGGAGGAATTGAGGAGGACATGTGACAAAATATTAAAGGAGACCCAAATATCTGAAGAAAAAAATAAGAGAAGATTCTAGCTTCAGTCTTGAATCATCAATGAAGCCTGAATTTCGAACCATACTCTCCATAGGAACAACCAGCCTTGAACCATGAAGTAGGGGAACTGAATAATATTAATAGAACCGTGAACCTAATTGGTGAACTATGAACCACTTAATTCTCATGGATGAAATCAATGGGAATGATAATCCCTCAGAACCACCTTCAAAATGGTGGTCCGCGTAGTGTATTGCTACATGGATTTAACCTAGTTCCACGTAATGCATCAATATGCGGATGGAACACAGAGCAGCGTGATGGACCACGTACCACTGTGGTGCATGGTGGTCCGTACCCATGCCTGTCTTCCACATCGGTATGCAGACTTCTCATTTTCCCACATACCACTATGGTGTTTGGATCTTCCCCCACCCCTCATAAGAAATCAGTATGTGGAATGGGGTGTTTTTGGGTATTATTTCCTACGGTTCCAACCTCATCCGTTCGATACTATCTAGTCCTCCATAATCCCTCCACAAACCAATCCCTAGATATTAAGACAAAGCCTCCTCCAAAGCCATCAAACCCGTATGATCATACAATTGGGTGCATCAGTGCGCCCCTTTGAGTGTACATACCCATGGTAAGCAGAGTAACGAAGGCTCACCCCACAATGGATTCTTCTTCGGGAGTTCCTGTGGCTTTACATTCCCATGGTAACCCAGATACCAACCTTAGGATTCCAATATAAACCTCCACGCTCTAGGGATTAAGTGATATCACATTCATTTCCATTAAATGAGGAATAATGACTATTCCAAGGAGTCATGTTCGCTTGTCCTTTGATCAGGACAAAACTCTTCTCCTTCTGAGACTGTGTTCTAGGTCCCTCCCACTGAGGTAAGTCTCCAATCTTTTGAGGTCGAGCCACATGACCTTTAATGTCATATCACATTAAATGGTTCATTGCTCCATGACCTCTCCCACCATCTCCCCTACCTCTTCTATCGTATTCTCTCCCTATCTCACCAATAAGAGAGGAAGCATTTGGTTGGTTAGATCCCTTGCATCCTCTTATTTCTTACACCGAGCATGAATCACATGGGCTTGGAGGTATTTGACGATTACAACATCCAAAAAAATATAAACTATGAGAACTGTGATTCCTGATCAAATCAGGATACATAGGATTCTTACTTGAAGGGTTGCGCTCAAATGGGTGCCCTTCCAAAATGTTTTACCCAATCATGTCTTCTTGAATGGGAATCTTCTATGTGAACTCCCCAAAAAATTCTGAACTACATGGATTTTGATTCCTCTATGAATGATACATAGGAAACCCATCTTATAGATCCAATCCCAATATCACATCACCTTCTATCCCCCTTTAATGATGAAAAAATCTAGAGCACCTTATTTTATGGCTCAAGTCAACATCATTTCTGTAGCATCAAATATATGTATGCCTATGATGATCCATCCAACCATGGGTAGCACATGCACACACGCTTCGAGAATGAACCAAGGATTCAAAAACATATGAACACAACATAAATATATAAGAGAGTCCCAGAATAGATAGTAACTCATCCTAGAAGGTGTGCGGTGAGCCCGACATCCCATTCACTTGACCATTGGAGTCCTTAAGTGACGTTGGCCAAAGCATTATTTGACGAGAACCTGACTTGGGAAATCAGGTCCATGAATCATGGATACCTAGAGCATTGGGTGTTCTTAGATCCACAAATAAATCAATTGGAATCCATACAAAGAAGATATATCGGAGGAGGACCGATTTCACAAGTACTTGACCCCATGTAATCTCTTTCAGAGACCATTTAACAATGGAATCTCTATTTCAATACGAAAGGGGTGAGTTACACATTTGCTGTGGGGTTAATCCAACCATCCTTTAACGAATAATGATGCGGAATGTGTCAAAACAAATGAAATTGTGAATTTGATAGAAAACCATCTATAAAAAAAGAGATGGGTGAGGATTCTCATCATTCCATTTCATCATCACCCAAAACGCACCACCTCGGAGGCAGAACACATATGTTTAAATTACATCAATTTTTTAGAATTCATAAAATATTATACAAACAAACTCCCAAATACCTTACTAGTATAGTTCTTATAGAAACATGGAAACATAACTAATTGTATATAAATGACCTACATTATCACCCACTAGGTTATACATGACTATATTCCTTCATAGACATATCAAACATAAAAAATATCTTCATATATTGGGTGAAAATAATAATAAAAGGGATGTGATCTAATCCCTAGTAAGGGAAAACAAGGGAGACTTCTAAATACTCAACCTTTATGTGCATGGAAATTACATTTATTTTCATAAATACATCATATATGCCCAAAGATTGTATTATTTTAGTGTATTTGGAAACATGGAACACATTCTTCTAGCTTGGTAAAACATCTTCAACATCTCCCATAATGATATCCCCCTTTAGTTTTCCTACCTAAACCCAATATTTATATCCTATGGGAATGAAAATACAAAATGGGTGAGCTCAAATGCTCAGTAAGGGTAAACATAGAGAACATCAAACAAAACATAAACATAAGAATTTAAAAACATGAACATATATTTCAAATATCAAAATCATGAGTCATAAAATAAATCTTTCCAGTACATAAGGAATAAATCCTAAAGGGACATTAACCATGATAACATAGTATTTCCATAAAACATGAGCTTGTGGGAAACACATAAGCATAGAAAATAATTTCGATATTATCCAAGGATCATGTCCATAACAATCATAACAGACAACATCCATTACTGAACTGAGTTCACTCCTCGTTATATCCATGTATTACTGAACCAGATTTACATTCTATTACATTCATGTATATATCTTGATATATAAATCTTTACCCAATGCATTGGAGGTAGGTATAGTTCCCACCCATCCCATAACGAAATCATTCCAACATGTTCACAAAAACATAAAACATTCATCATAGCATAACCCATGAAATAAAATGGGTTTCTTAAACAACATTCCATCAAAAAATAATCTATATAAAATATCATTCCATAATTAACACAATCATATCGTATTAATAATTTTCCAAAAAACATAACCCTATTTAAAGAGAATCATCTTAGATGGAAAATAATTTTGATAAAACACATGAACTAAATTCTTATGGAAAATATCCATTCTTCTTTAAAAATGTTTTATTTTATCAAAATTACATCTAATTAAAAAAAATAATTTAGTTGAAAATAAACATGAAATAATTTAGAATATCCTTCATTAAAATAACGTGTCAAAAATCAATCCATTCCGTTTAATTTTAAAAAACATTCTCCTCATACTTTTGCCGGAAAAGTCAAAAAGGGCATTGTATTGTAAATGAAAGAATGATTATTTTCAAACCATGTTATAAAAATAAAAAATGGGTCAAATTATATTTTAACATACATAAGAAAATTGTAAATATTTGATGAAAACATTTGTAGAAAACAAATACATGAATGATAAGTATACCCACAGTAAAATCTCAGATAAAAATGAGATTGCAAAATTATCCCTTACCCTAGGTCCAATATCCTTTGTATGTATCTAATTTTATTCTATAATGATTTAAATAATGTAATTGACTTATTCTAGAATCATATATAATTTTATTATATGATATATTATCATATATTATCATCAATTTGGTAATAATAATTCACTATTACTCGTTATTCGGGTATTAACTACTTCATTTTCTCATGCAGGTTTTGTTGAATAATTTCATGTTCACCATATTAGTCATAGTTATATCATTAAAAAATGACATTAAAAAAATATATATCATATGTATTTATTATATACATTTACTTATTCATGATTTAATGGATATCTTGTACAACGAATCACATCGGATGGTGAAGATAATATGTCATACATATGCATGAGCTATGATATCATTTGTTTAATTATGAAATGGTATCGACGTGGATGGTATGTATATTGATCCACAATATATAAATTTTTATTAAAATAATATATAATTTTTTATCCCATCATTGTAAACATCCATGTAAAGTGGTGGTGAAAAACAAATTATACCACGACATGGAGATGGTAAGTCATGCATACAAAGGCATAGTGATTTTATTTTTTCATAGGATGGATATAAGGAAGAATATGGTTGTTTCATAATTATAATAAAATATATATATATAAGTAATACTGGAGTTATTATTTTTAATTAAATAACTCATGAAGATTAATTATAAGAAGAAATAATTTTGAAAGAATCAGTAGAAGAAATTACCTCTTCTTAAATGTGCTACCTCTAATTCACCTCTTAGAGAACTATATGTTTTTAATAAAGATGACCATAACCTCTATAATGTGACTAGAAATGCTTAAAATGGAATATTTGATGGGATAGATGACCATGAAATCTAAAATTGATGAGAACATGTGAGGGAGGAGGTTCCCTTTTATAATTGAGGTTAGGGGAAGTTTTGGAAACATCAAAAATATTAATTTATAATAAACAGAAACACCACTCCAAAACCTCCAAAATGTCTCAATTTTAAAGATGATCAGATATAGTCTATTTATATCATCAACCAATAATTTTTAGATAAGTTTTTATGTCAATTTAAAAAAATTCATTTTAATGCACACTTAGTTATTCAATTTTATTTTAATTAAGTTACCAAATATTTCAATATTAAAGGAGTGAAATATTTATTTATTTGATACAAATAAGATCAGAAATAAGTACCTTAGAACATTTTAGACCATAAAATAATTATTCTATATTTTTTAATTTTTTTTTAATAATTCAATAAACCATTTTTTGACAAAAAAAACCATAGTGTCACTTTTGAAACTATCCAATTCATGGATTATTAAAAATATAATGATAGGATGTTATCATAGAATTTTTTTTATTATATACCTATTTTCTCTATTTCATATATAAAAATATTTTTAAATATTAATTATCTCATAAAATTTTTATTTTAATATTTTTAATAACATTAGTTTTATATTTCCATTAATAAAATAATTACTACATCAGTTTTCTGTAATTTTTTAATATAAATATTTGTTAGATAATGATTAAAAATAAAATACCATGATGAATATAAATATACAATAATTAATAATAATACTCATAGTTGAACTTATATTCTGAAATATTTAACATTAAAAATGTCATACTTAATAAATTATTAATTTTAAAACATTAACATCTCTTTAAATAAAATAATATAAGTGTCACAATCTCTTCCATATGGATACAAATGGTCAAAAACTCTACATTTGTATTTTTATGGTCGTTATATACTCAACCAATAATATTTGGGAACGTTTTTGGTTTTTTGAGGTTATTATCATTTTATTAATAATTTTTTTATTGATTTCTCATCAATTAATTAATTTATACACCATAAAAGTATAAGTCATTATGGTAATTATAAATTTCCTAAAAATTAAATATAAATTACCATTATAAATAAAAACATTTTAGATTTAACATAATTATTTATAATTTAATTTATATTTTTTATAAACTTATAAAAAATGATATAGTTATTAAAATTTGAGTGAGACTTATTTTGATTTTCTTTAAATAAAATAAATCAAATGTCATAATCTCTTCTGAGTGGCATCCAAAGGAAACCATTTTGAACCAATGATGATTTAGTTCGAAACAAACACATAAAGTGATATTAATACAAGTGTTATGATATTTTTATAATAGTATTATTACCCTTAATTTCATGTTTTACCCATTAACTGTGTTAAAAAAATTACAAAGGTTATTATTCATAATGAAAATAAAAAATAATGTTATTTACATAATTTGGGTCTATTGATTCCAAAAATGGAATAAATTTCTCAAAATTCTAAACAGAGAAGTTCTAGTATATAATTTAAAATTATTTCCATTATCGAAATGAGGGAACATGTTTTTTAAAATTTAAAACATTGTAAAATATGGAAATGATTTTACATTTGAATTTAGTGTTGGATTAATTCTAATATCATAAAATATAATGAATAATAGAAATATATTATATTTAAACTTTAAAACCATTAAATAATATAATTTAATTATGAAAATTATTTTAATGAAATATTTTGTTTTTAATTAAAATTTAGTATAATTTTCTATTCATCAAAATTCAAAAAGATATTTGGAAAGTATCATAAATTCATCCAAAATTTTTTTATATGCTTCTTCCAAAGTAGAAGTGTTTTTTGTTAAATAGAATATATAGATGTCAAGAAAACTGTATTTAAAATCCATGTTCCATGAAAAGGAGGCAATACAACATTTCTTTTAAAAAACAAATACTTCTTTTATCCGAAAAATTTAATTTTTTCTTATATAATTTCTAAAAAACATATAAGATAAAATCTAAAAATGAGATTTAATCTATAAAGAGTGATTTTATTATTTTAGAGAATCAGTTATTTTTATTGAAATTGATTTTTTAGAAGGAAGTCAATACTATTCATACCCACCCTTATAATCACTAGGTCAAGATATTTACTTGTTCACTTATACTCAGTCTTGCATGAAAAGGATTATATCAAAAGAACATGAAACTGTGTGTAAAAAAAGCCCAGCATAGTTTTCCAAATAATACATGTTAATATGGTGTTGTTTATAGTGAAAACTAATCTTCGTACAGCGTATAACATAAGACATCAAATATATTAAAAGGAATATATCTCATAAAATCTTGGGGTGTTAAATTATAACCCCCTTAAAATTAATTTCTCCCTCAAATTAATCGGGGTTATAAAAGTTTAGCACATTTATTTTTCTTTCATTTAAACCTACATAGTAAAAAAGGAATACTAAAAATTCATTTTAAAAAAGTAATTTAGAAACATAACGGTTACCCAAAGTGACTCTTCGTTGGGTTTCTATATAGAACAACATAGTTTGGAAGTGAAAACATAGATATCCATGAAAAATATAACCATCATGTTCTAGTGGTGAGTGATAAAGAACAAGGATTTGAGAAAGTTAACAACTAGAAATCTGTCAATATGTGATGATATATGGGACCCTCTAATTCATCTGATTACAAAGTACTAAGATACCATTTTTCGTTTTCTATATCCCTTTCTTAAAGTTGAAGAACATGGGAAGAAATACTTACTTTATTTAATCCTAATATCATCACTGTTCATGCCTTGAACAATTTCCACTTCATCTCTTATTCAAATAAATTTAGTTTAATTTTTCATTCCTAATGTGTTATCAAATCATGCGATCCATAAACATAATGAATGGTTATTTCATCTATCTCAACAAAAAGGATTGTACATGTTATCAAATATGAATTACTCCACCTATAGTGAGATAATATATTAGTATAAAAAACTTCAACTTGAGTATAACGTATACTATCCATAAATGGATACCCTTAAAATCCATCCAACAATTAAAAATCTACACCTTTAGAAAGAGGTTAACTAAATCGAAATAAAATTTATCTCTCATATTTAATAGGGTAGTTCTTGGTTTTCACATTCAAAAAATGTGAATACCTTAATCGTGTATTATTTGGAATCATGTTAATAACTTAAATTTTGATAGAACCATAGTGAAAAAATTCATGCTATTAAAAATTAACTCTTACAACATACTACAAATCCAAAAATTATATATAATCAAACCATAATATCACTTTTTTCTTGTATCTTATTTGAGGTTATTAATACTCTTAAACATATCATTATCTCATGATCTCATCATTATGCACATTTCATTTGTTTTCAGAAAAAAATTGTTTCAATCACTTTTCATGGTTACCATTATCAAATATTTATAAAAAACTACTATGGACCAATACCTAGTTATTTCAACATTCCATAACACTATAAAAGTTTTTCCAAAACATTATTCTATAATCCCATTACATATACACTCAATCATTCCACAATTTCATTTTCATACTCAACATATCCAATAGTGATCACATGTGATTTTACTTTTTTTCCACAAGAGGTTTTTGACATCAATCATCATTGGTAACCCGTGGATTAGGGCATTGGTTACCATAATTCCCCCATTTACTTTAACTAGTACTATTGAAGTGAGGGTGGTTCATTATCTATAGCCTTTTCTCTATTCACATAATTAAATACCTTTTAATCATTTCAAATATAATAAATAACCCAATGACCTTCTTTTATACACTTGAATAATTTACTAGTCACATTAAGATAATCTACTACATGCTTCTCTCCACACATTGGGCATAATGAAACACTCATCTTATTTCAACCACTGTTTTGATATTATCCTTTGAACTCCATCTTTAATTTACTTTCAAAACAATGAGATTGATATCTAACACAAACTTGAAATTCATCCTTGAAAACACAATTTACTATATTTTCATAGATAAAAAAGTCAATTATAGATGATTCGCTTTTATGAATTTGTTTTAATCAACTGAATAATCGATCAAATTTACTTTCCGGTTAGATGATGAAGCCAGAATCATTCCATGTAAGTATTGTTAAATTTTCCTCATATGTAACAACAGAATCATCATCCTGTTGATTAAGCTCATGTAACCCCTTTTCATATTTTTTCGAAGAATTCGAGGATTGAATTTATTGAAAAATAAGTACTTCAACTTGTCTCATTCCATGGATTGAATTTCATCTGGTTACATTGTGTTATTGAGTATAGTCCACCACTGCTCTACTTCACCTTCTAAATGATAAACAACCAAAATTAAATTTTCATGTTCTTAACAGTGAAGGATGGAAAATATATTTTAAATGTTATTGATCCATTTTTTAGACACAAGTGGATGAGAAGAATTCCTGAAATAAGGTGAAAATTTCCACATGATGGACTCTACATAATGTTGATCGATTCTATGCTCATTTAGAAGTCCAGAATGATTCATAACTTGTGTAAGTATAGAGATAAGATTTTTCATTCCGGATCCTATATCATTTTATTTTTCTTGAGGAAAATCATTTCATTTCCCATCACATTGATTATTAACATAGTTCCTTCAAGTTAGAACCACTATCTAAAACCCCAAATAAATAGTGCGAGAGGAAAAAATCATAATAGGAAAACAACATAATAAATGGGGTGTAATTTTAGTCACTATAGTCATAGGTTTAATCTTATGTTATTCATGATCATTACCATAATTATAGCACTTTAACCTATTGTTAGACTTACCCTTAGGGACATCCCTATATATATCCTTAGAAATATCTATAGAGATATCACTAGTGTTTTCACATCCTAGTTTCCAAAGGATAACTAAACTTTCACTTTGATACCGAATCATACAACCCAAACATGACGTACATGGAAATTACATTTATTTTATGGAATAAATAATACAGTAGACAAATAGATTCACAAATACAGTATTAGTTTAGTTTCTTTGGAATCTCAGAACACATTATTCCTAATTTTTGAAAGATCTTCAACATCTCCCATAAATATTTTCCCTTTTAGTTTTCCAATATAAAAACATTATTTTTATCCTAGGGGAAAAACCTAAAAATGGTGAGCTCAAATACTCTTTATGGGTAAACCTATAGAATATCATAAATAACTTAAACATGAGAATGTAAAAACATAAACATATATTTGGAATATCAAAATCGTGATTCATAATATAAATCTTGGTAGTATATAGGGAATAAATAATAATGGAACATTAACCATGATAACATATCATTGGCATAAAACATGAACTTTTGAAAAACACAAAGGCATTTAAAATCATTTCCATATTAGCCTAGGATCATAGCCAAGACCATCATAGCAGCCGAAGTCCATTACTAAACCGAGTTCACTCCCCATTACAGACCTATATTAATGAATCATATTTAATTTCCATTCCAATCATGTCTATCACATGAGATTTAAATATTTTCCAAATTCAATGGAGGTATATATATATGTCTCACCCATATCATAATGAAATCATCCTTACATGTGCCTCAAAAACATAAATCTTTTATTATAGCATAAACCAAGATATAAAATGGGTTTCTTAAAAATAATTACATCATAAATTAATTCATATAAAATATAAATCCATAATTTATAAAATCAAATTATATTAATAAGAGGGATTGAAAAATAACCATATTTAAAGAGCATCATCGTAGTTGGAAAATAATTATGATAAAACAGTTGAACTTCATTCCGGAGGAAAATATCCTTTTTTCTTAAAAAATGTTTTCATTTCTATAAATTCTACCCAATTTTAAATGAACATAATTTATTTCAAAACAAACATTAAATCATGTAGATAAATATTATGGGAAATAAGGAGAAAAAATATGTTCATGCCATATAAGTTAAAAAAACATTCTCCTCACACTTTTGTCGAAATAGTCAAAAAGTACCTCTTAAGGTAAAAGAAAGAAATATTCCTTCCAAAACATGTAGGAAAAGTAAAAAAATGGGAAAAAATTACATTAAATATACATATATTAATAGTAATTATTTTATGAAAACATTTCTAGAAAACATGGACATGAATGATAAATATACCCCCAGTAAAATCTCAGATAAAAATGTGATTGTAAAATTATCCCTTACCTTAGGTCCAATATCCATTGTATGTTTTCGAAGAAATTGTATAATGATTTAAATAATTTCATTGACTTATTTCAGAATCATAGTAATTTTTATTATATCATATATGATCATATTATCATCTGTTTTGTAATAATGTTTCATTATTATTGGTTATTTGTGTAATAACTGCTTCATATTCTCATGAATGTTTTGTCGAATAAGTTCAGGTTCTCCTTATTGTGTCATAATTATATCATTAAAATTTATATTAACAAAATATATATAATTTTTATTTATTATATACATTTATATAGTCATGATTTTATAGATATCATGTTTAATGAATCGTATCGCATCATGGAGATGGTATTTCATACGTACACACAAGCGATGATATCATTCCTCTAATTATGAAATGGTATGGATGTGGAGGTTATATATATAGTTTCAAAGTAATTATATTGTTATAATAATCAAATATAGTAATTAGTTACATCATTATTCCCATAAAAGTCATGTTGTGGTGAAAAAACATATTATACCACGGTGTAGAGATGGTGAGTCGTACGTACGCACGCATGGTGATTTCATTTTTTCGTATGATGGATAGAAGGTGGAATATGGTTCTTTAATAATTATAATAACTTATTATAATATAATTTATTCATTAGAAACTAATTTATAATGAAACTACTCATGAAGTGTAATTATAATAAAAAAGAACATTGAAAGAATTGGATGAGGAAATTACCTCTTCTTCGACGTGCTTTCTCTAAATATCCACTTAGAGCACTAGATTTTCTCTTTAATGAAGAAAATAACCTTTATAACATAACTAGGAATGTTTATAAGGGAAAATTATATAGTATTGATGATAATTATTCACAAATAGGTGGGATGAGGTGATGGATGTGGTGCCCATTTATAATTGAGGTGAGGAGCACTTTTGGAAACCTAAATAATATTAATTTTTAATAAAATCATACCCCAGGAAAAAATCTAAAAAAGTCTCAATTTAATATATCAGATAAGATAGGCTTTCAATATCATCAACCAGAATTTTTTATACAAGTTTTTTTTGTCAATTTAAATATTATAATTTTAATTAACCCTTAGTTATTCTATTTAATTTTAATTAAGATAACAAATATTTCAATGTTAAAAAGGTGAAATATTTTTTTCTATGAGGTTAATTAGACCATAAATAATTACCTTATATTATTTTAGAAGATATAATAATTATTATATTTTTTATAAATGTTTAATTATTTTTAAATAATTTAATAAAACATTGTTTTTGATAAAACAACAATACTGTCAATTTTGAAACGATACAATTTGAGGATTTTAAAAAATATCAACACAAGATTTTCTCATCGAACCAATTATTTTATAATATAACTATGGGGTCTAGGTCACATATAAAAATATGTTTTCATATTAATTAGCTCAAATTATAATTATTTTAATATTTTTAATAACATCTATTTGATATTTCCATTAATAAAATAATTACATAACTAGTATTGTGTAATTATTTAATATACATTTATATTGGGTAAATATTAAATATAAAATACTATAATGAATATAAATATATTTTATTTAATAATAATTCTAGTAGTTGAATTTATCTTCAAATAATTAAGCATTAAAAATGTTATCCTTATTAAATTATGAATGTGATAACATTAACATCACTTTAAAAAACAAATATAGGAATCACAATCTCTTATATATGGATCCAAATGGTAAATAACTAGACCCTTAGATGATTATGGTCGATATAAACTCTACCAATAATAATTGGGAATGTTTTTGGGTTTTTTATGGTTATTAACGTTTTTATAATAATTATTTTATTGATATCTCATCAATTATTTAATTTGTACACTATCAATGTATAAGTCATTATGTTAATTATAGATTTCATAAAAATTAAAAGTAAATTACCATAATAAATAAAAACATTTTAGATTTCATATATTTATTCATAATCATATTTATAATCCATATAACATTATATAAAAATGGTTTATTTATTACAATTTTAGTGAGATATATTTAACTTGTTATTAAATAAAATAAATTAAATGTCTTAATTTTATCCAAGTGGCTTCCAAAGGAAAACATTACGATGCAAGGATTATTTATGTCAAAAAAACTCATCCAATGATATTAGGACAAGTGTTATCTTAATTTTAAAATTATATTCTTACCCTTAATTGGTCATTTTTCCCTTTTACCATATTAATAAAAATTACTGAAGTTACTATTCATAATGATAAAAAAAATAAAGATATTTAAAAAATTTGGGCCAACTAATTAAAAATATGGAATCTATTTTTATTAATTCAAAACATAGAAGTCATTATAATTAATTTAATTTTTTTCTTCTTGTCATAATGAGAGAAAGAGTTTTTAAAAAGTTAAAACATTACAAAAGATTCAAATGTTTTTACATATGAATTCAGTGTAAAATTAATGATAATTACATAAATTATATTGAATGATAAATAAATATTCTATTTATAATTTAAAACCACTGAATATATTTTTTAATTACATAATTATGTTAAATAAAAAATTTATTTTCAATTAAAATTTAGTATAATTTTACTATTCATCAAAATTTAAAACATATGAGAAAATTATCAAAAATTCTTCCAAAGTAAATTTTTATATCCCTATTACAAAAAATAATTTTGTTATTTTATATAATATTTAAAATTTTCTAAAAAATATATTTAAAATGGGTGTGCCATCAAAATGTGGAAATATAACATTTTTTTAAAAATTTACTTCTTTTATCTGAAAAATAGAATTTATTCATATATCTTGTCAAGAAAACATTTAGAATGAATTTTAAATGTTATATTGAATCCATAAAGAGTGATTTTAATATTTTATAGACTCAATTATTTTTATTTAAATAGTTTTTTCAAAGAATGTCACTATTATTCATGGATATCATTATAATGACTAGGTTATAATATTTTATTGTTTAGTTATACTCGGTAATGCGTGACAATAATTATATAAAAAGAACATGATGTTTTTTGTAACACAATACAAGCATAGTGTTTCACATACCACAAGATAATATGGTGTTCTATATAGATCAAGATAATCTTAGTGTATCCTACAAAAAAAGACATCAATGAAATTAAAAATAATCTCTCTTATAAAATCTCAGGGTGTTATAAGACATGTAAGAATAAATATGAGAATAATGGTATGATAATGTGATCATAACTTATAATACCATACCATTAATTTCATATGATCCTAAAAATGAATCATGGAATAAATATTTATATATTATATATCATTAATCATAATGAAATAAAGAACATAAGAAATAAAATCATAACATAGAAAAAAACATGGAATTAAGGAAAAAAATAAGCATATAATATGATTTCCATTTTATCAAATTCATCACTAGAAAGACTATCTATGTAGTATGGTTTCACTCCCCTTATAATATTATTATTCAGGGTTCACTCACATGGCCATCTTAATAGCATGATTTGACTCCTCATACCATATTGTTCATCATGGTTCACTCCCATGGCCATCGTAATAGTAAATATTTACACCCATGACCATCTTATTTGATCTCATGATATATAAATTTTTACCCAATGCATTGGATGTAGATATATGTCACACCCATATCATAGTGAAATCATACACACAAGTTCCACTAAATCAAAAATAGTAATATCATAACCCATGAAATGAAATCATTATCATAAACTTTTAATCTCATCATAACATGTGGAAAACGATACAAGTTTCATAATAATTTCACCAAAATAATAACCTATGAAAACAAGTGAGTTTCAAAAGTATATAACCCGTGAATAAGAAATGGGTACCATAATCATCATGACATCAAAATATAAACCATTCATATAAAAAGTATGAATATAATTGTTGAATAATTTCCCTATAAAGGCATGAGTAACAAAAATGGATGTCGTCTTATATAGGAAATAATTTTGACACATATTTTAAAAAAATATTGAGGAATATATCATTTCTTATTTGATTTTTTTAAAATATAAATCCTTTTGAAACCCATTTTCATTGATAATAGTTTTGAAAACATATAAAGGAAGGTTTGAAAACCATAAAACATTAAAAAAATTGTCCTTAAAAACATATTATTGAATCATTAAAACATTTCGGAAACTACTTTACATTAAAAATTATAAAAGAATAATGAAAATATTTTGAAAACCATTATCCCAAACAACTTATAAAATAATCTTAAAACCTTTTGAAAATTAATTTCCTTGAAAAATAAATTTGAAACTTATAATGAAATCTTGAAAACGTTTTGAAAACCATTTCTCAAAAAATTACTTTTAATTTTTTTCTTCAAGATAAACTATTTTAATATGAAACTTAATCCTCATAAAAACTATGATGGTTAAATTCTTACGTGTTGTACAAGGTAAACAGAAGATTAATTTTTTGTAGTAAATGTTTAGAAAAATTACATGTTTGGAAAGATAAAATAAGATTCCATAGAAAAAATTGTAAAAATAAAAAAATGGACTAACAACTTCTTTTGAATATTATATTAGAATAGTATATTAATGTTGGAATCCATTTTTAAAAAACATTATTTTCAAAGAACATATATTTCCAACCGAAGAGAGGGTAATTTTGGGATTTTATAAGAAAAACGCATTCATAACTATCTTATGTACCGAGTAGTAAATAAATTTTACCAATATGTTAATATACCATGTATATATAGGAGATAATAATAATATTTAGTATTCTTGGAATATTGATCAAAATATTTCATCAATGTAAGTATAATCATAAACCATCTCGATAAACGTTGATATTGTTCTAATAAACATCTTATCACTTAGTAATATTGAATCACACTAATAATGTTCGAAAATGAAATTACATGAATCTTAAAATATAATGAAAGGAAGTCGATCATGATATATCATTTAAAATATATTATATACACCTTATATAAAAATATAGATCCATAACAAAACATGTGTCTCAAACAATGAAAATTGAGACCAAATTACGTTATCGATTTGCTGAATTTTTGAAACGAAAACCCCATGAAAGAAAGATCAGTTAAAGGATATGTAAATACCCTTAAATTTAATAATAATAATCATAATCATAAAATACATTTTTGGGTAGTATATACCCCCTGTTAGAGAAAATATGGATGAACATTGCATATATCTCATAGATATAAAAAGTGAGACGAAATTCCCTTACCTTGTGTCTTGACTCTCATAATACTCATTCATACCTCCTATATAATAAAGATATATTTTTTATAAATATATCACAGAACCATATTCTTATATCTAATATCATATATGGGTTTATTATAAATTTATATTACTTGCATGATAACAATTCCATGTTAGAGTTTCACTTTCAGTAATACAATCTTTATTCTTCACATGTGTCTTAATTTGTTTCATCTTTGATCATTATAATTATATCATGATTTACCTATTATATAAAATGATATAAATATCAAATTTATGTATTTTATTTTTTTTGTAATAATCCATAGAATATATATGTTTAAAATGGAAAACAATGTTCTTGGAGACGTTAGGTTGTATGCATTCATGAACATTGTTTTCATTTTATTATCATTTTAAAAGAAAGAGAGTAAATGATATGTATACATATATATATATATATATATTTTCAAACTATAATTATTATGTCATATATATAATATATATTTATTAAACACAACATTTATTCATTTCATGTAGTGTGTGATCAAATCAGATCGCTTGGAGGGGCGTAGTCCACACTTTCTCAAAAAAAGTATCATGTTTTAAAAATATGGAATGAATATTGGTATTTTATAATTAAAAATTATAGAAGAATAATGAAATTAAAAAAATCATATATATCATATATGAATAGTGTATATCATAATGTCCACCATGAGAGGTGGCAAATGAAAAATGAGCAATCATTGTTTTGTGAGGTGATAGTTCACCGTACACGTAAAAAGTACATTCGTTACACAATAAATGGAAGTGTGCATATGGGTAGGTATTAGCCTTAGCATAAAAACACCCTAGTATATTTATTATACTAGTTATATTATAAAATAATGTAATATAATGATATTAGGGAGTGGATAATGAAAATAAAAGAAAAAGGTTTGAGGGAGGGTGTTACCTCCAAATCCGATAAATCCCTTTTGTTTTCACCAAATGGAATCACTATAAGACATTATCCCAAAATAGAGGAGGATTTTTGGGAGGATATTTGAGAAGATATTTTTTGTATAATATTTTTTAGTGGTGTGAAGAAGTGGGAGGAGTGTATGCCTTTTTATAGTGGAGGAGGAGTGGCACTCTTGTAATATTTGGAGAATAAAATTCCATTCACGTTTTTCACAAGACAAGGGGATCCAATAATGAAACACAATTAGATAAAAGGGAGTATAGGGTTGAACGTTTTCCATCTAATGGCTCTTGGACAAGCTTCTAGATCATTTTTGGTCTTAAATTTAACGTTTATTCCTTAGTTAAGCTTAGTTTTACCTTAATCTATGTGATTAAATTTAATTACATTAACTAATATGTTATGTTAAAAGCATAATTTGACCTTATTAGACATTATAAATATCTTTATATTGAATATGTAATAAATTTTATTAAATTAAAACCACTTCAGTTTTAGAAAATATTTTAAAATCAATCTCATTGACGGAATGACATTACAGGATTTAACGTAAAAATTCCAAACAATTTGCTAAGTCTTTATATACAATTTCAATTTAAAATTGGTTCTGATGACCAAAATTGGATTAATTGATAAAAATATTAGCTACTTAAACATTGAATATAAGTTAAAATATATTTTATCATTATATTTAATTAAATTAAAAATCTATTTACAAATAAAATTCAGTATTTTTAACTATACATTAGAAATGAAAACTTATAGATAAATATGAAAACATTATCCTGCCATTATTTTTATGTTTGTATTTAAAATATGAAGTTTATTTCTACATATTAAATCATCAAAAGTTCCAAAATTTGGATTAAAAATGGGTTCTCCCTTTAATGTTGGAAAAACTACCACTAGAAAATACAGAAATTTAAGTATATAATTGGGTTTGTTATTTTATTATGTCTATAAAATATATTGCATGAATATAAAAAATATATTATTTAATATATAAAATAATTAATATATTTATATCACTCACTAAGGGTAATTAATTTAATTTAATAGGGTAAAATAATTCTGTGAACATAAAAATATTAATATTTTAATTTACATTAAATTGGTTTTCATATTCATTTATAATTAATTGCTAACTTTTGAATTCATCTTATATTTCTAAGAACCATATATTTTCAAAAATTAGTTAATATTATTCACAACCACTAATTTAATGTCTAGGTTATATATTATTATATTAAATAAAAATATATTAGTAATATAATATGGTTTGGTAAAACTTAGTCATGTGTGCTATGAAATCCATCATGGAAATTCATTATTACGTGTAACACAAGCTGTCCTAGGTGTTCTGTTTAGAGAAAAATGAAATTTATGTTTCTTTTAGTTCCATATTAACATGGTGTTTCATATAATGTAATCCAAACATAGTTACTTATTATGAAATAATCTATTTGCAGTGTTGTGTGATATGAAAAATATAAAAAAGGATAAATTAATTCCAGCAAATCACAAAATATCGAGGTGTTACAGGTGGTGGATTTCCTTTAGAATGTAAATTAATAACCACAAAGTTAGAAGCTATATAAGAATAATATATCTATTGATTGAATTTTTTTTGATGAGTTATACTGGTTAAATATACTCTAAAATTCATGTGTAAACATTATGATAGAAATATTCTCTAAATCCATTTAAAATCATATAGTATGATTTTAGTTGTTATAGAGTATAGCAAAACATTTAGAGAAGGGATTAAAAATATTCTTTTGTGAATATCTTATCTCGTGATATTATGATATCATATTCATTAAATAAGTTTATATCATGTTTTTTGATATTTCATATTCATAACCCAAAATATTGAACGGTTTGATATGTTTTCAATTATCATGACTAACTCATCCATCCAATTGATAAAGACTTAAAATTAAATTGTCTATTAAAAATTTTATATCTTTAAGAGGCATGGAAGACTTAATGAACATAGGATGTATGGTTTGTATTTGAAGTAATTACTTTTATGCTCATGAAACACAAGATAAAATTCATTTTCCAGATGCATGGTTCAATGATCATCCATGGGAAATGTGCATGCAATTATACTGAAAGCCTTTTTCCAAAACTCTCCCCTCCTAAAGAACACTTATTTCATACTAATGTTTTTTTGATATACTAAAATGTAATGATGCATAAATAATACCACCAAATTTGTTTGTGTGATTTAGTGAAAATCATGGATACACCTCAGAGGGAATAAATATTTATTTGTTCCATAATGATCATCAAGCATAAAAGTAAGGCTTTGATAGTTTCATTCCATGGTGAATGGTACAAAATTATTTTTTTGTATTTTATAATTTCTATTTCAATATCATGGTGATCTTGGTTAATGGTTTAATTTTCATATCCACTAACTTGATTAATAGACAATAAATGATTATGAACCGTTCAATTTTATCAAATTCTAAACTTGCATCTAGATTCATGAAATCATTTGGGATGTGATGTTTATAAAAATTGTAATACTAGTCATATTATAAGTCATAAAATAAACTTTATTATTATTATACCATATTAAATCATGGATTATTACATGGGGAAATCATATTTAGTGATTAAATACCAAACATTTGGATTTATACTTGTTGTAGAATATGAAATAGACTAATCATATATGAAAATAGTGCTTCTATGGGTTTAAAAAATAGTGTGTTCCACCATACATATGATATTTATGTGAATCAATAAGCATTATATACTTATCATTTGCGATGATACATCCATCAGACATAAAATATGACTAATGGATCTTAATATATTTGAGCGCAATGTCGTATCTATCATATATTATAACATACCTAATATTGTTAAATATAATTCATTGAGAAAACATTTTACATTTATTTTTAATTATGAAATGAATTATCCAATTTATAAATTTTTTATAAAATATAATAAATTATTTTTGGTTATTTATTAACTTATAAAGTGTTAATTAATTATTTATTTATAAATATTTTTAAAATTAATTAATTATATTTTTATTAAAAATTTATTAATAAATTTATCACATTATAAATTGATAATATTAAAAATAATATTAAAATTATGTGTCATTACTTATAATTTTGGTATAAATTGTTTATATAGAAATTATAAGTGTAATTTATATAATGATTAAAAATAAAAAAAATATGGCAAAATATAAATGTTTATACTTGAAGTGACCAGATCAGTGTGAATCACTAAGAGGGGGAGGGGGTGAATCAGTGATCCCTTCAAACTTTTTACTAATTAATTCTTTTCAATTAAACCTCTATGGCTGGTTAAAGCCTCGATCCACTCTTCTTGTATCTCTCAACCTTTTTCGAATGATGCAGTAATGAAAAGGCACGAGACACAAGGATTTACAAGGTTCGGCACCAAAGGCCAATGTCCTTGCCATGTTGGTTATACCCCCAAACATGGTTTCTCCATTATAATCTGTTATTATTACAATGGTTGATACAGAGTCCCAATGTATCTCTCTTGAGTCCCACATGAGGGTCTTTATACTGTGTCCCACAATGTTACCAGAGTCCCACTGGCCTGCTCTAGAATCCCACTGAAGACTTCCTCCACCCTGAGTCTCACACGGGGCTTCTCCTGGCTCCTCGAGTCGCACGAGTAGCTCTTCTTCTGTTCACCTCTTCAAGTATCCTCAGCAGCCTGGGATAAAGGATGCTGGCCATTCTCTCTTATTCTGATCACTTGAGTTGATCATGACTCCTCATCTACCTCAGGCTTTATCTCCTTCTTCTCAGGATGACCTGGCCTCTCTCTTCAACTACTGAAAACTCAAACAACTGATGTCTTTAACTTCAGTCTGGTTCCAGTCTCACTTCATAAAAACTTCATGCACTAAGTGCATGTCATCTCTGAATCCTCATGAAATGATTGCATGGCTTCTCAAATTCTTCAAGAACTTCTGGTCCTGGACTTCTCAATTACACACAGCCTGATTTAGCTTTTTTCACGTGTGCACGTGCATGCATGTAAGCATGCACTCCCCTTTCTTTCTTCTTGGTGAAATAAACCCAAAAATGGTGTTTTCCTTTTTAGCACACACCTTCTTCCTTCACACACTATGTTCAATTTTTTTACACACTTAAAAGTGTGTTTTTCTTTAGTGTGAGAGTCTCCCCCCTCTTCTTCTAAGTGTGTACACAATACTTATGCACACACTAAGGCTTTGGCCTCTTCTTGTTCCTTTGCTTCTTGCACACACACAATATGAGGTATGGTCTTCTTTGTTTGCACAAGGCTAGGCCTTTATCTTCTTTTCACACAAGGCTCAGCCTTCCTCCTCTTCTTGCACACTCACGGCTAGGGTGTATTCTCCACTTCACACACACACACAAGGTATGCAATTTACACCACCCGAACTCCCTGCCAATATGAAGGCGCACAAGGTATGCTTGAGCCACAGCCAATCTTCTCCACAGTCACGCAGGTTCACAAGCTGCAAGGGACGCGCAAGGTCTCTGTATGCAAGCGGTGCGCAAGCTATGCTCGGTGCACAAGGTCGCGCAAGTCCTCGGGTGTGCAGGGTGCAACACCGCGGGGCGCGCAGGGTGCAAGGGCACCTCTTCCGCGCAAGCTACTCCTGCCGCGCAATTATACGAGCAGAGAGAGCTCTTCTTGTCTCACAAGGGAGGTGCACAGGGGACCTTATCCAACACTTATTTCGTGCAAGGGGTGTGCGAAAGGGTCCTTACGGAGCTACGGGAGCTCCGGGCTTCTGCCGCGCAAGTGGTGCGCGCAGGTCCCTACTTCGCTAAGCACCGAGGCTTCGAAGGACTTCATATCTTCAACAAAGATTCAGCAAGAAATAAAGAGGTCTCGGACTCTATTTATATAGGCAGAGGGCCTCGGTTCATCCGCATGGGATAAATCTTGAACCACCGATATTTTCGGTTCTTTGAAAATCTTTAAACGTGATCCACAAATCACGTTTTTTTCTTTTCTATTTCACACGGACTTCTTCCTTTATTTTCCTCAACATGCATTCGACATAGAACGCATGAATGGCCTTCGGTTAAGGATAATCCATACTAAACATAAACCACTTGGCCTCGGCCCATCCTTTTTCCTCGGCCGAACTCGAAATCCTCATCACCTTGCATGCATGCTTATTTTATTGCATGGTTAGGTTCAGTAGGGCCAGGCGATCTCAATGAACACCATAGCTCGATCTATGGTAGCTGGGAGCTCGACTTCAGTGATCGGGGAGGCCACTGGTTTAGGCTGCGTTGCGGGTTGCCTCCGGTTGAGCTCGAGGAAGAAGATGATCTGCGAGTCGTTGGATCGTCACTTAAATGAACTCGAACGGCTGCGATTAGAAGATCTCGCGGTGGATGAGATGTGCGGTGAAGATCAAGCGCGAGATCAAGCGGGCGGCCAAGATCTTTTCCGGTTGAAAATTGCACATCCCACATCGAAATCTCTCGTGGATTTCTCGCAGCTTGACAACCAAGCGCTGCCGGCTTTAGCTCAATTGAAACCTCTCCCCTCACGGTGCCACCCCGCACCATGTTCCCTCGGCGGGCACGCTCTGCGCCCAATCTCTTCCTCTCGGGAGCGCCACTGGCGCACACTATGCATGCTGGGTGCGCTCCTCATGCTCACGCTGCGCGGGCTTCATCACCGCATGGCCTTGGGGCTTATACACAGCCCCGGGCTCTCGGGCTGGCCCCTAGTGGATTCTTTTTGCTTGAATATAGAACAAGTCCTTTGTGTAAAAAAAAAGTGACCAAGTTCAAATTCCAAATTCCACATATTCCTCTCTTCTTCATTAGAATTCATCAATCCTCCTTAACATATAATCTAGACTTAGGAGGTGGAATTCCCGAAGGTTCATCATCAACCGAATCACTTGGATTAATTATTTCTTCAATGTGCTTTATTGATCCAATCAGAGATCAAATTGGAACTTCTTCTATTTCACATGCACTAAGTAATAGGGCATCGACTTCATTAATCCCCATCATCCACTTAGTAGTTTTGGATGGATCATCTTCATCTCCTCATGCATTGTTAAGACAATGCATGGTCTTCAGACATTGTTGTGACATTGTATCCAGTTGATACGAGTTCTTTGAACTTAAAGATCAGCTCAACAATCATCAGATGTAATGATGCTCCATCATCATTCATTCTTCAAGTGTTGTCACTTATTATCACCTTGATACAAGTATTGAAACATTAAGAGCAGTTCTACAATTGTCTGATATACATGTATAATGTTTCAACCATAATCTCCTATGTCACTTAGTGAATCTCCTAAGTGACATGCCTCTAAGTACCATGGCCATTCTCCTTCATCACCATCACCATCACATCCTTTTTCATTCACATCTTGAAATTCCTTGACATCCATTCATTCCATGACAACATCATGCCTCATTGAAAACAAATTCAACACAGTGCACTTCAATCTCTCCCTTTGTATTTGTTTTCAATATCACAAGTTCAGCACATATGAATGGGTCAATATGTGTGCCCAATCTTTTCTCCCCCTTATTGGAAATCAAATGAAAAGTTGTGGTGTGGTTCTCTTCAAAAATATCTCTTCCTCCCTTTGAATATCATTTTCTTGAAAAGCACTAAGAGAGGGATGATGTCACATGTTCCCTTTAGCAAAGAACCTTTAGTAAATCATCTCTAAGTCTAATTGGGCTAACTCGGTGCAGAAAACAAGAGTGATGTAACCAAGGAACTCAATGCTGTCCAACATTCACTGTACATGTGAGATCATTCTCCAAGGGGTTGAAATTTTTCAGATATAACAATAAATTTCTAAATCTTGCACATACTTCACAAGACTCATTAGAAAGTTCAGTGCAAAGATAAAGCTCCCCCTTTCAACCATTTATCTTCAATCAATACTCCCCCTTAATTGTCATTATGAATACAATTAAGAAACAAGGAATGAAAGTACGATTGGAATACCTTCACTTTTCTCAAGATGGTATTAAATCTCAGAATCCCATCTTCTACAGATTGGCTCCCCCTCAAGGGGTACACTCCATTCTGTCCAAACCACTCTCCAGATGAGAGTGATCATCATCTTCAACTCCCTAAAATGTTAGCACATGTAAATACAAGTGGTTAGGGAATAAGATGGAACCTCCTTGGTTCATCAATGTGAACAACAAGGTTGAGAAGATTCTCTCAACCTAGATGTCCCATTTTCACCATTCTTCACACTTGCACATTTGATCTTCAATGATGTTTGTGCTGGTGTGGATCTCAATACATCTTCATGTGAAATCTTCTTCTTCCCTTTTTCCTTAGCAATTGCCAGAACTTCATCTTCATCTCGTTGTAGGTCTTTGGAAAGTTGCAGCTATTTTGGCCATATGAATAGTAAGTCACTTGGAAGTATGGCCTCAGTTCTGGATATTCCACATGGTTCCTTTGATTCTTTCAAGCTACCTTTCTTAGGCAACTTGTTTTCAACCAATCCCTTCTGCTTCATCTGGATTGATTGTCTGTTTGAGTCCAGTCTGCCTCTATTGAATTTCATGGCTTGTTTACAAAGATCCATGATTTGTCCTTTATTTCTACATTAGAAGAATGTTTTCTTCTTGGTGGTCCTTCTAGATGCATCAACCTTCTTGGATTTCAAATCCATGGACTTCTCTTCCTTTGACAAAATCTTATTGGGAGATTTTTCAGATTTCTTCTGCTTGCTTCCCAAGGATTTTTTCTGAGCCAGGTTCTGTGATCTTTTCTTATTTTGAGCTCTGGATATAGTTCGAGATTGACATGTATCTTTTTGACCACTTTTGAAAACATCCTAGATGTAATCAAGAAATCCAAATCTATTTGCAGTAAACAGATGTCTCTAGACCTGTGGATGTTGCTTCTTTCTTTCTGGCTTGCTCCCCCTTGGTATGGGCTTGGTCTGTGCTTTTACATTTATAGGATTGTACCTACAATCTTTTTCACAATGCCCATACTTGTTACAACACTAGCATTGACCCACAAATCTTGACTTCTTGATTCCTTCTGATTGTTGGGTACTTTTCTGGACTTGCTGTGTTGTTTTAGAAGATATCTCTTTCTTCATTGTCTTCATCCATACTTTTTTGGAAGTATTCTTCCATCCTTCACTTTTTGTGGAAACACAATTAGAAGCATCAGTACAAGATGGGATGGATGGTACCTTCTTATTAGAAGTTTTTGCCCTTTTATTAGAGGATTTCTTTCTTTTGGAATCATCCTGCTCAATGCATACTTGAGTTGCAACATTTCTTCTTTCAGCTGACTGGGAGGATTTAGCTTTGGGTGATTTCAGATTTTTCAATATCACCTCTATGTCAATGCATTTCATGTTGAGGGAGTTCTTCTTATCCTCAACCAATCTTATCCTTCCTTCCCACGTTTCTTCCATCTCTTTCATCTGGTCATCGTGCACCTTTTTCAATTCTTGCAATGAGTTGTCAAGATCCTTCACCAATTTGACTTTGTCTTCAAGTTGAGCATCTTTGACAACCATTGACACTTTGTGAAACTTTTCCAGTGCATGGAAAACTTCTTTGACCATAGTCTTAAATAATTTTTTCTCAGAAAGGCTTCTTTGCAATTCTTCAGCAGTGTCTTCATATCTTTCATTGCAAAGAGATACTGTTTCATATTTAGCCTTCACCAGCTTTCTGAGAGTGTTGGTTATGCCAACCCTTTTAGCCAATTGATCTTCCATAGAATTGGATTCTTCTTCTCGCTGTAATTTTTCATCTTGAAGATCAAGGATGCCAGTAGTAATACACATTTCCACTTCCTTGGGGACTGTCTTCTGAAGATATTTGAGTGCATTTTGAAGATCATTCATTGTTCCAACTTCATCACAGCTAGGACAGGCTTTCTTCATCTTCTATGCATGTTTCTTCTTCCAGTTTTTTAGAGTCTTCACAGATATCTCCATTTGAGGGTATTCACTCACTTCCTCAAATCTGCACTTCATAAAGACTCCCTTGGATCTTTTAGAGGTAACCTCCCTCTGATACCAATTGAAGTTCCCATATCAGTGTAAATACCTGAGAGGGGGAGGGGGTGAATCAGTGATCCCTTCAAACTTTTTACTAATTGATTCTTTTCAATTAAACCTCTATGGCTGGTTAAAGCCTCGATCCACTCTTCTTGTATCTCTCAACCTTTCCCGAATGATGCAGTTATGAAAAGGCACGGGACACAAGTATTTTCAAGGTTCGGAACCAAAGGCCTATGTCCTTTCCATGTTGGTTATACCCCCCAACATGGTTTCTCCATTATAATCTGTTAGTATTACAATGGCCGATACAGAGTCCCGTTGTATCTCTCCTGAGTCCCATAGGAGGGTCTTTATACTGCGTCCCACAGTGTTACCAGAGTCCCGCTGGCCTGCTCCATAATCCCACTGAAGACTTCCTCCACCCAGAGTCTCACAGGGGGCTTCTCCTGGATCCTCGAGTCGCACGAGTAGCTCTTCTTCTGTTCAGCTCTTCAAGTATCCTCAGCAGCCTGGGATAAAGGCTGCTGGCCTTGCTCTCTTCTTCTGATCACTTTAGTTGATCAGGACACCTCATCTAGCTCAGTCTTTATCTCATTCTTCTCAGGATGACCTAGCCTCTCTCTTCAACTACTGAAAACTCAGACAACTGATGTCTTTAACATCTGTCTGGTTCCAGTCTCACTTCATAACAACTTCATGAACTGAGTGCATGTCATCTCTGAATCCTCATGCACTAACTGCATGGCTTCTCAAATTCTTCAATAACTTCTGGTCTTCGACTTCTCAATTTACACACAGCCTGATTTAGCTTTGTTCACGTGTACACGTGCATGCATGTAAGCATTCACTCCCCTTTCTTTCTTCTTGATGCAATAAACCCACATAGGGTGTATTCCTTTTTAGCACAAACCTTCTTCCGTCACACACTATGTTCAATTTGTTTACATACTTAAAAGTGTGTTTTTCTTTAGTGTGAAAGTCTCCTCCCTCTTCCTCTAAGTGTGTACACACCACTTATGCACACACTAAGGATTCAACATCTTCTTGTTCCTTTGCTTCTTGCACACAGAAAATTTGAGGTATGGTCTTCTTTTTTTGCACAAGGCTAGGCCTTTATCTTCTTTTCACACAAGGCTCGGCCTTCCTCCTCTTCTTTCACACTCACGGCTAGGGTGTATTCTCCACTTCACACACACACACAAGGTATGCAATTTACACCACCCGAGCTCCCTGCCAATATGAAGGCGCACAAGGTATGCTTGAGCCGCGGCCAATCTTCTCCATAGTCGCGCGGGGTCACAAGGCACAAAAGCCACGCAAGGTCTATTTATGCAAGCGGCGTGCAAGCTTTGCTCGGTGCACAAGGTCGCGCAAGTCCTCGGGTGTGGAGGGTGCAACACCGCGGGGCGCGCAGGGTGCAAGGGCACCTCTGCCGCGCAAGCTACTCCTGCCGCGCAAGTATACGGGCAGAGAGAGCACTTCATGTCGCACAAGGGAGGTGCACATGGGACCTTCTCTAACACTTATTTCGTGCAAGGGGTGCACGAAAGGGTCCTTACGGAGCTAGGGGAGCTCCGGGCTTCTGCGTCGCAAGTGGTGCGCGCAGGTCCCTTCTTCGCTAAGCACCGAGGCTTCGCGGGACTTCAGATCTTCAACAAAGATTCAGAAAGCAATCCAGAGGTCTCTTCCTCTCTTTATATAGGCATAGGGCCTCGGTTCATCTGCGTGGGATAAATCTTGAACCACCGAGATTTTCGGTTCTCTGAAAATCTTTAAACGCGAACCGCAAATCACGTTTTTTTCTTTTCTGTTTCATGCGGACTTCTTCCATTATTTTCCTCTACGTGCATGCGACATATAACGCATGAATGGCCTTCGGTTAAGGATAATCCATACTAAACATAAACCACTTGGCCTAGGCACCTCCTTTTTCCTCGTCCGAACTCGAAATCCTCATCACCTTGCATGCATAATTATTTTATTGCATGGTTAGGTTCAGTAGGGACAGATGATCTCAATGAAAACCTTAGCTCGATCTATGGTGGCTGGGAGCTCGACTTAAGTGCTCGGGGAGGCCACTGGTTCAGGCTGCGTTGCGGGTTGCCTCTGGTTGAGCTCGAGGAAGAAGATGATCCGCGAGCCGTTGGATCGTCACTTAAATGAACTCGAACAGCTGCGATTAGAAGATCTCGCGGTGGATGAGATGTGCAGTGCAGATCAAGCGCGAGATCAAGCGAGTAGCCAGGATCTTTTTCGGATGAAAATCGCACATCCCACATCGAAATATCTCGTGGATTTCTCGCAGCTTAAAAACCAAGCACTGCCGGCTTTAGCTCAATTGAAACCTCTCCCCTCATGGTGCCGCCCCGCACCATGCTCTCTCGGCGGGCGCGCTCTGCGCCCAATCTCTGCCTCTCGAGAGCGCCACCGGCGCACACTATGCATGCTGGGCGCGCTCCTCACAATCACTCTGTGCGGGCTTCATCACGGCCTGGCCTTGGGGCTTATACACAGCCCTGGGCTCTCGGGCTGGCCCCTAGTGGATTCTTTTTACTTGAATATAGAACAAGTCCTTTGTGTAAAAACAAAGTGACCAAGTTCAAATGCCAAATTCCACATATTCCTCTCTTCTTCATTAGAATTCATCAATCCTCCTTAACATATAATCTAGAATTAGGAGGTGGAATTCCTGAAGGTTCATCATCAACCGAAACACTAGGATTAATTATTTCTTCAATGTGCTTCATTGATCCAATCAGAGATCAAATTGGAACTTCTTCTATTTCACATGCACTAAGTAATAGTGCATAGACTTCATTAATCCCCATCATCCACTTAGTAGTTGTGGATGGATCATCTTCATCTCCTCATGCATTGTTAAGACAATGCATGGTCTTCAGACATTGTTGTGACATTGTATCCAGTTGATACAAGTTCTTTGAACTTAAAGATCAGCTCAACAATCGTCAGATGTAATGATGCTCCATCATCATTCATTCTTCAAGTGTTGTCACTTAGTATCACCTTGATACAAGTATTGAAACATTAAGAGCAGTTCTACAATTGTCTGATATACACGGAGGATGTTTCAACCATAATCTCCTATGTCACTTAGTGAATCTCCTAAGTGACATGCCTCTAAGTACCATGGCCATTCTCCTTCATCACCATCACCATCACATCCTTTTTCATTCACATCTTGACATTCCTTGACATCATTCCATGACAAAATCATGCCTCATTGACAAAAAATGCAACACAGTGAACTTCAATACTTAAAAATATAAGTTATTAGTAATGTTTAATTTGAAATGTTCAAATTAAAAGGCCCTTATTTTGATATTATTGTAACCACATTAAAAGCGTTTTTATGAATGATTTGATCAAAGATGAAATATTATTGATAAATGATATTTAGATTTTGTAAAAAAATTATAATAGAAATTAAAATGTAGTTTGTTATTATTTCATGAATAAGCATATATTAATGTTAAAAATCTATATAATAAATAAAATTGAGTTCATATTGAGTGTAAATATAAAAATTTCACATTTATCTAATTATGGAATGTCTATAATGAATTATAACATGTTTAAAAATATAAATTTATGAATTGTTCATAAATATATATAACATGTTTGTAAAAAAATAAAGAGTTTATTTTCTTCATACATTTCCAATACTCATGTTTATAAATTTTTTAAGAAATTATAATATTATGTATGAATTTATTTATACGATAAAAATGTTTTTATAATTTTTCCATCAATGCATAACATGTTAGGTATGACAATATTAGATTTAGTTTTCATCGACGTTTTTTGTGGTTTATAATAAATATTATTATTTTAAATATGGTTGTTGAATAATTTTTTATATATGTGGTGTTAGTGGTATGATGAATTTGACTATGACTTTAGGAAAAAATCTCGATTTAAATGGACTTGTTTTCAGACTTTGGAATATCATGTAGGATTATACCTTGATCTAGAGATGTTGGGTTTGTCAATTGGTGAATACTGGAATACCCATGTAGATATTATCAATCATATATAATTCTAAACTAGTATATAAATACTCCATTTAACTTATTCGTAATAATAATTTGGGTATATGTAAATGTGCTTAACTTCTATATTTGATTGAGTAAAAAAATTGTGGGTTTCATCAAGAGTTGGACATTAATATGGTTTGAAAATATTAATTTTTTGTATAGAATATTGACACCAAAACTAAACCATTAGAAATCATGAAGACATAATTTAATAAAATAGAGTATACTAATTATTAATTATTATGTAATAATAATATTATATGAATATAGTGTATATATAATTTGAGAGACGTTAAAATATAGACCTTCAATTACTAAGTGTGATATTTATTCTAATGTGGAACTATAAATTACCTTTATTATTCAGTATGGGTGACCCAAATGATTTATTTCCCATGGATAACTTATTTATTCAAATAAAAAGTAATGAGTTGACAATTATAGTTAGGCACCTTATTCACAAAATTTACATTGAGTTACACTTTGTTGGTAAACACTAATATTTATTATAATATAGGAATAGAGTTGAGTGAATCCTTCTAATGGATATGGATAGATAATGTTATACTCAACTATCCATGAGTCATATATGATATTATTGATAATTTATATCTACCCAATATAGTCATTTATTATTTATGTGCACTAACTGGTATAATTCATTGATGAAAAATGGGGCTTGTATCACTAAATGGATATAATGTAAGGGTACAAAAATTTTAGTGGGAGAAAATTTAATATTATTATTTATCAAATGAATAATAAACATGATACTCATATAATAAAATATTCCAAAATAGATAATATAATCATTATCATCAGGCTTGACCAAGAGATCAGTTTTGGATAAAGTAAAACTAAATTGTAAAAACTTCATTGCCTATTACAGTAACATGAGAACAGTTCTCAAGTGAGAATAAAAAATCTTTATAATGATATAACCCCATCACAGACAACAAAATCATGAAGCCATTAATTAAATGAAGTAATATTCATAAGATATGAATTAAAAGGATTCATGGAATGTTTCTACACTCATGATTATTACCAATAAATCCATGTTGAAAAATAAAAATGAGATCACAAAATCATATAACATGAAAGAAAAAATGGATATTTCATATAATTAAAAACATAATCATGTTATGTATGAAGTATCAAAGGCACTTATTCTGTTTAAAATGGTAAAAGTAACATCAATCTCATATCATTTTCTCAATATGATTGGGTACTTCAATTAATTAGACCATCTTCACCTTTTAGAGTCGATCTATCAATATGATTCATTTGTAAATCACATCCAAAAAGGTTATAATAATATTATATAAATTTTAACTTGAATGGGTTCATTAAAAGTATACCAAAACTCATAAATATATTTAGGATAGTTGAAAAGTACATGGGAGGTCAATTCAAATGAGCTATTATGGTGTTGAAAATATATAGGGGTAAAAAAATTATAGAGAGAAGAAAATAGGTTATACAATGTCCAAAACAACCCTTAATCTATTGGAAATGAAGAAAGGACAATGAACTAATTATCGAAAAACTATTAACTGGAAAATAAATTTTTTGGAATTCATTATGGTCTGAAATAAACTATATTAAAATTACACCTAATTTATTAATGTTAAAGAGTCTAATTATCATATTTCTAATGGTATATGATTCCAATTCAATATTTTACAATTTTTTAAAAATATATATGTTTCTTTGTGAGTAATTAATTGACGATAGAATCTTGAATTTATCATTAATGTAATAGATCAAGGAGTTACTGCATTATGGACTTGGATGAGAGGATATCTTCAATCATGGATTTAATTTTAAAATATGTGCATTGTATTTATCATCATTTTCATTAGAAGTGATTATAAACAATCACAATTTAAATGAATTATATGATGTTTTTAATTATTTGGTTTATGATTTTTCTAAATTATATAAATTTCATGAAAAATTGTACTAGTAAAATGGGATTATTATCTGTTCTAATGTCTTAATCCAAGAATATGAGGGAATATTATTAAACTTATAATAGTGGAATAACTGATAAATTAATCTTTTCATTAAATTTTTAATCACATAAAATTTCATATATGATTTAAAAACAATATTTTAGTATCTAAATATTCCCATAAAAAGTAAATATGAGTTTTTTTAAACACAAATGATATTAAATTTTTTAAAATGTAAATCGGTGTTATTTCCCATTTAAAAATGAGTTTATGTACCATAACATGATATCCTAAAAGTGATATAATTTTTATGAGGGTAGTGGTATTATGTTTGGACTTGAGAATTTCAAAGTTAATTAATAAAATATTATACAAGTCATAGTTCAGAGCGATTTTCACATGATATCCTAAATGGTATTGGATATGATATAATTAGAAACATAAAAGTTATTTTTTTACCAAAATAATGTGTATTTCACTTTGTTTCCTAAATTTTTAGGATTAATAAAAAATTACACAATATAAAGAGAAACATTAATTACTATTTTGTTTCATGGAAAACGTTTGATTGAATTAGTTAAAACAATGATGATTCTCCACTTATAAAAGAGTTATAATTAAAAAATAAAATATAACAATAGTTGTTGGGGAGTGAAAGATTTTTTATATTTTTATGTAGTTAAACATTAGGAATATGATTCATATTTCCCTCTGTTATTCAAACTGAATTACATTATAGATATTACTCACTAAAGGGTTTAGTGGGATTGTTTTACCATAGAGTTACATAATTATGTGGAGGAACTTAAATATATATGTAATGAGTTAACAAAACCCAAAATATATCTAGAAATATATTCATGATTTAGAAGTATATCATATATAATATGTTAGTTAGGTTCATATGTAATGTTTTATTACGTATACATAAACAATCTTAAGAATATAAAATTAATAATATTAAAGGAAATATACACATTATCATTAATTCATGTTGGATGCATATATATATATATACACATTTTTTGAACTATAATGATAAATGATCTCTCAAAGCATCACATTGAGTAATTTTGAGATGATGTTCATCATGGTGTATTATAGGTTATGATGAAATATTTTGTTTTTAATTAGTGTGATTCCTTTATTGATATATAGAATAGAATCAGGTGGTGTGAAAATATTTTCATCTATATAAACTAATAAGTATTTAACATAAAGTTCCATACACTATGTATTTCGTATGCCAAGGATGCATTGTTCATATTTTGAGTCCCGATAATCATGGTTGGAAATATAAAACGTATGAGAACCTTCATACATCAATAAAATTGTAATTAAATAATTTTTTCCTTCTTAATCATGGGGTGGCGGGGTATGTTTTTGATCATTCCATCAGTAGGATCTCAACTAATAAGGGGTTTTTCCTCTAATTTGATGTGTATTAAAAATGATTCCATGGTTTTGATAGTCAGGGGAAATTTATGGCCATACATAGAAGCCATATATGATGTTTTCTTAATAGGATGCGGGTTATATTATGTACACATATATAATATTAATGACATGTTATTCACTCAAAAACCAATCTAGTATATACTCAAAGAGTTGGGAACTTTTTATGATGCTACATGGGATTGATATACACTATATACTATGGTCACATGATGTCTTAGACAAATGGAACAAATTAAAATGCACATTATCATATGATGTGACTGGTATAGATAGGTATAGATATATTTTTTTATAGATATCATGCTAGATCCCTTTTTAACTTGAGAATTATTGATTCCCTTCTATAGGGACCTCTTTGTTTTAATATATGGATGTAATGATTTATATTTATTTTCAATGTTAAAATAGATGATGGGGTCACAATATTGGGTTAACTAAATGGGGATTTATTTTGAATCTTGGATCTCATATAAATGTTTTTAAATGTTTTATACAAAAAGATTTTTTGATGGCCTTTTCACAATTGTGTAATGTTTAATGAAATTTAATGTTAATGATAGTTTTTAAAAATATTTTTTGAGGATACAGTTTCAAAAGTTATCATATTTGATATGATATGAGGTGAAATGGAATGAATTTCTTACATGATTTCATGAATGTGTGATATTGATAGTAATATTATGTAAATCCCTTTACTAGAATATAAAAAATTGCGTTCATAATAGAGTAAGATACAACATTTGGAAAAAAATACTAAAACTAATCTTTTGGTAATATTGTACATTATGATATGATAATATCATATTTAGGATGTTTAAGTATATCATATTTTACTTATGTCATATCTCTATGTATAGAATAGTTTAATTCTTTTGGAATTTTCATTACTTACTAATCAATCCAAAAATTAAATAGATAATGTTTTATCCTCCCCTAAACATTATCAATCATTAAAATGAATGATAGATTTAATTGTTTTATGATGTAGGGTATGTAACTGAATAAATTACTAATAACTTTATGAAATGTAATAGTAAATTCATGGTGCAAGTAGTGTCCTCGTATCCTATATATTGGAGTCTAGGACATGGGGAGCATGTGTAAAAGTATCCTAATTTTACTTGTTCCAATCTATTCCCTCTAGAATCTTTCTTCCCTCATTATTATTTTTTATTAAGGTAAAAGTATATAATGAAGGATAAATAATCCAACCCAAAGTGATAGAGTGTTTCGGTACACTCCATGGATACACCTCAGAGGAAAAAAATCATTTGGTTTTTCATTAGTGACCATCACCAATAATAAAAAAGTAGAATTCAATTGTTTCATTCAATTATAAAATTTACAAATTATATCTATAATATCATTTGATTTTTGTTTAAATTTATTCATATTTTGTTACTTGATTAATGGTTACTATAATATTAGAAACCATTAACATTCTTACTATATCTCTTCTCAATTTTTATCATCATCTATTTATGGAATAAAATATATTTTTTTATCCCATCCCATCATGGATTTGGACTAACATCCAAACAATGTCAATTTTTTATGATGTTTTCCGCTTTAGTTGATTCCATAATTTTTTTGAATGTTAATGAATTCCTTTTAGTTCAGGTGTTGTGATGAAATTTGATTACATAGATATGAATTTTCCTTTATATTCGCAAATGTGTTCATTCTAATACTTTTTTCCACTATATAAGTTAAATAGGTGTAACTTATTACTATTAAAAGTTTACATTAGACCCCACAAGAATTATGATATGAAAATATATAATGTTGTTACCTTGTATATGATTCCCAATATTCCCATAATAGATATAGGGCATAGAATTTGCAATTTGGTACAATCCCATTCATAACCATCAATGTGGAAATAGTCCATTTGGAATGTTTGGATTCCATGACAATCCTACAAACTCAGTATTTAGAACATGGATGAATTTTCAACATAATAACAGTACTAATTCACCCTTATGTAATTATTTTCACTTTTTTCCTTTGAAAACATCTTTCAAAAACCATGAAAATGAATGAAAAATTATAACCCATAGAAATAGAATTATAAAACACATGAATCATGTGATTCATAAAAAGTTCTACTCCATAAGGGAACACTAAAATGTTAAATTCAAGGAAAAAGAAACAAGATATAACATGGGTTATGAGGAAGACCACATTATAGAGGCCCTTACCAAGATAATATATAATGGAACCTTTTTTGGATACCATTCCAAAAGTAAAATAAGATCTCCATTAATGCCTTTAGTAAAAAAAATCTTCTATAATACATTCTTCTAGGGAAGTCCTCTATGAAGGTTCTATGGCATGATGAATGCATTATTAAAGTGATAAACATTTATTTTCAATTAGCTTTAAATTCTAAAGACTAAATTACATAATTAGGGAAATCATGGAATCTCTTAATGTGGTTATTATTGGTTAAATTATAATAAATTTAAAAAAATAATTACCTCGAATGCAATAATCCCCTATATAAATTTTTATATGAAGACATTATTCATTTTAGTTACAAGGGATAATACAAGTGATAATTCCTCATGGTGTATCTATGGAAACCTAGGATTCTCATATATGGATATTAAAAATTTTCTATGATTATTAATACATTACACACACACATTTATGGTGATCCTAATTGTTTTTTTCCTTTGAAAACATGGAACAAAATCTACTAATTTGGTGAATGAACTTAATTTTCCCCAAAATTATCTTCCAATTTTTTATTATTCATATACATGCCCTACTAGAAAATTTATTTTTCACATAAGGAAAGGAAACAAAAGAATTTGTGACCTCATATGGTCAGTAAAAGATACAAGTGAGATATATAAGAATAAAAAGAACAGAAGGGTATGAGAACATGAGAATAACATATGAAAACAATACACTTCCTATAAAAGATCATAGTCTTGATCCATGGAAAAATATTCGTTGTTCATAAGAAGTTAATAATTATTAAATCAAATAACTTGATCCATTAGAGAATTCCATTGGTATAACATACAATGGATCAAAACTTTTGGCCCATTATACTTCCAAAAATAAGATGTTGGTGGTGTACAAGGGTAAATTGACTGTTTTGGGACATTTGATTCATTACAACGGTGATTAATTTCATTAATTTTATGAATTTACATTTTTTAAATGTTGACTCATCCTAGAGGTGTCTCATACTGAAGTGACTCATCCTAATTGTGAATCGACTAGTGGTGGCTCATCTTGTGGTGAATCGTATCTTGGTGACTTATCTGGTGGTGACTCGTGTGTCGGTGACTAATGTGGTAGTGAATCATGTGGTGGTGAATCATCTAGTGGTGAATCATCTTATAGTGACTTATCTGGTGGTGAATCCTCCAGGCGGTGATCCATCTGGTAGGAACTCCTCTAGTGTTGACTCATCCGAGTGGTGAATCATCTAGCAGTGATTCATCCAATCAGTGACTTATTTCAGCAGTTTTCTATTTTTAAATACATTTCTAGATTTTTCCATTTTTTCCCTTTTTATTTATGTTTTGTTGAAAAATGAGTTTAATAACAAAATTAATGATTTTCAAATTCGTTTTAAAAAGGATCAATGATATCTTTAATTTAAAAAAAATATTGAATTCTTCTAAATGATTAAAATTCATCGCCTTGATGGGATCTACTATAATGAAAATTTAAAATGATATCTAAACCCAAAAAATCATCATATATATATTTTTAAGTAAAATATTTTTTCTTGTCTCTTATTTTATTTCTCTGGAGATCATAAGTCCTAAAATTCATCATTATTTGAGTTCAGTAACCAGGTTACTACAGTTAGTTCATTTTTTTCCCAGAGAAATTCTTGTTTTTTACACCTCTCTATTTTCGGTGAAATATTTCTTTTTCAACCTCATTATTTCATGTAGGATTTCAATTATATTCCAGGATTTTTTATAATGTGGGATGGGAATATAAATTTTTATCTTTGTATAGATAGTTGATTCGAAAACAAAAAAGATAATAAAATTGGTCAAAAATAAATACAAAGGGTCGGGGAAGGTTATGTTTCATATTTATTTTTTATTGAAATTAATTGATGTTGTAAATTGTATGGGATAATTACCCACTAAAATTTTTTACCATTTGGAGTCCTTGTTTGTTAACTAGTTGATGGTTTGTGGAATACATTCTTGTTTTTTGGTTATTGATTTCACCTATTATGCAATCAGTTAACCACTTATACTCGATCAATAAAATGGATTCCCTAGGATCATATAGATTTTGTGACGACAACCATAATTATCAAAGTAAAATTTAATAAGATATACCATGGAAAATATGAATTCATGTTGGGTTATGGTGTGTGATATGGCATCTGTGGGGGAAGTGGATGAGATATGGTTGTCTAGAGGTTCTTTGGTGGAATATATTTTTGGACTTGGCTGTTGGGATTTTTTTTCATTGTACATATTATTTTTTTGTGATGTGTTAGTTAGATGATTGGTATATATTGACAAATAAATAACAATAAATAACCGAGATTATTAAATGATATTTATTTAAATGGAATATTTATTGTGTGAATTGATGATGGTATTTATGTACAAATAAATATAAATGTTTAATGGAACATATTGGAAATGGAGAATCTATAAAATGACTTAATAATATAATGAGACCGAAATGTAAACTATACCTTGCATTTTTCATGTATGGTGTTATGAGTTTAGAGGTTTAATGAAATTGGAGAAGTCACAAGTAGGTTGGTGTTTTTTTTAAACCCATAGGTTGGTCTTCTGTGCCTTTTTTCTTCATATATATATAGTGTATATTCTCAAAATTTATGTATGCACCCCCCACCCCATGTCGAGCACTATGTGCCAACACCTAAATAGTCATGTAGGTGGTGTCATTCCAAACATCCTCGTGGGATTATGAATAGATGAACACCCTATCTTCCCTTATGCCACTTCCAGGTAATAATGGGCATGGTGTCTTTAGGCGAGTTGTGATGGTGTCCAAGGTGTCCTTGGGATGAGTTGTGGTGGGTTGTCCTAGGTGTCTTCAGGATGAGATGTGATGTGGTTTAATGTATTTTAATGACCCATGTGTGTGTGGGAGGGATGAGATGTGACATGATATAATTTGTGTCCCATGTGTGTACGGGTGGCATGTGACGTCTTGTGTGATCTAGGTGTGTTTGGGTGTGATGTGGTTTGATATATTTGAAAAAGGTGGGAGCACCATGGATTTTTTTGTTGGGGTGTGAGAGATGATAATTAGTGGGAATGTGGTTCGGGGAACCATATCATTAATGTTATTTATATTATAATATATTACATGGATGAGTTTTTTGGTGAGTGAGACTTGATGTGGTTAGGATTATGGTTAGTTTTCATATTTGGTGTTATTTAGTTTTGTTTTTTTCTCAGTGGTGCATTAGTTTTCTCCTTCCTCTTTTGAAAAAGATACTTTGGTTTTCCAACTATTTATACCTATATGATTACCATAAAAAAATAAAAATCTATTTTCAGTTTTCTAAGAGGATTATGTGGACTATACTGGGCATTAATAGCTTAAACCTTTGGACAATTATTATGTTAATACTCTAGTCTATTTTTGGATCTTTACATTGGAGAATTTTATTTAAATTAGTTTTATTTACCCTTTAATTAGGTTATAGTTTTTGGTTTCTTATACGTATGTCATGGAGCTGATTTTGGTTGACTCATCCTATATCCCGATCATGTTTTCGTATAAATGATAATACATCCCATATTGTGATATTTGTACACCCTTGGTGATAGTCGCCAACCTGGGGCCTACTAGAGGAAAGACCCATGGGTCATTATCTCTCTCCCCTCATTATAGAATATTTGGTGGGAGGTGGTCATGGAAGAGTGGTATTAGAGCAGATTGTTTATATATATTTCGAGATCAGAGTAAAGAACAGTGAAGAATGCAAGAGTTGGTATGGAAACATTGTTAGTTCACCTTGGTGGTTGACATAGGCTAGGGATACCAGCTAGGACATGGGATTTTAAGGCCCCCCATGATCCATTGTATGCACTATATGTATATTGAACATCCAAGGTATATGGGAAAACATATAGGGTAGCGACCTACTTTCATCATGATGACCTGTGTCCTTGTCTAAATTTTATTTTATAGGGAAATTCAAAATGGATAAAATGAATTAAATGGATTTAAGTTAAATATAATATATCATAATTAAAATATATACTATCAGGATTAATAAATCCTTATTTTTTTATCAATAAATCATTGTTATCATCTCTATAAGTCTTAGGAAGTGGAGTTTTGGTAGGAGGACCCATTTGATTGATGAAGGATTGATCTATCTACGGATAATGATTATTAGAAGAGGAATTTTCCTAATTTTCAGTGGCATGCTTCGGGAATTTATGAGGTTATCATTTCAATGTGGTGATAGATAGCTGAATAGAGGATCCTGATATTTTTTTCAGTCTTATCTATGCCCTGACAGAGTATTAGGTCCCTGGGGAAGTTATTCATATTTGAGGGTATGCCCATCAGTGGGGGAAATTGTACCTTATTGAGCGGAAGGTGGCATATACTTCATGGGTGGACATCAAGAAGTATTTTCAGGAAGAATTTCTCTCATAATCCATGAAATATGAGATGAGATAGGAGATATTATCCCTTCATTATAGGAGTATGTATGTGTGGGAGATTCAGATTATGTTCGAGGTCCTTTTGAAATTTCCCCTAGGTCTTTTCTCGAATGAGGATTCCCAATTGAGGCGTCTTGAAGAGGCACTCTGTCATTTGATCCAATATATAGTTACAACTTCCCTGTTGTTGATGTACCTAGATTATTATATGAAGGCATAGGTGAGATAATTCATGCACTCAAGAGGATGTTTTCCATAAAATGGGAACCAATAGTGTTCCTTGAGGGGAAAAGTTGTTAGTGGTAGGTCTCAATATGGAAGGACTTTGAGGCTTTGACCATCATGGATTCCACAACAGCATATTTCCTTTCGACCCTCTGGATTTTTTACATTACCTATCGGCTTGGGTTCGATGTGTTTCTTTTTTGGGGTTCATGAACATATTTAGGAATAGTATCCAGTGGCTTCTCAAGATCATTTATCCAAGTTGTGTAGGTTCAACATCAACACAATAATAATTACCGGTGATTTTGTTCTTATAGATGGGGAAGCAAGATTATGGTCCAGCATGGGATGATGAGGGAGGTAGAGGACTACTATAATATGTTCCTCAATATCATGGACCTTGACCTAAGTTTGGTCATGGGGGAATCCATTTGTAGAGAGGAAGGGGTTGGGCATGGTAAGTTGCATGCATGGGAGGAAGCATCACCAGATAGTCCAGAGATCATTAGAGTAATGATCAGTTTATTGTCTACCCTTATTTTCCCATTGTTTTAATTATGGGAATCACAATCCTTTATTTCACCCTCTCCATTAAATGCTCTAAGAATATCCATATATAGTATTTTTTATGACCTAAGTGGCTCTTACACCAATCAGATCCCAGACCATATTTCTTGATGTTTGTGAGGGATGTACACTAATGATAGGGAAACATTAGTTTTATGTGGACCTAGTCATGAATGAAATAAGTTCATACAATGTTAGTCATGGAATTAACTTTTTGCATTATATGGATGATATTATTGATTGATTTATGGGGAGAATAGTTTTCTCAAATGTGGAAGGATAGTAGGTGGTTTTCATTGGCCAGTGGAGATTTCATGTCGTAAAAAGACACATTGATCGCCCTCTTTACATTATGGATAAGATATCTGGGGAGCTATTGGGTGCTATGGTATATAAGGATCCCGTTTTTTTAGTGAATTCTAGTATGTTTTACCTAATGAGGTTGTTACACTATCCCCTCGATGTGTCATTTATTTTAGGATAGAATTATAGCCTAGAGATTTTGTAATTTTGATGGATCACTACTGAATGGAATCATCTATGTTATGGGATTTGGGTATTAAGAATTATGATCTAAATTAGAAAGGATTCTTCCGGCCTAGTGTGTCACCATGGGGTGGTCCAGTGTTGTTCGGAAAGAAGGTCAAAAGTAGTCCGAGGCTATGCATATACTACCAGTGGTTGAATTACAAGAAGGATAAAAATGGTTACCCTCTTCCATGGATTGAAAATATTTTTGACTAGCTGAGAGGGTAATGTTGGTTGTCTAAGATCAATCATAGGTCTGGATATCACCATTTGGGGTGAAAGAGGGTAATATCATCATTGTTGCCTTTAGATGAAGGTATTCTCACTTTTAGTTCATGTTCATTCCTTTTGGTGTTAGGAATGAACTACCGTTGGTCATGGAGATCATGAACTTCATGTTTTTTGTGTTCTTGGACTTGTTCGTCTTCATATTCATTGATGATATCTTGATCTACTAAAAATTTGATGAACATCAAGTTAGTAATATTTAATCTATCATTCAGGTTCTTCAACACCATCACCTCTATGGAAATTTGTCCAAGGTTATCTTTTTAACATGAGAGGTCCATTTCCTTGGGAATTTGGTGTCTTATTATGATGCGGTAATTGAACGAAAAATGTTTGAGGTAGATTTTTCTTTTGTATAATCCCAGAATGTGTAAGAGGTTCATATATTTCTTGGCCATTTAGATGATTATTGGTGGTTTTTTCTCGATTTATCTCAAGTTACATCCCCATGGACATTATTAACTAGTAATGTCCAATATTTTTTGTGGAAAAATAAATTCTAGGCATCATCCAGTTACCTAATGGGGAAATTGGTCAGAGATATAGTGCCCCAGTTTCCATAAAAAGGGTAAATAATTGAGATGTTTTGGGATGTTTCCCATTGATGCATGGGATGAGTCTTCATGTAGTAGAAGGTGCTGATCTCTTATGGGGATAGGTAGTTATTCCCTCATGAATGTAATTATTCCACCCATGACATAGGTCTAAGGAAAATTATGTTTTCAATGATGTTTTGGAAACATTACCTTATTAGGGGGAACTTTTTCGCCTTCACATATCCCAAGAGTTTGAGGTTTATCAGTTCCTAGCAAGAAATGAATCCATGACAGTGGAGGAGGATGGAGTTCCTTCATGACTATCATTTTTAGGTCTCCCATTTACCCGGAGGGGGAAATGTCATGGCCAATTCTTTGAGTAGAAATTCATTGACAGATTTGGTCTAAGAGTCATGAGCTACTTGGATAATGATGGAGGGGTTATAATATATATAAATACATTCAAGTGTGGATGGTGGTAGAGGATATTGTTTTAGAGGATGATTCAGTCTTCCCTGATGAACCAGGTGGAGTATTCTTACTATGTAAATCTTAGGTAGAGGTGTTTCATGATCGTGTTGGCCATGGTCATGCTCCGGAGGGGTGTTCATAGGCTTATCAGAACTAGATGATGCCTCATGGGAGGTTTTTTTGTTCTAGTTTCGATGCATGAGGGAGAAATTCATGAGTTCCATAGATGATATTTGTTTATTCAACTAGGGATTATTAAATTTCACCGTGTATTGAGGCTATAGTTTTGGTGGCCCCAGATAAAGTTGGTAGTGGTTTTGTTTGTGGAAAGGTGCTTGGTTTTCATACAGGTAAATGTACAGCATTATGTTCCTTGTATTTTTTTAAAACCCTTGGATGTCTCCAAGTTGAAATTGTATGAAATATCAATGTATTTTTTCATAGGGTTACCCATATCATAGGGAGGTTGTGAAGCTATCTGGGTGATCATGCATTGGTTGAAAAATTGGCTCACTTCATAGTGATCAAGTAGTCAGGCATAGTGGTTGTTTTCACTAAGAAGTATGTGGATGAGGTGGTTCGGTTTCATGGGTTTTTGAGTTAAATTATTTGTAATCAGGATTCATGTTTTCCTTTATGAGATTAGAGGGTATTATAACATGCTTTTGGAATCAATTTGTGTAACAACACTAATTTCCACCCACCAAATAATGGGAAGATGGAATGGACTATCCAAACACTAGAGTATATGTTGTGAGAATGTTTTTTGGAATTCAATAGATCATGGCCACAACAGCTACCCTTGGTTGAGTCCTATTATAATTATAAAAATTACTCTTCCATTGGCGTGGCCCAGTTTGAGGATTTTTATAAACAGTCTTGTTTTTCTCCATTGTTTTGGAATGAAGTTAGATAGGCAACATTTTTGGTTATGTAGTTGTATAGATAACAACAGAGATGGTTCAGTTGGTTCAATAGTGGATGAAAGTAGCACAACACTGTTAGAAGTATTATTCTTATCATACGAGGATATCCTTAGATTTCGTAGTTGGATAAAATGTTTTCATGATGCTTTCCCCTCAATCTGGGAAGTGGAGATTCATGAAGGGGAGTGAGATCTTGCCCCAGTTTTTTGGACTTTTTGAGGTGTTGGGTTGAGTTTGAAAAGTGTAATTTCAGTGGGCATTTCCACTGTGTTTGGGAAGGTTCTACTATATCATCAACATCTCTCATCTCTGTTAGTCTCTTTATGATGACTCCTATATCATTGACTGGGGAGAGTATGATATTGAGAATGATGCAATTTTCATGAAGAATCCAATGGAGATCCAAGACCTTTGAGAGAAGGTTTTAGAAGGATGAACCATTCCCCTATTTTGGGTTCCATGGAGACAGGGTGGCTTAAAAGAGATTACTTGAGAGTCTGAGATGCATATGCAAGATAATTACTACGAGGTGTATTTATTTAACCTTTCTAATTATTTACTTTTGGGTGTATTGTTCATAACGTGGTGTTTTATGAGATATATGGTTTTCCCCCTTGAAGTTATGTGTGATGTGTGATGTGAGATGTGTGACGATGTTCTGACTTGAGAAATAAATGAAGACTTCATTTATAATAAATATGCATTCTACTACGATATGATTAAACCCATTCAGACGATTAAGTTTCGTACAACATCGATAGTATCTTTACAAGGAGGATGAAATTCCATTATTCCTAGTTTTATAATTACATGGGTGTTTAGATATTATGATAGTTTGGGTTAGCCGGTTTGAATGGTGGCGTTCACTCAAATGTTACAAGATCCTTCAGAGGTATCTTAATGGATGGCTATTCGAACCCTTCCTCTCTTATCTTCTAGGTTGGTTTTGAATTCTTGAGGGTGAGAATATTTTGAGATGTAACTCATGTAATAACCTGGACATTACAGACAGTTAATTTTTCAGAAATATGATATTTGAGGTGTTTGAGGGTATTTCGGGGATTTTTTTGGGATCTGTGAGTCATTTAAATGACGATTCATTTAAATAGATTGCTAAATTTAGTCTTTTCCAATGGTGACTCATCTTGAGGGTGACTCATCTAGTAAAGACTCATACTAGTGGTGACTCATCTGGAAGTGACTCATCTAGAGGTGACTCATCTAGCATTAACATGTTGGAAATTGACTCATATGGCGATGACTTGACTGGTGTTGACTTTTTTATCAGTGAATCATCTAGAAGTGACACTTCTTGGAGTTAATTGTCTAGAATTGACTCATCTAGCAGTAAATCATATAATCACCACTCATCTAGAGGTAACTCATCCTAGTGGTGAATTGACTGGTGTTTAATCTTCTAGAAGTGACTCATCCTGGCAGGGAATCATCCAGTGATGACTCATCCTGTCAGTGAATCATTTAAACAATTTTATATTTTTCTAGAATTTTATATTTTATCTATTTTTTTCATTTTTTACATATATTTTGAAAAAATGAATTTAATAACATTATTAATTATTTTTAAATTTGTTTCAAAATGGATCAATTGTATCTTTTATTTTCTAAAAAAATAGAATCCTTTAAAATGTTTAAAATGTGTTATCTTATTTTGATCCGTTTTAATGAATATTCAAAAAATTTTCTAATCACAATCATTCAAGACATAATAATTATAAATTAAATATACTTCCATCTCTATTTTATTATTTATTTATCTTATTACTGAATGTCCTAATATCCTTTTTTCTTGGAGTCAAGAAACCTGGTCAATGCAGTCTGTTTGTGTTTTCCATGGAGAGTTTCCTAAAATATGTGCATCTCTATTTTTTATGAAAAAATGTTGTGTCTATAATATTTCAACCTTGTAGGATTTCCTTCATTTTTCTTGGGTATTTAGAATTTAATATCAATGTATAACGTTTTACTCTTGTGGAGATAGTTGAGTCGAAATAAAAAAAGATAATAAAATTGGTCTAAAATAAATACAAAGGGATAGGGAAATGTGGTGTTTGATATTACTATTTTTTTAAAATTTATTGACATTGTAAATTTTATGGTCTAATTACCCACTAAAAACCATTGTTTTTAGGGGTCCTTGTTTGTGCACTAGTTGATGGTTTTTGAAATACATGCTTGTTTTGTGGTCATGGATGTAACTTATTACGTAATTGGTAATCCATTTAGACTGACTCAATAAAATAGATACCCCAAATGATTTGGTTGTACAGTAGGGATGTCGTAGAAGATGGTTTTGGAGAATTTTTTCACGATATTGTTTCACCATAATGATTATTTTGTTTCTTTATGTGTTAGTTACTTTGTGGGTACAGATGGTTAAATGAAAAATAATTTTGAACATTAATATTTTCTAGATAATGAATGAAATTGGATGTTTAATGGATGAATTGATGGTGTTATTTAAATAAAAATAAAACTAGATGATTAATGGAATGAGTCAGAAATATAGAATCTATAAAATGGGTTAATGATAGTTTGAGACTAAAATATAAAGTGTTCCTTGGGTTTTTATTTTATGTTATTATATATCTATTGGTCGAATCAATGTAAGGACTTCATGATTAGGTTGGTGTTTTTTGTAAATTCATAGGTTGGGCTTGTGTTCTTTTTCTCTATATATGTATACACTAAATATTCTCATGATATATATATGCACCCTGTAACAGCCCGAGATTTTATGAAAAATATTCTTTTTTATTTCACTAATGTCTTGTGTTGTACGCTACACCAAAAGGATCTTGCACAACACGCATCCTTGACTTGCCTTGCATTACACGCAATCGCAACATTCCTCGATAGCGTGTGTGGTACGTAATACTGAGTTTCACGAAACAATGATATGCTATTAAAATATTATTAAAACTAGCCGTTATGAATAGTAATAACCACTTTTTAAATTTTAGAAATTTTAAAATGGACTTCATTTTTGGATTCGGAGTATCGAATTTAGCCTAAGGTGAAATTTTGGTACTTTTCGGATAACTTTCATATTCTGATGAATAGTGAAAATTACTAAATTATAATTAAAAACAAATTTTTTAATCGAAATAATTAATAGTGATAAATCATTAATTTGAGTGGTTTTAAAGTATATTTAGAATATATTTTTACAATTTAATACAATGTTGGTCATTGGATGTAATTTCACATTTAAACTAGACATAAACAAGTGTCAATCTTTTGATAGATATTGTTTCTTAAAAACACGCTATTTGTTTTAACAGCGGGATTTAATTATAAAATTAATTAATGCAACTTTTATGTAATGAATTTGGTAAAATAAACTTCATTTTTGAATTCGGAATATGAAATATAGCTTGGGATCAAATTTTGGCACTGTTCTGAAAAACATCAATTTTTGATGAATAGTGAAACTACTAAGTGGTAGTTAAAAAACTGAATTTTTCATAAAACTTAATTTTACCGCTTCTGTGAATGGAATTTCAAAAATTTGAGAGACACGGTTGATGTCAGTAAGTAAAATGTGGTTCAATGAGATGAAAATAATTTTTGGTGAATAGTAACATTTTACTTTTTTTTACCGCGGTTAATAGTAAATATGGTAACTAAGGGTAAATATGATATTAATATTACCCTAACACATGTCCTAATTCTATTGGACAAGTGTAATTCGACCAAAAACAAACTTAGGAATAAAATATGACCATTTAGGCCCACTTGGATTAGATTAGGACATTTATTATTAATTTATTTAAAGAAGGGTTAAAATAGTTAAAATCAAAGTTTAATAAGTAAATCATTTTTAATATGGGGTTATACATAAGATAAATTCGATTGTAAATATTCATTAGAAAGCTAAAAAGATTTACTACATGATGGTATATTATTTGACATCAAATAATTTAATTTATTAATGACACAATGATGATGCAGTAATTATCTTATTAATGAAATATTGACATAATTGATGTTATAAACACCAAAATAAATATAATTTGAGACTTTTTATGAATTCCACTAATTTTCTAGGTTACTATGATATATTAGTGTTGATTTAATCAACTTGGTTCGAACATATAATTCTTTTATGATTTTCACAAAAATCATGTATCAAATAGTGTCAAAATTGACACAAAATAGTTTTTAAATCAAATATTATTTTATTTTATTCCTAAAAATCTAAGGTTCAGCCAAATGACTTAGATAAGGATATATATTTTAATAATAAACAATTTGGGGTTCGTTTGGCATGTTATAGTAAGTGTATTAACCATATAGTGAAAGAAAACAAAAAGACATGGTAAAAGTTAAATTATTTAACTTAGAGTTAAATCCAATTGATAAGGTTAAAATAATAACCTAAACTTGTCTAAATCCTATTGGTTGATACGATTTCGACCCATCCCCACTTTAGCTTCGAAATAAGACCCTTTGGAACCATTATAAACCGATTTTGACTTTAAAATAAAATAATATTTTGAGGTATTCCTAAGGTGCCCCTCTCCTCCCTTATAAAAGGACACCTCCTCTCCCTCCTCCTCACACCAATTTGAGCACTCAAGCTCGGCAAACCCCTGCCAAAATCTCTTCTCCACTTCCCTAGAAACATCCTAGAGGTTCTGGTCCTCCTCAAAGACCAATTTTAGTGCCCTAAGAGGAGGTCTCAAAGAGGCACTTCAAAGAAGAGGTAATTACCGTTACCAATTCTTTCATCTTTATTTCTTCTTCCACTTCTTCTTCTTAGGTTGTTTCATTATGAAGTAATAACATTAGTATCACTCATATACTGATATGTTATTATAAGTATGAAACAACCCTATTTCACCATATATCCATCCTACGGAAAAAGAAATCACCGCGCGTGCGTACGTACGGAATACCGTCTCCACGCCGTGGTGTAATCTATTTTCCACCATCACCTTACAAGGATGGGTATAATGGTGTAATGAGTAACTATATATGATTATTATGAAGTAATATTGATACTGAAATAATATATATATATACTCCAATACAATTCCACGATCATAGGAACGATATCATCACTCGTGCGTACGTACGGAATACCGTCTCCACGATGTGATGCGACTCGTTCTACATGATCTTCATTTCATAATGATTATATAAATGAATTGAATGAATGAATATGGAATATACTACACTAATACCATTATGTAAATGAATTATCTATAACCTAAAGATAAGAATAAGGATTTATTCGACAAAACACGCATAAGAACAAAAAGTTATAAAGACCCGAGTAACAAGTAACAATGAAATATTACTAACAAGAAGCTAATAATATGACCATATATGATATCATATCAATATGTATGATTCTGGAATAAGTCAATAACATTATTTAAACCATTATACAGGAGCTTCGGACACGAACAAAGCAAATCGGACCTAAGGTAAGGGAAATATCACAATCTCATTTTTATCCGAGATTGTTTATTCGTAAGTATTTACTGGGGTGTATTTTATCATCCACATCCATGTTTCATCAATATGTAATATTATTTCCATCCACCTACAATTGTTTAAATCCATTTTTACCCTTCGGTGAGTTTTTAGTAATATGTACGAAAGGAATCTTTTGTCGTTTTTCGTACGAGGTACTTTTTGACTTTTCCGACAAAAGTACGAAGAATGTTTTTTTTAACTTATACGACATGAATGGATTTTTAAAACATTATTTCCAATAAGCTTCCTTTACAAGTTTTCAAGTTTATTTTTAATCAACTTCTTTTATTTTAAAGTCATATGACATGTTATGAAAGGAAAAATGTTTTTGAAGAAGAAAGGATATTTTCCTCAAGAATGGAGTTCAAGTATTTTATCAAAATTATTTTCCATATAAGATAATAAAAGGATTCTGTTTTTATCCCTATTATTACATGGATTTGATTATGTCGTGATGGAAACATTTTTATGAATTCCTTTATCTTATATGAATTGTTTTATGATGTCATGTTGTTTAAGAATCCCATTTTTTTACATGGGTTACTCTATGATGTATGTTTTATGATTATGTGGCACACATAAGAAAGGATTCATTATAAGATGGGTGGGACCTATATCTCCCTCCAATGCATTGGGTAAAGATTTTATATCTCATGAGATAGACAGGGCTGGAACGGTAGGTTATACTGGTTCAGTGAAACAGGACTGAAACGAGGGTTACTCGATTCAGAAAGGGACTTTGTCTACTATGATAGTCTTGGCAATGAGTCTTGACTAACAAGAAATGATTTTCCATGATTATGTGTGCATGCCAAAAAGTTTCAAGTTTTATGTTATGATTATGGGTATCTCATTTTCACTTCTATGATTTATCCCATGTTATGATATTATGAGCTCTTTTGCAGGTTAAGATTTCCAAAAGCTATGTTCTTATGTATATGATGTGATTGATATTTCTTTTGTTTACCCTTACTTAGCATTTGAGCTCACCCTTTTATGTTTTCTTTTCCCCAGGATATAAAGAAAGGTTTTTAGGTAAAAAAAAGGGAAGATCTTTATGGGAGATATTGAAGATCTTTCACCACGATTAGAAGATTACGTTCCGAGTTTCCAAAGACACTAAACTATTACGATCCTTGTGTGTGTGTTTTTGTTATGTACTAAGTATTCCGCAAAAGTAATGTAATGTCCATGTACGATAAGCTTAGGGTCTCTACAGTTGGTATCAGAGGAAAGGTTTAGTCAACCTTTGGAAACTAGGATGTGAAAACGTTAGTGAGATCCCTAGAGATATTTCTACGGTATGTCTAGGGATGTCCCTAAGGTTAAGTATACGTATAGGTTATAGTACTAGAACTATGTTAACGATCATAGAATTAAACCTAAGATGTTAGATATTGAAGGTACTCCCCCTTTATTATGTTGTTTTCCCTAGCATGATTTTTGCCTCTCACACTATTCTTTTTGGGTTTTAGACGATGGCTGGAACCCGAAGGAACCGTGTTGATCAATGCAATGGACAATGCAATGATTGCCCTCCTGAACAAACAAATGTTATGGGAGATGGAGTGCAAAATCTTATTGCTATACTTACACAAGATATGAATCATTCTGGACTTCCAAATGAGCAGAGAAGGGAACAATATTCTATTGAGTCCTTCATGAGGCAACGTCCACCTTCTTTCAGTGGGTCTTCTGATCCACTTGTGGCTGAACAATGGATCAGTACTACTGAAAAGATATTTTCAGTTCTTCAATGTTCTGAACATGATAAAGTCATCTTAGCAGTATATCGTTTGGAAGGTGAAGCTGATCAATGGTGGAATCTTATCAAGAATACGAGGCCAAGAGATGAAATTGAGTCCATGGAATGGGACGAGTTCAAGAACTTGTTTTTCAGTAAGTACTTCCCTCGTATTCTTCAAACAAAGATGGAGAAAGAGTTTCTTGAACTGAAGCAAAGGGACGATGAATCTGTTGGTACCTATGAAGCAAATTTTACAAGACTTGCAAGGTATGCTTCTGGAATTATCATCCAACCTGAAAGTAAAGTTGATCGATTTTTCAGTGGCTTAAAACCAAGTCTTCGAAGGGCATTAGCTATAAGAGACTTCAGTAGCTATGAAGAAATTGTGCGTTGTTCTATCAAGGTAGAAATGGAAGTTGGTGTTACATATCCATCTCATGGTTTTGACAAGAAACGAAAGATGGAGTTCAAGGAGAAATCTCAGAATAATGGTGAAAAGAAGATGAATGTTTCCTTATGCACAAAGTGTGGAAAGAAGCATGGTGGAGATTGTCTTAAAGGGACTAGAAAATGTTTTAAGTGTGGAAAAGAAGGTCATAGAGCAGCTGAGTGTCGAAGTAATGGAAAAAGGGTTTCTAATGATGTGAATAAAGAAAACACTGCAGAGAACGCACCGCCAACACTTCAATGCTTCAAGTGAAAGGAAATGGGGCATTATGCTAATAATTGCCCTAATCCAAGGGTTAGTGATGATCAACATGAGAAACCACTGAAGGCAAAGGACAAAGGGAAATCACATGCGATCACTATTGGCAATGTTGAATATGACAACGATGTGGTGGAATGATTAAGTGTTTATATAATGGGATTCCAAAATAATGTTGTATCATTGAGTATTGCAATATTTATTGATGTGGTATTCAAAGTGATTGAGATATTTTTTGGAATTAAGATGATATGCGCATAATGAAGACGAGAGAATGAAATGTTTAATAGTATTCATGAGCTCATGATTGATATAAGGACTAAGTGATATCATGGTTTGAGTATATAGAATTTTGAGGATTTTGGTATGTGGAAAGTGTTAACTTTTAACTGCACTCATGTTTTCACTAAGGTATTCAAGAGAATACACGATTAAGGAATTTGAATGTTTGGAATGTGACCAACAAGACATATCTTATGATATGTGGGGATCAACGACAGTATTAAATCTCTGGTAATTGTTGTCACTATATTATGAGAGTGGACTGCAGTATTATGTATAAGCCTAAAGATTAGACTGGATTATGTTGGACATAAGTTAGTATTGTTTAAGGATAGAATATTTTCGATATTATTGATGGGATGTTATAGTAACATAGTTTTAGAAAAAGGACAACCTGCAGGACGGGCGACAGCCCATCGCTTCGGACAAGGCTGTAGGAATCGAACCCACAACCGAAGTGCGACTGGCCTTTATCGCCTACCACTGACATACAGGAAGTCCCTGTTTAGTAGAAACTAGTGTTATTATATTAAGCAGTATGATATATGAAGTATAAGCCCATTTTAGGAACCATATACGATTAATCCCACTATAGATCGACTTATGTATATAAATTTTGCTAACCTTTTGAGACAGATGGAATGACCCGTCATTCTATCACATGATCTGCTAACACTTCATGAATAACAAATTCAACTTCATTTATTTAAGAGATGAAGTGGAAATTGTTAAAGGCACGAACAACAGTGAGATTGTACCAAAATAAAGTAAGTATTTATTCTAATTCAAATTCTATAACTTTAGGGAAATGATCTTGAAAACCAAAAATGTTGTCCTAGTTCTCTTATACCTAATGAATCAGATGGTACCTTAGATCGTCACAAATTTATGGATTTGTGATTACTGGCTTTTCCATAGCCATGTTCTCTACCACTCTCCATCAGAACATGATGGTTAGATTTCTCTTCCATATCCATATTTTCACCTATGTGGAAACCCAGTGATTAGTTTATTTGGGTAATCGTTACATTTCATACTTTAGATTTTAAAGCCAAGTTTTGGTATTCCTTTTTTACGATGTGGGTTTCTATTAAAGAAACTTTCGAATAGTAAACCATTTATAACCCCGACGAATTTCGAAGGCAAAATTCATTTTAAGGGGGGTAGAATGTAACAGCCCGAGATTTTATGAAAAATATTCTTTTTTATTTCACTAATGTCTTGTGTTGTACGCTACACCAAAAGGAGCTTGCACAACACGCATCCTTGACTTGCCTTGCATTACACGCAATCGCAACCTTCCTCGATAGCGTGTGTGGTACGTAATACTGAGTTTCACGAAACAATGATATGCTATTAAAATATTATTAAAACTAGCCGTTATGAATAGTAATAACCACTTTTTAAATTTTAGAAATTTTAAAATGGACTTCATTTTTGGATTCGGAGTATCGAATTTAGCCTAAGGTGAAATTTTGGTACTTTTCGGATAACTTTCATATTATGATGAATAGTGAAAATTACTAAATTATAATTAAAAACAACTTTTTTAATCGAAATAATTAATAGTGATAAATCATTAATTTGAGTGGTTTTAAAGTATATTTAGAATATATTTTTACAATTTAATACAATGTTGGTCATTGGATGTAATTTCACATTTAAACTAGACATAAACAAGTGTCAATCTTTTGATAGATATTATTTCTTAAAAACACGCTATTTGTTTTAACAGCGGGATTTAATTATAAAATTAATTAATGCAACTTTTATGTAATGAATTTGGTAAAATAGACTTCATTTTTGAATTCAGAATATGAAATATAGCTTGGGATGAAATTTTGGCACTGTTCTGAAAAACATCAATTTTTGATGAATAGTGAAACTACTAAGTGGTAGTTAAAAAACTGAATTTTTCATAAAACTTAATTTTACCGCTTCTGTGAATGGAATTTCAAAAATCCGAGAGACACGGTTGATGTCAGTAAGTAAAATGTTGTTCAATGAGATGAAAATAATTTTTGGTGAATAGTAACTTTTTACTTTTTTTTTCCGCGGTTAATAGTAAATAGGGTAACTAAGGGTAAATATGATATCAATATTACCCTAACACATGTCCTAATTCTATTGGACAAGTGTAATTCGACCAAAAACAAACTTAGGAATACAATATGACCATTTAGGCCCACTTGGATTAGATTAGGACATTTATTATTAATTTATTTAAAGAAGGGTTAAAATAGTTAAAATCAAAGTTTAATAAGTAAATCATTTTTAATATGGGGTTATACATAAGATAAATTCGATTGTAAATATTCATTATAAAGCTAAAAAGATTTACTACATGATGGTATATTATTTGACATCAAATAATTTAATTTATTTATGACACAATGATGATGCAGTAATTATCTTATTAATGAAATATTGACATAATTGATGTTATAAACACCAAAATAAATATAATTTGAGACTTTTTATGAATTCCACTAATTTTCTAGGTTACTATGATATATTAGTGTTGATTTAATCAACTTGGTTCGAACATATAATTCTTTTATGATTTTCACAAAAATCATGTATCAAATAGTGTCAAAATTGACACAAAATAGTTTTTAAATCAAATATTATATTATTTTATTCCTAAAAATCTAAGGTTCGGCCAAATGACTTAGATAAGGATATATATTTTAATAATAAACAATTTGGGGTTCGTTTGGCATGTTATAGTAAGTTTATTAACCATATAGTGAAAGAAAACAAAAAGACACGGTAAAAGTTAAATTATTTAACATAGAGTTAAATCTAATTGATAAGGTTAAAATAATAACCTAAACTTGTCTAAATCCTATTGGTTGATAGGATTTCGACCCATCCCCACTTTATCTTCGAAATAAGACCCTTTGGAACCATTATAAACCGATTTTGACTTTAAAATAAAATAATATTTTGAGGTATTCCTAAGGTGCCCCTCTCCTCCCTTATAAAAGGACACCTCCTCTCCCTCCTCCTCACACCAATTTGAGCACTCAAGCTCGGCCAAACCCTTCCAAAATCTCTTCTCCACTTCCCTAGAAACATCCTAGAGGTTCTGGTCTTCCTCAAAGACCAATTTTATTGCCCTAAGAGGAGGTCTCAAAGAGGCACTTCAAAGAAGAGGTAATTACCGTTACGAATTCTTTCATCTTTATTTCTTCTTCCACTTCTTCTTCTTAGGTTGTTTCATTATGAAGTAATAACATCAGTATCACTCATATACTTATATGTTATTATAAGTATTAAACAACCCTATTTCACCATCTATCCATCCTACGGAAAAAGAAATCACCGCGCGTGCGTACGTACGGAATACCGTCTCCACGCCGTGGTGTAATCTATTTTCCACCATCACCTTACAAGGATGGGTATAATGGTGTAATGAGTAACTATATATGATTATAATGAAGTAATATTGATACTGAAATAATATATATATACTCCAATACAATTCCACGATCATAGGAACGATATCATCACTCGTGCGTACGTACGGAATACCGTCTCCACGATGTGATGCGACTCGTTCTACATGATCTTCATTTCATAATGATTATATAAATGAATTTAATGAATGAATATGGAATATAATACACTAATACCATTCTGGAAATGAATTATCTATAACCTAAAGATAAGAATAAGGATTTATTCGACAAAACACGCATAAGAACAAAAAGTTATAAAGACCCGAGTAACAAGTAACAATGAAATATTACTAACAAAAAGCTAATAATATGACCATATATGATCTTATATCAATATGTATGATTCTGGAATAAGTCAATAACATTATTTAAACCATTATACAGGAGCTTCGGACACGAACAAAGAAAATCTGACCTAAGGTAAGGGAAATATCACAATCTCATTTTTATCCGAGATTGTTTATTCGTAAGTATTTACTGGGGTATATTTTATCATCCACATCCATGTTTCATCAATATGTAATATTATTTCCATCCACCTACAATTTTTTAAATACATTTTTACCCTTCGGTGAGTTTTTAGTAATATGTACGAAAGGAATCTTTTGTCGTTTTTCGTACGAGGTACTTTTTGACTTTTCTGACAAAAGTACGAAGAATGTTTTTTTTAACTTATACGACATGAATGGATTTTTAAAAAATTATTTCCAATAAGCTTCCTTTACAAGTTTTCAAGTTTATTTTTAATCAACTTCTTTTATTTTAAAGTCATATGACATGTTATGAAAGGAAAAATGTTTTTGAAGAAGAAAGGATATTTTCCTCAAGAATGGAGTTCAAGTATTTTATCAAAATTATTTTCCATATAAGATAATAAAAGGATTCTATTTTTATCCCTATTATTACATGGATTTGATTATGTCGTGATGGAAACATTTTTATGAATTCCTTTATCTTATATGAATTGTTTTATGATGTCATGTTTTTTAAGAATCCCATTTTTATTACATGGGTTACTCTATGATGTACGTTTTATGATTATGTGGCACACATAAGAAAGGATTCATTATAAGATGGGTGGGACCTATATATCCCTCCAATGCATTGGGTAAAGATTTTATATCTCATGAGATAGACAGGGCTGGAACGGTAGGTTATACTGGTTCAGTGAAACAGGACTGAAACGAGGGTTACTCGATTCAGAAAGGGACTTTGTCCACTAAGATAGTCTTGGCAATGAGTCTTGACTAACAAGAAATGATTTTCCATGATTATGTGTGCATGACACAAAGTTTCAAGTTTTATGTTATGATTATGGGGATCTCATTTTCACTTCTATGATTTATCCCATGTTATGATATTATGAGCTCTTTTGCAGGTTAAGATTTCCAAAAGCTATGTTCTTATGTATATGATGTGATTGATATTTCTTTTGTTTACCCTTACTGAGCATTTGAGCTCACCCTTTTATGTTTTCTTTTCCCCAGGATATAAAGAAAGGTTTTTATGTAAAAAAAAGGGAAGATCTTTATGGGAGATATTGAAGATCTTTCACCACGATTAGAAGATTACGTTCCGAGTTTCCAAAGACACTAAACTATTACGATCCTTGTGTGTGTGTTTTTGTTATGTACTAAGTATTCCGCAAAAGTAATGTAATGTCCATGTACGATAAGATTAGGGTCTCTACACACCCCACCCCTCTTGGACACTATGTACCGACACCTACATAGTCTTGTAAGGAGTGTCTTTCCCAACATCGCATTAGGAGGATGGATGGCTGGACACAAATTCTTCCATGCTCCCTCCTATAAGATTTAATGGCCTAGGTGTCTTCGAGAGAGTTGTGATGTGGTTTCCCATGTGTTTAATAGATGAGTTATGATGTGGGTTACAAGGTGTCTTCGGGATGAGTTGTGGTTTGCTATCCCAGGTGTCTTCATGATGAGATATAATGTTATGTGATGTGTTTCATTGGTCTAGGTGTGTGTTGATGAGATTTCATGTGACATGATGTGATGTGTGGCCCAGTTTTGTACAGGTGGGATGTGCTTTCAGGTGTGGCCATGGTGTCTTTGGACAGGTTGTGATGTGATATATTCATAAGAGGTGGGACCATGAGAAATTTTAACATTGGGGTGTGATAGTTTCTATTCAGTGCAAAAGTGGTGTGGGGTAACCTATCATCAATGCGATTTATATTATATTATATTATATTATTTAGATGCATTATTTGATGAGTGAGCCTTGGTGAGGTTGTGATTTTGTTTATTATACCTATTAGGTTCTACATGGTTTTGATTTTTTATCATTCTTTAATTATTGTTATCCAACCACTTATGCGTGAGAGACTTTGGTTTTCCTACAAATTATACCTATATGCTATCCCTATGTAAATTAAAAAAAATCCCAGTTTCTAGGAGGATTATGTGGATTTTTATGGGAATTAGTATCTTGATGGTTTAGATAGTTTTTTCTTACTACTCTAATTTTTTTTATTCACATAAGAAACATTTATTTCAATTAGTTTTATTTATGCAAGAATTTTGGGATGGTTTTTTTCTTATATACATGTCATGGTGTTGATGTTGGTTAATTCATCCTATATCCTGATCTTGTTTTTTATAAAGGTTAATTCCTCCTATATTATGATATTCTTACACCCTTGGTGATAGTAACCAACCTAGTGCCTACTCATGGTAGGATTCAGGTGTCAATGCCTCTCTCTCTTCATTGCGACATCTTTGGTAGGAGGGGGTTGTAACATAAAACAATGATTTTTTTCATACACATAATAATATAAAATCATTAGCATATTAGTCAAGGATAATTTCCAAGGTTATCATGATAGAATATGTTCACTCCTTAAACCATCATAGTAGTCATGTTTTACTCCCAATACCATCATAGTGGACAATGTCACTTATTCAACTGAGATAACTCTCCATTTTTCCATTTTTGTACAGAATTAGGTTCACTCCTCATTTTATTTCAATATATCTCATGAGATATAAAATATTACCCAATGAATTTGAGGGAGATATAGGTCCAACCCGTCACAAAATAAAAAAAAAGATTATTTATCCTATTAGATCAGAAAAATAATCGTATCATAACACATGAAATGAAATCTGAATTATATCCATTTCATCATATCATAACTAGTGTAAAAGAAATAGGTTTAATAATAATTTCACCACAGAATAACTCATGGTAATAATTTGGTTTCATAGTCATTTCCCCATGGTAAATCCCATGTAATTGAAATGGGTTTTATAAATATCATGCCATCAAAATATAAGTCATTCATAGAATGCAGATGAATGGTATCCATGGACTATATCCACAGAAAGACCTAAGTAACACCAACAGATTTCAAAATAGATGGAAAATAATTTTGAATGTTTATTTATAACATTTAATGAGGAAAATAATTTTTCCACTTTTTGAAACACTTTTTATTACATAATAGATTTTAAAGACATTTTTCTTTAGAAAAAATCCCAGATACATTACAGAGGAATATTTAAAGACAATATAAAACCTTTCATGTTGAAGATATTCTTTATTCATTGAAAATACATTTTTAAAAAATAAATCATTTTAAACTATTTTCCTTTTAAAAATAAACACAAATTACTATGAAGGAAAAATAAAAAATAACTTAAAACATTCATTCAGTAAAATGTCAATTTTCACATTAATATATTTTTTTTGAAAAAATAAAACATTTTGGAAACATATATCTTTGAAAATTTTGAAAACATATAATGGAATATTTAATGTAATTGTTGGTCTTAATTTTGTAAAATTCCATTCATGTTGTACACTTTAAAATGAATATTATGTTTACATTTTCAATAAAAGTTGAAGTGGAAATGTTTGGAAAATAAAATCCAGATTCCTTTTAACCAAAATTAAAATGTAAAAATTTTAAAAAGTTTCTAAAAAAATCATAAAATATTAATGAATTTTTTTTAAAACTTTTATAGAAAACATGTTATTCAGCAGAAAATAGAATTATGGTCGAAGAGAGAAATAAAGTATGATTTTATTAAAAACATCATATTAATTATATTAATTAAAAAAGAGTGAAAACATTTTACCATTAAATGATGATATCATGAATAAAAAAATTTAAAAAAATTAATGATAATTATTTATAGGTATAGCATGATATTTCAACATTTTAGACTCAATAATTAATAATCCCGAAAAAATGATGAGATTTTAACATAAAATATTTTGCACTTTGGTCATATTGAATCATAATCCCCATATATGAATAACATGAAATAAAGTCTAAAATATAATAATTTTTATTATATTTATGATATTAAATGGAAAAGGGGTTGTATATACACCACATAAAAGTGTATAGCTACAAAACATAACATATATCTCCAAAAATGAAAATTGAGACAAAAATCCCTTATCCCCTTAGTATGTGTTAAAATAGAAACCCCATGAAGCATATTTTATAAAATAGATATGTAAATACCCTTAAATTTGAGGATATTAATAATAAAATAAATTCAAGGGCATTATATACTCAATATAAAAGAAACATGTGGTAAATAACACATTTTTCAGATAGAAAAATAATAGTGAGACGTAAATCCCTTACCATATGTTCGGACATCCGTCGCACTCATTAGAACCTAGTTAGTAAAACATATTAGTATAATATATATATATATATATTATAGAAAATAATAAATATATATCATACCATATATGATGTTTTATGACCATATATTACCCATTTATTATCAATACCATGGTAAAAGTTACATTTCTTGTAACAACCGCTTTATTTTTCATATATGTTTTGATTTTTTATATTTTTTTCCTCTTATATTGATCAATGATTCATTATCTCCATAATGTTAACCATGATATTAATATTATATATATTTATTATATATCGATTTATTATAATCCATATGATTTAGTAATATAAAATTAAATACATCATTCATTGATATGGTAGGTCATACATACACATGAAAGTTATTTACATTTTCTTTTTGGATGGAAAAATGAATTTTAAATGATATATCATCATTATATAATCATTAGTATCCTATATATATCATATATTTTCATTAAAACAAACATTAATACATTCCATGTAATGTGATAATGAGTTACAACGTAGTGTGAGGTGGTTGTCCACTGTACACCCGAGTGACATTATCATATTCCTAGAAAATAGAAAGAAGAAAAGTATGCATGATATAACAATAAAATAACTATTTTAATATCATAAATATCATAGATAAACAATAAATACATCATTATTTCCTAACTAGAAATGATTTACTGATAAAACGAACATTGCTTCGTGTGACGGTAGTCTGTCGTACATAAGGACGATGATTTCATAACCCATTCGAGGGAAGTTGATATGGTTTCTAGTCATTAACATAACATAAAAATATAAAATTATATATAATACTAAAATTATATTATATAATAATTATATAATAATAATTTTAGGGGTGGAGGAGTAAATAAAAAAACACTTGTTGATTAATGTTGCCTTTTATTCGTGTATCCTCCTCAAGTTAGCACTAAATGCCTACCAATGATGTTTTTTTGCCTAAACATAGGATTATTGGATTAGGGTAAGGAATTAAGGATTTTTTGGTCAGGTATTCTCATAAAAAAAATTTTTTTTTAAGGTTTGAAGAAGAGAGGAGAAGGGGATGCCCTTTATAAGTGGGGGAGATAACACACTTGGTAATTTTGAAATAAATTGAGTGATTTCGTGTTTTTAATATGTCACAACGGTTAAAATTGGAAAACTATATAACCATATAATATAAATGGTCAAAATATATCCATATAATTTTTTATACAAGTTTATAGTTTATTTCTACCCTTTAAATCATCATTTAACACCTGGTAAACCAATTTACACGTTAACTGTGGTAATTAATTTTTATTGCATCCACTGTTAATTTTGGTCTAAAATTAACATGAACATATAATATATTATAAAATATATATTAATAATATGAATTACATTTTTCCAAATTCAAATCATATAACTGGAAAAAAAATCAATTTTAATACAACAAACACGATGAAAAAGAGGATTTTTAACAAAAACATATTCAAATCTTTACATGGTTTTTATATTAACAGAAAATATCAAATTGATTAAAATGAACTAAATTGAATTAATTGAAGTAAAATTTAACTAATTTAAGTTTAAAAAAATTTAAAATATACCATAACTCTATAATTAAATAAAAAGAAAAACTGTTTTCAATTAGAATTTAGTATTTTCACTATTTATCAAAATGTTAATCTTATAATAAAATTCATGAATGTTAACCAAAATATTATTTTTAAATTATGATTTAAAAAACGTAGTTTATTTTATCAAATATATATTATAACATTTTTGAAAAATAAATTTAACGCAAAATCCATAGATGAAAAGATAAGGTGGGTTTTCTAGGGGTTCATTTTTCTCAAGCATAGGATGATTCTATATTAACTCTATGTAAAATAAAAATCATTATATGTATATAAATTAAAATTTATTGATATATAATATATAGATTCAATTTAAAACATTTACCATTAGGTATTATTATAATTAATTAAAATGGAGAAGCATTATGCACTTTAAAAATGTTTTAAGAAAAAAACCTTTTTATCCCAAAATTAAACTAATATTAAAATCCAATATAAAGTGTATTAGAAAGTAATTGAGTGAATTAAATATTATTAAATAATAGTTATGTTACTTTAAAACCTAATTTTTACTTAATATAAATAGTTTATTGGAAATAAATGATATTTTTACCAAAATAGGTATTATTTACTATTCACTGGAAAATCAATGTTTTCTGAAAAATCTCAAAAAATTTCATAAGTTAATTTCGATATGATGATTAAAAAAATTATGTTCAATTTTTTAAATAAATATTCTATGAACTTTATTATAATATTTTCTCAATGAAATAAATAAAAGTCATTCTTAAATAAGAAAACATATTTTTGATGAATATAATTACCTTACTATAACATAATAGATTATTTACTAAACATTTATAAATAGGTTCATATTGGCTTAGAAATTTTTATATTTCATAAAGTAGTTACTAAAATTCATATTAAACTATTTAACAACTATGTTATAATAGTCATATTTATAATAATATTAATTCATGATTCCTTGAAACTCGGTTTCATGTGTCATGCACACCAGAGAAGAAAATTGTCATTGCATGTAACTTAATATATATAAAAATATAAATTTATTTGAATAAAAATTAAAAAAATAAAAAAGAATTACATTATTCCCCCCATTAATTTTATTTCTACCTCTAAATTAATCTTCGTTATCAATGGTTGGATATTTTAAAATACCATTATAGAAACTCACATCATAAAAAGGGTTAATAAATCATCCTCTTTAAAAAGGGAAAGGGATGTATAATGGTCATCTATAATAACAAATACTAGATTTAAAAATAGTTGAATATATGTGGGAAGTGAAAACATGAACATAGAAGAGAAAACTAACAACAAAATTTTGATTCCTGGTGATATAAAATATTGATTATAAGAAATTTGGTGATCAAAATAATATTGAAGATAAAAAATCTATATAACAAAGAGGTGTGAAAATGGTCATTGATAATATAAAAAGTGATTATAATATGACAATATTTTATTTCATGGTATTTTTATTTATTTTTAATATTTTTCACAAGAAGATGTACTTACTTGATTTCACTCAATTTCGTTAGTACAATCTCAACCCTTAGTTTTTCATTGACCAATTTTAACTTTATATATTATTCCACAAAATAAATGTGAATTTTTAATTTATAAAGCACTAATGGATTATAAGAACAAAAAATAATGATAATTAATTCCTTTTATATATAGTTTTAAGAAACCACTGAAGTTATCACATGTTATCCAATATTAATGAATCTTTATATGGAGAAATAATTTATTAATATCTAAAACGTCATTGAATGTTCTACATATGAAATTTCATAAATGTTTAACCTTATGAACATTTAAAAATTTTAAAATCCAAAACATGAGAAATAATTTACTAAATTTATCAAAATAATCATATCATGGATGAACCCAATATCATAAAGTATCTAATTATTGTCGCATTCCAGACATGTTAATAACTTCATCATGTATTCTCTTGAAACATGGTTATAAATTGAATTACCACAAAACTATATTGAAGGAATAAAATCATCTTCCTTCCATAAATAGGTAAAAAATTATTTAACATATTCGTTAAATACCAAAACCAAGAAAACTATATTTTTAATAGCATAAACTACTTTTTCAATAAATCATTAATCATTTCCAAGGAAATCAATACTATCCACTTTACATTATTCTCATCCAACATATCTTTATCCAAAATAAACTCCATTTTATCAACATTAGTAAAATATTAAGGATTAACATCCCTTAATCATGTGTTTTACATCAAATATAACCATGTCATTATACAAATTTTCTTTGTCGTCCACATCATTCAACATACTCTTTAAAATAACTAACAAAAAACATATACTGAACAATAAATAAATTTTTCAAAATTCCATAATCATAACAATAAAACAAAAATAATACAAGTTCCTTCTCCAAATATTAACTATGAATCATTATTTTATTTCTTCATACATTTTTACATTCATATTTCATTTGTATTCTCTTCATATTAAACTAAAAATTATTATTGGTACTGCCTTTCTTATAATAATCATGATATTTTCCCTTAGGGAATAGATTTGAATAATTTAAAAACTTCGTGCACATTCAAAATTGGAGAATAGATAGTTCATTATTTGGAATCATTTTTGTATCCATTGCATTAACCTTCCCATTAATCACATTTCAACATTTTCAAGAATTATGACCTTTCTTTACAAATTCAATGCACCTCCCATTTCCATTTAACTAATTCCCTGAATGATTATTGGAACATTATTAGAATATAGGAAACAAAACCATATTTCCCCTAGGGTCTCCATTACCTAATCTCTTAGTAAACTATATCCTTGTCTTCATTGGTGAGACCATGACTTTTTCAGCATGCATGTTGTTAATCACGTTATGTGATAAATGATTAGGAAAAAACACAATATTATTCTCTCCATTCATCATCCCATTTGGTATCCCATCAACAAATTTTCCATCACCATCAATGTTACGTTATATACATTACGTTCATGAAATTTAATATTTCCAAAATCTTGGTGATAAACACTAATCATAGTGAAAACCCAAATAATCATGAAAATTAACATATTTTATGTCTAAATCATAAAACCTTATTTAATCAATGAATTTTTTTTATCCTTGTTTATTCATATATATATATTATATTTTAATCATTCATGATGGCTCATTAATATTTTTTTGAATTTCCAGAGTATATCCCCAAGTAGTGTTAAACTAGGTTTGCCGAAAGGCCCATTATTGTGAACAAGTTCTCAATAAATTCTAGCTTAGTATGGTATTTTCGCAGTTGTTATCCCTAGTTAAATATGTTCCAAGGACGCATCCACTTATATTATCCATACATATATGTCATTTCATGGAAACCACTCAGTTTATCCTTTACCATAATTCCATGACATTTTCCAAAACTTTTACTCATCCTTATACATACCCTTAGAGATATCCGTTGATATATCCTTAGAAGTATCCCTAGGGTTCAGATTAAATTTTTATCATCCTAGTTTCCGAAGGATATCTACATCTTTCCTATTTATACTAACTATAGTGACCAATTCATATCATACATAAATATTACATCTTTCTACAGAAGTATTAAAAATATTACAAAAAACGACTTCTGAACTATAATATTTTAGTTCCATTAGAAACATGAAACAAAATATTTTTAATATAGTGAAATATCTTTAATATTTCTTATAATGATCATACCATTTACTATTTATCTTATACATACCCTATATAAAATATTCATTCATAACCTAGGGAAAGAAATCATAAGAAAGGGTGAGATCATATACTTAATAAGGGTAAATAAGGGATATATTTTATCATAACATGAACATAAGAATATAATAATATGATAATAATATAAGAAAACTAGACCATTCATATCAATGATCATAATATAGAGTCATGTAATTAATATTGGTAGTTCATAAGACATGAATAAAAACGTAATCAAACAACATGAGAAATAGGAGCATAAAATTGTCATAAGACATCGATTTGTGCCACACACATAAGAATATAAATAATTTTTGTATCAATAATGTGTACATTCCAAGGATACCACATTGGAATGGGTTCACTCCATAAACCATCATATTATTCATGGTTAACTCCCAATATTATCATAGTATACAAAGTTCCTTACTAAACTAGGTTCACTCCTCATTGCAGACCTGTTTCACTAAACCTGTTTCACAACCTATTCCATTCCTATCTATCTCATGAGATACAAATTTTTACCTAATGCATTTTATGGGTATATTGGTCCCAACATTAATATAATGAGAAATATATTTATATGTTCCACAAGTACATAGTCATTCATGATAGCATAACCTATGAAATAAAATGGGTATCAAAACAATTTATCATATTATAACATATCAAAAAGAGATATGTTTTATAATCAATTCATTATAGAATTACCCAAGAAAATAAGGGGGTTTCATAATAATATTCTCATGGTATAACTCATGGAAGAGAAGTAGGTTTGATAAACATCATGTCATCAATTCATAACCCCTTCAGAGAATTAATATGAATTGTATTAAATGATTATATCCCAATTAAGGTGTTGGTAACCCCAACATATGTCAACTAAGATGGAAACTAATTTTGAAAGGTTATTTAAAGAAATTACTGTGGAAAATACCTTCACCTGTTTAATTTTTTTTTAACATAATACTTTTTTAAATCCTTTTTCAATGAAAAGAACCATGAAATCTTATCAAAGAATAATTATAAACAACTTCAAACATTTCTTTAAGAAAATAACTTTTCAAATTTTATTTTTTAAAAATAAAACATATTGAAAAAAAATAAATATAAAAATAACTTATAGAACATATAAATGACTCTTTAATAAATTTATTGGTTATGGCTTCAAAAATTTCAATTCAAATCATACAAATTAAAATTAATATTCCATTAACATTTTCGGTAAAAGCTAAGTATGAATTGTTTGGAAAAGGAAATGAAGATTACATTAATTTTTTTTAAAAGTAAAAATGGATAAAAAGGTATTTTAAAAATCATTATAGAGTAATAAAAAACTATTAATACATTTTTAGAAAACATTTTTTTGGAAGAAAACATATTTTTTATCGAATAGATAAACAAAGTCATATTTTTTTAAAACATTTTATAAATTGTATAAAGTGCTAAAAAATGAAAAATGGTAAAATTAATTGATGATATAATTAATAAAAATAAAATAATAAATTTATGATAATTATTGAGATTTGGAACATGATATTTCAATATTTGGGTCATTATTATAAAAATTCTTGGTAAATGATGATATTGTAACCTAAAATCATTTACACTTTGGTAACATTGAATCATAGGCCCCATGAAATAATAACATAAAATGAAATTTAAAATATCATGAGGTTTAACAAATTTATTATATTACATGTAAAATGGGATTCATATGTACCTCTTGGAAGAACATGGGTGTGTAGTATAACATAAATCACAAAGAAGGTACTTTGAGACAAAAATCCCTTTTCACATAGGAAAATTTTGAACTATAAACCCCATGAATGATATATACTAATATGTATATGTAAATACTCATAAAATTAATTATTTTAATTATAACATAAATTATTGCTTATTATATACACCAAATAAAAGAAACACATGGGGAATATGGGATGTGTCTCATAGAAAAATAAAAGTGGGACGAAAATCCCTTACATTAAGACTTGAATTCTATCACACTTCTTCAAACCTCATTTATAATAAATATAAAATTATTATTAATTTCTAAAAAATAAAATTCATATATATCATAAAATATATGTTTTTTATGACCATATTTTGACACCCCAATCTTCCACAGTACGTTTCCCTTTGAATAATATTGTATCTTGTGTTGTACGTAACATTGAGTTTTAACACACCACGACCAATAAAATTAGCCATTATGAATAGTAATACACACATTTTGAAATTTTATAAATTTTATTTTTTAAAATGGACTCCATTTTTTGATTTAGAATATCAAAATTTGTTTTTGGTGAATTTTTGGTATTTTTCTGAAACCATTTAATTTTTGATGAATAGTGAAAAACATTGTGTTGTTGTTTAAAACTAACTTTATAAATAAATAATTAGTTATTTTAATTTAATTTATTTTAGGTAAAAATGGATAAATAATACCTATATATGTTCAATGTAATTCCTTGGAGTCAATTTATAAAAAGGTTGGATATATAAAATTTTATTGAACTTTTTACCGTCTTTTACCCACCTACTAAGAGAATTTACAAATTTGCATAAATATTAATTTTACTGCTTTTTTTATTTGAATTAAAAAAACTCGAGAGACGTGGTTGACATCAGTAAATAAAATGTGGTCCAATAAGATGAAAATAATATTTGGTGAATAGTAACTTTTTAATTTTATTTTCCACAGTTAAAAGTAAATAGGGTAATTTAGGGTAAAAATGATATTTTAATAACCTTAACACATGACATAATTCAATTATATAAGTTTAATTCGACCACAAAAAACCTTAGAAATAAAATATTACCCCATTTTGTCTACATGGATTATATTATGATGTCTAGAATTATACATTCCATCATTATGAAATTGGATATTGATATTGTATGTGATTGTTTGACTAATAGAATATCCATGTGAATAAGTAAATGGTATTATTTGATTTATATTGGCCATATTATACATAATATTATGTTTAAAAGGCTTCTGTTTTAGTCTTATATATTTCCTTAAATGTTTATGCTTATATATGAAATCTTATGCTATATTGTTATCCTTACTGATCATCTGAGCTCACCCCTTTCTATGTTATATTTATTCTAGGATGCGATGAAGTATATTATGACTGAAATATAGAGATAGTCTAAGGGATATTCATTTGGTCAATGGAAGAAATGTAGTTGTTGTTTTTCATTTTATAATGTAATTTTAAACTTACTAATGTATCTAATACTTCCAAGGAAAATAAAATGATTGGTCTTTCAGAATTTGATCCCTTGTGATCATGAAAACATTTTGTAATAAGGCACCAACTCTGGGTAACTGGGGTTGGGGAATTATAGTTGGTATCATAGGTAGTTTAGTACACACATTGGAAATAATATTTAGAAAAACTCTGATTAGACCACATTACCATAAGATGGATTTTGAGGATTAGTATAGAAGAACTTCCAAGTATTTTGGTAATGTAGAAATTTTTTAAATTTTCTAAGAAATACAACCATTTATGGATATGAGTAGGTAGAGGAAGCTCTGGCACATATGTACGTAGGGGTAAAACCCAAAACACAACTTTGAGAAAAACTCGAATGGGAACTGGTGCATGACAACGGGCCTTGCTACACTTTGGGTTACGAAACTACTGGGGTATATTCTTAGGATAATTCACATTTTGTTTACAAACCATTATGACGGATATATGAGTATATACCTCCTCAAAAAACATTTTTATTATTATGGATCATATCCATAAATTGTTCAATTTATGTTAAGTGTTTTACAAGTTTGGAATTACGTATTGCGATTCATAACCTAATCTTTTTTATGCCTTTTTTAGAAATGGTGCCTAGTAGAAGGCATGGAAAAAATATCAACACATGAAATCCATGTAGGTATTTCCCTCAAACTAAAGATAATTATTGTGGTGATGGTGATGCAACGGGTGCTGATCAACTTATCACCATACTTCGACAACTCACTCGGGTAATGACTAATAACCTTACCCGTATAGATTACCCTGATCCAAAATGAGGAGGATCAATATTATACCACTTCATGAGGAAAAACCCACCAAAATTAAATGAGAGTACCAATCCATTAGTAGTTGAGAAATGAGTAAATTCCTTAGAGAAAATATTTCATTCTTTGGGGATTAGCGAAAAGAAAAAAGTTTTCAGGGAAGTTTATCACCTCATGAGAGATGCAGATCAATGGTGGTCATTAATCTAAAACACAAAGGAATATAAAGAAGTATTGAACATGTAATGGAGGGATTTTAAATATATTTTCATAGAAAAATACTTTCCTTTTAACCATATATCAAAAATTGGAACATAATTTCTGAGTTAGAGGAAAAAGGAGGATGAGAATGTCACAAAGTATGAGGCTAACTTTACAAGGTTAGAAAGGCATGCAGCAGATTATATATGTAACCTAAAAAGTAAGATTGATCAATTATTTGATGGGTTAAAACCATTTCTCCATCAAGCATTAGTCTTACTTTCCTTTTCAATGTACAAAGATATAGTCTCATGCGCTATCAAGACAGAAAAGGAATTCACTATGTCTTATGACTTTAAAGAAAATAAAGAGAGAAAGAGATATGTTGAACACTCTTGAAGTGGAAATAAGGGGAATAAGGGAAAAGTTGAATATCCATCCGGTAGTAAATGTGGGAAGAAACTCCTCAGTACATTCTTGAAGGGAATGAAATTCTATAATAGGTGTGGTGAAAAAGGCTACCAAACTTGTGATTGCAAGGGGGAAGAAAGAGGATGTCAATGTTTAATGTTGTAATTGTAGAGAAAAGGGGAATTATGAAAATGAATTTCTTAAGAACCAAGGGAACTTACCTCAGAAAAGGACAATGGAACAAGGCCACGATAATGCAATCACTACAGCTGAGGTTGAAGCTTTGAAATATGTGGTGGTAGGTAATTTAATGGTTTATGTAAGTTTATCCAATGTCTTATTGGATTCTGTATCATTGCATTATTTCATATCTTCCTAGTTTTCTTAGAAAATAAGATATTTTCAATTTGCCTTAACTGAGTTTTCAGTCAAAATCCCAAAGGGAAGTATCATTGCAAAAACAAATTGTGAGTCAGTTCCCATTAGGAAATATAAATCTTCTTTATCTTCTGATCTCGTCACTATACTGATGATTTAATTTGATATAATCCGCATAATGGATTGGATTTTGGACCATGCTGATAAAATTTATTGTAGGAAGAAGGAGGTTACAATTTTTAATGATGATAAAAAGTACCTTATCATTAGTGAAGAAACATCCCCACCTGATTCTTATCAAGATCCACCAATAGTACCTCTACTAAATTCAATTATTGGGGAAGAAGAGAATGAAATTACTATGGACGAGGAAAAGAAAGTTCCAATATAGGATATACCTATTGTGCAAGAATATGGTGATTTTTTTCAATCGAATTTACCTAAGCATCTTCCAAAATGAGAAATTTTTTTTTCCATTGATTTAATTCCCAGTTCAAGGCCCATATCGAAGACCCCTTATAGAATGGCCATTGTGGAATTATTGGATCTAAAAAAACCACAAGAGGAATTGAGTAACAAGTATTTATTCTCCCTATTGTTTTTTCATTGGAAGCCCCTTTCCTTTTTATTAAAAATAAATATGGATCTATGAGGTTGTGCATTGACTATAGGGAGATCAATTCTATAAAAATAAAGAACAAGTATCCCCTACCTTGAATTGATGATTTATTTGATCAACTTCATGGAGGTAAATATTTTTCATTGATTGACCTTCGATCTGGAAACTATCAGGTGTGCATAAAGAAGGAAGGCATTCTGAAGATAGCATTTCAAACCATGTACGAGCATTACAAGTTTACAGTAATGCCTTTTGGATCGACTAATGCACCCTCTTTTATCATGTGTCTAATGAATATAGTTTTCATGGAATATCATGATGAAATTTTAATGGTATTTATTGATGATATGTTGGTATACACAAAAAGCTTTGAAGATCCTGAAAATCGCTTGCGCACTATTCTGAAAACCCTCAGAAGAAATGAATTATATGGGAAGTTTGGAAAATGTGAATTTTGGATTCAAGATATTTATTTTCTTGGTCATGTTTTCTCTAAGGATGGAATCTCTATTGATTATTCAAAGACCAAGGAAATCCAATAATGGCCAGCACCGATGAGTATAACAGTATTACATAGTTTTTTTGGTTTAGCAGGTTATTATCAACATTTCGTCCAGAATATTTCCCAGTTGGCTAACCCATTAACCTAGCTCACACGTAAGGGGGTTAATTTTTTTTGGAAAAAAGAGTGTTAAGAATGTTTTGAAGAACTGAAGAGAAGATTAATCAGTGATCCTATCTTGACTATACCATCAGAGAACAATTGGTTTGTTATGTATAGTGATGCTTCAAAGAAAGGACTTGGTTGTATCCTTATGAAGAATGATAGATTTATTGCCTATGTATTAGGATAGCTAAAAATTAATGAGCAAAACTATCCTACCCATGATCTTGAGATAGCAGCTGTAATCATTTCTTAGAAAATTCAGAGACTCTATCTCTATGGTGAAAAATGTGAGATTTATACTAATCAAAAGAGTTTAATGTATCTTTTCTCACAGAAAGAACTCAACATAAGGCAAAGATGGTCGCTTTAACTAATCAAGGATTATGAGTGCACTATAAACTACCACTTTGGGAAGGAAAATAAGGTGGCATATTCTTTGAGTAGAAAGGATCATGGAGTTTTGAACAAGATGAGAGTTGAAAGGGACCTTGTTTTCATGGATCTAGTAAGCATGGATATGGTAATTACCATGGAATGTGAAACATCAATACATTTTCAAAAGGTTTCTATACCATCTTTACTATCATAGATAACGAGTTCTTAGACTGATTATGAGGAGTTTTAAAAGAAGATTAATGTTATGAATGATGGGAGATTAAGTAACTTCATATACGAAGATGGAATTTTGAAATTTGGGAAGAGGCATTGTGTTCCTATAATACCACTTCTAAAAAGGAAATTTTTGGATGATGCTCATAGCTCCAATTTCTCTATACACCCCAGTAGAACTTAGAAGTATAGAAATTTGAAAGATAATTTTTGGTGGGAAAATATGAAGAGAATGATTACTGATTTTGTGTCGATATATACAGTTTTCCAACAAATGAATGCTGGAGTACAACACCCTAGAGGAGTCATGCAAACTCTTCCCATAACTCAGTTGAAATGGGATGATATTACGATGGAATTTGTTATTGGACAACCAAAGACTCATAGAAGGAATGATGAAATAACTGTGATTTCTTATCGTCTTACCAAGTCAGGACATTTTTATGCTATAAGTGAAGATTTACCACTTTAACCTATGGCAAGACTATATATTATTGAAGTTGTAAGACTTCATGGATAACCCCTATTGATTGTTTCTGATTAGTATCCTCATTTTACATCAAGATTCTGGAAAAGACTTTAGAAAGCCCTAGATAATGAAGTTCGTTTGAGCACTGCCTACCACCCTCAATCTGATAGACAATCAGAACTCGCTATTAAAAACCTAGAAGACGTATTGAGATCTTTCTCACTTGACATTCAAGGTATGTAGGATCAATATTTACCTCTGGTATAATTTTCCTATAATAATAGCTTCCATTCAAGTATTCAGATGGAACCATATAAAGTGTTATACAGAAAGAGATGTCGCACACCAACTTGTTGGGATGATATTGGTGAAAGAAAACTAGAAGGCCCCGAACATGTTGAGGAAACAATGGAAAAGGTTATGGATAACCAAAAATAGATCAAAGCAGCCAAAGTAGGAAAAATAGCTATGTCGATAACCGAATGAAGTATTAGGAATTTCATGTAGGAGACCATGTTTTCTTGAAGGTATCTCCATGGAAGGGTGTTATACACTTCAGTAAGAAGGGTAAATTGAGTCTTACGTACATCAGACATTTTTAAATTCTTGAATGAATTGGAGTTGTAGCTTATTGTTTGGAAATTCCTCCAAGTCTCTCCAAAGTTCATGATGTGTTCCATGTATCACTATGGAAAAAAATACATGCCTGCACCAATGCATGTACTCACCTATGAGGAAATTGAACTGGAACCTGATCTATCTTATTGTGAAGATCCAGTTAAAATTTATGATACCAAAGAACAAGTGATGATAAACATGACGACTCATCTAGTAAAAGTTATATGGAGAAACCATAAGATGGAAGAGATAAAGTGGGAACTTGAGGAACTTATGATGAAGAACCACCTGAATCTTTTTATGAAATAATATTCTAGAAATTTCGAGGACGAATGTATTTTAAGGAGGTCAGAATGTAACACCCCAATCATCCACGGTATGTTTCCCTTTGAATAATATAGTAGCTTGTGTGGTACGCAACTTGGAGTTTTAACACACCATGACCAATGAAACTAGACTTTATGAATTTTAATACCCACTTTCTGAAATTTTATAAATTTTATTTTTCAAAATGGAATTCATTTTTGGATTCAGAATATCAAAATTAGCTTAGGGTGATTTTTTTGGTATTTTTCTAAAAACATTTAATTTTTTATGAATAGTGAAAAACATTGCGTTATTGTCGTAAACCAACTTTTTATTTTAATAATTAGTTATTTTATTTAAATCTATTTTAGGTCAATATTGATACATATTACATATATATGTTCAACATAATTAATTATAGTCATTTTATTATAATTTTAGAAATATAAAATTTTACTGACCTTTTTACCGTCTTTTACCAACCTTCTAGAAGTATTTAAAAATTTGTATAAAACATAATTTTACAGCTTCTTTGAGTTAAATTTCAAAAATCAAAGAGACATATATGACATCATTAAATAAAATATGGTTCAATGAGATCAAAATAAAATTGGTGAATAGTAACTTTTTACTTTTATTTTTCGTGGGTAAAAATAAATAGTGTAATTAAGATTAAAAATTATATTATAATTACCATAACACATGTCCTAATTCTATTTTATTCGTGTAATTAGACTAAAAAACCATAGGATTAAAATTTGACACCCTTTGGTCCACATGGATTAGATTATGGCATTTAATATTATTTTATTTAAAGAAGAGTTAAAAGTGTTAAATTATAAGTTCAATAACTAAACCATTTTTAATATAGGGTTACACAAAATATAAATTCGACTATAAATATTAATTATAAATCTAAAAACATTTCATAAATAATGGTTTTTTATTTATAATATTTAGACATTAAATAATTTAATTTATGTATGACACAATAATGATGCAGCAATTACCTTATTAATGAAATATTAAAATAATTGATATTATAAATATAAAAATAAATGTAAATTGAGACATATAATGCTTTAAAATAATTTTATAGGTTAAGATGAAATGTTAGGATTGATTAAATAAATTTTATTCTAAGTGATAAATTTTTATGGATTTAAAAAAATATTAAATAGTGTCAAAATTGACATAATTGAGTTTTTAAAACAAATACTATATTATTAATTGATATAATATTCCTAAAAATATATGTTTTAGCCAAAGGACTAAGATAAGGTTATATATATTAATAATTTTCCACTTGGATTATTCTTGAAATTTAATTTTATGTTTTTTAACCATATAATATAAAAATACAAAGAGACATGGTAAATGTCAAATGATTTAACTAAGAGTTAAATCTATAAGATAAGATTTATATGGTGACAGAAACTTGTTTAAAAAAATTGTTGAGAGGTTTTTGACTAACCCCCACCTTATCCTTGAAAGAAATCATTTTTTTCCATTAGAAACCGAAAATGATTTTATTATAAAATAATATTTCAAGCTTTTCCTAAAGTGACCGCCACCTCACTTTCAAAAGGCTGCATCCCCTTCTCTTAATTTCACACCTCCAAAGCCATTTGGCTCAGCCAAACCCTACCCAAATATCCTAAAAAAATCCCTCACATCAACCTAAACTCCTTGCATGGATCATAAATTCAACCTATGGTGCCCTTTTGATCAACTCCAAAGGAAACCCCCGAAGAAGAGGTAATAATTTCACAACCCTCTTTCAAGTTATTTTCTTCATCCACTTACACTTTCTTTGTTGTTTCCGTACAAAAATAATAAATCCAATAACTTATACATACTTTTAAGTTTTTATTAATATGGTACAACCATATTGGTTATTCTATCCATTCTATAAATGAAAAAGTCACCATACGTGCGTACGTACGACTTATCGTCTCCACGTCGTTCTTTAGTTTGTTATTCAAACACTTCATTATTTGGATGGGTATAATAATGAGTATAACTAATGTAAATAATAAATATAACATGTTAATTATTCTTTATATATGATATACAATCCAATTACATATAATTTCACCATTAATATAACGATATTGTCACTCATGTGTACGTACGGATTACCGTCTCCTCGAATGCGATGAGATTCATTTCACATCGCAATAACTGAAGAATAATTTTCATTTTATGATTAAAAATAATGTTTTTGAACATAATATAATATTTTATATGAATCAAATACATCCTACCCATAACAAACATGGCTTATGTAACCTATATTATAAAAGAAAATGAATAAGTTCACACCCAAAACGAGGATACTAACGATATATTATTAACACTGAAATATTAGAGGATCATATATGATATCATATTTATGTATATAGTTCAGGAATAATTTAATAACAATGTTTTAACTATTATATAGAATGTTAACATAAAATATACTTAGGAAAAGTACAGGGTAAGTGTTTATTGTACAATCTCTTTACTTATCTGAGGTTGTTAATACTTAAGTATCTATATGGACTTCGTTATTATCTACATCCATGCTTTCGTAAAAAATATAATTCAAATCATTTTTACTATTTACTAGACTATGGGTTAATGTAATTTATACCCTTATTTTACAATATATGTTTTTAAAGGAATATTTCTGTTGTTTTCCAAACAAGGTCCTTTATGACCTTTACAACAAAATTAATGTAAGAATGTATTTTTTATCTTATACAGCAGGTGGAACTATTTTATTCCATAATAAAATCATCGAAGCATCCCATACAATCTTATAAGAATTTTTTCAAAATAAATCTTTTCTTTTATAATTACATGGCATCTAAATGATTTCAAAATAGAAAGAGATATTTATCTAAAAATGTTTTGATTTCATCTATCTCAACATCCCTTGATGGGTTTTAAACTTGTTTGAGGATGATTTATTATGATACAAATCATATATATTTTATTGATGGTTTTGGGATATATTTGACTGTGGATGTGTTATTTTTATACCATTCATGGTTTATGGATAATGTATTGACAATTCGTATGCTAGTTTCATTACGAATGTTTACGTTATTTTTAAACAATTCCATATGAGGAATGCATTGGACTTAGTAAGTGACGGGTAGACCCTGCTATAGCTCCTCAATGCATCAGTATGTCTCATGAGAAAAACTAGTTTCTTGGTACAAGGCCTTGACCAAATATTATTTTTAGTCTTGTTACAAGTCCTTGACTATGTGGTTATGAAGTTTGGAATTATGAATTCCATCATTATAAAATTGGATATTGATATTGCATGTGATTATTCGACTAGTATAATATCAATGTGAATAATTAAACGACATTTTTTGATTTATAATGAATAAATTATGAAGATGTTTATGTTTAAAAGGCTTATATTTTAGTCTTATACATTTCCTTAAATGTTGTTGCTTATTTATGAATGTATCAACTATATTATTATCCTTACTGAGCATATGAGCTCACCCCTTTCTATATTTTTTTCCAGGATGTGAAAGAGAATATTATTATTGACCTACAGGGATAGTATAAAGGATATGAATGTGGTCAATGGAGACAATATTGTTTTTTTATTTTATAATGTAATTTAGAACTTATGAATATATCTAATACTTCCAAGGTGAATAAACTGATCGGTCTTTTGGGATTTGATCCCTTGTGATCATGCCAATGTTATGTAATAATGCATCGACTCTGGGTAACTGGGGTCGGGGCATTACACGTATACTATAATTTTATTATAAATTCCATGTAAAAGTTACGATTCAGGTAATAACTACTTGGTTTTTAAAAAATGTAATGATTTGATATATTTTTAGTAATATTGATGTGATTAATATTCCATGATCTCCATAATTATAATCATTATATAAATATCATATATATATTCATGAAATTTGTATTTATATGAATCCAAAATATTTAGTGATAGAAATTGAAATACAATATCCAGGGAGAAGGTAGGTTGTATGTACAAGTGAATGATATTTCAATTTTTGTTTTGATCAAAACAAAGGAATTTAAATGATTTATTAACATTGAATAATACTTTTTATATCATATATATCGCATATTCTTATTAAAAACATCCTTAATACCTTCCATGTAATGCGTGAATGAATCCCATCATTTCATGAGGCGATATTCCTCCACACGCACAAGAGATTTTATCACATTCCGTAGAATGGAAATCATGATGTTATGTGTGATATTATTCCCTTGTAAAAATAATAATATCAATAATATCATATATAAACAATAGATACCTCATTATTTCCAATCATGATAGGTGAAAATGGATAAATGAACCAAATCGGTTCATGGCGTGGTAGTCCTCCGTACACATGAATGTTGATTTTGTAACACATTTCATTGAAGTATAAATAGTTGTAGGTCATTCCCTTAACATAACATGAAATTATTATATTTAATTCACTTATGTTATTATATAATAATTATATTATAATAAATGAATGGGTGGGTATAAATAGAACAAAATCACTTATTGTTGAATGTTAACTCTTCTTCAGGTATCCACATTTGGTTTTCACAAAAATGCTTCCAATGATGGATTTATTCAAAAAATAAGGATTCTTGGATAATGGGAGGGAATTTGGGAAGTCATTTATTAGGTATTTTCATAACCAAAATGTCTTGATGTTGTGAAGAATAGAGGATATGTGTGGCCTATTATAAGTGGGGGAGAGGACACTCTTTGTATTTTTGAAAACAATTGAGTGTTCCCACATTTTTAATATGTCACAAGGGTAAAAATGGTACATTATAGAACATTATTGGATTAATTTTATAAATATTTATATTATTTATTTTTTATATAATTTTTTATTTTATTTTTACCCTTTTCTTTTATGTTTAAGCCCCTAACAGACCCGTTTTTATGTTAAACATGGTAATTAATTTTTTCTGAATTCAATATTAATTTTAGTCAAAAAATAAGTTGACATCATTAGATAATATATGATATAAATTTTAAAATTTTGGAATCTATTTTTCCAAATTAAAGTCATAAAATAAACATAAATTAATTTAAAATAAATCCCACATATGTGACGGGATGTTCAAAAGATTAAAATGTTTTTATTTTAAAATTAAAAATTAAATTTATTCCAATGAATTATGTTGGATTAATGGATTTATATTTTAACTAATTTATCATTAAAAAAATTAAAACATAATATAACTTTATAAATAAATTAAACAAACATAAAATGTTTAATTTAAATTCACCATTTCACTATTAATCAAAAAAATAATCTTTCAAGAACGTTTTCAAAAAATTCACCCAAATATAATTTCGAAATTATTTATTCAAAAATAATATTTCATCTGAAAAAAAATTCTACTGGTTTGAAAAATTATATATAAAATAAACCCCGCCAATTAGATTGAAAAGTGAGATTTTAAGAAATGTATTTTTTCCATACACAAGAATATTTTATTTTAACTCATCATCTAATAATAATACCTTTATGAATATAAATTAAAATTTATTTATATATAATACATATATTAAATTTTTAAAAAAATTATTTGGTATTATTTTAGTTCATTATAATGGAGAAACGTCAAGCACATTAAGTCAATTTCCAAATTTTTTTAAACCCAAGAATAAACATATAATAAAATCCAATACAATGTTGATTAAAAACTAATTTAGTGGATGAAATATTATTAAATAATACTTATGATAATCTAAAATATATTTTTTATTTAAATTACTTAATCTATTTAAATAATAATAATAGTTTGTTAAAGAATCAGTATGATTTACTATTCATTTAAAATTCAATTATTTCTGAAAAATCATTAAATTTGACCATATGTTAACCTTTATATGATTATTCCAGAAATTAACATATTTTTATAAAATAAATTCTGTAAATTTTACATTATAATATTTAATTATTGAAATAAATTAACAAATTATTGTAGAAAATATATTTTTGATGAATATAATTACTTTTCTAAAATTGATTGGTCATCCCCTAAGAGTTTATAATGTAGTTTATATTTAGTAGAAAATATCTATATTATATAAAATAGTAAATTATATAAATAAAATCCTATTTAAATGCAATATTATAATAGTCACATTTAAAATAATATTATTTCATGGTTCGCTGAAACTCGATGTCCCATGTCATGAATGGAAATGAAGAAACTCTTTATAACTTATGACACAAGCTATCTAAAAATTTTAATTAATTTGAAAAAAATCAACAATATATGGGGGTTACAGTATCCACATGTGCTCCATGAATCATTAATTTTTATTCTTGAATCATTGATGTATATAGAGATAAGTGTTTTATTCTATCCTTTATTTAATAACAATATGATGTTTGTCGTGTTCTCTCTATATTTTTGAGAGATATGATGCAAGGATTATTAACTCTAAACTTGAGAAAATTATAGAGAGGTTTTATTATGAAATGAAGTCTCACATACTAGAAAACTACATAACATATAATTTAAACCTAACATTAAATAATTGATAATTACATAATATCCTTATATCAATTAATTTATTCTAAGTATTTCCTATGTAAATTATTATTATTATTATTATTATTATTATTTCCATGATATGTGTTTTTTAATTATCATTTCTTAAATAAAATAATTAATATGATGTTAAATGGAATTAAATAAAATATATCATTTTGATTTGGTCATATACTTGACCCGTTAATTCACTGTGAAATTCTATAATCCTTGAATAATAAAATATTTATATATATAAATATTATTTATTCAATAAAAATAAATAAGTAAATATTATATTCACTGATATAATGAATAAATATATATTTTATTATTCACATAAATAAATAAATATTTATATTAATATATTCACAACATTAGTCAATAAATAAGTATCTATTTATTATCTTTTCAATAGATAAACAAATTATAAAATAAAACTCATATATTCTAAACTCAAAAGTAACATCTTAGACTACAGAATCCCAAATCCAGAAGTTATATTACATTATTGGTACAAAATGAATGACTTTTTGAAGGGTTTAATAGTTTATTATTTCTATAAGACTAGACAAATACATTCATCACATTTGAAAACATACAACATGAACATGTTTTGAGTACAATTTTATCCCTTCCATCATGTCCCTAAAAATTCACACATAGTTCTCCTCAAAGATTCCTATGGAAATGAAGACATGTTAGGGCAGTCTTAGAAGCTCATTATGGAGTAGAATAACGTGTAATATTTCATGACATCAATGTTGAATAAGTTATATGAATGGAATATATGAAAAACATGAATCTATTATTTACTGAAATTGAGGGAATTATATGTCCATGTTAATATATTAGAACATTGATAATTATAACAATTTATCTCATTCTGATGAAATGGTTAATTTAAGACATCAAATCATGATTTTATGGCCTAGTTCCAAGAAACTACTCTCTTTTTAGAATACATATATTCCAAAACACAACATATTTTATCTCATAATAAATTTTGATTCAGAATGGGCTATATAATTTTTGGATACAACCTATACATGATTATGTCCAATGTATTCAGATAAGAGCCGATATGACCTTTAATACATTCCGCTGATGAACCTACCATTGAATAAAAAATGATTATCAATATAATAAAAATTTCAGTAATCAAATACATCCTCATTTAGTATAATAATTGGGATATCATGGAGAATATCCCTGAATCAACTTTGAAACTTTGGGGTATTGCCAAAGTAACAGTTAGTACCCCTATCAAAGATATGTTGGGATGAGGGTATATTCCATATTTTAGTTTATCCATTGGAGATAATATTTATTTTAATAGTATTAATTGGTAGGTGATGAAGGTAATGGTAGAAAAAATTCATCATCATGGTTCATAAAGATAGTGCTAATATTCCAAAGTATAACCCCTGTGAGTGTCTATCTAGGTGTGAAGTGTTTGGTCCACACATCATGAATCAGGGTGATTATTGATTCATTTATAAAGCACGATTTTGAGCAAATTAACCATAGGATCATCTATTCTGCAAAAACGTCTACATTCCAGAAACCAAACAAGTTTATATTTTCTAGAATACTACATGTACTTTGAATTTTACAAAACAAGTGATGTTTTTAATACAATAGAAATTATTATGTTTTTAAATGGTTTTGGTAAATCTTGAATAAAATTAATTGGGACTAGGGATAACAATATTGTCTTATAAATCAATTAATTACCTAATTAATACTATAAAATTAATCCATGGAAATGTATTTACAACAAAAAATAAATAGAAGGTGAATATAACATGAGTACCAAATAATGAAAATTGGGATGGAAAAAATGCACTTATGGATTAGGGTACAATTAAATAAATATACCTCGAAATACTTGGATTAAACTAGATCTTCAAATACCATAAAAAAGAAACATTATTATATAAAATTATAAATATGTTTTATATACACTATATTGTGGAAATTATGTTAATAAAAAACCCTATCTCAAGATAAGAATCGGAGATATAAAACCCATAAATATTATTATTAATTTAATGGACATAATTTAAAATTACAATATCTTAAAAATACAAATCATTATCACTTAATTCATATCTTTAATAAAAAAAAATTCATTCATACTCTTTATAAATTTTTATTCTCCATAATAATTCTTCTGATTTGCCACATTGGATGTTTATTGGTTTGGTCATTTATAAAAGATTCATAATATTGGAGTCCATATTCATTCTTAGTCAAAGTATAATAATTAATAGGTCATTAAAGTTAGTATAAGGGATGTTTAATAATAATTTATGATCATTCTACTTCCTTTAATGAGCTTTTTAATCATTATCCATTTAGATGAAATTGATAACAAACTTGTTTTGAGAATTCCTGATGATCCAATAATGTTTTATTAATTTATTAAGTAAATATTTATTTAGAATATGTAGAATTAAAAAATAAAAACATAACAATTTATCTTTTATTATAAATTTTATTATGCTCTCATAGTAATTCATGATATAAATTCATTATGTTGTACATGTTGGTCATCAAACAGACCCAAACATGAACAAACCATGATTTGATGAATGATTGTGAGGTGGTTTTGTTATAATATCATTATATCATAATAATAATGATGTTATATACTTTTTATTAGTTTTAAATATTTTAATTGGAATGATTTAGAAGAATTATTATGGGATATGAAAATATTACACAGTTTTAATAATATGTTTTCCTCTTTGTAAGCTTATGTTAAATGATTAAATTGACAATGATAATTTGTTGATGATATCATTATTAGGTTAATTAATTTTTCATAAAAATATTAATGATACCAAAATTATCATATTTATCCTTTAATAACATCAGTATATGAATCCTTTTAAATTGATGATGCAAAACAAAACATATTTTTTTCATGGAGGTCGTAGTCCGCACAAAACAGGAACAATGATTTTGTTTTTTCTTAAAAAGATGGAGAATTAAAATATAAAATAATAATATTATTAACATAGTAACAATATAGTATATAAATTACACTTATATAATTATATTAGTGTGACTGGAATAAATTTAAACGATGAAAATTAAGTGTATAATCAATGTAGTTGACAATAATCACACCAGGGACATGAATTTTACTTGAAATATTCCTTTGAAAATAAGTCTTTATGATAAAAAATGGTGAAAAAATATTTTTAATGTAAGAAAGGGTTACAAGCATATAAAATTTTTTGTGTTTCAAGTATAAATTTCAAGGATATTTGAGTCTTTAATATTTTGGAGTATTTTTCATTTATAAGTGAAGGGAACGGTAGTTTTGGGAGTAACCTTTATATGTTCAACATATAAGGTTACTATTTGTGGGTCAATAAGAAAAACTGGGAAAATGTGGATTGGATTGTGATTGTGGGATTAAAATAACCTTAAACTAGCCTTTTATAAAAAAAATAATGATTATTTTAGGGACTTCCTTAACTTTTAAGTTGTATCCAAATTTACTTTTGGCTTGGTAATTAATTTCTATCTTTAGTAATCAATTTTAATGTCAATTATTATGATTTACTATTTTAACTAAATTTACCCTTATGTTTTCTAATTTTCAAATAAATTTATCAAATAAAATTTCTAAAGCTGTGATTAGGAAGCTTGAAAATAAATACACTTTATCATAAAAAATCTTTTTGAGTGAAAATAAAATTTGAATATATAAATATATATATAAGATACAATTTTATTGGATTTTTTTTTAATCATGTAAATTGATTTATTATATAAATAAAGGGTATGAATCTTCTACATAAACCCAATATATAATCTCCCTTGAAAGTACATGATTCCTCGAAATGGCCAAAAACAAAAAAAAAATTAATAAAGATTAATTTTAATTATATATAAAAAGTATGGAAATTGGATTTATAAGTTCAAATAATATTTTCAACTGAATATTGTTATTATATAAATTCATATTTTATTAATTTAACGGTTTTTAAGACATCTAGGTCATTCTTATATATTGATAAATTCATAAAAATTTAATTTTTGTGGAAGAATATCTTTCTCGACTAAAAAACATGGTTTTTAGAAAAAGATCATAAAAAAATACTAGGAAAATATTGATGTGACTAACATGAAAATGAAGTTAATTTGATGAAAATAAAATATTAAAATTTAACATGTATAGAAAATCTTGAAGAAAGTAGCATTAGAATGTTATAGTCTAAGTTATTGTGTTTTCTAGCTACTGTGGGGTCTCAAATATTACATTCTCCCCACTAAAATTATTTTATCCTCAAAATTAGGGTTTTTCTCAACTATTTAAATAATGTTGATGTTCCCTCCTCATAGATTATTCAAGATCCATAGTTTCCTCAACTAGTATTTCATTTCTCCAATTGACATTCACCAGTCCAGTTGTCTGGTTCCCCAATACATGTTCTCCAAGTATTTGTACATGATCCTCATTACAGGACAAGTGAGGATCAATCTATTTTTCATCATTTTTGAGAACATGCATTGTATTTGGAATTTAATTCCTCAGTAACGAAACATGGAAGATTTTCTGTACATTAGAAAGTATTGGAACAATAGCCAATCGCTATACTAATTAACACATTATTCAGTGCACTTAAAAAGATATAATATACCTAGGGATTAACTTCCCCTTTTCCCATATATTATAACTCCATTATATGGTAAACAATTCAATAATACGTGATCCCAAACTCAAAATTCCAATTATTTCTTTTGATTATAATCATGAAACATTTTTTCTTTTCTAAGATGCTTTAATATAATTATAAATAGTATATACCTTAACATTTGTCTCCTCCATAGGTTCTATGGAAAATTTCTTTCTTTATAAAAAATTTCCCAACATGTTGTAGCGTGACACCTATTCACATGTAATTCTTTATTTGGTGCCATCTGGATGCTAAAATAGGAGCTATTATTTTAAGAAAATTCCCCCAATTGTATATACTGATACCACATACCAATGAAGTCAATAGAACATGATATTATTATGGAATAAAGAATTTGGATATTAATTTTAGACTACCCATTGGTTCTGGGATGATAGGTTTTTCTTAAATGTATCTTAGTGTCGGGATCCCTTTAATGACTCTTCTTGAATGTCAATGTAAAATGGGGTTCATGATCAAATACGGCTGATAGAGGATTCCCACAAATCCTTGTTTTTTCAATGATATAGAGACATTTAATTCTCTTAATGGGTATATATAATATTTTTACAATGAAATGATAATATCTAGAAGTAATCAATGATGGACCATATAAAATTTTTCTTTCTTAGAGACTTTTAGTGTCTAGATATAATGTCCATTATATCATTGTCCCACTTACATATAATAATAGGTATAGGTTTCATGACCCCCTTAGGATTTTTAAATTAATTCTTCACATGTTATAATAATAAAAATATTTACACGTAGTCTATAATTTTTACATTCATACCATACCACAAAAAATGTTATCTGAAATCCATATACATATTTGGGCTACTAAGGTGTTAGAGAATATTGAGTTTGGTGCATCATCTACAAGTTCCATTTCATCTCTAGTATGGTTTAAATTAATAACCTCTTCCAAAACATCAACAATATAATTATATATATTAATTATTTAAATTTATCATCATTTATTACTTTAAAATTCATTTAGATGTACTCATCATCAATTTTGGTCATCTCCATCCAATCTAGTAAGGTTGCTTTGACAATTTCTTGGGAAATTAATGATGGATCTCCATTTCTAGATATAACCTTATCTATATTTTCAAGAACTCTGTGTATAGGATCCTAATTATTCCTCATCATTATAGGATCTCTATAATCAATTATACTCAATGAATCATCCCCCTTACATATATTCCCATGTGGTGTTGTATCAACCAATCATAGTCCCTAATTAGCTCAAACTATATTATTTTATTCTTACTGATATCCTTCGGAGGGAAGATATACTTCAAACTCATGTGTTCAGTATATATAATGCATAATTCACAATAGTGGTAGTGTCACCATAATTTTGAATTAATGATCAAGAATTCTAGCTCGGGTTCATTAGTTTGTTAGTTTTGTACAAGTATTTTCAATTCCCTTGTAGAGATAATCAATCAACCTATCATTCTGCATAAGGAAAAAACTATTTCATTTTTTCAATGAATCAATATATATTAAAAATCCACACTTACCTAATGATAGTGTTAAAATGTTTTCATTAATTATTATCATCTTCATCTCTTCAAAATATTTCTCATATTCCCTTTTCCATTTGAATTTAAACACTATAAATGTTAAATTGGTTATCACGTTGGCCAAACAGAAAAACTCTTGAAAAACTATCGATAGTAACTTACTAAACCCAAGAAACATCAGACCTAATTCGTGTTTTCCAATGTTGGTCATTATTTGACTACCTTTTCCTTTGAAGTGTCAACAAGTATTCCATCCTTAAAGAGAATATGGTAAATAAAATAACTTCATTGAGCAAAAATTCACACTTACTATATTTCCCATGTAATTTCTTTTTTAGAGGGTATTTAGGATTATTTATTTATGAATCTAATAGTCTTTATATATTTAATAGTATATCAAGCTATAAACAATTAATAACACCATAAGTTTATCAAGATAATACATAAATGACCTATTAATTTGATCGGTAAATATAGATGGCTAGTTAGATAATACAAATGGAATTACAGTTAAATCATAATGTCCATACCTTGTTCTAAATTTAATCTTCAGTATACCATCCTTCTTCACCATTAATTGATGATAACCAGAGTAAAGATCATTCATTAAAAATTGTTGGGCCCCTTATGTTTGATCAAATAAGACATCAATTAAGGGTAAAGGATACATACTCATTATAATAATGAAATTTCTCCCTCTATAATCGATTCACAATCTCATAGACCTATCCTTATTTTTCAATAACAAAATAGGGGTTCCCCAATTAGAAATAATATATAGTTAAAATACTTTAACTATCAACTCCTATATTTCATTATTAAAATCCTCCAACTAAAATTTTCTATTTTATATGGAGTTTAAGATATAGATATTTTATTATGAATGATTTTAATAGACAACTCAACTTTTTTATCTAGTGGATGACTATGAAATTATTCTCTAAAAAAATTAATGAATATTAACACCATAGGTATACACTCAATCCTTGGGATATATTCCTTATATACAGATCATGATTTATATTCCTCTATTCATAGAATTTGAATAGGGAGATATATTAAGGGGGAATATTGACATTAAATAGACGATTAATTTTCCACCATAAATAAAGAGATATTCTATCACACCTTCAGGAATTGAAATATAATTCTTCAAGAAATAAATGTTTTCATTATACATTTAAATACATTACATACCATGGTTTATATAAAAGTTAATCATATGTATTATAACTATGTTTGTAAATATGATATGGCCAAGAAACATAATTGGAAGTACCTAACACAACATTTCTGAAATAAGAATTGTACTTGATGTTTTAATTGATAATTTACTTGCTGAGGTGCTAGGGAAATATTTAATGTATCTAGAAAACATAGAAGATATAAAAGATTACAAAGATATAGATTCAAATAAAACATTCTCTAACTTTGAGTCTATGGTAAATATACCTACCACCAAATCATTATGAACTTATACGTAAGTTTTGGTACTTGAATAATATTATACTTTCTCCCCTATAATTTTATAAGGTAAATTCCCATGATGTTTGGTTTATTGGTTTTAGTAATTCCTGTTATCCTTTTAGTAAAAAAAATGGACATCAATAGTATCTACATTTCTTTTAAATTTGTTATCTTAATGGTTGTTTCTCTTCACTTGTAAAAAACTATGGTTCCCTTTAAAAAATCCCCTAGGTGTATCTTCCCATATTTATGACATGTTGGAAATCCCACCAATATTTTATTCGCCTTTGAAAAGTGTTTATTCCATTAATGGTCAAACATCCTCTTTTTCTCTTAATTTACCTTGAATACATACAGACGTCAAAATTCAATTTCTATATTAATAAAATTTCATAATATCTTCATATGATGGTAAGGTATTGGATACTATCACCTTTTGAAGTTTCATCATTAACACATAAAAGAAACAATCAATAAATCTTCTAGTCTATTTAGATAGTCTACAACTTGTATAAATAACCATGTAATGTTTTATTCATACATAGAAAATTTTTTATCCTCTTTTTGACTAATATTTATAAATTTCACTTCAATTTCTACTCTTTTTTCATGATTAATGTATTTTTTAAAGAGTACCACCTTAAAAGTTCCACATTCCTTGTTATTTATCTCATCTTCCTATGCAGTGTTTTCAAATAGATGCCACCATTTTCCATATATCCATTCAGAAGATAGATCACCATGAAGAATTTTTACTTTTCACTAATTCCCAAAGTGATTAATATATTCATTATTGATTTTATTAGTTGTTTAGATACCAATTAATTATTCGTTCCACTGAATTCAATATTTTGTTGTCACATGAGTCAATCCAACGTTGTTATACCATATTTAATATCAGAAGGTCACTCTATGAGAGATAAATTATTTTTCATAACCATGGAAAACTACACAAATATATTCATAAATACGTTATCCTCAACTCCAAATTCATTAACTTTTTCATGACAAATTACTCATCATTGAATATGAGTGTTGATATGGTTTACGTTCCTCCTGTTAGTTATCATCATTGTTCAATGGAATAAATATTATCATCTCATGATATTTAATAGTAAAATAAAATTCCTATTAGGATTTTAGAGGATTCCTTATAAATATTGAAGTTCTTTCACAGTACATGTGATATCTCACTTGGTTTGTATAATCAACAAAGTTCCTACTAAACATCATATGAAACCAAATATACCATCCCAGACTCTAGAAACCCTAATTTTGTATTTATATTACAATATTGGTAGATAAAATAAGATTTCCTGAAGGATCTAATAGTTCATTATCCTTAAAATAATTGATACATACATATATTACATTTAAAAATATAATATATAACATGAACCTACTGTGAGAACATTATTATCCCTTCCATAATGTCCCTAAAATTTTCACATATTTCTCATATAGGTTTCCCAAGAAATAAAAAAGAATATGGTTGATCTAAAATGCATAGTATATAGAAGTATATGATATAATATTTCATTAATAAACAAGGAATAAGTGATACGGTAGGAATAAATGAACAACATGAATCACTAATAAATATAAACTAAGGGTATACTGTATCCATGAAAGGAAATTGAATCATGGATAACTACGATCATTGATATCACATGGTTGAAATACAAAATTATATACATCAAAAAAATTCGTGAAGGTCTTGTTCAAAGAAACTAGCCCGTTTTAGAAAGTGGTATATAACAAAATCAAAGATGTTATTCCCTATGACACCCATCAATGTATCAAGGGGATATATAATTTTAGGCCCCTCCCATCAACTTATTAAGTCCAATGCATTCTAGTATGACTCAACAAGACCTTTCATATCATTCCATAATAAACCACTTATTAAATAAAACATCGATATATTTATAATGAGAAATACATAAATCAAATACTTCCCCATTCAAAAAAATAATTTGGATGTCTATAAGAACATACAATAATTAACTTAGAAGTTTTAGTGCATCATCAATGTTACAGGTAGAACCCTTTTCAAATTAACATAGAAGTGATAGTAATTTAAAATTCATATGTTATTCATGGAATATAGTAATTGAATTTAAGAGTATGCATTGGTGGGAGACCATGGAAATGGTAGGAAAAATCATTCATCATAATCAATAAAGGGAGTGTGAATATCCAAAATTACATCCACTTAGAGTAGGTATCTAGGTCTGCACTTTTAGTCCCAGTCATCATATATGAGGATAATGGTTGATTATATTTTCAATAAACAAATTTTAGAGTTATTAAACCTAGATGTATCTATTCAATAGTTGCATCCCCTTTCTAGTATTCACATATAGATGTATTTTATATCAAAATACACAACATTTACTTTTTCAAAACATTGGATTGTATTCAACAATGAAATGGATTTTTATTTACAATGATTTTACAAAATCCTTAATCAAAATAACTAGAGGGGTGGATAATAATATAGAGTTATAAATCCCTTAAATTCCAGGATTAATATGGTAAAATTATTCCATGAAACTGTATGCACCACACAAAAATAAATTGGATTTTAACATAACAAGAGACCCATAGGAAGAAAATTAGGATGTAAAAACCTGCATTTTTGTATTGGGTAGCAGTTCAATAATAATGTATTGAAATATATGAATTAAAATTGATCATAAATACCATCGATAAATTTTTTTTTTGATATAACATCTCAAATAGGATGTATATAAACTACCTAATGAAAATATGGTGCATAATACAAAACATGCCTCAATAAGAGAATTTGAGATAGAGACCCATTATCCATTCTTATAGATTTCATTAAAACAATTAAACATACTATATATAAATAATATTTATATTAATCAATTAATTCATAACCTTACTCATATCCATTTTAATTCATAATCTTCATAAATTTTCATTCCCTATAAGAATTCTTCTGATTTTTATTCAAAGCCATAAATCATTACATCTACATAAATCATTTTGGATATATTTAAAAACCTTTACACATAAGATATTTGGAAAAACATAAAATTGGTTTTCAAAATAACACAAATCACTAAAGCAGCAAAACACGGTTTTAAAACATGGTATACCAACTTCAAAAGTTCATGAATATTCACTTAAACAATCATAGATAAACCCCATAAAACACAAAGGGAATATAAAAATAGAAAAATTGGGGAAAATAACCAACATTAACTATTATGACCAATTTGGTCTTAAAATTTTTCAGACCATGCTCCAACCGTGTGAGTTTCCCTTGAGTTGTCCAGAATTGTCCACATGCACAACACATGGTTTTACATACAATCCAACATACCCAAGAACCCCTTGGATTTCCTATATTTTAAATATGAAACAAATAATTTCCCATTATGTATCTTGGTATCATCCAACAACTCATTGTAGATGAATGCACAAAAATATATCTCAAGAACAAACCACCATAAATCCACAAATTAATTAAGACACCCAACTAACCATTGAAACTAGAGGTCTAATAGGTGGAAAATATATCCAAGAACTCCTCCACAATCACCATTGTATCTATAATGGTCCAAGAACAAGATTACCTTTTCTACCAATTGAAATACTCCTCTAATACTCTTTTCTAGTGAAATGAATCAGGTTGACCTAACAGATCCCCCGAGTTATTATACTACATTACTTGAGGTGCATCCCAAATTTTCTTGAGATGGTGAAAAGAAATAGAGTATCAAATTTTTTCATTTGGTAATGATTTCACCCTTACTAAAAAAATTATCATAAAATATTCCAACTTGAATCTTGGGATGAGGTATCATTTTATTGGACTACCATTCCAACATAAAAATGCAGATATTAAAATAAATTCCTACCATACATTGAATAATAAATATAGAAATTACCGAAATAATATTCTAACCATTAATGTTCCCATTAATAAAACAATTTTTATAAAAATCATTTAAAATCATAAAATCAAACAAAAAAAGTCTGAATTATGAGGCTAGAGATGATGATACATAACATGACCCATGTAGTCTATCAAACATGACTAAAAAAGACCAAAATATCCTTGTGACTTTTATATCATGACCCAAACCTAAAGATAATACACTTACCAATAGAGAGAAGTAAGAATCCCACATAAAAATCATAACATAATATCCTTAAAAGATATATAGACTTCATACCCCACAATGTGATTATACAGTTTATGTGTAACACCCCAAGCTTCTACGGTACGCTTCTCTTTGAATAATGTGATAGCGTGTGTGGTACGCAACACCGAGTTCTAACACACCATAACCAATCAAACTAGCCGTTATGAATAGTAATACCTACTTTTTGAAATTATATATATTTTATATTTCAAAATGGACTTCATTTTTAGATTTGGAATATCGAATTTAGCCTAAGGTAAAATTTTGGTACTTTTCGGATAACTTTAATATTTTGATAAATAGTGAAAATTACTAAATTTTAATTAAAAACAACTTTTTTAATCAAAATAATTAATAGTGATAAATTATGAATTTGAGTGGTTTTAAAGTATATTCAGAATATATTTTTACCATTTAATTCAATATTTGTCATTGGACATAATTTTACAATTAAACCGAACATAAAAAAGTGTCAATCTTTTGATAGTTATTATCTCTTAAAAACACGCTTTTTGTTTTAACAACGGGAATTAATTTTAAATTAATTTATTCCACTTGTGTGTGTTGAATTTGGAAAAATTGATTCCATATTTGGAATCAGGATGTTCAAATTGTGTAAATATGTAACTTTTATTTTTAGACATTTTGAATAATTACTTCGGTAAATATTTTATTTACCATGGTTAAAGGGTAAATCTGGTAAATAAGGGTTAACAAATAATATTATAATGATACTAAATTACCCTAAAACGTGTACTAGACTCATTGGTTGACACATGTTAGACCATAGTCATCTTTGGGTCGATTTTGGGACCCCATGGAGCCACTTGTAGGTGATAGGAACACTTAATTTTAATTAAGTTAAAATAAGTACAAAAATGACATAAGCATATATATTTTAGAAAAACAATTTTTACATAGGGTTATATATATTGTATTTTCGACTATAAATATTATTTAGAAATATAAAAAGATTTACTACATAATGATAGTTTATTTATAATTTTTAGAGATTAAATAATCTAATTTATTCATGACACAATGATGATGCAGTAATTACCATAATAGTGTTAATTTAAAATAATTGATATTATAAATACCCAAATAAATATAATTTGCGACTTTTAATGAGTTAAAATAATTTTATAGGATAACACTACATATTAGGATTGATTTAATTAACTTTTTTTGAAGTAATAATTCTTTTATGAGTTGCACAAAAATCAACTATTGAATAGTGTCAAAATTGACATAAAAGAGTTTTTAAAACAAATATTATATTATTAATTGATATTAAATTCCTAAAAATATAAGGTTAGGAAAAGAGACTTATATAATGATAGTTATATCATTAATGGACCACTTGGGGGTCTCTTGGATGTATATAGTATGTTTATTAACCATATAATATAAAAATACAAAGAGACATTGTAAAAGTGAAACTAATTAACTTAGAGTTAATACTTAATGATAAGGTTAATATAAGTACCCAAACCTGTCTAAATTATATTGGTTGAGTGTTTTTCGACCCATCCCCACCTTAAAATTTAAATAATCCACTTTTGAGCCTTTAGAAACCGAATATGAATTTATTATAAATTAATATTTCTAGTTTTTACAAAGGTACCCCTCACTCCTCTTATAAAAGGGCACTCCTCCTTCTCATTTCTTCACACCTTCATAGCATTTTGGTTCTGAAACACTCTGTCCAAATACTCTCCCAACTTCCCTCAATACAACATAGAGGCCTTAGTTTGATCATAAAGACACCCTAAGGAGCCCTTTTGATCAAATCAAGAGGAAGAACCCGAAGAAGAGGTAATGTTTTCACCACCACTTTTCAAGTTCCTTTCTTCTTCCACTTCTTCTTTTTTTATTAACATTATAAAATAATAACTCCAGAATCATATATATACTGTGATGTTATTATAAATATGGTTCAACCATATTCAGTATTCTATCCACCCTTTGAATAACATGTCATCATACGTGCGTACGTACGGCTTACCGTCTCCACGTCGTGGTGTAATTGTTATTAAATATATTATTATTTGGATGGGTATAATAATGATGTGTAACTCATGTAAATAATAAATATAACATGTTAATTATTCTTTATATATGATATAACATCCATTTATATATTATTTTAATATCAAAAGAATGATATTGTCGCTCGTGCGTACGTACGGACTACCGTCTCCACGAACGCGATGAGATTCATTCTCCATCGTATCCATTCAAGTATAATTATCATTTGATTATTTAAAAATGATGTTTAAGGACTTGAAATAATTCTGGATATGAATAATATACAACCTATCCATTACAAACATGGCTTACGTTACAAAACATATAAAAGAAAACGAGTAAGTTAACACCCGAAACAATGATAATACTAAGATATTATTAACAAATCAATGTTAAAAGATCATATATGATATCATATTAATGTATATGATTCTTGTATAATTTAATAACAATTATTTCACCATTATATAGGAGGTTAACCTACCCCAACCAAGGAAAAGTACAAGTTAAGGGTTATTTCACAATCTCTTCATTATCCGAGGTTGTTTATACCTAATAATATACTGGGATCTCTTTATCATCCACATCCATGTTTCTTAAAAATGTATTTCAAAACATTTTTACTATTAAAAAGAATATGGGTTACGGTCATTTATACCCTTGTTTGTCTTTATATAAGAGTTTTATAAAGGAATCTTTCCGTCATTTTCCAAAAAAGGTGCTTTTTAACCTTTTCGATAGAATTAAGGTAAGAATGTTTTTTTTAACTTATACGGTGGGTGCGGTTATTTTCCGCCGTTATAAAATAGTCGAAGCTTCCCTTACAAGATTATAAGAATATTTTCAAAGAAAATGTTTTATTTCATAAATATAAGACTCTTAAATTATTTCAAAATAGAAAGAGATATTTCTCTAAAAAGAGTTTTGATTTCATCTATGTCAACATCCTTTGATGGATTTTACGCTTATTTGAAGTTGATTTATTATGATAAAAAACTTCTATATTGTATTGAAGGTTTTGTGATATGTTTTATTTTGGATGTGCTATTTTTATATCGTTCATAGTTTATGGTGAAAGTATTGACTTTTCGTATGCTAGTTTTAATACGAATGTTTATGTTATGTTTAAACCTTTTCATATGGGAATGCATTGGACTTAATATGTGACGGGTGGAGCCCGAAATAGCTTCTCGATGCATCGGTAGGTCTCATGAGACAATATAGTGTCTTGGCACAAGGATTTGACAAAATCTTATTTGTAGTCTTGGCACGAGGCCTTGGCTATGTGGTTATGATAGTCTGGAATTATGCATTCCATCATTATGAAAGTGGTTATTGATATTTCATGTGATTATTCAATTAGTAGAATATTCATATGAATAAGTAAATGGCATTATTTCATTTTATTTTTGTCATACTATGTTTAAGTTCAAGTTTAAAAGGCTTTTTTTTTAGTTATACATTGCCTTAAATGTTTATTCTTATTTATGAAAGTTTCTGCTATATTGTTATCCTTACTGGGCATTTGAGCTCACCCCTTTTCAATGATTTATTTTTCCCAGGGTATGAAGAAGTAAATTATGAATAACCTACAGGGATAGTATGTGGGGATATGAGTATGGAATATGAAGAAATTATGTTGTTGTTGTCTTCATTTTTATGGTGTAATGTAAGACATATGAATATATCTAGTATTTCCAAGGCTACTAAACCAATCGGTCTTTTGAGATTTGATCCTTCTTGTGATCATGCCAATGTTATGTAATAATGCACCGACTCTAGGTAACTAGGGTCCGGGCGTTACAGTTGGTATTAGAGGAAGTTTAGTACAAACCTTGGAAGCTAGATTTAGATAAACTCTAATTAGAGCACATAGATTTAAGACGGACTTTGAGGATTAGTATAGAAGAACTTCCTAGAATTTTGGTATTGTAGAGATTTTGTGAGTTTTCCGAGAAATACATCCCTGTCTGGATACGAGCAGGTAGAGGTGGATCTGGCACAGATGTACCTAGGGGTAAAACCCAAAAACACCGCTTTGAGCTAGACTCGAACGGGAACTGGTGCACGACAACGGGCCTTGCTGCACTCTTGGTTACGACAGTCCCGGGGGATATGCTTAGGATAACTCTCATTTTCTTTACAAATCTTTATGAAGGGTTTATGAGTATATACTTCCTCAAAGAAAACATTCTTATGATTATGGATTATATCCATAAATAGTTCAATTTATGTTAAGTGTTTCATAAGTATTGGATTATGTATTTTGATTCACAAATTGATCTAGTTTATGCCATTGTTTAGAAATGGCGCCTAGTGGAAGAAATGGAAACCGTATCAATGCACGTTCTCCATGTAGGGATTTACCTCCTACTCAAGATAATTATAGTGGTGATGGTGATGAAACTGGTGCCGATCATCTAATCACCCTACTGGGACAACTCACTCAGGTTATGAATAATAACCTTACCCATATGGATCACCCTGATCCGCAGTGTGGAGGATCAATGATAGATCGATTCATGAGGGAACAACCACCAACATTCAATGGGAGTACAAATCCCTTAGTAGCTGAGCAATGGATAATTTCCCTAGAGAAAATATTTCAGGCTTTGGGGAGTAGTGAAAGGCAAAAAGTTATCATGGCAGATTACTGCCTCACTGGAGATGCTGATCAATGGTGGTCATTGATTCAAAATATGAAGGAAGATGATGAAGTATCAAATATGGAATGGAGGGAGTTCAAAGATCTATTTTTAGAAAAATACTTTTCTCGCGACCATCGAGCATATATGGAAAGGCAGTTTCTGAGTCTGAGACAAAAGGAGGATGAGAATGTCACAAAGTATGAGGCTAACTTTACAAGGTTAGAAAGGTATTCTGGAGATTATATATGTAACCCAAGAAGTAATATTGATCGTTTCTTTGATGGGTTAATACCATTTCTCCATCGAGCATTAGTCTCACAATCCTTTTCATTGTACAAAGACATTGTCTCATGATCTATCCAGACCAAAAAGGAATTCTCTAAGTCTTATGACTTTAAAGAAAAGCAAGAGAAGAAGAGACCTGCTGATCAATCTGGGAATGGAAATAATGGGAAAAAGGGAAAGGTTGAATATCCATCCTGTGGTAAATGGGGGAAGAAACACCCCGGTACTTTCTTGAATGGAATGGGAGTCTGTTACAGGTGTGGTGAAAAAGGCCACCAAGCTTGTGATTGCAAGGGGAAGAAGGAAGCTACCAATGTTCAGTGCTACAATTACAGGGAGATGGGGAATTATGAAAATGAATGTCCTAAGCGTCAGGAGAAATTACCTCAGAAAAGGCCAAGGGATCAAGGCCAAGCTTATTCTATGACTACTGGTGAGGTAGAAGCTCCGAAAGACGTGGTGGCAGGTAATTTAATGGTTTCATCAAGTTTAGAAAATTCATTATTTGATTCTGGATCATCGCATTGTTTAATATCTTTCCAGTTTTCTAAGAAAATTAGATACTTCCAATTTGATTTAACGAGGGAGTTGTCAGTTAAAACTCCTAAGGGAAGTATCATTGCAATAAAGTTTTGTGATTCAGTCCCCATTAGAGCATATAAATTTTAGTTATCTTCTGATATCATCGTCATACCTATGATTGAGTTTGATATAATCCTCGGTATGGACTGGATTTAGGACTATGATGTGAAGATTTATTGTAAGAAGAAAGAGGTTACTATTCTTGATGATGATGATAAGGAACACCTTATCTTTAGCGCAGAATCATCACCACCTAATTCTTATTTAGATCCACCCCCAGTAGCTCAACTAAATTCAATTATTGGGGAGGAAGAGAATGAAATAACTATGGGTGAGGAAAGGAATGTTCAAATAGAAGATGTACCTGTTGTGAAAGAATATGTAGATGTATTTCCGAAAGATTTACCTGGACATCCTCCATAACAAGAAGTTAAGTTTTCCATTGATTTAATTCCAGGATCAAGGACTATATCAAAGACCCTTTATAGAATGGCCACTGTAGAATTAGTTGAACTAAAGAAACAACTAGAGGAATTGAGTAATAAGGGATTTATTTGCCTTAGTGTTTCTCCATGGGGAGCCCCTGTTCTTTTTGTTAAAAAGAAAGATGGATCTATGAGGTTATTTATCGACTACAGGGAGATTAATGCTATAATAATAAATAACAAGTATCCCCTACCACACATTGATGATTTATTTGACCACATAGAGCTCAATACTTTTCAAAGATTGACCTTTGATCAGGATACCATCAATTGTGCGTGAAGAAGGAAGACATTCCAAAGACAGCATTTCGAACCAGGTACGGGCATTACGAGTTTACTGTAATGCCTTTTGGATTGACTAATGCACCCTCTGTATTCATGGATCTGATGAATAGAGTTTTCAAGGAGTATCTCGATAAAGTTTTGGTGGTATTTATTGATGATATCTTGGTATACTCCAAAATCTATAAAGATCATGAAAATCACTTGCGCATTATCCTGAAGACTCTGAGAAGAGATAAATTATATGGAATGTTTAGCAAGTGTGAATTCTTGATTCATGATATTTCTTTTCTTGGCCATATTGTCTCTAAAGATGGAATCTATATTGATCCTTCTAAGACCAAGTCAATCCAAGAATGGCCAGCACCTATGAGTATAACTGAGGTACACAGTTTTATTGGTTTGGTAGGTTATTATCGACGTTTCGTCCAGAATTTTGCCTGATTGGCTAACCCATTAACGAAGATCACACATAAAGGGGTTAAATTTGTTTGGACAGAAGAGTGTGAAGAATGTTTCAAAGAACTGAAGAGAAGATTAGTCAATGCTCCTATATTGACTCTACCATCGGGGAATGATGGGTTCGTTATTTATAGTGATGCATCAAAGAAAGGACTTGGTTGTGTCCTTATGCATAATGATAGAGTTATTTCCTATGCATCACGACAGTTCAAAATTCATGAACAAAACTATCCTACTCATGATCTCAAGTTAGCAGCTGTGATCTTTGTTTTGAAGATATGGATGCACTACCTCTATGGTGAAAAATGTGAGATTTATACTGATCACAAGAGTTTGAAGTATATTTTTTCACAAAAAGAACTCAACATGAGGCAAAGGAGATGGCTTGAATTACTCAAGGATTGTGATTGCACGATACACTACCACCCGGGGAAGGAAAATAAGGTGGCAGATGCTTTGAGTAGAAAAGATCATGCAGTTTTGAACAATATGAGAATTGAAAGGGATCCAATTTTCATGGATCTAGTGAAGATAGACATGGGAATAACCAGGGAAGGAGAAACATCAATGCTTTTTCAAATGGTTTCCAAACCATCTTTACTAGAAAGGATTAAGAGTTCTCAGACCGATGATGAAGAATTTCAAAAGAAGATTAAAGTTGTGAATGATGGGAGACTGAGAGACTTTGTGTATGAAGATGGAATTTTGAAATTCGGGAAGAGACTTTGTGTTGCCGATATACCAGATCTAAAAAGGGAATTTCTGGATAATTTTCATAGTTCCAATTTCTCTATACACCCTGGGAGCACCAAAATGTATATAGATTTGAAGGAACATTTTTGGTGGGATAATATGAAGAGGGAGATTGCTGATTTTGTGTCAAGATGTATGTTTTGTCAACAAGTGAAATCTGGAAGGCAACACCCTAGAGGAGTCATGCATCCTCTTCCCATACCGGAGTGGAAATGGGACAATATTACGATGGACTTTGTCATGGGGCTACCAAAGACTCCTAGAAGGAACGATGCAATATGGGTTATTGTTGATCATCTTACCAAGTCAGCACATTTTATTTCTATAAGAGAAGATCTACCCCTGGAACGTCTAGCAAGACTATATATTAATGAAGTTGTGAGACTTCATGGAGTACCCCTATCGATTGTTTCTGATCGTGATCCCTGTTTTACTTCAAAATTCTAGAAAAGTTTTCAGAAATCCCTAGATACTGAACTTCATTTGAGCACTGATTACCACCCTCAGACAGACGGAAAATCATAATGGACTATTCAAACCTTAGAATACATGTTGAGATCTTGCTCACTTGACTTTCAGGGTATGTGGGATTAGTATTTACCTCTGGTAGAATTTTCCTATAACAATAGCTTCAATTTGAGTATTCAGATGGCACCATATGAAGCGTTATACGGAAAGAGATGTCACACACCAACCTGTTGGGATGACGTTGGTGAAAGAAAACTTGTAGGTCTAGAACAGGTGGAGGAAACGATGGAAAAGGTGACGGTAATCCAAAATCACATCAAAGCATCTCAAAGTAGGCAGAAGATCTATGCCGATAATCGAAGGAAGGATTTGGAATTTCAAGTCGGTGATCATGTTTTCCTGAAGGTATCTCCATGGAAGGGAGTCATACGTTTTGGTAAGAAAGGTAAATTGAGTCCCAGGTACATCGGACCTTTCGAAATTCTAGAACGAATTGGGGATGTAGCTTACAGATTGGAAATGCCGCCAAGTCTCTCCAAAGTTCACGATGTGTTCCACATATCTCTGTTGAGGAAATACATGCCTGACCCAACGCATGTACTCACCTATGAGGAGTTAGAACTGGAACCCGATCTGTCTTATTGCGAAGAGCCCGTCAGGATTCTTGATATGAGTGAACAAGTACTGAGAAACCGGACGACGTGTCTGGTAAAAGTTTTGTGGAGAAACCATAAGATGGAAAAGGCAACGTGGGAACCCAAGGAACTTATGATGAAGAACCACCCGAGTCTTTTCATGTGATAAGTATTCTAGAAATTTCTAGGACGAAATTATTTGAAGGAGGGGAGAATGTAACACCCCAAGCTTCTACGGTACGCTTCTCTTTGAATAATGTGATAGCTTGTGTTATATGCAACACCGAGTTCTAACACACCATAACCAATCAAACTAGCCGTTATGAATAGTAATACCTACTTTTTGAAATTATATATATTTTATATTTCAAAATGTGCTTAATTTTTGGATTCGGAATATCAAATTTAGCCTAAGGTGAAATTTTTGTGCTTTTCAGATAACTTTAATATTTTGATGAATAGTGAAAATTACTAAATTATAATTAAAAACAACTTTTTTAATCAAAATAATTAATAGTGATAAATTATGAATTTGAGTGGTTTTAAAGTATATTCAGAATATATTTTTACCATTGAATTCAATTTTGGTCATTTCACATAATTTTACAATTAAACCGGACATAAACAAGTGTCAATCTTTTGATACTTATTATCTCTTAAAAACACGCTTTTTGTTTTAGCAACGGGAATTAATTTTAAATTAATTTCTGCCACTTCTGTGTGTTGAATTTGGAAAAATTGACTCCATATTTGGAATCAGGATGTTCAAATTGTGTAAATTAGTAACTATTATTTTTAGCCATTTTGAATAATTACTTCAGTAAATATTTTATTTACCATGGTTAAAGGGTAAATCCGGTAAATAAGGGTTACAAAATAATATTATAATAATAATAAATTACCCTAAAACGTGTCCTATCCTCATTGGTTGATACATGTTCGACCATAGGCATATTTGGGTCGATTTTGTGACCCCATGGAGCCACTTGTAGGTGATAAGGACACTTAATTTTAATTAAGTTAAAATAAGTACAAAAATGACATAAGCATATATCTTTTAGCAAAACAATTTTTACATAGGGTTATATATATTGGATTTTCGACTATAAATATTCGTTAGAAATATAAAACAATTTCCTACATAATTATATTTTATTTATAATTTTTAGAGATTACATATTTTAAATTATTTATGACACAATGATGATGCAATAATTACAATAATAGTGAACATTTAAAATAATTGATATTATAAATACCCAAACAAATATAATTTGAGAATTTTAATGAGTTAAAATAATTTTATAGGATAATATGACATATTAGAATTTATTTAATTAACTTTTTGAGAAGTAATAATTCTTTTATGAGTTTCAAAAAAAATCAACTATTGAATAGTGTCAAAATTGACATAAAAGAGTTTTTAAAACAAATATTATATTATTAATTGATATTAAATTCCTAAAAATATAAGGTTCGGCCAAGAGAATTATATCATGATATTTATATCCTTAATGGACCACTTGGGGGTCTCTTAGATGTATATAGTAATTTTATTAACCATATAATATAAAAATACAAAGAGACATTGTAAAAGTGAAACTAATTAACTTAGAGTTAATACTTAAAGATAAGGTTAATATAAGTACCCAAACCTATCTAAATTCTATTGGTTGAGTGGTTTTCGACCCATAACCACCTTAAAATTTAAATAATCCACTTTTGAGCCTTTAGAAACCGAATATGAATTTATTGTAAATTAATATTTCTAGTTTTTACAAAAGTGCCCCTCACTCCTCTTATAAAAGGGCACTCCTCCTTATTATTTCTTCACACCTTCAAAGCATTTTGGTTCGGAAAAACTCTGCCCAAATACTCTCCCAACTTCCCTCAATACAACCTAGAGTCCTTAGTTTGATCAGAAAGTCAACCTAAGGATCCCTTTTGATCAAATCAAAAGGAAGAACCCGAAGAAGAGGTAATGTTTTCACCACCCCTTTTCAAGATACTTTCTTCTTCCACTTCTTATTTCTTTGTTATTACCATTCTAAAATAATAACTCCAGTATCATATATATACTGTGATGTTATTATAAATATCGTACAACCATATTCAGTATTCTATCCACCCTTTGAATAACATGTGACCATACGTGCGTACGTACGGCTTACCATCTCCACGTCGTGGTGTAATTGTTATTCAATATATTATTATTTGGATGGGTAGAATAATGATGTGTAAATCATGTAAATAATAAATATAACATGTTAATGATTCTTTATATATGATATAACATCCATTTATATATTATTTTAATATCAAAAGAATGATATTGTCACTCGTGCATACGTACAGAATACTGTCTCCACGAACGCGATGAGATTCATTCTCCATCGTATCCATTCAAGTATAACTATCATTTGATGATTTAAAAATGATGTTTAAAGACTTGATATCATTCTGGATATGACTAATATACAACCTATCCATTACAAACATGGCTTACGTAACAAAACATACAATAGAAAATGAGTAAGTTAACACCCGAAACAATGATAATACTAAGATATTATTAACAAATCAATGTTAAAATATCATATATGATATCATATTAATGTTTATGATTCTTGTATAATTTAATAACAATTATTTCACCATTATATAGGAGGTTAACCTACCTCAACCAAGGAAAAGTACAAGCTACGGTTTATTTAACAATCTCTTCATTATCTGAGGTTCTTTATACGTAATAATATACTGGGATCTCTTTATCATCCACATCCATGTTTCATAAAAATGTATTTCAAAACATTTTTACTATTTAAAAGAATATGGGTTAAGGTCATTTATACCCTTTTTTGACTTTTTATAAGAGTTTTATAAAGTAATATTTCTGTCGTTTTTCAAACAAGGTGTTTTTAACCTTTTCGACAGAATTAGGGTAAGAATGTTTTTTTAACTTATACGGCGGGTGCGGTTATTTTCCGCCGTTATAAAATCGTCGAAGCTTCCCTTACAAGATTATACGAATATTTTCATATAAAATGTTTTATTTCATAAATATAAGACTCTTAAATGATTTCAAAATAGAAATAGATATTTCTCTAAAAAGAGTTTTGATTTCATCTATGTCAACATCCTTTCATGGATTTTACGCTTATTTGAAGTTGATTTATTATGATACAAAACTTCTATATTGTATTGATGGTTCTGTGATATGTTTGACTGTGGATGTGCTATTTTTATACCATTCATAGTTTATGGTGAAAGTATTGACATTTCGTATGCTACTTTTAATACGAATGTTTATGTTATGTTTAAACCTTTTCATATGGGAATGCATTGGACTTAATATGTGACGGGTGGAGCCCGCTATAGCTCCTCGATGAATCGGTAGGTCTCATGAGACAAACTAGTGTCTTGTCACAAGGCCTTGACAAAATCTTATTTGTAGTCTTCGCACGAGGCCTTGGCTATGTGGTTATGATAGTCTGGCATTATGCATTCCATCATTATGAAAGTGGTTATTGATATTTCATGTGATTATTCGATTACTAGAATATTCATGTGAATAAGTACATAGAATTATTTCATTTTATTTCTGCCATACTATGTTTAAGTTCAGGTTTAAAAGGCTTTTGTTTTAGTAATACATTGCCTTAAATGTTTATTCTTATTTATGAAAGTTTCCGCTATATTCTTATCCTTACTGGGAATTTGAGCTCACCCCTTTTCTATGTTTTATTTTTTCCAGGGTATGAAGAAGTAAATTATGAATAACCTGCAGGGATAGTATGTGGGGATATGAGTGTGGAATATGAAGAAAAAATATGTTGTGGTAGTTTTCATTTTTATGATGTAATGTAAGACATATGAATATATCTAGTATTTCCAAGGCTACTAAACCAATCGGTCTTTCGAGATTTGATCCTTCTTGTGATCATGCCAATGTTATGTAATAATGCACTGACTCTAGGTAACTGGGGTTGGGGCGTTACAATATGATCTAATGGAATATATGATACCAGTATGATTCCATTACATAACATTTCTACAAATTAATTAAGTGTAAAATTTTGATACTAATACCAAAATATGTTTTGCGTTCCTTTATAAAAAAGGTAAATAACCATACCACACAACATATCATTTATTAAAATTCACAATTTATAATACATTCCTCAAATAGGACCTACTAAGTTGAGGTCATCTCAAAAACCAACCATTTCCCTTTTCAAAAAAAGTAAAAATTCAAAAATAAACAAGTTAGACATTTTATTATCTCGTAAAATGTCTTTTATGAAACCAAAAAAACACATGTTTTAAAAATAAATTTAAAATGGTATATTTTTAAAGGATTTTATTTTTAAAAGATAACTTTTTTACCTTTTTAAAACTCAACACAGACACACACTCGAAATGAGGACAATTAGTGGAAAACATAATAAGATGAAAATACATTAAGATTCATAAAAATGAAAATAATAACACAAAAAAATATATAAAATAATAATGTTAAATCAGAGATAATGAATAAAAAAATAACCTCAAAGAAAGAGTTATGTAAATCACATGAAAATATAAAATAAAATTTCTTAACATAGGATATATATCTTGAGGTAACAACCTAGAGACTAATGGTGTCTGTATGAGAAGTGAAATAATGGAACCAACTATTAATAGGTTAATGGATATATAACCCACCCCCAAAATAACTCTCAAATAGTCTCATTTGTTATAGACCCGAAGTTAGGTCAAAACATTCAACTGGTAGATACATGCCAGTGTGAAACACTCCAATAGAATAGCCAACATCCACTAAATTCCCACAAAGTAGACTAGTTTTCCTCATTCCATAGATAATGGTAGTATACCAGAATCAAATAAATTTCATCCAAACATAATCAAATATCCCAAAATAATAAAACACATAATTAATATAATTTCCACCTCCAATAAACCCCCTTTAATAACAAGACCAAACCCAATCTACATAACAATGAAACAAAATTCACATAAAGTTAACATATTTACATAAGAATAATAAATGATTACACGAGCTAAATTGAGGTTTAAACATTAATCAATAATCCTCCATCCCTCAAGGTTCCTAATAGTCAATCTCTTTATACATTAAGAAGGCATTATTTGTAGATATAATTTTAAAAAAAATAATGAAACCCAAATATGATTTAAAATAAGTTCACATATAACACCAAAGAAAATCAAAACACCACTTTTGAAATCATCTATCAAAGTCACCTTTTACAAATATGTTAAATTATAGAAATAACATTAACCATTTTTAAATAATCAACATTACCAAACAAACAATGCTCCCTCTAAGGAAGAAAGGCCATCAAAATCACACCAACTTTTTAAAATAAGGTAAAATATTTTAAATAAGGTAACCAATTCATAAAAATAAGGAAAACCTATTATAAGTAGGGAAGTTTCTTTTTAAAAAAAGTGGACATCTATTAAAATAATGAGAGACCTTCAAAACACTGAATTTTATAAAAAAATTGGTTTAAAACATAATAAACAATTTATTTTTTTAGGAAACCCTTAAATGTAATTTTATCAAACACCTTGAACATATATGATAGCATTAAAAAATATACCACTAAACCAAAACATTTACCCATTTTTTCCAAGAAAAATGAAACAAATCTTGGAGGGCCTTTGATAACACAAAATTTGGAATCTTTTATATCCTAATTATAGTTCAAAGCACTTATAAAGTACCAATAATGAAATGAAAATGTGAATAATAATTGAAACTCCTACCCTAAGTGGTGGAATCATGCATCATATGATAGAAAGAATCAAAAACTATAAAAATCAAAACCCTCGATTAATATTAAGCACACTAATTAAAATCAACCCACATGTCCATTAGGGTTAGTGTAAAATAATATAATCCTTATAAAGAATTATATAAGAGACCTTAACCATCAATTTGTGGAATAAACAAATAATAAATCACCTCAAAAATTACATAGTCTCACTTAGAAGATGAATATAAACCCTTAAGAATCACCTAGGTTGTGATATTTTAATGTATAGTCTTGATGTGAATTCTTCAATTTAAAATAGCCCAAACTAGGAAAAAGGTGAACTCGAGCAGGTCACATGGTTTTCTCACACGGTTTACCAAAACATGCATAGATGGTTTAATTTCCACTGTATATTATTCTATAAGGGTCATGGTTCTAGTACCTAGTTTTCCAAACCATGTGTCTAACCATGAAGCCCTTGAAAATCCTCACAATTTTCATAGTTCCATTCCCGTGACACCCCTAGACGAATAGAAAAAAATAATTTCAAAAATACACTCAAGAAAGTGACACTTTAGGGTGTAATAATTCTCCCCACCATGCCACTTTCTTCCCCCCATAAATTCTTCAACCATAAATTCAATGGAAATACAATTAATTGGAAAAAAATTAATTTTAATCACCAAATACATGTTTCTAACCAAAATATAACTACAAAACATGAAACCAAGAACATGGGACCAAAAAAACTGGATCCTTGAGAAAAAAAAGATCCACTAACTATTTTTCAACCACCAAAAAACCATGAATCCTAAAATAATGTTCTTTACAAATTAAAATGTAGGGAAAACCCCTCCCATGATCTACCTTGAATTTAATAACACCACCAAAAATACATACAGAAACCTACATGTACATTCTGATTCCCATCCCAGACCAAAGGATATAATAACACCAACAATAATAGATTATTTATGGTCACAAGGGATTTCATGAAATGGCAGGTCCCATAAAAAATTGTTTTGAAGAAAAATATCACGAAGAAGGTAGAAACACATATAATGGAATTATGTATCTCTACCAAATATATTTTAACTAATATTGTGAAACATCAAAGTTCAAACCCCAAAATAATTCAAGGACAAATTATCATTCATCTGTTATAAAAAATGAAAAATGGTGTAAAAATGATAGAAAACTTTCCAAGAAAAAGTTATTATAAAATAGGACAATTATAAATTGACAAAACATCTTTTGGATATTCCATTGAAGCTAAACTATAGATCACTACTCATAACAAAGTTGGGTCTAATACTTCTTTCTATTTTGATGTTTGTTTAGATTGAAAACCCTAACAAGGTAACCATGATGAATACATTGAGGAAATTTCCCCATAGATGTCCGATTAGAGTTCCAAACATGCTTAAGATGTCATAAATGGTGGCACAAAAATATTCTTCCCTTACTTACGTATCAGAACACTATTTCCAACACTAGATAAGGTCAAAAAGTCTAATTCCATAGGCTTCCCTACTAATAATTATTCTCACAAACCATCTTTCTACACCACCACCATAAATGTTGTCAAGATAGAGATAAAAACCTCCCAGATGATATCAGGATGAAGGCCTCTAGCAAATAACCAAGCCTTATTTGAATCATCTGCATCCAACCCAAGAGGTAAAGGAACTAGTCTACAGAAACACTCAATATAGTCTTCAATTTACCGATCACCTTGATGAAAAATTTGGAATTCTATATCATTATAAATACTTAATTCTTCTGGATAAAACCATTTAATAAGGGAAACCTTGAAATAATTACTCGATAAAGCTTCTACAATTGGAAATCAAGTTGTGGCTGGTCAATTAAATTATGAAAATGATTAAAACTACTAAAAACATGATTAAATAAACTTAGCATTTAATTAAATATTTCCAAAAATTCCTAAAAATCAATTATTTCCACATGTATTATATCTATTAAGAGTAATTTATCAATGAAACTTTAAATTGGTAATTGTTTCTCTAATCACTACACTTATGTAAAACAAGATTCAGGTTTCTATAACCCTTAAGTGAAATAAGAGCTGCTACCCATATAAAGAACTGTCTATATAGATATATATTCCTCTACTAAATTGTTAAATCTATCATCTACACACCAAAAAAACAAACGTTTCATTATTTATTTTATTTTTTTTATAACCTAATTACATCCTTTCAATATATCATTCATATTTTAACTATTCTTAAAACTAAAATCCATTTTTCATTATAATTTTTATATTAATTATTATCTTAAATAAATTTATATTAAACTAAATTTTTTAACATCATAATATTTATACTTATCAAAATTATTATATTACTTTTTTTCCATTCATTATCACATATCAAATAATTCCAAAACATAAATATTTTATTTTTTATCATATAATATATTAATTTGAGTATTTCTCCTCAATTATAAATGTCTATATGGTTTGAATATATATTTTTAAATATGAACATCTAATATAAAAATTCATATATAATAAAAATCAATGAATATTATTTATATGGTGATACTAAAAATAATAATTAAAGTAGTACTCTTATTGTATGAACATTTTAAACTATTTAACCCATATAATTTAACTTAATTGTATAGATTATATATTATTTCCTCAATGTCTTTATTCTCGATACCATTACTGAAAAAATTAGTTATGTATTATTTAAATAATTATTCATATTGTCTACCCACTTCACTGACAATTTTATTCTAATATTTCTACTCATATTTATTCACTCTAGTCAAATTTGGAGAAGTCATCTTCACGGTCGACCATGATGACTCATTATACAATTTTTCTATTATATTTTTGACTTCATTTATTGTACTACTTTTATTTTATCTATTGTCATTAATGTTGTATTTTTTGATACCATATAATGACATTCCTTTAATTTTTTAAAAGATACTTTATGCCTAACTCTAGATAATGTTTTTAATAGAATGAATATCAATGTGTTTTAATCTAGTGAGTGTATGATCTAGGATATAAAACATAGTATTAAAATAAAAAAATCATATATTAAATACATGATATATTACATGTTAGTGGAAAAATATCCATATTTCACTTTGTTTTTTATTCAACTATAGTTTTAATATCAAAACATATATGCTAAGATTAGCAATAATTACAATCATATAAAAAATGATTCTTGGATAGTATAGTGGAAACCCTTTAGATAAATAAATCATTATAATAAATTCAAATAATTTGATATGCTTCTATATATCATATGGTTTCTTAGATATGTATAACACAAATAAAATAAAAATAAAAATCAACTAATCCTATTATGTTAATGCAATAATTTATTTCCATAAATAAGAAAATTTAGCGGTAAGAAAATTTATCTTGAACCTACCAAGTTAGATGATTTAATTCTTTAAAAGTGTTTATTTTAAATAAATATAACACTTAATATATAAAATGGGGTATGATTATCAACATATTCTCTCATTTTATTCCCTAAACACACACACACACACACATATATATATATATATATATATTACTCAAATGATTATGTTTTTAATCCAATTATTTCTAACAAACTAATATATTCAAACTATATCTGTGTTTAATTATTCACAAAACACACCGTTATTGTTACTCATCTAAAAATTGTAACTAAACTATTTACACATAGCCAAATTCTTCTTATGAATATGGTACTTTACCTTTTCATGTGTCAGTTTAAAATTTATGATATTAGTATTCTACACATGAGAAAGCTTGTATTGAGAGATAGTCAACCCCCCCCCCCATTCTAGAATATAGTGTAAGAATATAGGATAGTGGGAAGCCTTACATAATGTCCCTCTACTTAGGGAAACTTTTATGAAGATATGTTTCCACAGATCCTAACTCAAAGGCCTAGTATTTAAAAATTATATTCAATAACTAAATTCAAGATCATAACATTAATTATAATCCAATGTCAAGGTAAGTGAAATATAAATTCATTTTCATGTTGATCATGTGACTCATTGGACTAAAGTATGATAAATTAGGTTTATTTTAAACACCATTATAAGAAATAAAATACCACAATTAATAATATAAAAATTATATATATGAATAAATATGGGAATAAACCGAAATAAATGAACAATTCAAAAATTTAAACAATAGATAATAATATATAAATAATTCATAAATAAAGATAAAAATAAAAACATTATAATTTATTTATTCACTATGAAAATTCCATAATTTTGAATATAAAACCATATAATTCATTTCCTAGTATGAAATCTTTCATATTATTCATTATATAAAATTTACTTTATAAATTTGATATTATTAAATTATAAATCTAATCTAATCTAATTTCTATCATATATAAAATTTAAAAAATATAAATATTATACATTTTAATATTATCATAACATTGATCAAATCAATCATAAGAACTCTTTTTTAGTTGTTTTATATAATTTATAATATAAGGCTCTAATTTAAATAATTTAAATTAATAACTTTGAAAAGGTATTATATAAATATAATAACCATTTATATTTGGATATATTTTGTGATTTATAAACATTTTATCCATCACACATATTATTTCAATTCAAAAATTATTATATCTAAACAATAAGTTATTCCATATATGTTTCACCTATTTAATGTACATAAAATTTATATTAAATCCCTAATAATTGCATCCTATTTATTATTTATTGTCTTATGTTTTACTCCCTTATGCATACTTAACCATATATATGTTTTTACTTATCTATTAAATTATAATTTCAATAATATTGAATTTATATAAAAAAATTATATAATTAATTATGTGAAAGTGGTAAAAAATAAATAAACATTTTATTTATTTATTCAAGAAGTTATTTTAAAATGAAAATTTCAAATTTAATTTGGGCATTAAAATCATTTCTTTATAATGTTTAGAACATGTCCATTATAAAAAATTGTCTACAATAAGAATTTTATTCCAAAATATTAATTTTAATCATTTTCTACAAAAATCACATTTTACGACTAATATTAGAATTATTAATTATATTCCCGGATTGGAATTGTTGAGTACCCTTATAATTTCTTTTTCTATAAAGCTAAATTTTGTAAATATGGGGTAAGGGGTAACTCTTACAAATCATATTTTCATTTCTAGGATAATGGGAAATATCTTACAAATGGGATAAACTAAACATGTCATCATACATATTTATAACAAATTTATTGACCCTTACATATGTTGAAACCCATATAAAGGATTAAATTCTATATCAATATGATGTATCTTATAGATATGATTTTTTATTATGTATGTAGTAACCTATATATAAGATCCACATATAAAAAAAGTGAATAGTGACATATGAGAGTGTTTCTTATACATGGGATCTGGAAGGGTATCCATTATTACTCTAGTTATTTTTGAAGGCAGATGTTGTATCATCATGACAAAGTGATGGTTTTTTTAACACAACACATGTTTCTATTACATATTATGGTAAAAATAACTAACATGTGTTTTAAATGTATCATATATTATGATATGTGTCAGACGTACCATATAACTATGAAAAATATCCTCGCACATCATGGAATCATATATCATAAAGCCAACTATAGTGATTCAAAAACTAGAAGTCTGCCACATCATATCGTAAATTTATATATTGTCTCAGAAGAATTATAATATGTATGTTAATCAAAAAAATAATAAAAGAACATATTTATTTATTTATTAATATAGCTCTGATAACATTGAAATGTGGTGGGAACACCTTCCCTCATATAGAGATATCCCACACGACATCCATACAAACCTATCAAACAACTCAATTATCCCAACACTAGTGATATTGAAAAGAAAATATTATTATACATTTTTTCATTTTGTTTTTACTAATACTAATACCATAATATTCATGTATAGTGGTTAATTATAACATATTTGGATTAAAGGATAATTTTTGATTAAATTTTTAAAAAAAATTGTATTATTGAGTTTTATTTGTTTTTTTCTATGGAATTAATATAAAAAACATGAAACTAAATTTAGGATATTTTTATAATTATTTTTTTACATAAGATTATTGTGGAGAAATAAAAAAATAAGTTGTCTGTTACGCTAATAGATCTAGACATACTAGCCGAATTTAATACACATTTTTGTAAATTGAACTAATCCTTTGAAATATAGAAAAGGAACACAATATGGATTTTGTGGCTTCCATCACATGACATTCAAAATCTAGATCATAAGAATTTGGATATTTGAAATGCATGAATTTTATGGGTGGCTCATAAGGATTTGCAGATTCCATGAATTGAAATATGGAATAACAATATCCTAAGACATTACTTCAAAAGAATTTGGATAACCATTATGCATGACTTCTAGATCCATTTTATGTTTTTGAGGAATAAAATTATAAAACCTTGAATGGTAATGATTTTATGAAATTTGAAATCTTTGAAACATTTTACTAAATAAATATCATTCAACCCGATCTATGAAAACATGTGAGATCCGGAAAACCTACCAATTGTCACCAAAACACCTGGAATGGTTGAGAAATTATGACATCAATCAATGGTAAATATTGTAAAAGTGAAATATTATTAGAGGAGAACCTAGTGTGGGGATGTTTAGGTCATGAGGGAATGTCCATATCGATAAAGGATTTATTGATCTGATAGAATGTTCCCACATCATGAATTATATAGTTGAGTCCAATTAATCATCGATTTGATGTGGAATTTTTTCACCTTGGAACTAGTCAACCATAATTAAAATTCCACCATTACAACTCAATACTCATGTCTCCATGCATTAAAATAAATTATACACTATCACTTCTCAAGTTATTTCATAGTTCCTCTATGGTTGACTATAGAAGATCATATATATACTACCTCCATGAACGTGAACACATCAATAGTTTGAGGTTAGACTATTATTTCTTGAAGAATAGGATTTTAAAAAAATGAATTGTCACCATATTCCACCATTTTTCTCCGTATAATTAGTGATGTTTACAAATTATTGAAATGGATATGACATAAAGGTAAAAATACTTGGACGCTATGTGCATGCATCAAGATGGGTTAAGTACATGATGGTAAGGAAGAGGTTACGTAAGGTCCTTCTCATGGTTACATAACAGTTTATCAAATTTATAGTGTAATATGTGAAGGTTGTGGTTTCTTTTATTATTTATTCATATCTGATGAAGAAAATGGGAGCTAAGTTATGGTACCCTCAACATTACATTAATATAGTGGATCTTCATGTAATGGTAGAAAATAATAATTTTACATCTAATTTATCTAATGGAAAATGAGGATCTTATATCATTATATGTTATATTCCTCTTTATATGAACGTATGATTGAATTCATGATTATTATTGGATTATGTGAAACTGTCTTGAACTGTAATTAAAGAGGAGAAAAATAATGGGTTTTCATTGTACATTAGGATACTTCCTAAGGGTTTCCATGGAATTTTGAGGTCTATGTAATTGTAGTGGGATATGAATAAAAGTAACTAGATGGTGTGACAATGTATTTTGGGATACACGAAATCATAGTGTTGTGAGGAAAAAAATTTAAGTCATGTTGTGTACAATATATTTAGTAAGAAAGTGGATTGGTCGTGACATTTCAATGAATTTAAAAAAGATAATTATCCTTCAGTTTTTAATCTAATTTTCATGGAGTTTTTTCACTCTATAGGTATTTACTTAACCATGGTGGGTATCCAAAACATATATTTATCATTCTATAAGGTAATATAGGAGTCATATTTCCTTTATGCATTCCACATAAGTAGATAAGTGGGTAGATGTAAAAAATATAACACTCTTATATTTAATAAGTTTTTTGAAGATATTTTCTATGAAGAATTGACTCGAATATAAAGTGGATTTTATGGATGAATTTACCCCAAGAAAATAGATATTAAATATATAATTTACAATAATTGATGAAAAAAATATTTATTTCATTTCCATAATTCATTCTAGCATGAATTTTTTTGTTTTTAATATTTTCCTCATATTTTTATTTGTTTCGAAATGATGTTTCCTTATATAATTTTTCTTTATTACCATTTATTGGAACATTAAATTTATGATTCATTGGGTAAAAGAAATCAATAAACTTTTTAATACTTGATTATTTTCACTTAATTGATGAAAATTCTCTTTCTTCTATTAATTGGAAATGATATTCATGTAGTGGTGTTTGTTTTAAACTCTAGTTATATTTTCTTTTAATTATGTTTTCTGATTATTTCATTGGTTGATGATCTATAATATCCCTCAAAATATTTTAGGATTATATATGATAGAAAATGATATATATGAGGGGTGAAGTGATTGAAGATAGTCAATACATGTGGAAGTGGTGGTGGGAACTCATGGTTTTTAGGTAGAATTAGAACCAGTGGGGAATTTACAAAGTCAACTAGGATGTTTCACTATAAAAATTTAACTCATATGAAAGAGGATATAATATTATTATATTTTATTTGTGAATACTCTCTCCATCACCAACCAACTAGGGGTGATAAGGAAAGTGAACTGAAATCATCTCACTAACCAGTAAGTTGAAAGAAGAGAGGAATAATTTTAAATACTAAGATATCATTACAATAAGATAGCCAAACCTGAGATAATCACATTTCCCATATTATTGTTTTCAATATCCTGGTTCATTGATTCATTTTATTTTTTAGAATAATACAAGGTTAAAGAACCCACCTTTTTACTAAATTTAAAATATATTTAAAGCACTCCTTGTAGAATACCCTAGGGCTACCACTAATACTAAAATTTTTCAAAGATAAATGTTTTTCCCACCCATAATAAGAAAATTTATTCTATTTAACTCATCACATGAGTAATAGGGATCTTTGGAGGATATTATCACATTATCACATATTCATTCATGAGAGTTCCCAGTAATTGGATTACCATTTAACTTATCTTTCAAAATAACTTATGGTTTTTGGAGGATCTTCAAATGATATTCATACCATAATAGAACTATAAAACTGCCTGAACTATTATCTACAAAGAAATATGAATTAATAAGAACATGTAATATATAATACAGTACTTTTAATTCTTTAAGATCCATCTCTACCAAACATGTATGAGTTTTATTGATGGAGATCACCAAGTGAAACCAAAAGACTTTTTCCTCCAAAGGTAGCAAATTTTCCACTAGAATCTTCATATTCTACAAGAAGACACCTGAACACCAAAAATATTCTAGAACCTTATCTACAAAAAAATAGAGAATTGGGAAGAATATATATCTTAAAAAATGGTATAATTGTTTCATCTATATATATCAATAGGTCATATCCCTTAATATGGGATCTCATTATTTAATAATGTAAGTGGAATGTCGGATCCCTTCGCATAGAAGCTGGCATGTGTTACCCATAACACACGACTATTGAGAATAATATCATTTGAAAATTTCAAATAATTTTTCAATTTAAAAATGAATCAATGTATTGATTCATAAATGAAGGAAATCATGAGGGAAACATGAAAAAAATACATGCAATCAATATCCCTCATCATAATCTTATCATAAACTAATATAGAGGAATATCATTCCTTATATGTAATATGCATATCATAATTAGTTGTATGAATTATATGAATATCTCAAGCTATGAAAGAGATTATATTTTATTATATGATACACCATTTTAGTTCATCTATTGTAGTTATATCATATCCTCAATTACCAAGGATTCATGATTACTCTAGGTTTACCCTAGGATTCATACGATTATAACTATTTTATTCATTAAAAATAAAATGTGGGATCATGAGAGGGAACATTGTATTTAGATATTCATGTCCAAAAAATATTAGTCTTATATCATTTTCATCATTTTACCAAGATCATCCTGAGCATGATTCCATTGGATATTTGAAGATGGTACAAGTAAGGATCTCCAATTTGTTCCAGTGGTGATTTCTAGATCATTTATCTCAACTATAAATTATTCAATGTTATTTTCATATGTGAACCAAATAGTTGTACATTTGAATGTTCTATAAGTATTCTTGTCACACTTTTTGTGTTCATTAAGTTCTAATGCTTTCAGTTTTAGGACCATACTGATATGTGTTCTTAACCAATACTTTGGTACTCATAATTGTGTAATCATTGGTAATAGATATAATAGGGTGTTATTTTTATCATGGATGTAGAACTAAATTGTTGGAACAAAATTAAATAATTTTCTGTTACTTATTACTTTGTTCATCTTCTTCCAGTTTTTCTTAAATCCCTAGAAAATTATAATTTTTATCAATTCATTATTTTCTATTTTGGATCCTTTTTTGTAATGTAAAAGAAAATAAATGTATTGTAATGCCCTGACCCGGCTCACCTCCAAGATGGTGGTCGGACCGATGGGTCACATAACCTCAAGAACATCTCTTAGAATTTAAGAGGTTGCCGACTAGTAGAGAGAGATCTTTTGTGTCTATGGGGGAGACTATGCCCTCATAGGTAATAAATAATATCACAGAGGAAGTAAAAAACAACAATTAATCAATAGCAGAAGCATGTGAATGATTAAATTATAGCAGAATCAATATAAATAAATCCAACTGAAAGATAATAACGAAGTGAGGAAACTCAAAAAAGAGTGTCATTCCATGATTTGAGTCTAAACTAAAAGTATGGAAAATAGAACTCAAACACACAGTCAACTAAAAGAAAAGTCACAAGCAGCAACTGCATCGCGATTAAGGCACAGTCCTCTACCCCAGTCTCAATCTTAAGCAGTAATGAACAGTCAAGCATCAGAAGCAGCACGCTTCCCCTTGTTAATACATACGAGTATGGAATCTACTCGGGTGTCGATGATGCCTGAGCAGGGTGTGAGATAAAATCCTAGTAGGTCAGTACCCATGGTGTCTAAACCATTCCATTTTGTGAAAAAATAAAAATGCAGTGTGTCATTACATATCCATTTCAAATTAATTAATTGTGGTGAAATGAAATAAACCAGTCATCCCGGGCCCCCAATGGCACCTGTTCCTAATCACCTGCTTCAGCCTTAGCTGGTAGTCTGATAAGTTACATGTCAGCAAAAATACACGAAGACGCATATATATATATATATATATTTATATAACCCATAAATCAAGGTAAAACCATGAAAAAGTATACCACAAGATTCTGCTTTAACTTGGGGTTCAAGTCCAGTGTCAACCAGGCACACTTCCACATATCAGGGGAAATACTCAATTCTCAATAGACTCAATTAGCAATAACATAAACCTTAATTGCATCATTATTTAAGGTTCAATTTTAGATTTAGAGTTTGAGCCCGTCCTAAAGGTATTTCTATAGATCATCCGCCAATTTATCTAATGTCCCTGAGCCCATCCAAGGAAATATTTCGAAAGAAAAACTATCGCCTGAGGCATGGATTTACCCTGAGTCCGTCCAGATCAGACAAAAAGGGGTCGAGTGTCATCCAAGGCCGTTTTAACTACATTTCTAATGGATCCATCCCGATGAGCCCTTTTGGAACTTATATCACTCAAAAGTTTTAGAAAGTCCGGGGAATTCTTGGTCTAGAAAATCCAATGACACCACCCCCTAGCACATAGAAGTAAAACATCAGGATCGGAGGATCAAAGCATGACCCTTAATATGGGGCCCGCCTCCTTTACCTACCTCAAATTTAATTAAATTTTTCACAGTAGTAGATATGACATAATCTGCATGTAAAGTTGCATCATGAAAACTAACCAGATACACCTGTGTATCACAAGGCATAAATTTAACAGTACAACACAACAACTTTCAAGGAAATATACATATCATATCAACCTTAGCGGATAATGCTTATTTAAATAATAACCAGTTCATCAAAACAAGTGTCAATGATCCAATAATTGAAGTTCATGTTCAAGAAACTATTTATTTAATTTAATTAGAATAAAAAGTTTCTTCGCAACACATGTAATTAATCAAAAAAATAAACTTGGCTAATGACAGAATACACTGATCATGTCGACACTCCCAAAGGGGTGTCCAATTTTTTTTTCAATAATTCAAAGAACTATTCATTTAATTTAAAAAGAATAAAAAGGGGATGTGCAATATCCACAACTAATTAAATTAATAACTCGACTAACGAAAAAATATACCAACTTTGTCTACACAAACAATGGGGTGTCCAATCTTATTGGAACCATTCAAACAAATTAATTAACAATGATTAAGGCTGCAACAAGTAAACAGAACCATTAATTTAATTAAAATGGGTAAAATTACACAAAGAAGGTAGGCACTGACTAAAGGCACAACAATGCGTTTTTTATAAATCGCAATTAAACGGAGGGAAATCAAGTATGAACCCTACCTAGTAGTCGTAGATAACTCGATGATCAATGGTGGGCTTTGATTTGACCTAAAACGGATGAAAACAAAGGATTTTAGAAAAACCCCAAAATAGGGTAACAATTTTCCATGATGAACTACGCACAGATTACTCAACAAAAACAAACGATTCCAATTTTTCAATAGTGTACTTTCCCTAAGGTTTACTATTCACTTGAAGGCAAAGGAATCAGACTTTAGACAGAGGATCAACAACCTTCTGAAGGGGCTGCTGGTTGGTGTGATGTGATTGAGGGGTGTGACATGATGAGTGAGAGAGGGAGAGGGAGAGAGGAGAGGAAAATAAAGAAAAGAGAGAAAATAAAAAAAAATAAAAAAAATAGAAAAAAATAAGATAAATAAAAAATTATATTAAAGAAAAAGATAAAATAAAACAAAATAATGGAAAGGAAAATATTAAAAATAATTAAAAACAGGAATCCCCCATTTTAATTATTTTTATTTTTTCCTCGTAACCCCCTTTTTATTTTAATTCAGAATTTCATTTTGTCATTTATTGATTTCTTTTAAAACTTATTTAAATCTATTATTACTATTTTCTAATCCATTATTAATTATTTAAAACCTGAACACCGCGCCAAAGCGCAACCTGGCATTTTTTATGAAACGTCTGCAATTATTTAAATTAAATAAAAAAGTTGTTGGGACACACAAAGAGGTACGAAGGCGCGCAACCTAGGTCGCTTAATTAATTAGACTATAATAAAGGTAAAACAGTTCATACCTAATTAAGGCCAAGAAGTTACAACCACCACTCCTTAAGACAACATGTCCCCATGTTTCCCTTCCGAGGGTAGTGCAACGTCACTCGAGAAGAGTTCCGGCCACTGTGCACATACATCCATCTCTCGCTCCCAGGTCTCATCCTGAACATGTACATGTTTCCACAACACCCAGAACAGTGGGACTGAATTGACTTAGAAGACTTTAATCCTATGGTTGATGATACGGATCATATGTTTTTCAAAGGATGCATCAGTTTCAAGCTCAATGTCTTCAGGGTCAAAAGAATGATACGGGTCTAGATGATATTGTTGAAGCTGTGATACATGGAAAACATCGTGAATGGAATGATACCTCTGAGGTAGTAGAAACTGATAGGCTAATGGCCCAAATCCCTCCACCATCTCGAATAGCCTAATGTATCTCAGTGATAAATCCCCCTGCCTCCTAATCCGCATGTGACCCAATCTCATAGAAACATGCAGAAATACTCAATGTCCCACCTCGAACTCCAGAGGTCTATGGAAAGAATCTATATAAGACTTTTTCCTATACTGAGATGCAGTCATATGCTTCTAAATCAGATGAACTAGCTCAGAAGTCTCATGAACTAGGTGAGGACCCAACAGAGCTGCATCACCTGTTTCGAGCAAGCATAAAGGCAAACGACACAGTCTACCATAATGAGCCTCATACAGAGAAATTTGGATTGTCACCCTGAAGCTTTCATTATAGTAAAACTCCAAAAGAGGTATATGATTCTCCCAGGAACCTCCAAAATCAAGGATACAGGCCTGTAAAATATCCTCTAACACTCGTATAACTCTCTCGAATTTTCCATCAGTCTGGGGGTGATATGCAGTACTCAGAATTAACTATGAGCCCAGTTCCTTTTGCAACCCTTTCCAGAACCGTGAAGTAAAATGGACATCCCTATCTGAGACAATATAATGATGTACACCATGAAGTCACACAATTTTCAGGGATATACAGCCTTCCCAACTCATCAATCATAATGATCTCTCAGATAGGCAAGAAGTGTGCAACCTTTTTCAACCTGTCAACAACCACCCATACAGAATCGCTTACTTAAAGAGATATTGGCAAGCCTGTAATGAAATACATAGTGATGTCATTACATTTCCACTTAGGAATGGATAGATGCTATAGGAGTACAACAGGTCATTGGGGATCTGCCTTCACCAATTGGCAGGTGGAGCACCGAGTGATGAAACATACTATCTACTTTCTCTTACTAGGCCACCAATACTGTCGACACATGTCTCTATACATATTGGTCCTCCCAGGATGAACTTCCCAAATAAAGGTGTGATATCCCTTCATTAGATCTTTCTGTATACCAGAAGGTACCCATACATGGACATGGTAATGGATAGTCTCACTGCCCTAAATAACCCAACCAGGAGGTGGGGTCTCCCCTACAACACTTTCCCTCAAAACGAGACCCTTAGGGTCAATCAACTATTTCTTGTAGGATTGCTATAGAAGAGAGTATTTAACTATAAGAGCATCTAGAACTGGCCATCCACTCTTCTACTGAACCTCCAGATGCATCTCTGAAAACAAGGCCATCATCTTCCACTCATTGTTGGCTACCTGGATGGCATAAGTCTCTGTCTTGTGGCTTAAAGCATCCTACATAGCATTACCCTTACCATGGGTATAAGCAAGCTCAAAATCAAATGACTGCAAGTATTAGACCCACCTGTGTTTCCTTAAGATCAAGTCTAGTTGAGTGGAGATATATTTTACGATTCTATGATATATGTAAACAATGAATCAATCACCCAACAAATAGTGTATCAAACAATGTTGTGCATGAACCACAACTACCAACTCAAGTTCATGTGTATGATAGTTCTACTCATGAGATATAATCTAGCCGGATCCATAATCCATGACTCAATCACCATGCATCAAAACTACACCCATTCCAATTCATGAAGAATCACAATAAACTGTATAGATCTTATCAGGTTCAACAAGAATCAGGATCGAGGCTAAGATCAATCTTTCTTTCAATTCCAAAAAAGATATTTCACAAGATTCTGACCAAATGAACTATACACCTTTCTTAGTCAAGGCCATGAGAGGCATTGCTAAGTAGGAGAAATCTTGGATGAATTGCCTGTAATATCCATCAAGCCCCAGGAACTGAGGATGTCGAAGACACTCTTGGGATGCTCCCATGAAACTACAATGCTCGCCTTTTTTGGGTCAACTGATACCCCTACTTCATATATAATAACACCCAAGAAGTGTACCTTATCAATCCAGAAGTGGCACTTACTGAGCTTAGAATATACTTGGTCCTCTCTCAGTGTACTTAGCAAGATATCAAGATGGGTTGCATGGTCATCTCTGGAATGTGAATACACTAAGATGTCTTCCATGAAGACTACCACAATGGAATCAATATGTGAATTAAAAAACCGGGTTCATCAGGGCCATGAAGATTTTTGGTGCATTCGTGAGGCCAAAAGGTATAAGCAGATACTCGTACAAGCCATACCAGCTTCAGAATGTTGTATGTGGTATGTCAGATGGTCTCACATGCACATGGTGATATCCCAACCTCAGATCAGTCTTGGAGAAAATAGTTGCTCCCCGAAGCTGGTCAAAGAGATCATCGATACGAGGAAATGGTTATCGATTATTTACATTGAGGTGGTTGAGTCGGCGATAATCCACACATAACCTTAGGTTACCATCTGGATTTTTGTCAAAAGGACAGTTGAGCCCCATGTTAATGTTCTAGGTTAGATGAAACCCTTTTCCTTGAGGTCCTGATGCTACATTTTGAGTTCTTGTAGCTCTATTGGTTCCATCATATATGGACGAATAGAAACTGGTGCCGCACCTGGCACGAGCACAATAGTGAACTCCACGTCTCTCATAGGAGGTAAGCCAGAGAAATAATAAGGGATGACGTCCCTGAAAAGATCCACCACTGGAGGGAATTCAACTAGTTGTGTTCCCTGATCGCTCATGAAGATACTTTCCAACTGAGCGGTCACTCTGCCAAACCCTGCATATTTATGCTTAGCTAGGTCTACCTGTAGGTCCCATTCTCCTTTATGAAAATATGTTTCTCCCTCAGGGGATGTGAAGGAAACTTGATGATTATATAAATACACATGAGCATGATAAGGGGAGAGCCAGTTCATAACAATAATGACTTCGATTCCAGACATATCGAGGATATATAAATTCCAAACAAAACGGTACCTTCCTATCTCGAGGGGGAACTCTTGGCACTGATGTATGCCATCTATCCTGACCCCAAGCGGTGTGTCGAGAGATATGATGCTGCAGGGATACTCAATTGGAAAACCAAGACTCTCAACAACAACATATATAAAGGAGTGAATAAGGAGAGAAAAACAAGTAAGGCACAAAAAGAGGTTAGGTACATAGGCTTCCTCTGAACACTAAACAACAGACAACCCGCCTCATGTGTTGGGTTTTGATATAGAATAGAAAAATAAAAGGGATTACTAAGCACTGCCACAACCCACTCATAGGTTGAGTTTGGATAACATTTAATAGACTAACAAAAAATTATATTAAAAAAACCAACAATTCAAAATTTTACCAAGAGGTATAATAGCACCCACATGAAACAGGAAAATGCACGCTGAAAGTAAATATGGCATGGAAATATGCATGTAATTTAAATCCAATAGTTCCTATTATGATACATGGGATGTTTTTATCTGATATTATCAGGATACAATGATAAACCCATTATTTCAATAATACCAACAAAAAAACAACGCAATACAAGTGAGTCACCCAAGGTGAAATCCTAACAACGGTAACTGGCATAATCAAAAATAGAAATCTCATCCCAAGAATTTGTGTTTTCCCCTGTACATGGGTTAGCAATGTCCAAGCATAGAGTATATCCCAAATCCCTACATCATAGTCTCCTTTCTATAGAAAATAGTAAGACAAAAGGAAAAAACCACATCTGATACAACTTTGTAACGCCCCGACCTAGCTCTCCTCTAAGACGGTCACCAAACCGGTGGGTCACATAACCTCAAGAACATCTCCCCGAATGCCAGAGGATACCAAATAGTAGTGAGGGATATTTTGTTTCCTTGGGAGAGACTATGCCCTCGTAGGAAATAAATATTATCCCAGAAAAAGTACACCGAAACAAATAATCAATATCGGAAGAATGTGAATGAATAAATTGTAGCAGAATCAATATAAATATATATAATTGTAAGATAACAACCATGTGTGGAAACTCATAAAATAGTGTCATTCCATGATATGAGTCTAAAATGAAAGTACAGAAAATAGAACCCAAACACACAGTCAACTAAATGAAAAGACACAAGAAGCAACTACATCACGAGCAAGGCCCGGTCCTCTGCCCAGTATCTATCCTAAGTAGTAATAAGTAGTCAAGCATCAGAAGAAGCATGATTCCCCTTATCAACACCTGTAAGCATGTAATCTACTCAAGTGTTGATGATGCCCGAGTAGGGTGTGAGATAAAATCCTAGTAGGCCGGAACCCACAGTGTCTAAACCATTCCATTTCTTGCAAAAATAAAAAAAATTTATGCCATTACATAACCATTTCAGATAAATTAATTAAAGTGCAATAAAATAATTAAGTCAGCCTGGGTCCCAAATGGCACCCATGCCTGGTCACCTGTTTTAGCCTAAGCTAGTTATTTGAAAGGGTACCTGTCAGTAGAAATGCATGAACACCCATATATATATATAACCTAGAAAGCAAGGTAAAACCAGGAAAATGTATACCCCAAGCTTGTGCTTTAACATGGGGTTCAAGTACAATGTCAACCAAGCACACTTCCATATATCAGAGGAAATATCTCAACTCTCAATAGACTCAATTTGAAATAACATAAACCTTAAGAGAATCATTATTTAAGGTTCAAGTTGAGATTTGGAGTCTGATCCCATCCCGGAGGTATCGCTACGGGATATCCATCAATTTATAAAATTCCATCAAGCCCATCCAAGGCAATATTTCGAAAGACCAAGTATTGCTCGAGGCATGGATTTACCCTGAGTCTATCCCAATCTCACAAAAACGGTCGAGTGTCATCTGAGGATGGCTTAGACCCATTGCCAATTGATTCGTCTCAATGGGACCTTTTAGATCTAGTATGACTCAAAAGAATTAGAATGTTCGGTGAAGTCTCGGTCCGAAAAAGCAAACGACATCGTCCCCCAGAACATAGAGGTAACCCATCAAGAAAGGAGCATCTAAGCTTGGCCCGTAATACGGGATCTACCTCCTTTCCCCACCCTGAATTAAATTAATGTTTTCACAGCAGCAGATATGACATAATCAGTATGTAAAGTCACATATTGTAAACTAACCAGATACACACGTGCATCACAAGGCATGAATTTAATAGTACCACACCACAACTTGCAAGGAAATATACATTTCATATCAACCTCAATGGATAATGCATATTTAAATAATAAACAGTTTAGAAAAACAAGATCCAATGATCCAAAAATTGAAGTTCATGTTCAAGAAACTATTTATTTAATTTAATTACAATAAAAAGTTTCTTCGCAACACAAGAAATTAATCAAACAATAAACTCAGCTAACGACAGAATACACCGATCATGTCGGCACGCCCAAAGAGGTGTCCATAATTGTTGAAGTAATTCAAACAACTATTCATTTAATTTAAAAACAATAAAAAGGGGCTATGTAGTACCTGCAACTAATTAAATTAATAACCTAGCTAATGGAAAAATAATTAAATATAGGAATCCCCCATTTTAATTATTTTTATTTTTTTCCATAACCCCCTGTTTATTTTATTTCCGAATTTCTTTTTATCCTTTATTGCTTTCTTTTAAACCTGTTTTAAATCTCTTATTACTCTTTTCCAATCCTAAATTAATTATTTAAAACCCGAACACCATGTCATAGTGCGATGTGACATTTTTCATGAAACATCTACAATTATTTAAATTAAATAAAAAGTTACCCATGACCTACAGTGAGGTGGGCTTGCATGCACCCTGGGTCGCTTCATTAATTAGACTGCAATAAAGTGAAAATTGTCTGTACCTGATTAAGGCCGAGACATTACAACCTCCCATCCTTAAGACAACTCTTCCCCGAGTTTCCCTTCTGACGGTAGTGCAACGTCGCCAGAGAAGAGTTTTGGCCACTGTGCACAAACATATGCATCTTGCTCTTAGGTCTCATCATGAATGCGTCCATGTTTCCCCAACACCAGGACCAGTGGGACTGAATTTCCTCGTAGGAATTTCATGATACAGTCGATGATACAAATTGAATGCTCTGTAAAGGATGCATAAGCATCAAGCTCTAAGTCATCAAGGCCAAAAGAATGAGATGATTCTGGATGATATTGTCAAAGCTGAGATAGATGGAAAATTTCATTCATGGAATGGTACCTCTGAGGTAGCAGTAACCGATAGGCCACCAGCACAACTCTGTCTACTATCTCAAACGGCCTAACGCATCTCGGTGATAACTTCCCCTGCCTCCTGGTCTGCATGTGACCCAACCTCAGAGAAACACACAGAAAGACTCGATGTCCCACCTCGAACTCTAGAGGTCTGTGATGGTGATCAGTTTAAGACTTTTTCATAGACTGAGTTATAGTCATACACTTATGAATTAACTTAACTTGCTCAAAAGTCTCCTGAACTAGATAAGGACCCAATAGATCTACCTCACCTACTTCAAGCCAGCATAAAGGAGAAGGACATAGTCTACCATAGAGAGCCTCGTACGAAGCCATTTGGGTTTTCTCCTGGAAGATTTTATTATAGGTAAATTTTACAAGAGGAAAATTCTTCTCCTAGGAACCTCGAAAATCAAGGATACAAGCCCGTAACATATCCTCTAACACTCGTGTAGATCTCTCAGATTGCCCATCGGTTTGGGGGTGATATGCATTACATAGAAGTACCTGTGAGCCTAGTGCCTTTTGAAACCCTTTCCCGAACCGTGAAGTAAAATGGGCATCCCCATCTAAGATAACAGAATGGGTTACACCATGAATTCACATAATTTCCCGGATATACAGGCTTCCCAACTCATCAATCATAAAGGTCTCTCAGATAGTCAAGAAGTGTGGAATCTTGGTCAAACTATCGACAACCACCCACGCTAAATTGCTGCCTCAAGGAGATATTTGGAAAGCCTATAAAAAATCCATGGTTCTGTCATTCCATTTCCATTAAAGAATGATTAGAGGATGTAGGAGTCTAGTAGGTCATTGGTGCTCTGCCTTCACCATTTGGCAGGTGGAGCACCGAGTGATAAAACCTGCTATCCGATTTTTCATACTAGGCCCCCAATACTGTCGACACAAGTATTTATACATCTTGGTCAGACTAGGATGAAATATCCAATTAGAGGGGTTATATTCCTTCATCAGCTCTTCCTATATACCTGAAGGTACCCATACATAGCCATAATAAAGGAGAGTTTCACTACCATCAATAACCCAACCAGGAGGTGGGTTTTCTCCTGTAGGACTTTCCTAGAAAGAAATACCCTAAAGTTCAATCAATTATTGACTGCGGACTTGATCTAGAAGAGAGGATTTCACTATAAGAGCTGCTAGAAGTAGCTATCCACTCTCCTTCTAAACCTCTAGATGCATCTCTGAAACAATTCCATCATCTGCCACTCACTATTGGTTACCTGCATGACCTATGTTTGTGTCTTTCGGCTTAAATAATCCTCCATAGAATTACCCTTATTAGGGGTATAAGCAAGATCAAAATCAAACAACTAAAATTATTCGACCAACTTGCATTGCCTTTAGTTCATGTCTCATTGAGTGGATATATATATTTCATTCTTTTTTGATCTATGTAATCAACGAATCTCTCACCCAAAAAATAGTGTCTCCAACAACTTAGAGCATGAACCATAGCTAATAACTAAAGGTTGTGTGTATGATAGTTTCACTCGTGAGGTCTCAGCTGGTGGGATCCATAAGACACAACTCGATCACCCTACATCAAAACAACACCCAATATAATTTCTGAAGAATCACAATAAACTGTATATATCTTACTAGGTTTAGTAAGAATCGGGATCAGGGCTGAGGTCAGTCTTCCTTTAACCTCGAAAAAATACTTTTCACAAGCTTCTGACCAGATGAACTATAAACCTTTCTTAGTCAAGTCCGTGAGAGGCACAGTTAAGCAGGAAAAATCCTGGATGAATTGCCTATAATATCCAGCAAGCCCCATGAAACTACGGATATCGAAGACACTATTGGGCTACTCCCATGAAACCATGCCGCTCACCATTTCTGTGTCAACTGATACCCCTGATTTAGATATAATATGACCCAAGATGTTTACCTTATCAATCCAGAAGTGGAATTTACTAAGCTTATCATATATTTGGTTCTCTCTCCTTGTACTCATCATGATCTTGAGATGGGTTTCATGGTTGTGTCTAGAAAATGAATACACTTAGATGTCATCCACAAATACTACCACAAAGTAATCAAGATACGGTTGAAAAACCTGGATCATCTGGGCCATGAAGACTATCGGCGCATTCGTGAGGCCAAAAGGAATAACCATATACCCGTACAAGCAATACATGCTTCAAAATATTGTACGTGGTATGTCAGATGGTCACACATGCACCTGGTGATATCCCAACCTCAGATCAATATTCGAGAAAACAGTTTCTTCCCGAAGCTACTCAAGGAGATCAGCTATACAAGGAAATGGATGTCGATTCATTACCGTGAGCTGGTTGAGTCGACGATTGTCCACACATAACCTTAGGGTACCATCTAACTTTTTGGGAAAAAGGTCAGGTGAACCCCACGGCGATGTGCTACGTCTGATGAAACCCTTAGCCTCGATGTCTTCAGCTTCTTTTTGAGTTCCTGTAGCTCTGTTGGTTCCATCCTATAGGGAGGAATAGACACCAGTGCCGCACCCAACATGAGCTCGCTAGTGAACTCCACATCTCTCATAAGAGGTAATCCAGAGAAATCATCATAAAAGATATCCATGAAAAGATACACCACTAGAGGTAATTCAACTCGTTGCGTTCCTTGACCACTCATGAAGAGACTTTCCAACTGAGTGGTCACTCTGCCCAACCCTGCATATTTAGGCTTAGCTTGGTCTTCCTGTAGGACCCATTCTCCCTTGTGAATATATGTGCCACCCTCAGGGGATATGAAGGACACAGGAAAATGATATAAATACACTTAAGAACGATAAGGGGTGAGCCAATTTATACCAAGAATGACTTTGATGCCAGACATATCGAGGATATAAAAATTCCAAACCAAACAGTACCGCCAATCTCGAGGGGGCACTCTTGGCACTAACATATTCCCTTTGTCCTGACACCAGGTGGAGTTTCAAGAGATATGATGTCGTAGTGATATTCAATTGGAAAAACAAGACTCTCAACAAAAGCAGCAGATATAATAGAGTGAAAAAGGTGAGAAAAACAAGTAAGGCGCAAAAAGTGGTTATGCACATAGTCTTCCTCTTAATGCTAAACAATAGACAACCCGCCTCAAGGACTGGGTTTTGATATAGAAGAGACAACTAAAAAGGATTACTAAACAGTTCTACATCCCACTCCTAAGTTGAATCAGGATAACATATAATAGACTAACACAACCTTATATTCAGTAAACTAACAATTCAATATTTTACCACGAGGTATAATAGCACTCACATGCAGTAGGAAAATGCATGCTGAAAGTAGATATGGCATGGCAATATGAATGCCATTTAAATCCTATAGTGCCTATTATGATGCACGGGATGTCCTACCCTCGTATCATCAAGCTGCAAAGGTAAACCCATTATTTCAACAATACCTGCACAATAACAAGTCAATACAAGTGAGTCACCCAAGGTGAAATCATATCAACGGTAACATGCGTAATCAATAACAGTAATACCAGCCCATGAATTTCATTTTTCCCCTGTACATGGGTTAGTTACGTCCAAACATAGAGTACATCCCAAATCCCGATATCCAAGTCTTCTGTCTAACCCAAACAGTAAGACAAAACGAAAAAACCACCTCTGATGCCACTTTGTAACACCCTCACCCGGCTCACCTCTAAGACGATGGCTAGACCGGTGGGTCACATAACCTCAAGCGCATCTCCCAGAATTCGATAGGCAACTGACTACCAGTGAGTGCTCTTTTGTGTTAGTGGGGGAGACTATGCCCGCATTGGTAATTAATAATTTCATGGAGGACGTAAATAGGAAAAAATAATCAATAGAAAAAGCATGTGAATGGATAAACTCTAGTAGAATCAATATAAAAATATCCACCTAGAAGATAATAACAAAGTGTGGAAACTCAGATAAGAGTTTCATGCCATGATATGAGTCTAAACTGAAAGTATGGAAAACAGAACGTAAACACCCAATAAACTAAAAGAAAAGACATAAGCAGCAACTGCATCACGAGAAAGGCCCGATCCTCTACCCCAGTCTCTATCCTAAGCAGTAATGAATAGTCAAGCATTAGAAGCAGCACACTTCCCCTTGTTAATACAAGCGAGCATGTAATCTACTCGGGTGTTGACAACCCCCAAGCAAGATGTGAGATAAAATACCAGAAATTCGGCACCCATGATGTCTAAACCATTCCATTTCGTTCAAAAATAAAAATGTAGTGTTCCATTACATTACAATTTCAAATAAATTAATTGAAGTGCAATGAAATAAATAAGTCGGACTGGGTCCCAAATGTAACCTATGCCTGGTCACCTGCTTCAGCCTAAGCCAGTATTCTAAAAAGGTACATGTCAGCAGAAATGCACAAACACGCATATATATATATATATATAACCCATAAAGCAAGGTAAAACCATGAAAAAGTATACGCCAGGCTTATGCTTTAACTTGGGGTTCAAGTCCAGTGTCAACCAGGCATACTTCTACATGTCAGGGGGAATTTCTCAATTTTCAATAGACTCAATAATCAATAACATAAACCTTAAGTGCGTCATTATTTAAGGTTCAAGGTGAGAGTTGGAGTCTGATATCATCTCGAATGTATCGCTACTGAACATCCGTCAATTTATCCAATGCCACCGAGCCCGTCCATGTTAATCTTTCAAAAGACCAAGTATCACCCGAGGCGTGGCTTTACCCAGAGTCCGTCTCAATCTCACAAAAAGGGATCAAGTGTCATATGAGGCTGGCTTAGACACATTTCCAATGGATCTGTCACGATGGGCCCTTTTGGAACCAGTAACACTCAAAAGTATTAGAAAGTCTGGGGAAGTATCGGTCTGTAAAAACCAATGACACTGCCCCCGACACATAAAGGTAACCCATCAGGAACGGAGGATCTCAGTATGGACCTTAATACGGGACCCACCTTCTTTCCCCACCCTGAATTTAATTAATTTTTTCACAACAACTGATATGACATAATCAACATGTAAAGTCGCAGCATGAAAACTAACATGATACACCTGTGCATCACAAGGAATAAATTTAAAAGTACAACACAACAAATTGCAAGGAAATATACCTATCATATCAACCTCAGCAGATAATGCATTTTTAAATAATAAACAATTCATAAAAACAAGTGTCAATGATCCAACAATTGAAGTTCATGTTAAAACAACTATTTATTTTATTTAATTACAATAAAAAATTACTTTGCAACACATGCAATTAATCAAACAATAAAATCAGATAATGACAGAATAAACTGATCATGTCGGCATGCCCAAGGGGGTGTCCAACATTGTTTCAATAATTCTAACAACTATTCATTTAATTTATAAAACAATAAAAAGGGGTTGCGCAATTCCTGCAGCTAATTAAATTAATAACCCGGCTAACGGAAACTTATGCCTGAATATGTCAGCACACCCAAATATGTGTCCGATCTTGTTGCAACCATTCAAAAAATTTAATTTAAGATGATTAAGGCTACAAAAAATAAATAGAACCATTAAAGTAATTAAAATGGGTAAAATTGCACAAAGCCCATAGGCACCGACTAACGGCACAATAGTGCATTTTTTATAATTCACAACGAAATGGAGGGATAGTGAGTAGGCACCCTAACTTGTAGTCATATATGACTCTAAAATCCACAGTTGGCTTTGATTTGACCTAAAATGGATGAAAACAAAGGATTTTAGAAACACCCCAAAATAGGGTAACAATCTTCCGTGACGAGCTGGGCACATATTTCTCAATGAAAATGAATGATTCCTAATGTGCAACATTAGAATTTACCTAAGTTTAACTGTGCACCTAACGGTGAAGGAACCAGACGTTGAATAGAGGATAAGGGGCCTTCTGAAGGGGCTACTGGTTGGTGTGACGGGATCGAGCGGTGTGACCTGATGAATGGGAAAGGGAGAGAGGAGAGGAAAATAATGAAAAGAGGGAAAATAATGAAATGGAAAATAAAATTTAAAAAAAGGAAAATAAAAGATAAGGAAAAAATAAAATAAAATAAAAAGATAAAATGAAACAAAATAATGGAAAGGAAAACAATAAGAAAAATTAAAAAAGTGAATCCCCCATTTTAATTATTTCCATTTTTTCCAGTAACCCCGTCTTTATTTTATTTCATATTTTTTTATCATTTCTTGATTTCTTTTAAATCTTTATTAAATCTCTAATTATTGTTTTCCAATACTTAATTAATTATTTATAACATGAACACTGCGCCAAAGGGCGATGTGAATTTTTTCATGAAACTTCTGAATTTATTTAAATTAAAAAAAAGATTCCTAGGACCCGTAGTGAGGCTCAAAGGCACACGCCCCAGGTCGTTTAATTAATTAGACTACAATAATGTGAAAACGGTCCATACCTGATTAAGGCTAGGATGTTACATGTATATTCAGTGATCATTGGGTTGTTTCATGAGGGAGTTTGAACAATGATATCCTCAATAATTAAAACAATTGAACATAATGAATAATATTAAAATATTTTCTCTATTTAATCCCCATGTAATATTATAAGAAAGATATTATAATTATTTCTATGAACTGTGTTTATTTCATTATTAGTACATAAATTAAAAATTAACAATATTTAAATGATATTAAATAATATATATCATTTATATTAATCCATTAACTCGACCTATTAATCCTCCATATAATTTATTTAACCTTGAATAATAAAATAATTATTCAAATAAAAAGTATTCATCGATTACATAAATAAGTAAATATTATTTTAAAGGAACCTATGAATAAAAAATTATTTTAATATTCACATAACTAAATAAATATTTGTATTATACTATTCAACAATACGGTGAATAAAGAAATATGAGATAAAACTCAAATCACACATTGCAAACATGTAAATCTTATAATTTAATTTATATGATTAACTCCAGGTGAATAATTATTATTTCACAAACTAGAAATAATATTTATTTAAAATATTTAATTCAATATATTTTAATGAGATTTGAGATAAACATAGTGATTGAACTTCTAAACCACATTCAAAGTGGAATTATGTGAACTTTCCCAAATCCCATAATTGCTTTCAATAGTTAAGGATGTATCCCTAGAAAATGAAGATGGTGGATGGAAAAAGAAATGTTTTAGGAAGATGAAGATGTAACCATGGACAATATTATTAGAGCCTAGCATAGAATACAATGACTTGAAAGAAAAGAAAACTAATGATTCCATGGGCTTTTTCAAATGTTATTAGGTATTTTATCACGATTTAAAAATTTTCAAATAATAGGTATAGGTTGGGGAATTTTTTTATTAAGGATCAATAGTAGATAAAAACAAAATAGTTTCTTAGGTTCTATGAATTATTTTGGGAGTACAGTTAATAAAACTAGGAATCACAATGACTACTCAAACCTTTCCAAACCAATGGGGACTTGATTAACTGGTAAATTTCTTAACACTATGGAACATTATAGAGTAAAGGTCATGTGTATAAGGTTATAAAAAATTATTGGAATAGTTAGTCTACATTGCTATAGGAGTTAGATAATGAGGATAAATTGAATGAATGTTTTCCTTATGGAGGACTCAAGACCAAATTTTATGTCTTTAATGGACTTAAGAGTGTAGAGTTTTTGTTCATATTTCAATTCAATAAAATTTTGAAGATAACATACATTGAATTATGTCAAGCTACTAAGGAATAATGAATTGAGATTAAATACTTTGATCCTAACAAGACATTAAATAATCAATAAAAACTAATTAATATGAGAGATACATAAGTCCTTAATTGAGAACTCTAAAAACATTTCCCATTTAGCATGATGGTTATCTCTCTAGAATTTAGAACTCATCCTTTTCTCATTGATGGCTACCTAGAATCTATATTACCTTAGAATATATGACTAAATAAATCTTATCATATGATCCTAATATTTAAATTAGAAATATTCCTTAAAATAGTTGTACTTTTATCCTCACTCAAATGTAAGTGTTCCTTTTGGGGATTAGAACTCTTAGTACTGAATTATTTCACTTTTGATATGTTTTTTAATATAATATATTGTTTTGGGTTTTTCCAATGGGTTCCCTATAAACACATAAAAGGGTTATTTTTGAAAATCTAATAAAAATGGACTTTAAAGAGTTTCTATAAACATGTCAAGGATCCCATAGAGGATAAAGTAAATTCATTAACTACAAAATACTTTTAAGAATAATAAAATGTTAGATAATCCCTTTATATACTAATATCTCATAATTTAATATTTATAATTATGTTATCACTTTATTTTTTTAATTTATATTTATTTTAATTTCTAAAATAATTTCATTTATAAAAAACCATGGCCATGGATTTAATCAGATGGTTCCTTTTCATTGAAATGGAAAAATATATCTTCTTCCATTATATTGGATGAACAAATCTTGTGTCGACTTATTCAATTGATTCAATATCATTAATGATTCAAAAAATGTATTCAACCTCATCACGAGCATATATCAACATGGTGTTTCCAATATATAAGTTTGAAATTCATTTTTTAAATTAATAATAATATAATGTATAAGGAAAAACACACACATTCATGTATATTAATATCTTGTGATACATAAAACATGGAAAATTCCAATTGGTTGGTATATCCTCATGACCACCCTTCTTATAGATCACCAATTGCTAAACTCGTAATATTTTTCAATGTTTTATAAGAATTTGAAACATTATAGTCCAACATCATTTGTTTCCCATTATATAGAGGTATCTAGATCATAATAAATATTTTTAAGATTAATTCTATAGTGTCTATAGGTTCTCAAAATAGTAGGTAACTACTATTACCCTTTAATGTAACAAATCCTCCACAAAAATCATCACATTAATGATTGGAAAAATAATAATAATTATATAATATGATATTTGTTTATATATTGATAATTTAAGGAAACAATTTTGTAGGATTTACGGAACCAACTCTAACACCAAAAAATGGACCATCATCACTCATTTGACTTGAACAAGTGACCCATTACAATTATTTATGGTGGTTCTATATAGAAGCCAATTTATTCTTTCAGTTAAATCATATTAGATTCTTTATGGTTGTCCCTCCACTTCATCAAGGTGACTATTTGAATTCAACCACCTTAATTGATCTATCTAATGGGAAATTAATTTATTAATTTTTTTTATTCTCATGTATTAGTGATTGATTCTAGAAACCCAACCTTTAAATTATATACTTGATCCTTCATTTATATTTATCCCTAAACAAAGATGAATCTTAAATATCCCTTTATATTAATCATGATGAAAATTATTTAATATTATATAGCTTCTTCGATCACCTGGAATCATTTATTATGAAAAAAATTTACTTCTTCCTCCATAAAATCTTGTTGCGTCAAAAAATCATACTAAGTTACACCCTCTGGAAGTGGTTACTACCACTACATGTACATTAGTTTCTTCTTCATATAATGGGGATTCAAGATGATGAGTTAGAATGAAAATATCAAGATTTAAAGTTTACTTTTGAATAATTGGTTTTATACATTTCAACACATAACCAGAACACATTTCTCAAAAAAAAACTAAATAAAATTAACATAATGAATTTATATGATAAATAAATTCATCAATAGTTAGTTATAATTTTTAATCAATGCATTACTCATATATTATGTAAATTTTGAATAAATTTACTAAATTCTAGAAGACAATCCTAAATCTATATATAAATATATCTAAGGATATGAATATACTATCCATAGTTTCTATTGATTCTCATGCATCAAATCTATCTTTATACTTTTTTTTCCTTTTCTACCATATGAACTTATATATCATTACAATTAACAAGAATCCCACCCAAATTTTTGTTTATTTAGGTAATCCCAGGGATGGATCCCGAACGAAGGATTCCTTTGGTTTGTTTTGATGTATCTTCATAAAAATAATTTTTGAATACTGGAGATATGTCCAATTTCAGTGTAAGGTATTCTCACATGTTTTTTATTTTATCATGTATGGTTTTCGATTTATAGAATATTGATCTTGGTTTTTAGGTTTCATTATGTATTATACTTATTGAAGAAGTGTTATTCAATCCTTAAAAACCCATCAGTGGTCTCATATCTTTCCATGATGTGTATGATTCCAGAAATCTTGTTGAAAATGAAGAAATTATTGATATCGTATTGTGTATCTTAAATTATGTTTTGAATTTTTAATTTGAAAATGGATATCAATTTTTTTATTTTAAAATATGACATAGGTTTTGAAAAATGTATCATTTTTGGATACGTGATATCATAATAATTGATATGGTCACAAAATATGATATAGGATATCCTAGATTATGATATAGATCATGTTGAGAATATGAATATCGATCCAATAATTCCATTTTTTTCTCATTGATTTGTATGCCCACAAATACCTTGATACATTTTACTAATTAATTTACATTATGTGATTTTTAAGATTTTATTTACTAATGTTTTTATTTTTATTTTCTCTGAATTTGTAGAAATAATTTGGTTGATGTTTTTTGATGTATTCTGGTAATTTTCAAAGGAGACTAGAATTACTATTCTAAAACCAATTTTTTAGAGGATATTTGGTTTCAGAACATACTTTAAATAAGGAACAATAATTTTATACCCTTCTTTTTTGATTAAAAGTACGTTTTGGAATAAAACATTTATGAAGAACCATGTGTATAAGTATCTGATATATAGTTGGTCATCTTAATGTTTGGAGTGAATGGTATATTGTAAACTGTACTTTTGAAATTTTGATATATAAAGAAATCCCTACATTTTAAGCATCCATCTATGGAATTTGAATTAATTATATTTCCCAATATATCAGTAATTGGTTCTCTAGGATAAATATCACATTAAAATATTATTAAATAATGAGTCAAAATCTTATTAACAATGAAATTTTTTTTATAAGGGATGTTATTATTTTTAGTGTAAATTTAAATTTAAATTTCAAATGCACTGATATTTTTCAATATCATGATTTATCAGGAAATGTTTTTGATCTATTTGGCCAAGACCGTATCATATTCCTCCATTATTCTCAATGAATTTTATCTTTGAAATATATAGTGAGGTATATATAATCATTATATATACATATTGTGAATCCATAGCATAATTAGAGAATAAAATTATTTTAAAGGACTATGTATTATAATAATGTCATAAAATATGAATATATTTATCATTTTGATGGTATTTATAAAAAAATAAAGTTAATTTTACAGTAAAATCCTGTATTTAAATATTCATTTTTCAAAGCTTTTGGGTCTACACATTTGATACATACATGTTATAATCTTATTTTTGATTATCCTCAAGTTGTTAAAGGTTGTTCTAAGGTTTTTGAATTTGTTTTGAGATATTATTTTACAAGTATCACTTTGGAGCAATCATTACTTGAATATTTTGTTCTATAAAGAAGAAAACAAATCATATGTCAATAGTGGTGGAAATTATGTAATAAATCTTCTTGTAGATCTACATCTTGTATTATTTATTAGAAGTATGGAATGGTAGTACTCATTCATGTTGTAGTGTCAGCTTTTCCTGCTAATTTATGGTCATCATGGTACCTGGTAAAATAAATGAATTTCTTTTAAAATTTCAACTAAAATATCATAGTTGTTTTGGTCCTTGATAAAAGGATTACATTATCAAAAATCATCAAGCTCGCATAGGGAATATTGGTGGATTGGGCTATATGATATTTATTCCCAAAACCATTATAAAAATTATTGTGAACTTATTCACTATTATTCTATTAATCCATATAACTAAAGAAAATAATGGTACATCATATCAAATAGGGTAATTAAATTTAATTTATCCAACTTTTTCTAAAAAGGACACAATTTTTCCCCTGTGACTTCATATTTTCTGACAAAAAATAAGTATCTAAATAGTTCCCTTTGTATAATTCTGTTATTCTATTTCATTCATTACTTTAAGTCCTCTTGGAAGAAAATATGTGTATAGACGAACTCAATGAAGGAATGTCAATGTTTAGAGCACCATATTTCAATGGTTAAAATTATTTTTTGGGGAACCCTGTATGTTCAACTATTTGAGAAACCATTGATTTGATTATTGTAAGAATATTTTCAAACCATATGAAATTCATGGATAAATAAATACATTACGATGCTGTAAAGGAAACTGAATATGATACAAATTCAACAGATATGAATGCTATTGTTTTTGGACATGGTTCTAATGAATTTAATCATGATTTTAAATTTTATACATCCTATGATATGTGTCAGAATATACTTTTCACTTATGAAGGGACTAAAAATTTTATACAACGTAGATACAAAACTACTAAGCTAATATTTGATTAATTTATAATGTATGATGATAAAATAATTACTCAAATTAGTAGATGATTGACTAAAATTGTAAATGGAGTTATTTTCTAAGGAAATCTAATTCCAGAACCAGGTCATCTTTTGAAAGTGATTATATTTTTATCCAAAAAGTTTAATATAATTAATGCTGATATCACACAATCCACACCTATTAAATAATTATTAGTGAAGGAATTCATTGTTATATTAAATATGTTTAATTAAAAATATGAAAATGGTGTATAAGATCACATACATATCAAGTGGTAGAATATTGTTCTAAATTTACTACTCTTAGAAAAGAAATGATGATTGAGGAGGATGTCTAATCCTCAAATTATTCTATATATTTAAACTCTATAGAAGAACTAGATCACTAAGACAGAAGTTTTAATAAATTATATAAGAATAAAATAGGCTTTAAAAAGTCTTGTAGTGTCTCATAAAATAATTCTTTTTGACTAAAGGATTTCTGATATTATGAATGCACGAAAATGGGGCATATCATACCTGACTACCCACAGCTGAAAGAGGATAAATTAAAATTTTAAAATAAGGGGTAGAGTAGAAAAATGAATTTTCATTATGAATACAAAGGAAAAAAGGAATGTAATGACACATGGAGAGTTTTTTAAGACTAAAAAACCTCTTAAAAATATGGTTTATAATAAGAGATATAAAATTTAAATGTAAACATGTGCTTTATGGAAATATAAGATGAGTTAAAATCATACTAATATTTGTGTTTTGATTCTAAATTTTTCTCAAGTGATAAATTATCTAAATGTCTTTCTTTTCTTAAGTAAAAATAAGAAACCGATTAAAAAATCATTAATACATGAATAATATTCATGTTGTTTTTATTAGTGAACTATATTCCATTTTAAAATACCACTATGACTTGAAATAAAAATTAAGTATATCTACATCAAATAGCACTATCGATGAAACTATAATTAAATAACTATATGCTGAAGTGGAATAATTTTAAAATTAATCTAGGATTTTAACTACGAAAAAATAATTTCTAAATCATAACCTCTGAAATAATGTTCACAAAAATGGAAAATTTGTAATTTGATGTAATAGTGAAAACCCAAAGGTATATAGAAAAAGTTTTATGCCTAGTTAAAAGAACCAAAACATATCTAGGATGAGTTTTTATTTATATAGAATTAAAGGAAATTATTATTTAAAAATATTGAAAATAAAATCCTCTAATTATTGTTCTAAAAAATATTTTATTTCAATAAATTTTCATAATGTTAATTCAATAAATTCTGTCCAAATTAGATAGATCTAGTTGCCTGGATCTTTACTAGATAACACTGCAAGATCGAAGAGAATTTGGGCACCAGAAAAATTTTTACTTAGGATTTATATAGGTGAAAATACATGGGTATAAAAGTACAATTTTGTAAATGGATAGTTTCATATCAATACACATGATTGTAGGCTTTATTTGGATTAATGAAAAATCAAATGTTGGTGGAGTATTAGATACATTTAGAGACATTGATAAAGAAATATAATTGGATTTGGATTAGTGGTATATCCAAAAAACAATCTGAAATTTTTAATTTCTCTTTGTTCAAGGGATGAATCATAATCTGATAATAATTTCTCAAATCTTTGATGACAATTTTTTAGTTTTTTTTCTCACAATGAATTATCTATTTCATACCTTGCTATGTTTAAGGAACATGGAACTAAAAATTTTTATACTTTGGAAATTTGTTTCATGTCTAAATTGAAATTGAATTGTTTAACATCTAAGATAAATGAATCTAGGATATGGAATTGGAGACTTATCATTTGTAATATACCTTCCCTATCAGTGTTTTCTAAGAAAAAGTTATTCTCAAATCTATCTAGTCCAATTTTTTTTTAGGATATAATTTCTGATGAATGATAAATATTCAACTATTTAAAGTCATATTTCAAATTAATTAAAAGGGTTTCTACATCCAACCATTTAGAACTTATACATATGGATTTTGTGGACCCTTATGATTAGAATGCTCAGTAGGTATAATAATTTTTTTTAATTTTTTATGATTTTTTGGATATATGTTGGTTTATTTTATAAAATTTTAAAGTCATTATTTTTCTATTTTTTTATTTTTTACTATTTTTTTTCAAAATGAAAAAATATTTGAAAATATGTTATTTATGAAGTGTTTATGGGGGAGAGCATGATAGTTAATAGATTAATTCTTTTTTCTCAAACATTGGAATTAAACATACTTTCTATGCTCTATGAACACTATAATAAAATGAAATTATATAAAGATATAATAGGAATAATTAATTGATTAAACGAACTATATATAATGAACATATTCTTTCTACCTATTTTGGGAAGAAAGTATCAATATAAATTGATGTATCATGAATTGAGTATTAATTAGGCTCCCTCTGAAAAAGGTGACCTATGATTTATATAAAAAAAATTTACCTAATGTTGGATACATTAATTTTTTTGGATAAAGGTGCATATCTTGAATACTAAGGAAAACTATCCTAATTTTATTTGAAATTTTGATTAAGGAATATTTCATAGATGTTATACTATTTATATATCATTTAAATCATTTAATAAAATTCATGTATAGTCGAAAACATTATTCATGTAAATTTTAATGATAGTGATCAGTTGGACCACAACAAAAACCAAATATAGGAAGTCATTCATTATATGAATAACATGAGACTTAACTCTACAAAATATTTATTGGGAAATAAATTATAATATTATAAGATAAAACCCAACTCAGAAGAACATAAAAATGAGGAAACTTGATGTATTTTTCATAGACAACCTAAAACCTCAAATAACCATCCTTTAGAGACTATTATAGATTACTCATATGAAGTTGTTAAAAATATATGAATTTTACCAAAAATAATTGATTCATGTGACTTTTAAACCCAATTTGAACATAAATAAAAACAATGAGCTTTAGAATATGAAATTTAGATGTTAACTATGAATGAAAAACTAAACTAGTTTAAAGGAAATGATGTATCAGAAGTAGTTAGTAGGACCTCAAATCATCCAATGATAGGAAGCAAATGGGTATTAAAAAAATAAAGATGATCAAAGTATAATAACATGAAATTAGTCAAGGATAGTTAATAATGGTTATGATTGCAAGGATGATATATATTATGAAGAAACATTTTATTCGTTTGATGGACTAGAAGTTATTAGAATTCTCCTAACTTATACAACTCATATGAATTTAAAATTATATCATATCAATGAAAAATATTTTTTTTAATGGATATTTAGTGAAGGAAGTTTATTTTGACAACCCTTCAGGTTTTAAAAACCCTCATATACCCAATTTTATTTCTAAACATACTAAAGCTCAATATGGCCTTAAATAATCACTAGGTTCATAGTATGAATGATGGATCTATCATTTGTTGAAATGTTTTTCTAGTGGGTTACACGATATTATTATTTTTCAAAAAACTTCTTGATCAGGTATTTTAACAGAACAAATAAATATTGATGATGTTTTTAGGTCGAATAATCAAATGATTTTTAAAGACTTTTTAAAATATATAATAAAATAATTTTAAATCAGTATGATGGGACTATTGAATTTCCTTAATGTATTTCAAATTTATCAAAAATAATAATAACCTTTTAAAAAAAAATATTATAGATTTATTAAAAAATAGACTTTAAAATAGTAATACTTATACAAATTTTATGTGTAATAATGTAACATTTGATTTGGATGAAGCCAAAAAACCAGTGAAAAAAAGTTATAAAGTGGTATGATTGATAGTTTGTTATATCTTATTTCTAGTCGACCAAAATTTATGTTTTCTATTATTATTTTGGAAATATTTCAATCAAATAAAAAAGAATCACATCTTACTATTGTTAAAAATAATTTTTATTATTAAAGGGGGATTTATTAATTTAACCAAACAATTATGGTTTTTATTTAATTTCATATTCAAATAATGACATTGGATGGTGTAGATTGTGTTGAAAAAAACTAATGCATGTATCAATTTTTAGTAGAACCATTAGTTCATGCTCTAGTAAGAAGCAACATTCAATGACATTGTTAACAAATGATGTATAATATACCTCTACCAGAAATTGTTGTCACAATTATTGTGGATAAAACACACAATTATAGGCTTTTTACATAAATTTAATCAAATTCATATTTTATGTAATAATAATACTTCTATTAATATTTATAAGATATATTTCGGGTGTGACACGAGTAATTTCCCAAAAGGGGTTATATCATCAAAAATTTTAAATACTAAGTTTCCTATTACTTATATGTTTACTAAAATACTTCCCACTATTATTTATTATTTTATTAGGGGGTTTTTGATTATTTTATTTTAAGTATAACTGTTAATTTTCTTGATTAATCCCTGTAATATTTTAAATTTTTTAATTTTAGAATTTTTCTTTTCAAATTTAATGGTGATGTTAATTAGTTTATTTATATTGGCTAGTTTATTTTATTATTATTTTATTTTATTTTGTGTGAAATTTTAATTTCAATTTTAAAATCCAAATGATTAGTCATAAATTTTGGCCTGAGAAAAAAATTATCAGATCCACCAGAGTAAACCCCTCTCTCTCTTATATTTAAAATCACGCTCTTTCACTCTTCTAAGCTCTAAATCTCTCTCACACACTAATATTCCAACCCAAAAAATGGATTCTCACCATAGACAAAATAATTTAAACTAATAAATCTAATTTGGTATGCTCTAAGAGGTAGAGGTCTTACAGGTTAAAAAATAAATGTTTTTTAATGAAAAGTAGTATTTTTTAAATGGTTGTTCCAAAAAAATATCATGTTAATTTTTTTTAAGGATTCAAGGTGTTGAGTGTATGTTTAATGCACTAAATAATGAATAAAAATTCAAATATAAATTAAAATAATTCTATAAAAACATTTAATTCATCTTTTATTACCCATATTATATTGTTTCATAAATGGTAAATGATAAATAATTTTCTCCATCTATGGTTGATCTTGATCAAATTTTAAAATTCCCCTGAAAAGGTCATTTCCACATCAATTTAAGGTCAATTTTCTATAGTTTCCATATATGAGAGGAAATGATTTATTTTCTATTTGGGACCTCCCAAATCACAATGCTTCTCTTGAAGGACCTAGAGGCATATCAAATGTTTTTGGAAATTATGATTCAAACTTAAGTAGTACCCTATATAGTTGAGTTATAGAGAATTATTTTTCTAGATATGTATGTGATGTTTTTATGTTAATAATCATAAAATATAATTTTACTATGTTAATATATAGATACATGAATAACTAATTTTATAAAAAATAAAGGATTCATTTATATTATTATGGATGACTAGATCATTATTTATATATAAAAAATAATTGAAATCTTACATCCAAAAATGAAATTGATTTCTTCAAAACAATGTTCCTTTTTACTAGGACACTCCAAATGTTTGTATTTATAGATATAAAAAAAAGTTATGTTGATACATGTTATAGTTTAAGAGAAATAATATTTAGGTCTTTTCGCTCAAGGGGAGAATAAAATATTGAATTTTACAGGTTTTTCAGACATGATGGAGAAGAAATTGGTGAACCCAATGTGGAATGAATTTTAGGTTTGGAAGATTTTGTTGTTGGTGATGTTAACATTCTAATCAGTCTAATAAGATAGATAGTAGTGGATGAGATTATTCCTAGTATGATAGATGTGTTCTTCAATTATCTGAATCATACCATGAATAATGGATGAACTAGTTGTTCAGGTTATAGCTCCTATAGTAGAAGAGTAAAATAAAACAATTCAAGTTGATGAAGAATTAATGTAGGAAGATGGTGTTATAGTATAAATTAAATAAGTTCTTAAGGAATTATCTGTAGAAAATGATAATCAGTTTTCTCATGTGGAGGAGTCAGTTGTGGAGAAGCTAAATTTGATGAGCATGCCCATTCCCCTTTATATGATATAATTGAGCTGATTGGGGGTCAAAGAGTATCTCTTATTTAGATATTGGGAATTACAAATGACGTTTAATCTTGTGAATATATTTAAGTTCTTATAGATATTCCATCTCCATCTTGGGATTAGTTTGATGTATAATCAAATTACTTAGTTGAAGTTAGTTAGCTTTATTTTCGACAAGAGAAATATTAAACATATCATTTTGAAAATTATTTTGCACAATGGACTGACTCATTAACATTGAAAATTTTTTATAAGATCAATTAGGTGAAAAATAAACATATGAGACTAAACAGAGAACATGAGAATTATCAAAAAACTATTTAATATTTGAGAGGTTCAACTATTCCAAAAACAGAATTTGGATCTCTTCAGGCTCAACTTCAAAATTTGAAATAAAATTCAATATCTAAGAGGGATTTTGAATCATTAAAGAGGGGAATGGATGATTAATTTGGTCAGATCAAAATAGAATTTTTTTCAAAATTTAACTATGGAGATCTGAATATTTTTATAGGACTTATGTTTGAAATTGTAATTTCATGTTCAGTCTATGTAATAACTTCTACATCATGTGTAGAAACTTCTATTTATTTCATAAGGAGGTTGGAGTATCTTAATTATATTTTTTCTATCATGAATGATTGAATTCAGAGTATAAAGTGTGATAATATTTCATTATTATCTCTATTATGCAATAAGATATAATTAATTGAGTAGTTAAATTATGTATAGTTATAATTTAATAATATATTCATCCATCTAAGAAACAACATGAAGTGATATGTTCAATGAAAAGAATAAATTCATACATTTCAAAAAGTAAACCTAGTTGATGTTCTCAAGTTATGTTAAAAAGTAAATCTATTATTGAATGAGTTTTCAAGTCCAATGAATATAAATTTTGATCTATTGATTAAGGAGTTGTGGGTAGTCCATCAAACTATTCATGATTATATTAATACAGGGACTTCCTTAGAAGATCATGAAACTAAAACATTTTCTCATCATACCCCATAGTTTATTTAAAACATTGACCCATAAATTATTTTTAATATGAATTTATTAATATTAATAACCCCATTTTTTAAATTTTTTAATTTTAATATTTATATTCTAGTTGTCATTTCAGGTAATTTTATGTTCCAAAGTCTATTCATTTTTATGATTCTTTTATACATGGAAAAACATAAAATTAACTAAAATATTAGTTCTATAATAAATTAATTTTAATCTAATTATCTAATTTATTTTTTATATCACAAAAACTGTGAGAAATTTCTACAAACACAACATTTCTATCAACTTTTATTCATAGTTTTTTTATTATCCCATTCATTGTTGTTTATAATTCTGACAGAAATTTAGATAATATAAATATTATTCTATTTGATTTTTTATATATAATTTTGTTTAATCAATTAATTAAAACTAATATTTGATTTATTTATATTTTTATTGGTTTTTTATCATCGAATGTGGGATATTATTTTGTATATAAATGTTCATAATACAATTTCATTTGGTTTCTCAGTGGCTATAATCCCCACAGACAACCACATTTGTTTTAATAGTGAAGATACATTATGTGAATTTTAGGATTATATTTACTTAAATATTTATTTTATTTCCTCCTAAATTATATAATTAACTTGGATTATGTTTTTCAATATATTATAGACATTTCATAAGTATTCTGGGATCACTGTTCTGAAACTAATATTTTTAAAGAACATTTAGTTTGGGAACCTAACTTTCAACAAGCAATGGTACTTTTGTAAAATAGGTTTCAACTAAACATTATATTTGAGAACCAAATGTATGTGAATAACCCTACACTAAATTATATAACATATAGTTTGTTAAAATAGCATTTTTATCAATGGTACGTTATGAAAAATACATTTAAAAATTATGTATTCAGAGAAATACCTATATTTGAAGAAATCATTTGTGGAATTTGAGTTAAATTTATTTCCTAGGATATCATAAATAGTTTCACTTGGATAAATATCACATTAATGGTTTCTAAAGAAAAATTCAAAATCCATTTCAAATTGGTTTAAATAATAATTATTTATAGGGGAGATAATGATTCTTAGTGGTGATTTGAATTCATGTTTCAAACGCACTAAGCATGTTGAATATCATGATTTATCTGGTGATGTTTCTAGATCTATTTCACCAAGACCAGATTATATTCCCTATTTATTAATAATGTATTTTATCATCAAAATATATAGTGAATCACCTATAATATTTATATATAGATATTGTGAATCAATTGATTAATTTAAGAATAAAATATATTTGGATGACTCTATATTTTTCTAATGTTATGTATGTTGAATGTATTTATCATTACATCATAGTTCATTAATGAACATTGTTAATAATACAGTACAATAATATATTTTAGTAGTTATTATTTGATTTTTTAGGACTACACTTTGGATACATAACTTCTATAATCCATTTTTACCTATTTATCCTTCTAATATGAATGGTTATTCTTCATTTGATACATTTCATTGAAGCTATTTTGTAACATGGATCACTTCAGATCCATAATTTCTTGAATATTTTATTATCTAAAGAAGATGATATATCATCTCTTAGTTTCTAATATAACTGTGCACTGAAGATTCTGAAACATATACTTCTTATCTTATTTATTTTAAGTGTCAACAGCTCATACTCAGTCATAGTGGGGTATCAACATATCATTCTATGTTATGGTAGTCAAGGTTCCCCAAAAAAGAACCAGATTTGTTTAATATTTAAACTACCTAAAATCAATTATTTTGTCCCAAAGTAAAGGGGACTAATTAGGTAAAATCACCAATAATCTCTAGAGTGCAATTTTGGGTTGGACTAGGGGTCTTTGTGCCCCGAACCACTATAAAAATTATTATGTTCTTCTTATTTTTTATTTCAGTACTCATTTTTTTAAGAAAATAATACAACAACACTTAAAAAAATGTGGTTAATTTTTATTTATCAATGTGTTTTTAAAAGGACACAATTCACATTCTTCTTGTGTCGTTTCATTTCCTAACCAATTTATTAAATCATTTATTTATCTATATATCATAATGTATGATATGATGAATTTTATTAGATTATTACAACATATACATTGATCTAAAATTTGGCATCATATCACCATATAAATATTTCTCTATATCCAATAATATTAATACAATATATCTATTTCTAATTATCCCATATTTATATATGTTTTTGGGTTACTGTAGACCCCATTTACAAAGGTATAAGTTCTCTAGGAGTTTACTTGTGATGATTTTGGATGTGAATTGATCAATATAATGGGAGGTTGGATCATCCCTTAAGGGGTTTTGATTCATTTTCTGATACTATCTTATATAATTAGGAAATTTTTAAGATAATTACCTGTAATAATGAATGTTTCCCTTAAGAAATTTATTTCATGAAGACAAGAATTTATGAGTATGTTTTATGTAAGGATTATACTTCCTCTCATTTGATCCAAAAATCAAGTTACTCTATTTTGTAGTGTTACATAGGTGGGAGAATTGGATTTTTTAACCATTATGAGATGCATTTGGGATCCTGTAAAAGGATTTGGAAGGTTTTGAGGAGTTGGGATTGATCTCGAGAATGGGTATTCCTATATATCCCTAAAAAGGTAATTATAATCGGTGTATTTTGACTTTCACATTTTATTTTCATGTGAAATGGATAATCCTTGCAGTTTTACATCATTATATGAATATGATATTCTATGTTGTTTAATGTTAAATAGTTAAGAATATGTTCTATATATTTTAAAGTCATATAGGTAGGACTACTAGGTGAATGGATCCCAAAAATAAGTTGTTGATTGAATTATGTATCATTGGCACTTTCTAGTTTACCCTATCAGTTGATTTAAGTGAATATATTTCTAGTAAACCATGAGTAGGATCTTAGTTGAAGGCTTTTAAGGAAATATAGAGGACAATCACAACTCAAGGAATATGGGGGAAACAATGAGGAGTATATAGACTCAAATTTTTTTTTTGGGAAACCAGGGGGACTATATTGACTCAAATAATTTAAGGAAGACAATATGATTATATTTAATTAGTGAGTTATTAGATTTAAGGATGGGATTTTTGGTGTCACAACCAAAATCTAGTATGACATGGTCTAAAAATTTTGTGATGTTACTCTATATTTTTTATGGGGGATAGTGGTAGAAGTAAAGGGGTCATGAGGAAGGCCCGAGACTAGAAAAAATCACTTATCCCAAAAATGGTTTTGAGGGAAGATCACCCGTGGCGTGGAACAATGTAATAGGGTTGGTTACCCAGATAATAGACCTAGGAGAATTGGTTCCCAGGTAGAGGACACGTATGAAGTGGCTCTCTAACATGTAAATTCAGTAAAAGTGGCGTCCTATTACGATGACTTAGGAGAAGTGGAAACCAAGTACAGAGACTTAGATGAAGGTTTTCCCTTGTATTAAACTAGGGAGAAGTTGGTACCTAGGTAGGGGAATATGGAAAAGTTTTGCACTAGTATAGAGACCTAGGTATAGTGGATCCCTAGTATAAATTAGCCAAATTGGATCCTTACTGTGGAACTAGAGTGATGTGGGATCCTAGATAGGTGATGTTGTGAAGTTGGAACCCAGTATTTATCCTCAGAGAAGTGTTACCTAGATTTTTCATCATTAAATTTGGGGAAAACATTATTTTTTAGGATCCCAACTATTACAATTCCCAAGTATCAAGTGCCCAGGTTATACATCTACCAAGAACTATGGTTCTTAGGTCTTATGTTTTCAAATTTTATGGTTTCCATCTAGTGTTACACCTAGGTGGTTAGGTAAATAGGAATATATTTCCCAATGAGATTTAACCCTGGTGGATTGATGCTCACATATATGATTTCAAAGTGGTAGGGTTCCTTTGTGCTTGGCATACTGGATGACCAAGTGCTAAGGTCATCGGTGCCCAGATGGTTGGATTGTTGATGGTCGGGTTCCCACGGTGCATATCTGATTAGAAAGGAATTTATAAATGATTTCTATCACCCAATAAGTTTTTTTAAATAATCGTAAATATGGTTTTTATAAAACATGTTCATGTTGGCTAGTGCATTGTGAACTTTTGTGCTCCATGTTTGGCTTATGTCTCTGGGTATCTAAATCAGTATGTAAGGGGTAATTTTATCAAAAATAATAGGCCTATGTTCATCGTATATGGTTCCTTAATAAGGTATCTTGTGAAAGGTAACACATATAATGTAGTGTGTATAATGTAAGATGTGATGAATTTATGTAACGCGGCCTAGAAATGAAGAAGAGGGGATCACGAGAGAGCGTCATGCAATACTATGGAACAGAAACTATGGAACACACAACTAGGTAATTAATTACCAGGGCACACATGTATGATGATATTTTTGAGTAGTTAACTATAGGTCATTGAACATTTTATGTAGGGTACAAATGGAGAAGTGCATGAGGGGGTAGGGTTTCCCAATTACAAACTCACAGAAATTTATCAAAAATAATTCTAACTTTAAACGTTCATAACTATTGATTTTTTTGGCTCCATGAGAAATTACATAGAATCATTTGGGATGAAATATGACATTGAATATAGGTTTACCCCATACTAGGTGTTTTAATAGTCCAAAAATAGTCTAAAAGATGATAAAAATGGTTTTTGTTTTTCAATAATCCTTTTTGTTAACAATGGATGAAATATATGACCTACTTCATATAGGATATTCTCATCATCACATAATAAAATTGGGAATATTTTTTGAGAATATTAATCTCATTTTATGTGATAAATCATGAAACACAAGGAGATTCAATTGGTGTCTTATTTGGGTACCTAAATATATTTCTACCCACACATGACTTCTGTTGTTGTAAGAGGATTATTTCATAGATTCTACAAAAAAGTTCCTTGCACACATTGTTTTGTGAAAAAATTGAACAAGGTCAAAACCCAATTTCGGACAAATAATTGTATCATTATTTTTGTATGATAATTCATGGGTAATCTATAATAGGATGTGATGCACCAATCTTAGGGCATAACATCAGGTTTAAATTGATTCAATATTCAAAAATAACATATATAATCAAAAATGATATGAAGAGTAAAATTTATTTTTCTATATATCAATTCTTATTTGAGTTATATAATTTATATATTGTTTATAAAAATTTTCTCTGGGATATTTTGTTAATTTATAAAGTCATTATAAAGGAATTATTTATAAAACTTTTATTATTAATTACTATATCTTTTTGAAATTTTTATTAAAGAAACATCCATAGAATTAATAACTAACTTTATAATACATCTATTTTATGTGAAATGAATTGTGATTTTGATATAATTTTTTAAATAAAATTATAAGGAATTTTATAGAATTTTTATAAAAAATAATAAGTCCGAACATAAAAGAGTTTATATTGAATTTTGAAATTTTTTATAATTTATAATTTGAAATGTTTTAACTAAAGGGACATATTAGAGAAATTATTTGAACCATATAAAAATGGGTTTTGTTAAATTCATATGATAATGGTTTGAATAATATTAAATTTTTTATATTTTTATTCTGTAATTTTTTTTAAAAAATAGAAATGGCATATAAAATGTTCACATTTCAAATATCATATATTTAAGTAAAATGGAATATAAAGGATAATATAAATGAGATCAAGTTAAGAATAAATATAAAGTGTTTATATTTATTTAATTATTTAATAACAAAAATTCATTGAAAATTTTTAAATTATGTTTATTTTTTAATTAATAATTCATTCATAAAATATTATCTCATGTATAAATTTGTAAAATGATCATTTTTTTAGTTTTATTTCTTTTTTTATTCATATATATTAATTTTTCATATTAGGAATGGATGTATGATTCAGTTTAATGTTTAAATCTTCCTTTTATAATTTATCATACATGCATATAAGGAGTTACATGCTACGTACGATAATTGATTCAGTATTATTAGACATTGACCATAGGTTATACTAGGTTATGAACAAGAATTTCTATGTAAATTATAGATTATAAAAAAAAATTGTGACAATTATAAGGTAAATAATGACTCTCGAGAGTAATGAATTAGGATTTCATGTTAGAGGGACTTTGGGTGAGGATTCTCACTAGCCACAAATTCTAGGATATGTCTAAAAAAAGATGGTTTACTAAAAGTCCCTCTATGATTACACCTGTGGGTATTTTTTATTTTATGCGATTCTAATATTTTCATCAATTATTTTTAGGTACAAAACAGATAAGATGAATTTGGACATGTGTAAATATAGTTATATATTAATTCAAATTAGTAAAGAAAGATATGGGTTGTAAAATGAGTAACATATCTATATAGTTGGAACATATTGAATTGGTGGAAGTAATATGATTTAAAAATAAATCATTATAAGAATAAATAAATGTAAACCTATGAAATGAGATAATATGGTGATAATATACACCCCGTGAAAATAAAATTTGTTATATTTCTTCAAATGAAAACACATGTCAAGACTGTGATGATTAGATCAGGTAGGTTCTAACAAATTAGGGTATCATAGATTATCTTGTTCCATTCATGGGTGGAATAGATAACCCTAAGTGTTTAGTAACATAATACCACTATTATTATTTTTACTTATCATGGAAACCCTATGAGATAAGATACCAAAAATTTAATTTTGAACAAATATATATTATATATTAGGATAATGTTTCTTCTAATAAATTATCCAAATATAATATCTAATATGATGGGGATAATGTCATGCCTATATAGCTACTTGGTGAGTAAAATTAAAAAATTAACCCTTTAGTCATTTAAAAATGCTTTCCCACTAGTGGATACGATTAAACAAAAAAGGGTTTTCATTTTAGGGGGAGTTAATATACTAAAATTCCATATCAAATGAATATAAAAATATGATAATCATATATTAAAATATTCTATTATAGATACTTCTTCATCACCATAATCAAACAAAATTTTTGTGATCAATTCATGAGATGGGAAAGTATAATTAAAGAAACATATTATACTGATATATAAATTGATGAATTGTTCTTAATAAATAAATACAAATTTTATGTTTTGTAATAACTCCTTTATGATTAAAATATTTTTAATTTTTTTCAGCAAGTATATCCTGTTTCATATAAAAATAATTAAAGGAATCACTTGAGGTTTTAAAGGAATTAAATGCAAGATTGTTAATGGAACATTAGAATCAACTCACACATATTCAATGTGATAGGGTACTCCAATGACATAGAAGGGTTTTAGTTTTCTTTATGCGTTAATTTTGAAAAGAAATTCATCCATTAATCACCATTGGAAATTTTCTAAAAATGTGTTTGATTTCAATAAAAGCTTACCCTATTTCATAATGTGTTTAATATAGTTGCATTGGGAATGTGATGTCTTGACCCAAGTGTTGAATTGATAGAAAAAGTGGGTGAAATATTAATAAATAGGAATAATAGTTGATGGTCTATGTGGTATCATGGGATATTAAAACTTAAATAATGTATTTTAGAGGGAAATTTTATTTCCATTTGACAAAAAATCCCATTAAACCAAAGGGGGTTTCAGAAACTCTATTGAGTGTCAAACTTATATATTGATTTTATATAAATATATTCTTAAATTTTTAATGGTATATAATAATAAATTTATGATTTAAAAATGTTGGAAATATATGGGAGTTAAAAATCAAGGTAATGGTTTATAGATCTCCCACTTATGTTTTTAGTTCACCTTATATGAAAAAAGAATTTAGGAATAGATGACCCTAATGAATTCAATAATAAACAATGATCCTAGAAACTATAAATTGAAATCGAAGGATGATAATATATTAGGGATTTATAATAAATTAATATGTCTTATACATTTACTAATGTTTTTAATCATTAATCCAGGAGTTACTTGTTTTAAGATTACCAATATTAAATTTTTTATCACAAAAAATTAAAATATAAAATACACTATAATCATTGATTCTTATCGATGATTTATTTCAAAAAGGATTAGTTTATTAACTTGATTTTGAATTTATGTTTTATTTTATTGGAAAATTTCATTAAATAATCCATATTCTTTAGATTGTGAAGTTTTTAATTAAGTAATTGAAAATTTAAGGATTATTCATTAGGGTTATTGATTATGGTAATCCTTTTTGGAGTTTAATTTTTAGGAATTCAATTAATTTTTTTGTATTCAAGGGAATATAAATTATTTTTTAGTTCGGATTTGAAAGCGATTAAATGATAATTTCATTTTCACCCCTATTTTGAGTTAGTTTTTGTTTCAAATATGGTTTCACTACCATTTCTTCTACTTCATTTCTTTTATTATATTGATAATTCAAAAATAAGGTGGGATAATGGATAAATAATTAAGATTTATTTTTCTTCCAAAGAGTAACTCGACCTTATATATCTAGAAATTATATTAAAATGGATGTTCCCATTCATCATCACCATTTAAATTTCATCAATAAAGGCTGGATGTGTTTTATTTTGGAGGTCATTTATGATAATATTTCTAAATTTGGTGATAGTTACATGGTTCTTAACCATGTAAAAGTTAATTTTATTTTAAATTATAAGAATAAAATATCTAAAAAATATATAGCCTCTTCAAATTTGTTTGAAAAAATTGATATATTATAGATAAGATTAACAAAAACCATACACAAGGATGAAATAGACAAATCAAAGAGTGGTTCAATGATACAAAACCTGATAACAAGAAATGTTGAGAAGTTAAGATAAAGGTTATCAGAATAAAAATAGTGGCCTCCAATATTAGTATGAAAATTAATGGGAAAACATTTTACCATAAGAGTATTAAAATGAAAAGTGGTTGATAATGAGAACATAGGACCTATTAATAGTAATTTGAACGGTGATAAAGATGTGAAGTATTCTATGACGGATTCCTTTTTATAAGAATATTTCCAACCTCTAAAGTGATTAATATATATTTATATAAATTGGGTAAAACAATCACATATAATGGTGATGATTCTGAGAGGGAATGTGAAATTATATTAAAAAATTATGGAGGATTATCAAATAGAGTTTCATTAACCAAAAGAGAGCCTAATAATTTCATTTAATGAGGTCATTACAGTAAAATAAAATGACAGAGATTCACTTATTATTTCTAGTATGTATATAGTTATGGATATATTCCTTAAATACTTAAATACATGGGAAAAATTTTGGATTATGTCATAGTGTTTGATTTTTTTTTAACAATATGTAACTACATGCATAAACCTAATTCTAATCTTGTTCATAGGTTTAGATTATCATAATGGGTGTTATGGATATATTACATAACTCCTTTAATCCATATTCTATGGTATGATAATTATATATCACAAGTGTATTGATCTCAGATAATCATAGTCTATTATTAACAAAGAAAGTAAAATGTTAATAGAGAACATTAAAATATATTTCATATAAAGGATATCATTGATTCTTAGTGTTTCATGTGTTGAAATATTTGGGATAATTTGATGAAGTATATTTATATGGTAAATTAATAAATGAATTATGAGTTAAATTTTTTTCATTTGATGCATTACTCATGTGGTATGAATTGTATTTGTAAATGCATGAACAGTTTAGGTAACATCCCTAAGGATAACAAAAAGAGTATAATGTCTATGAAATTTGTATCCATGGTCCATTTTTATTCTACCAAAATCAATATCTCTTTCCCATTCTTATATTCCTTCGAGAGGTACTACCATAATGTGGGAGTAAAAAATAATCCCACACAAGCAATGAGTGATTTAGGTCAACCCATTGATACACCCTATATGAAGGATTCAATTGGATTATTATTATTTATCTTTATCAAACCTATATTTTAAGATAAGAGATTCATCTATAATTAGCATAATGTTCACACATATGATCTTAATTTTTTATTCATGGTTTTTATTTCCTATCATGGTGATCATGGGTTTTGGATTTCATGATGACATTAATTTAAAAAATATTTTCTATTTCATCATTAAGAACCAATAAGTGATAAACCAATAAGTGATATCAATACATTCCATTCATCAAATTATTCATGAAATAATAATAAATGTAAAGAAAGTATTAATATCATATTTCATATCTTTGGTTCTGATATGGGCATTCTTTTTAAAAAATGGATATAATATTCAATATTATTATATACTATAAATTTTATCAATTGTTTCAAATTTTATTAAGTGTGATATCATATGCAATGATATGATCACATAATATAATATATGATATTGCATCTAAAACATAGTTCAAATCCTTTATTTTCTGATATATCACTGCAAACAATATAGTGAATCATATTGGATGATGGTACATATTACCTTTTTATGTTCCATTTTCTTTGTAATTTAAATTATTATCAATGAATCATGTCAACATATAGGTTTTAAATGAGAATAGAGAAATGGGTGATGGATACATTAAGGTTGAACAAGAAATATGGTATATAGAGAGAATATTGTTTTTGTTGTATATTTAAAGGGAGATTCATATGTTAGAAAAGTTGTTTAGAAATTTTGGCTACTCTGGGTCCATCCCGTAATATCAACTGATTGTTTTTTCCCGAAAATATACTATATCATGTAATGGGTATTTGAAACTAATGCCTACAACATCTATAGAAGTAAAGAGTGGGGTGTTGTGTGTACTTGTTATGAAAAGTAGTAATTAATGAAACATGAACTTGATGATTATGTGGAGAACACAAGCTTGTTGTGAATATGTAAAAAATTATTAAAATAATTGTTATATAACACAGGGAAAAAGGTTTGAATATATTTAAATGATACTGAAGTAACATTTGTAGTGATCTAATTTGAAGAACTCCAAGATGATTAAATATGTTCCAAGGTTGCATGGGAATGACGATAAAAAGTTTGAGAATGTCTAATAATGTCCTAAATTTTTTTACTGTGATTTATAGAGTTATAATCGGTCCTCGGTAGATTTAAATAGAATCTGAATTTATATTAAAGAATTTTTATTTTTTATTTTTATGATATGAATTTTGCTAAATTTGTGGATACATAAATTTAACATCTCAAAGAAAAAGTACATTTTTATGGATGATCTAGTGGTTCTACCAATATATGAGATGCAAATTAGAATCATTTGACATGTTTTTAAAAATCATCAATCCTCTATGTATCCACGATTTAGTATGTTTATAAGAATCATCAACTGATGTATGATACATGTTCCCATCAGATATCTTTTCATGTGAATGAATTATTCTGGTATAACCATCATATGAATCTATAAAAATATCATATTTCTAGGAGAGAAGTCGTTATATGAATCATCTATCATCATAAAAAGAATAATTTCTATCAACATACACATTAACACTTAGAGAAAATTGAATATTTTTATTGGATGAAATATATAAATTCCATATTTTATACATAATGAATAAATTGAATGTAAATCGGATTATAATGATTTTCAAGTATAAAAACATCAAAAAAACATCAAAAAAACATGTGACCTAATAAATTAATTTTGATGTAGTTAATAATCATTTCATTAGAATGAAGATCAAAGTAAGAGGAAATTATAGTGAATTTAAATGATGGTTTATTGAAAAATTCAATAATGCGAGATATATTTTATCTGATAATGAATTTTTTGTTCCTGATTTTTCAATACATCAAAAAAAGTAACTTATGGTCCTTTATGTTATTATTTTTAGAGAATAAATGGGGTTAAATAAGAGAATATTATAGATAGGTAAATCTAGAAATGAAGATAAATGTGAGGGTACTCAAGTTGATATGAAATGTTCTACATATCAGAAGACTTTTTGATTCATTATGGAAATATATTAATAATAATGAGATGAGATTCTATTCAAAATTATCAAATTTAAGTCTTAAAACTATAAATTATTTTTTATATGCTCTCAATTTGGAAAGAGATTGTCCAAACCATAAATGTAGTGACCCAACCATAGATATCCTGAAGCTGATGTCTACAACTATTACATTTTCATGACTAAAATTTGTAAAATATTGAAGAACCAAAGAGTTTAATATTCTTGGTTAACTAGATACATAAAAAAGACTTGTTTTAAAAATTAAAACGCTAATTACAACATTGATTTTTCATCATTCAAGGATAACTTCATTTCATCTAGTATATTCATAAATATCATTTATTGTATTCTTCTTAGATTCCTAGGGAAAAAAAGGGTTGGGCACAAAGACCTAGTAAGGGTAAAGTTTATAAGAAGAAAAAATAAATCAATTAGAAGAATAATTATAGAATGGTAAAAAACTAAACAAAAAATCCATGTAATCAGAAAACCGAGAAGGAAGTTCATAAATAATATGGAATGGTAATTACTGAAAAGAAATTCCATTCAAACTAATAGATAAGGGAAAAAAATATTTAAAGGTAAGAAACTAAAATATATTTCATTTAATCAATGAAATGAGAATGAAATGCATCAATATATAGGTAAATCAAAAATATCATGGATAAATAATAACATAAATGAAGGAGACTCTTAATTATTGGACATCATGTATCTAAAAAATGAACCATTCTACCATCAAGTTTCATCCTCATGAATTCTTATGTTATTAGGTAAACACACATTTATTCTTCTTAGAAACAAACTCAAAGTTCTTGTCTCCAACTAATGTTTTCTTATGAGACTAAAAATGCATCGAGTGGCTACAGAAAGTCTGAGCCCCACCCATCATTTATTTTCGACTACATTCCTTAGATTCTATAAAAATTATTCCTTATAAAATATTTTAATTGATTAAAGGATATTGATTTATCAATATTTTTCTAAATAATCATATAAATTTTTAATTAAACACTTATGAAAAACGTTATATGGTTTATGCAATAAACATATCCATGATAAATGATATGGATAATTTGTTGAAATTCTATGCTCAGTAATCACAGGAAATTTAATATTTCAAAGCGGCTCTAAAAGGATTCAAAAAATTGAATTTGAATAATATACATGGCCAAATTAATCATAAATTATACAGAAGAAGAATAAATATAGTATCAATACAATATATGACAAGTGGAGAAAAAATTCAGGTTTTTTGTAAGTGGTAAATTGATATATTATAAAAATATCATTTGAAAACATTTTTTAGGAAAATATCATTTTTTTAAAACCTATATAAAATACATTTATTTGAAAATTAATTTGGATAAAATTTTCTTAAAAAAGTAACCTTTTATACCTAGAATGTAATTTCGAAAGATATGATGGAATGTAAATTTGTACATTCCATATGGAGTAAAAAGAATATTCCTTTTGAATGTTAAAAGGGTTGGAAAATGACTTGTTTAAAATGAGAAAGTAATATTAATTTGAAAACATTGGTAAAAATAAAAATGGTAAAAATGTATTTAATAAATAATTTTTTAGTTTTTTAAAATATTTTTTGAAAACTATTTAAGAATACATTGTTTTTTATGAAAATAGGTTCTATTACTAATGAGATAAATATTGTCATGTTTTTTTATAAAAACATTTTCTAAAAAAAATAGGTACCAATGAGTGGAAAAATAGTAATATTACTTTTAAATTTCATGAATAAGAATAGGAGAATAAAAATAAATGATTTATAGAACAATGTTCATAATATTTCCTTGAATTTAAATGAAATATTATTAACATTATTCTTGAAGAAAATAATCATTCAACATTCTAAAGTGTCCCAAACCACATGGAAACATTTGAATCATAATATCCATGGTGTAATAAAATGAAATGAAAATTATAATACAATTATAATAATTATATTCATGATATAACATGTAAAAGGGAATTATATACACCATATATAAGGGAATTGGAATACAATAACAAATAAGTCATAAAGGAATGTAAATTTAGACGAAATCCCTAACCTTGCATTTCCTTTTTGGATGAATATGATTTAACATCCTCTATAATAGTTTTAAACATGTCATTATAAAATAAAAGAACCGTAATCATATTTATAATATCGTATATCATCTTCATATAACATCTTATTACCCATTTGATACTAGTCTTTCATTATTTTTAGTATTTCGTGTGTTAATTTCCTAGTCTTTTGAGTATGTTTCAAATTGTAACTTATGTTCCTATCATGATTTTATCATCTAAAGAATTTATACCACTATTTGAATATAGTATATATTTAGTATATATGTATTTTTAATGATCCAAAATATTTTTAAATAATAAATAGAATGTACTGATCAGGGAGATGGTTGGTCGTATGTATGCATGATGGCTACCTTCATTTCTTTTCCATGTTAAAAGAATGAAAAGTAAATTAAATATAGGTATATTATAATTAAATAATAATATAAATGTAATATATATTACATATTTTTATTAAACCAATCCATTATAAATTCCTTGTATAGTGTGAATGAGTCACATCTCTTTGAGGGTGCGGTAGTCTACACTTCCAAAAACGATGTTATCATATTTACAAAAAATTGAAAGGGTAATTTTATGTGTTATAAATGAATTAAAAAATAATAACAAATTTATAAATGATATATTTATATATATATAATATTAATATATTTTTCATCATAATTACCACTATGAGATGCGGTAAATGAATAATGAATAATCATCATTTCATAGGGCGATAGCTCATCGTACACAGAAATGGTAAGTTCGTTACCCATTAGATAAAAGTGTGTGTCGGTAAGGTCGAATCCTTAACATAAAAAAATATATAATTATATTTTTATACAATTTTTTATATAATAATGTGATATTGAGAGTTTATGGGTGTGAATAATGGAAATAAAACTAAAGAACATGAGAAAAATGTTACCTCTTCTTTGGGTAACTCATTTTCCATTGCCACAAAGGGATTCCATAGATGGAGTTTTACCCAAGGTGAGACTTATAGGATTAGTGAAGGTATGTTGAGAATATATTTGGGTAGATATTGGTTGATCCAAAGTGTCTTGATAGGTTTGGGGAAGTGGTAGGTGAGAGTTCCTTTTTATAGTGGAGGAGGAGTGGCATTCTTGTAAATATTAGAAAAAGGAATCTCACCCACGTTTTTTCCATTGAAAGTGCCTCCAATAACAGTAAAAATACTATTAAATGGTGGATATAGTCGAAATAATTCTATAAAATTGATTTTGGACAAGACTATAGGTCATTTTTTACCTTATGTTTACGGTTTAGTCTCTTGTAAAGCTTAATTTCACATTAATCTATATAATTAATATGAATTACATTCACTAATATTTCTGGTAAATAAATAAAATGACCTTATTATAAATTGTAAAATATTTTGACTTAAAATATGGAATCTATTTTTTAAAATTCCAATCATGTAAATAAAAAAATAAGTTTACATTTAATTATAGAGATATGACGACAATAAATGTTTTTAAAGATAAAATGGACAAAAAATTATAAATTTTTATTTCAATTTCAAAGTGGAATTGATTATAATTACCTAAATTTGATTAATTAAAAAAATTGATATTATTAAACGTTAATAACAATTTGAAATATAATTTATTCTAATAAGTAAATTATAATGAAAAAAATTTTGAATTAAAATCTAGAATTTTTTTCATTTTTCCTCATAAATTTAAACTTCACAAAAATATAAAAAAATTACCCTAAGTTAAGTTTTATGTTTCACTTAAATATATTATGTTTATTTTAACATATAATATTTATAAATTTTCAAAAAATAATATTTAAAATAGGTTCACCATTAAATGGTGGTAAAAGTTCCATAATAATAATATAGGTTTTTATATGTAATATTATGTTTGTTCTTATCTAATTCCTATGAAATATATTGTATGAATATCAAAATATGTTATCAAATATATAATACATATATAAAATAAATATCACTCATTAATTTGAAATAATTAAATTTATTACGATAAAAAAGCTTTGTGAGTATAAAAATAGTCTTCTATAAAAATATTCTCTTTATATTCAATTGGTTTCTATAAAAATTTCTAATCAATTAGTAACCTAGGAATTCTTAATATCTTTTTATAAAAAAAATTAATAAATAGTTAAACCTATTCATAACCACAAATTTAATAACAATGTAATATCATATTTTATTAAATTATAATTTTTTGATTATATATTGTTTTTTAATAAAACATGGTCTTGTGTCACGACCCGCCTTTACCAAAAGGAGGGAAGGGTCAGCAGATTGTCAGGCCCTTCTTTTTTTAAGTTGAAGGAGAGATAATGACCCCCGAGACCCACCTTCAATAGATCCCGGAGTGGCAACTAGCACCATGGGTATATAAATTTCTCACAAATGGAAGGCATTACCCCTTTTTTTTTATAAGATCGAGAGATAAGATGATGAAACTCATCAACACATGTATGTTCCAAAAGTAAACCCACAAAGTAAAAAAGGTGACTACAAAGGTAAGTACCAAAGAAGAAAAGCAACAACTGCAACTGCCCCAAAGGTCCGAGCTAGTATGGTCCTGCGTGACCCCCGAAGTCCTCCTGGAAACCTGAAAGTAGTGTTATATACGTAGGGTGATCATACAAGTACACTCAGTAGGGAAAACCAAAGACTCTCGTGCACAAGTGGGGGAACGTACTAAAGTCCCGTGAGAAAAAAGAGTAAACCAAACACCTGTCAAGGTAAACTATCAACCCCATGCCTCACAAAGGCACACTCCCCAAATAATTCAAGTCAATTAATATATATAATCAGAGCACATCGATTTTTGGGTACCTCGCGGCACTTTCCCACTGGTTATTGAGGCATCCTATGCATCGAACCAATCCCGCCATTCTCACCGTAGTCCCACTGCCACACCCGCCCGCACACACCTGGGCCACAACCACCACACGCAGTCCCACTGCCGAATCCCGCCCGCAAAAACCTGGGCTGCAACTATCACATGTAACCATGCCTGCAAACACCTAGGCCAGAACAACCACCACCACTCCCGAAGACACCTGGGCTAGAAAATCCACTGCCACGCCCGAAGACACCTGGGCCTCATCCCGAAGACACTTGGGAAACCACCTGCCGCACACACCTGGCCAACCACCACACTATCCTGCCCGATGGTTCTTGGGCTAATAATGGACCTCAGGACATCACATCCTACACGAAGATACTTGGGATATCCGGGAAAAGGACCAGAAAAGGAGCTAATAACCAGCCACTAAGAATAGTGTTGGGAGAAACACCCTCCCCCCATGAAATGGGGGTGTTCGGCACTAAGTGCTCAACTTGGGTGGGGCGCGAATAAGAAACACAAAGCTAGAGGTATATATATAGGTAACAAGAAGTCACCCCAAACTATGTTTTTCTTCAGAAAGTCGACAGATCACAACAGCACTCAAGTCCGAGTCACAACCCTCGCCAACAAAAACCATTTGTCCCATTCTTGTTTTCATGTTCATCAATAATGTTCAAATAAGTTTATGCACTACTGGGCAACTAACACAATAAGAATAACCAAGGAAAGGAATCCAGCCAATCATCAATTTAAACATTCACACCTGGTTCTCTTGTAAAGTAACAACAACAAAGGAAAAGTGAGAACCCTCGAAGTCCTGGAACTAGACAACCCCGAGACACTACCCCGTGTCCCCCGAAATGGTTCCTCATCAACAGAGGATCCCACCCCAATTCGTGATATAAAAAAGTACCCACCCGGTCTTAAAACTCACAACCAACGAATCCAAAAAAATAGGGGATCCCATCCCCTCCCACATTTCCACCAATCGGCCGCGAAAGAAAACAACCAAACCACTGTCACCAACACTAAGCAGGGCCATGCCTGTATTTTCAGATTTATATGATTTAGCACACTCCATGATTTCAATTCCATGTTTTGACTGGGGTTAGCACATAAGGGATTGATACTGGTGCTTTCAATTTATTCGGCCGGGTATACGTGATTAACCAATTTACTTTACACAGCATAAGTTTATAATTACAAAACAAGCCATTTAAAACATCACGAGGGGATCATTAGTGCACAGACAACGACCACTAACGGCCTTGATTTTCAGAAGGCGTAAGCCAGCAAAACTCAGAAATAAGATCATAATATCAACCGGCATCAATGATCACAGCCCCACATTATTTCTTTACAGGATTCATTCATTATCTTTTATTAGGTCTAGTTTATCCAATTCTACCGAATCAAAAGCACACCCACCCTACATGATACACAAAAGAGAGTGGTGAAGGAGAAATTATATACCTGTTGATAGATGATCGACGTTTAGGTCGGGCGCGGAACTTAACGGATAACGATGCGGCGCGCCCGATCCACCAGAAGCTGTTCGTGAAAAGTCGCGATCGAGGAAAGGAGAAACCATGTCTAACCCTTAGTTTATAAGAGCTGTGGACGGTTGAGGTGAGAACACGAAACCGTGGAAGGCGCGGGGGTCGTGGGGTGACCACGCGGCTGGGCAGTTACACACAGAGGTCTCTCGGGATTTTTAGGAATTAATTATGGTCTTTAAATGGTTTTAAAAGGAGTAAAATAATTAATCTATGTTGAAACTTACGTTGCGGGAGTGGAAAAGTCAGGTACTGGAAAAAGAACGAAAATCTCGGTGAGGGGACACAGTGCCACTATTTTGGTGGAGCCTCACCTTTGGCAAAGTAATGGGCCAGGAGGGTCCGGGCCATTACATTAGATACCTCTTAAACGATTCTCGTCCTCGAGAATCAAAACAAACCAAGAAGGAAAGAGAGGTCCCGAACAAACACCTCGAAAGATACCTCTTAGAAGTGAACCCATGATAACCAAAAAAACCCTTCTCTGTCAATAACCAAGCAACATACCATGCCAAACTTCACGGGAATGTGGGTTGGGGAGTCTCCTCCCCCATGTCAAGATATTATCCGCTTTGGGCGGCACTGACTCGCTCGCACGGGTTTAATCACATCCACCTTAATGCGTCTTGATTAGGGGTCGGGTTCTCTCCTCCCCCATAGCCAGGGCTTTTCACACACAATCAGAGGAAAGAAAACCAGTACATTTCATAGCCAAAATACAAAACGTTCTATGACAATAGGTACAACAAGGAACAAAACTAAAAACAACTCTGGGTACTGGGTACGCATCTGTTCTTCCCTCTCCCACGTACTCTTCTAAAGCCCACCATGTCTCAACAACACACGAACCAAGGGAATGGTTCGCCCACAAAGAACCTTCTCCTTGCGATCCTTGATCATCATTGGTCTCTCCACAAAGGTCATGTTGTCCTCAATGTCCAACTCACCCCAATTAAGTACGTGTGAATCGTCATGCAGATACCAATGGAGCTGGGACACATGAAAGACATCATGTATCCTCAGTAGTGGCGGTGGTAACTCTAGATGATAAGACACTTCGCCGACCCTCCGCAACACTTTGAAGGGTCCGATGAACTTGGGAGAAATCTTGCTCCCCTTTCCGAACCTCCTCTGCCCACGCCGAGGGGAGACCATCAAGAACACTTGGTCTCCAACCTCAAACTCCAAGGGCCTCCTCCTAGTATCAGCATACAACTTCTGTCGGTCCTAGGCTGCCTTTATCCTTTCCCGTATGAGCTAAACCTTCTCTATCGTGTTCTACACCACCTCCGGGCCAAGGATGCCTACCTCTCGTACTTCGGCCCAATGCATAGGTGAACGGCATGGCCTCCCGTACAAGGCTTCAAACAGGGCCATACCGATGGTAGAGTGATAACTATTATTGTAGGCGAACTCTACCAGGGAAAAGTGTCTCACCCATGATCCTCCTGAGCCCAGAACACTTACCCGCAGCATATCCTCCAAGGTCTGGATGGTGCGCTCTGTTTTTCCATCTGTCTGGTGATGGAAAGCAGTGTTAAGGCGTAACTGGGTGCCAAATTCATGCTGCAATCCTCTCCAGACTCGCGAGGTAAACCGTGCATCCCTATCCGAGACGATAGACCTCGGAACTCCATGCAACCGCACCACCTCATCCACATACCTTCATTCCAATGTATCCACTACACTCGACTCCCTGATTTCCAGAAAGTGAGCCGATTTCGTCAACCTGTCCACTACCACCCAGATGGCATCGTATCCCCCTTGGACCTTTGGTAGTCCCGTGAAGAAATCCATCGAGATGTCGTCCCACTTCCACTCGGGGACATCTAGAGACTGTAGTAGGCCGCCTGGAACTCTGTTTTCATCCTTCAATTGCTAACACACTAAGCACTTGGCCACAAACTCTGCCACTACTCACTTCACTCCAGGCCACCAAAACTGTCATTTTAGTCCCTAGTACATCTTGGAGACTCATGGGTGTACCGCCAAGGGGGAGTTGTGTAACTCACTGAGAACCTTGTCGTGCATCACTTCTGGAACAAACAACCTTTTCTAGAAAAGCATCCAGTTCTGACCATCCTCTATCCATCCTTACGGAGCATTGCCCTGGTCAACCCGGTCACGCATCACTTCGCACTCCGGGTCTCCCCACTGAGACTCCTCCACTTGTCGAAACAAAGATGACTGCACTATGAACTGATATAGAAAACCTCTACCACTATCCATCTTCACATACAAGTGTAAGGAAGCCAACTCCCCCATTGCCTTCCATGCGTCCGTCAACTCTCGGACCACATCCTTCTACATCCTCCTGCTCAAGGAATCGGCCACCACATTGCCCTTGCCCTCAGTATAAGAGATCTCAAAGTTGTAATCCTGGAGGAACTCCACCCATCTCCGCTGTCGCAAGTTTAAGTCTCGCTGGGAGAAGATATACCTCAATATTTTGTGATCTGTGAAGACCACAAAGCATTCACTGATGAGGTAGTGCCGCCATAACTTTAGCGCAAAAATGACCGCTGCAAGCTCTAGGTCGTGGGTGGCGTAATTACGCTCATGGTGGCGTAGCTTCCTGGACCCATAAGAGATCACCCCTTGTCGTTGCATCAACACACATCCCAGACCCTGTCCCAAAGCATCACAGAACACCTCATAGGACACACCTTGTTCTGGTAATCTCAGCACTGGGGCACTAACCAACTTCTCTTTCAGATAGCTGAAGGCTGACTCGCACTGCTCACTCCACCTGAAAACCTGGTCCTTCTAGGTAAGGGTTGTCAAAGGGGATTCTACACGGGAGAAGTTGGGTATGAACCTCCGATAGTAACCTGCCAGCCCAAGGAAACTATGTAACTCTTCCACATTCTTGGGTGCTGGCCAAGAAACAACCGCCTAAACTTTTGATGGGTCCACCGATACCCCCTGCTCGGACACCACGTTCCCGAGGAAGTGCACTTCTCGTGTCTAGTACTTGCATTTGGACAACTTCCCATAGAGATGATGATGTCAAAGGACCTCCAAAACTGTCCTCAGGTGCTCGGCATGGTCCTCTTCTGACCTCGAATAGATCAGTATATCATCGATGAACACAACCATGAACCGATCCATGTACTCCCAGAAGATGGAGTTCAGAATCCCCAAGAACATAGTCGGGGCGTTCGTAACACCAAAGGGCATGACTACAAACTCAAAGTGTCCATATCTACATCTGAACGCCGGCTTCTGGATGTCGCCCTCCTTCAATCTTAGCTGGTGGTAACCAAACCGCAGGTCGATCTTCGAGAACCATCCTGCCGCTTTCAGTTGATCGAAAAGATCATCTATCCTCGAAATAGGGTAGCAATTCATGATCGTCACCTGATTCAGCCTCCTATAGTCTATGCACAATCTGAGACCACCATCTTCCTTCTTTGTGAACAAGACTGGAGCACCCCATGGTGACGCACTCGGGGCGAACATCACCCCTCTTCATCAGATCGTTAATCTAAATCCGCAACTCCCATAGCTCTGAAGGTGCCATCCGGTACGGAGCCATCGAGATCGGTCGAGCGCGGGGCTGCAGGTCTATCCCAAACTCGATGTCATGCCGAGGGGGTAGAGTCTTCACCTCCTCAGGGAAGACGTCCATAAACTCACGAACGATCTCTGGCACTTCCACCATTTCAGCATCTACTGATTCCACTGTCAGCTCGGCCAACAAAGATAGGAGGGGTTCCTCTCTCCTGTTTCCCTTCTGACTGCTCCGCTCACCGGTGAAGGTAACATGCCGGCCGTCCGATTCCGAGAACACCACCCTTCTTCGGAAACAGTCGATGACGGCACACACAGAGAATAGCCAGTCGACGCCTAGGATGACATCATATGGCTGAATATGTAGTTGAAGAAGATCCCTAACCGACTAATGTGGCCCTATCATCAGTCTACATTCCCAACAAATAAACAAAAAGTTGTTCTAGCCTCCGACTGGTGTGCTCAACACCAGGGGCTCCAGAATTCTCTCGGCATCTAGACCCAAGGAACGGGATAGACTAGGTGAAAAAAAGGAGTGCGAAGCTGCGGTATCGAAAAAAGCATAAGCAATAGATCTAAAAAAACTAATCATACCTCGAAAAACCTCCGACCCTGCTAGAACTGCTACCTCTACGGCTTGCAACTGTCCACGCCCAGCTCCTCTGCCCCTCGGCTGCCGGCCACCTCCCCGACCATTCCCTGGTCGAGGTCCCTGAGGTGCGCCCTGAGGTCGCCCTCCTCCTCCTACGTCTACCCTCGGAGGAGCGGGAGCTCGCTGTCTATGCTGCTACTGCTGGAAAGGTATGGCTGGAAACTGCTGCTGGGGTGGGTGGTGGAGTTGTCCACCACCTCCGTGCTGCACCCGGTCCGAGCACTGAATCAGGAGATATCCAAGGCTCCCACAGATGAAGCACCATGGTCCTGGGCCCGATGAAAAGGGGTGAGGACCAGGGGATCGAAACTGAAACTGCTGCAGCCTGCTCCCTGCAGGTCGGAACCTAGAGGGTCCTGACGCTGGAGTCCTGGTGCTGACGGCCTTTCCCTTTGATGTTCCTAGCTGGATCCCCTCTCGTGACACACCTTTTAGAGCGTGGATTCTCTCCACCACTTCATCCTTCTTCTAGACCTCTAAGTACGTCGGTAGGGTAAAGGGGGTAACATCATACTGGAGGGAGGGTCGGAGTGCCTCCTCCAAACGTCTTGCCCGAGACTCCTCGTCGGGAAATAGGTCCGGAGAAAAATGTAGGAGTTCCTTGAATGTGATCCCTAGCTCCCTCATGGACATACTCCCCTATTGGAGGGGGAGTAGCTCCTGTCTCTTTCCGCCTTCATCGTCGAAGAGAGGAATTCCGCCCAGAACTCCCTCTCGAAATCCACCCAAGCCACCTCGGTCTCTCTCCTCTCCCACAGGTAAAGCGTCCACCACTGACGCACCTCTCCCCGCATCTGGCTGATGGCCAGAGGAACCCAGTACTCGGTCGGGGCCCGAATCAGGCCGAAATCTATGACTAGCTCCTCTAGCCAGCCTTCCGTCTTCATGTCGGAGGTGCTGCCCTCATAATTCTCGAGGGCATGTCGCTGGAAGGCCCGAAGAGTCTTCTGCCACTGGTCGTCCTCTTCCTCTCGATCAGCTCTCTTCCGATCAGCCAAAGTAGTCTCTGGGGCCTCGATCTCCTGTACCACACGTGGTCACCTTCCAGGTGCAATAGCTGCAAGGTAAACAAAGAATGCCCAAGCCCATGTAGTGCAGAACATCATCTTCAAAACTTCTTAAAACTTTAATTTATTCTTAATTCCCAAGACATCCCAGAAACACAAGAACACAAGTCATTATGATGCATGTACCTTTCCTAGGGTTTCTACCCAGCAATCAGCGTGGCCTCACTTGGTAGTTTGGTAGGTCCAGAGTCCTTGCATCAGATCACGGGGGCCCCTAAAAATCCCATGTCCTAGCGGGTCTTCCCTAGCCTAATTCACGCGCCAAGGTCACCCAACACTGTTTCCGTACCATCCAATGCAATCCTCACTATGCCTAACTCCAGACTCCATCCTATCTCTCAACCTCTACCTATGATACCATTCTATCATGACCCGCCTTCACCAAAAGGAGGTAAGGGTCAGCAGATTGCCAGGCCATTCCTTCTTTAAGTAGAAGGAGAGATAATGACCCCCCAAGACCCGCCTTCAATAGATCCCGGAGTGGCGACTAGCACCAAGGGTATAGAAATTTCTCACAAATGGAAGGCATTACCCCTTTTTGTTTTATAAGATCGAGAGATAAGATGATGAAACTCATCAACACCAAGGTAAAAGAAAAGTAAAGCCAAAAGTAAACCATTCCCACATGCATGTTCCAAAAGTAAAGCCACAAAGTACAAAAGGTGACTACAAAGGTAAGTACCAAAGAAGAAAAGCAACAACTACAACTGCCCCAAAGGTCCAAGCTAGTATGGTCCTGCGTGACCCCTGAAGTCCTCCTGGAAACCTGAAAGCAGTTTTATATACGTAGGGTGAGCATACAAGTACACTCAGTAGGGAAGACCAAAGACTCTCATGCACAAGTGGGGGAACATGCTAAAGTCACGTGAGAAAAAAGAGTAAACCAAACACCTATGAAGGTAAACTATCCACCCCAGGCCTCACCAAGGCACACTCCTCAAATAACGCAAGTCAAGTAATCTATATAATCAGGGCACATCGATGTTTGGATACCCCTTGCCACTTTCCAACTGGTTACTGAGACATCCTACGCATCAAACCAATCCCACCATTCTCACCGCAGTCCCACTGCCACACACGCCCGCACAAACCTGGGCCACAACCACCACATGCAATCCCACTGCCGAATCCTGCCCGCAAACATCTGGGATGCAGCTATCATATGTAACTACACCTGTAAACACATTGGCCAGAACAACCACCACCACGCCCGAAGACACCTGGGCTAGAAAATCCACTGCCACGCCCGAAGACACCTTGGCCTCATCCCGAAGACACTTGGGAAACCACCTACCGCACATACCTATCCAACCACCACACTACCCCGCCCGAAGGTTCTTGGGCAAATAATGGACCTTAGGCCATCACAGCTTGCCCAAAGATACTTGGGCTATCTGGGAAAGGGAGCAGAAAAGGAGCTAATAACCAGCAACTAAGAATAGTGTTGGGAAAAACACCCTCCCCCCATGAAATGGGGGTGTTCGGCACTAGGTTCTCAACTTGGGTGGGGCGCGAATAAGAAACACAAAGATACAGGTATATATATAGGTAACAAGAACTCACCCCAAACTAGGTTTTTCTTCAGACAGCCTACAGATCACAACAGCACTCAAGTCCGAGTCACAACCCTCGCTAAAAAAACCATTTGTCCCATTCTTGTTTTCATGTTCAGTAATAATGTTCAAATAAGTTTATGCACTACTGGGCAACTAACACCATAAGCATAACCAAGGAATGGTATCCAGCCAATCGTCAATTTAAACATTCACACCCGGTTCTCTTGTAAAGTCACAACAAAAAAGGAAAAGTGAGAACCCTCTAAGTCCTAGAACCAGACAACCCCGAGACACTGCCCTATGTCCCCCGAAAAGGTTCCTCATCAACAGAGGATACCACCCCCAATTCATGATATAAATAAGTACCCACCCGGTCTTAAAACTCACAGCCACCGAATCCAAAAAAACAGTGGATCTCATCCCCTCCCACATTTCCAACAATCTGCCGCGAAAGAAAACAACCAAACCAATGTCACCAACACTAAGTAGGGACATGCCTTTATTTTTAGATTTATAAGATTTAACACACTCCATGATTTCAATTCCATGTTTTGACCGGGGTTAGCATAGAAGGGATTGATCCTGGTGCTTTCAATTTATTCGGCCGGGTATACGTGATTAACCAATTTACTTTTCACAGCAGGAGTTTATAATTAAAAAACAAGCCATTTAAAACTTCATGAGGGGTTCATTAGTGCACAGAAAATGACCTCCAATTACCTCTATTTTCAGAAGGCGTAAGCCAACACAACTCAGAATGAAGATCATAATATCAAACGGCATCAACGATCACAGCTCCCCCTTCTTTCTTAACAGTATTCATTCATTATCTTTAATTAGGTCTGGTTTATCCAATTCTACAGAATCAAAAGCACACACACCCCGCATGATACAAAAAAGAGAGAGGCAAATGATAAATTCCATACCTATTAATAGATGATCGACATTTAGGCCAGGCGCTGAACTTTACGGATAACGATGCGGTGCGCCCGATGCACCAGAAGCTGTTTGTGAAAAGTCGCGATCGAGGAAAGGAGAAACCATGGCTAACCCTTAGTTTATAAGAGCTGCAGATGGTTGAGGTGAGAACACAAAACCGCGTAAGGCGCGGGGGTCATGGGTTGACCAAGCGGCTGGGAAGTTACACACTGAGGTCTCTCGGGATTTTTAGGAATTAATTATGGGCTTTAAATGGTTTTAAAAGGAGTAAAAGATTTAATCTACGTCGAAACTTACTTTGCGGGAGCGGAATAGTCAGGTACTGTAAAAAGAACGAAATGCTCGGTGAGGGGACATGGTGCCACCGTCACGGTGGCACCCTCACGGTGCCACCGCCACGGTGCCACCCTCATGGTGCCACAATCACGGTTCCACCGTCACGGTGCCACCCTCATGGTGCCACAATCACGGTTCCACCGTCACGGTGCCACCCTCATGGGGCCACCGTCACGGTGCCACTGTTTTGGTGGAGCCTCACTTTTGGAAAAGAAATGGGCCAGGAGGGTATGGGCCATAACATCTTTTCTGTACTAAAAATCATTTAAAAAACATTTTTTTGCGTGAAATTTACACTAAGTAAGTATAACGTGCATTTTAATCTATATCATCGATTAATTTTAAATTATAAATATATTATAATATATCTGGATATTATATTCCCAAATTCCCTTGATGTTCCCTCTCATACACACAATTGAATACAATATTATTACTTTATAATTTTGGGTTTTACAATCTCTCCACAATAATTAAATTTAATATCCACAATTTAAACTCGATCTCAATAATCAAGGGTTTTACATTTGAGAATTCCTTTGCTGAAATCCCATATCAAGAGATGGGTTTCTAAAAATACTCTAGAAAAAATAGAATGGTAATTACAAAAGGACAGATGGACGAAGATATAACTAGGAATCTAAGTAGTATAACATTAGTGGAAAGTGGATTTATGTACATGGAGGAAAAACATAAATATTTATGGAGAGTGATTGAGATCATCAATCAAAAAATTTAAGTAATCAGTGGAATGCTTAGGTCCTAAAATCCATAAATTTGTGATGATTTAGAATGAAAACAGTTCAGTAGAAATTAAGGTATTAGAGAACTTATTTTTATCATTTTCCAAATGATGAGTAATTATTTTACTACCTAAGAATATAAGGAAGTATACTTACTTGATAAATTTCTATTTCATGAACAATGTTTTCATCCTATTTTGTGCTTTGATCAAATTCTAATTCATCCACTACTTCATGAAATGTATATCCAAAAATTAGTTTTTTTGTATAAAGAACTAAAATAAACATTTAATGGATCATAATGACCATAAATGAATGAAATGTCTTTACATTTGTCTCTAACTATTCTCCAAATACAATATGGTTTACACCTTGATCTATAAACCATAAAAAGTAGCACTACTATATAATCATTAATATTTATTCATTAAATTGCATAGGTGAGTTGTTTTTATTAAACACTTAGCTTTTTTCAGTTAGGGGTTCATGTCCCATAGACTTTCAAGATATCATTGGTTGTTACCTGACATACAAGTTTTCCTTTTCTAAAACAAAATTAATATAATTTCCAAAATAAATATAATGGAAATACTTAATATAATTTCAATAACTAAATATCCTTTTATCTATTCAATAAAACTTCAATATATAAATACTTCATTCATTTTATTTCAATATAGGTCCTTCCTTAGTCTGAGGTTTAACCAAGGTCATTAATTCTCAAAATCCTTCATAATGATTTGTAAAGAAAATGAGAATCATCCTAAGTGTATCCCACATGAGTGTAAAACTAGGTGCGTAGTAGGGCCCGTTTCCATGTACTAGGCTTCACTGAGTCAGGCTCGACACAACTTTTTGGATTTGCTACTCCTAGGTAGATCTATTCCTGAACCACACCCACTTGTAGTATCTAGATATTGATGTGTTTCTAATAATACCCACAAAATCTCTATTATACGTAAATTCTATTATGTTCTTAAATAATGACCGTCAAGTTATAACATTGGAATAAGCTCTCTAATCCAAATTTTCCTAAATCTAGTTCATAGAGTTTCTACCAAACATCCTACTATACCAACTATAGTCACTGGACCTTATAGTGATTAGAGCCAATGTCTACAACCTTTACATTAGAATTATTGCAAGGAGTAAAATCTCAAAGGATTGATGGGTTTAATAGTCTTAGTAAACCATATACATACATGAGTCTTTTATTACAAATGGAAAATTTAATTATAAAATTATTTTTTTTTTTAGAGGATAACATTATTCCATCTAGTATATCCTTGCATATCATTCATAGTGTGCATCTTGGATTCATGGAGAAAGGGAACATAATAAGGGTGGGATCATATTCTTGGTAAGGTTAAAGTATAGTAGAAACAGTAATGAATCAATAAGAATAATAATTATTGCATTGTAAATAGCTTAACACTCATACCACGTAATCAAAAAATTGATATGTAAGTGAATAAAAAATACGGAAATGTAAAAAAACACATTCCATTAAAATAATAAGATAAGGAAAAATCAGCATTCAATTGTAATAATTTTAAATTCATGTAATTTAATCAATGAACTAATAATGAAATGAATCCCCAGATATTTTGATGCTAAATCTCAAGTATAAATAATAACATAAATGAAGGTGATTCTTAATTATTGGATGTTATGTATCTAGCACATAAACCACTTTACCGTCAAGATAGATCCTCAAGAAAGTGTAATACTATTGGTAGAAACTCATCAATTTTCCTTGGAAACAAACTCTTTGGGATATTCTCCAATTAATTTCACATTATGACACTATTTATGCATCGAGGAGACATATACTATTTTGGGAAAACCCTTTATTCATGATCTAAATCAATCGTCATATCTAAGAAACAATATACCTTATCAAATATCGATATTGAATAGATACATATTTATCAGTATTTCCCCAAATAACAATGTAAATTTCAAGGTAAACATTGTATGAAAATTGGTAATGTCTTAGTAAATGAACATATCCATGAAAAATGATATGGATAATTATGCTAAATTCATTGTTTAATGATCATATAAAATATAATACTTAAAAGGGACTATAAAAGGAACCAAGGAAGTGAATGTGAATGCAATCCATAGCCAAATTATTAATAAACCGTCCAAAGGAAGAATAAGTTTGGTATCAAAATGATATAACCCAAGTGGGGTGAAAAAGGGTTTTTCATTAGTGAATAGACATACTATAAAAATAGCTTTTAAAAACATTCTTGAGGAAAATATCTTTTTGTTTTAAAAAACCTTTTGAAAAAAAAATTTCTTTGATAATCACAATTGAAAAAAATCATTAAAAAGTAACCTTTTGAACATGAAAAATCTTCTTCAATGAAATTATGGAAGTTAAATCTTTACATGTTATATGAGGTAAAAAAGAACATTTCTTTTGCATGGTACGAAGGATAGAAGAATGACATATTTGGAATGAAACAAGAATATTACTTTAAAAAATTGTAAATAGACCAAATGATTATAAATTTCATTAAAAAATAATTTTTTAATGGTTAAAAAAATTTTAAAATTTTTTTTTAAAAAAACCACGTTTTTACAAGAAAACATGTTCTTTGACTAAAGAGAGAAATAATGTCGTGCTTTCATAAGAACATTTGATAAAACATATTTTGTACAAAAGAGGGGATAAATTTTACTATTATTTAAACAATTTCATTAATAACAATAGTATATGTAAATTAAATGGTTTATTGAACAATGTTCATATAATTTCCTCAAATGTAAATTAAAGATCATTATAATTATTCTTGAGGAAGATAATATTTAAACATTCCAAGGTGTCCCATACCACTTTGAAACATTTGAATAATAATCTCCATTAACTAATAAAATTAAATAATAATTATAAGATTAAAATAATAAGTATATTCCAGAAATATGAGTTCAAAAGAATGTATATAAACCATATAAAAGTGAATTAGTTCATAATATCAAATAACTTTAAATAGATTGTAAATAGAAATGAAATAACTTAACTTCCATTAATATTTTGATGAAAATCCTATAAAATCATGTATAATTGTTTTAAACATATCACTAAATAATAAATTAACTATACTCATATTTATAATTTCATATATAGTCTTATTATATTATATTATTACCCATTTGTTAACAATAATTTATTATTTTCACTATTTTGGGTGTTAATTTCCTAGTTTGTCTTGTATGTTTTAGCATGTTACTTGTTATTCCTATTGTATTATCATCATATCCAGAATGTAAAAAATTATTGACATATAATATTTATTCAGAACATATATATTTTAATTATCCATAATATTTCTATATAATAAATTGAATGTTTCGTTCATAGAGACGGTAGGTCGTACGTACGCATGAACGCTACTTTAATATATTTTTTTATTAAGATAACGAAAATGAAACGATATATATGTATTTTATAATTTCATTATAATAAATATTTCATATATATTTCATAGTTTTTTTTAATAATACTTTTCACATTCAATGGATAGTGTGAATGAGTCACATCCCTTTGAATGGGCGGTAGTCCACATTTCCACAAACGATGTAATCATATTTACACAAAATAGAAAGCATACAGGTATTTGTTAAAAAATAATTATTTATGAACAAATAAATTGTATAAATTATATAAATATATATAATAAGAATAGTGTCTCTCATAATTCCTACCATGAGAGGTGGTAATGGAATAATGAACAATCCTTGTTTCGTGAGGATGTAGTTCTCCATACACATAAACGGTAAGTTTTAACATATTTGATGGACGTGTGTGTAAGTTTATGCATAATAATTTTCATAAAAACATATAATTATATTTATAATACTGGTTTTTTATATAACCAAGAAATAAGGAGAGATGGGAGGGTGGAGAATGAAAATTAAACTAAAGAGCTTGAGAAAAGATGTTACCTCTTCCTTGGGTAACTCCGTTTGGTTTTCATCAATGGGATTCCTTGGATGGGTTTATGCCCAATGTAAAGAATCTAGTTTTAGAGGATATATTTTGAGGAGTTTTTTGGTAGATCATGGTTGAGAAAAAGTTTCTTTAGAGGTGTGAGGAAGTGGGAAGTTTCAGTACATTTTTATAGTGGATGAGTGGAATTCATGTAATTTTTTGAAAATCTAATTACATATAAATTTTCCCATTTAAAGTGGATAAAATAATGATATAAATTAGATACAGTGGGGTAGGTTCGAAATATGTCTATAAAATGGGTTTTGGACATGTTTATAGGTTATTTTTTGGCCCCTAAGATTAAGGTTTAGTCCCTCGTTATGTTTAATTTCACCTTAATCATTGTAATTAATTTTAGTTACTTTCACTAATATTTTGGAAAAGAAAAATAAGTTGACCATATTAGACATTATAAATTATTTGGATTCCAAATATGGAATCCATTTTTTAGAACTACCATAATATAAGTTGCAAGAATTAATTTAAATTTAATCCTAGAAAAGAGATGACCCTGCGTTTTTAAAGTAAAAATGTCCAAAAGTGTCATATGTTTTTATATCTAATTTGAAAGTGAAAATGACTCCAATTACCAACATTTCATTAATTATAAAAAATAATCATATTAAATTTAAAAATGAATTTAAAATATAATTTAACCATATAAATAAATTAGAATAAAAAAAAATTGAATTAAAATTCAATGTTTTCCACTATTCATCAAAAAATGAAACGTCGTATAAAAATACCACAAATTTAATATAAGATAATTCTTATGTTAAAATTTGAAAAATTAATTTCATTTTAACATAAAATATTTATAAAAGTTACAAAAAAAATTAAAATAGGTTTTCTCAATAAAAGGTTGTAAAAGTTCCTTAATAGAGATATAGGATTTATGTCTAATATTGGTTTTATTCTTATCCCATTCCAAAAAATTATATTTCATGAATATAAAAATATTCAATTTTATATATATATATATATATATTACATTAGTATCACTCATTAATTGTAATTAATTTTAATTGATTAGTATAAAATGGCTCCATGAGCATAAAAACAATTTTCTATAAAAATATTATATTATAAAAAATCCCTTTCCATATTAATTTATAATTAATATTTACCAATGAATTCATAATATATTTTTGTAAAACATTTATTTTCATAATTTATTTAATCTTATTCATAACTGTTAATTTAAAATCTAGTTTATATCATATTATATGGAATTATAATTTTTTAATAATATATTTTTATTTGGTAAAACTCATCCTTTAGTGTAAAAAAGCCCCCAAAAAACTCATTATTGTGGGAAATATATTGTAACTCTGTATCATGTGAATTTGGAGCTATATCATGTATTAATTTTAAATAGTAAATATATTATAAAGTCCCATGAGATTATATTCTCTTACTCACATGATGTTGTGTGTAATATATGATATCGAATACAATGTTCTCACTTTATAATTTTGGGGAATTACAATAAATCAAAACATCAATATAGTTTTCATATAACGATTTTGATCATTTGATCTATTTATTTCTGAGAAAGTATTTTGAATTAAATATAGGGAATTCTATATCCTACTAAGGTATCTAAAATATTTTATTTTGGATGAGAAAGAATACAAGAAGAATATAATAAGAAAAGTAAGTCCTATAAATGTATAGGATATAGTAATTGATAAGAATAATAAAATTTTTAGATCATGGGAACAACCGTTTATGAAAACTCTGAAAAGAAATTAAATGTATAGTCATGGGGAAAAAAATTGATTCTATATATATATATATTATTGAAAATATTATTTTTGTTGACCCATGTATAAAAAGAATAAAAAGGAGAGAGGGAATGGTGTTTATGTAGTTGATCTGGGACAAAGATAGACTGAGAAAACTCCAAACTCTCAATAAAGGATAGAATAAATAAAAATTTTAAGAGGTAGATCTGTTGAGTATCAAAGCTGAAATATGTGTAAGTATATAACCATTATATATTTTATCAGTGTGATTATATGGTAAGAAACATTACATATGAGAACCAATGAGGTACCAATCAGTTGTTCATGTACTAATAATTAGGGTTGATCCATTTAGTGGATGAAGAGATATTGGGTTTATTATGATCATGGGAGATCAAGTGGTTATAAAAATTTATTCAAAGGGTTTTATAGAATATTTTTTAACAGAGTTGTGTGTATAGACCGTGATGGAGAGTATTCTTAATGACATTATAGAATTTTATATATCAGCTATTGAGGAAGAATAAGATTTATTCATTTATGTAGTGGCATCCCTGTGTGGATTAGTGATCTACTTTAGAAATAATATTATATAAATAATTTAATATACTTGGTGAGATGATGTGGAACCTATGAGACTTAGGGTATGAAGTAATATCATAATGTGACTCCTGCCTATAGTGTAAATTTGTTGCAAGAAGTCAAATGCAAGCTAGAAAGATAATTCATATGAGACAAAAATAAGTGTATGTATTGTGAGTCTTTGTGAAAGTGTGATAATAACTTATAATTATAGTTAGTGATTTAATATATCAAAGAAACCATAATTGGGGTGAATAATAAATCATAGAAAGGCCTTGTCCTTTGAGATGAACGTTATAAAAATACTACATAGATCATTTAATTTCATTCTTGTATTGAATATATTGTTTGTTTCTTGGTTAAACTAAAATTATTCAGTAGTCAAAACTATATAGAGAGGTTTAAACACCAAATGGGATAAAAGTTTCATTGAGAAATTTGAATTTTATAAAAATAAGAAATGGTTGATTCACCCCCTCTCTCATCTGTCTACTTTAATCCTTAGGGGAATTTCACCTTGGCTTAAAATCGAGCATCATATCACCATAGCGATATCAGTGCATGTCACACAATATTATTCCTATCCACTGAAGGTATAAACTAAAAACAATGGTAGATAATGATATCATAATCTATATCTGTTGACATATTCGTTATCTATAATATTTTGTGACATTATAAGTATAGGGTGTAGTATAAATGTTTAAATTATTTACTACATATGATATATCACATATCATCAATAGTTATTTAAAGAGAAAAATATTTTTCCTTAGTTTTTGGTTTTGAATTAATGTATATAATTAATAATTTATTGATAAATATTAGAAAAATGTTATTTTGATATTTTTATTTCATTTATGAGCTGTTAATAAAATTATTTAATTATAAAGTGTAGATAATTAACTATTAACATTTTTGAAAAAATAAGTAAATAAATATCTAGAATATTTATATTAATTTTAAAATACCTTTGTTTTAAATTTAATTTCATATAGTTATTATATAAAGTGTTTGTATAACATTACATGGAATGTTTTTAAATTTTTATAAATTATACAAAAAAATATAAAGGTTATTTTATGGAATTTTGAAATTGTTCATAATTGATAATTTAAAATGTCCAAATTAAATTTCTTAATATGAGAATTCATTTGAACCATATCAAAATGAGATTATATAAATTGATATGACGAGGATTTGAATAATATGAAATATGTGATATTTTGATTATATAAAATGCTTACATATTAGAAATGACATATAACATTTTTATATTTCAAATATCATGTATATAATAAAAATGGAAAAAAGTATAATATGAAGGAGTTCATATTAGAAATAAATATAAAGTAGTTTTATTTATTTAATTATGGAATTTCCATAATGCATTTATAAATTATAATGTGTTTATTATTTCATAAATCTTTAATCATTTATAAATGATTCTCTCATGTATATATTTATGAAATTTTCATTTATGTAGTTTTATATCCTACATTATTAACATATATAATTTTTTTATATTTATCGATGGATGTATATTTTGGTTTAAAGTGTTGAAATACAAATTTTAATTTTTATACATGCATCTAAAGAGTTAATAACCCAGTATAATAATTGATTTAAAATTATTGTACTTTTTTCATACACTTTACAAGATTATGACCTTAAATTTAGAAGTTAGTTGTAGTTTATATGTCATGAACCAACCCAGTTCGACCCCGACTCTGTCTCCTGGCCTGATTAGCGACATTGCATGATGGGTGTTTGTGATACCCACGAGTTGGAAACTAGTGTCGAGCATCAATAAAGTAATAAAAAGGGAATTATTTCTCCAAAAATTAAATAAAATAAACTTCAGAAACAAAAAAAAGATTCCCTATATATATAACCATATTCAAACATAGCATCCTTTATATAAGAATCTAAAAATAAAACTGAACGATACAATAAAACCAAAACTAAACCAGACAACCAAAAAACTCCATGTGACCCTGAGGGTCACTCTCTGATACCAAGAACCACTGCCTCCCCCAACAATCAAGGAAAATATAATTCCAGCACCACAAGCTAAAAACAAGAAGAAACTATAGGAATGAGTATTAAAACTCATTAGGATAGACTAAATAATCTATTCCCAATGCAATTCCTTTATAACTAAAGAAAAATAAAACACATGATTGAAACAAAATATATAATGTAATATTTTCTACACATTTTCCATATCAAAACAAATCATGGTCCATTGCCCACTTTTTTACTATCAAAACCCCATTATTTTATAAGGTGGAACATATGCATTTGGTAAGAGAAAGGTTACATTTCATTTATAATGGAATGAAAGGGTATAAAACATTACAAAAGCTTTTTTCATAACACATTGAAAACCGTTTAATCATTTTTTTCATAAAACACACTACTCATGAAGTAATCACACCAATCATTCAAGAGGGGAAATGAAAATAATCATATAAGAGTAACCAGCCAATAACATGTCACAATCATTCACTTAAATAAAGTAAGTTTCAATAGAAATGGGTTATCCTTGAAGATAATGAATAATCCATAGAATACCAATACATGAAACCTATTCTCAAAATCATACCTCACATGATGAAATAAAAATCACCCTAAATAGCCCCATCCATCCTTGCTCAGGATAGACCGAGGGGAAAATCCCACACTAATAAACCCAATATATCATCCTACTATGGGTCACCACCAAATGCATAATCTATCTAGTGTAGAAATTGTTCTCAAAATAATTCACTCTATAATCTAGGTTCCCATGGCTCACATATAAATGGGTGATCCAACCATTTGAAACTAATAATCCAATCACATTCAGACAAATTACAAATTCAATAAAAGGCCTCACCCCAAGCCACCCCAAGGATTCATCTCTTGCCTTAAAAATCATCGATCATAAAGAAGTCTATGTAAAATATCTCCCCTTCCATACAAGTAAATAGGACATTTGGATTCTACAATGAGTGAATCACACCCATTAATATATAAAAAGCAATATAATAATCCAAGGAGGGTTTTAAAAATTATCATTTTAACTATTTTCAAAAAAAATTCAAATTGGCCACGAACACATTTCACATAAACATCATACTTTGATGAAAAATCACATTTCCTTAAAGTGGGAAAATATACCCTTTTCTATTTCACAACAATTTAAAAAAAATACATTAAAGTACTCACATTTATTTTTTAATCCAAAACAATTCTTATCGAAATACCAAATGGACTACTAATTATCAATACACGCTAAACCAAATTTGAAAATAAAATAGACATTCCATTTATATTCAAACCCCTTTGAGAGCCCATTTAAGGAAGATGAATCATCATTTAAAAAAACATGAATTAATTTTTATTACCAAATAATGCCTTAAAAATAAAAAATACACATAAAATCCATTCCAGCATTTTCTCAAACACATGGAGTGCACAATATAAAAAAAATATCTATTTTATCATAAAACGAGATAGAAATAAACATTTTTCACACTAAAAAATTAATCCAAGGATCACATGTAAATAGTTAATATTCAAGTAAGGTTATAAAAGAATGAAACCAATTATTCTTAAATTCAAATTGCATATGTAAAGGGGAAGCTACCTCAAAGCCATGGTGGGTTGACAATGCACAATCAAAACCACTCCATGAGGGTTCCAATTTCCCAAATATACCATGAGAAATCCAAAAAAACACCCCAACATAAATTGAGGAAAACATTAACTATATATCCACATAAACATGGGAGATGAGAAACTTAAGAGAAAATAGAAGAAATGGGAAGAGGGAGATGAGAGGAAAGGATTACCTTGAGAAATTTTCCACCAAACAGGAAGAGATACATATATCCACACAACAGGAGGTTGTACAAGGCTTGAAGAATAAGGGGAGAGGCCCCAGAATGTTTCGTAAAACAAATATATGAGGAATTTTGTGGATTGGGGTTAAAATCCCAATAGGGAAAAAGAGAAATTACAATAAAAAATTAGTTATGGGAAACTCAAAGGGTTTTCCCACACATATTGGTTAACCCTGATCCAACCTTGTGGAATTATTCTAGCATGTGATATTACCTCCCCACACGCATCTTGCATGGTTTGTGTAACCGTTCATAGGTTGTGCACTATCAACTAGAAACACCATAATCTCACACATTTTCCTGGAGCATGTCACACAGTTTTCTCAAACTCTGCACAAACCATTCATAGGCTACTTCTAAGATCATAAACTCAACTTCACTCTAATAATTCACAAAAGAACTGATGAATAACTATACGGTCAAAAATGATCAAAGAAAAATAGAAAATTTTAATCCCTCTGAAACCCAAAACTCAAACCAAAAACTAATATCCCTAAATGAACAAGAATATAAATTTAAAATTGAAAAAAAACTATGTGTGACGATTCTCCCCACCATTAAAACATTCTACCCCTGGAAAGGAAAAACATTTTCCAGCTGATTGGTCAATGACTAAGGACTTCATATCTATATAATACAACCTCTTAAACCAACATCAAAACCACTTCCAAATGGAAAATTCACCTTTTTCCCGATATAGAAAATGAAACTTGAACCACTTCCAAAAAATGGATGGGAAAACTCAAGGTACAACTCCCACATCCATGATTTAAACAAAACTATTGGGAATACATCAAAAATCCCAACACTTACCCAAAATAGAAGGGAACTCAAAACTAGATAACATTAAATGAAACTATATGTTTCCCATACATCAATAGGAAATATATAATATTACTAGCACAAGACCCATGAACAGAATCCCCACCATTAGAAAACAAATAACACTGATTTCTCAAAGAATAAATTTCAATGAGACCCATGGTAGGTCTCCCCACTATTAAGAACCAACTGGCATAAATAGACCTGGAAACATCCCCGCAATAACGAAAAACCCCCACCACAAGGGGTGAAGACTAAAGGGGGCCAATGAAAGGAACTATAATCCAAAAGATAACTAACCTACAACTCATCACGTCTATATGTCCACGAAATGAAGCCATACTTAATTCACTTGGTCCATCCACCCAAGGAAAACTCATCAGAAACATTAATCCAAAAAGGAAAAATAAAAAACATTGCATGATGGATAAGTCCAAATCACACTTTAAAACAATATTGAATTCGCAGAAATATAGATACCAACATAGTATCATAGAAACTGCCTCACAACAATGGTTGAGAAATGATCTAAGATAAACTCCCTACAGCCTTTGGTTTATTTACTATGTGCTAGCTTCATTCTGAGTCCTTTAGTTGGAGCCCTAATTTTTGAATCATCCACTACCTCATAGTCAGGTGCTACTAATCCCTAATAGGAACTCCTTTTGGTTTCAAAATAATCTATATAGCACCACAGGTAGTAATAAAATATTATAACACACCATGAAACTAACTTTCTCAAAAAACTCAATTTTACCAAAACAAGGACTTGGAAGATGCACACACCATTCATTCTCACTCTAAACAATGATAATAATGAACATGGAACCCAAAGCATTACACAAAACACCAATGAGCATAATATCCAAAACTGAAAATATCATAATTATAGTAATTAATTTTACATAAATCCCAAACATCTATCTACACCAAAAAATGGGTTGGGGTATCCTTCAAAGAAGTGGTTCTAACTTCTGAAACATGAGAATGAAGTCGTCATGTTGATCAACTAGAAATATTTCTAATAGGGAATCACCCATAACTTCTTCACTATTATTTATAAAATTTTTATGGGATGAATAGTTATAAATAAGAAAGCTATGAGCTATATCAAAACCTACACATGAACTAAAAATCACAAAGAACATACACTTCCACAATGAGAAACTAGATCATAGATTCCGAAAACCTTTCTAGACACCCACTAAACACCACTTAAAGACTAGAATACCAACAAAATTTCTATCTTAGAACAGTACATAAACATCACCAAAAAATAAAGAGAAATAAAAAAATTAAACTACTCATTATAAACATAGAAAACAATCCACACATTCATTGGAAAACAAAAACCAATATTTCCATCTTTAAAGAACTATTGAAAAAAACACAATCTTGGGGGATTTTCATACTCACCAATGGTGTTCAACAGAGTCTCGCTCACAAGAACATTTCCATCCTAATCTAGGAACATATCAACTCTTACCAAAATGTCCACTCATCAACCAAACCAATCCAGGTCACTCTTCACTGACACCATCATCCAACCACTTCCCACACATATCCATGCATGCAATCACCGATGGAACATAACAACGGTGAAAAATAACATTCTCATTTTCCAAAACAAATCATTCAACCTAATTTATATATTCATGAACTCATCTAAAGGATCACTAACCACTAAGTTAAAACCCATTTTCATATTCTATATTTTAATCCACTTCACAATACTAAAAAACAAAAATCCAACGAATGTTCATCCAAAAATTTAATTTTTTCCATTTAAAACATTTTTGTGAAACCCAAAAAATTTCATTCCATCAAAATCATTTGATCAAAAATCCACCCCTTTTCTATTTACTATGCACTCCAAAACAAAAAACTTTTTTCCAATAGTCATTCTCCCTAAACCCCATGTTTTGATTATAAAATTCCAATATCATTAAATCATTTTCATTTTATCCCATGAGGTCATTTTATAAAAATTCATGTTTATAAATTCTTCCACAAGGTTAATTATAAAAACCCTTTTTCCCAAATTACAAAAATCTATATATTACCACTAAATCCCTATTCTCACAATTCCAACATGTGGGTCTTCAAAAAAATTCATAATCAATTAATACTCACAGAAACACACAAGGGAAACTTATATTGATAGGTGACTTTTTCATATGGTTAGTGGCCATATTCCAAACACAACACCATCATAAAGAGACTTAAAGAACCATGTCAAGGCTTCAAATAGCTTGACAGCCCTTGAAATCTCATTGAGACCACTAGTCCAACTCCCATTTCATATCTGAAAACCCAAATAATCAACAAGAACTAGAAATGAACCAACAAAATTTAACATCCCATTGAAACCTGTTGATCAGATCGAGCAAGGGTTCATGACGTCCTTCGCGTTAATACCTCTCAAGTCCCAAAAATCTGACCCCATCTACATTGAAATCCCCAGGTAACAAAGGAAACTCTATAAAGATTTTTCCTCTAATAATGACCTGATATAATAGAATTTTTTTTACAAAACAGCCTAGTCCAACCTCAACCTAGTCACCCAAAATGATTTATGGAAAGTTCTAAAGGGCATTCCCAATCCCCATAATAATGAGTTTTGGGAATGAAAAGAGTAATAAAAATGGAATTATTTCACCCAATAATAAATAAATAAACATGATAAATAAAAAAATTATCCCAATAGATATCACTATATACAAAATGAACATTCTTTATTCAAGAATCTAAAAATAAAACCAAACTAAACAATAAAACACAAACTGAAACCTGACATCCCAACATTTCTATGTGACCTCGAGGGTCACTCTTCGATACCAAGAACTATGATCACTGATGGTGATCAAGTCCAATATAATATGTACACAAAAAGCTAACAAGAATATGAAACTATAGGTGTGTGAATAAAAACACAGTAGGCTATCCCGAAGAATCTATTCCCAATAAACTTCCTTTAAAATAAAAGAATCATCAATCTCAATTTTTAAATGCAATATAAAAAGTAACATTTTCCACACATTTTCCATATAAATAAATAATGGTATGTTCCCCTTTTTATCAATTTAATACCAAATTCGTTTCTAGTGAGGAACTATATGCATTTTTGATGATAAAGGTGACATTTCATTTATAATGAAAATAAAGGGTGTAAAACATTTCCAAAATAATTTTTTGTAACACATGGATTTTTTTATCATTTTGGAATAAATCCAAACCACTCAAGATGTAAGAATAATAATCATACTACAAGGTAAATGGAAGAAAACATACTATAGTAACTATCCAATAACGTATCATTGTCATTCGCTATAAGAAACTAAGTTCCAATAGACACGAGCGAACCTAGGAGATCATGAATGATCTAGAACATACTAGTACATGATACTAATCCCCAAAATGATTCCTCACATGATGAAAACAAAGGGACCATAAACACTATTGACCACCCGAATTCAGGACAGACAGTGTGGAAAATCGCGAACAAATTAACCTAGTATATCCACCTAATATAGGACACCTGCTAGTGAATAATCTATCTTGTGTAGCAATCGTTCTGAGAAATTTCTCTAACTATGCAAGGTTCCCATGTATCAACTATATAGGGGGTTATCCAACTAATTCAAACAGTGAATTCAATCACATATATATATATTAATAATTCAACAATAGGCCTGACCCTGAGCCGACCGAAGGATCTATCTCTTTCTTTAAAACTAATCGATCACAAAAGAGTCCATACTAAGGATATACAATTCCATAAAAGTATATGAATCATGAATATTACGTCGTGATGAAATCCCACAAAATAACATATGCAACGTAAGAGAATCATCCAAGAAGGGTTTTCATAAGAAACATTTTCACTATTTTCACAAAATTTCCAAACGGGCCTCAACAACATATCACATAAACATCATCCTTTAAATAATCAAACACATTTACTCAAAGAGGGAAAATACACCCTTTTCTATTTCACAACCATTTGGAAAAAAATCCATCTAATTACTCACATTTCATTTTTAATCCAAAACCATTCTTATCAAAATGTTAAATGGGCCACTAATCGTCAGCACACACCAAACCACTTTGGAAAACCAAATACCCATTCCATTTAAAACAAAAACACTTTTAGAACCCATTAATGGAATCCAAATAATCATTTCAAATACCATGAATTCATTTATTATACTGCACAATGATTTTTAAATCAAAAATCACAGACAGAATTCAACAAGGAATTTTCTCAAACAATTGGTGTGCACAATATAACAAAACAATACATTTTATTACAAAAAATGTAGAAATAATCATTTTCACTGCCAAAAATTATTCCAATGATCACAATTAAATATTTAATATCCATGGAAGGTGTGAAAATTCTGAAATATATAATTCATCAATTAAAAATGAAACTGTCAAGGGAAATCTACCTCAAAACCAAGGCGCATTAACAACGCACAACCAAAAACACTCCACGAGGGTTCTGATATACATGATCTACCAAGAGGAACTCTAACAAAAAATGACCCCCAACAGAAATCAATGGAAACATTAACCCTAGATGAACATAACCATCTAAGAAGAGAAACTCAATAGAAAGAGGAATATAGGGGAAGAGGGAGAAGAGAGGAGAGAATTACCTTGATAAATTTTCCAAAAAACTTGAAAAGATCCTTAGATCAGTGCCAACAGATGGAGTAAAAGGCTTAAGGAATAAGAGTCGATTCCCCTTAGGGTAACATTTACTATAGGGGGGAGGAATGGGGTTGATTAGGGTTAAAATCCTCAGAGCATAAAAGATATATTTCACTAATTTTATGTGTTGGGAAACACACATTGGTTGGCTGGACAGTTTCGTAAAATGTGTGCCAACCATGAATCATGGTTCTACCAGGAGATAGTGGATCCCCACATGATTACCATATTGTTTTTATAATTTTGTGTAGGTCATGTCCCCTCAAATAGAATCACCATAATCTGGCATGGTTTCTTAGATCATGTCACATAGTGTCCTCTAGCCATGCACAAACCATACACAGGCTACTACCAAGCTCAAAAACATGACTTTTCTCCAGAACTCCTGAATGTACTGAAGAAAAACCATGGGGTCAAAACTGGAAAAGAAACACCTAAAAATCTTACCACTATCACACATAGAATATGATAGAAAACTACGATCCCCAAATGAATAGGAATAGAAGGTGAAAATGGAAAATTGGGTTTGAAACTATACATATTATGTGTACTAATTATGATTGAATTAATCTATCTATTAAGTAAAAAACTATGGGTATAGGTATATTGACTCAGACTGGTCATTGTCCTATGAGCTTAGGCTATGTCTAGAAGTATGGCGGTTGACTTCCCATTACCCCATGCTTTCTCTCATAAGTTTTTTTAATTTAAAAAAATTACTCCTTTACATGGAAGGGTTTCATATATCGTAAGCATAGGATGCATTTGGATATATTTAAATATAATAAACATCAAATTTTGGTTGGTAACATACTCATTGGGTTTTGTATGGGATTACAAATCATTATTGTTTAAACTAGTTGATTTAGTGGAAGGAATAATATTAAAAACTAAATCATTGGTATTCTGTATATGTCTGATGTGAAAATATTAGATAATATTTTGAGAATATAAAATACCATGGAAATAATAAGTGTTAGATTCCTTCTAAGTGATCACATTTCAAGACCTCTATCATTCCACCCAATAGATTCTACCAATGTTGGGTTCCCATGGATTATATTTTGTAAACCATGGTAGAAGTCACTAAACCAAAGAGTTCTGTAACAAATTTCTATTTTGGCCTTTAGATTACACTTATATGAGAAACATTATGAGAAAGGATAGAAAACAAATAATGTTGATTTAATCCATTTGATGGACATAGATAAATATTTTATCCACTCATAAATCTAAAAATTATATCTGCTATATTTTCCATAATTTCATTATAATATAGATAATTAATTAAATTAATATCGATAAGAACTCATTAATTACTAAAATATTTTTCCTTGCAAATGGATATGATGATATTTAAAAGGGGTCATACTTATAGTCAGAGAAATTTTAATAAAAGTAATTATCAAATGAATATAAAACATGACCCTCATATGATAAAATACCCTATTTTATTTAAAATATAATCATCATTATCCAATGTAACATTGAAATCAATCCTTGAGAAAAAAAATCTTAATAGAAGAAACATCATCCATCCATCCAATGGCCCGAAGGCCTTCATTTTTATTGTTTTTTTATAATCCACCTTTCAATGGGTGAGTTGGAACCCTTACAAGGCCCATAGGTGTAAGTATTACATGGACCGTAGGCCGTAGAGGAATTCAATTGGCCATAGGCTTCAAAAATTACATACAACCCAGACTAACTACTTGGAATTTCTCCTCCTCTACATCTTCATCGTGAAATTAGATATCCACCATCGTGTGACTGTTTGGCTAGGCATTACCGTGCATGCATAAGCATGTCCAAATGGAAGGTTCCATACCTTCTCATTCTTGCAATCCGTTTAGATTCTACTGTGGTGATAGCTCTTTTCTCATTCTCCTTGTAGAGCTTCTTCCTCGTAGGTCGTCTAGTTTTTATATGCACTTAAGGTGGCCCGAAGGCCTTGAGGTGGCCTGGAGGTCTTACTACCCCGAAGTCATGGGTTGGATGAAGGCCTTAAAGGACTCGGGGACCAAATTGGTGGCCCAAAGGCCAAAACGGTGGCATATTCCTGGCTGCTATAGTACTGCACAGTTCCCGCTATAGTACCTACTGCAGTACTGCTATAGTAACCCAGAAATAATGTCTCCGCCTATATTTTATCTCGGGTCTCCCAAATGCACTTATGGAAGAAAAATTATTTGTGTTAGTACAAAACCTTCCTGATTAACTAACTATTTTTTTTCCTTCAAGAATATATATATGCCTATGAAAATCATAAATGGATTCACTTAAGGGTTGAAATGAATTAAATTCAAGATTACTATTTGAAATTTAGTCTCAAAAATGTACTAGATATGATTGGGTTCCTTAAATAATTTGAGGGACTACGGGTTCATTTATATCTTGATCTGAATATGAAAATAATTCTATAATTTTTTAATAAATGTTTCCAAAATTTATATGCGTTTAATAAATATGTACCCTATTTCTTAAACTATGGAGGATAATTGGATTGGGTATCTGATGTCTAGAATCAAGTGTTGTATTGATATTGCAAAAGGGTAACATTTTAATCCATAAGAAGAATACCGGATGGTCGAATTGTTATCCTATGTAATTATAACCTACATAATGTATTACGAATGGGGGAAATTTTATATTAGATTAAAATTCCCCATTATAAATTAAGGTGTTTTAGAAACTACATATAGATTCCACATCAGGTATTGATGTATTAGAAATAAATTCTTCTATTTTTAAGAGCATATGATACAAAATGTATTCAAATTTTTTTAAAATATAATAAAGTTAAAAAATATATGAATTGATTGAGCTATAAATTATTTTTAGAGTTCATCTGATAGAGAGAAATAAATGTGGAATGGATGATCCTTAATACTTTAAGAAAAATGTATCATATCGTGTCTAAATAAAAAATGAAGGATGATCCTCTATTGGATATTTAAAATTATAATAATACTTACCATTAATTTTAAAATTTAGTTAAGTAGAAATTTAGTATTAACATAGAAGAATTATAAATATTTTAATTTTAAATCGTAAAATGTTTAAAGATTAAATACCTTGTACACATACGGGGTTTAATAGTGTTTTATTTCAGGAATGAGGAGTGTAGTTAACTTGCTTCGAAATTTATGTTTTCTTTGAGGGTAAAATTTTAGAATAGACACTCACTAATGTTAGATGTCTAGAATTTTATGGAGGAAACATAATTTTTTAGACTATCTATTGATTTTTTTCAATGATAAGAGTCCATTTTTTATTATTGATAGCGAGAAATTCTGTTTATCGTTTTTTATATTGAAGGGTGTTAGTATTTTTACAGTTTTGAGATGGAAGTGATTAAATGGTCCTTAAATTTTCATCCTAACTAATAGTTTGTATTGGTTCCAATCAGGGATTCATTATCATTTATTTTGATTATGTTTTTTTATGATCCAAATCCTGTGGAAATATAGAGGGTTCGTAGATACCAAATTAAGATCAATTCAACAACTAAAAGTGGAATTTGACCTTATGTATCCAAAATATATAATTAAATTGATGGGTATGTTCCTCCACCTATTTTCATTTGGATAAAAAATAACCCATTAATATTTATTCAGGATTTAATTGATGTGACTATTTCTAAATTTTATGATTATTTTATAGTTCATGAGCATATAAACAATAATATTTTTATATAATGTAAATAAAAAGTATAATGATATTGCAGTCTCATAGGAGACATTTGATAAAATTTAAATGATACAGAGAAGATTATTATAACCCCAATAAAATCCTGGAATTTAAAAATAATGAAATGGTTTAAGAATTGTTTATATTATAGGAAGTAATATATGAGTCATAAAAAAATTTATTAGCTCAAAGGAAGTTCCATTAGAAATCATTGAGCTCATTGAATGAGAAACTTTTTACACAAATATTATTCACTAAGAAAAGATGGTGTGGATAAGCATAGAGGTCTAGAAATATTGATTTGAATGGTGTTTAAGATGAGATTCCTTGTAAGATTGTTTACGTTTTTCAGAGTATAACAACCTCCTATAATGTGATTATAAGTCTTTTAAAAGTGGTGTGCACAATTAATTTTCTTAAATGTTAGACTAATGGAGAAAGAAAATTTTTTATGACAAACAATAGAGGAATATCTAGAAGAGTTTTCTTCCTCAGAATCGAAAACAATCCCCTTATCGAATATGGCCATTGTCACAAAATATGAGTACCTAAAAATACTTATTTCTAAGAGAATTTTTTTTTTGATATGGGTTTTCTTTAACTCCGTATATATATGAGATGTATTTTTTTGTATATTATATCATATGATATTGGTGTCTCGCATGGTATGACATTTATAAAACTATGGCATATTGAATACATTGGTTAAGTATATCATAAGGTCAGCCATAAATATATTTTTCATAACCTTAATGAATATCAAATTGTATGATATATATATATATATATCACAGGTTTATTAAAATTGTATATTCATATTCTACAATTAAAAAATAAAATAAAACAATAAAAAATAATGTTTGATTCTATTCCATGTAATTTCCATCTTTGATTATAAATGTATCATACATTTAAATGTATATAAATATTGTATCAAGTAAATTTATATGTTAAATTCATGCATTGGTCATGATTTACAAATGTTTTAACTGATACAATACTCATATGTTATATACCATATGAGTAATTACGTGGAAGGCTTGAGGAGAATCCTCAAGGGCTGTATAAAGAAGAATAAGGCCATGAAAATGGAATACATGGTTCTTATCAATTCCAAATACATGAAGATATCATTCTCTTTATTTATTCTTTATAATGGTATTAACATACCATGGGAGTTATGGATAATCCCACCTAAATATTGGGTGATTCATGTCAATTTATGGATACACATCATAAGAAGGGTTCCTTTCGATGCTTCTTAGGGATATTTAAAAAACTAATTTATAAATATAGTATATTCAACCAAATTTGATATAAATTAGACACATATTTTCTCAATGTTATTTATGCATTGTTTTGATTTCACATAATGGTTATCCTCTTTTTGGTTTTCTTAATGTCTTTCATTGCTTAAACAAGTGTTATTTGATCATTAAAACACAATAAGTGGTATTGAATCATTCCATACATTAAATGATTCATTAAATCAATTCAAAAATATATAAATTAGTAATATCTAATTGATATTTAATGTAGTTATATAGGTTTTCCATTATGTATTGGATATCTTGTTTGCTATTTCTAAATATGAAACTAGTCTTGAAGTGTGTCTCATTTTATGATATTTGATATTATAAGTTGTGATATGATCACATAATATGATATAGATTATAATAACATACAATATTGTTTAAATCCTTTGGTTATTGATATAACATAATGTATAATATGGTGAATCATGCTGGATAATAGTGTTGAATACCTTAACTAGAAATGAACAATATTATTTACCTAGGGATATCGGAGAGTGTCATATATTATGACTCTCATGAACTAAAGGTATAAATCATGGATTATGATAGATAATGATATCATAATTTATGATTGTGAGTGCCTGATTTATCTATCATAGGCCATGACATACTAATCGTAAGGCACAATATCGGTTTTGAACTAAGTCATATCTAATGTTATATCGTATCTCATCAAATACGATATGAAGGAAACAAATATTTTTTCAATTTTAAAATTGTGAATTTAGTTATATAGTTTTAAGTTGTTTAAAATTTTAGAAAAAACTTATTTTTGGATATTTATTTAATTTAAAAATAATTTATAAATCAATTAAATATAATGTGTTTGTAATTAATTAATAAATTTTTGTGGAAAATTTATTAAATACATATTCATATTAGTAATTTTTTATATTAAAATACCTTGGTATTATATGAAATGAATTTTAATTTAGATATATAATTTTTATATAAAATAATAACCTAATTTATAAAATTTTTATGATTATTAAAATATGATAAAACAAAAAGCAGTCTAATTTGACATTTCACATTGTTTATAATTGTTAATTTGTAATATTTAATTAAAAAGTAATTATTTGAGAAAATATTTGAACCATATAAAAAATATATTTGGTTAATTCAGATGATCAAGGTTCGAAAAATATTAGACCTGTGATATGATGATTATGTTACATGTTTAAATAAAAGATATGAAATACAAAGTGTTTATATTTGAAATATCAAATATTTAAATAAAATTACATATAAAGGATAATATGAAAGAGTTCTTGCTAAAAATATATATAATTTTTTATAATTTTGTAATTATAGAATGTTCATAATGCATGTATAAATTATAAAGTGATTATAATATATTTGTTTACCAATTCTTCCAAAATTATTATCTCAATTATAAATTTATGAAATATTCATTTATTTAGTATTATCACCTGCTTTATCTAGAGTTAGAAATTATTTATAATATTAATGGAATCATGCTTTAGATTATAGTCATAAATAATTTTATAAATTTTCAAACATGAATCTCAGGATTTACATGTTGGGTATGATAAATTATTTATTACTTTTATAGCTTAACATTGGCATAAAAAATGTTTTGAGCATAAATATAGAATTTAATTATAGTTTATATATTTTAGGTTAATAATTAGGATGGAATTTAGGTCTCTCTTGATAAAACAACCATGGGTGTAGACACTACACATGACTAACTAAAAAATTAATTTATCCATGTTTTAATTTATTGGTAGTCATGTTTAAAAATGTATCAAAATTTTATTATTTGTGTTTCATAAAATCACAGTGAAATGAGGTGTGGAAAAATTTAATCAATATTCAAAAAAAACATACCCATATTTCTAGGAAACAGTTGTAAATCTCCCAGAAATTTACCGATGTTTTTTCAAAATAAGGGTATATATTATTTTGATTAATTTTTTTAATCGTATTTTATTTTACCATGTGTTCTATTCCTCCCACTTTCTACCAACACCCTATAATAACCCCCGTTGTCCCTATAACACCCAGAGTTATAATATTTTTATATTATGAATGGATTCATGCTTTAGATTATAGTGTTAAAAACACATATAAATTCTCATATATGCATCTAAGGAGTTACATGATAGGTAAGATAAATAATTTAGTTCTTTTCTAGGTTAACCCTGGTATAAAAAGGATATGATATTGATTATAAAAGTTTATTATAGATTATATATTTTAGTTCTAATAACTATGATGGAATGGATGTATCTCTGGGGAAAATGACCATGAGAGTAGGACCCACACAAGAGTCAATTGAAAATTTCATTTATCCATGTTTCTATTTAATGTTAGTCCCGCTTAAATATATAAGTTAATTATATTTTATATTATTAATTGGTTTATGCTTTAGCTAATAGTGCAAAAATATTATTATAAATTTTCATACATGCATATAGGGAGTTACATACTATGTATGATAACTGATTTAGTGATTTTATAGGTTAACCTTGGATAAACAAAATAACCATCATTAATATATAAGTTTATTATAGTTTAAATATTTTTTTGTAATAATTATGAAGAAGTTGATGTCTCTCCTGAGAAAATAACCATGGGTGGAGGTACTACATAAGAATCAATAAAATAAATGCATTTAACCATGTTCTTATTTTATTTTAGTCACATTTGTAAATGTATCTAAAATAATTACAAGTGTTTCATAAAAAACTAGTGAATGATGGTTTGGTTAAATTAAATCGTATTTTTAACCAAAACAACCAAAATTTCTATTAAACACACATAATTAACCCCGTACATTACCCATGATTTATAGAAACATGGGTTGGAATTTATTTATTAACCAATAATTTAATCATATTTTCTTTTACCCTATGTTCCAAATCCCTTACAAGCCATTGAAACCCTCACATGGCCCCCTTGAACCTCTGACAGGTAGACATAATAGAACCCACCCAACCTAGCCCCTGGATCCCCTCCTTCAAGGTCCCCCATTCATTGATATTCCAATACCCTAACACATTCCACCTTCCCCTTCTAGATTTAAATCGTCTCAAATTAGTTCATGGACCTAACCATGAAATTGGGTTTTTGGACCAAAATCATGTGATGGGATTTTTGATTTTTTTACGTAGTTGATGCTCCTTATTCTTCATTTATATATTTAAGCTAATAATTACTATATATATTTAAAATATATAAAAATATTTTTACTATTATATTTATTATATAGATTTATTATCTGATATTTATTAATTATATAAATATGCATAATAATATAAAAATAACTTCTGAAAGAATTATGCATATTTTAAATTTTATTATAATCAAATTAGAATATATTGTATACAATTTATGGAAAATAATTATATAAATAAAATTATAATTTTTATTACACACATATATATAATATTTTTTATGATACTTATTATATATAATATTGATGTTTTATATTTTTAATTTGAAAATAATTAATTTTACATCAAATTCTACAGGAAAATATCCACTATAATTTCATTTTAGAAATTTCAGATGAAAATTTTTGTTTTGTATTTCTAGTGGATAAATATAACTGAAATTTAAAGTGAAAATGAAATTTGTATTTTAAATTTTAACTTCAAATTAAAATGAATATATATTAATACATAAATAAAAAATTCAGTATTTTAATTCAAATTTGAAGTGAACGTTTTCATTAATAAATTCTAGTGTGAATTTTAGGGATTCTTGATAGTCTATAAACACTTTATAAATCATGTGTAATAAAAAACATTCCTCCCAAGATCCACATATATACAACTAAATATTAAGAGTAATGTAAATGTGTGTACCTATCACCTTAATAACATTTAGTGCAAATATCAACATTAATGTTTTAGTGTAAATTTTCATTCAAATTTACAATGGGAAATTTTTGTGTATAATTTTCACTATACATTTCAATTTAAAATTAATAAGCCATGTTTTCACTGAAAATTGAAAAAAAATCTATATATGATGACAATTTTTATTGCAAAACAAAATACAAATAGAAATAAATATATGTATGGTAATATTATATTATATATTTCAAGTGAAAAGTTACATTTTAAATTGTAGGTGTGTTTATAAATTGATCCACAAAAATTTTCATTGGATTTTTTTATTTTATATTTAGACTACAAATCCCTACTAAAATAAATCTGTACTAATAAATTTCAATGTAAATTGTCAGTAAAACTTTTAATGCATGTATATGTACATATAAATATATATATGTGTGGGTGTGTGTGTGTGTGTGTATCCATAATAATATTAATATACAATTTAATTTTATGTGAAAATTTACACTGGAAAATCACAATATCCCATTGATAATTATAAATCATTAGATTAAATTTATACATGAGATTTTATTTTGAGTGGAAATTTCAACAAAAATTTTATAATAGTTTAACTAAAAATTTACCATAAAATTTATAAAATAAATGAATAATTAATTTTTCAGTACAAATATATTAGCACATTAAAAAATGTAATTTTTCATAGAATTGTTGAACTGTACATTTCCTAGGGGTATTTCCATTTCAAACATTCATTGAAAATTTCTAGTGAAAACAGCCACCATAAAATTCCACAAAAAACATCAATTAGTAGTTAATATTTATAACTTAAATTACAATGGAATTTTTTTGTACAAAAAAAATCTAAATTTTCATTTGAAATTTACACAAAAACCATTTGGGAAACTTTCCACTGGAAAGCATTAGAGAAAGTTTCCACTAGAAACTATTATTTCCAATTTCCATTAAAATTTACAATGGAAATTTTAAATGTATATTTTCAACTATACAATTACTTCTAATATCCATAGTGAAAATTTTCACTAAATATTTCCTATAAAGTTTCAATGTATGGTACAAATTTTCAATGAAAACTAAAAAACCATAAAGACAAACTTACAAATATAAATAAACATGGAATTATTAAATTTTAAAATAAAAGTGAAAATTTATTGTGGAAATATTTAGTATATATATAAAAACATAAAAATAAATTTTTATTGGATGTTTTTGTTATACTTTTATATGGTAAATCCCAACTAATATAAATCTATAAAAGAAATTGTGAATATTTATGGTACAAAATTTGAATGTGTACATATATAAATATATATATATATATATATGTGTGTGTGTGTGTGTGTGTCTAAAAATACACATATACAATAAAATAATAAGTAAAATTTTACACTAGAAAGGGACAGAATCCCATTGAAAATTATTAATGAAAAGACATAGTGAATGTTTAAATATATCAAGAGAATTTATATTTTTTTGAGATTTTATTTCTAGTATGATCTATTTTTAGTGTAAATTATTCCATGCATGTTGTTTCTAATAATTATAGATTTTAAATTTATTTTTGTTTTATTTCAATACCTAGGATCATAGGATGAATATATTCCTCAAAAAATTTCAATTCAAATTTCCACTTAAATTAAAAGTGAAAATATATTAATACAAAAATAAACAATGAAAATTGGATCCGGAAAATTACAGTGTAAATTTAAAAATTAAATTTTCATCTTAAATTTATTGTTTGGATTTTGACTTAAATTAATATTGAGAGTAAATCAATACATAAATAAATAATGAAAAAAATCCAATGGAAATTTCCTTAAAAAATTTATAATTCAAAAATCTACTCAAAATTAAAATACAAATATATTAAAATAGAAATAAAAAATGAAAACTTTCATTGAAAATGTGCATTAAAAATTTTCAATGGAAACATTTAGTGGAAATTTACAATTGAAAATTTTTCTTCTTATTCCTTCTTAAAAATGCGGATAAAGCTTCCAAATAATATTTATAATAATTACACATTAATTTTAATTAATTAAATTCTAAAATACATATATGTTTACATTTTTACTATAGATATATTAATACATGCCTAATGTAATTTCTATTGAAATATACAATGAAAATATCAACTAGAAATTTATTATAATATTTTTTTTTAAATCACAATTAAAATTTTCACATTAAATGATGTTGAAAATAGATTAATATACACATAAAAAAGTAAATTTTCCCTAAAAAATAATAATTATTATCATTATTATATTTTCAATACTTATAACACAAAATTTCAAGATATAATTAAAATTTTCTTTTTAAAAAATGAGATAATTAGTTTTCGTGTAAAATTATGAAAAGAGATCTATAAACATTAATATCTCTAAACCATATTTATTTTATTTTAAAAAAAATGAAAAAAATTTTATATAAAAAAATTTATATAAAATATATATTAATTTTAAATTTTCACTGTAATTTTATAATTTAAATTTTTATTGTAAAATTAATTATAAAAAATATTAAATAAGTACATGTTTAAATTTCTAATGAGAATATATTAAAACATAAATATGTAATGTACATTTTCATAGTAATTCTTCATTAGAAATTTATATTGTAAATTTCCAGTTCATATTTACAATATTTACTATTATTATATATTTATTATAATTATTAAATTATTTTATTTATCAAAATTATTGATATTTTATAATAACTGTTTTATTTATCATTTTATTATTAGTTATTATAATGGTTTACATGGTGGGTATATGGTATCATCCACCAATTATTTCAAATGCAATGATTTGAATTTAAAAAAAATTAATTCAAAAACCAGATCTGCCACCACATCATGTTTTTTCTAGGTGGCGAGCCATCCCATCATGTACCTGACCCTGAGTTTCTAGTGCCAGACATGAGATGATAATTTTCATCTCCCTCCTTTCATTTCCCCCTATTTCCTATTTATATAAGCACCCAGCCCCGCCTTAATATTTAGTTTCACATTATAGGGCTCGAACCTGCAACATAGTTGATAGATCTCAACTCCCAAACTACTCATCTAGGAAAAGCCTTTGATATATAATTATGTTATATATATATATATTAACACAATTATTCTTATATATATATATATATATATTAATATATAAATTAATATATATAAATGTAAATTAAAATATATAAATATCGAAATTTATAATTATATTTATATTAATATATAAGTGTATATACAAAATTACTTTAATATATATATATATATATATATATATATTAATGAGTATTTATTTAGTTATTATCAATATATATAAACATTTATAAATATACATGTAAATATATATATATATACATATATATTAATGGTCATTTATTTAAATATTATTCATAAATTATATTTATATTTAAATTTTTTGTGTTTGTGTGTTCATGTGTAGGTATGTATGTATATATCTATGTGTGTGTGCATGTGTGTATATATATATTAGTTTTGTATCCATAAAATTTATTTTTAATCTAATTTACTACTCATATATATGTAAAATTATCAATATGTTTATATATAGATAAATATATTAGTATATATATTATCATAAATATACTTATAAATAGAAATATATATTAATGATTGTTTATTCAGTTATTATTAATCAATTATAATTCAGTTTTAACTTTTTTGTTTGTGTGTTTATATGTATATATATATATGTTTGTATCTATACATGTGTATATTAATTTTATATATGTAACATTTATTTATTTTTTCATATATAATAAAATCATATATATAATATTATTGATATGTTTGCATATATATTAATATATATATAATTATAATTATAAATTTATATATTCATATATAGATTTATGTGTGTGTGTATATATTATAATAAAAATATACTTAGTAATTATTAATTAATTATAATTGTGCTTTATCATATGTTTTTGGGATTATATGTATATTTGCATGTATCTATGTAGGTATGTATGGGTGCACATGTCTATATATATAAATATATATATAAAATAAACACCTTTTAATTAATTAATTAATTTATTCAAGTGTAAAAAAAATTGTTAAATGTAAATTATCAAAATTTAATAATGTTGAAACAAAAATCAACGCTAATTTACCAACAATATTTTTTAAATGTGGCTAAATTAAAAATTATCCTTCTTTTGAAATGTAGCTAAAAACTCAACTAATTACTTTTTTGTAGTGATTCCTCACTAACCTAGGCGATATATTTTATGTAGAAAAGTGGGGGTTGACTACTAATCACTCCATAGTTACTCTTGCGAAGATAAATGATTTTATATGATTCTATGCCACTACATGGAGGGTTTATATACCCCTTTCATAGGATTTATGTGGATATTTGTAAATATAGTGAGCTTTTAATTAGGGTTTGTAATATAATCTATGAGTTGTGTAAAGATTTAAACATTAATATGTTGTGTATTACTTGTTATCAAGTTCCCAAAATTTTTTTGTGTTTTTTGCTGGAAAAACCTCACATAAATGACTAATAACTTCTGCTTGTAATTTAATGAGTTGTATGGATAATTAGGACTTGAATGAAAATGGGTAATGTACAATTTATGTTACAAAAAATGATAATTTCTTGAGTTTGTTTGTGATGTGAAATGTGAGGGGGTCAATATATGATGTGTGGGTTTTTATTTTTTCCCGGTAGTATGGAATGGACGAATTACTGAATGTTGAAACTTGGGTTTGTTTTGAATAAAGGTAATGGTGGGTGGATAATTTAATATGGAAAGTGGAAAGACTGAAATAAATAGATGTAGGCTTTAATTTGAATATAATATTTTTTAAATGAGTGAATAAATACTACAATAAATTTGGGTGATATCCGGGAATGGTTTTTCTTTAAATATAAGAAATAATTGGAATAATGAATATAATTTTTACTAGGAATAGTAAATCTATACATTTTAAAATGAATGCTAAAATGAGAGGATAATGTTGTTTTTATGAATATTTTTGTTTGTTTTTTTGGAAGGTTTGGGTTTTAGAGGTTATAATGGTTGTGGATAGGAAGTGGTGACCTAAATTTGGAGAATTATTAGTTTTTAGGGATATTTCTGTGAACCCATATATTGGGTATTTTTTGTGACTATATATTCATGTATTTTATTTTTATTTCTAAAAAAACCTTATCGGAGTCTGGTATTTTATACTACTACCATTTTTTGTTCCAGATGTTTCCACAACAACTAGTTTGGTGAGGGTAGATGGTTGACTATCCCTCTTCCCCTCTCCCCCTTTAGTAATATATGGATGTGATGGCCTGATTTTGGTATAATCAAGAATGGTTTGGGAGTGTTTTGTGGTGTACCTCAAGAAGTGGTGATAATGGGATGATTTTTATATGGTATAATTCATGCATTGAAGGAATAGGGAATCCAGTCGATTCCCTTTATGTTCACAACACCAAATTACTCTAGTTTTGAGGTGATGTATGTAGATGTTATGTGATCATGATGTGAAGATTTGATATGTAGATCTTCTCGAATGGAAACAAGATATGATATCCCTTGTGATAATTGGGGTTTGGTTGGTTACGAACTGGCCCACAATACGTAACAAGGAATGAGAGTACATGACATTTTACGTTGAGGTGCGGGAGTGGAAAACCTATTGGGAAGTGGTTGTGGGGTCCCTTTGATTATATTCATATGATACTATTTTATTATAATCTGGATTGTATACATGGTGACTGGCCCTTGGTGATATGGGAATTGTTACTTGACCTATTGGGTGAATGTTAGATGTATTTTTTACTCACTATAGAATTAGTATACTTTAATCACCCTTTCACTAGAGTTCTTGGGGATGATTCAACTAAGTTTACATGTTATTCCCATTATATGTATATATAAACTAATTTTTAGGTGATAATGACTATTTTGGTGACCGAGCTAGATTGTGCTAACATGGATCTAGATTCACTGTTGGAGTTGTTGTATATAAGTCTTTTATTCTTTTATTTTGGAAATTTATATTTTATGATATGACATGTGTTGTTGTATTTATTTCTACTATATATTGGTTTATTTATATGATGTTGTGTTGATCAAAGTATCTCTTTTTATCTACAATCCTTTATATACATTGTGCATAAAATTTCACCCAACATTCTTTTTGTACCATTGATGCCTGTCACTGACCCAGATCCTATTAGAGGTGAGATTCAAGGGTCACTCCTCTTAATTTTTGGGCATGTAGGGGTATCAATGAAGGGTGGTCTTGATGTATATTTTTTCTAAATACATATATGAAAGAGATTTATTTTGTATTATATCATAGTATTTGATATTGGTGTGTTATATTCTATTTCATGTATAATCTCATGACATATTATGTGCTTCGTTTGGAAATATTATAAAGGGTGATATTGAGATATCACTTCATTTCCATAAGCCACGTCATATTATATGATATGTATATATAATAAGTGTTTTGATATATGTTAATAGAATTATATGATTAAAAAATCTATTAAATATTAATATATAACATTTGGAACTCTTCCAAATAATTTCTATCATTGATTTTTAATGTTTCATATGATAAAAACATGGGTGAGTTGAACTAAATTCATTTATATGACAATTAAATGCATCCATCAGGGATTTCAAATGTTTTTACTGATCCATTAATCATATGTTATGTAATGTATTATTAAATGCATGGAAGGATTGGGTATCCTCCTTGAGGCCAATATAAATAGGCTAAATACCATTTAAATAGCATCCATGGTTTCTATCAATTCTCCCTCCAAGAAGCTCTATTTCTCCCTCTCCCTTTTCTTCGAGAGGTACTATCATATCATGGGAGATAAGGAGAATCCCAAAAAAAATATTGGGTGGTTCTAGATATTCTATCGATATATACTAGAGGAAGAATTACATTGGCTACTTCTTAGTTATCTTCATGACAATATGGTTTTAAGATAGGATATTTACCCAACTTCTGTGTAACATACCCACATTTGTTCCTCATTTTGTTTAATCTTGATTTCAGTTTCATAGAAATATTTGGTTTTAGGTTTATTAATGAATTTCAATAATTAAATAAGTGTTATTCAATCTTTAGAAATTAATCTATGGTATCAAATAATTCTAGGCCTTAAATAATTCTTGTGGAAAATGAAGAAAATATTGATATCACAAAGAATATCATAAGCTACGATATGGATTCTCCTTTGAAAAATTGATATCCAATTTGGAATTCTATAATGAGATTTAATTTTTGTACTTGTCTCATTTTACAATAAGTGATATCATAAGAAATGATATTATCACAAAATATGATGTTGTATATCACAGATTATGGTGTAGTTAAAATTCTTTGGTTATCAATATATTACGATATAGAAAATGGTGAATCATATTATATGATTACACCGATTATAATATCCAAAAACATAACATTGTATGACCTTGAAAATATTTTTTTATGTCATAGAATATGGTTCCTACGAACTACATTTTGAAATTTCATATTAAGATAAATAATGATATCGTAATTTATGACCAATAGCTCACGATTTATCTATAATAGGTCATAATGTTCCAATATTGAAGTGTTTATCAATTTTATATTCAGTTTCATCTTTTGAAATTGATATGTTTTTAAATATGATTTAACAATGAAAAATTGTTTTTCTATTTTCCAATTATGATTTGAATTATATAATTTATAAATTTTTTATATGGTTTGACCATATTTATTAACTGTAAATAACGGGATTCAAAACTAAATAAATTAAATCTTGTATATATGTATTGTTAATACATGAGGTAATATGGTGAGAAAAATCCACTTGAAAATTATTAGAATTTGATTCCATTTAAAGTGAACACATTTCATGAATCTGATTATTCAACTAGGTGGGTTACGCTAAAGTAGGGTGTATGCTGATTATATTCTATAAGGTATGTTGGAAATAGATAGCCCTACGATTCTTGTAAAAAAGTACCACCCTGAGATTTATTTTATACTTAGTAGGAAACATGATGAGATATGATACTAGTTAAATAATTTTGATTTAATCCATATTATGGGTTCGGCTAAAGATAACTCCACATGAATAATCATGAATAATATCTTATAACATTATAATAATGGCATGATAATATATATTAGTCATGATTTTAATGAAAAAAATGAACCCATTACATAGTGAAACATGTTTAACCCACTAATATATATAATGGAACTTGAAAGGGGTCATCATTTTAGTGGGATGATATTTGATAAAAGTTTCTAAAAATGAATGTAAAACATGATACTCATCTAATAAAAGATTATATTGTAAATAAAATTTCATCATCATCATCAAATATAATATTAATTTCAATCCTCTGGATGAAAAATCTTAATGGAATAAACTTTCGAGACTTGTATAGAATCTTTAGTATATTTATTAAGAAATAAATAAAAACATTATGTATGTGGAAAACCCATTCCTAATTAATCATTTTTTATGTTTCTCAACAATATGATCTAGATGCCTCTGATAATTATACAAGGAATCACTTAAGGTTTCAAAAAAATGAAATATTCTTGTATTAAATTTATTCTAAACTCGTGTATTCAATGCGATTGGGCATGTTAATGACTTGGAGGGAATATCATTTCATTTATATTTTGATCTAGATATAGAATTAAATTTATAATAATCATTGGAAATCTTTCTATAATGTGTATGATTTCAATAAAATATTACCCAATTATTCAATGTTTTGAGGATAACTGGACTCGGCATGTGATTTTTAAGGCCAAGGGTTGTATTTAGAGTACAAGTTTAAAGAATTATTCTATTAGAATAAGATTTAATTGTTTAATTGTTCTATAATTAATTAAAACCTACACATTATATTTAAAAGGAGGAAACATGCTTCCTTTTTATATAATTTAACATAATACCTAAAGGGGTTGAAGAACTTTATGGAGATTCCACACTATAAGAAAACTCAGAAATAAAGGAAATTTTTAGGTATATGCATTAACTTAAAAAACTTTTAGATGTTTTGTGATGGTTATATAAACCATTTTTTTAATGTTACTGGTAACTTAATAATATTGGTATTTTACATGTGGTGGTTCTTTATAATAACCATGGAATCACTATTTGGTGGTGTTCCTTAACCACAACTAAATAAAAACTATTTAGTGGTGGTTATATCTATTATTAAATCAATTAGTAGTTGTTTTTCAGTACCTATAAACAGTTTAAACCATTACCTTTATGTTATAAGTGATTGTTCATGGTTAGTGGTTGTTCAAACCACTTATTGAAATGATAGAAATATAAAATTATCAACCAAAACTTGAAGCCACTATACCAAAGATAAAAAACACAATTAAAAAAATAATATGAAAAAAATAAATGCAATTATCATTATTAAGACAACTCAACCTGTATTACAAGATTTGATGAACATAAAAAAATGTTAAATTTGTCAAATGGTCATTAATAAAACACGTAACTAGCTTAAAATTAAAAAAAACTAGGGGATTAATAAGAATAACAACAAGTAATACATCAAATACCATTATGCATTGCATCTATATCACTGTAGATGCCTTGAGATGATAAAAGCTATTCATCCTAATGACTTCCATCCTCCGATTATAGCAATTATAGTATTCAAAAATATTAATTAGATTATATTAAACAAATATATATATATATATATACAATGTAGGTTTGTACCTACTAATAATACTGTATCATAGATGTAATTTCCTTAAGAATACTCTATATTATGTCTTGAAATAATGTATTGCTAGCATACCCCATTGTAGTAAACCGATCATCATAAGATCTCATGTGTGAGTATTGATCCAAAACATTGGTCTCCAATAATCACTAATACCCAATGGTTTCATCCACCTCAAAAAAGAAAGACCACTTATAAATAAAAAATGTAAAAATTATTAGAAAAATAATCTATATAAGAATATTAAAATCATAAACAATTTATCAATATTTTTTTCATTAAAAATTATTTTCTTATTTGAGATCTCATTCTTCTAGTTTTCTATAACATGCCTCAAATTATGATATTTGATAGAGAGGGTAGTGTCATCTCCTTTGATATACTGACTACAATATACATACCGTTTATCCCTTTGGATTTTTCTTTAATAACTAACAAAATGACATCAGTTAAAAATCTGAAAATGATGCAATAAAATAATTAAATTTGAAATTATGAACATAAAAATATTTAATCACTAGTGGGTATTTAAATAGTTGATTTTTTTCTAAAAACTACTTATTTATTTTATTAAAATATCAATATTATTATATATAATAACTAATATAAGATTTTTATTTTACCCTTATACTATTATTTTATACATGTTAAAGGCACCAAAAAATAACTATACCCCCATACCATAAACTGATAGTGTTGACTTCATTAATTTTCAAGAATAAATATTACGAACTATATTAAATATAAATATTTTCAAAAAAAACACATCTATTATATAAAATCTATAATATAATTAATTATAATTTAATAGTAGTAAATTAAATATTATTTGTTAATTTAAATATGGATTAAAGTTTATATATTTTTATTCATAATTATTTATCATCATCCATTGTTAACAAGATTTCCTCAACTTCAATATCTCTTTCAAGACTTAAAAACCACATTGTTCTCAAGGAAAAACAAATCAAACAGCTCAAGTTAAAAGGTTTTAATATCACTAAACCATTATTCAAAATAATCACCCATATTAAAAAAGTCTCTTAGTTTCACATGGACTATAATACTCTACACTTCATTGATTCCACCATCAACCTAACATAATATTTTAGATTGTGAATCCAAAATGTATGGATAGTGTTCTTAACACTCACAGATATACATCAAATGATTTATTTTGACATATGATTGCTATAAAGAATAATTAAGTATATCTTTTTGAATATGGAACCACCATCCTTTTAGTAAACCAAAAAAAACATGTCTATTATAATTTAACTCAATGATGGAAATCAAATTTCTATAATATCCCATATCTAAAATATATATAATGATGCCACTATTTTATGTTTCCAACCCATATTCATGATAATAATTATGAAACATGAAACTAATTTTTATGTAGGTATTGATTCTCTTAGACATCATCAAGGTACCTGTAGATAAATATTTCAAATCACTAGACTGTTCATCTGTGTTAACGATGTTCATGATTTATAAAAAATGGATATAAAAAATTAGTATTTATAAAAGTAAATTATGATATTATTTTAAATATAAACCCAATAAAGATAATACACAAAATGAAACCTAATTATTAATTACTTTTTTGAATCTTTTCTTATTTCTTTCACATTTTTAGTTCAAATCTAAAGACATATCTCTGTTTGAGTCTTCAATCTTAGATAAAAGGTTTTGTGATATCAATACTTTCTAAAAACAACATTTTTTCTTATATAAACTCTAAATGAATTAGTTATAATGAGAATATATTTACTACTAAATTACATAACATTGAAAATATTATTGATTTAATAAAGGAATTATTATAATTTTATTTATTTTCAGCATTTCCAACTCAACTGAATCTTTTCTCAAACACATCCAACTATAATAAATAGAATGAAAAATAAACTTCAACCAAGTATATTTAGGTACTAAATCCATCTAGTTGATATTTATTCTTAACATAATAATTGAAATGACCAATTGTAACACCCATTGTTTTTATGAAATATTTTTTTTAATATTTGATTTTCTTAGATAGCTTGTGTTACATGCAACTCATAGTATTAACGGACCATAATATACTATTAATATTATTATATAAACATAAAATCTATAAAAAAGATGTTAAATTTTGGTGGTATGAATAGGAATAATAAAATTTTAAAAATTACTTAAAATTATTTTATTTAATAAAAACAAATTGATAAAAAAGAACTTAATTTTCTAGTAAAGTCTTTATATGTTTCAAATATATTATTTTCTTAAAAAATCATTTGGATTTTTGTGAAATAATAACAAAATTAGTATTTAAAGCATTTACAGAATTTATAAGAAATAATTATATTCATTTTTCAAATCAACATTTCAAAATTATATTTGGTTTAATTTTTTATAATTTTTTGACATATTAATTTTTTGATAAATGGTGAAAAATATATATTTTATTAACAAATGATTACAGGTTTAATGTTTTTTTTAGTTTCCATTTTGTTTTAAAATTATTTTAATGCTTCAATTATCTTATTTATTTATTTTTTATTCCAATTTAGGTCATTTTTATCATTTACAATTTGATTTTTGTTATTAACAATTTACAAACATTTGAATCTTTTTGGTTTGGAAAACAGAATTTTTGTCATGTCTACGAGATTAATATTAAATTAAATTCTGCTAGTATAGTGATTAAAATTTGATAAAATGGATTAAATATTTCTATTATGCATAATTTATGTAATCTAATAATTTAAATTTAATTTTTTTTCCTAAATATTAATAAAATTAAAAAATATTCATTATCACAATTCATGTTAAAACAGTGTTTTTTGCGTTACATGTTCTTATGTTAAAATTAATTTTACAAACATAGAGGATTTTTATTTTATATTTTTTCATATTTATATTTTGTTGGTCCATGTAATCTTATTATACTCATTTTATTTTTAATATTAAATGATAAATTACCTATTTAAATAAAAATATACAAGTTACCATAGTGAAAACTAAAATTGTAAAATTAAATAAACATAAAGGATAAGGAATATCTTGTATAAGACATGTTTTTTATTGGAGTTTTTGATTTATGATATCCTAAATACACTCATTTTTTATCAATTTCAGATCCACTTGGGGTGTGGGTGACTACCCATTATTTAGTAATTTTTGGTATTTACAATAAATATTATTCTTCCTCAATTCTAAAAGGGATCTTCCTACCATCAATTATCCACACCTATTAATTCCAATGAATATAAACAAAAAACAATTGATCCTAAAAATCCTTATCCATATTCTACAGAAACATCTCACCCTAAAAGACCAACCATCGGTTCTTTATTGAGAGATCCAAAGGAGGTTGTTCTTAACGGAAAAAAATGTCACCACTAATCTCTTTATTGTAACTTTTTGTAAAGACCTATAATTTACATGTATTTTTTTAAAATATATGGTAATTTTACAAGACCATTAAAATTGACAGTGTGTGATTCTGAGCCCCAGAGTGCCAGGAATTAATTTTTGAACTTTTTTTCGGGTACGTTCAGTAAATGTTTGAGTGGGTTTTGATAAATTTTCAACATGTGATCGGAATTGAAATCGGAGGGAACCACTGAACTTTCAATGCCAATATTCTCTTAAGGAGACCTTCACCTTGAGAGCAGTTGGTCGATGGTGAACGTTAATCTTTGGGTTTTTAGTTGAAATAATAAAATAAAATAATCTCACATTTTATTTTATTTGTTTTAACCACCCATGTTGATATTTCACAAGTGGGGACCACCTAAACTAAAATATGCCATGAGAGGTTATGGAGGTGGGGACCACCAATCCTAACCTCCCATGAGAGGTTATGGTGGTGGGGACCACCCGATGATTAAAACATCTTGAACTCCCTATTAAATGTGGAGAAACCTCTTGAGTTCCCCACTTAATAATGCCAACCATCCCCGTAATTTATTATTCCTTATAAATTAAATTAGTTGGCTATTTTGAATTTATGACAACAAAATAAATAATATTTATCATAATCTATTATTTTGGGGCTGCCTTTTTCATTTTGGGGAAAAGGCTTGGAAAATGGGAGAGTTATTGGAGAATGCCTGCAAACAAGGAACGCCAACGAAGAACATCGACCACGACTTCGAACTTCATCCTATAGAAATCCTAAAATGGTGGACATATTCCACAATTAAGAATCAAGTCCATCAAAGAATGTTAATCTGATGAATGAGCTCGGGATCAAAGGTGTGTGACGGGCGCGATGAACGTCGACAACTTCGACTTCTCTCTTTGTCATCAACAATAAAACTAGTTAGAGGTTTATTTGTGTATGAATAAATATCCCATGTTCTTCCCTTGATTTATTTTTTGGGAATGGGAATAAATTGTTTCAGGATGTTGTAAACCATGATGTTCTTCTTCAAGTTCTTGTTCAGCCATATGCTACCACCTTAACGCAGAGGGTACGGGCCAAACAAACATGGTGCGATCCCTACGAAAATATTGTGATGATTTTTCATGTTGAACAAGACATAGGAAAAAATGAAATGACACCGCTCTGTGGCCACCACCGTCTCGCGACCTCCATGCCCTTGTGGCACCACCATAGCCAGGCCACTTCGCGGCACCCCTGGACTCCTCACCCCGTGGCTCCGCCACCCGCTGCCCCACCGCGCCGCCCATTGCCACCGCAGTCCGGGCCGAGCTGCCACCATCGACTGGGCTGAGCCACCGCAGCAATCCACCAAGCCACCACTATAGTCTGTTGAGCCGCCACGGTTATCCTCCGAATCACCGTCGTTGGACCATGTCATCAGCCAAGCAGCCCCAGTCGCGCGCCCACGGCCTTCTGAGTCGGCCGCAACCTTCTGAGCTGCTACAGCCAAGCCACCCATGGCCGACCCGCTTCGGCCGAACCACTCGAGGCTGAGCTACTCCAGCCAAGCCACCTGCGACCGCACTGCTCCAGCAGAGCCACCCTGTGGCCGAGCCACTCCGGCCGAGCCACCCCACGGTAGAGCTGCCTCGTGGCCCCAAGCCGCTTTGGGTGAGATGCCCCATCCGAGCCACCTTGCGGCCTCGTACCATCCGCAGCTAAACCCCTATGGCCCCTTGCAGCCTGCCAGACCACCCAGTGGGCTGGTCCAGACCCAGCGGGCCAGGCCGCATGGCGAGCCCACTAGGACCCATTACTTTCTTTTGGCCATAACTTTGGCACCAGACATCTGTTTGACGAACCATCAGTGACGCTGTAAATCTTCGAGCGAGATGGTCCCTTTGAGTATACCTTTACTATAGTTTTGGTTTAAGATGGGGAACAGTTAGGTTGGATCGAGCAAAAAATCTGACATGGCCCCCAGGACTAAAAGGCTAATAACTCATAGACCGGGTGTTTGATTAACTCGTCGTTTATTGCGTTGAGACCCCTATGATGTGGTAGACCTTTGAGATGATTCGTTGTGGGACCTCATGGATGTTGGACTATAAACCAGTAGCTTTTAGATCATATCCTCTAGGAGATGAGAGAGAATATTGAGGGACCCCAATAGCAGGTTGAGACTTGAAGATTGCCTAGCTTTTCGACTCATAGTGACTTGACAGGCCCAGTGTGGTGCGCATCTGTGTGATGCGGCCAAGGACTAAAAGGTTAATAACTAATAGACCGGGTGTTTGATTAACATGTCGTTTATTGCATTGAGACCCCTATGACGTGGTAGAACTTTGAGATGATTCTTTGTGGGACCTCATGGATGTTGGAGTATCAACCAGTAGCTTTTGGAGCAGATCCTCTAGGAGATGAGAGAGCATATTGCGGGAACCCAATAGCAGGTTGAGACTTGATGATTGCTTAGATTTTCGAATCATAGTGACTTGACAGGCCCAATGTGGTGTGCATCTGTGTGACGCGGCAGACCCATAGTGGGGAGTGCCTCCATGTGACATAAAAACCCATGTTACATGACAGGAGGAGTACCTCAATATGCCATGGTGGGGAGCACCTATGTGTGACATTGCAGACCCAAGGTACTCGACAGGAGGAGTACCTCAGCAAGTAACAAGGGGGAGCATCTCTATGTGAGACGACAGACCCATAGTGGGGAGCACCTCTATGTGACACCGCAGACCCATGGTACTCGATAAGATGAGTACCTAAGCAGTCCAAGGTTAGTGGGAAGTGACTTTGTGTGATGCGGTAGGCCCACTATACTCGTTAGGGGAGGGGTTCTCCCCCATCCAAGGTGTTCGGAAATGTGACTGGAAATTTTACTTGTTACTACCCCTAGAATAAAACCTAGTGTGAGATGAGTTAGAATCTCTGTGTTTCCTCATGATTGAGATGTGTTTACTTGATAACATAGGTATATGTATGGGAATATACCAAAGTAGGGTTTTTAGTTGTTTTCTTCTTTTTTGATTGATCGTTGGTGGATTTTGATAGACATTAAGGGTCTCGGGGTCCATACTAAATATCGTTATACTCACCCATGCATGGGCTATACCTGCACCTTGTTGTGTTGGATGTAGATGATGGATAGGGCTGATTCAGGATAAGATTACCAGGACTGGATAGTGCCTGGAGGTGGACCATACAGCATGTCAGTACGCAGAGGAGACGGGTGGACGTGGAGTGTTGTGTAGGTGATCTATACCTACCCTTCAAGTAAGAACCTCAGAGTACAAACCTGTAGCTACCTTTTTCTCATTATTCAGTTGTATTTTATTTCAGTTGTACTTGTACCTTTACTGTTGGTCTTGTATTCTGTCACCTTTAATTTCAGCACTCCTTTGGTTATACAGTTTGCTTATGTTTGTTTCTTGTTTGGTTCTTGATTATGTGAGTTTGCAGGTTATAAAGGCAATACCTTCCCAGTTTTAGGGAAAACGTCTTTCTATGCTCGTTTCCATCCCCTGGCCTATAGAAGGCAGGTTTGGGGTAGTCATGGCATGGGATCTGGGGGATGGGTCATGACAAATTGGTATCAAAGGAATCAGTTCTACCAAAAAAAACAAGGACTGTAATCTTTTCTATAAATCAATAGTGTTAAGGGTAATGAGCATGGTTTTCAGTTCAGGGAGTCCAGTGTTAGGGCAGTGGCCGACGTATCCATACACCAAGACCCTGACTTCTAATTTCGGGTTCATTGCCTGAAAACCCTGATTGCATGTGTGTTTTCAAACGTTTTCTTTGTGATCTTTTGAGTCAGCACATTGGGTATAACTTATTAACCATGGATCACCTGTTTATTTTAAGGGTGCCTCCACGCAGATATAGAGCTAGGGTTCCGCGGGTTGTATGCCCTGATATCCCTCCAAGAAACAAGGGCTAGGTGCAGGGCCCTCTTCCAGTAGAGGCACCAGTGGAGGCACCATCGGTACCATTACCCATTGGGCCACCGATGCCACATACCTAGTAGTAGAGAGTGATCATCGCTTGAGCACGTTGCATGAGTTCGAGCACCAGAGTCCACCTAGTATCAGGGAATATATGGACCCATATGTGGCTGAGGATTGTCTAGAGGCTGTGGTGAGAGTCTTCCGACTCGTAGGGACACCGGCCAATCTCATGGTGATCCTTACCGCCAGCCTTCTACAGGCAGATGCAGGAAGATGGTGGAGCTTAATTCTCTAAGTAAATGAGAGATGCTTCTCTGGGAGGACTTTGAGAGCCTATTTTGGGTAGAGTTTGTTCTAGTGACTCTTTGCGTAGTGTGCATTCAGGAGCTACTTCATCTGTCATAGGGCTGCATGACTATAGCTCAATATTCAGCGAGGTTCACAAACATCTCACGATACTCCAATGATATGGTGTGGGAACCTGTCTTCAGGTTCTGGAACATTGAGCATGGGATCATCCAGGAGATCAGGGCTTCGATGATCTCACTCAGCATCCCGACATACGTAGGGGTGTTAGAGAGAGCCCTCTTGGTGGAGAGTTTCCTTGCTGAGAAATCAACAGCAGCGAGACCCACTACCAGTCATCATGTAGCAGAGTCTTCTACAGTTGGCAGCATATAGATGTCGCAGAGTTCTAAGATGACCAGACCTATCGGTGGATGACCGCATGACTCAGGATCGGTTGTGTGGTCCACCCATGGTAGAACCATTCAGGCAAGGATCATGCAGTGTTACTCATGCGGCGGGTAGTTTCCCATGGCACATGACTTTCTGACACATCATATGGATGATCAGTAGACGGTCGAAGGACTACCCAGGCAGAGACAGAGGTTCAACTGAGGAAGTCTGCAGGGAGGAGGCAGACGTGGCTTAAAATATGGTCGTGCAGTTGGTAGTGGGAAACGATTCAAGATGTTACCGCCACCACCACCAAGAGGTCTACCCCGACCACAGAAACATGTGGAAAGGGGAGAGTTCAGCTCCAAGAAGTTCAGGCCTATGATCACGGTGCTCCAGAGATGATATGAGGTATATTATGTGTCTATTCCACCTTAGATGTAGTAATTATAGAAACAGGTGCTACTCATTATTTTATTGCCCACTGCCCTCGTTTGGAGCTCGGAGATTCCGACGAAGCCATTTTCTCGATCCTTATGGCTAGAGACTTCTATGGGAGTATATTTGATGATTACACAGTGATTCTGGTAGTGTGAGATTACTCTAGGAGGCAAGATCTTTGACTGAGATCTCCAAGTAGCTCTGTCGAGGCCTTACGATGTCATCTTGGGTGTGGACTGGTTATCTACAGTCCAAGTTCAAATTGACTGTATTAGGTGAAAAATATGGTGTGTCCGCACAGATGGGACTATGTTTACCTTCACCAACAAGAAGGGAGCCTTTACAGTATAGGATGGTCTTACCCGGAGGATAGTGCAGCCGATCACTCATCAGTTGGATAGACTTACCCTTGGAACTATTAATGTGGAGAGTCCGAGTTATCCTGTAGTGGTGGACTAGTACGCAGATGTCTTCCCTGATGATGTTCCGGGTCTACCTCCTCATAGAGAGGTAGAATATTATATTGGCATGAACCCCAGGACGACACTGATATCTACACCAGTGTATCAGATGGCTCCCACAGAGCTTCGTGAGCTATGGGTACAGCTGGAGGACTTACAGGGGAAAGGGGTCATCTGTCCTAGTGTTTCACCTTGTGAAGCCCTGATTTTGTTCACCAAGAAGGCAGAACGGAGCTTTAGACTTTGTGTAAACTATCAGAACCTAAACCAGGTTACCATAAAGAACAAGTACCCACTCCCGAGGATTGACAGCCTCTTTGATCAGCTGAAGGGAGAACAATGGTTCTCGAAGATTGACCTCGGATCAGGCTATCACAAGCTTAGAGTTTGGAAGGAGGATGTGTAGAAAACGGAATTCAGATGTCGTTATGGCCACTTAGAGTTATTGGTTATGACATTCAGTGTGGCCAATGCTCCAGTAGTGTTCATGGGACTCATGAAAAGGATCTTTCAGCCATACCTTCATCGCTTTGTAGTACTCTTCATCGACGACATTCTGATCTACTTGACAACTGAGGAGGATCATATCTATCATTTGTAGGGAGTACTGGACATACACCAAGAGAACCATATTTATGGTAAGATCTCGAAGTTCCAGTTCTGGATTTGATAGGTTTACTTTCAAGGAAATGTCATATCGGAGGCTGAAGTTGTAGTGGATCTATCGAAGATTGAGGCAGTACTTGCTCAGAATCCACCTAGGAGTGTGACGGAGGTATAGAGTTTCCTGGGTGTGGCCGGATACTACTGAAAATTTGTGATATATTTCTCCAGTGTTGCAGCACCACTATCAGCCTTGACGAAGAAAGTGCAACCCTTTGTGTGGTTGGAGAGATGCCAGCATATTTTTCAGGAGATGAGGAAGATGCTGACAAGTGCCCCCATTTTGAGGCTTCCAAAGGAGGGCGTAGGGTACATAGTCTACTTCGACGCATCAGATACTGGAATCGGATGTGTCCTAATGCAAGAGAGAGAAGTGATCGCATATGGTTCTCAACTGTTAACACATCACGAGTATAACTATGCTACCCATGACCAGGAGTTAGTAGTATTGGTTTTCACCTTGAAGATGTGGTGAAACTATCAGATGGGAGAACTTTTTACAGTGTACTATGATCACAAGAGCCTTAGGTATATATTCTCTCAGATGGACTTGAACCTGAGATAGTTATTTTGGCTTGTGTTCCTCTAGGGCTTTGAATTCGAGATAGTCTATACCCCTGGTAAGGGGAACGTTGTAGCAGATGCACTCAGTAGGAGGTCTGGTATATAGCTACATGGTGAGGTGACTGAGTTGTTGGCCTCTTTCAAGATATCCATTGTGGATTGAGATGGAGCAGCTTTTCTTTAGTCTCTTATAGTCACTCCCCCACTTCTTAAGTGAGTTAGGGAGGCACAGTATGGGGATACAGACTGCGAGGCAAGATGTGCTCAGATATCCATAGGTCTATCATCTAATGGATTTTCTGAAGATGGGGAGAACTTCATTCTCTTTAGAGGACGTACCATGGAACCAGTGTCACTTCAAGAGGAATTGTTGAGGGAGTTACAAACATACCCTCTAGAGGTACATCCATGAGTGGTGAAGATGTATCGGGATCTCCAACGATAGCACTGGTGGCCGGGATTGAAGAAAGATGTAGCAGAGTTTGTTTCTCAGTGCCTCACTTTTCAGCAAGTGAAGGCAGAGCATCAGAACTAACAGCCTCAGTTCAGCCTTTAGAGGTCCCAACGTGGATGTGGGATGGGATATCCATGTACTTCATGATAGGACTTCCACATACATCCAGAGGTCATGACTCTATTTGCGTGGTCGTCGACCGACTCACCAAGTTGGACCACTTCCTACCAATCAGAGAGTAGGGTTCAGTAGATAGCATGGGATGACTCTATGTACAAGATATTGTATGGATACCTGGAGTACCCTTGAGGATTTTCTCTGATCAAGATGCACATTTTACTACCCTTCTATGGAAGGGGTTGGAGGAGTCTTTCGGGATGCAACTTAATTTTAGCACTGCCTTCCATCCTCAGACAGAAGGGGAGACTGACCAGACCATTCAGACCCTTGAGGAAATGTTGTGTGCTTATGTCCTCGACTTCAGTCATAGTTGGGAGGATTAATTTCCTTTTTTGGAGTTTTCTTACACCAACAGTTATCACTCCTCCATTGGGATGGTACCTTTTGAGGTGTTGTATGGGAAACCTTGAAGAGCACCCTTGTGCTGGACTAACCCATGAGAGTCGGCACTAGTGGGACCAGAGATGGTACATACATTCACAGAGAATGTACAGATCACCCAGGAGCAGATGAAGACTGAACAGAGCAGGCAGAAGTCTTACGTCGATAGGAGAAAGAGACCTCTGGAGTTCAAGGATGGTGACCACATCTTTCTATGGGTCTCACCTCGATGAGGTTTGCGGAGATTTGGTCGAGGAAACAAGTTATCTCTGAGATTCATCGAACCCTTCCAGGTCCTCAGCAAAGTTGGTGATGTGGCATATTGCTTAGCTCTTACACCTCAGTTTCACTGGGTGCATGATGTATTCCACGTATCCTAGATGAGGATATACGTGCATGACCCTTCTCACATCATCTACCATTAAAAGATAGACGTCGACAATGGGGTGAATTTTATGGAGGTTCTAGTAGATATTGAGGATAGATAGGAGCAGGTCATTCGTGGATGGTCGATACCTCTAGTGCGCTTTCGTTGGTAGCACAAGAACCTCTAAGAGAGCACATGGGAGCAGGAGGATCATATTCATGCTCATTACCCCCACTTGATTACCTATTTTGAGTAGTGGATTACGGGGGCGTAAATCCATATGGTGGGGAGAATGTAAAGTCATGGAATTTCCATGTAATTTTTTTTAAATATATGGTAATTTTACAAGTCTTTGAAAAATGGCGGCATGTGATTCCGATGCCCAGAGGGCCTGGAATGAATTTATGTACTTTTTTCAGGTAAGTTCAGTAAACGTACGACTGAGTTTTTATAAATTTTGAACTAGTACTCAGAATTGAAATCTGAGCGCACCATTGAACTTGCAGTGCCGGTATTCACTTAATGTGACCTTCACCTCAACGGTAGTTGGTCTAGGATGAAAGTTAATTTTTGGGTTTTTTGGGAAAATAATAAAATTAAATAATCACACCTTTTATTTTATTTTTTGTAACCACCCACGTGGATATTTCACAGCTGGGGACCACCTAAACTAAAACCTCCCATGAGAGGTTATGGAGGTGGGGACCACCGAACCTAACCTCCCATGAGAGGTTATGGTGGTGAGGACCACCCGAGGATTGAAACCTCTTTAACTCCCTATTACATGGGGAGAAACCCCTTGAGCTCCCCACTTAATTATTCCACCCCCTCCATAATTTATTATGCCAACTCAATTAAATTAATTGGCTATTTTGAATTTGTCCTAACAAACTAAATAATAGATAACATAATCTTTTATTTTGGGGTTACCTTCTTCATTTTGGAGAAAAGGCTTTGCAAAGGGTAGATTTCTTGGATAAATACTACCAAAGAAGAATGCCAATAAAGAACCCTGACCTTGACTTCGACCATCTTCCTCGAGACATCCTCCAACAGTGGACATCTTCATCAATAAAGAATCACCTCCATCGAAGAACATTAATCCGATGAATGGGCTTGGGATCAGAGGCATGTGATGGGCACGACGAACGTCGACAACTTCGACTTCTCTCTTCATCGTCTACAATCAAACAAGGCAGGGGTTTATTTGTGTATGAATACTTTTCCCATGTTCTTCCCTTGAATTATTTTTCAGGATTAGATTTAAATCATTGTGATAGGTTCTAAAGCTTGACTTTCTTCTTCAATTTCTTATTGATCCATATACTACCACCCTAACACGGAGGGTACGTGCCAAAAAAACATGGCCTGACCCCTCTGCAAATGTTGTGATGAATTGTGGTGTTGAACGTGATGAAGGCGATGACGCAACGACACCGCCCTGCGGATCCCGCCGCATCGTGACCTCCACACCCTCGTGGAACCCACGCAGCCAAGCCGCTTTGCGGCACCCACGACCACCGTGCACAACCTCTCTGAAACCCGCGTCTCCGCCACCTGCGTCCCCATTTGCGCCACCCATGGCTGCCACCGTTCCGGCCGGGCCACCGCAGCTAACTATGCTGAGCCACCGCTGTTGCAGTCAACCAAGCCACCACCGCCATCCGTCAAGGCACTGTCGTCCTACCAAGCTATCAGCCAAGACACCCTGGTCGTGCTGCCCATGGCCTTTCGAGATGCTTGCAGCTTTCCGAGCCGCTCCGGCCGAGCCCCCTACGGTCGAGCCGCTCTGCGCGAGCCGCCCCGCCGCCGAGCCGCTCCGATCGAGCTTCCCTGCGGCCAAGCCGCTCCAACTGAGCCACCCCACCACCTCGAGCCGCCCCATGGCCCAGAGCCGCTCCGGACGAGGCACCCTAGCCGAGCAACCCCAGGGACTCGCGTTGTCTGTGGACGAACCCCTTGTGCCCCCTCACGGCCTGCCGGACTGCCCAGCTGGCCGGGCCGCCCAGCCCGGGCCGGGCCGAACCCAATGGGTCAGGCCGCACTGCAGGCCGGGTCGGGCTGGGTGGGACAGGACCTGATACCACTACAACCTATTTAATTTCTTTTGGCCATTACTTTTGCACCGGACGTCCGTTTGACGAACTGTCAGTGGCACTAAAATCTTGGAGTGAGACAATCCCTTTGAGTATAACCCCACTATAGTTTTGTTTTAAGATGTTGAACGGTCAGGTTGGATCGAGCATGAATCAAACCAGTCCCGTTGGACTAAAAGGCTAATAACTCACAGGCCGAGCGTCTGATTGACGCATTGTCTGTTGCATTGGGACCCCTATGACGTGGTGGAACATTGAGAATCTTTATCGTGGAACTTTGTGGAAGTTTGAGTATCGACCAATATCTTGTGGAGAGGATCCTCTTAGAGACGATATAGCACAGTCCGGGAACCCAATAGTTGGATGATACTTGACAATTGCTGATCTTTTCAACTAGGATTGACTTGATAGTCAAGTGGGGAGTGCGTATGTGTGATGCGGTAGACCCATGGTGGGGAGCGCCTCTGTGTGACGTGGCTGACCCACAGTACATGATAGGAGGAGTACCTCAACAGGCCATAGTGGGGAATGCCTCTGAATGATTTGGAAAACCCATAGTACTCGATAGGAAGAGTACCTCAGCAAGTCACGTGGGGGAGAACCTCGGTGTGACACAGCAGACCCACGGTGGGAAGCGCCTCTATGCGATGCATCAGACCCACGGTACTCAACAGGATGAGTACCTCAGTAGTCCATGGTTAGTGGGAAGTGCTTCTATGTGATGGGGCATGCCCACTATAATAGTTAATGGAGGGGTTCTCCAGCAGCCAAGGTGTTCAACGATGTGACTGAAGATATTACTTGTTACTACCCCTAGAATAAATCTTGGTGTGAGATGAGTCAGAACCTCTTTGTTTCTTCATAATTTAGATGTGTTTACTTGCTAACTTAGGTATATGTATAGGAATATACCTAAGTAGGGTTATTAGTTTTTTTTCTCTTTTTTGATTTATCCTTGGTGGATTTTGAGAGACCTTGAGTGTCTCTAGGTCCTTAATAAGTATCGTTATACTCACCCACGCACAGGCTATGCCCGAACCTTGTTGTGCTGGATGCAGATGACAGACACCGCTGATTGAGGCTGAGAGTACCAGGACTGGACGGTGCCTGGTGGTGGACCATACAACATGTTGGTACACAGAGAAGACGGGTGGACGTGGAGTGTTGTGGAGGTGATTTTTACCTACCCTTCAGGTAGGAACCTTGGACGATGACCCAGTAACTACCTTTTTCTCATTCTTCAGTTGTATTTTATTTCAGTTTTACTTGTGCCTTTATTGTTGGGCATGTATTCCAGCCCCTTTACTTTTAGCACTCTTTTGGTTATACAGCTTTCTTGTGTTTGTATCTTATTGTGTGCTTGGTTACATGAGTTTTCATGTTATAAAGGCAATGCCTTCCCAGTTTTACGGAATACTCCTTTCAGTACTAGTCACCATCCCCTGGCCTATGGATGGCGGGCTTGGGGTAGTCACGACATAGGCCCCCGGGGGATGGGTTGTGACACATTTTCTCTTAAAACCTCAATCCATGTCCTAAAAATTATAATATAATAACACTATAATCTACCAAATACTATGAATTCCTTATTTTTATGGAATAACCTACATAAATCTCTCCTTATAACAAATGGGAAATGAAATCGTTGATCATCTGTATAGAGAACTATCGCCTCGTGAAGTGATGTAATATTTCTCTATCCCCACCCCCCATGACTTGAAAAAAGATTTATTTAATGTTTATATGTGATATTATTGATATTATTATATTTCTAGAATTATACTATCACATATAACTTATTTCTTACCATTCAATGGGAATATGATAACGTCGTTAATGTGTACGGTGTACTACCACTTTGCGAAGCGATGTGATTCATTTTTCACTTATTCATTAAATGGAATGTAATAAAGGTTTATTTAATGAATATAGGCGATATATATGAAATAATAATTACTCTAAAATTTTGATATATAATTTATCTTTATTTCACTTCATCCATTATGAAAATGGAAACAATGTTCAGTGTACGCACAACCTACCATCTCCATGAATAGTGTAATCCATTTTATATTTCTAAATTTAATGGATTATTGTAAATAATAATATAAAAAATATATATGATATCTAAATAATATTTGACATTATTCAGATGATGCACCCACAATAATATTAAAAATACCAAAAATTCCATGTCAAAACATACATGAAAAACAATGTTGTTATTACCCAAAATGATCTTTTCAACAAAGAATTATTAATAAATGGGTAATAAAATGTCATACATAAATAATATATGGTACGATAAAAATTATTAATTTTCTATAGTATATGTAAAATAAACAAACATTTATTATACTAGATATTTGAATGTATGACTGAATTTGAGACTTAATGAAAAGTATTTTTGTCTCTATTATCCATCTTTTGGACATATGTTATGTTATGTGGATATATTATTGTATAAGGTGTATATACTGACAATTTTTCATTTTATATCATTAATATATTTATTTTAATTACATTTAATCTTTTATTTTATAGTATTATTTATTGTGGCTTACAATTCAAAAGATTACCTAAGTGGTAAGGGATTTTCATCCCACATTTATTTTTCTGGGCCATAAGCCCTATACAACAGTGGTTTCTTTTTTGTTTTTTATATACTACCCATGAATGTATTCATTTATAATTTTCATTAAATTATGAAATATATTTATATATAATTAATTTCCATTCTTTCATGGGGATTAAAAATAAAAATATATCTAATTGGTAAAGGTTTTTTGTTGTAATATCATTGTCTATTGGGATTGTTTAGGATTATTTTTTTGATCATGAAATATTTTAATTTACCTATCATGAAATGAATTAATTTTAATCTCATATTGTTATTTCTAGAAGATAATTTTTTCCCTTTTCCTACCTTATATGATTCAACAGCAACGAGTAATATTCCAAAGAAAAATATTCTTTATTTCTCCCTTCGGTTGAAAACTCTTTTCCTTCCATATTAATGTTTTCAAAAATAATAAAGGAAGATTTTATTATTCTAAAATGACAGTTTAATGAAATTTTTACCCATGTTTTAATTCATAATAAAAAAATTTAAAATGAATATTCATGTAATTTTCCAAACTAGTATCATTTGTATTTTTACAAAATGTGAAAGGAATTTTTTTTTAACATGTAAGGAATGAAAAATATTCAGCCTTCATCATCGATCAAAATTGTAATGATTCCATTATAAGTTTACAATGTTTTTTTCAATGAAAATGAGTTTGAATTTTTTTATGAATTTCAATTTTTAAAAAGTTGATTTTTAATGAAAGGAAGTTTTCCTCATGATACGTTCCATGTGATTTGGTTTCCAAAATAATTTTTCATCTATGATGGAATCCTTTAAACATAAATATATATTTAATAAGGATATTATACAAGGATACCATTCTTATTAATTCTTGGAATGGTAAATGTTTATTATGGAAATATATTTATGAAACCCATTCCTTTTACACAGACTATGTAATGATGAAATTATGAAATGCTCATCAATATCATATCGTTTCCATGATTTATGGTATGATCAAATGTTTATGAAACACATTTCTATTAATATGATATAATATGATAACGTTTTTATGATTTCATGGAAAAATGTATGGATTATTTGTGTAACATCCCCTGATATGACACTCTCTCATGTGTCCAAAACGAGTTGGTTATGATACCTCAACCACACCTCCCCGTATGTTAGAGAGTGTCTACAAGCAGTGGGGTTGTGACATGTATATTAGAGAGACTATGACCCGTGGATATAGAGTGATGACATAACATAATTATAAAATAATAATAATAAATAAATATAAAAGTGCGTAAAAATAATATAAATAATTCAATATAGAAGAAAACTATAAAAGACAACTGATAATCCCATAAATGATTCTGGAGTATTGTAATGCCATGATGGATTGTAACTAAATTTTATCCTAGAAGTTAGAAAAAATAATAGAGTAGTAGACTCAATAAAGACTCAATGTCCCAACTCTCAAACCCCATGACCATTCATCTCCAAACTCTAGCCCATCCAGCAATAAAGTGATCAACAATAAGGTCCCTTTCACTTATCCAACACTGTATCCAAGTAATATGCTCGGGTACCTAATGGAGGTCCGAATAGGTTATGAGTAAAAATTAGTAGGTTGATAGCACCATACCTATGCATAACCAGTATGATAATAAGTGTGTAGAATAATTCACAAAATATCTATATTAAATAATTAATGAAATAAATTAATTCTACAAAAACCTAATTTAGCTCTATGATAGAATATCTCTAAGCATGTCTCACAAGGACGCTAACCAAAACCATATAACAGTGGTAAAAAATATCCTTCTCAAGAACCATCGTATAATTTCTCTGAGCATTTATCAACACCATTCCAACCATAACCTAATAACTAGGGTATAAACTAAAAAAATATGGGTCATACCCTGCTATATAATAATTTCAACAATGAATCAGGGTCAAACTCGGTAAATAATAATTTTACCATATATCAGGGCCAAGCTTAGTATATATGCATTACAATATGTCTTAGGGAGAATTTTGGAAAATAATCATTTCAACATGTATCATTGGGCATAACCCACTATATTAGAATTTCAACATGTCTTATGGAATATACTGTTATATAAGCATTTCATCATGTAAACTAAGACAATTCCCCATATATGAATTTCAATAATCAAATAGGGCCAATAGCTCATATAAAAATTAAAAAATAGATACCACAACATATGTCATAGAAACATGGATATCAAAATATCACATCATAGAGATCAATGGTTAATTATGAAAATTTTCATTTATCATTAAATTACACATTTAATTTACCATTTGGTCACAACCAATAACATGCTTGTCATCTCAATAAACAATCCAAACCATGTTGAATCTATATCAATCAATCACCCAAAATCTATTTCATGATAAACAGACATTAATCCATTAATAAATTTTTTTAGAGTCAGGTGTTTACTCACCTAAATGGTAGCCACAATCCATGTCAATAACCAATTGTATCTAAAGTGATTCCATGTAATATTCCAATTCATCATTTAATTTATTCAGGCTTATCTTATTTTGGAACAATTGCAATATTTCTCATACATGACAATTTTCATACTATAGGGTTATTTTTTATACCCCTACCTTTAACTAATAATAATCCAACACTCCCAATAGAATTATCCACAAGAAAAAAGGAAAAAATGATCAAAATAATGGTCATAAATAATAACTACCAAAGATCAAAACTAAAAATTCTTACAGTTAATAGATTACACTGCAATAGCTGGTAAACAAAAGTAAATAAAGAAAAACTAGACCAAAACCACTTACTAGGGATCAAATGCAAGATCAGGATGTTTTTAAACAAAATATCCCTCCAAAATAACCTAGAAGCTTTCCTAGGGTTGAGAGGAGGAAGTTTCACATGAGGTAAAGGGAAAATATGTCAAAACCCATCCTAGTGGGCCCGTGTCATGACTCCCTAAGGACACATTTAATAGGCCAGGGGTTGGTGACTAGAACCAAGTAGGATTATCAATAACATGGGAGGAATTTCATATGTACCTATACACACACACACACACACACACACACACTCACTCACTCACATATGCAAGCCCACAAAACAATGAAATGTAAAAACAACTGAACAACCAATGCATGCATACAACTATATCCCACAACAAGAGTAAAACAAGAAGTAATGAAAAATAAAAGGGTCTAAATAAAATCCCACAACAAAGAAGTATGTAAAAAGTCAATCCTCAATGTAAAGTATTCAATGCAACTGTCTGATATCCGTAGGGACACACCTTGATCTGTCTGGTCTCACAAGGCATAGTTTGTTCCTGGACCACCTAGGACTCCATCAAATGTTTGATTATCTAAATAAGATATGACATGTGAAGGAAAATCCTATGCAAGGGTGAGTATAATAGTACTCAGAAGGAAACCCCAAAACTATAAATCATATAACAAAAGAAAATGCATTCATCTCTATACAGGTATATGTCTATAATACATAGAAATAATATCCAAATATACTCAATAAAGACACACAGTCTATGAGTAATTCACAACCATAATATAATATCCTAGGATTTCAGCTCAAATATTCCACAAAGCACTCATCTAGGAGAACAACATCCTAACTTTGGTATCCCTAATGACGTCATTATATGAGATACTTATCATAGAGTCTCATCATGATAAAAATAAAATGATAGATCTCAAGAGAATATGATACACAGATGATGATCACATCTAAGAACATGGGGTGATACCAACAACTCAATTGGGATTAACCTTCTAGGTAGATGATCGGTGACCTGTAGGAATGGTCACATAGATCCCGAGGACTCTACCTCAAGCATGAAGATGAATAGAGAATCCCACTCTATGCCTCTCTGCGGGTATTCCAACAACTCTATCGAGGAAGTCACACTGAAGAGATCAGTGTCTTATGAGTAGGAAACGATTCGTACCAACCTTTGAGGAAAGGATAAGGTGAAAAAAACCTAACCAAACATGACAAATATATGTAGGAAAAAATATCTAATGCATTTATGAAATAGTACAGGGTGTGTATAATTGTTAAAATCAGTGTCCCTTGATCCTAGTTCTACTCATGTGAATGGCCAGTGTCATTCAAATGAAGTCTGTGTAAAAGAGGAGTACACGTTGTGTAGAGGGGTTACACATAGTGTCATTCTATCCAGGGTCCCGCCTGTGTACATAGGTTTATTCCATTAAATGGTGTCATCTCGTGTGTCCATACCCATGTACCAGTATATGGGACAACTCATGTAAATGGTTCAGACCATGTTGTGTGGTATAGTACATGCCATGTAGGAAATACTTGTACTCCAACCCATGTCTATGTACTGTCTGATGTGCATCTTGAGTTTATATAAGGGGACTACATGTCGTGTATCCATGGAATACATTCCATGTGTGTTGGTTCTTTCCATAAACCCTTCTTCTTTATCCCATTAATCCATACACCCCCATATCTCGGATATCCATCTTCAATCGTTCCAAAAATCATGTATCTACTTGGGCCTAACTCCACTATAATCGTTCACCAGAATTTGGGGTTTGAATCCTTTTGGAAAATAGATTATGTTCATCTAAAAAATCATTAACAAACCTTGTTCAAATATTGCAGGTTTCCAAACTAGTCTGATCCTTATGATTCTACCGCCATTGCATCTCTATTTCATCATACTGATTCCCCCTCTAAAATTTCAGCTCATTATGTCAAGAATCATATGTTCAATGATCGATTTTTGAATGAAATGTTGAACCATAGGGAAGAATTAAGATCATCAGAAATAATTCTGAATTGGGAGAGAAAACTCATATATGAACAAGGAGGACGAACCTTGATGATTTTTTGTTTTGATCTTGGTTTGTTTCCATTGTAATGAAAAAAACTCCTATGTAAAAAAAACCCGATAAACCACACAAATAAACCTATCACACAAAAAGATCAGTCCATGGTCTAATATTTTCATTGATTGGTCTACTTTCATCATGGAAATCTAGAATGGGGAATAAAAAATTCAAAACACATGCCTTACCTAGATTCAGTTCGATCACTGATGAAGAAAGGTTGTCACGCCACATTCACGGGTGATATCTGTCGAATATGAGGTTTTGTCGATTGATCGATCCAAAATCCATCACTATTATCTTAAGAGAATTCCCCAATGCTCTCCCTAGATATCCTCTGACATCACCAGTGTTATGTGGCTAACCCTTGATTAGAAACATAATCATATATTTCAAGATGATATTGTTTCTTTGTTGGTTAAAATAAATAAAATAATTTTTATTGATTTATTTTATTCTTTTTTATGTCCATGAAATATTTTTCAAAAATTACCCACGCAAACCAATATGTGGTCGTGCCTAGGGGAAAACCGTCAATCTTAACTCAACAGTTCTCTCAGAATTTTGATCTGGATACCCATTTAGAATATATTCCACTTTTTAGGAAAACCATGCATGCATGCTATTTGATATATTTAATGTAGTTCAAACATCTATTTTGGGTATAATGGGCCTCAGAATCACATGTTGTCTTAGCACCTAGTTTTGAAATTAATCCATATAATATTTAAAAATATTACTCAGAATATCTGATACATTACATTCTCCCCACCATAGATTTTTATTTCCTCAAAAATCCAATCAATGGATACACAATAATAATTGGGTAATGAACATGAATATGAGCCTCCCACTCTCAAGTTATCTCCTAGAGATTCATGTTCTTCCACTGGACACACACCAAAGGAATTGATCCCCCACAAAAGATATTCTCATATTGATCCTTGATATCTATTGGGTACTCATAAATGGTCTTTATATCCTTGATTTCAAGCTCAAATTCTTTGATAAGATGTGAAGGTTCATGCACTTACTTCCTCATATGTGACTTCTGGAAGAAATCGTGTACCTAGTCAGTATGCTGAGGTAGTTCTAAGAGATAAACCACCTTACCTACCCTATGTAGAGTCTAGAAAGGGACAACGTAGATCTGAAATAGATTTACCCACTAGAAAAATCTATGTAATACATATCATTTTGAAACCCTTAGGAACACATGGTATCCTTCCTTGAACTACAATGTACTCCGTCGCCTTCTAGCAGAAGTGTTATGATGGATTCGTGTGGTCTTCATCTACTCTGGGATGATCTACACCTTCTATGTCGCTGCTCACACCAACTCTTGGCCCATGAGGGAAAACTCTCCTTGATCATTCCAACAATGTGGTGACTTGCAGGGTCTCCTTTAAAAATCCTTGAATGGTATCATACTAATGGTCGAATGGTAACTATTGTTTTATGCACCCTCCACCAAAGTTAGGTGATCCTCCCAACTATTTAAAAAGTCTAACATGTAAGTTCCTAGTATGTCCTCCAGAACATGAATGGTCTACTCTGTTTGGCTATCAATTGGTGAGTGAAACACTATTCTCAAGTGTAACATGGTCCCAAATGCCTCCTTCAAAAAATGGGTTATAAAGTGAGCATCATGATCAGAAACAATTGTTAGTGGAACATCATGGAGTCATACTATCTTCTAAACATAGAGGAATCTCAAGCTCTCTACAGAACTCTTCTCTTGTATAGCTCTGATATTAGCTAACATGGTGAGTTGATCTATGATAACCTAGATGGAATCTTTCCCCCTAGATTTACATGTTATGACTATCATGAATCCCATAGTTATCTTGTACCACTTACATTATGGAACCTCAAGGGGCTGAGCTAATCCCACTGAAACATGGTGCTCACCATTCACTTGATCACAAGTAAGTCATCGATAGGTAAAATTTTCAACTCCATTCTTCATCTCTAAAAAACTAATATTATAGGTCCTCGTACATCTCTTCCACACATAGATGTACTTCCAAAGGATATTGTCGAATCTCTCTTAGAACCTCTTTCTATAACATCTCTGGTACCGTCATGCAACCTCTGAAAAGAACAACATGCTTAATGCCTTTATGATATCCATCAAAATCCTGACCTGTATATATATAAGAATTTAGTGTATCATAATTGGTATCCCCATGTTTTTCCTCCCTAACATACTATTAGATTTTAGTGGTGACAACCATCAAGTAGAGGTAATCTTCTCCATCGCTATCCACAAAGGATAAATGAAATGAGGCAAACAACTCTAATGTCTCGTTCAACAACTACGAACTAGATCTCATACTGAGATCTTATTCTACCACATTCCCCATCCATTGAGTATATAAATTTTTATTTTCATAATCCAAGAGGAACTATATAAATTTCATCTATCTTAGGTTGAGATCCTTCTGAGAGATTATGTACTTTATAATCTAGTGATCAGAGAATATGATAAACCACTCACTTATCAAGTAGTGTCACCACATCTTCAAAGTGAATACTACCACTAATAACTTGAGATCATGGGTCGTGCAGTTCTATTAATGTTTTCTTAACTAGAATAAACCATAGGAAATCACCACATTCCTCTACATTAACACAAAACCAATCCTGGTTCCTGATGAATCATAGAACACTACATAATCGACACCCTCCTCTAGAATTCTAATGATCAAAGGGATCATTAAACTCTATATCAACTACTGAAAATCCTACTATAACTTTTCTATCAATGTGAATAGTTCTCCATTTTGAGTCAACACAGTCATGGGTGATGATATCCTAGATAAATTACAGATGATTCTCAGGAAATATCCTACCATCCTGTGGAATCTCTCCATATCTATCATGCTCTTCGGTGGATCCCAAGGTAACACAGCCTCAACCTAGGCTGGATCCACAACCACTCCATCCATAGAGAAAACTTATTCTATAAAGTGGGCTGCCTAAATCCATAACTGACACCTAGATATATTTCTATAAGTCTTTTGATCTCAGAGTTCTCCCTACACAATCCTTAAGTGTCATGTGTGCTCCTCCACTGACACTGAGTACAAAGGGATATCATTGATGAAGACTACCATGAACCAATCTATATAAGGCTAAAATACCTAGTTCATGAGTCCCATGAACACTCATGTATTGTTCTTCATGCCGAAGGGCATCACCAAGTAACCATAGTGACCTTAGAGACATCTTATTGTCATCTTCTTTATATGTGAATCATGTAAACAAAACTATTGATATCCTTATCTGATGGAAATATTCAAGAACCATCATACCCCTCTCACTAATAAAATTGGACTTTGATCCTTGGTAGTGGATACATGTTATTCACAGTCATATTATTCAAATGATGGTAGTCCTCTCAGAACCTCATCCTCATATTTTCCTTCATGGCATACAAAATTGGGGATACCCATTGAGAAACACTGGGTCAAATCAATACCTTCTTCTACAAGTACTTCAACTACACCCTTAGCTCATGAAACTCTTCGGGATCCATATTATATGTTGGTGAATACATTGGTGTCATATTGGGATATAAATCAATGTAGAAATATATCTATAGACAAGGATGTGAACTTAGAAAATCTTTCAGGAAGACATCCTCGTACTCCTCCACCACTACAGGAAACTGGAAACTCACAACATCCACTATACCAATGTTCAAGACAGATAACTAATGAGTAATTAGCTGAACTCTCCTATGTGTGAGTCCATCCTTCACTTCATGGGTTTCCTTTTCACCAAAAAAGGATAACCTAGTTCCATCATTGTAGTCAAACCACACTTTTCACCTAATATGTCAATCTAAGAATGCATTATAGATAATCTATCCACAACAAGAATAAAATTGTAAGGCCTTGATTCTATGACCAAGAGATCCCAACTGAAATTTTCATTTCTCAAAGTTATGTCACACTTTTGGCACAAGATCTTGATCGTTGAGTCTTCTCCAGTAGGTGTCTCCAAGCGTAAGGGCTGATTCAATGCTTCAACTAGAATCTCTACGTCTCGAACAACATATATGGTGAGGGAAGAATGAATGTCACCTTTTTCTGTCAATATGAAAGCTAAATTAGAAAAGGCATAGATCATACCTTGGATCATTCCTTGATCCCCTGGTTTGTAATCGTCAACCACCTACATTTTCCCCTCCCATTTCCTCTACCTTCTGAAGACTGGCATAGACAACCAGGGGGTGGTGGTGGTGACATGTCAATGCATCGACCACCTCCTACTACCCTTCCAGTTCCTCTTCCATATCCACCATCCTATGTACCTACCTACTCCTGCCACCATATCTTCCTTGGTTCCCCAATCATAGTATATCTATCATCTATATGGTGGGTCGGGTGATCTTGGGTGAGATTTCACCTTCCATCACATGAGTAGATCCACCTCTCCCAGGGATGACTAGATCCACCCGATTATCCATAAACTATAGATCCTCTATATTGAGACCTTATCCTAAAACATCTCCAATGTCTTGGTCTCGGAAACTCACATTAGCTCCTTGATACTGAGGTCTCTACTCTTTCTTTCACACTGATGAAAACCACTAGTTGTATTTGGTCATCCAAGAAACTCTTAACCAACAAATATTTCTCTATCACCCCAACATAGTTATGAGTTCATAGTGGGATTGTATTGGATAGAATGTATCTACATAAACCATTCTTGGTGGTCTGAGCACTAAAAAACTGATCCTGAACCATATACATTGTGTAGCTAGTGAGGTTGGTAAACCTTGAAGAATACTCAGCCACTTTCATAATTCCCTTTTGTAGCAATAGATGCTCCTTGATATTAACAACTCTCAACGTAGCTAGTGATAAATTCTCTCTGAATATATGATTGATCTTTGTCCAGGAATGATTCTCCCCAACATAATACTGGGTAACTAAACCCCACCATCGCTCTATTGAGCCGTGAAAATGGCTCTCTTCTAGGACCACCATCTGCTCTTTTGGGGTTTGGACTAGATGAAAAACATGGCTCACTACCTCATTTTAGTCTTAAACCACCGATGGGTTGGTCTCTCCTTGGAACCTGAGGGGTCTATGTCATTGAAAATCATGAGGCATGCTCAGCCTGCACTTATCATCCGTTGATACTATGGGTACCACATGCTGCTCTACAGGTGGTATCCATGGTGCACCACCTGAAGGTAAAATTACGGGAACTGGTCCTTGAATTATAGCACCATCACTGAGTGGATCATACATGTGATCATCATTCTAAATCCTTATTGGTATACATCATAGATTCATACTAAAATAAAAGATTTACCATGGGAAAAGAGTATATCTGGAGAGCTAACTCAAGAAGGACATGGAAACCACAAACCATTCTTATATGGTTCACGTATCATTTTTTATATGAAAATAGTTTTATCATGTACCAGGTTGAAAAGTATGTTATCTGAATTACTGATGTTTTGATATGTTAGCCACCTTACAAACAGTTATGCCCCCTTCCATAAAGACAAACTCAAATAACTTAAGACTACTTCCCCAACCCAATCTCACAGACTCTTGGTCCAAAAGTAGAATTGATCACCTTGGATGAAACTCTATCATGACCCTTCCTAGTAGGGCCCATGAAATGACTACCCTAGGCCACCTCTAATAGGCCAAGAGATAGTAACTATCACCAAGTAGTAATATCACTAACATGGGAGGCATTTTTTAAGTACTTCTATACACTCACACATCTTAGAGCTAACAAATTGCTACAATATAAATACAATTGAAAAAAATACATAAATACACCTATATCCCACAACCAAAGTATGATAGAATGTAGATTAAAATAAAGAGGTACAAATACAATCTGACCATAATGAATTCTATAACAAAATTCCAACCAGAAAGTAAAGGTACTGGGACTAAAATTTCAAAGCCATAGGAAAACACCTCAGTCTGTCTGGTCTCATTAAGCACTGTCTGGTCCTGGTCGACCTAGGGCTCCATTAAATTTTTGATCATCTATATAAGACATAACATATTCAGGTGAAGCCTATACAGTGGTGAGTATAACAATACTGAGTAGGACAACTGAAAACCATAAATCATATAACAAAGTAAATAAAATATGCTCTAAACATGTATATGTCTACAATACATATAATAAGAATATCCATACGTACTCAATAAAGACACATAGTCTAAGAGTAATCCAGTGTAATAGTAAAATAACCTAGGATTCCACCTCAAATATTCCATGAAACACTCATCTCATAGAACACACTCATTAGTCCAATAGCACTGATGAAATTTATCCAAGATCTATATCTTGTCAGGTCTTGTCATGAGAAAGATACATTGATAGATCTGAAAAGAATATGATACACAGATGAGGGTCATAATCAAGGCAATGGGGATACCAACAACTCAATCTGTATTTACACTCTTGGTATAGGATCTATGCCTGGTAGGGTTGGTCACATCAACACCCAAGACTCTACCTAGGGCATAGATATGAATAGAGGATCCAACTATGTGCCTCTTGTAGGGTATTTTAACAACTTTATCCATGAATTCTTAATTATCTGATCAGTGTCCTAGGAGTATGAAATGATTCATACTAACATTCCTAGAAATAATATGGGAAAAATGCTAACAAAACTTTTCCAAGATATAGAGGACAAGGGATATAAGACATGTGAGAAAGAGTACATGGCGTGTAGAAGGGTTACACACCATGTACCTTGAACTCAGGTTCTACTTGAGTAAATATACCATTTCATTCAAATCAAGTCCATGTAAAAGAGGAGTACACAACATGTAAAGGGGATACACACCGTTTCCTTATATTAGGGGTCCCGCTCATGTACCCTAGTTGTGTGCTAGTACATGGTGTCATATTGTGTGTCTATTCCTATCTACTGGTGCACAGGGTAGCCCATGGACATGGTCTAGGTCATATCGTATGGGGAAGTACACACCGTTAAGTAAATCCTTATACTCTAACCTGTGTCTATGTAATTTATTAAGTAAACACTATGTTCATTAAGGGAGATTACACACAGTGTGTTTTAGATTTTTCTAGAAACCCTTCTTGTTCCTTCCTCTAGATCTTGCATCATCGTCACCTTCAGATTGGACTTCAATAATTCCAAATCTCATTGATCTACTTTGGTTGAACTATAATACAACATTTTTTAGAATCTGGGGTTCGAATATGTTCGTAAAATGGATTCTATTCTTCTGAATCATCTTCTATGCACCACATTTGATCATTTGGGGTTTCCAAACTAGTTAGATCTATCCTCTACTATTTTAGTTTCCAATCCATTGAATCATATCGAGTCCCAGTCTATAATTTTGAATCATTATTCAAAGAATAAAATGCACAACAATCGACCATTAAAAGAAATTTTGAACCGTGGGAAAGAATAAAGAACATCATGAAGAAAGATGAATCGAGAGGAATTAAATAAATATGAACAAGAGGAACAAACCATGATAAATATTTTTGTCAATATCAGTTTTTTTCATTTGAATGATAAACACACAATCAAAATCCATGAATTAAATTCATAAAAAAATAACAAATAAAAACATCCCGCATAACTATCGATCCACCGACCAATCTATTCATTGATTAGTATGTTTTGATCATATAAAGGAAGAATGGGGAATAAAAAATTAAAAACACATACTATACCATGATTCAATTTGACTGTTGATGAAGAATATCTATCGTGTCACATTATTTGGTGAGATTCGTCGAATCTGAGTTTGTGTCAATCGATCCATCTATGATCTGTCATCGTTATCTTAAGAGGGTTCTCCAAAGATCTCCCTATCAATCCATTGGTGCTTCCAGGTATATGAGGATAACCCTAGATTACCAAAAAAATAATCTCTTTCAATACAATTAAGATTCTATGTTTTTAAAATGAAAAAAAAATTATGGTATTATTTTATTAATTTTACACCCATGAAAACAATTTCAAAAATGACATGCACCAACCAATATTAGTTCACACCTAATGTAAAACCACCAATATAAACTCAATGGTGTACTCGAATTTCTGATCCGATGACATGTTTAAAATATATTAAACTTTTTTAGGAAAACTTCACTTTCATACTATTTAATATATTTAATTTAGTTCAAACATTTTTTAGGTACACTGGGCCTCAGAATCGCACAAAGTCTCTGAACCTAGTCTCGAAATTAATCCATATAATATTTAGAAATAATACATGTAAAATAAAATACATGAAAAAATAATCCATGTGAGAATATTTTAAACTGTGGGTTATGAAAATACATGACCTCTAACTACTTTACACATCATGTATTTATTTTTAGAGGGATAATCCAAAAAACCCATATTTCCAGATTATTGTTTATCCCAATTGACTATTACATGATGTGTAATTTAATTGAATGAAATATACTCTTTTCATTTCATGAATAAGATCATAGACTATAAACATTCAGGATAAGTTTCAGGTGACATTTATACATACTGAAATACATGTACACAACATGTAAAATTTTTGCAGATAGTTTTAAGGCTAGATTCATATACAAGGATCTGAACACCTCCAATTCCTTTAGATCATTTAAAACACCTCATAACTCTATTTAACACATTTATACCTATAATCCATTAATTCAAAAAACAAATATCCCTAGACTTTAAGTCATTTTCTCCAATAAAGGATATCTATCTCTCAACAATACTCAGCCACCATGTCTCAAACAAATAGATCCATGATGGGTGTATCTATTAAAATATGGGATCTCACAACCTCTCCACCATATAATAGCATGTCCTCGAGCTATAATAAGCATCACTGTGTTGTCTCAAAAAACAATTTGGGACACTATAATTTCATATGAAACTCCCCCTCCCATGTCTCATCCTAAAGAATCTCATGCTACCACTAAACTAGAACTAGAGAAATTGACCTACCCTTTATATAATTCGCACTATATTATACAATATATATCAAATTCTCTTTAATGTTCACATTATCACAAAGATAAATGTCAACTACATCAATCACATTAGAATTTTCTGAATAATATCTTTAAATATACACTGCATGAAACATGTCATGCATGGAACTGTGACATTATGGAAAGGCTAATTGTTATTCCACTAAACAGACCCTATCCACTATCTCAATCTGCCTAGAAAACATGGTCACTAGATTTCCCAATTTTCTGATATGGTGCTGCCCTATCCTAGGTGAAACCCAAAGGAAAACATGATGACTAATATAAAACTCTTGAGGTCATATATGATGGTTAGAGTATGATTTCTTCTTACTCTATATGGTCACCAACTGAATCTTAATCAACTAAAACAACTCAGACGTCTCCTGTAAAAGACTAGGCCCAACAAATGATGACTCACATGCCTTCAACCAATAAAGAGGTGAACGGAATGGCCTTCCATACATGGCCTCAAAAGGTTCTATCTGGATACATTCCTAGAAGTTGTTATTATATGAAAACTCTATGAGTTACATATAATTCTCCAATAAACCATTTAAATACAGAAAAATGGTTGGAGACATATCCTTTTAAACCTGATTATTTCACTTATAATGACCATCAGTTTGAGGAAGATATGTCATACTCAATAGAACCTCCTATCCCAGAGGCTTATGAATATTCTACACGAACCTCAATGTGAAATGAGGATATATGTCAGAAATGATACTCCTTGTAACATTGTGTAATTAATACTTTACACACATAAATACTACTCAAAAAATAAACTTTGAAGGTCTCCCTGATAGAAAAATGTGGGATACCTTAGCCATTCAATCTAGAATCATCTATAGAACATCATTTTAACGGGTTGTACTTGGTGATCCAGTTACAAAATATAGAGTAAAATTATCCCATTTCTATTTAGGAATTAGGTAAGGTCACTAAGTCCTAGATGGAAACTATTGTTTTGCCTTCAACTATTGACAAGTAAAACATCTCACTAATAAGCACATGGCCTTTTTTTAATTCCTTCCCATATTTACAATATGTAGAAATCACGATATATCATTGTGAAACCAAGATGTATCACCCATACAGAATTAGAAACTCTCTCATAATCTCCTCTTGTAATCCTTTAATAACCCATACTCAACCATAGAAATAAAGGGAATTTACGATTCCAAGAGACCATCCTAATAGTGTATCCCTGCTATATAAGCTGTCTCTTAGAACTAATCCCTCTAAATTAGATAATTTCTCAATATTCATATAGTCTGAAATCATAGGTATAAGAGATTTTGATATAGTAACTACACATCCATGAGACTTCTGAACATAAAAATGCATTTCTTCAAAGAGTACCATCACCTGCTACTCGCATAAAGACCCATGCATTGCCTCTGTCTGCATCTTTCAGCTCAATAAATCAGTAATGATGTTTCCCTTTTTGGGTATATAATCCAACTCAATAAATAAATACTATTGACACTAGACCCACCTCCTCTGATAAAGGATTGGGTCCCACTATGAAAACGATGTTCCTAAGGCTCATGTGGTGGGTGTATACCACAAACCTCTCACATATGAGATAATGCCTCCAGTATATTAGGGAAATCTCTATAGTTGTTAACATAAAATCATGAGTATGGTAATTACTCTCATGCAGTATCATATTTCTATATCCATATGAAATAAATTGATCCTCCAACATTATAACTTATCTACGTCAATGTCTTGATGCATCACATTACACAATATATGATTTAACCTGCATATGTAATGTGAGGGTAGGTGAAAATGTTATCATTCCTTTCAACTCCTAAAAATATCTCTCACAAGCATATGAAAAAACACAATTCCCCCCTTTCATGGTCATCCCTAACACTAGTTCTTCTATACATGAATATTTCTGGATTAAGAACCAAGAATAAAAATATAAACCAGGAAAACATTGAACCTTAATGACATTCTTTGGTTACTCCAAATATAACATGGATGTAATTTTTTATAGGCCCACTAACACTGTTTCCTATAAGATGATATAGACCATAAAAAACACTTTATAAAAATAGAAACCACATTTGGTAATATTAGAATAAACTCGATTCTCTTTCAATGTACTAAAGATGATTCCAAGGTGTTTGGAATGATCATATTATGATTGGGAGTACACTAAGACATAATTTACAAAAACTACCAAAAAATTATCCAAAAAAGAATGAATGATTCTATTCATTAATGAAATGAATACCACCAGAGCATTAGTCAAACTGAATAGCATCATAACAAACTCATTAAATCCATACCTTCTTCTAAAAGCATCATGGGGTATGCCTGATATTCTCACCCTCTAATGGTGGAATCAAGATCTAAAATCAATCATAGAGAAGATCTTATAACCTATCAACTAATAAAAAATATTATCAATGCATGGAAGGGAACAAATTTTCCTGACCTTCATCTGGTTCAATCTCTAATAATCCATGCGCAAGCACAAAGTATCATTATTCTTATTTGAAAAGAGAACTAGAGAACTGAAGGATATGGATTAGGCCCTATGTAACCATTAGTTTCTATATCTTCAAAGTGAACATTCTAATCCAGAATATTTGTTTTTGATATTTTATAATTCATGATTGAAACTGGATCTCCACCTGACACCAACTCGATCACTCACTCGGGCGGTAACCATTGATTTTTTCACAAAAAATGTCTAGAAAACAGTATACCCGTAATAAAAATGAATCCATCTACATTCCACCTTCATCTAAAGAAAATCCTTCTATAGAATCATTGAGACAATCCAACATTAATTGAATTGGTCATGCATGACCATCCTAAAGATCCCTCTCACCTTAGTGAGAAAAGCTGACTCTTTCTGGAGATAAAAAGGTAACTCCCCTCTGGTAACAATCGATATGAGTCTAGTATTAAACTAACCAATCTAATCCAATAATAAAATTAAGGATTGTTATTTCCAAAACAAACAAACCCCAAAATAAATGGTAACCACTAATCTCTAGATAACATAAACTTCAATGATTGATATTCTATGACTACACTCCCAAGGGTGTGTTGATGGTCAAAACAATATTCCTGTTTTTTACACCAAATCCCAAACCATTTATAAAAAGAATAGATATAAATAAATGTGATGCTCCTATATCTAGAAAAAATAAGAAACAATACATGATACTTGAATAATATATCTCAATGTATAATTTCCTGTAACCACTCTAGCTGAAGTAGTATACATAATGTGTTGTTGACCTGCCCCTCGGCCCTACGCTCTAGCATGAATCCCCTAAGATATACCCCCTACCTGGTACTATCATTCCTAGATGGGGGTACCAAGTCCCCTTCCCTGACCATATTATGCTATGGACCTCTAGATACCTATCTAATGAGGAAAAGTTGATTCCTTCCGAGACTTTAGTTACTATCATGATCCCCTTCCACCGCTCTATAATTGAAATCCTTTAAAAAACATCTATAGGTGGTCCAATATGTTGTAAGAATGACACTCTAAAATAGGGTAATAACACTTGGTATATATTTTTTTGTCCTTCAACACTGATAAAACTATAATAAAACACGGTCATCATATGGATACCCACTTCCTAGAATTCTCTGAAAACTACTTCCTTTGAAAAAACTATCATATCAATGCTACATTCCACTAGAATAAGAGGTCGTAGTTAGACCTATTGAAAAAACATGGTATCTTGTCAGGGAATCTCTCAGGTTCCTTATTTTCTACAAAAAAATACCCAGATGGAACATGTTCACCTACGACATGATATCATAGCGAATACCAATATGAAAATTTATCACTATATATATCTCATCATATATGGAATAAGATTCAATGTGTTGCAGGTTAGTGAAACATTCAGCATAGTCCATCACTAACATTCCCACTTATTTTAAGTGAATAAACACATGAGCCTTATCATACCTCAATATCTCAAGATAGAAGTGTCTTAGGAACATTGTCTTGAAGTCCATCAAAAAAACCATCCTACATCCCTGCATGCATCATAAGTTACAATCAATTCTTTTTGGGTCCATGAAGAATATATGAAGAAAGGTTTACCCTCATAGATAAGGTTATATCAAGATTCATAACGATCATTGAGAATGAATCAACCTAGAACCCATCTACCTAGTGTCCACCCTCCCTAGGGAACGTAGGTGGATGATGTAGATAGATCTCTCTTATCATATTAGAAATCGAAGGCACGATGTGAACCGTTTCTCTATCCATGGATCTCATGAACCTTAGGAATATGTCATGAAGATGAACATCCATTGTCACGACCCGCCCTCGGGGTCTGTTCCGTGACTACCCCAAGCCCGCCTTCCATAGGCCAGGGGCTGGCGACTAGCACCAAGGCGTAAATCCCGGTAAAAAGGGAAGGCATTGCCTTTGAAAAGTAAACACACACCACAGAGTAAACAAGCGGAAAGTAAACACTAAACAAAGCAGAGTACGACTGAAAGTGTGGAAAGGTAAATGGGCCAGAATACAAACCCAAACTGAAAGTAAAGTACAACTCGAAAGGGAAAACAGCAACTGAAAAGTAAAAGCCGCTACACTTAGCTGTCCACTGGAAATCCCACCTGAAGGGTGGGTACAGATAGCTCCTCTGCTCCACGGGTCCCGCCGTCCGCTCCGTGCACGTCCCGCCTTGTGGTCCACCTCCGGGTACCGTCCCGCTCTGCAAGCCTCAGCTAAGGTCAACGCTGCCCGTCGTCTGCAACCAACACAACGTAGTGCGGGCAAAGCCCGTGCAGGGGTGAGTATAAGCTACTCAGTAGGGACCCCGAGACCGCTGAAGGTCTCTCAAATCCACAAAGGATAAACCACGAAGAAAAGTAACAATCACGAAGTATTAACCGACACTGCTTAGGTATATGCCCATACATATACCTAAGTCATCAATTCAAATACGCTCTAACCTCCGAGCCCAAGTACAACTCAGTCCACACAGGAAAGTAAACGTATTCCACACAGGAAAGCAAAACGTAATCCACACAGGATTGCACAACACAATCCACATAGGAAAGCAATAGGATTTAGCTCACACAGGTATACTTCTTCAAGGACGATAAAGATGATCACTGATCCATCTAAGTCGTCGGACCCATGAAGGATCGATAGGTAACTAACCCCCGCAAAGACCCACACAGGATCGGGCCCACACAGGACCTGTAGGCACTAGTTCACACAGGACCGCTGAGCGCAGAGACCCACACAGGATCGGGCCCACACAGGACCTGTAGCACTGATCCACGTAGGATCGCTGAGTGCTGTAGTCGTCGTCGTCGAATCCACACAGGATCTCTGTACTGTCGTCGTCGCAGTCACAGTAGCAGTAGAAGTCGTAGCAGTAGAACAGTCGCAGCCAGCACTAGGGTCCCCGCACATAGCAAGCTCGTTCGGAGGGTCCGCTCCATGAGCCGAGAGGCTGATACATCAACTGTCACAAAGACCAGAGTTGATGTATCCAAAAGTTCCGTATCGTCAACAGGAACTCAACGCAACAGACGGCGCGTCGATCGGACGCCCGTTCTGAGAGTTATTGGCATTTTCGTCTCCGGGGCCCGGTTGGTTTTTAAGGCTAAACCAACCCGACCGTACACCACCTGCGTCCAAACCTCGGGCGGAGTATGCCAAAATATTCGCCTCACTAAGAGGGACACAACACAGCTGACGGCACGTCAATCGGACGTCCGTAGCTCAAGATATGAGCGTTTCCGCTCCGAAGGCCCGGTTGGTTTCGTGAACGAACCAACCCGGCCGAACTCAAAGTAAACCGAAACCTTGAGTGCGATATACCGAAACGACCGTCTCGATCCAAGGATCGCGTTGCCGCAGACGGTTCGTCATTCGGAGGTCCGAGGCTCAAGATATGGCCCAAAAACCGATTCTGGTTCGAAACGGGGGGGTCCGGGTCCGAGCCGACCCGGCCCGACCCCCCCCCCCCCCTGGGGCGGGGCGGCGGCGCGGCGGGCCGCGGCGGCCAGGCGCCGCGAGGGGCCGCACGCGGGGGCTAAGCCCCCGCTGATTGAAGCGGCGCGGCCTTTGTGCCGCGCCTTTGCAACAAACGGCCCCCACGTGGGGGCCAGTTTAATAAAGAGAACCGGGGGGCTGCTGCCCCCCCTTTCATGGAACCGCCCCCCTCTTAAAGAGGGGGGGTTTTACATGCTGGCCGGGGGATTAATTCCCCCGGTTTAAAGGCTTCCGGCCGGCCAGATGGCCGACCGGTTTTCTCCAACGGGACCGGAAATTCCGGTCCCCCCTTCGGCTTCCGACGCCGGCGGCCCGGCCGCCGGTCTTCTCTTCCGCCGCGGCCCGGAACCGGCCGCGGTCTCCTCGTCCCGCCGCGGCCCGGAACCAGCCGCGGCGTTCGTCATCCTGCGCGGTGCGACGGCACCGCGCCCCTTCGCCGTGCCTTGATTCCATTCAACGCGGCGCGACGGCGTCGCGTTCTTGAAGATTCTACCTCGGCGTAGCGCGACGGCGCCGCGTAAAATATTTGCACGATCATCCGCGTGGTGCGACGGGACCACACCACTTGCTTCCACCCGCAAGAATAAACAAGAACGATGGAGGGGGGTTCGGCCGTGTTCGTGCGGTCCGGCCCCCTCACGTTAAAAATAATAACGCAACTTAAATAATTCAAGCCACACGTTAGACTTGCTATTCACGATCAAGAATAAAAATAAGGAAACCAAAAAGAAATCAACAACCCCTACCTCGGGTATAAGGTTCGAAGATTGTGAACGTTCCGCGGAAGACGACGTCGCGGAGGTCGGGCGTCGCGGTAGCCGTTCGTCAAATTCGATGACGAAGGAATGCGTTCGAAGAGACACGTCGTTGGCGAAACTTGTACGCCGACGAAGGTTGTCCGAGGAAGAAGTGGCGTCCCCTTCGTTGACACGGTAAACGAAGAATGGAGGTGTGGCGTTCTTCGTCAGAGCTTGAGCGTTCTTCGTCAAGATGAACGTTCTTCGAGTTCTTCGTCAGAGTTGAAGAAGAAGAAGAGCTCTCCACCTCTCAAGAAGACAAACAAATAACCCAAAATAAAATAAGACAACAACTTATTTTATTATTACATAACACAATAGAATTTCAAAAGTTTGAAATTCAAAAGGATTAACTCCCATAATTAAATAAGTAACTCAAGTCAATAAATGAGGCGTTAAGGGAGTTGGGAGAATTTGAAAGGATTAGGGGTTCGTGTGGGCCCCACCACACTTAATCCTCCCAAGGGAGGTTAAGTGGGTGTGGGTCCCACTTCCAACCCCCTTTGGTAGGTTTTATCAAGTTATAATAAAATTTGTTCTACACAAATTTTATTTAACTCAAACTAAAAACCCCAAAATTAACTTTCAACCCGCAACAAACGCAACTCCCGAAAAGGTCTCTTTAAGAGAATATCGGCGCTGCGAGTTCATCGGTGCCCTCGGATTTCTATTCCGAGCACCGGATCAAAAGTTAGGAATTCCCGCTCGTTCGTTCACTGAACGTACCCGAGCCAAACTTCGGAAATTAATTCCGGGCACTCCGGGTCTCGGAATCAGGTGCCGTCTGAAACCGCGCTCTTGTAAAATTCTTAAGAAAATTAAGACAAAAATTCCCTTGAATTTTTACGGGTCTTTACATTACTCCCACCTCAGGGCTTTACGTCCCCGTAAAGATACATCAAAAACTAGGGAAACAAATGAGGGTACTGAGCACGCATCTGAGCCTCCCGCTCCCATGTGCTCTCCTGGAGATTCCCGTGCTGCCATCTGATGCGCACAAGAGGAATCGATCGCCCACGCAGGACCCGCTCCTGTCGATCCTCTATCTCCACCGGGACCTCCGTAAAAGTCGCCCCATCGGCAACGTCAAGCTCCCCATGGTCAATGATGTGCGTCGGGTCGTGCACGTATCTCCTCAGCTGAGATACGTGGAAGACTTCGTGCACCCGGTGCAACTGAGGTGGTAGAGCCAGGCGATAAGCCACCTCACCAATCCTGCTGAGAATCTGGAAAGGTCCGATGAAGCGCGGAGATAACTTGCCGCCTCGGCCAAATCTCCGAATACCACGTCGAGGTGAGACCCGCAAGAAGACGTGGTCGCCATCCTTGAACTACAGTGGCCTCCGCCTCCTGTCAGCGTATGACTTCTGCCGGCTCTGAGCTGTCCTCATCCGCTCCTGGATGACCTGGACCTTCTCTGTCATGGCCTGGACCATCCCCGGTCCTACCAGTGCTGACTCCCCAGGGTCTGTCCAGCACAAAGGAGATCTACATGGTCGGCCGTACAACGCCTCGTACGGTGCCATCCCGATAGTGGAGTGGTAGCTGTTGTTGTACGCGAACTCCACCAAGGGTAGGTGGTCCTCCCAGCTATGACCAAAGTCGAGGACACATGCGCAGAGCATGTCCTCGAGAGTCTGAATGGTCCTCTCCGTCTGACCATCCGTCTGAGGGTGAAAAGCTGTGCTAAGACGTAGCTGCGTCCCGAACGCCTCCTGCAACCCCTTCCAAAGCCGGGAAGTAAAGCGGGCATCTCGATCGGAGACGATAGATGATGGCACGCCGTGGAGCCGCACAATCTCCTGAATGTAGAGACGTCCCAAGCTCTCTACTGAGCCCTGCTCTCTGATGGGTAAGAAGTGTGCCGACTTGGTGAGTCGGTCAACAATCACCCATATGGAGTCGTGACCTCTAGAAGTGCGTGGAAGTCCAGTCACGAAGTCCATAGATATGCCGTCCCACTTCCACTCCGGAACCTCCAAGGGCTGTACTAAGCCTGCTGGTACCTGATGCTCTGCCTTCACCTGCTGACAGGTGAGGCATCGAGAAACGAACTCTGCTACAGCCTTCTTCATGCCCGGCCACCAGTGCTGTCGTCTGAGGTCCTGGTACATCTTCGCCACTCCAGGATGTACCGCTAAAGGAGAAATGTGGAACTCCCTCAGCACTTCCTCTCGCAAAGCGACTGGTACCATGGTACGTCCTCTGAAAAGGATGTTGTGCTCTGCTCCAAGGGAGAAACCATCGGGTGCCTGTCCCGAGGATATCTGTGCACGCCGTGTCTCACAGTCAGCATCCTCACGCTGTGCCTCTCTGACCCGCTGCAGTAGTGGAGGAGTGACTATGAGAGACTGAAGAAAGGCTGCTCCATCTCTATCCACGAAGGATATCTGCAAAGAGGCTAGCTGCTCCGTCGCCTCCTCAAGTAGCTGAATGCCCGTCCTCCTGCTGAGGGCATCGGCTACTACGTTCCCCTTACCAGGAGTATAGACTATCTCAAAGTCATAGTCCTGGAGGAACTCGAGCCATCGCCGCTGTCTCAGGTTCAGGTCCTTCTGCGAGAAGATATACCTGAGACTCTGATGATCGGAAAAGACTGTAAAACGCTCGCCCATCAGATAGTGTCGTCATGTCTTCAGAGTGAAGACCACTGCTGCTAACTCCAGGTCATGGGTAGCGTAGTTCTGCTCATGCGGCCTCAACTGATGTGATCCATAGGCGATCACGGCCCGCTCCTGCATCAGAACACATCCGAGTCCGGTCCCTGATGCATCGCAGTAGACTACGTACCCTACTCCCTCCTCAGGCAACCTCAAGATAGGTGCGCTAGTCAATCTCTGTCTCAGCTCCTGGAAGCTCTGCTGACATCTTTCTGTCCATACGAAGGGTTTCCCCTTCTTCGTCAAAGCTGTGAGTGATGCCGAAACTCTAGAGAAGTCTGGAACGAATCTCCGATAGTATCCAGCTAGTCCCAAGAAACTCTGAACCTCAGTCACGCTCCTGGGTGGATCCCATGCTAACACAGCCTCAATCTTCGCGGGATCCACTGTAACTCCCGCCTCAGAGATAACGTGTCCCAAAAAGTGGACCTCACGTATCCAGAACTGGCACTTCGAGAGCTTACCATAAAGCGGGTGCTCTCGGAGTGTGTCAAGAACAACTCGCAAGTGATAGGCGTGCTCCTCCTCTGTCGTAGAGTAAATCAGAATGTCGTCGATGAAGACCACGACAAACCGATCGAGGTATGGCTGAAAGATCCTGTTCATGAGAGCCATGAACACTGCTGGAGCATTGGTTACACCGAAAGGCATAACCAAGAACTCATAGTGGCCATACCGACATCTGAAGGCCGTCTTCTGCACATCCTCGTCTCTGACTCTGAGCTGATGATAACCTGACCTGAGGTCTATCTTCGAGAACTACCGTGCTCCCTTGAGCTGATCAAAGAGGTCATCAATCCTCGGTAGTGGATACTTGTTCCTCACGGTCACCTGGTTCAGGCGACGATAGTCAACACAAAGTCGCAAGCTCTCGTCCGCCTTCTTGGCGAACAATATCGGGGAAGCCCAGGGTGAAACACTGGGTCGGATGAATCCCTTGCCCTGCAAGTCCTCCAACTGTACCCGTAGCTCTCGAAGCTCGGCGGGGGCCATCCGATATGCTGGAGTGGATATCGGGGCTGTCCCGGGGTACAAGTCAATATAAAAGTCTACCTCTCTGCGAGGAGGTAGCCCTGGAACGTCGTCAGGAAAAACGTCCGCAAACTGATCCACCACTGCAGGAAAACCAGGACTCTGCACGTCAACTGCTCCAAGGATGAGGCTAGCCAACTGATGAGTGATGGGTTGTCCTCTCCTCCGCGGAAGTCCATCCTGTGCTGCAAAGGCCCCCTTCTCGCCGGTGAAGGTGAACCTGCTCCCGTCGGTGCGTACACATCGCACCTTGCGCCTAAAACAGTCAATCTGTGCATGGACCGTAGATAGCCAATCCATGCCCAAGATGACGTCGTAAGGCCTCGACGCTGCTACAAGAAGATCCAAGCCGAAGCTCTCGCCTCCTAGAGTGAGCTCACACTGCCAGAACCAGTGCATAATCGTCGAGTCTGCTCCCGTAGGAGTCTCTAGCCGTAAGGATCGAGCCAACGGCTCTTTCGGAATCTCCGAGCTCCGAACAAGGGCAGCGGCTATGAAAGAATGACTCGCTCCTGTGTCTATAAGAACTGCAGCAAGGGTGGAATAGACACAGATAGTACCTCGAATCATCTCGGGTGCGCCGTGGTCATAGGCCTCTGCTGCCTGGAGTTGTGCCTGTCGCTGCCCGCCAGCTCCCTGTGGTCGGGGTGGACCTCCTGGTGGTGGTGGTGGTAGAGCCTCAAAGCGTCGGCCACCACCAGCTGCTCGTCCAGCTCCTCTGCCTCATCCGCCTCCTCCCTGCGGACCGCCACGGTCGACCCTCTGCCTCTGCCTCGGTGGTCCCTCAACCGTCTGCTGCTCCTCGGCACGGCGGGTCGGGCAGTCACGAGCCATGTGGCCCTGCTCGCCGCACGAGTAGCAGTGTCTACCTCTCGGAAGACTGGCCCCGCGCTGTGTGCCCCGCACTGCTGAGCCAGTATCCTGAGGTCGTCTGCCCGAAGGTCTGGTCTGTCTGGACCCCTGAGTCATCCGTCGACTGCCTGCTGCAGATGACTCTGCCACGTGCCGCCCTGCGGTGGGTCGTTGTGCTGGTGTAGACTCAGCAAGGAAGCTCTCGATCAGAAGGGCCCGCTCCAGTACTCCTGTCTGAGTCGGTATGCTGAGGGAGATCAGCGATGCCCTGATCTCGTGTCTCAAACCCTGCTTGAAGGTCCGGGCCTGGAAGAATGGGTCCCGTACCATGTCGGTCGAGTAGCGCGAGAGATCGGTAAATCTCGCCGAGTACTGAGCGACCGTCATGCTGCCCTGCCGCAGCTGTAGAAGCTCCTGGATACGCACCGCACGAAGGGTGGCTGGGACGAACTCCGAGCGGAAGAGGCTCTCAAAGTCCGTCCAAAGTAGAGATGCCTCATCGTGCACCTGGAGCATCAAGCTCCACCATCGTCCTGCTGCTGCGTGTAGTAGGCTCACAGCGAGGATCACCATGAGGTCTGTTGGTGTCCTCACTAGCCTAAACACTCGAACCACTGCCTCCAGCCAGTCCTCTGCTGCCTGGGGATCCGTCTCCCCGCGAAACCTGGGCGGTCGCTGGCGCTGAAACTCATGCAGTGCGCTGAGGCGATGTGCATCGTCAGCGGCTGCTGCTGGAAGCATCGGGGGATCGGCGGGTAAAGCTACCGCCGGTGCCACTACTGGAAAAGGGCCCTACACCGAGGCCTCGTCGCTCGGTGGGCTGTCGTCTCGCTCGACTCTCGGAACCCTAGCTGGCTGCCGTCGTGGGGCCATCCTGAAAAGGAAACAGGTGCGCCACGGTCAGAACAGTATACCTGGTGAGCTGATATAAGTAATCACAAAGAAAACTTTGAAACACACACGCAATCAATGTTTTCGTGCATTAAGTCGGAAATCAGAAGTCAGGGTCCTGGTGTACGGATACGTCGGCCGCCGCACCAACACTGGACTCCCTGGACTGATATCCACACTCAATACGCTAAACATTATTGCTTCACATAGAAAAGATCAGAGTTCGCGGTAGAACCGAACTCCTCTGATACCAATTTGTCACGACCCGCCCTCGGGGTCCGTGCCGTGACTACCCCAAGCCCGCCTTCCATAGGCCAGGGGCTGGCGACTAGCACCAAGGCGTAAATTCCTGTAAAAAGGGAAGGCATTGCCTTTGAAAAGTAAACACACACCACAGAGTAAACAAGCGGAAAGTAAACACTAAACAAAGCAGAGTACGACTGAAAGTGTGGAATGGTAAATGGGCCAGAATACAAACCCAAACTGAAAGTAAAGTACAACTCGAAAGGGAAAACAGCAACTGAAAAGTAAAAGCCGCTACACCGAGCTGTCCACTGGAAATCCCACCTGAAGGGTGGGTACAGATAGCTCCTCTGCTCCATGGGTCCCACCGTCCGCTCCGTGCACGTCCCGCCCAGTGGTCCACCTCCGGGTACCGTCCCGATCTGCAAGCCTCAGCTAAGGTCAACGCTGTCCGTCGTCTGCAACCAACACAACGTAGTGCGGGCAAAGCCCGTGCAGGGGTGAGTATAAGCTACTCAGTAGGGACCCCGAGACCCCTGAAGGTCTCTCAAATCCACAAAGGATAAACCACGAAGAAAAGTAACAATCACGAAGTATTAACCGACACTGCTTAGGTATATGCCCATACATATACCTAAGTCATCAATTCAAATACGCTCTAACCTCCGAGCCCAAGTACAACTCAGTCCACACAGGAAAGTAAACGTATTCCACACAGGAAAGCAAAACGTAATCCACACAGGATTGCACAACACAATCCACACAGGAAAGCAATAGGATTTAGCTCACAAAGGTATACTTCTTCAAGGACGATAAAGATGATCACTGATCCATCTAAGTCGTCGGACCCACGAAGGATCGATAGGTAACTAACCCCCGCAAAGACCCACACAGGATCGGGCCCACACAGGACCTGTAGGCGCTGGTTCACACAGGACCGCTGAGCGCAGAGACCCACACAGGATCGGGCCCACACAGGACCTGTAGCACTGATCCACGTAGGATCGCTGAGTGTTGTAGTCGTCGTCGTCGAATCCACACAGGATCTCTGTACTGTCGTCGTCGCAGTCACAGTAGCAGTAGAAGTCGTAGCAGTAGAACAGTCGCAGCCAGCACTAGGGTTCCCGCACATAGCAAGCTCGTTCGGAGGGTCCGCTCCACGAGCCGAGAGGCTGATACATCAACTGTCACAAAGACCAGAGTTGATGTATCCAAAAGTTCCGTATCGTCAACAGGAACTCAACGCAACAGACGGCGCGTCGATCGGACGCCCGGTCTGAGAGTTATTGGCATTTTCGTCTCCGGGGCCCGGTTGGTTTTTAAGGCTAAACCAACCCGACCATACACCACCTGCGTCCAAACCTCTGGCGGAGTATGCCAAAAGATTCGCCTCACTAAGAGGGACACAACACAGCTGACGGCACGTCAATAGGACGTCCGTAGCTCAAGATATGAGCGTTTCCGCTCCGAAGGCCCGGTTGGTTTCGTGAACGAACCAATCCGGCCGAACTCAAAGTAAACCGAAACCTTGAGTGCGATATACCGAAACGACCGTCTCGATCCAAGGATCGCGTTGCCGCAGACGGTTCGTCATTCGGAGGTCCGAGGTTCAAGATATGGCCTAAAAACCGATTCTGGTTCGAAACGGGGGGGTCCGGGTCCGCGCCGACCCGGCCCGACCCCCCCCTGGGGCGGCGCGGTGGCCGGCAGCGGCGGCCGGCGGCGGCGCGGCGGCCTGGCGGCGCGGCGGCGCGGCGGGCTGCGGCGGCCAGGCGCCGCGAGGGGCCGCACGCGGGGGCTAAGCCCCCGCTGATTGAAGCAGCGCGGCCTTTGTGCCGCGCCTTTGCAACAAACGGCCCCCACGTGGGGGCCGGTTTAATAAAGAGAACCGGGGGGCTGCTGCCCCCCCTTTCATGGAACCGCCCCCCTCTTAAAGAGGGGGGGTTTTACATGCTGGCCGGGGGATTAATTCCCCCGGTTTAAAGCCATCCGGCCGGCCAGCTGGCCGACCGGTTTTCTCCAACGGGACCGGAAGTTCCGGTCCCCCCTTCGGCTTCCGACGCCGGCGGCCCGGCCGCCGGTCTTCTCTTCCGCCGCGGCCCGGAACCGGCCGCGGTCTCCTCGTCCCGCCGCGGCCCGGAACCGGCCGCGGCGTTCGTCATCCGGCGTGGTGCGACGGCACCGCGCCCCTTCGTCGTGCCTTGATTCCATTCAACGCGGCGCGACGGCGTCGCGTTCTTGAATATTCTACCTCGGCATAGCGCGACGGCACCGCGTAAAATATTTGCACGATCATCCGCGTGGTGCGACGGCACCACACCACTTGCTTCCACCCGCAAGAATAAACAAGAACGATGGAGGGGGGTTCAGCCGTGTTCGTGCGGTCCGGCCCCCTCACGTTAAAAATAATAACGCAACTTAAATAATTCAAGCCACACGTTAGACTTGCTATTCACGATCAAGAATAAAAATAAGGAAACCAAAAAGAAATCAACAACCCCTACCTCGGGTATAAGGTTCGAAGATTGTGAACTATCGCGGAAGACGACGTCGCGGATGTCGGGCGTCGCGGTAGCCGTTCGTCAAATTCGATGACGAAGGAATGCGTTCGAAGAGACACGTCGTTGGCGAAACTTGTACGCCGACGAAGGTTGTCCGAGGAAGAAGTGGCGTCCCCTTCGTTGACACGGTAAACGAAGAATGGAGGTGCGGCGTTCTTCGTCGGAGCTTGAGCGTTCTTCGTCAAGATGAACGTTCTTCGAGTTCTTCGTCAGAGTTGAAGAAGAAGAAGAGCTCTCCACCTCTCAAGAAGACAAAAAAATAACCCAAAATAAAATAAGACAACAACTTATTTTATTATTACATAACACAATAGAATTTCAAAAGTTTTAAATTCAAAAGGATTAACTCCCATAATTAAATAAGTAACTCAAGTCAATAAATGAGGCGTTAAGGGAGTTGGGAGAATTTGAAAGGATTAGGGGTTCGTGTGGGCCCCACCACACTTAATCCTCCCAAGGGAGGTTAAGTGGGTGTGGGTCCCACTTCCAACCCCCTTTGGTAGGTTTTATCAAGTTATAATAAAATTTGTTCTACACAAATTTTATTTAACTCAAACTAAAAACCCCAAAATTAACTTTCAACCCGCAACAAACGCAACTCCCGAAAAGGTCTCTTTAAGAGAATATCGGCGCTGCGAGTTCATCGGTGCCCTCGGATTTCTATTCCGAGCACCGGATCAGAAGTTAGGAATTCCCGCTCGTTCGTTCACTGAACGTACCCGAGCCAAACTTCGGAAATTAATTTCGGGCACTCCGGGTCTCAGAATCAGGTGCCGTCTGAAACCGCGCTCTTGTAAAATTCTTAAGAAAATTAAGGAAAAAATTCCCTTGAATTTTTACGGGTCTTTACATCCATATGATCCATAATATCTATATAAATATCTAGATAATCTATGTTTGGATAATTCTAGTTTCCCATATCATAATGTTCAACTTGAAGATGACCATGATTTATTTTCTCTATAAGAATAATAAACTCCTTAGAACACTGGATGTAATAAAGTCATCCGAAAAAAGTGAAAACAAAAGAGAACCATTGATCCTGGTATCTCTAAACATTGAGTACATCTATTTTAGAATGACCCAATAGTTCATTTATTTCATTTCTTAGCCATAAAATTTATCTTATATTCTATTTCAAACTGGAAAGTATATATCACATGCTATAGATATGTCTTTATAATGAACAATTCATGGAAATATATATCCCTATGTTCCTATCATGATGAATTCATAATCATCACATGCCACATCAATCCATTAGTATAGTTCTAAAGAACCAATAACATTGTGAAATAGTAACCTCACAAAACATGTGAATCAATCAGGGTGAAATGATATCAATCGTAAAAAGGAAAACTTATAAACAATAATCCACCCTGGGTCACTCTGATTTTCCCTTATGCATGGGTTAGCTAATCTGATGCCCAATATCATTACTAAGTCCTAACACATCCTACTCTTCTATTTTACCTTTACCAGATATTAAATAGATAAACAGAAATGTGTACCTCTGATACCACTTTGTACCATCCCCCGATCTGGTATTCTCTCAACTGGCCAAATTGGGTTTGTTATGATACCTCAAGTGCCCTCCCCATATGCTAGAGGTTATTAACTAGAATTTGGGGTCAAAAATGTATAGTCGTAAGACTATACCCCCCAATTTATATAGTGATAACATAGAAGAATAATCAAATAACAATAATAAATAAATATCAGAGTGCAGAAAAAATGGAACCAATATAATATAGTGTAAAACCAACAATAAATTCCAAATGATAGTCTCATAAATGATAAGGGAATAGTAAAATTTCATGTTAGAATGCAACTAAATGTAATTCCAGATGTAATTGAAAATAAAATACTATTAAACTAAATAAATACTCAATGTAACTGGTCCCAAACCCCATGCCAGTCCATCTCCAAACATCAGCACATCAAATAAGAAAAAAATCAATAGAAAGGTCCATTTCTCTTGTCCAAAATTGAATCCATGTAATCTTATTTAGTGCTAAATGGTAGCCCAAATAGTGTGTGAGTATAGCTCAGCTGTTAGACACCACCATATCTAAACATAAAAATTCTGAAAATAAGTAAATCCAATAATGAAATAATCTAGTCTTCTGATTAATTAAACAATTAAATTAATACCAACAAAAACCTACTTTGGATCCATGCTAGAATATCTCTTCTCATGTCTCTCAATCTCACGAACCAAAATGCTATAACCATATTAAAAATATTGTCTACCTTGGTGTCATGCCAGAATATCTCTAAGCATGTCCCAATACAATGTCAATTGTAACCTTATAAGCAAGTTACAAATTACAAAAATCTGGGTGAAAACCAACTATATAAGCATTTAAGAAATCAATTAGGATTATGATCGGTATATAATAATTTTATCCTATTTCAGGGTCATTCGTGATATATATAAGCATTAAAATATGTCTCAAGTCCAATACTGGTATATAAGAATTTCATCATGTATCCCTAGGAATAACCCTCTATATAATCATTTAATCATGTCTCGGGGCATACTCTGGTATATAATAATTTCAACATGTAAACTGGGCCAACATCCCATATAATAATTTGTACAATCAAACTGGTCCGACAAAACATATAATCATTACAACATATAAATCAAATTTCATGTCATAGCCATAAGGATTTCACAATATCACATTATAAGGATAAATGGTTAATTAAAAAAATTCAATTTATCTTTAAATTTCACATTTCATTTATCATTTGGTCACAACCAATTACATGCAGGTTATCTCAATAAAAACGCCATGTTAAGGTGAATATATATCAAGTTATCATCCAATATCAATATCATGCTAAAAACACTTTAAGACAATAAAAATTTTATTTATAATCTGGGGTTTTATCACCCAAATAGTAGTAACAAGTCATGTAAATAATCGATTGTATCCAAAGAGATTCCATGTAATAATCCAATTTATCATTTAATTTATTTACGCTCATGTTTTGTTTACTCAATGGTAATAGCATTCATGTTTGAAAATTATCATATCATACGGTCAAGTTTTAGACCCCCTAACATTAATTAGTGATCACATACTGCCTCTAGTAGGATTATTAAAAAGAACGAATGTCCCAATGATCGCAAGAAGGTTCCTAGATCATAAAGGACCAAGATCAAAACCAAAAACACTTGTGGTAGAGATATTACACTGAAAAGGATGGAGTAGAAAGGAAAGGACTTAAAAACCAAACCAAAACCACTTACTAGATATCAGATGTGTGATTTGGATGTCAGGAAACAATGGAGGCTCTCCAAAATTATATTGAGGATACCCTAGGTTTGTGAGGTGTAAACTATATATAAAGTGGAAATAAAACATTCCACAGGAAACTATTTAAAACTACATGTTGGGATATTACTTTTCATGTGACTCCTTTACAGTTCACATATTTCTTTTTAGAGGAATACAAAAAAATCATCACCTCATATTTTTTATCCCTATCAAATATTACATGTTTTGTAATTTAAATGAATGTTCTTTACTCTTTGCATATCATGAATAATTTCATGGAATATAATCATTCACTATATGTGTCATCCAAAACATAAACATCCTGTAATATATTTAAATTGGGTGTAATTTTTCTGTAGATAACTTTCATCCTAGTTCCCTTTAAAAGGATCTAAACAACTCCAAATCCTACCATGCATGGAGAACCCCGCACAAACACATTTGACACATTTACAACTAGACTCAATTAATTAAAACAACCCTCAATCCTTGTAATTTAAGACATTTCCCCCCAAAAAAGGCTCTCTAACTCCGAACAAGACTATGTTACCAAGGCTAAAATGGAAAACTAAAAGAGGGGAACACTAGGAAAATAATGGGATCTTAAAATGTGATGGGTGGGACATATATATACACCAAAGAATTGGGTAAACTATAAGATCATATAAATTGGACTAAAATGGGGAGTGAAATCAATTTATTGAGGCTCCTTTTCAATTTTTATAGCAATGGGATTGAACCAAGAATACTATAATGGTTTGGAGAGTTAACCCAATCCAATATGATTTTAATGGGAGTGAAACTTGACTACTATGCCGGCTTGGGGTGTGAAAAATAATATACTAGGGTAGTCTTGGAAATGTGTCTTTTTTTCAAAGGAAATGATTTTCTATACTTATATATATGCCAAATTTCTATATCTCATGCCAATATTAGGCTTCTATTGCTCATTTTCTTGTATTTATTTATGATTCATGTCTTATGAACTTCTAACATTTATTCCAAGACTCAATTTTGTGGTCTATTATTTTCAAGGTAATGTTTTCAAATGTTACTATCATTTTCTCATACCCTTATGCACATGTGATATCTATATCTCCCATGTAAACCCTTACTAAGTATCTGAGATTACTTTTTCTTATTTTTCCTTTCCCCAGGTTATGAATAAAGGTATTATGTATGATATCTCTATGAAGGGTACTAGTTATGAGGAACCAAGTGGGAGATGATGTAGTTCACTTGTGAACCAGTTTTCTATGTATCCACGTTTCCAATGGCACTAGACCTAAAGGATTTAGGCATGGATCATTATGTAATGAATACTCTGTTATTAATAATTAATATCTACCTATGAAATGTGTGTGTTTTTATAGTTGGACAAAAAGAAATGTATTATTAACCTTGGAAAACTAGGATCAGAAAACTTTAGTGAAGAACTCATAAGATGAGTATAAGTATAGGATAACATTCTAATTTCGTTTAAGGAGGATATAATATGGTTTTCCTTGAAATAAATCCAAATATGGATACTAATTGTGGATATGGTTTCTTCATAGATAAATCCATGGTATTCAACCCTAAAATCCATTGGTTGAATATATGTCAGTTATCATTCAGGTGCATAATGAGTGTTCCCTTACTGTGTATCTTGTTTGAAACTCCTAGAAGATTTCATTTAGTTTATTCAAAAAAAATTATGAATCATTATGAATGAATTCAATGATGAAAAATCATATAGGTCCTCGAATAAACCAAAATATTCAAAAATATAAATGATATTTTCATTATTCAGTCATCCTAAAAATTATTTTTCATGATTATATGGTTTTACAATATAAATATTACTGTTGAAACTATTCTTGATTTCTTTAGTCAGTAGAGGGAACCAGAAAAAACTCAATTAACATTGAATTTGATAGATAATGTGTTGATTAGAAAACAAATAATATGCTTATCGGAGTGAAGGATATTATGATTATTCATAATCAGTTATCAAGATATATGATCATCTACTTACACCTTAAACAATAATAAGGATCACAAAATAAGATATGGATAGAGTTTTTTTATAGTCCATGTGGTGAATACCAAAGATTAATGAATAATTGTTTTCCTGTATGATGAGAATGTAGGAAGAAACACTCATGTGAATGTCTCAAATCAATGATAATATGTTTTATGTGTGAAAAATATGGGATATAGTAAGTAATTTCCAAGTAAAAATTAAAAGTGTAGTTATCTCAATGGATGACAATAATAGTTTCTCTAAGGAATTATCAATGGTTGAATGTTTTAAATATATTATGTATAGGAATTTTGAAACCAAATTTCTTTGAGGGAAATCATTGGATGAACATTAACATGGTTGTAAAAGTAAAGGTTTTTTTGTTGATGATGAAGATACTACAAATGAAATATGAAAGGAATGAGTTATTAAGGAATAAGATGATGAAGACATGTTCGTGGAATAAGATGGAAATATAATGTTTAAAGTGATTATGTATTGGAATTTAAGAATTATGAAATATATTGGTATTTTTATATATAATTTTGTCATTTAGTATTTTTAATAAAAAAAAATTAATGTTGTTGATGACCTAGAAAAGTGATTTAATGGAAATGTGATATTTTATAGAAAATATTTGATTTTGTGGAGGATAACCCTTAATAGGTTATTGATGTTGAGTTAAAAATGTCTATTTTAGATAAATAGATTATTGATATGAATAAATTAAATTAGACAATATTGACGACCATTATACTAATTAATTATTTAATGAAAATGTGGGTTATGTTATCATCAATGGGTTTAATAACATTTTTTAATTTTTTGAATATATTAAAAAATATATGTTTTAATTTATGTAATGAATAAAAATTTATGTTTTCATGGAGATTTTATGTTAATTATGTTTATTTCCATGATTTTTGGTAATATATGACCAAAGTATTCACATATATGGTATGTGACTATTAAGAGCTAATTTCTGATATTTTGAGGATTAATGATAAGTTGATTTCATAAATTTAATGACCATATTTCTAAGAAATTTTTGGATTTTAATTTTTTACAAACATGGATGATTCTTAAGGAGAATTATTTAGGGAATGGATTAAGTTGAAATTAGGATGTTATTGGATAACATGTGCTAACCATTTCAGTTTTGGAAAATATTTTTAGGCTGAATGAATGGATTATGGTTCTTATTATTATTTTAGTGCTTTAGGCCTAAAAAAATAATCCTGAATATTAATTTTCTAGATAAAGTGGATATTTATTGATGCATTATAAAAGGATGAAAATATTCTTATAATACAAAAGAATTTTGATTCATATATATTTGTGTCCCATTGAAATTCTTCATCATATTGGGAGAATATCTTATTTTTTTGTTCTTCCACTAAATCTCTCTCTGTAAAAAATATCCTGCATGTATCTCTCTTGAGGAAGTACAGAAATGATCATTCGTATGTAATAAACCTGGATGTCTTACCAATAGAACCTGATATTTCAAATCAAGAACAACTAGTGGAGATTATAGATCATAGATAGGAATTGAAATGAAACAATACCACCGAAATTTTCAATGTTTTGTGGTGAAATCACCAATTTGAAGAAGCTATGTGGGAACTTGAGCATACTATGAGATAAAAGTATCCTCATTTGTCTATATCAATGTGATAAATTTTTAGTGAAAAAATCCTTTTTATTGGATGTATATTTTAACAACCAGAATTTTTATGAAATATATTTTTTTCAAATAATTTAATTTCATTTATATCTTTTGTTACACACAACACTAAGTTTTAATGAATATTGATACACTATAAATATAATTTTATAAACATAACTATTATAAACTAGCCATTAAAAATGCCTATTCGAATTAGAATAATAATATTTTTAAATTTATGTATAATATTTTTCCTAAAAAACATGTTGATAAAAAATTACATAATTATTAGTAAAGGATTTATATGTTTTGAAAATACTATTTTCTCAAAAAATGATTCTTTATTCATCTTTTTAGACCAATATTTAAATTAATTCTTGAAAATTGTAGAAAATTCATTTTAAAAAATAGGATTTATTTTTATATGGACATTTTAAAATTATATTGGGGTTATTTTTTATAGTTTTATAAAAAGATTATTTTGTATAAATACTGAAAATGATGGTTTTTATTTAGAAGGTCATGTTAGTTTATAGAATTTATAATGAACCATTTTACTTCAAAAAGTTTTCAAATTTAAATCAGTTCAAATATATATTAATTACTATAATTTATGTCATTATAATCAATTTCATATTGAATTTTGTTATTAAAAATTCTATAATTTAGAATATATTCTCTTTGGAAAAACACATTTTCATCGCATCTACGGGATTAATATTAAATTAAATTATACCAATTATTTATTTTAATATGATAAAATGGATTACATATTTGAAATAATAAATATATATACATATATTATATAATTATTCCAAGTTATATTTTTCCCAAAATATTTTTAAAAATAATAAAAATTAATTCTTATGATTAAGGTTAAAAGGGGTTTTTCTTGTTAGATGTGCTTATTTTCAAATTAATTTTATAGAAATGTAGGATTTTTTTAAAAAAAATATTTAAAATATATATAATAAGTGGTTCCATATTATCTAATAATAATAATTTTAATTTTACTCTTAAATTATAAATTACCTAGGTAAATAAAAAATATATAAGCTACCGTGGTGAAAAAAATCGTAAATTTAAGTAATATTAAAGGCTATTTAATAACCTATTTAAAACATTTTTTTATTATGGGGTTTTTTATCAACAATATAATTCCTAAATTGATTTATTTATTGAATTTTTATCCACTTGGGTTGAGAGTGACTTCCCTTTATTGAATATTTTTGGTTATTTACAAAAATATCTGTCCTCGTCTATTATAAAAGGTCACTTACTACCCTCACTTATTCACTCATATAAATCCGTATGGATCATTTAAAAATGACCAAAATACCTCCCCAAAATTCGTATACACATTCTGAATCTATAGGTTACCCCAAATGGCCAACCCTAGGGTCCTTAATGAGATATCCAAAATAAGTTTCTTTAAGAAATGGTAATTGTCTTGTTAAATCTCTTACTTTTAACTTCTTTTATTACCACCTCTATTAATTTCCTAATAATTCCAATATAAAAAACCAGTGACTATAATATAATTATATTTTATTATTTTTATTTAATAACCAACATATATCTCTTATTCTATCAATTGGGAAATGAAACTGTTGATCGTGTGTACGATGGATAACTACCTTACAAACTCATGTAATTTATTTTCAATGACCACCTCAGACAGATTGATATAATTATGAGTTTAATGTTAATATATATATCATATCATTATACTTATTAAATAATTATATCATATATACCTTCTTAATTTCTATTTTGTGGTAATACGATAACATCACTTGAGTGTATGGAAGACTACCGCCTCACGAAGCGATGTGATTTGTTTTCACTTATGATTTACATTAAAGGAAATAAGGAAACTTTTAATGAATATATATGATATATTTTACATAATTATTATTATATAAATGTGATATATAATTTAACTTTCCTTCATTTTATCCTTTGATAAAATGGAAATAGTCTTCATGTATACATACAGCCTACTATCTCAATGAATGGTCTAATTCATTTTTAATCTATAACTTTAATTGATTAATATAATGAAAAATATAATGAATATATATGATATTTATATCATGGTTAGTATTAATTATATTATGTAACCATTATAAAATTAAAATAATCAAAAATACCAATCCAAAACATATATGAAAAATGAAGCAGCTATTACCCAAAACATGCTTTTTAACAACGAATTGTTAATAAATTGGTAATAAAGGGTAATAAGATAATCATATATGGTATAGTAAATAATTTTATAGTTATTTAATATATTTATAATAAACTTAAATTAATTATAATAGATATTTTAATGTGTATAAAGGTAGTTTAGACTTGAGATAAGGGATTTGTGTCACAATTTTTCCATCAATGAGACACATGTTTTGTTATGAACCTATCATATTTTATGAGATTCATATAGTTCCCAATTTAAATTTTATATCATTAATATCCTGATAATCATGATATTTAATGTTTCTTTTGATTTATACATTATTGGGGCTTACAATTCAAAATATTACCAATCCAGTAATGGAATTTATTTCTCACTTTTATTTCTATGGGACACATGCCTTATACACCACATTTTTATTTTATGTGATGTATATACTACCAAGGAATTTGTTTGATGAATATTATGAAAAATAATGGGATATTCATATCCATATAATTTTCTTTCTTTCATGAGACTTGAGATTCAAAAATACCAAATTGGTATGATTTTATACTAAAATCTCATTGTTTATCAATATTTCTTGTGATTAAGTATCTGACAATTAAATACTACGATATACCTCTCATGAAAAAATATTTTTTTTTGTTATCTTGTGGTTATTTCCATAAAATACATGTTTTTAATTCATCTTACAATATTAAAGGATTAATGAGACCAAAATAATTTTTTAATAAAAATTGTATTTATTTTTCTCTTTGCTCAAAACACCATTTTCTTCCATATCCTTATTTTCTACATATATTTTAATGAATTTTTTTTCATAATTTCCAAAGAATTTTTAAATCAACTTTAACACATATTTTACTATTTTAAAAAATAGTTGAAAAATAATATTCATGTCATTTTCCAAACTATGACCTTTTGTATTTTATAAAAAAAATGAATGGAATGTTTGTCTTTACATATACAGAATGGATGGAATTTTTTGATATCATGACTGATCAATAATTAAAAAAATACTGTATATGTTTAAATTTTTGTTTTCATATAAAATTATTCTGAAAAAAATTTATGAATTTATATTAAAAAAAAATTAGTCAAACAAAGGTTATTTTTTTCATTAAATGTTCCATGTGATTTCATTTTCAAAATAATTTTTCATCTAATATGACATCCTTTAATGTTACATATGCTTTACTTGGGATATTATCCAAGGATATTATTCATATTAATTTTATTAATAGTAAATATTTTATGATGATGATATTTTTATGAATCACGATCCTTTTCCAGGGGCTACGTTATGATGAAATGATTAAATTTTTATTGAATTCTTCTCTTTTCCATGGGTTATGATATTATGAAATTCATAAAAAACCTATTTATTTTAATGGGTTATAATATGATAAATGGTTTATGATATTATTTAAAATGTATGGATTGTATAATTTGTGGGACCATTATCTCCCTCCAATGCATTGGGTAAATATTGAGCTCTCAAGAGATAAATGGAATTGGAATGGGTTGTGAACCTATTACTAGATGGGACATTTTTTACTATGATTTTAATGAGAGTGAACCATGACTACTATGATGGTTTGGGGAGGGAAAAAATACATTACTATAGTCTTTGGAGTGAACCTTAACTACTATGATGGTTTATGGAGTGAACCAGATCCACTATGATAGTCTTGGAAAGGATTCTTGACTACTACAGAAATATTTTCTATACTTTTATGCATTAAAAAATTATTTGTCTTGTACCAATATTATGCATCCATAGCTATTATTATTTAATTACTTTACAATTCATGTCTAATAAACTACCATGATTTGTCTCATGAATCATGTTTATGATCTATAAAATCTAACATATAGTATTAAAATTTTAGTATCATGTTCTCATACCCTTATTCTCATGTTATATTGATATCTCCCTTGTTTAACCTTACCAAGCATCTAATATCACCCTTTATTTTTTTTAGTTTACTTCTGTTATAAAGAGAGGTATTATATATGTTATTTTAAATAATTGGGGCTTTTTTGAGTAACCTAGTTGGAGATGGTGTAGTTTTTTTATGAACTAGTTTTCTATGTATCCTTGTTTCCAAAGTAACTATACCTAAATGATTCTGGCATGGATCATTATATAATATAATCCATATTCTTATATTAACATTTAATATCTATGTATGAAATGTATGGGTTTCTATATTTTGAATTAGACCAATATTTAATTAACCTTTGAAAACTAGGATTAGAAAACATTAGTGAAGAACCCCTGGGATTAGTATAAATACAAGATACCATATTAATGTTTTTGTATAGAAGATATTAAATTTTTTTCATAGAAATAAATTTCTTTTTGGATACTATAAGTGGATTTGGTTTGGGAAATGATTCATCTAGTGGATATAACCCTGAAAATATATGGTTGATTATATTTCAGACATCATTCTGGGGCATGGTGAGAATTCCCTTACGGCTCACTTGGCTCGACACTCCCATGGGATATCCTTTGGTTAACAAAAATGTTCATTGTGAAACATTATAAAGGGTTTGAATATATGTAAATAAATAATGAACTAGGATAAAACTAAGGTGTCATTGATCAAAAATATTGTTGCATGATTTAGTCATCCTATGTATTATTTGTCATTATTAAGTGGTTTTACACTATTAATATTATTTCTCACTATTTTCTTTTTTGTTTTATTCTATATAGGGAACAATAAGGAACTAGGTTAACCTGAAAAGTGAAATAAAATGTGTTGATGATAAACTACATGGGATGATGAATGGATTAAAGTATTTTATTATTATGTCTATTTATTTATCATGATATATGATTAATAAATTGCACCTTACCCAACTCTCATACTCACAAAATAAAATAAGGATATAGTTTTTTGAGACTTCATGTGGTGTAGACCATATGGGAAATAATATTATTTTTCCTATATGTCAAGAATATTAGAATAATCACTCAAGGTAATGTCTAAAATGAACAGGAATATGTTTTATGTGTAGAGAAAAAGTGCATAGAGTAAGTAATTTATTAGGAAAAATGAAAATTTAAATTAACTCAATGGATGAGAATAATGGTTTCCTTATGGAATCATAATTATTTTAATGAATTAAATATAGATATTTTATGAATTATGTAAATCAATTTCCTATGTGGAAAGTTTAATAAGATGATCATCATGGTTGTACGTGTAAATTAATTTCTGTTTATGATGAAGATACTACAATTGACATATGGAAGGAGGTATTATGAAATAAAATGATGAATCCTAGTTAATGGTTTAAGATTGAAGTGGAATGATTAATGTCATTATATATTGGAATTCTGGAATTTGGAAATATATTGTATTATTTGTAGAATATTTTCATTTATGATTTCAACAAAATATGTTGAATGTAAATGATGACCTAGAAAATTGATTTAATAAAACATTGATAATTTATGAAAAACACCTGATAAATTATAATATGAACTTTAATATGATCCTGGTGTAAAGATAATGGTGTTTAGTTTGGATAATAAGATTTTTGATATGTTAGAGTAAATTTGATATTATTATTGACCTTTAGAAAAATTAAATCTTTAATTAAAAATTGGTTTATGATTTCATTAATGGAGTTTATAACATATTTGGACTTATGGAATTAATTAAATACTATAAGGTTTCATCTAAGGAATGAAGAATAATAAACATTTTCTTGGTTATTTTATGGATACTAATATTATTTCCATGTTTCAGGATAATACGTGTCCAATGAATTCATATATTTCGTATGTGAAAATTAAGAGAAACATTATGATATTTGGTAGATTAATGATAATTGGAATTTGGAAATTTAGTTACATTATTTATAATTTTTTTTGGATTTCAATTTTGGATAAAATTTTAGGGTAATTAAGGTTAACATTTCATGGAACGGATTAATCTGAACTTTATATGTTATTAGATAACTTGTGCTAACGATTTTGTTTTTGGTAAATGTTTAGAGGTTGATGGAATGACATATGGATCTTATTATTATTTTATGGATTTTTGAAAGAAAAATTATTCATTAATATTCATTTCATAGATGAAGTGGATATTTTTGGAATCACAACAAAAGGATGGAATTTTCTTATGATATAATGGAATGTTGATCCTTATAAATTTGGATCCCTTTAAAACACTTGATCATATTGAGATAATAGATTTTTGTTTGATGCTTCCACTGAATCTATCTCAAGTTCACTATGTGTTCCAAGAATCAATCATGAGAAAGAACATACCTTAACCTTCACATGTACTAAACATAGATATTATAATACTAGTACATGAACATTCCTATAAAGAACAACTGCTGTATATTTTGGATATGATGGAGGAATTTCCATTAAACAATACCACTCACCTAGTCAATGTTTTATGCTGAAACCAGAAATTTCAATAAGCTATGTGGGAACCCTAGGATATCATGAGGAATACTTATCATCATTTGTTTGTATTAGAGTGAAACATTGAGTGGGAAAATGATTTTAATAGGGGGTACAATGTAACACACAATTTTTTTATGAAATATTTCTTTTAATAATTTTAATTCTTCGATAGCATGTGTTACATTTAACATCAATGTTTAACAAACAATGATATACTATTAGTATTATCATTTAAACATGACTATTACAACATAGTCATCAAACATGTAGGTTTCAATAGGATTAAAAAAAATTAAAAATTAAGTATAGTTTATTGTATAAATAAAACACTTTGATAAAATGTGCTTAATTTATTAGAAAATCCTTACATGTTTGAAAAATACTATTTTATCAAAATAACAATTCTTATTAATTATTGTGAAAAAATATTAAAAATTAAATTTTAATATTTTGGTGAATTTATTTAAAATGTTTTACTTAATTTTGGGAATCAATAAATAAAAAATATCACATGGTGAATTTTTTATAATTTTTTGAGAATAATAATTTTTCTATAAATACTAAAAAAATTTGTTTTTTATTGAAAACTACGTGTTCATTAAAAGAATATATAGGGATTTTCTAAATGGTTTTAAATTTAAAGTTAGCACTGGTATATATTTATTAACATAATTTAGTTCATTTGAATCAATTTTATATTGAATTTTTATATTAAAATGTTCTATACTTTTGAAATATTTCTCCTTAGAAAAAGCTTTTTTGTCGCATCTATGAGATTAATCATAAATTAAATTCTAACGATTATAGGATTTTAATTTGATAAAATAGATTCTATATTTTAAATAACAATAATATATATTATATAATACGTTGAAATTAAATATTTTTCATAAAAATTAATAAAACAAAAAAAATCTAATTGTCACAATTAGGTTGAAAAAGAGGGTTTTGTGTGTTACATGAGCTTCTGTTAAAATTAATCTTCCACACACCAAGGATTTTTATTTAATCAATTTTTTTTGTAAAAATAAAAAAAATCCAAGTTATCTAATATTAAATTTTTTTAATTTTGGTCATATACGATAAATTACCTAGGTAAATAAAAATATATGAGATAACTTGGAGAAAACTAAAATAGTAAAATTAACTAAATTTAAAGGAGAAATAATAAAAAATTTTAATTTTTTTTATATTGATATAGTTTTTTATTAACCATATTCTCCATCCAATAAATTATTAATAAACTTTTGAGCTAATTTGGGTGATAGAAACGTCCCATTATTGAAAATTTTAGGGTATTTACAAAAAATGCAACTCCTCCTCAATTATAAAAGGTCACTTCCTCCCCTCACTTATACAGGCCACTTAAGACCTTTGGATGGAACAAATCCTAAAAAATTACCTCAAAAAAATACTTATATAAGTTATAGAAATGTTTTTACCAAAAAATACCATCCCTAGTGTCTATAACAAGACATCTAAAGGAGGTTATTCTAAGAGAAGGTGATTGCCGCTACTCAGATCTTTTTTTCACTTCTTATCTCACAACCTCTATTAATCTCTTAATAATTACTATTTAATAACACCAGTATGTACCATAAAATTATATGTTTTTTGTTATGTAATAACCTACATCTAACGCCACTTCTATTAAATGGGAAATGAAAGAGGTGATCATGTGTATGGGAGAATTCTTCCTCACAAACCAATGTAATTTGTTTTCCGTCACCAACTATAATGGAATGATAAAATGGTGGATTTAATATTTACATACTATATTTATGATATTTTTATACTTTTGGAATTATAATATCCCATAACACATCTTAATTTACTTTCTGTGTGAATAGGGTAATGTCCCTCATGTGTACAACGGACTACCACCTCGCGAAGTGATGAGATTCATTTTTCAATTTTCTTTTACATGGAATATAATAGAGATAAATTTAATAAAAATATGTGATATATATGAAATCATGATTACTCTTTAATTTTGATATATCATTTACCTTTAATGATTTTTATCCTCTGTGAAAATGGGCATACCCTTCATGTGTAATTACAGTCTACTATCTCCTTGAATGGTATAATTAATTTTTCATCTATAACATTAATGAACTAATGTAGATACATATATAATGAATATATATTATATTTATATCATGTTTAATATTATTTAGATTATGGAACAATGATTAATCAAAAATCACTACATATACCATGTAAAAATTCTTAGAAAAATTAAGTAATCATTACCGAAAACGTGCTTTTAAAAAGTAATTATTAATAAATGGGTAATAATAAGTCATAAGTAAATCATATATGTTATGATAAATATTATTTATTTTAATAATATTTTGATAATAAACTTATATCTATTATACAAGATATTTGAATGTGTACAACGGATTTCGATTCATAAGGTGAGGGATTTTTGCCTCAATTTTCCTTCTTTGAAACAAATGTTATGTTATGAACCTATATTCATTTATGATATGTATATAATACCTATTTGATGTTTTATATAATATATATAATTATAATAAAGGTATTTCTGGTTTCATTTTACTTATATTTTTTATTTTGGATTATAATTCAAAAGATTATGAAAGTAGTAAGAGATTTTCTTCTCACTTTTATTTCTCTGGAACACATGCCTTATACACCACTTGTTTATTTTTTTGGGGTGTATATACTAACCATTAATGTATTAATTTATTTTTCTCATGAAATTATTCTATATACATATCTATATTATTTTCGTGATTTCATGGGGCTTATGATTAAAATTACACCAAAGTGGTAATGTTTTTATGTTACAGTCTCATTATTTATTATGATTGATTATGATTATGTTTTCAAAGATAAATTTGAATGATTTACCTATCATAAAATTCTTGAATTTCATTATACTATGATTATTTCTATAAAATACATTTTTCCGTTCATTTTCCTCTTTTAATGTTTTAAATAAATAAAAACAATGTTTTAATTAAAATCATCTTTATTTCTCTCTTCAGTTAGAAACACTTTTTCATCCATATCCATGTTTTCTAAAAATGTTTTAATTTTTCTAATACCATCCAATGATTAATTAAATATATTTTTTTAAAAAAAAATTATTTTTTAAAATATGGATAAAATGGAATATTATGTTTTTATCAGACTAAGCCCTTTTGGAATTTAATGAAAGGATAAATGAATCATTGCTTCAACATGAATGACATGAACTGAATTTTCTAAAATCCTAAATGATTAATGGTTTAAATATTAATATATACATTTCAATATTTATTTTCAAATAAATTTATATAAATTCTTTTTTTATGAATTTAGAGTTTTAAAAATCTTATTTTCCTCATGAAATGTTCTAAGTGATTTGATTTTCAAAATTACTTTCCTTATATGGGGGCATCATTTGACATTATATATTATTTAATGTAGATATTATCCAAATATACCATTATTATTCTTTATTTAAATGGTTTATTTCTATTTTGAAAATATATTTATGAAACATATTCATTTTCAATCAGTTGGGATATGATGAAATGATGAAATTTTTATTGAACTAAATTTTTTCCATGTGTTATGCAATGATAAAATATTTATGAAGCCCATTTATTTTCATGGGTTATGATTTATTTAATTTTTTATGATATATTGGCACACAAATTTAGGGATTATGTTATGTGTGGGACCTATATCATCCTCCAATAAATTGGGTCATGATTGAGAACTCATGAGATAAATTGGACTCGAATGGGGATTGAACCCAGTTTTGTAAGGGACTATATTCACTATTATAAAAGTGGTAGTTATCCATGACTACTATGTTGGTTTATGGAGTGAAACTAATCCACTATGATAGTCATGGATTTAACCTTGACAACTATAATTCTTTTGAGACTGATCCCAATCCACAACGATAGTATTGGAAATGAGTCTTGAATACTAAAGATTTTATATGCTTATAATTATGCCACAATTCTATGTCTTATGTGAACATTATGCTTCCAAGGCACATGTTCATTAATTATTTTATTATTTATGCCTTATAAAATTCCATGATTTATGTAATTTATCATGTTTATGATATATTATAAGTATGTTATGGTTTTAAAATGTTATTCTGTTGTTCTCATACCCTTATTCTCATGTTATGTTGATATCTCACTTGTTTACACTTATTAATCATTGAGCTCACCCTTTCTTATGTTTCATTCTATTAGTTTATAAATAATTTTTTGTTGTATGATATGTCTATGAAGGGTGATATTTATGAGAAACCTAATGGGATATGATGTATTTTTCTTATGAACTAGTTTTCCAAATATAAAGTTTCCAATTACAGTAGACCTAAATGATTCTTATTTGGAATGTAAAGTGATGGCATTAATATTTATCAACAAAGATATAATAACTATGTAATAAATTTATCGAATAATATAACAAGTTACCTAAGAAATAAACACGTAATAAACCTTTATGTTACTCGTTAGAAACACATAATTTAATAGTGGGTAAAATTTAAAAATTCAATACCTATCTATGGGATACATTCATCAATAGTGTATGAATACTCTAAGTTTAGAATCATTGCACAAATTAACTGTCTAATAATTCATGAAAGTGAAATATTATGTGTGAAATATCATTTCTAGGTGATAATTTGTCCTCAAAATTAATTCCTATAATCTATCAACTAATTGGTTTTAACTTTTTACACATAGTTGTCTGAACAACATACAAAATGAAATTATGACTATGGTTATTTTACAAGGTAACAAGTTACACAATATAAAAAGTAATAGATACTCTATAAAAATATGTGAGTTATGAATTTTCATTCTATGTACTTTAGGATTTTTTTAATTCAACAAATAATGAAATGTTTCTACAATATCCATCATATACTGTCACATTTTTATGTCTTTGATGGAAAAAATATTTTTCATGGTTTTTTAATACATAAACTACTATATGATACTTACCATTCTCATTCAACCATAGTACATTATTTATATTCATTTCATATAAATATTTACATACATTAAAATAACCCTTCATATTTATATTATCATTAAGTATTTTAAAAAATATATCATCACAAACATTTTTCTCAATGTGCATAAAATCGAGATTAGGATTTCATATTTTTAGTTCCTAATAATATTGTTTAAAAAATATATATTTTAGTCTATTTATGTGTTATAATTCCACCTAATGTGTTAAAATCATTATTCTCGATATTTTTAAACTAATAGTATTTCCTAAATTTTATAAAAAAAGTTAATAATTTTTTTCCAAATTTTTGACACATATAATAATTTCAATGGGATTAAAATCAATTTTTCTATAAAATCACAATGCATTAAATAGAAATATAATATTTTCATCTTTTAATTTAATATGACACATAAACCACCATACTTTACTATAATAAATCCTTTTAGAGTAAAAAATAAAATTAAAAATTGGGCATTCCATACAAGTGTGAGTATTCCCACCAGATAAATTACTATATCCTAGAAAGCCGCAGATGGTACACATGAGAGCATAATTAATTTTAATAACATTTTTAGTTAATTATTCATTTATATCCACACCATTTTCCCATAATAATTGCAATTATAATATAATATATTGAAGGTATGTATTTACATCATTTCTTGGAATTATTTTTTTAATAATCATCAAAATAATAAAATGCTTTTGTTTTATACACATATAGAGAGCTATATTATAAGGGATAAAAATAATTTTCCAAAGGTTATAATTTATACTTAATGTCTTTAATGTATTAGAACCATTAATATCAAATATTAATTGAACATTACTTGGGTTTTCATAGAAATTTGTATGTAAAGAATCAATATATTTTAATGATGTCAAATCTCATAGATTATTCATGTAATATTCACTATTGTTTTCAATAGAATTATACATCATCTAATCTATTGATTTATATAATGTGAATAATATTTTTAAGTGGGGTTTCAATGGAAAGTTACACAAAAACATTATTAGAGTTTTATCTTTATGATACTTCATAGTAGAACATACATTCAACCTTACATAAAAATTCATTAGTTTTAATCTACAAGTAAAAATACTTTTAAACATTACTCTATCTGAATATTATACCCAATATATCATATTTTCATTGGTATATTCATGTATATTCATACTATTTGGGACCAACTTTTTAATAGCTTTCTTCATATCCTAAAATGAATGAGGGGTCTTAGAATTACCAAATTCCTAACCCAAAAACACTAATATCATGGAAATTTAATTATTTTTAATTCTATATAAACATTTGAAATGATACAGTTTCATTTGAATGGAAATATTTGATTTTTTTCACACATCTTGTATAAACCTTAATTTTCATCTTTTACATGTTCATAAAATTTATTTGATTTCTCAGTTAGGTTATATCCTTTGTTAATCTCCTCAAAATCAACATGAGTATCTACAGATATGTTATGATCATCATCTTGTTGTATTGTTGAGACTAAATCGTCAATAATTAAGTTTTTGAATTAATTATTTACAAATAATGTAATAACGTGGTGATTATGTTGTTTGATAATGATAAAAATTTCTATAATGATAGATTCACCATGTCAAATCCATCACACATATCTAATATGAAATTGGTTTAATATCAAGTATTCAAAAAAATTATCTATTTTTAACCATCATATAAAATTACAAGCAGTACATGGACATTTAATTATTCTATCAACATGTCATTTTCAATTGAAAAATATAAATATGTTTCAAACCTTTTATGATAATGAGGTGTATTTCAAGGTAATGTAAGTATCCATTTATCCATTTTTGAATTGTTGGAAAATAATTATAAAAACATAAAAGATATTAGTAAAAATAAATCATATTTTAAATATAACATATGATTAATATAAAACTCTTTTGAAACTAATAATAAAATAATAAAATCATAATATATTGTTAACTATAATGAAATTTCACATTTTATATCTACAATAAAATAAAAATAAATATGTTAGAATAACTAATGAGAATGAATCTAAACCCAACCATACCCACATAGTCAGAATTTTCCACACTTTGAAAAAAATTCATATTCAATAATGAAATAATATAGAATATAGTTGATTTTCTTAATATTTAATATAAATTAACACATATAGAAAATTAATTTTCTGTTAAAATATTTCTTATGGTATATTCTTTCTTTTATTGATACAATGTATAACACCAAATATTAGGTAAAAAATTAAAAATATAATTTTATACGCAATTATATCATTTAAAAACATACAAATCATACAAAAATTAATATCTAAAATAGGATTCCTATTGGATAAAGCTTTATTTTAATAAATTTCATAAAAAATAAAATTTAGTGGAACATATACCTATCTAAAACAAAATACATAGAAATGAAAATGATTAAAATAATTAGTCAATGAATATGTAAGTAGTGAATTTTTACATGAGTAATTAATAGGGCAGTAACACATCATTAAAATATTTCATGATATTATCATAAATTAAAAATAAAATACTAGATATGATGATTCATATAAATTTATTTAATATCATAAAAATATAATTTTCAGATTTGGGTATATATAACTATAACATGAAGATCATATTGTTACATATTTAATTGATAAAAAATCAATATAGAAAATAAGAAACAACAAAAATAATGAAATCTATACACTGGGTTGGATCAAGGGCAGGAGAGGGTGACATCTTGAGTTGGTGTTAGAATTTTGGGGAGGGTACATCAGCTCTATGGATGGGATTAAGGGGAGGGGATGTATTGGAATCAAGGGGATGGTTTGACAACATCATTGTAGTAGGGTCATCAGGCTTTGGAGGGGAGGGGGTAAGGTGTAGTCAAGTTGAGAATGATGGGACATAGAAAGAGGGGGTCATGGCTATGAATTTAGTGGTTTATTCATGGTGGTTTTTAAAAATATCCTTTAATCATTGATTTTGTGGCGGTTTATTATGAAACCAATTATAATAATTAATAAGTATGAGTTTTATGTTAAAATATTCTAATAACTCAAAGGATATTGGATTTCAATTATTTCATGACAGTTCTATATAATATCCAGAAATAATTAACCATAATAATTGAGTTTCACTATATTTCCACATGGATAATTGGTTTTGTAAAAATAAATTCTTTTATTTTTGTGGGTATTTGATGATAAATGTATACATTAAAAATGTTTTAAATATTTAGGACTAAAAAATACAAGGAATAATTTATTTATATTCTATATATGTTTTGAGTTCATCTGATAGGAATAAAGAAAATATGAATGAATGAACATAATTACATCAATTCAAAATGGTGATCCTAGAGATTATAAACTGAAATTGATGGATGATATACTATTTGAGATTTAAAATTTTGGGAACAAATGTCATTCATTTATTGATGTGGTTAACCATAAATTAATTAGTTACTCATATTAGTATTTATTGTCTTTAAATTTCAATCAACAATTAATTGAAGATGAAATACCTTAAAAACATCAGGGTTTTATAATGTTTTATTTCAATAAGTTGAATTAAATCTAGTTTCATTGAAATTTATGTTTACCTTGATTACAAAAATTAAAAATAAGAGACTGGTTCATTATTCTATCATGATGTTCATTGAGGTAGGATTCTCTATTGTGTTATCGATGATAAAAATTCATTTACAAATTTCATTTACAAATTTCATTATGAGGATATTTATTATCATTTTATGATTTGATGGTGTTGGTATTTTTATAATTTGAGATAAAATTGATTAAATGATCCTTTGGTTTTCAACCTAATTTTGAGTTACTTTTGGTTCCAATATGGGTTTCTCTATCATTTTATTCCATCATCATCTATTTTGGTCCACATATTACTAAAATAGAGAGGGTTCTTGGATACCTAATTATTTTCAATTTAGAAACCAAGAGAGGAATATTTCCTTTTGATTCTTGAATCTGTATTAAAATGGTTGTGTCTATTCCTCATCCTTTTATTTTTGACAAAAATTGTCATAATCGGTTTTATTTATGAGGTTATTCCTCAGAATCCTTCTAAATATGGTGACTCATGTATGGTTCTTAAGCATGTATGGGGTAATTATTTTTTATATCATACAAATAAAAACTATAATTATATTAGAGTCTCTTCAATGTCTTTCGATAAAATTAATATGATACATAAATTTTTAGAATAACAACTATTCAAGGTTGAAATTAAAATTCTAAATAATATTATAATGATTCTAGACCTTATTAGAATAAAACTTGATGATTCAACCAAATGGATATCATCACATAGGAAGTGGTGTTGGAGAACAATGACCACATTGATGTGGAACAATTAATGAGAAGAGTGTTGAAATGAAAAGCATAGTGGATGATGAGAATAGAGGTCTTATTAATACTAATTATAATGGTGTTGAAGATGTGATTCCCTGTATGTTAGACTGGGATTTTTATGGAAGAACACCATCTTGTAAAGTTATTGTAACTTTTATTAAGAGTCATAGAAAATCAAATATATGTTGAGTGACACTGACATATAATATAAATTTCTAAAATAAATTATAGTGGAATATATAGTATGGATTCATTACCTAGAAGAAAACACAAACCCTTCATTTTATGAGGTCGTTGAAGCACAATCTGAGGACCTAAATTCACTAATTTCATCATGATTTAAGAATGTGATACAGATAATCCCTAATTCCTTGTAAACATGAGATATATTTTGGATTATATCATAGTGTATGATATTGGTGTGTTATATGGTATGATAAGAATAAACATAAGGCATATCATATATTTAGGATAGGTATATCATATGGGGAGATGAGAAAAAATCACTTAACTATCTTAAGACATATTTTATTATTAGATATTTATATATCCAAATTTTTGTGATATAGTGTATTCAAATTATATGATTAACAATGGAATGAAATTTTAATAAATAGTGTTTTTATCTCTTATTCATAATGAATATAAATTATTTTCAACGCTTCACATGACAAAACATATGGGAGAATCGAATCAAATGAATTTTTTGATAAATTCATGCATGAGTCATAAGTTAAAAATATTCTAACTGATGTATTATTCCTATGATATCTAATGTATGTGTAAATTAATTGAAGGATTGCAGTATGTCTTCCATTCATATATAATGTTTTCAAATTCCATGAAAATTGTATCCATGGTTCCTGTAAATTATCCATGAATTAAACCCTATTTATTATTATTCCCTTGATTTAAGATATATTATCAAAATCTAGGAGTTAAGGATAATTACACACAAACATTAAGTGATTCAAGTCCAATCCTATGTGAACCATGGAGGATGGGTTACTTTCGATTATTTTTTTGGATCTTCATTAAACTTATGTTTCAATATTGGATCTCCATCAATCTTCAGTGTAAGTTACACACATATGTTCTTAAATTTTATATACATATATTCGATTTCATGAAATTTTGAACTTTGGTATTGGGTTTCTTGATGTCTTACAATAAATTCATATATGTTACTTAATCCTCATAAAGTGGTATTATAGCTTTCTATGATTCAAATAATTCACAGAATCATGTTGAAAATGAATAAATTATTGATATTTTACTATATTTCATATACTATGATATGTATTTATCTTTGGAAAATGGATATCCTATATGGTATTATCAAATATGATATACATTTTTACAATTGTATAATTTAATGATATGTCATATCATAAGAAGTGATATGATCACATAAGACAATATAGGATATCATAACTTATGACATATTTTAATCCCCTTATCTCTTTATATATCACAAAGTATGATATGGGGAATCATATTCGGTGACTGTGAAAATTACAATGGTTGAAAGCAGAGAGTTCAATCACCTTAGAAATATCATTTTGTGTCATGGTAAAGGAATCATAGTAAATTGAGATGTAAAATATGAGTTACAATAGATAATGGTTTCATAATTTAAGACTGATAGTGCCTAAGTTATCTATCATAGGTTGAAACATGCCTATTTTAACATTCAAAAATGATTTTGAAATTAGATACACCTTACGATATAATACATATCATTGAATACAACTTGAATAAAGAATTGGTTTTTCTATGATTAAATTGTCAATTAAAATATATTATTGGGCCTTCATGTGAAAGGGACTCTAATCCATAATGGTACATTGGGATGTACGACCTTTGATCCCTGAAAAATGGGTAGAGGTGATATTGCAAGATTAAACAATCAACATGACACCACAAGTGGGTAGTGTAGCATGGTCATATACAAGCATCACTGGATGGTTAGCCTCCAAATAGGGATGAGTATGTTGGAACCTTTCATCATCAATCACTCCCCATTGGTTTCCAATGTGGTACATAGTAGTTCCCTTCTACCTGACTATCAATGAGTTATGAAAAGTTAGATGGGGTAACCCAAAATACATGAGATATAGAGAGGCTCCATGAAGGAATCTCCAAGTGAGATTATCAAATGATAGATGGGTGTGTTGAAACCTACCAGCCTACATTCTTCCGACATAGATATATGATGTGAAATAGACGGGTTACCAGCCATGGTGTGTCAAATCGATCTCGATATAATTATTCTTGGATAGATGTGGGTGAAACAAATTTTTTTTACATGTAACAAGGTGTGATGACTACTCACATGGGGGAAACGAGGCGTTAGTTTGTTGACATGGAATGAAGCATTCTAATCATTCAATTAAATTATGTATTCATCCTTTTTTCTATTGAGGCATTGGGCCACCCATATTTAGAGGTGTCTATGACTCCTATACTTTGGGAAATGTTTTTAACAAATAGGTTCAATGGGTGCTTTCCATTGTTTTTTGTGAGTGTTGAGGCTTAACCCACTGGGGTACTAGTGTGAGTATGTGTCTATTTTGGTTTCCTATGATTCCCTCTACTTATAATGATAATAATGGAAATGAAATATTTTTTTTCAAATGTCATATAAATAAGTAAAATGGCATATAAAGGATAATTTTAAGGAATTTATGATAGAAATAAATATAAAATGTTTATATTTATTTAATTATATAATGTACAAAAAAATCAGGGATAAATTATAAAGTGTATGTAATTTATTTATTTATGAATTTTCCCTAAATTATTATCAAATTTCAGGATTTATTAAATATTGATTTGTTTGGTTTTATTCCTATATTCATACATAGATAGAGATTTTTTTATTATGAATGGATGTTTTCTTTAGTTTAACATGTATAACTCCTTTTATAAATTATAAAACATACATAGAAGTAGTTACATTTAAGGTAAGATAATTTCTTTAGTATTATTGTACTTTGACCTTGAATTTTACTGGGATATGTGCTTGAATTAAAAAATTAATAATAGTTTGTACATATTATGTGTAGTAATTCTAATGGAATTTATGTCTTTCTTGAGTAATGAATCATTGAAAGGGGTAATTTTGGTCATAAATTTAGCACCCCATCCTGGATCATTTTACAAAGATGGAGGGATACATGGAATCAACCACACCTCTCTATCTTCTAGTGTCTATGGACTAGTATTGAGGAACCACTCCATATAATGGGGAAACTATTCCCCTAAATCAGTGTCAAATACATAATAGAAATAACCAAATAGTTTCATACACAGTAAGCATCAGAGTAAATATAATCAATAAAAACAGTTTAATCCCAAATGAATCCTGAAAAATAATACAACAATTCATTAATAGATTCCCTATTTAGAAAATCACATATAAAAATAAAAAACACCCAACAGACCCTAATTCGATCCTTGATCATCAATAACCCCGTATCTAATAGCCATCGAGATGCTCTAATGTGATCTATTGTATAAAATGTGTTCTGGCTGGAACATGTATATAATTTCTACACACACACACACACTAGAGTTCCCATGAAGTTTGTGAAGAAATAAATCTTAAGATGGTCTCACCATGTTCCCCTAATAAACACTGTCAAATATTGGTATTCATTGTGAAAATAACACATGTCACACAAGTATCTAATATGTTGTGTGCTAATGATGCCACCATGATTCCATATGTATCACATAAATGTGTGATAACCTGACCACCAAAACCCTAAATTATACCAGCTTCAATGCCATACAAGACTCCCATTTTCACTCTATATTATTGTACCCATAAACCAACATATACCTAAAGACTCAGGGTAGTGAATCTCACGAAGTCTCAACCACTACCTGATGGTTCATGGTAAGGTTTTATGTCCCAGTCCTTGACCAATCCTTATCACACAATGGTATTTTTCTATCCTATTATGGTCTCTTCCTTGTCATTTAAGGTTCTTTTCATCATCCACATCTCACACCTTATCACAAATGGACCCACATTATTATTCAAGTTAGGTCTATACTTCATAGACACTAGGATCCCATCATAAACATGGTGATCCTACTAGTGTAATCTCAAACATGGTAGGTCCATACCTTTGGATCCATGTTCTACACTAGTGTCTGTCACCTGTCACAATAACTTGAAAAACATGTGGGCAACGCATCCCGTCACACAAGATTACCATATGAGAGGAACTATGTCTTGTCGTTCATGCCTCGATGAGGATACTACCCATAGGATCACCTGAAAAAGTCCTCAAGGTCTAGTTCCACCTCCTAAAAAACCCTCATTGCCCCTGATCCCACTAAATAAGGACCACCCCATGCTTTCCTACTCTAATCCCCTTAGATACCCGATTTTAGGTCTAGAACACTTCATGTATTCTACAACTGGGTCCCATATCCCATCATCTAAGATATTTTCTTAAAATCACTATCAATATTAAAAACCTCTATATCAAACCCCATATTGTCTCAAAGCAATTTTCCCACTTACACTGTTCTCTATGTCTCAATCCAGTCATTGGAGGGTTCTCCTTAGTGGGCAAGAAATTTGTATACTTCTCATGCAACATTATGAATCCTAAGTCTCTTGTGCCTACCTGGTTAGCCTTAATGAACCCAACCTAGGAAAAAACATTACATATCATACCCTAAGATATCCATAGGTCACTCATTAAATTAGAAAAACACTCCACCCATGGAAAATATAGTCAACGGGTAGTACCAACAAACCAAAGTGCTAAATAGTACTTACTTTTACACAAGGATACTCAAGGATACCGTCTTTAAATCATTAGGGAAATCATGGTCCCTATCCTACTACCTAATCCAATGTAGTACGTATTCTCATAATAAAAAATTCATAAACATGAATATGAATTTATATAAATGGGACCACCAACCCCTACTAAGGAGTTAACACTTCAACAAGATCCACTAAGACTATAAATAATAGCCCCAGATTTGCACTCCCTGATCTAGTGAAAAAACATCATCTATATATTTTTGTATTTGATACTAATAAATATGACTCAATTTCAACATTAAAAATATATAAAAATCAAAATTAAATATTTGTTTACTTACATACCCAAAACCATATAAGATTAGAGTTTAAAATAATTAGGAAAAACTCTTACATAAAAAATTAGAAACGTAAATAACTGGTTCAGAAAAATATACATTATATCTCACTATGTTCATCTCATCTAGTAACCTTATTGGGAATAACTTACTTAAAACCATTATTCACAAGTCATGGAGAATGAAACATAAGACAGGTGATATCAAACATTCAGCAAGGGTAAACATAATAATTAACAACTAAATGTCATCAGTGAGCATAAGATGGGCATAAGGGTATAAAGGAATAATCAAAGTTCATGAGAATAACATAAGATAATTCATACCCATCAAAACATGGATCATAAAAAAATGAAAAATGGAATAAATATTTATCAAAATAAAGAATCATAGGAATAAATATTCATGCGGCATATGATGTCAATAATGACCAAAGGAAACACTAAATACCATAGAATGAAAAAATAAAATATGTTGAGATAGTGGAAATTTTTATTTATAACTCATATCAGAAAATTGCAGCCTGGTAAAATCTATAAGATAAACCCCTCAAGTTAACCCTCTCCTTCTTCCCTTTAAAAACAAGGAACATTACCTAGTGCATTAGAGAGCTATATCAGTCTCACATGTCATATAAGTTTTAAGGGCTCAATATTTGTATAAGATAAATTGGTATACGCTATTATATAATGTATAACAAGTTCTCATTTCAAAAATAATAATTTCAAAGTACCATATCATGAAAATAGAATGAAAATATTTCACTTTTCAACATATAGATCATCAATATTCTTTCATAAATTGATTTAACTATGAAAAAAGGAACAGGTTCCTTGAAAATATCTTTGAAACAGTCATAATATATCTAGAGAAATAATTAGGATGATTTAATTTCAATATATACCCAATGTAGAATAAGTAACATGAAATGTTGTTATCATTAATGGATGGAAATACAATTAAAAGTTCATTAAAAAATTTATTGATTAAAATACCCTTTTGATGTTTAAGATGAAATTTAAAAGTAACATATTCATAAAATACATTATAAATATTGAAAATAAAATTAAAAAATTTAAAAACTAAACATTTTAAAAAGTGATATTCCATATGATGGGAAAAAAATTTATGTCAAAAATGTTAAAATTACTCATTCTTTTAAAACTTTTATAATGACTGTCAAAATTGAACCATGTGAAAAGAATTTAGAAAATTACATTTAAAACTACATAAATGAAGGTAAAATATCATGTAATGTAACATTATAAAATCATTAATTTCTAAAAAAACAACACTGGAAATATTTTATAAAACATGGATATGGAGGAGAATGACTGCCAATCAAAAAGAATATAAAATATCAGTGTCACATAAATTAATCTTCATGTTTATTTAATAAATAATGGTGGAAAAGTAAATTTTACTTTTAATACACATTAATAACCATAGGATAACAAAATAGATGTAGTTCAATAAAATAAGACCATATGACTTCCCCCAAAGAAACCTTGAACATAAACAGTCTCAAAAAGAGAGGATATTATAACATAAAGCCTTTACCACTTTGGAAACATTCAAATCTGAATTCATTTAAATAAAGAGTATGATATAAGATATATAAATCCTATGAATTACATTAAGTGGTATTTAAAAATTAATTATTTTATCAATAAGTAGACCAATCAATGAAATAATGTTGCACTCCATGAAACACATTTGAATAAAACGAGATTGAGAAAATGAAAATTCTTATAAAGATCGTAACTTTTGAAGTGATAGTTAATCCCAGATGTGATTATGTGAACATTTGAAAATACAAATAAAATAATTTATAAAACAGTATAAAATAATTTATTTATTAATTAACACATAATCATTCTTTAACAAATTCAATTAAGATGAGTTATAACACAATGAAAGGGAATTGAGTTAAGAAATCCTTTACCACTTGGTTACATTAAAAATAAAAACCCTTTAGTTGAATTTTTGGAATTATAACATAAAATAACATGAATTATAAAGGATTCATGATATAAAATTTAAATGTGGAAACATTAAAACCACATAAAATAAATTAGGCATATAAAGTAAAAATATTCCTCAATGAAGGGAAATTGAGATGAAATCCCTTATCTCGAGTCCAAAATATCCACGTATGTACATTAAATACAATATAATAAACATATATAAATTATTTATTTATTTAATAAAATTTAATGATTATTTAATTTTTCATTTAAATATTTTTTTAAATCACCTAATTAATTAATTAATTAGATAATTCCACATAATATATTTTTTGGACGTTCAGTTCATAATTTCAAAATTACATGAGTATGTTGATTGTGGTCATTGTGGTAATTTTTAAATCCTAAATAAAATAGTAATAATTAAATAGTAATAATTATTATAAATTAATTAAAATTTTGAAAACAATTATAAAACAAGGTTATGAAAAATAAATTACTTTACAACCATGGAGATAATATATCATACGTACGCATCAGTAACATTTCGATTTTTCAATGGACATGAGGGAATGATGGTAAGTATTATTTTGTGTTTAAATAATTATGATTTAATAATAAATATTATATTATATATTTAAATTCATTATATATACCATATATGTGAGGAAGTTATTAAAAGGAATCACATCACTTCTTGGAGGTATTAATCAATATGTACGCATGAATGATGTTATCATTTTTTAATAGATGGAAGGGTAGTAAAATAGCTTATATATTATCTTTATAGAATGATAATTATTTCCTAAATATGATATATGTATGTATATGTATATGTATATATATATATATGTATGTATGTATGTATGTATGTATGTATGTATATATATATATATATTAATTCACCATTATAAACATCCACGATATGTGGTGATGGAAAATGAAACACATCACTTCGTGGATAAGGTAGTCTGCACATATGTAAAAACAATGTTTTTATTCATAATATGATATAAAATGAGATAAAAATGGGTTGTTCCACATTAATAATAACACTATATTATATAGGAGGCATTGATGTTGTCATATCATCATGTTTTAAGAATATTTTAAGTGATTAGAAGAAGAAATAAATTGAAAGAGTTTATGTTGAATGATTATGTATTCTTCAGAAGAACTCCATTAGATCCCATCTTAATGAAACATGTAATGATATTTTAAGATGGTAAGAATCTATAATTAATGGATATAGAAGTTTAGAAGAAATATATTCTAATTTTGGTTTAGATATATTTCTCAAATTGCTGTAATAAATAGAAATGATGGGTGTCTTTTATAAGGTAGGGGAAGGGAATTTTTATAAATTCCTAAAATATTATAATATAATATGTGTCTAACTCATGTAAAATGGTTTCAAAACGATATTTATTAGAAAATAAGGATCATACGGTCTCAAAATAATAATCCAAACAAATTTATACTTGTTTAGATATTATTTTAAACATTATGTTTTAGGTTAGCCTCTTGGATAAACAATTTTAACTTTAACCATGGTAATGAAATTTTCAATATAAAATGGCTATAATATGACATAAGTTGAAATTTTTCTCCTAAATGGACAAGAAATAAAATTTCAAACTATATATAATCCTAGTAGTTCTATTTAATGATTTATATGGTTTCCAAATAATTTAATAATATAATATTTACCATAAAATATTATTACAATCATTTTTTGAAACTATTCATTATGATTGAAATTAAAGACAATAACATATAAATGGATTTTAAAAATAGACATTTAACACATCACATATAATTTTATATTTATACATTAAATTATTTTAACAATATAACTCACCTAAAAAATATTACTTCTAGAGTTTTTAAAATATTTCACTTAATTTTTCTACAACTCGCAAAAGCACTGTGGAAATATAATTATATTTTTATTTAGGTTATTAACAAAAGATATGGTTTGTGAAAAAATTTATACATAAATATGGTTTGAACAAATTGATTTGGTAAAAGGTATAATATTCAAACTAAATCATTAACAGTATGAATACATCCAAATAAGGTACATGATAATGGATGGTGAAAATATATAACCCCTTCAAAATAATAAAGTTCTTGATTCCTTTGAAATTGGACACATATAGAAACCACGATCATTTGATTGGGTAGGTTCTTCAAAATAATTATTTCTATGGATTTTATTTCAGAAGACATTGGGTAAATGGATAATCTTTCGAGTTTTATATCCAAATACCACTATATGATTTTGTTTACATGTTTTTAGGAAACCATATGAAATTGGATACAAGAGGAATAATTTTAATTGAATTAATATAATGGATTATGATAAGTATTTATCTCATTGAATTTCTAATATATCATTTTATTGGAATAATAGAAAACCTATATAAGTAAGTGGTGGTAGGAATTCCAAAATTAAATAATAACTCTATGAAATATGATCATAACACTAATGGAAATGATGAAATTTAAAAGGGATCATATTCAAAATGGAATAAAATTTAATAAAATTCCTTATTATATTAATTTAAAAAATTATACTCATCTGATAAAATACTCTTTTATAGATAAAATACCATCATCATTATTAAACATAACTTTGAGAACAGTCATTGAGAAGGAAAATATTAATTTATGAATATTCCTTAATTGGTAAAAAATACTTAGTAATTTTTCTTTGATATAAAAGAAAAATTAAATGTTTTAGGATAACATCTTCATTTATTAAAACTTATTAAAGTTGTTTTATTATTGGATATAGATTCTTACGAAATTTATAAAAGTTTATGATTAATTTTTCAAATAAATTAAATTTTGTATGGTTGATGGAACATTAGTCTCAAATAATATAGTTAATATGATTGGGTATATAGACTACTCATAAGGAATTCAGATTCCTTTATATATTGGTCTAGATGTGGAATTAATTTTGTAATCAGTAATGGAAGTTTTTCAATAATGCTCATGAGTTCAATAAAAGTTTACCCTATTTCTCAATTTGTTGAGGATAGTTGGACTAAAAATGTGATTTCTAAGGCTAAGTGTAGAATTGATAGTACCAGTGGGTAAATGTTTAATCCAGAAGAAGAAGATTGTATTGTATAAATTTTAGGTTAGATCTTTGATAACTAAATAATGTATTGGGAAGGAGAATTGTTTTCTATTTGATGGAATTTCCCATCATATATAAAAAGGTTTGAGAACACTTTTGCGATTCTTCATCATGTATTGATGTTAAATAAATAAATTATCTAATTTTAAATGATTTTATATGGAAAATTTATTCATTAAAAATTATATAAATATATTAGAGTTAACCATTAATTTAAGAATTGATAAATATTCTACTTAAGATTGGAGTTCATCTTGTAGGGAGAATAAAATATGGAATAGATGGACTTGATGAATTAAATAGAAATGAATGATATTTGAAGCTCTAAATTGAAATCAATGAAAGATCCACTATTTGATATTTGAAATCAGTGGATGATGAGTCATTAAATTATGAATGTTGTTATGAATAAATGAAGTGTATATTGTCCTAAGATGATTTATTTTAAATTATCAAACATTAATGGTTCAAAAATAAAATACCTTACAAATATAGGGGTTTATTAGTGATTTATTTCAAAAAGTAGGAGGTCAACATACTTTTTTTGGATTTTATATTTACCTTTATTAGAAAATTTTATAATAGACTCCTGATTTTTTGGTTTTCAATAATTCCATGATGGAAATAAAATTTTTATAGTTATTTATTTGGGTAATTGATGATAAAAATATTTTTTCAAATTTGATTTTGAGGAATTATGTTATAGTTTTTGGATTTAATGGTTTTAGTATTTTTTTGGTTCTTTATGAAATTAATTAAATGGTCATTTTATTTTTACACTGATTTGGAGTCCCTTGTGGTTCCAATTGAGTTTTCTCTATCATTTCTTCTAATTAATTTCTTTGATGACTTATCTCTAATGGAAATAGGGAGGGTTCTTAGATACCCTATTTTTATTGATTAGATAACAAATATTGGAATTAAACCTTCTATAGAAATAATCTATATTAAAATGAATGTTTTTACTCCTCCTCTTTCTATGTGGATCAATGATGTCCCAATGGGTTTTATTTATGTGGTAATTTATGACAATGTTTTCAAATTTAGTAACTATTTCACGGTTCCTGAGCATGTAAAAGGTAATTGTTTTTTATATCACTATAATAAAAACTCTAATGATATTGAAATATATTCTAATAAATTCAATAAAATAGGAATGATGCATATAATATTAGCATGGCCATTGAACAAGGATAAATTTTAAAAATAATGAATAGGTCTAGTGATACTATTTCTTACTGGAATAAATATTGATGTGTCAATAATAAAATTATCAACACTAATGAGGTGGTGTCAGATATTGGTGGGGACAATGAGAAAGGAAACCTTTTATAAAATGATTATTCACATAAAAATGGTGGTGAGTGATGATCCTATAGGTACCAATAATATTTAATTTAGTGGTGTTGAATATGTGAATCCTTATAAGATAGATTATGTATTTGTCTGTGGTAAACTATCCGATAATGTGATTATAATTTATTTAAAAGTTGTATTATCAAATAAAAATCTTGAAACTATGATTGGTTGTTAAGAAAATATTTTAGAAGAAATGGATTAAGAATATCTAGAAGAGATGCCTTATCTTGAAGAAAACTCAACCTATTCATTTGATGAGGTCATTTTAGCATAATAGGAGTCCATAGAATCACTAATTACTACCAAAATAATGGTTTTGATAGAGATTATCCTTAATGGATTATGTACATGAAATGAATTCTAGTTAATATCATGGTTTATGATATTGGTTTTTCATATAGTATGGAATGAAAAAACCTAAGGCACGTCACATATTTTTTTGGGCATATCATGAGGGGTAATATAAAGATATCACTTCATTTCCATAATCCATGCAATATTATATGATATGTTTATATCACAAGTGTTGTGATATAAGTTAATTGTATTCTACCTCTAATAATGGCAGTTATTCATTAGTAAAAAATGTTTTGATCTATATTACATAATTTAAATTATTTATTATTATTTTTATATGATTTAATCTATTGGAGAATTATATCAAAGGTAGTTGTGTTATAATTTCTTGAATTAGACCCGAGTTAAAAATATTATAATTGATTTATTACATTAATGCTACATAACATATGGATAAATGAAATAATATTTATAGAATAGACTTGACTCCAATATAAAGAGGACCAAGGCTATGAAAATGGTATCCATTGTTTTTGTAGACTCCCCTTATATAAATATTTTTTATTCTTTTACTTAGAGAGATACTAGTATACCTTGGGATTTAAAAATAATCCCACAAAAATATTGGGTGTTATAGGTCGAATTATTGATACACCTTAGAGGAAGGTGTTTGTTAGCTTCTTCTTAAGGGACTTTATTAAACTTATATTTGATGATTAAATATTTGAGAAAAAATTTGGTAATGTTCAAACATATTGTAACATCATAATTATTTAAAAGACAATAAAAACCTCATTGATAGTAATTTATAGTTATTTTTATGTGAAAATGTAATTTTTCATAAATAATAATTTAATAGATGATTTAATGTGATTTGTATAAGGGAAAAATTCCAGATAACACCTTCTAATATTCTATGGAATATTTTTGAAGTTATACACTGAGATAGCGCAAGATTACAAGGCCTATAGAGGCTTAGCATAGACTGAATATAAATATTTAATATATTATATTACATAAGAAATATTTTTTCCAAAATAATTGAAAATCACCCAAATGATGTTTCATATGAGAAATAAGATACTACTATTAGGTCTCGGATGAGGGGTTTACTAAAGTTGTGACATTACATTTATGTGTGTCATGTATTTGGTGACATCACACCTGCTAATAACTTGTTTAAAATTTATATTTATTTATTTCTGTAAATAATTGAATATCTCTCAAGGAGTTCATCATATGATAAATCTGAGACCACCTCTATGTTTGGGATTTGGGGTTTACCCTAGGCATGATGTAACATTTTTGGGCATTGAATATTTTTTAACATTGCATAGAATGATAATAATAATTGGTATATAAATAATTTTTTAGAAAACTAGAAATTTTAATGATAATAATAATAATAATATTATTATTATTATTAATTTTTTTTTGTTAAAGGAAAAATGTATATTTCATGTGTAATTAATTTTTTGGAAATTATGAGTGATGTTTCTGCATGGTGAACTTTTATTGGGATGTAACATTCTAATAATTATATTATTATTTTTCTTACATAAATGAAACTATGTGATTAATATAAATTTATAAACTACTCTTTATTTAATAGATTTTTTTAAAGAATTAATAGTGGAAATGATGAAGGTGATTTAATTATAGTAATAATAATATATTTTTTATTATTTTTATTATTATATTGGGGGTAAATTATAATTGTGTGAGGAGAATAAAATTTTGTGTGTATGCATATATGGGATTAATATATATATATATATATTTTTGTGTGTGTGTGTGTGTGTGTGTGGGTATATATAACTATTTAGTTGTATATAAGGATGTGTATTTATATAACATTTACATGGTTTATATATAGATATGTTACATTAAAAATATAGTAATGAATGATTTTAATATATTTAAAAGAAGAATTCAAGGAAAGAAATAAATAAAATTGAATAAATAAGATAGATGAAAAATAATAATAAATGATAAAATAGTTAATTGATGGAGAAAGAAGAGGGCTTGGGAATTACACAACAAAAGAAGCGAGTAGAGGATTCATTCATTGTGCGTGATTCAATATTTTTATTTGCATATAAAAATAAATTATATAAAATGGTACAAAATAAATGATAAAAATGATACAAAATGGCCATGTTTTGACACTTTCTAACCCACATCACATGAGAAGGTAATAATACACCCCATATTGTGCCTCTTATCATCCCACACCCCACTCAGAACACCCCCTATATATTATTTTATTTTTATTTGTTTAGTGTCTTAAAACTTATATCTTCAATATCTTATTCAATATTGATTATAATTATAAATTTTTAGTGTTCTTGGATTTGTATTAATGAGAATAAATTTAATCCCAATCTTTTTATGAAGGCATAAGGGTGTGTTTTTCATATTAGAATTAATTCTTATTTTACCAAATTTTAGATATCGTGGATAATGCATATTATCAAATGATAATTATAAGGAATTATCAATATTAAATTGAACTAAATTATAAAAGGATAATTTATAGAAAACTATCTCAAAAGATAATCACACCTTTTAAAAAAGTATAATTTGTATGAAATTATCATAGGATGTGATGACCTTATCTGAAAGCTACTAAATGGTTCCTCAAGAAAGCATGTCACATGGCCTCAAGTTCACCTTCCTATATAGCAGAGGATGGAGAAATGAAATGGGGGTCTAAGGTAGTATAATTTGGAGACTATACCCCCATGATTAGAGTAGAATAGTGTTGTAAAAAATAGATAAAAATAGAATTATAACAAATAACTAACAGTGAAAGGTAAAGAATCCAAAGGTAATAAATAAACAATGTCAATATCATCCAAAATCATATATAGAATGACTTAATGTATTTAATCTATCAATAAGAAATAGAAAGGCATGTAAGAAGGCATAAAATACAATATATCTGTCAAAATAACAAAAAAGAAGAAAAATAATATCTCCAATAGAAATAAGATCCATTAGTTGGTCCTATGCTTCCCCACTCCAATTCTATATATACTCAATAATCAATAACAGGGTGCTTGTCTCTATCCCTAAGTGCATCAACATAATATATTTAGGTATCATCGGTGACCTAGATAGGGTGTGGGATTAACTCTGTAATACACCACCAACAATATCTATAAATATCCATTCAGTGCATATAAGATAACCAATGTGAAGATAGTAATGGAAATAAATAATAAAAACTATAAAGGGTTATCACTGGTTCTGGAAGGACACTAGCCTGACAGTACCTTCTTCGGATCATACCATATAATATCTGAACATGTTACTATATGTATACATGTATATGGTCTTAATATGTAGTAATGTCTATATCCATATCTCTATATAATACTACTAGTCTGGCCCTGAGGAGTAACTCAAGAATCTAGGGGTAATTTCATTATTATTTAATGTGTCAAGGGACCCCATGTCTGATAACATGAGTATAAGGGACACCATGCACGATATCGCAAGTAAAAGGAACATTATGCCTTTATCTTATAATGGTAATTATTCCATTCCCACATGCCAATAAATTTGGGTAACCTTGCCCATACATTAGTAAATTAGGGTCTCTATGCCCATGAATTAGTAAAGTTGGGTCATTATGCCCATGCATCAATAAATTAGGGTATCCTTACTCGTACATCAATAAAGTAGGTTCTTCATGCCCATACATCATGGTGTAACTGATTACATGCTCTTATCCCTATAAAATAGGGTCTTCATTCCCATTAATCGTATCTCATAAGGGTCTCCATTCCAAAGTGATACATATGTAAAGAATGTCATTCCTAAATATCACAGTATAGGGATTTCATGCCTTAGTATCATAGTATAGGGACACCATGCTCATATCTAATAAAAATTGGTTCACTATACTAGAATTATAACCATAGGGTCTCCATTAATGATTTATAACCATAATAAACATTCAAATTCTTTTGTAAGAGACAAAAGATAATTCATAGTTCACCAATATTCCTTATTATCAAGGGAATAAGCATTGGTCAATTTTTTCACATCACATGGTTGCACCACTCACCCTTCTTTTACTTCAGTATAGTTTTATAAATGTGTTATTCCTACTACACCACAACAATTATCCATTATCATTTGTGGTATCACATTTTTATAAGTCAAACGAAAAACAAAAATGGTTGTTTTGGTGATATCACCATGAAAGTCAATTATGCATATAAATGGAACACCCAAAGGGGTTCATCACATTGTGGTACATGACCTATAGTGTCTCGTGGTTTCGAATAATGCATTTAGGTTCTAGATCAGGGAAACCAATTTAAGGTAGAATCATTTTATGGGAAATGCATGTTGAAACCACCATGCATCACATGATGCATAATATAAAGCAACACGACATTGATTGAGAATTACTTGACCACCTAGCATATACATGTATAGGAGAAATCATCTAATATCATCCTTTGTTTTGATTTATATCATATGGAAATGGATAAATAGATGAAATCATTTGAAATAGGTAATATGAGCTCACACTAAAATACCATTATCGATAGAAAGACAAAAGAAAAAATGAGCCTAAGTAGTGATGTACGTACCAATGGATATTCAATGGGATGACTAGTAGTCAACTTAGATTCCAGAAATGGAAACAAGATCAAATCCTATATCAAAGGCTTTAAGATCTCTTAAGGTAGGAGAAAATACCTCATATCTATAAGAGGACGAAAGAAAAGAGGGTGTTAAAATTATAAATCCACAAAAGAAAATAGTAATTTTACCCCTTTTAAAATAGGTTGAAAAGTTTTGTGGCATGGTTAGAAAATCCATGCACTAACCTTTCCTAATCTACAATCTAAGGATGGGACTTTAATGTTTCATGAGCATGATTTGGGAAACCATACACAAACCATGTATTTTTAAAAGGCTAAAACTACCGAGATTTCACTTTGGTGTGTGGCCTCAGTTTCCTGGTTAGGGAAAACTATGTGGAATCCTATCCACAATGAAATTCCCCACATGGTTAGTATAAATCATGAATATTGGGCTAAATAATTTCTACTAACTCTGCAAACCAATGTTTTCTCCATCGGTCGGGGTTCTAGGCTCCGAACAATCCCGGGACACCCTCATTTCCTTTATATACTCACTAGGAATTCTTATGAGGAAAAAATTATGAAATTTAACTAAAATTAAAAAGGATCCATACCTAATAGAAAACATGGGTTCTTACATTCCCCCCCCCCCCAAATAATCCTTGAGTTTCCCTTACAATGGTGGTAAAACACTATCTATGAATAACTCTAGCCACTTGGCATGTAAATCAGCCACCCACTCCCAAGTCTCATCTTGTATATGGTTGCATTTTCATAGCACTAGTAAAAATGGGATAGAATGGCCTCATAGAGCCTTCATTATTTGATCCATGATGTGGATGGGATACTCCTCAAAAGAAGTATCTCTATCTAATTTTATATCCCCATGATCAAAAGTATGAGAAGGGTCGACATGATAAAGGATAATTTGTCAAGTGTGAAAGATGTCATGCATGGAATTATACCTATGAGGTAATTAAAACTAAATAAACTATCGGCCCAAATCTATTTAATATAGAAATATTCTTGATAAAATGAGACAGATAATTCCATTGACTTTGTACCTATCTATTCCCATGTTTGGGTGATAATCACAATAAAACATGATCCTCGACCACAAACTCTAGAGGTCATTGATGGAAATTGGAATACGATATCTGTCATGATTAAGTAGTATAAATCCACTTCCTAGTAAGATATACCTGATCCAAATACTATTATTCAATTTTAGGACCATGTGTCCCTTCTTCCACTGCATCTATCTAGAACAGAGGTGAACAGAATGTCCTACCATATAAGGACTCTTATAGTTCCATCGTAATTGTTTCTTGAAAGCTATTATTTTATCCAAACTCAAAAAAAGGGGCACGCTTCTCCTATGAACAACTAAAATCAACTAATGATGCTCAGATCACATCCTCCAACACATGTATTATCTTTTCTGACTAACCATCGGTCTGACGTTTCAAATATGTGCTCAATAGTACCTATGTAACAAAATCTATTTGTAACTCCTTCCAGAACATTGAATATAAATGAGAGTCACTATCTAAAACATTAGTGTGCTGGAAAATATGATGAAATATAATTTTGAGGACATACATTATTCCTAGATCATCATATTATAAAGCCTCTCTAATATGAAAGAAGTGGGAACCCTTTTTTAGTCAATCAATGACTACACAAACTGCATCACTACCTCCAGAGGACCTCTAGTAATCCAGTCACAAAATCCATTGTGGCATCATTCCATTTACATTCTGGGACCATTAACATCTATAAAAATTTAGTGGGTTGTTGGTGTTTTTCATTCACCTATTGACAGGAAGAACACGTATTGATAAAACCTTTTATTTGGTGCTTCGTCCTAGGACACAAATACTGGCGACATATATCACAAAAAAACATGGAGATACTAGGGTACACATCCCACTAAGAAGCATTTGAATCTTACATCATCTTCTATCTCATATATTTAGGAACCATATATGATCATGTATACATATGTTTTCATCACCATTAACAAACAATTCTGGATGTCGTTCCTCACCTAAAATAATCTCTCATAGGACCAAACCATCATGATCTGAATACTACCTTTTCTTCACCCTATTAAGGAGTCAATAGGTAACTACTAAGGATAAAAAATTGGTTCACTATGAATCTCTTGAAACACCATTTTCATATCCAAAATATGTTTTATCAAATTCCATTCATCAATAGATTCCTTAATGTCTTGTCCTTGAGTTTTATGGATCAGTGCATCGGCTACTATGTAACCCTTTATACGTGTATATCCAAAAGTAAATTTAATGTAATGAAGTTACATGACCCAAATTCGATGTATGACATTCATGTCATGATATGTAATGATATATTTCATGCTCTTCTGGTCTGTAATCATCAAAAGTGCTCTATCATTAGATAACACCTCCACTAATGCATTGAAAGAACCACTACTCTAAGCTTGTGGTCATGTGTTGGGAAATTACACTCATGTGTTCATAAATGTTGTGACTTTTATGTAAAGAATCCACCATACTATATTAGAACTTCTTCTATACTGATATATGATGCATCAAAATACATTGTATATCTTCTAATGAGCTCTGTGAGAGTCATGAATTGTGTTGAATTCTATCTCACTTTCATCTCCTGATAGGCTCTCCCGTAGGCTTCTTCCCTTATAAGATTCACACCCTTCTTAGTCAAGATCATTAGAAATGCTACTAAGTGTGAGAATTCATGAATAAAGTGCATATAATACACAGTTATCCGCATTAAACTCTATATATGAATGATGTTCTTAGGTGGCTCAAGCTTAAAATAACACTCACCTATTATAAGTTAAATTAAATGACTTCCTCTAAGACAATACGACCTAGGAAGTGAACTTTATTGATTCAAAAAATGAATTTACTATTCTTAGAGTACAACTGGTGTTCTCTAGGTATATTTAGAAAAATATCAAGATATTTTTCATGGTCAACTTGAGTATAATTATACACCAATATTTTATATATGATAACCACCACTAATGAATATAAATAGGGATGGAAACCCCTATTCATAAAGGCCATAAAAAATTATGAACATTCTTAAAACAAAATAGAATAACCATATACTCATATAAATACCACTTAGTTTGGAAATTCATATGTGGTATATCTAAATATATAACATCTACCAGGTGATATACTGACCTAAAATAGTGCTTTGATAATACCCTCACTTCTCAAAGATAGTCAAAGAGCACATATATATAAGGAAAAGTATGCAAATTCAACATAGTAAGCTAATTCAAATTTTGATAATCTATAAAGAGCTTGAGGGTTTCAGTATCCTTATTGGAGAAAAGAATTGTTGAACCCCAGGGTCAAGTATTAGGTTTCATAAAACCCCTGTCCTTTAAATCCCCTAGATATTTCATAAGCTCCTAAAACATAGTATTATCACTACTATAAGGATGAATGGATACTGGTGTGTCTCCGAGAACTATCTTGATAGTAAATTATACCTCTATCTCAAGAGGTGGTTTTGAAAAACTATTAAGGAAAACATTCCTAAAATGTGTGAATACAGTATGGAATTTATTCTAATAAAATACATAATCATCCATCTAAAGGAGAGAAATCTAGTTAGTCACAATACATAGACCAACATTATATGGTCAAACACTACCCACCTAGGTTTCCCACTCACTCTTATGACTATAAGTATCACCCTCTAGTGATGTGAATGACACCCTTTGGAAATAAAAATACTCACAGGCATGATAGGGGCTTAATTAATCCATCCCAAGAATGATATAAAATCCTATAATCTCCATGATGAATATTTTTCATAAGCAATGATGGTTTCTTCCCTCAAGGGGAATTGATTGAACTTGCTTACACTCACCAATAAAATCCCAAATGGTGTTTCAAGTGTCATCACACCATGCAAGTACTCAATATCAAGCCTAAGTCATTCCGAAAATAGACATAAAGATAAATGAATTTCAAGAAATCATTTCAAATAAGGAACACCCAAAATTAGATGGTACTAGAATAGTACATTGAATAATAGATTTATCAAAACCCTTCACATTGGGTATATGAATCAGAAAAGAAAACCTTCCCCGTTCCACAGCCTAATTATGTAACCTGACTACCCAGAGTTGGTCTACTATATTAGTGTTATGTAACTGATGCATGTATACCTCATCCACGACTTCCTCCTCTGTATGTATGGTCATCAATACTATAGAAACCATCCTTGAAATGTGTTCTTGATCCCAAACTTTAATGTGGAGTATATATAGATCCTCTCCCACTATGAACAGATAGAAGGATCCTACAAAAAGGTTGATGATTCTAAAACTTGTTGTTTCTGCAGTACTATATGGGGTATTCGGGACACTTGGGATTCTTATTACCATTCTTACTACATTAGTGACAACCCACTTAACAATTAGTGGGAGTCACTTGGCTGTAATTTCTCAAAAATTCATTCTCAAAGCATCAATTCTGACTGCTAGTTGAACCACTACCATATCTCATTTTTTAACTAACCTGTCTCACCCCATTAGCATCCCTTAGTTTTTTCTGTGATGAGAGCCTAGTTCACAATATCAAACATGTTAAAAAACATAATATATTAACCTGAGATCGAATAGGATTCATAACCCATCTTTAAATCATATTTCATTCACTGGATCATCTGCGGTATAGATAGACACAAAGCATTATATCGATGTATAATGAGCTGAGTTACCCATAATAGACATATAACCCTAATGAATTTTCATGATCTCTCTAGAAATATATTCCCTCATGCTCTTAGTGATGAAATGGTTATAGAATCTTGATTTCAAATCCCTTGAAATAACTTATCGATACTGAAAATTATGGTTTAGAATATCTAATCAATATTTGGCAGATCCTAGAAGAATATAAGTTGTGATCTTTCAATATTATCTCAGGAGGTTTATCAAGGTGGTAAAAGTTAGATATAATTATCTTAAGACATAATCTATATCCTAGGGGCCTCCATCCCGTGAAAAAGTTAGTTGATTTTACTACAAAAGATGGGACATCAACTCTTTCTTAGAAGGGGAATGTCATAGATCTCCCTACGTATTATGTATATGTCACAGAAACTCCATGTAAAACCCAACATCATCTCTCACATTACAGATAACAAAAGGTTCCACATGTGGCACTAATGGGGGTATCACTGGTGTATTTTATACTACCATATTTGGAGAAAGGTTTTTACCAGCCTCTAGGTGCACAACTAGAGGATGTCATGGTGGCATGTATCAAAATAATCCAATAACACATCTCAGATAGGTTATGATAATGGTAATGATAATAGATGTATGGATAGTGTAGGTATGATTGTTTCTATGTGAATGTCACACCACTCTTCCTACTCCTAATGCGAAGTCTAGGTGATAGGGCCATTTATATAGAATACAGGAGACGCTACCTTATTCTCACTACTAAGGCCAAATTTGGGTCAATATTTATGATATAAGTCCAAGGTCCTAGTATACAGTGTTTTAGTTGAATTTTATAGTCTACAACACCCTTTATATTTCAATTGGAATTCCATTTTAATGGTGACCATTTCATCTTACAATTCAATTTCATTTAATTTCAATGTTAACATGGAATGAAATAATACATGGAATATAAATCTTATAAAATCTCTAAAAAGATGTATGATAAATGATTCCTTGTTGTATATGGCCAAGGATATATCCTAAATCATAATAATAAAAATCACACATCACATGTTTCACCCAATGGTGGAATTGAATCAACTATAACAGGCAGAGACCAAAACATCATATCTCATCCCATGAAATTTGGCTTCTTCCTCATATATGGGTTAGCTACTCCTAGGCATAGTATCATAAAAAAAATTCCAACTCTTAATAGTCTCTCTTATACAATCCCAAAATAGAATGGCCTAAAAAATAGATTATATGATACCACTTTGTGACATCATGTCCCAGAATCCATAAAATGATGCCTTGAGCCGATGTGTCACATAGCCTTAGTTGTGCATCCCCGTATGGTAGAGGTTTCTTAATGGTGGTGAAATTTCAAGACGGTAAAATGGGGATATTATACCCCCATGATCAGAGTATCACGGTTTTATAAAAAATAGTTATATACTAGAATCATAATAAATAACTAGGAGCGAAATGTAAATAATGAAAAGGTAATAAATAACAAAGATCAACATTACCCAACATCATGAAGATTATGATGTAATGTATTATATCTATCAAAAGGAAAGAGGTAGGCATGAAAGTAGTAATTTAATATAATAAAAGTATCAATAGAACCAAAAATATAAAAAGTCTATCTCTAATAGAAACAAAATCCATATCTTAGTCCTAATCTCCCTTGATCATATGCAATAAATACACCAGAATCCACAATTGAGCATTTATCTTATACTTACCTGCATCCACATAATCTGTCTGGGTATCATCAATGACATAGATAGGGTGTGAGATAAACTCAATAGGCCACCACTAATAGTGTCTACAAATCTTTAGTTAGTGAATATAATATGAGAATTTTATAGATAATAATGCTATTAAATATTAAAAAAAGGGTTGGATCTAGATTCTAAAGGAAACCAGGCTAATAGTGCCCAATTTTTCCCATACGGGAAAATATATGAAAATGTAACCATATGTATACATATATATGGTCAGTATATATAGTGACATATGCATACATATATCAAGATAATACTACTATTATATACTTGAGGCGTAACATAAGAATACATGGGTAGTATCATGAGTCTTTCATGTGTCATGGGACGCCATGATGAGTATCACAAGTATAAGGGATTCCATGCCCAATATCACAAGTACAAGGGATAGAATGCCCATATCTTATCGATGTAGGGACTCCATGACCATATGTAAATAAAGTAGGTTCACTATTTCCATATATTAGTAAATTAGCACCACCATGCCCATGAATCAATAAACCAAGGTTTCCAGGCCCATGCATTAATAATGTATGTTTTTCATCCACGTGCATCAATAATATAGGGTCACCATACTCATACATCACAGTGTATGGGATTCAATGCATGTATCCCTATAAAGTAGGGCCTCCAGAGCCATTAATCATATCTCATAAGGGTCTCCATGCCCAAGTGCCACATATATAATGGACGCCAATCCCAAATATCATGGTATAGGGCTTTCATGCCCTACTATCACATATAGAGGTGGAATGCTTGAATCTAATTGATGTAGGGTCACCGTGCACAAATTATAATTGTAGGGTATCTATGCCCAAATTATAACTACAATAAGTAATCAAAGTCTTTAGTAAGAGACAATGGATAATTCATAGTTCACTAACACTCATTATTAACATTATCATAACCATTGTTCTATTTAGTTATGTGATGTGGTTGCACTACCAACCCATGTTTTAATTCATTAAATTCTGATAAGTGTGTAAGGTGTGCTACACCACAACCACTATCCATTATATGTTATGATATCAAATTTTCATAATTCATACCAAACACAATGAGGGTTATTTTGGTTATATAATCATGAAATTCAATTAAGAATATTAAGGGCATACCCAAACTGGTGTCTCATGCAGAAGATGATGACCACCAATGTATCATGGGATCAAATATAGTTATTAGGTACCATAACATGGAAAATAATTTAAGGATGATTCATTTTAGGTGAAATGCTTAGCGAAGACAACGTGTGGCACACGACGTGGATTATAAAGCATTATGACTTTGAAGGATAATTAATAGACCACATAACTTAATCCTCTAGAGGATTAACATTCCAGAATAGGTTTTACATTGCTCTAGATTGGAAGAAAATGTTAAAATAGAAGATCATCTTGGAAATATTATTAAGGATCTCACTCCAAAATAACATCATATATAGAAAGACAATCGATGAAACAAGCATATGGGGTGAAGAACTTTCTAATTTAAATCCAATGAGATGATAATAAGTCTAATAGAATTCTATATGGATAAACCGGATCAAAGACTAACTCAATGGATTGAAGAGCTCTCAAGGTAGGAGAAGAATATGTTCATTCTGTTGGAGGATGAAGGAAAAGAGGGTGTTAAAATTATAAATCCACATGGTAAAAATAGAAAATTTTCCCCATTTAAACTAATTCGAACTGTTTAGTTTCATGTTTGGTAAACACGTCTACCAGTTGTGCTTGACCTACTGTCCATTTAGGGGACTTGCATGGTTCTTGAACACTATTTGGGATAATGTGCACAAATCGTTCATTTTTCCTCTACTAAAAACTACGAAGTTTCTACATGTGTGTGAGGCCTGGGTCGTATGGTTTGGGAAAACCTTGTAACCAATTATTCCCACTGAAACACGCCAGGAAATTTTTAGAAACCATGTGTATTGGGGTGAAAATTTCCTACTAACCGTGTATCCCAGTTGTTTCTTCCACCATTTGGGGTTCTGAGCTCTGAACAAGCCTCAAACACCCTCAGTTTCTCTATAGCCTCACAAGGAATTATTATGATGTCAAAATCGATGAATTTAACTGAAATTTTAATAGAATTTTACCTCATAAATAACTAGGTTATTATTGAGAATAATTATGATTTATCCAAGATTAATTTTAATGTTTTTATAGAAATTATTATAAGTCATACCACATGTGTTTTGAAATTAATTCAGAGATAAAATTTATTGATCATAGATTTATAATTTTCATCAGGAAAATGCTATGATCTCATGAATTGGCCTAAAATGATAATTTACAAATTATATATGATAAAGAGATAGAGTATTGTTTCCTTTGATATTTCTATTGAAGGATAACAATTTATTTTTTTCTAGGAACCCATAACGATCCTTGAGAACTGTAGTTTCGATGATTTCGGTAATATGGTTGCATGAAGGTGTATCAAATAAGACAAGGTAGTTTATTCTTATAATTTATGTCAATCACTTTTAGGTAGGAGGTTCCTTACCATTATTAGAGTTTTATATTTATGATTTTATCATGATGTGATGTTATGCTGGACTAACCCATGCTTATTCTGAGACACATGTCGGTGTGTGAGTAGTTGTGGTCATGTGATTATCCTCATGTTGAACTTGGTGTGTCTTATAATTCCTTTATATTAATTGTAATTTTTATGTTTTTTATAGCTACAGAATTATTTTATAAGTACCAATATATTCAGGTGGAGACTTTAGGTGGGAGTATGAGGCTTCCCAACCTGATATATTCCTAATGTCCTTAAAGAAAGGTGTTGCTAACCTCAATAAAGGGTAAATCATAGTGACAAGCTAGAAGGTATGGACATACTCATGTGGAGCCTTCAGTTTAGTGTGTAAGGTTACCCAACCTAACATGATACATACATTTTTAATGGAAAACATGGATACCCCTGTAGAGGGGAAAGAATAGTGTCTAGCTAGAAGTTACTAAGATATATAGGTGGAGCCATAATGGTGGGAGTCAAACTGTCTAGTGGCTGGTTTCCCATCCTGATGTAGTATTAATTTCCTTAAAGGATAAGGTGGATCCCCTTTAGGGGGGAAATCATAGTGTCTTTTTTGAAGATTTTGTTCATGGATTCCAATGGACATGGGTCGTGGGAAATTAAAAGGATAAGAGGATCATACATAGACCTTATGGAAAATGTTTCACTCCCATAACAACCACTGAATGGGTGGGGTATGATACCTTGATAAAGGTATATGTTTTTTTGGATATTCTTATCGGTAACAAGATGAAGTAGGTGGGGTTGGGGTTCATGGAATCTTGGTTAGCACACAATGACTATGCACATGTATGTTTATTAAGAATATATTAATGTCATGATATACACTATTATATTAATTGTGAACTTATAGTAAAGATGAATTGGCCTCATCCTACTAAGTCTTGTACCCACACCCTAATAAATTATTTTGGTGGACATATAGATTTCAGGACCAGAGATCTAGCAAGGTGTAAGAGCCCTATGGTGAACAATTGAGCAGTGAAGCATAGAGATAGAACAAACTGGGATAGACATAAAAGTACTCCGTAGGTGTTTGTTTATTTAAATGTATTTTATTTACCTACTATTTATACTCTGTACAAGCTTAACACTTTGGGAAATATTTTTATATCTTTTTAACTTACTCACTTTTTTATTTTTACATTAATTGTTTATTTATTTGTTTTATTCTTTTTTATTATTATCCTACTCAATGACATGGTACATTGGGTATAGTATCCCCACTTTCATATTTGGACCCTCACTGCTAGTTAGTAGCCTCTTTTGTACAGGGAGTCATATATGAGGTCATGTGGAATTCTATATCGATCTCGATGGTTCGAATTGGGATCTTACAAAAGAGTATCAGAAGATCATGATTCACTAACTTATTATTCTCTTTTCCTTGAGATGTGAGAGGATTGATAGGAGATACAATAGTTGGTACTCTGGTAGGGTAACTATGTTAGTGACTCTGCACCACTATATAGTTGATCTCTATGTTTCCATAAGTTGGGAATTTATGTTTTTTCATTACTAATGATTAAAATCACCTTGGGTTATTCACATGAAGTTGATATGTGATTTAGGATATTTCATGTGTATCCATGAATCGTTTATGGGGATGTTGGTTTACATACCATATATATAACTATTTTTATGTTCCATAATAGTTCTTCAATTAAATTAATTGTTTGTATTATATGTTAGGGATTGTTTCCTTGTGTGAAATTTTTATTGGCATTCTATGTGTTTTATTTTTTAGCTTTAACTACTGGAAATGTGTATGTTGTGGTGTTAGTATATATAAGATGAGGGTGACTATCATGTAGGGATCAAGATAAGGGTTAGTTCTATAAGGGTTGTACCTTGGTTTTAGGGAAGGCTCTTATGTAATCCTTTGTGTGATCCCATAGTCTTGTTTGGACTTAATATATTTTTAATGTTCTTCATATTATGGAATATATATCCTCGCAATTTTTTTAAGACCACCAGGTTATCATAATACTCTTTGGTATGTCTTTTCACATACCCTAGTGGTACATCTAATAGGCCCACACAATTAGAGAGTTTTGGAACCGAGGTCTATGGTCGACTATGAAAGAGACCTTTAACTTTTTGGTCCTTCACAATTTTTGGTCACTCGTAGACCACAATGTTTGAAAAAATTGATATGCATCGTCATGGTTGTTTTCGATATGATTGAGACACCGTAGGTATGGAAGGTGGAACAGGTATATTTAATGCTACTAGGACCCTCTAGGTGTGGTAGGGTGTGTAGAAACATTAAGGAATTCAAAATGTTTTAACTTAAACAATATTTAAAAACCTTTTCTTTGAAGAGTTCCTTATAGGTAAACTAATTCCAAATTATATCCATGAACTCAGGGAAATTGGTAGAGTTTAAGGGAAGTGATTTCCCACACAACATGACTCACAGGGCTACTTTGAAAGGCCCTACTAGATAAGAAATTGTAGGAGTGGGAATAGTTTTCATACTCATCCCAGTTTCCGATAGACCATCCTATGATAGTTATGGAAAAAGGAAGAGAAAGGATAAGGTTTTTCACCAGAGTGGTGGATGATAGCCAAGGTAGGTAAAAATAGAAATATCACCTCTTTTGAAATAATTTGGTTCATAGTGCCTCAGCTATGAGGTTGTTGGGAATTATTGGAATCTCTTACTCTCACCTCATATTTAGTGTTAGTAATGTGGAAAGACATAATAGCTACAGATGTTTTCCTCTAGAGCTATGAAGATAGAATTCTGCAAAGGAGTGAGGCATGCATGGTCAAAGGACTAGGGATCAGGTTGTGGTCCACAGTAGTTGACCCAAATAGTGGGGACATAGGAAAATAGAGAATATGTTCTTAGATTTGAGGAAATCCATGTCTATGTAGTGGATCAAGAACAAAACGTTAGTGATAAGGGACTTATTTTTGTAAGAGATGTTTTTTTAAACCCTTGTGTTTCATCTATAACCTTGTTTAATGTTTTTTGTGTCATTTTATTTTTGAGCTATGTCTAGACTTGACTTACCAATAGAGTTATGTTTCCCCAATATAACTTTATTTGATACGACATCGAATGATGATGTGAAACCCTAGTATATGATAGATAGGTATTCAATGCTTCCAGTAGTGAGAGACTAATTATGTAATTACAAATCAATAGGTAGGGTAGACATCACAAAAGACTTAGGATGGTGTTACCTTGGCCCCGGGGAGCTTTGATGCTGTCTGGGTGATCATTGATCGACAAAGAATGACTTCTCACATCTTACTGATCCGAGTTACTCAGTTAGTAGAGTAATTAGGAAATATCTATGTCTGAGATATCATATGCCTTCTTGAAGTTACCTAGATCATTGTTTTAATAGAGGTACATTTTGAATCAATCTTTTTCAGGGGCTTGCAAAATCCCTAGGTACTCAACTGAGATTGATCACATCATAAGATCCTCAGAACAATGAATAGTTTGAGAAGACTATACATGTATTAAAATATATGCTTTAATATTTCATTATAGACATTGGTAGAGTGTGGTATAATCACTTATCCTTGATTTATTTCTCATACAATAGTATTTACCAAGATTTGATTCAGATGACACCATATAAGGCTCTTTCTGGGAGACCATGTCAATCACTACTTGTTGGTAAAAATCATGTGAGGTAGTGGTTGTTGGCCTGATCTGGTTCAGGACTCCTCTGAGAGAGTGCATCTCATTGAGAAAAGGTTGATCACCACTAAAAACATAAAAAAATTATATATAGATCATAGTATAATACCTTTGGAGTTTATTGTGGGAAACTTGGTCTTTATGAGAGTGACTCCTCGGTTTGGCCACTGATGTATGAGGAATAAAAGAAATCTTGAACCATGGTTTATAGGACCCTTTGGGAATCACCAAATGGGTGGCAATTGGGGCTACTATCTGAAAATTCCACCATATTATTGAGGAATGAATGATGCGTAAAATGTTTCTTAACTTCATAGATTCACCCCAATCTTTCACTTTTTATAGACTATGGGGACATTTAGTTGAAAACCGATTCATCTTTTAGTAGAGTATGAAGTGGATTATAGACTAAAGTGATAATGTTCTTTGACAAAATATAGTACCACTTTTCCAAATGTTTATTGAAACGTTGATGGATCTTGGAAGAGATATGGGAGCATGAGTTTTATGTTCGAGCGTAGTGGGTTAACTTGTTCAAGAAAGAAAACTTGAGTCACTTCTTGATTATTATAAGTTGATATAGGGGGATAATAGTAACATACTATTTTTTTTATGTTGATAAAATCCTTCATTGATAATAATTTAGGATTCTTTTTGAAAGATTAATTTTTCAATAAAATTAATTTAATAGTTGATTTAAAGTGCTTTTCATAATAAAAAATCCCAGTTAACACCTTGGAATACTCAATGGAATATTTTTAGAGTTAGGCACTTAGATAGCATGAGATTCCAAGGCCCTTAGAGCCTCAGCGCAGATGGAATAAAAAATTTAAGTATATTATATTATGTAGATGATATTTTTGTAAAAATAATTGAATATCTCTCAAATAGTGTGTCATATGGGAAGTATGATATCATCATTAGATCTAGGATGAGGGTTTACCCTAGTAATGATATAAAATTTATGTGCATTGGGAATTTGGTAACATCACACAAGGATAACTTATTTAATGTTTTTATTTATAAATTTCGGAAAATAGTTGAATATATCCCAAATAGTGTGTTGTATGAGAAATATGAGACTACTGTTAGGTCTGGTGTGTGGTGTTTTCCCTAGGAACAACATAATATTTGTGATCATTGGAAATTTTTTAACATCACATGTAAATGTAATAATTATCGTTCTATGAATATTTTGATGGGAAAACTGAAATAAGAATAATAATAATCCTATTATTATTATCATTATTTGTGTTGAAGAATAAATAGAAATTACATGTGTAGTTAATTTCACTAAATTTTTTATCAATGTTCTATCATGGGTGAACATTTTTTAGTATTTTAGATAATAATAATGATATTATAAGTTGTTGGACATAAATGTAGTTGTGTGGTTACTATAAATTTATTAACTACTCGGTATTTAATAAATTTTGTTTTTATAATATTAATGGTGGAAATGATGATGGGATTTAATAATAATAATAAGAATATATTTTTATGATAATTTTTATTCATGGAATATATTTAATATTAATAATTTTTTTTTTATTATTATTATTATTAAATTTGGAAAAATAATAATTATGTGTGGAAGAAAAAATTGTGTGTATATGTATATATGGGTTAAATATATATGTATATATGTACATGTGCATATATATATAAAGATGTTTATATATATATATAACGTGTACATGGGTTAAATAAATATATATATATACAAATTACTTCTAAAATATATTAATGATTGAATTTAATATTTTTTAAAAGGGGAATTTAGTGAAAGAAATAAATGAAATAAAATAAATGAGATAGATGAAAAAATAATAACAAAGAATAAAATTAATAATTGATGTAAAATAAGTGGGCTTGAGCATTACACAAGGGAATCAAGGAGTAGAGGATTCATGCACTGTGCATGATTCAAACCTTTTTCTTTTCATATAATAATAAATGATAAAAATGCTTTTAAATAAATGATAAAAATGATATAAAATGGCCGTGTTTTGACACTATTTAGCATACAGTGAATGAGAAAGTAAAATGCCACCACATCTCAACCTATTATCCTCCCACTCCCCTCTCTCCTCAAATCATCTCCCTATTATTTTGTTAATGTATTCAAACTTATATCTTCAATATCTTCTTTGATATTGATCGGAATTACATGCCATTTCTAAAGGAGAAAAGGTAGTTGTTTATATTTAACTTAATTCTTCTTATCCAAAATTTTTAATATTAATGATAATAACTTGTATTATTTAATGATAATTTTCAATAATTATCAAGAGTTAGTTGCATTAAATTATCAAAGGATGATTTATAAAAAAATTATCAAAATATAACTGCATGTTTTAGTACAGGATAATTTTTAAAATTAAAAGAGGATAATCATGGAATTTCCTAGAATTATTATATAGTTTTTTATAGAATAATTATAAGGCATACCATAAGTTATTTTGAATTAATTTCAAGATATAAATTATCAAACATGGTTTTATAATTTTCTTATAGAGAATATTAGCAGTTCTTGTGTTGGTTAAAAATGAAAATTTAGAAATTATCGAGGATAGAGATAGTATTAATTCATGTGTTTTTTTATTTATTTTTAAAATATAATAGTTGATTTTGGTTCTAGGAACCCTTCATGAACCACAAGAATTGATGTTTCTATGATTACTATAACAAGAACTCAATGAGGTTTAATGAACCACACATTGTGGTTTATCCTTGTGGTTGACATTGGCGAATTTGAGGTACATGGTTCCTTATCTTTATGGACCTTGAATATTTTTATTTCTATCATGATGTAATGTTATGAAGGACTAACTCATGATTTTTATATGATTGATGTTGGATTATTACTATTCATGAGCATACTTGTCTCTGTGGGATTATCCTTACGTTAATCTTGGTGTGTCTTGTCATTCCTTTCTATGACACATATTATTTGTCTATTTCATAAACAATGGAATTTTGTTTCATGTACCAAGATACTTATGTGGATCCATTAATTTGGCTATATGAGGTTACCCAACCTAGTGTAGTCCTAACATCCTTAAATGTAGGTTTGGCTACCCCTATAGAGGGGAGAGCATAATGACTTGTTCACAGGTACTGATATACTCAGGTGGATCCTTGTGGTTTGGAGTATGAGGTTACTCCATCTAATCTGATCCAAATATCTTTGTGACTACCATTGGTAGGTGGGAGCATAATGGCTATCTCGTGGATGTTGAGATACACTTGTGGTTCCTTGAGGGTGGGTGTTATATGGTCAATTGGCTGATTACCCATCTTGATGTAGTCATAATGTCCTTAAATGTGAGTTTTTCTACATCTATAGAGGGGAAATAATAGTGGATTTATCACAATTACCATTCATGTATTCCTAAAAACTTGGTTCATGGTTGATTAAAAGGATAAAAAGTCCAAGGATAGACCTGAAAAAAGAAGAAGAGTTCTTGTAATAACCTATGTGGACCCCGCCTTATTACATACATAATATTGAATTTAGTCAAGAAAACACTTCATTATACATTGAAGATATTTTCAAGTTTAGTGATTTGGAGAATTAGGACAATACATTCATGACATTACACATTATTACAGAGTGGATACCATAAAAACAGTTTCAATTTTTTTTTTAAAATATAAAACATTAAAACATAAAACAAGACTCTTTGACAATTATTCAACATTTAACATGTCTTCCTTCCTTGTATTAAACATCCATTAACCTTTGAAAAATCATTTAAAAACTTGGGATGAGCCCAAAAGCTCAATAAGAGATAGAAAATAAGTAAAGATCACATTAGTCCATGAATACTCATAACGTATGAAAGCATTTTCAAAAGACATTCTTGTCACCAATATATAATTACATTGTGTAACATGAGATTTAAACAGGATCCACACAAAACATGAGAACATAAATATAATCATAAAGGTATCTTGGGGCATTACTTACATAATATTGTTACCATCTTTGACTACCTTTTAATTTGAAACCCTCACGGCTACCTTACTTTGTGTAACCATCGCAGTCATACATGGAGTAACCATACGGCTGAACTCCAAATTACTCATACCCAATGCATCAGAGGTAGATATAGGTCCCACAATTCATCATAAATAATTCCCAAAAACAAAAACATAATCATACAACATGAATAACTCCATAAAAACATTACATTGGAATTTCGTAAAACCAAATTTAAAAAAAAGGATTTTTAATGAAAAGCCCTTATAAATATCATAAAATTGAATAGAGAATTAATAGATTGGATTGATTGTGTATATATAATTTAAATAAAAATAATAAAACATAATATAAACAGAAACCATCACACAAACAATTTAAATAGAACATAATTAATGAAGTAGAAGGTTATCCCAAAGAATGGAAATCGGGTTAAGAATTCCCTTACCTCTAGTTTTTCTTACTTCTAAATTGATTAAACCTTCTGTATATTGGTTTAAAGAGTTTTATTAATATTTTACAGAAACATTTCCATGTTTATGACATCTTATATGATCATTTCATAACATCATTTCACCCTTAATTGTTAGTATTTTTTCCTTTGTACTATTTTTGGGTGAGTTCTTAACATGATTTCCATGATTGGTTCATGATGGAAATTCTTGTCGATTGGAAGAGAAACTCCAGAATTGGAATGGAGTAGTATTTAAATATATCCAGTAACCTAAATTATTCCATTCATAATTTTTAATTCTTACATGAGGACGATTCATAAGTTAAAACATTAATGATGTTTGTTTAGATCATTTTAGAGGTTATTTGATAATAACAACCTTGTTTTGTATTATAAATTAGAATGATGAGTACAAGATAATTCCAGAATCATGGGTGAGTCATAACACATTAATTATAACCTCTTTCAATGATATAAATGGTTTCATTAATAGACTTTGAAGAATTAATGGATATTGAAATCACATCATCCACGATGTCAGTAATTCGACACAAACGAACAATGTTTTTATTCTTTAAATAAGTGGGAGAGAAGAAGAAAAATGATGAGTAATTTTCCATGAACATGAGATCATACAGAATATACATGATTCTGGATATTTCATGACACTTGGGTAAGAAGATATGAATAAATAATGACAATGTAACTCAAAATAAAAGAATAAGTGAGAAATATCTAAAAAAATTTGACAGCCCAACGGCTATGCGACAGGGTTTTAAAAAACATTAAGAAGAGAGGAGAAAAGGCTCAACCATCCATAAATGATTCATAATACAGAATATATCATGAATAAGAAGTAAATAGGAACATGGTATGGAAACTTGAAAATTATACCACATAAAAGAGAACTTGAAAGGGAAAAAAGAAGGAAATTGAGAATTTTCTTACCTTATAGAGTAACCCTTAGAACTTGAAGGTTGGGACCTTTGGGGCTTGAGAAAACATTAGTAGGGCCACTATTATGGTAAGGATTCCAGAGATTCGTTTGAGGGAGAATTGGTAATTAATTCAATGAAGGTTAGAGTTGGTATTTATAGGAAAAGTGAGGGATTATTTTAATAATTTCCAAGGGATACCTCATGGGTGGTATTTGCAAAACCATGGGCTTGACCATGGTATTTTCTCATGGTATAAGCCACTTGGTACACTTCACATCTTATCTAACTATACACAAGTCTACCATATTTATGACATCATTATTATACCATTAATTATGTCATTAACACACCAAAACTAAAAACTGTATTTTTTACTATTCACTGAAAAAATCTACTGTTTCAGAAAAATTTCCAAAATTCACCCTAACCATTTATCGACGTGTATATTTCAAAAATGAAGTCCATTTTTGGAAAATAATTTTCTAAATGTTATTAATTTAATTTTTAAATAAAATCATACATAATTCAAAAATTAACAATTTTAATTCTGTAACTACTTCTATATCACAATGAAAAATTATCCTATATGCTGTTATATTAAATCCTTAATAAAATAAAATAACAATAAAATTTACTATTAATTAGGGTCATATTACTATTCATATTACTATTCATAAGGGTATGTTACTATTCACAAAAATAACATGTTGGTTCTAATAGACTCTAAATAATATAGTGAACACAATTGTAGATGATAGTTTCATGAAATTAAGAACCTAGAAGAAGAAAATTTATGTTTAAAGGATAATTAAAAAATATCTACTTAAAACAAAGTTCCATGCATTTCTATTTATTTTTAGAAAAACATTGGGTGTTACATTATCCCCACCTTCTTGAAATTTCATCCTCCCAATTTTATTTACTTATTAAACAACTAGGGGTACTTTTCTCTCATAGCATTTTCAGACTCCCGTGTTGCTTCTTCAACCATGTGGTTTCTCCACATAACCTTTACCTGGTGGATTACCTTATCCCACAATTCATGTTCCCTTCAATCAAGAATCTGAACTGGTTTCTATTCTTAAGATAGGTTCTATTTCAGCTGAACTGCTTCTACGCTCAAGTCATGTGATGAATCTGGCACATAATTTCTCAACATCGAAACATGAAAAACATTGTGTACCTGAAACAAACTCAGAGGAAAAGCTACGTGGTATGGAACTGTTCCAACATTCACCAAGATTTAAAAAGTACCGATGAACTGTGGGCTTAGATTTCCTTTCTTACTGAAATGCATCACACTTTTCCAAGGAGTGAGTTTAAGGAAAACAAAGTCACCTACCTTAAATATAAGTCTTTCCTTCGGTTATCTGCATAACTTTTATGCCTGCTCTGAGCTATCCTAATGTGATGTTGGATCATCATCACTTTCTCAGCCACTTCTTCTAATAATTTTGGCCCCATCAACTTTCTTTCACCTACTTTATCCCAAAACGCTGGAGTCCAGCACTGCTTCCCATACAAGGCCTCAAAAGGTTCCATCTGAATACTGGAATGAAAACTGTTATTATAAGAAACCCCAACTAAAGAAATATGATGATCCCAACAACCCTGATAATCCATTGAACAAGATCGAAGCATATCATCCAAAGTTTGAATTGTTCATTCTGACTGCCCATCTGATTAAGGATGAAAAGTTGTACTAAAGTTTAACTCTCTACCCAACGACTTCTAAAGTCCCTTCCAATATATAGACGTGAACCTAGGATCTTGGTCAGACACAATGGAAAGAGGAACTCCATGTAACCTGACAATCTCCTTGATGTACAATCGAGAAAGCTGATCCAAAGACATTGTATCTCGAATAGAAAAGAAAATTTGCATATTTTATCAGCCGATCAATAATAACCCGAATCACATTATTACCTCCATAAGTATTTGGTAGTACCACTATGAATTCCATGGATACATTCTCCTATTTCCACTATGGAACTGGAAAAGGCTGAAGCATCCCCTTCGGTAACTGTCGCTCTACATTAAATTGTTGACATGTCAAACATCTCATGGTAAAATCAACAATATCTCTTTTCATTTCATCCCACCAGTAATACTCCCGAAGGTCTCTATACATATTAGTACTAACAGGATGAACTGAAAATGGAGAACTATGAGATTCACACAACAATTACTTCTTTGACTGGGAATCACAAGGCACACACAACCTTTTTCCAAATCGTAAAACACTATCTTTGTCAAGATTAAATTCTTGAAACTTACCCATTTTAACCAATTCTACCTTTTTATATAGCTCATGGTCTTTCTTCTGCGCTTGCTTAATTCTGTCTAACAACAAATATTGCACTGAAACCTGAAACAAAATTGATGTATTCCCTTCACCAACAACTTCGAATCCAAAATTCATCAAATCATTAATCAAGGAATCATGTTCCAAATGTAGCATTGTAAATGATGCATGATGTTTCTAACTTAAGGCATCTGCTACTTTTTTTCTTTCCCGGGATGGTAATTGATCGTGCAGTCACAATCCTTTATCAGTTCTATCCATCTTCTCTGTCTCATGTTTAATTCCTTTTGAGTGAATATATACTTTAGACTTTTATGATTAGTATATATTTGGTATTTGGTTCCGTATAGATAATGCCTCTAAATTTTCAAAGAAAAAATCACAGCTGCCAATTCCAAATCATGTGTGGGATAATTTTTCTCATGAGGTTTAAGTTTTCTCGAAGCATAGGCAATTACCAAATCATTCTGCATCAAAACACAACCAAGTATGTTCAAAGAAGCATCACTGTAAATGACAAACTCACCATTTTGGGAAGGTAAGGCCAAAACTAGAGCATTCACCAATCTCTTCTTCAGTTCCTGAAAACAAACAACACATTCCTCTGTCCAAACAAATTTAACTCCTTTCTGCGTTAACATTTTTATTGGGATAGATAACCTTGCAATGTTCTTAACAAACCCTCGATAATAACTTGCTAAGCCCAGAAAATTACAAATCTCGGTAACATTGTGGATCTGGGAAATTCATCAACTACTTTTGTTTTGGCAGGATCAACTCTTATTCCATCCTTATTTACAATGTTCCCAAGAAAATAAATCTGTTGCAACCCAAAATCACACTTGATGAATTTTCCATATAGTTTATTTTCTTTTAATTTTTTTAAAACAACCCTTCGATGTTTTTCATGATCCTCTTTATTTTTATAAAATACCAGAATGTCATCAATAAATACAACCACAAACATATCCAATAACTCATGAAATACTCTATTAATAAGATTCATGAATACAACAGGTGCATTAGTTATTCAAAATGGAAAAACAACAAATTTATAATGCCCATATCTAGTACGAAATGCTATTTTCAGGATTTAATCTTCCTTCTCCTTTAGTTGATGGTATCCGGATCTCAAGTCAATCATAGAAAAGCACTGATCTCCTTGGAGCTGAAACGACTTCATTGGATGTCCCTATATCTATTGACGTAGTTGCAAAGGATCTCACTAAACCTTTCTGCTAGTATTCTAGCTTCTTTGCATCATTTGGATCTCTCTTTGGGTAGGCATTTTCATAATGAACCATTTCACTACATTTAAAACACTTTACAGTATGCTTATTAGGATTAGTCCTTCGATCATTTTCATTACAATCTCGGGCCATATGTCCAAACTTACCACATTTAAAACAATTACCAGTTTTAATAAGACATTCCCCATGGGGTTTCTTGCCACACTTTTCATAAACTGGAAATTGGATTCTCATACCATCAGATTTCTTTGGTTGATTCTTACCCATTTCTTGTCAACTGGACCTCTTATTCTCTTTGTTTCCAAAATGCACATGATCATCAGAAAACTCCATCTCTACCCTCTTAGCACATCAGATATGTTTCTCATAACTTTTGAATTCACGGGAGGACAATGCCCTTCGATACCTTGGCTTCAATCCTGAGTAAAACCTATTGATTTTGCTATCAATATCCAGAATAAGATTTAGAGCATACCTCGTCAGTCGGGTGAAGTTCACTTCATACACATCCACTGAGTCTTCCTTATTCTGTTTCAATTCAAGGAATTGATTCTCCATTCTCAGTCACACCACCTTTGGAAAATATTTTTCAAGGAAAGGAATTTTAAATTCATCCAACTCTAAGGAATAAAAATCCTCTCTACCCCTGATATTCCTTACCATTGACCACCACTGATTAGATTCCCCTTCAAAAATATTAAATGGAAATATTGAACTTTTTATTGTCAGAACATCCCATAACATTGAATATCTTTTCAAGGGCTTTGATCCATCCTTCCGCTACTACTAGGTCATAAGATCTATTGAATGCAGGAGGATGTTGTCTCATAAAATGTTCCACCACTTTAATGTTCCATTATGGTACCTCTATTGGTTCTCTTGCATGGATTCCACCACCATTTATTTCCTGCATTAGCTGAGCTATTACAATCACAAACTGCTCAGTTCCAATCCCTACCATTTAGGGTTGTAGTTCTATAAGGATGTCATTCTGTTGGTGCATCTCCTCTTCAACATCCCTATTCCTTCTGAGGACAACCATTCTGAACAAACATGTCTTAGATAAAGCAACATGAAAATATTTAAATTCCAAAACATTTCAAATTAAACATAGAGTGAAAATCATTTAGGGTATTCTATTAACATCACCCAATCCCCTGAAGTTATCTAAACCATCCTCTGATACCAACTGTAAGGACCCGGACTTATTACATACATAATTGTGAATTTAGTTAAGAAAACACTTCTTTCTACATTGAATATCTTTTCAATTTTAGAGTTTTATTGAATTAGGACAATACATTCATGACATTACACATCATTACAGAGTGGATACCATAAAAACAGTTTCCATTTTTTTTTCAAAATATAAAACATTAAAAAAACAAGACTCCTTGACAATTCTTCAACATTTAACATGTCTTCCTTCCTTGTATTACAAATCCATTAACCTGTGAAAAATCATTTAAAAACATGGGATGAGCACAAAATCTCATTAATAGATATAAAATAAGTAAAGATCACCTTAGTCCACGAATACTCATAAAGTATGAAAGCATTTTCAAAAAACATTCTTGTCACCCATATATACTTACATTGTGTAACATGAGATTTACACAGGATCCACACAAAAAATGAGAACATAAATATAATTATAAAGGTATCTTGGAGCATTACTTACATAATCTTGTAACCATTCTTGGCTACCTTATAATTTGTAACCCTCACGGCTACCTTACTTTGTGTAATCATCATAGTCACACTTGGAGTAACCATACAGCCGACCTCCCACTTACTCATACCCAATGAATTGGAGGAAGATATAGGTCCAAACCTTCATCATAAATAATTCCCAAAAACCAAAACATAATCACAAAACATGAATAAATCAATAAAAACATCGCTTTGGAATTTGGTAAAACCAAATTTAAAAAAAACCTTTAAAAAACCCCTTATAAATATCATACAATTGAAGAGAGACTTAATAGAGTGGATGGAGTATGTATATATACTGTAAATAAACATAATAAAACATAATATAAACAAAAACCATCACACAAACAATTTAAATAGAACATAAATAATGAAGTAGAAGGTTAACCCAAAGAATGGAAATCGGGTTAAGAATTCCCTTACCTCGGGTTTGTCTTACATCCAACATGTTTAACCCTCTTGTATAATGGTTAAAAGAGTGTTATTAATATTTTATAGAAACATTTCCATGTTTATAATATCTTATAGGATCATTTCATAACATCATTTCACCATTAATTGTTAGTATTTTTCCCTTTGCACTGTTTTTGGGTGAGTTCTTAACATGATTTCCATGATTGGTTCATGATGGACATTCTTGTCAATTGGAATAGAAATGCCAGAATTGGAATGGAGTAGTATTTACATATATCGAGTAACATAAATTATTCCATTCACCATTTTTAATTCTTACTTGAGGATGATTCATAAGTTAGATCATTAATGATGTTTGTTTAGATCATTTTAGTGGTTATTTGATAATAACAACCCTGTTTTGTCTTATAAATTAGAATGACGAGTACAAAAGTATTCAAGAACCATGGGTGAGTCATAAAACATGAATTATAACCTGGTTCAACCATATAAATGGTTTCATTACCAGGCTTGGATGAATTAATGGAAATTGAAATCACATCGTCCACGATGTCGGTAATTCGAAAAAAACAGATAATGTTTTTATTCTTTAATAAGTAAGAGTGAAGAAGAAATATGATGAGTAATTTTCCATGAACATGAGATCATACAGAATATACATGATTCCGGATATTTTATGACACTTGGGTAAGAAAATATGAAGAAATAATGATAAAGGAACTCAAAATAAATGATTAAGTGTGAATTCTCTTACGAAAATTTGGCAGCCCAACGGCTATGCCACAGGGTTTTAGAAAGCATTAATAAGAGAGGGGACAAGGTTCACCCATCCATAAATGATTCATAATAAAGAATATATCATTAATATGAAGGAAATAAGAACATTGTATGGAAACATGATAATTATACCCCATAAAAGTAAACCTGAAAGGAAAAAGAAAGAAATTGAGAATTTTATTACCTTGTAGAGTAACCCATAGAACATGAATGTTGGGACCTTGGGGGCTTGAGGAAACCTTGGGAGTACCACTATGAAGGTAAGGAGGCCATAGAATCGTTGAGGGAGAATTGGGAATGAATTAAATGAAGGGAAGAGTTGGTATTTATAGGAAAAGTGAGGGATTATTTTAATAATTTCCAAGGGACACCTCATAGGTGGTATTTTCAAAATCATGGGCTTTCCCATGGTATTTTCTCATTGTATAGGCCATTTGTGACACCTCACATCTTGTTTAACGACACAAAAGTCTATCATATTTATGACATCATTATTATATAATTAATGATGTCATTAACACACTGAAACTAAAAACTAAATTTTTTACTATTCACCGAAAAATCAACTGTTTCATAAAAATTTCCAAAATTCACCCTAACCATTTATCGACGTGTAGATTTCAAAAATGAATTCCATTTTTTGAAAATAGTTGTCTAAATATTATTAATTTAATTTTTAAATAAAATCATACTTAATTCAAAAATTAGCAATTCAAATTCTGTAACTACTTCTATATCACAATGAAAAATTAACCTAGATGTTATTATCGTAAATCCTTAATAAAATAAAATAATAATAAAATTTACTATTAATTAGGATCATATTACTATTCATATTACTATTCATCAGGTTATGTTACTACTCACTAAAAAAACATGTTTGTTCTAATAGACTCCAAATAATATACTGAACACAATTGTAGATGTCGGTTTCTTATACTTAAAACAAAGTTCCAGGAATTTCAATTTATTTTTAGAAAATCATGGGGTGTTACATAACCACTGAAAAGGTGGCGTAATATATGATACTTTGTTGGAGGATTATGTGTTCTATAAATTCTTATCAATAATGTGATGAATTATGTAGGTTTATATTTTATAAAGGCTTGGTCTGTTCGTGATGACTCGACACGTTTTTGTTTATTGAGAACTTACTTATGTCACGATTTACATTGTTACCAATATTATAAACTTATTATAAGAAAGTGTTGGTGGAGTCCTACTGAGTCTTATATTCATCCCATACTCGTGCATTTCAAGGAGCCCGTAGATTTTATGATAAAAGATTCAGTGAAGGGAATGGTCACTATGGTGGATAGTTGAGTGGTTGAGTATGGAGTTGGAGCAGACTGGGATAGACGAAGGAGTGACATGTAGATGTTTATTTGTTTACTTGTATTGTATTTACCTACTTCTTCTACTCTATACAATCTTACCACATTGGGGGATATTTTTATTTATATGTCACTTATTCATTTCCCAAATCTTAACCATGAATATTTATTCATTATTTTATGATTTTTCATTATTATCTTACTTGATCACATGATATAGAGGGAATAATCTCTCCACTATCAAATTTAGACCCTCATTACTAGTCGGAAGCCACAATACAAATAAAAGGACAATGTGGTTTTTTTATTAGTTTTGTTTCTAATAAATACTACTAAAAATACTATATAAAATACAATTTATTTTATATTGTTGGTTTTACTAAAACATAGCTATATATTTTATATATTTAGAAGAAGTTTTTTAAACCACCACTAAATCATAAAAAATATAAATATTCCAACCCCCACCCCTCCCCAAAATGATTCCCTCTCCCCCATCCACACCCCACCCATGTGAACCCACATCCACTATCCTTAATGGATAGATAATTCCCCTCCCCTGATCCCCTCCCCCCGCTCCATGGTGGATAGAGACTGCCCCTCCCCCTCACTGATAGATGGCAGTGGCCCCTTCCCCCCTCTCCCAAATGGCATTCTCCAATAGTGACCACCCCAATCCCCCTCTCTAAAGGTCTTCTCCCCAATGGTGAAAAGCCCCAATCCCCCTCACCCCAATAGCCTTCACCATGATAGTGACCACCATCCGCTCCTCCCTCACCTCTTAGCCCCTTGACCTGACCCCAATACTCCCCAACTTTAACCCCACAACAACTCACTACTCATCGATGAAAATCCCCAGTGGAAGACCCTCTTACCTTTACATTGGTCATGTTACCTCTGTTTCATTGAAGGTATGTGAATCATGTCATAAGGGTTTAAATTAAATTTTATAATAATCTATGTAATTGACTTTGTTGTTATGGTTTCCTCATATTTTAAATATGTTTATAGATCTTCATAATCTTATTTTATCTATAATTTTAGATAAATAATAAATTTTTCTGAAATATACACAAAATGTGGACCTAGATCAACCCTTGATTATTAATCTTGTTTTTCTAATATTTATTGATTAATAGTGTCATCTGTTTGATTATTGATAACTATTTTGAGTATTTCGTTCTGAGTTTAAATTTTGAAGGAGTTTTATAAGTTTCATTTTTGATTAAATTCCCTAATGATTTCATGATTCATAGGGGAGATGAGTCTAACAAAGAATAATTCATAAGATATCATACGAGTAGATGGATGTCAATGACGGATAATGAGATTATAAATCAATTAAAACCAAAAAAATAGAAGAATAAATTTTTGAAATTATATTACATTAAATTTTTATGATAATACACTTGAAAATATTATTCATCTCATCTAATACTGTATAAAATATGAATTGTCATGCTTAGGAAAGTAATAATATCTTGATGAGACATCCAAAATATTCAACATCATGGAAAATGATTCATTCATTATATCCATTTTTTTCATCAAAACCTAGAAATGTATGTTTGGGATTTGATAGTGATGGTTTTCACCCTTTCAAAACATTGAGTACTAATTATAGCATTTGACCAGTTGTTTTGGTCCCTTATAATCTACATCCATGTATGTGTACGAAAAATAATTCTTTCATTATTTCAGTGTATGTTCATAGAAAGAAAATTCCTTGAATTGACATTGATTTATACCTTGAACCTCTAATCAATGGATTGGGAGAATTATTGGATGATGGCATGGAAACATATGATGATTCATTGAAAAAATTATTCAAGAGACATGCTACTTTAGTGTGGAGAATTTGTTATTTTCTCAAACAAGGAAATTTGTCTGGTTGGAATACTCATGTGGGTTTGGCATGTCCATTTTTTACATTCGATTTTAAACCTCAATGATTACCTCATAGTAGAAAATGTGGACGTTTTTTTCATCATAAATTTATTGATTATTCTCAAAAAATAAGGTTTAAAAAGACACAATTCAATTGAGATATTTAATTGAGAAATAAAATTAATGTGTTATTTGGTTAACAAATCATGGTAAAATTAATGAATTTCACAAATGAATTTGGAAAATTTAATCAATTTAAATAAGGGGAAAGTGTATGACTTACAGTATCCAAAAAAGATGGAATATAACAATGTGAGGAAAATAGTAGACTTTTTGAACTTCCTTATACTGAGTTTACTATGATATGTCATAATCTTGAAGCAATTCATATTGAGAATAAAGTCTATGATAATGTAATTTTAACATTTATTAATAATAAGGGTAAAGTAAAGGATCACCTTAATGCTCATAAGGATTTCCAGTTAAGGAATATAATTCATGGTTTTTGGGAAAATGTGAATGGAATGTACCCTTTGGAAATTTTACAAAGGAAAATCATGATAAAGACGTATTCTGTTGAAATTTAAAGAATGTAAAAGTGCTATATAGATATTCAAGTAAAATATCAAGGGGAATTGACTTAAAACATCGAATGTTACATGGATTATAAATTCATGAATCATATATTATAATGAACCTTTTTTATTGTAATTTTATAATACATTACCTGAAAAGTAACTACAATTCTTGTTGAGTTTTGTACCCTTATCTAAGAGCTTTCTGAAAAAACTCTAAATCCAACTAAACTTAATATACACTAAGAAATAGTTTTTTTGACACTTTATCATTTTGAAATGTTATTTCCCACATCATTCTTCACAATTAGGATTCATTTGACAGTTAATTTGGTAGAAGAAGATTGACTTGGTGGACCGATGCACTGTCGATGGATATATCCAATTAGGAGGTATGTTGATATTATTTTTATTTTCATTGATGGATTAAATTTTATCAATTCGTTGAATTTATTGTTTTAATATATTTATTATTTTTTTCATCTGGTACTTAGGTCATTTGAAATCATATATGAGTAATAATGCTTAACAATAAGGCATTATTGTTGAGTATTATATGGTCGAAGAGTGCTTACCCTTTATTATATGGTATTTCGATGGGATTGAGACTAAATTCAATAATGTAGGATGTGTTGGTGAATCTAAACGAATTATTTTTTTGAAAACCATTCATCTGTATTTCCAACTATTAGACAACCAATTGGAAAGGGGTGAAATTTTACATTGATTGAATTGGGGTTTATAAAAGCACGTAGATATGTTATACTAAATAGTGTTATTGCATATTTATTTATTGATGAATTATGATTGAAATAGAGTGGTGACTAAGGTTTCAAGCTTAAAATTAAATAGAATTAACAAAAGTTGTTAATATGGATTTTTCCGAGTTGTTCATCCACCAGGTAAGTATATACTCATATTCATATTATTGACATGTAGTTATTTTTTCTATGTTAAAATAGACACTTTATATATTCTTTTATTGATAATGAATGTTGATAATTAAGTAGAAATCTATAATGATATGAAATATTTGGATCAAGGTCCTTTAAGGAAGGATAATAGATTTGAACCTACAATATTCATGGCTTCAGGATTCATACAAATTTTCGTGAAGAAGACTTAAAAGCTCAAAATAGTGGTGTATTTTCACTAGAATAGGTGGGATACTATAGAAATCTGAATGATAAAATTGAATTAAACTATCATTGTTATTTTTTAGTTTTCCAATTCAAATGAATGTGGGTCCACATTGATAGGGGTATAATGAAATATTCATTTCATTTTACTGTTTTCGACCTCTCTCTCTTGATCTATAATGGTATGTGTGCATATAATGGTATATTTATCATGGATTCACATGAAAATATGGTTTATTTTGTGGATGATGACGTGTATGAAGGTTGGAGTGTTGTTTTACACTTAAAGTAGTGAGATTTCCATGATATACCCAATGAAGATCAATTATTTCTTTTTAATAGTGAACCTCATCAACCAAAAAACATTGAACAGTTTTTTGTGGACAATATCAAAAAAATAGAACTTTCAAGAGAGGGTGAAAATGAATCAGTTTTCACAATGATGGCTGATAATAATGTAGAAAATGAAGATGAATATAGTTGAATATATAAATTGGAAATGAAAATATATTACAATTTCCCATTTATAATAATTTCATAAAAATGTATATTGTTCTATTTCATCATTTTTTGTAAAAATATTTTAGTTTTTCATTTTGTTTATAAATTTAATCTATCTAAACTATTAGATTTATTTTAATTTTGAAAACAAAAAAAATCAAGATCCTAGCCGATCAACATCTCGGAGCACACCACCCCTACCATCTTCTTTAATGGATCTGATAGATCTCGTTTTAACTAAGATTACAGTTGAGCTATCTCTAGCAATGGATCAGTTGGTCACCCCTCTATATAGGAGATATAGAAATGTTATCATTACTGGTATGTATGTCATTTTATAAAAAAACTAAATATTTTATTAATTGTTTAATGAATTTTTCAAAAATACATAAATAAAAAAGGAATGGATATAAATATTTTAACACCCCAAGCTTCCACGGTACGTTTCCCTTTGAATAATGCAATGACGTGCGTTGTATGCAACTTCGAGATTCTAACACACCAAAACCAATCAAACTAGCTGTTATGAATAGTAATACCTACTTTTTGAAATTTTATAAATTTTATCTTTGGAAATGGACTTCAGTTTTGGATTCATAATATCAAAATTAGCTTAGGGTGAAATTGTGGTACTTTTCGGATAACTTTCATATTTTGATGAATAGTGAAAATTACTAAATTTTAATTAAATACAATTTTTTTAATAGAAATAATTAATAGTGATAAATTATTAATTTGAGTGGTTTTAAAGTATATTTATAATACATTTTTACCATTTAATACAATTTTGGTCATTGGATGAGATTTCACATTTAAACCAGACATAAATAAGTGTCAATCTTTGGATAGTTATTATCTCTTAAAAACACGCTATTTGTTTTGACGATGGGAATTAATTTTTAAATTAATTAATGCAACTGATATGTTTTGAATTTGGTAAAATAGACATCATTTTTGAATTCATAATATCAAATATTTATTAGGCCTAAGTTTTGGTATTTTTCTGGAAACATTCATTTTTTGATGAATAGTGAACCCACTAAGTGGTAGTTAAAAAACTGAATTTTTCATAAAACCTAATTTTACCGCTTCTGTGAGTAGAATTTCAAAAATCCGAGAGACACAGTTAATATCAAGGAGTAAAATTTGGTTCATTGAGAATAAAATAATTTTTGGTGAATAGTAACTTTTACTTTTAATTACCACGGTTAAAAATTAAATAGGGTAATTAAGGGTAAAAATGATATTAATATTACCCTAAAACATGTCCTAAATCTATTGGACAAGTTTATCTCGACCACAAAAAATCTTAGGAATAAAATATTATCATTTACGTCCACTTTGATTAGATTAGGATATTTATTATTATTTAATTAAAAGAAGAGTTAAAAGAGTTAAAATCAATGTTTATTTAATAAATAAAATTTAATATAGGGTTACACATAAGATAAATTCGATTATAAATATTAATTATAAAGATAAAACGATTTCCTACATAATTATATTTTATTTATAATTTTTAGACATTATATAATTTAATTTATTTATGACACAATGATGATGAAGTAATTACCATAATAGTGAAAAATTAAAATAATTGATATTATAAATACCTAAATAAATATAATTGGAGACTTTTATTGAATTACACTAATTTTCTAGGTTAATATGACATATTAGGATTTATTTAATTGACTTTTTTCGAAGTAATCATTCTGATATGAGTTTCACAAAAATCAATTATTGAATAGTGTCAAAATTGACATAAAAGAGTTTTTAAAAACAATATTATATTATTAATTTATATTAAATTCCTAAAAATATAAGGTTCATCTAAGAGACTTATATAATGATATTTTTATCATTAATGGTCCACTTTGGGGTCTCTTGGATGTATATAGTAAGTTTATTAACCATATAATATAAAAATATAAAGAGACATTGTAAAAGTGAAACTAATTAACTAAGAGATAATACTTAAATATAAGGTTAATATAATGACCCAAACCTCTCTAAATTATATTTTTTGAGTGTTTTTAGACCTATCCCCACCTTAAAATTTAAATAATCCACTTTGGAGCCATTATAAACCGAATATGAATTTATTATAAAATAATATTTCTAGCTTTTCCAAAGGTGCCCCTCACCCCTCTTATAAAAGGGCACTCTCCCTTCTCATTAACTCACACCTCCAAAGCCTTTTGGTTCGTCCAAACCCTGCCCAAATACTCTCTAAACTTCCCTAAATACAACCTAGAGGCTTTAGTTTGATCAGAAAGCCAACCTATGGATCCCTTTTGATCAAATCAAAAGGAAGAACCCAAAGAAGAGGAAATGTTTTCACCACCCTTTTTCAAATTCATTTCTTCTTCAAATTCTTCTTTCTTTGTTATTCTCATTATAAAATAATGAATCCAGTATCTCCTATATACTTATATATTATTATAAATATGGTACAACCATATTCAGTATTCTATCCATCCTTTGAATGACATGTCACCATACGTGCGTACGTACGGCTTACCGTCTCCACGTCGTGGTGTAATTGTTATTATTCAATATATTATTATTTGGATGGGTATAATAATGATTTATAATTCATGTAAATAATAAATATAACATGATAATGATTCTGTATATATTATATACCATCCAATTATATATTATTTTAATATCAAAAGAATGATATTGTCGCTTGTGCGTACCTACGGACTACCGTCTACACGAACGCGATGAGATTCATTCTCCATCGTATCCATTCAAGTATAATTAACATTTGATGATTTAAAAATAATTTTTAAGGAATTGATATCATTCTGGATATGATTAATATACAACCTATCCATGACAAACATGGCTTACGTAACAAAACATATAAAAGAAAACGAGTAAGTTAACACCCGAAACAACGATAATACTAAGATAGTATAAACAAATCAATGATAAAGGATCATATATGATATCATATTAATGTATATAATTATTTTATAATTTAATAACAATTATTCCACCATTATACATTAGTTTATCCTACCATCGACCAAGGAAAAAGTACAAAGTAAGGGGTTTCTAATCTCACTCTTAATTCTGTGAGAATTCCATTGTTCACCACTTATTTATTGCATATGGTGTGTGTACTTCCCATGATTGTATTCATTGTGTAATATACTTTAATTTATAGATATTTAAATCATCATTTTATTATCCTTATTTCATGGTTTTATGTTTCGTATGTTACCAAATCAATAAGGGAATTTGAAATTTTAATTTCCATTTATTCGGCTCTATGCAAACTTCATTGATTATTTTACTTCGAGATTATGTGTGGAATCACTATTAATTTGCTTATGTCATAATTTCCACTCCTCTTTTCTGTGGATATACTTTGGATACACATAATCACTCCATTGATAATTTCTCAAGTCATCGATATGAATTTGATAAGAGTAATTTTAACTCATTCTCCATTTGTTTAGTTAAACATCCAATTCATTGGTGTTGTTTTTGTAAGATTATGTGTGAATGTCATTTGATTGTTTTACACTGAATATCCAATAATATTTAGTGTATTTATATTTTTCACACATAACTATTTCGTTGATTTATCATTAACCTAAGGATACGACCTTTATGAGAGATTTCATCTTAATTTACATTCCATTGAGACTTCTTCATTGTTATACACCAAATCACTTTTATGTGGTTTATATAATGTACTTTGACATAGTATATCATGAATACATTTTTTCTCATGATATTACAATGTTTTTATTATCTCAATTATTTTTATTCAAGTGTCTCTCTTTTGGTTAGAAACTCTAACTAAAATACCATTTTTAAATGTTTTAAAGACTTATTCTTCTAAATCTTGCTCATTAATGTCCATGTTTTAAAAAAATCGTTTTAAGGATTCATTTATATGGACATTAATGTTTTAAAATTAAAACTCCTTTTAAAAGTTTCAAAGTGGTATGGGATACTTTGATTCAAAAATCTATTTTTAAACGGCTTCTTGACAAATAGTGTGACTTTTAAATGTTTTCAAGAAAAGGGGGATATTTCTCTCAAATAGATTTGATGGTTATTTTCATCTATGTCAATATCATTCATTATTATTGATTGAGGTTATTATGATAAAATACAATCTTCCATATTGTATCGAATGAGTTATGTTTGAATGTGGATGTGCTATTTTTATACCATCCATGGTTTGCGGATAAAGTATTGACATTTCATATGCTAGTTTTAATACAAATGTTTATATTATGTTTAAAACATTTTATATGAGGAATGCATTGGACTTAGTAAGTGACGGGTGGAGCCCGCTATAGATCCTCGATGCATCGGTAGGTATCATGAGACAAACTAGTGTCTTGGCACAAGGCCTTGGAAAAATCTTATTTGTATTCTTGGCACGAGGCCTTGGCTATGTGGTTATGATAGTCTGGCATTATGCATTCCATCATTATGAACGTGGTTCTTGATATTTCATGTGATTGTTCGACTATTAGAATATCCATGTGAATAAGTAAATGGATTTATTTCATTTTATCTTTTCTATATTATGCTGAAGTTCAAGTTTAAAAGGCCTTTGTTTTAGTTATAAATTGCTTTAAGTGTTTATGCTTATCTATGAAAGATTCTGCTATATTGTTATCCTTACTGAGCATGTGAGCTCACCCATTTCAATGTTTTATTTTTCCCAGGATATGAAGAAGTAATTTATGAGTGACCTGCAGGGATAGTATGAGGGGATGTGAAGACAAGATGTTGTTGTAGTTTTTTACCCTATGATGTAATGTAAGACTTATGAATATATCTAGTGTTTCCAAGACTACTAAACTAATCGGTATTTTGAGACTTGATCCTTTGTGATCATGCCAATGTTATGTAATAATGCACCGACTCTGGGTATCCAGGGTCGGGGTGTTACAGTTGGTATCAGAGGAAGTTTAGTACAAACCTTGGAAGCTAGATTTAGATAAACTCTGATTAGAGCACGTAAACCTAAGATGAAATTTGAGGATTAGTATAGAATAACTTCTTAGAATTTTGGTATTGTAAAAATTTTGTGAGTTTTCTGAGAAATACATCCATGTTTGGATACAATCAGGTAGAGGCAGCTCTGGCATAGATGTACCTAGGGGTAAAACCCGAAAACACCGCTTTGAGCTAGACTTGAACGAGAATTGGTGCATGACAAAGGGCCTTGCTGCACTCTTGGTTATGACACTCCCAGGGGATATTCTTAGGATAATTTACATATTCTTTACTAACAGAGTTGAATTATTAAATATATAAGATGAGAGTAAATGACCTTGGTTAATCCTAATGTGTTTTAAATTGAGAATATGGTGACATGTAAATCTCTAAATGATTTTTTGACTACTATTACTCACACAATGCTTTCTAGTTTTAGTGAATGGATGGATTCCAAAGAAGTCATAGTGACTTTGAGAATGATGTACAAGGTGGGAATGGTGGTGGCAATGAGCAAAAAAATGGAATGTTGATAGCCGTAAAAGATATCGTCTTTATGCCAAATCAGTTTTCCAAAAACATGATCAACAATATATATAATAACCAATTCCCGGACTCAACAAAGAAGAGAAATGTGATGAATGATAAGAGCTCCAGCAGTGGAGACCATGGAGAAAAGAATCCTCAATTTCCATCATGCAGGAAATGTGGAAGGAGACACCCAGGAAAGTGTCTCAATGGGACAAAGAAATTCTTTACGTGTGGGAAGGAAGGACAAAAAGTGAAGAATTGCCGAAGAAAAATGAAGAGTACTATGGAAGAAGATAAAAATGGTCCCAAGAGTCAATTTACAGTCATTTCCCGTAAATGTAGGGGACCTGGCCATTACCTGAGTGAATGCCCTATTCTATATGATATTTTCTTGGTCAAAGAAGAAGAAGATATGTGGAAATAAATGGTTGGAGAAATGTCTAAAAAGTATTAGTGCTCCTTGTTTATGGGTTTACTTTGGAATAATTTTCTCTTGTATTTTTAACCCTACAGTTTTCTATGTGAGAATGATATTTGAGGAAGAATTATCTTTTCTCTAGTGAATATAGTTATAAATGACTATTTGGTTTTATATGTTCATTGGGTTTGAGGCAATTATATGTTATTATAATTTGGGATGAAAATGCAAGGTATGAGATATGATCTGTGGTTAAATTATGTTATGGTTATTTTGAGGAATTTATCTCATTTTGGTAATGTTATAAAATATAGTTTTTGAAAAAGGATAACACGCAGACCGTGTGATAACCCATCACGTCGGACAAAGATGTGGGAATCGAACCCACAACCAAAGTGTGAATGGGATTTATCGCCTACCACTGGACTATGTAAAGTCCCTGGTTAGTGTGACTATTATTTTTAGTTAAATGATTTTATTGATCATTAATAATTTGATTTGGGATCTTATGTCTTATCAAATGAATACCCTTACTGTAGGAAAATGATTTGGTAATTAAGTGATAAATGTTATTTTGGAAGTTTTTCACTTTGTTGTAGGGAAAATAGAATAGTATGGAATTTCATTTGAGGAGTAATGGTGGATTTTTATCTATGTTTTTATTGTGTATTTATAGTGATTTGAGTTGTTTATGGAAATGATTAGGTTAATTACTTTTAAGTATGTGACTTTAATAGTAATTAATGTAATTTGGAGATACAATTTAACATGGAAGACTACATTCTTATAAGTTTTGAGTTTGATTATTATTTTGGACTATATTGAAGGATTTTAAGGACAATTGATTATTGAATGGTATTTATTTAACTTTGGGGTATTGATGGTTTAATTTTAGAAATTAGGATTAGTGTTTTTTTTCTCTCTAATGGAATATCCATTTGGGGGGTCATCAGATATTATACTAACCATTTTGGTTTTGATTAATCTCTAAAGATAAGGTGAATATATAGTTTATCCTACGTGGATCATGTATTTCTATAGAAGTTTATTCTAGCTCTTCCATTGTGACCAAGTCTTCTTGAATACTCATTGTTCAAAAAAATGAGTTAGTGGTAAAAAGTTATTAAAGAATGAAACTCTACTTAAAAAGTAAATATATCTCTTTATATTCTTAGTCAATATCATAAATGAATTCCTAGTCCTTATGTAATGTAACTTAAAACAAAAAAATGTTATCCGTTTACTTTTCCTACTGGGAGACTAAGGACTGTTTGTCCCAACACAGGTTTGTGATTTTCTTATTGTTAACTTTCTCCTGATCATGTTTTTTATCCCTCTCCATCATAACTGAACACTTAGTTTATCGTCCATATCCATGTTTTCCTACATGGAATCCTAGTACGGGTTATCTTGGGTTACCTCTCTTCCTTTCTTTTAAAGTAACAGTTTTATTGACTCTTTTTCTGATGTGGGACATTCCATTATATTCTCAAGCCCAATTTTAAAAAAATTTCAAGGACGTAATTTATTGAAGGAGGGGAGAATGTAACACCCCAAGCTTCCACGGTACGTTTCCCTTTGAATAATGCAATAACATGTGTTGTATGCAACTTCGAGATTCTAACACACCACAACCAATCAAACTAGCCGTTATGAATAGTAATACATACTTTTTGAAATTTTATAAATTTTATCTTTCGAAATGGACTTCAGTTTTGGATTCGTAATATCGAAATTAGCTTAGGGTGAAATTTCGGTACTTTTCGAATAACTTTCATATTTTGATGAATAGTGAAAATTACTAAATTTTAATTAAAAACAACTTTTTTAATCGAAATAATTAATAGTGATAAATTATTAATTTCAGTGGTTTTAAAGTATATTTAGAATATATTTTTACCATGTAATACAATTTTTGTCATTGGATGATATTTCACAGTTAAACCAGACATAAACAAGTGTCAATCTTTTGATAGTTATTATCTCTTAAAAACACGCTATTTGTTTTGACGACGGGAATTAATTTTTAAATTAACTAATGAAACTGATATGTTTTGAATTTGGTAAAATAGACATCATTTTTGAATTCATAATATCAAATATAGCTTAGGCCTAATTTTTGGTATTTTTCTGGAAACTTTCATTTTTTGATGAATAGTGAAACCACTAAGTGGTAGTTAAAAAACTGAATTTTTCATAAAACATAATTTTACCGCTTCTGTGAGAGGAATTTCAAAAATCCAAGAGACACGGTTAATATCAAGGAGTAAAATGTGGTTCATTGAGATGAAAATAATTTTTGGTGAATAGTAACTTTTTACTTTTATTTACCACGGTTAAAAGTAAATAGGGTAATTAAGGGTAAAAAAGATATTAATATTACCCTAACACATGTCTTAATTCTATTGGACAAGTGTATCTCGACCACAAACAACCTTAGGAATAAAATATTATCATTTAGGTCCACTTGGATTTGATTAGGACAATTACTATTATTTAATTCAAAGAAGAGTTAAAAGAGTTAAAATCAATGTTTATTTACTAAAACATTTTTAATATATGGTTACAAATAAGATAAACTTGATTATAAATATTCATTAGAAATATAAAAAGATTTCCGACATAATGATATTTTATTTATAATATTTAGACATTAAATATTTTAATTTATTTATGACACAATGATGATGCAGTAATTACCATAATAGTGAAAATTTAAAATAATTGATATTATAAATAACCAAATAAATATAATTGTATACTTCTATTGAATTAAACTAATTTTATAGGTTAATATGACATATTAGGAGTGATTTAATTGACTTTTTTCGAAGTAATCATTCTGATATGAGTTTCATAAAATCAATTATTGAATAGTGTCAAAATTGACATAAAAGTGTTTTTAAAAAAAATTTATATTATTAACTGATATTAAATTCCTATAAATCTAAGGTTCAGACAAGAGACTTATATCATGATAGTTGTATCATTTATGGACCACTTGGGAGTCTTTTGGATGTATATAGTATGTTTATTAACCATATAATATAAAAATACAAAAAGACATTGTAAAAGTGATACTAATTAACTAAGAGTTAATACTTAAAGATAATGTTAATATAATGACCCAAACCTGTCTAAATTCTATTATTTGAGTAGTTTTCAACCTATAACCACCTTAAACTTTAAATAATCTACTTTGGAACCATTAGAAACCGAATATGAATTTATTATAAAATAATATTTCAAGCTTTTCCAAAGGTGCCCCTCACCCCTCTTATAAAATGGCACTCTCCCTTATCATTAACTTGCACCTTAAAAGCCTCTTGGTTCGGCCAACACCTGCCACAATACACTCTAAACATCCCTCACTAAAACCTAGTGGCCTTAGTTTGATCAGAAAGCCAACCTATGGAGCCCTTTTCATCAAATAAAAATGAAGAACCCGGAGAAGAGGTAATGTTTTCACCACCCTTTTTTCAAATTCATTTCTTCTTCAACTTATTCTTTATTTGTTATTCCCATTATAAAATAATGAATCCAGTATCTCCTATATACTGTAATATTATTATAAATATGGTACAACCATATTCAGTATTATATCCATCCTTTGAATGACATGTCATCATACGTGCGTACGGACGGCTTACCGTCTCCACGTCGTGGTGTAATTGTTATTATTCAATATATTATTATTTGGATGAGTATAATATTGATTTATAATTCATGTAAATAATAAATATAACATGATAATGATTCTGTATATATGATATACCATCCAATTATATATTATTTTAATAAAAAAAGAATGATATTGTCACTCGTGCGTACGTACGGACTACTATCTCCACGAACGCGATGAGATTCATTCTCTATCGTATCCATTCAAGTATAATTATCATTTGATGATTTAAAAATAATTTTTTAAGGACTTGATATCATTCTGGATATGAATAATGTACAACCTATCCATGGAAAACATGTCTTACTTAACAAAAACATATAAAAGAAAACGAGTAAGTTAACACCCGAAACAACGATAATATTAAGATATTATTAACAAATCAATGTTAAAAGATCATATATGATATCATATTAATGTATATAATTCTTTTATAATTTAATAAAAATTATTTCACCATTATACAGGAGTTTAACCTGCCGTCGACCAAGGAAAAAGTACAAAGTAAGGGGTTTCTTATCTCACTCTTAATTCCGTGAGAATTCCATTGTTCACCACTTATTTATTGCATGTGGTGTGTGTACTGCCCATTATTGTATTCATTATGTAATATAATTTAATTTATGGATATTTACATCATCATTGTATTATCCTTCTTTCATGGGTGTATGTTTCGTAAGTTACCAAATCGATAAGGTAATTTGAAATTTCAATTTCCATTTATTCGGCTTTACGCAAACGTCATTGATTATTTTACTCCGAGATTATGTGTGGAATCACTATTCATTTTCTTATGTCATAATTTCCACTCCCCTTTTCTATGGATATACTTTGGATACACATAATCACTCCATTTATAATTTCTCAAGTCATCGATATGAATTTGATAAGAGTAATTTTAACTCATTCTCCATTTGTTGAGTTAAACATCAAATTCTTTGGTGTTGTTTTTATAAGATTATGTGTGAATTTCATTTGATTGTTTTACACTAAATATCAAATCATATTTAGTGTATTTATATTTTTCACACATAACTATGTCGTTGATTTATCATTAAACTAAGTATATGGCCTTTATGAGAGATTTCATCTCAATTTACATTCCATTGAGACTTATTTATTGTTATACACCAAATCACTTTTATGTGGTGTATATAATGTACTCTGACATATTATATCATTAATCCCTTTATTCTCATGATATTACTATGTTTTGATTACCTCAATTATTTGTATTCAATTGTCTCTCTGTTGGTTAGAAACTCTAACTAAAATACCATTTTTAAATGTTTTAAAGACTTATTCTTCTAAATCATGCTCATTAATATCCATGTTTTAAAAAATGGTTTTAAGGATTTATTTATATAGACATTAAAGTTTTAAAATTAAAACTCCTTTTAAAAGTTTCAAAGTGGTATGGGATACATTGATTCAAAAATCTATTTTTAAAAGGCTTCTTGACAAATAGTGTGACTTTTAAATGTTTTCAAGAAAAGGGGGATATTTCTCTCAAATAGTTTTGATGGTTATTTTCATCTATGTCAATATCATTCATTATTATCGATTGAGGTTATTATGATACAATACAATCATCCATATTTTATCGAATGAGTTATGTTTGACTGTGGATGTGCTATTTTTATACCAATCATGGTTTGTGGATAAAGTATTGACATTTTGTATGCTAGTTTTAATATGAATGTTTATATTATGTTTAAAAATTTTCATATGAGTAATGAATTGGACTTAGTAAGTGACGTGTGTAGCCCGCTATAGCTCCTTGATGCATCGGTAGGTCTCATGAGACAAACTAGTGTCTTGGCACAAGGCCTTGGAAAAATCTTATTTGTAGTCTTGGCACGAGGCCTTGGCTATGTGGTTATGATAGTCTGGAATTATGCATTCCATCGTTATGAAAGTGGTTATTGATATTGCATGTGAATGTTCAACTAGTAGAATATCCATGTGAATAAGTAAATGGAATTATTTCATTTTATCTTTTCCATATTATGCTGAAGTTCAACTTTAAAAGGCTTTTGTTTTAGTTATAAATTGCTTTAAGTGTTTATGCTTATCTATGAAAGATTCTGCTATATTGTTATCCTTACTGAGCATCTGAGCTCACCCCTTTCAATGTTTTATTTTTCCCAGGATGTGAAGAAGTAATTTATGAATGACCTGCAGGGATAGTATGAGGGGATATGAAGACAAGATGTTGTTGTAGTTTTTTTTACCTTATGATGTAATGTAAGACTTATAAATATATCTAGTGTTTCCAAGACTACTAAACTAATCGGTCTTTCGAGACATGATCCTTTGTGATCATGCCAATGTTATGTAATAATGCACTGACTTTGGGTATCTAGGGTTGGGGTGTTACAAATATGAACCTGAAAGATATATGAGAGCTAAAGTAATTCAAGATTATCATTCCATTTGATGAGTTTGGTGTATCTATCAGTGATACTAATAGAATATATGGATAGATTACTAGAAACTTTCTTATGAGATAGTGACCTTTACCATTAATTATAAACATTGAAGAGATATTCCCACAACATGGGAAATTTAGTTCTTTAATAGTCAAGTAAAATTGTTGTTAATTTAATATTCATTGATAACTAATTTAAAATGAATGAGTAAAATTTTGTAATAAACTTATAAATTGTTATGTTTTTTACTTCTATTTTTTCATTTTGATGTCCGTAAATCCATTTCACACAAATGTAATCAAAAAATTTGGGAAAGAAATAGAGATTTTTTAAATGGAGATTTTTTGCATGAGTTTAATGACACATCTCTAATCTCACAACTAATGTGTGAGAAAGTGACTGATGGAATTTCTCATGAACAATGGAAATTGTTTTTCAATATTAACTGAGTTGCATATCATGATTCGATTTCATATTTTAAAATCTCTTAATACCATAAACTCAATTAAAATATAATTTTTATTAATGTTCCTATTTTTTTGTAATTATCTTCAAAAATATTGTGAAACATGAGAAACTAGTAATTCCTCATATTGATGGGACAAAGTGTTTTTTGAGAAAAATAAAAAATGGATTTAATTTTATACAATATTATTTGTAACATTTTATAATAATAAAATGTTTTTTTTACTATTTTATATTTTTTATAAAGGAAAATGAATAAGGTTACTCTTTCAGACGAACAGAGATGTGGTTTACAGTTCATAGGAAACCTATTGGCAGTTTTGCAAATGACCCTACCATAGAAGTTGAAGTATTTTATTATTATTTCAGGATATTTCAATACAATAGAAACATAATAATGAAAAATATATTATAAAAATAAAAATATAGTAACCCAATTAAATCGGGATTTTTACAAGGATCAAATGATCCCAATTTTACATCTTTTGATATATATATATATATCCCTAATTAATTGGGTTTAAGACTAGTCTGTTGTTGTAAATTATTTTTCAACATTATGTTTTTATAGTAATGTAATAAAAATAAATAGAGATTACAATTTTATTAATTAGATAATATTATGAAATACATATATTTTAAAAAATCATTGTTAATATTTTTGTATTAACAAGTAAAAATTCAAGTATTTTGTGATGAAAACCCTTCACAATCATCATTGGTTTCCTAGAACAATGCAGTTGCAATCATAATAGGGAAGGATCATCCTAAATGTATATGGGGGATAGGTTCTAGGCATATTTTATCAGTTGAATTTGGAAGGGAATCACCATCACTTACTGCAACACCAAGTGGGTGTTTGAGTAGTACCGTTGATATGGAATAATAACAAGATTTTTCATGGTTGAAAGAAAAAGTGAAAGAACAAGACTCGTATATGAAAACACAGGATCAGTAGAGTTCAAAAATGGAAAATATTTTAGTTTCTATATTTCAGAAGATAATCGTAAAAATTCCCAAGGAAATTTATATAGTTATAGCTCATCCTACGAAGGAAAATTCGAAATTCCATAGATAATTCACATATTTTCAAAGAACAAAAAAAATTCCCGAAATAAAACTAAAATGAAAATTTTATATTGAAAACATGCACTTAGAGTTAGAATGACCACATAATGTGCTGGATTGACTTATGGTGGACTATTATAAATTGAAAATGAATCATAGATCATTATCATTATGAGTTAAAACAAACTGATCTCATTTTCTTGGTTTTGACATAGTAAATAGTTTTTAATGGGTTGAAATACATTAATAACATGTTTTAAGGGATAAAAACAAGAAATATGGCATTAGAATACAATGAAATCAGAGGAAAAAAATCATAGCTTTATTTTTCAAAAGTAGAAACTGACAGTACATCATTTTATGTTATGGTTTTCCTGGGATGTCCATAAATGTGCTTTTAGTATTTTAAAACACTAACACTTTTGTAAAATGGTCAAAACCATATAAAGAAATTTCAGATAGACATGAAATCATGGGAAAACCACTATTGACTTATTATTTATGTTTACTCATAGGAAACATATCAATATGACGTGCAATGTGGTCTGAATGACACAGTAAATAGTTTTTATTGGTACAAAAGCCTTTAAAAAAATATGCCTTTGGGGTAAAAACATCGAAAAGAACATCATATTTACATGAAATAATAGGAAACTTACCACATATATATTTTTGAAATAGAATAATTGATGACATGTAATTCCAAGTAACGGTTTTCTTAGGATGCACGTAACAGAATTTTTAGTGTTTAATACTGTAAAATAGGAATGTAATAGAAAAACCCATAGAAAAGGATATCATATTGGTGTGAAATCATGGTAAAACCACTTTTTTTTATGTGTATATGAATAAAAAAATTAAATCTGACATGTGGTGTGGTCGAAATGACTCGGTAAAAACTTGTTAAAGGTAATAAAGCCTTTAAAAACATGTGTCGGGAGGTCAAAACTTGGAAAAGATGTCGTATTTCCATGAAATCAATATAATGAATATAGATTTATTTTTAAATCTTGTAAAAGATAGAACATCATTCCAAGTTATAGGTTTATGAGTATTTTATGTTTTTAGTGTTTTAAAGCACTAAAACTTGTGTGTAATAGTCAAAACCAAAGAAAACAACCACATATTGACATGAAATCAAGCAAAAACCCACCTGTGAGTAATTTTTTGTGTTTACACCATGACAACAAGTCAATATGATGTTTGGTGTGTTTAAAATGACTCAGTTAATAGTTTTTAAAGGTGACAAAGCCTTTAAAATGTGTGTTGGGGGAGGGGTCAAAAATAGAAAAATGACATCAGGATGACATAAAATCAAAGGATAATGAACATATATTTATTTTAAAAATCTTATAATAGACGGTATGTCATTCTGAGTTATGATTTTCTTAGGATTCCCATAAACACATTTTTTGTGTTTTAAAACATTGAAACAAGCATATAATGGTCATAATCATTGAAAACAACATCATATTGATTTGAAATCATGGGACAACACTAATCCGTTATTTTTTATATGTATTCATAGAAACATGTAAATCTGACATGTGGTGTGGTTAGAATGACTCAGTAAATAACTTTTAAAGGTACTGAAACCTTTACAAACAAGTGATTGGGGGGACTAGGAAGACAACATTTTCTTTACATTAAATCCGAGTACATTTATGATAGATTGATTTTTGAAATGTAGTAATTGATGTCACGTCACTCTGAGTTTCAATTTTCCTGAGCTTTTGATAATGCTTTTTTAGTGTTATAAAACACAAAATCGTTTTTGTAATGGTCAGAACCATAGAAAACAACCTTGTATTAATGTGAAATTAAGTGAAAAACAATATTGGGATATTTTGGATGTATGATCAATAAAAACACACCAATCTGATGTGCAGTGTTGTCAAAATGACTTGGTATATAGTTTTAAAAAGGAGTCAAAGCCATTAAAAATGTGTATTGGGAATCAAAACCTGGAAAATGACATCAAATTTCCATAAAATAAGATAAAAATTATTGTATATTTATTTTGGAAATTTAGGAACTAACAGAACATCATCCTGAGTTATATTTTTCCTAGGATTATAGTAAACACATTTTTTACTTTTTTCAAATAGTAAAATAAATGTGATACAATAAAAACCATATAAAGAGACCACATACTAATGTGAAATATTTGAAAACCCACTATTGAGTAATTTTTTATTTGTATACATGGAAAACACACCAATCTGATGTGTGGTGTTGTTGGAATGGCTCAGCAAACATTTTTTAAAAGTTCTAAAGCCTTTAAAATCAAGAATCACAGGGAAAACTAGAAAAAAGACATTTTTTTAACATGAAATAAGAGGAAAATGATTGTATTTTTATTTTTGAAATTTAGGAACCAACTACATTTCATTCCAAGTTATAGTTTTCTATGTATTTCCATAAACATTTGTTAGTGTTTTAAAATAGTAAAACATGCATGTAATTAAAAGACCCTTAAAATGACCTCATATTGATGTGAAATCATGGAACAACCACCTTGGAGTTATTTTTCAAATATATGACATTTTTTCATATCAAATTCTTTAAAAAAAAATTTCAAACACACTGCATATCAATTTTAAAAAATAGAATGTCATATACTTTTCCATTTTCAGTTGAAAGTGTGGAATCACATATTAAATAGGTATGTTTATATTTTCAATGTATTTTTATAAATATATTATTATTTTAATAATAAAATATATTCTTTTTATTAATAAAATAACAAATTTTATGTGCAGTATTCTTAATATATTCTGTTTCTTTTCTCATTTTCATTTCTTTTTTAAATGTTTTGGTTTTTATTATAAGTAGAAAATGTTGGTAGTAGACATGCGGTTGATCATTCTAATGAATGAAATTATTTATAATTTAGTCATGATGGATCATTTTTTCATGTTATGTTTAAATTTTATCAATGATTCTATTGTAATTCTGGTTTATAATGTTAAGTTTTAATTATTGTCTTTTTTTTTGTTACTATTAATGAAATGATGTGGTCATTTCTAATTGATGGGATTTTGTGTAGGTAGTTTGATATAGTGGAGGTCATGGGGTTGGCATAAATTGGGAATGCTCCAATGTTGGACATATTTTATATGAACATATTGATGATTGATGTATGGGTTGACTGAGGTTATCAGTTGACTGAGCTTATGGTGACAGAGATTATGGTGACTTTGGATGGTTGTAAGTATGATTGTGGATGTATGATGTAAGATATATGTATGAATGGTTTAATATGTATTGTTTTTATCACATATCATATTTTTTTATTAAATATTTTAAAATATATATATTTTATAGATAATTATTTGGCATCGGTTTTTATAAAGTGATGCTAAATAAATAAATGAAAATCCTACTTAGAAGAGATTTGTATTAACCACATCTATACATAATAACCTCTATATTTATTAGTTGTTTATATATTCATGCTATTTGTTTTATTTTTATGGTAATTTATTTAAGAAACGTCTTCAATATGAAGTCAAAACTGCCGATAAATACGCTATAAATGACACATATAAAAACTGCCGCTAAAAGAAGAAATCCACCGCTAAATAACTAATGAACATGAAGTCATATGGAATTATATCTTAGACCTGATGGGGGGGGGGTTGGTTTTGGATGTTACAAATATGTTACCGGTTTTCTTAATTCTTGGATTCAGTTTCACATCATGGTGATCATTGGTTTTGGGTTTCTTAATTTCTTCATGAGCTTGAATAAGTGTTACTTGATCCTTAAAAATCCATCAGTGGTATCAAAAAATTTGATTCTTAAACTACTTCATTAAATTATATTGATAATTAAGAAATTATAGATATCTTATTGTATATCATAAACTGTAATGTAGATTTTCCAATGGAAAATGAGTATCATATTTATTATTTTCAAATATGTTATAATTTTTGACCTCTATCATTTTATGATAAGTGATATCCTTTTTAGTGATATGATCCAATAATATGACATAAGATATCATAGCTTAAAACATAGCTCAAATACTTTTATATTCGATATATAAAATGTGATATGGGGAATTTTATTGGATGGTGGAGCTGATAACCATAGCCAAAAAAATATAATAATCATAACACATCCTACATATCTTTTAATGCAATTCTCATGCAGTGAAGGTCTAAACCACATATTATGATAAATAATGATATTGTAACTTAAGAATTATAATGGATGACTTATATATTGTTGGTCATCACATGACAATCATAAGGCACAATATCATTTTTGAACTAAGTAACAGCATATGATATAGTGTAGGTCATAAATTGTGATATGAAGAGATTTTTTTCAAATGTGAATAGTTTATTAAAATTTATAAACTATATTTAATTTATATAAAAGTTTATTTTAGAATATTTCTTTAATTTATAATGTTTTTATAATTTTTTAAATTATAATGTGTTTATAATTAATTAATAATATTTTGTGAAATATTTATTAAATTAAAAACTATAATATTTATTGCTAATATTAAAATAAATTTGTTTTATGTAGTATGGCTTAAAATTATAATATCTGGTGTTTATAAAAAATTATAAGTTCATTTTTTAAAATTTAATAAATTAAAAAAATAAGGGAAAATATAAAAGAGTTTATATTGAATTAAGAAATCATTCATAATTATTAATTCAAAATGTGTAAATTAAAAGGCCTTATTTTTAAAAAAATCAATCTTATCAAAATGAGTTTTGAAAAATTGATATCATAATGGTTAGAAAAATATTAAATATGTGATAGGTTGATAATGTTATATTTTATATAATAGAAATTAAGTATAAACTGCTATAATTCAGATTTCAAATATTTAAAGAAAAATTCAAATAAATGATAATATCAATTAGTTATAGCTAACCCGGTCACCAAGTGGTTGTGGGTTGTATTCTTAAACAGATTTAATTTTTAACTATGAGGCATTGTTTATGATAAAATATTTAATAAGTGGGGTCAAAATCCCATAGCGAAAAAAGGTGTGGTGGCCTGTATGATTTAGAGGTGCAGCAATGAGGCCACTATTGACAAGAGTTTGGTTGGTGAACAGTATGGAATGCATGTAGTTCATAAATATATAGAAGGGTTCTCTATGAAGCTATAGATGATTATTTAGATCTCCATGTGTGGGATTTATACTGCGGGATGGCAATGTTGGATGAAAGAATTAGGGGCCTTCTCAGAGGCGAATCTGAATAGGTATTTTCAATAAAAAATACATTTAATAGAACTAAAAATTTATATTGAAAATGGTTTCTTGTAGGAAAAAAAATTCTGGACATTGAAAAATGAAAGAATAGTCAATATGTTTTGTGGATCTACACTTTTTCGAAGAGTAGGGTTTGATCATTTTTGGAATGTTGGCCCATTTTGGGTGTGTTTTTTACCCACATATCTACGATAGATAATATAATGGAGTTCAATTAAAATTTATTAAATTTTCAATTATTTAGTTTTATTCCTATATTTATTCATTTTTATAAACTTCTTATATGATGAAAAATGTATTATTTAGTTTAAATTGTTAAATTTCTTCTATAAATTAACATCCATGCATCTAAAGAGATATATTCTATGTATGATACATGATTTAATATTATTATTTCTTTACCTTGTAATGTACTATGTTATTATCTACAATTAAAAATATAATTATAGTTTTTATATTCTGGTCATAATAATTATGATGGAATTTATGTCTCTCCTTGGAAAAAAATATGGGTAGAGGGGTTTTGGTTCAGACTGCTTGTTGGACTAGGAGATTGGGATATATCTAAAAAAGTGTTTGTTCACTACCCATTTCCCTATTTGTACTCTTATGGGGGTGTTTTATTTTATATGATTCTAATTTTTTACAATAAAGGGTTTCATATACCTTTTATATAAGAAAAATTTGGATATATTTAAGTATTTTTAGATTTTAATTTTGGTTAGTAACACATGCAATGAGTTTCGTAAAGAGTTACTAGTCAATATGGTTTGAACATATGATTTGGTGGAAAGAATAGAATTCAAAACTAATAATTATAATAATGAATAAATGTGAAGGTATTACATGAGATAATATGGTGAAATTATAAAACCCCTTGAAGATACTATGGGTATTATTCCTTCTAAAGTGAACACATGTAAAAAACATGATAATTTTAGTGTGTGGGTTCTACCAAAGAAGGGTTTTTATGGATTATCTTGTGTTATACATGGGGAAATTTTCCAACCCTAAGTGTTCTATAACCAAAACAAATAGTGATATTTGTTTTACACATAACTAGAAAACCCCATGACACTTGATACAAGTGGAAAATATTATGTCAATCCATATGATGGATTAAGATAAAGAGTTAAATTCTTGACTATCTAAGATTCATATCTTATATGATTTTTATAATGGCCTACCTATAAGTATAAAAGGTGAGATTTTCCCCAAAGAAAACTTTTTACTTGGTCCAATATAATTATCCATATCAGGGATATGATTAAATTTAAAAGGGGACATAATTTTTACGGGGTAACATTTAATAAAATTTATTTAAAAATGTTTGTAAAAAATGATAATCCTCTGATAAAATATTATTATTTAGATAAAAGAGAATCATTATCATTAAATGTAACTTTTTGATCACCCATTTAGAAGGAAAATCTTAATGTAATTAACTTCCAAGAATGGTATATAAAATTAAAAAACATTCTTATGAAAGAATAATAATATGTGTTTAGAAATCCCCTTTATTATTAACCAAGTGCTAAAGTTGTTCAACAAGAGAATCTAAATTCTTTTCAAAATCTTATAATAATTGACATAAATTTTAAAATGAATTAAATACATTATTGTTGAGGTAAAAAGATTCTCAACACATGTATAAATATGATTGTGTAAGGATCCTTCTTGAGATACCCTAACTCAGTACCCAATCCACCCTTCCAGAATTCATAAACTGAGTACCAGTTATCCATTGTCTTTTTTGAAGAATCAGGAAGTAAAATATCTAAATTATGAGAATTGTCTCACCCTAAAAATAATACATAAGTAGTAATCTACATAAAAACCCTAAAATATTTATTCATACCTCATACATCCATGAGGACAAAAAAAAGTATCAATAATAATAAAAAAACCAAAATTAGTATAACAAATAAAAAAAATAATTAAAAAAATAAAAACATTAAAAACTAAAAAGGTAACGTGAGTCAACATTACACATAAATAGAATAATATAAATTATGTTAGTTGGGCATGGTCAATACATGAACATCCCAAAAATAATATGAAAACACAACACACCAATCGAACACCTTTGAGTTACCCATGATCTCTAATAACATCCAAAACATCTTTAAACAGACTGAAGGATTGACATTAAACCCAAAACCACAACCTGTGGACCAAAAAGATAACACGAGAACTATATAAACACACACACAAGTGTATATGTAGGGTTTTTTATACAAATTTTTAATATGATCTCACTAATAAGTCTATCAAGTTATTTTCATTAAAATATTTTATAATTTATAGTTTTTATTAAAATTTAAAAGCGTAGTTTGACACATAAGAATGAGTAAAGGAAACCAAGTGTCGTGATTTATCCATTAAGAAAACAACACATAACATTAAAAAACCAATTCTTAAATTCTATTTAGAATACACGGCTTTAGAATATATAAATTGGGATGTTTTAGTTTTTGAAAAACAAATCAAATATTCCCATTTAATTTCAAAACCTTTCTCTAAACCCCACGCATAAAACAATCATTTACCTTATTCCTAGAAAAAATTCATTCAAACCAACTTTTTTAACCATTTTAAATAAAATTAAATAGAACCACCAGGAAAATATATAATAACTCAATAAGGAACCATAATTTAATCAAGAATAATAAGATAAAAAACAAAATAATCTGTGTTATAAAATAACGAATTAAGGGATACAAAATGAGTCATGGGATGGGATCCCCTAAATAATCCTCAATAGGATCTAGTTATATTAGGAAACTCACTAGGATACTTTTCCCAGTTCATCAAACTACTAGACCCCTATGTATTACTAGAACATCTCATTATTCATACCTTTTGGACATTTCTGAGTATAAGTTAAATCCATGGGATGGTGAATCTATCCTAGGGAGATAGCTAGATGGCATACACTAAGCCAGTGTTACATCTGTTCAGACCTTCTACTAATCAACTTAAGATTCCCATGATAAAACTCAAGTGGTGGTGAAAAAAAATAAAAAATACATTTCATCATCCAACATATCAATAATAAAACAAAATAGAAAATATAACCTTTATTATAAAACCATCATAAGAAATAACCCTTTTTCATTACCTAAAATCATGAAATACACCTCACAATGTGAAACAATCTAAAAAAGACACAACATAAATACAAATGGATAAAAAAATATGGGTTTTACAAAAAATAAGTAAAAATTATTTTAAAAAAGTTCCAATAGGTAATTTAAAACAATATTGGGATGCTAATTTATTTAATAATGCATTGGAAACCCAGTCATTAAAATAAAACGTTAAGAATACCTTTAAAAAATTGAGGCCCCCTTTAAATCATTATTAAATAGTAAAAAAATAAAATATTTCTTAAAGGTATTTATAAAATCCAAACACACCACTTTTTATAAACCAGACATTTGAAAAATATTGTTCTCTCTCTTCTGAAACAAAATCAGTGGAAGAAACAACTTTAAAATCATTAAATTCACAAAGGAAAAAAAGTTTTAATTTACAATATGAATTGGAATATGTGAACCCTATTTTGTAAAAATAATATTAAAATCAATATAATCCCCTCGTTACAAAATGTAAAAGTAATTAAAATTTTTTTCATGGATCTATATAGGGTGACACATATTGTTATAAGTTGATATGAAATGATTTTATAAGAACCCAAAAATTTTATGGTATTTTTAAAAAATAAATTTTGTAGAAACACCTACCTTAATCATGTATAAAAGTCACATTTGAAAGAATAATCATGACATTTAAAGGAAAGGGTCATATCAAGACATAATAAACTTAAACCCCAAAATTTAAGTGGACCCCAAACCTAAATTCAACCACCATAGTTACTAGGGATTTCAAGAGAGTTGAAATAATGAATAATAGGATACTAGAAGAAGGAATAAGGAGGGTCAGTGTTACCTTGAAGAAATCCCATTCAAATCCAATGAAAACCACTAAGTAAACACCAAGGGAGATTACAAGAGGTGAATCCCATAACTATGAGATGTTACAATTGAGAAAATAGTAAAAATTGAGGATATATGCTTAAAATTCCTAAGGTAAAATAGGTAAACTCATAATTTTTAAGTGAATAAGAAAACTACATGGTTTGGCCACATGATTTGGGAAATTGGTTGAAAACCATGTGGTTCTTATAGTATAGAACAAAGGTAATATTCATGGTTTGGAAACATGATTTATCTTAAATGTGCATCGATCATAAACTATACCCATAAATCTCTAAAACATTTCTCATATTTTGGTTGTAAAGTCTCAACATTTGAATAAATTTGCGCCAACTATGCAAGAATCACTGGAAGAACCTCTCCTTGTATGCATAGTTTGGTTGCACGGTTATCACTAACCATTCTCCCATGCCTGAAACTCCAATTTTAAAATTTTGACCTTCGAATATCAAAAAAATATCTAAAAGGAAAATATAACCATAATTATATAATATTTATCATCGTAGTGACATAGGGGTTTTAATAATTCTCCCATCCATGCCCCTTTATTTCCCCCGAAATACATTGGAAAATATAGAAGGGAATAAAAAATAAAAAAATCTCAACACCCAAATATATGAGGTTGGAGGATCAATAAAAAAATTCTATATTGGGAAAATAATAGGGAAATATAACCCACACATCACAGAAAATGATTTAGGATGGATCCCTAAGTTCAATGTGCCAAATACTCAAAGTCTATAGAACTGATATATTTAGGAATCACCCAATAAATCCAGGAAAAACCAACTCATGATCATTAGGTATAAATTATAAATAACATGTATACCTACCATGGGCCTCCCCACCATGTAAAATTCATATAGAATGGTGGAGTGAAGAAAAGAGACATGTCTATAAAGAAAACATCACCAAATAATACACTCTTAACTAAAGCATCAAAGGAAATGATCATCCTTCACCAAAAGTCAACATAACTCCTAAAGAGTATAAAAAACCATAAGATAAGATAAATCCAAAAACAGCACCATATATAACAAACAAGGAATAGGTACATAAATTGGAAACATGCATCAATAAGAGACAACACAAGCTCTAACTTTGGGTCAAAAAAATTAGTGACATGGTAACCTAGGACCCTGATCTCAGAACACAACTGTATGGTAGACCTATCGAAATCCCAATCATGAACTAGATAGTGCATAATATATAACAGTGTAGCACACATATTAGTTACACAATAACACAACCAAAGCTTACCCTGAGCAAACCATCAAATGTAAAAACTTATCACTTGGAAATCAACATATATGAATGTAAAAATTCATAACCAATTAATGAGGAATGAGAAAAACCAACGGCAACCAACATCATATAGATAAAACTCAAAGAAATACCCACATAATGCATTGAAAAAAAAAATTACCTCAAAATCTCCAATCCAATATAAAATCAAATGAGTATGGATAAAAATATATATAAACATATAGACCCGGATTACACCCCAAACTACATCTAATAATTCTACTTACCAAATTTCTAAAAATAACCTAAAAGGCCATATTGGGAGAGAAGGTAATATTCTGTATGAAATAATTGAAATAGTCCTTCACCATTCACCCACCCAGGTGAAGGAACAAAAATTCAATGACTCTATTCTTTTACTTCTTCAAGATAAATACATAAAATAGATATCATATTAACAAATTATTAATGTGTGATATTATATTCCTAATATAGGATACTGTTTTCCCACAACCTTTTTTTCATCCCATCAGTCAACCTACAAAAATTTCTTACACTTGATACTTTAGGATTCCCATGATAATTTAAGTTTAAATGAATCTTATTTAACACATTATTTCCTTTGGTGAACTCTGATCAATGTAAAGAAGAATAAAATAAAAAAATTTAAAACGGAAAAAAAATATTATAATATATTCCAGCTCAGACACTCTCTTCAGATTCTGGGCAGAGTCAATAACTAAAGTGATCATTCCCAATTATTGAAACGAATCACCCTAAGGAACATCCCTAAACACTAACATACAAATTTTAATAGAGAACTTTCTAGGAGGATTACTATAAATAAGACAAGGAATTAAACTAACAAATTCATCCCTCACAACACTAATCAACCAATCCCTATATAACTAAGGGACGAAACCCAAAATCCCAATTCACCAAATAAAAACACATTAAACCTTCATTTATTTTTCAAGTTATATTTTTCATTCAATTGTTAAAAACTCATTTCATAAAAGAATATGAAATTTAAAACAATTCACATTTTAAAAAAGTCCATATTTATTCTAAAAAATAAATTAAAAAATATTATATTTTTACCAAAATTTAAAATTCCAACTCTCCGAAAATGGATTATAAAATATTTACATAAATACCTACATTCATTTAAATATACCCCAATTATTTAATATTTCCCATCATAAAAACCAACCACCATTGAAATAAATTCATAAAGGTAAAAATTACTTTTATAATAATTTCCCCAAACCCAAATTAAAAATGAAAATATTTCTTGAAATCCATCCTTTTATATAGAAGTAACCATTAAAACATAAAAAATCAATTAGCATAATTCAATAGGAACCAATTAAGACACGATTTAAATACACCAAGTATAAAAAAACATATTTCACCTCAAACGGATGATAAGCATCATTAGAATCAATTTTTGGACTAAAATAGATCAAATGAAATTTTTTGATAGGATTCGTAGTCGTGTATGGTTTGGCCTCACTATTTGGTGTATTTTTCAACAACTGTACAATAGAAACTAAGGATTCCTCATAACTATCTGAATGTTCTCCGTCAGTTTTCTAGACAAGAAAAAAAACTATGTAGACTAAATTTATTCTTCAATTTTCTCCCCAAATCTTACTAAAACATTAAAATACTTTATAAAAACGATGGTTATCAAAATACCCATTAGTTAATTAAAATTTAATTCAAATTGAAACCGAAACCTTGAACACCCATGGAATGATGACATTCTAAAATATAAAGAGTTATCTAGACTCTCCCTACACCTAACTCTCTAGTTCTAACATTCATATCTTCATAATACCAATATGAACCGAAATAATAAGTATGCGATCTTATATCACTATGTAAATAATCAATTCAGGATACCTTGACCCAATACCCAAGCTATCCCAACATCATGCTTGAAGCATGTTCCAGATTTCCATAATCTAGAGACATGAATTAGGGAATCAAATATCTAATAGTTGGGAATTATTTTACCTTAATGATTCAATAATTCATAATCAATAAATCACTTGGGAATCTAGTATGCTTCATAAATTCCTTGAACATCCACACACTTAAATAAAAAGTTTAAATAATAACAAAATAACCAAATATAATAATCCAAAGTGATATATGTTGGCACGGCTTATATATGAAGAGGTATAAAATTAACCAAAAACTCAAGCCACTACTCAAACACCTGAGGGTGACCCTTGGTCAGTCACAACATCCACAATATTCCTAAATTGATTGAGGAAATGATATCAAGTCAAATACCACAACCTATAAATCTAAAATAAAACATGATAACAATACAAACTCAATAGTGCGTTTTATGGGTGTGAGCTAAATGATAGCAATAGGTTCTTACCAAAGAGTTTATGATGTTCCTTTTTTAAATTATTCTATAAATTATTTTTTGAATTAAAATTTAAAAGTATGTTTTTACACACAAGAAAAATTAATTGTAAAAAATACCATGCCTCATCCCTTGTGAAAACATCACTTCTATTTAAGTAAAACAAGTAAAAAATGTATTTAGAAAACAATTATTTCTAATTTGGAAATGGGGAAATAGAGTTTATGAAAAACAAATAAAATAATCACTTCTTATTTCAAAACATTTCCCAAAACCAAAAATATAAATAACATTTACTTTCTTCCGCGAAAACATTCTTTCAAAACCACTTTGTGAAATTGTTTAATAAAATAAACCAAACCTCCATGAAACAGAAAATAACTCAAGATGTAACCATAATATCATGGAGAATAACATGATAAACAACCAAAGAAATAGTTCCATACATCTTAGAGATAATGGACACAAACAAGGCATATGATGTGATCAAATAAATAACCCTCAATGGGAACTAGGTGTCATCGGAAAGTAACTAGGATTTAACTTGCATGATATTAGACCAAGTTCAACCGATCACAAGGCCCTTATGTGTAACCATTACCTTCCATTCAGCTTCCCTTTTAGAATTTTTAAAGTATAATATAAACCCCTATGGGAAAAAACATTCCTATGGAACTAAATAGTTGATGAACACTAAGCTTGTGTAATACACATCCAAACCTTTTACATAGCTACCTTGGATTCCCTTGATATAAACTAAAGTAGAGTTGAGTAATAAAAAATTAAATAATTTCATCATCAAAAAAATTAATAATAAAGCACAAATAGTAAATATCAACCATCTCTAACAACCTTATGAGAAATGAACTCTTATTCATCTTCCAATATCATGAAATACACCCTATAATGGGTAATATATTAAATAATACACAACATAAAGAAATAGAGCTAGAAAATTGAAGGAATAATGTTTTATAAGAAAAATATATTTTATTAAAGTGATAACCAGACCTTTAAAATATCATGGGATGTTAATCCATTTCATCATCATATGGAACCCATTCATTAAAATAATTCATTGAAAATACCATAAAAATAAAATCAATACTTCCTTTAAATCATCATAAAACACAAAAAAACCCTTAAGTCTAAAAAGGGATAAAAAATTCCAAAAACATTCCTATTTATAAACCATAAATTTATAATTAATTCATTTCTCACTTCTAAAATAAAACCATTGGAAACTATAAATTTAAAATCATTAAATTCACATGGGAAAAACCTCTTGGTATTTAAAAGAACATTTGACTTGTGTGAACCATCATTTGGAAATTTAAAACTATAAATACATATAAAACCAATTTTTTAACAAGCCTTGAAATCATTAATATAGATTCATGGGACCATGGATCGTGTCTCATTTAGGTTAATCATGATAAGAAATTATTTTATATTTGAAAAAACTCATGGTATGTTTAACAAAGAAATTTCATAGAATCATCTACATTATTCACAAAAACATGTCTCCTTTGATGGTGAAATCATGACCACACAAGGAAATGGCCTCCTTATTCCCTAATTAAATAAAACCCCAACATTCCACTACCCAAAACTCTATATTAAAACACCGTGATTAATAGGGTTTTTGATAGAATAGAAACAAATAAGAATATGAGTCTATATGAAGAATAATGGTGGGTCAAGTTGTTTCCTTGAATAAATATCATTCAAATCCCAAGTAAACCACCAAGGAAACACCATGTGAAATTATAGAAGGTGAAGATCATGGCCCAGAGATATTAGGGTTGAATTTATCGAAGAAATATAGTGGATGATAGTTAAAAACTAACAATTATATATGAGTAAATTCATAATTTTTAAGTGACTGGTGACACCCCATAGCTTGGTTGCATGGATCCTCCTAATTGTGCACCCTACGCATACGTATAAAAAATATACTTGGTTTGTCTGTAAAATCACACGGTTTTAAGAATCGTGAACTAACCATGTTAGAAGCTCTGGAATTCCCTCTTCCCCTATGCATAGTTTGGGTTCACGATTATCACTAACCATGTTCTAAGAATTAACATACGATTAAAGGTACCATTTCTAACTTCATTGAACATCAAATCCTAAAAATTGTCCTACATTAAAAAATAATTCATTATTATATAATATTTTTTATCATATTGACATAGAGGTGTCCTATATTAGGTGTTTCAATGATAAGGATAGACGGGGGTTTCATTTAATCCTATATATAGCTATAAAATTCAATATATAATCTTAATCTGAAATGTTATGAAAATATGTATTATATCAATAAATATTTACCCTACATCTCAAACTTTTTAGGATAGTTTGACTGGGTATGGGATGTCCAGGATTAATTGTTATATTTTGAGTGTAAGTGGTTAAAATTTTAAACATGAATATGAATATTGGATTCCTCAATTTTTATAAATAGGTTATTGAAAGATAAATAATGTTTCAAGAAGTAATAATATTTATATTTTATGGAATTTAACATGATACCTAAAGGGGTTTCAGAAACAATGTAGAGTTTCTTCATTAGGTATTGATGTTTTAGATATAAATTATTTTTTTAAAGTTTATATGATACCAAATGTATACATTAAAAATTTTATAAAAATATAGGAGAAAAAAATAAAGGTAATAGTTGATAGAGCTTCACTTATGTTTGGAGTTCAACTGATAAGGAGAAATAAAGGAGGAATGGATGACCATATAGACTTCAAGATAAAATAATGATACTGGAATCCTTAAATTGAAATAAAATGATGATATTATGTTATAGATTTTAAATCTATTGAATGTGTCTCACTAATTTTCTTCTATGTTTAAGTATAAATCAAGTATAAACTCATCTGAATATGACTAGTATTTAATTTTTATTACATGATGGTTTGAAGATGAAATTCCTTTTGAACATCAATGTTTACTAGTTATTTCATTCATAAAGGATTGGTTTAGTCTTCTTTCATTATAATTTTATATTTCATTGATTATAATATTTTTTAATAGACACAAGCTTATTTCTAAAATCAAGAAGTTGGTGGTGTAAAGCAAACTCTTATGATAGTTTTTTGGTATTATTGATGATGAAAATAATTTTTCAATTTTGATCAAGTGGAATTATATTATCATTTTTGGATTTTATGGCATTAAGAATTATTGTTTTTAAGATAAAATTTATTAAATTGTCCTTTTCTTTTAAATTTAATTTTGATTTTATTTTTCTGAAAATTTGTCTTTCACTTTCATTTTATTCAATTCATTTCTTTGATGGGCTAGATCTTCTAGAAATAAGGAGAGTTATTTGACTCTTGATTTTGGATTATTCAACAATTAAAAAAATAATTTGACATTATGTATACAGAATATATGTTAAAATGGATGTTTCATTTCCGTTTCCACCTTCTAATTTGATTAATAAAGGTTTCATGGGTTTTATTAAAGAGTTAATTTTTGATAATGTTTCTAATTTAATGAATCTTGCCTGATTTTTCCCACATAAAAGGTATTTTTTATATCATTAGAATAAAAACTCTAATTCTATTAGAGTCACTTCTATGATAAACGATAAAATTAAAAGGAAGAAAAGAATGTAACATATACCTATAAAAGGATGTCTTGCACAAATCTATATATTGTCTAATGATATTATACTTAATAAGAAGAAACATTTATGAGTCAAGAAAAAGGTTATGAAACTATTGGAAGTGGTGATATAGATCAGTGAGTACATTTCAAGGGGCTTCGTTAAAAATAAGAGTGTTTAGATGGAAAATGTAGAGGGTGATAATCATATAGGTCTAATTAATACTCATTTGAAAGGCAATGAGGATGAGTTTCATTGTAATATGTCTTATTTTTTAATATAAGAAGCCTATACTAACGTTTTTTTTAAAGGTTGGGGCTGAAGCCTCATTTTTGTTAGTAAAGCAAAGCAATGACCTCTTTTAACTGTGTAGAGGGAACCCATTACATAGCCCGATGGCCCAGTGGGCTTGTATCCCATTACATAGCCCGTAGGCCCAATTTTTGGGCCCAGTTCCAATTTTGTGAATAGTAACCCGGCTGCTACAGTACCCGCACAGTACCGCCACCGCTACAGGGCCCTACCACCGCTACAGTACTCATCGATCAATAGTATCGCCGCTGCAACAGTACCACTACAGTACTGCTTCAGTAACCTGCGCCCAATGGATTTGGAACCCATATTTTTCATGTAGTATTACGGGGTGCTTATCACTAAGCCAAAACCCAACTACAAAGACTATACTAAAGTGATTACAACTTATTTTTAAGAGGTATATACTATTTAATCTCTTTATGTAGAGACTGGTTGAGGGGGAAATTATACAATAAATGATGGATGATATTTAGAGAAGTTTCTCTCCCCTAAATCGAACCAAACCCTATCATTTTATGAGGTAATTAAATCATAATACAAGGATATAAATTTGCCTATTATTACCAAAATGAATGTTTCATTTGAAACATACCCTCATTTATTATATTCCTGAGAATCATTTTGGATTATAACATAGTGTTCAATTTTGGTGCATCATATGGTAAGACATGTATAAACATAATTTGATCATATTCTTAGGTTGAACATATTGTAAGTGAGGATATTGAAATATTTCTTCACTACATTAAGACATATCATATTTTATAATAAATACCTACATATATATTTGTGTATATGTATATATATATATATATTAAGTATTTTAATATAGGTTAATAATGTTCTATTATTAATTAAGGGAGTCAAATGATAATAGATAACATTTTGATATCATCCACAAAATGTCCATCAATGACATTTAACATTTCATATAATGAAATGTTTAGGAGAATTGAATCACACACATTTATATGATAAATATATGTTTCATTCATGGTTTATAAATGTTTTATCAAATTAATTATTTAATTTAACCTTAAATTCGTTGTATTTTTGGGGAGTATACCAAAGATCTTTACAAATAAGTATACGGTTTTGAACATGGTATCCATGGCTCACATCTATTCTCCTTGTGTAAATCTATCTTTCTCCTTATTTATTGTCTAAGAGAGGTTCTATAATACCATGGGGGTTATTTAGAATCTCACACAAAAATTCGGTGATTCATGTCAACTCATGGATACAGACTAGAGGAAGTAATCCTTTGGTACTTCGTAGGGATCTTCATCAAACTCATGTTCGAAGACATGAGATTCATCAGACGTCAATTTAAGGTATACACATGTGTTATTCATTATTTATAATCTTGAATTCATTTTCATATCATGGTTACCATGGGTTTTGGGTTCCATGATGTCTTCATCGAATTGAATAACTATTATTATATCTTCAGAAACTGATTAGTGCTATAAAAAATTTCCACTATGCAAATGATTTAGGAAATCACGTTTAAAATGAGGAAATTATTTATATCATATTGAAAATTATAAGTTATGATATATGTTTTCCTTTAGAAAATGTATATCATATTTGGTGTTATCAATGGGATATGGGTTTTTAACTCTATCAAATTTTATGATATGTGATATTATACATAGTAATATAGCCACATAATATTATTTGGGATATCATAACTTATGACATATTTCAAATACTTCAATTTTTTATATATCAAAATTAATTATATGGTGAATATTATTGGATCAATCCAATGATTACATTGGATAAAAAATCATATCATCTTAGTGATATTGGTGTGTATCCTGAATATTATTTCTAATAACCGAAGGTCCAAATAATAGATTATTTTATATAATGATTAATATCTCTATTTTTTATATATTCATGCATTTCTATATCTGTTTTAGTTGAATATTAATTTATTAAATATTATTTTAATGGAATAAATTGAGGTTTTTTTGTGGAAGGAATGAAAAGTTGAGAAATATGAAGGAAAACATGGAAATTAATGAATATAAAGAAAGTTATGCCGATATGTGATGTGGCTCAGCATGAAAACAGAAATTAGCGATGTAGCCATGATTGATTGTTGAAGAGAAATGGATGCATATTTTTTTTTCATGAAGGTTTCCACAGATGGTCAATGAGAACATGATGTTCAGTAGGCTCAGAATTGAAGAATAGAAGAAAAGATGAGGCTCTCAGTGGTTGAAGTACAAGATTAATTTCCTGAATCAAGATCACGATGTGTAATGTTTACAAGTCATGAATCCATTATAATCCATAGAAAAATTCATCCCCATAAATTTCACTTCATGAAAAAATACAAAAGATGAAATCATTGGATAAACCTCCCACACATTACATATCGTGTAAGAATTAAACAATGTGAAATCCTCAGACATAACTAAAAGTGATAATTTATACATATCATTTCGATGTGAATTTACTTTATATGTACTAAAATTATATTTAGTGAGATATATGACCCATGTAATACCATGGATGACATCAAGGATAATAAATATTTTTTTTATCCAATATATTTTACGGTTCAATTTGAGGAGTGGGGACTCGACCACCGAGAATCTACCGTTAGGGTTCTGACCCAAAGTTCTTTATAGATGGGTTCTTATTTCTTATCTTTTATATTTTTCTATAAAGGTTATATGTTTTATTATTAAATTACATTATATTATATTCATTATCCTTTATCTATTCTATTCACTTTTGTTTTGGGATTATTTTTCATCGGCGATCACCTAATGATTATTGGATAAACTCGTTGAGGGGAGCGAAATCGGCTAAACTGGGTGTGTACGAATTTTTTATTTATTTATTCACATGCATAATGGTTTTATTCAATTGAAATTTTTTTATATAAATTACATTAATAATATATATTATTAAATATTGGTCCGCGTGCATTTAGTATTAGATCAAACCCAACATGATAAAGGTAATTAATTCACGACCACTGAATTGGATTATTCTTCTTCTTTTAATATCTAATCATAATGAATCAGGATTTTTTAATTCATATGGACAGTAAGACTAATGTTTATAGGATATATTTATGGTGATTTATCATTTATTCTATTGATAAAATTAATTTATTTCATATCCAATGAGTATTATTATTTTGAAAGTGTAGTTATGTTTTATTTTTAGCAAAACAATCCATTGAACAGGTTCCCCTCTCTTATACTTTTATCTCAAATTTTTTTTGATTTTTGATTATTTAATTGTTTTAATAAAATAAATTAATTAAATTGTAATGAACCAATATTTGATCAAGATTTATAATCACTTAATTCCCCACTCTCTATAGGTATGACCACATACTATCACTATGTTACGACTTTGTATCTAGTATAGTTTGGAAAAAATAAAAATATCTAATCTGATCAAACCTATAAGAATTAATGATGCCTTATAATCACAAAATTGATATCAAAATCTTAAATAGGCATCACATGAGTTTTCTATCATAGTTAAAGATACACAAATCATAATGAGTGTTGTTAGTTTTGAATTGAATCTCATCTTTCGATATAACTTATATCAGAAAATACAATATGAAGTGAAATTCCATTCTCTATTTTCAAATTGTTAATTGAACTATAAAATTTATTAATTATAGAAAATGGTTTTTTGGGATATTAATTTTAATTTATAAAGTGATTATAAATAAATTAATTATAAAGTGTATCTACTTAATTATTAAATGTTTATGAAACATTTATTAAATAAATATCAATAATATTAAATTTTTATATTAAAATACATTTTTTCATATGTAATGAAATATAAAATTGATATAAAGAATTTCTATGAAATTATAAGGTAATTTATAAAATATTTATATATGATAAAAAATAAAGATGTTTTTATAAAATTATGAAATTTTTCATAATTTTTAATTTAAAATGTTCAAATTAAAAGGACTTATTTTCCAAATTATTTAACCCATATCAAAAAAGAATTTTGACATATAGATAAGATTAAGGTTTTAATAAATATGTGATATTTTGAATATGAATTTTTTTTACATAATTTAAATAAAATATAAAATTTTTATTTATTAAATATCATAAATTGAAGTATAATGACATATAAAGGATAAAAATTTGGTGTTCATGTTATAAATAAATATAAATATTTTGTATTTATCTAATTATTTAATGACTATAATGAAATACTATGTAATAAAATTTATATAGTTTAATTATATAGGAATGGTTCATAAATGATTTTCTCATGTCTAAATTTATAAAATATTCATCCATTTAGTATTATTCCCCACTTTTTTCACAAATATACATTTTTTATATTTTTAATTTATGTATTTTTTATTTTAAAGTGTTAAACATGTTTTATAAAATATCATACATGCATAAAAGGAGTTATAAGCAAGTTATGGTAATTAATTTATTTGTATTCATCCTTGACATTAGCTTGTACTTTGTTATAAACTTGAATTTAGTTTTCAAATAACTTTTATCCATATTATTTATAATAATTTTGATGTAATTAATATATCTCTTGAGTAAAGATTATTGTTAAAGGGACTTTGGTCTAGACTACTCACTAGCCTAGGAGAAGAGTGTATAGCCCTATAATTCTGGTTCCTTAAAAAATTCTTTATTCCCCTACTTTTTTTCTATTTTACCATGTTTGGTTAAGGAAAAAGGTATTCTAGATCTGTTTAGAGGCTTCAGGGGTGTTTTGGTATGTTTATATCAAAAACCAAGGTGGTTGCGCCAGATCTTGTATGACCATGTTGTAGAGGCCTAAGAAACAGTTTCGGATGAATGGTTGTGACAAAGTGTGTTGTGGAGTAGAGAATATACCATATTGGTATGAGGGGTTACATTATAGTGGATATGGTTTTTTATTGTTTCACCATTGTTGGTTAGGCCACACCATAATTCTCTGTTCACATTTGTTACACACAATGTGTATGGGATGTTGGTCTTTGGGTGTAATTCCTTTTCATAGGAGATGACTAAATTAAATTGTGGAAATTTATTTTTTAATTATTGAGGGAGATTTATGGGGATTTATTAGGGTTTTCATAGGTGTTGGGGATCGCCTGAAGACTACAACAAATATCAATTCCCGCTCCTCTAATCAGAATTATTCTTAATCATTGAAGGTTTGTAGATAATACTCCACACTATAGTTCACCTCCACTATGATTTATTAGTGCATGACCCAACCTAGTTCTACACCTTAGTTCCCCATTCTACAATATAGGGGTTTACCTATATTATTTTCCAAACTACTACCTCCTACACTATATCATGGAGTATGTTCTCTAGCACTCTCTACAAAACATTACACCATTCTGCACCATGGTGTTTATTTCCCATGCACCTCCTTATCATAGTCTCTACCTTACACTATATAGACCCATGAATTTGTACTACTACTAATCCTCCCTTCTTAAACCAATCTTGGGAGCTCCTTGATAATGATAGACCCTGGGTAATAATTGGTCTTACCACTTGACTTTTATCTTATCACCTTCCATAGAAACCTTTTCATGTTTTATTGAAACTAGTTCTAGAAGACCCTAATGTCTAATTGTGTTCTTCTAGGTGTGAAAACATATTTATTTTATCAAAATATTTTCTAGAAAATGATGTTTACATCCATGAATTGATATAAGAATTTCCTTACCTTCTTTGGCTCAAATTTACGCTTGCGTAGAGAATTAATATTTTTATTGGAATAACTGATAACCATAATTTATTTTGATCAAACATGAGTGTGTATTTGTGTCTCCTGTGAGGCTCATTGATATATGTGATTCCATGATTTATACTGGAGTATCATATTTCTTTTTTTGAGTGTGATCAAATGTTATTCTGTGTGTTTCTATATACACATGATGATGTGTTATGCCTACATTATATGCTCTACCTTTTATGATCGTTACAATGACTTGGTGGTTATTATTTGTACTTAAGATATATAGACCATCATGACTGGATTTATCCCTTGGGGTTACACTTTAGTTGAGATTATGTAAATTGGGGAACTAATTACAGGGTGAAGAGACAAGGTATCCATGGAGTCTATGTTGAGGATACTCTAGAGGTAGCCCAGCATTTTCCAAGAATCATGACCTCAATGCAGCCTAGTTCAAAACTAGATGACACTGGTATGTATGGCCTGATTGATGGATATAGGATGTCAAGTAGAAATCTTACACGATATTGTGAGGAAACTATATTGGGGAAAGTTTCATTATTACTAATGTCTACTATTATACTTATATCATGGAGTCGAAACAGGTACAGTTAGGGGTTTCGGTTGGCATGGTTAGTGAAAAAATCTCTTCGTTTTAGATTGTTTTTATGCTGTTACACATTTATTATTATCTTGGGCTTCGGTTTTTATACTTGGGAACAATAGGTTAAGGAAACATTGGTGGGGTCCTTTGAGTTTGGTACTCACACACTACATGGGAATTTCAGTGCACTTATAGATTTCATGGGGGCGGAAGTGAAGGGAAAGGGCCATATGGTGGACATATAAGTCGTGGATTGATCTATAAGTGGAACATGATGGACTCTATAGGAGCATGTTCTTATTTTTTTATTTATCTATATTTATTACTTTAAGAAGGTTGTCCACATTGGGAACTACTTTATTTATATGACATTTCTTCCATTTATTTAGTTTTCACATGTTTACTCTAATTATTTATTTCATTATTTATTGTTTTATTATTGATCATATGATTTTATAATAAGGGCATAGTCTACCCACTAACAAACTTGAACACTCGCTGTTATTCAGCAGCCTCTTGCATACGGGGTGGCTTGCATGAGGTCACATGACCCTCCAGCTTGGACCCAGTGGTTTGGGTTAGAGTGTTACATAATGGTATCATAGAGTTCCGACTCACTTGTATATTCTCTTTAAATGATTTTTGGATATTGTAGATAAGTGATAAGATATCTGACAGTTAGGTAGGATAACTATGATAGTGTCTGGCCACCACTGTATAGTGGACCTATGAGTTTCCCAAATTTAGAAAATTTTATTTTCCTTTTATCAGTGATTAAATCAACCTTGGGTGATACATATGGTTTTGATATGTGATATGTGAGCTTTTAGATGCATTCATGAAACATATGTATGAATGAAGGTTCACATGATATATATACATTCCTGTTGATGCGGTGTATAAGACATATTTAATTAAATTAATTAGTTGTGCTATCTACTTGGGATAGTTTCTCTTGTGTGATATATCTGTGATGTTGTGCTATTATGATATAATATTATTGGCATTAATTATTTGAACTGGTCATGTTTTTAGGATAGTATATATATATATATATATATATTATGGTGGTGAAAAATGTGCAGAGATGGAAACAATGGTTAGTTCTAGGAAGGGAATAACTTGTTTTATGGGTAGACTCCTAGTAATAACCTTTTATGATTCCATGGAATGGTTAGGGTCCATTTTTTTCTAATGTACCATCTATTGTAGAATATTCAACCTTCATGATGTTTGGTAGGACTATCAGCTAAGAAGGATGTTACAGAGCATGTTACCACACCCACCCCAGTGGTGGAGGTAGTGGTTACTTACCAGCCTCCATAGTGATCCATGGTTGACTACACCATGGATTTATAGCTCTATTATCCTATAACCATTCAGTGAACAATTATACCATTGGATATTGAAGACTAGGTGGTCATCTTTGAGAGAAACTACTACCTCGTCAAGATCCAATGGAAAGAAATGTGAAGATGGTAGAATTAATTTTGTAGGGACCTACCAAGAGTTAGAGGGATGTTATAGGGAAGGTCATATGACATAGGTTCTCACCCGGGAGGATTTCTATGAATTTTTTAATGGATATTTATTCCCAATCACACTAAATCTTGATCGCTAAGGGGAATTAATGGAACTATAGTATGGTTCAATGACAATATCAGTATACTCCCCATGTTTTACATAGATCCACTATTTTACATCACTTAAAGATGGTAATTAGATCAGAAGGATAGGAAGTTTGAAATCAGAATTCAACTCTACCTTAGATAGAAAGTGTTGGAATTAATTTGTTTCTGATGTGAATAATAACTTTATAAGAAAGATTACCCAGGAAAAAGGGATGTTATGTAAGTCAAGGGTTACACTCTTAAACTATGACATATCATGAAAGTCCTAATCATTGAAATCGCACTAGGAGAGCTATCATTCTAGGATCATGATGAAATTTCAGTGTGTGTTCCAATATTATCACATAGGCTCGAGAATAGGAACACCCAGAATGACTGATGTGGTCACACCCAAGGGATGACCATTGTGAGGCCCCTACACGATCTATGCATGTGGTCAACCTATGCAGTCTACCTACGTGACGGTCAGTGTGACCCACCTACACATTGTACCTCCATCTACCAAGGTCATGATATTGCCTATAAATAAGACCCTGGGGATCCTCATTTTAAATGACTCAAAAACCTGAATAATACACAAAGTTCTAATCACCTTGTTATTTTTTCCGGGCCCTAAAAACCTTTCAGGTAGAGTTTTATGCCTCGAAAGAGAATGGAATTAAGAGGGACAGTGGAATTAAATTTTCTGTTGTGTTTTAAACACAAGAACACATTTGTGATCCAACTTACCTAATTCAAGAACACTAGGTATAAGTCCCCTTTATGATCCTGGAACTTCATCATAAGTCATTATGATACACCTAAGGAGACCCTTGGAACCTAAAGCAGGGCATCACCAAAGTTTGGTCACCTGGTTTTCCGTCACCTAAAGATCTCATCATCTCACCCAGTTATACCCATTGTGAGCTTTAATAATCTCTCCCAACCTTCACTTGTGGGGGATATATTCATCTTTCTTAGCCTTCACCTATGGGATCCATATTTATCTCACTCAGCCTTCAACTGTGTGTGCCTCCTTCAGCTTTCCCATCCTTCACCTAGGAGAGACTCATTTGATCCCACTTTTCATTCCACCAGTCATAGGAAACCTCCTTTATTGGGAATCCTATCTTTGGGTGACCAAATAAAAACCTAAATTGAACCTCCAGAATTTCTTGTTCATAGAAAAATACACATCATCATGTGTCTCATTAGGTTATACATTCCTTTAGTATGATTTTTCCCACACTTTTCCAGCCTGATGGGTATGGTCCACTAGGTGGGTACAATCTAGTATCCCTTCGGTTATGAGGAATACAACCCTATTGAAAGTTCTAGGAACCTCCAAATTTTAGAACTGTGGGAGGTGGGCTTGGGGTAGTCACGACACGGGCCTCGGGGGACGGGTCATGGAAAAGTGGTATCATAGGCACGATCAGTTCTACCAGAAGAACTAAGAGTATATATTTTCATTGGAGTAATTGTGTTAAGTGTCTTGAGTTTGGGTTTCAATTTGGGGAGTCCACTATTGGTGTGGTGGTAGATGTATGCATACACCAGGACCCTGAATTCTTATTTCTAACTCGGTACACAAAAACACTAGTTGTGAGGGTTTTGAAAATGGTGTTTTCTTATTGATCTCTTTGAGTCAGCAAACCAGGTATAACTTTTTGACCATGGTTCATCTTGATTCTCTTTTATGATTCCTCCACAGAGATAGCCAGCTATTATTCGAATGGGTGACCATGAGGATGGTCTACAATGTGATGAGGCTTCAGTTCAAGGATTGTTGAATGAGATGGTACATTCGGGTGGTGTCCCAGTGATACCGCTGCCCGTTGGTTAGCAGTTACAACTGGTGCTACCGGTAAAGTACCCATATAGTCTCAGTGACTTGCACTAGTTTCAAAAACTTATACCCCTTAGGTTCTAAGGAAAGCCTGACTCACAGGTAGCTAAAGACTGGCTTGAGGTGGTAACCAAGTTTCCATCTAGGCAGGGCACCATTCGATCTAATATCGGTCCTGGTAGTGAGCCTTCTACATGGATCATCCGGGCAATGACAGGGTCTATATTACCAATATCTTATGATGAGTTGACATTTTCTGTGGACAAAGCTTGAGAACCTTCCTCAGAGAAGGGGGTATCCTTCCATGAAAAGCTAATGGGTTTTTGTTCCCAAGAGCTTCTACAGTTTTGATAGGACGACATGTCATTAATTGAGTATTCTTCGAGGTGTACTGACCATTCAAGGTACTCAATGAATATGATACGACCGATGCTTCAAGGATCAGACCTCCAAGAGAGATGTATTTAGGGAAATCTAAGCTAGCTCTATTCCTATGTGCATTTCTACATAGTTTAGGGTGCTAGAGAGAAACTTTGTGGTCGAAAATTATTTGGCTGAGTAGATGCATCCAGTGAATGTCAGTAGTGGGAAAGTAGAAAACTGAAATCAGTCTCAGAGACATAGATTTGTAAAATGTTTCAAAGGGATTGAGTGATAGGGAAAAATGAATTTTTAGGGTGGAAGACATGGAATGGGATCTTGGAGAGCAGTAGGAAGTGGTGTATATTTCGACATGTTACAACCACAACCCCAATGTAGTCCCCACCAGGCTCATAGATCTAGAGGATAGGGGAAGGGAGTAGTTTCATGCGGTCAAGAAGTGTGACCCAATGGATCCTTGAATGATTCTAGGCATGGTCTGTGTCTACTAATAGATGTCATAATTAATAGACATAGGTATTAATCATACCATCTTATCATGAATCTTGTTCGAGACTTAGTGTTTTTGGTTAAACCTTTGACTTGACCCTTATGTCTAGAGATACCTATGAGAGGAGCCTCGATAATCACACATATGCCGATGGTGTGATCTGAACCTTGAGGAGAGGATTTCAGTTGGAACCTCTTAGTGGCAGTGTTGAGTCCTTGCGATGTTAGTTTCAGTATGGAATGATCATCCACAATTCATGATTAGATTTAATTCTTTAGGAAAAAATGATCTAGAACATCTATAGTGTTGGAATGAGGTTTTCCTTTGTCAAAAAAGAAGGAAATCCATGAAGCACAGGATAAACTCATGCATAGGTGGGTGAAACCGATCACTCTTGAGTTGGCCAACCTTACCCTAACGGTAGTAGGAGTTTTGTGTTTTTAGTTCGCAACAGTTGTGGTAGAGTGCGAAAACATCCTTTCAAAAAAAAATTACTGGATTACCTCCGCGTATGGATGGGAACTTCTGCATTGTCTTGTACCCACGGATGACACCGATATCTATAACTACATATTGGATGGCTCCTAGGGAGCTCCGAGAGTTGAGATTATAGTTGGGAGGCTTTCATAAGAAGTGCACAGTAAGACCCGTTGTTTGAGGTTATGTGTGGATTACTATCACTTTAACCAAGTGGCCGTAGAGAATGAGTACCCACTACCAAAGGATCGATGGGCACATCAATCAGTTAAAAGGGAGTATCCTTTCTTATGTATGGAAAGGTGCCTGTAGGCTTTTCAGTAGTTGTGACAATGATGATGGTTGGATTTCCAACAAGAATATGTCTTTGAAATAGTCTAAACTCATGGGAAGGGAAATGTAGTAGCAAACTCACTCAGCTGGAGGTCTGGGTTACAATTTTTGAGTGAGGAAATATAGCTTCTTTCCGTGTTATAGTTATCCTTTGTGGATAATGATAGAGCATATTACATCTAGCATATGATGGTCAATTCCCCAATTCATCAGCGATTCAAGGATTCATAGCTTGGGGACATTGATTGTGAGACCCGACGTGATCAGATATCTTCAGGATAGGCTCTTGAAGGATTTTATAAAGGTGGGTATCATGTCATTAACATCAAAAGATGCACCATGGTACTAGTGACATTATGAGAGGAGGTGTTGATGGAGTTAAACACATCCCCTATGGTGGTACATCCTGGGGTTGTGAAGATTTACCAGGAATTCCAACATCAGTAATAGTGTTCACGATAAAGAAAATAGTGATAGATTTCATTTCATGATGCCTCACTTATCATCAAGTGAAGTTCGAGCACCAGGTTCTAGCAATATTGACTCAAACACTTGATGCGCCAAAATGGAAGTGGGATGGAATCTCCACGAACTTCGTGATAGGGATACCACATACTACTAGGGGCCATGATTCCATCTGAGTGATCGTTGACCGACTCACCAAGTCAGCCCATTTCTTACCCATCTGAGAGAAGGGGTCAGTAGAGGGCTTGGGATGCCTCTACGCATAGGAGATTGTACGAATTCAGAAGGTGCCATCAAAGGTCATTTCAGATCATGATGATGGTTTTATATCTTGGTTGTGGATGGGATTATAGGAGGTTTTTGGGAATCAGTTATGCTTGAGAAACGCCTTTCATCCTCAAACAGATGGTCAGATGGAGTGAACCATACAGATGCTTGAGGATATGCTTCGTGCTTGCATCCATGATTTTGGATGTAGTTGGGAGGACCACCTGCCACTAGGGGAGTTCACATAAAATAATATTTATCACTCCACCATCGAAATGGCCCCATTTGAGGCCATGTACGGGAGACCATGCAGATCACCTCTATGTTGGACAGACCTTGGGTAGTCTACATTTATGGGTCCTGTGTGGGTAGAGGCTACCACTGAGAAGGTTCAGATCATCCAATAGTGGATGAGGACTGCACAGAGCTGGGAGAAGACTTATGTCAACAAGAGACAGAGTCCCTTGGAGTTTTAGGAGGGAAATCTTTTCTTTATACATGTGACACCCTGACAAGGATTGTGGATATTTGGCTAGGGTAGCAAGCTATCTCCAAGTTTCATCAGACCTTTCTAGATCATATGTAGAGTAGGTGAGGTGGAATACTATCTAGCTCTTCCCCCATAGATGCACCAGGTGCATAATGTTTTCTATGTTTTTCAACTGAGGAGGGACGCACATGATCCATTGCACATTATTGACTAGGGCAAGCTGGAAATCGATAATGGGGAGACATTTGTGGAATTCCCAGTAGAGATAGAGGATCGATCGGAGCATGTCCTTCATGGGAATTCAATTCCTCTTGTGTGAGTTTTGTGGCGAAATAAGAACCTCCAAGAGATCACATGAGAGTTGGAGGCTCATATGTGGGCTCAGTACCCTTATTTGTTTCCCTTCTTTTGTTGTATCTTTCAGGGAAAAAATCCCTAAGGTGGGGAGAATGTAAAGACCCTAAAAGTTCATATAATTTTTTTATTTATATGGAATTATTACGAGATAGAAAAATTTGAAGACACGTAGTTATGAGGCCCAGAGTGCCCAAAATGATCCGTCAAAAAATGAGAATCTTTTAATAGAGCGTGTGATAATTTTTCCAGAAAAAGTAGACTAAATCTTAAACGGGCGCCTAGATCAGAAATTTGAGGGCACCATTACATTCAGGATAGTGGGTTTACCCTAGGCATGACATAATTTTATTTGTCACATGCCTCTAGTGAGAAAACTCAAAAAGGCATAACCATAAATAAAATAATTAGATAAAATTATTTTCTTTTTCAAATTTTTATAACTCAAGAACAGAGAATCAGATTAAAAATCTGAGATGACCGTTGAACTCAGTAGGGTATTCTTTCCTTTTGAAGATCTTATCTTTTACCAGCATGGTGCAACATTGGATGTTAGTTTTTGGTCATAAATAAAATAATTAACTAGAAATTATTTTATTGTTAAATTCTATAACTCCTAAATGGTAACTCATATTGGAAATCCGGGAGTACCATTGAGCTCGTGAGGGTGTGTTTACATTAGGAAGAGCCTAACCTCAACCGGTGTGGGTAGAGGGTGATGATTTGTAATTTTTGAACTTTTTTTAAGGTACGTTTAGTAAATGTGCGGGCAGTGATTTCTATATTTTGAACCGGTTCTCAGAGTAAAAATTTAAGGGCACCGTTGAGTTCGCAATGCTAGGATTCACATAAGGGAAGCATAACATTGACTGGAACGTGTTGGATGAAAAGTTTATTTTTTGTTCTTTACAAAAAATAATAATAAAATAACTCATTGAGTTATTTTATTCATTTTATAACTATTGAGTAGCAGTGGTGGGACCACTGGGTTGTCATACCATTAAAAGGATGGTTACACATGGTTTTGTAACTGCACCATTGGGTGAATTAATAGGTTCATTATTTTAATTCATTAATGAACCTCTTTATTTATGTGGTGCATTGATCCTATCTTTCGTCTATTTAAACAAGGCTCGGGCATGGGTTTTTGGAAATCAATAGAGGAACCTATGACAAAATTCCACAGCATCTTCCACCAACCTAGAATGTGGATTTGATGACCATTGGAGGATTCTATGATGAGCACCAAAGGACGTGAACATTCTCCTTCGTCTGCAACACCCTCGGATGCATACCCTCCTTCTTCGTCCGAAGTTACTTATAACAAGAACGAGGTAGGGGTAATGTGCTTAATTCCTCCCTTTTTACCCGTTCGTGAATTTTATGAAAAACACAGATCAACTGTCCAATGGGTTGATCAATGTTTTTTTCATTAATGCGGGAGGATAATGCTGGGTTTCTTTATGAGAGTTTTTAGGATTAAATAATCCTACCAATGTTGTAATGCTAACATGGAGGGAACAGACTGAATGAACAAGGCATGTACCCTTCGTTATTCTTGGTTTGGTTGCATTTATCTGTGGGCAACCAAGAAACAATGTGGAAAGGACAAACCGAGAGCCACACAGTGATGGAAGCATCCTGAGTGGCCTGAAAGCGTAGTTGTTAGAGAAAACAGACATCTGGTGCTTCACCTGAATCCCACGTATGCTTCGCTGATGCAACATGTTTGGCGACTAGAGAAGGTGATGGCCGACACCCACCCAATGTGAAGATGAGGTGGCACCCGAAGGCTCTATGGTGGGAAACTATGGTCGGATGACACCAGCTGCATTATCAATGGTGATGTGCCATGGAGGAGGGTCACGACTCTGAGCTGCGACGTACGGAAAGGGCGGTCAACCATCATCAGCCGTGTTGTCACCAGGAGGCGCACTGCATAGGAAGGCCACAGCTTCGAGCCATAGCGGAGGGTAGACTAGTGCCCTGCAGGTCCCATGGGTGACCAGACCAAGGGGACCAGCAAGGTGGTGCAGCGTCATCTGGTGTCACAACTTTAGAAACCGGAACAGCTCGGTCATTTGGGAAGGGGATCAGATCCCCGTGCCCGGACAGCAGGCTGGGTGGTTGTGCGGCATGATAGGCCATGCCCAACCAGATTGGCTAGGGTGAACCCATGGCTCAGTGATCCTTGCCCGCTACCAGCAGGCCGGGTTGGGTCCGTCCAACCAGGTTTGACCAGACCCGGACCATTTTTGGCCCAATTACGCTTAAATGGGTGCACCTACTAAACCAAATGTATGTGTGACGAATTTTATATAGTGATGGAACCCTTAGGATTAGGAGGACCTTTTGAGATACTCCACCTGAGTTTTGGAGGATGTTAGAGAATGGACGGGTTGGATCAACCCTGAATCCAATTGGGCCCTTTGCACTGAAACGCCTCTAGCTCAAAAACTGTGTGTTTGGTTGACACACCATCTATTGCATTTGAATACTTATGACATGGTGGTTCATTGGGATACTTATTCATGGTAATTCATGCTATTTGAAATATAACTGATGTCTTGAGGAGCGGATCCTCCCAGAATCAAGAGTACTTTGTATGGGATTCTAGTGGATGGATGAGAAGTGAAGAATTAATAGTGATCCTATGTGGATCAGCCCCGAGGGATCCTCTATGGATCAGCACTGAGCGATCCTATGTGGATCAGCGCAGAGCGATCCTGTGGGGATCATCACCGATCGATCATGTGTGGATAGCACAGAGAAATCTTGTGTGGATCGGCACCGAGAAATCGTATGTGGATCTGCACTGAGAGATCCTGTGTGGATCAGCACCGAGATATCCTATGTGGATCGGCACCGAGTGATCCTATGTGGGTCAGTAGTACAGCATCATGACATAATAAAATGATATAGCTTTATGACTTAACATTTCTACTTATGTACTTAAGTTAAACCTGGTGTGATCTATCTTTTTCTTTGGGCTTTGTGATTGAGATAATGCTTTGTGTTTTTTCCTTTGTGGAATTCTAAGAGTCCTTCGTGGGTCTCAGGGTCCTTACTGGGTATTGTTCTACTCACCCAGGCACGGGATTCTCTCGTACCATGAAGTTTCTTGTGAATACGATGGAAGCTTTGGCTGAGTCTCGAGGATCCATGAGTCGATGGTGTACGGAGATGACTGCTTGGTGTGGAGAGCCGTAGTAACAAGATGTACCTACCATTTATGTATGATCCTTGGTGGATGATCTTTGTAGTTGTTTTTCCTTTTTGTTGTGTATCCATTTTAGTTGGTCTTTTATTTTGTCCCCTTTGCTTTAGTTCATATTTTTACACTCTATCATGGTTTTTAGTTGTGGTTAATCATTTCTTCCTCCATTGTGTTTTACTTGTGCACAATGTACCCTATCTGTGTGTGTATAGGTTTGGAGGCAATGCCTTCCCATTTTTGGAAAATTTCTTTCCAGTGCTAGTTTCCAACCCTTGGCCCATGGAAGGTGTTCTTCGGGTAGTCACGACACAAGCCCCAAGGGATGGGTCGTGACATCCTCCCCTTATCTTCACAAGGACCAGGGATCTCCCATTTCCAACAGTGATGGGGGACACTTGATTTTCCCACTTTTGAGGGTTAATTTTGTATCCTCTTCTCTTATATGAAACTAGGAAGAGGGAATCTAATGTGGCAGATTTAACACTCTTTTCAACACCCTTTTTTGTATTTTTTACTAAATTTTTTATTTTAAAATGTTGTTTTTTAGTAAACAATTTGATAATTTTTGTGTTTATGTACTTGCTATGTAAAATAATCAGGTTTTAGTTTAGAACATGCATTTTAATGTTCAGTACTGTCATTCTAAATAGTTATTAAATTAATTATTCCTGCGAGTTAGACTTTTATTTATTCTTTTCTTTTTATAATTGTTTCATTCTAGTTAATTTAGTAATTCATTAATTTAATTTATTAATCTTTTATTCTTTAAATTGTGAACAAATAACTCATTTTAGATTTTAGTCTTTTAAGAATTTAATTATTTTTAAAAATTTTAATTTTATTCAATTGATATTTTTTATTAATTATTTAATTTATTAATTGGTTACTTAATTGTTTGATTAATTTATGAACAAAACGTTAGTTTTTATAGTTTCTTTTTAAATTAAGTTTTCTTGTAATTTTTAAGACAAATAAACTCATTCATTAAAATAAAACACAATAAATTTTATTATTTAACATCGTTTTATTTATTTATTTTTTAATTAAATTTTATTTTTTAATCAATTTTTTAGTTTTATTTGAATTATTAATTTATTTAATCTGTTCTTTTTAATTTTTAGGTACTCACGATGGCACATCACACCATTTCCATCACGGTGCCCCCATGCTCGTGCCATCATATCCAGCCTAACGGTCCCACCTTGAGCGTCACACACGGTGCCACCGTTTCTATCTCACATTCACTATCTCACTATTTCTCACATATCTCACCGCCTCCACCCTTTCCTCACGATGGCACCTTCATTCCCTTTCACGGACTCACCGTTCCTCCTTTTCTCAGCACCCATCCTCACAATGACTCATTTTTTGTCTCAACATTTCAAAAACCAGCCACTTGCACAGCTCCTCTTCTCCCGTCCCAACAACGGAACCACAATAGCATATCAAAATCAACCTCAAGAAGATGAATTCATAAAACATTGCAAATATCAAACCAGTATAAATCAAATTTTCAGATCCAGAAACCCAAATCAGTTTCCTCGCCATCTTTTCTTGAGCCGAAACCGCCAACGACTCTGCTATCTTCGTACTGCCTCCTCTCCTCGAGCTCTGCCTTGGTCCCTACCCGAACCCCTATTCCTGCCGCATCGCTCGAAGCAGCCGCTGATCCCCCTTCTCTCCAAAGTCACCACTACACTCTGAAACTCGTCGATTCCCCACTCACCGTCACGGTAAACACAACTCATTACTCCACAGCCGCTGGTTCATCCCACCCCTTTCTCCCCTCTAATCCATGCCGAGAAGACCCCCTCCCCCTTTCTCCCATCTTCCACACCGCACTCCCTCCCCCGATTTCTTCTTTCATTTTCATTTTATTTTTATTGTTATTATATTTATATTATATTATAACATATAATAACATATATATATAATATACAATAAAATTGATATTAACATACATAATAAATATAATTATTATACCGTTAATAAGAGATAATTGTGTACATTATTTTATATATTTTGTGTTATATATCATATACAATATAATGATAATAATAATAGGTATATAAGCTTATATATATATATATTTTTTCTTATAATATACATTATTATTATACAAATAATAATATTAGATATTATTATTATTATTAACTTTAAGTAGCGATATTAATATATAGTGTATAAATTTATTTAGTTATACATAGAAGTTACTTTTTATTGGGATAATGTGCATTTGTTGTTGTTTTATTGCATGTGTTGTTTGAAATTACATAGACTTAACTAAAAATGTTGTGATGCGCACACGGAAGCGCACCATGTGGATATGCTGTTTCCATGGAAGAAATTAGCTCGCCGCACGTGTATCTTTTTCATTCCATTAAGAGCAACTGCTTTGGTAACAATCATGGGAGGAGCAGGGCAGTGAAAGCTACAAGTGGATGTCAAGGAGCTCCACAGGTGAGATTCCAGAGACTTCTATGGTCATTAGCATACGCGACGGGAATGAAATGATATAGATAGTGGAGCGGGACCTTTGAAAAACTTGGTACACCAGAGGGCAGGGGAGAAAAAGCAGCGAGGCTTTGATAGAGACTCGGGGAGCAGAGCAAGAGTAACATACAACATTTTCCTCACGAGTAGATTAGAGTACCGAGTCAGAGAATTTCATACCTCGATTCCCAGGGCGGGACATTGAGTGCATTCCAGCATCGCATCCACCATCGAGCAGCAGGAATTTAGATCTTCGGGAGATCAAGCAGGGAGATGAACGATTTTCTTTTCCGTATGCTCTGTTTTTCTGCAACTCAATTTAATATGAAATACACTATTTCTTACTCTATTTTTTAATTAAAACCAACCACAATGTCCAGCTAAATTCCTTCAGGGGGAATAAGCTGGTTTATTTGATTTTTTTAGTATTATTCATGCGCTGCATCATTTTTTATTGTCTCTCTAATTGTTTACAGACAAGATAATTTTCAAAACAATAGGATCGAGTGAAAAATGATCTTGTTTTATCCTTAATGAAAACTGTTTCAATTTGAGGAACTCACTGAAAAGTGAGTTATGCTCAAATGATTGAGACACACCGAACACAACTGATAGGTTGAGCCTGGTGACATCTAACTTTTTTTCACCATTGGATGGAATGACTTTTACAGTCGAAGGACTGTAATAGGTATCTCATCAAAAAATGACCAGATGACAAATCTGGCCATTTACTTTTAGTCAACTCCATATTTTTAAAACTTCAGTGCATGAACAAGGCTAAGCAATATCGAATCGGCAAGTGGAATTTCCCTCCTACTCATCTATTGGTTGTTTACACCACAATTTCTCTTCCTGCTATGTCTACTCCCCTAAAACTCACTAGCATACCCTCACTTCATCAAAAACTAAATATCATTCACTCCACTTCACCACCACCAATTGTTTTTGCTCATTTTTGTGTGTGTGTTTTTGTTTAGTTTGTTTTTTTAGATCACTAAACACAACATGAGGCCTCCCAGTGGTTCGACCCTATCTTACCACTATCCTAAGTAGTAAGTAGGTAATAAATTTTATTTTGTGGCCTGTGCCCAACAATGCAAAAGTGTAAAAGTTTTTGTGTCATTGCTGGGGAGGCAAGGTTCAATAAAAAACCAAAAAAAATCACATATAAAAAAACAAAAAAATCATTAAAAAAATCTGCAAAAAAATATGCAAAAAAATTGAAATTCAAACAAAAATTACGAACCTGCTACATGAAAACTAGGTCTATGTCTGAATACTTAGTACCTGGTAATCCCGAAATTGATAAGCACCATATGAAAGTGAAAAGGAACAAATACAAGGTCCAAATGGAAGATAACAGAAACGAAAACTTAAACATCCCACTTCCTAATAATTTAAACCAAGCGATAATGATGAACCCACATGGGAATGATATAGCTGAGAGGCAAAGTTTGAGAGAGTTCATTTTACCTTCAGTGTCTAGTAACCCTTCATGAATTAGACTCTCTCTTAAGCCTAGGAATTACGAGATCAAGAAATTCATGCTTAGTTAGCTGCCCACCTTCAATGGAATGCCTAGTAAAGACTCTCTTGACTACATTAGAGCCTTATATTGTAGTGTCCTGCAGGTACCACTTAGGGGTCTCACTGAGGAAGAGATTAAACTGAGAGTGTTCCCCTTCTTCCTCATGGGAAATTCTAGGTCTTGCTTCTAATATTTATAAGAAGAAATCTGTGTCACCAGGGATCAAGTTTACAGTGATTTTACAATGAAATTCTATCTAAGGAGGTTGACATCTGAAATTAGGTACAAAATAACGGGATTCCTTCATGATGAATGGGAATTGTTTCATGATGCTTGGGATAGGTTTAGAGGTTTTATTAGGTAGTTTCCAAACCATAAATGTACACCTCAATTCATTATTGACACCTTCTACAATAGTCTCACCCCTTACCGCCAAACGTTGGTGGGTCAGTCTTTTGGAGGAGAAATTTGTGATAGGACTGATGAGGAGCTCAAACAGATCTTTAACACCTTAGCTCAAAATTCCCAGCATAAATCCTCTAGGAGGAGAACCATTGTGAGAAAGTAAACTACCCCTACTCCTCAAGCTAAAGGCAAAGCTTATGGGTTCTTTAATGAAAACTCGCATCAAATCCTTAAGGAGCAGTGCCACCACTGTGGCATGTATAGACATTATCAAACTTGTTGTACAAACATTGATATACCTTTCCAACCTCATGGGAGTGCCAGCTTTTCTAGCTATGGACCTCAGATGTGACCTAGGGATGATCCTTTTTCCAACACCTACAATCAAGGTTATAATAACCATCTGAACCTATCATGGATGGAGCATGGAGTCCTCTGACCTACTGCCCCTCCTGGATTCCAGAAGCCTCCTAGGCAGCAATTCCAACCCCAACCCCAACCTAAGGCTGAGTCGTCGAACTCAAAAGATGAGATGAGAGACATGTTCCATCAGTTGAAAGGTATGTTTGATGTACAAAAGTCCAAAAATTATTTTGATATGGTTCAAATGGATGCTATATTGAAGAACATGGAAATTAAAATGGGGTAGTTGGCTAGGGAAGATAGTAATTGAGAAAAGGGTAGGATTCCTGGCACCATTGAAGCCAATCCCAAGGATAATTCAATGGATGTAACCACCAAAATTGGTCTCCAAACTCACCAAGAGCCTATAAAAGAACCCTAAAATTTTGAAAATGAGAAACTGGATGAAGTAAGAAACTCAAATCTGAAAGAACCTAAATCTGGAAACCTGGATAGCACCACTGGAATCCCTCCAGTTCCTACTATTCCAACTAAAAAAACCCAAAGAAAATGGCTTGAAAAACAAAGAAAATAAAGGGAATAAATTTTTTTAAGAAGAATATGTAGAGATTCCCCCAATTGTGAGAAATGTTTCCCCTGCAATCCCCTTCCCACAAAGAATTAAGAAACCAATTCATGATTCTGAATTGTTTAAATTTTTGAATGTGGTTAGAAAGCTAAAAATTGATATCTCATTCTTGTAAGCATTAATTCAAAGCCCATCATAACTAAAATCACTCAAGAAAATTTGTTAAAAAAAGACATTATAGGAATTTTCCACCTATAGCTTATTAGAGGAGTGTAGTTCAGTCTTGAATAATAGAATACTGCCTAAGCTGCAGGACCTAGGATGCTTTGTCATCCCTTGAAAATTTGGGGATAGAGGTGGTCAGTTCAATTATTTATGTGGTTTTGGTTCTAGTATTAATCTGATTCCACTTTCAATTTTTCAGCACCTGAGATTAGGATTTCCCCAACCCACCACTATTGTGTTACAGCTTGCTGATAGGTCTATTACTCATCTAGTGGGTAGGGTCGATGATATTTTAGTGGTAGTAGGAAAACTCTTTTCTCCTTCTAACTTTCTTATCCTAGATATGGAGTGTGACCATGAGATTCTTATCATTCTTGGTAGGCCCTACTTGGCCATAGGGGGAGCTGTGACAGATGTGTCTAAGGGGAAGCTGATTTTCAATTTGGGTGAACAAAAGGAAGAATTCAATGTGTTTAAGAAAATCCATGAAACCACCCACCCATTCATCCCCAAATATGATATGTTAGTTTTTGATAGTAGTATTGATTTGGAGGAAGAAGATTTTCGGAGATTGATAGATGAAATCAATAGTGAACCTGAAATCCCTGGTTCCTCTTACATGAGGATCAGCTCAAGTAAGGAGAGAGAATTTCTTGATGATTATGAGGGATAATTCTTGGAAAACCAAGATTATTTTGTTTTGGAGCACATTATTGCCCTGAGAGAGGAGTGTGAGTTTGAGGAGAAATATTTTGGAAGCTCTTGAACTGAGGAAAAAGCCTAGTCTACTGCCTTCTTCAAGAGGTAGCATAAAGACCTTGGGCCACCCATGCCCAAGTGTCTTCCCTCCATCTATTCACCACCCACCCTTGAACTCAAGCACCTCCCTGCCCACCTCAAATATTCCTTTTTAGGAGACAATTCCATCCTTCCTATGATCACTTCATCCAACCTAGAGGTGGGTCAAGAGAAAAACCTACATGGTGTTCTAAAAAAATACAATTCAGTCATAGCCAGCCCAATTGTTGATATCAAAGGGATAAGTCCGGCCTTCTGTATGCATAAAATTCTAATGTAACCTGAGTGTAAGACCATAGTATAAGTCCAAAGAAGGCTCAACCCCAACATGAAGGAAGTTGTGAGAGAAAAAGTTATTAGCTTACTTGATGCTGGAATAATTTTTCATATTTCTCATAGTCACAGGGTCAGTCCTATCCAAGTGGTACCCAAAAAGAGTAGAGTGATAGTGGTCACTAATGAAAAGAAAGAGAAAATCCAGATAAGATCATTGAATAAATAGAGAGTTTGTATAGAGTACAGAAAATTGAATGCTGCCACAAGAAAGGATCACTTCCACATGCCATTTTTGGATAAAATGTTTGAGAGATTGGAAGGCAATGAATTCTTCTACTTTCTTGATGGTTATTCTGGTTACAACCAGATTACCATTACACATGAGGACCAAGATAAAACCACCTTGACCTATCCATTTGGGACATTTGCCTACCGGCAGATGCCATTTGGCTTGTTTGGTGCTCCTGTCACTTTTTAGAGGTGCATGATGGAAAATTTTTCAGACATGATTGAGAGGATTATTGAAGTGTTCATGGATGATTTTTCTGTAGTGGGAGATAACTTTGAGAAATGTCTAGAAAACCTAGAAATAGTGTTAGAAAGATGCAATGAGACCAACTTAGTCTTAAACATGTAAAAGTGCCAATTCATATCCACTTAAGGCATAGTTTTGTGACACAAAGTTTCTAACAAGGGGTTGGAGGTCGATAATGCTAAAATTTAGGTCATACAAAAGTTTCCCCCACCTGAAAGCGTCAAAGTAATTAGAAGTTTTTTTTGGGTCATGCGGGGTTCTACAAGAGGTTCATTAATAACTTTTCGAATATCACTAGACCCCTGTACTCCCTGCTGGTAAAGGACACACCGTTTGTCTTCAATGAGACATGTCTAGAGGCCTTTAATATACTCAAGGATAAGTTGTCTACTTCACCTGTAATAACTGCTCCTGACTTGAAACTTCCCTTTGATTTTATGTGTGTTGAAAGTGACTTTACTATTGGAGTTGTGTTAGGGAAGAGGAATGATTGGAAATTACATATTATTTACTATGCAAGAATGCTGATAGATGGTGCCTAGAAGAATTATTCTACCACTAAAAAGCAGTTGGCTGATGTGATGTTTACTTTGGAAAAGTTCAGGAATTATTTTATAAGATCAAGGATCATAGTTTTCACAGATCATTCATCCCTAAAGTATTTTCTGGATAAAAAGGACTATAATCCCAGACTCATGAGTTGGACCTTGTAGTTACAAGATTTTGATTTAGTGATTAAATATAAGAAAGGGGCAGAGAATGTAGTTGCAGATCACTTTTCCCGATTGTCTAATTCCCCATGTAAGGAACCAAAAGAGATCAATACTTCATTCCCTGATGAACAATTGTTTGCTGCTTCTATGCAGTAGTCTGACTCGTTCGCATACTATGCCACCTTTCTAGTAGTTGGAGTCATGCCCAAGGATCCCTCACACAACCAGAGGAAGAGGTTTGTATCTGAACTAAAATATTATTTTTGGGATGAACCTCTTCTTTTTAGGAGGTGTGGTGATGGGATTCTGAGAAGATGTGTGGTTGAGGATGAGATTTTTCCCATTCTTGATAGATTCCATTCATCACCTTGGGGTGGCCATCATGGATGAGAACAGACTGCTCAAAAGGTCCTAGAGGCTAGTTTGTACCAGCCAACACTGTTTAAAGATGCTAGGAGTCTGGTTATTGGCTGTAAGAAATGTCAAATATTGGGAAATGTTGGAAGAAGGTATAAACTACCCCAAAAAGGTATCCTGGAGGTTTAAATCTTTGATTTGTGGGGCTTGGACTCCATGGGACCATTCCCATCCTCTTGTGGGAATGAGTACATTTTGGTTTTTATGGACTACGTGTCTGAGGGGGTTGAGGAAGTAGCTCTTCCTGACAATTCAGCTGCTAGTGTTTTGAAATTCATCAAGACAAAAATATTTTCCATATTTGGTGTGCCTTGAGAATTCATCACTGATAATGGGACTCACTTCAAGAATTATATGTTCAAAGGTTTGATGGAAATTTATGGGTGATCACATCTAATAGGCACTACTTACCACCCACAGTCCTGTGGGAAAGCAGAAGTTTCAAATAGAGAGCTCAAACAGATTTTAGAGGAAACAGTGTCTAGCTCTAGAAAGGACTGGTCGAGGATGTTGGATGAGGCCCTTTGATCCTACAGAACAGCTTATAAGACTCCCATAGTAATGTCACCATAAAATATTCTCTTTGGAAAAGCATTTCATCTACCTGTGGAGTTACATCAGAGATATTATTGGGCAGTGAAGGCACTTAACTTTGATTTTAAGTCTACTAATGAGGGAATACTACTAGAGATGAGTGAGATAGATGAGGTTCTAAGAGAGTCCTATGAGAATGCTGAAATTTACAAAGAAATAACAAAGGCTTTTCATGACTCAATCATTCAAAATAAGAATTTCAATGTTGGTGAGAGGGTCCTGCTTTTCAATTCTAGATTGTAGTTCTTTCCCGAAAAGTTGAAGTCAAAGTGGTCAGGACCCTTTACCATTGATAGAGTTTTGTTTAATGGAGTTTTTGAGCTGGTTGGGTAAGAGAATCGACCTGACTTAGTCAATGTTCAAAGAATAAATCACTTCTTTGAAGGGAAGCCAAAGGGCTTGGCTACCATATCTCTGTTGGAAGAATGAGCTGATTCAAGTCTAACTGAGGACTATAAACTCAGTGTCTCATGGGAACTAACCCAAGGTTTCTTAGTTGTTTCTCATTTATTTTATGTTCTTCAATAAAGTTAATCCATGCTTCATTTTCTCCAGTTCAAATTCATAACTACTTATGGTGCCTCAGAATCTATTATTGTTTTAGAGGGAGTTGTTGATGCCAAAAACATGGCCAAGAAACCCCAAGGGAGGAGTCCACTACATCATATGGATAGAATTTCTCTCCACTCACTCTCTTGGGTTACTTATCTGTAACTTATAACTCTGAAATCTAATTTTACTTATTTGAACCTATAGTTCAATGAAGAGGAATAATAACCCAGTGATGCTGAAGAGGATCTCTTGATGAAACCCACTGTTAAAGGTACAATAATTCAGGGAAGTGCTGTTCTACCTTTTTCACTTTCAATTACTTGATTACTCTTCATTATGAACTATGTGTGTGGACTTCCTCCTAATATGTGAGAAATTACTGTGTTTTCTTGCATGGGTGTTAGCTTCTATTATCTAGAGAGTTGAAAATATATTTTGAGTTGATTTGCTGAAACATGCTTCCACCCACTGCATTCAATTTCATTATACTACTATTGCACATCACTGTTAATCATGCTACTATCTAAAGTAAATTGCTTAAATCCTTTGTCTGGTCTTTAAACATTCAATGCATGAATTTTTTAGGAATAAAACTGAGCTTGTTTCTGGTGATGTTTGTGGTGTTGGTTTCTTTTGTTTTTGTTTTTATTTTCTTTAACTCTTTGTGTGGCAAAGAAAATTTTTGAACTTCATTGATACCCCTCCATATCCTTTTTCAGTTGAAATTTCCATCTATTTTGAATATAATATGTCTTGCACCATAGAATACAACATTGGGAAAAATGTTGGGTTTTAAGTGTGGGGAATAGGGGTCACTCTAGTGTCATGTTGAATTCCCCATTCCTGAACCTGAGTTTGTGGTTGTTTAAAAAATGGTCAATTTTTTTCATTTTATTCAAAACAATGGTTCAAAATTCCTTTAAATTTTTTTGATTTCTTTCATCACATGATGGTCATTGGAGGTTTACTGGTACTTCAATTCTGTCTTGTTTAGTGGGTAATTGTTTGCTGGATGTTGAGAGTGGTACTCACTCACAAACTGTTAAGTATGAATGATTGCTAAGTGAAATTGTTCCATATCTCTATGGATCTGTATGTTTAGGAACTAAGGATGGAATTGTGACATAATAGGTTTTGTGGGATGATGATCATGACTTAGAGGAACTTGATATTCTCAAGGAAACCTAGGGGACTCACATTTTTATTAAATAATATTCAATCACTTTAGGAAGTCAACATGAATGATTAGTAATTAAGTCCTTTGTAATTAGGGTAAAATGGAAAAATGGGATACCACAGTGCGTATCTGAGATAAGTTGCACTGGCTGAATTTCTGTGAATAAATAAAGCCAATTTAAATCTTAATAAGTGTTATGCATAGTGCTCTGCACATGGAATATGGCTGGGAAAAAAATAGAAATAAATTTCCCTTGAAAAAAATGAACTCATTAAGGTGAGGGGAATATTGAACCCAGATGAAGAAGGGATAAATTGCCTTGGTTAATTTTCATTTGAGTTGAATCAATAAAGTGATCAAATTAATAGACTTTAATTTTTGGAACATAGGGGAAGGTGAGAATGGAAGGTGCCCTTGGTTTAGTTTTGAGTTCCATTTCATCAAACTTGTCAACACTCCTTGAATTAGTACTTGAAGTATAAAGTGAAGTAGGACAGTTAGTGAATACACATAGAAGGCATGAAATACTTCACAGTGTATGAATTTGTGTTGATTTTGACTTCGAGTGTGTTTTTGAAGCAAGACAGGACATCATTTTTGAACACCTTTGAAAAACCTAACTCATTGTTTGGTCGAGCTCCTCTGGATATTATAGTTTAATCATTCACCTTTTGAGCTGAAACTCACTAAAGAAATTTTTGTTTTAAATTCAAATAAATTAATTTGTTTGAGGACAAACAAAACTTTAAGTATGGGGGAGTTTGATGTGGTGGTGTTTTAACACTCTTTTCCACACCCTTTTTTCCGACTTTTTTATTTTAAAATGCTATTTTTAGTAAATAATTTGATAATTGTTCTTTTTTTGTACTTACTGTGTAAAATAATCAGTTTTTAGTTTAAAAAATGAGTTTTAATGTGCTTTAGTGTCATTTTAAATAATTCTTAAATTAAATTGGTCCTGTGAATTAGACTTTTATTTATTCTTATATTTTTATAAATTTATCATTCTAGTTAGTTTAGTAATTCATAAATTTAATTTATTAATTCTTTATTCTTTAAATTGTAAACAAATAACTCATTTTAGTTTTCAGTATTTTAATAATTTAATTAGTTTGAACATTTTTAATTTTATTCAATTATGATTTTTCATTAATTATTTAATTTATTAATTGGTTACTTAATTGGTTGATTAATTTAAGGGAGGAACTTTTATTTTTTTTAGTTTGTTTTTAAATTTAGTTTTCATATAATTTTTAATAAAAATAAATTCATTCATTTAAATAATACACAATAAATTTTATTATTTAACTTTATTTTGTTTATTTAGTATTTAATTCAATTTAATTTGTTGATCTATTTTTTAGTATTATTTGAATTATTAATTTATTTAATTGTTCCTTTCAATTTGCAGGTACACATGGTGGCACGTCCCACTGTTTCCATCACAGTGCCTTTATGCATGTGCTACTATTTCTAGCCTAATGGTCTCACCATGAGTGCCACTCACGGTGCCACCATTTCTATCTCACTTTCACTATCTCACTATTTCGCACCAGTCTCACCGCCTCCACCCTTTCCTCACGATGGAACCTTCATTCCCTTTCACAGACTCACCGTTCCTCCTCTTCTTAGTACCCATATTCACAGTGACTCATTTATTGTCTCACCGTTACAAAAATTAGCCACCCACATAGCTCCTATTCTCCCATCCCAGCAACCTAACCACAACAGCATATCAAAATCAACCTCAAGAAGAATAATTCATCAAACATTGCAAATATCAAACTTGTATAAATCAAATTTTCAGATCCAGAAACCCAAATCAGTTTCCTTGCAAGCTTTTATTGAGCTGAACCTTCCAGCGACTCTACTATCTTCGTTCCGCCTACTCTACTCGAGCTCCGCCTCCGTCCCTACCCAAACCCCTATTCTTGTCGCATCGCTCGAAGCAGCCGCTGAGCCCCCTACTCTCCGAATTCACCGCTACAATCTGATCCCTATTGATTACCCTCTCACCGTCATGGGAAACATAACTCCTTTCTCCATAGTTGCTGGCTCATCCTGCCCCCCTTTCTCCCCTCTCATCCGTGCCGAGAAGACCCCCACCCCATTTCTCCCATATTCCACGTCACACTCCCTCCCCTGATTTCTTCTTTCATTTTCATTTTATTTTTATTGTTATTATCTTTATATTATATTATAACATATAATAACATATATATATATATAATATACAATAATATTGATATTAATATGAATAATAAATATAATTATTATACCATTAATAATAGACAATCGTGTACATTATTTTATATATTATGTGTTATATATCATATACAATATAATGATAATAATAATAGGTATATAAGCTTATATATATATATATTCTTATAATATACATTATTATTATATTAATAATAATATTAGATATTAGTATTATTATTAACATTAAGTACTGATATTAATATATAGTGTACAAATTTATTTAGTTATACATAGAAGTTACTTTCTGTTGGTCTCACATGTGTTTGTTGTTGTTTCATTGCAGGGGTTGTTTCCAATTACATAGAATTCACTAAAAATATTGTGACATGCACAAAGAAGTGCACCACATGGATCTGCTATTTCCAGGGAAGAAATTAGCTCAATGTGCGCGCATCTTTTTCGTTCGGTTATGAGAAACTACTCCGGTAACAAGTGCGGGAGGAGCATGGTAGTGAAAGCTACACGTGGAGGTCAGGGATCTCCTCGGGTGAGATTCCAGAGACTTCTACGGTCATTATCATATGAAAAGAGCATGAAATGAAAGAGACAGTAGAGCAGGAGCATTGAAAAACTTGGTTCGCCAGAGGTCAGGGTGGAAAAAGCAGTGAGGCTTTGATCAAGACTGGTGGCTCAAAGTAAGAGTAACATACAACATTTTCTTCACGAGCATATTGGAGTACCGAGTCAGAGAATTTCAAACCTCAATTCCCATGGTGGGACATTGAGCGCATTTCAGCATCGCATCCACCATCGAGCAGGAGGAATTTAGAACTTCATGAGATCAAGCAGGGGGGTGAACGATTTTCTTATCCTAGTACTCTGTTTTTCTACAAATCAATTTAATATGAACTACATTATTTATTACTCTATTGTTGCATTAAAACTAGCCATAATGTCTAGCTAAATTCCTTTAGGGGGAATAAGCTGGTTGATTTTATTTTTTTAGTCTTTTTCATGCGTTGCATCATTTTTTTTATTGTCTCTCTCATTGTTTACATACGAGCTTATTTTCAAAACAACATGATCAATTGAAAACCGATCTTGTTTGAAAAATAATGAAAACTGTTTCTATTTGAGGAACTCACTAACATGTGAGTTATGATCAAATGAGAGAGATGCACCAAACTCAACTGAAAGGTTGACCCTAGTGACTTCTGAATTCTTTTTCACCATTGGATGGAATGACTTTTACAGTCGAAGGACTGTAAGATCTATTTCCTCACAAACTGACCAGATGAAAAATCTAGACAGTTACTTTTATTCAGATCCATATTTTAAAAACATCAGTTCATGAACAAGGCTAAAAAATATCAAATTGGCCAGTGGACTTTCCCTCCTACTCATCTATTGGTTGTTTACACCCCAATTTCTCTTGCTTCCCTATCTACTCCCCTAGAACTCACTATCTTACCCTCACTTCTTCACACACTAAATCTCATTCACTCCACTTCACCACCACCAATTGTTTTTTATTGTTTTTTGCGTGTGTGTTTTTGTTTAGGTTATATTTTTAGATCACCAAACAAAACATAAGGCCTCCCTCTTGTTCGACCATGTCTTTCCACTATCCTAAGTAGTAAGTAGGTTATAAATTTTAGTTTGTCTCCCATTCCCAATGACGAGCGAGCTGGTAGAATCCCTCCTAGAATAATCCCTTATAATTTATTGCAGGAGGTCACCAACCTCTTGTCTTCCATCCCTCAAGGTTACTAAAACAAGAGAGGATATGGGCATGTCAGATCCCTTTTTCTCTCCCATCACCCTGGCCTCATCCACCAGTGGATGGAGGATATTGTATGGTTTTACATATCTTCTACTTATTCTTATTTCTCACACTATGCATAACTCAAATGGGGTTATAGTTTAGTAACGATCATGAAATCCAATTCAGAAAATACATTTCATAGTAGATAATCTCTTTCTGGATCTTCCTCTCACCTACCTTTAGAGGGGTTACATATCCATGGGACCTCAAATCTATGAATCCATCTCAATGGGACATATCCCCTATGATACAAAAGGAAACCATCCTAGGTGTAAGCCCAAGAAAACATTTAAATCACTATGAGTCAAGATAAGCCTAATGGATCCAAAAAAGGTCTTCCTATTAAATATAATCCCCATCCCTAACCACTCAAAAGGGCCTCCTCCATAGGTGTAGTCTCCAAAAAAACAAACTATTTGGGCTTTGATTCCCATCCAAATGGGATATGTTGGAAACCTCGTTGCTGTATAAACCAATCACTCCAAATGAACTCTAATTCTCTTTGGGCCAAATTCCTAGTAGGTTCATATCTAGCCTAGGAGAATATATCTCATCCAGGTTCCCTGGGCTACTTATATGTAAGTCCCACACCAAATATTAACTATGAACCTTTCATCTATAACTACTTTTTCTATAACATCAAACTCTGTGGCCTAGTCCTCATCACATGACATTAAAAGGTATGATGTGTCCTATTATGTGGATCTGAACTACATGGGTTATAATTATTTTCCAAATGATTCATTAGAATCCCATCTCAAGCGCCTAATCCCAAAAACAAAACTACTCCCATCTCCCTGGATGATGATAAATTACCTAGTGCCCTTCCATGTGTCTTAAAACCATCATCATCATAAAAAATGACATAATAATATCTAATTCATTTAAAAATGTTGAGAACCTCAAATAAATACAAATTTCTCCATCGATGAAAGACCTAAAATAGATATTGATGATTATAAATTTCATAGATGCTAAAAATTATTATTGATTTATGGGAGACCCATATCTTACGTGGTATTTAATAAAGGATTCATGAACTTGAATTAAATCATTATAAAAGACCTGATGTCAAAAAATAAACCCCCCAAAAGGTGTGTTGATCCCGAAAATCTATCCTATTGACCAATGTGAGTCCCCACGTTTCATTGGATCCCTTTCTCAATGAACACCTTCCTTTGGAAAGTAGGTTCATTAAACATCATGAATGAGGGAACCATTGGGTGTTTCTAGCTCTATGAAAAAAACTCATTAGAAGTCGTTTGAATATGGTAAACATGATGTGAATAACTATGAACCCATTTAAACACAACACAATCATTAATACCTTCATCACGACAAAAAAACACCACATTTTCATTGAAAAAAATGGTGAACCCGACTTGAATCAATAACCAAGATGACTATGTCACCCACATGTTAGACCCCTTCACACATAAAATGAATGTGGTCCAAACATGGATCCAAAATAATTAATTATGCATGTGTTCATTTAGTAATTTGCTTCTTTGTAGGGGTGTCTATTTACAACATATTTCAGAATCATTAAACCAGACCTACCTTCTACCCAAATGATTTCATACCAATTCCAGCATACATATGCTTCGACTACTAAAAAAGATGTGTCCTTGAATAAACAAAGGAAACAGTCCCCAATCCAAAGTCTTAAACACGGGGTCTCAAATGGGATGGATTAGGAGTACCATAAGAATAGTACTTTATTGACTCTAGAGGTGACTCAAAAATCCCTCTAACTCATGAATTCCCACCAACCGTGCCCTCAATGATGGTCAGTTAACAAGAACAAGATGACATCAATTGTTGACTCAAATAATTTTAGGAGATTATCTGAGGAATACAAAAATAATATCACACATTATCTTAAAGATGAAGTTAAATATGACACTAATGACCATATATAGATTATATAGGGTCCCTTTAAAGGGATCCTACAAGCATAAATATTTTCCAACATTTTATTGTGACAAAACCTCAAAATTTTGGAGGTGTTTTCCTTTGGAGTTCGACCTAGGTAACTCTGAATCGGTCATGAAAGATGGACCATCGAGGGAAGCGACCAGCCAATAGAGAGCATGGTCTCACCTATATTCTCTCCAAAGAAGTCAATGAGTAAAATTAAATAGAAAAAATATGAGCAAGAATAGACACCTATCCACACCATATAATCCTACCAGTATAGTTTGACAGCATCTAGAGAAGCTCACTATTCATATTTGTTAGCAAACTCCGGGATGAAAGAAACACCTACCCATGTCATCAACACACGCCAAACAATTGGAGAATAAAACCATGTGTAGTCACACACATTTTCTCTCATCTATCAATCCTCATAGACTGTTATCATAGATTTCAGAGAAAATAGCTGGAAAATCCTAAACAAATTAGGGGCAAACCCATATTTCTTCCACCTCACATGAGTACTATCAGTATATAATGATAGGAAATAAAGGAATGAAGTATGTGCACACCACTTATCCATCCATGTAATGTGAATATATCCTCGTTCCATCTCATGAAGATACCAAGAATATCCTAATAATTTTGAAATGGTAGATGAAAATTCTTACCCACATCTTACAAACCAACTAGGAAATAATAAAGACAATGAAAGTGGTATAGAGGTTGACACATAAATCGTTTCCCATGATAGGGGTGACTCACAAATAGAAAGTGAGGGTCACCCCAGAGCAGAAACACATTTGTGCTTCTATCTATAAGGTTCATAGGCCAAATTTCCCCATGATATATAGACAATTGGATCAAACCAATACCCCTATTTTAAGTGGTGGTAATAGGTCTATCCTAATGACCACTCTAGGGTAGGAAAAAATCCCTACCAATATCCTAGAGACCTATCAGAAAAATACAATAGCAACATAGGATCTAATGAAACAAGTTTCCATTTATGAAATTTGTTATCCCAAGAATTTGGCCCTGTTATCCCTCAAGAAGGAATCCAAAAACAAAACTCACAAATGGTGATTTACAAATTAAGAGGCAATCTATAATCCTTCTCTTATTAATGATGGAGTTCTTGATTCCCTTAGGTATTTATCTATGGAATCTCAGTATCCTACACTTCTGTTAATAAATTATGAAAATAGTTATAGTAGTTATAGAGGTCCTCCCTATAAATATGACCATGAAGGCTTGCTTCATGTTCAGAATCTAATTGATCTCTAGTTTGCATCTTTTGGCGAGCACCATGATAGCCCTCTGTATGACTAGAAGATCAAATAGCTAGGAGGTCCCCCCCGCCCATCATCTAACATGATGTTCCTCCCCATGGTATACACTATATAAATTATCCTTGCATTTGTACATTAATCCATGATGAAAGTCCTCCAAATGTGGGCAGTCACAAAGAAGTTCCTCTCTATAGTGACATTTCACTACAAAAAGAAGGTCATCCCATTAATAATTTAATTATGATAATCTATCATCTTGAAAGGCACTGGTGAAAATGAGGCCATTCATGCTTGATGCCTCATCATTGAAAATTGACATACACTATCAACCAAAATATAGCCAATGGAAATGATCATTGTTTGAACCACCCATGGATCTCATGCCTTATAATGTCATGAACCAAGCCTGCTCACCATTCGAACCAGCACCCGACCCGGTCCGCGACATGGCCTGAAGGGCGTTCCCAATCCCCTCGGGCTGGTACAAGTGCCCGGGAATCAAAACTAACATATGGGAACAATTTAACTGAAATAAAAAAAATTAAAAGACAACTCACACTATAAACAACTGAAACAGGAAACAAACAACCAAAAACACCTTTAAACTATAAAGAAAACCTAAAGGATTAAAAATTAAACCAACATCCAAAATTAAACGACAACCAAAAGAAACTAAAAATCTAAGTCGAACCTCCAAGAAAAAAAGAGAGGTACAACATCCACACACCACAAACACCAACCTGCCCAAGAAGACAATCAACGACCAAAACCACCATTGTTGAGCACAACTCTTAGACCAAGAATATAAAAAAACATGATCTACATACACCCAAAGGTGTATGTAGGGTGTTAGCTAAAATCCCAGTAGTACGTCACCCAATAATAAGGTTCCATGAAAAATTTTTAAATGACAAATAAATTGACACTTTTAATTAAAGAAAAGAAGTGAATGTTGGAACAATTTTAAAGAAAACGGGATTAAGGAAAATAGTTTCAAATGGAAAAATATAAATTAAAACACACACACCCTTACTTTTTTAAAAAATAACTAATGTGCACACCGACGAGGATAAAGTAACCAATGAGCACTAACATGGGAGAGGCCGTGTGGGTGTCAGCTAGATTGGGTACCTAGATCTTCGTGTCTTGGTGAAACATGGATTAGAAGACCATGACCCTCAGAAAATGTGGAATAGAAGGCCACGAACCTAAAAAAATGTGGCTTATATGGCCACAACCCTCAGAAAAGCATATGTTTAGTTAGTGTTTCAATCGTTAGTTCTGCCAGTGAAACCGGGTCGAGTCACCTCTGGAACCCTAGCCCACTAGTCTAGTCCACCCACCTAGCTAGTCGAGCTTCCCGGTTTGTGCTCAAAAAAGCTTCAAGTTCATGTCACATGTCACACTAATGTATAAAATCCAAATAGGGCAATTTCACATGCAAAATCACAATTTGTAGAATTGGTTTTCATTGACGTTTGATGTGCATTGAAATATTTAGTAGAATGTCTAATTTATGTTTGTTGTTTCCACTTAAAACTTATACTTAGTTTGAAGAAATCCACATAGACACAGTTATTTACAATAAAGTAGGTGGGACGATTCTTCTTTGGTGGCGACCCGGCTTGGATCTCCTACATTATAATATGAGAGAAGAAATCCACATCGATACGGCTATTTACAATAATGTAGGTGGGACATGTCTTCTTTGGTCAGACCAGGTTGGGTAGCCTCTGGAAAAATACTAATATGAAATGTTGAACATGAGGGAGATGGTTATTCAAGGAAAATATACCAGTCATGTTTTAGCCTTTAGCCACTCCCCAATACAGCATTCTTGAGGAATTGTTGGAATATTTTGTGCATGAAATCTTCCTTATTGTATGGAAAAATATTTATCCTAAAAATGAAAGAATTTCATTACTAAAAATATCCATGAAATGTCAAGATTATAAAATAAATAAATTTCCAAATTAAATTAGTGACTCTTTTAACTACATGAAACCAACAATTAGGAAAACAACAAAGATTCCATCAATGTGCATGTCTCAAAAGATTAAAATATTTGATTCAATCGATTGTCAATTCTCATCAGGTTTTTATATCAGATTATGGTTAAAACAAAAGGAATTGAATTTCACCATGCTCTTAAATCATAAAATATCACCAAAGGTGACATCCTGAAATTTTATAGTGTTTGGATGGATTTAAAAAACGGGCTCTATTTTCGTAAAATAAAATGGTCGGAAAAAACTATTCAAGATAGAATCCAGAAAATTGTGGTCTAGAAGAAGGAAATCCTTCAAAAAACTCATTTATAAAGAATCCAAAAATACTGATCAAACCTCTCACCTAAGGGAGACCAATTTTAAATAATTTTAAATATCATTAGAAGCAGGTGGATCTATTATAAACCATGAAATACACCTATTTCATATTCAAACATGTCCTTGTAAAAGTAAGAAAGAAGTCACAGTAATAGTAGCCACAAAAATCTAAAAGAAGCCCCATATTTTAGGGTGGTTTTTTTACACAACTTTTCTTATTGGAATAATATGATTAAACATTTGTGGAAATGGAACAGGAATAGCCCTATCCCATAGTACTGGGGGATTGTTTCACTCAACAACATCCTCCTCAATAGAAGTCATTCCTCTTCCAACTTGGAGAAGTACCACAAAATATATCCTTTAACTTCGTCACATACTATGAATCAGTTATATTACTTGGTAAATGAATGAAAAATTTGTTCATAGATCCCCTTTAGTTCATATTTCATTAAATGATTCCAAGAGGACCATCAAAGGAGAGGATGTGGCATCATTGAGCGTAAAAAAATGAATTCAATAATGGACATTGATGAAACACCTACAATGCATTATGTATTAGTGAACATCATTTAAACAACCCATGTAGATGCTACAGAACACGAGACTACTATAGTGGATCAAGAGGATGAATTTTATTTTTGTAACATGTTCCGCACAAAAATGATTGAATAATGTGTTCATACCTAAAACAAAAGGCTTGACATGAATATGGGGATTCCCTCAACTACACCACTACACCCTCCTTGATGATAATACACCATGGAAAATGGTAATGTTAAGGCTGCATACCACCTACCTCCCAATGAGTTAAAACTCCTCACAGTTGAGGAATGATTTTCTCAGTAAGAGAAAGATTTGAAGGAGTTGAGGAAACTAGATGTAGAACTGATCAGAGGAAACATCCCTACTGGATATGTCAAGAAGTATATCCTTAACTTGTTCTCCCAACCATTTTACCTCATCAATGAGGGTTCTTACCATAAAATGAATTGGATCTAGAACATCTTTTCAATGTGGGGTACCGACAATCAATATACTCGAACCCCATAAAACAAGATATAATAAGTAACCTCACTTGGGTACACAACCAAGGATAGGTTTGCCACATCCTCAAGGACCATCCCCTACAGACTACCTACCACGTGTAGAAACAATGCCTCCATGGGTGGATCAACATATCATTTCCCCTACTCAAGATACTATTCAACTAGACATCCCTTAATGTATTACCAGTACCATTGATACATTAATATCTCAATTAGAAGATATGGATGAATTGTGTGCACCAGAGTAGTTGGAAAAAAAATCCTTACAATGATATTTTTGATCCGACCCCTCCCCCCCCCCCAATTTTTGGTACTCTAAATTTACAATTTTTAATGGCTTTAGATATTTAGAGAATTATTTGATTCATTTTATTTCCCAGTGTTATCCAATGATGAGGAGCCCGACACAAAAAGAATTAGTGAAGCTTGTATTCACAGTAAAACCCTAAAAGGGATATCCGTTGTATGGACCACCAATTTTCCAGCTTAGTTAATTGTGGGATGGTAAGATCTATGTCGGTAGTTTCTCATTCAATTCAATTCAATGTTGTAGATGATGAAAATCCTCAACCTCTCAAATTGAAAAATGTAATAGAATGAGTGGGTCTTAGATTTCATTTCATAGTGATGGGGTTAACCTACTCCCCAAACCTATATCTTCCCCCATGAAGATTTTTTTTCTATTTGTATATAGAATATACACAATGAATTACGAACACTACTCATCCTTGTGACGTATATATGAGGTTTTTGGGTTATCACTATAGTTTATATAAGATTAAAAGATTAAATCATATTAACTAAGCCTAATATTGTGTAATTCCATCAACTAATGGGAATATAATAGGTAAAGAAGAGTTTTGGGTGGTCATGCTTAAACCAACCAATGCACCTACTCCAACACCAATATTTGTTTCTTATTGTGAAGAACCTCCTCATGATCATCAGAAATAATTCTCGCAATGCTTGGTTGAGTTAATAGAGTAGAGGAGAAACTAGTTTTAGGAACTAAAGAATATATTTCATTCTTTCCATTATGACCATGCTTCTAGCTACTTCATCACATCTTTAGAGAAAAAATTTATAAAGTTTCCAAATCCCTGGATTTTTGATTAGTTTGGTCTTAAACATATCACAAATTACTTTCCCTTACATTGGATTTTGGGTCACACCATCAATAATTATTTTTTATCAAAGACATACTACAATAAATGGTGGATTCTGGGAATGTGGAGTTCGGAAAACCACTAGCACTAGGGGAATGTGTTTCCACTTGGACCCAAAGGAAAGAGGATTAATGGAATTAAATTTATAAAAAGAGTGCATAAAGGTTTAGTGATTTTATGACTATAAATATAATTAACTAAAATCATGAAATCACTAGATCATATATACAGCAACCAACTATTTCCTTATCTACTTCCACTATGGAAATCATGTCCACATCGACACCACAGTCCTCCAAAAGGAATTCTTCTGAAAACAACATGTTCGGAAGGGAGGGATGAAAACATGGGAAAATGAACCTATAACAATTGAAAATTTGGATTTGAATCTCATAGATTTCATTCCGTCAGTTTGAAAAAAAACGGGTGTTTCCCCACCAAATGGTATAATAGAAACCACCCCACAAAATGGTACCACATGAGTTGACTTGAAAAATATAATTCTCATTATATGAGGAATTGATCTTCTATTCCATTAATGTAATTCACTTAATTGGGAAATTATATACAGATAAATATGTCTATAAAATATATTTCCTTTCATATGTTTAGGGAATAATGGGAAGAGGACATAGGTGTTAAGGATACTAGAGTAGACACAATCATATCAGAAATCAATACTCTATCCACATATCCAATCGAATCGTCAATGCAACTGAAACTCTTGGGAGAGTCTTCCAGTGAGTCTAACAGGAGTAGTATAGTTCCCCCACATATGCTAGGTATTTACCTAACATGATCATCCTGGAAGACCGACTCGATGAGATTCCATTTCCAAATCATCCTCGGGGCATAGGCATACCAAGTCTACCTAACCCACCATGAACAGGACCACCTTCAAATCATGTTCCATTGACCAATTTTCCTTTGTCGAGAAATTCATTCGATAAATAACCTAAAAAGAGAATCCCTATTCTAGGAAGATTATACCTCTATCATAAAAGTGTGGCATTATAATGAAATTGGATCTGTAGCTTGATAAGTTTTCGATTTGAAATGATTTGAGTCCATCAACAGACCTAAGAGAATCACTCATAAAGGATTTTTTAAAACCTCTAAAATTTTAAGCAGAACTTAATAATTTTGAAATATATCATGTAGATATATATCCTATAAAATTTCACATGATATTCAATTTAATTTATAAGGAAAAATATTTTGTTATAGATGGACAGATCGGACCCTTGAATATATCTGGTATAGTTGATGACATTGATATTATATGGTCTTTCTTAGAAAATAGATCCGGTGTCAACCTCATTATAGTAAAAACACTTTGCTGAGTAGCTTACATCAAAGGCCACATTTCCCCCTCCACAATAATTCTACAAGTTTATGAAAAGAGGAGGAAAATTATTCTTGGTACAATCATGCTCCGGTCCGATTTCAGGGACTGTAACACCTGAGACTTTTATGTTATATAAATCATCAAAGGGATCTTTTTCTACACAACACTTGCTTGGCTTGCTTTACACGCAATCGTGACCTTCCTCGATAGCTTGCGTCGTACGCAATACCGAGTTTCACTAAACAACAATATGCTATTAAAACTAGCCGTTATGAATAGTAATAACCACTTTTTGAAATTTTATAAATTTTATTTTTCAAAATGGACTTCATTTTTGGACTCAGAATATCGAAATTAGCCTAGGGTGAAATTTTGGTATTTTTCTGAAAACTTTCAATTTTTGATGAATCGTGAAACCACTAAGTGGTAGGTTAAAAACTGAATTTTGCATAAAACTTAATTTTACCACTTCTGTGAATAGAATTTCGAAAATCCGACAGACACGGTTGATATCAGTATGTAAAATGTGGTTCAATGAGATAAAAATAATTTTTTGGTGAATAGTAACTTTTTACCTTTTTTTACCGCGGTTAATAGTAAATAGGGTAACTAAGGGTAAATATGATATTAATATTACCCTAAAACATGTCCTAATTCTATTGGACAAGTTTAATTCGACCAAAAACAAACTTAGAAATAAAATATGACCATTTAGGCCCACTTGGATTAGATTAGGACATTTATTATTAATTTATTTAAAGAAGGGTTAAAATAGTTAAAATCAAAGTTTAATAAGTAAATAATTTTTAATATGGGGTTATACATAAGATAAATTCGATTGTAAATATTAATTAGAAAGCTAAAAAGATTTCCTACATGATGGTATTTTATTTGTAATTTTTAGACATTATATAATTTAATTTATTTATGACACAATGATGATGCAGTAATTATCTTATTAATGAAATATTGACATAATTGATGTTATAAACACAAAAATAAATATAATTTGAGACTTTTTATGAATTCCACTAATTTTCTAGGTTACTATGATATATTAGTGTTGATGTAATCAACTTGGTTCGAACATATAATTCTGTTATGACTTTCACAAAAATCATATATCAAATAGTGTCAAAATTGACACAAAATAGTTTTTAAATAAAATATTATATTATTAATTGTTATTTTATTCCTAAAAATCTAAGGTTCGGAAAAATGACTTAGATAAGGATATATATATTAATAATAAACAATTTGGGGTTCGTTTGGCATGTTATAGTAAGTGTATTAACCATATAGTGAAAGAAAACAAAAAGACACGGTAAAAGTTAAATTAATTAACTTAGAGTTAAATCTAATTGATAAGGTTAAAATAATACCCTAAACTTGTCTAAATCCTATTGGTTGATAGGATTTCTACCCATCCCCACTTTAGCTTCGAAATAAGACCCTTTGGAACCATTATAAACCGATTTTGACTTTAATATAAAATAATATTTTGAGATATTCCTAAGGTGCCCCTCTCCTCCCTTATAAAAGGGCACCTCCTCCCCCTCCTCCTCACACCAATTTGAGCACTCAAGCTCGGCCAACCCCTGCCATTTTCTCATCTACACTTCCCTAGAATAATCCTAGAGGTCCTGGTCTTCTTCAAAGACCAATCTTAGTTCCCTTAGTGAAGGATTCAAAGAGGTGTTCCAAAGAAGAGGTAATATCCATTACCGATCTTTTCAATTTCTTTCTTCTTCAACTTCTTCTCCTTTAGTTGTTTCATGATAAAGTAATAACATCAGTATTACTTACATACTGATATGTTATTATAAATATGAAACAACCCTAATTCACCTTCTATCCATCCTACGGAAAAATAAAATCACCGCGCGTGCGTACGTACGGAATACCGTCTCCACGCCGTGGTGTAATCTATTTTTCCACCATCACCTTACAAGGATGGGTATAATGGTGTAATGAGTAACTATATATGATTATTATGAAGTAATATTGATACTGAAATAATATATATATATACTCCAATACAATTCCACGATCATAGGAACGATATCATCAGTCGTGCGTACGTACGGAATACCGTCTCCACGATGTGATGCGACTCGTTCTACATGATCTTCATTTCATAATGATTATATAAATGAATTGAATGAATAAATATGATATATGTTACACTAATACCATTCTGGATATAAGGAATATATAACCTTAAAAGAAGAATAAGAATGTATTCAGCAAAACACGCATAAGAACAAAAGGCAATAAAGACCCGAGTAACAAGTAACCATGAAATATTACTATCAAAAAGCTAAGAATATGAACATATATGATATCATATAAATATGTATGATTCTGGAATAAGTCAATAACATTATTTAAACCATTATACAGGAGCTTCGGACACGTACAAAGCTAATCGGACCTAAGGTAAGGGAAATATCACAATCTCATTTTTATCCGAGATTGTTTATTCGTAAGTATTTACTGGGGTGTATTTTATCATCCACATCCATGTTTCATCAATATGTAATATTATTTCCATCCAACTACAATTGTTTAAATCCATTTTTACCCTTCGGTGAGTTTTTAGTAATATCTATGAAAGGAATCTTTTGTCGTACGAGGTACTTTTTGACTTTTCCGACAAAAGTACGAAGAATGTTTTTTTAACTTATACAGAATGAATGGATTTTTAAAACATTATTTCCAAGAATCTTCCTTTACAAGTTCTCAAGTTTATTTTTAATCAACTTCTTTTATTTTAAAGTTATATGACATGTTATGAAAGGAAAAATGTTTTTGAAGAAGAAAGGATATTTTCCTCAAGAATGGAGTTCAAGTGTTTTATCAAAATTATCTTCCATCTAAGATAATAAAGGGTTCTGTTTTTATCCCTATTATTACATTGATTTGATCATGTTGTGATGGAATTATTTTTATAAATTCCTTTATCTTATATGAATTGATTTATGATGTCATGATGTTTCAAGAATCCCATTTTTGTTACATGTGTTATGCGATGATGTATGTTTTATGATTATGTGGCACACATAAGAAAGGATTCATTATAAGATGGGTGGGACCTATATATCCCTCCAATGCATTGGGTAATGATTTTATATCTCATGAGATAGACATGGCTGGAACGGAAGGTTATTTCGGTTCAGTGATACAGGACTGAAACGAGGAGTGAACTCGGTTCAGAAAGGGACTTTGTCCACTAAGATAGTCTTGGCAATGAGTCATGACTAACAAGAAATTATTTTCCATGATTATGTGCGCATGCCACAAAGTTTCAAGTTTTATGTTATGATTATGGGGATCTTATTTTCACTTCTATGATTTATTCCATGTTATGATATTACGATCTCTTTTGCAGGTTTTGATTTTCAAAAAGATATGATATGATTTTTATTTCCTTTATTTGACCTTGCTGAGCATTTGAGCTCACCTTTTTATGTTTTCTTCTCCCCAGGTCAGGAAGATGGATATTAAATAGAATATGCTAAAAGGGACACTAGATATGATGAAATAAATGGGAGACACTGTAGAATATTTATGAACCAGTTGTTTATGTTTCCCAGTTTCTAAAGACACTATACCTATACGGTCCTTTGTGGTTTTGTCATATGTTGTAATAAGTGTGCTTCAATTTTGAAGTATTAATAATGTATGTAATGTATGGGTCGTTATAGTTGGTATCAGAGGAAAGGTATAGTCAACCTTTGGAAACTAGGATGTGAAAGCCTTAGTAAGAACCCTAAGGATAAGTCTAAGCATAGAACACAATCTTAGTGTTTTAGAAATGGCATTGAATAACCTAGGATAAGACCTTAAGCATGAAAATTTTATTCTTGAATTATGTGGTTTCCTATTATAATTAGTGTTGCTCACACTATTCTTCTTGGTTTTTGTCAATGGCTGGAACCCGAAGGAACCGTGTTAATGCGGAATGCGATGGGCAATGCAATGATTGTCCCCCTGAGCAACCAAACGATATGGGAGCTGGAATGCAAAATCTTGTAGCCATGCTCACACAACTTTCTCAAGCTATGAATCATGCAGGATTTCCAAACGAGAAAAGGAGGGAGCAACATTCTGTTGAATCCTTCATGAGGCAGCGTCCACCTTCTTTCAGCGGGTCTAATGATCCATTAGTTGCTGAACAATGGATTAGTACTACTGAAAAGATATTTTCAGTTCTTCAATGTTCTGAGCATGATAAAGTAATCCTAGCAGTGTATCGTTTGGAAGGAGATGCGGATCAATGGTGGAATCTTGTTAAGAATACGAGGCAAAGGGATGAAATTGAGTCTATGGAATGGGAAGAGTTCAAGAACTTATTTTTCAATAAGTACTTCCCTCGTATTCTCCGAACAAAGATGGAGAAAGAGTTTCTTGAACTGAAGCAAAGGGATGATGAATCTGTTGGTACCTATGAAGCAAATTTTACAAGACTTGCAAGGTACGCTTCTGGTATTATTATCCAACCTGAGAGTAAGATCGATCGATTCTTTAGTGGCTTAAAACCAAGTCTTCGAAGGGCGTTAGCCATAAGAGACTTCAATAGCTATGAGGAAATCGTTCGATGTGCTCTCAAAGTCGAGATGGAGATTGGAGTAACCCATCAGTCACATGGGTTTGATAAGAAGAGGAAGATGGAATTCAAAGGAAACTCTAAAGAGCACACTGAAAAGAAGATGAACTTTCCCTTATGCTCAAAGTGTGGAAAGAAACATGGAGGTAGTTGTCTTAAAGGGACAAGTAAATGTTTTAAATGTGGAAAAGAAGGTCATCGAGCATTTGAATGCCGTGATAATGGGAAGAAGATGTCTAATGACGCAAACAAAGGAAGGGATACACAGAATGAACCTACTACACTTCAATGTTTCAAGTGCAAGGAGATGGGGCATTATGCCAATCAATGCCCAAATCCAAGGGTTGATGATGATGGTCGACGTCAACAAAATTTTAAGGCTAAAGACAAAGGAAAGTCACATGCAATTTCTATCAGCGATGTGGAGTACGATAATGATGTGGTGAAAGGTACACTTACCATCCACTCTAAAGTAGCAAATGTTTTATTTGATTCTGGATCCACCCACTCTTTTATTTCTGAAGACTTTTCTAAGGGTATCACCGTATTACCTCAACAATTAGATGTTGAGTTAGCTGTGACAACACCTAATGGCACATCAATCACATCAAAAGTTTATAATTCTTCTCCGATCGAAGTTTGTGGGAAAGTGCTTCCTGCAAATCTTGTGATCCTTCCTTTAGGGGAATTTGATGTGATTCTTGGCATGGATTGGCTTTCTCTACATGGAGCTCATATCGATTGCCAAAGAAGGGAAGTCACATTTCATATTCTAGATCAATCTACGATCGTCTATCAACGCAAGGATGAACAAAACCTTCCAGTGGAAATTTCTTCCATCTTATGGGTATTGATTCCACTAAATGAAGGTTATTTATCTCAAATGGTTGGTGAGAAACTCACGATTAAGAATATGCCCATTGTACGGGAGTTTGATGATGTCTTTCCGGAGGAATTGCCGGGTCTTCCACCAAATCTTGAAGTTGATTTTTCAATAGAACTCGTACCGGGTGCTTTGCCTATTTCAAAGACACCTTATAGAATGGCCCCAATTGAGTTGCAGGAATTGAAGAAGCAACTCCAAGAGAATCTTGATAAGGGATTCATACGCCCTAGTGCGTCACCTTGGGGAGCACCTGTTCTATTTGTTAAGAAGAAAGATGGATCAATGAGACTCTGCATTGATTATCGAGAACTTAACAAGATCACTATCAAGAAAAAATATCCTCTCCCACACATTGATGACTTATTTGACCAACTACGCGGAGCTCAATACTTTTCCAAGATTGATCTTCGTTCAGGGTATCATCAATTAAGGGTCAAAAGGGAGGATATACCAAATACGGCTTTCCGTACAAGGTATGGACACTATGAATTTATAGTGATGCCATTTGGTCTTACTAATGCCCCTTCTATCTTCATGGATCTAATGAATAGAGTCTTTAGAGACTATCTTGATCAATTTGTGGTAGTCTTTATAGACGATATTATTGTCTATTCAAAGAGCAAGGAAGAGCATGAAGATCACTTGAGAATTATATTGAAGACCCTGAGAAAGGAGAAGCTTTATGCCAAATTTACCAAGTGTGAATTTTGGCTTCAAAAAGTTGCGTTTTTGGGTTATATAATCTCAAAATAGGGGATATCTGTGGATCCAACAAAAACAGAGGTTATCGAAAGATGGTCAAGACCAACAACAGTAACTGAGATCCGAAGTTTTCTTGGTTTGGCTGGATATTATCGACGTTTTGTAAAAGATTTTTCACGATTATCTAATCAAATCACCAAGTTGACTCGGAAGGGAGTTAAGTTTGTCTGGATAAAGGAATGTGAAGAGAATTTCAAGGAGTTGAAAAGAAGGTTATCCAGTGCACCTGTGCTCACACTTCCTTGTAGTGGAGAAAGGTTTGTGATCTACAGTGATGCATCCAAGAAGGGATTGGGGTGTGTTCTTATGCAAAATGATATGGTGATAGCTTATGCCTCACGACAGTTGAAAATCCACGAGCAAAATTACCCAACACATGATTTGGAGGGCTGCGGTAATCTTTGCATTAAAGATTTGGAGGCATTACCTTTATGGTGAAAAGTGTGATATTTATACTGATCATAAAAGTTTAAAGTATATTTTCACACAAAAGGAGTTGAATATGCGTCAAAGAAGATGGTTGGAGCTGATTAAGGATTATGACTGCTCAATCCATTACCACCCTGGGAAAGAAAACAAGGTGGCAGATGCATTAAGTCGACAAGACCATGCTAGTTTATCCATGATGAGGATCACAAAAGATCCAATATTTATGGATTTACAAAGGATGGATCTTGGAATTATAATGGAAGGGGAAAAATCTTATCTTTCTCAAATGAATGTTCAACCATCTATACATGTGAAGATTAAAGAGGCACAGAAAGAAGATGTCGAGTTACAAAAGAAGGTGAGAAATGTTCCTGAATTCAACCTTGATTGTGATGGGATAATAAAGTTCAGGAATCGGGTTTGCGTTCCTCCCATCCCCGAATTAAAGAAAGAGCTGCTGGATGAGGCTCATAGTTCTTAATTCTCTATTCATCCTGGAAGCACGAAGATGTATAGGGACCTGAAAGAGTACTTCTGGTGGGATGGCATGAAAAGAGATGTTTCTGAATATGTCTCTCGATGCTTGGTTTGTCAACAAGTTAAAGCTGAGAGACATAAGTCTAAGGGGATGTTACAACCATTACCCATACCCGAATGGAAATGGGAAAACATCACTATGGACTTTGTCACAGGACTTCCTAAAACATCCAAAGGCAATAATGCTATCTGGGTCATAGTTGATCGTCTTACAAAGTCTGCACACTTCATTGCTATTAGAGAGGATTTCTCTCTAGATCAGCTTGCCAGGATATATGTAAAGGAAGTGGTAAGATTGCATGGAGTACCACTTTCTATTATATCTGATCGGGATCCGAGATTTACCTCGAAGTTCTGGCGAAGTCTTCAGCATACTCTGGATACAGAGTTGAGTTTCAGCACTGCTTATCATCCCCAGACAGACGGTCAGTCTGAGAGAACAATTCAAACCCTAGAAGATATGTTGAGAGCTTGTTCTATGGATTTCAAAGGAGGTTGGGATCAACACCTACCTTTGGTGGAATTTTCTTATAATAATAGCTTTCACTCCAGTATTCAGATGGCTCCTTATGAAGCTCTCTATGGAAAGAAATGCAGGACTCCAACTTGCTGGGATGAAGTTGGGGAAAGAAAGCTATTAGGACCTGATCTCGTTGATGAAATGGCAGAAAAGGTCAGATCTATTCAACAACACATAAGAGCAGCTCAGAGTCGACAGAAAAGTTATGCCGACAACCGAAGAAAAGACCTAGAGTTTGAAGTGGGTGAAAAAGTGTTCTTACGAATATCTCCCTGGAAGAGGGTTATGAGATTTGGAAAGAAGGGGAAGTTGAGCCCTCGATATATCGGTCCTTTCGAAATACTGGATCGTGTTGGGAAGGTAGCTTACCGATTGGCGCTTCCACCGAATCTCTCTCAAGTTCACGATGTGTTCCATGTATCTCTCCTGAGAAAGTACATACCAGATCCTTCACATGTACTCAGCTCAGAAGTTGTACCGCTGGAGCAAGATCTTTCTTATGAAGAACAGCTGATAGAGATTCTGGATCGTAGCGAAAAAGTCCTACGAAACAAGACCACTCGCTTGGTGAAAGTTTTATGGAGGAACCACCAATTTGAAGAAGCTACATGGGAGCTTGAGGATATGATGAGGGAGAAGTATCCTCATCTGTTTGTTGCAAAGTGACGAATTTCGAGGGCGAAATTCTTTTTAAGGGGGGTAGAATGTAACACCCGAGACTTTTATGTTATATAAATCATCAAAGGGATCTTTTTCTACACAACACTTGCTTGGCTTGCTTTACACGCAATCGCGACCTTCCTCGATAGCTTGCGTCGTACGCAATACCGAGTTTCACTAAACAACAATATGCTATTAAAACTAGCCGTTATGAATAGTAATAACCACTTTTTGAAATTTTATAAATTTTATTTTTCAAAATGGACTTCATTTTTGGACTCAGAATATCGAAATTAGCCTAGGGTGAAATTTTGGTATTTTTCTGAAAACTTTCAATTTTTGATGAATAGAGAAACCACTAAGTGGTAGGTTAAAAACTGAATTTTGCATAAAACTTAATTTTACCGCTTCTGTGAATATAATTTCGAAAATCCGACAGACACGGTTGATATCAGTATGTAAAATGTGGTTCAATGAGATAAAAATAATTTTTTGGTGAATAGTAACTTTTTACCTTTTTTTACCGCGGTTAATAGTAAATAGGGTAACTAAGGGTAAATATGATATTAATATTACCCTAACACATGTCCTAATTCTATTGGACAAGTGTAATTCGACCAAAAACAAACTTAGGAATAAAATATGACCATTTAGGCCCACTTGGATTAGATTAGGACATTTATTATTAATTTATTTAAAGAAGGGTTAAAATAGTTAAAATCAAAGTTTAATAAGTAAATCATTTTTAATATGGGGTTATACATAAGATAAATTAGATTGTAAATATTCATTAGAAATCTAAAAAGATTTCATACATGATGGTATTTTATTTGTAATTTTTAGACATTATATAATTTAATTTATTTATGACACAATGATGATGCAGTAATTATCTTATTAATGAAATATTGACATAATTGATGTTATAAACACAAAAATAAATATAATTTGAGACTTTTTATGAATTCCACTAATTTTCTAGGTTACTATGATATATTAGTGTTGATTTAATCAACTTGGTTCGAACATATAATTCTGTTATGACTTTCACAAAAATCATATATCAAATAGTGTCAAAATTGACACAAAATAGTTTTTAAATCAAATATTATATTATTAATTGTTATTGTATTCTTAAAAATCTAAGGTTCGGCCAAATGACTTAGATAAGGATATATATATTAATAATAAACAATTTGGGGTTCGTTTTGCATGTTATAGTAAGTGTATTAACCATATAGTGAAAGAAAACAAAAAGACACGGTAAAAGTTAAATTAATTAACTTAGAGTTAAATCTAATTGATAAGGTTAAAATAATACCCTAAACTTGTCTAAATCCTATTGGTTGATAGGATTTCGACCCATCCCCACTTTATCTTCGAAATAAGACCCTTTGGAACCATTATAAACCGATTTTGACTTTAATATAAAATAATATTTTGAGATATTCCTAAGGTGCCCCTCTCCTCCCTTATAAAAGGGCACCTCCTCCCCCTCCTCCTCACACCAATTTGAGCACTCAAGCTAGGAAAACCCCTGCCATTTTCTCCTCTCCACTTCCCTAGAATAATCCTAGAGGTCCTGGTCTTCTTCAAAGACCAATCTTAGTTCCCTTAGTGAAGGATTCAAAGAGGTGTTCCAAAGAAGAGGTAATATCCATTACCGATCTTTTCAATTTCTTTCTTCTTCAACTTCTTCTCCTTTAGTTGTTTCATGATAAAGTAATAACATAAGTATTACTTACATACTGATATGTTATTATAAATATGAAACAACCCTAATTCACCTTCTATCCATCCTACGGAAAAATAAAATCACCGCGCGTGCGTACGTACGGAATACCGTCTCCACGCCGTGGTGTAATCTATTTTTCCACCATCACCTTACAAGGATGGGTATAATGGTGTAATGAGTAACTATATATGATTATTATGAAGTAATATTGATACTGAAATAATATATATATATACTCCAATAAAATTCCACGATCATAGGAACGATATCATCACTCGTGCGTACGTACGGAATACCGTCTCCACGATGTGATGCGACTCGTTCTACATGATCTTCATTTCATAATGATTATATAAATGAATTGAATGAATAAATATGATATATGTTACACTAATACCATTCTGGATATAAGGAATCTATAACCTTAAAAGAAGAATAAGAATGTATTCAGCAAAACACGCATAAGAACAAAAGGCAATAAAGACCCGAGTAACAAGTAACCATGAAATATTACTATCAAAAAGCTAAGAATATGAACATATATGATATCATATAAATATGTATGATTCTGGAATAAGTCAATAACATTATTTAAACCATTATACAGGAGCTTCGGACACGTACAAAGCTAATCGGACCTAAGGTAAGGGAAATATCACAATCTCATTTTTATCCGAGATTGTTTATTCGTAAGTATTTACTGGGGTGTATTTTATCATCCACATCCATGTTTCATCAATATGTAATATTATTTCCATCCACCTACAATTGTTTAAATCCATTTTTACCCTTTGGTGAGTTTTTAGTAATATCTATGAAAGGAATCTTTTGTCGTATGAGGTACTTTTTGACTTTTCCGACAAAAGTACGAAGAATGTTTTTTTTAACTTATACGGCATGAATGGATTTTTAAAACATTATTTCCAAGAAGATTCCTTTACAAGTTCTCAAGTTTATTTTTAATCAACTTCTTTTATTTTAAAGTTATATGACATGTTATGAAAGGAAAAATGTTTTTGAAGAAGAAAGGATATTTTCCTCAAGAATGGAGTTCAAGTGTTTTATCAAAATTATCTTCCATCTAAGATAATAAAGGGTTATGTTTTTATCCCTATTATTACATTGATTTGATCATGTTGTGATGGAATTATTTTTATGAATTCCTTTATCTTATATGAATTGATTTATGATGTCATGATGTTTCAAGAATCCCATTTTTGTTACATGTGTTATGCGATGATGTATGTTTTATGATTATGTGGCACACATAAGAAAGGATTAATTATAAGATGGGTGGGACCTATATCTCCCTCCAATGCATTGGGTAATGATTTTATATCTCATGAGATAGACATGGCTGGAACGGAAGGTTATTTCGGTTCAGTGATACAGGACTGAAACGAGGAGTGAACTCGGTTCAGAAAGGGACTTTGTCCACTAAGATAGTCTTGGAAATGAGTCATGACTAACAAGAAATGATTTTCCATGATTATGTGTGCATGCCACAAAGTTTCAAGTTTTATGTTATGATTATGGGGATCTCATTTTCACTTCTATGATTTATTCCATGTTAAGATATTATGATCTCTTTTGCAGGTTTTGATTTTCAAAAAGATATGATATGATTTTTATTTCCTTTATTTTCCCTTGCTGAGAATTTGAGCTCACCTTTTTATGTTTTCTTCTCCCCAGGTCAGGAAGATGGATATTAAGTAGAATATGCTAAAAGGGACACTAGATATGATGAAATAAATGGGAGACACTGTAGAATATTTATGAACCAGTTGTTTATGTTTCCCAGTTTCTAAAGACACTATACCTATACGGTCCTTTGTGGTTTTGTCATATGTTGTAATAAGTGTGCTTCAATTTTGAAGTATTAATAATGTATGTAAAGTATGGGTCGTTATAGGGACCGTGTATCTGACATAGAAATTCTGGTTGTCTGGTAAAACATTACTTTCTACATTCTACTGGGAATGACATGGAATAAGCATGTTTAAATCCCCTCACCATACCACCAATAAATCAAATATTTCATTAATATTCAAATTGGGATGTATTATAGTGACAAGGACCCATTTTAATCTTTGGAAACTCAGTATATTGATGTACTATTCTATCATATTGAAGGAAACCAATCCATGACCAATGGTTTTATATAGAACACTTCCCCAAATAGTCTAGAAATAACTATGTACAATCCCATCAATAAATTAAGTGAAGAATATATGATATATGTCAATCATATCTATGTTATGGTCCCAAATTCAGGTAAATAATCAACAACCTTGAGGATATCAGTCATCAAAATTGATCCCAAATACATTGAAAAGGTTAATGACTCTGCATATTATGGTAAAATATTGGATGAACACTCCCTCATTATGTCCCATAAACTTCAATAGAATCATTCCTCATCAAATGAGTCTTCATACGTTTTCATTTCACTAATAGAGGACAAATAAATTCTTTATATATCCCTCACTCCATCCCTTCTGGAGCTTCAAAGATACACCCACATCATTAGTCAGTTCACGAGAAGCTACTTCATCTTTCGGATTGCAAAATATTGAATCCTCTCCTAGCTCTGAGAAATTTCCTTTTTCGCCTAATCCCCCTAAGAGTAAGACATATGAAGTAGAGTAATAGGAATATGAATATGGGAGGACCTTAGGGATTAGCCTCCAACATTCAAGAAAGGTGTCTCTACCCCCATTGATGAACATAGAGAAACAAATTTGGGTGATAGAGGAAGACCAATGGACCACTTTTATAATTGCAGTAATGTATTCTGAATAAAAAGTCGTGTAAACCAAATTTATAAAGTATAGTTTAGATTTTTTTACTTTCATTACACAGAAACATTATTTCTTGATCCTAGGGTGGCCACTCACCACCTGGGTTTCCAGAAATCCACTGAGGATTCAAATTGGAAGTTAGAAAGAAACACCGAGACCACACCAAAAAAATTGAGGGTGAATTTTACAAGATCAGTAGGTCCAATTTCATTTGAGAAGACCATTATCTAAAATTTATATCCAATATATTTCCATTAAAGAATAATAATAGGAAAATTAGTGTATGTATTGTCTTTAGATATATCAATAGAAACTATCTAAAAGATGGTTCTCCAATCCTTTTCCTAGAACTATTGATTGATAAAATAGATTGATAAAAATCATTCTCCTTAATGGATCAATATTATGGGTATAATAAAATATTAATGGACTAATAATATAAACAAGAAACCACATTAAATTACCCATAGGGATTATTTTTCTATAGGGTAATTCCATCTGGATTGAATAATTTTGGTTTTATATATCAATGTGTCATTCATCACATCTTTAAACCCATATAGGGTAGGTCTTTGGAATATTATGTCAAAGATCTTGTGGTTAGGTCTCAACAATTTTCAAACCACTTGGATGATATCGATACCACAATCAATAAAATATGAAAACATATCCTGAAGATGAACCTCTTGAAATGTTCTTTTAGGGTTACCTCGGGGAAATTTCTCAGCTTCATCGTAAGTCATCATGACATCAAAGTTGTACCTGATAAGAAAAAAAGAAATCATCAATATGTCACAACCATAAAAACTCAAAGAGTTAAGGGTTTTATAGGGAAACATGGTCTATATTTGGTTCTTTATGTCAAACCTTGTAGGAAAGTGTTTTCCCTTCACAGGTTTGATGAAGAATTGGGTCACATATTTGTAGACCGATGACTGTAAGGAATCATTTGATAAAATCAATAAATATCTCTAGATTTCAACAGAGTTAATTCCACTTGTTTGGGGGAAACATCACATTATATATGTGATATCCCAAGAATTATCATTGGGTAATTTCATTGCACAAAATAATGATTTAGGTAATGAAAAAATTATTCATTATCTCACTAGAACCATGCCCGACACTGAGATTCATTATTCTGATTTCGAGAAGAGTTTCCCAACATTAATATTCATGGTTCAGGAAATCATGCACTACTTGAACCACCATTAGGTATATCTGGTCTCTCACAAATCTTTCTAAAATATATCCTTAGTCAAAATATGTTTACAGGATATTTGGAAATGTGGGAAGTTATCCTGCAACATTCTGACATTTATTTCGTGCCAAAAAAACTATTAAAGGCAAGGATTTGGCATATTTTCTTACAGAACATCCCAATATAAAAACAACATTTTTAATACTAAATTTATGGATGATGTTATCTTCTCTATTCAATACAATCCACATACATGTGAAATATATTTTTAAGGAACTTTTAGAAGCCCAACATGGAAGAGAATTGAAGACCCCAATATCAAAAAGGTTGGATTTGGATTCATTATCATATCTCCAGTAAATCCAGTCTTTGATTATTTCTTCTTGTTTTTAGAGGGTTGTTCAAACAAAGTTGTGGAATATCAAGCCCTTATATTAGGGATAGGAATAACCCTTCTAATTCCAGTGGAGCACTTTAAGGTGAAAAACAATTAATATTTTGTAACCAAGTAGATCAAATGAGATTATGCTATTATAAAAAAAATGCATAATCCCCCTATATGACTATGTCCTAGTACTAATGGTAGAGTTCTGCTCCTATCAAATATTAACTCACATCCAAATATCATATAATTCCTAGGAATATGAATTGGTGAATGCATCCATGGTTTTTGAAAATCCAAATCAGGATAAAATATCCATCAACATTTGACATTGTGGAATGGTATCAACTTTTGTTTGTGTAACCATAGAATAAATCAATGAGGTTAATTTCGTCCCTGAATTAGATGATCCTATAATAAGTTTGAGGACACCAATTTTTGACTACCTCTAAAATAGATTAATCTCATTGGACTGATCTAGAGATTAAAAAATCAAATTATTGGTGACAAAAATGTACACTTTATGATGGAACAATCACCAAAAACTCACATATAAATGAGGCTTTTATGGAGTCCTTCTTGGGATTAATGGTAGACAAGAGATTGATGTTGTAATAAAATAAGTTCATATTGAAGAATTTGGTGATCACCAGTAAGGGTTTAGGATTTATAATAATATTTTAAGTCTTGGATATTTCTAGCCTTCAATGAAAAAGGATTCCATAAATTTCACCAAGAAGTATCTTTCCATCCAAGTGCACACAAACTTCATCCATCAACCCTCAAAGTTTCTACACACATCCAAATACTCTTAGTCATTTTCCATATGGGGAATGGATATTATAGTGTCATATCCTCCAAATATTTCTTAGAAACAAAAATGCATCCTCACTAGAACCGACTTCTTCTCGAAATTGTCTAAGGTAATACCCCTCAAATAATTTGGGACCAAAATCATTGTCAACTTCATGAAATCAAAAATAATTACCAGATATGGTGTCCCTAATAAAATATTTATGTATAATGAATGCAATTCCTATTTTTTCAAGTTGGAGAAGTAGTATTAGGAGTATAATATCAAATCCAACCATTTATGTTGGAATCATATAGAAGCTAATGGATAGATACAGTCCTTCAACAAAACCCTATCAAATGTGTTCCATAAGATGGTGGATAGTGATAAAAATTATTTTCCTGAAAATTTCTCACATTCCTTGTGGCCCTACGAAACTACAACTCATACTACCTGATAGGTGACCCCGTATTCACTAATATTTGGAATAGAATTAGTTCTACCCATTGAGGTCCAAATTCTCTTGCTCAACATTTCCATATGTGATTAACTATCCATATATGATAAATCCAAATAATTATAGGATGAATTGGAATGAGTTTATGATAAAATACTACAAAACTTTCATCACTTGGAGGTTCACCCAAATTGGATAACACAAGATTTTGAAAACAAATTGTACCTTATCTCATTCCACCAAGGTGAACTGGTACTTTTGATACCCTGAGATGTTGTGAATTTTTTTTCAAACTAATTTAACATTTATGATATTTTGAAATTCACATAACACTAAAATTAGTTTATTTTATAATCAATTTGTTTTACTTCCATTATACACAACACTATGTTAATCATGAACTAAACACAACATAAATTTTAGCTTGGTCAACAAAAAACACCGAGGTTAGTCTGTGTTACACACAACATTGACTTTCCTTGATGTCTTGCGTAACACACTTGACAGAGTTTTACCAAAAAATAATATATTATAAAATTATTATTATTTAATATTATAAGATATAACCTAGCAGTTAAATTAGAGTTTATAAATATTATTAACTAATTAATGATAATATGTGGATTACATAAATATAAGATGAATTCATTTGTTATCAATAAATTATAAATGAATATGAAATTCTATTGAATATAAATGAAAATATTAAGATTTTATGGTCATAACGCTATTTTACCCAAATAAATGAAATTAAATAAAATTAGTGAGACATATTAATGTAATGGAATATTTCTTGTGTTCCTAAAAAAGATTCTATAGACATAAGATAAGAAAAAACCATGTTATATGCACAAAAACCTATATTGTTTTTAAAAGGTAGTTTTAATTCCTCTTAATTGAGAAACTATTTTAAATTCAATTTTTGGAATAATTATATATTTAATCGGTAAAAATAAAAATTATATTTGAAATTGAAACATAAAAGTTAGGTTTGGATAATTATTTGGAATTTTTATGCAAGGTTTCATTTTGTAATGAATAGTAAAAAAATACTAGATTTGAATTCAAAACTACTTTTTCGTTTAATTTTTTTATAAGGATAAATTATATTTTAATTTGGTTTAAATTTTTAATTAGATAATATATTTATTAATTAATTAAATTTAGGTAATTGAAACCATTTTCCCATTGAAATTGGATATAAAATCCTAGAAACATTTCATCATTTTACAATAAAAACCAGCAGTGTCGTCCCATCAAGAGGATTAATTCTAAATTAATTTCTACCACTCCTATTATTGGAATTTATAAAAATGGATTCCATATTATGAATCATAATAATCTATAATGTATCATAAGAAAAAATTATTTTTTGGTCAAAATTATAGGTGAATGTAATTAAAATTAATTACATCGGTTAAGGTAAAAGTATGCTTAACTATGGACTAAACATTCAATTTAATACCAAAAAAGACCTAAGAACTTGTACAATACCCATTTTATGGAAATTCCTCATCCATTAACCATCCATTATTCTATTTTTTTTGGTTCAGTATGAATTGTTTAGGTAAAAAAGTGGGTACACGTAACTTCTTTACAAAAATTCCAATTATGTCATTTTTATTCCCTAAAAAATGCCACCAAATATACCCTTTCTTCACACATCCAAAACAACTTAGGTTAGGAGAACCACTACCCAATATACTTACCATCATCCCTCCATTCCTCCTTGAAGGCTCACATTTGGCATAAAGTCTTTTGAATAAGATTTTTTTCACAAACCAAAAGGATTTACCCGATAAAGAGGTAACACCTTCTCTCTATCTCTATTCTTTTATTTTCTTTCTCCACTCCCTCCACTCTCTTTATTACCTGATTGTATAAAAATTCCTGTATCCAAAATAAAATAGGATATTTTTTTTTTATTTTTTTTCCTACTCTCACACACACCCCCATCTAATGGGTAATGAACATACTGTTTATGTCAACAGAAAACATCCACCTCACAAAACGATGATTGTTCAATTTTCCTTGCCTCCTCTCATGGTATAAATTATGACAGAAACTCTATTTATATATATTATATATGATATTTAATATTTATTTAATATTATTTATTCCTTTTCCAACGCATATATTTTTCCCTTCCATTTGGTGTAAATAAGAAATTTTCATTTGAGGAAGTGTACACTACCCCCCCAGAAAGCGATGTGAATCATTCACACAATACACGGAATGTATTGAGGTTAGGTTTATTGAACCTATATGATAAATATATAATTATAATTCTTCTATAATTATATTTTATAAAAATATACATATATTTCATTTTATTTTTTCTGTCAATACGACAATAGAAATGGAATCCTTGTTCATGCGTATGTACGGCTTACCATCCCCATGAGCGATGTCTTCCATTTCATACATATATATTCTATAGAATATTATAATAAAAATATAAGGTATATAAAAGATATGTATATCATGATTTAAATTCTACAATAATGATATAATTATAAGGACCAACGATATAACAAAATAAGACACATGCGAAGAACAAAGAGAATATTATCCGAAGTGAAACTGTGACATAGGATGGTTAAAAAGTGGGTAATATAAGGTCATAATCAAACCATATATGTTATTATATATACTAATATGTTTATTTTCAATATTTATATTAAAATTACATTTATTATATGGGTTGATTTAATGTGTATGATTAGATTTAATACATATGGTAAGGGGATTTCATCTCACTTTTTATTTCCTTAAGATACCTGCTATGTTTGACACTCTTTCCTTTTTGTGGGGTATGTACTTACCATTTTTGTATTATATTTATATTATACATTAATTTATGGGTATTCACATATACATTTTATGATATTTATTTCAATTGTATTATGCTTCAAAAGTTACCAATTTGGTGAAATAGTTTTCTCTCAATTTTTCTTTCTTAGAGACTCATGTTTTGTTATGCCCCTAAATTGTCATTAGAGGTGTATATACTTACATTTTGCATGTTGTATCTTTAAATTTATTTATTTTAGGATATTTTAAGTTTCATTTTGTCATATTTTCTTATATTGATAGTATGATCCCATGTAAAAAAGTTTTAAAAGTTTATTGAGACAATCCCATCGCTTTTCATGATTATTTATGTTTATGCTTCGTTTGATTAAATATTATGATCTATATCTGAAGAAATTTTAAAATTTTACTTATCCTATGGTTATTAATTATTTATTCATATATATTTACCATTTACCACAATCTTTCATACATAAGATTTTTAAGAATATTTTTTAAGAATGATTGACTTTACCCTCTCTTAGGTCAGAAATCTACATTCCTTCAAATCCATATTTTATAAAAAGTGTTTCCAAGAATATTTTACCATTATCCTTTAATACATAAATTAAATTTTACCATTTTTATCTTTTAACAATTTCTAAAAGGAATATTCTTGTTTATTTCTGAACACGGAATTTTTATAACCTTTTTATCATGAAAATATAACGTTTTTTCCATATACACCCTATATGAATTTACCTGATTTCATTTCATTGAAGATTTATTTTCATTTTTAGAAGGTTAATATTAAATAAAATTATTTAAAATTTAATTTTCAAGGATATTTTTTTCAAAATGATTTGAACCATCTTTTAAAAGATTTCAAGGAAATTTATTTTAAAAATGTTTTCAATCCTTATTTAAATGTCTTCAAAGTATTTTCAAATAAATGGTTTTTATAAAAATTTCAATATTATTTCATATGTTTTCAAGTAAAAAGGTTTTCAAAACATTTTAAACATTTAATTATATTTTTTCAAAGTTTTTTTAAAGAAAAATGTTTTTTAAATATTTTGATGCTTATTTTATATGTTTTAATGAAAAAAATGTTTTTAAAAATGATTTGAAGTCTTTGGTATAAGATTTAAATGTACTTTTTTAATAAAATAATTTTAAAATGGTTTCTATTTTAAAAATCATTTTTGAAATAAAAAATTATATTTTCCCCAATAAGTTCTTTTAAATGATATTTCAATATTATTTTCTATCTAAGATGACACTCACTCATGTTGTCCATTACCTTCTATGAAATTATATAAAGGTTAAATTCATATTATTTCTATAAATGGGTTCTTCTTAATGTTATGGAATTTATAAAACCAATTTTTATTTTACAGGGTATATTTTTATGACATCTATTCATCTTTCACATGTTATACTTTTGATTAAATGATTATGAAACCTGTATATTTTTTCACATGTTATGATATGTTTATATTTTTGTGATAACCATTTAATCTCATGGGTTAAGATATGATTGTTTAAGAGTTCGTGGCACATGTATATATGATTTCACTATGAGATAGGTGGGACCTATAACTACCTCCAATGCATTGGTTAATGAATTATATCTCATGTGATAGACTAATATGGTCTTGTAAATGAACCTTAATTACTAAGAGGGCCAAGGGAGTGGACCATGACTACCAAGATGGTATGAGGATTCAACTCAGGCTACTAGAAAGTCCTTGGGAGTGAACCATGACTACCAAGATTGTGTGAGGATTGAACTAATACTACAAATATGGTCGTGGGAGTGAACCATGACTACCAAGATATTATGGGGAGTGAACCCATACAAACAATATGGTCTAGGAAGTGATACCTTGGATACTACGGAAATCATATTATATACTTATGTGTCTAAAAAATTCCATGTTATATTCCTATGTAGTGAATTCATGACTTATTCTCTTAATTATAATAGGATTCATGTTATATGAATTCCTAATATTTATTATGATCTCTAATATGAAAGGTATGATCTTTATATGTTATTCTCAAGTTCCATACCCTTTTTTCATGTTATACTTACACATTTCCTTTATTTTCCCTTGTTGATAATTTGATATCACCCTTTCTTATGTTTCATTTCCCTAATTTATAAAGAATGGTTTTAGGTAGAATCATTAAAGGTGGAGATCTTTATGGGATATGTTGAAGATCTTTCACCATGATTTAATATCTTATTTACATGTTTCCAAAGTCACTAAATGATTATGGTCATCAGGCATGTATAATTGTAATGTATTGAATATTAATCTAAAATAGAGTAATGTCTATGTATGTTAATCCGGGGTGGCTATAACACTAGTCCTCAGGACTTCAATGATACTAGAGAAGAAGCCTCTAAAATATGATCCAAAATGGGACGGACCTTACACCATACACAAGGTCCACTCTAATGGTGTGTATTCAATGATCTTTATGGATGGGGAGCTTATTACGGACCCTAATAATGAAATATTTCTCATGAAATACTTCATGTGATAAATCCACCCTCATCCATTTTTCAAGATAAATATTTTCATCCCACCAATTTCCATGTTGTGTAATATTAAAAAGTAAAACAACATGGTCATATGTGAACAACATTAAAAGTATCACTATATTATTCTAGTCATATGACCTAAAACTAAAAAACATCATAGTCTTATCCATCATGAATTAAACTACATTGACTAACATTCTAGTCATAATATGTAAAATTTTATGAAAATTTCCTCACTATATGATTTAAAACTACATGGTCCAAATTCCTCTTTCATGACATAAAATTTTGTAACATTATTATCTATGTTTGAGAGGATTTTAATCATTAGTACTAGTCTCATACAACCCCTTTTTTAAAAAACTACATGTGGATTGATTCTTTCTATCATGGTTTTAAAATTGATTCTTAGAACTCTAATCCTAGGCCTATAAACAACATAAAAATATCCCCTCCATCTGTACGGTTCAGACCTTCACATGGAGCCTACATGAAAGAACTCTGGGTGGATTAATTCTTTCCTAAAATGGGATATGTAGTGATTATTAAACATTATATCCTAGGCCAATCACAAAAGAAAAGATAATACCCCTACTACAGGTAAAAAAATACCTATGTAGGGCATGTCTCACTCCACAACCAATGCTGGTAAAAATTCTCTATTTGTGCATGGACATATTCCTTCCGCACATCATACTCCTTATCTTGGGAAATTTTGGATCTCTGTAAAATTTCCTTGGGCATTGGTAGTAGGATTTAAGATTCCTGAGGACTCCTTTGTTTTGACTAAGCATTGATATGTCCAAATTTTTCTTTACATAAGTTTCCCAACAAAAGGGATTATCAACCAGTGGAACATTCATCCTCAAAAGATACCATTTATATCTATATAAGCATCAACAACATGATGTTGGTTACCAAAATTTCAAACCTTAGACCATGTTAATTCCTCATACTTATCTCATAACACTTCTACAGATCTGGGAATCCCCAATACCATGGTTTACAATTTCCTTCTTCATGTATGAACAATGTTGGGACATCTTGGGCCCCATGAGCCTCATATCCCTCATTGATTCCTTGAAATTTGGTATTGATGTATGACATAAAATTTAAAGAAACCATGTATTTCTAATGACAAGATATTAAAATATATGAAAAATCAACAACATAGGATGTTAAACTGTAGTATTACCCAACGTACCAAGCATAAGATGCTCTGGGAAACTAGCCTAGGAACCCTCATATCACAAATACAAGATGCCTCTCATGAGATGATTTTATAAATACTTTTATAGTATTTATAAGGCTTCATGTCTTCATTTTCACATCTAGTAACCTTTTTCCTCACCGCATGACACCAAACTGCATGGTTAATGTCCCTATTATATCGAATTAATGTTAAATAACTATGTATGGCCTGATTATTCCATTGATGATATCTGTAGTGATGCTCAGATCCTACATCCAATTTCATCCCCCACAAGGTCAAAATTCCCATATCCCTACTTTTAATATCCTTTTGGTGGTGGATGAAACCATTACAACTCCTCATTTCTCACACTAAGCATTTCTCTTATTGGTTAAAAAGTTCTGGTAAAGGATTACTCACATGATCAAGGAATTTTAGTTCATATCCATGTTACCATGGTCCTAGATAGATGACCTTAAAATCACTCCAGATGTCCTTACCACATGACTTTAAATTGCACTATTGATGTCTCCTGCATGACATGAAAAAATGAACTATGTATGCATTGAATCTCACTTTGACGAGATACATAATTATTCCTGGATCCTATATAATAATTTACTTGATATACTAGAAATGACCCCATTCTCCTATGTAAGAGTTAGATCTGCATAATAGGGTCCAATACAGGTTCTCACCCCATTAATGATATCATATTTTTAAAAAAATAAAAAATCCCTCTCTTCACAAAAGAATTAATTTAGTGTGGGTAATATTTCAAGAACTATGTGTTACTTGATTCTCTCTTTGACAATATATATAGAGAGGCCCATATCCTATGTATTAGTCCCAACCATATTTAAAATTTACCTTTTCTTGTATATGGGTAAGACCTGGATATGGAAACATCTCTACCCATTATTGTTTATTTTTTATATGAAATTCTCCTTCCCTATTTGGGAACTTTCCTTCCACAAACCAAACTATTGGTGAGGGTAAATCTAAATCCTCCATAAACATTATTTTTTCACTATTAATAGAATTTCTGATTCTAGAGATCTCCTTGATTTGATTGTTCATTGATATGCCACAAATTAGATTTTCATATTTCACCCACAAAAAGGTCATGTTAGTCATAGGATGACATTGTTTTGACTATGCATTGATACACCCCATTCTATATTTTCACAAGTCACCCATATAAAGGGAATGTCAAGTAGAGGAACATCCATCCATAAAAGAGACTTCTTATATCTCCATAATACAAAAACTAAATTATGTTGCAAACCACTTTTATACCAATTTCTATGTTAATTCCTTTCATACTTGTCTCATATCATTCCCTAGATCCAAAAGCCTCCAGATTATAGATTAAAACTTTCCCCCTTCATGATTCAAAATGATGGAACATTCTCATTCAGATCACCACAGAATGGTAAAATGATAATCTTTTTATAAAATCTAAATGGCCTTAAATTGTATCATTAAACATTCTTTACATATGATGTTAAAATGAAAATTTAGTATTCCAATCGCATGACACTAAACAGCATGATTGTTAACCCTTGTTAGGATGAATCCTTTCCCCTTGATGTCAGTCACCAACCCCATCACACCAACGAACTACATAAAACATGATACTCATTCTAACAATACATGGAGTAAGGACATGGTCTTCCATTCTATAAATAGTTTCCATAACATCCAAAACATGTGGGTTCCACCATTCATGGAAATAACCCCAATCTGGGCAGGATGATCTGGACTTCTCCCAGGACACCACCTTAGAAATATTATGATTGAAACACAATGTTCCCTCCTATACAGAATCCAAAATTTGTATTGGAGTGATTTCAGATTCATGGATAGTGCCAACACAAATTATCCCTTCATCCTCAGACACATTCACTTCAAAAACCACCCTCCATGGTGTTGATAACTCTAGATCTTTATAGACTCCATGACCATCGATAATATAATTTCACATATCTAAAGACACATTTTTTTATTATGCATTGATACACATAATTTGGATTGGCATCAATCACCCACAAAAAGATCTTATCCATCTGGGATATATTCATCCTTAGGAAAGACCTCTATTATCCCTGTAAGCCCCAAAGAAAACATTACTCTTGAAACCACCTTTCCAATATTGTCCATATCCATTACTTATATTCTTTTCTCACATCATGTTTTAGATCCAAAAATAAAAATATTATGACTTAAAATTTTTTTTTGTGTATCATAAGAATTTCAAAACATTTTTATCCAACAAGCCCGAATTGGGTCATCATTTCATATCTCAATGTCAAATATGTTCAACCTATAACACTAGTAACATTAGTCCAGATTAAAAGGCTCAAAACTTCCCAAGAATGGAGACATAGTAATCACCTTTTTAAAAACCTGAAAAATTGAATCTTAGGAAAGAGTTTAGTATCACATAACAATATGTGCACTCTACATGTCTTAGATAAATATTTTTTGGCCAACGAAAGGAAAGATTCATAAACCTAGTCAGGATAAAAACATAAAAATGGAATTCAAAGAAAAATAAAAATCTTACCCACTAAGACAATTTGATTTTTACATAGAAATAAATTAGGGTAATAACACAAAAATACACATGGGTTTTAGGGCACATCATGTGACTCTAATAGTAGTTGAACTTTACCCATTATGTCGAAAGACCTCAAAACAAATTTGAGCTCCTTCCCATCCTTGTTATTGTGATTACAACACATTGATGTGAATATTTTTAGCTAAACAATATTCTCTACTATTGTGTTATAATTATAGTGGAAAATATTGTTGAATACATAGATCATTTGGAAAAAAATCATTTTAATTTATATAGAAAAAATTAGAGGAAAATCTATAAAGTATGAGTCCAACGTTCATGTTAAAAAAAGTCCATCAGCATAACTCTTTAGTTTTTTTAGGGTGGGGGGTCTATAAACCCACATATATGGCCTATAAAATCTCTTATAGTCGAATAGGACTATTCTCTTCAACTAGGTAGATTTCCTCCACCATAGTCCCAATGGGGACCTCCCCCTCAGCTTGAACCATATCTGGTAGATGATGATGGTGTATGAACTCCCCTTATGAAAAATCCTTATCATGTTAGAGGTGTAAAATTTGAGAATATTTATTGTCAACCCTATACCTACACTCCATCAATTTCATGACATTATTGTTCTCTTCTAGGGATAGTATAGGTCAGAGGTCAGAGGTTCTGATTAGCATTTTGTCTTTGATGATGTGTTATTTCCTCTCATTCTCTGTCTCTTGTTGGAAAATGATTTCCTTCAGGGTTGTGTATACGATTTAGTAGTAAAATCCACCCTACCCCATCATAGTAAACAATTTAGGAATATGATACCTTATCAAAGGTAAATATTCTACTATTTTTGTTGAAATGATCACCCAAATATAGTTCCTTATGAGCCAACAAAGTGCTCAGAGAGTATCCTGAGCTTCTTGGATCAACATAAATATAGAAACAAGGGGATGGATATACTAAAGACTTAGTTTTCCTATGAAAGAGATATTAATTTTTACCTAGAGTTATGTTATCCTCTCCTTGTGTAGTCGATTTAATTGGGGAAAAGACTTCCCCTTTGGGTTAAGTTTCTTGGACTTTCTATTCTAAAATAAAAATGAAATTAATCATCAATATTGCAATATAGAGAGGAGATAGGAAAAAAGATAATCAAGGTAGTTGATGGAACTTACCAATTTATGGATCTTTTTATTTTTCGGACTCCTCCCTCGAACCATCGATCTCAAAACTATGAACTGGTATTTTCTGTTAAGGAACATTCCCCAGGTTTTTTTCAGGGATTGGGATGGAATTACCCTAAGAATGTCCCACACTAAGGACCTAAAATATTACTCTCACAAATGAAAACTAAGATAGAACTCAATGGTCTGGTCATGTATTTCCTTCGAGAATGTTTCTACAAAAATAGCTACACCAATCAAGGTCATTGATTTAAGGCATCAGATGTAAGAAGGTGATCTGTCGGTGAAAACAAAAAAAAATGAAAACAAAAATCAAACCAAATACTTATTAAAGTCCCCAAAAATTATAAAGGGGTCTTGGGATATAAATATATGGATCAATTGCATCATTTGTTTCATTATATATTACCTCAAGTCTCATAGAATCTCCATCGATAAGGGTGGCTAAAAGACTGGGCTCATACCCATATTGGATCCTCCATCAGCATCATCTAAAATCCTCTTAGTGGGAACAAACATTTTAGTCCCCACCTGATTAATATCAGCACCTTCACCTTCATTGGATAGTCTATGGTATATGTAAGCCCATTATATAGTGTTGATAGGACCAAATTTGGTTATTATAGGGTCCTCTAGTGTAATCGGTGGATATGAAATATCATAAAGAATAGAAGTCAGTAATAAATCATGATGCCTTATGATGTAGATTTGATATTACCAGGATTTTACTCCCTATCTACAATGATAGGGAAAGAGGTGGCCTCATCCCTTTATGTTTCTCCTATTGATGGAATAGAATTTCTAGCAAGATCTTACGCCTCATCTGGGATGTCCTCCTCAGTTCTCATAGGGTCTTATCTAATCTCATTGAGATAGGAGAGGGGAGTAGATCATGAATCCCATAAGTATGATTAAGAATTTATTCTGGAAAATCATGAAAAAATAGTGTTAGGAAAACTCACATTGACAAATGATGTGTTGGTCCAAGTGCTCCCCCTCTTTCATTCCTCTACTTTAGATGGTGGAAGGCTTGTACTTACTTCCCTAAATACAAATATTAGGTGGAAGTCCTGAATAATATTCTTAAATATCCTACTCCATATTCCTCTAACCTGAGGATAGCACCCACAATTCATGATTTCATTCCTCAACCCCCATTGGGGATCCCTTTGGGCCATATTTTTATGTTTATATCATAGAAAATTCTTCCTCTACCCACTTAAAATATGGGTTGCCATTTCCTCAGTAATTACCTTTTGGTTCAATTTTTTTTGGATAGGATGAACAAGGAAAAAGTATAAGGTAAAACATACATCCTAAGGCTTGATGAAGTCATCTGATTCATTAGTAGGTGGCTCATCAACACCATCAGTGTCCCCCCATTCCAACCTGTTATTTAACTTCTTTGAAGAGGGGAACTGGTCATTGGTGGAATAAATGAACAAACCCATCTTGTTGATATATATTCCTACCTCTATAGGTTTATCATCAAAATGGAGGTCAATTGGGGCTCAAACATCCCTAATATATGGAATATGAAACCCAACCATAAGAAGTGGCCACAAGTCATTGCAATCAAACGGTCTTCTCTACCATATTCAAAATTCCTATGTTTACAAAAAGTCTGAGTTTGTGCCGTCCTGTCATGAAATAGACTTGGAACTCCATAATTTTATGGGCTTCCCAGATCTCTCTATTGTAGACAAAGGGTGGGAAACTGAAGCCTAGGTTTCCTCCTGGTGATGGCGATTAGGCTTTCTATGATCAACCTCAGCTAGCATAACCCTTTTGACCCTATCAAGGTGACTAAACCTTTTGTGGGTTCATTTGGACGAGCTCACAGCCTCATCACTCTCACTCTCCGGAATGGGTGGAGCCTTTATACCATGATTTCATTTCCCTGTAGACATTATAGAACCAACTCGAGAAATTATAATTGTCAATTACCCTTGGGGATATGATGAAATCCAATCCTGAGCATACCAAGAGGTAAACCTAGTGGATTCAATTATTTATGGTAGATTAATTACAACTCCAGTAACCTCCACATCCTTTGATAATCTAGAGTTATCAAGACACCATTGGGTGCCTCTCTGATCAAATGTTTATAAGAGTGGATAAAATTATTTTCCATAGGCACATTAACTAGCAGGGAAATATATGTGAAGCATAGGTCTTACATAGAACCTCTCAATCACTTCAGGCCACTAGAATTCCATCCCTGAAGGTGATCACATAATACCTCAATTCATCCCCATATTTTTCATTGTTGGTTAACATCCTAGTGGTTGGATCCCCGTATGGAAGTAATTTGAACTCCATAAACAAATTCAGTCTCATTAAAGATTCCCCATGATTTTGGTACAATGGAAGGATGCTAGAAATAGTCTGAAAAAATGTTTGAAATCATAACTCCACAACTTTGATTCCATGGAACATGGTGTAATTGGTAAAATGTTTGACAATCCATCCCTGCAGTATTTGGAATGACCCTGAAATTATAAAAGGGTTCATCCTTGTGTGTATGTGAAACTAGAATAGGTATATCTTCTCCAATATAAGGGCATCCAACATTATATGATTTATGAAAGCTGGATTGTCCACTATAAAAAATTTTTCTAGCCTTATTCCTCCATTGTATTCACAAACTAGCAACATGTAGATTGTAAGACACATTTCTAAGAATCCTGAAAGATGTACCTTGGCGGGTACATTAGACTTGATTAAGTACACCCATCGGATGTACTCACCTTATTCCAATGTGGGAATGAATTTAGTAGGAATAACCCACTTCTCTATTTTCATTCACATTGTGGGAAATTTAAATATATGGACCTCCCCCTTGGGTTCTAAAAAAGCATTCATCCATGATTCAGAAAAAACATCAACCTTATGTGAGGATCTTCATTATTGATACCCTATCTATATTCAATAGCTCATGGGGTAGAACATGAATCCTTTATACATCATCCGAGGTGTATTTTAATGGGATAAACTCATAATAAATCTATCTAAAGATGGGAGCTCTAGAGATCTTACAAACATCCCATAAAATGATGCCAAAAATTCCATGAATCAGTTGTATGGAATTTGTGTGTGGGGTTCATTGGCTTAGAAGCTTGGGAATAATGTTTGAATTCATGTATACATACATCTGGGCCACCCAAACAACCTCATAGATACCTTCCACCTTCGTCTAGGTCATGAAATCAACATAGTTCTAGCACTCCCAATGCACCCACATATACTCGGGTCTAACACCCACTCCTGGATGGTGGTCCTAGTCTTCCCTCTATACTTTTGATTGATCTGTCCTGGAATCATAGAAAATTGATGAGTATAAATTTATCTTTCACTTAGGGGATATGCGGATTTAAATCTAGGGTAAAACAGTTTTTATTCATAATATATGCCATGGATGATGATCCCTTGTTGATATACACAACCTTGGATGAGATGTTAGTAGTGGAAAAGTTCTTGTATTCTTGGTATTAAGAAATTAGGATATAATTCTTCAACTTTAGAATGAAGATATCTTTGAGATGTATATAGTCATATAGTGGTAGATAATTACCCTCAAGATATTCATGATTATTCTTCTTCATGTGATTTTACATGTCCAAGAGATTATTTATATATATATGGTAATAATCTAGACCAATGAAATTTACCATCTATTTGATATGATTACCAACTTGTTCATCAGAAACTTTAATCTTATGTGCGTGCATTGGTAATATGCAAGGATGTATGGAGAAATTCATTAGAGACAAAATAAATGATTTTAAAAAGTTTATAAATTTATAAATATGGAAAATTCTTGCCCTCGCGTATGTCACTCACCCAGGTTACCACATACAAGTCACTCACCCAAGTGACATTCCATAGGTCACTCGCCCAAGTGACCTCACAAAATTCACTCACATATGTATATGTATCATGATAACAAGGTACTAATGGTTATTCATGAACAAAACTTCAGCAAATAGACTATCACTTTGAGGTCACTAGAATGATGATAATAATAGCATGAGGCTATATGAAGATTCCATGAGGTTATTGATGGAATTTATAGATGTACGGTCCCCTATATGATAAATGTTAAATAAATAGCCTCATGATCAACCTCTGTGACCCACCTACAAGGTCCTCTAGTGTGATTCACCTATATGGACCCCCATTTTACTTCTCCCATAAATGGAATTCAAGTTGTAATGTTTCTTAATCCTAAGTGTAAAGGTGAAATAACATGTAGAGGCCATCAAATGAAGGATCCATGAACATTATTTTTTCCTCTATGTTGGGATCAGACCCACTTCTTCTAATCAGATCAAATCATAGGGGTATTTTGTTCAAATTCATTTTAGTTGCATGAGAATGAGAATTTTTAAAGAATAATTATCAAGAAAAATGGGAGAGAGTGATGTTAAGGGTTACAAAATTTTCCAAGGAAATACCACACAGGTCCCAATCAGAAGCATCATGATGGGAAGACATGTATGTCAGTGTCATCATGCAGGTTCACCATGTGCACCATAATTATCCCGCATGATCAAGAATGGGTGTTCCCATAAGAACCACTCAGGTCACGCTCACACGATGACTAGTGTGGTAACCCTACGTGATCTACAGATAAGGTCGACCTGCATGGTCCACCTATGTGATGGTCAATGAGACACACCTATATAATCTACCACCTTCACATACGGTCTTAATAATCCCTATAAATTTGACCCTAGGGATCCTCATTTTAAATTAATGGAAAAAACAGAGAATCTGCAAAGATATACTTCTGACAGTCCTTCTCCCAGGCCCTCAGAACCTTTTAGGTAGAGATATATGCCTCAAAAGAATAGGGACTTATGATGGTAGTAGGATTAAAATTACATTAGAGTTTTAAAAAACATAAAAACCTACATGATCCACCTACCCTATTTCAAGAATTCTTGGGTGAAGTCCCATAATTGAGCCTATAATTTGAGTTCCAATCATCCCAAGACACCAAACTAGACCCTTTAAGCATAAAGTGAGTCCTCTCCCATTTGTTGCCACCCAAGTTTTACCATCACCAAATGATATTACCAGTTCACCATGTTTTACCCTGTCTGAGATTTCTTCAGCTCACCCAACATTCACTTATAGTTTCTATGTTCACATCACCTAGGCTTAACATGTGAGAGCCATCTTACACTCATCAAACCTTTACCTGCATAATCCTCCTTCATCTTGCCCAACCTTCCACTACACAATCCTTCTTTGAGCCCTTTATTCATTCCAATAATGTTAGGGAACCTCATACATTGGAAATCCCATACAAGGGGGACCAAATGAAAAATTACATTGAATCCTCCTAAATTTCATGATCATGGAAAAGGATACACCATCATGTCTTCCATTTTTTTTGTGCATTTCATTAGTTAGAGTTGACACACACATGTCCCACATAATGGGTAGGGTCCTTGAGGTGTGTAAAATTATACATACCTATGGTAACGAGGACCCAAACCCTAGTGTAAGTGCTAGGGACCTCATAGTTTTAGACAAGAGGGAAAGTACCATATCCTCATTTTTCATCTCTGAGGTCAGGGACCTCCCATTTCATATGGTTATGGGGGTGCTTCATTTCCCCATTGATGAGGATTAATGTTGTATCCTCCTCTATTCTCTAAAATTGGGAAGAGGGAATCCCTCTAAGATTATGCTCTAAGAATTTCTTGCATGATTCATCCCCCTCCTATCATTTTTCCCCCTAGGTTACCAAAATAAGAGGTGATACGGTCATATCAAACCCCATTCTCTCTCTTGTCACCCTAACATAATCCACTATCTAATGAAGGAGATTTTGTGGTTTCCCAGATCTTATGCTTTCTCTTGTTTCTCACAACGATCATGAATCGTTTCGGATTAGAGGTTCGTAAAAATCATAAAAACTTCATGATCAAACACAATTCTTTGCATAGAATCCTTTTCTGGATATTCCCCTTTCCTTCCTTCATAGGGACTCCATATGAGTGGGTCCTCACATCAATTTATCCATATAAATGTATTTCATTCCTTGTGATACATAGGGGAATATTTCGAAGTTTAATCCCCAACCAAACAATTAAATCACCATGATTTGAGATCCTCATCATCGCTCTAAAGAAAAGGGCCTCGAATCCGATATAAGCCCCAACATTACCCACTCCAAAGGGCCTCGTTCATAGGTGTAAGACCCAAGCAAACTAAACTACCTTGGATTTTATTCCCATCCAAATGGAATGGATAGGTATCTTCCCTAGGGTCAAAATATATCACCCCAAATCAAACCTCATTATCTTTGGGAAACATTCCCAGTAGGGTCATATCCAGTCTGGGAGGCTGCATCTCTTCTAGGTTTCCTATGCCTCTTTTTCATAAGTCTTACACCAAAATTTTAGTGGTAATTTTTCTTCTAGGTGTCCTTTCCACATGATGTTAAACTGTATGGTCTTTTCCTCATCACATCATCTTAAAAGGTATGACGTGTCCTATCAAATGGAACTTAACTATGTAGGTTATAATTCCTTTAAAAAGGATACATAAGAATCATGTATCATGATCCTGATCCTGACAACAAAACAACCCACATCTCCCTAGATGATAATATTTTCTAGAGAACCCCACTGTGTGGATTCAAATCAACATCATAATAATAAACTATTTAAGAATAAATAATCTCTTATCAAAAGGGGCCATCGATTGAGAAACTAGGAAACATACATATTCCCTCATCGATAAATATCCGCAGATACATAAATATGATTCTAACGATCATACATGTGAATAATTGATTTTGGATTTATTTTCGAACGATATCATACATGGGATTTAATAAAGGATTGAAAAATATGTCTTAAATATTTATGAGAATCCTAAAGTAGGCAATAATCCCCCACCCCTAAAATTTTGTGGCAAGACTGACCTAGAATCCATTCAACCAATGTGAGTCCTTAAGCATCATTAAAGAAATTTCTAAATAACTTCCTTTCTTTAGAAATCAGGTTCATGAAATATATCGTATAAGAAAATTGTTGGATGTTTTCGCCTACACAAAAAAAGTCATTGGAAATAATTTGAGATTGGTAAAACCTATGTGAATGATTATGAAACCATTCAACACCCAAAAATAAATTATACCATCACCCTGAAAAACAAGTGCCACATTTTTATCAGAAACAAAAAGTCTAGAGCTTCTACTTAGTTTTGTACCCAAAGGTTCTAAGGTTAGAATTGACCATCGAGAGGACTCTTGAGGATGAATGAAAAACATGAATTTTCTTACACTTCACTAATTGAGTGTAAGGAACTCTTGTTTCCTCCATAAATACATATTCTAGTATAAGTAAGAAGAATGGTAGGGAGACATAATAGAGTGGAGGAATGAATATGAATCATTACTTAGTCTATTTGGCTCTATCTGAAAGAGTCCCAAAGTGATTTAATTATTGGAAGTTCAGAAAATATAGTTGGATGTGCATAGTTCCCCAGATCCAATGTTAGTAGTGTGTCAATATAGGACACCTCCATCAGTTTTCATAAGATCCTCATCATGGAGATAGAGAAATCCATTACTAGGAAGCCAGAGTTATGGTTGGGGTTTTCAACAGCAGACTCAGACTTAACATACACCTCAAGGACAAAAATTCATAGCTAATACAATCTATGTGTGAACTATAGACCAAATTCAAATAGATTATGGCGAGGGTCCATCTATCATTAGTTGTACAATTTTTTTCATGGCCACCATATCTAATAATGTTTTCAACACTGATGCAACCTATTTTTTTATATATTCTTATGTTGTTTCTATAATTGACCTACTGATCAAAGCATCCTCTCACTTAGTATCACTTGATACAATATTGGGCCCTAAATTGGGCCATCTCCAATGGTTCTAATAGTGTCACATAGTTTTGACTAGTAATGGACATCTATAAGAGTTCATGACTCTTGAGATAACGACCCTTGATGTGGTCTGAAACATGGATTGTCTGACTTACCTCCAAGGTCAAAAAAACTACTATCATAAACTCCATTCATTCACATAAATATATAGAGAGAAGTTTGTGATTATCAAAGAGTGGGAACATGGAGTTGGAAGAGTGTCCTATAGATACCTATTTTTTAGAAGGTTGAGTAGGCTCATCAATAGGTTTATGTGTACATTCATCCCGAGAGGTATGTGTATGATCCTCCCCAAAATTATGTGGTGGAACATATTTTTGATTTATTGTTGTCTTAAAAATAAATGTAACAGCGAATTCGTTCACAAATATACAAAATCAGCTGTTATATAAAAATTTAAATAATAAATGAGAAATTATAAAACAAAAAAGTAAAGTAAACAAAAAAATATTTATACATGTTTTTTATAGTTAAATAAAATGATAACAACATTAATAAGAGATGAAATGACTTAAGTAAATGAGAAAAAATCCAAAATTGGTGTGTCAATAGTAAAACTACTCTAAAGTTTTACACAATTTTTTAACATTTAAAATAATATTCTTTGAATATATAAAAAATTATCCAACAAAATGAAAACTGAAATTGGTACATTTTTATTCATATTTATTATAGTAGTTAACTAAATTGATAACAAAGATAATGGGAGATGAGAAGACATAAAAGAATGAAAAAGAATCCTTAAATTGTGCGTGAATATTAAAAAATCTATAATGTATTAAATCATTTTTTACCCAAAAAAAAGAATATTTTTTTAATATACTATTTTATAAAATATTTTTATCTTTTTTTAACATATTAGATTTTAAATAATTTTTTTCTTTACAAAATCAATAAATAGATAAGTTAAATAACGGTAAAAATGGTAAAATAAATAAAATTAAGCTAATATAAAAAAAAATTTAACTTATTAGTTATAATATATGTTACAAAAAAAACTAATATATCTATTATTTTGTTGAATTTTGAAAAGTAGACCTGAAATAAACATATGTTTCCTACAATATTTGTGTAACGCCATAACCCCTGTTACCCAGAGTCGGTGCATTATTGCGTAACATTGGCATGATCACAAAAGATCAAGTCTCAGAAGAGTGATTAGTTTAGTAGCCTTGAAAACACTAGATACATTCATAAATATGACATTACATCATAAAGTGAAAAATCACAATAACATAGTCTCCATAGTCCACACTCATATCCCCTTCAGTATATCCTTGAAGGTCAGTCATAAAATATTTCTTCACATCCTGAGGAAAATAAAACCTAGAAAGGGATGAGCTCAGATGCTGAGTAAAGATAACAATATAACAGAAACTTTCATAAATAAACATAAACATTTAAGGCAATGTATAACTGAAACAAAAGCCTTTTAAACTTGAACTAAAGCATAATATGGAAAAATAAAATGAAATAACGCCATTTACTTATTCACATGGATATTCTACTAGTCTAATAATCAAATGCAATATCAATAACCACTTTCATAATTATGGAATGCATAATGCCAGACTATCATAACCATGTAGCCAAGGCCTCGTGCCAAGACTACAAATATGATTTTGTCAAGGCCTTGTTCCAAGACACTAGTTTGTATCATGAGACATACCGATGCATCGAAGAGCTATAGTGGGCTCCACCCATCACTTATTAAGTCCAATTAATTACATATATGAAAAGTTTTAAACATATCATAAACCATAACATAATCGTATCACATAAAACATGCATAAAGGAAACATAACATTTTCACATTTCAATCTCAAGATATCAATACAACACATTGATATAATAAAAACATTATCAAAACCATTTTCAATACCAAAACAAAATAAAATTAAAACATGGTATTTATTTTTCATTTAAAAAAAGTAATGGCTTGTAGAGGAAGCCGAAACTAAAATAATGGTCACAGCGGCGGAGAAGTCGTTGTCGCTACATACGTAAGACAAAACATTCCTTTTGATGTTTAGTAAAAACAATTCGTATAAAAAGATTACTTTTGAATAAAAGTAAAATTCAAAGGGGTTTATAGACCGTATAAAGGAAAGTTGTGTACAAAACAAAATATGCCTCAATGAAAGGAGATTGAGACGAAGTTCCTTACCTCGTGTCCGACTTGACTCGATCATTCTTTAATCTCCTGAATAATAAACTAGAGATAATTTCTAATTTCATAAGAACCTTTTTCAAGTTCATTATTCCTTTTATATTACTTATTACCATGTTATGAACATTATGTAATTATTTAAGTTAATAACTGCCGTTTTGTCGATCTTTGGTACTTGAGTTAAAAATATACTTCTTATAATTTCAAGTTGTTCATGTGGTAAAATATCCATTATATCTAGAATTATATTCATGATTTAGATGACATATATATCATATATATCCAGTATATACATTAATTTATAATATTACATATCATTTAGAGGTATGAAATGAAATGCACCGTTCATGGAGTCGGTAAGCTGTACGTACGCATGAACGCTACTTTCATTTCTATTTCGTATTTAATGGAATGAAATCATAATTATATAAAGATATATTATAATTACAGTATAATATCATATATAATATAATTTACTCCATATTTCATATGTCCCATATATGGCATTAACGATTCAAATCACTTTGAGGGGGCAGTAGTCAGCACATCCTAAAATGAAATTATCGCGTTTACCCATTATGGAAATCATAATGGTATGACATAAATGAAAAATAAAGAAGCATAAGGAAAACATAAACATAATATATATCATAAATAAATATAGTGACATCTTAATGGCCACCATGAGAGGTGTTAAAAGAAGATTGATCAATCATCGTTTCGTGAGGTAGTAATTCGCCACCCACAGAAACAGTATGTTCTTTAACCATTAGACGAAGGTGTGTGTAAGTGTAAAGAAAATAATTCTAATAACAACATCCTAGCATATTTAGGATACTGTTTTTGTTACAAAAGAACTTAATAAAAAGAGTTTAAGGGGTTGTAGAAGCAAAATAATACAAAAGAACATAAGAGAAGACATTACCTTAAAATCGAGTAACTCTTTTTGATTTGAGCCAAAAACTTCCTTGGGAAGAATTCTGCCCAAATTGAGGCTTCTAGGAGTAAGAGAGGGAAGTTGAGAGAGTATTTTGGTATAGTTTTGCCAAGAAAAATGGCTTTGATGGTGTGAATATAGTGGTAGAGGTGGGGGCCTTTTATAAGAGGAGAGGAGGGGCACTCATGGAAAGTCATGAAATGTTACATTATTATGAATTTCTTTTCGAATTTCAAAGGTCCCACAATTATATATTTATAGGGTATGGTGATAAGGGTTATAAATATACTCATACAATAGGTTTTTTACAAGTTTATGTTTTATATTTTACATTATCTTTTCATTTTATTTAAATCGTTAATTAATGAGGTAATCGCTGCATCATCATAGTGTTATAAAAAATATAATTTATTTAAGGTCTAAAAATTATAAAAAAAATACCATGATATAGTAAATATTTTCATCTATCCGATGAATATTTTTAGTCGAAAATTTAACTTATATAATCCCATGTAATAATTTTTTTAGTAAAACAACACATGTTTGTGACAATTTTATTTTGACTTTAAATAAAATGTTATTATTGTCATTTTCTTACCCATGTGGCTCCATGGGGTCCCCAAGTTGACCCATGGATTGACTTGGTCATCCATGAATCATCCAATAATGGTAGGACAAGTGTAAAGGTAATTTCATATTATTATTACATTATATTTAACTTAAATTACACTAATTACCATTAATCGTGATTAATAAAACTTAAAAGTTACTATTCAATAAAAATTATTTTCATCTCATTGAACCACATTTTACTTCCTAATTACAACCATGTATGTCAGATTTTTGAAATTAAGTTCACAGAAGTGGTAAAATTTCATTTTAACGAAAAATTAGTTATTTAACTACCTCTTAGTGGTTTTACTATTCATCAAAAATTGATGTTTTTCAGAAAAATACCAAAAATTAACCCTAAGATATATTTGATATTCCTAATTAAAAAATTATTTCTATTTTAAAAAATTCAAGACATACAAGTTTAATTAATTAATTTAATAATTAATTCCCACTGTCACAAAAAATAGCGTGTTTTTAAGAAATAATATATATCAAAAGATTGACAATTGTTTATGTCCAATTTCAAAGTGAAATTAATTCTAATGACCAACTTTGGATAAAATGGTAAAAATATATTATAATTATACTTTAAAACCACTCAATATTATAATTTATCACTATAAATTATTTTGATTAAAAAAGTTGTTTTTAAGTATTTTTTTCTATTCATAGAAAATAGGAATTTCTCGGAAAAATACAAAAAATTCAAAATAGGATAATTACGATATTCCAAATCCAAAATGAAGTCTATTTTGAAATATAAAATTTATATAATTTCAAAAGGTGGGTATTACTATTCATAATGGAAATTTTGATTGGTCGCGGTGTGTTAAAATCTCAAAGTTGCGTACAATGTAAGCTATTGCAATATTGAAAGAGAAACGTATCATAGAAGCTTGGGGTGTTATATTCTCCCCTCTTTCAATAAATTGCATCCTCGCAATTTGAAAATGTTCTTCGAAAATAAAAGGTTGAAAATAGAAAATACCACTGTGGAAAACCCACATCGGAAATAGGGTTAATAAAAATATAACTTTAAAAGAAATAAAGATAAGTACAAAGGTCACCCGAGATAGCCCATACAAGGATTATATGAAAATATGGATATGGAGGAGAAAAAAACCATCAAGGTCTGATGGAGAGTTGGAGAAAATATGATTAGGAGAAATTTTAACCACAAGAAAATCACAAAATTGGGATTGGTTAAACGATCATTGATTTTCCAGTAGGAAAAGTTAACCGACAACATTTTAGTTTTAAGTTACCTTTCATAAAGTTGAGGAATTTATTTAGTAGATTTACTAAGAACGTAAGAAAATATACATACTTGTCATGTAGACTTTCATTCTTTAATAAATTTTTACCACAAACCCATCATTCACTCAAAAATATAATAGAACTCAAAAATATTATATTTATCATAATCATATAAGGTTCCAAATATTAACACATACCATGAAGGAAAATATTTTGTAATAACCAGGGACTTCCTGTAGGCTAGTGGTAGGTAATAAAGGCCTGTCGCACTATGGTTGTGGGTTTGATTCCTACAGCTTTGTCCGACGCGATGGGTTATCCCCTGACCTGTAGGTTGTCCTTTTCCTAAAACTATAGTATTATAATATTCCAAAAATAATCTTTAAAAACTATCCAATGTTGAACTTAATTCATTTCAACCTTTATAGTTATCCAAAATACCTCTGTCCAAACTTTCTCTAAAAGGACTCTAAATTCCAAAATCAATTCATCAGATTCCCCAAACAAAGTAAAGATTCTCTTATTTTCACATACTAAAAATATGATTACCTTTATCATATTAAAACCTTAATGAAAACAACAAGTACTGAAATACAATCCTTATATATATCACAATATTCTTATAACCATAATATAGTTCTTGAGTCCAAAAACACAAATAAAATAATTATTTAACTTCATCTGTAGTAACAACATAAGCTTGGACTTGATCACTTGGCCTTTTCTGAGGTAATTTTCCCTGATTCTTAGGAAATTCATTTGCATAATGACCCATTTCAATACAATTGTAGCATTTACCATTGATAGACTCTTTCTTTCCCTTTCAATCACGAGCCTGGTGACCTTTTTCTACACATTTATAACAAACTACCATTCCTTTTAGGCAAGTACCGGGGTGATTCTTCCCATAATTATCACATAATGGAAAATACTTCTTTCCCTTTTTCCCTTTATCTGTCTCTTGTTCCACTGTTCTCTTCTTCTCTTACTTTACTTTGTTGTCATAAGACTTAGATAATTCCTTTTTTGTCTTGATAGCACACGAGACTATATCATCGTATGTTGAGAAAGATTGTGATATTAATGCTCGATGGAGAAATGGGTTTTAACCATCAATGAAATGATAAATATTACTTCTTGGGTTACGTATATAATCTGCAACATGCCTCACTAACCTTTTAAAGTTATACTCATACATTGCAATATTCTCATCCTCCTTTTTCCTCAGACTCAGAAATTGTCTTTCCATATCTGCTCGATGGTCATGAGGGTAGTATTTTTCTGAGAAAATGTCTTTCAAATCCCTTCATTCCATATTTGATACTTCATCATCTTCCTTTATGTTTTGAATCAATGACCACCATTGATCAGCATCTCCAGTGAGGCGGTAAACTGCCATGATAACCTTTTCCCTTTCACTACTCCTCATGGCATGGAATATTATCTCTAAGGAATTTATCCATTGCTCAGAAACTAAGGGATTTTTACTCTCATTGAATGTTGGCGGTTGTTTCCTCATGAAGCGGTCTAACATTGATCCTCCACGTTGCAGATCAGGGTACTCCATACGAGTAAGGTTATTATTCATAACCTGAGTGAGTTGTCCCAGTATAGTGATAAGATGATCAGAACAAGTTGTATCACCAACTCCATTATAATTGTCATGAGTAGGAGGAAAATCCCTACATTGAGTGCGTGCATTGATACAGTTTCCATTCCTTCCACTAGGCGCCATTTCTAAACAATGTCATAAACTAGATCAGTTTATGAATTTAATTACATAAAAACAAACTTGAAAAACACTTAACATAAATTGAACTGTTTATGGATATAATCCATAATCATAAAAATGTTTTCTTAGAAGAAGTATCTACTCATAAACCCTTCACAATGGTCTGTAATGAAAATGAGAATTATCTGAAGAATATCCCCCGGAAGTGTCGTAACCAAGAGTGCAGTAAGGCCCACTGTCGTGAACCATTTCCCATTCGAGTCTAGCTCAAAGCGGGGTTTTGAGTTTTACCCCTAGGTATATCTATGCCAGAGCCGCCTCTACCATCTCGTATCCAGAAAGGGATGTATTTCTCAGAAAACTCAAAACAATCTCTTTAATACCAAAATTCTAGTAAGTTCTTCTATACTAATCCTCAAAGTCTATATTAGGGCTATGTGCTCTAATCAGAGTTTATATAAGTCTAGCTTCCAAGGTTAGTACTAAACTTCCTCTGAAACCAACTATAATGCCCCGACCCGAGTTACCCAGGTTCGGTGAATTATTGCGTAACATTGGCATGATCACAAAAGATCAACTCTTGGAAGACCAATTAGTTTAGTATCCTTGGAAACACTAGATACATTCATAAATGTTACATAACATCATAAAGTGAAAAATCACAATAACATAGTCTCCATAGTCCACACTCATATCCCCTTCAGTATATCCCTGTAGGTCAGTCATAAAATATTTCTTCACATCCTGGGAAAATAAAACATAGAAAGGGGTGAGCTCAGATGCTCAGTAAGGATTACAATACAGCAAAAACTTTCATAAATAAACATGAACATTTAAGGCAATGTATAACTAAAACAAAAGACTTTTCAACTTAAACTTCAGCATAAAATTGAAAAATAAAATGAAATAATGCAATTTAATTATTCACATGGATATTCTACTTGTCGAATAATCACCTGAAATATCAATAACCACTTTCATAATTATGGAATGAATAATGCTAGACTATCATAATCATGCAGCCAAGGCCTTGTTCCAAGACTACAAATAAGATATTTTCAAGGCCTCGTTCCAAGACACTAGTTTATCTCATGAGACCTACCGATGCATCGAGGAGCTATAGCGGGCTCCACCCGTCAGTTATTAAGTTCAATGCATTCCTTATATGAAAAGTTTTAAACATATCATAAACTATAACATAATCGTTTCACATAAAACTTGCATAAAGGAAACATAACATTTCCACATTCCAATAAAAAGATATCAATACAACACATTGATATAATAAAAACACTATCAAAACCATTTTCAATACCAAAATAAAAGAAAATTAAAACATGGTATTTATTTTTTATTTAAAAAATGTTATGGCTTGTAGAGGAAGCCGAAACTCAAATAATGGTCACGACGGCGGAGAAGTCATTGTCGCCACATACGTAAGAAAAAACATTCCTTTTGTCGTTTAGTAAAAACGATTCATATAAAATGATTCCTTTTGAATAAAAGTAAAATTCAATGGGTTTATACATCGTATAATGGAATGATGTGTATAAAACAAAATATGCCTCAATGAAAGGAGATTGAGATGAAGTTCCTTACCTCGTGTCTGACTTGACTTGATCATTCTTTAATCTCATGAATAATAAACTAGAGTTAATTTCTACTTGCTTAAGAACATTTTTCAAATTCATTATTCCTTTTATATCACTTATTACCATGTTATGAACATTATGTAATTATTTAAGTTAATAACAGTCGTTTTTTCGGTCTTCGGTACTTGAGTCAAAAATAAACTTCTTATAATTACAAGTCGTTCATGTGGTAAAATATCCATTATATCTAGAATTATATTAATGATTTATATGTCATATATATCATATATATCCAGTATATACATTCATTTATAATATTACATAACATTTAGTGGTAAGAAATGAAATGCACCGTTCCTGGAGACGGTAAGCCGTACGTACGCATGAACGCTAATTTCATTTATATTTCACATTTAATGGAATGAAATCATAATTATATAAAGGTATATTATAATTCCAGTGTAATATAATATATAATATCATTTAATCCATCCTTTATACATCCCACATATGGCATTAATGATTCAAATCACTTTAAGGGGGCGGTATCCGCACTTCCTAAAATGAAATTATCGCATTTACCCATAATGGAAATCATAAAGTTATGACATAAATTAAAAATACAGAAGCATAAGGAAAACATAAACATAATATATAACATAAATAAATATAGTGAAATCTTAATGGTCACCATGAGATGTGTTAAAATAAGATTGAACAATCATCATTTCGTGAGGCAGTAAATCACCACCCACAGAAACAGTATGTTTTTTAACCATTAGATGAAGGCGTGTGTAATTGTAAATCAAATAATTCTCATAAAAACATCCTATAATATTGAGTATACAGGTGTTGTTACAAAATAAAGGAATAAAAAGAGTTTAAGGGGTTGGAGAAGCAAAATAAAACCAAAGAATATAAGAGAAAACATTACCTTAAAATCGAGTAACTCTTTTTTATTTGAGCCAAAGGCTTCCATGGGAAGACTTCTGACCAAAGTAAGGCTTCTATGGAGTAAGAGAGGGAAGTTGAGAGAGTATTTTGGCAGAGTTTGGCTGAGCCAAATGGATTTGAATGTGTGAATAAGGTGGTAGAGGTGGGGGCCTTTTATAAGAGGAGAGGAGGGGCACTCATGGAAAGTCATGAAATGCTACATTATTATGAAGTGATTTTAGGACTTAAAAGGTCCCACAATTATATATTTAGAGGTTAAGGTGATTAGGGTTCTAAATCTACTCATCAAATAGGTTTTTTACAAGTTTTAGGCTTAGATTTTACATTATCTTTTCATTTTATTTAAATCGTTAATTAATGAGGTAATCACCGCATCATCATGGTGTTATAAAAAATTTAATTTATTTAATGTCTAAAAATTATAAAAAAATACCATGATGTAGGAAATATTTTTATTTTTCCAAATAATATTTATATTGGAAAAGTTAACTTATATATCCTCATGTAATAATTGTTTTACTAAAAGAACACATGTTTCTGAAAATTTTATTTTTACTTTAAATAATAAGTTATTAATGTCATTTTCTTACCCAAGTGGGTCCATGGGGTCCCCAAGTTGACACATGGATTTTATTGGTCGGCCATGACTCATCCAATAAGGTTATTACAAGTGTAAAGGTAATTTCATATTATTATTACATTATATTTACCTGAAATTACACTAATTACCATTAATCGCGATTAATAAAACTTAAAAGTTACTATCCAAAAAAAAATTATCTTAATATCATTGAACCAAATTTTAATTCCTAATTACAACCATATATGTTGGATTTTCGAAATTATTTTCACAGAATTGGTAAAATTTAATTTAAACAAAAAACTAGTTTTTTAACTACCACTTAGTGGTCTCACTATTCATCAAAAATTGATGTTTTTCAGAAAAATACCAAAAATTAACCCTAAGATATATTTGATATTATTAATTAAAAATGATGTATATTTTAAAAAATTCAATACATAAAATTTTAATTAATTAATTTAATAATTAATTCCCACTGTCACAACAAATAGCGTGTTTTTAAGAAATAATATATATCAAAAGATTGCCAATTGTTTTTGTCCAATTTCAAAGTGAAATTAATTCTAATGACCACCATTGGATAAAATGGTAAATATATATTATAATTATACTTTAAAACCACTCAATATTATAATTTATCACTTTAAATTGTTTTTATTAAAAAAGTTGTTTTTAAGTATTTTTTTCTATTCATAGAAAATTGGAAGTTCTCGGAAAAATACCAAAAATTAAACATAGGGTAATTTCAATATTCCGAATCCAAAATGAAGTATATTTTGAAATATAAAATTTATATAGTTTAAAAAATGGGGTATTACTATTCATAACAGCTATTTTGATTGGTCGCGGTGTGTTATAATCTCGAACTTGCGTACAATGCAAGCTATTGCATTATTGAAAGAGAAGCGTATCACAAAAGCTTGGGGTGTTACAATTTGGAATGTAAAAAATATTATTTTCTTAAATCAATTCATCATGATAATTATATATAGAGAAAACCATTTTTGTAATGTGCTCATCAATATTATCTATTAACATTTCCATGAAAATCAGTATCTTACATAAATGAGTACCTTTATCTGGTTTATCACCCCCCCAACATACTTATTTCCATTTAAAAATCTAGAATACTACATATCGAATTGATCAATAACATATGAATTTTTTTGCATGTGTTTCTGTGATAAAAGGATTAGTAGTGTATTCAAATCTATTCCAATTAATTAGTGTCATTCCAAGTGCATCATGTATAACACTATTGTTACTGATAAACCATTTTTAGTTAAACACTGGAACTAAAAATTTAATGTATCCAACCTCTCATATTTCTTTAATGACCCCACAATATTAAATTTATGCATATATTGGGTCTTTATCTTTGGCACCTGAAAAAATTACTTCTTCTATAAACACCAATACAATACTATTCTGAACTGAACTTCTGTTTTACTAATATTTCCTATGGAATGCATTGACTCATAGCCAGACCGTGTTATAAAATTTAAACTTTGGTCTCCAAAAAACCATCTTAATGTTTCTGATTCATCTGGTCTACCAAGAACGGTCTCTTTGAACCATAGTAAAAAAGTTTTCTTATACTCATTCAAAATCCACATATATTTCTTCTTTCAATAACATTTTTTTAACAAATTGATATAAAATTTTATATATGGATGAGAATGATAAATGTTAATCAAGATGTATAAATGTACCTACATTATTTTTTCACCAATCAAGGATTTTACATTCATTTTATGGATACCCTTACCCCTATAATTGAAATGTTCAGGGAGAGATATAGGAAAACTGATGTGTTCCACAATAATTAATTAGCTTGTACAAGACACTACAACCTCCTCATAAATATACTTCTAAACTTTGGAGGCTTCGGGTCGATATGGATTCTCAACATACCCCTTTAATATCTTAATATTCCATTCAAAAGAATTTACTAAATGTAGATATAAAGACCCACAAATATATATTTATCACCCTAAATGATCCATTAAATGAACTATGCTGTAAAAAAGATATCAAGGAAAATAAATTTCCAATTGAAAATTATAGAAAGTTCTTCGTTATTCAACATTTTCAAAGCATTTAGATCGAACACCTTATTACAGATTTAGTTGAAAAAATATCACACCTTCATGATATAAATTCTGACTTTTATGGTAAATAATCAATGTAATTAACTGGTAGGAGTTTTTTTCATCATGAATAGTAAATCATGATATTTCATACCTTTCGATGTCAAATCCTTTAATGGAAAAAATTACATTTGATGAACAACTTTGTGGTACCTGGATATCATAAAGATGACGAAAAATATATTTTTCTCCCTCTTTGATAATGATAGAAAAGATTAGGGAAGGAGTTCTCACCTTCAATTAGGAGTGGGAGCTGACTCTATACATATTCACCATGAGAGTAATTCTGATCTTACATCTGACCCATACTTTTTATTTCCTTTAATATCTAACAATGTAACAATTAATCTATTATAATTATTCTTCTTCATGTATATGAAATCAATATTATTTTTGACCTATTGATATGTCCAATATGGTAGCTTAAAAAATAATGATCATTTTTACTGAATTATTATATCATTGAATGATTTTTGTGTCTTTTTTAATGTCACATAAATGTTTTTCACCCTCTCCAAATACTTATTGGTGGACAATGTTTTTGGAGAAATTTAAAATTATTGTGATCTGCTTAATTCATTTTTTAATCACTGATAAGAGTGATCTGTGGAAAAAAACAATCAATGACCCTTGTATACTATTTTTCTATCATGTTTTAGTTGATAATATGAAGTCTCTTATTCCAAAATTGGATAATATTTATGCCCCCGTAACACAGTATTTGGAAAATTTTCCATATTTTGGGAAGTCATTTGTAGTGAACATAATAATTGTATTTAGTTAAAAATATTACATTTTATAAAAATCTTATACCCTAATACCTGAAACCCATAAAAGTTTGAAATCATCAATTAATAGTGACAAAAAACCTCAATATCATTCCAGTTTTTTTGGTCCAATGATCATTAAACCCAACATGACATATTTATTCTTCATAAAAAAAATCAAGAGTTAAGTTTCAAATTACCAATAAAAGATTCCATGAACTATATGTGCTAATGAGGCTTTTATATGGACTCATTTTATCAAATAATAGTCAATGTCTATGATTTATAACATAATTTATGAATTATGGGAACTGTTTATCAATTTTATTCCACTGTGGACAAACTGCTGGATTTTATAATTTTATATCACATATTCTATCATATTCACTCCATCTTAGCCTTGTTTCATTATTTTATTTTTCAAATAAAATTTTTAAATGAGTAATTATAGGAAGATAAAAAGATGAATTTTCATGGGACTCTGTAACTGATAAATCAACTAATGATTTTTCTTTTTACTTATACCATGATGTCCCATATTCTGGACACTCTAAAATAAAGTCAAATTCTTTCCTATATATCACACATTCATTCATTCAGACATGTATTTTATTGTACCCTAATCCCATAGTGTATAAATTTTTATTCACTTTATAATGGGAATCTGGAAGGCCGTCATATTTAGGAATAATTTATTTCAATAATTTTAAAAACTCTGTAAAACTATTCTCACTCCATAAATTTTTCACCTTTTGGTTAATCAATATTAACATCATCAATAAAACCGAAAATTCTATATAACTCAAATTAAAAGGTTTTTGAACATCACCATATATATGCTCATCTTTTAATTCTGTCTCAATTGCCTCTACTTCAATATAAAAAATCACTTCTTCAATTTGATAAGACTTATCATCTTGAAAAGCATCATTATCAATAGATCTAAAATTATGCCCAATTTCAAAATTCCAAATCCAAGGTCTATAACCCAGAATAAAACTATATTAAATTAAAGATCTTTTATCTATATTCATTTCAACTTCTTCATATTTAATCATTTTAGGCATGGAGAGAAAAACATGTCATTATTTGGAACATTTTGTTTAGAAAATTCCAAAAAAAACATCAACACCTTCCTCATATTCATCACTTATTTGAAGTCCAGTAATCCAAATTCAACTCAAAATTATCTTTAGAAAATATGAATAATTTTAAATAATTTATTATAAATTTATTTTTAATTGAAAATATACATTTTAAAATAAAAAACAACCATAACAGATTTCACAAAAAAAATACATCATATTTGATAAAAAAATATAATTTGGATCATATTTAATTATCATTCTTTTTATTTAAAACATTTCATCCTTAATCTAAATAAAGTAGTTCAAAAATTCAAAAATATATAATGTGTGAAAATAATAGAATCTACAAATAAAAAATACCTTGGATTTAATGAAAATAAAAATAATAAACAGAAACCAAAAATAGTTATTTGAACTATGACTATTGAGAATGTGACACCGATGGTAAGAAGGTGCAAGCAGTAGCCGAAAACGGGTAGCGGTGGATAGTGAAAAAAAGATAAAGAGATATAAACAGAAAATTCAAAGCACAAATGAAAATTAAAATTAAAATAGCTTTGATTTATAAAAAATTAAAACAAAAATCACAAATCATAAATTGATATCAGATCCAGGATGACAGAGAAGTTGACACCAAATAGAATAAGTCACAAGTGAATGAAGACGAATGATAGTGGTACATACCAACTCAAAGGTGGAGAAACATAAAATAAAAATTTAAGCTACAAAAAAATAGAAATAACTCATTGAAAATGGAAAAAATAAACACTAAGCATAGATTGAAATCAGAATCGGGATGACCGACACAAATAAGAGGAAGCATGAGAAGTGATTGAAGATGGGTGACAATGGGACATGGTGGTTGATTCCGAATCAAAGATAAACTAAAACCAATTAGAAAATGAAACTATACAAAATAGATATAATTAATAAAAATGGAATAATTAACACTAACCATATATTTAAATTGAAACCAAGCTAGGGGATACCAGGAACGGGCAGTGTTCGACTGACCGGTGGCCATGGATGATGGTGGTGGATAAAAAATAGAATTAATTAAAATACAAGGATCAAATAATGATGAAATTTTAATCCATATAACAAATAAAATAGTGATTTGAAGGAATATATCAAATATTTTTAGGGTTAGGGTTTACTGCCTGAGAAAATTTGTGAGTTTTTTCGCAAAATAATGAAACAAAAATGGCTAATGCAGATCATAATTAAAATTATAAATCTTTTCCACAAAATTTATTCAATAACAAAAGTGTAAAATTAGATATTAAATGTTGGTTATTCCATAACTGAAGTTCAAAATAAGGTTTTATTTATCTTTTATTGGATAACCTATGTTAAAAATATTGTAGTTTTATTTTTCACTTAGGTAATTCAATAACTGAAGTAAAATATCTTATTTTCCTCATGGGTTATTGAATAAATTTTGTTGAAAATAAAACTGTAGTATTTTTCATATCAGTTATTCAATATTAAATGTGACAAAATAGTTCTCCATGCCATTTATTGAATAACCAATGCGGACAATCTTTTAGTTTTATTTTCTTTCTCAGTTATAGATAAGTGATGTGAAAATTGTGTTGGTGAAAATATATTTTCTTCTAGTGTCCATACAGTTTCTCTTTGGTATACTAGGGGTGTATGTTTTATATTAGAACATTATAAATTACCTGATGCTAAACATGATACCTATTATGAGAACCTTAATAGTATGATATCTTTCTCACACCAACCTTAATGATGAGATGATCGAGGGGTCATTGGGTATGTTGTTGATCATGTAATTTTATGATTTTACTCATGTGGAAATTTTTCCTCTCATATGATGACTGTGACATTTGGTACCTTGATTGATATAGATAGAAGGACCATATGATTGTTCATCTATTAGACATGTTGTAACACCCCAATATTTTATGAGATATTTTATTTTTAATTTCTTTAATGTCTTTTATTGTACACTACACCAAGATTAGGTTGTACTATATGCAACACCGTATTAGTTTGCAGTATACGCAACACAATTCTTGGCTCGTGTTACACACAATTTCAAGTTCGTTTTGTGGAAATTATTCTATGCAACATTAATTATAGATTTTGTTTAATGTAAAAATTAAATAAGTTTTTATTATGTTATACGCAACACCAAAGAGATCTTTCACTACACACAACCCTAACTTGTCCTGCATTACATGTTATCGCGACGTTCCTCGATAGTGTGTGTAGTACGCAATACCGGGTTTAACTAAACAATGATATATTATAATAATATTATTATGAACTATGTGTTATGAATAGTATTAACAATATTTTGAATTTTATAACATTATTATTCATCTTACACATTTTCTAGAACTTGGTATGAGAACAAATTACATTTTTCGGGTAAAATAAGTATTTTTCAAAAAATGCAGTTTAGTCACCTTTTGATGGCACACCCACTTTTAATCTAGTTTTTGATATTTTTATAAGTCAATTTGACAAAATAAAATTCTTATTTGGAATCAGGATATAAAAATTTACTTTGGATAAAATTTTCATATTATTCTGATAACTTTCATATTTTAATGAAAATTAAAAACACGCTATATTTTATCTCAAAACAACTTTTTTATTAACAATAATTTATGTGGTTAAATTATAATATTTAATGGTATTAAAGTATAAATAGAGTATAATTTTACTATTTAATGTAATTTATTTAATTAGAAGTGATTTTACATTGAATTCAAAGGTTAAATCATTTCAATCTTTTGCAATGCTTTATCTTTTAAAACTCCTTTTCTTAACAACGAGATTAATTTTAAATTAATTTCTGCAACTTATGTGATTTGAATTTGGAAAAATGGATTCCATATTTATAATCATTAGGTCCAAATAATGTTAATAGGCTACTTTTTATTTTTGGGCAATATGAATAGTAACTACGGTAAATTTTATTTACAATGGTTAAAGGTAAATCTGGTAATTAAGGGTAAATATAATATTATAAAATTAACCTAACACTTTTCTAAATATAACTGATGATTATATTTAGTTCTATGGAATATTTGGGTCGAAATGGAATCCAATGGAACCCAATTGGATGTGATTAAGACCTTTAATTTGTTTATTTAAAAGAAAGTGAAATATGTCTCACTCAAAATTTAATAATTAATGTATTTTTAATATAAGGTTATTCAGAATATAAATTCGATTATATATACTCATTTTAAATATACAATGTTTTTCTTTATTATGGTAATTTATTTGTAATTTTTTGGAGATATTTAATTACCTTAATAGCTTATACATTAATGATGCAAAAATTATTTATTTAGTGAAAAATCAATAATATAGTTTTTATTATGCTAATAATACCCATTAAAGGACCAAAAACCTGAAAAAACTAATTTTTAGTCTACATGTAATCCATAATCATCCAATGGTCTAATTTTTGACCATTTGGAGCATTATAAATTCAATTATGACATTATATTATTTTATTTTAAATGATGTCAATGTTGTCACATACATAATTTAATACATATAACACTTTAAATGTTATGATTTTTAGATGATAAATTATATTAAAAGTATTATTATGGAATAAATTATATTTATCTGGATCATAGTATTTTATTTTTAATTTTTATGCCACAAATAAGTATATTAAATAATTATACAAAAATGTTGTAGTAATTATTTTATCAAGAGAAATATCAAATAAATGGTTTTATAAATATTAAATTAAATATTATATGAACTAATTAATGTTATAAACAAATTTTATAGATTCATACGACATGTTAGGAGTCTATTAAATATTTTTTTCGAATATATCCTATGTGTGGATTTTATTTAAATTCAAATAAATGAATATTGTCAAAATTGACACTACTGTTATTTTATAAAAATAGCATATTATAAAATTGTTTAAAAATCACAATAGTATTTCAAAATTATAAATTGAAATATATATGGTCTAAAATTTCATAAATTATCCAATTATGGATAATTCACAACACATAAGTAATTATTTAAAACAATTTAAAATTCAGAATATTATTACCACAAATAAAATTAAATACATTAAATAAGGATAAATCATGTTGATAAGGTCTAAAATAAATTTCCAACATGTATAAATTTTATTGGTTGATGATATTACAACCCTATATCATCTAATATTTGTATTTGAGTCATTTTGGAAGTATTTAAGTGGGGTTGGAATTTATATTAAATTAATATTTTTGAGGTTTCCAAAGGTGCCCCTCCCCTCCCTTATAAAAGGGAACCTCCTCCCTCTCCTCATCACACCACATTGTGCCTTCAATATCGGTCAAACCCAGAACATTTCTCTTCTCCACTTTCCTAGAAATATTCTATAGGTCATGTTCTTCTTCAAAGGCAAACTTTAGTACCCTAAGAGGAGGTTTAGAAGAGGGACGCTGAAGAAGAGGTAATATCCTTTACCGATTCTTTCAAGTTTCTTTATTCTTACACTTCCTCTTATTTAGTTGTTTCATTATTAAATATTAATATCAGTATAAATAATATAATTATATGTAATTATAAATATGAAACAAACTCATTTCACCTTCTATCAATCCTATGGAAAATGAAATCACCGCACATACGTACGTATGGAATACCATCTTCATGTCATGTTGTAATCTGTTTTTCCACTAGCACCTTACTTGTATGGGTATAATGGTGTAAAGAATAACTATATATGGTTATTATAACATCATACTAATTCTGAGATATTATCCTCTCCAATTACATTCAATAATTATGGGAACGATATCATCGCTCGTGCATACGTACGGATTAACATCTCCACGACGAGATGAGATTCATTATCCATGTTAACCATTCAAGAATGATTATAAAGTATATATAATGAATAATAATGATAAATATGACATAATAATTCTACTTGATTTATATATATATGTGTGTCATCTAATTATTTCCATTCAAGTCAATAAGGAATGGAAAACAGCGTTCATGCATACGTGCGGCCTACCGTCTCCATGAATGGTGTGTTTCATTTCATTTATCTATCTATTATATATATATATGATATATAAATCATGTTTTACATTATTTAGGAAAGTAAAACATTATATAAGTAATAATAATATCAATAACAACAAGTCCAAACACCTGCGATAAATGAAACGATTTTACCCAAAATGCTTCTTTAAAATGGAATTGACAAAAGAATGGGTAATATAAAGTCATAAGTGAATCATATATGATATAATAAATGTTATTATGGTTCTGTTACAAGTTAATAATATGTTCAAACCCACTATACACATGTTTTGGAAACGTACGGAAGAAATTAGACCTAAGGTAAGGGATAATTTTTCAAATCTCATTTTTATCCGAGATTGCTTATACTTAAGTTTTTACAGGGGTTATATTGTTCATCCATATCCATAGAAAAAATATCATAAAGTGTTTAATATTATTTCATGTATGTTTAAAGTCATGTTTACCCCTATTTGAAATTTACAATGTGTTATGAATGGAATGTTTCTTTTGATTACCATACGAGGAACTTTTTGACTTTTCTAGAAAAAGTACAAGGAGAATGTTTTGTTTAAATTATACGGTATTGACAGATTTTTACAGTTTCATAACACCTAATTTTCAGGTATCTTCCTCAATAAGATTTCATTATTATTTTCCAAAAAATCATTTTCTTTTAAAAATGAATGGCATTTTGTGAAAATAAAATTATTTTGAAAAATAAATGATATTTTCCTCACAAATTCATTTCAAGTGTTTTGTCATAAATATTTTCCATCTAAGATGACATTATTTAGTATGATTATGTTTCAAGTATAATGTCTCTATTATTTTCATGGTTTGATTTTTTTTCTTATAATGAAATTTATCCATTTGTTTTATATGGATTATGTTAAGATGGGATGATTTTTATGAAACCCATTTTATTCTTTGGGTTATGATGCATGATTTATGATTGTGTTGTGGCACACATAAGAACGATTTCAATATGAGATGGGTGGGAGATATATCTCCCTCCAATGCAATTGTTAAAGATTTATATCTCATGATATAAACATGGAAGGAATGGAAAGTGAATCCGGTTCAGTAATACAGGGCTACAACGGCAAGTAAACTCGGTTGAGTAATGGACTTTGTCCACTATGATGGTCTTGGTAGAAATGCCTTGGCTACTATGGAAATCATATCATGTTCTTAATGTTTTTCCACAATTACATGTTGTATTCCCATTCTATTTTATCATGATTAATGTTCCTTTATGATCTATGCCTTGTGTACTTCCATGTTTTTTTCCATTGCCAAAGATTTTGACGTTTAAATTTTATGTTCATGTTTTTACATTCAAATTTTTATGGATTGTTCTCCATGTTTACCCTTACTGAGAATTTGAGATCACCTTTTTTTATGTTTTCTTTTCCCCATGTTATAAAGAAAGGTATTAGGTAAGAAAAAAATGGTAAGATATTTATGGGAGATGTTGAAGATCTTTCATCATGATTAGAAGATTATGTTCCGAGTTTCCAAAGACACTAAACTATTACGGTCCTTGGGTGTCATTTTTTTTATGTATTAAGTATTCAGAAAAAGTAATGTAATGTCCATGTACGTAAAGCTTTGGGTCCCTACATTTGGTATTAGATTAAAGGTTTAATTAACCTCTGGAAACTAGAATACGAAAACTTTAGAGAGATCCCAAGAGATATTTCTAAGTTATGTGTAGGGATGCCCCTAAGGATAAGTATAAGTATCAGTTATAGTCCTAGAATTATGGAAACAATCTTAGAATTAAACATAGGATGTTATATATTAAAGATACTCCCCCTTTATTATGTTTTTTCCAAGAATGATTTTTTCCTCTCACACTATTCTTTTTGGGTTTTAGACGATGGATGGAACTCGAAGGAACCGTGTTGATCAATGTAATGGAAAATGCAATGATTGTCCTCCTGAACAACCAAATGTGATGGGAGATGGAGTTAAAAATCTTATTGATATACTTACACAAGAAATGAATCATTCTGGACTTCTAAATGTGTAGAGAAAGGAACAATATTCTATTGAGTCCTTCATGAGGCAACGTCCACCTTCATTCAGTGGGTCTTCTGATCCACTTGTTGCTGAACAATGGATCAGTACTATTGAAAAGGTATTTTCCATACTTCATTGTATAGAGCATGAAAAATTAATTTTGGCTGTTTACTGGTTAGAAGGTGAACCAGACCAGTGGTGGACTCTAATTAAGAATACAAGTCCCCAAGATGAAATTGAATCCATGGAATGGGACGAGTTCAAGAATTTGTTTTTCAGAAAGTACTCGCCTCGTATTCTTCGAACAAAGATGGAAAAGGAGTTCCTTGAGCTTACGAAAAAGGATGATGAATCTATTGGTATATACAAAGTGAATTTTACAAGGCATTCAAGGTATGCATCAGGCATTATCATCCAACCTAAAAGTAAAGTTGATCAATTATTCAATGGCTTATAAACAAGTCTTCAAAGAGCAATATCTATAAGAGACTTCAGTACCAATGATGAAATTTTATGTTGTGAAATCAAGGTAGAACTGGAAGCTGGTGTTACATATCCATCTCATGGTTTTGAAAAGAAATGAAAGATAGAGTTCAAGGAAAAATCTCAGAACAGTGGTGAAAAGAAGGTGAATGTTTCTTTATGCTCAAAGTGTGGAAAGAAGCATGGTGGAGATTGTCTAAAAGGTACTACAAAATGTTTCATGTGTGGAAAAGAAGGTATTCAAGTAGTTGAGTGCCGATATAATGGGAAAATGGTTTCTAATGACATGAATATAAAAAAGACTATAGAGAACGCTCCACCAACACTTCAATGCTACAAGTGCAAGGAAATGGGGAATTATGCTAACCAATTCCCGAATACAAGGGTTAATGGTGATCTACATCAACAACCTCTTAAGGAAAAGGACAAAGGGAAGTCACATGAGATCACTATTGGCGATGTTGAGTATGGAAACGATGTTGTGGAATGATTAAATGTTTATGTAGATGGATTACAAAATAATGTAGTGGTATCTCATTTATAGTATTGTAGAATATTGGAATATCTATGTATTGGTTTATTGTGGATTCCAATAATTATATGGTACCGGTATCCATTAAAAGTGATTGAAATATTTTTGGAAAGTAGATGATATGCGCATAATGAAGGGATAAGAAGATAATGATATGTTTGATAGTATTAATGAGCTCATGACTGATATAAGGAAAATGATATATCATGGTTTAAGTATATAAAAGTTTTGGAATTTTGGTATGCGGAAAGAGTTAATGTTAGAAAACATTCATGTTTTCACTAAGGTTCTATGATAATTCATGTTTCAAGAGAATACAAGATTAAGGTATTCACATGTTTAGAATGTGGCCAACAAGATATATCTTTTGATATATGGGGGATAAATGATGGTATTCACGTGCTTGTTATGTGACCTTTCAAGTAATCATTTTCTTTATACTATGATATTAGACAGATGTATTTTGCATAAGCCTAAAGACTGGAATTGATTATGTTGCAAATCAGATATTATTGTTTAAGGCTAAAACTTTTTTTTTGATATTATTTCTTGAATGTTATAATAGTGTAGTTTTAGAAAAAGTACAACCTGCATGATGGGCGAAAACCTGTCGTGTCAGACAAGGTTGCGGGAATTGAACCCACAACCGAATTGTGACATACCTTTATTGCCTACCAATGTCATACAGGTAGTCCTTGGTTAGTAGAAACTAGCTTTATTTTATTAAGCAGGATGATATATAATGTATAAGACCATTTTTGGAACCATATACGATTAATCTAACCATATATGGACTTATGTATATAACTTTTTCTAACCTTATGTTTGATACAGATGGAATGACCTATCATTCTATCACACGATTTACTAACACTTTGAAAAATACAAATTAAACTTCATTTATTTAAGAGATGTAGTGGAAATTGTAAAAGGCATGGGCAACGGTGAGACTGTACCAAAATCAAGTAAGTATTTCTTTTTATTCAAAAATTCTTCAACATTTTGGAAATGATCTTGAAAACCAAAAAATTTATCCTAGTTCCCTCATATCTGATGAATCAGATTGTACCATAGATCATCAAAAATGTATGGCTTATGATTGTTGGCTTTTTCATAGCAATGTCCTCTACCACTCTTCATCAGAATTTGATGGTAATATTTCTCTTCCATATCCATATTTTCACCTATGTTCTCCTATGTGGAAACCCAATGATGAGTTAATTTGGGTAACAATTATGTTGCATACTTCAATTTTTTAAATTATGTTTTAGTAATCCTTTTTACGATGTGGGTTTCTATGAATGAAACTTTCATGTAGTGAATGATTTATAACCCCGACGAATTTCAAGGGCGAAATTCCTTTCAAGGGGGGTAGAATGTAACACCCTGAGATTTTATAAGATATATTATTTTTAATTTCTTTGATGTATTCTATTGTACACAACACTAAGATTATCCTGTACTCTACGCAACACTGTATTAGCTTTCAGTATATGCAACACTATTCTTGGCTCGTGTTACACACAATTTCAAGTTCGTTTTGTGAAAATTATTCTATGAAACATTAAGTATACATTTTTTAATGTATAAATGAAATATGTTTTTATTATTGTATACACTACACCAAAGAGAGCCGGAACTACACGCAGCCCTGACTTGGCTTGCATTACACGCAATCGCGACCTTCTCTGATAGCGTGTGTAATACACAATACCGGGTTTCACTAAACAACAATATATTGTTATAATATTATTATGAACTAGCCATTATGAATAGTATTAACTATATTTTGAGTTTTATAACATTATTATTCATCTTTAACATTATCTAGAACATGGTATGAGAACAAAATAATTTTTTTGGGTAAAATACGTATTTTTCAAAAAATGCAGTTTGGTCGTCTTTTGATGGCGCACCCACTTTAAATATATTTTTTGACATATTTATATGATAAATTTGACAAAATAAAATTCTTATTTGGAATCAGGATATAAAAATTTACTTTGGATAAATTTTTCATTTTATTCTGATAAGTTTCATATTTTAATGAATAGTAAAAACACGTTATATTTTAATTGAAAACATCTTTTTTCATCGTATTAATTTATATGGTTAAATTATAATATTTAATGGTTTTAAAGTATAAATATAATATATTTTTACCATTTAATATAATTTATGTCATTATCATTGATTTTACATTGAATTCATAGGTAAAATCATTTCAATCTTTGGCAAAGTTTTAACTTTTAAAACTCATTTTCATAACAACATGATTAATTTTAAATTAATTTATTCAACATCTTTGATTTGAATTTGGAAAAATGGATTCAATATTTGGAATAAGTAGGTCCAAATTATGTTAATAGGCTACTTTTTATTTTTGGGCATTATGAATAGTAACTACGGTAAATTTTATTTACCATAGTTAAAGGTAAATTGGGTAATTAAGGGTAAATATAATATTATAAAATTACCCTAACATTTTTATAAATATAATTGGATGATTATATTTCGTCCTAAGGAATATTTGGGTCGAAATTGAATCCATTTTAACCCACTTAGATGTGATTAAGAGCTTTAATTGATTTTATTTTAAAGAAAGTGAAATATGTCTCACTGAAACATTAATAATTAATGTATTTTTAATATAAGGATATATAGAATATAAATTCGCTTATAAATACTAATTTGAAAGATAATATGTTTTTATTTATTATGGTAATTTATTTTTAATTTTTAAGTGATATTTAATTACCTTAATAACTTATACATTAGTGATGCAGAAATTATTTATTTTGTGAAAAATCAATAATATAGTTTTTATTAAACTAATAATACCCATTAAAGACCCAAAAACCTGAAAAAAACGATTTGGCTGTGTATATGTAATCCATAAAAATACAATGGTATAATATTTGACAATTTTGAGCCTTATAAATGCGATTATGACACTTATATTATTTTATTTTAAATGATGTCAAAGTTGACAGCTACATAATTTAATAAATATAACTATTTAAATTTTGTGATTTTTAGATGATAAATTCGAGTAAAAGTGTTATTATGGAATATATTAGAATTATCTGGATCTTCGTATTTTATTTTTAATTTTTATATAATAAATATGTATGTTAAATAATTATACTAAAATGTTGTATTAATTATTTTATAAAGATAAATATCAAATAAAAGGTTTTATAATTATTAAAATAAATATTATATGAACTAATTAATGTTCTCCAAAAAAATTCTAGATCAATATGACATGTTAATAGTCTATTAAATATTTTGGTTCGAATATATCCTCTGTTTTGATTTTATTTAAATTCAAATAAATAAATAGTGTCAAAATTGACCCTACTGTTATTTTATAAAAATAACATATTATAAAATTGTTTAGAAATCAAAAAAATATTTAAAAATTATAAATTTAAAAATATATGGTCTAAAATGAAATAAATTATTCAATTTTGTACAATTTAAAGAACATAAGTAATTATTTATAACAATTTAAAATTCAGAATTGTATTATCACAAATAAAATTAAATAGATTAAATATGGATAAATCAAGTTGATAAGGTTTAAAATAAATTTCCAACCTGTCTAAATTTTTATTTGTTGATGATATTACAACCCTTTCTCATCTAAGCATCGTATTTGAGTCATTTATGATGTTTTTAAGTGGGTTTTGAATTTATATTAAATTTATATTTTTCCAGTTTCCAAAGGTGCCCCTCTCCTCCCTTATAAAAGGGCACCACCTCCCTCTCCTCCTCACACCACTTTGAGCCTTAAATCTCTGCCAAAACCTTCCCATTTCTCTTCTCCACTTTCCTGGAAACATACTAGAGGTACTGGTTTTCTTAAAATACCCACTTTAGTACCCTAAGAGTAGGTTTAGAAGAGGCGCGTTGAAGAGGAATTAATATCCTTTACCGATTCTTTCAAGTTTCTTTATTCCTCCACTTCATCTTCATTAGTTTTTTCATTATAAAGTAATAACATCAGTATAAATAATATAATGATAAGTTATTATAAATATTAAACAACCCCATTTCACCTAATATCCATCCTATAGAAAATGAAATCACCGTGCGTGTGTACGTACAGAATATCGTCTTAAAGCCGTGGTGTAATCTATTTTTCCACCAACACCTTACTTGGATGAGTATAATGGTGTAAATAATAACTATTTATTGTTATTATAACATAATATTGAATCTGATATATTATCCACTCCAATTCCACTCAATAATTATGGGAACAATATCATTGCTCGTGCATACGTACAGATTCCCGTCTCCACGACGCGATGAGATTCATTCCTCCTGTTAACCATTCAAGAATGATTATAAAGTATATATAATGAATAATAATGATAAATATGAAATAATAACGCTACTGTATTTATTTATATATATATTTCATCTACTTACTTCCATTCAAGTCAATAAGGAAAGGAAAACAACGTTCATGCATACGTACGACATTCCGTCTCCATGAACGGTGTGTTTCATTTCATTTATCTATCTATTATATATATATATATGATATATAAATCATGTTTCAAATTATATAGGTAAGTAAATCATGATATAAGTAATAATAATATCAAGAACAACAAGTCCAAACACGTATGATAAATGAAACGATTTAAACTAAAACGCTGCTTTAACATGGATTTGACAAAAGAACGGGTAATATGAAGTCATAAGTGAATCATATATGATATCATAAATACTATTATGGTTCTGTTAAAAGTTAATAATATGTTTAAACCCACTATATAGGAGTTTCATACATGTATGGATGAAATTGAACCAAATGTAATGGATAATTTTTTTAAATCTCATTTTTATCTGAGATTGCTTCTACGTAAGTATTTACTAAGGTAATATTTTTCATCCATATCCATAAAAATGTTTTTCATAAAGTGTTTAATATTATTCCATGTATTTTTAAAGTCATATTTTCCCCTATTTTACTTTTACATTTTTTTATGGAAGGAATCTTTCTTTTGTTTACCATTTGAGAAACTTTTTGACTTTTCCGGTAAAAGTACGAGGAGAATGTTTTTTTAAATTATATGGCATTAACTGATTTTTACGGATTCATAACACCAAATTTTCATGAATATTACTATACAATATTTCATGATTATTTTCAACAAAATACTTTTCTTTTAAAAATTAATGGAATTTTGTGAAAAGAAAATGATTTTAAAGACGAAATGATATTTTCCTCAAAAATTCATTTCAAGTGTTTTGTCAAAAATATTTTCCATCTAAGATGACATTATTTAGTATGATTATGTTTCAAATATAATGTATCTATTATTTTCATGGTTTTATTTTTTCTTATGATTAAATGAATCCATTTTTTTATATGTATTATGTTAAGATGGGATGATGTTTATGAAACCCATTTTATTCTTTGGGTTATGATTAATGATTTTTTATTGTGTTGTGGCACACGTATGAATGATTTCAATATGTGATGGGTGGGACCAATATATCCCTCCAATGAATTGGGTAAATATTTATATCTCATGAGATTGACATGGCTATAATGGAAAGTGAATTTGGTTCATCAATATAGGGATGGAACGGCAAGTAAACCCGGTTTAGTAATGGAATTTGTCCACTATGATGGTCTTGGAAGCAATGCCTTGGCTACTATAGAAATTATATCATGTGCTTAATGTTTTTCCACAATTACATGTTTTTTCCCATGAACTTTTATCATGATTAATGTTACTTTATGATCTATGTCTTGTTTACTTACATGATTTATGTCATTTCCCAATATTTTGATGTTTAGATTTTATGTTCATGTTTTTATGTTCAAATGCTTATGGATTGTTCTCCATGTTTACCCTTACTGAGCATTTGAGCTCACCTTTTTTTAATTTTTTCTTTTCCCCAAGATATAAAGAAAGGTTTTATGTAAGAAAAAAAGGGGAAGATATTTACAGGATATGTTTAAGATCTTTCACCATAATTATAATATTATGTTCTGAGTTTCCAAAGACACTGAACTATTATGGTCCTTGGGTGTCATTTTTTGTTATGTATTAAGTATTCCGAAAAATTAATGTAATTTCCATGTACTTCAAGCTTTGGGTCTTCACATGAGATTTGTTCTTATCTATTGGGTAAAGTTAATGTGACGTGATTATCCATAATGGTGAATGGAATGTGATGTTCTCATATCTATGGTCAATCTATAGTTAGTGAATTAAGAATCTATGAGTATTTTTATGACATTGGCATCCTCTATGTCTTATGGTTACTTCATGTCTTGAAACAATGTATCCTATAAAAATGAATTCATGTATATGATACATATAATGGACATTGAAATAGAGATGCATATGTTTGGTAAATATCATGATAGGTCCCTTTATATCATTAGTATCATTGATGATTTTCTAGAGTGCACTCATTGCTTAAATTTATTAATTTTGGAATTCATATTTGTTTTATACACAACAAATCCCTATAGGGTCACACTTTGTTGTAGACTAAATGAGTATTCAGTTTTGTGAAACTCAGTGGGATTATCTAAAAGTGTTTAAGAATTTATCCAATAGAGTTTTCTATGGATATTCACATCGTATTTATTGTGATGTGATACATGTTTAATTTGATAATAACATTCCAAAAATTATTTATTAGATATCCAAAAGGACTTTTTGATGTGTTTTCTTGGTTTATTGTATATGATATGATATAAATTGAAATTTGACAAAGTATATGAAGATTTAGTATAATTAAAATATTGATATATATATTACCTAAATTCTTATATACATGGGGTGTATTTTTAAAATATATGAAATATTAAGATATTTTTGTGTAATATAGTATGAAAATAAAAACCCTAAGGCATATTTTATTCTTAGGTTAGTAATTTTTTATGTGATGATAAGGAGATAGCACTTCACTTCATTAAGTCGTATCTTGTTGTATAATATTCATATATAATAAGTGTTGTGATATAGTTTAATTGTTTACATGATTAACAAAGGGAGACAAATGTTAATTTAAAACATCATGATATTTTTAATATAATGATTGTATTGATTATTAATGTTTTATCTGATGAAACATATGGTATAATTGAATCAAATGAATTTATATGATAAATTCATGCATCATCTATGGGTTATAAATATTGTAACTGATGTATTACTCATATTTTTTTGTAACATATGGGTAAATTCATAGAATCTTGGGGGTTAATTCATGGGGAATATATAAAGAGATTAATGTAAATGAAAATTTTATCCATGCTTACCATAAATTATCCCAATATAAATCTCTCTTTCTTCTTATTTTTCTATGAGGTACTAGAATACCTTGTAAGTTGAGGAGAATCTCTCCCAAATGTTGATTGATTCAGGTTAACCCATGGATATATACTAGAGGAAGGATTATTTTGTATACATTTAAATGATCTCCATCAAAGTCATGTTTAATTTTTAATGTCTGGAAATTTATTTCTATTATTAGTTAAATAACATATATTTTACGATGATTATATTACTAACTTTTAACATAGAAGCACATATAATAACTATTGCATTCCATATGAACATTACACATTAGGAAATAATATTGAAAATAGGAGCTAAAAATTTTATTTAGAGATAAACATAAAAGAATATTGTACACATAATGAAAAACTCCCTAGTCTCAAATTTTACAATGAAGATCAATCTTTTCATAAAGTCTAACAAAAGAAAGAGAAGCGATAAGAATATGATAGAAACTATTTTGGGATGTGTATAACCTTTCAAAGTTATGTTGTGCATGATGAAGTATGAGAATGGTGGAGTATATATTGTGTGTAAAGGTAAATGTGGCCCTTAGGATCTAAATATTACATGATCATTAACTGACTAGGTGACTATTATATAAGAGTTTGAATACTTAAAATAACCAATAAAACAGTAAAATACTTGTTTAAAATAAATTTAAAAGTATTGTATATAATATTAACTTTTTAATATGTTATTATACATCCATATACCTTTTAATAATTAATGTTTCTGATATTATAAAATATATGTCTTTAAAGGGAATAAATAATGTGTTTCTCTTAAAAATATATATATTGTAGTATTTTATAAAAAATAGGTAATGTTTTATTTAAAATAATTATTTCTCGTACATAAGAATTTTTTTCCCTCAAATAAACATTATAATGGAAATCATCACATTTTAATTATGTTAGGGAGAAATTTTATAATTTTCTAAAATACATTATTTTTCAGTAGACAGTAAAAATATTATTTTGTATTTTCAGTATATTTTATGACTTTATAATTATGTAATTATGATTTAATAATATATTTTGTATATTTCATGGGCAAAATATGTTTAACTGATGATATTTTTTATAAGTATTAAAATCATTTTTAAAAATCTATATTAAATTCCAAAGTATAAAAAGAACTTTCGACTTTAAAAAATAATGTTTTGTAAATAAATGGTAGTTTGTGATTATATTAATATATAGAATCAGAATTCAGTTATAAATTTGTAATATTTCATGAAAAAGTTTCTTGATTTACTAAACCATGATCCAAAACCCTGGTTAACCCCTAAAAAATGCATTTTAAAAAACCTATATTTCTAAAGGCTATATTTGAAAAATAATAAAAATTATCCTCATCTTGATATAAAAACTCACCTATCGACCCAATTACATTCACTACCAAACTCATTATCACATACCAACATCTATTTTTCTCTCATTAATATCTTTAGAGAATCCCCATGCTCTCAAGGAATCACCCCTCTATGCTTAGGATGTGGTACATAAAGTAAGGGATTGTCTTCATATTTCCTTCTATCTATTAAAGTAATTCCATTATAGTAATTCTTTAGATTTTATACTTATTATTTATTCATTTATTTTCAATAATTATATTACAATAAATATTATGTTATATTAATGAGATAATACCTTTACCACTCATTAATCCCATTAAATAATCCATTTTGTATGCATGTTATACTTCCAAAACTATTCTTTGATTTTCCATTCCAAATTTTTATATTGTGTATATGTAAAACCATTTTCATTAAATGGTATTAATATAGATATAATTAAACTTAATTTATTGGTAATTTTCCTTTACAAAACCCACATTCCATACTCACATGGTAAAAATGATAAAAGTTTCATGTCTTTAAACTCTAATAAACATAATGATTTTATGTGAAACATGTTATTTATTCTCCACGATTTATTGATGAATTAATTTTTTATGATATAAAATATATGCGGCACAAATGAATTAAATCATATTAATGGTTTGTCTTGATTACACAACAATACATTGGGTAAAGAACTCATCTCTAAAGAAAACATGTTAATGATACCTTTCCAGCACCCCTTTGTAATGTTTCATGATACCTTGGTGAATAACCTTGGTAATATGTTTTATGAAAACATGGTTATGTACATTGATGATATTATTATGAATGTATCATTTTTATATTGTATCTATATTTCTATGTTATTCCTCATATATTTATCACCGTGATCTTATGTTATTACTCATGATTTATCTTGGATGATCACTTACTTTCCAAGTTTTCCCTTTATCCCCTTACTGAGATTTATGTTCACTCTTTCCTTTTGATATATGTCCTTGTGAAATCATATGTAGTGAGACAACCTAGGATGGTATTATTAATAATTAATTGAATATAATTAAATATATTTTACATTTTTTCTAATATATGTTCTTTATGTGTCATGTAACATGACTCCAAGACACTAAACCTCAAAATATTTTATGGAGTTTATCAATACTATATTTTTTAAAGGAATTATGATAAAAACCAAGTTTGGAAAAAAATCATCATAGTTTTTATCAAAATAATATTTAGTTATTTATGGGAATTAATACTAGAAAACATTAGTGGAGACCCTAGGGATTAGTCTGAATATATGAGAATGTTCAAAAAAATGGTGAAGTATAGAGTATATGGTTTTCAATCTATATCATCCTTGTCTCGATAAAAATAAGTAGATTCGAGATCTATCTTTAATGAACCTATGGTTAATAACCCTAAAAAATTTTGTTGTGTATTAAATTAATTTTCACATGGTTCACAACAAATGGGTCTAACTACACAATTGGGTTGATACTCCAAAGTGATATGTTTTCAATGATCACATGCTCTTTATAAACCTTTTTAATGGATATGTAGCTAAATTAATTATTTATATTTTAAATATTTGAAAAATATTATTTTATAATATCCTAGAGGTTTTATATTATAAAATTTATGGATTAAAACACCCATTTATATTTATTATCATAAAATTGAAAATAATATAAATTTTCTCATATAAATTTTATTTTTGCAGAAGAGTGGTGGGAAATATAATCACCCATGTAGATAATGTGTGAAACAACCATCTTAATGATATAATAATAAATATATTGGGATCGATAGTTGAAAAATTCTTGATGATTTTGAATTAGTTATCTTAGGTTATAACTTAAACAGCATAGAGAATCTAACCTCATAAAGGAAGGAACAAATAGAAGTTGAATCCTTCATGCCTTAAAACCCAACATCTTTTAGTGGTCCCTCTGATCCATTAATCACATATCAATGGATCAAAATTGTATGATATAAATTTTATGTACTCCATTATTCTGAGAAAGAGATAGTTGTTTTAAAATTATACCTATTAGTGGGAGAAACTGATCAGTAATGAACTATAGCAACCCAATATTTTATTTCAATTATATTCATTGATTAATAAATTTTTATTTCATTTTTTAGAGTGTTTAGGGTGATTTAATGTTTATTTATAACCCACTTTATGTTTATTTTATAATTCCATTAAGTGAGAAATAAATAATTTTCAATTTTATTTTCACTTTTATGCAGACAATGGGGTCTATGTAAGGGGAAAACCTTACACCTATATACTGGAAGGTTTTGGGTGTTTTGTAAAGGTAACACTGAATTTTTAACGGTTACCTAAGTGTAAATCAACAACTACATCATGGAAGGAAAAATTTTATATATATTGTATAAGTTTAATCCCTTATTTTTAAAGGATTCATAAGGGTAAACCATCATTATGTAATGGTATTAAATCATGTATGTAAGGGTAAATTTTAGTTTCTAAAGGCTATGTAAGGTAATGTACAGGAATGTGACCTATTTAAGGGCAAATATATTTTCCCTTACATGATATTTATGATCTATGTAAGGGTAAAACCATATTATCCTTGTACACCACACTTTTTGGGAAAAAATATCTTTCATAACAATTTTTTATGATTTTGGAATCGTGAAAACATGGGAATTATAATATTATGACTCATTAATGAATATAACTCCTATATCAAATGATTTTAATCCTTACACATTCAATATTAAATTAAAAGGGAAAATTAAATAGTGATTTTAATTTAGGGAATTTAATGTTGGAACCCTGAATGCCTTTGCTTTTTTTGAAAATAACTGAAGGTTTGATTCCTTCAATTTTTTTAATATCTACATGATGATTTTTGGGCGTCCATATACTATATAATGGGATATAGTTCTTTTGGGTAATTTATATTCCTTCTCTTTCTACTATGGTTTATTCTTCCACACTGGTTTCGGAACCCTTGTTCACTGTTTGACTTTTCTATTCTTGGTGTAGGTGGTTTAACTAAACTAATATATGTCAATTAAAACCACTAATTATTGTTTCATATATTTTTTTCTTGTTAATTTTTAAATATTGAATTGTAAATCTTAAAATCAATTTAAATGGAATGGTGTAGTTGTGTGTGATGATTTTACATTGAAAATATATTTTTAAATAAAGTGTAGAATTCTAAAAAATGATCATGATTTTAAATGAATGGATTGATGAAATATTTTTATGAGATGAAAAGGAATGAAATTTATTATGTTTTGAAATGAAATTAATTTATGTGAAATGCTTGATTTTTTGATAAAACCCCTTTTATATTTTTTTCTAAAATAATAAAGTAGGTTTTGAAACTAGAAAATGGTGCCGAAGTGATTGATTGATTAAACTGATTGATTGAATTAAATGATATCCCTAAGTATTATTTATTACCTATAATCACATGGGAGTATATTAGTTATGAATAATTTTATGTATTCATGTTAAATTTTTATCTAGTAATGGATTAACAATAAAAATTATAATAAACTCTCTTGAAGGTAGAGAATTTATACATTAGTATTCTCTTATATTCCCCCAAGGATATCATACCTAGAGAGTGTGTACACACTTGGATCTATATTTCACCAATTCTCTATGGAACCTTATGATTGTTACTAATCCAGGTCATTGTTAAGACAGTTTTATGGTTGAAAATGATGTATATAAGAAAGTGGTTATGAAATAACTTACTCATGCCTGTTTTGATAGAAATGATTATTCATTCCTATTTTGACAAAGATACTCATATGTTTCTAATTTGATATAAAATGAACTTTAAACAAAATTATTTCTATGAATTGAAAATTTTTATCAATTATTTTTTGATATGAACTATGAAAATATTTGCATGCCATGTTTTATCTAAAATTGATCAATGTTTGTTAATTTGTTATAGATTTATTATGATGTTCAAAGTGACATATTATCGAGATTTTTTTCTCACATGCTACATTTTTCTTTGGACTTTTTTATATTTTCTTATTCCAGGTACTGGAAAAAGAAAAAAATCACTCAGAGGTAGTGGGTTTAATTGATTAGGGTGACCTTTGGAGTTGGCAGTGACTAGTGCATCATGTGACCAATTTTTTTTATAGTGTTTAGGGGATGATTTATTATTGGTTTATTTGATGAATTGAGTTGATTATCTGTTCTGTGATATTTATATAACTAATTACAATACTTTCTCTTATGAGGACTATTAGAATACCAAATTCTAATGGGATGATGTATTATTGGATTATTTGATTAATATTGTAGAGACATAAACCCCCCAACATCCAAATGAAGATGAAAAAGGAAATATGGTACACTAATTCAAGTGTGGAGAGGATGGAAATGTTTTTTTACCAATGTCAAACTCAAAAGATAAAAGAGGAAAATCAACAAAAACCCCAACATAGGATAAGGGATAAAATATGTGATTTTTCAATCATTATGGTTTAGTTCAAGGCTCATAATGATGTATCAATAGGTACATTGATTGTACAATCCAATCTATTCAGTAAATTTTTTGATTTTGGTTCGATACATTACATTATTTTATTCAAAATTTCAAATAACGTCATATTGTAACCTAATATTTTATAAATTGAGTTATCAATTAAAAATAATAATGTGTTTATTAAATATTCGATTGTATATAGAGATTACATTATTAAAATTTTTGAGTATAATATTTTTATAAACCTAGTGGTCATTAAAAAGGTAGAATTTGACATAATACTAGGGATAGATTGACTCCCAAAGTATAATTTCAACATAAAATATATAAGGGAATTTTAGTTATCTTTAAGGGATAATAAAAGATTATTATCAATGGATAAATATAAAAATATGTTTTTTTTCCAGGACTGTCTCATATAGAATTAATTATGGTAATTATTGGTAAATAAGGGGAGAAAAGTATAATTATAATGATAGGAAATTTACCCAATATTCAAGAATACATGTATGTATTACCTGAGGAATTATATAGACCACCACTATAACGAGAGGTAGAATTCTCAATTGAAGTGATACTTGGATCTAAACCTATATCTAATACCCCTTATATAATGGTATTTATGGAGTTATAATAATTGGGGAGACTACTATAAGACCTTTTGGAGAAAGGTCTTATTTGACCAAGTGCATCTCTTTATAGAGAATATGCTCTATTTTTGAAGAAGGATGCTGGATATATGTAGATATGCATTGATTATAGAAAACTTAATTTAATCACATTGAATAAAAAATACCCTCTCCCAAGGATTAATGATTTGTTCATCCAGATTCATGGGAATAAATTCTTCTCAACGATTGACATCTGGTCTTGGTTTCATTAGTTGAGGGTGAATAAATAGAATATCCAAAAGAATATATTCTGACCAAGATATGGACAATATTATCTTGTTTTTATTCCCTTTGGATGGACCAATGATCCAACTATATTTATGGACATTATTAATGGAATCTTTAGGGTTTTCCATGATAAATTTGTGGGAGTATTTTTCTATGATATTAAAATATATTCTTAAAGTCAAGAGGAACATGAGGATCATCTAAGGGCTATATAACAAACTCTTAGTAAATATATGATTTTTTATAAATTTAGATAACATGATTTAGTTATATAAAAAGTAGTATTCTTTGGACACATGGTAACTAATGAAGGAATATATAAGGATATATTTAATACAAAATTCATAGAGGAGTGGCCTTTTCCTAAAATAGTGACTCAGATTCATAGTTTCCTTATTATAGATAGATATTATTGAGATTCTTTAGACCCACACTTATGATCTTAGTGCTAAATATACATATGTTTAAAAATATCTCAGGAGGTACATCGAACACTGCGGATCAAAATTTTAGTGTCTTTTGGAACTATATATATTTATATATGTAACTCTCATTACAAAGTATATTTCATCTATGAAAACAATATACAAAAATTAATCTCTCTTATATATAACTCATTAATTTCAATTATGGTGGATTTGGAAAACAAAAAATAGGGTGAGACCAAATGATTAGTAAGGGATAATCTATAATCATTGAAATATAAAAAACATATCTATTCATGTTCATGAGATATTATTTATAACATTTGATTCTTAAATCATAACATGATAATATAAATAATGAGGTTCATATATCATCACCTGCAATCTTGGATTGAAGATAATTATATCATAAGTCATGGAATAAAAATAATATAGAGACAATATAAACATAAAACTTTCCTAAGAATATCTCCATGGTTTATCAGCAAGGTTTCATAAAACTTGTTACAATGTTTTTGCACCAAGGTATGATGTTAGTGTATCATAAGCATGTCATCTCTAGAGATTAATTCTCTAGCCAATTCATTAGAGAGCTATCAAGGTTAACCATTAATAATCCAAAATTAAAGTGTTATATATATATAAGCATATATATATATATATATATATATCCATTAATAGTAATTGGATGATAAACCTAATAGAAATTGAATAGGTATCCTTGTAAAGTTTATATCTAGGAAAATACACTTCGATCAAGATATTTAACTATTAGGTATTTACACCTTCTCGAACAAATGGTAGATGGTTTAGTCAATAATTTACCAATTCAATCAATGAATAGGTATCTAGGTCTACACCCATCAAACAAAAAAGGGCATACAAGGGTACCATAATGTAAAATCAGTAGATAAAAAGATAATGTAAGACAAAGTAAATTATGTATCATTACCCATATAGATTTCATTTCCAAAATACCACATGTTCATTGGAACATCGACATATATGATAAAATTAAAACAAATGAGAAAGATAGAGAGTCATATTAAATATAATCATTGGTTATAAAATGTTCTCGGAAGAATCCTCATTAATGGATTAATGTTGATATCTAGGGGATTATCCATCAATAAACAATAGGAACTATAGGATATTAAAAAAGCTATGGGTAGTACCCCAATCGAATAAATATAATCAAGTAGAATGGGATAGTAATTTAATGGAATATGGATATAAATTCAAAGTGAATCAGAAAATATATATTATAATTCGTTGTTATAGATCATAAAGAGCATGTGAATTATCGAAAGCATATCCCCAATGGGTGTCAAGATAGGTGTTAGTTAGGCCTCTTTATCATACACTAGGTGAAAATAAAATAAATACACAATATGAACTTTTAGAGTTTATTTATACTAGGTATATATTTTCTAGATCCTGCATTCACTGTTAGTATCTTAATATGGATGTTTTTACTTAGTAAAACCACACACATTTTTCTTTACCAAATTTAGAAAGGATTCATGACTATGGGAATGTTTGTGTATTATAACAGCTTATGATGGTTGTATAATGAGTGGGAATGATAATCCAAATTTGATATAATTTTATTAAAATTATAAAAATGATTCAAAATAATATTTCCCATTAAAATTAAATGGAATTTAAAAATGATCACAAAGTTAATGGGAAAGGATGGGTGAGGAGCCCTTATTTCGACATAGTAACGGCTGAGGAAAAAGATATAACGAGATGGAATAAATAAACTATAACATTCAATATATTAAACATAAGATAACACCATGGAATAAGAAACAATTTTTATCAGAAAAAATAATTTAAAAATACAATATAAACAATGTAATGAACTTGAAAAAGAAATAGAAGGATTGTAGACCCTTACCTCTCTTGAGATACTTAGCTTAGAACTGACTATTAGAACCAAAAACATATATAAAATATTAAAGTGGGATAAATGGAATATGAAACATAAGATATTTATAATGATATAACTTCTAATTTTGGTGTGGGTTAATTAGAATATGGGTGGGTATTTATACTTTAAGAGGTAGGTGTTTAAGGGTTTAAATAATGATTATTTTGTTATTTAGGTCAACCAATTTTGGTTGGAATTAATTTCAATGAATTTTGTTGATAATTAATTTTTAAAATGTTGTTTAAGGTTTTAAATACCATTATATTCCTATTTATGTTTTTTGTTTTAGGTATTTATGAATATAACCTTTAATTTTAACCTTTTAAACTATTTTACCTTTACTGTGGTATCTCACTTTTTAGCACGGTAACTTATTTTTGTGCCAAAAAATGAAATTGAACTTAGTAGATTATAAATTTTTATAATAAATAATAATAAAAATTACATGATTCAATTTCTAAATGAGATACAAATTTAACTCAAAATCAACAAATGTATAATGTATTAAATGTGGTTTTTAGAAGAGATGTAACTGAGGTACCAAAATACCAAACATAGGTTTATAAATGTAACATAATATTTTTAAATAAATTATATTAATCCATAAATTAATTTATGATCAATAAAAAAATCTTCCTATGTTTTATTTTTTGATCATATAATTATTAGGTCATAAATGATCTAGTTTCTCTAAAAATGATATTTTTACTATTCACTAAAAAATCAACTTTTTTAGAACAATCCAAAAAGCTCATTAAAAGATAAATTTGATGGTTTGATTCCAAAGATGAAATTAATCTTATCAAAATAATATTATAAATATTATAATACAATTTTTAATGAAAAATCATTATTTGTTGAAAAATTCTAATATTTATGACATGATCTATTCTAAAATAGTAAAGTTTCTTTTTAAATGGTCACATTAATTGAATAAATCATATAAATACTACCTATAATTTTATATAATTCCTATTAGGGTTAAATATTTCTTATTTTGAAAAATTTTGATTGGATTAATATTGTTTCATTTCCTTTGTATATTATTTTTCATGGGTGTGACAATCTTAGGAGACCACAGTGATCTGAATTTTCCTATACTAGTTATTTTATTTATTTATAGTTATCTATCAATTTTAATAGTGTGTTTTTATCAAATATAATCTATCAGAGGACTCTTGAAGCACGGTAATGTAAGGTACATCCTTGGTATATAGAAAAATCAAATTTTCCTTGGACAACTTGATGAGTAAGGATATATAACTACTTTTTTCAATGGGGTATGTAAAGTATTGAAAATAAAGGTATGTATTTATTAGTTATATTTTTTAAAAAAATTATAAATATCAAAGGTGTGTTGAGTGTCCTATAAATTTACTTTTTTATCTAATAAGGGTTTTAAAAATCTATAATTTTAGAGAAAATATGATAAATCTATTTGATATACTATTTCCCATGATACTAAAGGGGATGTTTCTATGGAAAGGAAAATTTATCACACCGTGGAAGGGTTAAAAATTTTAATATCACCACCATGGAGATGTGGTTATATCATAGGTGTTTGATAATATTATTTTAAGACCTTCTATAGATTTAGTTTTGTCCACATCAAAGACATGGACTACATCAAAGTATTAATAGAATACATTACTCCAGGTCGTAGAATTTTATTTCATCATATATGTTCTAGATTAAAAATATTGAATAAAATCCAAGATTTTTATGTTTTTTAGTTACTATAGGTATCTATATCATAATGGGAATTTATACCATGGACTGTTTGCTGAGAAAATGAAGTTTTCACCGTGAAATAATTTTATGCCAAAACATGTTTAGTAATTAATTTTTCATGGCCCTAGAAATTCAAGGGTCCTCATGTCGTAATAGAGAAGCTATGTTTTAATGCTTCAAATGGTTTTGAAAATAACTAGTGAAACCATACATGCTACACCGTAAAGCATAAGAGTATGCCACAAGACTTGTAAACTAGGTGGTTCAAATAATAGTGGTTACTTGGATTTCTCGGGTGAGTTTGGTAATTTAATTTACATCTCTTAAATAAAATTATGAATTTAAATGAATTATATTAAACAAATTAAGATCTAAAGGTTAATATTAAAGGAGAATAGGTAGATTTTTTTTGAATTTATAATTATAAGTTAATTTTTTTGGATAGGAATAACTTCTTTTTCAATATAAAAGTTATCACACATAATAGAAAAGAGAGATCTCTTGAAGATCAGGAACCATATGAGTATGATCAAGATGAAATATATATAATAAAAGTATTAAAAGAATAATTTTCTATATATACCATTAAATATATGGAATTGAAGTACTGAAGAATATTGGAAGAGAACCCTTATTATTTGAAGTTATTTCTATTTATAAAAAATATTATATAAGAATAACCATATATCAACTCTATAATTATCCCCATTGAAAAGAAATGTGTGGAAGATAGGTAGAGTATATGCACCTTAGATGAGAAGTGTGTGTTTTATTAAATTTTTAATAACATGTTGGTGTGGTAGTGATTATTTATCATATCAATAAACAAATGATATGTTCTCCATGGAGAAGCCTATTATAAGGGAAGTAAGTATTGTCAATTTTCTCATAATACTTATATTTATACATTTCATTACGAATAGTAATTAGATTAAATGTTTCCTGGATAATATTAATACAACGCACAATTTAAATTAATGAAATGGAATGAGTTTTTTCAACCTAATTTATCCCCCTCTTAGGGTGTATTGTGGGAACATTACATAATAAGTGGTATCGTATATATATCTTTTTTTATGAATATGTTAACATATTTATAGGATAAAAGTAAGTGAACCCACATGAAGGTTATTGATGGAAGTAGATAAGATGTTATTGAATGATGATGCTATTACAATTCTTTCTTTATCTGGAGCACATTCTAATTAGGTTTATTCAAAGGTGATGTATTTCTCAATGACACATGATATTTTGTATAAAATTTCTTATATTTTTAAAGGTGGAACAAAATTAAAGGATGAAATTCTTTAGGTCTTAAAAAATAATGTTGATTATTTAAATATGAGGTCCATTGGAAACATTGATGGTTTATTTAATCATTTTACAGAATTTTTTGGTTCCATTTAAGGGGTTGATCAAAAAATCAAAGATTCTAATATTATAAATATATTATCAGGATATTTTATTCTATGTATAGTCTAAGCATAAAATATCTTAAGGTATTGAATATCAGTGAATTAACTCTTTATAGATTTCATAAAACCAGCTTACTTAACAAATGAGATTGAATTTAGAAATAACTATTATACATTCATCTATGAAAAAATTATTCACATCTATTAGGAAGAAATAATTTTAGGTTTATAAAACTAATGTTGATATAAGTGGTGATCTGTTATCACCTTTTTCAAGTAAGTTTAAATGAGTAAATAGAATATTTGATGGAAATCTAACTTTAAATTTTTTCTATTATATAAAGTTTGGATATATTATTACTAGAAGAATAAATATATTTTATGAATATATTGATGAATATGAGTTATAACCAAAATAGAAGAATAAGTTATCATTTATAAGAAAATTTAATTTTGGAAATTATAGTGGCAAGAGGTTTAAGGGAAAATAATTATAAGAAAATAAGAATATGATGTCAAAGAAAAACAATTAGAAATTATTAAAACTAAATTTATTTAAAATGTGGAAGGTTCTGTGATAAATACTGTTTAAAATTTAAAAAAAGATATTAAAGTGGACAACCAAATAGATGGAGATATTGATCTCCAAGTAGAGTTTGAAGGATCTCTTCAATGTCTTGATTTTTAATGAAATAAGAATATAAAAATTTGAGACATCCTAAAGAATTTTTTGAGATATGTTTATGAAATTAATAGTTAAATTTTGTTATCTTGAGAAAATTTTAAAGATTGTGAAAATAATCATGTAAATTTGGAAGAATTATGGAATTATATGTCTATATTTTAATAATTTTCTATGATTATTTATGATATTACCCTATCTATTCTGAATAAAGTAAATATGATTAACACTCATGAAGAAGTTGTATCTTTGAGAAAGATTATTAAACCAAAAATAAAAATAAATGGTTCAAAGAAGCGATTTTGGATGGGAAATATTTTAGATGATGTTTTGAAAGAAATGGATGAATGATTTATTAGAACATTTGAATAAATGTTGAATTACCAAAGGAAAAATAGTATAGGAAAGTCTAGAATTGGTTTTGATGGTTAAACATTAATGAAAAAGTTTGTAAGAAAGAATTTCATAAGGAAGGATTTGGAAAAAAATCACAACCAATAAGAACTTATCCACAATCAGGTAATTATTCAAAATTTGGAGACATGTAGAGAAGATATGACAACAGAATTTCTTCACTAATGAAATGTTGGTTATATTGTCTTCTTGTCCAAAATATCTCCTATTTTCTGATGATGAAAACTATATAAGTGGGTAATACATTAGAATCTAGTAAAGGATTTATGGGACAAACTCTTCATATCATAGAAGAAATTATTTCTATGGTTATTATTTTCATTCTTCAAACATTGGACATGAAGCAGATAATTATAGAAAAATAAAAGTAATATATTCATAAAAAAGACAAAGGAAAATGGATCCATAATAATCTAATCCAATTATTTTAAATAAAAAATTTAACCCTATTGAAGATAATGAATTTCACTTGATGGGACATGCTAGAAATGATGAAAAGAAAAAAAATGAAGGATTCAACTAATTCAGTAATTTCATGAAAATAAAATAAAAAGAATAAAAATTAAAATTTAACGGAAATTTATTTGCAATTAATATAGAATAGTTGCACATGGATTTTGAATAGTGGGTGTTCAATACATATTATTAGAAATACGAATTTTTTGAATAATTCTGAAGAAAAAATTGAAGAAAAATTATGCCTTGGAAATAGAGGACCATTGAAAATAAAAAAATGTTAGACACTGATGTACATTATTTAAAAAAAATTTAAGTAATTTAATAATGGATATTTAACTTTGTGACTCAGATTTGGAGGTCACATTTTGTAATAACAGATTAAACATCAAATAAAAATATAAAACTTATCAGGTGAATGTATAGAGAACAAATGGAAGTTTGCCTCAAGTTGATAGTATAGAAAACACTTTTCTTTTAATAGTGTAAGAATAAAATGGGTTTTGGAATCGATGATAAGGACATGTCAATCAAGAAATCATAAAGAAATTTTCATGTTTAAAATAAGTGGTGGATATTCATACTTTTAATAGAAATTGGGAAAATGTTTTTATTCCTGCATGCATGAAAAATAGAGTAGAAATCAATATCATCTAAAGAAGAAAGATCATTGATTTTTATAAATTTATTTACACTTATGTGTATGGTTCCCTTATTCCAACATGTAATTTTGTTGAGAGTTATTTCTTTCTATATATATATGACTATAGTAGGAAGGGATATTTTATGTCCATATATTCAAAAACTAAAGTGCATGATTGAATAAATAGGTTTCAAAGAAGCAAAGAAAAATAAAGTGGATGGATTATGAAAATTATATGATCAAATAGTGGAATGTAATACATATATCATGAGTATCAAAATTACCATAAAAAATTTGGTATTAAATATGAATTGAAATCAGTGTGAACCCCTCAATAAAACTGGGTTGTGAAAAGAATAAATTTCATAGTCAATAATATGGAAAAAACTTTGTTGATAGACTATAACATCTCACAACAGTATTATAATAAAATAAATTCAAGAGTATTTATATAATCATAATAGAGTATTACTTAGTCTATGAGTATAAAAGATTTCATATGAAATGTTTCATAGCAGTAAACCATCTTTGAAGCATCTCATGGTATTTGGAAGAAAGTGTTTCATTCAAAATAAAGAAAATAGTGAATGGAACTATGGTGTTGTAGGAGATAAATATATCATCTTTGTCCAATAAAAAAATATTAAGTCGGAAAAAATTTCAATAATAGTATTAACAAAATTATATATAGTAAATATGTAAATTTTATTTAGAATTAAGGGAAAAATTATATAAATTCTATTTTTAATGATGTATTTGAAGAAACTGAGAAAACAAGTATAGATTTGGGAGAAAATTGTAATGACCCAAAGCTTTACGTACATGGAAATTACATTAATTTTGCAGAATACTTAGTACATAACAAAAACACACACACAAGGATCGTAATAGTTTAGTGACTTTGGAAACTCAGAATATAATCTTCTAATCGTGGTGAAAGATCTTCAACATCTCCCATATATATCTTCCTTTTCTTTACCTAAAAACTTTCTTTATATCCTGGGGAAAAGAAAACATAAAAGGGTGTGCTCAAATGCTCAGTAAGGGTAAAAAAAAGAAATATCAATCACAACATTTTCATAAGAACATAACATTTTGGAAATCTTAACCTGCAAAAGAGAGCATAATTTCATAACATGGGATAAATCATAGTAGTGAAATGAAATACCAATAATCATAACATAAAACATGAAACTTTGTTTCATACACACATAATCATATAGAATCATATCTTATTTGTCAAGACTCATTGCCAAGACTATCTTAGTGGACAAAGTCTATTTCTGAACCGAGTCACCCTTGTTTCAGTCCTGTTTCACTGAACCGTTATAACCTACTGTTCCAGCAATGTCTATCTCATTAGATATAAAATCTTTACCCAATGCATTGGAGGGAGATATAGGTCCCACCCATCTCATAATGATACCATTCTTATGTGTGCCACAAAATCATAAACCATACATTATTGCATAACCCATGTAATAAAAATGGGAATCTTAAACAGCATGACATCATAAAACAATTCATATACGATAAAGGAATTCATAAAAATAATTCCATCACAACATAATCAAATCAATGTAATAATAGGGATAAAAACATAACCCTTTATTATCTTATATGGAAAATAATTTTGATAAAACACTTGAACTTCATTCTTGAGGAAAATATCCTTTCTACTTAAAAAACACTTTTCTTTTCTTAAAATGTCGTAAAATTATAAACTAAAAGAAGTTGATTAAAAATAAACTTGAAAATTTTTAAAGGAAGCTTCTTGAAAATAATGTTTTAAAAATCCATTCATGCCGTATAAGTTAAAAAAACATTCTTCGTACTGTTGTCGGAAAAGTCAAATAGTACCTCGTACGAAAAACGACAAAAGATTCCTTTCATATCCTTTACTAAAAACTCAATAAAGTGTAAAATTGGATTTAAACAATTGTTGGTGGATGGAAATAATATTACATATTGAGGAAACATGGATGTGGATGAGAAAATACACCCCAGTAAATACTAAATTATAAACAATCTCGGATAAAAATGAGATTGTGATATTTCCCTTACCTTAGGTCTGATATGCTTCGTAAGTGTCCGAACCTCCTGTATAATGATTTAAATAATGTTATTGACTTATTCCAGAATCATACTTATTGTTATGATATCATATATGGTCATATTCTTAGCTTCTTATTAGTAATATTTCATTACTACTTGTTATTCGGGTGTTTATTACTTTTTGTTCTTATGCGTGTTTGTCGAATAAATTCTTATTCTTCTCTTTAGGTTATAGATAACTCATTTCCAGAATGGTATTAGTGTAACAAATATCATATTCATTCATTCAATTTATTTATATAATCATTATGAAATGAAGATCATGTAGAACGAGTCGCATCACATTGTGGAGACGGTATTCCGTACGTACGCACGAGTGATGATATCGTTCCTATGATCGTGGAATTGTATTGGAGTGTATGTATTCTATTTCAGAATCAATATCACTTTATAATAGTAATATATAGTCATTATTTACACCATTATACCCATCCAAGTAAAGTGGTGGTGGAAAATAGATTACACCACGACGTGGAGACGGTATTCCGTACGTATGCACGCGCGGTGATTTCCTTTTTCCGTAGGATGGATAGAAGGTTAATTAGAGTTGTTTCATATTTATAATAACATATCAGTATATAAGAAATATTGATGTTATTACTTTATCATGATACAACTAAATAAGAAGAAGTTGAAGAAGAAAGAAATTGAAAAAGATCGGTAATGGATATTACCTCTTTTTGACGCGCCTTCACTTAACCTCCACTTAAAGAACTAAGGATGGTATTTGAAGAACACCAGGACCTCTAGGATGATACTAGAAAAGTGGAGAAGAGATTTTGTCAGGGGTTGGCCGAGCTTGAATGCTCAAATTGGTGTGAGGAGGAGAGGGAGGAGGTGCCCTTTTATAAGGGAGGAGAGGGGCACCTTAGGAAAATCTCAAAATATTATTTTATATTATAAAGCCAAATTCGGTTTTAAATAGCTAAAAATTGATTTATTTCGACGCTAAGGTGGGTATGGGTCGAAATAATCTCATCCAATAGAATTTAGACAAGTTTAGGTATCAATTTTAACCTTATCATTTAGATTTAACTTTAAGTAAGATAATTTAACTTTTACCGTGTCTTCTTGTTTTCTTTCACTATAAGGCTAATAAACTTACTATATCAAGCCAAACGAACCCCAAGTTGTTTATTATTAATATATATAACCTTATCTAAGTCATTTGGCTGATCCTTAGATATTTAGGAATAAAATAACAATTACTAATATAATATTTGTTTTAAAAACTATTTTATGTTAATTTTGACACTATTTAGTAATTGATTTTTGTGAAACTTATAACAGAATGATTAGTTAGAAAAAAGTAAATTAAATCAATAATAACATGTAATATTAACCTATAAAATTAGTTCAATTCATATAAAGTCTCAAATTATATTTATTTGGGTATTTATAATATCAATTATGTCAATATTTCATTAATAAGACAATTACTGCATCATCATTGTGTTATAATAAATGTTAATTATTTAATCCCTAAAAATTCTAAATAAATTCCTATGATGTAGATAATTGTATTAGATTTCTGGATACTATTCAGGTTCGAAGTTTCATGAAGTTTATTACTAAATTAAAATTATTATACTTATAAGATTTAAGAAAGTGACATGTTGTCACATTCTTTGGTTTTAATAATAATTAAATTATTTTCAGGGAAAAAAGTCCGTAAAATGAATCTAATCCGACCCTTAGGTTTTATGGGTCTACTTTTAGCCATCCAATAGGATTTTTCCATGTGTTAGGGTAATTTTATAATCTTATATTTACCCTTAATTACCCGATTTACCTTTAACTATAGTAAATAAAATTTACCATTGTTACTATTCACAATGCCCAAAAATAAAAAGTAGCTTATTAACATAATTTGGATCCACTGATTCCAAATATGGAATCCATTTTTCCAAATTCAATACAAAAAATATGCATAAATTAAATTAAAATTAATCCCATTGTTGAAATAAAATGGGTTTTTCTTTAAAACATTGCAAAAGAATGAATTGATTTAACCTACGAATTCAAGATAAAATCAGTGGTAATGACATAAATTATATTAAATGGTAAAAATATATTCAATTTATACTTTAAAACCATTCAATATTATAATTTAACCACATAATATATTATGATGAAAAAAGTTGTTTTTAATTAAAATATAGCGTGTTTTTACTATTCATCAAAATATGAAAGTTACCAGAATAATATGAAAATTTTATCCAAAGTAAATTTTTATTTTATGATTCCAAAGAAGAATTTTATTTTGTCAAATTGAACTTATAAACATTTCAAAAACTATATTTAAAGTGGGTGTGCCATTAAAAGGCGGCAAAACTGCATTTTTTGAAAAATACTTATTTTACCCGAAAAATTTATTTTGTTCTTATACCATGTTTTAGAAAATGTGTATGACGAATAATAATGTTATAAGATTAAAAATTTAGTTAATAATATTCATAACGTCTAGTTCATAAAAATATTATAATAATATATCGTTGTTTAGTAAAACCCGGTATTGCGTACAACACACGCTATCGAGGAAGGTCGTGATTGCGTGTAATGCAAGCCAAGTCAGGGTTGCGTGTTGTGCAAGAATCCTTCGTTGTTTCATATAACATAATCCAAACATATTTCATTTATACATTGAATATATATATATATACTCAATGTTGCATAGAATAACTATTATCAAAATTGTGTGTAACACGATCCAAGAATAGTGTTGCGTATACTACAAGCTAATACGGTGTTGCGTATAGTGAAAGGTAATCTTGGTGTAGCATACAACACAAGACATTAATGAAATTAAAAGAATATTTTTCATAAAATCCCGGGGTGTTACATTCTACCCCCCTTAAAATTAATTTCGCCCTCGAAATTCGTCGGGGTTATAAATGGTTTACTATTCGAAAGTTTCTTTAATAGAAACACACATCGTAAAAAGGAATACCAAAACCAATCTTTAAAAACAAAAGTATGAAACGTAACGGTTACCCAAATAAACTAAGCACTGGGTTTCCACATAGGTGAAAATATGGATATGGAAGAGAAATCTAACCATCATGTTCTGATGGAGAGTGGTAGAGAACATGGCTATGTAAAAGCCAGCAATCACAAAGCCATAAATTTGTGATGATCTAAGGTAACATCTGATTCATCAGATATAAGAGCACTAGGACAAAATTTTTGGTTTTCAAGATCATTTCCCTAAAGTTGATGAATTAAATGAAATACTTACATGATTTTGGTACAATCTCACTGTTGTTTGTGAATTGAACAATTTCCACTTCATCCCTTAAAGAAATGAAGTTGAATTTGTTATTCGTCATGTGTTAGAAGATCATGTGATAGAATGATGGGTCATTCCGTCTCTTTCAAACAAAAGGTTATCAAAAGTTATAAGTCCATCTTAAGATTAATCATATATGGTTCCAAATATGAACTTATACTTCATATATTATACCGATTAATAAAATAAAACTAGTTTCTACAAACCAGGGACTTCATGTAGGCCAGTGGTAGGCAATAAAGGCCAGTCGCACTTCGGTTGTGGGTTCGATTCCCACAGCCTTGTCCGACGCGATGGGCTGTCTCCCATCCTGTAGGTTGTCCTTTTTCTAAAGCTATATTACTATAACATCCCATCAACAATATCAAAAAAGTTTTATCCATAAACAATACTAACTTATGTCCAACATAATCCATTCCAATCTTTAGGCTTATCTAAAATATTTCGGTCCAAGCCCATAGTATAAAGAAAATGATCACGTGAATGCCATCATTTATCCCCCATATATCATAAGATATATCTTGTTGGTCAAATTACAAACATGTGAATACCTTAATCATGTATTCTCTTGAAGAATGAATATCCATTGAACCTTAGTGAAAACATGAATGCTGTAAAAAGTTAACTCTTTCCACATACCAAAATCCAAAAATTCTATATACTCAAACCATGATATAACCTTCTCCTTATATCAGTCATGATCTCATGAATACTATCAAACATTTAATTTTCTCATTATCCCTTCATTATGTGCATACATTCCAAAAATATCTGAATAACCTTTCATGGATACTGGTACCATTAATCATACACTTTCAAAACTCAAGGAAAGACAACAGTGTAACAATCCTTAGATGTCTCTTTATTCCATAGTACCATGAGATTACTTACACAACATTACACATGATAATCATGTAATCATTCCACTACATTCTTAAACCATTGACCGAGCTTCAACAATTATTTCATCTCACATATCATTTGTAGTCTCTTCATCATCATCAACATAAATACTACCCATACAACCATACTGAATCTCTTCATGAGACTTTACCTTAGGGCATTGGTTTGCATAATGCCCATACATTCCACATTTAAAACATTTAACCATTGTTGATGTCGTAGCAATACCATTACCCTCATCCCTGGTGTTAACTGAACCTTTTCCTTTGAACTTACTGGCTTTGTGTCCTTCTTTTCCACACCCAAATCATCTTCCAGTTCCTTTGAAACATTCTCATTGATTCCTCTTCCCACATGATTTACATAGGGGAAATTGAACTTTCTTTTCTCTATGATCATCATGAAACTCCATCTTTCTCTTATTAGCCGAGCCAGGAAACTTACCAAATTTTACTTTATTGATCATATTATGAGATTTCTGATTCGGCATAATAATGATGTTTGGACTTCCAAATACCATTTCATTTGGTTGCTCATGAAAAATATCATTCCATTGTCCATCATATCCTCCATTATCGTGAATCATCTTGTTACCAGCCATTTTCTAAACCCCAAAAAGAATAGTGTGAGAGGAAAAAATCATAATAAAGGGGGAGTAACTTCAATATCTAACATATTTGGTTTAATCTAATATCGTTACCATAGTTCTAGGACTATATCCTATACGTATACTTATCCTTAGGGACATCCCTAGACATACCTTAGAAATATCTCTAGGGATCTCACTAATGTTTTCGCATCCTAATTTCCAAAGGTTGACTAAAACTTTCCTCTGATACCAACTGTAAAGACCCAAAGCTTGACGTACATGGACATTACATTACTTTTGCGGAATACTTAGTACATAACAAAAACACACACACAAGGATCGTAATAGTTTAGTGTCTTTGGAAACTCGGAATATAATCTTCTAATCGTGGTGAAAGATCTTCAACATCTCCCATAAAGATCTTCCTTTTTTTACCTAAAACCTTTCTTTATATCCTGGGGAAAAGAAAACATAAAAGGGTGAGCTCAAATGCTCAGTAAGGGTAAACAAAAGAAATATCAATCACAACATTTTCATAAGAACATAACATTTTGGAAATCTTAACCTGCAAAAGAGAGCATAATTTCATAACGTGGGATAAATCATAGTAGTGAAATGAAATCCCAATAATCATAACATAAAACATTAAACTTTGTGGCATACACACATAATCATATAGAATCATATCTTATTAGTCAAGACTCATTGCCAAGACTATCTTAGTGGACAAAGTCCATTTCTGAACCAAGTCACCCTCGTTTCAGTCCTGTTTCACTGAACCGGTATAACCTACCGTTCCAGCCATGTCTATCTCATGAGATATAAAATCATTACCCAATGAATTTGAGGGATATATAGTTCCCACCCATCTCATAATGATACCATTCTTATGTGTGCCACAAAATCATAAATCATACATCATTGCATAACCCATATAATAAAAATTGGAATCTTAAACATCATGACATCATAAAACAATTCATATACGATAAAGGAATTCATAAAAATAATTCCATCACAACATAATCAAATAAATGTAATAATAGGGATAAAAACAGAACCCCTTATTATCTTAGATGGAAAATAATTTTGATAAAACACTTGAACTTCATTCTTGAGGAAAATATCCTTTCTACTTCAAAAACACTTTTCCTTTCTTAACATGTCGTAAAATTATAAACTAAAAGAATTTGATTAAAAATAAAATTGAAAACTTGTAAAGGAATCTTCTTGGAAATAATGTTTTAAAAATCCATTCATGCCGTATAAGTTAAAAAAAATATTCTTCGTACTTTTGTCGGAAAAGTCAAAAAGTACCACGTACGAAAAATGAAAAAAGATTCCTTTCATATCCTTTACTAAAAACTCACTGAAGGGTAAAATTGGATTTAAACAATTGTAGGTGGATGGAAATAATATTACATATTGAGGAAACATGGATGTGGATGATAAAATACACCCCAGTAAATACTAAAGTATAAACAATCTCGGATAAAAATGAGATTGTGATATTTCCCTTACCTTAGGTCTGATATGCTTCGTAAGTGTCCGAACCTCCTATATAATGATTTAAATAATGTTATTGACTTATTACAGAATCATACTTATTGTTATGATATCATATATGGTCATATTCTTAGCTTCTTATTAGTAATATTTCACTACTACTTGTTATTCGGGTGTTTATTACTTTTTGTTCTTATGCGTGTTTGTCGAATAAATTATTATTCTTCTCTTTAGGTTATAGATACCTCATTTCCCGAATGGTATTAGTGTAACTTATATCATATTCATTCATTAAATTCATTTATTTAATCATTATGAAATGAAGATCATGTAGAACGGGTCGCATCACATCGTGGAGACGGTATTCCGTACGTACGAACGAGTGATGATATCGTTCCTATGATCATGGAATTGTATTGGAGTATATGTATACTATTTCAGAATCAATATAACTTTATAATAGTCATATATAGTCATTATTTACACCATTATACCCATCCAAGTAAGGTGGTGGTGGAAAATAAATTACACCACGGCGTGGAGACGGTATTCTATACGTACGCACGCGCGGTGATTTCCTTTTTCCGTAGGATGGATAGAAGGTTAATTAGAGTTGTTTAATATTTATAATAACATATCAGTATATAAGAAATACTGATTTTATTACTTTATCATGAATCAACTAAAGAAGAAGAAGTTGAAGAAGAAAGATATTGAAAAAGATCGGTAATGGATATTACCTCTTTTTGATGTGCCTTCACTTAAACTCCACTTAAAGAACTAAGGATGGTCTTTGAAGAAGACCAGGACCTCTAGGATGATACTATGGAAGTGGAGAAGAGATTTTGGCAGGTGTTTTCCGAGCTTGAATGCTCAAATTGGTGTGAGGAGGAGAGGGAGGAGGTGCCCTTTTCTAAGGGAGGAGAGGGGCACCTTTGGAAAATCTCAAAATATTATTTTATATTATAAAGCCAAATTCGGTTTTAAATAGCTCCAAATTGATTTATTTCTAAGCTAAGGTGGGTATGGGTAGAAATCCTCTCATCCAATATAATTTAGACAAGTTTAGGTATCAATTTTAACCTTATAATTTAGATTTAACTTTAAGTAAGATAATTTAACTTTTACAGTGTCTTCTTGTTTTCTTACACTATAAGTTTAATAAACTTACTATATCCAGCCAAACGAACCTCAAGTTGTTTATTATTAATATATATAAAATTATCTAAGTCATTTTTCCGAACCTTAGATATTTAGGAATAAAATAACAATTACTAATATAATATTTGTTTTAAAAACTATTTTATGTCAATTTTGACACTATTTAGTAGTTGATTTTTGTGAAACTCATAAAATAACTATTAGTTCGAAAAAGGTTAATTAAATCAATAATAACATGTCATATTAACCTATAAAATCAGTTTAATTCATAAAAAGTCTCAAATTATATTTATTTGGGTATTTATAATATCAATTATGTCAATATTTCATTAATAAGACAATTATTGCATCATCTTTGTGTCATAATAAATGTTAATTATTTAATCCCTAAAAATTCTAAATAAATTCCTATGATGTAGATAATTGTATTAGCTTTCTGGAGACTATTCATGTTCGAAGTTTCATTATGTTTATCACTAAATTAAAATTATTATACTTATAAGATTTTAGAAAGTGACATGTTGTCACATTCTTTGGTTTTAATAATAATTAAATTATTTTCATGGACAAAAGTCCATAAAAGGAATCTAATTCGACCCTTAGGTTATATGGGTCTACTTTTAGCCATCCAATAGGATTTTTCCAAGTTTTAGGGTAATTTTATAATCTTATATTTACCCTTAATTACCCGATTTACCTTTAACTATAGTAAATAAAATTTACCGTAGTTACTATTCACAATGCTCAAAAATAAAAAGTAGCTTATTAACATAATTTTTCCCCACTGATTCCAAATATGGAATCAATTTTTCCAAATTCAATACACAAAATATGCAGAAATTAAATTAAAATTAATCTCGTTGTCGAAAGAAAACGGGTTTTTCTTTAAAACATTGCAAAAGATTGAATTGATTTAACCTACGAATTCAAGGTAAAATCAGTGCTAATGACATACATTATATTAAATGGTAAAAATATATTCTATTTATAATTTAAAACCATTCAATATTATAATTTAACCACATAATATAATACGATGAAAAAAGTTGTTTTTAATTAAAATATAGTGTGTTTTTACTATTCATCAAAAAATGAAAGTTACCAGAATAATATGAAAAATTTATCCAAAGTAAATTTTTATTTTATGATTCCAAATAAGAAATTTATTTTGTCAAATTGAACTTATAAACATGTCAAAAAGTAGATTTAATGTGGGTGCGCCATCAAAAGGCGGCAAAACTGCATTTTTTTAAAAATACTTATTTTACCCGAAAATTTTATTTTGTTCTTATACCTTGTTTTAGAAAATGTGTAAGATGAATAATAATGTTATAAGATTAAAAATTTAGTTAATACTATTCATAACGTCTAGTTCATAATAATATTATAATAATATATCGTTGTTTAGTAAAACCCGGTATTGCGTACAACACACGCTATCGAGGAAGGTCGCGATTGCGTGTAATGCAAGCCAAGTCAGGGTTGCGTGCTGTGCAAGAATCCTTAATTGTTTCATATAACATAATCCAACCATATTTCATTTATACATTGAATATATATATATATATACTCAATGTTGCGTAGAATAACTATTATCAAAATTGTGTGTAACACGATCCAAGAATAGTGTTGCGTATACTGCAAGTTAATACGGTGTTGCGTATAGCGCAAGGTAATCTTGGTGTAGCATACAACATAAGACATTAATGAAATTAAAAGAATATTTTTCATAAAATCTCGAAGTGTTACAAAAATAATGATTTTTAGGTGGGTGATGATGTTGATAATGAATCTATTGAAGAGAAAATTGAATAGGTTAGTGAACCAATGACTCAATAAAAATGGAAAAGGGATATAGTTGATCCAAGAAATATCATTGGAGATAAATATTATCCAATTCAAACATAAATAATGAAAAGATTAGAATATACTACTTTATTATCTAATATTAAACACAATTAATTTGAATAAGCAGTAAAAGAGGACTCATGGGTTAAATACATAAATGAATAACTATGTCAAATTGATAAAAAAAACATTGAATCTTATTGATAGAACTAAAATATCAGAATGTAATTATTTTAAAATGGGTTTTCTAGAATTTGCTAGAAGATATGGGAAGGTTATCCAGAATAAAAAAATGGATTGTAAAGGATATCCTCTATTTTAAGTCATTAATAGAGAGGATATATTTTCTATAGTAGAATGTAAATATTCTTTTAGACTCTTATTATTATTGGGTATTCAAATAAATTAACAAGTGTTTTAGATAGACATGAAGATAACATTTCTGAATTGATTACTAAATGAAGATATATATATATATATTTATATCAATCTACCTATTGAATCAAGGGAAGGTTAAAAAAATATTTATATGGCCTAAATCAACAACCTCTTTTTTATCTTGCAAGGTTGGATACATTTCTGAGAAAAATGGGGGTTAAGAGAGCATCGATTGATCAAAAGCTCTGTTGTAAAGATTCTAAATTGGATCAGTTCCTGGTATTGGTATATTTTGATGATAATATATTTAATGTAAGGAAGTATAATTATATTTATAAGTTTGAAAAATTGATGAGAACAAGGTTTTCAATGTTAATGATTCGTGATTTGATATGTTTTTTAGGTATAAAATGTCATCAAAAATAAGTAAAAACATTCATTTCACAATTTAAGTATTCAATGGTTGTCTTTAATAAATTTTTAACGGTATAGTGGTTTCATGTTTTAACTCTAATTTTAGTTGGAACTAAATTGGGTTCACATGACAATCGTGTGGTGGTAGAATCAACTCTATAAAGAAAAATCATTGGCAGTTTACTCTACCTTAATACAACTAGACTAGATATTTTCAATTCAACATGATCGAAATCAATATTTCAATATTTTCATAAGATGTAACACCTAATGGAAATGAGAATAATAGTAGGTATGCTAGAGGAACTTTTGATTGCAATTTTTTCTAATCTGAATGGAACATGTATTTATTGGCATATATAGATTCTAATTGGGATGGTAACATTGTGTATAGAAAATACAAAAGTGATAGAGCTTTCTATATTGGAAAAAATTTAGTTGTTTATTTAAGAAAGAAATAGGATTGTGTTTCATTAAGAATAGTAGAGGTGGAATTTGTATCAATCGCCAAATATTATTCAAGAATTATCTAGTTGAAAAAATATATAATAAATTCATGAAGAAGTGAAACATACAATGACGATTCCATGAGGAAAATTTTTTTATTGAGATGTCTAGTAATCGGTTCAACACTCTAACATGAAGCACATCAAGATTTGGTACCATTTTATTAAGGATAATGTTTAGAGTAAAATATTAAATTTGGGTTTCATTGGAACTCCAGATAAAGTGGTTGATATCTTCACAGAACCATTAGCATGACATGTATTTTAAAGGCATAAGTTAATACATGGAGTTAAAAAAAATCACCTAACTATAAAGGATTGGAGGTACCCCTCTTCCCATTAAATATAATGAAATATCTGGTATTTTTTCAGGATAATATGTTTTAGTGGGTGTCAAGAGAGGGGTAGGTACTATGCAGGGGGAGTTTTTCCAAGAGAATGGATTAACTCAAAGATCAATAACCGCATTATAGTATTTGACACTTTCTAATTTCACATAAAATGAGATTTATCTAATATAATCATAAATTACTTATTAAAAAAATATTTTATTAGTACCTAATCATTTGAATTTTTCATGAACCACTTCATTTTATTAATAAATGGGGAGTGAAATAATTAGCCTTTTTATTTGGTATAATTTAGTTTCTAACCAAAACCAAAGGGGGATATTGAACCAAATATTTGAATTTATTGATTTGATTTTTTTTCATGTTTTATAAGTGTTAAAGGTGTTTTCAAGGTCCTTTAATGTTCTTTGGTGTATCTTTTTATAGTTTAAAAAATATAGAATAATAGGGTAATGGGGGTGAATCAATAGTGCGTATAATTGGTCATATCGTAGAAGGGGGTGTTTCTATGGAACCAAAAATTTAAAATGTCATAGAAGGGTTAAAAAAATTTCTGTATTTAACATGGAGATTAGGTTGTGATATAGGTTCTAGAAATTATTATTATAATAGATCCTGGTGATATGATGATGTTAATGTCATAGTCATGGACTATGTCATAGTATGAATGGCATGCATTATTCCATGATGCATAATTGGATTATTTCATAGAGGGTTTGGATTCAATAAATAGAATAAAATATACGAATTTTTTTTTAGTGTCTATAGTTATCCACTCCATCGAGTACCTTTTAAACATAGTGTTTCTGGGGAACTGATGAATTTTTCCACTTGAAATACCTGTACACCGTAAACAGTTGAGTAGTCATGTTTTGATGGCCTTTGAAAATAAAGGGGTCTCATGCAACAAGTCTTCAAATTGTTTTCAAAGTAACTACTGAAAATATATAGGCTATACATTAAAGATTAGTTCCGTTCCACAAGACATGAAAATAAGGTATTTCAAATAGCACTTCCAACTTGGCCTTTTTTGGTGAATTTGGTACCTTTTATGGAATCTATTAACTTCTATAAAATTTTAATTGTTTTAGATTAAATAGAATATGAGATAAAGGATTATATTATAGAATAATTAGTTTATTAGATATTATTATTTGAATTTTAAATTTGAAATTCATATTTTTTTCTTAATAAGAAGGTCTTACTGTGTAAAATAGACAGTATAACACATAATAAAAAATATAGAGTTATTAAGGATTATGAACCATAGGAGTTTGTTCATGCTTAACTATATTGAATATAATGATTAAAATACTAACATGTTTTGAATATACTTGAATATTTGTAATTGAATTATTAAATAATCAAGTAAAAACACACTTATTATTTTTTATTAATTCAATTTATCAAAAATATTTTATAATATATACCTACTTTTTCAATCTATACTAGTCCATATTTAAAATTAGTGAGTGGAAGAGAGGAATAAGTCATGAAAAATGGATGATTAGTGAGACTTTTTTAAAATATATAATCACATACCAGTATGGTATTTATTATTTAGAATATCAACACACTACTGATATATACTCTTTAGAGTTGCCATTTATAGGTGTACTAATTGAAATAATTATGCTCAGGATCCTTAAATTTATATTTTTGAGTGTGATTTATAATCATATTCATGTTGTATTTTCTAATGAGAATACAATATCTAATTAGAATTAAAGAAACAAAAGATGTTTTGTTACCCTAATTCACCCCCTCTCTCCCTCTCATAGGGTATATTTTGGGAATGGGGTACAACAGAAAGATTCCCAAGGAACCATAGTAGTTTCAAAATGAGTTAAATATGAAAATATTTAATTAACTACATGTCAGATTGAAGTGTGCCTGTTAGAATTTTAACATCCAATGATCTGGAACATTGGTATTGTAGGATTTATCACCTCAGTGAGAGAAATATAAATGTTCTAATAAAAAATATCAATATTGAATCTTGATCATAATAAAACTTGGAAAGTTTTAAATTTTTTTTTCGAGGAAGTAGATAAGGGTGTCTTTCAACTTATATAGATGTAATCCCAAACCTTATACATTGTAACTAGTTCATATATATTTTTAGGGATATTACCATATCCTCTCTCATGGTTAAACTCAATAATTTGTAACTATTATTGAATATTATACTATAAATTTTATATTTGCTTTTTGAATCACATGTATGTTGTTTTTCATGTTTACATTCAATGGAAATCCATGGAAGAAATGTAATGTGGTCAGAAGTTCAATTATATCTATCAAGAAAATGAATGTCAGTACACAAAACACAACTTCATAAATTTATTCTAGAAGAAGAGGCTAATAGATGAGAAGAAATTCCCAAAAAAACATAGATGAATGGTGTGGAAAAACTATAAATAAAAATTTTATACAGAAATCTTAGAGATTGAGGTTAAACTCAGGAATGACGATGGGGGTTTGGGAAGTGGCACTCAATAAATTAGAATATCTCAACAATATTAGTCATGAATTTGTGGTATGTAATGAAATTATGGATGAGCTATATTTTTTAAAATTACTGGAAATTATCCACCAAAATTTCTTCATATGTTTTTCATACAATCATGTTTACTCTAATGAGTCTGATAATTTCAAGGAAAATACTAAATCATGTTTTATCAATGGATATGGAGATTAGAAAATTGGATTTTTTATATGGGATTATTAATGGTTACAAGTCATTAGGATTAGAAATGATATATTAAATTAAAAGGTTATATGGATTTTAACTTAGTAATGAAAAATTTTAAGGGTAAATAATTTACTATTAAAGTCCAGGTTGATAAGAATAAGAACACTGGAAGGGAAAAATCAAGAGAAATCATATGATAATGTCGAAAGAATAGGATGTTCAGATGTGATGCCAAAGGGGGGTAATCTAGAAAATTAAAGGGTGTTTGAAACTTAAGTAGGAGTATTGAAAGTTAGAACTGTGTAAGTTAGAGAAGAAATAAGTAGTTTAGATAAATTAACTCAGTTCATTAGATCATTAAAATTTATAATAATTGTTTAGAAGTTTTGGTATGAAATTAACTTTATACTCATAACTGACGCAAGAGAACCTGAATTCCTTGAATAAGAAACATCACTAAATGACACAGAAAAATGTGAATCAATAATTGATGAAGATAAGTATTTATTAGGGTCCAATGAAACATGGGGGATAACTGATATATAAAAAAGAATAAATATCACTTGAGAATAAATGTTTTTAACATTTAAAGTATGAATCTAATGTAAATAAGTGTTTCAAGGTCTTACTAAGTGTAAATGGATTTCAATGGGATGAAGGTATTGATTTCTTAGATATTTTTTAATCAGTGGATAGGCATGTAACTGTCCAGAATGTGCTTATAGTGACCCAGACTTAGCATATATAGATATTAAATATTAATTGATGAATATTCATTAAATAAAATTTCAATCCATTGAAAAATTGTTTAGGTCTACTATATTTGGATACATAGAAACAATACAAAACAGTTCATAAATTATCTACATATTCTCCCACTTATTTCTCGATAACTATGAACCTTATTATATATTCCATACTTAATAAAGTTCTTTTTCACTTGGGTAAAGAAAACATAATAAAAGGGTTATCTTAGATTCCCATTAATGGTAAGCATGGAAGATGTCAATCGGTGATCATATAAAAGAATAAGATAGAATAAGGGTATGATATCTTGAAAATAACTTAAAACTTTTTTACCCAATCTAAAAATGATCTTAAATAGGGGTTATGTAATAAAACATTCTCATTAGGAAATACACGAACCATAAGAATGTGAACTCATCATAACTCAATCATGAACTATGTGTCCATGTCATAAATCTATATTGAATCATAATAAGTACATATACCATTTAATATGTCAATGCTAACTATCTAGACCACCAAATCATTCATAATAACATGTTTCCCATTATGGATCAAAGACATCATCTTGTTTCCCCTAATGGATCAAGATCTTTGACTTGTTTCCCATAACAAATCAACAACATCAGCTTGTTTCCATTAACTATCTTGTGAGATATAATACTTTACCCAATTTAATGGAGGGAAATATAGGTCCCACCCATCACATAATGAAACCCAATTATATTTTTTCCACGAGTCCATAAAACATCCATCATATCATCATGTCATAACCCATGTAAAGAAAATGGGTTCCATATTTTATCAAATAATAGAGAAACCCATATAATGGGTTTCATAAACATTTCATAATAATAAACATAAACCTTTTAGAGTAAAAAAATGATAGTATTGTTGGATCAAATCCCAATAAAACATAAAAAACACCAAAGGTTGTTGTCATTGATGAACAGAAGTACTATTAAAGTAGTATTAAAAAAACATTCATGAGGAAAATATTATTTTCATTTGAAAATAAATTTTTAAAATCTAAAAACTACACATATATTAAGGAAAAAAAATTATTTGAAAATAACATTTTAAACAAGTAATTTTTGATTCAATTCATTGAGGTATCATAATAGAGGTAAATTTGGTTCAAGTCGTATAACATAAAAAAAATTCCTTTCACAAAAAGTAAAAATGTATCATGTTTGGAAATGAAAAAAAGATTACTTCCAACCCATTTTAAAAAAAGTAAAAAGTGGGTAAAATATTCATTAAATAATCAAAGGATGATATTAAATTCATTATTTAATACATTTTATAAAAATATTGATATGGAATAAAATGATTTTAGAATGGAAAGAGAAATAATTTCAATTTTTCCATAAAACCCATATTTTTATCTCTTTAAATAATTAAAGTGAATAAAATGGAATGAAAAAATATAATTTCAATAAATATCCAGAATAGAAAAAAATAAATGTATTAAAAATATAAGGATCATTTTATTTCCTCCAAAAAAAAATCAAGTATAAACTATCCCAATTAAAATACGTTTGAAACATAAATATCTTACCAATAGTGTCACCTTTCCCCATTCACATTCAGACCTCTTTTATAATAAATATGGACTTATTATAAAAATATATTGAAACCATATCTATATATATCATACAATTAATGATTTATTTATTATATTTTATCACCCATTTATTAATAAATTTTTATTAAAATTATTATTCTTAGATTTAATTTCATTGTTTTCCAATCATGTTTGAGTTCGACAGTCCCAGTCCTTATAATTAGATCATGGGTCCATAATATAAATAATTCTAATCATTTCATACAAAAATTATTCAAAATATAAATATTTATAACCATTCATAAATATTATAGATAGAAAAATTAATTACACTATTCATAGAGACGATACGGCATACGTATGCATGAACGTTGTTTCTATTTTTCGGAAGATAGAATGAAATAAAGGTAAATATTAATTCAATTTTATAGGATCGTTATTATATCATATATTTCATATATATTCCTCAAATTCTTCCTCATTACCATCCATGTAAAATTTAAATTTAAAATCCATAACATCATTTTGTAGAGGTGCCAGTCCATACATACACACTAACGATATTATCCTTTCCCTAATGATTGGATGGTATGTATATAGATGCAATATTATAATTTTATAAGTATAATTATTTCACAAATATCATATATAAACCTTAAAATCATCATAATACCCATCTATAAAATATGGTGAAGAAAAAATAATTGTGTCGCTACACGGAGACGATAAGGCATACGTGCGCATGAGCAATACATTCACTCCTCATTTGATGGGAAAGTTGGTGTATAGTGGAATTTTCATAATCATAAATAAAATTAAATTATGATTAAGATATTTAATTTATTAATTTATAATAAATACCACAGATTTATAGGAGTTAAATAATAGTATAAAAGAAAGTTATCGAGTAAGGTGATTACCTCTTCTTTGAAACGACTCTTATAGATGTCCTCTAAATGGATCAAGGGTTAGAATTTTGCGAAGGAAAAAACATCTAGGAGGTGGATGTAAAATTTTGAAACAGTAATTTTAAGATTTTTTTGATCTAGAAGACACAATGTTGTTTAAAGAAGTAAGGGAGCAGGTTTCCATTTATAAATGAGGTAAGGGGAACTTTTGAAATTTCATAAAAGATTAAATTATAATTAATTCATACTCAAGAAAACTGCCCCAAAATGGTATGAAATTAAAATATAAGGTATTATAGTATTTTAATACCATAAAGATTATAATTTATACTTGTTTTGGTGTAATTTTAAATATTACCATTTTGATTAACCCTTAGTTAATAAATTTTAATTTTAACTAGATTGAAAACAATTTCAATATTAAAGGGTTGTTTTTCTTAATTATATTGTTAAAACTATCCCATAACAAAAAATTTATGAATTTTTTTGAAATATATATCTAAATTTTACTCTTTAATTTTTTTTATAATTTCTAAATAATTTAATAAAATTTTATTTGGATAAAATGTAATTATTGTCAATTTTGACACCATCCATTTAATATTACTTTAAATACATCAAGACAAAGGAGGATTTCGAATATAATACCTTAATACTACACCAAAATATAAAAAAGATCTAAATTTTTTGTTTTATACATTGATTATTTCAAATTATATTAGTTTTATTATTTTTAAAATCATTTATTTATTTTTATATTAATTGAATAATTGTTGTATCGGTGTTGTGAATGTTTTTAAGGTATTTATTTAAAACCTAAAAATTATAAATAAATTATAATAATGAAAATAAGTTTATTATTCTCATAATATAAATATATATTTTTCCAATATGTGTTTTAACTCATATTTTTGTCATGAAACCTTATTTAATATGTTATTTTGACGTGTTTGGCCTTATGTAGGCATTACAAAAGAATTTTTATAATCCCCTTGTTATATAACACTAAAACACTTTAATAAACATAAAAATAATCAATAATAATAATTATTTAATGTAAGAAGTTGATCAAGGACTTATTCTATCTCAAATATTATCTTCATGGTACCAAATTTGACATTTCCAATGCAGTGCAAGCTCCACGTCGACATTGAAAATGATTTTCATATTTATCATGGAATAAATTATAATTTATATTTTTTTTAATTTCTTGTGTATGCTATTTATATTATATTATAATAAATAATTAATTCAATAAGTTCCATAATTTTTTATATTATGTTTACTTTATAGTAAAACCATTAAAGATAATGTATTTCATGAAAATTGTATTTTTTCTAATATTCATCAAATAAATTAACTTCTTAGTAAAAATGTTAAAATAAATAATCTGTGAAAAAATTTAAATTAGTTAACATAGAAATAAACTACATTTAATTAAATTAAATTATTCTTTGTAATGATTTTTTTTTTAATATAAATGGGTAAAATGCAATGAAAATCAGATTTTAAAAAAAATACCTTTTTAAGTATATAAATCTTCTTCTACCAAATTCAACTATAATATTTATTCTAATGAACTTAATTCGATTATTAATAATTTAATAAAACTAATTTAACATTAAAACCATTTAAAATAATAACAATTTGTAAATGTTTGAAACAAATATAAAATTTTCAATAAAATTAATTATTTTTCACAATTCACATTAAAATATATATTTTTAGATAATTATCAAAAATTCACCCAAAGCTAATTTTTATATGTTGATTTAAAAATGATACTATTTTTATTAGGTGAAATTTATAAAAGTTACATAAATTATTTATAATATTTTCTCACAAAAAATTAATACAATCTTTTTGGAAGAAGGCATATTTCGGAAGCATAAAAAAACTTTACTAAAAATTGGGTGATTATTTACGAAGAATTTGTCAATATATTTATATTGAGTAGGAAATTTAAATTTATTTCATTTATTATTTAATCATATTCATACCCACTAATTTAACGGCAAGGTTATATCTTTCACATTAAAAAATAATATTTTAATGGTGCATCGTGGTTTATTTAGACTCGATGTTGCATGTAACACAAACTTCCAAATAAATGAAATTTATTTAAAGAGAAATATTTTCTAATATATTGTAATTTAAAATTATACCCACACCAAAACTTAATAAATTATGTCCTCTAAATTTGACCTTTTTCATATAAATCAAGGGTTTGATAATTAAAAAAAATCATTTATTGAAAGCCCACATCATAAAGAGGATTAATTAAACTTCCCCTTAAAAGGAGGGAAATGGAAGTATAGAGGACAACAAGAAAAACATTGTTTCCAATCAGAGAACATCATTTGAAGGTGAAAATATTGACATTGAAGAGATAAACAACTCCCAAGGAATAATAGAGAATGATAGAGAACATTTTCATAAGAAACAAATCAACCACAAAACCATGAAACAATAAGGGGATAAAAGACCATCAATTCCTCAAAATTGAATGTTATAGGACTATATTTTTGTCTAAAAATAATTTTACTATATTTTAGGAATTATTTCAACTTATATAATATAAAAATATAGAAATATAATTACTTGATAGGTATAATTTGATCCTTTAATCAATTTCCACCACAATCTAATTCTCAAAATAAATAAACCTTTAAATAGTATATTTAATGCTAAAATTTTCCAGAACAACAACCAAGGTTCTAATTTCACTTCTAAAATTTTTTCTATATATAGAGTTAGCTATTACCAGTTCTAAAAAAATCAATGATAAACAGATACCTTTATCAATGTTTTTTTAGCTCTCATAAAGATTACCTTTATTAGTTCTTTATTTTTAGCACTAGTAAAATTACTTTCTATGTGTGTGAGTCCCACGTCGAAATAGCACTCAGGAGATCAATTTTTTATATTTAATTTTATTGCATGTCATGCTCAAAAGCATGTTATGGGGATGGGCCCATGCATACCCTACACATGAATATATGGGACTCCTCTCGAGCCTAAACTAGCCTTAATTTACTCTCAGCTTCCCGTGAGTCTTTTCCCACCGTCATACTCCCAACCGGGTCCTACATGACTCATCCCACCTATCTAAGAAATTATGTGGTCTAGCCTAGTCCATTCCACTATTTTTTATATAAACCAATAAAAAATACAAGTTTTAAAAATATTAATGATTTTAAAAGAATTAAATAAATAAAAATTAAAAATGAATAAATACAAAACTATAATTTTTTTAATTAAATAACTATTAATAAATTTAATATATATATATTAAAAATATTATAAAATATTACATATTAAATATAGATATATATAATTAATAAATAAAAATAATTAAATAATTAAAAATTAAAAATGGGTATGTTAAACAAATATTAAATTTTTTATTAATTAAATAATTATTTATAAAAATGAAAAAATTTAATATAAATATATATAAATTATAAATATTAATAATTAGAATATATTAAATATTGAGATAAAAAATGACCAAATTATAATAATTAAACAAAAATTAATGAGGAATAAATTAAAAAATTATTAATAAAATTACAAATAAATCATAAATTAAAATATATATATATATGAATTATAAATTGTAATAAATAATATATATTAAATTTAAATATAGAAAATGGATACAATGTAACAATTAAAAACACATTAATGTCTTACTCATTTTTAATGGCTTTTGTAAATAATTATTCATTAATAAAATTAATATTTATATTATAGAAATATATTCATATATATATTTCTATATATATATATATATATAATTCCCTATAATATGAGTTATGTAATACAAAATATTTATGTTTACATTAAATTAGTCTTATATTTAGTGAAAAATATTTATAATTAAAAAATATTAATTAAAAATATAGGCTAATTGTATCGAGTAATGGGAATTTAATTAAAAGGTCAACTTTATTTTCATTTAAGAATATTTCAAACTATTTGTCACATTTATTTCAGATATAAATATACATAATTAATGTGTTTTTATATACAATTCTCACACATAATATTTCGGTAATTTATAGAATTTTTAATATTAATTTTAGAATTTTATTTCTTAACATAACATATTTAACATATATTAGATTTATAATTGACAAGTTTAATAATTTTTTATATTTTTATTTAATATATAATATTAATTATTTTTTAGTTCTCTTTCAAATTTGTTCATTTTTAATATTATTTAATCAATAATCATCTTAATATTTATTTTGAAATTTTTGTAATTTATTCATATTCAATTATTCATTATTCAATATGTTTGTAATTTTATCTATTTTCAAAATTTATTTATACAAGTTTATTCACTAACATTTAATGTTTTTAATATGGTTTTATTTTATAAAATTAACATTTATTCATTAACATATATAAATATTCATTTTTTATTTTTTTAAATTATCAATATAATTGAAAATAATTATTTGTTTTTTTTAAATTTATTCATTCTTATTATTATTTATTTCATTAATAAACACTAAATATTATAAAATTTCATTATACAATTTAACTTATATCATACCTGTATGTAATTATATAAAAACACATTAATTTCAAACACCACAACATTTACGTAATTAATGAAACCTTATATAGAAACACATATACCTAATATTTATGTAGTTTATTAAAATTTTAATATTCATTTTAGAATTTCATTTTGTAACTTAATATATATAATATATTATTTTTCTTAATTGTTAAATTTTATTTTTTTTAAAATATTATTAGAGATAGTTTTATTTATTAATTTTCCATTTTCCATTTTCCATTATTTTTTATTTTTTATTTTTTTTGGGATTTAAAAATTTTCTATTATTTTTTTATATTTATTTATATAGTATGTTTTAATATTTTAAATATGTCCCCATATTCATTTCAATGTATATCCCTAATTTATATTATTAATAATTAAAATAACTAATACAACTTATCCATCTTTTCAATATTTTCAATATTTTTAAAGTCTACTCATTTTTAATTATTAAATTTCACTCATTTTTAACTATAATGTATTTAAGATTATATATTCATCAAAAAAATTAGAATTATATTTTTAAATAAATATTTTTAAATAAATATATTTATAAAGTTATATTTACTATATTTAAAAAATTATATGTTTATACTTATAAATAAATATATTTAATTTTTAGAAAAAGTATTTATATATTCATGGGCTTTCATGACCACTAGGTGTACATTTCGAGTAATGGTATTCATTCCCACTAGGCCTAAGATACATGTAATGAATAAATAAGGCTTGATAGGTGGGTTATCCCCTTGGGGGGGCTATGACCTCCCTTTCCCACTTGTATGTAAGGTGTGTGTGTGTGTTTAAATATAATTGTACCCCCAAAATCCAGGTATATTTGTATATATAATGATATGAAAACATTTATAATTTTAAATAAATTAATATAAATATATTTAAAAATAAATTTATAATTATAACTAATTTTTTTAAAAGTATTTATTGATTTATAAATATATAATTACATATTTAATTAAATATAATATTATAATAAATAGATTTAGATAAAGAATATATTGAATATATTTATATTTATAATTATATTTATATTTATATATTGAATACTTATATAATTATATAAATTTATATAAGGATATAAATATATTTATAATTATAAAAAAATATTTATAAATATATTTACAAAAATATTTATTTATAAATATATTTTAAAAAATTTATTAAAAATCTATATTTATCAGCATTAATTTTTTAGCGCTGATAAAGAATTATTTTTTCATCTCTTTTTCAGCATTGATAATGATATGTCTTTATGAGTGATAAAAAAACGTTGATAAAGATCTCTTTTATCAGTTCTTGTTAATTTAGTGCTTATAAAACCCCTCTATCAGTGCTTTTTTGGTAGCGCTGATAAAACCCACCCTAATATTTTTAAAGGAAGCCTATCCAAACCTATTTCAGTCGTTGATGTACACAGATTTTGGTTTTATTTTTTAAAATTTTTTAACCTAGTCTTAATTAAATATTTTAACCATTTTAGTGTCTCTAGTTTATTTTCATAGTTTTGTTGTATTTTTGTTATTTTTTTTAATTTTTTTAGTAATTATATATTAATATTAGTTGTTTATTATCATTATTAGTCTATATTGTTTTGATGCATTATTACAGTTTGATATCTAACACTTTAATTTTTTTATTTTTTATTTAATATTATTTTTATTATTAGTTGATTAATATTTATTATTAATTATTAATTTATTATATTACTATTATATATCATTAGTTTTAATAATAATAGTATTAATATTATTAGTTTATTATTATTATTATTATTTTATTTATTTCTAGTATTATTACTATATTATTATTTTTATAATTATAATTTTGTTTACTTATTTCTTTATTTTATGTATTATTATTAATATATCTGGCTATATATGTATATTTATATATTTATTATTATAACAATTATATTTATAGTCGTAGTTATTTTTATCTAACCTTTTAGTTTTATTATTTATTTTTAACATAATATTATTATTATTTAATTGCATTTTTATGAGTTTATATATTGGTTTGTTGGGGGTCTTCATCAGGATTAGCTTCTAGAAAAAACACTTGGTGGGCCACCTCCCCCAACCACTTCTCTCCCCCCAACCCCCTCTTCTCCTCATTTCCCCTACCCCTCCCCCCCCCCTCCCCCCTCTCTCCCCACCACCCCCTACCCCCTGCCAACACTCCCCTGTCGCCCCTCCCCTTCTCTCTTTACTGCCTCCCCTTCCCCCTTGTCCATCCTCCTCCACTATTGCACACCACACCAGGATGAATGGCCTCCACCTACCAAGCACACCCCTTTGGCCTCAAAAATGTATAATATAAGGTCAGATCCCACATTCTGGGAGTTTTTAAAGTAGTTTTGGCAAGCGTTTTCACGTGTGTGACGGTTTGATTTTCAATTGGAGATCAACGAGCGGTGTGATGGTTTGGTTCGACATTAAAGTGATCAGCAGAGTGGTGTTTTTATTTCTTGATCATCAATGGAAGATTTCATTGAAAATTATGACAACACAAGCATGGTTATATCTCTTTATTAGTTTATATCTTGATTTGTTGTCATGGAGGGAAAATTCATTGGTGTCAGAGTTCCGATAGAGGTGATGGTGTATGCATGCCTTTAATTTATTTCCAAGTTTTATTTCCTTATAGATTTATTAATTTTAATTGGTTTTTTATTTAATTAATTATATCTCAGTTTGAATTAAATTTAATTTTTGGTCTTCACACATGCTTTGGTGTCCATCCGTGTGATACCTAATAAAAAATCATGGGTGGGAGTTCATCAGAGAATTTATTTGTCTGGAAGTTGATCACAAATGTGAGAGAAACATAAATCACACACAAGTGAAATTCTGAATAAATTAATATATTAATTTAAAAATTAATATTTTCTGTGCATTTTCTTTCAAACATGGATGATTGATACCTAACAAGTAATCTCATGTGAGAAAACCAGACGCATATTGATACATAAACTTTGTGGAAAATGGGTTATGGTATTTCACCAAGTGATTCAATTCTAGAATGAGGCACAAATAATTCATCATGCTAGAGAACGAAATAATAGATAATTCTTTAAAATTATATTATTGTATACCATCACAGAATGAGACCAGATATTATGTTGATTGAATTTGGAATCTGAGATAATTAAATAAATAAATACATAGTTATGGGAATTAAATAATTCTCATTTCATGCACCTGGATGGATGTCAATACCCTATCACTTACATCTCCAATTGTTTCATTCCATAGAAAAATTTATTTCAATTAGATAATTTTAGTCATTTTAAAGTCATTTTAAAGTATTTTTTATTTTCTATACATTTTAGTTTTTAATCACATTAAAAAATCATCTTTTAGAATATTCTTGTCATATAATATTCCTTATTCCTACTGACGTTCTCTCTATGGTTAGACTAGGGTCTCTACATCTACACTAGTTTTCACGTTAATAAAATTTAAAATTTTCACACATTGGGATGCATGTGCCCAATTTCTGGAACCATTTCTAGGGATAATTGTATAATTATGAGTCCTTTAAAAGTGTGATTTAGGTCATGAAAGTAAAAAAACAAAAATGTTCGATTTACTCCGATGTGAATTTTTTATTATAGGTAATTTCATGACACCCAAAAGTTTAGAATGTCAAGGGAAGTTCCACACATCTATAATCAACTCCCTCCCTACACAACCAAAGTTCACGGTATGAACTATAATGATTCACTGCATATGATCTATCCATGTAATACTATTTATTATAATAATTATTATTCAATTCTCTGCTATGATCCATATTCTAATGTTAGTTCCTACCCACTATTTGATAATTTTATAATTAAGATAATTCCTTAAAATTTAGAACATGATAATTTATTTAAAAAAATGATTCAATAATTGAGCACATGTTTCATTCTTATATCACTGAGGTAAGAAGGATGTTTTAACTTCAAGATGAATTTCATGAAAAGTTTCATTCTACAAACAAGGATATATAAAACCAACTTACTCATCTTCTCTAACTATTTTCCTCATTTCCACTTGATGATTCAATTTAGAATAATTATTTTGAGTATAGTAAAGTAGAGGTTCCATTTGAACAACATCCAGTTCTTGATTTTGATGATGAGACTACGTTGATTGATCCTTCTTTATATTATACCATTGACGACTCCTCTTAGTCAAAAATTAGTTCTTTTAATCTAATCACATTTCTTGAATATGAAAGTGCAGTCTTTCACTTTGTTGAATTTAATGATCCCTCACAAAATGTGATTTCATGTACTTATTCAATGAGTTCACAACCCATCCATCCAATAGTAAAAAAGGATTCATAAAATTTCTATCAAATTACACAATTTGAGGATGAATATAAGATTGAACTTACACCCTTTTTTACCATGATGGAGTCATAATTGAACAAAGATAGCATGAATCGTCACACACTAGAGGAAATCACTTCAAATGACATTGAATCAGCTCTTTTTTAAAATCCTTATGAGTTTCATATTCTTTTAAAAATGGAGACATTTTAAACATTACAAGAGTTATAAAATCTATCAATGTTGGTGGTGGAGAACAATCATAATTTTATAGAAATAATGGAATAATGGGAATTCCTAGAGGATCCTGAGTTCGTAGTGAAACATTTTCCAATGAATAAATATTAAAAGGGAATTAAAGAAGAATATTTTGAAAAAAATCATTCTTAACATAATGTAGTCACCTATTCCAATTGAGCTTACCCATCTTTCTCCATCCATCATGAATGAATTGATTTTGAAACCAATTTTTTCCATGTGATAGTAGTTGGTGGTGAAATCAATCGGGGTAAATCACCAACACAGATACTATATTCAAGGATACGATGGATATGAGCCATCCACTAAAAGATTATAGTTATGGAATTTATTCTATCGTGAAAATTTGAAAACTCAATGTTCTTGATATTTATGATGATTTAATTTAATCAAACATAAATTTTTCAGTGATTCCTTCTTTAGATGAGGAATATTTCTTACCTTATTAGATAGTATATTTTCGTTTCATTCCACACATCTATTTTTTAGAAAAGTTTCCGTTGAGATATTTTTCAACTTGTAGGATGACTTATTATTCAATAAATTGATTCCACACTCCCACTAATAAATAATAAGATGCATAGAACACATTTCCCGTTGATCTTAGTGGATCACAAACCATTGTTTTTTTGTATTTTCCAAATAGCCACATTTTGGGTAAGTGGGAACCATACAAAAAGGGCCAGCTGTTCCAACATACCAACATCCATATAGACTAGTACACACCACATTCAACATTCTAACATTAAAAATTTAAACATTCCAATTTCAAAAAACAAAATATTTTCACCTAGCACCACAGTGTATTAAAATTCATCATACATATTTTTATAACCCACATGATTTTTATTATGGTGTGACATCATTGATATGATATGGGTATGTGCTGTACTATTTTTATATTTTATAGGTACATAATTTCTAGAGGTTCATCTAATACAGGTATCCTTCCCATGTCTATCTACACTAACATAGGGAAGTATTTAAGCTTTTTCATATTTTATTCTTCCAAAAACACCATGTAAAAAAACTAAATAAAAAAATAAAAATGAAAAAAAACTAACAATCCCACCAACTTTTGAACCCACATGAAAACAGAAGAATTTTTTCATAATAGGATCATTGGTATAACACTTGTATAGCAGATAATTTTGAGAATTTGATTTTTATTTGGAATACTTTGATCCTTGATACCTATATTTATATGATATTATTTCATTATTCAAAAAAAATTGGAAACTTATATATTTTTAGAGACATATTTGAACTTATTCTCATATTTATTGGACAACATTTTATTTTCATACTTGTGATGATTTTGGAAAAAATTTTCATCATCTAATATTTCACTTTTTCTCATGGGGATCTATACCATTTTATTTCCTCTATAACTTCCCATGTTTGTCTATCAATGTAATGGTAATTTTGACAGTTTTATAGAAAAAAATGAGGCATATGTTCGATATTTTTAGCCGGTTTTACCCATTGATCCACTCATACATTTACTCCATCCTATATCCCTTAGAATCCCTGAAGATTCCTTTTAGGATGAGCCCATCAACAATTCACATCACAAAAAATTTCATTATTTTTTTCATGATATTTTTCAATCTAAGTGTGAGGGAGAGAATTGTTCCTAAAGAGGGTTGTTTGAGGGGTAGTGAGTCATTTTATACACATGGATAGATTTTATCTAGTAATGATTATATTTTTTATATTTCATAACATCCACATTCATTAAATGTGATTTTATTTGGGAATTCAGATTATTTTTTATTCCGATAATGAAAAATATTGTGGTTATTACACAGTTACCCTCACTTTTAGGGAAAATTTTGAAAGTGAGGATCCATTACTTAAGGATATATAGTGTTATCTATATGAACTGCATTCACTGTGATGCTAAAACATATGAGAAACTTGTACACCTTTATTTTGAATTTGTTCGGCCATTTATTTTATTGGGTTTTGGAGTTGATTCCCACCAGTTTTTTCTACCCATCTTTTTTGAGTGAGTTGTGTCCTAAAAAAGTAAAAACACAAAAAATGGAAAACATTTTATTATCATATTCTTGAGGAAAAGATTTTTTTTTTAATTTTTGGGATTGATATTTTTATGGAAATTTTTTTATTTAAACTTATAATGTTTTTATTTCAAGATTTAAACCTCGCTTTTCAAAAAACCCCCACAATTCTTCTTATGACCCACTATCCCATAGCTTCAAAGACATTTTGAACCTAATGTCGAGTCGATGAGATTAATTTATTTTTTTTATTTCCACTAGTGGAGATATCAAATTCATGTCAAGATTATGGTAATAATTTATAAGAATGATTTTTGATCATAACATTGATCAAATTATTTGAGTGATGAGAGTGAAGTTGAGGTAGGTCACAATGATACATTAGTATAGGTACTTGTTGTAACATCCCATGTGAATAAAGAATAAAAAAATTAATATTTATTAAAATTGTGAATTGAATATTAATTTTACTTTAAAGTTGATTCTATGTTCGATGGTGTACCTGATACACAACAACAGGTTTCTTTGAAATCTTGTGGTGCACACAATGTTGAGTCATACTGAAAAATAATAATATAATATTATTTTAAATGGAAGTTAACACCTAGTTATTATATTAGTGGGAATGAATAGAACTAACAAAAATATAAATATACATGTTTTTTAAATGTTTTTACATTTTTTCAATAAATTTTAAAGGCTTAAAATAAAAAAGAATCTGATTTTAAGAATAAATACTCTAATATTCTTTAAAAGGTCATTTTAATGCCTTTTGATGAATAACCCTCTTTAAATCTAGTTTTGGTAACTTTTATATGTTTTATTTTAAAAAATAATATTCTTATTTATAATTTATACATAAAAATTTACTTTGGATAAAATTTTGGTATTTTTCAGATAAAGATAATTTATTTATGAAAAGTGAAAAATACTGTATTTTAATTCTTTGCTTCCTTTTAATATAATTTATTTATATGGATAGATTATGTTTTTAAATGGTTTTAAAGTGTAATGAGATTATATTTTTACCATTTAATCCAATTTTTATCATTTTAATCAATTTCACTTTGAAATTAGACACAAATAAGATTCAACCTTTTGATAGTAATTATTTCTTAAAAACATAGTTTTTGTTTTTACAGTGGGAATTAATATAAAATTAATTTCTGCCACTTCTCTTTTTTGAATTTGAAAAAATAGACTCCATATTTTTAATTAGGAGGTCCAAATTGTGTAAATAGGTAACTTTTAATTTTACACATTAAGAATATTTACTTCAGTAAAAATTTTATTTAGCATGGTTAAAAGGAAAATGTGGTTAATAAGGCTAACAAAATATTATTTTAATAATATAAAATTACCGTAACATGTATCATAGTACTATTTGTGGATACATGTATGACCATGGGCATCCTTGGGTCGATTTTGGGACACCATGGAGCCTCTTGAGAGTGATAATGACACTTTATATTCCTTAATTTAAAGTAAAGACAAAAATGACTTAAAAATATATCTTTTAGTAAATAAATTTTCAAATAGGGTTATATAAGTTATATATTTCACTATAAATCTTAATTTTAAAGAAAAAAATATTTAATACATCATGTAATTTTTTTATAATTTTTAGACATCAAATAAATAAAATTATTTATGACACAATAATGATGTAGTGTTTACCACATTAATGAATGATTTAAATAAATAAGATTACAAAGATTAAAACAATTTCCAAAACCTATCCAATTATTATAGGATAATTTTATTTCGATCATTAGTCATCTTATATTTTACTTTAATAAGTTTTGGACCTTCAGAAACTGAAAATCATTATATAATAAAATAATATTTTTAAACTTTTCTAAAGAGCCCCTCCTCCCCTTATAAAAATCCTTCACTTCTAACCCATACCTCACACTTCTCAAGCTTATTGGATCATATAAAATATGACCAATTAATCTCCATAAATCCGTATCCTCCTCTAAGAATCCTTTTCCTAAGCATAAGGAAATTCAAGTAAACATTTTTCTTTAATCCAAAGGGAGATACCCGATTTAAAGGCAATATCTTATCTTAAGTTATTTTGTTTTATTTTACTTCTCTAATTAAATAAACTATTTTTATTCATTTATTTTATAAAAAACATTATACTCAATATACTAATTTTTTTATGATATACATTCTAACTACACTTACACACACCTCCATTTAATGGTAAAAGAACATATTGTTTCTGTGGACAGCAAACTACTGCCTCACGAAATGATGATGGTTCAATATTCTCTTACCACCTCTCATGGTGGCAGTTGTGATGAAAATGTGTTTATATATTATATATATTATGTTTATGTTTTCTCTATTCTTATGTTATTTTTATTTACAAACATACTTTTATGCCTTCCAATTTGTGTAAATACGATAATTTCATTTGAGGAAGTGCTAACTACCGCCCCCTCAAGATGATATGATTCATTCATGGCATACATGGAACGTATAAAAGATGGTGTTAATAAAATATGTAACACATATATAATATTATATTATACTAGAATTATAATATACCAATGTATCATTAAGTTTTCATCCCATTAAATATGTAATAGAAATGAAAGTAGTGTTCATGTGTAGACTTACTGTCTCCATGAACGGTGCATTTTATTTATTATCTCCAAATGTTATTTAATATTATAAATACATAAATATTATGGATATATATTATAGATATGATATATAAATCAGGAAAATAATTGTGTAGATAATGGAATTTTGACCACATGAACAACTTGTAATTATAAGAAGCTCATTTTTTACTCAAGTACCAAATATTGACAAAATGACCATTAATTACTTAAATGATTTCATAATGTTTATAACATGATAATAAGAAATATAAATTGAATAATATACTTAAAAAAGTTTCTTAATCAAGTATAAATTATCTTTATCTTATTATTCAGGAGATTAAATAATGAACATGCCAAGTCGTACATGAGGTTAGGGGTTTCATATCTCACTTTTAATTCTGTGATATTTCCATTGTTCGCCACTTATTTATTGCATGTGGTATATTGTGTAATTCCATTTGATATATATTATCATTATTCTATTTATATACATGTTATTATGTGATTCATTTGGTGTTATTAACTTTTTTTCATACGACTCGATTTATTACAACATGGTAAGTGGTTTTCAACTCACCTTTTATTACCGTGAGATTCATGTTATATTGCCACTATTTCCATTTGTGTGTTGTATATAATGAACATGACTGTATTATTTGTGTAATATTATTTAATTTATAGGTATTCTCATACTCATTGTATGATCCTTCTTTCAGGGGGTGTATGTTTTGTAAGTTACCAAATCGGTAAGGGAACCTTTCACCCTCCACTTTTTAAAAGACTTCATTTATGTTATGTATTTTAATTTCCACTTTCTTAGGTTGGGATATGTTCTTATATATCCTTATTGCCATAAATTTTATGTCCAAATTATTTAATACTCTTTTCTCTCTCATCAACTCTATTTCTCAAATTTTAAGTGATGTTGTAAGGCTAACGAATTTATGTAAGGGAACTTCTTCACCCAATTTCAATTCTTTCGGTTAAACTTCTACTTCTTGATTATGTCCTAGTATGAATATTTATGAATAACCTATGGTTTTTTTTACACTTAATAACCACTTATATTCGGTGTATTTATATTTTTCACACATAATTATGTCACTTGTTTATCCTTAATCTAAGGATACCATCTTTATAAGGGATTTTGTCTCAATTTAAATTCCACTGAGACTTAATTGTTGTTATGCACCAATTCACTATATACAGTGTATATATTGTCCATAACATTATTCTCACGATATTATAAAGTATTTATTAAATTTTATTCCTCAATTATTTTTATTCAAGCATCTCTCATTTGGTTAAGAACTCCTTAACTAAATTATTATTTTAAATATTTATTCTTCTAAATATTTCTCATTAATGTCCATGTTGTAAAAATGGTTTTAAGGATTTATTTATATGGACATTAATGATTTAAAATGTTAATTCCTTTAAAATCATAAAATTGGTATGGGACACTTTGATTCAAAAATATCTTTATTAAATGTTTTAAATGGTTTTTGAATATGGTTTGATAAAGAATTGATTGTGTCAATATCTTGAAATCATATTTTGTAATAGTAATGTGGAAATGTTATCTTTACTTTATGCTTTTTTTATGTCTTATGAATACTTTATGGTTCTTCAACATTGTTTACGAATATGAGAGGTTCCTTGATAAAACTAGGGCATGTGAGCCCAAGATATCTCTCCAATGCATTGGGTAATGTAACAGAGGTAAATGTTAATGTTTCTCCTAAGAGATTTAGGGAATATACTATGATGGGTATTCCAAACATAAAACCCTACATAGCTGTGAAAGCTATAATATAAGTATTTTATGTATTCCATAAGATACCTTTATGATTTATGATTTCTATGTGTTATTCATAAATCTTACAATTTCATAAGGTATGTAGTGATTGAAAAGTATGGTTTCATTTATTTGTATTTATTGATGGGCTAGTGTCTTCCTTCTTTATTTTACAACCCTTACTGAGCTTTTTATGCTCATCCCAAGTTTTTAAAATGTTTTCCACATGACTTAAAGATGATCTGGGTTAAGGATGGTATCAAGTAAAAATAATTTTGTCTAGAACTTAGAACTAGACATGTTTCTTTTTAAGAGTTTTCATTTTTTGAAAAAAATGGAAACTGGGTAGAATTGACTACTTTTTAATTTTTTGATATGTAATGTTATAGTTATGTCCCAATTATCTAAAACTCGAAACCTAAAAAAGATACTCAATTTGAATTATTAATTTAATTCATGATTATTTAATGGTTTAGGGTCGGGTCTTTATAGTTGGTATTAGAGTTCGGTTTAGATAACTATAGAGGTTAGGGTGCTATTTACGCATAAGTGACATAACCATAATAGTTAGCATATTATAAAGAGACATGGTTATTTTAGATAAATTGAATGAGTCTAAGATAACATGAATAAGTATATCTTAGTATTTACCCTCCTCATTTGATATTATATGATGAATTTACAGATATACTCATGATAACCTTTTTGGTTTTAGAAAATGGTTAGATTTAGTACGCACCAAAGTAACAGTGGGTGTGAAGAAAACTATGACGATTTTTTGAATGAGAAACTCAATGAAATGTGAACTATAATGAGAAATATTGTGGTTATTCTCAACCAACTATCTGGAGTCTTGACTGACCACCTGAACCGTGGTGATTTTTATAAGGTATTGTATATGTGAGAAAAAAATCCCTATAGAAGATTAGGTAATAATCATCAAGGTAAGTATGTTCAAAAACCTATGTGTCAAGGATGTGGAAAAAACACCTAGGAAAATGCATCAAAGGGATGGAAAGATTCTATAGATGTGGAAATGAAGGAAATAAAGAAATAACCTACCATGGAAAAAGGAAGCATCCAGTCAACTCTAGGAAAGGGAACGAAGTCCTTTTTGAGGGATCAATTGAATGTTTTAAATGTGGTATGCATGGTCATTATTCAAATAGATGTCCTATGAAGAAGTATTGGGAATGGTATCACAAGGATTGTACAAATATATGTTTACCAATACCTAATTACATTCCGATTGAGGATTAATAAACATAAAATGACCAATGAAAGGTATGGATTATTTCTTAACATATGTTTTGATATTATTGAATCTTAGGATATGATTCATGATTGTTTGAGGAAAGAAGTATTTCAGAATAAGTTGGTAAGGAATGTTTAATGGATCATGAAGAACGTTGAATAAGTAAGAAGTCAACATATAAGGGATTCAAGTGTTATGGTTGATTTTAAGATGATGAAATTATTAAAATTATTAAATCTCTTTTGCAGATGGGATTACATTGGAAGACTTTTTATAGTATGTGTAACCCTGAAGTTTGATATATGAAAATGTTATTCAAGGAATAATTAAATTTTATTTTTATTAGTAATCGTGGAATTTTATTTTGGAAGAATCTATGGAGATATGGTGATTTGGGTTATTTATGGAAATGATTAACATATCATAGAGAATATGTGATTTGGTTAATTACACATCAGTATGAGACTTTAAGAGTAGTCAGTGTTTTTTAAGATAAATGTTAAGATTTAGTGTGGAAGACTATGTGATTAAATCCATCTAAGTTTTGGGTTTCAATCTTAGTTATGATTATTTTTAAAAAATTTAAGGACAATTGTATATTGAATGGTCTTTCTTAAACATTGGGTTCTTTTTGTTTAATTTTGTAGATTAAGAGTAGTATTTTTTTATAAAAGATTAAACTTTTGGGGATTATCTGATCTTGTACTAATCAATTTTGGTTTTGGTTGATGTATAAATATAGGGGAAATATATAGTTCATCTTTTGTAGATTATGTGATACTCTAGAAGATTATTCTATCACTTCTGGTGTGACCAAGTCATATTTAATACTTACCATTTGTAGAAAAGATGAGTTTGTGGTAGAATTTTAATAAAGGATGACACTCTACATGAAAATTAAGTATATTTCCTTATTATCTTAGTCTACTTATTAATAAAATTCTTCAACTCTATGAAAAGGATCTTGAAGCCAAAATGTTATAAGCTTTCTTTTATCATTAAAATTTTACCCAACAAAAAATTTATGGTATTTTGGTGGTTAACATTCCATGAACAAGTTCTCTATCACTCTATATTAATATATGAGAGTTATTTTCTCTTCCATTTCTATGTTTTCATGGAATCCTAGTATCTCTTGCTCGGGTCACCTTTGTACTTAACTTTTTTATTTTAAAGTGATATTTTTATTGACTCTTTTCTGATATGAGACTTTCAATGAAGTTCCCAATCCCAATAATAAAATTAAGAGGATACATTTCCCAAATTAGGGGAAGGACAGAACTAACTACAATATGAAGATACATGTTTTCTAAATGGTAGTTAACGTCTAGCCATTGTATTGGTGAGAATGGACAGAACTAACTACAATATGAATGGTAGTTAATGTCTAGTCGTTTTATTGGTGGGAATGGATAGAAATAACTACAATATGAATATACATGTTTTATAAATGTTTTTACAATTTTCCAAAAAAACTTATAGGCTTAAAATAAGAAAAAATCAAATTTTAAGCATAAACACTCTAATATTCTTTAAAAGGTCATTTTACTGCCTTTTGATGGATATCCCTATTTAAATCTAGTTTTGGTAAATTTTTTATGTTATATTTGACTAAATAATATTCTTTTTTAGAATCAGGGCATCAAAATTTACGTTGGATAAAATTTTGGTCTTTTTCTTATAAAGTTCATTTTTTATGAATAGTGAAAAATATAGTATTTTAATTCATAACTATTTTTTAATCTAATTTATTTATATGGTTAGATTATCTTATTAATTTTTTTTAAAGTTTAGTTAGATTATATTTTAACCATTCATTCCAATTTTATACTTTGGAAGTAATTTCACTTTGAAATTGGACATAAATAAGTGTCAATCTTTTGATAGTTATTATTTCTTAACAATATGTTTTTTGTTTTGACAGTGGGAATTAATTTGAAATTAATTTCATCCACTTATGAGTTTCGAATTTTTAAAAATGGATTCCATATTTTTAATCATGAGGTCCAAATTACTTAAATAGGTTAATTTTAATTTTATACATTATGGATATTTACTTCAGTAAAAAATTTATTTACCATGGTTAAAGGGTAAATATAGTAAATAAGAGTAACAAAATATTATTATAATAATATAAAATTACCCTAACATGTGTCATTATCCTATTTTTTTTGATAAATTTTCGACCATGGTCATCCTTGGGTCGATTTTGGGAACCCCATGGAGCCACTTGGGAGTGATAATAACACATTATATAAATTAATTTAAAGTAAAGACAAAAATGACTTAACCATATATCTTTTAGTAAATAAATTTTTACATAGGGTTATATATGTTATCTCTTAGACTATAAATATTAATTGGAAAGATAAAAATATTTCCTTTATCATGGTATTTTTTATAATTTTTATATATCAAATAAATAAAATTATTTATGACACAATAATGATGTAGTGTTTACCTCATCAAGGAATGATTTAAATAAATAAGCTTATAAAGATTAAAAAAATATCCAAAACTGGTCCAATTTTTATTGGGTGATTTTATTTCGAACATGAGTCATCTTATCTTTGAGTATAATAAGTTTTTTACCTTTAGAAACCAAAAATCATTATATAATAAAATAATATTTTTAAACTTTCCTAAATATCCCTTCCTTCAACCTTATAAAAATCCTTCACTTCTAACCCTTTCCTCACACTTCTTAGGCCCCTTGGCTCGTCCAACCTCTACAAAATTAATCTTACTACATCCTTTTCCTCCTACTAGAACAATTCCCCTAGGAATAAAGCACTTCAAGTAAACCTTTTGGTTCAAACCAAAGGGAGATACCCGATTTTAAGGCAATGTCTTCTCTTAAGTTCTTTGGTATTATTTTACGTCTCCAACCCCATAAACTCTTTTTATTCCTTTATTTTATAAAAACACTTGTATAATCCATATACTAGGTTTTTTTTATGAGAATTATTTTTTCTACACTTACACACACCTCCATGTAATGGGTAAAGAACATATTGTTTCTGTGGACGGTGAACTACTGCCTCACGAAATGATGATTGTTCAATCTTCTCCTACCACTTCTCATGGTGGACATTATGATGGAACTATATTGATATATGATATATATTATTTTTATTTTTTATTTATGCATCTATAATTTTTATTTACAAACATACCCTTAGGCCTTCCAATTTATGTAAATACAATAATTTCATTTGGGGAAGTCTGGACTACCGCCCCTCAAGGTGATATGATTCATTAATGAAATACATGGAATGTATAAAGGATGAAATTAATGAAATTATGTAACATATATATCATATGATATTATACTTGAATTATAATATACCTTTGTATAATTACGTTTTTATTCCATTAAATATGAAATAAAAATGAAAGTAGCGTTCATGCGTACGTACAGCTTACCATCTCCATGAATAGTGCAATTCATTTCTTATCTCCAAATGCTATATAATATTTTTAATACATACATATACTAGAAATATATGATATATATTATATCTAAATCATGAATATAATTCTGGAGATAATGTACTTTTGACCACATGAACAACTTGTAATTATAAGACGCTCATTTTTTACTCAAATACCAAATATCGACAAAACGACCATTATTAACTTAAATAATTGAATAATGTTTATAACATGGTAATAAGTGATATATAAAGAATAATAAACTTTAAAAATTTTCTTAAGAAATTAAAAATTAACTTTAGATTATTATTCCAGAGATTAAATAACGAATGGGTCAAGTCGGACAAGAGGTTTGGGGTTTCTTATCTCACTTTTAATTCTGTGAGATTTCCATTGTTCATCACTTATTTACTGCATGTGGTGTGTTTTGTAATACCATCTGATATATATTATCATGATTTTATTTATATTCATGGTATTCTGTGATTTATTTGGGAGATATTAACTTTTTTTCATATGACTTGATTTATTACAACATGGTAAGTGGTTTTCATCTCACATTTTATTCCCGTGACATTCATGTTGTATTGCAATTGTTTCCATTTGTGTGTTGTATTTACTTCCCATGATTGTATTCTTTGTGTAATATAATTAAATTTATGGGTATTATCATCTTCATTGTATGATACTTCTTTCATGGGGTGTATGATTCGTAAGTTACCAAATCAGTAAGGGAACCTTTCACCCTCCACTTTTTAAAAGACATCATTTGTGGTATGTCTTTTAATTTCCACTTCCCTATTTTGGGATATGTTCTTCTATATCCTTATTTCTTTATATTTTATATCCAAGTGATGAGATATTCTTTTCCCTCTCATCAACTCTTTTTCTGAAATTTTAATTGACGTTGTTAGGCTGTCGAATTTCGGTAAGGGGACTTCTTCCCCAATTTCAATTCTTTGGGTTAAACTTATACTTCTTGATTATGTCGTGATATGAATATGTGTGAATAACCTATGATTTTTTAAACTTAATATACACTTATATTTGGTTTATTTATATTTTCCCACATAATTATGTCATTTCTTTATCTTTAATATAAGGATACAATCTTTATAAGGGATTTCATCTCAATTAACATTCCATTGAGACTTCATTGTTGTTATGCACTAATTTACTTATATATGGTGTATATAATGTCCTTTGGCATATTATATCATGAATAACTTTATTCTAATGATATTATAAAGTATTTATTAAATTTTATTCCACAATTATTTGTATTTAAGAATCTCTCATTTAGTTAAGAACTCATTAACAAAAATATTGTTTTAAAGATTTATTCTTTTAAATTGTTCTCATTAATTTTCATGTTTTAAAAATGGTTTTATTCTTCTAAATAATTCTTCAGAATTATTTATGAATATGGGTGGTTCTGTGATAAACATATGGCGAATGAGGCTGAGATTTCTCTCCAATGCATTAGGTAACGTGACAGAGGTAAACATTAATGTTTCTTATAAGAGATTTAGGGAATATAATGTGATGGGTATTCCAAACATAACTCCCTACGTAGTTGTGAATTATAAAATGTATGTATATTATGGATTCCATAATTTACCTTTATGATTTATGATTTCTACGTGTTATTCATAAATCTTATGATTTCATAAGGTATGTTATGACTGAAAAGTATGGTTTCATTGATTTGTATTTATTGATGGGATAATGTATTCCTTACTTATTTTATAACCCTTACTGATATTTTTATGCTCATCTCATGTTTTTGAAATTTTTTCCACAGGACATAAAGATGATTAAGGTCAAGGATGGGATCATGGAAAAATCATGTTGTCTAAAACATGGAACTAGACATGTTTATTTTCAAGAGTTTATATTTTATGAAAAAAATAGAAACTGAGTAGAATTGAATACTTTTTAATTTTTTGAGATGTAATGTTATAGTTATGGTCTAATTATCTAAAAATATAAACCTAAAAATATCCTCAATGTGAATTATTCATTTAATTCATGATTATGTATTGTTTTAAGGCAGTGTCTTTATACTTATAAATATTATGAGTGTAAGGAAAAATATTTTTGAAAATTATAATTCGAAATAAATTATGATATTATGTGTTTAAAATGTATCGATAAATTTAGAACTTTTAATTTTTGATGTTTTTATTTGAATACGGTTCCAGTTGTGTATTATTATTGATCATTTTGATCAGGAGTACAAAATCTTAAGTGTGGGTGGTTTTATGTGAATGGATTTCTCTTGTATTTTTTAGTATTTTTTTTGCTTTGTTTTAATTATATATTTTAACCATGCTTGGGTTGTCTCAATTTTCAATGTATGTAGCCATTAATGATCATAAAATAATAATCAGTACTGTACCGATCAATGTGATGTTGAACCAAACCACCACACCACTCACCGATATCTGAATGAAAATTGAACATTCGTGCACACTCCAATGCTTGCCTGAACTTATTCAAACCACTCGGAATGTGGGAGACCTCCTAGTGTTCTTCTCAGTCGAGGATGAAAGGGCGCTCTAGTTAGGCAGAGTTCATTCGGCCAGGTTTGGTGTGTGATAGCGGAGGAGGGAGAATAAGGGGGAGGGTGGAGCAAGAGAGAAGGATTAGGAGGAGTGGGGGAAACGGGAGAGGTGGTGGTAGGGGATTGGGGGAACGAGAAGGGGGAAGTGGGGAGATTGGGGGAAGGGGGAGGTGGGAGAGGAGGGGCATGGGGGCAGTGGGGAGAGGTGGGAGAGGGGGCGACGTGGAGAGGGGGAGGTGCTAGTGGGGAGAAGAGGGTGGTAGGGGAAGCTGGGAGAGAAGGGAATGGGGGAGGTGGCCCTCCAAAGGTATTTCCCAGTGGCCGATTTGGATGAAGATCCCCCATCAAAATTATATATGACCCAAAAAATTAAATTAAATAATAATAATAATAACATGTCAAAAATAATTAATAATACTAAAAGGTAAGATGAAAAAAATTAAAGAAATAAATACAATTGTTAGAACAATATGTATATATATATATACTTATATCCATATAGTTATATATAATAAAAACAATACATAAAATATAAACAAAATTAGGCAAAATTATAATTATTCAATTAATAATATTGTAAAAATACTACTAATAAATACTAATATAATAATAATATTAAATTAATAATATTATTATTAAAACTAATGATATATAATATTAATATAATAAAATAATAATTACTAATAAATATTAATAAACTAATAATATAAATAATATTAAATAAACTATAAAAACTTAAATGTTTAATATATTAAATTTTATTCATTTATAAAAATTATATAAAATAATAATGATAATAAACAACTAATATTAAAATATAATTAATATAAAATAACAAAAATAAAAAAATACCACAAAATAAAAAAAATAAAAAAAAACTAAAATGTTTAAAATATTTAATTAAAACTAATTTAAACAATTATAAAAAATAAAAGAGAAATCCATGTACATAAAATCCATCACACTTAATCATTTTCACTAATGGAAAAAACAATCATAAATAATACACAATTGGACACATAGAAAAATCAAAACATAAAAATTACAAGATCAAAAATTTTCAATCCCTTTTACCCACAAAATATCATGCTTCATTTAAAATTAAAATTTTCAAAATAGTTTCACTTCCACTCATAGCCTTTCCAAAATAGGTTCCTATACTCTTTCATCATTGTGACATACCTCGCCTTCACTCTCATCACTCCAAAATTTTGATCAAATTTTTTCTCAATTCATATACACATGAAAAATTACCATAGTAATTCCATGATTTTAATATCTCCACTAGTGAAAATAAAAAAAAAATTAATCTCGAGGACTTCATATTATGTTCAAATTCCTCTGAAGCAACAAGATAGTGGATCATTAAAAAAATGTGATATCTTTTGGAAAAAGGAGGGTTGAATTTTGAAATAAATACATGATAAGTGTCAATCCAAATGTATCCCTCAAACTATCACTCCCTTATACTTAAAACGTTTATTTTCCCCAATAAAATGATAATACAATGTATTTATTCTTTTAATTTTCTTTTTTCCTTTTTTTATAACACAACTCCCTCAAATAATACATGTTAGAAAGCTGCTAGGTATCAACTCTAAAAACCCATGGAATAAATTCAAAACCAAATACCAAAGTAAGGTACACCAGTAGCGCATAATCTATATCATCAAATTGAATATAGATCATAGAGTAAACTATCTATCTCATGGAGTAATGGGTCATCACTTTCTTAGGAATCCCCAAAAGAAAGGGATACAACATAATGCCCAAAAATGTTCCCATTGTTAGAACCAAAAAGAATATACATTGCCATATCAAAATATGTGTAATGAATGTGGATACTATGAAATATAACACATATTATCATATTGGGATAATTTTTATCCTTGTAAATCAAATGACACATTTCCCCTCAAACTACCTTCTCCATAAATAGACTTATACCCCACACTTAGATTGAAAATTATCAAGAAAATAAATCAAGAAATGGAAAAGGAAGCATATCAGTTGTGGGCTTATACTAAAATAATTATTCATGTAATCTAAGGGCTAAATGATAAAGAAAATGAATGGGTGGATCTATGCATCAAAGAAGAAAAATCTCAAGAATATGCCTCATTTATTTTAGTAAAACATTCAAAATTATTATCCCCTTGAAGGACAAAGATGGAAAGTTCTAGAAGACAAAAAATTCTTAATATTCCCTATGGAAAAAAGGGAAATTAGATATGATGTATAAATATTCCATAATCCTCATGGGTATGGAAATAAAATGTTGGACATCACAGATGAGGTTATTACAAATAATTTTCCCAAAAATATACAAGCTTATGAAATACATTTTAAAAGGATGAAATAATATTAGCAATCATCTGAATCAAGGTATCAAGGATCAAAGTATTCAAAATAGGAATAATTTTCTCAAACTGCTTAGGGATATAAGTGGTATTCCATGTACCATGTTACAACTAAAATGTATCTTTTTCTTGTGGGTTCAAAATATAATGGGAATTTTAGTTTTTTCAATTTTTAATTTTTTGAGTTATTTATTTTACATTGTGTTTTTAGAAGCATAAAATATTGAAAAAAAAATCCATTTGTAAGTGTATATATATGCGAGAAGGTTGTCTCTATTCGACGAAGCTCTATAAATGATTTACTAATAAAATATACATATAGAAAAAAACATACACACATCATATAAAATAATTCACACCGTATTCAAAAGCCTTCGGATGATAAAAAGGTTTATAATGAATTCAAATCCATAATGGTCCCAAGAGAAAATAGATTGTGGTAAAGGCATGCCATTTTATAAACTAAAAAAAGGAATGAAATTAAATTAAACTAGATATAGTGAATGGAAAACAAACACATGATGGGTTTTCTCCCATTGGTTGTTATGTTTACTTTGTCTTTAACCAAAAATGGACTAAACTCTACCAGGATCAAATGGAAATGTGTTTCATGGATTTTCTTCTTTATCAGTGGGTGTTTTAAATCCATTATTTGAAAAAAGAATCTCCTAGAATTTGAAAAATGTCTCAATGGAAACTTGTCAGAAAAATGGATAGGATGAATGAAGTGAAAATATCATGGCTCATAAGGTAATGAATATACCTTGTTTGAAGAAGGACTCACTGAATAATTTTTTCTTGAGAAAAGGGCATCATCATAAAGATCATGAACATTAGTTTTTTGAATTTTTATGAGATAATAAATTCCCTTACCAAAATATTTTAGTAGTTATCTTATATACAATTTATATTTGATGAAGTATTTTGGTTGATGTTGTATCCTGATTTTTTTTCACCTCTAACTACTATCATATGGAAATCCACTGGTTTCTATCTCAATTCATTCTTGATGGATGGAGAAATTGAGGTGGGTTAAATTGTAGTAGGTGAATATATTATGTTTGGAATGAAATATTTTAAAAAAATATTATATACTTCTCTCTTCATATTTATTCATTGGAACATGATTCACCACAAACTTAGGATCCTCTAGAAAATCTCATTCTTCCATTTTTCTTGAAAATTATGATTGTTCTCTACTACCAATGCTGATTGATTTTCCGACTCATGAAATTTTTTTGATGTAGCCATTTTGGAAACAGTTTAAGACTCACATGTACATTCATAAATTGGTGATTTGATGTCATTTAATGTAATGTCCTCTTGCATATGACAATTCAAGTTGTCTTGGTTCAATTATAACCCTATCATGGTAAAAAAGGGTATCATATCAATGTCATGTTCATCCTCAAAATGTGTGATTTTATAAACATTTTATGCATCCTTTTTTACTTTGGTATGGATGGGTTTGAACTCACTGGATAAGGATATGAAATCACATTTTCTGAGGGACCATTATTTTCAATTGAGTGAAATATTGAGCTCTCAAATTCTTGAAATGTGATTAGATTGAAAAAATAAAATTTTGATTGAGAGGGATCATCAATGGAATGATGGGAAGAAGGATTTTTCAATGAAATCTCATCATCAGAATCAGGAATTAGATGTTGTTCAAATGGATCTTCTATAGTAATTTCATCAAAATAATTATTCTGAATTGGTTCATTGAGTGGAAATTAGATGGCTAGTTAGATTGTATATGTAAATTTATTATGAAGATATTTCTTTGATGAAAGAAATTTTTCATTATGTTCATCTTTATGTTTAAAAAAATATTTTACTAATTGATAGTATAAAGAAAAATGTGCTTAATTATTGAATCACTTGTTTCACATGAATTATCAAGTTCCAAATTTTCAAGAATGCCTTGAATTTGAAGATGATCAAATGGTGGGTCAGCTCTAGTAGTATAATATGGATCAAAACATGTAATTCAATAATAATAATTAAAATAAATATAATTACTTGAAATTATCATGTTTGGTAAATCATTATATTTTGTACCATGAACTTTGGATACATAGGGAAGTAGTTGATTATAGTTGTGTGGTGTTGCCCATTCTATTATGAACTTATGTGTGTTGTGAAATTACTTGATATGAAAAATTCCCATAGTAATCAACTAAACCTTTTGTTTTTTCATAGATTTTTTTATTTTTACATAAATCAATCTTTTAAAGGAACTCATAATTCTACTATTCTCCTCAGAAATGGTGCCAATTAAATTTCACACATGTTGCAATGTGTGAAAATTTTAAAATTTATTAATCTATAAACTACTCTACAAGTTGTGAGTAGGGTCAGTGGAATAACACTTGTACACCTAGAGAGTTTGGGAACATGATTCCTATTTAGAATCTGTCAGTCCTAGATACATAGATTTAGATTATTGTTGGAATTATTTCAATCATTGAAAAAAATTCTAAACATGTATATGTTTGAGACACTTATTTACACTCATTCTCATCTATGTTGTCCAAAATGTTATTTTCATATCCATGAGGATTATGGCCCATTTTTTAATTATCTCATGTTTATATTTTTCTTGAGGGAATCTCAACCATGTATTGTCTTTTATAACATGCTATTTTTTCCTATCAAAGTGATATGAATTTTTAAAGTTTCAATGAAATAATCGAGGAATATGTTTGAGATTTTTAGCCACTTTATCCCACAGATCCACCAATAAATTTTCTCCATAATGTATCCCTTATAATCCATAAATAATCATTTTATGATGATCCCATAGTCGGTACCCTTCCCTACCCATTTCTTGAATTTTTGAATGATAATTTTCCATTTAAGTGTGGGGAAGAGATCTATTTATGGAGAGGGTTGTTTGAGAGTAAACGAGTCATTTGATGCACAAGGATTGACAATATACCATAATGATTATATGTTTTACATTTGATAATATCCACATTCATTATATGTATTTTTATATTGGAATGTAGATTATTTTTTGTTCAAACAATGAGTACTTTTTGGTCATTACAAGGTAACCCTTTATTTTGGGGATACCTGTAAAAGTGATGATCCTTTACTCCAGGAGCTTGAGAGTTTTGTATATGACATACTTTAACTACGACGATACATCGTAAAAAATACTTCTGTAACTTTATTTAGGATTTTTTCTGATATTTATTTCATGGGGTTTTGGAATTAATTATCACCATTTTTTCCAGCCCATATTATTTAAGTGATTTCTTCCCTAAAAAAGGAAAAAAGGAGAAAAAGACTGAAACATCTAATTATCATCTTCTTGGGTAAAAGAAACATTTTATGTGTGGGGATGTGATATTTTTAGGGAGCCATTTGGATTGAAACTTATATTGTATCTATTTCAAGATTTAGCCATCCTTTTTTCAAGTAACACATTTCAAGATCCCATGTAAGTCGAGTGATTTGGTGTCCCCATCTCAATATTATCTAAAAATAATCAAGCCTCAAATATAATGTATATTATTTTTTATCCTCATATCTCACTTAATTCTTCTTTTGGTTTTGTGGTGTGTGTTAGTGCAACATTTTCTGGGATCAGTGCTCTCATGGGTTCCATAGTTTCTTTGTCCCCCATTTTATACTCTGTAAATGTTCTTCTTTCTCCTCCCAAACTAATTCACACTATTTTATAAACCCTAGTTGGATTTGGGTTCTAAAATTTTAATGTTTATATCCGTAGGGTGTTCATGTTCTATTGGGGGATATATTTTATTTTTAGTTATTGGTATGTATTTTATTATTGGGATTTATTTTTCGTTTTATGGTTATATATTTTGAAATTTTGTTTCATTTTAATGGGATAGTTATGGATGTCCAAATTTTGTGGTATTTATTGATTTGGGTCAGTTCTGGGGATTATGAATTAGAAATATGATGAATGGTTTGTGGCATAATTCATGGTTTTTTTGAGTTATGTATTGGAAATATGGTTATGGGTTAATTATTTTGGATCTAAACTTGGTTATATTTGGTGACATGTGATTGATTTGGATGTCTGTGTCATTGGTTTAGTAGGTGCTTTAGTGAATTGATCTCAGACTTAGTAGTTTTACAAATTCATGAAAATATCTCTTGGAAATTCTGAGGGATGAGAAGTCAAGTGATGTGGATTATCTAAGAGTTATTCCATTTTTTTACTTGATTATTAATCCATTAAGAGCTTATACATGGAATTTAGATGGCTATTTTACGGTTTTAATGGTATTTTTCTATCATTAATTATAGTGGTTTTTGTGATTTGGTTTCTTTTGTTATGAAATTACAATTCCATAGTTTTCTGGGATTCTAATGATTATTTATAATTTTAAAATATCTATATTAATATTGGTAAGTGATATCAACTCACCATGTGATTTTTAGGCTTTTCCTATAACATGTTTTCCCTCTATTTTCAAAATAAGTTTATAAAACTCATATTTTTTTTAAAATGTCTATATACGTTTTCAAAATATATTTTATATAAATGAGTAAATTTATTCAATGATTCCACTAGATTTCTTTAGAGGTCATCACTCTATATTACTTATTTGTGGCGAAACATACTTTACAAATTAAACTTTAGTAATTCTATTTAAACCAATATCATACTTTTTTAGTCTATTTCTTGAAATTAAAATCTAGTACCTCATATTTGATCTTTTCACATAACCCCATACTCTTATAGTTCCACGCACATTTTATTGATTATAATTGGGATGAAATAGGTCCCTTGGGTATGTTTATAAGTCATTTTATTTTATAGACAACATGTATCTATGGGCCTCCACTTGACTGGTCACCATGGTTGATTTTCATATAACTAGAGTTTAGCTATTTAACCTTCAAAAAATTCTATAATTAGAGTGACTTATTCACACTTGAACTTGAATAAACTAGCATTCAATATGACACATTTTATCTATGGTAAATATTGATTGAATTGTGATTTTTAAACAGATTTTAATAGGTGATAATAATTTATTTACTATGAAAACCGAAATATATATATATATATACCCAAAATCACACTTGAAAACTATAATGGTTTTATGAGAGTTAAAGTAGGGAAATTTTTATGAAAAACTTATTCTAGAAATGGTTACTCTTAGGATATGCTTTATATTTTTTCTCATTTCCATATTTAATTATTATTCAAAATATTTTGTACAATTTTTTCATTTACTACTCACATTTTCCTTTTAATATATGGCCACATATATTAAATTTGGTTATATCTAGTGTTTAGTATAAGAATTTTGTTTATTTTTGTGTTAATAAGTATAATATTGAACCTAACAAAAAATATAAATTTAATAATGATTTTCTATTATATACTTATAACATTTTTTTTGAATCTATTCCTTAATAATTCATCCTATGGACAACCAATAGAATTCCCATGTTTAAAACCATGTAAAATTTATGTAAACCCTGCTAGAGAAATTATAAATAACTCTATACTATCTCATATAGTGTTCTCCAGGTGTTTCTTGGGATTCAATCCTAACATACCTTAGTGGTTCAATTGGTCAAGGACAAGAATGATTGATAGATTTAATGAAAATCTATAAAATTTAATATGTTAGTTTTTTTCTTTATTCTTATATCTTTATTGGTTGATTCCATACATGTTTATTCCATAGTTAAAAATTCAAATTATGACTGAATATTTTTATCGTGAAATAAATGCTATTATTGTAAACAATAAAGGCCATTTGAGTTTTCATGGATTTATATTTTGTACAGGTATACCTTGGCTTATTTTTGTGTAACTTATTTATTTTTTGGTAATAATGGATTTGTTGAAAATTTGTACCTTCATGATAATTTTATTTAGTTATTAAAAGATGATATCCAAAATTTCATATATAGTTTATATAGAACTCTTCAAATTATACTTCCATATAATGAATCTTTAAGTTACAAAAATTAAATTAAATTATACTTTATGAATTATAAGAATATTAGAAAGTTTTATTTGGATTATATTTTTTTTTGATAAATTATAACTACATTTGTAGTGTGATGGGTGTTATGGGGTAGCAGAACTTTAACATGGTATACCACTTCCCCTATCCCACAAGATGGGTTGAGGCATCGTCCTGGTATACCCCTTCCCTTAATCCACAAGTTGGAATTATGAATAAAAATTATATATATATATAGCTTGACTGAATATACTAATTATTTTTTCTACCTCAAACGAAAAATCAATATTGGGATACTCTGAAATGACATAAATGAAGGTGTTCCCCCTCCTATAGAATTTATAAGTTTAATTTTATAATTTTTTCTTTTTATTTGATCATTATGATCCACTATTATTATTATTTTATTACATGTTAAAACTATTTTAATCAATATATTTTTAATTTAGTAGATATTTGTATTCTATATACCTTTTTATATCCAATGTTGAGACACTATTAGTGGTTTCCTACTATGTATTTTTTTCTCAAACCATACATGGGATCCTCAGTGGAAATAAAACCTATCTTATACTAATTTCCTTGTACATAGGGATAATATTAACCATAAGATCACCAGATCATGACATATATTTTTTTATAGAAGAGGGATCAGTTCTCACATCAATGTTTGATATATTGTACACTTTCTATGATCCTATTTGGATTGTCTCTGATTTATCTTAGATTTTCCTTAGTATTATGATGTATTTGGTTTGAATTTTATTCTATAATTCCTTTATACTACTTGTTTCATGTTTTTATTTTTATTTTTGGTATTTGTGTAGAGAGTTATGGGTTGTTTATATTCTTTTTCTTTCCATATATCTCATTTTTGGTTAATGATTTATTCTTGGAATGTTTGAGAAACTAATGAGTCATTATGAATTTTATATAATGAATATCCATGAGACTTCTATATATTAAAATTGTTAAATCATTATCCAATTATATGTTTTGATCCAAAAAACTATACCATGGTATTTTGGAAACAAGGAGCTATCATGGGGTAGTGGTGAAGATGAATCAAATGAATGATTGGTATTCAAGTCATAGATAAAACATGAAGAGTCATTTTACTTCTATGAATATTACTAATACAGTAGATTCAAATTCATAATAATTTAATGATAAGGATAAATATATTGTAGTTAAAAAATGAGTAAAAACTCAAATATTGATAGAAATAAAATTATTTAATGGAGGAAGGAATTGATAAACAATGTCAAGAAGCATAATATATATTCAAAAACATTATCTCAATGTTTTCAATTTTTTGTTACAGTAACTAATCTTGTAATTATCATAGATCTAATAACTTTCATAATAGTTTTTGTATCTCAATTTCCATCATAACCAACATTTAAACCACTGTTATTCCAACCACCACATTTTATATATTGTTTCCTTAATCTAAAAATAACCATCCAAACAATAATTATAATTTTTTTAAAAAAATTATAAAATTGTTTGAAAATAAAGAGTGTGATTCTATGTATGATTATAGAAATAAATTAATTGAAAATATAATTCATTTTTAAAAAACAAAATAATATTTTATGAATTTTAATAAACATTGAAAAAAATCCAGATAACATCTACATAAATTATTATTATAGAGATAATAAATTTAGCCATACTAATGTTTAATCTCAAAAAAACTAATTCCATAGTAATAATTCAAACTTCTCATAGAATAAATATGTTATAAATTTTAATCAAAAATTAAATAGTATAAAGAATAAAAAAATACCATTAATAAATTATTTTAATAGAAAACCACCATTAATGAATGAAAATAACAATGAACTAACACGTTTTTTGAATAATAAAATTAATAACATTAACCAAAAGAACGTGAATTATAAAAAAAATGACAAAAAAACTTAATTATACATGAAATAATGATTTTAAATGCCTTGATTTATGATGTAAAATGTATTAGAACATGGTAAATGGGAATAAATTAGTGAAGAAATATTTATGCTACAAGTTTCTACCTACTGTTTGTAAGACTTCATAATTAATGGAATGAAAGATAAAGGGTTGACAGTTACTTGATAGTTGTCAAATGTACCATATTTTTTCAATTGCTTAATTCTTTTTCTGGGACTTCAAATTAATCATATGTTACATTTCTTCCACTAAAAAGTGATAGTCACCTGAACTTTATCTCTCCTTTATAGCTTCATTCAGACTATCAATAAAACACCACCTAGACCACCACATACCAAGTGAAGAAATGAATAAACATAAAATCTTCCCCCTTGTTGTACTCCCACCTAAAAAGTTTATAGAAACAACACTAAAATTAATTATTTTTTTCATAGGAAGTTAAGTGATTTGGAAATTCAATCCTTATTCCAAAAGAATTTTCCTTTCCATGGAGTAATTAAAGGATTTATTTTAATACTAAAATCATAATGATTATCTTAACATGAATGTGTGTAAAACCATCTGGTTAATCCATCTCACGGTAAAAATAATTAAAGACCTTGTTTTATGGATCAGACTACTACTACTTATTTGTCATATTTAGGAAAAAAACTAAGAAATTTTGTCTAGTGCTTCGCCAACTCCCAGCCCATGAATTTTTATTGTTAGTTAGACAACTGCCATCTTCTTTACCTTTATCTCAAAAATAGTTATTATTTCATTTGGTTTCTTAAGACGAATCCCCTATCTCTTCAAGACATGAACCTATGTTTCTTTAACTAATTTCAGTTGTCACCATTCAATACTAAGTACCAATGATCATTTTAAATGAATTAATAGGATAACACCAACCACCATTAGAGTAATTCTTTTTTTAAATTCAATTACCCATTTCCTTCATATTATACTAGAATTATTTTAAAAATTCAAATGTTGGGTTCCCCTTATTGTAATTATCTATGACATTATCCTTTTGTTATGAACTTATTGTGTGTATTTATTTATTTTTTATAAAAAAATAAATATTTTATTAACCTAATTAGATGGATATAAATTGAAAATGGATTCACTCTAATCGTATGGTAAAAGAGTGTGAATATAAAAGTCAAATAGTTCATCAATTTTGTAATTGAGCATGTATATGACCATTCTCAAATCCTTTATTCATGTTTACATTTTTTTTATTCAAGAAAAATTAGTCTGGAAGAGTTGGAAGAAAATTTCACTTGTCACTAAATAGATTAAAGTTATTAATGATGGATGAGACATGGAGAAAACTGAACGTTCACACTGATTGGGATAATACTATAGTTTATTGATCATCTGATATGAAAACCAATGTAAAGGATGATGGAGATCATATGGAATAAATGAAGAAGGAAATTGAATATGACCTTTGTGATTTTCCAAATTTGTTTAATATATTAAATAGTTAAGTTAAGAGGCCATTGTATATCAGTTTTACTAAATATATAACACCGTCATCTGTATTGATGTTATATAATTTGAAAACTGGTAGTGGATGGAGTGACACCAACTTTATAGAACTACATGGTCTCATGAATGATATAATACTAGCATAAAATATTATTATATTTCGAATATATAATGGTAAATTAATGATATATTAAATGGGAATGATCTATAAAAAGATATATACATGTCCAAATGATTGCATATTGTTTCGCAAGGACTATGAATCACTCATAAAATTCCAAAACTGTGGTGTAGATCAATACAAGATAGATGAATTAAGTCCATATAATTATACTGGGTATATTCCTATAATTTCTTGGTTTATAATTATATATGGATTTTAGGAAACTACAGGATATTTAAGATTGAATAAAGATACAAAAATTAAATATAGGAAACTACTTTGTCTAGCTGATTCTCCTCAGTTGAAGAAAATTGATTCTAAGTCTCCAAAATTTTGAAATGGGTTGAGAAACATCAATATTTCATTATCTATAGATGAAATAAATCATTTTGGGTTATGGAGTGGTACTCCCAATTCATGACCCAGAATGTTGGTAAATTATAAATTTCCACCATGGTTATGGATTAAGAGAAAATATATTATGTTGTCTCAATTTATATCAAGACCAAAACAACCTAGTAATGGTATTGATGCCTAGATGGATTCATTGACCAAATATCTGAAACTGATGTGGGATACATTTGTTACAATGTATGATTCTCATAGACGTGAATAATTCACATTAGGTGGTTTGGTGTACAAGATAAGAAATTAATTTCCTACATATGGAAATTTTTTAGGATACTACATTAAAGGAATGATGGGGTGTACCATTTTTAAATAATGCATAAATATATTTCAGTTGAAACATACCTCAAAGAATATGTTTTTTGGACATCATAAATTTATAACTCGATGACATAAATAAAATTTCATAATTTTAGCATTCAATGGGAATATCGTACATGGTAAAACACCGCTTTCACTAACGGGAGATCATCTGTTTGATAACGTAAAATATATTCAAACTATTTTTGATAAACCATTTTGGAAAAAAAATTACAAAACCTGGTTGGAAAATAGATCAATTTTATTTGAATTAATATATTATAATTGATTTTATGTCATAAATTTTCTTGATTCATGCATGTAAAAATGTTTTTAATAGTCTTATTATAATATTTCCAAATGTTCCTAGAAAAATAAGATATGGAATCAAGGTTATGTTGGACATGATTGATATGGTGAAAAGGGAAGATTTGGTACTAATGAAGGGTAAAGGGAATACTTTTCTTCCTCTAGCTACTTACACTCTATCCAGACATGAAAATAATGCAATTTTTCATTTTCCATAATGGTGTACAATTTGTAGAGGGTATTCATAAAATATAAAAATGGTTGGGTCAATGACTAATTTTGAGTTACAAGGACTAAAATCACATGACTATCATGTTTTAATGAATGATTTTATGCCTGTTTCTTTACGTTTCATTCTGTTTAAAAATGTACAACATACATTAACCAGTATCTTCTTATTTTTCTAATCGATATGAAGTAAAGTTATAGACCCAATGAAGTTTCAAATCATGAATAAGGATGTTTCAATCATATTATATGAATTAGAGATGTTCTTCCCAACACAATTCATTGAAATAATTATACACCTAATGGATCACTTGGTTAGAGCGGTTCAACTATGTGGTCTTTTCTATTACATATGAATGTAACCCCATTGAATGGTAAATGACGATTTTGAAAGGGTATGTTTAGAATCAAAGTCATATAGAAGGTTGTCTTGAATAATTATATATCTTTGAAGAAACTTTTGATTTTTCTACTGATTAACTATCAGATGTTGATAGAATCAGTCTCACAAAGTCTCATCATAGTTGAATCCTTATAGGAAAAGGGATTTACAAAATAAATTTTATTACAATTACCATCATTGAGAGGGATAAAATGATTCCTTACATTTTACATAATAGTGAATATTTTGATCCATACATTGAATCCCTCAAAGAAATTATCAGAGATTAGAATCCATCAAGGGATGGGGGATGGATAATAAATACACATGATAAATGTATTATAATATGTTTCTGATATTATATTTATAAGGATTTATATAAAAATCAAAATTTAACTATTTAATAACTTTGATGGCTATCTAGGGAACCAAATGAAAATGTTATATCTTAAATTGGTATGGTAACCAATGGTTATATGTTCTATATATAAGAACACACTGACAGTAGTGTGATGGAAAATGGTGGAGTTATTCTTGTATAAAATGTGATGCACAGATTTGGTCTAAGGATAGAAATGAAATTTATGTGAATATGTCATATTTCAGAATTATTGAACAGATATATGAGTTGTATTATAAATCATTTCTAGTGTCGATTTTCTATTTCAAATGGTTTGAAAAATGAGTGCAGTGACATTTTTTGAAGTACTTTTTGTGAAGGTTAATTTCATTGTGGAAGGGGAAAAGAATGAGTTATTCATAATGTAATAATAAGTAGTGAAAGTATTTTATGTCCCATGTCTGACAAATAATAATTGGTCAATTATTATAACATCCCAACTTGGAAGCCACTAAATGGTGCCCTGAACCGGTAGGTCACGTGGCCTCAAGTGTGGCTCCCTATACACCAGATTCTACTGACTAGCAATGATGGTCTATAATGGTATGGTGGGGAGACTATACCCTCGCGATTAGAAAAATATAGTGGTATCAAAAGTGAATAAATACAAAAATGAATAATAGAAAACAATAATAAAAGATAAGAATCCAGATGATAGTAGTAAAAGTAAAAAAATAAAATGAAATATTATTTACAAGATGAGTATGTAATGTAGATATACAAAATGGATGGAAATACATGGAAATAGGCATCTAGTAAAAAAAAAATTCAAAATTTAAAAAGAAAAAAAATGACTATCTCCATATATAATCGCAGGCATATCTCAGTAATGTGCTCCCCAACTCCTTATAAAAATATATCAAGAATTATAAAGTAGGTGCTTTCCCTAGTCCCTACCTACATCCATGAATTCTGTCTGGGTACCCAATGGTAGCCCGAATAGGGTGTGAGATAAAACTCAGTAGGTCACCATAAATGGTGTCTATAAAAATTATAGTATGTGTATATAAGATGAATAAGTGTGCTTTATATTTCAGAAATACAAATGAATAAGCATGAGTGATGCTCGTGAAAGAGATAATGTTTATCCTTCCAAGGATCACTATAACTAAGAAACCATAAACAAGGTCTATATATAAGTCATGGTAAAACATCCACTTTAGCTTATGTCAATTAATCCACTGTTAGGCTTATATAGTATGCATCCAAGGTATAAATGACCAAGTCATCCTCATGGTGTCCATGGAGAATCTTCATATAAACTAATTTAAAGACATGGGTGGATACCAAGGACCATTTCTATGGATCATTACCAAGGTGGTTCATGAAATCCAAGTCCTAGGAGTTTAAATTTTCTTAACATCTAAAGTAATCTAGATCCATGGAGTAGAAATGTCCATGCCATCCAAATTAGTCTGAATCGATTGAGTAAAAATTTCCAGGGAATCCCAGTTAGACCCAATAGGCCAGATCCAAGTTATAAATGACTATGGAATCCAAAGTAATCATATCCATCACACAATCATATAAAATCCATGAGTTCATCCAAATCATTCCAAATTTTCTATTTAAAATATTTAACCATTTCAACCAAATGTAATCACATGTAAAATGGGGTATAAACCCTATCCTAATATCTCATTTAATTCATTATGTATGACACAAATATGCTGATATCACACCCACCTAATGGGGAGGTATATAATGGGGAAAATACATAAACACACCTCACAAGTGGTCTAGGATGATGCTGACAACCTCCAACCATATCATGGTGATAAGTGGGAAACCTATCAAGGTTCTAAAAAATTATTCGAATCATTTAATTAATTTTGGATAAATTCATAGATGGTTTTTCATTTAGTATAATGATAATGGATATAAAACAAGTAAACTTTGTGGGAAAACCTATAGACTACCAACTTTATTCCAATGGTAGAACACTCATCTAGTGTTGGATCCTAACTCAAACCGGATCTAAATAAACTTGTAGAATTGATGAACACCCAAAAAAATAGGGTATAAGATCCTACACCAAAATAGTGTCACTGATAGAAAGTAAAATAATGAAAGGTGTAAGAGGAATATATAACTCATAAGCATGTATCCAGAAATATCATCAATAAAGGAATCAGAGTCTAGATCGGGGAGATATCTTAAATCCTAAGTAAGGCTTCCATTGAGCTCCTCTATTAGTCCTAATACGTGTGAGCGAAGAGGGGTGAGTTATCTATCCAAAATAAGAGGCTCTTTTCCTTTTAAAAAAATTCCTAGGGTAATTATATGGCATGTAATTTTAACACACCATGTAGTGTTTGTGTATTTTCCCTCTATGTAAAAAACCATTAAACATTTTGAAAATGTATGGTTAGACTAATGCATGCCATTTATTGAATAAAAAACATGCATTCCAAATACAAATTGTGTAGTTAGCCTACAACCAGCCTTTAGATCCCATGCTTTATTCCTTCTAAAATAAAAAAACTGGTCCATGGGAATAACCTTAGGCTCTAATCCTAAAATAGATCTTAAATAATAGTTTACATGGAAATAGAAGGATCCTTAACAAATCAAAATATATAGGATATTAAAATCTCCTCATCTTAAGAAATATCATCCCTAAGTTTCTATTCTGATAGTGGTGAAGAATCTAAAAATATTCACATCCATTGGACATGTACATTTTCCTCTCTCTCTCTCCCATGTCTCATCCTACATAATGTTGTGCTACCATAGAACCCCAAACTAAAGGAACTCACCTTCCCTAGAGAGGTTTTATCCTCCAATAAATAATACATATAGGATTACCTTAATTAATTAATCTACCTATAACATAACATTATGAGGCTAAAGTGTTTGAGATGGGTTAGAGTGATAATTTCATGGATGAGATGCTTGGAAGACAATGTGCAAGGATTGGTACCTCTTAGATAACTACAACTAATTTTCTAATGGACTAAATCTATCCATAATATCAAAAGGCCTAACATATCATGATGAAATATTACCCTGTATCTAAATCCTTCAGTTCCCCATACTCTATGTGGTAAATAAAAGGAATTGGTCCCTAACCTCTAACTCTAGAGGTAGTCCACAGTGATCGGTGCAAGACTTCATTCTAGACAATATAGTAGCCACCCACTTTCTAATTAGTTGGACCTACTTTGAAGTATCCTGCATGAGACATGTTCAAATCATTACTGCACATCCTTCCTCTAACCAGCACTGAGGTGATCGACATGAACTACTATACAAGACCTCATATGGATCCATTTGTATAGTCTACTGATAGATATTATTGTAAATGAATTCAACTAGGGGTACCTGGCTCTCCTAAGACCCCCCAAAATCAAGGACTTATTCTCTAATCATAACCTCTGGAACCTATATTATGTGCTTTGAATAGCCATCATTTTAGGACAGTATGTTGTTATCAAAACAACCTACGTACCTAATTTCCTATATAGTCCTTGAAAAAACTAAGAATTAAACCGAGCATCCCTATCTAATATAATAGCATGAGGAACTTCCTGAAGGTGAAAAATATCATTAATATATAGTCTCTTGATATCATCTACTGAAAAGGTCTCCCATGTTGGTAGGATATGGGAGACCTTCATGATCTGGTCCACAAAAACCCATGTGGTATCACTACCTCCAGGTGATCTCAATAAATCGGTCATGAATTCCATGGAGACATCATCCCATTTCCAATTGGAAATAGAAAACTTCTACAAAATCCCATCTGGTTGCTAGTTTTTTTCCATCACTTGTAGACAGGTGGATCACCTAGTGATAAAACCTTCTTTTTCCTATTTCATCCTATGCTACCAATATTGGTGGCATAAATCATGATACATCATGGTTTCACTGGGATGTACTACCCAAGATGCATTATGAAACTCTAAAATGAGCTCCTCGTGTATTTTTTTGGAACTAAAATGTGACTATGGATGTGTAGAATTTCATCATCCTCAATGGTCTAACTAGAAGGTGGTTCATCACCTCACACTCACTCTCATAGGACTTGTCCCTCAGATTCTAAAATTCTTCTCATCCTCACCTATCTAGAAGAGTGGAAGTAACTTCCACAGATGATTGAATATTTTCTCTTTGACAATCCTGTGCATATTAGTGCACCATTTAAAATGTGGCCATAAGCTACCACATAATGTCAGCCTCTTGAACTTATTGTATCTGAGTCCTCCAACTCAATGCATTGAAAACTAAATTTCCCTTTTTGATCATATATGTAATCTCAAAGTTAAAAGTTTATAGGTACCCAAACCACCTTTATTGCCTAAGATTCAAGTCACATTTTTAAAAAATATAGTTGATGATTTTGTAGCCTGTGTACACCACAAAATACTCTCCCAGTAGGTAATGCCACCAATCATGTAAGTCATGAACAAAAAAAACTAACACGAGATCATGAATCAGGTACTTCCTCTCATGTGGTCTAAACTGATGAGACTCGTACACCAAAAATCACTCCCCCAGCATCAGAACATCTCTTATCCTAATACCTGATGCATAACAATATATAGTACTACTCATGCTTGGATCTGGAAGAATTAGGATCGACACTAAAGTCAGTATCACTTTCAACTCTTGAGAGGCCATCTCAGAGGCATCTGACTATGAGAACATCACACCTTTATTATTCAATCATGTAAGAGGTGATGCTAAGTGTGAGATATCCTGTATAAAACACCTCTAATATCTATCTTTCCCCAAGAAAATCCATGTTCCAAAGACATTTTTATGATGCTCCTAGGAAACTACACCTCTCACCTTCATTAGGTCGATTGAAACTCCTGTCTCCGAGATAATATGAATCAACAATTGAATCGTATCCATACATAAGTGGGAAATTATGAGCTTATCATATAATTTATTATCTCTCAGTGTATCCAACACAATCTCAAGATTTTTTTGGCATGATTGTGTCGATTATGAGAATACATCAACATATTTTCCAAAAATACCACCATAAACAAATCTATATAAGAATGGAAAGCACAGTTCATCAATTCCATAAAAAATTATGGCATGATTATAATACTAAATGGAATAAATAGATACTCATATAGACCATACTTTTTGTGGAATGTTTTAAGAGGTACTTCTAAAGGTCTAACACACACCTGATGATAACCCGATATCACACCATTCTTTAGGAATACCCAAGATCTTTAGAGATGGTATCAGATATAATCTATCTAAAGTAATGGATATTGATTATTTATATCATCATGTTCAATTTTTGATAATCCACATATATACTGAAGGATACATATGCATTTTTTTGAAAAAAGGATAGGAGAACCCCATAGATAACTACAAGGTTTAATAAACCCCTTTCATTTAAAAGTCTTCTAGCTGTCTCTTGAGCTCATGTAGCTCAGTAGTGTCCATCCTATAAGGAGGAATAGATACTAGTAGAACTCCTAGAACCAGATTAATAGATAAATAGAACTCTCACATAGGAGGTAAAATAGAAAATTAATCCATGAAGACATCCCAAAAATGATGTAATACTGAATTGAATTTGGCACATCACATTCCTTGATCCTCCAAATGGAGGATAGAAATCTAGGTTGTCATGATACCCAACACCATATACTCTGGTCAAAATCTATTAGCATGGACCTCCCACTCACCCCAATAGATATACCTACCTCCCTATAGTGATGTTAAAGATACGCTTTGATTCTAACAATTGACATGGGCATGGTAAGAAACTAACCAATCCATTTTGAGAAAGACGAAACCCCTATAATCTTTTGGATAAAGAGATTCCATAAAATTTGATACCCACCTATCTCAAGGGGGGATACTTTTTACTAGAATACACTCTTTGATCTGATCCTCAATGGAGTATCGATAATCATAAATCCATCATAAAACGAGACATCGAGATCAAGGCTCTCCACAATAGGCACAGATAAGAAATAATGTGAATCTCCTGAATAGAAAAGAGTAGATACTATAGTAGAATCTATCAATATCATATATCTCACTTTAAATGGTCCAAAAATATACTCCGTAGGTATAGGATGTAATGAATATATCTAGAAAAAATTATGTCCTTGATAAATAGCCTAAATACACTAAGTAGGCTCACTCTACTAACAAGGTGAAAATGGTGTCTGGATCCCTTGACAATGATAGGTTCCTCAGCCTGAATTATCTATAGCACTCCATCTCCCAGCCTAACACGGATCTATAAATCCTGCTCATAAACCCATAGTATATTTTGACAACCTATCTCTGACCACTAGAGGAAAATTCTTATAGAACCACTATATATGTCCCATACTACCAATATCCTGACACTCGACTGGTTCTTTATCACACTGGTTTCACATGTGTCCTCACCTTCTACAAAGATGAAAGAATAAATAACTACCACAACTCATATCTTGTATGGAACTCCCCTCATGAGAAGTCTCATAATTATTATTTCTTCCAACTAACGCAGAACCACTGGGTCAAGAAGTTTCACTACCCTTCCCTAGGCACCCATATTCTCTCAGGTTATTCATAGTAATAATTTCTTGATTTACTATATCTGTTGTAACAGTCAACTGAAACATGTTCACCTATGATCGAATAGTATGATTGATACCTTCCTATAACCTTCTATCCCTAAATAGATCATCAAAATTATACATAACCATAAAGCAATGAAGAACTGTATTGTGAGATTAATACTCCATAGCATTTATAGGGCCCTACTCTAGATGCATAAAATCGCTATCATGTTCAGATGTCAGAAAATAAGTAATCATAAAACCTGGTTTAGAAATTCCTCAAAACAATATCCCAAATCCTATTAACCAATTTAATAAAATCCCACCATTTCTTGGTGGATCCCCAATGTATATAAATCATGATGTTGAATTTATGCTCTAGGGGAGTCTCAAAGTGATTAAAGATCAAAAATATACTCTCAAGGCACATCTCAAAAGCTTTTGGACTTCCATCCCCCAAAAATTGGGTGTATTCTGCTATTAGAACACACAGGTTAGCTCTACCATAGATAAAGTAGGTTTTGGGGCACCCTAAATGGTCTATTTAAAGCTTAGTAAAACCTCTTGGAACTAGGAATCGATAACCATATCTGGAAAAAATGGTGTTTCCTCAAGTTGAAATACATGAGGTTCTACTGGAAGCTTAGGCCCCACCACCTCGAGAGAATGTTCCTCGCTACCCACCTGGCATATGACTGGAGTTTATCATGGTGGAATATCTCCAAAAATTATAAGTGCATTCCTCAAAAAAGATTCGGTAACAACCAGATCAAAAATAAAAACATAGGACATGTAATATCCTTCTTATAAAAATTATACACCCCTTTTTCTAGTCATATAGTCAATACTGGGTAATAAGAACTCTCATAAAACAAATCAGAGACACTTTCCACTACCCACAACTAAAGGCAGGTTTGGTTCATTCTCTCTATTTCACATTATAGGACCTGGTATATAGACTATCCATTTTAATGGGAAACTCCATTTAAAGGTGACCTTTACATTTTAGAATTTCAATTTTATATAAATTCATAATTATATTAAAATTATATTTATATTTTTGAACCATATGGATCATCACTTCCAATTTACAAGGGCTCGTACACCTAATAAATTATATTTTGGCATATATTTAATCCCAACCATAACATGTTCCAGCCCATGCCACAAATGTTCCATGACTCAACGTGCCATAATTGACGGCTTAAGGTGTCTATAATAGCCTATATAGGAGAATAATATTTAGGTTATGATAGTCACTTTAAGTACCAATTATGTATCCCAATATTTTTCAATAGATGTTAGTCGATAACAATTTTATAATTCAAGTCACACAAAATAAATTTCATATAATCAAGTAATCCATCCTATATGGCTTGACCTATACATGACATGTGAATCTTATAAGGTTATGAAAATGATTAATAATCCATAATTACATAACTTATTAGGCCAAGGATAAAATAAAATTCCCCAATCATAGAAACAATAACATCACATATCATGTCCATCAACCAACGGTGGAATCAAATCAACTGCAGTAGTAAAAATATAGATCAATAATTCCTCATTCTAGGAAACATGGTAATTACCCCAAACATGGGTAAGCTACTCCCAGGCATGACTTATAACCAAGTCCCAACATGTTCCAAATCACTTGTATGTTTCTTCAAATAGTAATGAAATAAAATATAACACCTATGATATCACTTTGTTGCATCTCGTCCGGAGAGCCACAAAATGGTTCGTCAAGCTAGTGGGTAACATGGCCACAAGAACACCTCCCTATATTCCAAATGATGATAAATAGAAGTGAGGTCAATAATGGTATGGTGGGGAGAATATACCCTCCCAATCATAGTAACATAGTAGTATCACAAGTGAATAAATACATAAAAACATAATATAAAATAACAACAGAAGAGAAGATTTCAGATGATTGCAGTAAAATTAAACAAAGCCAAAGAAATATTATAACAGGATGAGTATGTCATGTATCTATACAAAATGGTAGGAAATACATAGAAATAGGCATATTTTACAATGTATGTATTACAATTATAAAATACAAAAAAATTAATTTCTACAGTTATCATCAAGAGCATAGCTCGGTCCTAGGATCCCCTTCTCTTAAATATAATCAATCAAGATTCATAAAGTGGGTGAATTCCCTGCTCCCTACTAGCATCAATGAAGCCTTTCTAGGTGCCCAATATTGACCTAAATGGGGTGTGATATAACACTTAGTAGGCCCCCACTAATGGTTTCTATAAAATGTCTAGTATTTGTATATAAGATGGAGAAATGTACTATATATTTCAATAATATATATGTATAAGTAAGATTGATACATGTCAAATAGATACTATCTAGTATACCAAGGTGCATTGTAACCAATAAAAAATAGACAAGGGATAATTAGGGCATGGTAAAACATCCACTACAACTTATGACAAGTAATCTAATGTGGGTCCTACATGGGCCAGATCCAAGTTATAAATGACTAAGGAATCCCCATCGACTCCATGGAGAAACTCCATAGAAAAATCATCAAATAATTGGTGGAACCCAAGGACCATATCCACATATAATTTCCAAGGTGGTCCAAGAAATATAGATCCACATAGTATCAATTACTTTAGCATTCAAAGTAATCGGAATCCATGGAGTAGATATTTCAATGGCATCTAAAGTAAACTGGATCCATGGAGCAGAAATTTCCATAGAATCCCCATAAGACCCAATGGGCTGGATCCAAGGTATAAATGACTAAGGTATCCAATCTAACCATATCCATTTCGCAATCATATATTATCCATGATTTCTCCCAACTCATTCCATGTTTTTCATTTAGACCATTTAACAATTTTAACAACACAGAATGAAATGTAAAAGAAGGCATAAACCCTTTCCAAATATCTCATTTAATTCATGTAGTATCCCACTATGATGGAGATATCCCACACACCCAATGAGGTTGTATATCACGGGGAAGATACATAAACAAACCTCACAGGTGGTTCAGGATGAGGCTGGAAACAACTAAACATATCGTGGTGCAAAGTTTTCAACCAATCAAAGTTCAAAAAAATTAATAAAATCATTTATTTAATTTAGTAGCAATGTCTTGAAGCTCTATAATGTGGTACAATGGTAAATAGCTATAAGACAATGATACTTTTCACGAAAATTTATGGGCCACCTATATTATTCATGTGTTAGAACACTTGTCCATTATCATCACCTAAGTCGACCCATATTGGATGAATATGGAATTATAGATGAATTACTTGGAAAATTGGGCATAAGAGTCTACACCAAAATAACATCACCAAAATAAAGTAAAATGAAAAAAAGGAATAAGAGGAATATGTAAATCATTGGGTCACATCCAACGAGGCCAACGCCAAAGGAATCTAAGTTTGGATTAGAGAGATATCTCAATGCCTTTTTTAGGCTTCCATGGTGCTCCTCCAGCATTCCTTCTAGGTGTGATAGAAAATTGGTGAGGTATCTGTCCAAAATTAGAGGCCTTGTTGCTTTTTAAAAAAACTGTCACAAAGTAATTACTCTACGTGTAAGGTTTACATTCCATGAAATGTTTTGGTTTTACCCTCTAGGGAAAACCCATTACTCACCTTGAAATAGACTATCCATACTGATACACAAATTTTATTAAATAAAATATATTTATTTCAAATACATTCCCTGATCTTGGCCTGGATCCAACATTTTTCCCCTATTTATTTCCTTCCAAAACAACCCAACTGGCCCATGAGCCTAACTATATTGTCAAATCCCAAAAGATATCACAAATAATAGTTTAACTAGAAATAAAATCACCCATAACTCATCCAAGAAATCATGATCTTAAAATTTTTACCTCTTAAGAAAAATTATCTCTGTGTTGCACTTTTGAGGGTGGTGAAGAATATAAAAAGAGTTATGACCACTGGGCATGTACATCTACCTCTCTTTCCAGGGTCTCATCCTGTGTGATCAAATAAAAAATATGTGTAGGATGATCCTAAAAGGATGTATCTACCTATAAAACAACCTTATCCTGGTTAATATTATGAGATGGTTCTAAGTGATAACGTCATAGTTGAGATAAATATAATACATTGTGCCTGGATCAATACCTCTAAGGTAACTACAACCAATAGGACACCATTATGACTCTCTCATTAATATGAAAAGACCTAAAAATCATAGAGAAAGCATAATTTGTCTCTAAATATGTCTTATCCCCATACTTATTATGATATGTAAAAAGACCTGATCCCCAACCATGAACTCCAGAGGTCATCGGTAGATATCGGCATAGGAATTCTATCTAGACTGTGAAGTAGCCATCCATATTCTGATCAGCTATACTTGCTCTGATGTATCCTTCACAAGATGTTGTTTGAGTAGTACAACCTCTCCCACCTCTAACTATCACAGAGGTGATTGGAATTTCATACCATATAGGGCCTCATAAGGTGATATAGTTGTAGTCTCTTGATAGCTATTGTTGTAGGCGAATTCAACCATGGGTATATGCCTCTCCAAAAATAACCAAAAATTGAGGATACATTCTCTATGAATCCCCTATAGAGCATCTGTTGTGCGCTTTGACTATCCATCATTTTGAGGGTGGTATGACATTCTCAAAATCACCTATGTACCTAATTCCCTCTATATTCCTTTCCAAAAATGAGAAGTAAATTCTGCATCCCTATTCGATATAATGGTATGAGGAACCCTGCGAAGGCACACAATCTTACGGATATATATTCCCCTAAGATAATCTACTAAGAAGGTATCCCTGGTATGTTTGAAATGGGAAACCTTTATGATCCTATCCAAAACAACCCTAATAAAGATTAAATATTTGTAACTTTCATTTCATATGCAGTTGGTCTCCAGAGTATATGTAAGATCTCAAGTTTGAATGGTTGGGAGTCTCAGTTGTGAATACATATATAGCATACATTTTCATAATATGCATATCCAAGAAATGAACAAATATTTTCATTAAAGTTAATAACTATTCATATCTAATAAAAGTGTTTAAATTACTAATACATGAAGGGAAAAACCTTAAAATCATGATTTTTATTCATTAATCACTGTATCATTTCTATAGAAAAAATTAAATTGGAGTTGAAATAAATTGATAAGAAAAAGATAAACAAAATGAGGATTTTGACAAGAAAATAATAGAAAAAAGAAAAAAATTTATGCCAATAATGTTGGGTTGATAACTTTTTAATCTAATCATATAATTATATATATATATATATATATTATTATTATTACTTTTTTTTTGAAATCACCGGATGCAGACCACAATCAATATTAAAACCCCCAATATTTATTTATTAGATCTACTGTGTGGAAATCCATCAAACCTACCACACAAGATGTCTATAGTGAATTTTTAATGCACTGAAATCAAAATTTTATTTATAAACTTTGAATTATATTTTTCAATCAATGTTAAACAAGAATTTTGTTATGAAAGTGTAGTCACTAAATATAGGCTAAATCATAGTATGCAGTTAGTGATTGGATATAAGATGCCTAGGGATTACTTCAAATGAAAACAAGTTAAGGTATATATAAAAATGTCTAACTATCAAAATTTATTTTAAAAAATAATTATTTTGGTCAGTGTTTTTGTAGTGTCTGAAGCAAGTTAACAGCAAAAATTGTGGATATTATGTTTGAAAATTTATGAAATATATCATAATTTATGTGAAGACAAGCATCCCTGAATAGGTAATTCCTAAATAAAATTACATTTTCATTAAAAATATTTATTAATTGACTTTTACCTATTTTTTCTCAGTACTACCATAATTACTGACAATATATGTACTCAAAATAAAAAGTAATGTTTTTTTATAGAAGAGTGGGTAGCGTACATGGTGTCAAATTTTTTTCCAAAATCAAATTTTGGTGATTACCTATTATATTTGTGATCTATTATAGGATATTACCATATGTATTTATTTAAGGTGTGAAACATTACTATTAGCATTATTATATATTATTTTTGATTAGTTTCTCATGGAGTAGTAAAATGGTGGAAATCAAATTTGATATAAATGAATTAGAATAATATATGGTTTTATAGCATATAGAGACATCATGAAGAGGTTACATCCTACTACTTATTTAGTTAATTTTCCCATAATTGTATCTAATTTTTTAGTCAATTTTCTTATCATTTATGTCTAATAATTTATCTAAATAAATTACACATTAGCTCAAAAAATATGTCACATGCTCAAAACTGAGAAAATGAGCACATATTATTTTCAATCATTAGAAAAAGGATTGATCATTCATTTTTTACATGTTGTAATTGACCATAAATTAATCTAACACTCGATGCAGTCAGTATGACATTATTTATGTGTTTTCGATATAAAATTTTCATTTTTTGTTTAAAATATACATCAAATAGTAAAAATACCGAAAAAATATCATATTGGTTTTAAACATTAGGAAAATGATCCATAATTCATTTTTCACATATGGGAATTAATATCACATGAATCCAACAATTGATGTGTTTGGTGTGACTCAAAATATGTGTTTTCATTACAGAAGTGTCATTTTAGTTTAAAACATACATAAAATAGTCAAAACCAAGAAAATGAGCTTATATTGTCTTTAAACTTTAAGAGAATGACCCACAATTCATTTTTCATGTGTAGGAATTTACCTCACATCAATATGAGATGTGATGTCATTGATGTAACCTGAAGTACGTGTTTTCAATATAAATGTGTCATTTTAGTTTGAAACAGCAATCAAATAGAAAAAACCAAAAAAATGCATATTGTTTTCAAACATTAGGAAAATGATCCATATATCATTTTTCGTATATAAGAATTGACCAAAACTCAATCAGATGCACGGTGTGACTGGTATTAGTCAAATTGTGTGGTTTCAGTTCAAAATTGACATTTCAGTAAAATAGTCAAGGGACATACTCAAAACTATGAAAACACATAAGGATTGTTTTAATACTTTAGTAAAATAATCCCTTTGTCATTTTTGACATGTAGGAATGAGATTCACCTTAATCAGATACAATGTGTGCTTAGTATGACTCAAAGTGTTTGTTATCAATTTAAAATTGGCATTTTAGTTCAAAACATGTGTCACTCACTAAAAATCACACAAAAACAAATGGATTTCATTGATAAATTTTGAAAATGATTCATTTTTCATTTGTGAGGTGTCGTGATTTGTCTCAAATAAAGAAGACTCAGGATTTGGTTGATATTACTCAAAGTGAATGTTTTCACTTTAAAATAACATTTTAGTAAGAAATACTAGTGACATACTCAAAAATGAAAAAAAATCATTCATATTGTTTTGATATTTTATTAAAATGATCTATATGTCATATTTGATGTGTAAGAATCAACCATAACTCAATACGATACATGGTGTACCCTGTATGACTTAAATTATGAAGTTTCAGTTTAAAATTGACATTTTATTTATGTATTATTTCATATTTATGTTTAATTTATTTCATTATAGTATTACTTACATAATAATCTTTTTCTTATTCATGTGGATTAGTTTTCGTTAGTTGGGGTGGTTTGTTTTAATATGCTTGTTCTCATGAAATATGGGACTTTGAGGCTACAAAAGAGATAATGGATACAAGAAAATGGGTTAATGATGTATACATATATCATGAAATTGTGAATTCCTACTATTTATTTATTTAGTTTTATTCACAGATCCTTTGGGAATTCATATTTTTATTTCAACTATCTGTAACAATAAATAAAAGAGATAACTTGTACCTTTTGGATAGAAGAGGAAATCCCATGCTTCTCGAAACACCCTTTTGGATGGAAGAAAAGACCCCATGCTACCTAAAACGTGAAGTGTTTTAGGAAATATGGTGTTTACTCTTCCTTATATATGGAAAATGTTTTGTCTTTCATATTATGTTGTAGATAGTTGATATAAAAACATGTGTCACATATTCAATCAACCACATGTCAATCTCACACATAATGTGCTCAGCATGACTCAAGCTATGTGTTTTTAGTTTATAATTTAGATTTTAGTTCAAAACACACATTACATACTCAAATATAAGAAAACGTATTCCACTTTTTTATAATTTAGGACAAAAATCTATAGGTCATTTGTGACATGTTGGAATCATTTTTACATCAATCTGACACAGAATGTTACTAGTATGACTCAAAGTGGGTATTTTTGTTTAAAATTGACATTAATTTTAGTTAAAAACAAACTCAAAACTAAGAAAAAATATATGAATTGTTTTTATACTTTATTATAATGTTATATATGTTATTTGTGATGTGTATGAATCAGCCTCACCTTAATATAATACACAATGTGCACAGTATGACTCAAAGTGTCAGTGATCAGTTTAGAATTGGCATTTCAGTTCAAAATGTGTGTCACTCACTGAAAACCAAGAAAACATGTTCTAATTTTCTTTATAATTTATTAAAATGATTCATAAGTCATTTTTTACTTGTAGTGACCATTCTCACATCAAACTGACACACTATGTGATCAATATGACTCAAAATGTGTGTTTCTAATTTAAAATAACATTTTAGTAAAAAACAAAAATGTAATACTCAACAACCCAGAAAATGATTTCATATTGTTTTGATACTTTCATAAAACTATCCTTATATCATTTTTAATGTGTAGTAATTATTCTAACCTCAATATAATATATGGTCTATCCAATATGACTAAAATTATGTCTTTTTATTTAAAATTGGAATTAATTTTAGTAAAAGAAATAATTGACAGACTCAAATCCAAGAAAAAGCATTTGGATTGTTTTGATACTATTGGAAAAATGATTTGTATGTCATTTTTGATTTGTTGGAATTATTTTCACCTCAATAAAATACACGGTGATCTCGGTATGACTCAAATTTTCCTTTATCAGTTTACAATTGATATTTTAGTTCTAAATGTGTGCTCGGTATGACTAAGTTATATATTTTTTTGAATTAATTTTGTACGATATTTATATTATTTTATTATAATTTTTTAATTCCATAGGTTTTGTAATTCATTATTTATTTTTTATGTTTTGGTTATATCATAAATGATATTTTATTTCATAAAAACTATATTTTTTACTATTCAATAAAAATTTACATTAATCAGAAAAATATCCAAAAAATAATAATTGGATAAATTAGAATTTTCAAACCCAAATAAAATTACATTTCATAAAATTTAACTTCTATGAGTTATATAAATAAATTTTAATATAAATGCATAAAACTCAATGAAAATTAGATTTTAGAAAAATGTCTATTAATTATAAAAACAATTTATACTGAATTCAACCATAAAATTGATTCTAATGAACTTAAATGGATTATTAATAATATAGTATTACTAATTTGACTTTTAAACGAGTATAAAAATTCATTGTTTGTTTTTAAATGTTTTAAATAGAAATACAATTTTCAATAAAATATAATATTTTTCCCTGCTTACGGAAAAATCAATCATTTTGGAAAAATAAATAAATTCACCCTAAGATAATTTTGATATGACAATTTCAGAAATAATATTATTATTGTTTAATAAAATTTCTAAAATTTATAGATATTAATTATGAAATTTTCTTACACAAAGTAATAAAATCATTTTTGAAGAAATCTTATTTTTGAAGCATAAAACAACTTTGCAAAAAAATTGTTTAATTATTTACTTAGAATTTATAAATACATTTATATTTTTTAGTAAATATATATATATATATATCATAAATTATCTAATCATGTTCATACATGGAAATTTAATGGCTAGTTTATAACTATAGAATAAAATAATATTATTTTAATTTAGTATCGTAGTCCGTTTAAACTTGGTGTTGTATGTAATGCAATATATCTAAGAAATAAAATTTATTTAAAGATAAATATTTTCTAAAATATAGGGTTGTTACCGTGATATTAATTATGGAATTGTAATATCGATAATTATAACTGATGGATGTGAATACAAACATCCTTTTTGAAGAGTTAGAAGAGTAAATTAAAATAAAGAAACCAATGGTTTTCCAATAAGATTATTATAATAAAATAGTTTATAATTCAAATAAAAAAATTATGGACTCATGCAATCACCAAGACTATGGAATCTTATGTTTTACGGATTTATGTGCAAAAAAAGATTCGAAAAGAACAACATATATCAATGTTGTTACTAGAAGATATAATATGATGAAACTTTCATCATATTGTTATTTTATGTCAATTTAATGTTTTTGGAAAGTTTGTAGATTCAATGGATTAAGGAGTTGAAGTGTAATTTTTATAGGAGGTAATATATAAAGGATCTCAAAAGAGTTAATAAAATTTTTCGGATGGTGATCGAAGAGTGTAGGAATATTGAAAATTTAGTGTTACCCCAAGTAGATTACATCTGGAAGATCATTGAGAAGTTTGGAAAATTTGAAAACAAGCCAGTCTCTACTCGTCTTACTAAAAACATCATGATTTTCAAAACTCAAGCACCAGTAATGAAAGAAGAGGACCAATATGTGGATAATGTTCCTTTTACATAAATTTAAAAAAGATTAATGTAATAAATGATATTAACTTTGTCAGATATTATATTTTTTTAACAAAGTTGAATGTAAATTTATGTCCAACTCTGGAACGGAACATTGGGAAGCTTCTAAGAGTATTATTCTTTACATCAAAGTAATGAATGTTTTTTCACTATGATTTGGGAGAAAGATCCATTATAATATTTTTTGGACACAAACATCATTGGTGATTGACATAACTGGAAGAGCATGACTAGATTTTTGTTGGCATATAGAGGAGAAGAACTTAGTTAGATGTCATAGCTATAGGGGATTGTTACATTATATATAAAAAAAGTAGAGTATGTTGTTGTAATAATAGAAATGAAGAGTCTAGTTTGGATAAATCATTTTATAAATGAACATAAATGAATTTTGGAAGAAGTAATTCTATTGTACGATAATCAGAGTGCAATTCACTGAGATCATAAATCAATTTTCCATGTAAGGACAAATTGTGTTGACCTGAAGTACTAGTTCATAAGAAAAATGTTATAGGAAAATGATTTGTATCTTCATAATATATCTTAATTAAAAAATTTAGTTAACATGGTAATTAAAACATTAGTTCAAGAAATTATAAAGTATTATCATACCTTAGTGGGTCTTGGGTGAACACAGAAAGGATAGAGGAATACAATATGTTACTGAAGACCAAAGGAAGTATATTTTTCAATGTTTCTATAAAGTAATTATTCAAGTGAGAAATTTTTGGGATGTGAAGCCTAGTTTTTAGTTCACTATAATTTCATTTACCAGAATTATGTTCATCATAAGTTGGTCAACATGGTGTGTATTTAGAGGTATAAAAATAATTCTATTAAGAAGAAACATGATGAAAATAATTTATCTTCTACTGAATCTAAATATGATTATAACTTCAAAACTGAAAATAATCTAGAATCTTTGTGAGCTGATGTTTCTATATTGATGTACCTATAAGATTTTATTTGGGAAATTGGTTCAAATAAAAGGTTTATTGGATATCAATAGTTAACATTCCAAATAGACGATTCTTAAGGAAAGAGTGATGGTGGTGAAACCAAGAAGATCAGTTGGATAATACCTATTAAATAGAGTGGGGGCCATTTTCACAGTGCATCCTAAATCAGATGAGTACATCCTAATTTTGAATAGTACATGATAAAATTACATAGTGGATAAAAGTATTAGAGAGAGTTAATCCTATATAATGAAATATTTCTAACATATTTATCAATTGAATGTATCTTTATACATTTTGTGAATATAAAAAAATTCATGGATTTTTCCATATGCACATGTTAAAACTCAACCAAATCATGTTAACCTCTTGAATTATTTTCAAACATTATGAATTATTTGTAATTATATTGATTTAAAGGTTTGTGAGATTTGTGTTAGTTTTTTTGTGAGTCTTCCCTTATGTGGTGGGTAGGGTTCTTTTTCTTCCTACTTTTGGTATACTTAGTCATGAGAGGTAAAATTATAGAGGTTTAGTTTATCTACTACACTAATCTACACTGAACTTATAGGTTAATAAAGTCTCAGTGAATCTTGGAGAGAAATTCTTGTCAGTACATGGCTTCATGACCACCAAGAACCTTCTGTTTATAGACTAGTTTCCTTGTAGACTATTTACTGGTCTTTTATAGAGTTGAATTTTCATCATTTTTCTATCATAAAATTTGATATTAAATATTATTTTTCCTTATTTCAAGGGTTATTTTGATGAAATTAATCATCCCTATATTATATTTTTCTACTTACAAGTTCAAATGACTATTTCTATTTCATTTCAAGTCAAAATCATGATTAATTAGTGGAATTGTATTTATTTTAATAATATCTACAATATATAAAAATTTTGTAAGATTGTGATAAGTTGCATTCACTATAATGTTCTAATTCTTCTCAATCTTTTATATTTTTAATTTTTTTAATTCTTTGGTTCTAGAAAGAATCAATCCTCCATAAAATTTTAATATTATGCACTTAGTTTGAGGTAGGTGACCTCTTACAATCTAGTGGGTAATAATGTTATTTTATATGATTTGTGTTTTTCTTTCTAGAATTTATAATTATTATGAGTAAGTTGGAATAAAAAATCCATTATAACCTTGTAAAATAATTTTTCCTGAATTAACTTAGGATTTTTTTATTTTATAAATTATTTTTGAGGCATGTATGGTGGGTTTGTTTATTTTTCTCTACTAAATAATTTCATGTACTGAATATATGAATTTTGTAAAATTGATGGGATAAATTCATTGAAGATATGAGTGTTTTATGTTGATTTTTTTTATTATAATAAAATTAAAAAAAAGTAAAAATACCAGATTAAAGGGGTTCAATATATTTATAATTTTTGAGGAAATAGCTATGTTTTTGAGTGGTTTTTATTATAGAATTATGGTAATGTTAAATAATTAATGAAATATTTAAATTACTTTTGTAATGATTCAATGTGGCTATAAAATGAGAAAAAAGGTTATTCAATGCTAGATTTAATGGGTAAGTGATATAAGTGATTTAAAATAAGGTTTTTATAGTTTAATATGATTTTTGTAATTATATAATTAGGTGTACATCTGTAAATGGTATTAAGCATGTGTTATTTGTGATTTTTTAATGAAAATCAGGTACAATTACTAACTAACTAAGGGTCAAATTTTGAAGTATTTTACTAACAGTTAATTGGTGTATGATATTTTTACTCTAAGTATTTTTATTGTGAAAGTGACATGAATCTGATCACATAAAATGAGCCTTTAGCTTGGATAATAATTGAGAATTGAAATGAGATTCATGAGGTTTTATTGGTCATGATCTAGACCATGGTTATATGACCTTCCATGAGTTTGTAATTTGAAATGAAATATAGCTATGTGTTTGGATACTTTATTCAACTACTTGTATCAAAGAATATACTAGTATTTTTCAAAGTAGGTATAAGTCTCTAGGTTTATTAGTTAACACTTAATACTTTATTTTCAAATTGAAAAATGATACTAATAAACAATTTAAAATCATTATACTTTTTATATAATATCACATTAAACGTAATGGGATGTCCATGGTTAAAGTGATTTCTACTAAGTATTTATTCTCAATCCATATACATATACACCTCATGTCTATAAAGACTATATGTACGATATTAATGGGTTTATAAGGATCTAATAACTCTTATTTGAGTAGTAGAAGTTAATAAGAAAACAAATTCCGAGATTTAACAAGTTAAGAAACTGAAAAAATGTATAAAATTTATTAAATTACATGTGTAATATACATTGATGTTTGGTCAGATACCTTATCTCTAAAAATATTCTTGATGAAGATTTCTAGGAAGAAACGAACATGATCATTCCTTCAAGATGTATCCAGGGTCCAAATAAATCACCCAATATTTGGGTAAGACCCTATTTCCAATTATTAAATTCTAGTACCTCTAGAGTGTCAATGGAAAGAGATTGAGAGATATTCTAGGAAAATTAGTTGGATGATAACACACCATATCCATGGAATTAGCCTATTTAAATATGCCTTGGGGGAACTCCAGATAATTCCATGGGGTTACCAATACATTTATAATGTATGAGTAAATGGAATTTAGATACAAAAAATTAATAACCCATCAAAACAAATATTTTTATCAATTAAAAACTCCTTTAATTCTTCCAAATTTTTATTATATGAAACATTAATCAATGATAACCAATGTGGAAGATTACTGAATGTTAACACTTAACATTTCAATTCAGTAATCAATCACAAATTTCCATCTAGATCATACTATAATGAATCATACTTTCCATGTATTGTTTTTTGATATTATATGGATTATTTCAAAGACCAGACGCTGAAACAGTGTGAAATTCAGAGACCTGGTGTTCCCAGAACAAATTTTTGAAATATATTAAATATATTAAATATCACATGTATGTAGTTTTCCGTAAAAAATAAAATAATATCTGGAAAGGGGTTCGGATTAGAAATCCCAGTGCACCATTGAGTTCAGAACATGGGTTTTACCATAGTTGTGAAATAACCTTTTTCATCACGGGTCGTTTATGAAAATGTCATTAAGGGTGTGAATAATTGAAATAATTATGTATTTTGTTCATTTTGACATAGTGACCTAATTTATCTTTTAATTATATGATGATATGATTCCTCAGGGTTGGTCACTCAAACCCTATATATTCAGATAACTGTTGGAGATCTTTCTTGGAAAATGATGAAGGATCGTGGATTGTGGAAATAATGGAGTTCATGGATCTCATTATCAATGACAACACACAACCGTTATTCATCAATGATCAATCCAAACTCTAGGTAGGATGTTTTTCTTTATTATTTCCATCCTATTTCTTAATCCTAGATTAACATGGATCAATTTAATGAATATAATTGACATGCTCATCGTATGTAGATTTAAATTGATGGGATTGTTTATTTATTATTTTATTTATCCCTCTTTGTTCATATTTTTTATATGATAACAAACTGATGCCAAATGTACAATGTCTGAGGTTCATTCCTCAAATTTTATGTTTTATGGATTTCTTCCTAATTTATTAGTATGATTATATTTTCTATTTCTATTGGCCAAAAGTTGGCTAAATACCCAATTTTTGATCATTAAACAGCCATTCTTTCATGAAACAAGTCATAGTCATGGGTACATAATCTGATGGTGGTTGTGTTTCATGGATCGATGATGATGTTGGTCAGATTGGGGGAGAATGTGATAGCATTGAGGTTCCTTCTTCCACCTGGGTGGTGCACAACATTTCAATGATGGATGTGGTTTTCTTGGCGTGATTAAAGTATCAGATTCAAGTAATTACAAATAGCAAGATCATTCAACCCTAGATCCATGATCTATGGTGATATTTTTGGTGATAAATGAGGTGTAAGTAACATGAGATGAACAACATAGGAGAAACTATAGATCTATAAAATTCTGAGCCAAATGGCATGTAAATTGTAATTACATGCCATTTAGGGACCATTCAACAACAACAAGGGTTTCTATATGATGATAAGGGTCACATGGTGTGTGGACCTTCCCAAATGGCTCGGTGTGTACTTTAGGAAGTACATGGACAGATGAAAAAGTTCAAAGCCAAATGGAACATCGTATACTTTTAAAAATACATGACCATGCAACATGGGATGGATACAATATTTCTCTTTAAGATTTTTACTTCTACATGACATTTATTTGGAGAAATACATGTTGTCTGGGGAATATCCACATACGCAATCTTGGGGAAGTGGGATATGTTTTGTACCTCCTGATACATGTCATGTAACCCCTTAAAGATTGGTTGTAGCTCCTTGTTTTATAGTTTGTATCAGTATAGGTTGAGTATATATCCATTGGTCCTTTCCCTTATGGGTACAGTACATAATTACATCCACATCATAGGGTTCTGATCCCATCGAGAGGGTAATTCTCATATAGAGTTTTGGAGTCCCTCTATGAGACAGGATTGTGATCCTCTATCACATATGTTCACTAGATAGGGATTGTCGAATTAGTGTGACCTCCCTGAAAATGGTGTTGATCCTCCATCTAGCAGGCCATATCAGTAATGTTTTTGGAATATTTGATATATGATCCCATATGTAGCAGGTTTAATTATATTGGGTTTGTGGTATCCCCCAAATATCTTGTGTGTGACCCCCTATCTATGTACTAGGGACTTATTAGACCTGTGAGATTTATTTGGGAGGGGCCCAATGATCTAGACAACTTTATCTAGTTTCTCTAATGATAGCATGGCTCATGGACTGGATTCTCCTAGAATGAGCATTCCTTCGAGAAAAATAATGTGGCTAACAATTGGTTATGAACACCAAATGTTTCCCTACCATTCGTGAGTATATCTAGGTGTTTCTGTTATACATTTTTATATCTTGTATTGATATGAACATACTTGGTACCTTTTTTAGTATTTTTAGGGTGTCCTTCTGAGTATTGTTATAATAAATCCTACATGGACTTTTCTCACAGGTGTCATGTAATATACACACAAAGGCTCATTTTACAGTGTCCTGTAATGATAGGGAGCAGGTAGAATGTAGCTAGATATTTCCAAACTAAATATTATACTAGCATCTTATATTTGACTTATTCCTCACCCTTGTACCAAGTTGGACTCTTTATAGTTTTTGGTTGGGCTTGTATAGATCCCTTTTTCTGATTTTAGTATATTACTATTGTACTCTATTATGGGATGTTATATGTATGCATACATTGTTTTAGTTTTCTAAAATTTCAGCATTTTGCGGGCTTGTAGGTGTGTGTGTGTGTGTGTGTCCAGGTACTTTGGGTTAATGCCTACATCTTTTTGGATATGCCTACTCAGTGCTAGTCTTCATCTCGTGGCCTATTAGAGGTGGGCTTGTGGTAGTCAAGGGTTAGACCTCAGTGGTTCAGGTCATGATAGAGTGGTATCAAAGAAGGTATTACATTATGACCAAAGTTGGTGAGATTGGTTTGGGGAAAAAATTAGTGTTTCAAAATAAAAAAAAAATTCTAGGGATTCTAGTGTTGGGATGGTGGTCGACATAACCTTACCCCTGGACTCTGATCACCTAACTTTGGAATCATTACTTGTAAACCTTGGTTACAGGGAAAATTGTTGGTTCATGCATCATATATGAATGGTTAGGTTTTACATGTCCTTCTTGGGTCAATTCCCCATATATACTCTTTTAAAAGTGGTATATATATTTTTATTTCTAGATGAAACCATGAAGATTTCCATCTGGGATTCAACTACGTGATCTTGAAAATAATCTTCCTAGTGATGAGTATTAGGTACATGGGTCTGTACCAGAGATAGAACCTCTGGGTGGTTTACTAGCTATACCACCACCCATTGAGAAGTAACTAGAGTTAGATGTACCAGCTAAGTATGCACACAGGTTCAGTGTTTTGAATGGAATTTAGAGGAAGTGACCGCCCATATTTCGAGGTACAACAAACCAACAAGTGGATGAGGACTGGATAGATGTATTCACTCATGTTTTTATCCATGTGAGTATGCCAACATATCAGATGGGGGTCCTTGAGGAGTGTCTTATTTAGGGATCTGCTGGGAGATGGTGGAGATTGATGACTCAGTCACATGATGAGATAGATCTCTCATGGTCATACTTTGAGTGTAACATTAGGGAGGAGTTCTATCTGGACATTTTACAATCAGTAATACAAGAACTTATGTATCTATAGTAGGGTAGTGAGACCCTGGAGGATTACTCATAAAGCTTTACTAATTTCTCATGTTAAACATTATATATGGTGTTGGGTCATTTATCTAGAGCTTAATCCTTTGACCAAGCCTTACATTTGGACATTAGGGATTTAGTGGTATCTATTATCATTCGCACCTATGCTAAGTTCTTGGGAGAGTCTTGTTGGTAGAGATCTTTATGGAAAAGTAGACACTAGAAGTGGGAGCTAGTAGTGGGAACTTGTTAGCTGAGACCTCGGTAGTAGGCAACCGGTGGTATTCATAGGATCCAATTATGTCAGAGACATCAAGAGGTGATCCCAATACTTAGGGTCAGTGTTACAAGGTTCTCAAGTTGTCTCAAATAATCCATGGGAAATGAGATGTTTCTCCTATGATGGCCGGGGACATCTCGCTCAATATTTTCAAACCCACCCTATATCTAATCGGGATACAGTCAAGGGACATCCCAGACATAGATAGAAGTAAGATCATGGGTGGTCCATAGGGTGGAGGACATCTAAGAGGGGATAGTAGTGTAGTATGAGGTAGCCAGAGGTTTGAACTATTACCACCACCACCATAAGGTGGTATAAACCAGGATAAGGGATCTAGTGGGTAGGGATGAGGCCAACTGCAAGATATGAAGGCCTATGACCCTAAGGCTCCAAGTATGATAAGAGTTATGATCTATGTATTTTATAATTTACTTACAATACTAATAGTAATGGGATCTATTCCTTCATTCCTTTCCACTTCTCTAGTTTGATAATTAGATATTCCAATTGATCCATTTGCTTAACCCTTGAGGTCGGAGACTCTGAAGGGTGGTGACTCAGCAATTGAGTACATGTGTATATAGTGCGATCAAATGCATGGAGATGATAATTTTTTATGGGATCTCATCATTTTGGAAATGAGTCCCTATGACTTTATCTTAGGTATACAGTGTATATACATAGTTCATTCCTAGATCTATTTATTTAGGTGGAGGAAATAGTGTGTCTGTAGGGAAAGAATAATGTTTTCCTTTTTGGGTGAAAAGGAAACCATGGAAGAGTTGGATGAGATCATACTTATAAGAGTGTATCAAATTACTCACTTGTTGGATATAATTACTCTTAGTGTAGTGGATTTATTAGGATATTAGTTTTCTGGGGTGGTGGTGGAGTATAAAGGTGTCTTTCTTGAGGACATACCAAGTTTACTTCCCGGTTGAGAGCTTGATTTCTGCATTGAATTGAATCTTGATACGGAAATGATATTTTTACAGCAATATCATATGGATCTTGTAGAGATTCGATAGATAAGGGTGTAGTAGGAATACGTGAGGGAGAAGGTCTTTGTGAGACCCATTATTTCCCTCAAGGAAGCCCATGTGTTGTTCACTAAGAAGGTGGATGGGAGCTTAAGGTAATGTATGGATTATCAACACCAGAATCAGCTGACCATGAAGAATAAGTATCCACTACTAGGTATTGAAGACCTTTTTATTACTTATGGTGGATGTGATGATTCCCAAATATTGAAATCAGGTTAGGCTATCACCGTTAGGGAGTACGGGATGAGGATATACCAAATACGGTTTTTGGATGTTGTTACAGACACTATGAGTACATAGTGATTCTATTCGGTGTGATGAACAACCCAAAAATGTTCATGGGACTCATGAAAGGGATCATTTATACTTTCATAAATCAGTTCATGGTAGTCTTCATCAACAACATCCTGGTATATTTGGAATCTGATGAGGTGCATGTGACACACTTGTGGGTGGTCCAAGAAATATTATAAGAGCACCATATTTACAATATTCTCTTCAAGTTTCAATTTTGGATTTTAGATTTCTAATTTATGGGGAACTTCATCTTAGAACCTGGAGTGTCTTTGGACATAGATAATATTGAGGCAGTTCTTTTTTGGGATCTACCCAAGAGTGTTTCTGAGGTGAGGAGTTTCCTTGGGTTGGAATGGTACAATCATACATTTGTATCCATCTTCTCTGGAGTGGTACGACCCATGAAATCATTGAAATGAATGGGGAATCCATTCATGTTGATATAAAGGTGAGAACATATCTTTTAATATCTAAGGGAGAGGTTGAAAAGTGCTCCCATGTTGATATTTCCAGAGGATTCTGTTTAATATATACTGTTCTATGATGCATCGAGGAAAAAACATGGATGTGTTCTAATGCAGGGGCAAGCGGTTATTGCCTATGGTTCAATCAATTTGAGACCACATGAGAAGAACTACATGACCCATAATCTTGAGTAAGCAGTGTTAGTCTTCTCTTTAAAGATGTGAATACACTACCTGATGGGTGAGGGGTTTATCGTTTACTCTAACCACAAGAGTCTCATGTATATATTCTCATATATGGATCATAACTTGAGATAGAGGTGATAGATAGAGTTCCTCCAATAATATTACATCTCAATTTTATATAATCCTAGGAAAGGGAATTTGTTGTAATATAATATCATCAAAAGATCTTTCCCTCAGATGTTAACTAAGGTGTTGGAGTAGTTAGCCTCATTATAGTTGTCCTTTTTGGAAAAGGATAGTGCTTCGTATCATTAGTTAATGGTTATTACCCCACCATTTTTATAGAATGTCCAGGTTTCCTAATGTAGAGATACTAACTATGAGACCTTACGCACTCAGATATCCATTAGACATTCTCCTAGTGGATATTATGAAGGTGGGAATACCATTACCCATTTCATAGGATAGATGATGGTAAGTTTGATACTGTAGTAGGAGGTGTTATGGGAGTTTCAAACATCCCATTTAGTGGTACATTCAGGAGTGTAAATGATTTTTATGGACCTCCAACATTAGTTTTGGTGGCTAGGCATGAGGAATGTTGTTGCAGAGTTTGCCTTTTCATGCATCACCTATCAGAAGGTGAAGGTAGTGTACCAGGTTCCAACGGGTCAAGCTCAACCCTTTGAGGTGTTAGAGTGTAAGTGGGATGGGATTTCCACATACATCATTATGGTGTTACCATGTACATATAAGGGACCCGATGCCATATGGGTTATTTTAGACCAACTCACCTTGTTGGTCCACTTTTTATATATTCGAGAGTATAGTTTAGTAGATAGCTTGGTATGCCTCTATATCTAGAATATAGTCTGACTCCATGGATTTCCCTTGGAAATAGCCCCAAACAATGATGTATTCTTCAAATTTCGGTTATTTAAAGGATTAGAGGAAGACTATGGGACTCAGTTACGCTTGATCATGTCATTTCACAAGTAGACCAAAAACCAGACAGAGTGGACCATTCATGTCTTAGAGGACATGTTGATGGATTTCATGTTGGAATTTGGCCATCATTAGGAGGATCACGTACCCTTAGTGGAGTTTTCATACAATAACACCTATCATTACACCATTGGTATGCCACTATTTGAGGCTTTGTATGCGCGACCTTACATGTCACCCCTTTATTGGACTGATCTAGGTGGTTCGATACACGTGGGTCCAGAGTTGGTGTGAGCTACAACAGAGTAGGTGAAGTTTATACAACAATGACAGAGAACTATAGAATTCAATAAACGAGACCTTGTGCTCTTGAGGGTCTCACCTCAATGTGGACTGAGCATTTTTTGGAAATAGTAGCAAGTTTTCTTCGAGATTCCTTGGTCCATTCTAGATATTTCATTGAGTAGACAATGTTTTCTATCACTTTTCTCTACCACTACAGTTGGACTATGTACAAAATTCCTTCCATGTGTCACATTTGAGGAGGTATGTGCATGATTCATCACATGTTTTATACTAGTGTGAGTTGGACATCAAGGATTGATCTGCATTTATAGAGTACCTAGCAGAGAGAGAGAGTTGGCATGTGATGACCCTTTAAGGAAGTTTGATTCCCCTTTTTCATGTCTTGTGGAAGTATGAGAATCTTATGGATAGAACCTGGGAGTGAGAGACACAGATGTGATCCCAATACCATCATCTTTTTTTTTGTTTTTTCTCTTTTTTGGATGAAATTATATATGGTGGGGAGAATGTAATGGCTCTGATTTTCCATGTATTATTCTTGAATATTAAATGGATTATTTATGAGATAAGGCACTAAAATGATGCACAATTATGAGCTCTGGTGTTCCCAGAAAAAATTCATGAAATATATTAAATATATTAAAATGAAAAAAGTGTAGTTTTCCTGAAATTTTTTGAATAAATCCCAAAAAGGTGGCTGGATTAGAAATCTGAGGGAACCATTTAGTTTAAAACGCAAGTTTTACCTTAGGCATTATATAAAATTTTTCGGCACGAGCCATTTTTGGAAAACTTTTTAGGTGAATAAATAATCAAAATATTTTAAATAATTGATTAATTTATTTTTTGTTTTGAGTAAATGACATGCTTTCTCTTTTTGGTATATTTTTATAGGATTTTTTTAGGGTTGGCCACTCAAACCCTATAGATTCAGACAACCATTAGAGAGATTTATTATTGAATGATTATAGATTGTGGATCGTGGTGACAACAGATTTTATGGATCTCATCAATGATGGAAAAGAAGAACTATTCTTCATCAATGATCAATCCAAAATCTAGGTATGATGTTTTGATTTATGAGTTTCATACCGTTTCTTAATCCCAAAATAACGTGGATCAATTCCCTAAACATAATTGATATGCATTTCATCGATATATTTAAATTTATGTAATTTTTTACTTTTTCATTGATTTATCACTTTTCATTCATCTTTTTCATTGATAATGAATTGATGAAAATTGAAAAAAAAAATTAGTGTTAATTCCTCACATTCTATGGTTTATAGATTTCTTCCCAATTTATTTGTGTGATCATCCTTAGTATTCCTTTTATCCAGTGGTTCAAAAAATACTTTATTTTTTATCATTTCATGGCCACTATTTGGCAAAAAAAATTGAAACCATGGGAAAATAATGTCATGGTGGTTACAATTCAAGGATTAACAATGATGGTGGTCAGATCATAGGAGAATGAGATCGGATAAAGGGTCCTTCTTCTTCCCAGGTAGTGCATAGAATTTCAATGATGGAGGTGATTTTCCTGACATGATTCAAGGGCCAGATTCTAGTGAACGGCCAATAGTGAGTCTGTTCAACCCTAGATCTATGATCTATGGAGTGGTTTCTAGTGAGAAACGAGGCAGAAGTAGTGCATGAAAAAAATATAGGATAAACTCCATATCATGAAAATCTAGAGCTATACAGCATGTAAATCAGGATTACATGCCCTGTAGGGAATATTCAGTGGTGGATAGGGTTTTGAGATGAATATAAGGGTCACACAACATGTGACCCCTGTCACACGGTGTGAAGAACTTCCTGTATGACTTGATGTGTACATCAGGAAGTACAAGTACATGGGAAAAGTACATGGATTGATGGAGCACCATGTACTTGGACACTGACATGTCTAGGAAACATGGGCATGATACCATGTTTCTCTATACACGGTGTACTTCATTTTCATTTCATTTATTTCGATACTTACATTTTGACTGAGGATATTCCACATAGGTAGTCATAGGGACAAATAGGCACATTCCTCACCACTGTAACATTTCATGTACCACCTTAAAGAGTGTTTGTATCTCTTCATTTTACTAGTTTGGACTAGTATAGGTTGAGTATGTTCCCTTGTTCATTTCCCCCTAGGGAATAGTGTAGAATTACATCCACATAATAGGATTGTCATCCCATTTGAGATGTCGGGTCTCAGATAGAGTTTTGGAGTCCCTCCAGGATACTGGAGTGAAATCCTCTATCACATATGTTCCCTAGATGGGTTTTTAGAATCAGTGTAACCTCCCTAATAAGGGAATTGATCCTCTATCTAGTAGTCCATATCAGTAAGGTTTTTGGAATCATTGACATATGATCCCCGACATAGTTGGTTGATATAGATTTGGTTCACTGTGTCCCTTAGTTGTCCTAGGAGAGACCCCTTCTCTATGTATCGGGGTCTTCTTAGACCAGTGAGATTTCAATGGGTGGTGCCCAATGATATAGAACTCTATGTTGAGTGTCTCTAATTATAGCATGGCTTCTGACATGGATTCTCTCATAATGGGTGTTGCTTCAAGTTGAATCATGTGGATGACAGTTGGTTATGGGCACCTAGTGGTGCGGTGTATTTATTGAGTATATCTGGGTGTTTATATCATACATTGACCATTATATATTGTATTGAGATGACCATACATGGTGATTAATGTTTAGTATTTTTGGGGTGTCCTATTGAGTATTGTTATACTCACCTTTACATGGTCTTTACCTGAATGTGTCTTGTCTTATGCGGTCGAAGGCCCATTTGACGGTGTCTTGAGAGGACATGGAGCAGGTGGACTATAGATGGATCTTGTCAAACCAAGGTGTTTACGAAGTGCTTTCATTTATCTTAGTCATTTCCCTTGGAGTAGGTTGGACTCTTTACATTTTTTTGGTTGGGATTATATTGGACCCTTTTTCTTTTTTCAGTACATTGCTATTGTACTCTATTGTGGGATCTTAGATGTATGCATGAATTGTTTTAGTTTTTTTACATTTCATCATTGTGGGGGATTGGAGATGTGTCTGTGTGTACAGGTACTTCAGTTTAATGCCTCCAATTCATGGGATATTCCTACTCGGTGTTGGTCACCATCCCCTAGCTTATTGGAGGCAGTCATGGGGTAGTCACGTGTTACTCCTCGGTAGGTCAAGTCGAGACACATAAATTATAATTATCACATATCATGGCCTTATGATCATCCTAGGTTATACATTATGACCAAATGGGAACTTTTACTACGATATAATTATATAATATCCATTGATATACCCAAAAATTCATACAAAATACCTTCTCATATTGTATTTCATATTATAAAAAATTTATATATCATCTCATATGGTATGAACCAAAATATATATCATATAATAATTCTTTATGCCTCCATTAATCTCCCAGTCACACTAAATCTATATAGACTTTGTTCCATTTGATATTATATTGTATCAAATATAATAAATTGTGAAATCGTATTAAAAAATCCTTTCAGATATCTTCCAAAATACTTTTGTAAATATATCATTAGTTTCCCTTTGTATCTCATCATATATAATACCTTGTGTATATCCATCCAAAAACTTCTTTTTATAGAATCTAAAATAATTTTAAATTAGCTCTCTATGATTCTTAAAACTCGATCAATGTTTAGTAAAACATGAAGTGTGACCCCATTAGCAACTTTATCTTTTAGAGAAAAATATAAATTCAATAAATTATAAATGTATTTAAAGAGTAGCATTTAAAAAAATTAGTGTTAGTAAATCTATAAAGGGATTGTAAATGATCACCATTAAAAACATGATCACCCTTTCTTCTTGAATGAATGGGGATTGAGTTTTATAAAACTTATAAATTTAATCAAAAGTATATTAGAGTCTATCCAAACATATTTTTTTGATAGATATTAATAGATTATTTTATATTATATGATACATGGTAAAGTTGATGATAGATTTCCAAAAGAATAGAAGATATAAAAAATTATTGTGGATATGGATTCACAAGTAATTTAATATGATATAATATAATGTGAAATGGAATCTATGGGGCTTTAGTGTAAGTGTAATATTAGTGGAGATGTACCCCAAAGCATTATATATATGATATATATTTTGTCTCATATCAAATGAGAGTATATAGGGATGTAATACAGTTAGAAATACATGTTTTAAAGTAACTTTGTATTTCTTATAAAGGTATTTCATTGGATACAACATAAAGACATAGTATCACACTGCCTTATATAGTTATAGTATACAATATTGGAAAATTGTAATTCCATGATATGTGACAATCATAATGTATGATTCATATGGAATTTTTTGATTTATTTTTTCTTGACAATTTTGTGAATTAATAATAAAGAATATTTTATACATGTTATCATTTCATAACAATTAATATGATGAAACATTTGGGTGAATTAATGGAGATTTTAAAGGTTATATAAATTTGGTTTTGGGGTTATGAAAGGTTTTTTACTTCATTCCATTTAATCATATGTTATGAGAATATGTTTAAATGCATTGAAAGATCAAGAGTTTTCATATGGCCTATATAAATAATCCAAATCTATAGAGATTGTCGGTACTCATTATGAAAATTCTCCTAGAAGATCACTTCTTATCTTTCTATTTCCTCCTAATAAGTACTATCATATCATGGTTATAAGGAGGACCTTTTCCAAATGTTGGGTGATTCAATTTTCCTATAGATACATCATAAAGTATGGATCTCATTGGTTTATTTATAGAGATCTTCATTAAGAGTGTGTTTGAACACAAGATATTTGACCAAAGATCAGTGTATGGTATACATGTTCCTAATATTATATTATGCATGGTTTCAGTTTCATAGCATGGTAAATCATGAATTGGTTTTATTGTTTACAATTTTCTTATTGAAAAATAATTATTTGATCTTTAGAAACCCATAAATATCAAGCATACAATTTTACATGCATGAGGTGTATGCATATAGGAATTGAAACTAAATTATAAATAAAAAAACTAAAGGAATATATATCCATTGAAGATTAACATGATTATATATAAATTATGTAAATATTTAAATGATTTATAAATATCATTTTTAACATGAAAATAAAATTTATGTGTTAACTAAGACACCTAAATAGTCTTATACCTTATTTGACCAATGTCAGTATAGTATTTGATACCAATAATAGAACACAAGATCATAATTCATAGTTCATGTCATCTCATATTCCAAACTCATTGTATCTCATATAACCCTAGAATAAATCAAGAACTATCTGAACTCATGACCATCAGTTTAATTCTAAATTATTATCCGAAATCAAGGGTCTATAAAAATGAACAAAATCATTGAACATTCATAACTTAAAGACTCATAGAAAAACATATCATACACCACATTACATTATGAAAAGAAAATAATAATTCTTCTCTTAGTCAAAAAAATTAGTCCATTTACTTTATAAAATCACATGAAAAAGTTCTTAATTTTATTTACACTATTACACAATATTATATAAATTATCATAAGCATATTACATAGTAAAATTACCATCTTAGATCACTTAAATTTATTCCCCATTGAATCTATCAATGAATGACCATTTAATCTTTTTGTAGACATGTTTCATCCTCATAAAAGTAATTGATTTCAAGAATTCATCTTTTCTACATTACCAAATTTTCATAATAAACATCACTTAACCACATTAATAGTTCTTAAAGTTTTCTATGTGTGTTTAACCATGTTGAAACTCCATAGTAAGATAAAAATATTATGAAGACATCCTCCAGATATTTCAAAGTCTCAAGAAAAATCTAAAAGAAGTAAAATGAATAAAAATTGCAAGGGACCTACGTGTGGGAGCTATATGATAGACATGCACAGAGGAGATATGAAATAGATCCATACGATAATAAGTATTATGTAAACCTACGTAGAGGAGCTATGTGGAAGAGATACGCATCCGAATTACATTGATGAAATACTTTCTACCATCCCCCCTCCTTGCTTATAAATAAGACCCATGGGCTCCTCATTTGACAACCAAAAAAGTTGTAAGAACTCTTGATACTCCCATTTCATATATATTTCACACAGATCCCTTGAATTTTCTTAGGTAACTCTCTAAAAACATGAGATAAGAGACAATTAGATGGGATAATCATGTTTTGAAATCCTTTCAATGTTTGAAGCTTGCATAGGCTTGGTTCTTCTGTGTTAAGCACTTTTTCCAGTTATCACCAACACCTGTGTGGCCCACCTATGCAACAAACCTACATGGTGTACCTATGTAGTGTACCTACATGGTATAGCTACATAGCATAGCTATGAGGCATAACTACGCTGCATAGCTACACACAGGGAATATGAATCATCTTGTAAACCATCTTCAAAGCCACTCGTGGCAGGGTATATCCTTCCTTGGTTCCATTATCTGAAATGGACTAAGTTGAAGCCTCCACTGAAACCTCATGAATTATCAAAACATTTGGGAAGGACACATGAGTGTGTCTCCTATTTGGGTTTGTATATCCATAATTAGAGGTTTCCCACATTTGTTTTTTGATGTGGTTTATGATTCATGCAGTGTTTGTGGGTTTTTATATCCGCAATCACATGGACCTTTCTCCTAGAAACAGTGTTGGGGAGTTCTCGATTTGGAGTTTTAGGGTTTTGGTGCGGACCTCCCATTCTCATATCTAAAACTTGTAGCCTCTAATTCTCAATAAGAAGATTGAGGTTCAAACTTGTTTTTCCATTCAAACAAAGGATAATTCTACCTCCTCTCTTGGGATCCTTTCTAGGGAACTCCAATTGTGGTAAGTCCCTAATCTTCTGAGATCCAGTCCGTATGGCCTCCAATGTCATCCCACATTTAAAGTTTCATCACTATGAACCCTCATACACCATCACCTATACTTCCTTCACCATAGGCCCACTCTCTCCCATAAATTTAAGAGAGTGTGTGGGGTTTGTCAAATATTTCACATCCTCTTGTTTCTCACACCGAGCATGACTCACTTGGGCTTAGAGAACATTGATGATCACAAAATCCACACAATTCAATAGTCCTCTTGAACTATGAGAACCATGGTTCCCATCATAATTGGGATATAGAGGAATCCTTAATTATGACCCAAGCTCACTGAATATCCTATTCAGTAATCCAACCATAATTCCATTAATTAAGGCATCCTCTTTTGGAGTAAGTCATAAATTAAACTCGAAAATAACCAAGGCATCCTTTTTAGGATGTAATCCCAAACTCATTTATCTCAAAGGACAACACTCACCTATGAGACTCATCAAAATACATGGTATTTGATTCCCATCCATGTGGGATATGTAGGAAGCCCCCTTAAGGTTCAAACACAACACTTCAAATCAACCTTCTTATTCTAGGGCCATATTCCAAACATGGTATAATATAACTTGTAAACTATCTTTTCCAAGTTCCTTGGGTTACATAGGCATATGTCCCAAACCAAGATTTGACTATGCAACTTCCTCTTAGATGTCCTTACAATATGACATTAAACTATACAGTTAGGTCCTTATCACATGCACATAAATGGAATGATGTGTCCCATTAAGTGGAACCAAACTATGAGGGTTCTGATTCTATTCACAAGGATACGTAGGTATCCCATTTATGGTTACAATCCCAACATCAAAACAAATATTCTTCTCCCTAGATGATAATAAATTTTGTAGTGCCCCGCTGAGTGGGTTAAAAACCAGTATTATCATAAAAATGGTTAAAAGAATCTCTAAATAGTATATGAGGGGATACCATTGATGGAGAACCACTAATACATATGGATGTATCCATTAATGAAGTACAACGATTACATGTGGATGATTCTAAATTTCGCACATGTTTATAATTGATTGAAAATTTCAAGGGAAACCTTTTTTAAACTTGATCAATTAATAAGAATTCACAAGAAATATTTTTAATCTATTACAGAGTCTCGAAGTAGGAAATAATTCCCCCCAAATGGGTGTGATGAGTCTAACCTCCCATCCCCTTGACCAATGTATGTTCTTAAGTATCGTAGGCCCAAACATAATGAATTCCTACCTACGGAAATCAAGTGCCTTTGCATAAAGAACTATTGGATGTTTCTTATTCCATAAATAAATCCAATGGAAACTACCCAAAAGTAGTGATTCCTAACCAGAACACATGTTCTAAGAGAGGTGAGACATAAATGGTGAACCCAATGTGAATCCATATCCAAGTTGATAGTATTACCCATATTTCAAGTCCCTATTATTTGATAAAGGAAGTCCATATGAAAGAATAAATCGTGCATGTGTCCATCTAAAAAAAGTTTCTTTAATGGAGTTTATATTTTGTATTTATCATGTTTTCTCAGAACTCCCTTTACTCTAAATGGATTCCATTATGTTTGCACCTTTGAATGCCCTGGCCATTGCTCAAGATGGATCCTAGTCCGCTCGAAGGAAATCATCACCAACTCAGCAACTTCAATGCTGGGCCTCAAATGTATTGGTTCAGGAATACCATCAACATGGTACTATACCAACCCTAGAGGCTGCCCGACTGGCTCTCCAAGTTAACAATAACCCTTGATCGTCTGTTCAGCGATGACGGGTGGCCAAGAAGCAGATGCTTCCAACCATAGTCATCAACCATTTTAGGTCCTTATTCCAATAAAAAATAACTAGTACCTCCCATACAACAAGGAGGTGGATCAAGAGGTCACTCATGGACTCGACTCAAAGATATAGGGGTCGTTCCCAAGGGATCCCACAATAATCGTCGTCAATAGAATCGTGCAACGGTGAACCCACAACATGATGGCAGTGTTTCCTTATGTTGTTCGGCCTAGGTCCCTCATACCAAGGAATGAAGAAGAACTATTTTGTACAACATCCAGTCAACAGGGAGTAGGTTCTTACCTTTCCCCCCTCTAGATAATTCTATCAACCTAACATGGTGGAAAACAAAAAATGGGAACATGTACCCATCGACCCTTATTCTTCCAGCCAACATACTTGTCTGGAAGCATCCATCCAATACCACTATTTAAACTAGGTGGATTAATATGAGAAGGAACACATACCTTCTTACAAAATATCAGCTAGTCTGTAGACTCGTCTGACTACATTCAAGGAAGCCCACCAAAGAAATGTGGTGGAAACTGGTAAGCAGAAACATACACCTGCCTACATTCACCAATCCTACTAGTAGTCTGGTCTGTCGGCATTGAAATAATTCCATCAACCATGCTTGGAAGAAAATAGCTTGAAGTCACAATCAACTACCAGCATTCATCAAGCCTGAAAGAAGTCTTGATTGGCAGCATCCATAGAAGTCATTCAGAATGCTCCAATGACAAACCTAGGGTAGAATCAACTCTCTACCCCCATGAATTAGTACTATTAGCCTCCACTAATAGGAAAGGGAGGACAAGAGCAAGCACATACACCTACTCCAAATATGGAATGGACCCATATTCCTATTCTGACTGCTGAAGTCACCAAACACATTTTAACAATGGTTAAAGGGTAGACACAAATTCTTGCCCATATTCTAGAAGCCTTCTAGAATATCATATTGGAAACTTCAGCAGTACCAGGGGAAGATGTATAATTCTGACCCCACACCTGGTATGACTCATCAGCATGTAATCTCAGAGAACATTCACACCTCTGTTTCAGTCTAGGAGGGTTATGGTGGATACTTCCACATATCTTACAGATAACTAGAATAGGAACATACACCCTTTCCAATTGGAGATAATAAACTCATTCTAATGAACACGTGATGTAAGAAACATAGACCTACCCTTGATAACCACTTCTCCCAGCAAATGGCCCTAACTACATGTAATAGAACATATAAGAATAAGTATCTCCAAACATATTTGTAAAATCATGAGTCAATATGTGATCTTCCTTCTCTTAATGCTAGAGTTCTTGAAGCCCTTAGAAATTTATCTATTGAAACTCAGGATCCTACTCTTCCATTACCATATTATGGGAGTAGTATCAGTAATTCAGAATTTCTCCATCAGACACTTCATCATGAAGGCTTGCCTCATGAAAATTCATTCAATCTAGAGAACTTATCTTCGGATGAGAGCCACATTAACCCTTCATATGGACAGAAGACTAAGGAACAATAGGATTTATTCCTTGAGGTAATACACCATGGTGGTCCTCCCTGGTATTGAATTCACTAAGAAAGTTCTCTCTGTAGTAGAATTTCTCATTTTCAAGATAATTCTCTAATTGAAAATGTATTAATGAGAATGCCCTTTTATCTTGAGGCACTTTCCAATATAATTCCAGTCATGTCTAATGCCTTGTAACTATCAGGTGACATAATTTCTCAACTAGAAGACATCCCAAGGTGATGGTCATTCTCTGAACCACCCTTGGGACATTATTCTTCTAATATAGCATAGGAAAAAACAATTGATCCTATTTTTTATGATAAAAAAATTGATATATTTAGACTATGGTCAAACCAAATTGAGAAAAGTCTAGAAAAAAATCATGAATATATGTTGAATATGAGAAAACAATTGCCTTAGGCTGAAATACCAGTCATGTTCTGGACATTGAAAACCTATTAATACAACATTCTATAATTGGTGGTCGAAGATTGCATTCATGATATCCACCTCAACTTGTGGAAGAATCTTCATTATATGAAAGCCAAAATATTACCATATGATGAATATGAAAGTCTTGTGAAGGTAATAGAAGGGTTTCAATGCCAAAATTACATTCTTATCTCTCTTAGTTTCCCGAAATCCAAAGGATGAAAATCATAAGGGAACCCACCAGTGTGCATGCCTCTATGCACTAAAAAGGGCATGCCAATTAGTTACTGAAACCCCATCTGGTGTTCGTATCAGAGGATGGGGTTAAAATGGTGTATTTAATTTCACGACACTCCAAAATCACAAAAGTTAACCAAAATTTGTATCATGCAATGTTATTTCCCATGGATGGCTACAATCAACAGATTTTGTGTGTAATAAACGATACTCTTAAGAACAGGCCTCAACTAGCTCTCATCAAAGTCAGGACCAGATAGAGAATTTTTTGAGATACTTTTGCCTCAAGAATCTAAGGACATTATGAAGGCCTCCTAATTACATGATGTCAGCCATTAGATTGTGCAAATTTATGAAATAGAACAACAGAATTCTAAAATAGGTGATTAAAGTGGTTGTCGAATTATGCATCCATCCAATGTTCATACCATAATTAGAAAAATCAGAAGAGATTTTGTTCTAATCTTATCCCTATTAGTTTAGGAGCCACCCCTTCCTATAGGGTTGGGGGATTGTTTAACTCAACATTAAAATTAAATAAACAAAATTCAAAAGTTTGAAGAAGAATAACCTGAACAATACCAACCTACAGAGTTGGGAGATTTTTCACATCTACAATCCCCTCCTCAACAAAATTTTGTTTTCACCCAATTAGGGAAGAAGAAACAAAGTGACCTCATAACTGAAATATATAAGGATTCCCTTTAGGTTATTGTCTATCAAGAAGTTCTAAGAAATTAAGCATATAGAAGAACAAAGTCTCATGCAGGACACAGAAGGAGACGATCTTACAAAGATACTTCCAGAATGTCATCAATGAATTATTCATCAGTGAATGTCATTAATTCCATTATGGAAGATACTCTATAAAATGTGTCCAGTTCAGGGGAGTCAGAGAATGAAATCCTTATTCATAACATGGTACACATTGAATCAAATGAAGGAGGTGTGCATACATGAAATTAGAGGCTCACCCATACTCTAGGCATTCCTTCAAGTAACCAACTCCCACCCCTTCAAATGGCATCTAACATGGAGAAAGGTAAATGTCATATCATGTCTCACTTTTCCACTGGAGAAGGTTCATCTCTTTCTCTTGAAGAAATATTATCCCAATAAGATGAGGTGATTAAGAAATTGAAAAGACTCGATTCAAAGTTACTTTAAAGCAGCATTTCTACCAAACATGCTCCGCTAGGAGATCCTCATCTTGCACTTCTTATAGGAACTCCTACGAAAATAGAGATTGTTGTAACTAAGGATATGTATAATTAATTCCATTTATTGGGAACATATCTAGGACAGTATCAAACACATAATTATAGGCATGTCCCCATATTTTATCAAAGAAAAATACTAGTATCACCACCAACAGTTATTTTTTCAGACATAGCTCTAATTCAAACTCTAGCTGCTATACCTGTGTAAGTCCCAGATCATCCAGATATTCCCCAAATGCTTATGAATACAATTAAGGAATTAACTACTCGATTGGAAGCTATGGAAGAATGGTGTGTTCCAGTATAACTAGAAAATAAAGCTTACCCTAAATGGTTATATCTGATCTCACCACCAAAAAACATTGTAAATACCACATTTCTAATCTATAATGGTTCAAGAGATCCGAAGTTGCACTTAATTCATTTTGTTTCTAATTATAATCCCATGATGGAGACCCCTCAAAAAATAAGTACTAAACCATAGATTTTTTTTTTGAAATCATTACAGGGGCTAGCCCTTATCGGGTATACAAGTTTTCAATCTTGATCAATTACTAGATGGGAAGACCTCTGTCAGAATTTCCTTCTCTAATTAAGCTCAACACTACTGAAGACAACAATTTTTTATATAAAAAATTGAAAACAATGGGATAATGAAAGAGTTTTATATTTCATTTCTTGATGGAAAATATTAACATATTTTTGAAAGTTACTACTCCCTCGAAAAGAGTTTCTGCCAATTTGTGTGGAAAATATATGTGATGAGTTACGCACACCACTAATCCCTATTAAATACAAAGGAGGGTTTAGAGACGTTAATTCAATTGCCCAACAAGTGGAGGATTCCATTGTTGAAACCAAAGATAAATCTCATGTAATCCCATAATGTCTGGGAATGAGAATAGGGAAAGAAATGGTTGTTATAGTCAAACTCAAACAAGAAACTATACCTATTTCTACTTCAAAATCTTCATCATACCGAAGGTCTCCATCTCCCATGCATTAGAAGAAATGATAGCCTCATCAAGATGATCAAAAATATCAAAGTTAAAGATAGTTTTAGGAGTTAAAGATCAAATTTTAATCTTTTTGTAAAGAAAAGGTTCTCAGTTACTTCATTTAATATTTGGAAAACAATTTAGTTCCGTTTCCAAGACCGAAGAAACCAAAAAAATAAGGAGATGTAGATCTCCCAAATTATTTCCCCTTTCATCAAATATTTTGTAATTCCATTAAAGAGTGTTTTTTTCAAATACCTCTTATAAAATGGTAGACTTTGGACAAGGTAAACTAAAATTTACATCAGTCCAAGTAGCATGTGTTACTACTACTGATCCAGAGAAAAAGGTGAATGGTAGAATGTCAAAAAAATGTGAAGAAGTATGATGTTGGATGGTCATAAAAATGATCAACCAAACTCATTCCATTATATAAACATAGTTGGAACAACTAATTGTGTATTATTCCACTTCCACTACAAAAAATTAATCTTCATAAAAAGGTCATTCCTTAAAGAAGAGACATGATCAGAAAGATAAAGATTCATCAGAAGAGGAAGATCTTGTGTCAAGGCCAGTGTTGTCCTTGATTTTGGAAGATTTCATTCCATTGGTCTAAAAATCATAGGCATCACCTCTCCAAAAGGCACAACATAATCTGAATTTTCAAGTATAATCTTCATCAGATGAAGAATTGATCTTTGGTTTCATTAATGTTATACACTTAACGTAACCCTATGAAAATGTTGATTCTGTTTATGATAAGCCTGAATTCTATGTACCTATCTTGGGAACTAGAGGAAGAATCCAAGGATGAGGATATAGGGGAGGACATGAAAATTCTATAAAACACTTTTTAAACTATACCCATGCTCGAAGTGTTTATGAAGAACAAACTCATGGGAGATCCCTTCAGTGGGCTCATCAAGAACAAGGAAATTCTCCCATAGATGATAGGATTGGTCCTAACATGATTATCTTGGATGACTGATTATAGGTCACACCATAATTCTATCAGTAAATAGATGGACCTAGTTGATCTAATCTACTGAGAGTAGTGGTATTTCCAACTTTTTCCCCGACACATGTTACATCTATATATGAAGAATAAACTTCTAAGGTTCCTACAAAAATGCATCTCCAAGATGGAAAACACAGAACTATGGACCAATAGTATGATAGTTTGAAATAGATATCCCAAGTATCATCCATGTTTTCTATCATGGATTCCTTGAATCTATCAAAAGATCTTCTAGAAGCACTTATTGAGGCTTTTTCATGTCCTCATGAGTTTGAAACTGAGGTTGTTGCTGCTGAGGTTTGTTGTATAAAGAATGATCCTTCATAATGTCATGCAATCATTTATTTTATGGATGAAGATGTGGATGATGTTGAAACTAGAAACATCAGGCCCCTCTATATATTTGGAAAGGTTAATGATATAGAGATCTGATGAGCCTTCATCGATAATGGCTCAGGATTCAACCCATTCCCATCCGTACACTTCATCGATTGGGTCTCACTAAATCTAACTTATCTCCTTCCAATTTTATTTTGTAAGGTTATGAAAAGAATGAGGAATAATTTCTAGCTGAGATTACACTCAGAACTCAGTTTGGGGATCTTGGGTCTAATTCATATTTCATGGTTTTCCAACCTAACAAAGCCTTCAACATTCTTCATGGAAGGCCTTGTCTAAATTAACATGTCGATATTCCTTCATCATATCACCAATGTTTCAAATAATGCTTCAATGGTCAAATTAGGTCATTGTATGATGACAAATATCTATTCAAAACCTGTGAATCTCTCTACATTGAGGCAGAATTCTATCACACAAAGGGAATGAGGTCCATGGAAAAAGGTGTAACAAGAATCAAAGCTCAGAATTGTTTGGAAAAGATCCAAGATAACCCATTAAAAAATATGAGTATAGATTACTTGTTTCTTATCAATCTAATTGAAAGGGTTTACCCAAATCTAAGCACTCATCTAGCGACTTTCATAATGTAGGTTGTGGAAATGGATCTTGACCACACGGTAAATGTTTTTGATAGTGAAAGTTTAAATGGAGATGTCTTCATTTCATCAACCAAACATCAGTAAGAATTTGCTTCATCAATTAGGATAGAATAAGTTTTATCATTAATAAAGGAAGACATGGATGTTAATTCCCAACCCATTATTCTCCCTTAAATTTACCAAGAATACCCTTCATCATCAATGGGGTCAGAAATAATCGCCTCTTCTTTAGGATGTTCAAATACTGACTGCTCCCCTAGATCTAAATGTATTTCTACATCGCATACCATTCATGTAGAAACAGAAGAAGTGACACATGAGGAAGAATAAGAAGGAAATCATAAATATGCTCCTCCGGTATTTGAGGAAGGAATATCCACCACTGTAGATGTTCTTAGAGAAATAAATCTGGGCACAGAAAAAGAACCCCTCCCCACTCTAATTCGTGTTACCGTGACTTCGGAAGAGAAAGATATGTGTACTTCATTTCTATACCAAAATCATGATATATTTTCTTGGAACTATATAGAAATGATAGGCCTTAATCTCTATGTGGCTACACCTCATTTGGGTTTTCTATAACATCATTGAGGATTTAAGCAAGCATCAAGAAGAACACACCCAACTCATGCCTCTAAAATTGAAGCTGAAGTCAACAAGATTATCAAAGATTAATTTATCATAGAGTTTTAATGTCCCAAATGGATGGAAAAATTTTCCCAGTGAAATAGAAGAATGGGAAATTAGAGTTTTCATTGATTTCAGAGATCTTAACTGGCATTTTCCCAAATATGGCTTTCCAGTTTTGATCACAGAACATTTTATTGATGAAAAATTTGGCTATGAAGCTCTCTCATTCATGGATGGATTCCCTGAGTACAATGAAATCTGAATGGCCCCAGAGGATAAGGAGTTTATAGCCTTCATATACCCTCAAGGTGTGCTTTTCTATCAGGTAATTCTCTTTTGATTAAAGAATACAGGTGCAATGTATCAGCTTTCCATTCACCATATCATTAAATCCTTCTTAGTAAATTTTTTCAAATGTTATGTGGATGATATTGTAGTTAAATAAAGACATTTTTTGATCACCTGAATGATATGGAGACCATATTCAGTAAACGTTAGAAAAATAATTTTAAAATGAATCCCAAGAACTGTGCTTTCAGGGTTACCTTGGTAAAATTGCTTGACTTCGTTGTACACCATCATGGAGTCAAATTTGATCCTAAGAAGAAGAAATAAATACATTCCATGTCACCTCCTCAAAATTTGAAATAATTAAGATGACTTGAAGGAAACTTGGACTATATTTGACGCTTTATTTCCAACTTGGTAGGAAATTGTTTACCATTCACCATATTAATGATGAAGGGAGTTACATATAAATGGACCTTATACTACCAAGATGAATTTAATACCCTTAAGAAATACCTCTTGAGTCAAAAGTTATAAATTCAACTTGTTGAAATAAAGACACGTATTCTCTATGTGAAAGCTTTAGAGCGATCACTAGGTACCTTCGTTGAACAAAAGAATGATACTGGGAATGAAAACAACCTTTAATATTTCAGTCGAACTATGATTGACACAAAGGCTCAATATTCAAGTATTGAGAATTGTTTCCTGGCATTAATATCTATATTTGAGAAGCTGAGTCACTACCTACAACATCACAAGGTTCACTCAGTATCCGGCAATAAAATACTCAAATTTTACATCACAAAGGAATAAAAGTACATAACTTGGAAGACTTCCTTGTTTAACACCCATCTGTAGAAGATACCTCTTTGAATACTGAACTTCCTGATGAAGAAGTCTTCTCTATTCAAGATAATCCCCAAACATGGTAATTTTACTTTAATGGTTCTTCTATAAGACCAACAGGGAAGATAGTGGAAAACCCTAATCTCTAAAATATTGGGTTAAGAATTGTACTTATCTCCTTTGAAAAGTAAGTGGTCCATATTATTTTATATTGTCATAAGGCAGTACCAACAATGAGGCAGTATATCAATCACTCATTCCAGGATTGGAATTGGCACTCCAGGTACATGTGAACCACATGAAAGTGAAAGGTAATTCAGAATTGGTAATTAAACAAATCAATGGGGATTATGCTATCAAAAAAAAGAATAGTTAATCCCTTTGGGTGATTATGCAAGAGGGTAAATGGATGAATTCCCCTCAGAGACAATATTTTAATATGTCCCACAGTCAAAAAATTCTCAAGCTGATACACTAGAAAATGAAGCCACAGCCTTAGAAGGTCCAAATCGAAAGGAGAGAATCATTATTATTACACATCATCATGTGGTTTCACCTTGCGTTCAAACTAGAATAGAGGAAATTAATGAAATAAGCCTTTTTTCTAAATGTATTGGTCATAGTACGAGATGGATAACACCAATCATAGAATAACATAAAAATGGAGCATTTCCACCAGATAGAGCTGAAAGAGAATAGATCTGATGAAGAGGGTCCAATTTCACTCTTTATGATAGTCTAGATCACCAAAAGATCCTCTAGAAGTGAGGCTTCGATAGTGTCCTCTTCAAATGTATGGATGGAGAAGAAACTGTAGTTATCAGGAAAGAAGTACACGTATGAGCTTGTGGTTGTCACCAATCTGGGCATATGCTTTCTACTTAAATATGACGGATTAAATAATTATGGCCTTCAATGACGCATGATTGCACAAATCTTACCAAGAAATGTCACCCCTACCAAGTGCATTCCAACTTCATTCATCAACCCCTGGAGTTTCTACATACAAATAATTATTCTTATCCATTTTCTATATGGGGAATGGATATAGTGGGACCTTATCCTCAAGCTATGACTAATCACTTAAAGTATATTCTTATTGTTACTGAATTCTTCTCCAAATGGGCTAAGGCAATACCTCTCAAAGAATTCAGGGCCAAAATCATTGTTATCTTTGTTAAATCTAATATCATTAATAGATTTGGTGTCCCTCATACCATATTGATGGATAAAGGAACCAATTTCTGTTTTATTGTGGTAAGAAGTTGTAATAGGAGAACAATATCAAATCCAATCATTGATCTCGCTATCATGCAGTGGACAGTGGAAAGATAGAGGCTTCCAATGATACCCTATAAAATATACTCTATAAAATGGTCGATAAAAATAAGAAATATTGTCCTGATAAACTTTTTCATGCTTTATGGTCTTATAAAACTACTACCTGTACTACAACTCAGGAAACTCCATAATCATTTGTGTATGGAATAGAAGCAGTTTTGCATATTGAAATTCAACTGCCTTCACTCTAAGTTGCAATCTGTGATCAATTATCTATAGATGAATAGTCTAATAATCTATTTTATAATCTAGAATGATTAGACAAAAAGAGATTTCATACTTTCCATCATTTTGAAGTCTGTCAGAATAGAATAATGTGATCTTTTAACAAAAAAGTTCACCTCTCTTCATTTCTTCGAGGAGAACTGGTGTTAGTCTTTTGCACTCCAATGATATGAGGAAATAAGCCCCCAAAACATGAGCCAAAGTGGGAAGAACCTTACTATTTACATAAGGTCGACTATAATGGAGCTTATTTCTTAATCTCAATGGATGGAGAACTTATTACAACTCTAACCAATCCATGATTCCTAAATAAGTACTTTGCATAATATCACTTACTATTCTCACTACATGAATCTAAACTGAATAGTAAAAAGTCTTAGTTTATAGAAATTAAACTGCATAACAACCATATGTGTCCATGCTACATGACGTCAAAATTCATAGCATCTTTATCCTTGTCACATGATGTTAAACTGTCTGACATCATTTTCCCTTTCTACACAACATTAAACTATATGGATAACATATTCTTCATTTTACACTAATAAATCCCATAAGATAGTGAAAAGAGGTATTCCATGTGATTCTTTTAAAAAATGAATGAGTAGATTCCATACAGAAGCATTACTCACATCATTTCTACTCAATAGTGGCACATGAGTTCCATTTCTCCCTATGTTTGAATTGGATCTTCATAGAGACCACATTTAAAGATCTACATGTGGCTTGATTCTAATTCTAATGGGATATGTATACACACATAGATCTCCAATATTGGGCCCAACCACAACCACAAAAAAATTCATTTCCCTTTTCTCCTCCTATATATTAACCAGATCTATACATGGTACTATTTCAGGATAAATGGTTTGATCTTCATACCATCTTGTGTCTTAAACTTAACCATTCTTCTAGAATGTGTTAAAATCCCCCCGTCTCTCACATCGAACTCAATTGGTGTGGGTATTGATTATTTCAATAACTACGTTTGTCTTGATACTCGTTTTAATGGGATACATAGAGATGCCTAGATCTCCACTCTTGGGCCCATCCATGATATAAAAAACCCCTTTATTCCCTGTGTGTAAGAATCAAACCTCCATGTGGAATGCTTTAAGATCAACGTGTGGTTTGATTGTCATTCATATGATATACGTAGTGAAAACTGGGTTCAATTCCCTAGTCCATCCATAATATTCCCTTTTCACGTCGGAATCACTTCATGTCATTGTTGCATGACTATAAACTACACAACACAAAGTCCAAGTTACAAGAAATTAATCTTCATAACAACCATATGTGTCAACGTTACCAGATATTAAAATCAATAACATCTTTTTCATTGTCACACGATGTTAAATTGCCTGACATCATTTTTTCTCGCTACACGACATTAAATTGTACAGTTAACGTCTTATTCATTTGACATTAAGAAATACCCATTTTAAATATGATTCATATCTATGTAAGGATTTCCAAACACATGGACAATATTGATTCAAATATTTCTCATGTGCATTGGGAATTACCAACCTTCATATTTCACACTCTTAATCATGAATAATTTTAGATCTTTGTAATATTTTATAGAGTTTTCAGTGGTAGAATTTATGATACCAGAGAGTTCTTTGTCTTGACTATGCTGAAAGTGCCCCTAGTGGCCTTACATAAAATGCACCTACATAATAGACCTGTTAGTAAAAATAGGCAATTGTTTGGTTATGCAGCATATTCTCTAGTCAGCCCTGTATAATACAGCCCCCATAACTGGTTTCATCAACTAATGGAAAATTCATTCTTGGTAAATGAATCTTCTTCCCCCTTCAAAATTTGATGACAATATACAAGAATTTGTATCTTAAAGTAGTCATATGTGTATATATATGTCCCATTGCCTTTCTCTTGATCTGAAAGTGTCCAAGACCATCGTTTACACTCTTCCCTTTCCAAGTGTTCAAATCATATTGAAATAACTTTGGATCATTTGACCACATATCATATATTGTTTCCATTATATTTGGGTCCTAGTCATATGAAATAAAAATATTGACACCATACTTCCAATGTTTGGGTCAAACCTTTTTAGAAATCTTATTTCTTTGATTCATTGGAAATCATGATTGGAAATACACTTTCTATATTCATGTGCCTTTTTCTAGAAACTGAACTCTATGCTATGGAAAATCTAGATCTCTATAAAATTTCTTTGATTTTTAGAAAAAGACGTTTTTATACTCAAGAGATATTTTGCATGAGTATGTAGTATGTTCCCCTTGGTGGCCTTGTATAAGTTTCCTAAATAATAGGCCTATCAGTCCAAAGATGCCACTATTTGGTTGTGTAGTATATTCCCTAATTGGACATGCATAATAAAGACCCCATAACGAGTTCATTAAAAAATGGTAACTTCGTTATTCAAAAATACTTCCTCTAATGACTTTATCTCTTTTCCATATCATTATTCGGATCCAAAAATTAGAAAATCAAAGTTTACAATTCTTTTTTTCCATAATAGAACACAATAATATGTTTTTAGACAAAACAATCAATAAATTGGAGACTCATAACCCTTTGGATATAGATTAAGACCTTAAATTAATTCCACCTAATGTCCTAGATGCATGACTTGAAACTACATATCCTGATGTCCTTGTATCATGACTTGAAACTACATACTAAAATTTCCTCACTGCATGACTTTAAAATTGCATAGCATGATGTTAGAGAGCCACATTTCTGACAAACATTAACCATTCCTCACACACAAATTTTTTAGGATTGATTTCCCAATTCATGACCTATGTTGTCATATATGTCCCATTATTATTAAATCTCTTCCCTTGGTAAAACCAACCATTGTGGTCTTGATTCACCCAAATCTTATTTTCCCTAGTATATCAAGAATAAAATGACGAATTTTTTAAATCTATTTTGTCTGAATATGTTGTATGTTCCCCCAGTGGCCTTGCATAAAACTTTCGTATATAACAGACCTGTTAGTCAAAGGAGTCCATTTTTGGCTATATAGCATATTCCCTAGTCGACCTTTCAAAATAAATCCCCCATAATGAGTTTTATCAAATAATGGTAACTTCATTCTTGGTAAAAGCATCTTATATCTCCTTAAAACTTTTCTTCCAATAAACAAGAATTGGTATCTTCAAGTGGTCATCCATGTATATTTTCCCCATTACCTTTCTCTTGATCTAAAAATCTCAAAGACCATGTTTTACACATTTATAATTCCATGTGTTCAAAGAATATTGAAATAAACTTGGATCATTTGAAAACATATCATCTACTGTTTCCATTATATTTTGGTCCTAGTGATAGTACCTAAAACTACAAACACCATAATTCTTGTGTTTGGGTCAGACCTTTGTAGAAATCCCATTTCTCCTATTTTTTGGAAATAATGATTGGAAATACTCTTTCTATATTCAAATAAATTTTTTCCATAAACCAAAATCTATGAAATGTAAAATATCAATCTCCATAATCTATTTTTGGTTTTTAACAATAGAATGTTTGATACACAAGATTTCTTTTGCTTGACTATGTAGTATGTTTTCCTAGGAGGCCTTGCCAATGTTTCTTACAAAACACGAATGTCATAAAAAATAGGCCATTGTTTGTCTATGAAGCATATTCCCTAGTTGGCCATGAATAATACATCCCCCATAACGGGTTAGTCAAATAATGGTAACTTTATTCTTGGAAAAGACCTCCTCTAATGACTTTATCCCTTTTCCCATATCAGTCTTCAGATCCATAAATTCTCAAATCATAGTATAAAATACTTCCTTTCAATACTTGAACATGGTAGCATGTTTCCATCCAATTTATCAAGGAATTGGAGACTCATAACCCTTTTTTAGAGCTCAATACCTTAAATTAAATCCACATAATTTCCTCGTAGCATGACTTGAAACTGCACAACCTGATGTCCTTATACCATGACATGAAACTACACAGTTTATTTTCCTCACAGCATGACAATAAAATTGCATAGAAATATATCAGAAAACACCCTTCCTAACCAACTTTAACCTTTCATCAGACACCAAATTTTTAGGATTGGTTTCCCCATTCATGACCTATGACTTCATATAATTTACTTTATTCTTAAATCTCTTCCCTTAGTAAAACCACCCACTATGGTTTGGAGTCAACCAAATCTTATTTTTCCTTGTATATAAATAATAAAATAAAATAAAAATTGAGATCTCTATGGTATAACTATGTAGTAAACACCCCCAACGGCATTGAATAAAATTCACCTACATAATAGACATGTCAGTCAAAAGATTCCATTGTTTGGATATATAGCATATTCCCTAGTCAACCCTTCATAATATAGCCCCCATGAAATGTTTAATCAAATAATGGTAACTTCATTCTTGGTAAAATCATCTTTTGTGTCCTTCAAACTTTTATGAAAATATACAAGAATTTATATCTTAATGTGTTAATTAGTGTATATTCATCCCATTACCATTCTCATGATCTAAAATTATCTAAGACCAAGGTTTACACATTTCCCATTCCACGTGTTCAAAGCATATTAAAATAACCATGGATCATTTGACCACATATAATCTATTGTTTCCATTATATTTTGGTCCTAGTTATATGAACTAAAAATATAGACACCATACTTCCTGTGTTTGTGTCAGACCTTCATAGAAATCCAATTTCTCTGATTCTATAGAAATTTCAGGTTCCTTTTTTCAAAAACTGAACCCTGTGTTGTGGAAAATATTAATCTCCATATACTTTATTTGGGTTTTAGAAATATAAAGTTTGATACTCAAGAGCTCTTTTTCTTGACTATAAAATATGTGCCCCTAGGTGGCCTTGGATAAGTTTCTTACATAATAGACCTATCAGTCAAAATATGAGACTATTTTGTTATGTAGCATACACCCTAGTTGGCCCTGCATAATACAGCTCCCATAATGGGTTAGTCAAATAATGGTAACTTAATTATAGAAAAATACCAACTATAATTCCTTTATCCCTTTCCCCATATCATTATTCAAATCCAAAAATTCTCAAATAATAGTTTACAATTCTTCCTTTCCATAGTTAAACGTGGTAGTATGTTTCCCGCCAAATTATCAAGGAATTAGAAAATCCTAAACCATCGTTCAGAGATTAAGACCTTAAATTAAATTCCCCTAATATCCTAGAATCATGACTTGAAACTACACATCCTAATTTCATTGCATCATGAATTGAAACTGCGCATTATAATTTCCTTGCTTCATGACTTTGAAACTACATAGCATGATATCAGAAAGACCCATTTCTGACAAACTTTAACCAATCCTCACACACCAAATTTGTTGGTTTGGTTTCCCCATTCATGACCTATGTATTCATAGATGTAAATTTATTCTTAAATCATTTCCATTGGAAAAACAAACCAATTGTGGTCTTAAGTCCCCAAAATCATATTTTCCCTTTTCCATCAATAAAAAAATGTCAAAATTTTGAGATCTCCTTTTTCTAACTATAGATTAAGTTCCGCCAGTGGCCTTGAAAAATATTCGCCTACATAACAGGAATGTCAGTCAAAAGATGCCACTATTTAGATATGCACCGTATTCCCTAGTTTCCCCAGCATAATACAACCCCCATAACGGGTTTGTAAAATAATGGCAACTTCATTCTTGTAAAATACCTCCTCTATGTTTATAAAATTTTTAGATTTGGTGACCATATAAATCATGACTCAGGATTCCACTTGGAATTATCTAAAGAATATTGGAGTAATTCCTAGCCCCTAAGAATTGTTTGGGACCTAATTTCAAAATTTATTGTTAAATCCATTTGACCTTAAACACTATCATTTTTCGCCAGACATACATGACTTTAAACTGCCAATAACAAGAGATGTAGTACATTCCAGAATAAAAACCCACAAAGGGCACTCTAAAAAAAATTCGAGTCTCATCTCACAAGATTTAAATTTTGTATGGTTTAGGAAATATTGAGCAATAAAAAAATCAAAATATACAATGTTTGTGGGGTTTTTCTATATAACCCTAGTGAAAATCAAACTATTCTCATTAGGCCCATTAACTTAAATAGAAAAGTTTGAGTACCCCCATTCATGTTATTTTAATTATGATTATCTACCATAAATCAATTATGTTAAAAATCATCATCATCACCTTTGATATTTAAATTACAGAAAGAAATAATTAAGACATATATGATTGTAGAAAAAATTCCATTCATTCATATGGTAAAATCATAGGGACATCCAAAGAATAGATCCTCTCGTTATCATGTTAAAATAAACTCTTGGAATGAATCTTCAGTTGTTGAATGCATTAATGAGCCCTATCATCCACTTGTTGAAGTTGAGCTAGTTGAGAAACTTCATCCTCCTCAGCTCGATGAGGTGATTCTTTGGAAGTTGAAATGGAAGTTATCCCTTCCAACTAGGTTTATCCTAATGTTTGGTTTAATTTCTCATGCTTGTTATTAATAGAGTCCATTTGTTTTTTAAGATGTATCATCTCCTTCATCATTTCATTAATTTTTTGGTAAATTTAAATCGACCTCATGTTATGGTATACCTCTTCCTCAGCTACTACATCATGGAAGATCTCAACATTAATATGTCCTTTAGAATTTTCAAGATCTTGATGCAGCTTATGTTCTTGGTCCCATTGGAGAATGGTCAATTTTATTGCATTGTAGACTCGATGATAATTAAATCCACCAAATCCCAATACATAAAATAGCATTGGGAGTTTTCCAAAATGGGAAAATAGCTCATCCTATGTTTTATTGGTAACTATATTCCAAATTTGTTTCCATGCCTTTTTACATGCCCTGCCAATAGAAAATTGAATATCTAAATATGGATATGAGTCGATATTATTTTGTAGAATGTAATCTGGAAACAAATCACTAAGATAAGAGACTTGATCTAATTCTCTCAAAATAGTGTATGCTTCACCTTCTGTTGATATTTTAGCCAACATAGAAGTTTCACCTTCTGATCTAGCTATGGGAGTTGATAACCATAAATGGCAAGTCATAATCACTGGCAGTTTCTGAAGAATGGTGGAAATAGGGCATGATCTATATAGTCGATAACATTTACCCAATAATATGCCAGCTTCTTGATTAGATTAATCCCTAGTCTTCTTAGCTTTGGTAGTTTGATAAAGTGTTTCTTGGGGAGGGTCATTCTCTTGAGTTTTCCTAGTTCCCATGATCGAAGGCTCTAGAGCATCTCTTAGTAAGGGGTCCTCATAGGTATTTCTCAAGCTTTAGCAAAAGAAGTTTAGAGTGGAATTCCCCATTCATGAAGTTCCTTCTCAACATTCTCTATAGACAAAGCTTCATAACATGAACTTTGATGTGAAATACCAAGTAAAAGAAGAATAGTAATATAAGGAAAATTCTAGAATGGGAACTTATGTCCTCATAATTACTCATAGAAGTCCCCAAACTCCTTAATAGAACCTAGAATATAAATGTTTTGATTGAGGGTGTCCATCATTTCAGTGTATGTGGCATGGAATTTTATTGAATCTTCACCATTTAAGGTATCCAACAAATGTTGGTTGATGCCCAAATTGTCTCTTCTAACATTGTGGTCCATAAATTTTTCAACTGGTGCAATGTCATCAGATCTTTCCAAGTCAGGATCAACACCAGTATCTGCTTTAGATTTTCTTGGATCCTCGTTTGGTCCTTCTGGAGAAATAGGAATATCAATATTGATTATTATAGAATCCATTGTCAAGGGAAACTAGTCTGGGATATTTTAAAGAGAAGAGTATTAGAAAAATCATTTTATACACAAGAGAAATGTATTTTTCATTTACATGAAATTTCTCTCTCTCTATAGAAACAGTAACAGATGCAGCTTTCTCTCTTGGTACTCCACCTATTAAGGTAACAGATTCATCAGCATGAATCTATGATTCTCTTGGGGTTTCCTTCTCCATTATTAAAGGACCATATTTTAATCCTTTAAGATAATAGAGAGATGCGGATCCTATAAGAGGATTAAAATTTTCACTAAGGTGTATCAATAAATTCATAATACTAGAGGATAGTACAAATACTTACTTATTTGATTTACGCCTCAGACTGATCTCAATGATCTCTTGAGTTTTTTTTCATAATCTTGTGGGGAAAATGAAATACTCCTCTTGTTAGTAGTAACCTAAGTTAGTGGTTGAGGATTGTGTATTTACATTACCCTAGTCATGAATCTCACTCCTTGAGAAAGTTTTCAAGACTTGGGAGGATCATTTAATTTGTTGATAGGGGAACCTGTAGATCCATATCTTGGAGACTCATCCTTCCTTGAATTCAATTTGAAAAATGAAATTTCATCAAGATTAATGATGGTGAATGAAAAGGTAGAATTGAAACAAAAGAAATAGAAAATACATTCTCTGTATTAACATAAATATCTCATTCCTCTTCAGGGTGAACAATAACCTCTTCACATATCCCTTGTTCCATCATATAGGAGACTCATTTTGAGGGTGGGATTTGGTCATTAGTTGCATATATGAAAGTCTCCAACTCCACAATATACTCTTTTAATACATCCAGGTTATTATCCGAATGTGAATTAGACAGTTATTTAATGTCACCCACATCCAATATTTGAAGGTCATTTTAGAGTAATGCCCACGAGTCCTTGAGTTCACGAGTCAATCTATCCCAAAATTGAATAACTTAAGGCCGCACATAATGCGATTTCCATATGGTTGGTCGTGGAGAAAACTCAACACCCTCTTATTGGAGAGCATCTTCAGGCCTCCCTTCTTCTTCCGGAAGGTTAGCGGATGGGATGGGGATCTCTTTCAGGTGGTGTTTTCTAGATCAATGTGGTGTTGGAGGTATTGCTTCCATATCGTTAGTCCTCTTGTTATATCTTCAACATTGATTTTTTTAAGGTTCTAAATATTCTGAATACTCTGTATCATCTTTGTCTATAGATCTCTTACCATGATTTCAATGCACAACAGTTTTTGTGGCTACTACCTGATTTATTCCTTAGGTTAAATCCCCCTGAGGGTATGAAGACTCCCAATCTTTTTCATATCCAGCTTCCAATCAAATTTATGCATCTGATGTAGGTTACATAATTTATAATTTCTATGTCTCTAAATCCATCAAAATACACAATTTTCTCGCTACCATTGGTTTTTGGTCATGTTTAACATACGTGGATGGAAAATCGTTTGATTTTTAAAGACATTTCAACTAGTGAGAAAACAAATAAAGGACTTAATCCTCATAGATAATTTCACCATAAATCTTGGTTGATTACATGGTGTCCCTAAATGCAGTTTTGTAATACCTAGGATCATAATTTTCTTCCTTACTGTCACCAATAAATGTTTTAGTTGGTGGGTTACCAAAAGGGAAGAAGGTAGATTCTCTATATGGATTCAATGCCCTCATCACTACATCAAGTTTCATGTTATAGGGTTGAATACAATATAAGTTATGTAAAAATGGGTAAATTGACCACTAAAGACTCTAACTTAATTCAACACTGAATATGAAGAAAAGTGTGTCTCGATCTATCCCCACAACACATAGAATGGCCTTGCAAGTCCAATTGGAGACTTACCATTGTACAAATGCAACAAGGAATTATAAATTCTTTCTAATATAAGAGTTTCTAACCCAATATATTTCCCCTCTACCAATTTGTATAAATTAACAAAAGTTACTGGCCTTACACTGCCACTGGATTTACATAATGGAATCAAGTAAATTCATAGCCACATGTTAATGAATCCAGCTAAGTGTACCTTTGCATCAACATGAGATTTGACTTTATAGACCCAGTTCTTATAGTCACCTCTCTCCAATTTGGTCCAATATGTGCCTGAAATTCCCCAGTAATCTACAAAATGAAAAACTCTAGGACGTCCATAGGTGGGACCTTTCTATGTTTTTGGTTCTAAAAAATCTTCCATCCACGCTTTTGTATAAATATCTTTCTTATGTTTTCAAAATTCCATTATTATTTTGAATAATTCAGGAGTCAATGGTGGTGTCCTAGTAACATCACCCCATGTTGTTATTGGTGGAATGAACTCATCATACATATCCCTAAAAATAGGAACCCTGGATATTTGGTATATATCTCAGAGACTGATGCCAACATCACCATGCATCAAGTGAAATGTATTTGTTTGCAGACTCTATCGGATCAAAAATCCAGGAATGAATTATTTTTTGTAAACATAATTTTGTCCCATCAAGATAGCTTCATAAATGTGAACATATGATATATCTTTTATGAATTCTACAGATGTTTGGCATACCCAAAATTCCCACATCTGTTTAGGTTTAACTACTCCGGAATGAAGATCTCAGTCTTCCTTCCAACCATTACACTGATCTATTTATGATGAACAAAATGATGATTCATAAAAATGTGTCCTTGTCTCTACAACATGATCTTTCATATCAGGGGGTACAACCACTATGTTGTAGGATGCATCCAATAGGTATTTTTCCTTAATGAACATGCATACCCATTACAATAATATTCATGAAATAATAGTTGATTTATTTGAGAAACCAATTATTTGGAAAGTATCTCTTAATAGTCATAATGTGGGCATCTTGAAAAATCCCATGTTCATATAGAGGCTGATGGTATGTTTGTGGATATTCACATTGGCATGGAATTAAATCTTTCAGCGGCCTAGGGAGGGTACTCTCAATAATGTCATAATAGTGTGGTAAGAAAATTTTCATCATCTCATTTTGATGAGCCTTAGCATCCTCAGTGAGAGTCATCAAGTGAGCCTTTTCCTGAAAAAGAGTTACCAAGTTTCTCCTATTATGTTTGAATTTTGAATTAATAAAAATTAAATTTCAACTTAATGGAATTTAAAATTTTGGAAAAGGAACTGCTTCGCGTAGGTCCTTCAAAATTTTCATCTATGTAGGTACTTATACAAGGATCCTTGCACAAGTCCCTAGATGAAATCCTTCCACATAGCACTATCTCTCAAAAGTTTTCACCTTGAGAAAATTTCAAGGAACCTACGTGAGAGCACAACACGGAAAGGCTGGACGAGAAAGATATGCAACGAGAGTGGAAAACTTGAGATCCCAGGAGAATAAAATTTCAATGTAAGAGATCTATTTATTGACACTATTGACCTACATGGAAAAAACAAATGATACAGATAAGTGGAAAACCTAAATGATATAGCTATGCCACAAACCAGTGTGGCTCATAATTTACTCCATTTTCGTTTCCCCGTGATCTTACCTCAGGAATCGACCCTCTTTCTAATTGAATCTAATCCTACGAGGGGTCTTTTGTTGGAACTCCTTAGTAAGACCAAAATATTATGAAGACATCCTCTAGTTAGTTCAAAGTCTCAATATTAATCTTAAAGAAGTAAAAGGCATAAAAATTTTAAGGGACCTACATGTAAAAGCTTTGCGACAGACCTGTGTAAAGGAACTATGCGAAAGATCTACACAACAAGATGTTTTCTGTACACCTACACAGAGGAGCTATGAAGAAGCGCTACGTGGCAGACCTATGCCAATTAACTACTCTTGACTATCCCCCTTCCTTGACTATAAATAGTACCCTTGGTCTCCTCATTTGATAAAGATAAAAGGTGGAAGAATTCTTGAAACCCCCATTGCATAGCTCTTTTTCCCAGATACCTCAAATTTTTTTAGGTAGTTCTCTTAAAACACAAGAGAAGAGATAATTAGATGTTATAAGCATGTTTTAAAATCTTTTCAATGTTTGAATCTTTTATGGGCTTAGTTCTCCTATGTTAAGCACATTTTTCGGTCCTCACTAAGACCTATGAGTCACACCTATGCAACATACATGTGTGGTGTACCTACATGGTGTATATACTAGGAATATCTACACGACATAGCTACGTAGAATAGCTACACTGCATAGCTACACACAGGGCCTACGCATCATATTATAAACCCTCTTCAATGCCACTCAGGGTAGGGTATCTACTTCTTTGGTTCCCTTATCTAAAAGGAAATAAGTTGAATCCTCCATCGAAAACTCATGACTTATCAAAACCTTTGGGAAGGACACATTAGTGTCTCACCTATTTGGGATTTTATATCCACCGTTAGTGGTTTCCCACATTTTCATTGTGATGGAATTAGGATTCATGTATTTTCCATGGGTTTTTATATCTATATTCACATAGAACATTCTCCAAGAATACTGTTGGGGAGTTCCAGATATGTAGAATTAGGGTTTGGGTCATGACCTCCCCTTATCATCTTTAACACCCAGAGCCTCTGGTTCCCAATACGAAGAGTGAGGGTCACATTTTATTTTCTATTCAAACAAAAGAGAAGTCTTCCTCCTCCCCTGGGGGCCTTTTTTGTGAACTCCCACTGAGGTAAGTCCCTAATCTTCTGAGATCCAAGCTGTATGACCTCCAATGTCATCCCACATTGAATGGTTCCTCACTTTGTGCCCTCTCCCACTATCAACTTGGATTCTATTATCGTAGCCCCGCCCTCTCCCATCAGCGAAAGATAGAGTGTCTGGTTTGTCAAATATTTCACATCCTCTTGTTTCTCACACCGAGCATGACTCACATGGCCATAGAGAACTATAATGATCACTACATCCACACAATCTAATAAACCTCTTGAACTACGAGAACTCTGATTACCACCATAATTTTGATAAGTAGGAAGAATTCATTAGGGCCTGAGCTCACTAGATATCATCTTCAATAATACAACCTCAATTCCCTTAATCTAAGAATACTCTTTAGGAGTAAATCCTAAATTAAACTCTAAAATCACCAAGGAATCCTTTTCAAGAAGTAAGCCCAAACTCATTTCTCTCAAAGGAATACATTCTCTTATGAGACTCATCAAACTATGTTGGATTTGATTCCCATACAAGTGGGATATGTAAGAATCCCCCCTAAGGTTCAAACCCAACACTTTGAATTAACCCAATTCTTCCTGGGACATATTACCAACAGGGTCTAATCTAACTTTGAATGACATATTGTTTCCCGTTTCCTTGGGCTGCTTAGGCATAAGTCCCGCACCAAGCCTTGTCTAAGCACCTTCTACTTAGATGTCCTTACCACAAGACATTAAACCATGTGGTTAGGTCCTTATCAAATGACATTAAAAGGTATGATGTGTCCCATTAAGTGCCTCTGAACATTGTGGGTTATGATTCCTTTCACAAGGATACGTAAGTAGACCATTTATGGGAATGATCCCAATATCAAAACAAACATTCATATCCTTTTAAGATAATAAATTCCAAATTGCCCCTTGACTGGCTTAAAAAATAGTATTATCATAAATATGGTTAAAATAATCTCTAAAAAGTATATGAGACGATACTATTGATGGAGAACCTTTAATACATATAGATGTCTCCATTAATGAAGGACCTCAAATACATGTGGATGATTTAAAATTTCACACATGCTAATAATTGATTGATAATTTACAGGGAAACCGATATAATACTTGGTAAATTAATAAGTATTCACCAGAAATATCTTAAATCTACAAGAAATTCCCAGAGTAGGAAATAATTCCCCTCAAAAGGGTGTGATGTTTCTGACCTCCCATCCTCTGGAGCAATACATTTTCTCAAGTATCGTAGGCCCAAACATAACAAATTCTAGCCTCTGGAAAGCAGGGCCCTTTACATAAAGAACTATTGTATCTTTCGAGTTCTATAAATAAATCTAATGGAAACTACCTAGAAGTAGTGATTCCTAACCAAAACACACCTTATGAGGGAGGTGAAACAAGCCCATTTAATCATGTATTATTCTTGTTTAAATATGTTCATTATAGTCATAAAAATTAATCTAAAACACTAATATCTTCAATGAATTAATCCTATACTAGTAAAAGAAATATATTTTATGATGGGATTATAATATCAAATTTTAAAAACCAATGTTATAATTATTTTTTACATTAGATAATTTTTAACCAATGTAAAAAATAATTTTTTTAATACTTCACATTATTAATTGTAAAACCATTGCGAATGATTTGTTTTTTCTGTTGGTTAAAAAATAAACAGAGTTAGAAAAATATTTTATAACATCAGTTTTTCAAAATCAATGTAAAACCCTTTTCAAAACCATAATATTATGTGTCATATGTTCATTTACACCCCTTTAGACCCTCATTTTCTTCTCTCAACCTCTAGAGCATGGTCTTTTATCTCGTTTTTAATCACTATTCCAACCCTCTTTCAAGACACTATTATCACCACTACCTTATCAATTTTCATTTTCATATACTACAGATTCTCTCTGATATCTCCTTTTGGTTTGTATTTATCATTCCGATTTCTCATGCATATAACATATGTTTAATTTGATGAATATTTTTTTGGGCTTATTATTTTCACGATTTATTTCTTTTATTACTTATATTTGATTTATCTTTTTAATTTGACATATTCATTTCACACAGTTACCGCATGGTTATTAAATTGTGTGGGGTAACCATGTGGGAGCCCCTTCCTCTTACAGGAGACTGTGAAATTTGGTGCAAGGTTTGAAAAACTGTGCACCTAAACCATGAGACCTTATCATTTGGGTAAAATGACAATTTTCCCCTAAAATGTTTATAGACTAAAATCTATTCCTCCTTCACCCATTTCAAATCAAAGTGATCCTTCTTGATATCTCCTTTGATCCTAAACTAGGAATTCAGATCCCTTCTTAGTCTGATTCCCAATTCAAACATGGTCTATCTCCTTGGATTTCTAATAGTAATCCCTTAATTACATTTTATTCATTCTTGATTCTTCTGGAAATAAATTCTGATATTGGGATTGAGGTGCATATGCCCTAATTTCTCATTCTTCATCAGTTCTTCAGTTTTCTTTCAAACCAAGAAGAACCAGAGCTTGATACAGGACGAGCTATCAAGCATGAGCCTAAGTTAAGTGGTCTCATTCCTTTACGCTTAATGTCAAGGTTTTTATATATGTCATAGTGTCATGTGCCCATTTCTGGGCCATCGCCATAAATTGAAATTGAACCCTATTATTTCCTGTCACGATTTATGTAATTGAATATGTGTGTCTTTGTATATTATAAGTTTTATTCCTTGAATAAGAACCACCCCATGGGTGAGTTCCCTTGAACGACCCTTTATGACTTTTATCATTAGATTCTTATGAGGCATGCCTTTTACCCCATGTCATGGGATGTAAAAATATGATTTGATATATAAATTAAATTGAAATGTTGAGAATTTTAATTGAAATAAAATAAAGGTCTGGGATAGATGATTTTACCCTTGACCCATGTATGCATTTGATTCCTAAAGTATGTTTTCCTTGCCCTAGTGAGTAAATTATAGGCCATGAATTGAAATGATGAAATTGGATTTAATTTCTCTAATTATTGTTTTTCCATGTGAGTTATTGGATAACCTAGCCATATAGTAGTTGTTTATGCCCTTGAACCCTGTTAAACAAAATATTCCCATGTGAGTAAATGAAAGTCCAAGCCTTATGAAGTTGGACAATGATTGAGTCACACCCTTGAGGTGATATATATTAATGCCTTTGGTTTAGAACTTATCATGTATAATGAAATATTTAGGGATTGGAATTTATTAAATTATAAATATCCTTGAGTGATACATCGATCAAATTAGAATTCCATGGATGAACTTATGTGACTATTTACCTTTATACCTTGGTCATACATGGATTCTCCATATAATTACATGGAAGGACTCAATATTTGTTGTGATAATGTAATGGGTTATATATGGATTCACTATAGATTTCCACAGATGGACTCATTGGTATGTTTTATATTAAGCCATGGGTGATACATGGATCCATGTAATGGATGCCATGGACAGACTCATGGAGGCCAAACTTATATCCTGAGTGATACTTAGAATCCAACGGATTTCCAAGGATGAACTCATATGGCATGTAATTAATACCATATCCAAATTGATACTTGGGTTCATGAGAGGTTCTTGATGGATAGGTTTGTAGGGTTTTGTTTGAATATGCCTGGAGTGATACTTAAATTCCAAATTAGGAATGTCAAGGATGGACTCGGGTTCTAAATTAATTAAATGAAATGAAATGGATTTTGATGCACCTATAAGCTAAAGAACAATCCTGGAGTTGGTCTTTATTTGTATTTCTTAGATGAACTTCTAAGGCATCTGTGTGCTAACATTTACATAGGGGATGTCAGTCTTGAGATCGGTCTCAAGACTTACAAATTTCAATGTAATTGAAATGATAAATGAATCTAAATGAAAACTAGTGCATGTAAGTTGTTTACTTCTAAGCCCTTTCTTTCTTACTAATTTTATTATAGAACACTGCATGTTATATTTATTCAGTGACTGATATGAATATAACACAGGTGATGGCCTACTATAATTTAGTCTAACACCTTGTTTGTGTCAGTTTTGCAACCAAATAGATTATATGATTTTAGGTGTCAATAAGGGCAATCACTGTCCTACAGGTACTTGATATAATGCTTAGGAGTAGTAGATAATGGGACCTAGATGAGTCTTATGATGCTATTGGGATTATTTTTTCCTTTTTGACCTTTTTCATATTAATTTAACATCTTCCTCATATCCGTGTTTTGTCTTTTTTATTAGAAACATTATACATGCATCATTATCGTGTTTATGATATTACTTCTGGTTTCATTTATACTAACAATCTTTCATTGGTTACTTTTTTTATGATATTACTTCGTCCCCTATGTGTGTGATATTTTCGTTTTGTTTCACTCTACTAATGTGGGCATAGACTCCCCATGGACTCATCTAGACCCACACTTCGAGTTGGTAGCCTCTGTTATTGGGGGAGATACACTTGAGGCCATGTGACACATAGTGTTCTGGGCACCATTCAGTGGTATCCAGGTCTGAAGCATTACAAAGTGATATTTGATGTATTTTATGGTTTAATTCACTATTAGTTGATAATATAATGGGATAGAAATGAAATAGAATTTGGTAATAAGTTATGCTCGAGAGTAGCTACCCCATGAATAGGGAAAATCAAAATTTTCTCAAACTGGATTTCTATTTTTGTGGATTTTGAATTTTAAAGTTGTATTGATTCCACCTTTCGGTGATGCAATTGATTTACACTATTAATTTTTATGTGATTTTGGGTTCTATTGTCTTGAAACCCAATTAGATGAGGGTATTTAATCTCATGCATCATATAGGAAACTTCTAGATTTCACTTTCCATGTATTATTACATGCCATTTTGGATGCATTTCCAATTGCATGTTTTTTTTGATGGATGATATGATAGATATTCCTACTGTTGGGATAACTATATTTGAATCTGTTATGATGTGCTATAGGTGGACACCAAGATTTTATTCATGGGCAGTATGGGACCCCATGAATCGGAATTCGGTGTACCATTGGTTCACCCTTCTAAAAATAATGTGATAAATATGAAATGATTATCGATTTTGAATATAAATGTGATGTCAGTTTGAAATGAAATGAATATGAAAAAAGTGGAATTGGAATGGATTGTGATAGAGAAATTGACCTGACCCTACATTAGTAGTAGGCTCTTGATAGTGTATCTCACTTTTTTGACACCCTGACCTGACCCAGGGGGTATGAGAAGGGGTGAGTTCATTTAGAGTAAGGTTTTTACCTATCCAATTTTTACACTTTCGAGCTTTGAAATCCTTAATGATTGTAAACTGAGGCTTATATTTGACACTTTAGAGCCATTCCAAAAGGACGACCTCCAGTTGTATGCTATGAGGGTGGCGATTATCACACCCTAGAGGTGGTGGGCCTTAGGCTACGAGTGGATCCTCTAGATATGCTAGTTGTGGCACCTATTGTTGTATCAGATGCATGTGATGAGGCACAGTTCTATGAAAACATTATGTCATACATATAGACTATTCAGGGAGCACCATAACCTGCCCTGACTAGGGTAGAGTGGATGCAAAATTTTCAGCAGCATCTACCCACGCTTTTGGGGGATGGCGGACCACAGGATGCAGAGTCATAGCTCGAGGTCATGTTGTCTATATTTTATCACTTAAAGATGCCTCCTGAAAGGAGGGTAAATATCACTACCTACATGTTTTGTGATTAATCCAATATATGATGGGATTTTATCACTCAGAAGGATTTTTATCTTGAGATGGCTTGGATGGACTTTCATACATCCTTCTACGATTACTTCTATCCCAAGAATTTGAGGGCCGATAGATCTTGGGAGTTCTTAAATCTAAAGTAGGGTGTGTTTTTAGTTGTGGAATAATCACCCCATTTCACTAATCACTATCATTTAGAACCTACTCTGATGGGTGATGAGTGATAAAAATATAGAAAATTTGATGATGGTATTAGATACGGCATATGATCATAGGTGAATATCTTCCGACTAACATCTATGTATGGGATAGTGAATCAGGTGCTGATAATATAGTGTAACCTGAGGGAATCTTGAGGTGTGATCCATGGAGGCTTGACATTGTGATCTGGTATTGCATTGACTTGTAGTATAAAGAATCATCTGGATCTTCCACTTGGTGATACTAGAAATCAAAATATATCTTCCAGTAGCCATTTTAGGGTCTACTAGTTTGGTATGTTGGAAAATATGAGGCCATAGTGTATGAGTGGCCCATTACAGTGTTGATCTTGTGGTAATATGGTCCATCTACAACGTTTCTTCAAAATGTTTCCATAAACATCCAGTGATAGATGATCTGCATCGACTCCATGTTCAGGTGTAGGGTCAGCAGCTTCTAACCATATAGGGAGCTGGGGAACATCAAACTGATTAAACCATGATAGTGGTCATGGTCATGGTAGCCAGACCCCAGGCTCATAGTGATAGTTGGGAGGATCAGTTTAGGGTATCCATATAGTGTCACAGGGCCATAGTACAGGCAATAGATATGCAGGGCAATAGATATTGCAGGAGAAGGATCTCGGGACTTCTACTGTCATAGATACTATTATAGTAGCCTCTATTTTAGCTTATTCACTTTTTAATATAGGGGATTCATTTAGTTTCATATATGTATCTTTTTTTAGAAAGTTTTGGTATTGTTTTATAGTCTTATGATGGCATAATTACACTAGATACTCCATTAGGGATCAGGACAGAAAGTGTGTGTCGGTGTAGGGAGTTCCCCCAAGTGGTTTTTGGTGTCAATTCATATGGGACCTCTATGTCCTAGAGATTATAGGATTCAATTTAATTATTAGGATGGACTATTTGGTTCCCTTATGAGATTTTTATTTATTTCTATCACAGTAGTGTGACTTTTACATAACCAAAGGGAACATGGGTTCATCACAAAGGTGAATGGAATGTCCAGGCAAGCCAAGATAGACCCGAGCATCATGGTTTGGGCTGGATGATAGACTATATTGCTAGTTTATATCTAGATGATCTTGGAACATGTTAGGTTGACTTCCCTCCAATATTTCATCATTTCAGAAATGTATTCCCAGTTGACTTTTTAAGATTACCGCTGGCGATAGAGGTAGAGTTCTCTATTGAGCTAGTGCTAGGAGCTACATTTGTATTCGTCCCTCCTTATAGAATGGCTACTATGGAGCTGCAAGAGCTCAAGAGGAAACTATAGGATTTATAGGAAAAGGGTTCCATATGAACCAGTACTTCTCAATGGGGTTCGTAATTCCTTTTTAGGAAAAAGGTGGATGGTACCCTCAGGCTATTTGTGGATTACTAGAAATTGAACCAGATGACGGTTATGAATTGGTATCCTCTTTCACAGATAGATGATCTCTTTGACCAGCTCTGAGGAGCTCTATTCTTCTCAAAGATTGATTTGAGATATGGTTACCATCATTTGTCTATTATACCATTAGATATACCTCACACAATGTTTCAGAGCAGGTACGGTCTATATGAGTATTTGGTTATGCAGTTCAGTCTCATGAATGTGCAATCAGTCTTCATGGCACTAATGAACCAAGTTTTACATCATTGTCTTGATTCTTTTATTCTATTTTTCATGTATGATATCTTGGTATATTATCATAATCAACATTACCATGCAAAATATCTTGAGATTATGCTAAATACCCTATTGGAGCAACATTTATATGCTAAGATCACAAAGTTCCACTTTTGGATGGATCAAATTAACTTCATGGGTCACATCATCTAAGAGTTAGGAGTATGATTTGACCCAGAGAAGGTGAGTGTAATAGTTTCCCAAGAGAATCCAAATAATTTCTTTGAGGTGAGTATTTTCTTAGGTTTGGATGGTTACTAAAGTCATTTCATATAGGAATTATAACACATGGTAGTGTCATTGAAAGGATAGACTAAGAAGGGTGTGAAGTATGTTTGGATAGATTCCTATGAAATGGATTTTCAGGAGCTGAATGGAATATTAACTTCAGTTTCGATACTAATTTTTTTAGATTTAGGAAAGAGATACACTATGTATAGTGATGAATCGAGTATCAGGATGGGAGGAATTCTTATACAGGGGAACCAAGTCGTTGTGTATGGGTCTTAGCAGTTGAGGCCACATGAGAGGAATTACCCAACAGATGAGCTTTATTTTGCTATAGTTGTTCACACATTGCGTTGTTGGAGACATTACTTGCTAGGAGAGAATTGTTTGGTGTTCATAGTCCACAAATTCCTCAGGTACATATTTACACATCTTTATATGAGTTTGAGGCAATGAAGGTGAGGGGAAAACCTTCAATCTTTCGAATTTGGGATTTCCTATATTCCTAGTAAAGGAAATGTGGTGGACGATATACTGAGAAGGAGGACTCAGATACAGGTAGTGCATCAGGCCAGTAGTGGGTTGAAGCTTATGGGGTTGTTCTCTATGATTTCATTGGAGGTGTACAATAGTCAGGGGTAGATTTTTCTTTCATCCTTAATTGTTACATATACCCTACTAGATAGAGTGATGATGAGGAATATATCGGATTTAGAAGTACTTGTTCTACAGAAGAATTTTTAAGGTGAGGACCCTACTCCTAGATGGAACTTATGTGAGGATTCAATTCTTCATGTACATTGTCATGTGTGGGTCTCTTCAGACATGTGTGAGGAGTTTTTGTAGGATTTTCATTCTTTAATTTGGGCAGTGCGTCTTGGTGTCACCAAGATGTATCAAAATTTTCATCATCAGTATTGGTGGATAGGAATGAAAAGATATGTAGATAGATTTTTCATGAGATGTTCCACCTATTAACAGGTGAAGGAGGAACACCAGTGACCATCTAGAATTTTACAAGAGTTACTCATTCTTGAGTGGAAACGGTATTATGTCATAAAGAATTCCTTTATGGGTTTACTGAGGTCTCTTTGAATTAATGATGTCATATGGGTTATTATGGATAGACTCATGAAGGTTTAAAATTTCATATTGATCATGGAAACCTTCAGTGTTGATTATTTTAGGAGGTTATACATCCTTGAGATTTTATGACTACGCAGGGTCCCACATACTATTATTTTAGATAGTGATTCCCGGTATAATTATTGATTACAAAAAGTATTATAGAGGTCTTAGGGTACATAGGTGCTTCAAAGCATGAAATACCACCCCTAGATAGATGTTCAGTCAGAGCACGTGATTGATGTGCTTGATGACATGTTGCAGATATGCATCCTAGATTTCAAGGGCTCTTGGGAGAGGCATATACCCATAATCAAGTTATCCTACAATAACAGATTTTAGGATACTATATAGATGGAATCGTACGATGCTTTATATAATATTCCATACCAATCACCCCTATGTTGGTTGGAGGCGGGAGGGGTAGCTATTTTGGGACCTCATATTGTCTAGGTGACCACAGAATAGGTCCAGCTGATTCGGAAGTGGATGGCTGCTGCACAGTCTCGTCATAAATCATACATTAATTATAAAAATGACCTCTATTGTTTGAATTTAGGTATCGGGTTTTCCTATGTTTTAACCCAAGGTAGGAACACAATAGGATCAAGAGACAATTGAAGCGTATATCGAGATATGTTGGGTCATTCGAGATTCTAGAGAGAGTCGGGGTGGTTGCCTATCAGTTGCAGTTACCTCAGAGGTTTTGGGCTATGCATGACATCTTCCATGTTTCTCATATATGGAGCTAATATTTAGACACATATCATTCCTTTAATCCTAAGGAGGTTTAGTTATAGGTAGATGTGTCCTTTTAGGAGCATCCAATATGAATTGTGGATCATAGCACAAAGGTTCTCTGAGGTCAGTTTGTTCCTTTACTATGGGTCTTATGGGAGAACAACCGAGTGCATGATGAGACCTGGGAAAGGGAGGCTAATGTACAATTGTAGTGGTCCGATTTGTTATAAGATATCGTTTCACCACCCTTTTAAGGGAAATTCAGTGACGAATTTCTTTAAGGGGGGTATGTAAGAACCCAGTTCTTCTTTGAGATATCGATCTTGTTTTTTCTATCAATTATCAGTTTAATTGCTTAAATATGGCCTAATTTGAATGCTCATTGGGGTCATAGAGGTTTCATGGGTGTCTAGGTCTTGTTTGGATCCTGATACCCAAATTTGTGGTGTTTTTTACTTAGAAAATTGTTATTATACACCGTGAAGGGTAGGATACATAGTTTAAATAAAACATGTGAGGTTGGACAAGAGAGGTGTATAGTCTGCACTATTTCAGTAAACTGTGCGGGTTGAGCCACAAGGATATGGGGTCAGTTCTACATTTTTAGAAGACTTTTATAAAGGTTTTTTTCATGCTTACTGAAAAGTTTGTAAACCATGTGGGAACACCTTACTTCTATAGGATACCGTACTATTTGGAATATGGTTTTTAAATTGTGTGCCTAAACCGTGCAACCTAGTATTTAGGGTAAAATGACCAATTTCCCCTAAAATTTGTGTAACTTAAAACCTATTTATCCTTCACTTGTTGGATAGAAAAAGGTTCCCTCTTGACCTATCCTTTGATCCTAAACTATTAATTCATATCCCCCCTCCATCTGATCTCCGATTCAAATGTGGTTCATCTCCTTGGATCTATAAAAGTAAGGCCTTAATTCTTTTTTAGCCATTCTGGATTCTTTTTTATATCAATTAATCTATTTGGATTTAGGATCATATTCCTTAATTTATTTTTCTTCATCCATTCTTTGGATTTCATACAATCCAAGATGAATTGGAGACTAATACAGGGTGAGCTATCAAGCATAAGCCTAAGGTAAGTGGTCTCATTCCTTTCACTAAATGTCAAGCCGTGTATATATGTTGGGGTGGCACACACAAATTTTTGGGGGTGTTTCCATAAATTGAAATTGAACCATGTTATTTCCTATCATGATTTAGGTATTTGAATAGGTGTCTCTATTCATATTATAGGTTTTCTACCTTGATTAAGGACCACCCCATGGCTGAGTTTCATAGAATGACGCTTTATGGCTTTTAGCCTTGGATGCATATGAGGCAATCCTTTTACCCCATGTTATGGGATGTAAAAAATTCAAGTTGGCCTATGAATTAAATTTTAATGTTGAGAATCATAATTGAAATGAATTAAGGGTATTGGATGGATGATTTTCCCCTTGACCCATGTATTTATTTGATTCTTAATTTATGTTTTCCTTGCCCTTGTGAGTAGATTATATGTCATAACTTGAATTGACGCAATTGGTTTGAATTGTTAGATTTATTACTTTATCCATGTGATTTATAGTATAACCAATCCATGTAGTATCTTATTATGACTTTGAACCTTATTATAAAAAAATATTCCCATGTGAGTAAATGAAATTCCAAACCTTATAAGGTTGGAAAATTCTTGAGTCACCCCGTTGCAGTGAGATATATTTAATTCCTTTGGTCTTGACCTTGGCATGTATAATGAAATGTAAAAGTATTTGAATTGGTTAAATGATAAATATCCTTGGTTGATACATGGATTCAGATTAGAATTCCATGGACAGAATAATTTAATTATGGACATTTATACATTGATTGATACATGGATTCACGTTATAATTCCATGGATGGACTCAATGGTTATTGTGAAAATGTCATAGGTGATACATGGATTACCATTATAATTCCATGCACAGACTCATTGGTTTGCTTTATATTAACCCATGGGTGATTCATGGATCCAAGTAAGGGAATCCATGGATGGACTCATTGAGGCTAAACTTATATGTTGAGTGACACTTGAAATCCAATGCATTATCAAGGATGGAATCGTATGGCGTGGACTTTAGACCACATCCAGAGCAATAAATGGTTTAATTAGAGGTTTATCATATATGGTCTCATAGGGTGTTGGTAGAATATGCTTGGAGTGATACTTGAATTCCAACTTAGGAATGTCAAGGATGGACTCGGGTAATGAATGAATCAAATGAAATGAAATGGATTATGACATGCCACTATAATAAAGCATAAGATTGGATTCAGTCTTGATTTGAATTGTTTAGATGAACTTTTGAGGCCTTTTTTGTGCTACCAGTTACATGGGGGAAGCTAGGATTGATCCGGATCTAAAGACCTAGAAATATTAATGTATTAAAAAGGTAAATGAATGTAAATGAAAACTAGTGCATGTAGGTTACTTACTTCTGAGTTCTACATTTATTACTGATTTTATTGTTGCACATTGCCTGCTATATATATTCACTAACTGATTGGCACAAAACTAGGGTGGTTTCATACTAGGATTTAGTCTGACACCCTATTTAAGTCATTTTTAGACCCAAATAGATTATATGATTTCAGGTTTAGATAAAGTAAAGAGTCCTCTTACAGGTACTTGAAATACTACTTAGGAGAAAGAGAGTATGGGACCAAGATGATGCTTGAAATAGTACTAGGATTCTTTTGGCCTTTTTGTACTTTTTTCAAATGGATTTTACATCTTCCTTGTATCCTTTTTTTTGGATTCTTTATTAGAAACATAGGATGTGAACAATTTTCTTGTAAATGATATGACTTCTAGTTTCATTTATACTATCTTCTTTCCATTGTTCACTTTTTTTGTATGATATTATTTCCTCCGCTACTTGAATGATATTTACATTGTGTTACACTCTAATAATGAGGGAATACTATCCCCACTGACTCACATAGGCCCTCACTGCTAGTCGGTACCCTCTGAAATTTGGGGTGATGTGCTTGAGGCCATGTGACCCACTAGTCTCAGGGCACCATCCAACAACATCTGGTTCTGATACATTATGTATAATGTATTTTTAAATTGATTAATGAATGTTTTTAGGTAATGTTTTGATTATATGGTTATTTGATGAATTGGTGGTATAAAAAATATTAATTTATTGATTAATAGGTGTCGAATGTATGTTTTTTCCTTCATTTTGAACAATTGTTTTGAAATTAGAGTGGATTATAATGTTTTAAAATGATGTACTGATAATATATATTAAGATGGTCCTGATGAATGGAAGATCATATTTTGGTCAAAAAACATTCTAACATATACCTAATCATGTAACTAATGAAAAATATATTGCAAGATCATATTTCAAATATGAAGATAATTTTATTTTAGTACATTATTTATTAAACCCCCTTATATTGAATTGGTATTAACTTGGGTTGAAAATTGTATTCATTTTAATATATTATTTGTGTCTATTTAAAATGTCTTGAGTACCTTGTAATTTCTAAATTGAATCTTTTTAATTATTTTTTTATTATATTTTATGGAACATTTGTAAATATTTGAATTATTCTAATAATATGAATCTATAGTGATTGGATCGTCATTTAAATATTATTTTTATGGAATATGTTTTTGTTGATCTAAATTTGTATGTTCTTGTAGTTACCCTTGCGTGATAATTTTAGTATTTGTGTAGTTATATATTTATATCATTTATTATGTTTTTTAATCTCATTTCTTCCACTCTCTAATATTTTTCACTTTATATTATAATATTTATTTATTTACATTGAAAAAGAAAAAATATATTATTACAAAATTAAATAATAACAATAAATAAATAATCATGTTTTATTTGTTGTCATATTTTTAAAACAAATATCAGTGTTCCTATAGCATAATTTTTATGGAATTTTTTTTTGAAAGGGTGATAATTAAATATGTTGAAAGTGATACTTTAATTTATGAAATATGTTGTCTTCCTTTTCCTTTTGGAATATTTTATATTTATTTTTTATTGTTATTTATAAAATTAATTTTGAAGTTAAATTTCAAAATATAATAACTTATTTTCTATTATTGATATTTTTTATAGATAATAATTAGTTGAATTTTGATTACTAAAATTTTAATAAGTTATGAATATCAAAAATGTGTTGATTCTTTTTTGAATTTTCAAAATGAAATTTTGCAAATAACACCATGTTTTTTTATACATTTGTAATGCCCCAACCCAAGTTACCCATAGTTGGTGCATTATTACATAACATTGGCATGATCACAAAAGATCAAGTCTCGAAATATCGATTAGTTTAGTAGCATTGGAAATACTAGATACATTCAAAAGTTTTACATTACATTATAAAATGAAAAACTACAACAACATAGTCTCCATATTCCACACTCATATCACTTAGACTATCCCTGTAGGTCAATCATAATATACTTCTTCACATCCTATGAAAAATAAAACATAGAAAGGGGTTAGCTCAGATTCTCAGTAAGGATAACAATATAGTGGAAACTTTCATAAATAATCATAAACATTTAAGGCAATATAAGAATATAACAAAAGATTTTTAAACTTGAACATAAGAATAATATGGAAAAGATAAAATAAAATAATTCAATTTAATTATTCACATGGATATTCTACTAGTCGAATAATCACATGAAATATCAATAGCCACTTTCATAATGAGAGAATTCATAATTCCATAATTCATAACCACATATTCAAGGCCTTGTTCCAAGACTACAAATAAGATTTTTTCAAGGCCTTGTTCCAAGACACTAGTTTGTCTCATGAGACCTACCGATCTATCGAGGAGCTATAACAGGCTCCACCCTTCACTTACTATGTCCAATGCATTCCTCATATGAAAAGGTTCAAACATAACATAAACATTTGTATCAAAACTTGCGTAAAAAATGTAAATACTTTCTCCATAAACCAAGAATGGTGTGAAAATAACACATCCACAGTAAAACATATCACAAAACCTTCAATAAAATATGGATGTTTTGTATAATAAATCAACTTCAATTAATCTTAAAATCCATCAAAGGATGTTGACATAGATGAAATAAAAACATTTTTAGAGAAATATATCTTTATATTTTGAAATCATTTAAAAGTAATATAATTATAAAATAATACATTTATTTTGAAAATATTCTTATAAGCTTGTAAGGGAAGCTTCGACAATGTTTTAACAGCAGAAAATAGACGCACCCTCTGTATAAGTTAAAAAACATTCTTACCTTAATTTTGTTGAAAAGGTCATAAGGTACATTTTTTGGAAAATGATGGAAGGATTCCTTTAAAAACATTTTAAAAAAGTAAAATAAGTGTATAACTCAATTTAACCCATATTTTAGTAAATAGAAAAAAAAATTGGAATACATTTTTAGGAAACATGGATGTGGATGATAAAGAGGTCCCAGTAGATACTTACGTAAAAACAATCTCGGATAATAAAGAGATTGTAAAATTAAACCTTACCTTCTGATTTTCCTTGTTAGAGGGTACATTAAACTCCAGTATAATAGTTATACCATTTTTATTAAAATATAAAAGAACTATATACATAAATATGATATCATATGTGATCTTATAATATTGCTTTGTTAATAATATTTCAGTAGTATCATTGTCCTGGGTATTAACTAGTTTGTTTTATTTTATATTCTTTGTTACGTAATTAATGTTTGTTATGGATAGGATTTATCTTATTCATATTAATAATTATATTAAGTATTTAAACATTATTTTTAATCATCAAATGAAAATTAGTCTTTAATGGATATGATGGGGAATGAATCTCATCGTGTTCGTGGAGACGGTAATCCGTACATACGCACGAGCGACCATATCATTCTTTTGATATTAAAATAATATAAAATTGGATGGTATATCATATATAAAGAATAATTATAATATAATATTTATTATTTACATCATTTATACTCATTATTATACCCATCCAAATGGTGAATTGTTTGAATAGCAAACTACACAATGACGTGGAGACGGTAATCCGTACGTACGCATGTATGGTGACTTTTTAATTTATAGGATGGATAGAATAATGAATATGGTTGTACCATTTTTATAATAACATCACAGTATATATAATATACTGGAGTTATTATTTTAGAATGGAAACAACAAAGAAAGAGAAAGTGGAAGAAGAAAAGAACTTGAAAGAGGTGATGTAATATTTACCTCTTCTTCGTGTTCTTTCTATTGATTTGATCAAAAGGGATCTTTAGGTTGGCTTTCTGACTAAAGTAAGGACACTAAGATGAATGTGGAATAGTTGGGAGGATATTTGATTAGGGTTTGGCTGATCCAAATGGCATTGAAGGTGTAAATTTGAGAGAAGGGGAAGTTCCCTTTTATAAGAAGGGTGAGGGGATCCTTTGGAAAAGATTGAAATATTATTTTATAATAAAATTATTTTAAGTTATTAAGGGCTCCAAAATGAATTATTTAAATTATAAGGAGGTTACGGGTCGAAAACCTCTCAACTAATAGGTTTTAGAAAGGTTTAGGTCGCTATATTAACCTTATGTTTTAGATTTAACTCTTAGATAAATAGATTTACATTTACCATGTCTTTCTGTATTTTTATATTGTACGGTTAATAAACATACTATCAAATTACAAGAGAACCCCAAGTGGTTCATTAATGATACAACTATCATTATATAAGTCTTTTGGATAAACCTCAGATTTTTAGGATAATTATATCAACCAATAATATTGTATTTGTTTTAAAAACTCATTTATGTCAATTTTGACATTATTTAATTATTGATTTTTGTTAAATTCCTAAAAACTTTATTAGTTAAAAATATATACACTTAATCAATCCTAAAATGTCATATTAAGTTTTAAAATTAGTGTAATTCATTAAAAGTCTCAAATTAGATTTATTTTAATATTAATAATATTAATTATTTTAATCTTTCATTAATATGGTAATTACAGCATCATCATTGTGTCATAAATAAATTTAATTATTTAATGTATAAAAATTTTAAATAAACTACCATTATGTAGGAAATATTATTATATTTCTAATGAATATTTATAGTCGAATTTATATTGTGTGTAACCCTATATTAAAAATGGTTTAGTTATTAAACTATGAATTTAACTCTTTTAACTCTTCTTTAAATAAAATAATAATAAATGTCCTAATCTAATCCATGTGGATCAAAGAGGTTAATATTTTATTCCTAAGGTTGTTTTTGGTAGAATTATTATTATCCAATAGAATTAGTACATGTGTTAGGGTAATAGTAATATCATTTTTACCCTTAATTAACCTATTTACTTTTAACTGTGGTAAATAAAAGACAAAAGTTATTATTCACCAAAAATTATTTTCATCTTATTGAACCACATTTTATTCATAATGGCTAGTTTGATTGGTCGCGGTGTGTTAGAATCTCGAAGTTGCATACAATTAAAGCTATTGCATTATTCAAAAGGAAACGTGCCATGGAAGCTTGGGGTGTTACATTCTTCCCTCCTTCAAATAATTTTGTCCTTGAAATTTCTAGAATATTACTGCATAAAAATTTTCAGGTGGTTCTTCATCATAAGTTCCTCGGCTTACCACATTGCCTCTTAAATCTTATGTTTTCTCTATAGAACTTTTACCAGACTAGTTGTCCGGTTTCTCAGCACTTGTTCTTGGGTATCAAGAATTTTGACAGGATCTTCACAATAATACATATTCATGTTCCAGTTCAATTTCCTCATAGTTGAGTACATGTATTGGTTCAAGCATGTATTTTCTCAACAGTGATACGCGGAACACATCGTGAACTTTGGAGAGACTTGGGGGCATTGCTAACCGGTAAGCTACAGCCCTAATTCATTCGATAATTTCAAAAGGTCTGATGTACCTGGGGCTTAGTTTACCCTTCATACCGAATCGTATAACTCCCTTCATGGAGATACCTTCAAGAAAACTTGATCTCCTACCTGAAATTACAAATCCTTCCTTCGGTTATCGGCATAGTTATTCTGCATACTTTGTGCTGTTTTCATGTGGGTTTGGATAACCATCACCTTTTCCATCATTTCCTCAACAAGTTCTGGGCCTATGAGTTTCTTTCACCAACACCATCCAAATAAGTTGGTGTACGACATATCTTTCCATATAAATCTTCATATGGTACCATCAGAATACTTTAATGGAAACTATTGCTGTAGGAAAATTCTACCATAGAAAAATATTGATCCCACATACCTTGAAAGTCAAGGGAGAAAGATCTCAACATGTCTTCTAAGGTTTGAATAGTCGATTCTGATTGTCCATCTATTTTAGAGTTGTAGGTAGTGCTCAAAATAAGTTCAGTATCCAGGGATTTTTGAAGAATTTTCCATAATCTTGATGTAAAACGGGGATCATGATCATAAATAATCGATAGGGGTGAACCATGGAGAATTAAAACATCATTAATATACAGTATTTATAAACGTTCAAGTGGTAAATCTTCTCTTATTGCAAGAAAGTGTGCTGACATGATAAGATGATCAATAATGACCCATATTGCTTCATTCCTTCTAGGTGTATTTTGTAGCCCCATGAAAAAGTTCATCGTAATATTATCCCATTTCCACTCAGGTATGGGAAGAGGTTTCATTACCCCTCCAGGATGTTTCCCTCCAGCTTTCACTTGTGGAAAAACCATACATTGTGACAAAAAATCAGTAATCTCCCTCTTCATGTTGTCTCACCAAAAATTTTCCTTCAAGTCCCTGTACATCTTAGTGCTACCAGGGTGTATAGAGAAATTGGAGATATGAGAATCATCCATCAATTTCTTTTATAGATCAGGCATGTTAGGAACAAAAAGACTCCTCCCAAATTTCAAAATTTCATCTTCATATATGAAGTCACTCAATCTCCCATCATTCCCAGCATTAATTTTCTTTTGAAACTCCTCATCATCATCCTGAGAACTTTTTATCCTTTCTAGAAAAGATGGTTTGGCAACTATTTGAAAACGTATTTATGTTTCACCTTCCATGAATTTTCCCTTATCCATTTTCACTAGATCGATGAAAATATGATCCCTTTCAACTCTCATCTTGTTCAAAACTCAATGATCCTTTATGCTCAAATAATCGACCACTTTATTTTCCTTCTTTAGGTGGTAGTGTATTGTGAAATCATAATCCTTGAGTAGTTCATGACATCTCCTTTTCCGAATGTTGAGTACTTTCTATGAGAAAATATACTTCAAACTCTAGTGATCGGTATATATATTACATTTTTCACTATAGAGATAATGTATCCATATCTTAAAAGAAAATATTACAATTTCTAACTTAAGATCGTGTGTAGGATAGTTTTAATAATTAATTTTTAGTTGTCGTGATGCATAGGAAAAAACTCTATCATTCTTCATAAGGACACAACTAAGTCCATTGTTTGAAGCATCACTATAAATAACAAACCCTTCATTCCCTGATAGTAGATTCATGTTAAGAGAATTGACTAATATTCTCTTCAGTTCTTCAAAACATTCTTCACACTATTTTTTCCAAACAAATTTAACCCCTTTACGTTGATCTTTATTAATGGGTTAGCCAACTGGGCGAAATTCTGGATGAACGTCGATAATAACCTACAAAACCAATAAATCTGTGTACCTTAGTTAAACTCTTCAGTGATGGCCATTCTTGGATTTCCTTGGTCTTTGAAGGATCAACATAGATTCCATCGTTAGATAAAATATGGCCAAGAAAAGAAATCTCCTAAAGCCAGAATTCACACTTGCTAAATTTCCATTATAATTCATTTATTCTAAGTGTCTTTAGAATAATGAGCAATTGATTTTCATAATCTTCATAGATTTTAGAGTATACCAAGATATCATCAATAAATACCACTAAAAAGTCATCAAGATATTCCTTGAAAACTCTATTGATTAGATCCATCAAGATAGAGGGTGTATTAGTCAATCCAAAAGGCATTACTATAAACTCATAATGCTCGTACCTGGTTTGAAATGTTGATTTCTGAATGTCTTACTTTTTCACACACAACTAATGATATCCATATCAAAGGAAAATATTTGAAAAATATTGAGCTCTATGATGTTTGTCGAATAAATCATCAATGCTAGGCAGGGGATGATTTTTCTTTATTGTTATAGCATTGATCTCCCTATAGTCAATTCACAACCTCATAGATCCATCTTTCATAATAAAAAGAACAAGGGCTCCCCATAGTGAAACACTTGGGAGAATAAATCCATTATTACTAAATTTCTCTATTTGTTTCATTAGTTCCACTAATTCCATAGTGGACATTATATAAGGGGTCTTCGATATGGGCCTTGAACCAGGAATTAAATCAATGGAAAACTCAATTTCTCAGTCTGGAGTATATCCTGGACAATATTCTGGAAACACATCAACATATTCTTGTGCAATAGGTATGTCCTATATTTGAACATTCCTTTCCTCACCCACAGTTATTTCATTATCTTCCTCCCTAATAATTGAATTTAGTTGAGCTATTGGGAGTGGATCTAGATAAGAATTGAGTGGTGACGTTTCTTCTCTAAAGATAAGGTACTCTTTATCATGATCGAGAATTGTAACCTCCTTATTACTATAAATTTTCACATCATGGTCTGAAAGACAATCCATACCAAGGATTATATCAAATTAAATCGTGGGTATGATGATGATATCGGAAGATAAAGAACATTTATATGCCCTAATGGGAACTGATTCACAAAACTTTGTTGCAATGATACTTCCCTTAGGTGTTTTGACTGAAAACTCCCTTGTTAAGTCAAATTGAAAATATCTAATTTTCATAGAAAACTAGGAAGATATGAAACAATTTGATGATCCAAATTAAAATAAAGCATTTTCTAAACTTGAGGAAACCATTAAATTAGCTTCCACTACATCTTTCGTAGTTTCAATCTCAACTGTAGTAATAACATAAGCTTTTCCTTGATCCCTTGGTCTTTTCTGAGGTAAGTTTCCTTAGTTCTTAGAACATTAATTTTCATAATTTTCCCTTTCTCTATAATTGTAGAATTCAATATTTACAACCTCTTTCTTCCCCTTACAATCACGATCTTGGTGGCCTTTTTCAACACACTTGTAACAGACTCTCATTTCCTTCATGAAAGTTTTGGGGTGTTTCATCCCACATTTACTATGGGATGGATATTCAACTTTTCCCTTCATCCCCTTATTTCCATTTCCAGATTGTTCAGCAGATCTATTCTTCTCTTTCTTTTCTTTAAAGTCATAAGACTTAGATAATTCATTTTCTATCTTCATAGCACATGAGACAATATCTTCTTATGACAAGAAGGATTATGAGACTAATGCTCACCAAAGAAATGGTTTAAACACATCAAAGAATCGATAAATATTACTCCTTGGGTTACGTATATAATCTTCGACATGCCTTGTTAACCTTGTAAAGTTAGCCTCATACTTTGCGACATTCTCATCCTCCTTTTGCCTCAGACTCAGAAATTTCCTTTCCATATCTTCTCGATGGTCATGAGAAAAGTATTTTTCTAATAAAATTTCTTTAAACTCCCTCCATTCCATATTTGATACTTCATCATCTTCCTTCGTGGTTTTAATCAATGACCACCATTGATTTGCATCTCCTATGAGGCAATAAACTGCCATGGCAACTTTTTCTCTTTCGCTACTCCCAATAGCATGAAATATTTTCTCTAAGGAATTTATCCATTTCTCAGCTACTAATGGATTTGTACTCCCATTGAATGTTGGTGGTTTTTTCCTCATGAAGCGGTCTAACATTAATCCTCCACGTTGTGGATAAGGGTGCTCCATATGGGTAAGGTTATTATTCATAACATGAGTGAGTTGTCCCAGTATGGAGATAAGTTTATCAGCACTAGTTGCATCACCATCTCCACTATAATTTTCTTGAGTATGAGGGAAATCCATACATGGAATACGTGCATTGATACTGTTTCCATTCCTTCCACTAGGTGCCATTTCTAAATAATGGCATACACTATATTATTTTATGAATCTCAATACATAATTCTAAACTTGTAAAATAGTTAACATAAATTGAACAGCTTATGGATATAATCCATAATCATAAAAATGTTTTCTTTGAGAATGTATATAATCATAAACCCTTCATAATGGTTTGTAAAGAAAATGATAATTATCCTAAGCATATCCCTCGGGAGTGTCATAACCAAGAGTGCAGCAAGGCCCGTTGTCGTGCACCAATTCTCATTTGAGTCTTTCTCAAAGCAGTGTTTTTAGGTTTTACCCCTAGGTACATCTGTGCCAGAGCTGCCTCTACCTGCTCGTATCCAAACAGGGATGTATTTCTTGGAAAACTCACAAAATCTCTATAATACCAAAATTCTAGGAAGTTCTTATTAACTAATCCTCAAATTCTATCTTAGGATAATGTTCTCTAATCAGAGCTTTTCAAAATCTAGCTTCCAAAGATTGTACTAAACTTCCTCTGATGCCAATTGTAACACCCCAAACCTAGTTACCCAGAGTTGGTGCATTATTACATTACACTTTCATGATCACAAAAGATCATTTCTTGAAAGAATGATTAGTTTAGTAGCCTTGAAAATACTAGATACATTCCTAAGTATTACATTACATTATAAAATGAAAAACTACAATAAAATATTCTCCATAGGCCACACTCATATCCCTTAGACTATCCATACAGGTCAGTAATAATATACTTCTTTGCATCCTTGGAAAAATAAATCATAGAAAGGGGTGAGCTCAGATTCTTAGTAAGGATAACAATATAGTGGAAACTTTCATAAATAAGCATAAAAATTTAAGGCAATGTAAGACTAGAAAAAAATCCTTTTAAACTTGAACTTCAGAATAATATGGTAAAGATAAAATCAAATAATGCATTTAATTATTCACATGGATATTCTACTAGTATAATAATCACATGAAATATCAATAGCCACATTCATAATTATGGAATGCACAATTTCAGACTTCATAACCACATAGTCAAGGCCTTATTCCAAGACTGAAAATAAGATTTTGTCAAGGCCTTGTGCCAAGACACTAGTTTCTCTCATGAGACCAACCGATGCATCGAGGAGCTATAGAGGGCTCCACCCATCACTTACTAAGTAAAATTCATTTCTCATATGAAAATGTTCAAACATTACATAAACATTCGTATTAAAACTAGCATACAAAATGTCAATACTTTCTCAATAAACCATGAATGGTGTGAAAATAACACATCCACAGTCAAACATATCACAAAACCTTCAATATAATATGTAAGTTTTTTATAATAAACCAACATTAATTAAGCTAAAAATCCATCAAATAATGTTGACATAGATGAAATCAAAACATTTTTTAGAGAAATATCTCTTTCTATTTGGAAATCATTTAAGAGTCATATAAATATAAAATAAAACATTTATTTTGAAAATATTATTATAATCTTGTAAGGGAAGATTCAACAATGTTATAATGGTAGAAAATAGCCTCATCCACCGTATAAGTTAAAAAAAATTCTTACCTTAATTTTGTCAAAAAGGTTAGAAGGTACCTTGTTTGGAAAACAACGGAAAGATTCCTTTAAAACCATTTTATAAAAATTTAAACAAGGATATAAATACCTTTAACCCATAATATAGTAAATAGTAAAAATGTTTAGGAATACATTTTTAAGAAACATTAATGTGGTTGATAAAGAGGTCTCAGTAGATACTTACGTAAAAACAATCTCGGATAATAAAGAGATTGTGAAATTAACTCTTACCTTGTACTTTTCCTTGGTAAAGGGTACGTTAACCATATGTATCATAGTTAAATAATTGTTATTAAATTATAAAATAACTATATACATAAATAGGATATCATATATAATTGAATGTTATATAATATATACAGAATAATTATCATAATATATTTCTTAATTACATCATTTATACTCATTATTATACCCATCCAAATGATGAAGTGTTTGAATAACAAACTACACCACGACGTGGAGACGGTAATCCGTTGGTACACACGTATGGTGACTTTGTCATTTATAGGATGGATAGAATAATGAATATGGTTGTACCATTTTTATAATAAAATCACAGTATATAGAAGATACTATATTTTTTTATTTTAGAATGGAAACAACAAATAATGAGTAAGTGGAAGAAGAAAAGAACTTTAAAGAGGTGGTGAAATATTTACCTCTTCTTCAGGTTCTCCCTTTTGATTTGATCAAAAGGGCTCCATAGGATGGCTTTCTGACAAAAGTAAGGACTCTAGGATGAAGATAAGAAAGTTGGTATGATATTTGGGCAGGTTTTGGTCAAGCCAAATGGATTTTAAGGTGTGAATTTTAGATAAGGGGAAGTGACCTTTTATAAGAGGGGTGAGGGGCACCTTAGGAAAATATTGAAATATTATTTTATAATAAAATTATTTTCAGTATATAATTTTTCCAAAATAAATTAATCAAAGTATAATATGGGTATGGGTCAAAAACCCCTCAACCAATAGGTTTTATACAGGTTTGGGTTACTATATTAACCTTATCTTTTATATTTAACTATTAGTTAAATAGACTGATATTTACCATGTCTCTTTGTATTTTTATATTATATGGTTAAAAAACATACTATAAACTTCCAATAGAAACCCAAGTGGTTCATTAATTATACAAATATAATTATATAAGTCTTTTGGCCGAACTTTAGATTTTTATGATTATTATATCAACCAATAATATCGTATTTTTTAAAAAAACTCATTTATGTCAATTTTGACATTATTTAATACTTGATTTTTGTTAAAGTTATAAAAACATTATTTCTTCAAACTAAATAAAATTAATCAACCATAAAATTTCATATTAACCTATAAAATTATTTTAATTCATTAAAAGTCTCAAATTAGATTTATTTGGATATTTACAATATCAATTATTTTAATCATTCATTAATACAATAATTACTGCATCATTATTGTGTCATAAATAAATTTAATTATTTAATGTATAAAAATTATAAATAAAATACCATTATGTAGGAAATATTTTAATATTTCTAATAAATATTTATAGTCGAATTTATATTGTGTTTAACCATATATTAAAAATGGTTATTTATTAAACATTGAATTTAACTCTTTTAACTCTTCATTAAATAAAATAATAATAAATTTCCTAATCAAATCCAAGTGGACCTAAGAGGTTAAAATTTTATTACTAAGGTTGTTTTTGGTCTATTTATACTTATAAAATATAATTAGGACATGTTTTTGGGTAATAATAATATCATTTTTACGCTTAATTGCCCTATTTACTTTTAATTGTGGTAAATAAAAGTAAAAAGGTACTATTCACCAAAAATTATTTTCATCTTATTGAATGAAATTTTACTTAATTATATTAACCATGTCTCTTGGATTTTTGAAATTCAACTCATAGAAGTGGTAAAATTATGTTTTATACAAATTTTGAAATGCCTCTAAGAGGTTGGTAAAAGACGGTAAAAAGTTCGATAAAATTTTATATATCTGAACTCATTATAAAATGACTCCCATGAATTACATTGAACATATATAGGTATTATGTATATATTTTGACCTAAAATAAATTTAAATAAAATAAATAATAATTTAAATAAAAAGTCAGTTTTAAATAATAACTCAGTGTTTATCACTATTCATCAAAAGTTGAATGTTTTCAGAAAAATACAAAAAATTAACCTTTAGATAATTTTGATATTCTGAATCCAAAAATGAAGTCCATTTTGAAAGATAAAATTTATATAATTTCATAAAGTGAGTATTACTATTCATAATTGATAGTTTGATTGGTCGCGGTGTGTTAGAATCTCGAAGTTGTGTATAATGCAAGCTATTGCATTATTCAAAGGGAAACGTACTGTGGAAGCTGGAGGTGTTACAAAATTCATGAAATGTTTAAATATGAAAAGGTTGAAAATAAGAGAAATCAAATACCATTTAATTTGTTATGGTTTTAATCTAAGTTGCATTCCAAGAATTTTGCAAGTTGAAATTGGGAATAATTAAAGATCAATTAATGATGACGATTTTCAAGATGATAATTCTAATCAAATTAATGAAATTATCCATGATATTAATATAGAAATAATTAATAAAGAAACTATAATTAATCATTTATATGGTGATGATAAAAATCCCATTGTACCCTAGTTGTATGAAATTTGTGATTTTATCAATTTTTTTAATATTTATTAACTTGAAGGCCAAAAATTGTTGGAGTGAAAATGTTATTGTAGAGTTTATAAAACTATTGAAAGACATATTTTTTAACGACAAAGATCTTCCATATTCACATTATGATGAAAAGAAAATATTATTCATGTTGGGTTTTGGGTACTAGAAGATAAATTATTTTCCAAATGAAGGTGTGTTATATAGGAAGTAATTCAAAGGCCTGTAAGAGTGTCCTAATTATGGGACATTAAGGAAAAAAAGTAAAATGAAGATCATAGGATAATTTATTAATTTCAGAGTCTCCTTCTAGGGAAATTTGGTATCTTTCTATAATTACACATTTAAAACATTTATTTTCAAATTAAAATGATGGAAAAAAGTTATGATGGTATACATATGAGAGGATATCTAAAGGAAAATTATATCTTCCATTTGATTATCCATAGTAGTTGAACTTTGAAAAATAGTTTCCTACATTCAGAAATAATGTTAGAAGTCTCAAACTTGTACTATGCAAAAATGGAATCAACCCATATAAAATCCATAATATAAAATGCAGTTCATAGCCTATTTTATTGGTAATTTACAACTTCTCCCTTTAATTTTTTATGAAAAAAGTATATCAAGTTGATTTTAGTGATTTCTAGACCAAAACAACCTGGAAAGGATATTGTTGTTTTCTTATAACCAATAATTGATTATTTGAATATTTTATAGGAGCAAGGAATCAGATTTTATGATTCATATAAAATCAAACTTTAACAACTGTATACAATGATTATGTTCACTATAAATGACTTCCTAACATATATAAATTTGTCAGGATGTTGTGTTAAGGAGTATAAATCTTGTCCAATTTGTAAAGAACTGACTATATACTATCAAATACTACATGGGATATAAAAACATACACGTGTCTTTGAAGGTTTTTGTCTATATATATCTCTTATTGAATATTAAAAAAGTTAATCAATGGATCACATGAGTTTGATATTTCTCCAAAATATTTTTCAAATTATTACTATTTTGATAAGGTGACCAACATTGATTTCACATTCAGAAAGACACAAAAATCTAGTAATGATAGAAATATCTTGAAGAAAATAATAATATTTTTTGGGGTTCTATATTAAAGATATCAAGAGGTCTAACATAAAATTTATATCATACATATGGAGAAGAATATATGTGACAATTTTATAGGAACATTATAAGATTTTAATGGAAAGAATAAAATGGGTTGAAATGAAGATTATACTTAATCTCAATAAGAATACATTTGGATTTAGATCCCACTCCTAATGAAAGATGAACATAACTACCTCTAGCTTGTAATACATTATCCAAGAGGGATAAAATTTGGGAGTTACACCATGGAATCAAAGTGTATAGGGTTATTATTAGAAATTATAAAATTTTGTATTCTAAAAATATATGAAGTTGACTAGCATGAAATCTCATGATTGTATTTCCATGATGCAATAACTCCTCATAGTTTCATTTATTGGAATATTTCCCATTCGTTTCAGAATTATTATCATAAAGGTGTGTTATTTTTTCAATTAAATTTGTATCAAATTGATTTATCTAATTTCATTGAAAAATTTAGAGAATAATTTTTTTCTATACTTATCAACAAGAAATGTTCTTTCCTCCATGTTTTTTTGATATCATGGTGCATTTAATGGATCATTTTGTGTGATAAATAAATCCTTTTAGACTAGTATATATATGTTGTATGCATTATTTGGAATGTAATGCGATGATATTTAAGGGATACTTTAAAAATCCATATCAACCTAAAGCCTCCATTATTGAGAAGTATTTTTCTAAGGATGTTTTAGATTTTATTTCAAACAACTTTTTTGTAGTGGAGAATATATCTTTTCATATATCTCACCATGAATAAGTAACTTTAGGGGAAAGGAGATCCACAGAATATAATTAAAATCATTGATAAGTGAATAGATAATGTAGGTATATTTATACATCTTGATTAACATAGATGATTACTATACAAATATAAAATTACATATTAATATTTTTTTTTAAAATGTTATGCAAAGAAGAAAGATATGTGGATATTTAATTATCATAACAAAAAAATACCATTCATTAAAGACACTACACATGGTATATCAGATTAATTAACAACATTAAGATTATTAGTGGGTGGAACAAGTTTAAATTTGATAACATTGTCTACATAGGGCATTAATGTGTATACATTTTATACCAAATAACAGGAAAATAAAAGTGCAGCTTAGAATGGTAGTGTGTTTGTGTCTGTAGAAGCAATGCATTTTTTCAGTGCCAATGAAAAACCCCCATCTCTATACCAAGTGGATATTATAGATTTATTGAAGAAATATGGGAGATTTATTATATTAAATTATTATTTCTAGTGTTTTATGCCTCACATCATCATGGATTGTGAAAATTAGAAGAAATTTGAATTTTTCTCAGAAGTTTTTCAAGGGAGAAAACCATAAATTATCCTATAATATGATCTCAGATAATTCTTCCAACCACTCTATTGGTCCCAAAAATGGGTTTTTACCCTAGTATAGGTGTTTGGGGGAAATCCAAGATGTTCAAATTTTCACATAATATTTAATATTTAATTAATTAAATAATAATTTATTCACACATGTTTTTTTAGTGATATTTTTTAAATGGAGTATTGGATTGAGATTCAAACATTATGGTTAGGTCTGTAATGGGGGATTTTTCCAAGGAGAGGAATAAACCCATTGTGGGCGTTGGGGTCAGGCCTGTGCCACTTTTCTTTATCTTCATCTTTTTCTTTCTTTTAGTTTTTTCTTTTTTTGTTTTTTCTTATTTATGAGATCATCACATGAACCCATAGGGATTCCCCCTTTTCGTTCTTTTGTTTTGATAGAGATAGGGGTAGAAGAGGGAGTGGTATGGGGAGGAGGCACGTGGGGAGCTCGTTCTGAGGTTGATTGGGGCTCAGCGGGAGTGTGGCATGGATCTAATGAAAAGCTTAGGCAGTTTCCACTCAAAATTAAGACTATTTTAATTTAATGTTTTAGATACCCATATTTTAGTTTTTTAATGTTTTAAATATTTGTATGGGATGTTGGGGACCACTAGGGGGTCGACCTATAGCTTCTGGGGAGAAATTTTGGGTTTCATAATATTTTGGATTTCATAATATTTTGTGGGTTTTGCATTCAAGAAACCCCATGTACACAACATGTAGTTCAAATATCACACGTTATTTATGTTCATATTTTGGGAAGATGTGTTTTGGGAAAACATTCCACGTACTGGGGGTAAAAGTGATGTAGTTTTGAATCAGGTTATGCTAAGGGAAAATGTCCATATATGGAACACAGCTAGAACCTATGTGAGGTACACGGCTAGTGGTCGTATACTATTCTTTGATGGAATATATGTAGAGGTTACAATGCTAGGTACCCAGGGGGGACCCCATGTGGGGTAAAATCTATGTATGTTTTCATAAAATCCATGTAGTTGGGAGTAGTATATTCTTATTGGGAATGAGGTATACAAGCAGGTAACCCATGTAGTGTTACACACTGGGTATTGGGAGGGATACATTATTTACGTTGGAAAATTACATGTTGAGTGACCAGTGGAACATGTCCAGGGAGGACCTCTATGGGTACACATCAGGTACCCGAAGTACACAACTTATAAGTTTTCCTACCTTGGTTTGTTTTGCCTATTTTTTCTCTGATGTCGGAATTAGACTTGTGAATAGTTAATTCTATGTTTCTTTCACATATATCCTAAAGGTGTAATCCTTTTGACTTTTACATATAGTATGGATGGTGTTCTGGATGGGATTTCTTTTTTTGGATGATTTATTTGAGGTTTGGTTTCAAAATCCTCTAATGGGTTGGGTTATGAGTTTTGAGGCATATGTGAGGGTTGAGAACTCATTGATCAGCCTAGATCAATTCTTCCATATTAATCTACTTTATTTTATTTTTTTTTGATCCCAGAAAGTGGGATATATTAGTAGCTTTGAGGAGATCTTGGTTCACCCAAAGATTCGAGAACCAGTTGCTTGAGGTTATCGAAATGATGTTTAGCTTTGGGGTCTGAGGACTAGAGATGTTGGAGACTTTGGGATGGGTTGATTATTTTGGACGGTGGTTATGTTCTAGTGTCCTTGAGATATTAATATGGGCTTGGGGGGTTCTACTTTGGATTCCCTTGTTGGTGGGTCAGTGCACGTGGAAGGGTTATTTTGAAAAATTATCATAATAGTTTTTCTTTCAAGGGATTTTCCCCGATGTTTGTCTTTTGTCAGGGATTCCTTGTAGGGTCCTATTTTGAGGTGGTCATGAGGACCATTATAAATTCCCTAGTTTGTGTGATTTTTTTTTCAGATTCCCCTTTGTGCGTGTTGTCAATCGAAGATTTGTTGGAGGCCACTAAGGTCCATTTGGGATGTCTCTCCACTAGGTGTGTCACATGTTTTGAATGAGCTATAGGAAACCCAACATGGTTTACTACTCTTTATATGGCCTTCATGGATATTTTGAAACTATTAATGGGTTGTTTTTAGATCTTGGGTGAATAAATGGAATCCCTATCAATACATATCTTTGTGTTTTGACCCTAGGGTTTGTGGGAGCCCCATTTTTGGGTTTTTCCTTGAGGTGGGTCATTGAGAACCCATAATGGAAAATTTCTAGATATTGAGATATAGGGGACTAATAGAGTCCCCATGATTTGTTAGAATATATTTGATCAGTGGTTCTAGTTTATCTATTTGGATAGTCAGTTTGAGATTTGGACATACCCTTGTTCAGGTAGCCTTTGTTTGAGACGTTTAAGCTAGTTTCTACTTAGGAGTACGGTTTAGGGAGGATACCCTTGGGATATATTGGATTGGGTTTTATCCCATAGTTTTGATCTTGTTCTATCCATTATTTTCTTTTAGTTATTATAAAGTACTAGGGATCTAGTGAGAGATATGAATGAGTGAAACCCCTATCTAGATGAGTGTTCACCCTGGAAAGAGTGGCTTCAGTATCATGAGGTGTTGATTCACTCACATATTGAGTTTGGTTTTCCATAGATTCTATTTTTACCATGGTCAGGTAGGTGGTTTATTCTCTTAGGTTTTTTATGGATCCATCATATTGTCCAGGTCTATAGTTGGTGCCTGATTTGTTCTACAAGACTTTTGGGACTCATAGATTCCCTAGTTGTGTTGACCTAAATGTTCCTATAGCCAATTCAGATCATGTTATTAGAGCCATATATCCTGGTAGTTACATGCAATTAAAATGGATGTCTATGGTTATACCCTAGTGTCTGACACTCATTCATGTTTCATTTATAAATCTTGGAGCTCATGTGTATATCTAGAGTACATGTTGGTTTTATTTAGACTGGTCCATCCACATGCTATAAATCATATGGCGTAGGCCATAGTGAGTGTAGATTCATCTCAGGTGTTAGGATAGAAACCATTATTGGTAGTTTTCTTTTTTACTCTCTAACCCTTTATATTAATGTAGTTTTCTATTTTGTTCAAACTATTATTATTTTTTACCTAAGACGAAAATTTCATGTGTGAATACACTTTTTGTTAAAGTAAATTAAAATTCAATCATTGGGGGTATCCAACCGATATTTATTTCAAACTCTGTATGTGCACCTCGGTGTGTGTGCAAACATGATGTCTGATTTCAGGTTTGATAACAGGTTACACTATGGAAGGGGCTGAGGGCCAATATTTCATGATTAAGTAGAGAAACTCATGTGGCATCTCAGGATTCGAATGGTGTAGCTCTTCCATCATGGAGACCTTGTATGTGGTTCAACTAAGAGTTTTAAGTGGAGCCTATTGTATCTATTTTCAGTTTCTTAATTTATATATGTGATTTTTTGAGTAGGTGAATATCTATTTTATGCCTTTCATACTTTTATTTATTTTGATTTTATGCCATATTTAATTTTTTATAGCTCGATTATATTTCAGTTATTTATTATTTTTACAATGAAATTAAAAACTATGTGTTTGGTAAATTGTTTAGAGATATTTCTCTTTTAATAAAGGATATAGTCTCTCCATTCCATCTTTCATGCCCTTTTCACTGGTGGATAGACTCTAAAATTTGAGGAGGGGTGCATGATGTCTTGTGACGAGTCAGATCGGGTGACATGTTAGGTAAACCTGGGACAGTTCCCTACAAAATGAAATCATAGGTGTTTGTTTTTATCATTTGGGTAGTTTTTAAACATTTTTTTCTAAAAATGTGTTCGAAAATGTGTTGGATATCAGATTGGTGTGTCAAAAACACCTTTACTAATAGGGATTCAATGTTCTTAGGGATGGGAGTGTTTTTCTTAGATTTTTTTATAGAGGTGTGACTCCACCTAGTGTTATGACCTTTTCTTCATGTATTTATGTTTTATTCCGGTTTTTTGATCATGGAATGTGGGTAAGATACCACTATTCATGCATCATTTTATGAAGGTAGTATTTACAAGACATATGATTTTCTATGTTTAGTTTCACTGAAGATAATGTTTTAGTTTTTTAATGGGTCTTTAGGGACCTATATAGTGTATCACATTAATATCCTTGCTGGAATTATACTCAACTAAACCACATGTATATATTTCATTCTGATGATAGTTCATATGGATCTTATGGTGAGACATTTTTTAGTGATGGAGATGTAATCAATTTGTTATAGGATTCATATAAACCCATGTGGGTTAATGTGGACTCTTAGTGCCTAGTGGGAGGCTCGATGAGGGAAATGATGTTTGAAATACCCTTTGATTGGACAAGATTTTCCCTGAGGTGGTGGATCCCATGAATACCTAGGTTCAAGTTTCTTAGGAGGTATCTATTCTTTCCATCTTCTATATATTAGGTCTTGTGGTGGGGGTCATGTGTCCATTGTCACTGCTGGATTGGGTTGATGTGGATGTTATTTATTGGTGGGGTTATTAAGGTCTTCTATCACCAGGTTTTGGCTAGGTAAGAGGATGCCTAGTGTTTGAGAATTGGAGTGTTGGGAGTGCTCCATGTCACGTGGACGGCTTCAGAGGTAAGGTTTGGTTAAAACCATGGCCCTATTTATTTTGTTAGCAAATTGGGTAGGTTGGTGATTGTGTGGTTGTATGTTTTAGGATTTGGTGAGTACATTAGGTATCCTGGAAAGTTTCAAGGTCACTCCATTTTTTTGGAACTAACCCTTATGAGGATCATGGTCAGTGGTTTTAGGAATGTTATCCTGGTTTAATTAGGACTTAGAATTAATGATTGGGAGTCATCGTGCCTTTTTTGGGATAAATTTAAGGAAATCCTTTTGTTGGAGTGTGCATTGTTGACTATTAATGGTCATGATCCCCATTTAAGTGGGTTTTTTATTACAGAGCTTGATGTTCATTGTGGGATGGGAATGAGAATTGTGTATTTTAGGTTTTCATGCTAGTGATTAGGTGTGAGTAGATTTTATATGTCTATCCATTTCATTTGGTGGTAGAAGTAGTGTGGGATATTTAGTTTTTTGTTTGAGAAGTGGGGAAATGATAAGGATAATCCTATAGCAGGGAGAATCAAATTCGTCATGGTTGAATGTCTCTCATATAATTAGAGATTTTAGGATGTTGTAATACTTTTCATTGGATGTAACAAAAAGGTTCCATTATAACAAATATTTCTTAAGACCATGGTTATTGGTAGACCACATAGACTTCTTGGGGTGAGAAGCATTTCTAATGGGGAGTTTTTGATGCCTCATGTCGTCATGGGTTATGAAAATCATGGAGATTTTAATTTTTTCCCTAAAAGTTTTTCCAGTGTAAAATGATAATTTTCATTGTAAGATGATCTTGTATAATTTTTTTGACCACTCTGTTGGTTCCAAAATAGGGAGTTTACCATAGGATAGGATTTTGGTGAAAATTTGATCTGTTATAACTTTTTTAGAATATTTAATATTTAAGAAATTAAATATAAATTTATTCAATAGTGTTCATTTAATGATATCATTTAAATACAGTTTCAGATTGAGATTTTGTCTCTGTGTTTGAGTTTGGAATGGGTGGTTTTACCCAGGTGAGGCATAAACCCATCATGGGTGCTGGTACTGGGCCTAGGCCCCTTCTCTTTTGTCTGGCTTTTTATTTTTTTCCTCTTTTTATTTTCTCTTCCCCGTTGTTTTGTGACATACACTTATGGGGATTCCTCTTTTGGGTTTTCATCCAAGAGGTAGAGAGGGATATAATATGGATACGGGGGAGAAGGTGCCACCTAAGGACCTCATCCAGAGGTAGATCGAGGCTCAGCAGGTGCGTGGCATAGATCTAGTGTAATGCTTCAGTGGTTTCTACTCGAAGGTAGTTTTGTTTTATTTTTTTATATGAATCCCCATATTTTATTAGTCTTTATACTTAAAATAATCTTATGGTTTAGTGGGGACCCCTAGGGATAAATCTATGGATTTGGGGGAGAAATCAAGGGTTTCAGTCCATTTTAGGGGTTTTCTGATTGGAAAAAACCCGTGCACATGACATGGAGTTTATAGAACACATTTCATGTTATCATTATATTTGAATAAGGTCTATTTTTTGGGGATAAATTCCATGTACCATGGGTACATCCCATGTAGTGGAAACCCAAGGCATGTCAGGGGCAAATGGTCGTGTAGGGTACACAGCTAGATCTCATATGAGGTACATGGACAGTGGATATTTACTGTTCTTGGCCAGACCCCGTGTGGGGGTTACATATCCAGGTACATGGATGGAAATACTGTTTGGGATACACTCCATTTATATAGTGATACACATCATTTAATGGCCCATTTTACATATTGAATGGGACTAAGGTACATGGGTAGGTACCCCATTTTGGGTTACATGTCGTGTATTGGGAGTAACACTCCATGTACTTTGGAAAATAAAATGTTTAGTGTTAGGTGGAACATGTCTATAAAGGATTTCTATCGATATAAATCAAGTACCTAAAGTATAGGTTGTGTACTTTTTCATACCTTGGATTGTGTTGCCAAATTTTCATCCTAGAGTCAAAATTGAATGTGTGAGTTGTCTAATCTAATAATTCTTTCATGTATATCACAATGGTGGAATATTTTCATTTTTCAAGGTATTATGGATGTTGTTTTAGATGTGATATATTTTTTAGGATAATTTCACTGAGTGTTTGTTTCAAAAACCTCCAGTGAGTTGGGTAGTGAGCTACAAGGCTCGGGTGAGGGTTGGAAGATCGGTGATTGTTCTAGCTTGATTTTTCCATGGAAATATATTTTAGGACATTTTGGATAGATCCTAAAAGGTTATATTTAGTAGTGTCTCTGAGGAATTCTTGGTTCATCCTTGGGTATAAGGACCGGTCGATGGAGGTTATTGAAGTGAGGATTAACTCTTCTATTTGTGGACTAGAGCTGTTGGGTCCTTTGGGTTGGATTGATGCCTTTGGATGGAGATTATGGACAAGTGCCACAGAGATGTTGAGATGGGTTTTGGGGACCAATTTTTTATTACCTTGTGGGTGGTTTGGTTTTAGTTGATGGGTTCATTTATAGGGAAGTCCAAAATATGTTTTCATGCAACGGATTTTTCTAGATGTTTGTCATGTATTGAGGATCTCTTGTAGGCTCTTTGTTTTGAGGTGGTAGTGAGGACTATTGTAAGAGCCCTAGTTGGAATGATTTTATTTTGGATTCCCCATTGGGTGTGATGTAGATTGAGTATCTATTGGAAGCCATTAGGGGTGTTTGGAATGTTTATGTATTGGGTGTGTCCCAAGCTTTGGATGATATAGAGTAACCCCTCATAGGGTATCCTTCTCTTGTTGTGGCCTTTGGTCTCGTTTTGAATCTATATACAATCATGGACCATGAGATTTGGTACAATAAGGGTGTCCCTAGTTGGTAATCACTTTGTGTTGTGACCCTGAGCACCGTCGAAGCCTTGAGTTTTGTTTTTTCCTTAGTTGGGTTGTTGAGAGACCATGGTGTATGGTTTCTAGATGATACGTTCCATTGGACTAATAGAGGCCCCATGTTTTGTTGGATAAGAGCTGATTGACGCTATTGGTTTAGATGTTTGTATGTTGGGTTTTAGAGTTAGACTAAAACCTTTTTGGGTGGAATTTGGATATGATTTTTTAGGTAGTTTCCTCTCAAAATTATGGTTTGGGGAAGATATCCTTAGGATATCTTGGATTAGGAATTGGACTTGAGTTTTTATTTTGTTCAATAATATGTTATATAGTTGTGGTTATATGGACTTAAGGATATAATGGGCTATTTGGGTGATTGTAACCACCCTCTAGTTGAGAGTTTGTAGTGACTAGAGTGGATTTATGATTTGGAGGTATCGAGGAACTCTTGAACTGGGTATTTTTCACTATGGATTTTATTTCACTCCATGACCATAGATGTTGTGTGCTCCCAGGTTTATGTATGGATCCCCCATATTTTTCATATTCATATATGGTTCCTGATTCATTCTATAGTACTTTTAGTACTAACATGTTCTCTAGTTGTGTTGACCTAAATTTTCCTATTACTAGTAAATAATGTCTTCTTGGATTCCTAGAGCTCGGTAGTTGTGTATTTTTATTGTGGAGGCATATGGTTATAAATTGGGGTCAGAGATTCATGTTTTAACATTTATATTTCATAGAGATACTGTATATATCTGGATTATTCATCTCTTTTCATGTAGATGGGTGATCCATGTGATGTAAATCCTCTTGCATGGGCTAGAACAGAGGTAGATTTTCCTTGGGTGTCAGGACAGAACCCACAATTGTCTTTCTCCTTTATTTCTATTTTCCTCCTTTATTTTTATGAAGTTGTTTGTTTTATTATATATATTTTTATTTTAGGTAGGTTGGGGATATCACATGTGCATGTACTTTTTATTATAGTAGATTGTAGGTCCACGGTTAGGGGTGGCCTACTGAGATTTATTTCGCACCGCAATATGTTCACCTCAGTGGGTGTGAAAACTAATGTTATTATTTCAATTAGGAGTATAGCATTCATAGTGGGAGTCTCTAAGGCCCAGTGTTGATTTATCAAGTAGATCAACTCATGTGGAGTCTCATGATCGTTCTGATGCTTCTTGATCATTATAAATCTTGGATATGTGGTTTTTCTTGAAGGTTACAGCAGACCCTATTGTAAGTATTTTCAATTGTTTATTTTGTATATGTGGTTACCCTAGTGGGAGATCAGTTTTTCTATGTTTTGTATTCATTGAGTCAATATGACTATATGTCATATTTCATTTATAGTAATATAATTTATTTTAGTTATTTTTTATGCATAAACTAATGTTTATCCATGTGAATGAGTTTGGTTATTTTACATTATTTTCTAACTCTAACTAGTGGGTATATTATCCTCACAGCGTCTTTTAGACCTTAACCATTGGTCAGAATCCTTTGATATTCCTGTATGCACACTTGATACCTTGTGAAAAGGTATATTGGATGACGTGTCAGGTTGACCTGAGATGATTTTTATATAGTGTTTAACTAAATATGGATTATTGGTAACAATAGTGTCAGACATGAGGAATTTAGTATGATACTAGTTAGTCTGAATATATTAAAATACACAGTTGGTCTTTTTATCAGGGAAACATATGAAAAACTATTTTTCTATGTTCATGATTTATTAAATGTTTAGTGGTCTATCTCTATATAAGGAAAAACACAATTATAGTGATGAAAAACATGAAAAAATGTTGATTTATGTGACATCCCTTCTTCAATTGAAGTATTATCAGAGAATATTGATCATCACATCAGCGACATGGTTTGTGTCATACTGAAAAATCACGAGGAAGTAATGTTGGAAAAAATCCTCTAGTAATGTCCTAATAATAGAGATAATATATATATATATTTATTATTTACCTTTAGAAATTTAATAGATTTTTAGATATACTAGTTTTAGTTTTTTTATTAAAATATATATTTTAGAAACTATGATAAATTTTTTCAATTAGTTTATTTTTTAAAATTTCTTAAATATTAAACTTTATATGTTAATAATGGGTTTGTATAAATTTTTACATAGTATTTATTTTCTTTTATCTATATCATTTTATGTTTCATAAATAATGCCAATATTTTTTAATTTTTAACCACTAAATAAATAGATAAATATTATTGGTAGTATTATTTTTAACATTTTTATTAACAAATATAACTAGTACGATAATGTGTGGTTGGTTTTGTGTTGTTTTGTTTTGTTCATATCATTTTAAAATTATTATTCAAATTTTTATGTAATAGTTGTATTTTCACAATATTTTATATAATATTTGTTATTTTTTATGTCATTTAATCTCTCATTAATGTTTTTTCCATTTTAATTAACTATTTTAACAATTATGAATGAATATATATTTAGTTTTGCTTACTTTTTATTATATTATTTTCATTTTTTGTATAATTTTATATGTTAAGGTTGTATTTGAATATTTTTGAACTGTTTATTTAGTGAATATTATTTATATGATAATGTTAGATCAAATAGAAGATTCACCTTGATTCTATGAGGAGGTCCATATACATACTTCTACTGCAAGTCACCTCATCCTTCTATACATGACCCATCTACATTCACAGGGGTATATAAGGCTTCCAGGGTTGGTAAATATGGTAGTACATATCCACCAAAATTATCCATTTTTTGTAGCTAGTACTCGAGGATATATGTTGAGTTTCATGATAATTATACTCCTAGGGTATAAATTCAAAACAATTTAAGACTTTTGTTTCAATGAAATATTGATCCAAAGTTATAATTATAATTTGTGATTGGGAAATTTTCTATAAAGAGAAAATATCTTAATTATAGGAAAAGTTTTTGACAATCTCATTTATTATTATTTTACTTATCATGACATGTTTTTAATAATATAGGTTTTTTTCTTTTTATCAGATGACATATGACATACCTGATATCTTATAATTCAAAAAGAATTATTTATCTTTGGATTCTAGGAGATATAGGGATTTTAAATCAAACTTCACATCCGATTTTATTTTTTGGGAAAGAAAAAATAAAAATCCCTGTGATATATGTCTTTTTCTAGATGAAAATACATGGAATAATTTTTTTTAAAGTATATGAAAATAATCATTTTTGGTAAATGAATAATTAGTTTTTAGAAGTTATTTTTATTATTTATTATTATATTAATGATTTTTTATCCTTAATTTACAAAAAAAATGAAGATATCTAATCAGGATATCCTATCGGAAAAATGTCTCTTACAGAATAGTCAAGGGTTATATATGAGATGATTTTATTGAGTTATTTAAGATATTTAAGTTATTTCAACTCTTTAAATATTGTGATTCACAAATAAACTTTTCAAAAAAATATACAATAATACCTTATCGATGGTGGGGAATGAAAGTTATGAAGGATGATGTTAGAATGATGATGTAGGCATGCTGACATAGGTATGGTGGTAAAACAAGTTCAATACTGGCATATCATATGTACTTTGGGACATGTAAATGGATTTTAATCCCAGGTGTCCTCAAATAACTCTTTGTAATAAAATGGTTGGATGGATGGGATATCCTTGGGGGTATGACCTATCCTTCCAGCCTGTGGGTGTGTGTTATTGTTCTTATTTGTATTTTACACTCAATAACCTACCTATTATAATATATAAATCCCTTTAGGAGTATAATACAATGGATACATTCAAACATAGAGGCATGAAGGATATTTTAACCACTTAAAAATCATGAAACACATGAGTCACGTATAAGGGTATGAAGTAGGTGTATCGGTCAAAAAATGTTTAGTAATTCTGGAGCTTCTTCAATAGAGAAAGTATATAAATGAAAAATGGAAGCTTTATAAGATAAAGATTAGGAAATTGGTGGGATTATGAAAGATATATTTAGATCTTATATATAGTTGATGTTTCAAGACATGAATAGATAGTTTCAAAATACTAATATCACTCCTCCACCATCATCTACAAATCCCAATCTTCCACCTCTACCTATATATCCAAATCTTTCACATCCTTTTACACAGTTTCTCATCTATTTAATGTAATATATTGATGATCCTCAACATAGTATTGTTCAATATGGGATTATATATTATATTAAGTATGCCATTCATCATCAAAAAATGGAGATGGATCAACTGAGGGTCACAGTGCTAGATATTATAGATAGATCATCAGGAGTACCATTTCCTATAGAAGTGTTATTAATTATTTATTTTGGACATCAAGACTTTCCTAAAACATTACCATATAGATATGTATAGATTTTACCCTTTATTTCATATCACTGTAAAATTTGTTCTAATATTTTTAAATTTATATATTTATCAATATTTTTTACTGAAATAATTTAACAGTAATGATATACTGAATAGACAACAACAATTATTTGATATTCTGAATTTAGAAACTACATCTTATAGACTTGATATATTATCAAAATATTCATCTTTGTTGTTGAAATTTTATGATCATACAATTGATGCTAAAATTTTTGGGCATGAAATGATTGTGATGATTGAATGCATATATCATGGAACTTGTAACTTAATATTTTTTCTGAATCAAAATGACTTAATTATTTTCCATGTATGTTGATTATAATATTACTTTCAATTATTTTATTATAATGACACTTAATAATTAGGTTTGTTTTGTATTATGTATATTTATACACCTTTTATCCAGAATGATATGATATCATTATATGGATTTTTTTATCCCAAATATTTTTCCCAATAATAATGAAAATGAAAGATACATCGAAGAAAAAAATATAACAAACAAATTTCAAAATAATACAATTTAGTGTTAGAGTTTTCCTTATTTGAAGGGTATGGAATATATATTTATTAATTTGTTATTTATATTAACTATATAACCAATCAAATTATATTTTTTAACATTATCGTTCATTGGTTATTCTGTGTTTTTTGTGAAAAAAGTGAAGAAAACTTACCGGTTAGGGTTTATACATGGTGAAGTGAGAGAAAATTCCCACAACATATTGGAAACATTTGTATGATTATTTGAATACATGTATAGTATAATGAACTTTTATTTTATTTCATACATAACATTTTCAATCTGGTAAAGGAATTAATTTAGAGATACAATAGGTAAGAGGACATCAAAGAACAAATGTGGATTTGAAAAGTTGAATTATCATTTATAATTACTACATTTTGGCTACAAGTACTTAAAATTTTATTTTGAATTAAAAAATTTTTTGAAAAAAAAATCATCATCAATAAGGATTAAATAAAAATAGATATCATGTTCCAAGATTCATGTTTGAAATAATTTCAAACCGGATAGTTATAAAAATCCACAAGGTTAAATTTTTACCTAACCTTTCCTTTAATTTATCTTATAATTATATTGATAATATATGTTAAATGATTTCCATTTAAATTTTATCTTTTTTATGTCCAACTACCTTATTATAAAAAGAACTTAAATCCCTTACAAGAATCATAGGTAGATTATTTAATAGGTTTAATTGGGTTTTATATTATTTTTGTTCTATTTTAATGATTAAATTTCAAATCATAAAGTTTAAATTATTTTAATTTGTTGTGATGATTTATGGTTCTGTTTGTGCATCTAATTTTTTGTTTTTTATTGTGTTGTTGTTATAATGGGCAATTATATACAATTTCAATTTTTTAAAATCATTTTTATATCATTTATTTCATAACCGATGTAAAATATTAATGTCGATTATAAAATAAACAACATGAAATATAGCTTATCACACTGACTACACAATAATAGATGGAAAAACACTTCCTATTAGAGATATTATCACTAATTTTCTTGAGGATTTCTCAAAAACCGAAATTAAATAGAGTTTTTTATGTTTGTTAGCAATAAAAAACATGAAAACCATATTTATAGTGTCTCTTTCAATAACGCTACAAGTAAGTGATTTCAAGACACAAAAAATATACATAGAAAACCAAATTTTTCACTAGTTCAATCAATATGCCAAAATTTTTATAACAAATACATGATATATATAGTAATTCACAATAGTTAAACATACATTACTAACCTTAAAACGTCATTTATAACCCCTACATCATTATATTTAATTCAAATGTTAATTATTACATCAATTAATTAATTTATTTAGTCATAATCATCATAAATTTATAATTTTATGCATGATATTTTATATTTTTTCTTCAAAACTCATTTTTTAAAATACAAACATCATATTAGAATTCATAAAAAAATCTCCAACAACATTTGAACTAAATTTTCTTGACAACTAACTCAAAATAATTATTAAACCATGAAATATATTTAAAAACCATATAAAATCACCTGATTAAAAATAAAAGAGTGTAAGAGAACAACTACCTCATACTTCAAACACAATCCACACATGGTAGGAAATGTTGATTCCTTCTAGAACGCAGTAAATCCCAAAAAGTGCTAAACTAGAAGAAAACTAGAATAATTAAAACATGGAATGAATAAAATTTATTTATTTCCCAAAAAATGATATTTTATTTTAACTCTTACCATTATGAATCCAATGCCACCAGCAGATCATGATTTTGACTTGAAATGAAGGATAAAATTTTCATTAAATTTTTAATGAGAAAGAGAGAATAAAGGGATGAATAAATTCACCAAAATGACCCCTTGAATAAGAAATTATCCAACTTAACATCAAATACAATGGAAGAAAACTGATAAAAATGAACCTCTTTAAGAAAAACTACCCATCATTCTATCAGGTACCCATGTGTCAAGCCCATCAATCCTCCTTTACTTCCATCTCCACCGGATGCCTTGTACCCCACAACAGGTACTCAGTGGTATCATATGGGTTAATTCTAGAATGGTACACCACTTAACTACCATAACTTTTTATCCCTTCATCCCAAGCCCCAAAAACTAACAAACATATATCCTCATGAATGTCATGAATATTAATTCTATTCATGAATTATTTTTTATGACATGTTGTATTTATTATCAATGGTAGATGACACCATTCACATATGATGATGTTGAAATATTGTTTATTTGGAACACATTAAGAAGTTTTACATGCCTTGGAGAGATTTATATGTGAATGAAATGTTTTATATTTCAATGGTGTTGTTTTAGTCTGTTGGTTACCTTTGTTGATTCATTGATAAGATTAATGAAAAGGTACATTGATCGGTTTTTGAACTAACTCATTGGAAATCACATTCCATGACTCTCTCATGAAGAAATATTATATGAATGGAGATTCACATAGAGTAAGAAAGATATGATAGATATTTTGGAAGCTTATGATGATCAAGGAATTTTCTATTGGATATATGATTTATTGTTCACCAAGGGATGGGGATTTCTCACAAACACAATTTTACACAATGGTGTAGTGGCATGGAAATTCAAATAAAATTTTCTATAGATTCTTCATGATTTATGAGGAATTACTAGGACACTAATATATCTCATATATAAATGTGTTTTAGTGTAATCTTATAGGTACTCTTGAAAATATATTAGTATAATTATAATTAATATTAAAATATCACATATTTTCTGACTTGGTCAAATAAAATGAAGTTGATGTTTATATATTGTGGTGAATGAAGGATATTGAGATGATTTTGAAGCATCGTGATAGATATTAGAGACCATTATATATTCTATATAATTTTATATTAGAAGTTATGGAATTGATTTTAATGATTATTTGAGTTTCATAATATTGTAGTGCAAGGGAGATTGCTATGTTGTGATCAATTCATCCAGGAGAAAAGTTTATTCTTAAATAAATGCCTCATGTTGTATTTGTATTGATAGTTTTTTGAAGTTATTGATATTGAGATTAATACTTGAATATTATGATGAAATTATAGTGTGAATGATTATGATGATGATTTAATAAGGTTAATTTATTCTTTCATAGGAACGAGTTTAATCTTACATGAGAAAGATCATGTTATGGGTGTTTCATTCATGTTGTGGGTATGATGATAGAAGTTTGAGTTATTCTTATATAGGAGGAATTCACTACTAGGTTGATGTTAAAATATAAATAAGTTAATATTATATGGTAATAATCATGATACAAACTAATGTACTACATCATAAATAATTTCCATGGAGAATTGGGAGGAGTTGACTATGTCATATAGAACAGCTAGGAGAAGTTAATGCAGCATTGGTTTGGGAGCCAGGTGTCCTTATATTTTTGTGAAATAGTTCACACCATAGGGAATGGTGAAGTAATGAAGACCATATCACAAAAGAAAATTCAATGTTGCAATGAGTCTATATATAGTATATTGATGGGTTTCGAGATACATTATGCCACAACACTCTCTGGGGTGAGAATTTGAAGATATTATGGTACTTGAAATTATTGAGACACTCACCATGGGGCCCAAGATTCATTAGAGACTGATTCAACTACATGAGGAGACATAGATTTCACACTCCAATACACATGATCATTCCTTAATTCAATGGTGGAATTGGTGGGTCTAATGATATATTCGAAGATAGATTTCAAAAAGTATTTTTATATATGATGTCTGATCGAAGAATGTGACAAGAAGGAATATATCACATCACTAAAGTATGAATTATTACATTAATTGTAGTGTAACTCCACAATTTGGTTGAATCCATAATAACTTGTAACCATATGACCAATATTTTATGGATGAAACAATAACTCAATATAGTAATCATCATTAGTAAATTAGATGGATTTTACTTGGGATTTAATGAATATATCTTATGAAGAAATGTGAAAAGATATTGAAATCAGGGATTAATTAATATTATTATTGAAAATATAATGATATAATATATCCCTCTAAAAATATCACCCTTGCTGCTAAAAATTTAGAGTTGATAAAGTTGATGCCTTAGTCAATTAGATGAATTTGCTAGAGGTTCACCCATTCAGGTTTAGCTTGAGGGAAGAACATGAGTGTGCACCAAGTCAAATGTCAAAAGGAACATGATGTATAACAATAGAAGATCATTTTTAATTTTTGGTGCTAATTATTCATCTTGTAAATATATTTCAATATAATCGTCATACATCATTCCACGTTCCATTAATAATAAATTGGAATGTAGGTAGTGGGATCACAACTATTCCACAAAAAATATTATCCACCTAATAATAAGGATGAATGATACTTGTAAAAATACTTGTTTTTATGTGTTTGATCTATCTCTCACCTCTCATCATCAACATCCTTATTTTTTCAGATATTTATGTGATTTTCCACTAATTGAAAACATGTACAATTAATAAAGAAAAGAGAAAAGGGGAAGGAAATATCTTGTTTGACTTTGTTAATTTATTTAATCCCCCTCATAGTTGTCAGGAAACTTCTTCAAGGGAATATCACAACTATCAGACCCTATTCACCAATTTGGATCTGAACCCCAAGCTATTTTATATTATATATATGATATTATAGTTAGACTGACCATGAGGATTTAAAAAAATTTAGAAAATCATTGTAATGGTCCCCAATAATCCCATATTTGATCATGATTTTCTTACATAACTGTTGTTTCATTGTTTATATTTAGATACATCCACTACATACTTTCATTTATAGATTCTTTCACTCGAGTAATTTGATAACTAATCATAAGTTTATAGTTGGATTTTATCTATATTATTTATTTTCAAATATATATTTCTATATATATCTTGTGCATAATGTGTTATTATATTTTTTACATGTAGTTTTTTTATCACATACATCATTAGATGAACTTTAAATGAGTTATTTTCATGACCCGTCCCCAGGAGCCCATGTCGTGACTTCCTCAAATCCGCCTTCTATAGGCCAGGGGCTGGCGACTAGCACCAAATAGGCATATCCCAAAAGGGAAGTCATTTTCCTTTAAACCTATACACATTTACAAAACTCAAACTATAGAAAGTAAAAATGAAGTAAACCAAAACTGTCACAGAGAAAAATACAGAGAGTACAATACAAACTGTAACGCCCCGACCCCAGCTACCCAGAGCCGGTGCATTACTTCGTAACATTGGCATGATCCCAAAAGATCAAGTCTCGAAAGACCGATTAGTTTAGTAGCCTTGGAAACACTAGATACATTCATAAGTCTTTCATTACATCAAAATTAAACAAACTACAAAAAAACATGGTCTTCATATTCCACACTCATATCTTCACTGATTATTCTTGCAAGTCAGTCATAAAATACTTCTTCACAACCTGGAAAATTTTTAAACATTGAAAGGGGTGAGCTCAAATGCTCAGTAAGGATAACAATAATGCGGAAGCTTTCATAAATAAACATTAACATTTAAGGCAATGTATAACTAAAACAAAAGCCTCTTAAACATGAACTTCAACATAATATGGCAAAAGTAAAATGAGATAATGCCATTTACTTCTTCACATGGATATTCTACTGGTCGAATAATCACATGTAATATCAATAACCACTTTCATAATGATGGAATGCATAATGCCAGACTATCATAACCACATAGCCAAGGCCTCGTGCCAAGACTACAAATAAGATTTTGTCAAGGCCTTGTGCCAAGACACTAGTTTGTCTCATGAGACCTGCCGATGCATCGAGGAGCTATAGCGGGCTCCACCCGTCACTTATTAAGTCCAATGCATTCCTCATATGAATAGGTTTAAACATATCATAAACCATAACATAATTGTATCACATAAAACATGCATAAAGGAAACATAACATTTCCACATTTCAATCACAAGATATCAATACAGCACATTGATATAATAAAAATTCTTTCAAAACCATTTTCAATACCAAAATAAAAGAAAGTTAAAACTTTGTATTTATTTTTCATTAAAAAAAAGATGGCTTATAGAGGAAGCCGAAACTCAAATAACGGTCACAACGGCGGAGTAGTCGTTGTCGCCGCATAAGTACGGAAAGAAAAACATTCCCTTTTTGTCGTTTAGTAAAATGCTTCGTATAAAAAAGATTCCTTTTGAATAAACATGAAAGTCAAAGGGGTTTGTACACCGTATAAAAGAAAGTTGTGTATAAAGCCAAATATGCCTCAATGAAAGGAGATTGAGACAAAGTCCTTAAAAAGATCATTTTTAAAATAAAATAGATCTATTATGTGTATTCACTATAGGTACACATAAAGAAAGTAAAAATACAAAATAGGACATAATAATATCATGACATAATTTGAAAGTAGGAGATTAACCCAAAGAATGGAAGTTGGGTTAAGAAGTTCCCTTACCTCGTGTCTGACTTGACTCAACCGTTCTTTAACCTCCTGAATAATAAACTAGAGTTAATATATACCTTATTAAGAACCATTTTCAACTTCATTATCCTTATTATATCACTTATTACAATGATATGAACATTATGTAATTATTTAAGTTAATAATGTTCATTTTGTCGGTATTTGGTTCTTAAGTCAAAAATAGGCTTCTTACACTTACATGTTGTTAATTTGGTCAAAGGTTCATTATATCCAGAATGGTATTCATGATGTAGATATCATATATGTCATATATATCCAGTACATACATTCATTTATAATATTACATCACATTTAGAGGTAAGAAATGAAATGCACCGTTCATGGAGACGGTAAGCCGTACGTACGCATGAACGCTACTTCCATTTCTATTTCATATTTTCTGGAATGGAATCATAATGATATGAGAGTATATTATAATTCCAGTATAATAACATATATAATATCATTAACTTTATCCTTCACACATCCCACATATGGTATTAACGAATCAAATCACTTTCAGGGGGCGGTAGTCCGCGCTTCCTAAAATGAAGATATCGTGTTTTACCCATAATGGAAACCATAAAGGTATGCCCAAAATGAAAAAAACAGAAGCTTAAGGAAAACATAAACATATTATATATCATATATAAAAATAGTGACATCATAATGGCCACCTTTGAAGGTGTTAAATGAGTGTTGAACAATCATCGTTTCGGGAGGCAGAATTTCGCCATCCACGGAAACCTTATGTTCTTTAACCATTTGATGTAGTTGTGTGGAAGTGTAGCTCAAATAAATCTTATAACAACATCCTAGTATATTGAAGATACTGGTGTTGTTACAAAAGAAGTAAATAAAAAGAGTTTAGTGGGTTGGAGAAGCAAAATAAAACAAAAGAACATGAGAGAATGAATTACCTTAAAAAGTGTAACTCCTTTTGAGTTGAGCCTAAAGGCTTCCTTTGAAAGGATTCTGCCCAAAGGGAATCCTCTAGGATGAGGATAGGGATGTGGAGAGAGCAAATGGGCAGGGGTTGGCCGAGCCAATGGCTTGAAGAGTGTGTGAAATGAGGTAGAGGTGGGGGCCTTTTATAAGAGGAGAGGAAGGGCACTTTTGGAAAGTAAAGGAACATTACATTATTTGAAAATGTGTTTCGGTTTTAAAAGGTCCCACATTGATAGAATTCGTGGATAAGGTGATAAGGCATCGAAATCCACTCATCCAATTGGTTTTGGCCATGTGTAGTTCATAGATTTTATATTACCTTTCCATTTTATTTAAATCGTCAAATAATGATGTCATCGCTGCATCATTATTATGTCATAAATAATTAAATTTATTTAATGTCTAAAAATTATAAAAAAAATACTATGATATAGGCAATCTTTTTATCTTTCCAATGACTATTTATAATCAAAATTTGGACTTGTGTAACCCTACTTAAAAATTGTTTTAGTAAAACACTTTATGTTAGTGTCATTTTCACTTTAACATTAAATAAAAAGTAATTTATGTTATTTCCCAACAAAAGTGGATCCATGGGGTCCCCAAGTTAGGCCATGGCTTGTCTTGGTCGGCCATGACACAACCAATGAGGTTGGGACATGTGTCTAGGTCATTTAATATTATTAAAGTATTATTTATACCTTAAACTACCCTAATTACCACTAATCGCGATTAAGAACTTAATAAGTTACTATTCACCAAAAAATTATTTTTATCCCATTGAACCACATTTTACTTCTTAATGACAACCATGTATGTCGGATTTTTGAAAATCAAATCACAGAAGTGGTAATATTTCATTTAAACGAAAAATCAGTTATTTAACAACCACTTAGTGGTTTTACTATTCATCAAAAATTGAAGTTTTTCAGAATAAGGCCAAAATTTCACCCTAAGCTATAATTGATATTCCGAATTGAAAAATGATGTCTATTTTACAAAATTCCAAACATATTAGTTGCATTAATTAATTTTATAATTAATTCCCGCTGTCACAACAAATAGCGTGTTTTTAAGAAACAATTTATATCAAAAGATTGGCAATTGTTTATGTCCAATTTCAATGTTAAATTAATTCTAATGACCACCATAGGATAAAATGGTAAAAATATATTCTAATTATACTCTAAAACCACTCAATAGTATAATTTATCACTATGAATTATTTTGATTAAAAAAGTTGTTTTAAGTATTTTTCACTATTCATAAAAATTTTGAAGTTCTCAGAAAATTACAAAAAATTCAACATAGGTTAATTTCAATATTAGGAATACAAAAATGAAGTCCATTTTGAAATATAAAATTTCTATAATTTTAAAAAGTGGTTATTACTATTCATAACAGCTATTTTGATTAGTTGTGGTGTGTTAGAACTCGAACTTGCGTACAATGCAAGCTATTGCATTATTGAATGAGAAGCGTATCGTGGAAGCTCGGGGTGTTACATTCTCCCCTCCTTCAATAAATTGCGTCCTCGCAATTTGAAATTTTTCTTTGATAATAAAAGGCTGAAAATAGAAAATACCTTTGTGGAAAACCCACATCGGAAATAAGGTTAATAAATATATAACATTAAAAGAAAGCAAGATAAGTACAAAGGTCACCCGATATAGCCCATTATAGGATTCTATGAAAATATGGATATGGAGGAGAAACAAACCATCAAGGTCTGATGGAGAGTTATAGAAAACAGGATTAGGAGAATGTTTAACCACAAGAAAATCACAAACTTGTGATTGGTTAAACGGTCATTGAATCCCCAGTTGGAAAAGTTAACCGACAACATTTTTGTTTTAAGTTACCTTTTATAATGTTGAGGAATTTATTTATGAGATTTACTAAGAACGTAGGGGAATATACATACTTGTTATGTATACTTTCATTCGTTAATAAATTTTTACCACAAACCCAACTTTTACTCCAAATGGTAACGGAACTCAAAAATATTCTATTTATCCTAATTGTATAAGGTTCCAAATGTTAACACATACCATTTAGATTAGTAAAACGATTTTGTAATAACCAGGGACTTCCTGTAGGCTAGTGGTAGGAAATAAAGGCCTGTCGCACTATGATTGTGGGTTCGATTCCTGCAGCTTTGTCCGACGCGACGGGTTATGCCCCACCCTGCAGGTTGTCCTTTTTCCTAAAACTATAGTATTATAATATTCCAAAAATAATCTTCAGAAATGCTTTAACTTTAAACAATACTATCCATGGTTCAACTTAATCCATTCCAACCTTAATAGTTATCCAAAATACTTCTGTCCAACTCACAGTCCAAATTTTATAAGGAAGGTAAACATAATGAAGATCCTTTATCCCACGTAACAACATGTGAACACCTTCATCATGTATTCTTTTTAAACATACTGAATTACCATGATCCCTTATTCCTTATAGAATACTAGATATACTCCTTCTATCCAAAAATGTATACAAAACATCAATCAGTTTCAAGGAAGTTAAGTATATCCAATATAATTTATCCAAATCAATCACGTCTTATTCCAAAATCACAATCTCAGTATCAAAACCATATTATGGTTTATCTTTCTCTCAACCATATATTTTCCAAAAATTTAACCTACTGTGGAGTCACTTTTCTTGGTTCCACACAATCTCAAGTCCTTGATGAAATAGTACTGCAGTACAATCCTTATATACTCCATAATTATTATAACCAGTACATCATTGATACAACACTCAAATTAAAAAAAAAATCTTTAAAACAACATAAGAACTCTAATCATTACTCCTCATTTGTGGTAGTATCATAACTTGATTATTATCCAATAACATCATTTGGGGCATGCTCTGATGATTTGGACATTAGTTTGCGTAGTGTCCCCAATCCTTGCAGAAGAAGCATTGTACATTTGAAACCATTTTCTTACCCTTGCAGTCACGCACTTTGTGTCCTTTTTCTCTACACTTATAACAAACTCCCATTCCCTTTAGGCAAGTTCCATGATGTTTCTTCCCACAATTATCACATATTGGAAAATTCTTCATTCCCCTCATTCCTTTATCCATCATTCTCTCTTCCATCCCTTTCATCTCTTGCTTCGCTTCAAAGACATAGGACTCAGAGAATTCCTTACTTATCTTATTGACACATGATACTATTTCTTCATATGTTGAAAACACATGGGAGATTATTTCCCTTCTAAATGTTGGCTTAATACCGTGAAAGATATGATCCTTCTTACACTTTGGATCATACGTATTGCTGGAGTTCACATTCCTTCCACTGGGCACCATTTCTATACAATGGCATAAAATAGGTTAGTTTATGAATCAAAATACATAATTCCATACTTGTAAAACACTTTACATAAATTGAACTATTTATGGATATAATCATAAAAAGAAAAGTTTTCTTTGAGGAAGTATATACTCATAACCCTTCATAGTGGTTTGTAAATAAAATGAGAATTATCCTAAGCATATCCCCCGGGAGTGTCATAACCAAGAGTGCAGCAAGGCCCGTTGTCGTGCACCAGTTCCCGTTCGAGTCTAGCTCAAAGCGGTGTTTTCGGGTTTTACCCCTAGGTACATCTGTGCCAGAGCCGCCTCTACCTGCTCGTATCCAGACAGGGATGTATTGCTCGGAAAAGTCATAACATCTCTATAATACCAAAATTCTAGGAAGTTCTTCTATACTAATCCTCAAAGTCTATCTTTGGGCTATGTGCTCTAATCAGAGTTTATCTAAATCTAGCTTCCAAGGTTAGTACTAAACTGCCTCTGATACCAACTGTAACGCCCCGACCCCAGCTACCCAGAGCCGGTGCATTACTTCGTAACATTGGCATGATCCCAAAAGATCAAGTCTCGAAAGACCGATTAGTTTAGTAGCCTTGGAAACACTAGATACATTCATAAGTCTTTCATTACATCAAAATTAAACAAACTACAAAAAAACATGGTCTTCATATTCCACACTCATATCTTCACTGATTATTCTTGCAAGTCAGTCATAAAATACTTCTTCACAACCTGGAAAATTTTTAAACATTGAAAGGGGTGAGCTCAAATGCTCAGTAAGGATAACAATAATGCGGAAGCTTTCATAAATAAACATTAACATTTAAGGCAATGTATAACTAAAACAAAAGCCTCTTAAACATGAACTTCAACATAATATGGCAAAAGTAAAATGAGATAATGCCATTTACTTCTTCACATGGATATTCTACTGGTCGAATAATCACATGTAATATCAATAACCACTTTCATAATGATGGAATGCATAATGCCAGACTATCATAACCACATAGCCAAGGCCTCGTGCCAAGACTACAAATAAGATTTTGTCAAGGCCTTGTGCCAAGACACTAGTTTGTCTCATGAGACCTGCCGATGCATCGAGGAGCTATAGCGGGCTCCACCCGTCACTTATTAAGTCCAATGCATTCCTCATATGAATAGGTTTAAACATATCATAAACCATAACATAATTGTATCACATAAAACATGCATAAAGGAAACATAACATTTCCACATTTCAATCACAAGATATCAATACAGCACATTGATATAATAAAAATTCTTTCAAAACCATTTTCAATACCAAAATAAAAGAAAGTTAAAACTTTGTATTTATTTTTCATTAAAAAAAAGATGGCTTATAGAGGAAGCCGAAACTCAAATAACGGTCACAACGGCGGAGTAGTCGTTGTCGCCGCATAAGTACGGAAAGAAAAACATTCCCTTTTTGTCGTTTAGTAAAATGCTTCGTATAAAAAAGATTCCTTTTGAATAAACATGAAAGTCAAAGGGGTTTGTACACCGTATAAAAGAAAGTTGTGTATAAAAGCCAAATATGCCTCAATGAAAGGAGATTGAGACAAAGTCCTTAAAAAGATCATTTTTAAAATAAAATAGATCTATTATGTGTATTCACTATAGGTACACATAAAGAAAGTAAAAATACAAAATAGGACATAATAATATCATGACATAATTTGAAAGTAGGAGATTAACCCAAAGAATGGAAGTTGGGTTAAGAAGTTCCCTTACCTCGTGTCTGACTTGACTCAACCGTTCTTTAACCTCCTGAATAATAAACTAGAGTTAATATATACCTTATTAAGAACCATTTTCAACTTCATTATCCTTATTATATCACTTATTACAATGATATGAACATTATGTAATTATTTAAGTTAATAATGTTCATTTTGTCGGTATTTGGTTCTTAAGTCAAAAATAGGCTTCTTACACTTACATGTTGTTAATTTGGTCAAAGGTTCATTATATCCAGAATGGTATTCATGATGTAGATATCATATATGTCATATATATCCAGTACATACATTCATTTATAATATTACATCACATTTAGAGGTAAGAAATGAAATGCACCGTTCATGGAGACGGTAAGCCGTACGTACGCATGAACGCTACTTCCATTTCTATTTCATATTTTCTGGAATGGAATCATAATGATATGAGAGTATATTATAATTCCAGTATAATAACATATATAATATCATTAACTTTATCCTTCACACATCCCACATATGGTATTAACGAATCAAATCACTTTCAGGGGGCGGTAGTCCGCGCTTCCTAAAATGAAGATATCGTGTTTTACCCATAATGGAAACCATAAAGGTATGCCCAAAATGAAAAAAACAGAAGCTTAAGGAAAACATAAACATATTATATATCATATATAAAAATAGTGACATCATAATGGCCACCTTTGAAGGTGTTAAATGAGTGTTGGACAATCATCGTTTCGGGAGGCAGAATTTCGCCATCCACGGAAACCTTATGTTCTTTAACCATTTGATGTAGTTGTGTGGAAGTGTAGCTCAAATAAATCTTATAAAAACATCCTAGTATATTGAAGATACTGGTGTTGTTACAAAAGAAGTAAATAAAAAGAGTTTAGTGGGTTGGAGAAGCAAAATAAAACAAAAGAACATGAGAGAATGAATTACCTTAAAAAGTGTAACTCCTTTTGAGTTGAGCCTAAAGGCTTCCTTTGAAAGGATTCTGCCCAAAGGGAATCCTCTAGGATGAGGAGAGGGATGTGGAGAGAGCAAATGGGCAGGGGTTGGCCGAGCCAATGGCTTGAAGAGTGTGTGAAATGAGGTAGAGGTGGGGGCCTTTTATAAGAGGAGAGGAAGGGCACTTTTGGAAAGTAAAGGAACATTACATTATTTGAAACTGTGTTTCGGTTTTAAAAGGTCCCACATTGATAGAATTCGTGGATAAGGTGATAAGGCATCGAAATCCACTCATCCAATTGGTTTTGGCCATGTGTAGTTCATAGATTTTATATTACCTTTCCATTTTATTTAAATCGTCAAATAATGATGTCATCGCTGCATCATTATTATGTCATAAATAATTAAATTTATTTAATGTCTAAAAATTATAAAAAAAATACTATGATATAGGAAATCTTTTTATCTTTCCAATGACTATTTATAATCAAAATTTGGACTTGTGTAACCCTACTTAAAAATTGTTTTAGTAAAACACTTTATGTTAGTGTCATTTTCACTTTAACATTAAATAAAAAGTAATTTATGTTATTTCCCAACAAAAGTGGATCCATGGGGTCCCCAAGTTAGGCCATGGCTTGTCTTGGTCGGCCATGACACAACCAATGAGGTTGGGACATGTGTCTAGGTCATTTAATATTATTAAAGTATTATTTATACCTTAAACTACCCTAATTACCACTAATCGCGATTAAGAACTTAATAAGTTACTATTCACCAAAAAATTATTTTTATCCCATTGAACCACATTTTACTTCTTAATGACAACCATGTATGTCGGATTTTTGAAAATCAAATCACAGAAGTGGTAATATTTCATTTAAACGAAAAATCAGTTATTTAACAACCACTTAGTGGTTTTACTATTCATCAAAAATTGAAGTTTTTCAGAATAAGGCCAAAATTTCACCCTAAGCTATAATTGATATTCCGAATTGAAAAATGATGTCTATTTTACAAAATTCCAAACATATTAGTTGCATTAATTAATTTTATAATTAATTCCCGCTGTCACAACAAATAGCGTGTTTTTAAGAAACAATTTATATCAAAAGATTGGCAATTGTTTATGTCCAATTTCAATGTTAAATTAATTCTAATGACCACCATAGGATAAAATGGTAAAAATATATTCTAATTATACTCTAAAACCACTCAATAGTATAATTTATCACTATGAATTATTTTGATTAAAAAAGTTGTTTTAAGTATTTTTCACTATTCATAAAAATTTTGAAGTTCTCAGAAAATTACAAAAAATTCAACATAGGTTAATTTCAATATTAGGAATACAAAAATGAAGTCCATTTTGAAATATAAAATTTCTATAATTTTAAAAAGTGGTTATTACTATTCATAACAGCTATTTTGATTAGTTGTGGTGTGTTAGAACTCGAACTTGCGTACAATGCAAGCTATTGCATTATTGAATGAGAAGCGTATCGTGGAAGCTCGGGGTGTTACACAAACTGAAAGTACCAAGGGGCCAGAATACAAGCCCAAAACCAAAAATAAAGTACAAAGGGGCTAGAATACAAGCCTACAACCACAATGGAAAGTACAACTGCCCCAGTCCATCCACTCGAGACCCTGACTAAAGGGTAGTTCAAGGGTAGATGCTTGTATAAATAGTAGTACACTCATCTGTACCACCTCATTGAGCACTACCTGGTCTCGTACCTCCAAGGTCTCCATCGAAGCGTTCATCTATCTCGTCTCACTGAGAACCACCTGGTCCTAGACCACAAAGATCTCTATCGAAGCGCCAATCACCTGCATGGGGCACGACATGTTTGGTTGAATCCCATGCAGGGATGAGTTACACAATACCCAGTTGGGACCCCCAACCATAAAGGAAAGTCCAAAAGGAATATTACGCCCAAGGTATTATTAGTACAACACTTAGGAGAGTACACCAAGTACACTAAGTACACCACTGAGTAGAGTACACCAAGTACACTAAGTACAACACTGAGGAGATTACACAAAGGGTACTAAGTACACCACCGAGGTGAGTACACCATGTAAACTAATTACACCACTAAGGTGAGTACACCAAGTATACCAACTACACCACTGATTTGAGTACACCAAGTACACTAAGTACACCACTGAGGTGAGTGAACTAAGTACACCAAAGAGGACAGTAAACCAATTAGACAAATTACACCACTAAGTTGAGTACACCAAGTACAATAAGTACACCACTGAGGTGAGTACACCAAGAGTCACTAAGTACACCATTGAGGTGAGTACACCAAGATTCATCTCACGCAGGTATAATCTAAAGTATGTAAAGTAATACCATCATCCATATCACTGAGAACCATGGGTTGTTGTGGGGATCATACCTGATGAGTACAGTGGGTATGATGGGTCACATTGAGCCACTCCCCATCATGAGCCTACCGAGTCACACAGACCTACATCCCACAAGTCCTAGAATTTTGTGGCACTCATCCCTAAATACTACTATGTGTATTCTATGTCACACAGTGACACTCCCCACTATGGGCATGTCAGGTCACATAGAGATTCTTTCTACTTTCTCCACTGTACAGAAGTACTCCTTCTTAATTAGTATAATTGGTTTGTTGGGTCACATAGAGTCACTCCCCACCATGGGTCTGTCAGTTCACACATAGTCGCTTCCCACTAGGCCATCGTAGATAATCCATATAGGGTTTCTTTTTAGCAGTCTTTAGGTCTCAGTAAACCATAGGATCTCCACACGTAGTGGGATTTATTCTGAAATAATTCTCTCTTCAATCCATTTTTTGTATTTCAACTTCCATGAAAACCTCCTTAGAGTATGTTAAAATATCTTCCACACCATGAGGGTTCTAATGCTACAAAAGTCTCATCAATTGAATTTTATATCTAAAAGATATTGGTATTATAGTAAACTGGGGTCGGTTGCGTTTGGGCCCGATCTGACCCGGTCAGACCGACCCGACCTACCCGGCCCAATGGCCCCACATGCCCTAGTTTGGTTTGACTGAACTGAACCAACCCAGTTCGGGTTTAGGCCAGCCCCGCTAGGGGGCCTGGCCCATTGGGTCTTACTAGACCTGACCCAGTTTGGTCGGGGGTCCATCCCGTCGAGTCACCCGGTGACCAAGTCCCATCTGGCCTGACCCACAACTTGTGGGCCGGTTTGTCCCCAGCCCGGGCCGCTCGGTAGCCCAATGTTAATTTTTCGGCCTAGCCCACAAAATTAAGTCAATTTCCTTCCAGCCTGGGTTGCCCCACTGCCCGGCTCATACCCTAAACCAGCCGCTTGAGTTGTCGGCTTCCTCTAGCTGGGCGGACTGGTCAGTGACCATGCCAACCTTATCCCGATCAATGCAGCATAAGTCGCATTAACCCACTTCCCATGGCCAGTTGCTGTCGGGGTTCACCCATTGGATGAATGCAATCGGTCCGCCTGGCCAGCATTGATCGTGGTGCTATAACAGGTCCAACCCCCAGATTTTTCAGCTCCATGCAGTATCCTTTCATTGCCACCACTCGCATCCTAGGTGTCGTGAGTTCGTCCTATATCGTAGCAGGGGTGTTGTGGTCCTACTGTTGCTAGTTATCAGCATGGGTGATGGCGGTCCTTGTTGCCACTGCAGTGGGATTCCAGTTCCCTACCTCCATCCTACCATCGTGCCTGGGGTGTCGTGGCATGTTGCAACTATCATGGTTGGTCATTGTGGCCTTGTGCCGATGGTGTCATTGACTTCCTGGCCATAGTCCTTTGCCCTGGCACTTCCTCAGCAGATGCATTGTTGTCGTTACGCCGCGAATAATAGAGAGAGTGAGAGAAAGATATATCACCAATAGTTCCCAAATGAACAGCCTCCCTTTGTTCATGTTGGTCTGGGATTGTTCATTTTAGCAAAAACACACAACATATGAAATAATTACTAAGATTATATATTCCCTTTATCCTGTATTCATTAACCATACCGTATAAATGGACGATCCATGGGTTAAATTTTTTGTGAGTTAACCCACTTCCATCGTTTAAAATACAGATGGGGAAAAGTAGATATTCACTTAAAATGAACCCCCAACCTAGGATAGATGGGTTGGTTAGGGAAGAGTGGCATTGCGTGCCTTCATTCTCCATTCTTGATCTGGCACCCACATTGCTAGAGATCCTATGAATGGTGGAAGGAAGATGAATTTGTTACTCTTTGGTCTCATTCTTTTATGTGCGTCATTGTCTCTTGTGATTATCTAGAATTCTTCGTTGGAGAGAATTTCTTCACCTTCCATCGGATAAATTGTAACCCTCATTTTCCAACTCGTTTTCTCATTAAATGAGAAATGTGTCGCAGTGTTTATGTTATGATGTGTAATCATGTCGTTATGCTATTTCATTTATGAAGTAGAATCTCTATTATGATTCAGTTAAAGAGCCTCATTAATGGGGGGTTTTCACTACATCGTCAGCGCACCATAGTGCTGGCATGCCACTGCTCGACGGTGAGAAAAGGAAAATAAAATAACTTTTTAATTTATTTTATTTCTCTTCTGAAAAGTCCAAAAATTATCATTTTCATCCAACCCTCATAGGTCAAGGTTATGTCCTTTCTAGGTTACTCCTGACATTCTATGTTAAACGGCGTCATTGGATTTTTGATTCTATCATTGGTTTAAAATTTCCCAAAATTGCGCACGCGCTCCATTTTAATTCGCTTAAAAAAATTTATAAACTATCTTTCACCCTCAACCCGCACGTATCGAGGTTAAGATTTTCCTAAGGGAGACACACCCTCACGAGCTCAATTGTACTCTCGGATTTCAAATCCAAGTTACATTTTAGACGTTATAAGTATTTTACTATAAAATAATTTTTACTTAATTATTTTATTTACAGTTATTTCATTTTTTGGTATTCTCATTGGAGGCCCATGCCAACAAAACTTAAGTCGTTCCGAGGGTATACCTGCCATCCTAAATGAAACAATTCCCTCATATTTCTAATTCGGGTAACCTTTTAAGAGTTATTCCACTTTTTCAGGAAATCGCTTAGGCATTCTATTTAAATCTTAACATCTTTCGATGGATCATTCCAAGCACTCCGAGCCTTGTAATCACACGTCATCTTAGTTCTTGGTCTTGAAATAATCACATATAATTTTAGAAAAAAAATCATGGAATTTAGAGGTATTACATTACTCCGCCTTTATGTCTTTACATCCTCATAAGCCAAAACAAGGTCGAATCAAACTAATGGGGGGTACTGAGCATGAATCTGAGCCTCCCTCTCCCACGTGTTATCCAGGAGATTCTTGGGCTACCAACGAACATGCACCAGAGGAATCATCCATCCACTAAGGATTCTCTCTTGTTGATCCTTTATCTCTACCAGGTACTACCTAAATGTTTCCCCTTTTTCAAAACTCTACCACGTAGAGGCATCCTGAGACCTTTACTAAATTTTACTCCTTAGTAGTTAGGAAGTGGGACAATTTGGTGAGTCAGTCAATAACAACCCATATGGTATTATGTGTCCTGGACGTATATGGTAAACCCTTCCCAATGTCCACCGATATTAAATCCCACATTTACTCTCGTTCCCCTAGGGGTTGTGTCAATCCTACTGAGACTTGTTTCCCAGCCTTCACTTGCTGAAAAGTGAGGCATTTGGAAACAGAAACTGCCACTTCCTTCTTCATCCCCAACCACCAATACAGACATCTAAGGTCCCGGTACATCTTCTTCTCACCTAGATACACTTCCAATGGGGATGTATGGAACTCCCTAAACACATCCTCCCACAAATCCATTGGTAGTATGGTGTTTCCTCTGAACGGGATGATTTTCCCTTTACCTTTCGAATATCCATCAGGGGAATTCATTATGAACATATGTGTATGTGTGGTCTCACAGTTGGAATCTCTAAGTTGTGCCTCCCTAACTCACTGTAATGGTGGAGGGGAAACCATCATCGATTGGAGATAAGATTCCTCATCTATATTCACAGAGGATATCTAAAGAAAGGCCAACTAATTTTAGGCCTCTTTCAGTAGTGGTGAACTTGATCTCCTGCAGAGAGCATCTTCCACCACGTTTCCCTTATGAGGAGTATATACTATCTCAAATTCATAGTCCTAGAGGAACTCTATCCAAATTCATTTTCTTAGATACATGTCATATTTGAAGATTCATATCCAATTTGAGAAAAGATAAACATGGGACTCTTATTATCAAAGTAGATGATAAATCGTTATCCTATATGGTTGTGTCTCGACATATTTAGTATGAAGACTACCACTTCTAACTCATGGGCATGAGTTGAAAAGTTATGCTAATTTGGTCACAATTTTCGTGATCCATAAGCAATCACTACTTTACCCTATATCAGGACATAACCAAGATGGGTTCCTAATGTGTCACAGAATACCAGGTAGTCGATGTCCTCCTCTGGCAGCCTCATGATAGGATAACTCTTCAAGATCTTCCTCAGTTGATAAAATATATTTTGTCATACTTCTATCCACATGAAGGGTTTTCACTACTTCATCATTGATGTCATGGGTTTTTCCTCTCTAGAGAAGTTGGGTACAAACCTGAAATAGTACCCAGTCAACCCAAGGAAACTCTGCACCTCAGTAACACTCTTGTGTGGATCCAAAGAAAGTGTCGCCTTTATCTTTTCTCAATCCACCGTAACTCCAGATTCTGAGAGGACATGTCCCAGGAAATATACCTTTCGTATCCAGAACACACTCTTTGAGAGATACCCATAAAACTGGGGATCTCAGTGTTTATCCAAAACCATTCTATGATGTATCGCATGATCCTCCTTAGATTCTGAATACACTAAGATTAAATCAATAAAGACTACTACAAACCGTTCTATGTATAACTGTAATATCATGTTCATGAGTCCCAATAACACTGTGGGGGATTTCTTCATTCCAAATGGAATCAATAAGTACTCAAATTGGTCATAGAGACATATGAAAGCCATCTTTGAGATTTCCTAATACTCATGTATGTCTCTGAGACAGACATCATGTTCATATTTTCCCACTACTGATATCCATTGGATGTATCTGCTCAGCCAAAGAACTTTCAACCACAAAGGTTCTCTCTATCACTCTAACATAAGTAGGAATGAACACAGGGACAATGCTAGCTCATCTGGCCCTAAACACATATCTCTTAGAGGTAATAGCCCTGAAGCACTATTCGTATCGTATTCATTGAGTACGTGGAAAGGTCGGTACGCCTCGATGAATACTCATCTACCAACATGTCATCCTTCTGAAGATATAGAAGCTCTTGGGCACACATACCCCTTAACTTTTATAGAAATATTACCTTCTTTGAGAAAGGTTATCGAGATATTTCCATGGAAATTTCACCTCATTGTAAGATTGGATAATCAAAACCCAGTCATCACCCTACTGAGCCATGTAGAAGGCTCACTTCTGGGATATCCATTTGATCTAATGGTGCCATTGGAAAATGGAAAATTTTGTCACCACATCAATCCAATCCTTAGCCACCTTTGAGTTGGGATTGCTTCATAACTTGAGGGGTCTCTATCTTTGAAACTCATGTAAGGCACTAAGCCTACATGCATCATATGCTGGTAGCGCCTGCCGTAACTGTTGACCAATGAGTAGTGGTATTGTTGGGACACCACTTGAAGGTACCATCTTGGGAAACAGTCCTTGTACTGAAGCCTCATCACCCTATAGACCATCCTCATGGTCACACACTGGAATCCTAGATGGATATATACACAGAGGAATCTTTAAAGAGAATCAATATTAGCCACAGTCAATTTACTATGCCTAGTGAGCTGACTCTTATTCAAGGAGAACATAAGGAAACACTCAATCTCCATATGAAGCATGAAACTAGTGTTTTCAAGTATTTATATAAAAAGAGGAATTCAGGGTCCTAGTGAATGCATACTTTGGCCACCACACCAACACTGGACTCCCTGAATTTGAACGTTGAACTCAAAACATTTAACACTATTGCCCAAAACAAAACAACAGACTCTCGATCTTTGATGTAGAATTGACCACATCTAATACCAATTTATCACGACTCATTCCCATGGCTTAATCCATGACTACCCCAATACATCCTTCCATAGGTTTGGGTCTGGTGACTAGTACTAAATAGGCATATCCCAAAAAGGTAAGTCATTTTCTTTTAAACATGTACAAACGCAGAAAACTCAAACTAAGGAAAATAAACATAAAGTAAACCACAATTGAAACTGAGACAACTACAGAGAGTTCAATACAAACCGAAAGTACCAAGGGGTCAGAATTAAAGCCGAAAACAACAAAGAAAGTAAAAAGGTTCCAGAATACAATCCAAAAACAAAAAAGTAAAGTACAAATTCCCCGATCCTTTTTCTAGAGACCCTACTAGAAGGGTAGGTTAAGAGTAGCTTCATGTAGCCATAGTAGTACGTTCGTCCGTCCCGTCTCACTGAGCACCACCTGGTCCCGGACAAACAAGGTCTCTATAAAAGCATATGTCCATCCCTTCTCAATGAGTACCACCTGGTCCTGAATCCCCAAGGTCTTCGTCGAAGCGTCAATCACCTGCAGTGGACACAACACATGTGGGTGAAGCCCATGTAGGGATGAGTAACACAATACTCAGTACAGGCCCCAAACCACAAAGGAGAGTATGCACAAGGTACTACCAGTGCACCACTGAGGAGAGTGCACCAACTACACTAAGTACACCATTGAGGAGAGTACGCCAAGTACACTAAGTACACCACTAACGAGCGTACACCAAGTAAACTAAGTACACCACTGAGTTGAGTACACTATGTATACTAAGTACACCACTTAGGTGAGTACACCAAGTACACTAAGTACACCAATGATGTGAATACACCAAGTAAACTAATTACACCACTAAGGTGAGTACACCGAATATAATAAGTAAACCACTAAGGAGAGTACACCAAGTTCCATAAGTACACCACTGAGGTGTGTACACCAAGTACACTAAGTACACCACTATGGTGAGTACACCAACATTCACTAAGTACAACACTGAGGTGATTACACTAAGAGTTATCTCACGTAGTTATAATCTAGATTATGGAATGTAATGCCATTAGTCGTATCACAAAACACCTTGGGCTATTGTGGTTCTCATCCATAATGAGTATCATGGGTATGCTAGGTCACACAGAGATGCTCCCCACCATGGCCCTTTTAGGTCACACAGAGCTGCTTCCCACAAGTCTTGAATTGATGTGGAACTCATCCCTCATGTGTATCGTGGGTATATTGGTTCATATAGAGCTGCTCCTGATTCTGGGTTTGTCAGGTCACACATAGTCACTTCCCACTTTGTTCATAGTACTGAGGTACTCCCCCCTGATTAAAACCATGGGGATGCTGGGTCACATAGAGCCACTCCCCACCATGGGTCTCCCAGGTCACATAGAGATACTTTCCACTGGTCCATCATAGATGATCCCTAAACTGTCACTTTCCAGTAGTCTTCCTGTCTTAGTCAGTCGTAGGATCTCCACACATAGTGTGACTGATTCCGGTAGAAACCGATAATCAAGACATTATCCATATACCAACTTCCATGGAAACTTATTTAGAGTATCTCAAAAGATCCACCTCTCCACGGGGGTTCCAATTCCATAAATGGATCATCAATTGGATGCTCGGTCAGATTGATATTGGTGTTTTATTAAACTGGGGTTGGTTGTGTCAGTGCCTGGTCGACCAGGTCAGACCGACCCGGGGGGCCCACATGCCCCAATTTGGTTCAAATGAACCGAACTGACTCATTTTAGGCCTGGTCCAGCCCGAATAGTGGACTAGTCCCATTGGGCTTTGCTGGACATGGCCCAGTTCAGCTGGGGGTCCAGCCAACTGGGTTGCCCGACGACCCTATCCAATTTGGCCCAACCCGCAACCAACGTGCATGTTTTCTCCCAGCCCGGGCCACTTGGCGGACTGGTGTTAATTTTCCTTCCTATCCCACAGAAGCAGGACGAATTCATTTCTAGCCCAGGACACCCCACGCCTAGGTTCGCTCCCCCAAGCGCACCCCACATGGCAGGCCAGGTTCCTTCTAGCCCAGTTTCTTGAGTGTCTGACTTTCTATAGCAGGGAGGATGTTGTCAGTGACCATGTCCCCCTTCTCCTAGTCAATGTGGCATAATCCAAATTGATCTGCTCCTCGTGGCTAGTTCCTAGGGGGGTTCACTTTCCGGATGAACACAGTTGTCATGTGTTTGATGTGGGTAGTTCGCGTTCCATGTGGTTGGTCTGCTTGGCTAGCACCAACCCGTAGTGTTGTTGTGGGTCCACCCCTTTTCTGCCACAGCTTCATGTCGCAACCCATCATCGCCAATAAACATAGCCTCGATGTCACGAGTTCCTCCTCTGCTGTGACTCAGGTGTCATATCCCTGCTTTTTTCAACCATCGGCCTGGGTTTCAATAGTCCTTGCTGCTGCTGCTACGCACTTCCAGCGTGCCACCTCCCCCCTACCACCGTGGATAGGGTCATGCGACCTGGTGTTGCTACCATAGATGGTTGTTGCGGCCTCATGCTTTTGGTGTCGTGGCCCACCTGGTCGTTGTCCTTTCTCCTAGCACTTCCATGGTCGGTGCATCGTCGTCATTGCACCAGGAAGAATATAGAGAGGAAGAGAGAGATAAAAAACCAAGAATGTCCAAATGAACAATCAACCTTTGTTCTTTGGGGTCTTGGATTGTTCTTTCTAGAAAACACATATGGCATATACAATAATTACGAAGAAAATATATTCCCTTTACACCACATTCATTAATCATCCCGCATGAACAATTGATCCATAAGTAAACCCTTTTGTGCCTTAACCCACTTTCTTCGTTAAAAATATAGATGTTGAAAAGTACATATTCACATAAAATGAATCCCCTAACAGGGATAGATGGGTTTTCGGGGAAGGACGACATCACATGCCTTCATTATCCATTCTTGATATGCCTCCCACATTTCTAGCAATCATTCAAAAGGTGGAATGAGAATGTGTTCATCACTCTTCGGTCTTATTCTTTGAGGTGCATCATTGTCGCTCACGAGTCGATGACATTCTTTTTGAAAAGAATTTATTCTCTTTCCATTAGAGAAATTTTATCTCTCATTCTCTAACCCGTTATCTCATTAAAAGAGAAATGTGATGGGGAATGTATGTTATGAAGCGTCATTGTGTCGTTGTAATATTTCATTTATGAGAAATCATCTCTGTTACACTTCAGTTAAAGGGTCACATTAATGGGGTTCTGTCGCTGCCTCATCTCCACACTGCAATGCTAGTGTTCCATCGCTCAACGGTGTGGAATGTAAAATAAAATAACCTTTTAATTTATTTTATTTATCTTCCTAAAATTATGAAAATTATCTTCTTTGATCGACCCTCACCTATCAAACATAGGTCCTTTATTGGAGAATCATGACATCATGAGTTCAATGGTGACCTCATATTTTTGAACCGAACATCGGTTTAAAATTTTCCAAAACTGCACATGCACACCATTTTAATTGTCTTAAAAAAAGTTCCAAAACTATCCTTCACCCTTGACCCATGTCTATCAAGGTTAAGCTCTGCCTAACAGAAACATGACCTCACGAGCGCGTCGGTACTCTTGGATTTCCAATCCAAGTTACAATTTAGAAGTTATAAGGATTTGAAAATAAAATAATTTTTACTTAATTATTTTATTTACGGTTATTCTATTTTTGGGTTTTATCACTACAGGCCCATGAAGACTATTATTTAGTCACACCTAGGGTAAACCTGCCATCGGGAAGGCAAATGTGCCCTCGAATTTTGGATATGGGAACCCAATTAAGAGTTATTCCACTTCTTGAAGAAAACTAATTGCTTGTGCTATTTAAGGCTTAACATTTTTTGATAGAACATTCCAGTAACTCTGGACCTCAGAATCACATTCTGTCTCACCGCCTAGCCTCAAAATAATCCCATTTAATTTAAAAAAAATCATGGAATTATAGGGTGTTATAGTTATCCACTATTTTTTAAAATTATACCCTCAATGGAGGATCATAGTATTTTTGATACAAGGCACTGATAAATAAAACAAAAATGTAGGCAAATAAATTTTCAACGATGGTGAGTAGTGATGAAGATTCTAATGTGGGTGAATTTGAAAATTATATAGAGCTTGGTCAATAAATATTAGTTTTTACATTAAGATCTCAATTATTCATTGGATAGTTTATTTAACTCATGGACATATAAATTTCATGAGTAGATATTCATCACAGATAAAAGGAGAAGTAGATTCATAAAATTATAATTTTATGACTCACCAAGTAATCATAGATGGTTTATGGTTTGAACTCAAGGAGGCTAAGATGAGTTTAATCAAATCACTATATCATTTTATAGAATTTTAGCACTATAATTCTATAGAAACCAATAATATGGGTTCTAAACATTTGGATATAGAGGCTCATGAACTTTTAATGTTTTTATTACAACAATGTATTATTGATTACTCTTAAGAAAAGAAAGAAAATTTTCAATTGGTTTCTAAATTACAAAGGATATCTAGAAGAATAAATAAAATTTCTTCTGAAATGGAAACTCTTAAGAAGTATTTGTTTTCTCAAAATATTAGAATTGATTGTGAGGCAAGTTGAAATGTAAAAACCTGATATTTCGCTATATTTTATAAATAAAATGTTGATATATTAAGTATAATATATAAGAAACTATACCAAATTATATTCAAATGAAAACTTTGTTATATTTCTAATATTAAATATGAATTTTAAAACATAACCATTAATTTAGTTGGTATTAATGGAAGTAACCATATCACAAGATTAATAATTAAGGTTCGAGGATATAGAATTTACAAGAGAAAGCCTTCCATAAAAATCCAATTGGTATGAGCATAGAAGGTATATTATCTTAGGTTATCCTTGAACCAAGACAAAGCTATATTTGAGAAACTTTAATTCAGAGAAATCACTTGGGGAAAATTCTTAGGGTTGTAGAAATCACTACAAAATCCACACCAATGGAATCTCCACCCAAATCTAACACTACCAATTATCTTAAACATAGATATTATGCTGAGGTTATAAGGGGTTTTTGGATTAGATGTTAGTATGATATCAACATGTCCTTTTTATCTCTAGAATAGAACATACATATCAATATAAACTCCATTTTAATCTTTAAACCTTTTATTTTTCATCCCAGTATTAAAATGAACCCATACCACTTTTAGATATACATATACATAAAAATAAATTATTATCCATTCAATATATATATTCCTTGACAATAAATTAGAACAAAGAATAGTTATCATTAAATTAGGGTTTATTAATCAATGGAAAATGTTTTCCATTATATTTCAGGATTTAAATTAAATATTGAATTCTCAAATTTTATAATTTTAATTTTAAAAAAGTAACATTATTTTTTTATTTATCATGGTCATATTTGGTTAAGATGAATTTTTTTAATCTTTGTCTAGAATAATTGATTTTTAGGTGAGTAGATAAAAATATGTTTTTCTGAAAACATTGTGTCTTTTGTAAATTCACTTAGATATAAGAATAACATAATACTTTGGGGAAATTTTTCTTAAATAAATATATGTATATTAAGTAAAATTATATATTTTTAAGTTTCTTGTTTTAATTACAAACCAATATTTTATATTTTAACATAAGAAATATTTTCTAAAAAAATTAAATACATTATACATTAGTATTTGAAAATTAGTTTTTATCAATTGAATCAAATGAAATTGATTTTAAATTTAACCTCAATGGGTCCAAATTATCTAATAAATTCTAATTTACTTTTAGGCATAAATATTAAGTTTCTTTAGGTAAATATTAGTTAACCTAGTAATTCCACTAAAACAAAAAGTGGGTTTTATGTTAGTTTTCTATAATTTTAACGTCAGGTTTTAAAAAGATGTATTTGAAAGAGATGTAGTTAATATATTTTTTATGATGGTTATTAATATTTAGGTTAATAATGTTTTTTTAATAATATTTTACATCAGTTTTTTAAAAGATGACCTGAAAAATATTCTTTAATATTGGTTTTAAAAAAACTGACAAAAAAACTTATTTCTGTGTCTTTTTTTAGAAAAATTACTTGAAAAATCGTTTTTCATCTCAGTTTTTAATAAAATTATGTGAAAAATATGTTTTGAAAAAAAAATATTTGTGGCCATATAACCTCACAAATAGGTGTTTTATGGAATCAAAAATGAAAACTATTGTTTCGCATGATAAAATAAGTATCTTGAAATTATATAATTGAAAAAAATAAAGATAATTCAATTTTATAATAATAATAATACATAATTTTTTTTCAATATCATATAAATATGAAAATAGAGTAAATTAAATAGTTCTAGGATTTAACCTCAATGTAATTTTTATTGATAAATCACAGTGTCAAAACAAATTTCTTCGTCATTTCTCTCACTATCACCATTGTCTACATCTCTAAAATGGATATCAAGTCTTGATTATGAATAGATTAATGAATAATGAAGGGGTAAATGAATATTTTAGATTAAGAAACAAAATTATTTGGGATGGGGAATAAAAGTTAGCGAATGATAGGTTTTTACAGTGGGAGTAACAAAAATCATCATGTGATATATTTGTACATTGTGATTAAAATTTTTGCATGATGTGAAAAATAGAAATTCCCATCCGAGGAAAGGTGAATTTATCAGTGGGAAGGTAAAATTACATTGTTTTAGTGTGTAAAAATTTAATCTTAGTATCTGGGGTCAGTTTTTGACCTCAGTTATTTCAATAAATGATGATAAAAATATTTTATAAAAAAAATTTAACATCTGTTAATGATATAACCAACATTAAAAATGTTTGGTAGAGTGTTTTTAAAATTATTTAATTAAATAAATAATTTTAAAAATATTCATGTGATAGTTTTAATATTTTTATTAAATAATAGATGTTAAAAATATTTTTTACATTGGTTATTAAAAAACATTAAAACATTAAAATTGTAAATACTTGTGTACCGATGAAGGATTATTTTTCAATGAATAATAATTTTTTGAATATTGTTCATTTTTAAAATTAAATGAATCAATTATAAATTTAGGTTCTAATATGATATTTAAATATATAAAAATAATAATTAACACCCATTTAATGGGCAATCAAGGTTAAATAAAACTAATAATACTTAATAATACAAACAAATTTTTTTCTAAAAAAATGTTTTTTTTTCGACACATTATGTGGTTTGATTTAACAGTTAATTTTATCCCATTTATAAACTTAATTAGGATAAATAGAGACCAAAATAAAATTAATCATGTAGAAATTTGGTAATTTAGGTCTAATCATATTTTTATCATTATAATAATTGACATGATTAACATTTAATTGAGATTATTAAGTGTATAAATTACTAATCTGTGGTGGATCGAATTTTAATAAATTAACCCAACCTTTTGAACTTATATAAAGAAATTTTAGGATCTTAATTCCTACTTACATGTCCTACCATCCTTCCCTCACCGAAATCTCCTAACTTTAGTTTCTTTCCATTATTATACCTTACATACCATTCTTTTTCCTGGAAATCATCCTCTTCCTCACTTATAAAAGGGTGAACACTTCTACCCTTTCATTATAACCAAAGGTTTTCACATTTAGAAATTGATTATTTTGGACTTTGTTTTAAATACACACTAGTTTGATTAGGGATTATTAATACCAAGTGATCTTATGGTTTAGGTGGATACAAATTTGAAGGTGGGGTCGTTTCCTAGTGTTTACCAAATTTTTGGTGCTCAAAATCCGAAGGAAGGGAAAAGATTCATGAAATGATGATTTTTAGGGTCGGCTCTTCAAAAATATGTTAAATGAATGGATTTTGTGAAGGTTATAATTTTTTAATATGTATATCATCTTTAAGTAATCTATTTTTGTGAAGTTTTGAAGGTTTGTAAAATAGGTTTTACCAAAATGTCTAAGGCACAATGGAATGAAAGTAAGATATATGATTATTAGAAGCTCTATGAATGGGAAAATCACATTGTTACTTCCCGAGACAAATGATATTCATGAACATGAATGAAGAGGTTTATGAAAAAACCATGTTGATATTCAAATCATCACTAAGGAGGAATTTTCTATAAATAGACAGCCTCCCATCATTTGAAAAATAGAGAGATTTTAGGAAAAGGGTGAAATGATATAATTTTATGAAGGTGATTCATCAAGATAATTCTTTTAAAAATATGGAAATATTAATGAACTCAAGACTCATTAACATATATTTAATGAATAATTGAAATATAGGAATTTAGGAAAAGGGAGTTTCTTGAATATTGGGAGATTCATGAAGTATTGGAGTTCCTTGATGGTTGGGAGCTTCTTGAAGGTTGTCGGATTCACAAAATTATGTAGGTTTGTGAAGATTGTAATATATTTTAAACAAAAAGGCGATTTAATAAAGATTATGAGCTTTATGAATTGTAGTGTTGAACATATAGATTTTTTGAATCTTTATTTCAAGTGCATCAATTTAGGAATATTGTTCTTGAAGAGTCTCATCCTAATTATGGAAAAATGCATATATCCTAAATCGATTAATGAAACCTTGAAGTAGATAAAGAGAGTGAGACTTCACTTAAGTTAGAAACGGGGGGGGGGTTAAAGGAGGTGATCTGAGGTAGGAAGTGTGTTATCTCTAACATAATTGTAATTTATGTGGTCCTAACATGGATTTTCTTTCTTCAAACAATTGTAATCCATAACACCTTGTGAAGCTTAGAGGATTTACATATTAATGAATCATTTTTGGCGTATAATCCTTGGACTATACCTTAGTAGTGGACCATGTAAAACTAAAGTGTTTTTGTTTTTATTTCTTCATCCGGGTGTTCGATAGTTTAATTATTCCATCAGAGAGGTTTAATAGTTTCCTACCAACATGGAGACAAGTTCTATCTCATTTAAAGAAAAAGTTGACACCCATATTCACAACCTTGTCACAGTGTTCTAGGGTAATAAAATAATATGGAAAATTTTACATGAAAACCAAACCCAATATCCTCCCATTTAATTCAGTTTTACACCATAATTTGCCTAGTCACCACAAATTATCCTAAGACCCTCAAATCTAAGGCCTTCGTAAAGAGTAAGTTGAAGGTCTCAGGATTGTTATCACACCTTTCATAATGTTTCTATCATATAATTACCTTTATAAACCAACCATAAATATAGTATAATAATAAAAAGAAATATGGTGTTTATATGTTATTATAATAATGGTACAACCATTATTTATTGTCTTTTATCTACCATGAAAAACAAGAATCGTCGTTAGTGTGTGTGTGCGGATTACCACCTTCGAGAAGCGATGCTTTTGATTTTTCATCAGCACCTATAATGGATGGTGTTAATGATGGTTTTAGTGAATAAATATGATTTATATAATTTATTTATGATTCTAAAATTATCACTTTATATCCACAACCACCCCTCTCCTTCGTTGAGAAACAGATACATCAATCATGCTTTGTGGGGAATACTTCCTCGAAGAAGAATCGTTTTTTTTTTCATTTTTCTTCTAGTTTTTCATTATTTATCCAAATAATGGAAAATATGGTTCAATTTCATGAAAATATCAGAATAATATCATTAAAATTATTTTATAATGATACTATTTCAAAATAAATACCTCTTTAACCATACTCACTAATCAAGTAAAATTGTGTTCAGGATTGGGTTATTTGACAACCAACTTGAATAATGCTATGAAATTATATCAGGAATGATTTTAAAAACATAATTTATGATATAATATGAAATTAATATTTATATAATATATTTTTTTGTTTATTAAAGGATTTTTCAATAATAAACATATTAATTGAGAAAACACCCTTCATAGGTTCAAAATCACCAACAAAATGTTCGTTGTAAATTTCATCTTCTAGAATAAAGACTAAAGTACCAATAAATGGAAATTTAAGATTCATAAATAATTATAATTCCTAAATTTCAGTAAAGTTAATTATATTTGAATTATTAACTTTGGAATAATAATGAACAATCATACTAATCCTATGAAACTATAACAAATGGTCAAAACTATAAACCCCTTATGTGGGAAAATAATAAAACACAAACTAATATACATGTGGATAATGATTATAAATGAAAATTATAAGTATTTTTACATATTAATATTTTTCTAAAATAGTATATTATTATATTTATTTTTTCTTATAATATTTTAGAATACATTTCTCTATGTAGGGAAATAAGTTAAGGGTTTCTTTGTCTCAAATTTGCATCCAATGATACATGTTCATGATATAAACCATGTTTCATTTTTTATGGTGTAAATACTTCCTCATTTTAATTTTATATCTTGATTTATTTATTTTTCATTATTTATATTTTTTTCATTTTTATTATCTCTTGGGGTTTTGATTCAAATGATACAAAGTCTATAAGGGTTATCATCGACTCAATTTCAGATTTATTGGGTCATAGCCTTTGTTACATAAATATAATTTGTAATCTTTATTTGATCCTACCTTTCCCAATTTTATTTTTTATTTCATTTTTCCCCTAGTTAAATTAATTCTCATTATCAATATCAAATTATTTGATAACATTTTTCTAAAATAATAGTTTATTGTTGGTAAGAATAACTCTCATTCTTATCATTGAATCTTTTCTTCCATGTCTATGTTTTCACTTCCATCAATTCTCTCCTCTCATTTAGGAAAGATAATATGGTTTATTATCATTTATTATCATAATTAACTTTACCCATTTTACAAATTAAATTTCAATACACTTTTAATGATGTGGTATAAGGTATTTCAAAACATTAATGAAAAGGGTTTCCCATCCTATCAAAATCAAATGATTTATTACCCACTTAAATTTTTTTGATTAAAAGTATTTTATTCCAAGGATATTTTTTTGGACTATTTGTAATAATTTTTTTAAAAATATTCTCTTTCCATCCTCAAATTCTTTTTGAATGAAATATTCAATTCATCTTTTATAAAAATGTTTGAATGGTTTTGTGAAAACATTTGTATTTTAACATCTAATTTTCCTCCAAGGATTATTTATTATTAAGTTATTTTTTTATCATTCTCTATATTTTATTATGATAAGATTATTTGTAAAATGATATTTTTTATGATCTTTTATGTTTATTTTATGTGTTTTATGGAAATTTTATGAAACCTGTTCTTTTCCATGGGTTCATTGAGATATGTTTATGACTGATTTTATATGGCCTATATATGTATGGATAATGAAGTGTGGTCTCCAATATCACCCTTAAATTAATTTCTTTAATATTATATCTCATAAGGTAGTGAGGATTTGGAATAATTATTTTTTCTCATAGGTGAATCCATGATGGGTTTCCTCACATTTTCTATCATAGAAATAAGGTGTTTTTTCACATAGGCATGGGAATAATGGGTTTTATAACATAAAGTTTACTATTGTTGTGTTTGTGTCACATTTTCAAGTTATTTATAAAGTTATGAAACCTCCCAAAGTTGTTAAACAAGTTACATCAATTTTAAAAGGTGCCTTTAATTTTCATTGAATTCCACATTTTCACATTTCTTCCTTATTTAAAAATTATTTATTATTTTTATATAATGATCACATGATTTAATATTATTTATATGTGTTTTGATCCATTTAATATATTTTATTATTCCTTAATGAAATTATTTTTCTCCATTTAGATTTATGATTATCATACATGGTCTTATTATCTTTTATTAATTTATTTTTTTCTTCCTCTTATTCTTATTTATGTTTATGATCTATTGACTTATGATATGGCCTTTCCATTACTGGGAATTTGAACTCACCTATTTCTTATTTTTCCATTCCTTGGTTTATGAATATGAGTATATCATGTGATATTTCTAGAAAATGGTCTATGTAATGACCCAAAGTTTCATAAAAGGAAAATCTCTCTTGATCTTATTAAATGTGTCTTTATATAAAATGTTTTTATAAAATGCCAACTCCATTGGTTTTATGATAAGAATTATGACCGTTACTTTTATAGTTGTTGAATAGTGATCACATGATTAGTATAAATATAGGGCTTTAACACAACTAATTTTACATAGACCAAGGATGTGATGGCCTCATCCAGTAGAATTGCCTCATATGAAGCCCATTTATTAGGGCTCAGAAAAGAGGTGGCGTCCTTGGGCTTCGCTCTTGACCAAGCCCAAGATGAGCTTCACCATGTCAAACTCGAACGGGACCATCTATGGGAGAAGTGAAAGTTGATAGAAATTACCACTCGAGCGATGTTATCTGAGCCACCCCAAGAGTATGTCACCATCGCACAACTTACCCTTAGGTCTTATGCGGCTGTTTTAAGGAGTTATGTAACTAATCGATAGTACTATGTTCATGTACATTATTTTTGTATATAATAATGAATATAATTTCTTTTCATTATTGATACATTGTAAATAGTTTTTAAAGTACAAATGGTGTTTTTAGTTATTATTTAATTAAGAAATCTATTTTATTAAATTAAGGGATTTTTGAATTAAATAATATTTTAATAAAATATTATTATTATTATTAGATTAATTTTATTATATATAAATTATCATGTAATTGTATGGTCTCTTCGGAGACATCTGATAAAATTGGAATGATCATGTAATTGTATGAATGTAATTATAATTTTTATTAAGGTTTGAAAGCCATTTTTGTCAAAACCCGCGAATTTTTGAAAAATGTCCGTTTTTATTTTAAAAGTGAAAATTAACATATTTAGAAAATTATTTAGATAAAATATATTTTATTTTTGGAATCAGGACGTTGAAATTATCCAATGGTTAATTTTTCATAATTTTCGGAGACAGCCAAATTTTTGAGTAAAAATTAAATACCATTTAAATATATATTGTGTTTTATGGCATCATAATGACCCAATGGTGATGTAATAAAATACTATAATATTTATTTTCGGCCAATATATGTTTTACCATTAAAATAATGTGATTTTGGGTTTCTTTGGCTTGCTTTTCAAAGCATTAATGGACCCCTCAAGACTTATTAAACACCTTGTCTTTTTAAATTAATTTCCATGGGAGTGCGACTCACCTCCACATAAGCAACCCTAATATTTTAAGAATTTCGGACCATAGCATTATAAAATATTATTTTCCTCTTCCCTTTTCCATAAACCATGGGCAAAATCCATTGTATGGTTTGGGGTTTGGATTAATTTAATATAAGGGGTCCCAAACCTAAATAATAAAGAATTCCCTCACCTTTCCAATATAAACCCATTCATGCTCCCACTTCCTCCACATTCAAAGCCTTTTAAGTTCGTCCAACCTCTACCCCACTATATCTATAATCCTCCCAAGGTTCCCCAAGCACCCAAGAAGCCTCTCACAAGCCTCTCTTTAGCCATTTGAAGCACACTTCCAAGTAAGGGTTTTTTCTTCCTTTCTCATTTTTTTCCAATTTTCATTAAGTTGTTTTTCCCTTTTAATTTCAATTATGAATGTTGGGGTATGTTTTCACACCTCCCTAATACTACCCTATTTATGTTTTAATGATGGGAGACCCCTTTCTCTCTCATCAAATGCCTCCCATGTACACCAGTTACTATGCTGAAATTCTGAAAGGAACTTATCTCTCCTCATTTACATTCAAGAAATACTTTTGTATCATGAATCTAAATTCCATTACAATTGTTGGTACATATATCTATATGACCTCCTTACTGTCCATTACATGTAAATATGATGATGAACCCCTTTCTCTCTCAGCAACCATTTTAATGAATTCTTATGTCATGCCGTTATGCTGCTGAAATCGCACCGATTTTCTAAGCCAATGCCATTGTGTAGTGAATACCATGCCCATTTCTCCATCAAGGGTATTCACTTTTATGAACATTTACTTATTGATTATAAATATTAATGTATTATTTCCACATTCCTTTATCGTGTAATAAATGATTATGTTTTATGAATCCATGTTTCATGATCCATGTGGCACACTTATGCATGAAATGAAATGTTTAAGAAGGGTGCACCCTTATAGCACTCCAATGAATTGGGTAAAGTATAGTATCATGATAAGTCATGTGCAATGAGTGTTTACTCATGATAATTCAAGTGCAACGAGGTTTTACTCGTGATTTATGTTCAATGAGTATTTACTCATTCTCCATGTGCAATGGGCCTTGGCTCATGCTAATTCCATGTTAAGTGTTGTTGCCACATTTCCATGTTATGATTATCATGCTTTATCATGCCTTTATGTTCATGTTTTTTTTATGATCTATTGATATGCCTGTTGTCTAACATGTATTGTAATCCTCATGTTATTCCATGTGTACTCCCTAACTAAGATTTATAGCTCACCCTTTTCTTATGCATGTCCTCAGGTTATCCCATGCAATGCTAAGTACGAAGGAATATAGTGGTCATGTGAAGGAAATTTTCAATAAAGATGTTGTATTTCATGTTTTAAGTTTTTATGTAATGATCCTAATCCCCAAAGACACTAAACCTCTCGATCTTCTTTGTTGTATCAAGTGAAGTTTTATGTAATAAATCATGTTTAAGTTGTAATAAAAAGAAGGGTTGTCATAGTTGGTATCAAAGGATAGGTTTGGTTATTTTTGGGATTAGGATTAGAAAACCCCAGTAAAGCCTTAGATACAAGACTAAGTACAATATAAACGCCCCTAGGTTTTGGTGAGTATTGATTAATTGGGGTATCAAGAAAATATATCCATGTCTGGATATGAGCAAGTAGAGGTGGCTTTGGCACAGATGTATCCTAGGGGGAAAACCCGAAAACACCGCTTTGAGCTAGACTCAAACGGGAACTGGTGCACAACAACATGCCTTACTGCACTCTTGGTTTTGACACTCCTGGGGGATATTATTTGGTAAATTCACAAGCTTAGTATGAACCCTTATAAGGGGAATTAAAATAATGCCCCTAAGAATATATGTTTGAAAGTAGATCATGAAAATCCTAGATTGAATCTTATAGACTCATGAGTTAAGAAAATGAACATTTATTGATAATTCATCAACTTTTTTCTTTGGATTACCCTTTATGTGTTACCCCTAACATTCCTTTTATTCCAGCCAATGGCCGGTAATAGGAGGACTCGGGCTAACAACTGATGTGAAGATCAGTGTGATGACTGTACTAATGAGATGCCCAATCCAATGGGAGCGGGAATCTCGAACTTTGTCATGCTTCTCTCTCAGCTAACTCAAGAATTGAATAGAAACACTAGTCAAGAGGAACATCCAAACCCCCCAAAGAAAGAACAAGTTGCTATCGATAGCTTCATGAGACAAAGGCCTCCTAATTTTAGTGGATCATACGATCCCACGATCACTGAACAATGGATCAACTCCATTGAAAAGATCTTATCCATCCTTCAATGTTCTGAACAAGAGAAGGTTCTCCTGGAATCTTATCGTATGGAGGGTGAAGCTGATCAATGGTGGACGTTGATCGAAAATACGAATCCTGAGGAGGAGATCGAGGCGTTGGAATGAAAGGATTTCTAGAAGATGTTTTTCGATAAATATTTTCCACGCACCCTCCGGCTTAAGATGGAAAGGGACTTCCATTCCCTCAAGCAAAAAAGATGAAGAATCTGTTGGAGCGTACGAGGAAAAATTCACAAGGCTTGCACGATATGCTTTTGGCTTTGTCATTACCCTCGAATGCAAGGTTGAAAACTTCTTTGGTGGGATGAAGCCTAGCCTGCGGAAAGCATTAGTGATCCATGACTTTGACAGCTATGAGGAAATTTTCCAATGTTCCCTCAAGGTCGAAATGGAGATCGGAGAATCACAGGTGTATCATGGGGATAATAAGAGTAAGTTGGACTTCAATGATGGTGGGCCGATGGATAAATCCAATGGTGCTAAGAAGATCCAACACCCTACTTGCCAAAAGTGTGGAAATAAGCACCCTGGAAATTTCCTTAAGGGGACGAGGAAATGCTTCAGGTGTGGAAGAGAAGGGCACCTAGCTGTTAACTATCAGCAAGAAAGACCTGTGGCTGCGACAAAGGAGAGGAATTCTCCGTTCGAACCTCAACGTGTTGTTCAATGCTACAAATGCAAAGAACTGGGTCATTTTGCAAATCAGTGCCCTAATCCAAGGGTTTTTGGAGACAACCAACAACCTCCAAGGCAGCAAGGAAGAGATTTTGCCATAACTTCTGCCGAAGTGAACCCCAAAAACGAAGTGGTGATAGGTACGCTAGTTATTCATTCAATAATAGTGAATGTACTTTTTCATTCAGGTTCTACGCATTATTTTATATCTCTAAAGTTTAGTAGAACAATCCCAGCACCACCACAAATCATGGAAGTGAAGATGTCAGTGAGTACGTAAAATGGGGCAATCATTGCATCCTATGAATATAAGTCCCCCCCTGTTATAATCTGTGGATTTAATTTCCTAGAGAACCTCATCATACTCCCTCTGGTGGAATTTGATGCAATTCTTGGCATGGATTGGCTTTCCTTATATAGAGCCAACATAAATTGTTGAGAGAGGGAAATCACACTCAATATGGAGAATCGACCCCCGATTCTTTACAAGTGTAAGGAGGAATATGAATCTACTTTAGCTCCATCATCTCAAGCGTGGATATTATTGCCTTATGAGAATGTATATCTGGCTCAGATGATTGAGTCCAAGGAAGAAACCATCCTTGAAGAAATGCCTATTGTGAGGGAATTCACTGAAGTGTTTCCCGAGGAACTGCCTGGTCTTCCTCCTAGAAGGGATGCTGAATTCTCAATTGAACTTATACCTGAGGATTTACCAATATCCAAGAATCCATATAGAATGGTTGTTGTAGAGATTGAAGAGCTGAAGAAATAACTACCGGAGAATCTGGATAAAGGGTTTATACGCCCATGTTCATCACTATGGGGTGCACCAGTCCTCTTCGTCAAGAAGAAGGATGGGTCAATGCGGCTTTCCATCGATTATCGTGAACTTAACAAAATCATGATAAAGAACAAATATCCTCTCCCAAGAATTGATGACTTGTTCGACCAGCTATGTGGAGCACAATTCTTCTCCAAGGTAGATTTGCGGTCGGGATATTATCAAGGGTGAAGAAGGATGATGTCCCCAAGACTGCTTTTCGTACAAGATATGGGCACTATGAATTCATAGTAATGCCTTTAGGACTCACCAATGCTCCAGAAATTTTCATGGACTTGATGAATAGAGTCTTTAGAGATTACCTAGACAAATTTGTGGTAGTCTTTATAGATGATATTCTAATATAATCCAAAACCAAGGAGGATCATGAGGAGCATTTAAGAACTATACTAGAGACTTTGCGCAAGGAGAAGCTCTATGAAAAGTACAGAAAGTGTGCATTTTGGTTGAAGGAGGTCTCATTCTTGGGCCATATCATCACAAGAAATGGGATATCTAAGGATCCCTCCAAAATAGATGCAATTGAGGGATGGCCAAGGCCAACATCCATAATAGATATCCGTAGCTTCTTGGGGTTAGCTAGATATTATTGACGATTTGTGAGAAATTTATCATGATTGTCCAACCCTCTTACCAAGCTAACTAGAAAAGGAGTAAAGTTTTCTTGGAGTGATGAATGCGAAGAAAGCTTCAAGGAGTTGAAAAGGAGTCTTATCACTGCGTCTGTGCTCACTTTACCCAGAAGTGGGGAGCTTTTTGTGGTATTCAGCGATGCTTTGAAGAAGGGATTAGGATGTGTGCTGATGCAGAATGATAAAATGATATCCTATGCCTCAAGGCAGTTGAAAATCCATTAGCGAAACTATCCAATGCATGATCTGGAGTTGGCGGCGGTGATCTTTGCCTTGAAAATCTGGCGGCATTATCTCTATGGAGAGAAATGTGAGATATATACTTACCAAAAGAGTCTTAAATATATATTCACATAGAAAGAGCTTAATATGAGCCAGAGAAGATGGATAGAGCTCATTAAGGATTATGACTGTTCAATCCATTACCACCCTGGGAAAGCAAACAAGGTGGCAGATGCCCTAAGTAGAAAGGATCTAGTGATTATATCAATTATGAGAATTGAGAAGGATCCAATATTCTTAGACATGATGAAGATGGACATGGGAATCATAGAGAAGGGAACATCATCAATACTTTCACAAATGATTACTCAACAGTCTCTTTTGGAAAGGTTGAAGGATGCTCAAAAGGATGATGTGGTAAATCAATAAAAAGTGGGAGCTATCGAAAAAGGGAAATCCTCTAAGTTTAATGTTAATGAAGAAGGAATTGTGCGGTTTGGGAAAAGAATATGTGTTCCATCATGTCCGGAGATGAAGAAGGAACTTTTGGATGATGCACATAGTTCAAATTTCTCTATTCACCCAGGGAGCACAAAGATGTATTGAGATCTCCGAGAAAACTTTTGGTGGGATAATATGAAGAAAGAGATTGCTGAATATACATCAAAGTGACTGGTGTGTCAGCAAGTGAAGGCAGAGAGGCAGAAGTCTAAGGGGATGATGCAACCATTGCCCATACCAAAATGGAAATGGGAAAACATCACCATGGACTTTGTCACCAGACTTCTGAGGACATCCAAAGGCAAAAATGCAATATGGGTTGTTGTGGATCGTCTTACAAAGACTGCACACTTTGTTTCTATTAGGGAGGATTTCTCATTGGATCAACTAGAACAGATATATATCAAGGAAGTGGTAAGGTTTCATGGAGTACCACTATCTATTCTATCTGGCCGAGATCCAAGATTCACCTCTTTGTTTTGGAAGAGTCTTCAACATGCTTTGAATACTAAACTGAACTTTAGTACGGCCTATCATCCTCAAACTGATGGCCAATCTGAGCGAACTATCAAAACACTTGATGATATGTTGAGAGCGTGCTCAATGGACTTTAAAGGAGGATGGAATCAACCTCTTCCTCTGGTTGAGTTCTCTTATAATAACAGTTTCAAGTTGAGCATCCAAATGGAACCATATGAAGCCCTGTATGGGAAAAGGTGCAGAACACCGGTATGTTGGGATGAGGTCAGTGAACGTAAGCTGCTTGGACTAGAAATGGTCGAGGAAATGGTGGAGAAGGTGAAAACTATTCAGCAGCATATCAAGGAAGCCTACAGTCGACAGAAGAGTTATGCAGATAATCATCAATGATACCTTGAGTTTAAAGTTGGAGACATGGTTTTTCTACGCATATCTCCGTGGAAGAAGGTCATGAGGTTTGGAAAGAAAGGGAAGTTAAGTCCAAGGTACATCGACCCCTTCGAGATTCTTGATCGTGTCGGTGTTGTGTCCTATCAACTAGCACTTCTACCTACTATGGCCAAAGTAAATGATGTCTTTCATGTATCCCTCTTAAGGCAGTACATACCGGACCCTTCACATGTACTCTCTTATGAGGTGGTACAATTGGAAGATGATCTTTCTTATGAGGAGAAACCAGTGAAGATCTTAGATCATAGAGAAAAAGTTCTACAAAATAAGACAATTCCCCTCGTCAAGGTGATGTGGAGAAACCACAGGTTTGAAGAAGAAACTTGGGAATCAGAGGAAGTGATGAAGCTGAGTTACCCACATCTATTTTAGTATGGGAAAAGGAAAATTTCAAGGGTGAAATTTTTTAAGGGGGGAATATTGTAACGTCCCAAAGTTTCATTAATGGAAAATACCTCTTGATCTTATTAAATGTATCTTTATATAAAATGTTTTTATAAAATGTCAACTCCATTGGTTTCATGATAAGAATTTTGACCGTTACTTTTATAGTCGTTGAACAGTGATCACATGATTAGTATAAATATAGGGCTTTAACACATCCAATTTTACTTAGACAAAGGATGCAATGGCCTCATCCAGTAGAATTGCCCCATACGAAGCCCATTTATCGGGGCTCAGAAAAGAGGTGGCGTCCTTGGGCTTCGCTCTTGACCAAGCCCAAGCTAAGATTCACCATGTCAAGCTCGAACAGGACCGTCTACGGGAGAAGTGGAAGTTAATAGAAATTACTACTCTAGTGATGTTATCTGAGCCACCCCAAGAGTCTGTCACCATCGCACACCTTACCCTTAGGACTTATGCGGCTGTTTTAGGGGGTTATGTAACTAATCGATAGTACTATGTTCATGTACATTATTTTTTATATAATAATGAATATAATTTATTGTCATTATTGATACATTATAAATAGTTTTTAAAGTACAAATGGTGTTTTTAGTAATTATTTAATTAAGAAATCTATTTTATTAAATTAAGGGATTTTTGAATTAAATAATATTTTAATAAAATATTATTATTATTATTATTATTATTAGATTAATTTTATTGTATATAAATGATTATGTAATTTTATGAATGCAATTATAATTTTTATTAAGGTTTGAAAGCCATTTTTTGTCAAAACCCGTGAATTTTTTATAAATGTCAGTTTTAATTTTAAAAGTGAAAATTAACTTATTTAGAAAATTATTTAGATAAAATAAATGTTTTTTTGGAATCAGGACGTCGAAATTATCCAACGGTGAATTTTTCATAATTTTCTGAGAGAGTCAAATTTTTTAGTAGAAATTAAATACCGTTTAAATATATAATGTGTTTTATGACATCATAATGACCCAATAGTGATGTAATAAAATATTATAATCTTTATTTTCGGACAATATATGTTTTACCATTAAAATAATGTGATTTTGGGTTTTTTTCGCTTAATTTTCAAAGCATTAATGGACCCCTCAAGACTTATTAAACACCTTGTCTTTTTAAATTAATTTTCATGGGAGTGTGACCCACCTCCACTTAAGCAACCCTAATATTTTAAGAAGTTATGACTTTGAAATTATAAAATATTATTTTCCTCTTCCCTTTTCCAAAAACCATGGGCAAAAACCATGGGATGGTTTGTGTTTTGGATTAATTTAATATAAGGGGTCCCAAACCTGAATAATAATGAATTCCCTCACCTTTTCTATATAAACCCACCCAAGCTCCCACTTCCTCCTCACTCAAAGCCTTTGTATTTCGTCCAACCTCTACCCTAATCTCTCTAGAATCCTCCCAAGGTGCACCAAGCTCCCAAGAAGCCTCTCACAAGCCTCTCTCTAGCCTTTGGAAACACACTTTCATGTAAGGGTTTTTTCTTCCTTTCTCATTTTTGTCCAATTTTCTTTAAGTTGTTTTGCCCTTTTAATTTAAATTATGAATGTTGGTGTATGGTTTCTCACCTACCTCATACTGCACTCTTTATTTTTTAATGATGTGAGACCCCTTTATCTCTCATTAAATGCCTCCCATGTACACCTATTACTATGCCAAAATTCCGAATGGAACTTCTCTCTCCTCATTTACATTCAAGAAATACTTTTGTATCATGAATATAAATTCCATTACAATTGTTGGGATATGAATCTATATGACCTACTTACTGTCCATTACATGTAAATATGATTATGAACCCCTTTCTCTCTCATCAACCATTTTTATGAATTCTTATGTCACGCTGTTACGCTGCCGAAATCGCATTGATTTTCTAAGCCAATGCCATTTTGTAGTGAATACCATGCCCATTTCTTCATCAAGGGTATTCACCTTTATGAACATTTACTTATTGATTATAAAGTTTCATGTATTAATTCCACATTCCTTTATCATGGAATAAATGATTATGTTTTATGAATCCATGTTTTATGATCCATGTGGCACACTTATGCATGAAATGAAATGTTTAAGAAGGGTGCGCCCTTATAGCACTCCAATGCATTGGGTAAAGTATAGTTTCATGATACGTCATGTGAAATGAGTGTTTACTCATTATAATTAAAGTGAAACGAGGGTTCACTAATGCTTTATGTGCAATGAGTATTTACTCATGCTCAATGTGCAATGGGCCTTGGCTCATGCTAATTCCATGTTAAGTGTTGTTGCCACATTTCCATATTATGATTATCATGCTTTATCATGCCTTTATGTTCATGTTTTTCTTATGCTCTATTGATATTCCTATTGTCTAACACGTATTGTACTCATCATGTTATTCCATGTGTACTCCCTTACTGGGATTTATAGCTCACCCTTTTCTTATGCATGTCCTCAGGTTATCTCATGCAATGCTAAGTACGAAGGAATGTAGTGGTCATGTAAAGGAAGTTTTCAATAAAGATTTTGTATTTCATGTTTTAAGTTTTTATGTAATGATCCTAATCCACAAAGACACTAAACCTCTTGATCTTATTTTTTGTATCAAGTGAAGTTGTATGTAATAAATCATGTTTAAGTTGTAATAAAAAGCAGGGTTGTCATAGTCTATAAGATCACAATTATGGAGAAATGTTTTCAAGTGTTATAAAATAATATGTTCATGAAGCTAATCTCCAAGAAACTAAACCTTTCAGTCCTTGGATTATGAGACTTTTTGTGAGATTTATTATTAAAATCATTAGACTGTTGTTTTATATATGTTATGTTTATCATGGGTCACTTCAATTGATATTAGAGGAGGGTTTAGTTATTTTTAAAATTTTGATTAGTTATTTTATGGATTAGTTTAGAGAACCTTAGTGAAAACCCTAAAGAAGTTTATATGTATAGTTTTATATCTTCAAATACTAGTAAATACTAGAGTAGATGGTAACCCTAGAAATTAATCCCTTTCTAGATACTACAAGTGGATAAAGCTATATAACAGAAACACCTTAGGCTAATCATCCTGAAAAGGATTGGTTGAACATTGACTCGATCATCACCCTGATGCATGATGAGTGGGCCTAAGACTGCACACCCAGTTTTTCACTTCTGATGGATATGATTTTGTAGATAACATGACCATTATTAACCACTTTAAGGGATTTATTTCCTAGTTTTTTAGGGATTAATTTGATAAATATATTATAACCTAACTTAAATTAACTTAGGTCAAAGTAATATTGATATAAGTAAAACTAAAGAAATTATAGTCCAATGTAATAATTTAAAAGAATAAATATATTTAAGGTCAAATTCCTTTTAAGATTATGATAAATCCCATGTATTATTAATGTTTTGTCACTCTTATCAACCCTTTATGGTTTTAGTTATAGTTATAATTATAAGGAACCAGGCTAACCTTCGGTGTGAAGGATAATGTGATGATTACAACAATAATAAACCCATTGGAATGGGAGATATACAAAAAACATTAGTGATTGTGACAAACCAAATGTCATGAAACATGATTAAAAATGTAACCATTGTTGACATCATGATTACAAAAAACAAGAGAATGATAGAGAGTTATGAATATTATGTCAATGAAGATGATGAAATAATGGATATTCAATAATATATATGTCCAAATTTAGGTATAATTATAAATTAAGTTTCATCAAGGGGAGTGGGAGATTATTTAATTGTGGTAAGGTAGGCCATATAGAATCAAATTATAGAGGGAAAATAAATAGTTAATAAGAGGAAAGAAGATAAAACTCATCCTAGGTAACCACTAATAATTCAATGTCTTATGTGTGAAGATATTTGGCATTATCCAAGCCAAAACCTTAATCTATGGATTATAGAGGAAGTTTGGAATATAAAACCTCTTATACCTAGGGAGAAAAGATAAACCTGTGAAATTACAATTAATGAAGTGGTTATTGGTAATTAGGTGTTCACATACCCTCCCCGATGAATTAGTGTACTTATTCTAGTTCTATAAACTCTATTATATCAAGGGTGTTCTATAAGAACATAAAGTAACTCCCAGTAATGAACTATATTTTTAGTAAAAAAATTAGTGGTATAATTATTATGTTTTTTTAAATATACTTTGTGAAATTAAAAATATTATTATCTTAAAATTGACTTGATTTTTCAAATATAATGACTATATTCAGTTTGACTATATATTAATTTCTAGAATATGAAAAAACATTCCAAATCAAATATTACCATCTATTAGTTCAAGTCCAGCTATTAATTCTCTAAGAAAAAAATTGAATCCTACACATTGGCATTAATACTTAGTTATGAGATATATTTCCTTGAAATGGTTAGAGAAAATAATCATTTTATAGTCTTAACAATGATATTTGGAATCATATCTCATTATAGGTCATATCTTTAGGTATGTCAATCTTTTCATCAATATAATATATTCTTACAAGTAAATGATAATTAAATTTCAATGAAAAAATTTATTTAAGGGGGTAGAATGTAACAACCTGAGATTTCACTATATCTTTTCCTTTAATATGTGGTATATTAAATATCATGTTTCACAGACAATAATAAATTAAAATAATTTATATGTTTAAAATATTAAAGATGAATATTAAAACTTAGTTGTTAAATTTGATAATATAAATCTAAGTAACCATATCCTAAAATCAATAGATTTGGAAGAAATGGAATTTTGAAGAGGAATTATACCCTAAAAAATACCATTTGCCTAAGATAGTAATGAAGGTATCTTAACTAGGTTTCTTCCTAGACCAATCCCAAGTTGAACTCAAGTAATAATGACATTAGTGATATCACTTGCAAGAAAATATTAATCTTGTAAAAATCACTATAAAATTTATGCTAGTGGGATCACCACCCATGACTTCCATTACTGGTTATCTTACCCTTAGATATTATGTGCAGTTTATAATTTATTTGGTGATTATAAGTTAGTACACTATCAATATGTAGTTTTTATCTATAGAATCAATTAGGCATATCAATATAAAAGTAGTTTAAAGATTAAAAATTTTGTTTTTCTTTCCTTTAATAAAATAAATATATATAAATTATAGATTTTAATATAGATAAAAATAAATTATCAACCATTTTATATATATATATTCCTTTACTATTAACAATAATAATGAATGGTTTTCATTACAAAAAAGAGTTATTAATCAATATGAATAATTTTCCATTATATATTGGTATTTTATTTAAATATTTAATTATAAAATGGTTCAAATTTAGTGTTAAAATTTTAAAATCATTTTTGGATATATCATGGTCATATTAACTTAAGAATATTTTTTGGAATGTTTTTCTAAAATAATTAATTTTTTGTGAGCGGTGAAAAATACCATTTTTGGAAAATATCATGGCTTTTGTAACATCACTTGGATATAAGCATAAACTATAATTTAGGAAAACTTTTTATTGACCAAATATATGTATTTTAAGAAAAATTATGTATTTCAAAATATAATTTTTGAATTTAAAACCTATAATTTATAATATAAATCAAAAGAAAAATTTTCTAAAAAATTGTTTTAAATACATTATACATTAGTGTTTTAAAATTTGTTTTTACAAATTGAGTCAAAAAATGGATTTTAAATTTAAAATAAGTGGGTCCAAATTATAAAATATATTCCACTTTATTTTAGTCATAAAAATTAAGTTTCCTTTGGTAAATATTTGATACCCTATTAAAATGATTATTTTTAAATAAATAATACTTCTTCAAATATTGTGTATTTTTTAAATTAAAGGAATAAATTATAAATTTAGGCTATAATATGATTTTTAAAAATATTTAAAAAAAATTATAACTAATTTAAAGGGAAATAATTTTTAAATAATACTAATAACACTTAATAATTAAAATAATATTTTTCTAAAAAATCGGTTTTTTTGACACAATATATGTTTTGATTTCAAAGTTAATTTTATACTATTTATAAAATTAATAAACATAAATGGAACCTAAATTCAAATTAATCATTAAAAAATTTGGTAATAAGGGTCTACTTATATTTTTAGTAATGAAATAATATACGTAATTAATATTTAATTAAGAGTAATAATTGTTTAAATGACTATTCTATGGCTGAAAAAATATTCCTAAATTAACATGAATATTAGAACTTCTTGACAAAAGGTTTTAGGTTTGAAAGTCTTAAATTCATATATTGACAACCTAACATCACCTAACTCACATAAATTTCAATATTTTCCATTCTTACCCCTTACTTACCATTCTTTTAAATGGAAAGTCCCTCTTCCACACTTATAAAAGGGGGATCATTTACATGCTTTCAATACTCCACTAATCATTAAAAATTTAATTTAAAACCTACCATAATATACTACCATTTTATTAATTTAAACACCTTAGTTCCTCAGTTAATTAAAAAATAGCATAATACCCCCAAATCTAAGGCCTTCATCAAAAGAATGTTCAAGGTCTCAATATAGGTATCACAACTTTCTTAATGTTTCTTTATTATTGTTTACATTATAAAAACCCATAACCATAGTATAATAAAAAACTCATCACCATTAGTGTGTTGAAATTTTATTATAATAATTATGAAATTATTATCTTTTGACTTCCATCTACTAGGAAAATCAAGAATCATTGTTAATGAGTGTGCATGGATTACCGACTCCACAAAGAGTCACTTTTAGTTTTTCATCACCACCTATCATAGATGGTATTAATTATGGTATTGTCGAATAAATATTATTTATATAATTCAATTATTATTTTAAAATAATCACTTACTATCAACCTTAACCCCTCTTATTCTTTGAGTAATGAAAACACTAATTGTGAGCTGTGTTGACTAATGCCTCTATGAAGAATTGTTTTTTTTTCATTTTTCTTATAGTTATTCATTATTTATCAAAACATATTAAAATATGGTTAAACATTATAAAAATATAAAAAATATCAATATAGTTCTATTATAATTTTATTATGTAAAAATTAATCACCTCCTTAATCATACTCACTAATCGAGTTAAAGTGTGTCCAATATTGGGTTAGTTTTACCACCTACTTGAATAAAGATATGAAATTATATCAAGAATAATTATGAAAACTAACTTTATTATATAATGTGATATAAATATATAAATAATGATTTTGTTCTATAAATGAAACATCAATATTTAAATCATTAATTATGAAAAAACACTTACTATGTTGAAAATCACCGAAAATTGTTTGTTATCAATTTCATCTTAGAGGATAAAAACAAGTACTCATGAAAAGAAATGTAAACTTTTTAAGTAATTATAATTCATAAATTATAGTTAAATTAATGAAATTTAAAGATGAACTTTTGAATAAGAATTAACACTAACATTACTCTTACAAAACTATTATAAACAGTAAAAACTATAAACACCCAATGTGGGAAAATAAGAAAAAACTAAATAATATACATTCAGATAATGATTATAAATGATAATTATAAAAAAATTGGTATTAATATAGTTATAAAATATTATATTAAGATATTTGTGTTTTTTACAGGTGGTTAGATTGTATTTGGCTAAGAGGGGAAACAAGGTATGGGTTTTCTTGTCTCAAATTTGGATCCCTTGAGTGGTATTTATAATATAAACCATGATACAATTTCTACAGTGTAAACCTTACCCTAATTTCATTTTGTATCATTATTTAATTATATTTCATGATATACAATGTTTTTTTTTCCATTTTCAACCTCCCTTGGGGTTTTGATTCAAAATATACAAAGGATGTTAGGGGTTTCTTTAACTCAATTTCTAATACATTGGGTCATATCCTTTCTTGCATGAATATACCTTTCAATAAATATTTGATCTGACTCTTCCCCATTTTGTTTAGTATTTCAATTTTCTCTCTAGGTAAATTAATTATCACTATAAATATCCAATTCTTTGATAACATGCTTTCCAAAATAAAATTATTTCATTGGTAAGAATAACTCTCATTATTACCAATTTATCGTTTCTTCTATGTCTATATTTTCCTTTCTTCCAATGATCTTATATCATTAGGGAAATATAACATGGTTTATTTTCTTTTATTCCCATATTTTTATTTACCCATTTTCAAAATTAAACATTAATAATATTTTTATGATTTGGTTAAAGGTAATTCAAAATATTAATGAAACTGGTTTTCCATCCCTTAAAAATAAGATTTTCTATCTTATACTCTAAATTTTTCAATAACCTATATATATTAAAAATGATATTTTAATAAGAAAATTTATAAAAAAATCAAAATAATTTCTTTCCCTCCTCTAAAAATTTTTTGAATGTAATTTTCACTTCATCTATTATATAAAAGTTTCACAAATAAAACTTTTTGCTATAGATACATTTCAAAACCATGGTTTTAGGGGTAAAAATTATGTTTATAAGCTATAGCCATGGTTTCAAATTTTTGTGGAATGTATTGGCATGTCTATTACTAAAATATATTTCCATGTTTCTTTGGGTTATTTCCATAGTTTTCCACCATGGTAACAGATCTATTTCTATAGTTTTCCAAATCAGGGCAATATATCCCATAGTGTTCCACTATGGAAATATGTATATATACATGGTTCTCCACGGTGGAAATAGATCTCTCTCCATGTTGGAAAATTGTAACTATATCCCAAGTAAACCATGTCTATAGCCTAAAAATAATATGACCCCTTCCAGTTTCAATGTTTTACCTCCTTTATCTCCACAAAACACCTAACCACAACACCACATAAAAATTCAGGTGTATGTATATTTATATATATATATATATATTATCAAAAACCATGCCTATAGCATGTAAATCACGGCTATATCCCTTCTTGATCTTTTTTTGCGGGATAATGTTTGTCCCACACAAGTGTGAGAGACCTATTTCCACAGTTTAGAGAAACTATGACTATGGAAAAAATAAAAAATTCTCTATATACACTGTTTATAAAAACCATATATATAACCCAATAAATAAAATTCTACTACCATAGTTTTACACAAACTGTGGCTGTAGACCTCAAAATAATACTCTATAGCTATGATTTTAAAGAAAATGTATATATAGCCCTTGGAAAAAGACTTTATAGCCATGGTTTTATACATATTGTGGATATATCCCTAGGAATAAGACTCTATAGCCATGGTTTTACACAAACCATGTCTATATCCCTAAAAACACTTTGTTGCTACGGTTTTATAGAACCATGGCAATAACTATCATAAAAACTATATAACCACAATTTTAATGAACTGTGGATATATAATGCAAAAATATACATTATAAGCATGGTTTTATATAAATTTTGGCCATATACTTAGTATAAAAACCAATATCAATGGTTTGGAAAACCATGGCTAGAGTTCCATGGCTATGACCTAGTTTTCTGGTAGTGTTTGAATGGTTTTTTAAAAATATTTCTATTTTAGCTTCTATTTTTCCTCTAAAGTATTTCTATTATGAATTAATGTTTGATCATCCTATTTATATTATTATGATACTATTCCTTTATAAAATTATATTTTTTATGATAAATTAAGTTTACATTTTTTGATGTTTTCAGAAATTTTAAGAAAACTAAAATTTTCCAATGTGTTCATTATGATATGTTTATGATTGATATTAAGTGGAATATATATATATATATGATTGGTGGGGTCTTATTTCACCCTATAATGCATTATTTTAATCTTATATCTCACGAGAAATTCATTCATGGACATACATATTTTTTTGACACAGGCATGGGTGTGATGGGATTTAAAAAATTTCAGGCATGGATATAATGAGTTTGTTCATATAGGCATGGCCATAATATTTTTTCTCATATATTTTTTTTAATACTTATGGTTGTGCAAAATTTTAAAGTTATTTATAAATTTATCTGACATTTCCATGTTTTTTAACAAATTATTTCAATTTTATATGATTCATTTTATTTTCATAAAATTCCACATTTTTATGTTCATAAATTATTTTTAAAGTATTCCACGCATTTATATCATGAACACATGTTTTATGATTTTGATATGTTTTTTTAGACATGTCATATCTTTTATGCTTCCTTAATGATCGTTTTATGATCTTATATCACTCCATCACGTTTTATGAATATCATACTTGGTTTTATGACCTTTTATTAAGATATCTATGCCTTAGTCTTATTATCCACCACATTTATGATCTAATACCATATGATATATCTTTTACCTTAATGAGAACTTGGGATTACCCCTTTATTATATTTCTATTACCCAGGTTATGATTATATTATATGAGATGTATAGAAAAGAGTCTATAAGAGCATAATTATAGTGATATTTTTTCATGCGTTATAAAATAAGATGTTAATGTACCTATTATCCAAGACACTAAACCTTTCAGTCATTATTTTATGCAATATTTTGTGAGATTTAATTTTTAAATTGTTATTTTATTATACTATTAATGCTAAGTCTAGTATGGGTCATTTTATGGAGTGATTCTAAAATATAAATACAAGAGAAAAAGAACCCCAAAGATTAATGTGTTTATAAAATAGACATATCCTATTTTAAAAGACCCAATGTTTTATGTCAAAAAAAAGTGGAAGAATGTGAAGAATAGTTAGAAGAACATCATACCCAAAGAGGATGGGAAAATATATGGGGATACTCACCTATGTTTAAAAGATGAAATTTACTACCATGTTAATGATAAGGAAGCTTCTTCTAAGGACAATAAAAGAGAAGGAAATAAAAACTCTAAATGAAAAGTAAAAACTCGTTTCATATAGGAATCAAATATATATGGTTATTTTTGGTAGTGTCATTTCTTTGGTCATAAATTGAGGTACTATGGGAATGAAATTTAATAATTGAAATCAATGAAGAAAAAATAGTAGTAGTAAAATTAGAATACAAAATGTTTCTAACAAACATGGTACACCCTATTAGACCAATAGATGGTGTGAATAATCAATTCACAAAACAAAAATGTTGGTCGGAGTGGATACTCAAGATGGGGGTGAATTGAGTTCCAATTAAAATTTATGTTAAAAATAATGTCTATTAAAATCCCCGAATTTATAAAAAAAGTTAAACTGTAATGAATTTGTAAAACTGTAAAGGTTCAATTAGGTTCTCAAAGATTGATTAGGTCTCAGATAATTTAATCAAAAGATTAAATTGGCTTTTGAAACTAATCTTCTGATTTACAATAGTTACAAACAATTTCTAGATTAACTATCAATGTAACTTTAAAATAGTTTTTATTTCAAAGTAATAGCAGCAGAATATAAAAGATATATATATTATACTTTAAACATAAGCTAAAAAGCACAACAGATATAACCAAGAGGTTTAGTCTGAAGCCGAGACTTAGTCCTCTCAAATTTATATATAAAAGTGATCCACACCATGGATTGGGGTTAAAAATAGTACAAGACTGTCCAGGCCACGCAGGGACCTCTACCACTGTTCTTCATGGGAAAATAAAGACAATAGCGCACATTTTGTCCAGGTCCTACTTGACCTCTACCACTATCCTTAGTGGGACACAAGAACGTGTATAAAGTTTGGAATGAGGATTTAGTATCCTCCAGTTCAGTGCAGGAGACAGTGTGTGTGTAAGATATACAGAGTACACACACTGCTCGAAAAATTAAATAAAAAATCACTTAGAGGGAGTATATGAATGTTTATAAAGCTCTAATGATTGGTAGTGCAGCTCTAGACTCGTTGGATTCTGCAAAAATGCTTCTGAGTCCTTCTCTGGTTTTTCTATTGAAAAACTAAGTGTCGTGGTTCAGCTTGGTGTCTTTCACATGAGAATAAATTCTCTTGATTCTTCGTGTGTTCTTTAGTTGTGTTGGATTTCACACAAGGGAGTTCTTTGAAGATATTGCAATGTGTTCTTCCGTGCTCAGGATTTCTCTTATATTCAGTACAGATCACTTCACGTGTATTGTCTGTAGCTTTGCATATATTCTGGTATGTTTATTTCTGTGTCACCCTCTATTTTAGCTCAATCCTCCTTATATTCCTTGAGCTCTAGTAATAGGAATGATTTCCTTTCCATAGGTACGAGGTACGGTTTCTTGACAAGCAACAACTATCATTAAATAACATTAATTGCATTAAAAACATCAAATATCATCGTTAGCTTTATTAAAATAATATTGACAAAAAGGATAAGAAATGGTGTCACAATAGTTGTGCAAACGGTGTCTCTTTCATAGTGTGTTCTTCATGGTATGTCCTTCATGGTATGTAGCTCACGGTGTGTCCTTCACGGTGTCTGAGTCACAGTGTGTGAGTCACTATGTCTGAATCATGGTGTGTCCTTTACAGTGTCTCATTGGTCACGGGGTCTGAGACATAGAATCCACAGTGTCAGGCTTACTGTTTCTGTCTTACACTTCACAGTGTTTGTGTCTTACACACAGTTTGTCTTACTGTGTCAAACATCATGGTGTCTTGATACTTAGAAAAATAACTCTATTCAAACTTAAACAGCAATATGCATAATGTTAATTAAGATTAACCAATATAATGTAATAAAACTTTAAACACAAATACAGAGTTTTGATAAGATAAGTAAGATTTGTGATCATGTATAAGATTTGTAAATAATGATGAGAATAATTAATAATAATAAGATTTGTGATCATTAAAACATGATTAATACATGAGGAGTCCAACAATATCCCCCTTTTTGGTGATCACAAATCATGTATAGTTAAAATATAAATGAAATGCAACGTTAGAGAAAATAACATATATAATAATAACTGATAAAAGACTAAGAGATAACTCTTCTGACTGTTTCTCCCCCTTTTGGGATTATCAAAAAGTAGAGAGAATGGAGTGAAACGCTGCATTTGTCATTAAGAACGTTCGGAATAAAACATATAGGAGAAGTACAAACAGTAAACACCAAAATACATCCCATCAAAAATTAAGAAACATTGGTTGGCATCACGGATTGGATTTCTCTTTTCCTTTATCAACAGGATATGGAGCTAATGTAGAAGAAGGCATGGAGGTAGTAGACAAAGATGGTAAAGGTGGACCTTCAAATATGGAGGGATCCAAATTAGGCATTGTAGAAGATATAGTCTGTGGTTGGTCAAGAATTACTAGTCTGATCTGAGAAAGGCCTTGGCTGACTAACATAGTAGTTGAGGCAAGGGCAAGTAGACCTAGTCGAAGAGGGGCAACACCTGGTGCAACTATAATTGTACTCTACACATGAATATATGGATTCAAAATATTGATGAAAATAGTAATGATTTCTTCACCATATTGCATAGCCTTTTCAAAATCATCCTTATTCTCCATGAATTTGTCCAACAATATGGTGAACTCTCTAAGTTTCTGAACTTGAGCTTTAAAATCTTGAGTCACTGGAGGGATATTCAAATTCTCCACAAGATAATTAAAGTGATTGGTCATGTCACTTTTAGAGAAAATCCAGGTGAGATAAAATTCTATCTTCTTGGTGATCTCCTATTGAGCATCATTCACAATCTTAGAATGAATGCGAACCAAGTCAAGTGCTCTATCACTGTTCTTCACAACTTCAGATAAAGAAGACAAATCTAAACCACTAAGGGAATTCTAAATTTCTTCCTTGATTAGCGATCTGAGCATAGAATCATCGAAAGAAGGAACATAATATTGACTAGATGGAGGAGAAGACTTTACAGCTACAGTTAGAGCTTTGAGCTATTCCAAAACCTTTTGAAGGCATCCAGTGTACTCATCTGTGAGATTATTCATATTTTCTACAAGCTCTCTCATGCATTGTAGAATCTTTGTGTGCCTTTCTCAAATCTTCTCATCAAAAGACAACAGGTTGGGATGCATCTGAGATAAAATCTCTCTAGAAATGTTGGAAACATTTGGTTTCGGAGAAGTATCAGCAAGTGTAGGAGCAGTAACAACAAGAGCAGGCTCTGATCTTGAAGGCAATTCTTTTGCATGTCGTCTACCATACTTTTCAATGTTGCAACATCCGCACTAAGCAGTTTGTTTTCAACCCTGACTTCTTGAATTTCACGGATCATCCTTGGTTGAAGATTCAGAATGATATTTTCCAAAAGAATCGAGGAATCTCCCTGACTTAGTTGAGTCACAGGATGATGTTGAGAGGATATAATCTTCTCAACTCTTGATAAGATAGTCTCTCCAAAGACTTTCAAATCATCTTTGGTTACCAAAGACTGTTGCTCGGGAAAGAGTGCAGGTGAAGGTAGTGGTACAGGTTCTGGTGAAGATTCTGGTTGAGGATCAGGTTCAAATGCAGGTTCAGGGTGAGTGACTGATTTCAATTGAAACAAGGTGGAGAGATCCATTCCAGTTGCAGTCACTTACTGTGATTCACTCACATCATAAAAGCTGGGGAATTCATACCGAGTGTACATAGAGTATGACTCAGTGTAAGGTGGTGCATCACCAGGTTCAGATTCAGATTCATCAGACTCAGCGGCACTAGGTTCAAGGTTTTGAGGTTCCTCCCCCTCAACAGGTGCTTCCATTTGAGGAACTATAGGCTCAGCAGCATGGTCAAGATCCATAGGATCAACTCTATTCTCCTCAACCATTTCTTGCCTTGACAACTAAATGGAAACTTCCATCCTCTCTTTAGCAGAGGGTATGTACTCAGGAACCAACTGTTCCATAAGCTATGCTTCTAGTCTTTCTTCTTGCATAGAGGTGAGATCATCTAGATTTTCTTCTTGCATTGCAGGGAGGTTTTCTGCACCACCAGACTCTTCTATGGATTGCTGCTCTAAAATATGGATAATAAAATCTCTTGCAGCCTCAGTTTGGGTTTCTGGATCAACATCATTTCTAGAAGCAGGAGCTTCTTCCTCTCCAAGAACAGTAGGAGATTCTTCTTCTCAAAAAACAACAGAAACTTCCTCTCTAAGAGGTATTTCCGCAGGAACATTAGTAGGGACAGTAGTCATTTCTTTCTCAATAGGAGCTTCTTATTCATGAGGTATTTCAGCCTCTTCTCTAGGTGGTACTTCATCTGTCACTTCTTCTTCTTCTACCTCTTCTAGATACTCAGTCACTTCATCTGGTTCCAAACCAAGATCAATAATATTATTTGGAATTCTTGGATAATCAACAGGATTATACTTCTCATAAACCTTTTCATTATCTTTAACCCACTACTTCTTCCAGGGGTTCTAATTAATTTTCATACTTCTAATAGTAGGCTCGGACAAACAAAAATCAAAATCCACAAGCTTTTCTTCATTTGGCCCAACAACTCCATTGGAAACTAGCATAGTTGATATTATCCTTGAGTAAAACAAGGAGGTGTATTTGGAAGTGACCTTAATCAGTTCACACATGTGGTGAATGATATATTTGTAAAGATTGGTCTTATGTCCATTCTTCATTAGATGAATCAGGAACACATCCTGATACTTCAACATAACAAAATCACCCTCCCTTGGGATAATCAAATTCTGAACAAATTTAAATAGGAGCCTTGTCTCCCCATCCAGCTCTGCAGTTATGGCCCTTCTCTTGGTGCCATTTCCAGTTAAGATTTCCAAGGAATTTTCCAGATCAAATATGTCGGTTGTTGGAGGAGGATCTCTTTGGTAGTCATCACAGATCCCTTCATGAAGAATCCTCATGCATGTAGCTCATAGCCTCCAAGAGAATGTGCATTTTTATCCATTGATCCAGCTTGTTACCATAAAATGTTCTCCATCATTAAAGGAAAAAATTACATACTAATAGAATTGTGGAACCAACCTCGGGTAGATAGGTCTATCTTGTCTAGAGAACCATTCGATCCATCCTTGTTCTCTTAATATTTTTAGAACCAAATACTTTCTAGATAACAACCACTCAGGGAAAATATATTTCTCGAGAACTACAGTACAGCTTACTAGGTTAGGATTTAGGGGACCATAGGGAGCTATCTTCACTGCTCTTTCCCGTTTCTTCATGCGGCGCTTCTCAGATGAGGGTGAAGATGGATGCTTCATCCTGGGAATCCACTGAAGATTCGAGCAAGAGAGAAGGAGATAAGTTTTTCACGGTAAAGAGGGTTCGAGAGAGTGAGCAGGAGAGAGCTCGGGTAAGGAATTGAGTGAAACCCCTTATGTTTTATCATTTTGGAATGTCAAACTTCATAAAAACAAAAATGTGGGAAATCAAATAGTGGTGAAATAAAAATTACCGTGATATGGGTTAAAGTAAAAGTATAAATAATATTCACAGTGAGACCATGAGTAGGCATTACGGTGCGATGAAAAGCAGTCGTCATGGTGAGACAGTTGGTGGTCGTCATGGTGAGACAGTGACTATTCTGTGCAGTCACAGTGAGACAGTGAGTGAACTAATCCATCACAGTGAGAAAGTTAGGTGACAGACCATGAATACAAGGAGTTAACTGTGAGACCGTAATCATGAAACAGTAACTGGGAAACCATGAATCATGAAACCGTAAAGTAAAATATAGTAAAATATTAAACAGTAAGATCAGTAAGAGATATATTTATGATTGATCATACCAAGATCATGTATGATGTAATCTAATCTATCATAATTTAATGGTTTAGTGAATATATAAACAAGTTTATATTCAGTACCAATGAATTCTAAAGTGATATCACCCTTTTGATAATGATCCCTCGAAAAGTGATGTCTTACATCAATATGTTTTTTCATAGAATGTGAAACATGATTCTTTGAAATGTTAATAGAACTTGTGTTGTCACAATTTATTGGTACATGTCTGAATTGATATCCATAGTCTAGTAATGTGTGTTTCATCCACAAAATTTGTGCACATCAACTTCCAGCAGCTATGTAGTCATCTTTTGCAGTAGATAATGCAATATAATTTTATTTCTTATTACACCATGATACAAGTGACTTGCCTAAAAGGTGACATGTTCCAGAGGTGCTTTTTCTATCTAACTTACATCCAGCAAAATCAGCATCAGAATAACTAACTAATTCAAATTATTGTCCTTTTGGATAGAATAGTCCTAGTTTGGGAGTATGCTTGAGGTATTTGAAAATTCTTTTTACAAAATTTAAATGTGATTATTTATGATTTTCTTGAAAACGAGCACACATACACACACTAAACATAATATCCAGACAACTATAAGTCAAGTAGAGTAGACTTACAATAATTCCTCTATAAGTGGTTTGATCAACAGATTTATCATCTTCATCAAGATCCAACTTACAGGTGGTACTCATGGGAGTGTCTCTACTTTTTCTGCTATCCAATCCAAAATGTTTTAAAAGATCCCTAGTATACTTACATTGAGTCAAAATAATTCCATCATTGTTTTGAAAGATTTGAAATCCAAGAATGAATTTTAGTTCACCCATTAAACTCATTTCAAATTCGTTTTTCATCATTTTAGAAAAATCAGAACACAAATAAGTTTTTGAATATCCAAAAATAATATCATCTACATATATTTTAACAACTAAAACATCTTTAGAAATTCGTTTTATAAAAAGGGTAGGATCATCTATACCTTTTGTAAAACCTTTAGAAATAAGAAAAGTACTTAATCTGTCATACCATGCTCTTGGATCTTGTTTTAAACCATATAAAGCTTTTGATAATTTGAAAATATGATTTGGAAAATGAGGGTTTGTAAATCCAGGTGGTTGTTCAACAAAAACATCCTCATCTATATACCCATTTAAGAATGCACTCTTAACATCCATTTGATATAGTTTGAAATTTAGATGTGCAGCATAAACAAGTAAGATGCTAATGGATTCTAGTCTAGCTACTGGAGCAAAAGTCTCCTCATGGTCAATTCCTTCCTCCTGAATATAACCTTGTGTAGCTAATCTAGACTTGTTTCTAACTATGTTTCCAGATTCATCTACTTTATTTCTAAACACCCATTTTGTGCCTATGGTGAAAGTGTCCTTAGGTCTTTCAACAAGTTTCCAAACTTTATTTCTTTCAAAATTATTGAGTTATTCTTGCATAGAAATTACCCAAAATTCATCATTAATAGCATCATCAATGTCTTTAGGTTCAAGTTGTGACAAGAAGGATTGGTGTTCAACCTGATTTCTAAGAGAATCTCTAGTCTGTATCCCTCTATCCAGATTTCCTACAACAATATCTAAAGGATGATTCTTTAGAATCCTAGTTGATCTAGTAAAGGTAGGGATAGAAATTCCAGGTTCTTCTCTAGGTTCGGGTTCATTAGGAGTACATTCTGAAATATTTCCAAAACTGGTTGTCTTTACAGCAAGTTCATTGATTTTATCATTAATGTTCAGAACAGATAAATATTCTTCAAGATTTTCAAGAGATGACTTAGGTTCATAGGGATCAGTTTTATCAAATTTGATGTGAACAGATTCTTCCACACACTTGGTTCTCTTATTGAAAACTCTATAGGATTTTCTAGTTATAGAATATCCTAAAAAGATTCCTTAATCACTCTAAGAAGCAAACTTATCCAGATTATCCTTAGTATTGAGAATAAAGACTTTACAAAAAAAGACTCTAAAGTAATTAACTTTAGTTTTCCTATTCTTCCACAAATCATAAGGGGTATTTTTGAGAACAGGTCTGACTAAGACTCTATTGATGATATAACAAGCTGTATTTACAACTTCAGCCCAAAATTAAATAGGCAGGTCATACTCATTAAGCATAGTTCTTGCAATTTCATGAAGGGTTATATTTCTTCTTTCTACTGCACCATTCTGCTGAGGTGTCCTAGGGGTAGAGAAATTGTGAGTATATCCATTTTGTGAGAAAAAGGAGTCAAACTCATGATTCTCAAACTCACGGCCATGATCACTTCTCAGGTTCTTCATCTTAAGTCCACTAAGGTTCTCTACAGACTTGGAGTATTTAACAAAATAATAAAGAACTTCACTTTTGTGAGCTAAAAAGTATACCCAAGTATATCTAGAAAAGTCATCTACTAAGACATAGACATAGTGCTTCCCATTTAAGCTAGAAACTCTAGAAGGTCCAAATATGTCCATGTGAACCAACTCTAGGGGTTGAGAAGTTGACATTTCTTTCTTTGGTTTGAACGAGATTTTGTGTTGTTTTCCCTTTTGACAGGGATTACAAAATTTTTTATTTAGAAACTCAAGTTTGGGTAAGTCTCTAACTAAGTTCATTTTTTTAAGGGAATTTATATTACAGTGTCCTAATCCTCTATATCAAATCCAAGATTCTTTATGAAAAGCATTTAAACAATTAATGTTTTTTTAGCTAAAGAATTAAAATCAACTGCATAAACATGTTTTTTTCAAATCAGAAAATATTAAAACATTCCTAGAAATAAAAACATTACAAGAATAATTTTCAAAATTAATATTAAAGCCATCATCACATAATTGAGATATACTTAAAAAGTTATATTTTAACCCATCAACAAATAAAACTTTAGAAATTAAAACTGAGTTGGTTTTAGCAATTTGGCCTAGGATGAAGATCTTTCCTTTCGAGTTATCACCAAAGGTGACATGGACTCCATCAACCTTGATTAGGCTCTTGAAGCTTGAGTAATCCCCAATCATATGCCTTAAAAATCCACTGTCCAAGTACCATATCTTCCTATGGGAACTCTTCAAGAAGGTTTTCGACAAAACAGTTTTAGATGGAATATGATTTTGGTACTCAGATTCTCTTGGGTCCAGACATATGACAACCCTGCTTTTTATTACAACTTAAACATGGTTTATTACATAAGACTTCACATGATACAAAAAATAAGATCGAGAGGTTTAGTGTATTTGGGGATTAGGATCATTACATAAAAACTTAAAACATGAAATACAACATCTTTATTGAAAACTTCCTTTACATGACCACTACATACCCTCGTACTTAGCATTGCATGGGATAACCTGAGGACATGCATAAGAAAAGGGTGAGCTATAAAGCCCAGTAAGGGAGTACACATGGAATAACATGAGGAGTACAATACATGTTAGGTAAAAGGCATATCAATAGATCATAAGAGAAACATTAACATAAAGGCATGATAATGCATGAAAATCATAACATGGAAATGTGGCAACAACACTTAACATGGAATTAGCATGAGCCAAGGCTCATTGCACATGGAGCATGAGTAAATCCTCATTGAACATAGAGAACGAGTAAACCCTCATTGCACTTGAATTAGAATGATTCAACACTCATTTCACATGACGTATCATGATACTATACTTTACCCAATGCATTGGAGCTCGATAAGGGTGCACCCTTCTTAAACATTTCATTTCATGCATAAGTGTGCCACATGGATCATAAAACATGGATTCATAAGACATAATCATTTATTCCACGATAAAGGAATATGGAATTCATACATGAAACTTTATAATCAATAATTAAATGTGCATTAAGCTGAATACCCTTGATGGAGAAATGGGCATGGTATTCACTACACAATGACATTGGCTTAGAAAGTTGGTGTGATTTCGACAGCGTAACGGCGTGACATAAGAAATCATAAAAAATGGTTGATGAGATAGAAAGGGGTTACTCATAATATTTACATGTAATGGATAGTAAGGAGGTCATATAGATAAATGTCCCAACAATTGTAATGGAATTTAGATTCATGATACAAAAGTATTGCTTGAATGTAAAAGAGAAGAGAGAAGTTCCTTTCGGAATTTCGGCATAGTAACGGGTGTACATGGGAGGAATTTAATGAGAGATAAAGGGGTCTCCCATCATTCCTACATAAATAGGGCAGTATGAGGGAGGTGAAAAACCATACTCCAGCATTCATAATTGAAATTAAAAGGGCAAAATAACTTAAAGAAAATTGGACAAAAATGAGAAAGGAAGAAAAAAACTCTTACTTGGAAGTGTGCTTCCAAAGGCTAGAGAGAGGCTTGTGAGAGGATTCTCGGGAGCTTGGGGCACCTTGTGAGGATTCTAGAGAGAGTAGAGAAGATGTTGGATGAACTCAAAAGGCTTTGAGGGAGGAGGAAGTGGGATCTCGGGTGGGTTTATATAGGAAAGGTGAGGGAATTCTTTATTATTTAGGTTTGGGTCCCCTTACATTAAATTAATCCAAAACACAAACAATCCCATGGTTTTTGCCCATGGTTTTTGGAAAAGGGAAGAGGAAAACAATATTTTATAAGTCCAAAGTCCGAACTTCTTAAAACAGTAGGGTTTCTTATATGGATGTGATTCATACTCCCATGGAAATTAATTTAAAAATAGAAGGTGTTTAATAAGTCTTGAGGGGTCCATTAATGCTTTGAAAAGTAAGAAAAACAAACCCAAAATCACATTATTTTAATGGTAAAACATATATTGGCCGAACATAAAGATTATAGTATTTTATTACATCAGTATTGAGTCATTATGATATCATAAAAGACATTATATATTTAAATGGTATTTAATTTTTACTAAAAAATTTTACTGTCTCAGAAAATTATGAAAAATACGCCGTTGGATAATTTCGATGTCCCAATTCTAAAAATAAAATTTATTTTATCTAAATAATTTTCTAAATATTTTAATTTTCACTTTTAAAATAAAAACCGACATTTATCGAAAATTCATGGGTTTTGACAAAAATGGCTTTCAAACCTTAATAACAATTGTAATTGCATTCATACAATTATATGATAATTTATATATAATAAAATTAATCTAATAATAATAATAATAATATTTTATTAAAATATTTTTTAATTCAAAATTCCCTTAATTTAATAAAATAGATTTCTTAATTAAATAATAACTAAAAACACCATTTTTACTTTAAAAACTATTTACAATGTATCAATAATGACAAGAAATTATATTCATTATTGTATAAAAAATAATATACACAAACACAATACTATCGATTAGTTACATAACCTCTTAAAATATCCTCATAAGACCTAAGGGTAAGGTGTGAGATGGTGACAGACTCTTGGGGTGGCTCGGATAACATCGCCCGAGTGGTAATTTCTATCAACTTCCACTTCTCCCGTAGACGGTCTCGTTAGAGCTTGACATGGTGAAGCTCAGCTTGGTCTTGGTCAAGAGCGATGCCCAAGGACGCCACCTCTTTTCCGAGCTCCAAAAAATGGGCTTTTATGGGGAAATTCTACTGGATGAGGCCTTCGCTTCCTTTGTCTGAGTAAATTTGGATTTGTTAAAGCCCTATATTTATACTAATCATGTGATCACTGTTCAATGGCTATATTATAAACGGTCAAAATTCATAACATAAAACCGAAGAAGTTGACATTTTATATAAACATAAAGAGACATTTAATTAGATCAAGATGTATTTCCATTAATAAAACTTTGGGTCGTTACAATATTCCCCCCTTAAGAAATTTCTCCCTCGAAAGTTTTCCTTTTCCCACACTAAAACAGATGTGGGTAACTCTGATTCATCATTTCCTCTGATTTCCAAGTCGCTTCTTCAAATTTGTGGTTTCTCCAGAACACCTTGACGAGGTGCATTGTCTTATTTCGTAGAAATTTTTCTCTACGATCTAAGAACTTCACTGGTTTCTCCTCATAAGAAATATCATCTTCCAATAGTACCACCTCAGAATAGAGTACATGTGAAGGGACCGATATGTACTTCCTTAAGAGGGATACATGAAAGACATTATGTATTTTCGCCATAGTAGGTGGAAGTGCTAGTCGATAGGCCATAGCGCTGACATGATCAAGAATCTCGAAGGGGCTGATGTACCTTGGATTTAACTTCCCTTTCTTTCCAAACCTCATGACCTTATTCCACTGAGATATGCGTAGAAAAACCATGTTTCAAACTTTAAACTCAAGGTCTCGTCAACGATTATCTGTATAACTCTTCTATTGACTCTGGGCTGCCTTGATATGATGTTGAATGGTTTTCACCTTCTCCACCATTTCCTCGACCACTTCTGGTCCAAGTAGCTTATGTTCACCGACCTCATCCCAACATTCTAGTGTTATGCACCTTTTCCCATACAGGGCTTCATATGGTTCCATTTGGATGCTCGAGTGGAAACTGTTTTTATAAGAGAACTCAACCAGAGGAAGATTTTTATTCCATCCTCCTTTAAAGTCCATTGAGAATGCTCTCAACATGTCCCCAAGTGTTTTGAAATATGTGCATCATCCAGAAGTTCCTTCTTTAGCTCTAGACTCTATGGAACACATAGTCTTTTCACAAATTGCACAATTCCTTCTTCATTAAAATTAAACTCCAAGGATTTCCCTTTTCTGATAGTTTCCACTTTTTCCTGAATTCCCACATCATCCTTTTGAGCATTCTTTAACCTTTCCAAAAGAGATGGTTGAGCAATCATTTGTGAAAGGATTGATGATGTTCCCTTCTTTATGATTCTCATGTCCATCTTCATCATGTCTAAGAAGATTGGATCCTTCTCAATTCTCATCATTGATAGAATCGCTGGGTCCTTTCTACTTAGGGCATCTACCACCTTTTTCGCTTTCTTAGGGTGGTAATGTATTGAACAGTCATAATCTTTGATGAGATCTATCCATCTTTTCTTGCGCATATTAATCTCTTTCTGTGTGAATATATATTTAATAATCTTGTGGTCAGTAAATATCTCATATTTCTCCCCATAGAGATAATGACGCCATATTTTCAAGGCAAAGATCACCGATACCAAATCCAGATCATGCGTTGGATAGTTTTTCTCATGGATTTTCATCTACCTTGAGGCATAGGATATCACTTTATTATTCTGCATCAGCACACAGCCTAATCCCTTCTTCGAAGCATCACTGAATACCACAAAAATTTCCCCACTTGTGGGTAAAGTGAGAACAGGAGCAGTGATAAGCCTCCTTTTTCAAAATCATTGATGCTTTCTTCGCATTCATCACTCCAAGTAAACTTTAATCCCTTTCGAGTTATCTTGGTAAGAGGGTTGGACAATCGTGAGAAATTTCTCACAAATCGTCGATAATATCCAGCTAACCCCAAGAAGCTACGGATATCTGTTACCGATGCTGGACTCAGCCATCCCTCAATTGCATCTATTTTTGGAGGGATCCACATATATCTCATTGCTTGTGATGATATGGCCCAAGAATGAGACTTCCTTCAACTAGAACTCACACATGATGTACTTTGCATAGAGATTCTCCTTGCGCAAAGTCTCTAGTACAGTTCTTAAATGCTCCTCGTGATCCTCCTTGGTTTTGGAGTATATTAGAATATCATCTATAAAGACTACCACAAATTTGTCTAGGTAATCTCTAAAGACTCTATTAATTAAGTCCATTAAGATTTCTGGAGCATTAGTGAGTACGAAAGGCATTATTATGAATTCATAGTGCCTGTATCTTGTGCGAAAAATAGTCTTGGGGATATCTTCCTTCTTCACCATTACTCCCGAACAAAATTCCACCTTGTAGAAGTATTGTGCTCCATGCAGCTAATAGAACAAGTCATCAATTCTTGGTAGAGGATACTTGTTCTTTATCGTGATTTTGTTAAGTTCACGATAATCGTTGCAAAGCCATATTGACCCATCCTTCTTGACGAAGAGGACTGGTGCACCCCATGGTGAAGCACTTGGGCGTATAAACCCTTTACCTAGATTCTCCTATAGTTGTTTCATTAGCTCTTCAATCTCTACAACAGCCATTCTATATGGAGTCTTGGATATTGGTAAAGCCCCGGGTATATGTCCAATTGAGAATTCAACATCTCTTCTAGGAGGAAGACCAGGAAGTTCCTCGGGAAACACTTCAGCAAATTCCCTCACAATAGGCATTTCATCAAGGATGGTTTCTTCCTTGGACTCAATCATCTAAGCCAGATACGCGTGCTCATAAGGCAGTAATATCCATGATTGAGATGATGGAGCTAATAGAGATTCAACTTCCTCCTTACACATGTAATGAATCGGCGGTCAATTCTCCATATGGAGTGTTATTTCCCTCTACCGACAATTTATGTTAGCTCTATATAAGGAAAGACAATCCATGCCAAGAATTGAATCAAATTCCACCTGAGGTAGTATGACGAGGTTCCTCGGGAAATTCAATCCACAGATTATAATAGGGGAGGACTTATATTCATGGGATGCAATGATTGCCCCATTTTTCGTACTCACTGACATCTTCACTTCCATGATTTGTGGTGGTGTTGGGATTGTTCAACTAAACTTTCAAGATATAAAAGAATGCGTAGAACCTGAATCAAAAAGTTTGTTTTCTATTCTTGAATGAATAACTAGCATACCTGTCACCACTTCGTTGTCGGGGTTCACTTCGGCAGAAGTGATGGCAGAAGCTCTTCCTTGCTGCCTTGGAGGTTGTTGCTTGCCTCCGAAAACCATTGTATTAGGGCAGTGATTTGGAAAATGACCCAGTTCTTTGAATTTGTAGCATTGAAAAATGCGTTGAGGTTCGAATGGAGCGTTCCTCTCCTCTGTCGCAGCCGCGAGTCTTTCTTGCCGACAGTTGACAGCTAGGTGCCCTTCTCTTCCACACCTGAAGCATTTCCTCATCCCCTTAAGGCAATTTCTAGGGTGCTTCTTTCCACACTTTTGTCAAGTGGGGTGCTGGATCTTCTTAGAACCGTTGGATTTATCCATCAGACCACCAGAACTGAAGTCCACCTTACGCTTCTTAACCCCATGATACCCCTGTGATTCTCTGATCTCCATTTCGACCTTGAGGGCACATCGGACAATTTCCTCATAGCTGTCGAAGTCACAGATTGCTAATGCTTTCTGTAGGCTAGGCTTCAACCCACCAAAGAATCGGTCATCTTTTCATTCTGGGGTAACAAAACAGCTGGAAGCGTATCGTGCAAGCTTTGTGATGTTTTCCTCGTACGCTCCAATAGATTATTCACCTTTTTTCTCGAGGGAAAGGAAGTCCCTTTCCATCTTAAGTCGGAGGGTGCATGGAAAATATTTATCAAAAAACATCTTCTGGAAATCCTTCCATTCCAATTCCTTGATCTCCTCCTCAAGCTTCATATTTTTGATCAACGTCCACCATTGATCAGCTTCACCCTCCATATAATAATCTGCAAGGATAACCTTCTCTTGTTCAGAACAATAAAGTATGGAGAATATCTTTTCAATGGAGTTGACCCATTGTTCAGCGATCGCGGGATTGGATGATCCACTAAAAGTAGGAGGCCTTTGTCTCATGAAGCTCTCGATAGTGACTTGTTCTTTCTTAGGGGGGGTTGAACGTTCCTCTTGACCCGTGTTTCTATTCAAAATTTGATTTAGTTGAGAGAGAAGTGTGACAAAGTTTGTGATTCCCGCTCCCATTGGATTGGTCATCTCATTAGTACAGTCATCACACTGATCTTCACAACGGTTGTTAGCCTGAGTCCTCCTATTACCGACCATTGGATGGAATAAAAGGAAAGTTAGGGGTAACACATAAAGGGTAATCCAAAGTCAAAAGTTGATGACTTATAAATAAACTTTTATTTCCTTAACTCATGAGTCTATAGGCTTCAATCTAGGCTATTCATGATCTACCTTCTAACATATATTCTTAGGGGCATTTTTTTTATTCCCTTAATAAGGGTTCATACTAAGCTTGTGAATTTATCAAAACATATCCCCTGGAGGTGTCGTAACCAAGAGTTCATAAAGGCCCGTTGTCGTGCACCATTTCCCATTCAAGTCAAGCTCAAAGCGAAATTTTCGGGTTTCACCCCTAGGATACATCTGTGCCAGAGCCGCCTCTACCTGCTCGTGTACAGACAGGGATGTATTTTCTTGATAACCCACTTAATCAAAACTCACCAAAACATAGGGATGTTTTTATTATACTTAGTCTTGTCTCTAAGGCTTTAATAGGGTTTTATAATCCTAATCCCAAAAATAAAAAAAAATTATCCTCTGATACCAACTATGAGAACCCTGCTTTTTATTACAACTTAAACATGATTTATTACATAAAACATCACTTGATACAACAAATAAGATCGAGAGGTTTAGTATCTTTGGGGATTAGGATCATTACATAAAAACATAAAACATGATATACAACATCTTTATTGAAAACTTCCTTTACGTTACCACTATATTCCCTTGTACTTAGCATTGCATGGGATAACCTGAGGACATGCATAAGAAAAGGGTGAGCTATAAAGCCCATTAAGGGAGTACACATGGAATAACATGAGGAGTAAAACACATGTTATGAAAGAGGAATATCAATAGATAATAAGAGAAACATGAACATAAAGGCATGATAAATCATGATAATCATAACATGGAAATGTGGCAACAACACTTAACATGGAATTAGCATGAGCCAAGGCTCATTGCACATGGAGCATGAGTAAATCCTCATTGCACATAAAGCATGAGTAAACCGTCATTGCACTTGAATTAGCATGATTTAACACTCATTTCACATGACTTATCATGATACTATACTTTACCCAATGCATTGGAGGGCTATAAGGGTCCACCCTTCTTAAACATTTCATTTCATGAAAAAGTGTGCCACATGGATCATAAAACATGGATTCATAAATCATAATCATTTATTCCACGATAAAGGAATTTGGAATTCATACATGAAACTTTATAATCAATAAGTAAATATTCATAAAGGTGAATACCCTTGATGGAGAAATGGGCATGGTATTCACTACACAATGGCATTGGCTTATAAATTTGGTGCGATTTCGGCAGCGTAACGACGTGACATAAGAATTCATAAAAAATTGTTGATGAGAGAGAAAGGGGTTCCTCATCATATTTACATGTACTTTACAGTAATTAGGTCATATATATACATGTACAAACAATTTTTATTGAATTTAGATTCATGATACAAAAGTATTTCTTGAATGTAAAAGAGGAGAGAGAAGTTCCTTTCTGAATTTCTGCATAGTAACGGGTTTACATGGGAGGCATTTAATGAGAGAGAAAGGGGTATCCCATCATTAAATCATAAAGAGTTTAGTATGAGGGAGGTTAATAACCATACCCCAACATTCATAATTGAAATTAAAAGGGAAAAACAACTTAAAGAAAATTGGACAAAAATGAGAAAGGAAGAAAAAAACCATCACTTGGAAGTGTGCTTCCAAAGGCTAGATAGATGCTTGTGAGAGGCTTCTCGGGAGCTTCGGGAACCTTGGGAGGATTCTAGAGGGAGTAGGTCAGAGGTTGGATGAACTCCAAAGGATTTTAGTGAGGAGGAAGTGGGAGCTTGGGTGGGTTTATATAGGAAAGGTGAGGGAATTCTTTATTTTTTAGGTTTGGGTCCCCTTACATTAAATTAATCCAAACGACAAATCATCCCATGGTTTTTGCCCATGGTTTTTGGAAAAGGGAATAGGAAAATAATATTTTATAATTCCAAAGTCTGAACTTCTTAAAATAATAGGGTTGCTTATGTAGAAGTGAGTCATACTCCCACGGGAATTAATTTAAAAAGACATGGTGTTTAATAAGTCTTGAGGGGTCCATTAATGCTTTGAAAAGTAATCCAAACAAACCCAAAATCACATTATTTTAATTGTAAAACATATATTGGCCGAACATAAAGATTATAGTATTTTATTACATCACTATTGGGTCATTATTATGACATAAAACACATTATATATTTAAATGGTATTTAATTTTTACTCAAAACTTTGACTGTCTCGGAAAATTATGAAAATTCACCGTTGGATAATTTTGGCATCCTGATTCCAAAAATAACATTTATTTTATCTAAATAATTTTTTAAATATGTTAATTTTCACTTTTAAAATAAAAACTTACATTTATCAAAAATTCACGGGTTTTGACAAAAATGGCTTTCAAACCTTAATAAAATTATAATTGCATTCATAAAATTATATGATAATTTATGTATAATAAAATTAATCAAATAATACTAATAATAATAATTTATTAAAATATTATTTAATTCAAAAATCCCTTAATTTAATAAAATATATTTCTTAATTAAATAATAACTAAAAACACCATTTTTTACTTTAAAAACTATTTACAATGTATCAATAATGACAAGAAATTATATTTATTATTATATAAAAAAATAATGTACACGAACATAGTACTATAGATTAGTTACATAACCCCTTAAATCAGCCACATAAGACCTAAGGGTAAGGTGTGCGATGGTGACGGACTCTTGGGGTGGCTCGGATAACATCGCTCGAGTGGTAATTTCTATCAACATCCACTTCTCCCGTAGACGATCCCGTTTGAGCTTGACATGGTGAAACTCATCTTGGGATTGGTCAAGAGCAAAGCCCAAGGACGCCACCTCTTTTCCGAGCTCCAAGAAATGGGCTTCGTATGGGGAAATTCCACTGGATGAGGCCATCGCTTCCTTTGTCTGAGTAAATTTGGATTTGTTAAAGAACTATATTTATACTAATCATGTGATCACTGTTCAACGTCTATATTAGCGACGGTCAAAATTCTTAACATAAAACTGAAGAAGTTGGCATTTTATATAAACATAAAGAGACATTTAATTAGATCAAGAGGGATTTCCATTAATGAAACTTTGGGTCGTTACAAGACAGGTTAGCAATCAATGATTTTGGTACCCAAATTTGTCTTTTGGGTTTCATATAATTTACAGAATCAAAAGATTTTGAAAGATAAACTCTATTTGATCTATAACTATTTGAATAAATAGTTAAATCATATTAATTTCCAGAACTGGAACAAGCATAATTTTTTCTAGATTTAGGAATAAATCTAGTTTTGGTAAACTTTCTCTGTCCAAGTTGGTATCCCAAACCAGTATTATACTTTGGTGAAACTTTTTTACCAAAAATTCCAGAAAGTGTATCTTTTCCCTTTGTGAATTTTTCTAAGTCCATCCTTTGTTTCTCATTATACATTTTTAATTCAGTATTTTTCGTTAACAGTTGAACATTATTTTCCTTTTCTATATCAAGGGAGGATTTAACAGTAGTAGTGAGAGCATGTTTTTTCTTTAATGACTTATATTTTTCTTTAATTTCATTGCATGTTTCTTCCAACATGTTACAATATTCAGATAATTCATCTTTATTCATGTCTTCAGAATCAGAATCAGATTTACCATTAACTCCAGAATAATTGGAATTTAAAACAGGAGTATACAAGGTTACCTCAGATGTGTTGGTCGTGAAACACATGTTGGTACGATTCTTTTCAGAATCAGAAACTTCAGATTCACTTGTGTTGTCTTCTGAAGCACTCCAGGTAGCTTTCATAGCTTTCTTATACTTACAGTCCTTGTAGTCATGTTTCTTATTGAACTTCAGTTTTGGACAATCATCTTTTATGTGGCCTTTTATTTTTCATTCATAGCAGACTACTTCATCACTTTTATCTATATTTTTCCAATCCTTTTTCTAGTGACCTTTGTCGTCATATTTACCTTTGTAGTTTGTTTTTCTAAAGAATTTCTTCTTCCTATAGAATTTCTTAAACCTCCTGGCTATCTGTGCCATTTCAGCATCACTGTCAGAGTCTGAATCGTCACTTGTAGAACTTTCAGTTTGTATTTGAACTTTGTCTTTTTCCTTGCTCTTTGAAGAAGTAGACTTAAATTCCATGGATCTTCTCTTGGGTTCATCATCTTCTTCCTTATTCTCCTAGATTTATTCCTCATACATCATAAGCTTACCAATTAGTTATTTAACAGGAAGATCTCCAATGTCACATGATTCTCTGATTGAAACAGAAGTGCCTCTCCATCTATCTGGAAAACATCCCAGTATCCTCTTGATTTGTTCCTTTGCTGGAACAGCCTTTCCAAGTGAACTCATTGCATTGACTATCTCATTGAACCTGAGATACATATCAGAAGTAGGTTCATATGAATTCATTTTAAAATTATCATATTTAATAGTATATGTATTTAATCTCATTTCTTTAACATTAGTTGTTCCCTCATGAGAAACACCTAAAGTATCTCATATTTCATAATCTATTTTATAGGAAGATATTCTATTGAATTCCTCAACTCCTAATGCACAATACAAATCATTCATAGCTTTACAGTTATTATTGTAAGCTACTTTAGTAGGTTCATCCCAAGTAGTTCTCTCAGTTTCTGGAATTTTATATTGATATTCTATAGAAGTACAGATATCAAAACCCATACTTTCTAAATGAATTTTCATTTTAAGTTTCCACTAGGAATAGTTTTTACCATTGAAGAAAGGTAGCATGTTAGTAGAAACACCCTCTAGTATATTATCCATAGATATATGTTAGAAAGAATATTTAAAGAGATAAAATTTAGAACTAACAAAAATTTAAGAAATTTAAAGATGAAACTAAAATCACAATAGTAAAAACAGAGTATTTTGAAAACATGGAACGACAAAAATTAATCCTCTGATACCAAATGTTGGTCAGAGTGGATAATCAAGAGGGGGTGAATTGTGTTCTAATTAAATTTTTTGTTAAAAATAATGTCTATTAAAATCCCCCAATTTACAAAACAAGTTAAACTGTAGTGAATTTTTAAAACTGTAAAGGTTCAATTAGGTTCTCAAAGATTGATTAAGTCTCAGTCAATTTAATCAGAAGATTAAATTGGATTTTGAAGCTAATCTACTGATTTACAATAGTTACAAACACTTGCTAGATTAACTATCACAGTAAATTTAAAATAGTTTGTATTTCAATGTAATAGCAGTAGAATATAAAAGATATATATATTATATTTTAAACATAAGCTAAAAAGAACAGTAGATATAACTAAGAGGTTCAGTATCAAGACGATACTTAGTCCTTTAAAATTTATATATAAAATTGATCCACACCCTGGATCGGGTTTAACAACAATACAAGACTGTTCAGGCCACGCAGGGACCTCTACCACTGTTCTTCATGGGAAAACAAAGACAATAGTGCATAGGTTGTCCAGGTCCAACTTGAACTATACCACTATCCTCAGTGGGACACAAGAAGGTGTAGAAAGTTTGGAATGAGGATTTAGTATCCTCCAGTTCAGTGCAGGATACAGTGTGTGTGTAAGATATACAGAGTACACACACTGCTCGAAAAAGTATATAAAGAAATCACTTAGAGAGAGTATATGAAATTTTAGAAAGCTCTAGTGATTGGCAGTGCAGCTCTGGACTCATTGGATTCAGCATAAATGCTTCTGAGTCCTTCTCTGGTTTTTCTGTTTAAAAACAGAGTGTCTTGGTACAACTTGGTGTCTTTCACATGTGAAGAAATTCTCTTGATTCTTCATGTGTTCTTCAGTTGTGTTGTATTGCACACAAGAGAGTTCTTTGAAGATATTTCAATGTGTTCTTCAGTGCTCAGGATTTCTCTTCTATTCAGTACAGAGCACTTCACGTGTATGTTTGTAGCTTCGTGTATATTCTGGTATGTGTATTTTTGGGTCACCCTCTATTTCAGCTCAATCCTCCTTATATTCCTCGAGCTCCAGAAATAGGAATGACTTCCTTTCCATAGGTATGAGGTACGGTTTCCTGACATGCAAAAACTATCATTAAATAAAATTAATTGCATTAAAAACATCAAATATGACCGTTAGATTTATTTAAATAATATTAACAAAAAGTTTAAGAAACAGTGTCACAGTAGTTGTGCAAACGGTGTCTATTTCATGGTTTTTTCTTCCCGGGATGTCCTTCACGGTATGTGGCTCACAGTGTGTCCTTCATGGTGTCTCCATGTCACGGTGTCTGAGTCACGGTGTCTGAGTCACGGTGTCTGAGTCATGGTGTCTGACTCACGGTGTGTCCTTCACGGTGTCTCATAGGTCACGATGTTCGAGACTTAGAATCAACGGTGTCAGGATTACTGTGTATGTCTTACACTTCACAGTGTTTGTGTCTTGCACACAGTCTGTCTTACCGTGTCAAACTTCACGGTGTCTTGATACTTAGACAAATAACTGTATTCAAACTTAAACATTAATATGTATAATGTGAGTTAATCTTAACTATTATAAGGTAAGAGAACTTGAAACATAAATACATAGGTTTGATAATATAAGTAAGATTTGTGATCATGCATAAGATTTGTAAAGAATAATGAGATTAATTAATAGTAATAAGATTTGTGATCATTAAAACATGATTAATACATGAGGAGTCCAATAAAAAACTAGTATATTGTGGATACCATAGAAACTAGATTTTCACAATAAATCCAATCCATCTGAGGAGTAGAGTCACAATGATGGTCTTGGAAATGTGGTTTAGGAAAAAAATAAGATCTTCAAAATTATATTGTGGATCCCATTGAGAAGAATAGTTTGGTCACTAAAAAGGTTTTTGAGACTTACCTAATGATTCATCATTATCGATCCACTTTATATAAGTAATAGAGAGTTGTTTCAAGTGGATTCCAATCTAAAAAATCAGAAAAGAGTGTTAACTCAACCTCAAACATGGAGAAACCCATTATATCCTATCAAAATTCCAAAGGGATAAAGAATACGAATGCAATTTATGGAATGATCAAAGGGAGACATCGACATGCTATTTACGTGCCCAAGGAATAAAAGTATATTCTTGATTAAGAATACATGTTGTAAGTGGTAAAGAGTCATATAGTTAAATCTGGAAATCATATAAATCCAAGGTTGTTCCAAGTAGGACAATATACTCCTTTCAAAAACTATGGTATGAGTTGTTGAACCCTCTTCCATTTTTCTACATGAATTACATAATTTTGATGTTTTTCTAAAAAAATTGATTCATTTATAAAATCAAAGGGGTTATTTGAAGAATTATAATTCCATTGTAGGATCAATTATAGGATATATGGTTTTATTAATTAATTAATCTTTTTCCCCAATCAGTTCTCTCTTTTAGGATTAGAGTAAATGATTGATATTTCAATTGTTAGGTTTCCAATTGTTTTAATTGCCTTATTTATTATTAAGGACTATTAAGGGTTAATTTTTATGAAGGATGGTAATGAGATAGTTTGTCCCAATTTATTTTAGAGTAAAACAATAGGGGGATAAATTCTTGGATCCCTGTAATGTTTAAGAATTCACCCATATTAAATTTACGAGAAGAATATAAAAATTATCAAGGTGATAACCCAAGGAATAATCCCACTTACTTACTCCCTGTTTTTCCTTTGTATTATATGGTTAAAGGGGTATAATAACAACATAAATACAAAGATACTTTTCTGTAATTACAAATATAGTTTTAATGATAAAATGGGATTGATTTAATTGTGTTACTTACTAAGGTTTGAGTGTTTTAATAATGTTTCAAAAACTAATAAATTTTTTTATTCATTAAATATTTATGATGGTCATATTTGTAAAAGATCCAAAGGGATAGATTTATGTGATATTTAATGTCATGAAGATGAAGTCCACGCATGGCTCATTTTTTATGATGTGTTAGATTTTTTATCAATGGTTGATGAAAACAATCACTCATGATCAATTTGGAACATATTATATTTGAAATACATTTATGAGTGTTATATACCTTGTAGATATTGATATGTTCATGACTTGTTATATTTTTCAAGGAATATCATTGAGTCTACTGGTTTCCTTAGTTTTCTCATTTAGAAGTTTCCTGAAAAAGTACATGGAGATATTTTAGAAGTAATCCATTAAAGATCACATGCCTTTACTATCTCATAATTATATCTTCGATAATTTGGAGAAGCGCATAGGGTATAAAGGATAAGATAATTTTTTTTACTTTATGTGATGATCAAGGATGTTTCCATTAGTTTCATGATTACATGTTCATTGAGGGATGAAGATGTATCATAAAAATTATGAAACCTAATGGTGTACTGACCTAAAACATAAAATAAATTTGGATGTGTATTCTACATAATTGATGAGGAATTCATAGAAAAGTAATATATCTTAAAAATACACGTGTTCTGGTGTTGTCATACTATTACTCTTGAGAAGTTATCCTTATGATTGGAAATAATCTTGACATGTCCTATATCTTTTCACTTGGATAAAGAGAATGAAGATGAAATTTGAGGAACAAGGTGAATAGAGGATATTGAGATGATTGTATCGTATCAATATGGATAGTAGAGAACATTATAGATTTTTGAGAAGATCATAGAAGAGGTGATGGGTTGTACTTAAGGAATTATCCAAGTTTTAGAATATCACGATGAAATAGATATCACTATGTCATCATTAGTTTCTTCAGAATAAGAAATAATTATTATATTGAACCCACATAATTTCTTAACCAGGATAACTCTATATTAAATGGTTTAGTATGCCACTAGGCCTTTGGTACATTTCCTTGTATACCAAAGTTTACCGACTAGTAGTGAGGGTATATGGGGTGATAGTGGGGAGACTAAAAGATAAATAAATTAAATAACACAATAATAATGGAAATAAAATAAAATGTAATGTAATAACTATTCAGGTCAAACATACAATTATAAAATTAAACATATAAAATTTTAGGCTAATCAATCATAAATAAATAATATTTCTCATAGGACGATCACATTTGAATACAATTCTAAAAGTAACCAAAATAAATTGCTACCCTGCAACTAAGGAACCACCTGAACTATCTATAAAACCATATTATCTAGTTAATTTACTATATGAAATCTAATCTCCACTTGGATATAGACATAAAACCCTTAGCCTACCCTCTACCATGAGACACAATGCTCACACATTTCCTTGAGGGCCCATTCAACATGTGAATATGAACTCAGTAGGACACCGCCAATGGTATCCCTGACTAATTTTAATATGTATACTATTATATGTAATGAATAATAAATATAAACCAATGAGCACTACACAATCCAATCCAATCATTATTATCCACCATTTGGTGAGAGCCTAAACGTGCCTTATCCAGCATTTGAGTGAAATAATACATCCATGGTCTATCATATTAGAAGAAACATCAGCCTTCCAACCAATTACATATAATGTGGGATCAAGTTAAAATTAAACCCTAACTCCCCAAAAACACATAAACAATCCATAACACAAGACCTATATTCTTCCAACCCTTTACCAACCACCGGATCAATAGCCCAATAAAACACAAGGCATAGGAACACTAATCCTTTAATAAGTCTGTATCATTAGACCCAATATATTTCACATTCATAGGGATCAACATGAAATAAAATAGTGGACTCACATACCAGAAATCAGGTATAACTATGGTGTAACAACCTCTATATCATTGAACCACATCATTACCCTATGTTGATTAACTATAGAGGATACAACCAAAAAAACTAGTTGTCAAAACCACAACATGGTCCTTGATTTGTGTTCACATGACCCCAACACCCACATACCCATGGTGAGAGTAATAAACCATATCCTATAGTGAAACATTGAAAAATATCCATCATAACCCATGATAATGTTTAAAACCATCCACACCACACTGTTCAGCCTCCATCGTAACCTATGATAATGGACACCACCATCTACATCACACTAATATGCCTCCTCACCCCATTACTAGTGATCAACACCACCTATAGTCACATAGTTTACACCCATTATGTTCCCTAGGAACCAAATCAAACATCATATCTCAATATTAACCTCTTTTAAACACATGAAACTGGGCCCATCAAATCACCAAAACCACACCATAAGAAATCCAATCCATGTCAGGCCAAATCCATGATTTTCCATTAAAGACTACCCCCATAAATCTCTTATGAACAACAAAAACCACAAGTAGTTATATTTTTACTCTAAAATACAAAAACCTACTCACATATATTGATTCACATCACATAGAAATATGTATAACATAATAAATGGCTAAGCATCGCCTACCTAGGGTTATTAGGAAACCACTCCTTGAAAAATTCTATTTGTTCTAACTTCAGTGATAAGAAATATAATAATCTAAAGAAGAAAAATATGTTTCAGGGAACAATAAAAATATAGATAAATAGTAGAGACCCAAAGCATGACGTCCATAGACATTACATTAATTTTTCAAAATACTTAATACATGACAAAAATATATTCCCAATGATCTTATTAGTTTAGTGTCTTTGGAAACTCGGAACATAATCTTCTAATAATGGTGAAAGATCTTCAACATCTCAAATAAAAATCTTCCCCTATGGTTTTATTACCAAAAAACTTTCTTTATATCCTGGGGAAAAGAAAACATAAAAAGGGTGAGCTGAAATGATCAGTAAGGGTAAACATGGAGAACATAAAACAATCCCTAAACATTTGAATGTAAAAACATGAACATAAAATCTAAACAACAATATCTTGGGCAATGACATAAAACACGGCAGTACACAAGGCATAGATCACAAAGGAAAATTAATAATGATAAATAACATGGGAACAAAACATGGAATTGTGGAAAACCATTAAGAACATGTTATGATTTCCATAGTAGCCAAGGCATTGCTTCCAAGACCATCATAGTGGACAAAGTCCATTACTGAACTGGGTTTACTTACCATTCCAGCCCTGTATTACTGAACTGGATTTTACTTTCGATTTCAGCCATTTTTATCTCGTGAGATATAAATATTTACCCAATGCATTGGAGGGATATATAGGTCTCACACATCTCATAATTAAATCATTTTTCGGGTTCCACAAAATAAACATAAATAATTCATCATAACCCGAAGAATAATATGGGTATCATAAACATCATCCCATCATAACATAATCCATATAGAATAAATGGATAACATATCATCATAAAATAATGAAACCATGTAAATCGTAGAGACATTATACTTGAAACATAAACATATTAAATAATTTCACCTTAAATGGAAAATAGTTTTGATAAAACACTTGAAAGGAATTCTTGAGGAAAATATCCTTTCTTCTTCAAAATCATTTTCTTTTCTAAAAATTCCATGAAATTTTAAAAGAAAAGAATTTTGTTGAAAATAATCATGAAATTGTATAGATGAATCTTTATTTAAATAAGGCGTTTTGAAATAGTAAAAATTCATTCATGCCAAATAAGTTAAAAAACCTTTCTCCTCGTACTTTTACCAAAAAAGTCAAAAAGTAAATAATATGGTAAACAAAAGAAAGATTACCTCCATAATACAAAGTAAAAGTAAAAGAGGGGTAAACATGACTTTAAACACACATGTAATAATATTAAACACTTTATGAAAAACATTTTTATGGACAAGGTAGAAAAATATTACCCCAGTAAATACTTATGAATAAATAATCTCGAATAAGAACGAGATTGGAATAATTATCCCTTACCTTGGTCGAATTTCTCTTATATGTGTCCAAGACTCACGTATAGTGGGTTTAAACATATTATAAACTTGTAACAGAACCATAATAATATTTATTTAATCATATATGATTCAGTTATGACTTTATATTACCAGTTCATTTGTAAATTCCATGTTAAAGTAGCATTTTGGGTAAAATCGTTTCATTTATCGCCCGTGTTTTGACTTGTAATTATTCATATGATTACTTAGATCATGATTATGTAATTCCAAAATGTAAAACATGATTTATATATAATATATATTCAGAATACACATATATATAATAAATTGATAAATGGAAAGAAATACACCGTTCATGGAGACGTTAGGTCGTACGTACGCATGAACGCTGTTTTTGATTCCTTATTAAATTGAATGGAAGTAAGTAAATAACATATACATAAATCCAGTATCATTAATATTTCATATATTTCATGATTATTTATTATATATACTTCATAATCATTTTTGAATGGCTAACTTGGAGAATGAATCTCATCAAGTCCTGGAGACGATAATACGTACGTACGCACGAGCGATGATATCGTTCCCATAATTATTGAATGGATTTAGTGTGGATGATATAATATCTCATAATTAGTATCATGTTATAATAACCATATATAGTTATTTTTTACACCATTATACCCATCCAAGTAAGGTGGTGGTGGAAAAACAGATTACACCACGACGTGGAGACGGTATTCCGTACGTATGCACGTGCGGTGATTTCATTTTCTGTAGGATGGATAGATGGTGAAATAGGGTTGGTTAATATTTCTAATAAAATATCAGTATATTAGTGATACTGATGTTATTTCTTTATTATGAAACAACAAAATAATATGAAGTTGAAGAAGAAATGAATATGAAATAATCGGTAAAGGATATTACATCTTCTTTGACGCGCCTCTTCTAAACCTCCTCTTAGGGAAGTAAAGATGGTCTTTGAAGAAGACCAGGCCCTCTAGTATTTTTCTAGGTAAGTGGAGAATATAAATGGTCATGTTTTGGAAGATCTTGAAGGATCAAATTTGTGTGAGGAGGAGAGGGAGGAGGTGCCTTTTTATAAGAGAGGAGAGGGCACTTTTGGAAACCTCTAAAATATTAATTTATAATTAACTCAAACCCCACTAAAAAACTCCAAAAATTGCTCAAATACAAATATTAGTTGAGATATGGTTGTAATTTAATCAACCAATAAGATTTAGACATGTTGTTTTTTTATTTCAAACCTTATCAACTTGATTTATCTGTATTTAATCTATTTAATTTTATTTGTGGTAATAATATTCTAAATTTTAAATTGTTATAAATAATTAATTATGTGTTGTGAATTGTCCATAATTAGATACTTTATGAAATTTCTGACCATATAAATTTCAATTTATAATTTTCAAATATTTTTTTTATTTTTAAACAATTTAATAAAATGTTATGTTTATAAAATAACAATGGTGTTAATTTTGACACTATTCATTTATTTGAATTTAAATAAAATCCACATAGAGGATATATTTGAACCAAAATATTTAAAAGATTTATAACATGTAATATTCATCTAAAAATTTCATGGATAATATTACTTTGTTCATATAATATTTATTTTATTCATTTCAAAACCATTTATTTGATATTTCTATCAATAAAATAATTACTACAACATTTTTGTATATTTATTTAACACAATTATTTGTTGCATAAAATTAAAAATAAATTACTATGATCCAGATAAATATAATGTATTCTATAATAATACTTTTACTTGAATTTATCATCTAAAAATCCAAATATTTAAATTTTTATATTTATTAAATTATGAATGTGACAACTTTGACATCTTTTAAATTAAAATAATTTAAGTGTCACAATCGCATTTATAAGGCTCTAAATGGTCATATATTCGACCATTGGATGCTTATGGATTACATTTACACGAAAAATAAGTTTTGGTCAGGTGTTTGGGCCTTTAATGGCTATTATTAGTTTAATAAAAACTATATTATTGGTTGTTCACTAAATAAATAATTTCTACATCATTAATGTATAAGCTATTAAGGTAATTATATATTTCTTAAAAATTACAAATAAATTACCATGATAAAGAAAAAAATTATATTTTAAATGAGTTTTTCTAACTAAATTTATATTCTGAATAACCTTATATTAAAAATAATTTAATTATTAATGTTTGAGTGAGGCATAATTCACTTTCATTTAAATAAAATAAATTAAAGGTCTTAATCACATACAATTGGGTTCTAATAAATATCATTTCGACCCAATTATATTTTAGGATGAAATATAATCATCCAATTATATTAAGACAAGTGTTAGGGTAATTTTATAATATTATTTTTACCCTTAATTACCTAATTTACCTTTAACTGTGGTAAATAAAATTTACCATAATTACTATTCATAATGCCCAGAAATAAAAAAGTAGCCTGTTAACATAATTTGGACCTACTGATTCCAAATATGGAATCCATTTGTACAAATTAATTACATAGAATATGTAGTAATTAATTTAAAAGTAATCCCGTTGTCGAAAAAATGGGTTTTAATTTAAAACATTGCAAAATATTGAAATGTTTTTACCTATGAATTCAATGTAAAATTAATGATAATGATATACATTATATTAAATAGTAAAAATATATTCTATTTATACTTTAAGACCATTAAATATTATAATTTAACCATATAAATTATCTTCATGAAAAATATGTATTTAAATAAAATTTAGCGTGTTTTTACTATTCATCAAAATATGAACGTTATCAGAAAAATAAAAAAACTTTATCCAACGTAAATTTTTTTATCCTGATTCACAAGAAGAAGTTTATTTTGTATAATTGAACTTATAAACTTGTTAAAAATTATATTTAAAATGGGTTTTCCTTCAAAAGGCAACAAAACTCCATTTTTTGAAAAATACTTATTTTACCTGAAAAATTTATTTTGTTCTCATACCATGTTCTAGAATATGTGTAAGATGAATTAATATGTGATAAAATTAAAATTTTAGTTAATACTATTCATAATGGAATGTTCATAATAATATTATAATAATATGTCATTGTTTAGTGAAACTCTGTATTGCGTACACCACACGCTATTGAGGAAGGTCACTTTTGCGTGTAATGCAAGACAAGTCAGGGTTGCATGTAGGGAAAGATTCATTTTGTGTTGCGTATAACATACTAAAAATATAGTTCATTTATACCTTGATCAAAATCTATACTTGGTGTTGTGTAAAATTAATTTTATTTGAAAGAACTTGAAATTGTGTGCATCACAAGCCAAGAATAGTGTTGCGTATACTTGAACCTAATACAGTGTTGCATATAGCACAAGATAATCTTATTGAAGCGTACCACAAAAGACAAAAATGAAATTAAAAAGAATAATTCTCATAAATTTTCGGGGTGTTAAATTCTACCCCCCTTAAAATGAATTTTTCCGTCGAAATTTTTCATGGTTATAAATGGGTTTGTACTTGAAAGTTTCATTCATAGAAACACACATCGTAAAAAGGAATACTAAAACATCATTTTAAAAAATAAAGTTAGAAACATAATAGATACCCAAAGTAACTTATCACTATATTTCCATATAGGAGAATAGAGGTGAAAAATATGGATATGGAAGAGAAATCTAACCATCATGTTTGGATGAAGAGTGGTAGAGACCATGGCTACGAAAAATTCAACAATCACAAAGCCATAAATTTTTGATGATCTAAGGTACCATCTGATTCATCAGATATGAGGGTACTAGGAAAACATTTTTGGTTTTCAAGACCATTTCCCTATTTTTGAATAATTTTTGAATTAAAATAAATACTTACTTGATTTTGGTACAATCTCACTGTTGTTTGTGCCTTGAACAATTTCCACTTCATCGCTTAAAGAAATGTAGTTGAATTTGTCTTTTGTGAAGTGTTATAAAATCATGTGATAGAATGATAGGTCATTCTATTAGTCTCAAACATAAGGTTAGACAAAGTTATATACATAAGTCCATCTTATGGTGAGATTAATCGTATATGGTTCCAAAAATGGACTTATACTTCATCTATCATAACGATTAATAAAATAAAACTAGTTTCTACTAACTAGGGACTTCTTGTAGGCTAGTGGTAGGCGATAAAGGACTATTGCAATTTTGTTGTGGGTTCGATTACCACAACCTTTTCTCGCGCGACGAGTTGTCTCCCGTACTGCAGGTTGTCCTTTTTCAAAAACTACACTATTATAACATTCCAGAAATAATATCGAAAAAAGGTTTTATCCTTAAACAATATTATCTTATGTCCAACATAATGCATTTCAAATCTTTAGGCTTTTCCAAAATACTTCTATCCAAGCTCATAGTATAAAGACAACAATTACTAGAAATGTCATCAACCAAGCATGTGAATACCATCATTTATCCCCCGTATATCATAAGATTTATCTTGTTGGTCACATTCCAAACATGTGAATACCTTAATCATGTATTCACTTGAAACATGAATTACCATAGAACCTTAGTGAAAACTTGAATGCTATCAAAAGATAACCCTATCCACATACCAAAATCCCAAAATTTCTATATACTCAAACCATGATATCACTTTTTCCTTATATCAGTCATGGGCTCATTAATAATATCAAACATATTATTTTCTCCTTATCCCTTCATTATGCGCATATCATCTACTTTCGAAAAATATTTCAATCACTTTTCATGGTTACCGGTACCATATTCTTATGGAAAACCACAATGGACCAATACATAGATATTTCAATATACCATAAAAGTATCTCAAAAACATTATTCTTTAATTCCAATACATAGAATATTCAATCCATCATCTTCAATGATTGGCATGGACTAGTTCCTTCCTTGATTTAAAAGTAACCTCTTAGGCCAGGGAATTGAGTTGGGTAATTCCCATGTTCTCCAAAGATAAGACATTAAACTCTATAATAGTCTGTCACTCTATGACCCTTTTCCCCCACATAGATAACATATTCCCCTCTATTTGAGGTATCCCTCAAGGTTCTTTTTACCTTCTTTAGAAATCTCAATCTTCCTTTCTCTATGCTCCTCACCATGTGAACATGCAAAAAAGACCATCTTCCTCTTATTTTATGAATTAGGAATACCAATAAAGTTCACCTTGTTAATCATATATCATGATGTCTGATTCGGCATAATTCATAATGTCTTTCTCTCTTGGAATTATGCAATTACGCTACTCATAGTCACCAATTTTTCCGTCAGATTCAATGTCAACCCAATTCCTTCTGGTTCCCTCCATTAACTAAAACCAGAAACCATTGTGTAAGAAACAGTTAAAATAATGAGGAACTACATGGTCATAAAAATTTAATTATATGATGTATAAATTATGAAACTTTCTTTAACCTATGACAGCTTAGGTTCACCCTAGGTTATTCATGATCGTCCACATAATTCTTGGACTCTAACTTATAGTTATACTAAACCTTAGAGACATCCCTAGACATACCTTAGAAATATCTCTTGGGATCTCACTAAATTTTTTGCATCCTAGTTTCCAAAGGTCAACTAAACCTTCACTCTAATACCAAATATAGATACCCAAATCTTGACTTACATAGAAATTACATTAATATTTCAGAATACTTAATACATGACAAAAACAAATGCCCAAAGACTGTATTAGTTTAGTGTCTTTGGAAACTCGGAACATAATCTTCTAATCATGGTGAAAGATCTTCAACATCTCCCACAAAGATCTTCCCATTTGATTTTCTTACCTAAAACCTTTATTTATATACTGGGGAAAATAAAAGGGTGAGATCAGATGCTCAGTAAGGGTAAACATGGAGAACATAAAACAATCCCTAAACATTTGAATGTAAAAACATGTACAAAAAATATAAACATCAAAATCTTGGGAAGTGACATAAAACATGGCAGTACACAAGGCATAGATCACAACGGAACATTAATAATGATAAATAACATGGGAACAAAACATGTAATTGTGGAAAACTATTAAGCACATGTTATGATTTCCAAATTAGCCAAGGAATTCCTACCAATACCATCATAGTGGACAGACTCCATTACTGAACCGGGTTTACATGTCTTTCCAGCCCTGTATTACTGAACCAGATTTTACTTGTGGTTCTAGACATGATTATCTCATTAGATATAAATATTTACCCAATTAATTTGAGGGAGATATAGGTCCTACCCATCTCATAATGAAATCATTCTTTCGTGTGCCACAAAATAAATATAAATAATTCATCATAACCTAAAGAATAATAGGGGTTTCATGAACACCATCCCATCATAACGTAATCCATATAGAATAAATGGATAAAATTTCATCATAAAATAATGAAACCATGTAAATCATAGAGACATTATACTTGAAACATAAAAATATTAAATAATGTCACCTTAGATGGAAAATAGTTTTGATAAAACACTTAAAAGGAATTCTTGAGGAAAATATCCTTTCTTCTTCAAAATTATTTTCTTTTCTCATTATTCCATGAAATTTTAAAATAAAGGGATTTTGTTGAAAATAATCATGAAATTTTATAGAGGAAGCTTCATAGAAATAAGGCGTTATGAAACTGTAAAAATTAATTCATTCCGTATAAGTTAAAAAACATTCTCCTTGTAGTTTTACCAAAAAAAAATCAAAAAGTAACTTGTATGGTAAATGAAAGAAAGATTCCTTACATAATACAAAGTAAAAGTAAAAGAGGGGTAAACATGACTTTAAACATACAAGGAAGAATATTAAACACTTTATTAAAAACATTTTTATCGACAAGGATGAAAAATATAACCCCAGTAAATACTTATGAATAAATAAACTCAGATAAGAACGAGATTGGAATAATTATCCCTTTCCTTATGTCCAATTTCTTCTGTATGTGTCTAAGAATCCTGTATAGTGGGTTTAAACATATTATTAACTTGTAACAGAACCATAATAATATTTAATGATTATTAATTCAAAAATGTAAAACATGATATGTATATATATATAATATATTCAGAATATACATATACATAATAGATCATTAATGGAAATAAATACACCGTTCATGGAGACGGTAGGCCGTACGTACGCATGAACGTTGTTTTAATTTCCTTATTAAATTGAATGGAAGTAACTAAATAACATATACATTAATACAGTATCATTAATATGTCATATATTTCATGATTATTTATTATATATACTTTAAAATCATTCTTTAATGGTTAACTTGGAGAATGAATCTCATTGCGTCGTGGAGACGGTAATCCGTACGTACGCACGAGCGATGATATCATTCCCATAATTATTGAATGGAATTAGTGTGGATGATATAATATCTTAGAATTAGTATCATGTTATAATAACCATATATAGTTATTCTTTACACCATTATACCCGTCCAAGTAAGGTGGTGGTGGAAAAACAGATTACACCATGGAGTGGAAACAGTATTCCATACGTACGCACGTGCGATGATTTCATTTTTCCATAGAATGGATAGAAGGTGAAATAGGGTTGGTTAATATATATAATAAAATATTTGTATATGATTGATACTGATGTTATTACTTTATTATGAAACCACAAAACAATAGGAAGTAGAAGAAGAAATGAATTTGAAAGAATCAGTAAAGGATATTACCTCTTCTTCGATGCGCCTCTTCTAAACCACCTCTTAGGGCACTAAATTTGGTCTTTGAATAATACCAAGACCTCTAGTATGTTTCTAGGTTAGTGGAGAAGATAAATGGGTAGGTTTTTTCTAAGATTGAAGGCTCAAAGTGGTGTGAGGAGGAGAGGGAGGAGGTGCCTTTTTATAAGAGAGCAGAGGGGCACTTTTGGAAACCTCTAAAATATTAATTTATAATAAACTCAAACCCCACTTAAAAACCTCAAAAAATGCTCCAATACAAATATTAAATGATATAGGGTTCTAATGGCATCAAAAAATAAGATTTAGACATGTTGGTAATTTATTTCAAACCTTATCAACTTGATTTATTTTTATTTAATCTATTTATTTTTATTTATGGTAATAATATTCTAAATTTTAAATCGTTATGAATAATTACTTATGTGTTGTGAATTATCCATAATTGGATAATTTATGACATTTTAGACCATAAAAATTTCAATTTATAATTTTTTAACATTTTTGTGATTTTTAAACAATTTAATAATATGTTATGTTTATAAAATAACAATAGTGTCAATTTTGATACTATTAATTTATTTGAATTTAAATAAAATCCAAATAGAGGATATATTCAAAAAAATATTTAATAGATTAATAAAATTTAATATTAATCTAAAAAAATCATTTAGAATATTAATTTGTTCATATAACATTTATTTTAATATTTTTAAAACCATTTATTTGATATTTTCCTCAATAAAATAACTAATACAATATTTTTGTATAATTATTTAACATACTTATTTGTTGCATAAAAATAAAAAATAAATTACTATGATCCAGATAAATATAATATCCTCCATAATAATACTTTTACTTGAATTTATCATCTGAAAATCATTATATTTAAATTGTTATATTTATTAAATTATGAAGGTGACAACTTTGACAGCATTTAAAATAAACTAATATATGTGTCATAATCACATTTATAAGGCTCCAAATTGTCAAATATTCGACCATTTTATGATTATGGATTAAATGTACATGACTAATAAGTTGTGTTCAGGTTGTTGGGCCTTTAATGGGTATTAATAGTTTGATAAAAACTATATTATTGATTTTTCACTAAATAAATAATTTCTACATCATTAATGTATAAGCTATTAAGGTAATTATATATTTTTTAAAAATTACAAATAAATTACCATGATAAAGAAAACATTTTATCTTTAAAATGAGTATTTATAACCAAATTTATATTCTGTATAAACTTATATTAAAAATAACTTAATTATTAAAGTTTGAGTGAGACATATTTCACTTTTATTTAAATAAAATAAATTAAAGGTCTTAATCAAATACAAGTGGGTTCTAATAAATATAATTTGACCCAATTATATTTTAGTATGAAATATAATCATCCAATTATATTAAGACAAGTGTTAGTGTAATTGTATAATATTATTTGTACCCTTAATTACCTAATTTACCTTTAACTATGGTAAATAAAATTTACCATAGTTACTATTCATAATGCCCAAAAATAAAAAGTAGCATACTAAAATAATTTGGACCTACTGATTCCAAATATGGAATGAATTTCTCCAAATTCATGACACAGAAGATTTAGTAATTAATTTAAAAGTAATCCAGTTGTCGAAAAAAATGGGTTTTTATTTAAAACATTGCAAAAGACTGAAATGTTTTTACCTATGAATTCAATGTAAAATTAATGATAATGACATAAATTATATTAAATGGTAAAAATATATTATATTTATAATTTAAAACCATTAAATATTATAAATTAAATATATAAATTATCTTAATGAAAAAAGTTGTTTTTAAATAAAATTTAGCATGTTTTTACTATTCTTCAAAATATGAACGTTATCAGAAAAATAAAAAAACTTTATCCAACATAAATTTTTATATCATGATTCACAAGAAAAAGTTTATTTTAGATAAATGAACTTATAAACTTTTTAAAAATTATATTTAAAATTGGTGTGCCTTTAAAAGGCTGAAAAACTCCATTTTTTGAAAAATACTTATTTTACCCGAAAAATTTATTTTGTTCTCATACCATGTAATATAATATGTGTAAGATGAATTATTATGTAATAAAATTAAAAATGTAGTTAATAATATTCATAACTTCTAGTTCATAATTATATTATAACAATATATCATTGTTTACTGAAACTCGGTATTGTGTACAACACATGCTCTTGAGGAAGGTCGCTCTTGCGTGTAAGGCAAGCCAAGTCAGGGTTGCGTGTAGGAAAAGATTCCTTTGGTGTTGCGTATAACATACTCAAAATATAGTTCAGTTATACCTTGATCAAAATCTATACTAGGTGTTGTGTAAAATTAATTTTATTCAAAAGAACATGAAATTGTGTGCATCACAAGCCAATAAATGTGTTGCGTATACTGCAAGCTAATACGGTGTTGCGTATAGCGAAAGATAATCTTGGTGAAGCGTACAACAAAAGACAACAAAGAAATTAAAAAGAATAATTCTCATTAAATCTCAGGGTGTTACATAAACAATGACAAACCCCAATATTAACCACTCTCTGTAAGATAGACATACCTGTGGCTACTCACTATACTAGAAAACACTAAGAATTAGCATGAATCAATTAATAAATCACTTGGAGATGAAGAGGAGAGTGAAATAACTACTTATGGTGAATTCATATGTTTTTGTCAAAATAGCCATAATACACTTTTTATAATTTAATTCCAAAATTAATAATTCATTTCAATTATTTCATAATTTTTTTTCAAAACTCATTATATTCAGTTTTTTAAAAATTCAGTAATCATTATATATAGCCCTCTGATGATGTTTACCTGCGTGGAAAAATGAAAGTTATATATCAAAGAAAATAAAAAAATTATAATTTTTATGAACTTTATATATCATATAGACTTTACATATAAATTTTTTACCATAATGTATCATAGGGAGAACTCCATAGTTTAATAATTTTCTGTCTCAGCTCTGGAAGACTCTTATATAGTAAGAATTTATGATTATGTGACATAAGGGACTCCCTATACATAACCAATTTCACATCACTAGATTAACCTTACATATCCAAAAGTCACTCTTATATATTTCCATTTCTACACAGGTAATTTTACCTATATAAAAAAACTCAAGAGTTACTCTTACATATCTACTTATACATATTTATCTAACTCTTCACAGTGTGACTCTTACAAAACATAGAGTTATTTTACATATTAATGAATTACTTTTACAGATTGTATGGAATCCCTAAGTTATAAATATATGGAAAATATAAAAACTCATATGTATGGGGTACCCATATATAATATTAACTTACATTATTCCATGACTTAACCATTTTTTACCAGTACTAGGACTCTTTCACAGAGCGACTCTTACATATGGGAGTTAGATGATTTTTACATTCATTGTCCACAACTCCCCAATAAAATAATTTATTATTTCTCACACTAGACACATCGTATAACAAAAAACCAATATTTTCTATAATTCTTCTATAGCACTAAAAATTAATAAAATAATCCCAAATATTCTCATATTAATAATTTTAAAAAATTCATTTCTAAAAATACTTCTTATACTCCAGACTCCTTCCAAACATAACATGTAAAAGAATTTACCCACTCAACCCTTGATCCCAAGACAACTCTCATGACTTAATCCCAAATCTCTACTAAAATCACAAACACATCAACCAATTAAAATTCACAAGGTCAATCCAATAGCGGTCCCAAATACCACTCTTAAACACCCAAAACATTACAACCACACCAGAATATCATAGCTCATCCATGAGATATCTTAGGTTACTCACTAACTAGATCTTATATAAGCCTGATCATCCCACTCACCTCATTCTAAAATTATTTATATGATTACAAATGCATCTATCTCTGCCCAATTACCCAGAAAACCCAACTCAAAAAGGTTGATTCTTTTTATGGGAAACTCCATCATAGGAATCACCTAATTGGTTATGTATTGACCAAACCATCCAATAAAACAATAGTTTCATACCAATACCTCATCCCAGAGCACACACATTACAACCATTAAACATTATCATCACATATCATACTGACACCCACTATCATCCTATATCATACTCGATGCCCACATCATCCCACATCATACCCAATTCCTCACTTTTTCTTGATATAATCACAACCTAAAATTATCAAACATCATATATGATACCCATATTAAAACCAAAATATGGTTGATCCATTCATTATATATTCACATTGTGCACCAGTACCCATCATACAAAACCATAGTAAGCATTCTCACATCATCCATATGGTTTTCAATGGCTAATTGGATTTCTCAAGGAGAGACTGCTCAATCATATGTAGCTAACTCGAAACCCGACTAGTTGATACCGTCCCCCCTATGGAGTCAAAATGAGTTTTAGTCACTACCCCCAGTACCAAGTATCCCATCAACTAAAAAAACCTATATACATTGAAAAATCATGGCTACCAACTCTTTATACCACTCCTAGTATTACCTTAGATTCCTGAGTTTTACATGACACCCAACCACTAATTAATTATGAGGTCATTTAGTAAAACATATCTATATATAAAATATCCCCACATTCTCAGCACTCCTTTAGTGTTCGATCATATTGGGTTCATTCATTCGAAATCTACGAACACTAAAAATACCTTTCTATTAACCCACAATATTGTGGCATCATTGAAACACTATTCAAATTGCCTATATGGGCCTCCTCACATCCCTGATTTTATCTTCCTAGAGCTCCACTACCTATCTCACCCAAATACACTATTATGCTTATTATACCTTCATTTTCCATGCTTGGATATACTATTATTTCCTTATTCACCACCCCAGATAATTAGATAAACCTAAAGATACTTACATGTCGCTTTATAGTATGTCATAAACCATCCATGAATCATAACACCATAGAGATATCATATTGCATTATCATTAGTAAAAACTGTAATAAATCAACAAACTTCTAGACATAATCGATAATTGATGTCTCCCCTTATACCATGTTTATGAACTCATGGACCTATCCACCCTCAATGTCTTGAGAAATAACTTCTTGAAGAACACTTTCTTGAAATATTATCATGTCATCACCTCATTCATACCTTATTGCACTCATCCCACTACCATTACACTAGTCACCTAAGAATATACATATCTAGATTGAATCTCTAACTTAGTTTAATATTTATATAATCAATTATTTTATATACTAATTGAATCCAGTACTACTCTTCCTAGGATCCACCCTCTCTCTATATGATTATATGATTCTGTGAATGGAACTCCCATATTTGATATTATATGGATTTATCAGCTCCCTATGTATCATGATCCGTGATATGGATGACTCACACTAGACTCACCCAGAGATACTCATTCAACCCCTACCATAGATCCTCAAACCATTGTGTCTAACATACGTTCCTCAAAACCTCGATTTTTGGATCATACTCATATCCTCCCTTTAAGGCCTCATCTGGTGAATTCCATGATGATATCCTAGTTTTACCCTCTTTAGACTCTAACATAGGTCATCTAGGTGTAATTTCACTAATAATCAAACACCATTCTCTATTTACATATAATAGTCTAGATATCAAAAATATGGAAAGTTGTATCAGAAATCGTGGCCCACTAGCCCTCACACTTACCTGTTGCTCCTAAGTGGCATACCATCTGACCTTGAGACCCTACCTACCAATGGGAGGGTTAGGTTCCATTGACACAATACACACATAACACTTATCCACACCAGGAATCAAATACTCAAGCTGGATAAATAGTATTTCACTAAGAAGCTATATGGGAAAACACTGTATAGGTTATTGCTGAAACCATAAATAGCTAAAAATTATTTTATATTCTAGTACCCAAATAAAAAACATAATACGTAAAAACAAGTTATGTGATCCCTATGTGTCTCAAATTTTTCACCAGTACTATCTTTGTCTCGCAGGGATAAGAGTGTGAACCATAAATCAATAACATCAATTACCCATTTATCAAAATTAAATAAATCAAATATAACCATGAAAAAAAATATCAATATCCCACTAGTAACATTGAATTTAGTTCATACTTGTGTGGCCCAAACACAAATCATGAAATTCATCCTAAGTTCCATTTTTGATAGTGTTTAAAAAAAATCTAAGACTCCATCTACCTCAATCCAAAAAAAAACACCTAGTAAAAACCATTCTCTAATAAAAATTTATAAAACCCCATCCCAACTCACTCTATAGTAAACAAATCAACACTTAATTATACCTTAGGTAAACCTCCTCATATGATAAAGTCTTATAACTAGAAGTGAGAGTCTATGGGGTTATAATTGGGGGACTATACCCTCTAAAGATAAATAAGTTAAAAAACATGACAACAGATAAAGTAACATAAAATAACATGTAATAAAAAGAAAAATTCAAATATATGATAATAAAATTTAAAAACGTCAATGTTAGCCCTATCATATAGAAATAAATAGGATCTCTCATAGGATAATCACATATATACAAATATAAATGTAAACATAATAAACCGTTAACTCAAAAATAAAGAACCACCTGAACCGTCTAAAAAACCACAACATCCATCTCATAAACCATATTCACTCCCATATTTAATATTATCTAGTCATAGAATCATTACCCTTACTTGTACCATGATACATAAATCTAAACATGTCCTAGAGGACCCATGAAAGGTGGGAGTTTGAACTTAGTGGGCCACCACTAATGGTAACCATATATAATATCCATACATATACCTATATATGAAAATAATAATAAATAGAAACTAATATATACTACACAATCTGCTCCACTCATTATTGACCAGCCATAGGTGATCCTTAATCATCCTTAGCTAGTACCAGAGAGGAAAAATATTCCCACCATCTATTATATTAAAATTTCCTATATCCTTTTATAAAATTCCCTCTTATGTGGAATTAAAATTACAATTCCACCATGATTCCAAAAGCCATGTCCACAATCTATAACACAAGACCCATGGTTCACTAACCCTTTATCAATTTTCATCTCAATGGATCGATAGGGCCCAAAGTGTGAGTACACCCATCTTTTACAAAATCTATCTCATCAGTCCCAATATATCTTATATAAATAAGGATATCCTACTCCCATTTTGGGGTTATAGCTAAGAAATAATATACAACAATGTTGTATCATGCTCTTATTTATGAACGACGTCATTTCCATATGTATCTTAACCACCAAGTTTACCACCAGTAAAGTAGTGGTTAGAAAACCTTATGGTCCCTGATCTATGTGTACATCACCCCAACACCCTCAACCCTTTGGTGATTGGTATCACCAATATTCTACGGTTACACCTTGGTGAACCTATATTTTCATCCAATAATGGTCAACATTATCCACATGACACCAATTTCACTCTATCACCACTAGTGATAATGGTCAACACTATCAACATCTCATTAGTTAACTACATAACCCCATTTCTAGTGATTGACATCACCCGTAGTTACATGGGTTACACCTATCCCATTCCTGTGGATCCACATCAACCATCACATATCAATAATCATATATTAAAAATACATGAAATCATGTCTGTTAAATCCACCTAAACACCCCACAAGAACTCCAATATATACTAATCTAAATCAATCATTTTACATAAGGATTCCCCAATGTATATTTTACAAATAGAAAACCCCATGTGGTCCAATTTTTATCTCATATACAAAAACATAAATATTTTTATTTAACAAACATCATATAGACATGCTTATAACATAATAAAAAACTAGGCACCACTTACTTGAAGTTTTAAAGCCTCCACACATTGAAAATTTCAAAATGATTCATCTTAATTTGAATAAAATCTGCTAATATATAAAAATCCATATTTAAGGGAAAAACTAGGAGAAACTCAAGAAGAAACAAGAGAACCCAATATTGAACACCCTAGGGTATCTAGACTTATGCGAATCCACTCCCTATAATAATTGACATGAATACCTGACAAGAAGCGATGAAAAAATCACTTAGAGATGAAGTGAGAATTAATAGAACTATCAAAACAATATTCACTATTTTAATGTTAAAATAGTAATAATACCCCTTTTATAATTGAATTACCCAATTAATAATTCATTAATTTTTTTAATAAAAATATATATATAACTCATCATATTCAATTTTTAAAAAACTCTTTTACCCTTTCAAATATCCCACTGATTTCTTTTTCATATCAAGAAAAAGACCAATACTTATCTCAAGGAATACCAACACTTCAAAATATATCTGAACATTATGTATTTTTTGAAATTTATATATCAAATGGTTTACCTTAAATATCAGAGAGATCACTCTATAAATTAAAATTTTTCTAGATCATCTAAAGATGACTCCCATGTACTAGGGATTTACTCTTATGTATCATAGGGAACTCCTCACACTTAGCTGATTTCACATTACTGGATAACATGTATGCATCCAAGAGTTACTCTTACATATCTCCTCTTCCAAAGAGTAACATTTATGTATATAGTAAACTCAATATTAACATTTATGTATCAACTTTGGTAACACCCTGAGTTTTTATAAAATGTTTTTTTGGAATAATTTAGCTTCATTAATAGCTTGTGATTCACACAACACTGAGTTTTAATGAACCCTGATATACTATTAATATTATTTTTTAAACATGATTATAATCATGCTTTTAAATATGGGGGTATAAATAAAAAAACCCCATTTTAAAACTTAATTAATATTGTTTTTATAAAAAAAATATTGAAAAAAATTACTTAATTTTTTAGTCAAGTTTGTATATGTTTCGAAAATAATATTTTCTCAAAAAATGATTTTATAACTTTTAGTGAAAAAATAATAAAATACTTTTTTAAAATTGTTAGAGATATTTTTTTGAAAAAATTAAATTAATTTTTTTAATAAACTTTTAAAAATTATATTAGGGTGAATTTTTGATAATTTTCTAATCAAATTAACTTTTTGATGTATGGTGAAAAATACTGGTTTTTATTGAAAACTGAAAGTTCATTTAAAGAATTTATAATGTTAAATTTTATTTTATATTGGGTTTAAAATTAAAATTGGTTAAATTTTATATTTAATAATCCAATTTATATAATTTTATTCAATTTCATATTAATTTTTTGCATGAAAAAATTCTATACTTTTGAAAAGTTTTTCTTTGGAAAACAACTTTTTCACCGCGTCTGTATGATTAGTATTAAATTAAATTCTTACAATTCAATGAATTTAATTTGATAAAATAGATTACATATTTGGGTTTGTAATAATTTATATTACATGATATGGTCAAATTAATTTTTTTCATAAATATTAATAATGATAATAAAAATTAATTATCACAATTAATGTTAAAATGAGATTTTTCACATTACATGCGTTTATGTTAAAATTAATTTTCCACATATATAGTATTTTTTTAATAAATCATATTTAATATTTATAATAATTGGGTAAAAATTATATAACAACGATCATTTTAATTTTATACTTAATTTATAAATTACCTAGGTAAATGAAAGGATACAATTTACTGTGGTGAAAACTAAAATGGTAAAATTAATTAAACTTAATGAATAAGTAATAAAAATGTTTATTTTTTGAGTTTGTGTTTTATATTGACTATATTATCCCTGATATCTATTTTTTATCAATTTTGAAGCCACTTGGGGCTAGAGTGACTTCTGTTTATTGAATATTTGTGGTATTTACAATAAAATGTCACTCCTCCTCAATTATAAAAGGAAAATTCATCCCCTCACTTATTCACACTACTAAAGATATTTGGATCAACCAAAACATACAAATATAAATTCCAAACATCTTTATCCATTTTTTAGAGCATTCAGTAACCCCAAAATTCCATTTCTAGGGTCTTTAATGAGAGATCCAAAGGATGTTGTTCTAAAAGAAGGTAATTTTCACCACTAAGCTATTTCTTTTCACTTCAATTATTAACATATCTATTAATGTCCTAATAATTAAAATTTAATAACTCCAGTATCCAAAATAATCTAAAATTTTATTATGTTTATGGAATAACCAATAGACAACTCCTATTCTATCAAAAGGGAAACAAAATTGTCGATTGTGTGTATGGTGGACCACCGCAACACGAACTGATGTAATATATTTTCCATAACCACCTCTCAATGCTAGAGATAGTGATGGGGTTAATGTTTATATATTATATTTATGAAATTATTATACTTCTTTAACACTAATATCACATATATATTCTTACTTTCAATTCCATGGGAATACGATATTGTCATTCGTGTGTATGGAGGACTACCCCCTCACAAAGCGATGTGATTATTTTTTCACTTATGATTTACATACAAGGTAATAAGGAAAATTTTAATTAATATATTTGATATATATTTAATAATAATTACTCTATAAATTTGGTATATTATTTACTTATATTTAATATTATCCTTTGAGAAAATGGAAACAATGTTCATGCATTCGTACAACCTTCCATCTTTATGAGAGATGTTATTCATTTTAATATATAAATTTAATAGACTAATATAAATAAATATATAATTAATATTATATATATATATCATGATTAATATTATTTATATTATGGTACCATGATCAATGTAAAATATCCAAAAATACCAAGTCAAACAGACATGAAAAACAAAGTAGTTATTACACGAAACATGCTTTTTAACAAGGAATTGGTAATAAATTGGTAATAAAAGATCATAAGTAAATCTTATATGGTATGATAAATATTTATATGGTTATATAATAGACTTATAATAAATTTATATTTATTATATAGGATATTCAAATGTGTACGATTGAATTTGAGACTTAAGGTAAGATATTTTTTGTCTTAATTTGCCTTCTTTGAGACCTATGTTATGTTGTGTGCCGATATTATTTTAGGAGGTTTTTATATTTATAATTTTAAATGTGATATAATTAATATAATTCAATAAATTATATTTCATGTTTCATTTTATGTTATTCTAGATTGGTGATTATGATTCAATATGTTACCAAAGTGGTAAGGGGTATTTGTCTCACTTTTGTTTCTGTGGGACACATCTCATATACACCACTTGTTTTTTTTTGTAGTGTATATACTATCCAAAAATGTGTTATATGATTATTATCATGAAATTTTGAGAATTACATATCAATATAAATTTATTTTTTTAATGATTCTTATGATTCAAAAGATTACAAACAGGTAAATCTTTTATGTTATAATCTCATTGTTTATCGACATTGTTTATGATTAAGTTTTAAATGATAAAAACTTATGATCTACTTGTCATGAAAGACATTAATTTTATTCTCAGTTGTTTATTTATATAAAATATATGTTTTCATTTCGTTTTCCTCTCTTATATGATTAAATTTACCCAAGGAATTGTTTTACAAAAAAATGATTGTATTTATCTGTTTTGTCAAAATCATTTTTTCTTCCATAACCATGTTTTACAAAAATGGTTTAAAGAAAGTATTTAGTATTATAAATTATTGTTTAAATAAATTTTTACCCATTTTTTAATTTTTTATGAATTTTTTTAAAATGAATCTTTATGTTATTTTCTAAACAAGGCCTATTGGGATTTTACTGAAATGTAAAAGTTATCTTTATTTAAACATGTATATAATGAAAATAATTCTATAAAATCATGAAAAATTAATGATTTAAATATTCCTTTATAAGTTTAAAATGTTATTTTCAAATAAAATTATTTTGAAAATTTTTAATTAATTCTTAGTTTTAAAATTTTTATATTCAAATAAATGTTATTTTACTCATGAAATGTTCCAAATAATTTGATCATAAAATAATTTTACATATAAGATGAAAATCATTAATATTACTTAATATTTTATAGGTATATGATCCAATCATACCATATTTATTCTTTATATATATGTTTTATGTTTATGATAAAAAGATGTTTATGAAACCTTTTTCTTTTCCATGGGTTATTCTATGAACAAGTGTTTATGATACCCATATATTTTCATGGGTTCTGATATATTAAATGAGTTATGAAACCCATTTATTCTCATGGGTTATGATATTATAAGTGTGTTATGAAGCCCATTTATTTTAAATGGTTATGATATGAGGAATATTTTATGATCTTATGGCATGTCTATGTGTGATTTTCATTATGTGTCAAATGTGACCTATATATCCCTCCAATTCATTGGATAAAGATTGAGATCCCATGAGATAAGTAAGATAAGAGTGGAGATTAAACCAAGTTCAATGAAGTAATTATTCCACTGTGACAGTCATGATAGGGATCCATGACTACTATGATGATTTGCGTAGTGAACATAATCTCCTAAGACAATCATAGGACGTGAACCTTTACTTCTATGATGGTTTAGGTAGTAAACCCAATCCACTATAATAGACTTGTTAGTGATTCATGACTACTAAGGAAATGATTTTCATTGATTATGTGTATGCCACATATTTATTCCAATGATATGCTCTAATGGATTATTTTCATTGATTCCTTTATGATTCATGTCTTATGAACTGTCAATATTTATGCCATGCCACAATTTTATGATCTATGTTATGTAGGTTATGTATTTAAAATATTATTCTCATGTTCTCATTCCATTATACTCATGTTATGTAGATATATTCCTCATTTAGCCATACTGGTAATCTGGTATTACCCTTTAGTATGTTTCCTTTCCCTTTTTTATGAAGAAATATATTATGTATAACATGTATAAGAGGACTTATAGTTATGAATAACGTAGTGGGAGATGATATTGTTCACTTATAAGCCATTTGTTTAACCATTTGATTTTTCAAAGACACTAAACCTAAAGGATTATGGAATAGATCATTATTATATGTAATGAATATTTTTATATTAAGATGTAATATCTATGTCTGAAAAGTATGGGTATCTATAGTTGGTATCATAGAAAGGTTTAGTTAATATTGGAAAACAAGGATGAGAAAAAATTTAGTGAAGAGCTCATAAGAAGAGTCTTGTTATAGGATAACATCCTAAAGTTTTGGTATGGAATAGATTATATAGTTTTCCAAAAAAATACATCCATATCTAGATGATGTAAGTGGACTTGGTTTTGGAATAGATACATATCAGGGATACAACCCTGTAAATAGATTTTTAATTTTATCTCGGCCATCATTCTGGGGGATAGTGAGTATTCCTTTATTTCACACCATGTTTGACACTCCCATGTGATATGCTTTAGTTAATCCACATTTTCTTTATGAATCATTATGAAGGGTTTTAATACATGATAATCATGATGACCTAGGTAAAACTTAATGTTTCATAGATAAAAAATATAGTGTAATTATTTAGTCATCCTATAAATGTTTTTTCATGATTATGTTGTTTCCCACTATGAATATGTTTTCTCAAACTATGATTTTTGGTTTTATTCAATGGAGGGAACAAGAAAGAATTGGGTTAACATTGAATTTTATAGACAATGTGTTGATGATAAACCAAATGGGATGATGTTTGGAGTGAAGTATATTGTGATTAATCCTAATTATTTTTAATGATATATGATTATAAAATTCCACTAAAACCTACTCTCAGACTCACATAAGAAGATAGGGATGGAATTTTTGGAGAGTTTGGGTAGTGGAGACCATAAAAATAATATTTAGTTTATATATATATATATATATATATATATATTGTGGTAATAATAACTAAAGTGAATGTTTCAAAGTAATTATAAGATATTTTATGTGTAGAGAAGAATGGAATCGAGTAAATAATTGTCTAGTAATAATGAAAAGTTCAGTTAACCCAATGAATGAAAATAATGGTTTCCCTGTGGAATCGTCAATGGTTGAATGTTTTAAATTTATAATGTATGTTCAGTATGAAAATTATTATCCTGGGGTAAAATATCAAGAAGAAGGTAAAAATGTTTTTACAAGTAAAGGTTTTTGTTGATGATGAAGAGACTAAAAATGACATATTAAATGATTGAGGTATTAAGGAATTAGATGATGGAGCCTAGTTAATTTTTCAAAAATGAAGTGGAATTATTTAAGTGTTAATATATTAAAAATCAGAAATTGTGAAATTTATAGATATTTTTCTGTAGATTTTTTCATTAAGGGTTCAAAATAAATGTGTTAAATGGTACTTATGGCCTAGAAAATTGATTTAATGGAAAGGTGATATTTCATTAAAACACATGATTTAGGGAAATCAAACCATTAATATTTTCCTAATGTAGAAATAATGGTGTTTAGTTTGTATAAAGATATGATTTATATGGATAAATTAAATTGGATAGTGTTTGTGACCTTTAGACTCTTAATGATTTAATGAAAAATCATGTTATGTTATCATTAATGAATTTTATAATATTTTTGGATTTATGTAATATATTAAATAATCTATGGTTTTATTTAAGTAATTGATAATCATGTATGTTTTCATGGAGATTTATGGTAATTATGGTTATTAACATGTTACTATAGAATACATGACCAAATTATTCACATATTTGGTATGTTAAAATAAATAGAAACTTGATGATATTTTGGGTATTAATGATAAGTTGATTTTGGAAATTTATTGAACTAATTTATAATTTTTTTTATTTCAATTTTGGTCAAACATGGAAGATCCTTAAGGTTAACTATTCATGTAATGTATTAACTTGAAATTTATATATTATTGGATAAATTGTTCTAATGATTTTGGTTTCGGAAAATATTTATAGGATAAAGGAATGACTTATGGAACTTATTAATATTTTAGAACTTTTTGTATGAAAAATTCATCATGAATATTCATTTCATAGATAAAGTGGATATTTATTGAATCACAACCAAAAGATGAAATTATTTTATTGATATAAAGAAAAGTTGACCCCTAGATATTTGGGTCCCTTTTAAATTATTGATCATATCAGGGTAGTAGCTAATTGTTTAGGGCTTTCTCTAAATCGATCTTTATTTAAAGGTGTGTTCCATGTATCTCACCTAAGTAATTACATACCTAATATTTAACATGTACTAAACTAAGAGTTAATTCCACTTGAACATTATAATTTCTAATAAGAATAATTGGTGGAGATTCTGGATCATAGATAATAAGTGCTATGAAAAAACCCACTCAATTAGTCAATTTTCTGTGGCAAAACCACCAATTTAAAGAAGCTACATGGGAACATCAAGATATTACAAGAAAGAATTATCCTTATTTCTTTTTATTAGAGTGAGTAATTTAAAGTGAAAAAATAAATTTTATTTGGGGTAGAATGTAACACCTTGAGTTTTTATGAAATATTTTTTTAATAATATAATTTCTTTGATAGCTTTTATTACACGCAAGATCGAGTTTTAACGAACCGTGATATATTATTATTATTATTATTTAAACATTACTATTATAAAATATCCATTAAACATGGTGGTATTAATAGGAGTAAACACATTTTTAAAATTATGTATAATGGTTTCATATAAATAAAACATATTGATAAGAAAGTACTTATTTTTTAGTAAAGTCTATGTGTTCAAAAAATAGTATTTTTTTTTAAAATGTTTTTTATAAATTTTTGGGAGAAATTATTAAAATTAATTTTTTAAACTTTTAGAGAATTTATTTAACAAAATTAAATTTATTTTTGGAATCAATATTTCAAAATTATGTTAGGAAGAATTTTTTAAAAAAAATAAATAGTTTATTTTTTTATGAATAGAGAAAAATACAGGTTTTTATTGAAAAATACTTGTTCATTTAAAGAATTTTTAAAGTTATATTTTATTTTAAAATTATTTTAAAATTAAAATTATTCCAATTATATATTAATTAATACAATTTATTTCATTGGAATCATATTCATATTGAATATTTACATTTAAACTTTCTATACTTTTGAAACCTTTCTCTTTGGAAAATAGCTTTTTCATGACATATATAGGATTAATATTAAATTAAATTCTTCCACTTATGTGATTTTAGTTTTATAAAATTAATTCAATATTTGGAATCAGAATGATTTATATTATAAAAAACTTTAAAAATTAATATTTTTCATTAATAATAATAATTACAATAAAAATAATTACCATGATTAATTTAAATATGAGTTTTTTTGTTATATGTGCTTGTGTTAAAATTAATTTTTTGTATAGTTAGGATTTTTATTTAATAAATTGGGTAAATATTTATAATAATGGTTAAAAATTATCTAATAATCTTCATTTCAATTTTATTCTCAATGGATAAATTTTCTAGGTATGTAAAAAGATATATGTTTTCGTGGTGAAAACCAAAATGGTAAAATTAAGTAAAATTAATGGCTAAGGAATATCATGTTTAAAACCTTTTTTTGTGATGGAAGTTTTTTATGGAAAATATAATTCCTTAAATACATTATTTATCAATTTTTTAGGAACTTGGGGTGATTATTACATTTCTTTATCAAATAGTTTTGGGAATTTAGAATATTGTCACACCTATTCAATTATAAAAGGTAACTTTCTACCCTCACTTATTCACACCTCTAAATCCAATTTTCATGAATATACATTTAAAAAATACAACTCTAACCTCATTATCAATGTTATATATATTCCAATCACCCCAAAAGATCAACCCCTGCGTCCATAATGAGAGATCTAAATGAGGGTTTTCTAATCGACGGAAATTGTCTCCACTAAGCTCTTTCTTTCCACTTCTTCTCTTACCACCTATATTCATGTCCTAATAATTTCAATATATTAAAAATATTATCTAAAATATACTAAGATGTTTTTTTATGGTATACCCTACATATATCTCCTCTTCTATCAAATGGGAAATGAAACTGTCGATCATGTGTACAGTGGACTACCACCTTGTGAACCGATGTAATTCATTTTATATCACCACCCCTCATGGATAGATATAATGATGTATTTTACATTTATATATTATATTTTTTATATTATTATACTTATTTATCTATAATATCACATATAAATTATTTCTTTCCATTCCATGGTAATACGATAGCGTCATTCGTGTGTATGGAAGACTAATGCCTTGCGAAGTGATGTGATTAATTTTTCACTTATGCTTTACATGGAAGGTAATAAGAAAAAAAATTAACAAATATATGTGATATATATTAAAACATAATGACTCTTTAATAGTGATATATTATTTATCTATCATTATTTTCATCTTTTAAGAAAATGGAAACAACTTTCATGCATACATAGGACCCACCGTCTCCATAAACTGTGTAATTAATTTTCCTTCTCTAAAATTAATGGATTACTATAAATATATATATAATGAATATATATGATATATATATCATGGTTATAATTATAAATATTATGGAACCATGATAATAGTAAAGGTGAAAAAAACAAGATAAAACATATATGAAAAAGGAAGGAGTTATTACCTAAAACGCTCATTTTGACAATGAATTATTTATAAATGAGTAATTAAGGACATAAGTAAATAATATATAGTAATATAAATATTATTATGGTTCTTTAATATATTTATAATAAACTTGTATTTATTATTCATGATATTTTAACATTTATGAAGCAATTAAAGACTTAAGGTAAATGGTTTTTGTCTCAATTTGAATTCATTAAGACATAAGTTTTGTTATGAACATATCTTATTTTATGAGATGTATATAATTACTATTTTAAATGTTATATCATGAATATAATTATATTAATTATATATAAAATTTAATTCTGTTTCTTTCATTTATTGTGGATTAGGATTCAAAAGCTTACCAAAGCAGTATGTTATTTTTGTCTCACTTTCATTTTTGTGGGACACATGCCTTATACACCACTTATTTATTTTGTGTGGTGTATATACTACCCATGAATATGTTATATGATTATTCTCATGAAATTATGGGATATAATAATCCATCTAATTTTCTTTATTTCATAGGGATTATGATTCAAAAGATACCAAAGTGTTAAAGGTTTTGCGTTACAATCTCATTGTTTATTGGGATTATTTATGATTATGCTTCCAATGATAAAATATTAAGATCTACCTCCAATTAAAAAAATTAATTTTATTGTCCTATATTTATTTATTTATAATAAACTTTTTTTAATTTTAATCTATTAAAGGATTAAATATACCAAAACATTATTTTTAAGAAAAATCACATGTATTTCTCTCTTTGGACAAAAACATTTTTCTTCTTTATCAATGTTTTCCAAAACTGTTTTAAAGAAATTTTTTAATATTATCTAATAATTTGTTAATGAATTTTTACCCATGTTTTAATTTAAAAAATGGTTTAAAAGTAATCTACGTGTCATTTTCCAAACAAGTACCTTTTGGTATTTAACAAAATATAAAATAAATATTTATTTTAATGTGTACATAATGAACCGAATTTTCCTTCATTATGACCAATAAATGATTTAAAGATTCTTTTATATGTTTCTAAGGTTATTTTAAAAGAAAATGATTTTTAAATTTTTTGAGTTCTTATTTTTTAAAATGTGTCTTTCAAGGAAAAGTTATTTTTATCCTTAAATGTTCCAAGTGATTTTATTTTAAAAATCAATTTCCATTTAAGTTGACATCCATTGATGTTACTTGAGATTTAATTGTGATATAATCAAATTATACCATGCTTATTCTTTCTCTGGATTGTTTATTTTTATGATGAAAATATTTTTATAAAACCTGTTTTTTTAGTTATTCTAGGGTGAAACATTTATGAAACTCAATTCTTTTCATGGGTTCCATTATTATTTTTTTAAAAGGTCGAGGGTCAGGCCCCCTTTATTGAACATAAAAAATAGAAAAATATTTTTTAAGACTAATAAAAGAAGGAACCCATTACATGGACCATATGAACACATCATAATAAAAATGTGTTATGATAAATTTGTTATAAAGACCATTTATTTCCATGGGTCTTATTATTATAAATGTGTTTTGAAGCCCATTTCTTTTCATGGGTTACGATATGAGGAATGTTTTATGATCTTGTGGAATGTGTATATATGATTTTAATTATGTGTTAATTGGGACCTATATCCCCCTCCAAAACATTGGATAATGTTTGAGATCTCAAGAGATAAATATGACTAGAATGGGGAGTGAGTCCAGTTTAATAAGGAACTTTTTCCTTTATGAAAGTCATGGGATGAAACCATGACTACTAATATAGTTTTTGGAGTTAACCTAATCATTTATGATAGCATTTGGAGGAACCTTAACTACTATGATGGCTTGGGGAGTGAACTCAATCATCTATGATAGTATTGGAAGCGAGACATGACTACTAAGGAAATTATTTTTTATGATTATTTGTAAATATATTCCATTGTTATTCTATCATGGATTATTTTCTTTGATTCATTTATGATTAAAGCCATATGAACTACCATTATTTATTTCATGACTCATGTTTATGATATATTTTATGTAGTGTTTGGTTTTCATATTTTATTCTCATGTTCCCATGCCATTATACTCATGTTATGATAATATATCCCTTTTTACCCTTATTGAGCATCTAAGATCACCCTTTCTTACATTTCCTTTCTCTATGTAATAAATAAATATATTTTGTGTTACAAGTCTAAAAATGGTGCTAGTTATAAATAGATTAGTGGGAGATGATATAGTTCACTTATGAACTAGTTTTTTTATGTATCCAAGTTTCAAAATACACTAAAACTAAACGATTATGTTGTGGATCATTATTTAATTTAATTAATATTTGTCTATTAATATGTAATATCTATGCATGAAAAGTATGGGTCTCTATAACTTATTCATTTTTCTCCAAGCCTTCATAGGTTTTCACTTACATATCATATAGTTACTCTTACATATCATATAATTACTTTTATATAGCATAGGGTATCCAAAGCTTATCCATTTCTATATAAGATAAGGACTCTTGCATATGGGGTACCCATATGTAAGAGTAAATTCCATTCATTCCATGACTTAGCCATTTTTTTCTAACACCATGACTCTTACGCATTGTATCTTTTATGTATGGGTTTTTGTCTATATTTACCAACATATTTACTAACTCCACAAGAATATCATTTCCTAAAAATCACCCCTATTATATCCTATGGCTAAAAATTCATATTTTCAAAAATTCTTTTACAACTCCAAAAAATTACCAAATTCATCCCAAACATGACCATATTTCTGATTTTCTAAAATCAATTACCAAAAAATTCATCCAACCCATTATAATTCATTAAAAAAACACTTGTAGAAAAAATTTATCACTCAACCCCTAAGCTTGAGCTAACTCACAAGACTCAATACCTGACATATGTTAATACCTGAACACGTCAAAGGGTCAAATTTTCAAGGTTAATCCAATATTTTATATGACAACCACACTCAAATACCAAGTAAATTACATGTCCCACATAACAATTATATTTCTAATGTTGTAATGCTTTGATGTTGAGATAAATTCTTATTTTGAATGATAAATTCGTGATTTTTATGATTATTAATATTCCAGATCAAGATTGAGTTAATCATCCATTACAGTGATTTTAATATGACTTGAGAAGGATCATGCCATGCACATTTCTATAATGCCAAAATTATACAAATAGAATTTTGAGTTATTCTTATGTAGTAGGGGTGCACCATGTGGTTTATATTATGAGAGAAATATGTTAATATATTGTAAGAAGAATCATGTCATATCCTGATTCATTATTCCATAGAGAATTTCCATGAAGCATTGAAAGGTGTGGAGTGTGATATTAAGAATAATTAGGATAATTTAATATAGTACTAGTTTAGGATCCATGCATTCATGCATTGAAAAAAATTCACACCACAGGAACTCATGAAGTGAAGAAGACTATGTCACAATAAAAGAATACACACCGTAATTAGTCTATCTATAAGAGTAATTTAAGAATTTAGAGGAAATACATTACAATAATATACTTAGTGAGAATTTAAAGATGGAGTAGTTATCTAAATTATGGAGTCACCACACTATGGGGTTTAGGATATGTTACAACTAGAGTCAATAACTTGAGGAGATACAGATTCAACACTATAACATCAATGACCACTCTTCAAGTAAAAGGAGTATTCAGTCGATCTCATGAGAGATTCAAAGAGATATTTCATCAAGGGGTTTTGATATAGAGTTTGACTGATGCATGTTACATGAATGAATATATATTTCCTAGTAGTATGAATTTCAGTATTATTTGTAATGTTACACAGTAATTTGGTTAATTCCATAGTATCACAAAACTATATGATTTATCTTTTAGGGGTGAAACAAAGATAAAAAATATGAAACATTCATAGTAAAATGGATAAATTTGACTCTTAATTTAATGAAGATATTTTATTGATAAAGGATAGAAGATCTAGTAATCATGGATTGATTAGGATTTCCATTGAAGATACAGTGATATAAAACATCTCTATAAAATGATCATTCATTATAATAGAAAGTTAAAGGTGATGAAATCAATTTAGTAATTGATTAGATGAATTATTGATAGGTCCAATCATCTAGTTATGGATTGAGGGAAGAACATTGGTAAACACCTAGTCCAAATTCTGGAGGCACTTGTGCTACGAGAATTATTGGTGCTTATGGTTCCTCCTGTAATCAAATTACATGACAATCCTCTTAACCAATACCTTTCTCCTTTCATAAAAAATTGGAATACTATTAGTTGGATTGAATTAACTACATGATAATGATTACCCACCATAAAATAAGGGTGGGTGAACAATCTAAAAAACCCTATGTATGTGTGTGTGTTCTATCCATCCCCAACCACTGTCAATATTATTTTTTTCAGACCATTTTTTAATCCATGAACTAACCAACAACATGTTCAATTATCATTTAAATGATAAAAGTGAATAGAATTTCTTATTAGTCTTTAACCACTGATTCACCCCCTCTCAATAGTCGAGAAACTACTTCTTAGGATTTTCAATTCAATATCTTCAAAAAAAATAAAACATACCTCAAAAACCCAAGTTTATTACACACTAGTCCAATGAATTATCCAATCATATTTAGTACATGACAAGAGAGTAAATACATTTCATTTCCTTCTATCTAAAAAGGCCCTTAAAACCTTATAGCATTGATAGATTTTTTTTAATTGATTTTTTATATTATCAATCAGTTTGAACATGGATATATTATCACATATATTTTTTAACTTAGATTTCATGGATATAGGTACAATAGTATATAAATCAATAGAATACTTAAAATTATTATCATAAACAAATAAATAAATATATTCAATGGATTCTTTAGTTAGATTTTTGATATTGGGTTTTTATAACACAAAATAAAATTCTATCTTACATAAGAATGAGTCTTATGTTTCTATAACAGTCTTAAGAATTTTCTCACATTATGATTTTCCATGGAAAGAATAGAGTATTTTTTTAATCTTGATTTTTTGGTGGTCTTAATTCATTAATCTCTATCAAAGAGGTTCTAAAAGAATATTGTAAACTTTAATATGAATGATTTCAACATATGTTTTTCAAGTCTCCTCAATATGTTAAGGATAACTAAGACAGACTTGAGAGGTCTAGGCTCAAGTTCTGTATTGAGTGTGTAAGAGGGTAAATACTCTAACTAAAAGAATAAAAAGTCTATTGGAAGGTTCAATAATGTTTCTTTTCATAGCCAGTCAAAAAATTTGAAACTTAAGGGATGACTTGAGATGGATGGGAATTGATTCCATTATGGGAAGCTTAGTAATAGGTGGAATAATTTCTTATATTACCTAAATGGTTAAAAGAAACCAACATGTAATTCTACATTGATTATAATGTTATAAAAATAAATCCATAGATTTAGAAAAGTATATGTTACAAACTCTATGTTTTACAAGTATACTATATATAATGGATTTTAAAATTGATGGATAATAGATGAAAAAAATCATTATGTTTGAATTCAGGTGATGGAGCAAGATTTTACACATCAAGAAATTAGATGTTTTGGATTACTTCAAATCTTGGATGAATCTATAATAAAGTTTATGTATTCAGAATCTCTTTTATTTTTCCTTTTATGATAATATATGTTTGTAAAAAATGGTAATTTTGTTAATAAATGAGGTTATTGTTTGATATATATGGTTTATCATTCATTAGTTTTCATAACATAATTTAAAAGAATTTAAGGATAAAAATGTTTTAATTGGGATAAAAGAGATTATATAAGATATGTATTACAAATATGAGGAATCATAGTTCCACCAAAAATCACTTTCGTATTTTAAATAACAAATTCTTATTTTATGTATTATTCTCTAAAAAAATTGAATAACATATAAGATAGTTTATTTGTTGAAATATTATGACTCTGTGAAATAAGTTTTATTTTCTAAACACTATGGATTTTGTGTTTCTTAGAATGATATTTTGGAGAGAATATATTTTTAAAGTTTCTTGTGTGAGTATTTTTTGGACATAACAAATTAAAAGTGATAAAAAATAAAGGATTATACCAAAAGAAATCAAAGTTAATGTAACATCATATCCTACATTACTTTAGGATGTATTGGTAAATAAAGTTAATTTAAACATTTACATTTAGTTACCAAATTAATCTCCAAGGAAATATTTGAATGGAAAGACTCCATACTGATAATAACAATATAAAAATTGTTATAAGTAGACAACATAATAGATTAACTTTATAACATTGGATGTTATGAATTAATGGATCTTGAATACTTCTTCAATTATTTAAGAATTTGAAGTATGATTCATAATATCACCACTATTCAAACTGGATGTCATCATCGATGTTACTCACTAATAAATTTTAATGGGAGAGTTTTATTAGATGTACATATAGAGATGTGACAAACCCATAGGGTGTTGTTGATTCCCTATGGTATTATACAAAGACAAATTTATAAACTCTAACTATCTTACTCGATTAATTAATAATGTATTAAAGTGGAAGTTCAAGGTTGAACCCATAGAGACGGTGAAATTAGTTTGACTAGAATCTTGATGGATTTAATTAAAGAAAGTTGTGAGATAATATAGGTTAGATTTGATTTGTTTAAAGAATAATAACAAAGAAAAGTAGATTTATTTTTTGTGTTGAAAATATATTTGGAAAGCATGACAGGGTAATGTAATATCGGGGTTGAGGTGAAATTGGATTTAAAAAAATGGATTGATTCATGATTTGGTGTCGGAGTCGAGACAGGGTTGATCCACTGGTCAGGGTATCCCCTCCTCAACGTGGCAATACCATATTTCCCTTGGTTTGTTAATATAGGATTTTTCTTAATCAGGTTTTTCTGGATACTGTATTTAAACTAGATTTCCCCAAAAGTTGACAATGGTAAGACCATATTTAGGGTAGTCAGGTGCACAATTTAAATTCTCCATTTTGATTCTAATATTGATGGCCATGATAAAAGAAAAATAATGGGATTGGAATTTGAGGAACCATATTATGTAAACCAAATACATGAATTAAAAATAATTAAATCCAACACACCTTCCCACTTCGATTACATTGCCTTAGAAAATTTCAATATTACCCTCTCATCCTAGTGATGAGAGGTTTAGAGGGAAGTAGAAAAAAAATTATAAAGGAAAAACTCAAAAATGGCATAGCAGCTTCGCTCCAAGCATTAGTCTTCAGGGGAATTTAAATACTTTAAATCATCCTCCATCGCCTATATTTGTTGGCTTTAATTAGGTTATGTCTCACCTTCATCATGATGTGTACTGTGAGTACACGACGTGTACTTGTGGTCCACTTTTTTATGAATCCATGTGACATGTGCACATATCTCAACTGAATTTTTTAAAATTTGACCCCTATACAACGTGTACATAGGATACAGGTCATGTACTCCCTATCTGTGTAGCCTCCACTCCCATCAGAATCTTGCACAAATCTTGTTCCTTAATTTGGAACTTTGACTTCGGTCACATCATGTGTTGAAGGTACAGGATATGTAATTGTCATTCACAGCAGGTATGCTAATTAGAACATGTTCTATGTGGTCTGTAGCATGTCATGTTATGAAACTAAACATCGTGTACTAAAGGTACACATCGTGTAGGTGCTCTGCTCTAGAATTTCCATCTCCACATCGACTTCAAAATTCTAGTGACATGCCACGAGCGAAGCAAATGGTGTGATGTGTCTTTAAGCTCATTTTTCACCTCTTTTTTGTTATTTTTCACATATTCGATGTTTCCAACCATAAAACATAAATCAAGAAAATACACTCATAAATTGCAATGATTAATCAATTAAATACAAAAATCAGGACATCAAAAACTCAAAAATATTTTCATGAAACAGAATTATCAAGATGTTATAGGAATTATATAGATATGTAATGATTTTAACAAAAATCTAAAAGTGAAGAAAACACAATGCCTCTTTAGTGGTCAGTAATAAGGGATATGATTATATGGGATCTTATATATGGTTTTTTTTGAATTCATAAAGATGTTTAATAATATAAAACGTTTCATGTTATATAAAAGGAAAACTCAAAATTATCTTTCTTTCATGTTTGATGCATATATTAGGTGAAGTAAAATGATAATTAACCTCTCAAAGTAAACCTTAGAGGTATCCCTAACTAATGTTCATCATGAAGTATTATAGGTTTTAGTAAAATGTTAAAGCTAGAGTGGGTAATATTTTATATAGAGATGTAGAATATGTTCATGGGACACAAAATGTGTCTAGTTTACTTGATCAACCCACAATTTTACAATATGGAGTTTCATACACTATGTATTTCTTATAACAGGGGTGCATGTTTCATATTGAATCCTTATATATAAGGTTGGAAATATACCATGCATTAAAACCCTCATACTTTGATATTTTTCTTAAGAAATCCTTGAGGCTAAGATAATTTTATGGTGGTTGGGTATGTTATTGATAATTTCATTGGTTGAGGCATAACCAATATGGGATTTTTTCTATCATATAAGGATAATAAAAACTAGGCCATCAATTGAGATAGACTAAGTAAGTGTAATGCGCAAGTGATGTTATTGTCTATTTCGAAAAAGGGTATATGATGTGCTTATCCACTTGGATGAATGACATGTGATGTGTTCATCCACCTAGTTTTTATATACTTGGGGAACTAAGAACATATCATAATTTATATTATATTGGAATATATCATGTCTTGTGGTTAATTGATATCTTTGATGAATGAATTTTATGATTATGAAATCTTATATATGAAACAATTTTTGTACATGGGTAGATAAATACATGTGTCTGATGGATATCATGCCAAATACCTTTATATCTTGGGTAGAAATTATTATATTCCATGGATGGGATATTTTATGATATGATATAGCGATATTGATAAAGATGTTCCCCAAAGTCTATATGCATGTGATGCATTTATCTATATTATAAGAGATAATATGGGTATATCATAATGTAGAAAATAATGATTTCATGCCACTACCTTAAGTCTATAATATTTAGAAATAGGTATATATCATATGGAAGTGTTTTGAGTTGAATCATATAGTACAATTCACTCTAACACTCTATGATTGATTGGAAACAAATTAGGAAATGGTAACATATGTGAATCTTTTTAACATAAGATATCATTGATTATAGTAGTTTAAAAGGATGAAACTTATTGAATAATTTTTTTATGGTCTATGGTTATATGTGTTATAACCAATTCCATTTACTTTTATATTTTGTAACATGTTGTTAAATAACATGGAAGGCCAAAAAGTGTCATAAATTCTGTATAAAAGATGTTTTCACCATGAGATAGTGTGTAAAACCTGTGATTACCTCCAAGAAAATAAATCTCTCCCTGAAGATCTCCCTCCTTCTATCTTTACATTGAGTGACACAATAAAATTGAGGAAATAGAGGAGGATCCTTTCCATTCTATTTGTGATTCATTTTATCTCATTGATACATCAGGGAGAAGGGAGTCTGATGATTTACTTTGTGTGATATTCCTATAACATATTGATGAAGTCATTGGTAGTGGTGATCATTAGTGAAAGGTATGAATAATGTCATTAAATTTAGTTATACATTTTTCTGAGTTTCATACAATGTAGATCTAGCTTTTAGGGTTTCTAATCACTTTCACTAAATTGATTAAATGTTAAAAAATCCTCAGAAACTCATCATTGGTGTGAGAGAAGTTAAATATTTTTGATTCTTGAAATCCTGTTGATGATGAATAAAATGCATGTCGTATTATAATCACAATGATTTTCATGATAAATGGTATAGTTTTTTAATTTTTTCCTAGTATTATGATATATGATATTGAATGTTGTGATTGGATCATCTTGTACATTATGGGATATCGTATCTTGAATAATGGATTAATCCTTTGGTTCTCATTTCATTGGTGCTCATGATATGGGATATCATAGCTTGTGATAGTTCCAACCCATTTTCTCAAAATAGTTCCATGAATATCTAGTTTGATATCATGACATTTTATAAGTGGTGATATCCTAAGTTTTCTAGATTTATTTTACACAGGTGAATATTGTAAACAATGATAGATAGGATCTTTTACGGTCAAGATTATTGATCATAGAATATGATTGATAATATAAGAAAGTCACAATTTATGATATCATGTATATCATAAAATAGAATATAATAAAAAAATTATATTTTTCAAAATTTATATTATGAAATGAGTAAAATAATTTGTAATGTTTTTATAAATTTTATAGAAGAGTATTTTGGAATATTTATTTAATTTAAAAATTTGTTTATAAATTAAGTAATTATAAATATTAATAATTTATTATTAAATGTTTATGAAACATTTATTAAATGAATATGTGAAATATTAATGTGCATATTAAATAAATTTTAAATTTATATAGAATGGCTTATAATTTGGATATAATTTTTTATAAGTAAATTATAAATTTAATTTATAAAATTTTTATATGATACAAAATAAGACAAAATATAGGAGTTTATGTGTATAATTAAGCATTTTTTATAATTATTCTCATCAATTTATTTAATTAAAAGGACTTGTTTTTTAAATTATTTAAACCATATCAAAAAAATAAATAATTTATATGATCAAGGATTAAATAATATTAAATGTGTGATATTTTTAATATTTACATAATGTATAAATAGCTCATATATATAATTTTTGTATTCCAGATATCATATATTTAAATTAAATTTCATATAATTAATAATATAATGGGGTTAATATTAGATATGAATATAAAATATTCATATTTAATTATGGAATGCCTATAATGCATGGATAAATTATAAAGTGTTTATAATTTCTTTATTTATGAGTTGTCCAAAAAAATGTCTCCTGTTTAAATATATTAATTATTAATTTTTCTAATTTATTATAATATTTTTTCATTCATATAATTTTTATATTACGAATATGTGTATTCTTTAGTTTAAATGTTAAAGTACCTTGATAAATTTTCATACAAGCATATAAGGAGTTACGTGTTATGTATGCAAATTGATTTAGTTTTCTTCTACCTTTAATTTATCTTATAATTGGTTATGAGAATGAATTAAATAGTTAACTATGGATTATATATATTAATTTTTTATTATGTCATTAAAATATATCTTGATTAAAGTATCATTGGATAAAGGGGATTTGGGTCTAACTGCTCATTATCTTGGAGGCAAATTTTCTTGTCAAGAATAGAAGTTTGGCTAACTTTCAGTCCAATATTACTCTTATATAGATTTTTAATTTCATAATATTCTAAGAATTTATAAGGAAGGGTTTCATGTACATTAAAATTAGGGTTAATTTTAATATGTTTGAATATATTTTTCATTTAATTTGGGTTTTTAACATAAACTATGAGATGTGAAAAGAGCTACACATCAATATGATTTGAACATTTTGATGTGGTGGAAGTAAAAGGATTCCAAACTAAATACTTATAATAATTAATATATATAAATGTAATATCATGATATAATATGGTGAGATTATATATCCTTTAAAAATACTAACTGTTAGATTCCTTCCAAAGTGAAAACTTATCAATACCTCAATCATCCAATGAGATAGGTTCATGCCAAAGTAGGGTGCCCTTGGATTATCTAATATAAGGAAATAAAGTAATGATGTGACACTAAGAGTTAGGTTCCTCATTTATGGAATTTTATTTGGGTTATAATTAGTTGAGAAACCCTAAAAATTAGGATAGCATAGGAATTGTGTTGAGATAATTTTTATGATGAATTATACAAATAGTTCTCCACTCAACCATACAAGAGTCATATATGATATGATTTTCATAATGGTGTAACTAAAAACCTATGTACTAAGATTAATTCCAAATTAAACTCATTTCCTAATTAAATATGGATCTTTTCCACTAATTGATATGATTAAATTTAATAGGCGTCATCATTTTAGTGGTATTTCATTTAATAGAAGTCATTATTAAATAAGTTTAAAACATGATAATCATCTAAAAAAATATTATGTGGTATATATATAAGATCATCACCATTCATGTTAAATTTGAGATCAATAGAATAAAAGAATAAACTTAATGTAACTAACTTCTTAGACTGGTATATGATATTGAGAATTTTTATTAAGGAAATGTTTAATGAGTTATAGAAAAACATTCCTGAGTAACTAACTGTTAAAAGTTATTAAAAATGTAAACATAGATTCTTATGAGAAGTATATAATGATTAAATTAAGTTTTAAAACACATTAGATAAAATATAAACTCCTTAATTTTATTCTTTACTCATATACTGAATTTTATTGAGTGTGTAAATGGCTTGGAAAGACTGAAGGTTTCCATTAAGTCTTGTACTGGTTAAGGATTTTATTTTAAAATCAACATAGAAATTTTTTAAAAAATTAAAATGTGTTCATGAAATGTTTACCCTATTTTATAAACATGTTGAGGATGAATAAACTATGAAATGTGATTTCTAAGTTTTGGTATTTAATAAATATTACTAGTGGATAAATTTTAAAATGAAATAAAAAAAGTAAGAATGGTAAAACAATGTTTATTCAGAAATCAAGTCAAGATCATTGAAATATAAATGTAAAGATGTAAAAAAGGTACATTGTTTCTATAGTATGTGATTGTATGAGATATCTGAATAGGTTTGATAAAATCCATGGAATTTTATATTAGATATTATTATTATAGAAATTAATTCTATTAATTTACAGATATGAGATATCAAATGTATACTTCACAAATGTTTTAAGTGTAAAATGGTTCAAAATCAAGATATAATTGATGGAGATTGTAGTATAAAATTATATTATGAGGAAAATGTTTTATAAATCCTATAATTAAATACAAATGAATATATCAAGGTCACTTATATCTAAATAATGGATATGTATTTTCATCTTCAATTTGGTTATATGATAATAGAAGTTGTTTTTAACAAAGTGTTTTTTATGAAAAATATGAGATGATGAATTCAATACACATTGTTTACAATTCATTATAATCAATAACACGTTTTGAGAAGAATAATATAACGATAAAAAAAGTTTTATCCAGCTTTTTGTAAAAATATAAGGGATGTGATCCCACAACCATCAGTGGAATATTTTAAGGAATAAATTTTTAGTTTTAGAATAATTGTAAAACAAATATAATACTATATATTATAAGGATAAAATTTTTATTTGTAAAATATTCCCACTAAATTTAGATATTCATTATTTCTTAGACACAAAAAGTTTTGTGCGTCATAAGTTAGAGGGAGTATATTTGGACTTATAAAATTCCAAAGATAAAAAAATAAAAGATTTTGAAAATAAAAATACAAGGTGAATATCACTTAATATCCTAAAAGTCTTAGGGTATATTGATAAAATATTATTGTAAATATTTACATTAGTTACAAAAATATTTCAAGAAAAAAAATTATGGAAAAGTTCTAAGAATAATGATGGTGAAATTAGTAGAGTTTGAATACTATGTTCAATAAATATAATTCCAAATTATCTCCATTATTCAATTTTAATTACTTCATATATGTTACTCTATAAAGATTTCAGTGGGATGGATTTTATCATAAGGTCACATGGATATGTGGAAGAAATTATATATTTTTTTTAATGAGTTAAAAATATTAAAAGTTAAAAAAACATAAGGAGGATCTTGAAAAATATCATATGTGTTATGATAAGATAGTAACATATTAATGGATTTGTTAAAAAAAATTAGATTTTAAGGATATAAATGTATAACTTTATACAAAATAAAATATCTAATTAATCATTCATACATTTTTTAGTATAAATTGCTTAATTGAGGTGATAATTGACCTCTCAATGCATAATTTTTAGATATCCCTAGATGATGTTCATCATGAAATATTATAGGTTGTGACACAATTTTAAGGTTATCATGAGTCGGATTATAATATGGAGATATGGAATATCCTCATGAGTCGAAAAATTGGTTTTATATGCTAGATAACCAATGATGTATACCATGTAGAGTATTAAAAACTATTTCATTTGTGTACTAGGGGTGCAAGGTTGATATTTCTATTTCTACACACCTGAGGTTGGTGAGATACCTAGACTTAGAACCCTAATACTTTTATACCCTTATAATACAAGTTAGGAGTCTTATATAGTTATGGGTGGTTGGGAATGTCAGTGATCATGTATTTAATTAGAGATTAACCAAGATGGGGTTTTTCCTCTCATATGATGAGTATTACATATTGGTCCTCCACTCATATAGATCGAGGAAGCATACAGTAATTCTTAGATAAGACATGTTATGTTCTTATATATAGAGGGAGGGTATGTGATGTGCTTTTCCAAAATTTCGAATGACATTGGTGTATTCATTGACCTGGTCAACCTATACTCGGAGAATTTAGAATGTCTGAGTGTCTATATGAGATTAAAATAGTGTGTTTCCCATTTTTACTCAATGTGTTTGAAAAATGGATCATATTAACATTAACTAATGTATAAGATGTAGTTTTTGGACACATACAAATACATGTGTTTGATGGAGATCATGTTGGGTACTTTTGTATCTAAAGTAGCACTAATGATTTGATAGAGGCCTTTATTTACATACATTTATGAATAAGGTAGTTCATATTTTTATTAACACTACAAAGACCCATGGGGTTTCCTTTTGTGTTTGACTAAAAGGGGGTTGATTTTTACTCAATGTGTGACTCTAAAAATGGTTTAGTGTTTATTAAAAGGTTTTTTAGAGCGTTATTCACAAAGCCTTGCATATGATGTGATATAAAGTTAAGTTGATTATGTATTTCCAAAAGTATTTTGGAAGATATACAAAATGATGTTTTGATATGACTTCATAAGTTATTGTATATGATATAATATATTGTGAAATGGAACTTAGTTTCTGAGACTTCATTCCTAGTGGGAGATTTATGGAGATGTGTACTAAAGTATACATGTATGTGATGCATTTGGTTCTATCATAAGAAACAGTTTTAGTTTATCATTGATCATAAAAAAATATTTCATACCACTTCCTTAATTCTATTTAATTGTACAATAGGGTTATATAATATGGTAGTGTTATGAGTTAAATCATGTAGTAATATTTACTCTAACAATATATGATTGATTGGAAAATGATTTTTCAATGGTAAAATACTTGAATATTTTACACATAAGTTAACATTGATAATAGTTGTTTCGTAATATGAAATCCATAGGAGATTTTTTACATAATCGAAGGTTTAAAGTGTTATAACTTTTACATTTACACTTATATATTGTAGATTTTAATTAAATTATATGTAATTATTGGGAGTTTCCCAAAGCTAATATGAAGTAGTTTGTCAGCATAAGATGGTGTGTAAACCTTATTCTAGCCTCAAACTGAATCACTCTCTCCTTAAATCACTACCTCTTTATATTTTCATCATGAGTAGTACTATAATTTCATGGTAATAGAGGATAACCCTTCCCATTAGATTTGTGATTCATGCTAGTACATGTATACACCATAGATAAGGGATTCTAATGGATGACTATTTTTAATTTTTATCAAACATATTGATGAATAAAGTGGTAGTGGTGATCATTAGTGTAAGGAATTCATAATGTTATTCATTTTATTTATACATGGTTTCATGTTTCATAAATGGTAGAACTTAGGATTACTTATTTCTAATCACTTCTGGTGCATTGATTAGGTGTCAATCATTCCTTTGAAACTCATCAAAAATAATATAGTAGTTTCCTATTCTAATAACATTATTTGATTTGGGTGTGTCATATGGTTACTAAGATAAAATTTATATATATTTCATTTTCATACACATGATTTTAATCTCAATATTTTTATCAATTCATGTGTAAATATCACATTTTTTAGTTTTTTTAATAATCTATAATTTAATTAATAAATGGAATAAAAAATTATTTTTAATATATTTATTGATTTTCGGAATTAATTGGAAAATCTATGCATTGATTATGAATTCAAGAATAACATTTTTAATATACTCCCAATATTTATTTTTATTATTTTAATCCAAAACTGGAATAATTTTGATGATCCTACAATAAATTATATTTTCATGAATTTTAATTCTGAATTGTAGAAAATTGAAAAGTAAACCATCATTATGTGTCATTTCAGTATATGTATGTGTGAATTATAACATATTTATGTGACATTTATTAGGTGTATGAGTGAATAAAGTCTAGAAGTATTGTGATGGATTCAAAAAATAGCCAAGTAAATAGTCTTATGGTTCCTTTATAAGAAAAATTTTGAACTACTTGATAAATTTGAGTTCCATGTAAGAGAATTATCCTACACATAGGAAATTGGAGGAGGTCATAAAATATTTTTATATTTAAATTATATTTGAATTTTATGAAAATTTTCAAAAGAAAAATTCATATAATGTAAGAGATTTCAACATGCTGTAGAAGAATTATCATATATGTAATGCATTTGGTCATGAATATAACATTTCATCTATCTAAAGAAGATTTCATTTACCTATAGGAGAATTTACCAACCAAAAATGAAGATTTATCATGTAAGAAAATTTTATGTTATAATATATCTAGGATAATGAGGATCTTAATTCAAGATAAAATCAAGGGAAGCCTATATGGGTACCAATTCATTGTACATGAAACTGATAAGAGGATTCCACATGGATCCTAATAGGAAAGATATTTTAACCAAAAAAAGGTAAGAAAGTCATTTATTTTAAATAATAGATGATCGCATGGAGATTTGAAACCATGAGGGGGAAGGAAATTTTCTAAAAAATAAATAAGTATATCATATGTTTGACCATCGATGAAGAAGATTGAAATAAAAGCTATTATAAAGGAATACAATGATGAGTCTATGGGAGAGACTTGTCTTTCTAGAGACTACTGGGGAATTATGATGTTATTTTCATTTTATTTTTTTATTTTTTTTAGTTTTGTAATTCCTATTTATTTTTACCTAATATTTTCTACCAATAAAAAGGAGGGTTGGTTTTTTTATTGACCAGGGAAGGTAAGGTTTCCATTTTTTTTATTCTTGATTCTTTACACTTCAATGAATAAAAATATCTCTTTATTTTTACCTAGTTTTTATATTTAGTAGTAGTTTGTAATTACAAGTGATTTTGTGTATGATTTTATTATAATTATTATTTATTATCATGGTTGATTATCTATCATCTCCCTCCACATTATTTTAGGATATATACGGTGGAATGGTCAGAGCTAAATAGTGAATTTCTTAGAGGTTTCTAGAACATGTGGAAGGAGAAATTAATAATGTTGGATTTATTAGTGGTAACAAGACCCAGTTGGGTATTTCATAAGTTAAAGTGGATTGTTTTTCTACATTACATACATGATTAGGAAGGAGGTTCCTCTCAAGGGTGAGAATTGAATATTTTTGGGTCCTCTAATTCATTAGTTAATCGTCTCTTTCATCATTATATTTTCTATTTTTTTTTCATTTATTTTATTTCAAAAAACAAAAAACATTCACCCCCCCCCCACTTTTCTTTAACCAAAGTGACCACATATTTTAGATTACACATATCTATAGAAAACCCTAGGGTTAACATTATTACTACTTTAACGTAATAAATAATTTATTTTTCTACACCGCTAATAGTCGGGTGTCAAAACATGGAAATGTTTCTAGAGAGGATGTTACAATGATAAAATATTTAAATTGAATGAATAGAACATTGAACTACCCATTCATCCATATTGGCCTAAAAATTTAATGAACTTTGTTAACTAGACATGGAAAATTAAAATTGGAAATCTAAGTTTAGAAGACTGCCTTGTGAAACAGTGCTGAGATTCCAAGTACTCACTATGAGACAAAAACATTTGGCGAGAAATATTAATCAAACCTAGAGAAACCTTTTTAAATCCAAATTAATTAGACAAAAAATAAAATCACTATAAATGTTTTAAAAAATTTATATGATTTAAATAATGGATTGATTCAATTACTACTAAAATTTCATTTCTTTGTAGGTGATGACCCAAAAAAACAAATCAAAGAGTTCACATTGTCCTGCTCCACCATGAAGCCAAGAGGAGTGGTATTAGAACAAGTTAGGTGTATGGTATTCCCTTTTCACTTAAATGGTTATCCAAGAAATGGTTATACAAACTTGAACCAGGTAAAGTTCATCACTAGAAGGACCTATAATGATTTTTTCTTTAGATATTATTCCCCACATCCATAAGAACAACCATCTAAAAAGAGATATATTCTATCATGAAATAATCAGTAGAAACTCTCTATGAGTACTGGCAGAGGTTTAATTATCTATGTTTTAGTTGACCATATCAATATATAGATAATCGTCACTTTCTTGTATTATTTTACCAAGGATTTATAGACAATGATTGAAACTAGCTAGACATATCATCTAGAGGATATTTTATAGAAAATTCAATTGAAAAATCCAAGGTATTGGTTGAAATGATTTCCCAAGACTCACAATAGTTTAGAATAATATCCAAAATCATAAAAGGTATACATAATTTAAGAACATATGATTCAACACCTTTTTTAGAATTTAAACTTGAAGATATAACTATTATTCTCAAAAAAAATGGTCTTAAATAAAACTAGTGAACAATAATCACCTGCCAAGGTATGTGGTTTATATTCATCTCCTACCCATTTTATTAAAAACTGCAGTGAAGTATAGGGTATAGAGAGTTATGAAGTGGTATTTAAGTCAATTAAATTAAAAAGAAAAATTAAGGAGGTAGAGACAATTAATAAGTAAATATGGATTTAGAAACCACTAGAACTAGTTCAATACACCTTTGTACAAACCAATTTTAATAATAACCCCTTTACAAATATCCTTACAACTAATCCCTGCTATTCTAAAAACCTTACAGGAAAACATATAATCAACCAGCCAACTAGAAACCTACTTTCGAATAAAATAAATAATTTTAATAGCCCTTGATCGGTGAACAACCATATATATTGTAGCAATAAGGACATGAAGTCAAAGTGTTGACAAATTAAGTGAATAAACAAAAAAATAAAATCAATAGTTTATTAGAAATTATATAAAATACCTCTTGTAGGTTGTCAACCATATTATTCCCTAATACCGAGGGTAATTAAAGTATTATTACCACAATAATTGGAAAATAACCATAACCATTAATCACACCCAAACCAAAGAAGAGTCAACCAGAACTTGAAGAGAATAAATATGTAAATTCCAAAAATTATGGGATATTTCTATAAATCAACCCTAAAAAGAAGAACAAAATAAGGAATAATATAAGATTGTTATAAGGATAAATAAACAAGAATCTCCATTTAAGAGGTATCAAATAGATAATAAATACCTTCCACTTCCATTACCATTAGGAATGATTAATTATAAGAAGATATAAGAGGAATCACTTAAAAATAATATTCTGGAAACACATTAAAAATTTGACATATATATCTGTATTTTGTAATCTCTCAAAAAAAACCTCAAGTATGATAATTTTTTATGATTTATGTGATTTTGGTTCTTCATAAATTTTATTCTTCACTCAGTTTTTACTTCTTTAAAGATAGGATAACTGAAACCCACAATAGTGGTGATAAAACATTACAAAATATCCCAAACTTTTCTAGGTGCCATGGAGGATGTGATAGTTATACTTTAAGACAAAATATTTAAAATTGAATTTTATGTGTTGAACATGGAGAAACATTGATCACCATCCCAATTACCCGTCATTTTTGGGAGATATTTCTTGAATAATATCAACATAATAATCAATGTAGGTGAAGGAATACTCACTCTAGAGTTTGGTGACTATACTATCCTCATCAATACTTTTTAATCCTTGAGGAAACCTTAATCAGATCATTAACTCCTTACACTTTTACAACTTAAATAGGTATATCCTATTTAATATCCAGGTACGTTATATGAATTTCCATCCATAGAAACATTTACTGCTTAAAAATTTTAAAGAAAATGATTTTGTCCAGAATTTCAGAAAAAGTGTATTCATATTATAGGAACAACTAAGTTATGAGTGTTTTGAAGTATTATATTATTTATTTCATAAAAAGAATCATAAATTTCATCATATATGTAGGAAATTTGAGATTCTTATGTGAGGAACCCAAATTTAATTTCATCTCTTGAACAACCCCCAAATATGGAATTAAATTTTCCACCCATTGATTTGAAATATGTGCACCTAATGGAAGAAGAAAAAATATCATTGATCATTAATAATATCTTTTACACAACCCTAAAACAAAAATTTATTGAACATTTGATAGAAAATTTATAAACAATTGGTTGGAGTTTATGATATATCCCATGAATAAATCCAAAAACCTGTATGCATAGTATTTTACTTGAGGAAAATTTGAGACTTGGTGGGTAGCCCCAAAAAAGATTAAATCCCACCTTTATAAAGGTAGTAAAAAGGATATAGATAATTTTTAATATTATAGATCATCTATCCCATCTATGAATCATAATGGATTATCTAAATTCATGTAGTTCCTAAAAAACTAAACGAACCATTGGGTTGAATGATAAATATTAGTTAATTTCTACGATAATTCAAAATAGTTGGAGTGTTTTTATAGATTATAGGAACTTGAACTAGAACACTGAGAAGGATAACTTCCCCATCCCAATAATTAAAAAAATTATAGTGATTGGAAGGGAGAACCCACTACTATTTATTATCTGGATCTTTGGGTTATTTTCAAGTTCCCATTACTCTATAGGATCAACAAGTGACAACTTGTACATGTCCCTTTAACACATTTTATTAAAAAAATATTCCATTAGGATTGTGTAATTTCCAAATTATATTTTATAGATGTATAGTAAGTTCTTTGTTAGTCACACTAAAGACTGATTAGAGTTATTTTTGAATAACTTTACAATTTTTTGAAATTTAGTTTACCATTACTTGAAAAATCTATAAAAGGTTTTGAAAACTTGTATTTAAAATAACCATCTTATTAACTTTCAAAATTACTATTTTATGGTGTAAATTTAAATAGTCTTTGGGTATGTCATTTAAAAAAAAGTAATTATCTTGGATAAATCTAAAATTAAAATGATAAATTCATTTCCTTATCCAAGTTTTTTGAAACATGTCATATATTCTATATGAAATTTTGGATTTTATAATAAGTTCATCAAATATATAAATATTATTATTTTCCCAATTCCAAATTACTTTTGAAAGAAGCTGATTTTGACTTTTATTTTGAGTGTAGGGAATATTTTTAATGACTTGTGAGTAGATTGATAACCCAACTGCTGATGTGGATGCCAAATGGGGAGAAAAATTTTGAGCTACTTTATGATGATTCTTAACAATCTCTAGGAGCATCTATATCCCAAATAATTTAATTAAAATATTATTACATAAAATAAGATTCCATAACTTTAGATTCTTCTAGACTCAACAACACTACCACAGAATATTAATTCTATAAGTTCTCTTTACATTGGATAAATTTATATCATATTTATTTAAATTAAAGTTATAGTTTTATTTAATCATATAATACATAGAAACTTGATGAATAAGGATGAAACAAAACCTATGATTTTTATGTGGATATTACTACTTCAAGAGTTCAACCTAGAGATCTAATATAAGAAAAGAACTATGAACCAAGTTGTCCATCACTTGAGTAGGGTGACCAACATATTATAATTTGAGATTATATAAAAAGATCCACTAAATGAAAACATTAAAGAAGACTATTTTTACTTTATTGAAGGATAATTTCCTTGATATATCAATGTGGAAAATTATTTTTTTACTTCTTGTTTACCATATCAATTTAATCCCTAACAAATTCAAAGGCTTTAATCTAGATCAAAATTTTACCTTTGGTAAGATCCTTATATGTGGAAAATATGTAATGATAAGTGATAAGAATATTCTTACCTAACAGTGAAATATAATATATTTTTTAATTTCTTCACACTCTAGCCTATAAAATCCACTTTTTAACTTGAAGGACACTATGGAAAGTTTATAAATCAGAAATTAATTATCTTACTTTATTAAATCTGCATATTTTTTTTAATATATGAGAAACAAAAAAATTGGATATTTTTTAAAAAGACGAGAAATTTCCCCAAAAACCAATCATATTTTTTTGAAATTTTTAAAATACGGGGAATGTATTTTGTAGTACCACTTCTCATGTAATTCTGTAATTATGTTATCTTTCTTTTTGTTGATGATGTATAAAAATGCGAGGAACTAAATCCACAAAAACTAATTATGATAATATTGAGTGTTATTTTGTTAGGATAAACATATTCTATAGGTTTGGAGTTTTAAGAGCCATCATTAGTGTTCAAGGGACCTAATTTTTCAATCTAATTATTGAGTCTTTGAAGAGTAAATATAGATTACATCACAATACATCAACCCACTACTATCTACAGATGAATGGGAAAGATTTTATTTCCAAACTAGAGAATAATGTAATTCAGAAGAAAAACACTAAAACAAACCAAATGGATTATATCCAAAGGTTATAAAATACACTATGGTCCTATAGGATAGTTTAGAAACACCCCATTGGAATGAATCCACATAGTATTATTTATAGATAGATTTTTTACATGTCTTTCAGTTAGAACACAAAGTTTAATGGGTTTTGAGTAAAGTAAATCTAGACCTGAACATGTATCAAAAATAAATGAGATTAAATCTACATGAAATGGTATAAATAAGAAGATAAAAATTTCAAAATTATAGAATTTAAAAATAAAGGAATAATGTGGATCATGAAAATTCTATTTTGAAAAAATAATTACCGCCAATGGATTAAGTGTTTCTTTACAAATCAATACTCGTGTTGATGCTAGGAAAACATTATTCTAGATGGGAAGGTTTATATGTAGGTACTCATGTTTATCATTTCAGTGTAGTGTAGATTAAGTAATAAGGAGATAAAGACCCTTTCATTATTAATGGACACAAGATGAAATTTTTTTATGGAAACTTACCTTAATAACCAATGGAGGATCTCACACTGCACCAACATAACTATCAATGAAAACATTCAAGGTGTACCATTATTTAACATTTACTTTATTAGTGTGATAACTTTTAAAAATTTATTAATATTATAAATTGGTTTAAATTAATTGAGTAAAATACATCATTGAAGTGTATTGTAGGGAACCTTTGTAGTTTAGGACTTTCAAATATTTTTTACCTTTTTTAATTTTTTTTGTCTTTTTTCAAATTTTGTGCGTGTTTCCATTTCAATTTCAATGTGTTTTGAGTAATTTTGTGGTTAATTTGAATAAAATTCATGGATTTGAAAATATTTCAAGGTTGAGAAGTAGTTTAATAAATTTACTCACCTTATATTAATCAATAAATAATCTTTTATTCAAATTATAAGTGAGGGGATTTCTTAAAAATCCCAAAAAAAATTGAATCTCATGCTCGGAAATATTATTAGGAATTTTAATCACTTACAACATAGGATTCTAAGACAACTTTGAAATCTTCTTTACTATTCCATTTATTTATTAAGGGAACCAGTACATGTTTTAATAAACATAATTTTATGGGTGATCTAGTCAAATCATTGGATTATTATGGACTTTGTATTGTAAATGATTGAGGCATTCTCTTGATTTTAAAGCCCCTTTTCTAGTAAACTCTATTTTTAATCCTACCTTTATATTTAACCCATGTATCTCGTAGTAGACATAAATTTAAATTTTAGGTATCCAAATTACAATCCAAAAATAATTATCTACCTTTCATTTTAAGTTGATGCATGATCAAGGATGAATTCAAGGGTGGGGAAAGGGGAAAGTGAGTTGGAAGAAGCTGTTTTGAATGATCTTCTTGATCTGAAAAAAGGAAGTGTTTCATTATATTTGGTTTTATTTTGAGAACAATTAAGCTTTTAATGATGGAAAATGTCTTAGATATAATCCAATTATGGGAATAGAAGTCTACTAATATTTGAAGAATAAATGTACCTCTCGTTCCCTATAAAAACATGAATCTTCATAATAATTCCTAAACATAAATGTTTGAAATAGAGTTGAATGTAAGATGAAACCATAAAACAACAGGTAGAAGGGAAGAAATATATGATTGATGTTGGATATTTTTATGTTTAATTTTATCATGACCCAAGCCAATCTGGGTCTCTAGAAGCAACTACCCCAAGCCCACCTCCATAAGATAGGGAAGAAACAAGAATAGACTGCACACTAAACTTAAGGAGGCCTTTTCCTAAACACTTGTATACGTGCACATATCCAAATCAATGAAAAATTTCATAGGGAAATAATAAAAGATTAAACATTTCTATAAATATACAAAATATGAATGGAACACTAAATTGAATAAAGTAAAATAGTGTATATATAAAATTAAAAGGAAAAAAATACACACCCAAACTAGAAATATGTACAAACTTGAAAAAACTGGAAAAGAGTAAACAACTAGGAGAGCCAAGCTACTTTATCCCAAGTTACGAACATTGTACACGGTCTAGGCATTATGTATCCCAAAGATCCTCTGAAGTCAAGATTGAACTATTCACCATATACAAAATACACAACATGTGTTAGGAATAGCCTATGTAAGGGTGAGTAAATACATACCCAATATAACACCCCAAAAGGTGAAGGGGGAGTAGTAAGAGATAAAAATCAAGATAGAATTAGTATATATAATTAGGTAAAGTAAAAAAGTACATCTCAACCCAATGAGTGAGTGAAAATTAACTCATATAAACACAAGGAGCTCAACATGGTATGAAGATGAACATATCATAGAGTCTTTGCTACCTATAGTTTTAGATTCCACTTATCCAACAATGAGATACAAAAAAAAGAAAGTATGTGGAATACCTTGTGCATCTTTGTCTCTCCAGGAAAGAGATAATATATACCCAATGAGTCATTACTGAAGTAAGATATATATATATGTGTGTGTGTGTGTGTGTTCCCAGTAAAAGAAACCCAAATGAGATAGTAGGGGATCTACAACTCATAGAACATCCCAAGAAGAAGAGTTTCAAATAGTTCCAAGGTCAATCCATTTATGATGGCTAGTACCTCATGCATCTTGCTCGTATACACAAGTCAAAGGGACTCAATCACCACACCTTGATATTATCCCAGTTAGGCAGCACTGACTCATCTGCACAATTTTAGGTCGCATTACAACAACTCATCTCAGTGGGTAAAGCATCCCTCATTCTCATGAGTCTAAGGGTTTGTAAAACCACACTTCATCACGATTCTACACAGTTGAGGGGTCACCAGTTATAGAAAAGGATCTCATGCCCTGGTATACCCGAAGGGTCCTACTCAAGTAGTCACTGAGGAACACCACTTCACAGTCCAACTAGATGGTTCCACTCAAGAAGGTCACTGAGGAATGCCTCAACCCAATAAAATAGTATATTAATCACTATGTGTAATTAGTTAAAATCCACTGCCCATCCATGATGAAGGATTACACCTAGAAGATGTCATCAGGGAACACCACCACTCATCCTCATTGTAGGGTAAGCCTAGAACGTCGAGAAACTCCACTTCCCAGACCAACTAGAGGGTAACTCAGAAAGATCATTAGAGAAATCCACTACCAATCCCAACTAGAGGGTAATCCTTGAACTTTTATTAGGGAATACCACTACCCAGCCCAGCTATAGGGTAATCCTAGCACCTATCTGGTGATTTTGTATGATCATTGTCATTATTGGGTGTCTCCCCAGTGCATGCCAAAACCTAGAATGTTTCACATCATATCTAAAAAAATCCTCTTTTGAGGGAATCATCATGATCTACATGAAAAAAACACTTAACATAGGCATCTAGAGGTCCAAAATATGAGTTCAAATAAATGATATATGGATATTCAATGATGGATCAAAAGATCTCAAGTAGTACATGGAATCTGAGGGGACCCATATGGTGTGTGTTCCCTATTCATTGTTCGTTCATGTCTCTAGTGAGTACTTAGGTCAAGTCTTTGTAAGGGTTCACACTGTTTAGGTGGACTAAATTGTGGGTCCCATCTATCCAGGAACTAGGTTGTTTCCTATGGTTGTGTTCATGTACTCAGACCCCATTTTTATGTACTTTGGTACACGATGTGTAGGCCCACATGCGATACTATCTGTGTGGCCAACCCAGGTCTGTGTACTCTTTAAATGTCATGTTTTTGGATGTGTAGTCTATCATAGGGATTATTCACATGATATGGCATCAAAAGGTGTGCTGAAGGAGTGCATGTCATTTCATCCTTAGAGGTTCCAAAGCCTTAATGTCATCGCTAGAAAGGTGATACACATCGTGTGTTATTCATTGCACATGGCGTGTAGGCACGATTTTTTTCAAAAATATTAGATTCGATACTTTTCTACAAATATGCTTCATCTACCACTCATATTGATTTATGCTGATCTGAAATCATTGTATCTGGCTGAAGAACATGGATTTCAATCGTTTCTCACCGCAAATCAGCCTCATTTATCAATGATGGTTTATCTTATTGTTCTTCACATTTCCACACCCCTCTTACTTGTAATCTCAAATAATAATCACTAGATCAGTCATCCTTTCCACACAATCTTTCTAGATCCATGCTTGGATAGAAAAATAGTCCTCATTTCCTCGATCCGCCACAAATCTGGGCACCCGATCGAACACGGGTCACCCGAAAACTGTTGAACATGGAACCATGGGGTTGAAATGGTGGATAATTCAACGAATGGTGGAATAAATGCGCAAGAACAAAAGGTTTGGATGATCATTATCTATGAGTTCTTAGCCAATGATCAAGAATGTGAAATCTTTATTAGAAACAATTGATAAAATGAGGTTTCATTACTCGGTATCATGCAAAGTTTTCAATCGGCACAAATCCAAGAAAAAAATATGGATATCCTAAATTATTTTAATCTAAAGGAATAAATCATAAAAATATGAGTCCTACCTATATTTAAGATTGATTTTTATTGAAGAACACACTCATGTAATGATCAGAGGAAGTTGGTGCATTTGTTTTGTTTCAATCCACATTGATCCAGAGCTTACTCATCAATGGATGAAGGGAGGATCTCTCAAAGGTGGATTCAGAAAATAATGAGGCTAACTCTACCCAAGATTTCTTAATAAAAAATTCATTAACAGATTTCCTAGTTTAAATGAATTAATTTAATTAAATATATTAATTATTTAGTTCACATAAACTCACCACAAACGAGAAAGGGTTCTAAACTTCCTACGCCAACTCATTTTATGTCACTCCTTGAAAAAAAATCCACATTACGAACCCAATCGTGGTCTCAAATTTTTTATCCGATCATATGTTTAATAGTTATCTCATTTTCTTTATTTAACCGTGTGCACATAATATAAAATATTTTCATTATTTTTATTAGATTAATTCTGGGAACAACGGTCCCTAGAATCGTATGATGTCTTAGTACCTATCTCTAGAAATATATTTAGAACTATTCCAAATTATTACAATGAAAAAACTATTATCTCTACATCATTCCCCCTTCATGATTTTCATCCCTAAAAAGAAAAACTAAGCAAACAACTCAGGATATTGAGCCTGAAACTGGCTCTCCCACTCTCAGGAACTCTCCTACACATTTTTGTGATGCCACAACACACAAACCCAAGGGATCGTTCATCCTTGTAAGGTCCTCTTCTATCGATCCTAGATCACCACCTGGTTCTCTACAAATTTGGATCCATCCTCAATTTTTATATCATCCCAATCAATGATTTGTGTAGGTTCATTCACTTATTTCCTCTCCTATGACACATGGAAGACATTTTTCACCCACTCCAGCTGTGGGGGTAAGGCGAGGCGGCAGGAACCCCCACCATCCCACTGCACGATCTCGAACGGCCTAATAAACCTCAATGATAGCTTTCTTCCCCATTAAAACTTTCACATTCCTCATCATGGGGAGACTCTCAATAATACATGCTCTCCCTTCTTGAACTTCAAGGGCCTACGATGGTGATTTCTGTAGAATTATTTTCTGTTCTCGGTCATCTTCATCTATTCACAGACGACCTGCACTTTCTTCATTATCACCTGCACCAAATCCAATCCCATAAGTGATGACTCTCTAATATCCATCGATAACAAGGGTGAATTACAGGGTTTCCCATATAGGTAATAAAAATTTGTAATGCCAATGTTATAGTTGTAGTTTTTATTGTTTGCAAACTCCACCATGGGAAGGTGATCCTCCCACCTCTGGGTGAAATATAACATGCAATCCCCCAACATATCCTCTAGAACCAAGATAGTTCGTTATGTCTACCCATCAGTCTGAGGATGAAAGGATGTAATTATCCATAATTGGGTCCAGAATTCCTCTTAGAGGCCTCTTCACAATCATAACATAAACAACATGTCACAATTAGAGACAATCCTCAAGGGTACCGCGTAAAGGTGGATAATCTCCAATATGTAAAACTACCCAAAACTATCCAACGAACTCTACTCCCGGATAATAAGTAAGTGGATTAACTTCATGAGTCGGTCAACTATCACCTAGATTGAATCATGGCCCTATGCTTTGCACGGAATCCCTATGAAGAAGTCCATGAATATGATGTCCCATTTCCACTCTGGGATGTCAAGGGGCTATAACAAACCTGCTTGAAATTGGTGATGGGTGTTCACCTATGGAAAGGTGAGGCACTATGAAACGAATTCAGCTATGTGGTATCTCATGTCGGATCACCAAAACCACCGATGAATATCTCTATACATCTTTCCCAGACTTGGATTTATAGGTGAGGGAGAAGTGTGGAACTTCTACCTCACCTCCGCCTGCATTATGACTGGATCCAATGTTCTCCCCTAGAAAAAGATTTCATTATTACCTCTTTCAGAATATACATATGGTGTGTTTCTTGTGAATATATGATCAATTAGAACCTCACAGTCATTGTCTCCTAACTAGGAGTCTCTCATATTCTTGGGGAGTGAAGTATTCAACACCATCGATAGAAGAAAATTTGTACCATCTTGCTCCACCAGGGCCAGTTGTAGGAAAGATAACTACTTTGAATCTTCCTACAATAAGTGATCCTGAGACTTCTTGCTAAGGTAATCAACTACCACATTTTCATTTGATAGAGTATATACTATATCAAAGTCTTATTCTTTCAAGAACTCTTACCAGCATCATTGTCTCAGGTTTAGGTCTCTCTAAGTGAAGAAGTACATGAGACTCTGGGGGTCTGAGTATACAACAAAATGCTCTCCTAGAAGGTAGTGTCCATCCATAGGGATAAGACTATTATTACCAACTCTAGGTAATGATTCTCATAGTTCTCATCATGGGGTCTCAATTTCCTTGTCCCATATGTGATTATTACTTGTCATTGAATCCACACACAATTGAGCCCAGCTACTGAGGCATCACAATATGCAATAAACTCAACACCTTCCTCTGGTAGCCTCAACACTGAAGTGATCGTCAGCCTCTACCTCAAATCCTTAAAGGCCCTCTGTAACTACTCAGTCTAGGTAAATGGTTGTACCTTCCACATCAGGTTTTTCAAATGGGTTTCAATTATGGAGAAGTCCTCCATGAATCTCTAGTTGTATCCCACCAAGTCAAGGATTCTCCTCACCACCAATACATTCTTGGGTGGTTCCCAAGAAGGCACTACTTCTATCTATGTTGGATCCATGGTTAATACTTATTCATAAATGAAATTCCCTATAAATTGAACCTCATGTATCCAAAACTGGAATTTTGAGAGCTTTCAACAAAGATGGTTCTCTCTAATTAAATCAAGAACCATCCTCAATTTATCAAAATGATCCTCCTCTTTTGTAGAGAAAATAAGTGTGTTTATGATGAAGACAATAATGAACTGGTCTAATTATGGTTGTAATATTTGTTTCATGAAATCCACAAATATGGTGGGGCCATTTTTCTCTCCAAAGGGAATCACTAGAAACCCATAGTTTCCATAGCGATATGGGAAAGAAAACATTGGAATATAAACCTCACAAACCTGAAACTGGTGGTAGCTAGACTGGAGATCGATCTTGGAGAACCATATTTCACCTCGCAATTAATCAAAGAAGTCATCAATTATCATTAAGGGGTACTTTTTCTTTATCGTCACCCAGTTTATGTGATGATAATCCACACAAATATGCAAGATCCCCTCTCCCTTTTTCACAAATAGAACTAGAGATGCTCAGGGGGGCATACTAGGTCTGAGGAAACAATTCTCATGAAGTTCCTTCAACAACAACTACAGCTCCCATAGCACGAAATGTTCCATCCAATATGCCAAAGAAGATATCAGGCTAGTCCCAGGTTTCAAGTCAAATCAGAACTTCATCTCCCACCTCGTAGGTAGTCTTGGGGCATATTTGGGGAAGACATCCATATATTTCTCCACAAATGAAGTAACCCAGATTCCTGAAGAGTCTTTTGTACCAAAGGGTTTTGATTTCTAACCAATTGATAATAGTTTTAATCCTCTTTATCATAACTCCTTCTTGTCCTTCTATGAGGTATCTCTCACCGAAAAAGGAGAACCTTGTCCCATTAGCGCGTAGGAATCTGACTAGTCTGCAGAGATAGTCAATCAGGGAACAAAATATGGAAATCCAATCCATGACTAAGATAAAATAATATGGTTTCATAATGATAACCTATAGGTCCCACATGAACCTCTCTCCACCAACTGGTAGCTCACACTTTCGGTAGATGAAAGACGCAGAAGAATAATTCAATGTAGGAACCTCAAGACAAAGTTAATGAGATAGCATCACTACTATGAGCACCAAATCCCACACTAATAGTTGATAAATGAAAGAATTATTAGAACATGTTTCTACTATTATGGAGGAAAGATTTGAATAAACATAGAATGTATGTCGAATCATCTCATGTATCGCAGGATCATAATTGTCCAAATATTGTAGCTTTCTATGGCCCTAGCCACCATCTCCCTAAGCCTGACATGGGCCACCTGGTTATGGTGGGGGAAGGACCTCATATAATCTTCATCCACGTATATATCCTCTTACACCCCTTCCAGATACGCCCCCCTGGGGACCAGCCTATCCGTGCTTGGGAGATCCCTGATCACGATGGTGTGTTTTTCATGGAAGTGCATAAGCTATATTCTCGGGGTTCTCTACATGTCTGGTTAGATAGTCTCATTCCATTTGACCCTACCCATCACAAGAATATCACTGACCCTCCTTAGGATGTCATGGTGCTCTTTATTCCCCATGTACTATAAAATTGTGTACCTGAGTCTACTCACTGAAGGTCCTCCTATTCTGAGATCTCTGCCACATGCCTACTGTTGTATATGACTCAGCCAGGTCATTCCAACTACCAGATCCATATATCTAGAGTCCCTCTGAATTAATTATATGTATCACTAGTTCTTGATCCAACACCCTAGCATAGGTGGGGATGCACAAGGGCACTACGCTGGTTCAGATCCCTCTACAAAGTCCACGCTCAAACATCAATGCTCAGAATTATCCATCTATGATCATGTTAAGAGAGTAGTGTGTAAGGTCGGTGAACCTAGCCATGTACTCATCCACTGATATCCCTCCCTTATAAAGCTATATAATCTATTGAATCTAAATGGAGTGTTAGTAGGAGGGGTATTACTTCTCACTAAATAGCTGTTGAAAGTCATCCCATGAGAGTTCCAACTCATAATGCATCTGGGTAACCAGGCTGCACCAATTCCTAGTCAATCCATGGAAAAGACTGTCTATTAATTCCACTATATGATCTGTTGGGGTCTTAACAATCCTGAATAAGAAGACCACTAACTCTAGAAAATCCCCTGATGCCTGGGGAACTGACTCACCATGGAACCTTAGTGGTCTCTAACGTAGGAACTTGGGAAGTGCACTTAGCCTACGCATGTCCTCAGCCTGCTCTGCTGGGAATATATTTTTCTCAATAGTTAGAGGTGTTTCTACCTTTCCAACTGGAGGAAGGGTATCATGGAATATACCCTAAACTAAGGTCTCATTTCTCATAGGGTCTTTATCATGAAACAGAGTCGGTATCTTGGCTGGAAAACATCATGGAGGAATCTTGAAAGTTATCAAGGAGTATCATGGTTAGATGAGAATATATATATATATATATGGGAAGTTGAGTCAAGAAGTATAGTCAAAGACTCAATCCTATATGATGCATGTACCATTGATCCCTACAAAAAATGTATCAACATGTTGAGTTGACATGAAGGTGGTCAAGGTCCTTGAGAATAGCTATGTCGGCCACCGCACCATCACTAGACTCCCTATCATGAAATCCACACTTGAGATAATTTGACACTATTTCCCTAAACCCAACCAAAAACCTTTTTAAGGAAACGTACAAACAACATCCCAAGGGTGTAATCACCTCTAATACCAATCGGACATGACCCGACCTAAGACAGGACATGAGATGCAACTACCCCAAGCCCACCTCCATAGGCCAGGGGTGTCGACAAGCACAGAAGGTACACTAAAATCTGGGATAACTTTTCCTAAACACATGTACACATGAACACAACCAACTAAATGAAAAATTGAAGAGGGAATGAATAAAATATTCAACACTACTAAAAATATACCAAATATTCATATTCCACTAAACAGAATTAAGTATGGTAGTGTTTACTGAAAAGTAAAAGGGAAAAATAAATGCCCAAAATAGAAATATCTCCCAACCTAAAAAAACTGGAAAAAAGTAAACAACTAAGAGAGCCCAACTTCTATATCCCAAGATACGACCATCGTACAAGGTCCAAGAACCCCATATCCCAAACTTCTATAATGTCACAATGGACCTATCCACCATCTTCAAAAGACATTCCATATGTTGGGCATGACCCATGTAGGGGTGAGTATATAAATACCCAGTAGAATTCTGTGAAAAATTGAAAGGGGAAGTAATAGATACAACTAAAGAGGGAAGTAGTAGAAAGAATAAGTTATAGTAAAAGAGTACAACACAACCCAACAAGTGAGTGAAAGAGAACTCATCCAAACACCAGGAGCTCAGTATGGTGATAAGATAAACTTCTCATCGAGACTTCGCTACTTATAGAAGTAAAGTGGACAAATACAACCATGATAAGCTAAACACAGAAAGAATGTGTCATATCCAGTACATCTTCACCTCTCCTGGGAGGAGAGTATCTATACTCAAGGAGTGGGTACTAAAGTTGGATATATATATATATATATATATATATATATATATATATATATATATATTCTCATTCAAAGAAACCCAAATGAGAGAGCAAGTGATATCTATCACGTAGTTCAACCCAAGAAGAAGTGATACCAATAGTTCCAAGGTAAGTCCATTTATGATTCCTAATACCTCATTCATCTTCAAAGGACACACAAGTCAAAGGTAATCAATCACCACACCTTGATAATATCCTCTTTTGGTCTTACTGACTCACCAACAAAGTTTTACATCACATCACAAGAACGAATATCAATGGGGAAAGTATCCCTATTTATTGTGAGTCAAAATCTATGTCAAATAACTCCTCATAATTGTGTTTTATAGTTGAGGTGTCACTAGTTTTACGTGAGTATATCATGCCCTATTACAACAGGAGGGTCCTACTCTAGTAGTCACCAAGGAACACCACTGCCCAATCCTACTGGTTGTTACCACTTGAGAAGGTCATCAGGGAACACCACTGCCCAGTCCTACTGGAGGTTAAGCCTAATGATTCATTAGGGAAACACCACTGCTCAGCCCGACTATAGGGTTACGCTGGGTATATATCATTGGGGAACACCACTAGCTAGCCCAGTTTGAGGGTAATCTTAGAACGTTGATGAACACCATTTCCCTATCCTACTTGAGGGTAGCTCAGAAAGATAATTGAGGAATGTCATTATCCCACCCAAATGTATGGTAATACTGCAACTACCATTAGGGAATGACACTACCCAACCCAGTTGGAGGTTAATTCTAGTATTTCTTTGGGGATTCAGTGTGATTAATGCCATCATCGGGTGTCACCTCAGTGTATACCAAAACCTATAAAATTTCACATCGTATGTGAAAATTTGCTTTTGATGGAACCATCTCATTATACATGAAAAACACCAAGGATAGGAATCTCACAAGCCAAAATTTGAGTTCAAATGAAGGAGATACAAATGTTTGAAGATCTCTTAGAAGAGATCAAGTAGTACACAGCTTGTGAGGGGACCCACATGGTGTGTGGTCCCTCTTCACTGCCAATTTGTGTTACTATTTGGTACATGGGTCCCATCTGTGTAGGGTTACATAGTGTGTAGGTGGACTATATGGCGTGTCCCACCTATTTAGGGACTGGTTCATGTCATGTGGTCATGATCGTGTACTAGGAACTAGTGTTCATGTACTTTGGTACACGACATGTAGGCCCACATGGGATATCATATGTGTGTCCAACACGCATCTACATACTTTATACATGGAATGCTTCTAAAAATTTAGTCCATCACATATCTTATTTAAACGAGAAGGCATCACACTATGTTCCAGAGGAGTACATGTTGTTCCATCCTTATGGGATCCCAAGCCATAGCGTCGCTGCTAGAAATGTGATACAAGTCATGTGTTATTCATTGTACATACTGTGTATGAATGATTTTTCTAGAAATATTAGATTTGATATGCCTCTTCAAATATTTTTAAACACCACTCATATCACTTATTATTGATATGAAAAATAGGGATCTGGCCTAAGAACATGGATTCCAGTCATTGCTTACTGAGAATTGGCCTTGTTCATCAACGAGGGTTTGGATTATTATTCTACATTACACCACACCCCTTTTAATTGTAATCTTGAAGATTAATCACCTGATAATTTTCACTCGCCTTGAAATATTTTCACATCCATGCTCATCTTGCCAAACTATCTTAATTTCATCGATCTGCAACAAATTCAGGCACCCGATCGAGCTCGGGTTGCCCGAAAACTATTGAATCAGAAAAAATGGGGTTCCAATAGAAAATAATGCGAAAAAATAGGAAACTAAATGCAAAAAAACAAAGGTTTGATGATATTTTTCATGATTTACTATCCAATGATCAATAATGTGTAATATGTATTAGAAATAATTGATAATAAAATTTTTTATTACTCTGGCTCAAGAAAAGTTTTCTATTAGTACAGATCCAAGAAAATATGATGGATAAACTCAATTATTTTAATCTAAAGGAATGAATCGCCAAAATATTATTCCTACCTCTATTTTGGATTAATCGTTAGTGAATAATGTGCTTGTAAAATGATCAGAGGAAGTTGGTGCATCCGTTACGCTTCAATATTCCTTGATCCATATGTTTGTCATCAATAGAGGTGGGAATGATCTCTCACTGATGGATTTAGAAAATAATGAGGATAAACCTAGAAAATATTTCATAATAATTAATTTATAGACATACAATCTAGGTTAAATGAATTAAATTAATTAATTCACTTAAATGCACTGCCGACAAGCGAGGGGTCTAAACGCCCAGCACCGACTCATTTTATGTCACACCTAGGGAAAAATCTATATTACGAGACTAATCGTGGTATCATATTTTCAATTAGTTCAACCATTTAAGATTTATGAAATTTTCTTTAATTAACCACACGTATGCAATATAAAATATTTTTAATATTTTTATAAGATTACCTATGAGCACATTGGGCCTCGGAATTCCACACCTTCTATGATCCTTACTTCGAAAATATATTTATAAATATTTTAAATTATTAAAAGGAAAAAACTAGGTCTCTGTAGATTTTACATGAAGATGAATAATTTTATGGAGGATAATTTTAGTTTTATATGAGCTGAAATCTTCTTTGAAAATTCTGAAGTTCGTTAAGTAGTTTTGGAAAAGATGTTTAAAAAGACACATTGAAAATTTTGGGAGAAATCCCATGGAATATATCATAATGAAGTGAAATTCTTATTAATATTGTAAAATTTTGGTCACATATATCTAAAAATAAAACAAATCCAAATCCCCTCTTTACCGTCAAGAGCATAATCAAAGTAAAAAAAATAAATCAGAACCTACAGAAGGAAGAATAAAGTGGTTGTGCTTACTACTATTGAAATGTTAATTTCATGAGTTGTCCTATCATAAATTCATATATGTGTATATAAATTAGTGAATAGGGATTAAATTAGGAATCCATTCTTGAATGAATCCAAAAAACAAGAATTTTGATTCTACATATATCCAAAACTTCTAATCTTCCTCAGAATATTATCATTAGAAACAACCAATCATATGCCACCAAATAAAAATAAAAATACCTCATGATATACAAAAATACTTTACTCATTCAATAGATATTGATATATTCATAAATCCTATAGTGACCCATGCATGATCCTGGAATGAGAAGAACATTTCTTGAAATTCATACTTGATTGTTGAGTGAAATAATTATGGGAAGGTACGTATCAGTGTGAATAAGAGGATAAAACAAATGTAAATTAATTGAATTTATTTAATAAATAAAAATAAACTAATAGAATTATAGAGGTATGAAAATAATGAAGACCATTTTTTTGAAAAATGAAATTTATATTGGTTACTTTTTTATTTTTTCTTGGATAATATTTTTAAAGATCATTTGTCTATGAGTTCAAGGTTTAAGTGTGGGGGAATTGACTAAGCCAATATTTTCATATATTTAAATTTGATACTCAAGATTTTAATCCCACTATTTTGATAAATTTTTCTATAATTATAAAATTTATTAGCTTTATGAGTAATTCGTAATTTAATTTCTAAATCAGTTAAAACTTGATTTTTAGTGTATTTATTCATTTTAGAATTAATTGGAAATCCATGAATTAATATTTAAATAAAGAATAAAATTAGAAATACTCTTATAGAATTTATTTTTATTATTAGAATCCAAATCTCAAATAATTTTGATGAGCATACACTAAATTATAATTTTCATGAATTACAGATCTAAAGGATAGAAAATGGGAAAGGGAACCATACATATATGTCATTACAAGATGCATATGTGTGAATTTGTTTCTGTGTAGGTTTCATTTCCTCTATGTATGAGTAAAGAATGTATGGAAGTATAGTTTTGGAATCAAAAAAATATTAATCAATTATTTTCATGGAACAGTGGTAAGACAATTTTTTAACCTTATAATAAATTTATGATTCACGTGGGGGAATTATCCTACTTGTGAGAAATTTGAGGAGGCTGTAATATATTTTGATATATTGTATGATATTTGAGTGTACTAAAATTTTTCAAAAGGTAAAATTCATAAGGAATATGAAATTTCAATATGTTTTAGAAGAATTATCCTACATTTAATACATTTGTCCTTGAATTTGATATTTCATCCACAAATATGAATATTTCTTACATTGGATAATTTAAGGCCATCAGATAACTAGACATATAGGGATAATGATTCCAAATAAAATAAAAGGAATCTTGATATGTATTCCACTTCTTCATGTATGAAAAAAAATTAGAGGATTATATATATATATATATATCATAATATACAAAATATTTCAATCAAAAACAAGGGAAGAAAGTTGTATGTTTTCTGGAATAGTGAATAGTGTAGAGATTTAAAGTCTCGTGGAAGAATAAAATTTTATAAAAATTAAATAACAAAGTATTTATAATGATTTAACATGGATAAAGAATATGGAAAATGAATCTATTAATAAGTAACATGAGGATAATTCTATGGGAGTGACTTGGCTCATTAGAGACTGCTTGATAATTATGTTGGTGCTTTCACTTTATTTTTAATTTTCATTAGTTATGTAATTCTTTCATATTTATTTCTAATCTATTATACCGTTATCATAGAGGGTTAATTTTTTAGTAATTTGGAAGGGTGTTTTTTCCTTTTGTAATTTTTTTGAATTCAAACTTTAATGGGTAAAACTCTCACTTTCTTATTAACTTGTTTCCATGTTTAGTAGAAGTTATTAATTTTGAATGTGATTGTGTTTGATTTAATTTTGGATATTTTTTATTACCTTGGTCAATGATCTGCCATCTACCTATACACACTTTTAGGATATATATTATGGAATAGTCTAAGATGAGTGGTGAAGTGATTGGGTTTACTAGCATGTGTAAAAGGAGCATTGGTCACACTTGGATGGCATAAGGGGAAAAAGTCCTAATTGGGTATTTCCTAAGTAAATCATGAGAAATTTTTCATTTTCCTTTCACACATTGAAAGGATGGTAGACCAAGACATTTGTTTAAAGTATATCCTCACCAAAACCATTAAAAAATTGTCAGTGGTGAAACAATTTTGCATCTTCTCATTCATCAGTTAATCATATGAATAGCTAATAATTTTTTTTACAATGATAACATTGTAATTAAAAATCTAACCGTGACTTACTCACCTATAACATCATTATATTTTCTATCACTTGTTTTATTTTCTTTTATTTTTAAAACCAAAATAATTTCAAAACAACCCCACTGTTCTCTAAAAAAATTGATAATATATTTTAGAGCACTCATCTTTGGAAAAAACCATAGGGTTACCAATACAAATACATTTAACATTGGATATAATTTTTTTCTACACCACATTTCTTGTGAGTTTCATAAGTCATTATTGTGTGAAGAATCATATTTTAAAATTTATATAACACCTTATGATTAACATGGAAATCAAATATTAATTGTAAATGATTAGAAGTATTTAACATTATCTATCATCGATTATAGACATTTAATATGATAAATCATATAGGATAATTATGAACGTTCTTAAATATTAAGTTCATGTTAGATGGTTATATATATTATAATCATCATTCTAGTTACTCTTACATTATGAATGTATGATTAAACGCATGGACACTCTCGGATCACTCCCAAGGTCAATATAAATAGGTATAATAAAATGGAAATGGTTTCCATGGACTAATTTTAGATTTTTTCCTTTTATTCTCATTTCTACTAAATATTTATTTCTTCTTCATCTATTTTCACCAAAGATACAAATATATCACGGTTAAAATGATAATACTACCCAATTTTTAGGTGATTTTGGGAAGTTCATGGATATACACAAGAGGAAGGTCTTCTTTGTCAATTGTTAAAGGATATTCATTAAATATATGTTTAAAGATATGTGGATCAACTAAATTTATGTAAGGTATACATGATGTTATTCATTTTATAGTTCACATGGTTTAAATTTCCTAGAATAAAATATTTTTATTTAAGATTTATTCACATCTTCTAAAACTAGAATAATTTTTATTCAGTATTAAGAAAAACATCCATGATATAAGATAAAAATTTAAAAATTTAACTTATTATTAGTAGATCTCATAGATAAATATGTGATGAAGTAAGACTCTTTATTTGGGATTTCTATTAATGATGAAAATTGGGAAACTAACCAAGAGTTGGGGTAATGGATTTATCTAATAAGTTTATAATAAATTCATATGGTACATGATCATATGAGGGAATGAGTTCCCATCCATCACTTCCAATATCAAACTTTGCTCTAATACTCTTGTTTCACTTCAACCATCACTTTATGAACCTATAAACACTCTTTAACATATCTAAATCAAATATTTTCACTTGATATTGAATTTTATTTATGTGTTGGAAACAAAATAAAACATCAATTTTAGTCATAGTCACTTCAAATAATTTAAACAATATTATCCCCCAAACTACTTTTTGAGTCATAAACAATATTCTCAAGACTATTTCTTGATCATAATAATAGCTCCCACTATTTTATATAGATTAATTATGACCACACTTCTCAACATGAATGAAATCTTATTCTATATATAGTGTTGAGACCATGATGACTTTATTGAATACATGTGAGCATGAAGAATATTTATTTATGGGAAGATTCATTTTTTTAGTATCACCATTATAGAAATAGAAGAGGTGTATTTATATATACGCTTGTTTTTAAGATAATTATGTTTTATATATTGAAATTTTTTTGTTAACAGGAGAAGAAAACTTTTATAAGGATTCTTGTAGCTCAATAAAGATATAAAAATAATGAAATTAAGTGTATGAAATAATTGAATCGCTTATAAAGTAGAAGTTATATGTTTTTTAATAATGTTTCATACTCTAAATCCATGGATTCCCAGTGATATTCATCAATTACTCAATGAAAAAACAATGGGTAAAAAATCTTTTATAGGCACCATTGAGTACTCATTGACACTTAGTGGTGTTTCCTAGTGTCTTGGTTAGATGGTAGTTCAAATCAGATATTTTCTCAGTGTCTAACTAATTGAAACGAAAATTTTTATATTGGGTATAATGTATAAAAACATTAATTTATATCATGTAATGATATATTGAAATTTTGTTCTGGTGTTTCTACATGTAAATGTGATGTCTCAACATAATATGTAACATATTGGACTCAGTAAATGTCTATACAAACCAAAATAGAGGGATACATACATCTAGATAACCCACCCTATGTTAGAGGTTGTAAAATAGTGGTGAGGGTATAATAATATCTCATGGGGATGATATATCCTTGGTATCATCATATGTAATAATGAATAAATAACATAAGCATCAATAACAACATGAAATCAGAGAAAAATTATGAAATCATTACATTAATCCAACCATAATAAATAACATACACCAAAAAATAATTAATGAAAATTATACATGATTATACAAACACATCATACATCAATAAATATCATCTAATGCATCGATCATATAGAATTATGTATGTGAAAAATAAAAACAAACAATGAAGGAGACACTGGCACTAGTCAATGACCTTGCCTCAGAATTGACTCCTTTGATGGGTTTTTATAGATCGATTAACATTTATTCATCATAATGGAAAAATTAGAAACCAAAAATTCCAAGATCAATAGTGCATGAAACCAAAACTATGTATATATTAAATGAAGACCATGAAAGTGTACCTTACACTAATGGTATCCACTTCTATTATTTTAAGTCACGCACTTGATGAATCCACTTAGAGGAATCCGTTGGACTCCCTACTCCATGCTATACCTATGGGTTAATATGAATAACCTGATTCTTGGTAAAGATTATTTTTTTACACTGAAGGTATTATAGTACCTATCGAGTAGTAAAGGGAGCATAAGTGAGAAATGATGGAATCCAGGGAGGCATAGGATAACTTAATTGAACTCCATATCATGATGAATTCCTCCTTATATATCCCTTTGAGTACACTCCTTGAGTGATCATTAATTAACTCATATTTTAAAAAAATTATGAGTAATTCATGTAGTTATAACCTATTTTGAACCTCACATATAAACATGCATTCATCAAATGAATGCATTATGATCATCCATAAGTTATATTTATTAATGATATCTAGTGTGGGAGATAATTCAAATGTTAAATTTTAACACTTTGATTCTTAAATTTATTATAGAGATTCCATATAAATTGTATAATATGATTCAATTCCATATGACAAGCCCATATCATATAATATTATAAGGTTAAGGTGGTTGCATGAAATATCTATTTTATGTTCATAGTATAACCAAATCATGCCATATGATATAGAATAAACTCATCATATTTGTTTAAGGATTTAGGCAATATATCCAACAATCTCCCCCTTACCCTAAATCCCGATAGACTTTGTTCAAATTCATCTTATATTTTCTCATATATAATAACTTCTGAAACCACATCCAAAACTTATTTTAGATATCACCAAAACACTTTTGGAAAGTTATCATCGACATAACCTTTGTATCACATCATATAAAATAACTTATGAATATCTATCCAAAATCATTTTGTATAAACACTAAAAAAATACTGCTACAAAAAATGCCTTTAACAGCACTGTCCTTTTTCAACACTAGAAAAAAGCACTGATAAAGGGTCCCTTTTGTGAGTACTAATAAAAGGTTCCCTTTATCAATTCATTTTTTGTATTGATAAAAGGTTTCTTCTATAAGTGCTTTATTTTTAGCACCAATAAAGGGTACCCTTTATAAGTGTTGATAAAGGATAACCTTTTCAGCACTTTATTTTTAATGCCCATGAAGGGATCCTTTATCATCACTTTTTTAGAATAGATAAAATTCTGAATAAAATGAAATAATTAAAATAATAATAATAATAAATGATTTTACTTAAAGAATATTAAAAAATTGATAATTAAAAAATTATTGATAAAAAATAAATAAATTGATTATACTATATATAAATTATAAACAGTTATAAATTGTATATATTAAATATATAGATATATGTAAAATGAAAATTAAAGAGATAAAAATTATAAATAAGTAAATTGGAAAAATATTGAACATTTTATTAATTAAAAAATTATTGATAATGTTAATAAATAGTATATATAAAATATATAGATATGTATGAATGTATATAAATATTATTTATATAAAATAAAATATTTATTCTTTACATTAAATATTAATATATTTAGTGAATAGTTGTTTATAATTAAAACTTAATATGAATTAAAAATACTGACTAATTGCAGTGAGTAGTGGACATAATTGAATGTTGTTTGATTTTTCAATTTAACAGAGATCAAATGTAGGTTATATTCATTTCAAATATATGTAATTAATGCATTTTTATAAACAACGTACGCAGATAAATATTTTTTCAAGAATTTAATCAATTTCTATTATTTATTCTTTATATATTTATTTATTATGTTTTAATATTTTTAATATGTATTCATATTTATTTCAATATATATCCATTTTTTAATAACCTATATTTAATTAATCGCAATTATCCAATTTTTTAATATTGTTAAAGTGTAATCATTTTTAATTATCCAATTTCACTCATTTTTAACAAGAATGAACTTAATATTAAATATTCATTAATAATGTTACAAATATATTTGTACAAAATATTTATAAATTGTAACATCCTGACCTAACAGACAACTAAACTAGTAGTCGTACTTGTCACCACATGGCCTCAAGCATGCCTCCCTGTATGTCCGAGGATACCGACTAGAAGCGAGAGTCTATTAATGGTATGCTGGGGAGACTATAACCTCTAGATCAGAGCCTCACAGTGGTATAATAATTTAAAAAAAATAGTAGTAGTGAATGTAGTAATAAATAAATGAAAAGAAATGAAAGACAAATATGATAACTGAAATAAAGTGGAAAATACCAATACCATAAAATGATGCATGTAATTTCAGGTGTTTCTATAAGGTAAAAGTAGTTTAATATAACAAAATAAAATAAAATCCAATGGTTAACTCCATGAGAATCCTAAGCATGAGCCCAGTCCTCTGCTTTGTATCTCCCTTGTACACACCACAACACTAGAAATGAATTCAAAAACCCACGAACAAGAAGCTCTACTCGGGTGCCAAATGGTGCCCGAGAAGGGTTTGACATATAAATCATAGTAGGAAAATACATACAGCTTCTAGGACAATCCATCTCATACATTAAACAAATAATTAGTTTTCCAATGTGTATCAATGCAATGTAGTAAACAAATTAAATAACAACATATTGTTCTAGGTTCCCAAAAGGACATATGTCCCTTATCACCTACTTTTTCCAAATATGCAAGTTTAAATAGGGCACCTATGCAATCCAAAATGTGTATACAAGGGCCAAATTAAACAAATAAAACCAAGAAGAGATATACACCAAATCTTGTGTTTCACCTTGGGATATAATATACAAGTCATCGTTAATGTGTTTTAGTAAGAAAGAGAGGAACGTCATAAGTACATTCTCTAATAATAAATGGAGAAACAAGTAAATAAAAATAAAATTAACTAAAGTAATCAAACAATGTAATTAAATAAATCCATTAAATCTATTGTGGATCCTTGTGCCCAACCAATGTGATCTAAAAATAATCCCTAGTATCACAATGGGAACATCTGATAATCCAATACCACTGAGTCTATCCAAGGTGATCCATACATAATTCCTAGTATCACTTGAGGCATGATATACTCTAATTATATTCCAGTTATATTACATAGGGGATTGAGTAGCATCTAAGGCATGGAGTATCCATCATGAAAATAATGTTTTCCACATTTTCTCCCCTAGGGAACTAGTATCACTCAAGAGTATAATAAACTGCATAGGAAGTCCTCTACTGGAAAGCCAAATCATTTCCCCCGACACGTTGGTTTGTGAACCATCGAACGTAGAGAATATATACATGATTCCTTAATTTGGAACCCACAATCTTTCTCACCTTGTATCATGTGAACCAAGTATCCAAGAACATCACAAGGCAAGAAATATATACAATTAACCACAATCTTTCAAATAAAAATTTCATTACACAATCCAAATAATAAATCCATCAAATACATTAGTAGAATCTCATTCTCATCCAAGGATATCTAATAAAAATCCCAAGTATCACAATGGTAATATCCAATATCATTGATTTTGTCTAATATGATCCATACGAAATCCCAAGTATCACTCGAGGTATGATTAACTCTGATTCTATCTCGGGTATCTCATGTAGGGGACCGAGTATCACCCAAGTCATGGTATAGCCATCATTCCAATGATTCCATCCATGACTTCTCCCCTAGGTAACCGGTATGACATAGGAGTATAAAAAACCAACCAGTAAGCCCTCACCCGAAAATCCAAATCACCACCCCCAACGTGTCGGGTCGTAACCCATCGAGCATGGTGACTCTATCCAGGAGTCCTTAAAACAAAACACTCATTATCTCCAAGCCTGTATCAAGTGAACCATATCAACAAGGCACATCACAAGAAAAAGAATTTATATAATTACATTCCATTAAACTAACATCTCATTCCAAAAGACATAAGGTTATTCATAAATCGCAAATCAACCATAAAAGGAAAAATCTATTAATCAAAAAATTACAAGGTTTTGCACACATTATTTTTCAATTTAAGACAATTCACCTCATTAAGGAGTTTTACTAGAAAGCATGAAATTTTATTTAAAAAATTCATTTCATTAAATTTAAATAGTTTAATTCATCCTAAGGTGTACGGTATATAACATATGGTGCAACGCAATGGTGAAAGGAAAGACACTAAGTAAGGCATAATGCGCTTAATAACTTAATAACTTAAAAAATATGGATAGAAAATAACATAAAGAATAATTTAAAAAAGGAATAAACAAAAGGGAATAAGCAAGGAGTCCTACCACAATAGAAGACCAAGCCAATATGAACACTTTGGAACATGACATTTTCTACGGCAACCACTTGAAGCTGGTGCCTCCTACCTATGAGCATATTCACATCTACATATGAATAAGTACACCTATCCCCTATTCACATATTCACATGGCCATGAATATATGCAAGGGAATCCTTACATACATTCTCATATATTCATATACCAGTTAACACTCCCGCACGTAAGAATTTTTTATATTATACAAAAGAACTCATATCCATATATATGTATATTTACTACCATGGATGAATATACATATAATTGGGGAACTTATATATAAATATTCCTACCTATGTATGAATAGGTAAGTCACCTTTGATAATGGAAACCCTGAACCCACCTCAAGGACAACCGAATACACTACAAAAAATTTCTAGGAATAATAAATCACCAATGGGAACTAATAGAAAGCTTATAAACAAAATAGTAGAAGAAAACCCTTACCCCAAGTGGTGAAGGAAGTCAAAAATGATAAAACTACACTTCACCTTTGGAGGCGGATGTCGGAAATTGAAAAAGTTCAACATGAGAGACCATTTGTATAGCCTAACATTGAAGGAAAACACCAAAAGTTGGCTAACCCTAGACCTAGGGTTCTTCTGAACCACGCTGAGTGATGGGGAGAAGAAAAAAAAGCTAACCAAAGGAAGATGAGGGATCTAGGAGTCTTACCTTGAATAATTTAAGAGAAACAATGAAGTGATATAGTGCAAAATTGATGAATAAGAGAGGAGTTGAGGAGGGGAATTGTGAGCAGCTGGCATACCCCAGGGGGTGTCATATGATTTGGAGGGGGATAGGGGTGATCTCCCTTTAGTTTTTTCTTAAAACATAAGCTAATAATAATAAAAATCAGTGTCATCATAATATTATTATTATTAAATAATTAAATTTTTTACATTAAAAACAATTTAATTAATTAATTTTCTTTAAAATAACACATTGCACGGTTTGGGTCATATAGTTACCCAAACTATGCACCAACTGTTCGGTGAATAGTATTGAGGTACTTCCCAAAACACTAACTATGAAGGATAGCCGCACGATTTAAAAAATTGTGTGAATCCCTTGCGTACCACCTCTTCCCACCTACTATAGGTCTCATTGTTTGTTTCTTAGGGATGCACTATTTTAGAAAAATCATGCGCCCTATGTAGACCCCTTTAAAACCTTATTTTCTAGGTCTGGTGCTCCCAAAACTCCTCAGGACACTCGAAAAACTTCTCAGGCCTTTACATAATTCCACAAGAAACAAATTGAAATGTTGCAACTCTCATAATTAAGTTCTAAAGAATTGTTATAAAAATGGACCATCTAATAAATTCCAAAGTTTAAATTCCCTTAGACATTTCATCTGGTTCAAAACATGGAATGTTAGAACTTTCCCACCTTAGAACTTATTGTCCCCAAAAATCATTTAGGAACAATGTAAACATCATCAAACCTATATTGGTTTTGAATCTTCATTTAAATAGTAATGTTTCATTTCCAAACACCCAACACACCTCCGAGCATCACTTAAGCACATGGCACTTAAGCCGTTAAAACTCGATTCAATGCTAATTTTCCAATCGAACACCAAGACAACACTTGCATAAGCCCTTTTAGTTAGAGACACAAGCACATCGTAGGGGACTGAGTATCACCCAATTCATGGAGTAGGAATATTTAATATGATAAAATCCATGGTTTCTCCCCTTGGGAACTGATATCACTCTGGAGTATAATAAACTGCTAAAGAATCCATTACCTGTCAAGCCAAAGCATCGCCCCTGGTGCTTTGGGTCATAACCCATTGAGAACGAAGAGTCCATCCATGAGTCCTTAATATAGAACCCACATTCTCTCCTAGACTGTACCAAGTTAACCAAGTATCCAAGAACATCACAAGTTAATACATATATATATATAATTAATCATAAGCCTTCAAATAAACATTTCACTGCACAAGCTAAACAAGAAATCCATAAAATCCATTGGTAGAGTCATGTGTCTGCCCAAGGTGATGTAAACATAATCAAAAGTATCACAATGGGAAAATCCAATAATCCAATACAACCAATTCTATCCAAGGTGATCCATATTTAATCCCAAGTATCACATGAGGCATGGTAAACTCTGAGTCTGTCTCGGGTATCTCACTTAGGGGACCGAGTATCACCTAAGGAATGTTGTAGCCATATTTCCATTGAGTCCTTACAAATTTTCTCCCCTAGGGAACTAGTATCACTCAAGATTATAATAAACCACTGAGGAATCCCTCACTTGGAAAGCCAAAGCATCTCCCAAGGCACGTTGGGTCGTAACCCATCGAGCACAGAGAATCCATCCATGAGTCCTTAATACGGAACCCATTTCCTCACCCATCCCATATCCAATGAACTATATCAACAAGGAACATCACAAGGAAAAGAATTTATATAATTTCACACCATTAAATAAACATCACATTTTAAAATCTAGCAATCTACTCATGAATCACAAATCAACTATAAAAAGAAACAAGGCATTAGGTACAAAACTACAAGGCAATATGCACATTGTTTTTCAATTAAAGATAGTTCTTCTCATTGTGTGGTTTTATTAAAAAAAATTTATTTCAATAATTCATTTCATTAAATTTAAATACTTCAATTTATCTCAGGGTGTAAGTTATATAACATACGACACAAGGTATGGATGCAAGGTAGGACACAAAACAATGTGACACATGATTAATAATTTAAAAACATGAAAAATATGGATGGAACATGATATAAGGAATAATTTAAAAATTTATAAGCAAAAGGGAATAAGCAAGAAATACTACCTCAAGAGAAGACCAAGTTAATATGAACACTTTGGTACTTAACGTTTTCAGCGGAAACCACACCAAGTTACTGCCTCCCACCTTCGAGCATATCCACCTTTGCATATACATAATCACACTTGGACCCAATACACATATTTTCATGGCCATGAATATGTGTAAGGGGATCCTTATATACATTATCATATATGCATATACCCATTATCACTCACACACATATGAATTTTTCATGTTATACGTTAGCACACCTAACCCCAATACACATATTTTCAAGAAATGAATATGTGTAAGGGCATCCTTATATACATTCTCATATATGCATATACCCATTAGCACTCACACACGTATTCATTTTTCATATTATACGTTATCACACCTAGCCCCATATATGTATATTCACTATTATGGAATTATATACATATAATGGGAAAACTTACATATACATTGGCCTACCTATGCACATACGGGTAAGTCGCCTTTGACAATGGAATCCCTGAACCCACCACAAGGATGTCCAAATGCACTAGAAACAATTCCTAGGAACCCTAAGTAACCAAAGTGACAAAAAATAAAGGTACTAAACAAAACACTAGAAGAAAACCCTTACCCCAAGAGATGACGGTAATCCAAAATGAACCAATCTACTTCATCTTTGGTGGTAGATTTTAGAACTCGTACAAGGTCGACCCAAGAGATGCTTTGTTAGCCTAACATCAAATGAAAACACAAAAAAACAGTTAACACTTGACTTGGGGTTTGCTAAAACCACACTGGGAAATGGGAAGAAGGAAAAACAGCCAACCAAAGGAAGAGGAGGGAGATAGGGGTATTACCTTGAATAATCGAAGAGAAACTGAGAAGTGATCCAATTGAAAATAGATGAATAAGATATGAGCTGAGGAGGGGATTTTTGTGCGGCTGAAGAACCCCAGGGGGTGTCGCGTAATTTGGAGGGGGAGAGGGGTGATCCCCCTTACAATTTTTCTTAAAACCTAACTTATAATAATAATAATCATAATAATAATATAATAATCATAATCATAATAATCATAATATTTTTATTATTATTATTATTAAATCATTTAATTTTTTAATTTAATTAATTAATTTTCATTGAAATCACACACAACACGGTTTGGGTCTCATGGTTAGCCAAATTGTGTGCCAATCGTGTGGTGAATAGTATTGAGGTACCACCCAAAACACTAATTGTGTGGGTTAGGCGAACAGTTTCAAAAACTGTGCATAGTCCATATGCACTGCCTCTACCCATGTGTTGTAGGTTGCACGGTTTTCTACAGAAGGCCGTAAAATTTCATAAAAACCATGCACCTTGTATAGACCCCTTTAAAACCTGATTTTCCGGGTCTAGTGCTCCTGAAACTCCTCAGGACACCCGTGAAACTTAGTAACAAAAACAGCTCGTCCAGTAATTTTGTTAAGGTTGGGGTTGAAGCCCTCATTTATTATTAAAGCTATACAAAGACCTCTTTAACTATGTAGAGGGAGACCCATTAAATATCCTAAAGGCCTGGTGGGAATTTATCCCATTACATGGTCCGTAGGCCCAAATTTTTGGCCCAAGGCCCATTCTGTGAATAGTACTACTACAGTACCGGCCTGCTACAGTGCCACAAAGTACCCGTCACTGCAACAGTACTCAGCCGCCTCTATAGTGCCCATTTTTTCTATAGTTCTGCCACTGCTATAGTCCGATACAATACTACTACAGTACCCTACGCCCATTGGGTTTTTTACCCCCATCGTTCACGTAGGATAACCGGGTGCTTACCACTAAGCGAAACCCCAACTACACGTCTAGTAAATGCAAAAGTTCAAATTCCATGGAAATTTTGTCTGGTTCAAAACATAGAACATTACATAAAAAATATATTTATAAATGTGTATTTATTATTTTTATACATTTATATATTTATAATTATAAATAAATGGATATTATATTTAAAAAAAATTATTTATATAATTATGAATAATTAAATATATATATTTAAACAATTATAAATTTATAATAAATTTATTTAAATAAATAAAATTTAAATATATTTATATTTATATTTATTTATTATATATATATATAATTATATAAATAATATTTTTTTAAAAAAATTATATAATTATAAATAGTTAATTATATATTTAAATAATTATAAAATTATAAAAAATATATTTAAATAAAGACTATATTTACTATATTTATATTTACATATATTCATTAAATATATATACAATTATATAAATATAATTTAAAAATTATTTATAAATATAATTATAAAACCTTTATCGACCCTAGATTAATTATCATTAAAAAAATCCATCTTTATCAGTGCTTTTTTCACGCTGATAAAGATAAAGCCTTTTCAATGCTGAAAAAGTACTAATGAATATTCTTTTTTATGAGTGATAATTAATCTAATGTTGATAAAATAGATATTTATCCGCACTTTTTTGGAATCATTGATAAAAGTGTCCCAATCAATTTAAATTAACCCTCACCAGCTGTGAACTCATCGTGATATCTGAAGCCTTCCATGGAATTCAGCCTCTATCAGTGATCCTCGGTGAATCAAAGATAGAATCAAGGATTGAATCACAGATGAAACAATGTCAAGGCTCAAATCTAAGGCTGTAATGATTCAAGGGCCACATGAATCCAAGGCTTGAACATTATCCAGGTTTTCAATGTCTCTACTTTGTCTCGAATGATTCAAAGATTCAATCCGAGGTATCTTATTTTATTTTAATCCTCCTCACTCATTGTTAGATTTTTTGGAGTGATCTATTTTTTTATCTTCAATCTTTCTTTACCATCAGCACATTCCGGTGGTCAAAAATGATTATTGGGGATGTTTGGTTGCAAGGAGATAGGGTTATCATCCCTTTCACTCCCCGACCCTAACCCCTTATTGATTCTATGCAACCCACCCAGCCCAATGCCATTGAAGGAAGTAACTATTTATTTTTGAGTCTAAAAATTTCATTGGGATCATGGATCATTAATTATTATACTTTATTCCACTCTATAAATAAGAAAGGATGCATAGATTATTATGTATCTCATTTTTTTCTACAATGTCCATTTTGTCGGTGATAAAGATCTCTAGATTATGGGGGCGAGTATTGTTAAAGATGATATTTCATATGAATGTTACTTGAACTTAGAAAGATTTAGACATATAGAAAGTTTTTGGATGAACATAATTTCAATTGGTCGGCTGGATGAAGTAGGATTTGGCTCATGGTGTGTGAATGAAAAGCGGAAAATTACTCGGGGTTTCATGGTTTCTAATAGAGGTGTAAAATATTGGATTTTTTATATATAGACGCACACACATGTATATTATAAAAATACAAATATATATATCATATAGATATATATTATAAAAATACATTATGAAAATATATTTATTATACAAATACAAATATATATTATACTATAAAAATGTACATTATATAAATATATTTTACCAATATATTATTTTAATATAATTATATTATAAAAATATATATTATACAAATATTTTATACTTGTATATAACACAAATTTATTTTTATAAAATTATAAAATACAAATTTTTTATGTCCCACTCTTACAAAAATAGTTTTGAAGTGAGATGAATCTTCATAAGTAAAATCAGATGATGAATTTCAAACATTGAATGAACTCTATTAAAATATGTTTGTATAATATATTTGTTGAATATATTTGTATAATATATTTGTATAATATATTTGCAAAATATATATTTGTGTACTATATAATATATATATATATATATATATATATTTGAATTTTTATTTGTGCAATATATATCTTTATTTGTATAAAATATATTTTTATTTTATATATTTTCTGTAATATAAAATATATTTGTGTTTGTATAATATATATATAATATAATATTTAAAACATATATATCTTCCATAGTTACTATTATTTATTTCATTATGAATAAAATGAAATGATAAATGTTCAGGAGATGAGCTGATGAAGATGACAGTGGTATATAACTTTCACCTTTGAATGAATTCAGAGGATAAAAGCAAGTCATTTATAATGGGATTCGTGAAGGTAAATTTCAGTGTGGAAGGGAAAAAAGATGATCCATTCATAATCATGATTTTTTCACAGTAAAATCATTGTCCATAGAATTAATGTATAGTTTAATATTTATTTTTAATTTATTTATTTTTAGTATTACTCATATAATAATTGTTTTCTTACACAGGTGAATTTTTCATTAGAGTTGGGGTGGTTTTTTCAAAGCTTCTCATGCTCATGAGTGATTGGACTTAGGTCCTGCAACTAAGATAAATAAAATAAGTAAATTTATCAAGAATGCAAACAACCATCATGAAAAGGTTAATTCATGCAACTTATTTAATTAACTTTTTCATAATTTTATCTTCTATTTGTTAGTTAATTTCCATATCATTTTTATCGAATACTTATTTATTTTTTTCATAGATATTTTGGGAATTCATATTTTTCATTCACTTACCTACAAATAATCCACAAAATAAAAAAAAATATTTCCTTCTTCCAATGTTACCAGGATTTACATTTCCATTTCCTTTATTTTTTAAACCAACAATACTTCATATTGATTCAATTTTCTTAGCCAAAACCCATTCTCATTATTTAAATCTAGAAGAGTATAGGAATATCATATTTCCATTTTGGTGACTTCTTGTGATATAATGGGAACATGAGCTTCCTCTACTTTTATATCTTTCAATAATGAGAAATATTTTTCATTTAAGAACATCATGTTAATATGTAGTGTTGTAAATTCAACAAAGAAAGGAAATAGAAATCATAGTAACATTGGTTGTTAGGATTATTTTGAGACTTTAGAATTTTTAGGAATCAGTCACACCTCAATCTGACACACAGTGTGACCAGTATGACTCCATGTTCTTTTTTAATTAAAATTGACATTAGTTTCTGTAAAAAAGACAACTGGAATACTCAAAAATGATAAAACATATTCTGGTCATTTTTATACTTTAATACAATGATACATAACTCATTTAAGGTCTGTAGGATTCACCCACACCTCAATCTAATATATGATGTTCCCAATATCACTCAAAGTGTATGTTATCAGTTTACAATTAAAATTTTCATAAAGTTTCAGTCATTGAAAACTGAGCAAACACACTCAGATTTTCTGGATAATTTAGGAAATATATTCATAAATCATTTTTGACGTGTAGGAATCAATAACATGTCAAACTAATAAATTATTTGATATTTATGATTCAAACTGTTTGTTTTTTGTTTAAAAATACATTTTAGTAAAATACACGAGTGAGATAATCAAAACCAAGAAAAATAATTAATATTGTCTTGATACTTTAGTAAAATTATCCATAAGCCATTTTAGACATGTAGGGATTAGTCGCACCTCAATCTGACATACGGTGTAACTGCTATTACTCCAAGTACTTCCTTTTAATTAAAATTGACATTAATTTTTAGTAAAAAGGAAAACTAACATACTCAAAACCAAAAATATATTTTTATTATTTCAATACTTTAAAAAATCCATACATCATTTGGGATGTTTAGAAATTAGTTTTACCTCAATCCAATGCATGGTGTGACCGATATGACTCAATGTGCATAATTTTATTTAATATTCACATCAGGTTTAGTAAGAGGACAACTAACTTGCTGAAGACCGAGAAAACACATTCTTATTGTTTTGATAATTTATAGAAATGATACATAAGTCATATTTGATGTGTAGGAATTAGATTCTCCTCAATCCAATACATGATTAATGTGTCCATTATCATTTTCAAATCGACAGATTAGTTCAAAAAAATTCACTCATTGAAAAATGAGAAAACATTCTTAGATTTTCTTAATAATCTATGAAATTGATTAATAATTCATTTTTTATGTATAGGAATAAGTATCACATCAAAATAATACATGTTGTGATCTATATGAGGCAAATTGCATGGTTTCAGTTTAAAATTACATTTTAATAATAAAAAAACAAGATACGTACTAAAAACCAAGTAAACAAATTCATATTGTTTAAATACATTAGGTAAATTATAAATAAGTCATTTGAGACATATAGGAATCAGAATCATCTCAATCTGACACATGGTGTGACCGATATTACTCCCAGTGTGTGTTTTTATTTAAAATTCAAATCAATTTTAGTAAAAAGGAAAACTAACCTACTCAAAACCGATAAAATACATTCAGATGTTTTGTTACTTTATTAAAATGTTCCATAAGTCATTTTTTCTGACGCTTTATCTGGGGTGCGCACATCCATCTGTGGAGGGCGGGCAGATGTTTCCCCGCATTCCTGCTTTCCAAAGGTGGGCAACATCTATCACTTTTTCAGGGACGTTTTCTCCTTGATCGAAACGGGATGATGGGATGTCAGTTCTTCCTTCTGTGGATTACTCCTTGGAACTCATCACCTATTCCGAGTCTCCCTTATATATTTGAGATGTTGTTCATGAAACTCTTCCTATTTCCATATCTTCATGGACACCAGTTAATTACACTTCTTCTGTTTGGACATTCCAAGGGGTCCGGTGAGGGCAGAAACCTTCAGTCAGGGGAGTAGTCACATTGGGCATCATTGGCATGTATGGTCACAGGGATACAAGAGAGTCTGTCTTCTATCCCTTATTATAGGTCTTCTTGAAGGTGTGGAAGCCCGAGGCATCCCACATCAAACAAGGGGAATCATATTCCATAGGCATGTATTTGAGGTTTTCGTCAGCTTACCATGTTTAACACGGGGTATGCCGCAAGATTAACTTCTGGAAAAGATCGATCAGACTAATAAAAACACTGACTAGAGAGGATTAGATGAGTGTAACCCCTAGAGGACACTCTGATGTAGATGGGTTGATATGACCACACCGGGATGTGGCGGCCCGGGTAAGAATCAAGATGGATGATGGGGTGCTGAGTGAAATGGGTAGTGAATGGAATGGAAATGCCGTGAGGATGAAGGTAATATTGGGATTGAGTCTCAGGGAGACTTCTTACGTATCCCCGTGGCATGGAATCAAAGTCTTCATAGTTCAGGAAGATGATGGGATGCCTAAGGAGGTGGCCTGTGAGAATGGATGTGTGGACGAGACCTAGAGGAAATGGAACCTCTGGGATGGGGCATGACCTTCCCGAGACACACAAGCCCAAGGTAATGGTCAGGCAATGAGCTTGAATTGGGGTGTACACATTGGAAAACAACCTGATGATGTGTATGGGTCTTACGCATGGTTAGCATCCCAGGTTGGTCTGATGCCACTAGGACGGACCAATGATGTGGTTCCCAATGAAGGGGATTACAATAGCTTTCCGCTAAATAGAGAATGCAGCGGCTCTGATTAGGATGAAATAGCCTACCGCTGATTTAGGGACACAATGACTTGCCACGGCGTGTGGTTTACAGTTTAACATCATGCAGGATGAAGGTGAACCGACGTGAATAAGGACCTAGGGTCCAGACGGATGGTGTGGGCGAACCGACGTGAAGGGGGTTAGAATGACCAATGGGTGGTGGGATTGAACCTGGTGGAGGATTCCTACATACCCTTCCCTGGCAAGGATCGAAGACATCGTAGTTCAGGTGGTTTAGGTGAACCGATGTGAAGATGGACCTATGGTCCAACGGATGGTGGGCTTGAACCTCATGGAGGCTTCCTACGTACCCTGCCTTGGCAAGGATCAAAGACCTCGTAGTTCAAGTGGTGTCGGTGAACCGACATTAAGGAGGACCTGGGGTCTAATGGGTGGTGGGCTTGAACCTTGTGGAGGATTCTTACGTACCCTACCTTGGTAAGGATCAAAGACCTCATAGTTTAGGTGGTGTTGGTGAACCGACGTGAAGGAGGACCTGGGGTCCAACGGGTGGTGGGATTGAACCTCGTGGAGGCTTCTGATGTACCCTGCCTTGGCAAGGATCAAAGACCTCATAATTCAGGTGGTGAGGCATGGAACTTAAACTCTAGGCTTCCCAAAGATAATGTCATGGTCGAGGCTTTCTCTAAGCCCACGTGAGTCATACTTGGTGTGAGAAACAAGGGACAACAAAGACCTGACGATCACATTGTGAAATGTGCGTCCATGGGAAATGGATTGGGGCTTACACGTGATCACAGCCCAAAGACAAAACATGGGCTTTGGCGTGGTTAGTATCCCACCTCCTGGCTTCGTGGAGGGCTCCCAGGGCCATAGCGCTCTGCCAAAGGGCTTCGCGAGGCAACTTTGAAGCCTTTCCTATTCTCCCTCTACCTTCTGATTTTTGGCACCAACAAATGCCCCCCCTCAGACTAGTAGTCGAGGAGAAATCAAGGGTCAAATCCTGAGGGTCAATGGCCAAAATCCCTCGATTGTTTCGTGAAGCTGTCTCATGAAAGAGGATCATCGAGAAGGAAAGCGACGGTTCATCCAGGCGCACCGTGAAGCTCGTCGTGGTTGAGACGTGCCACAAAGAGGTGAGGGTTGTCACCTATATATATAGGGGATTACTTCTCTTTTTTCCTTTCTCTATTTGGAGATTTTGTCTTATAGTGCTCTCGATTCACGAAGCTCCATGTACCCCGTGACTACTCTCCATGAATCGGGCCTTCAGCTTCGCGGTGCAAAGCGAGTCTTTGACTTCGCATCTATGTGCTTCACGACTCCGCGTTCGGAGGCCAAGGCAGGGATCTGTGACCAGACTCTGTGAACGCACTCTACGAATGAGCTTCGTGACCAAACCAAAAAAATCACCCCAACCTAAAAGACTACATGTCTCGTCAAGAAGCCACCCATGGGGTCCTTATGGATGTTGCCCAAAGGGAAAATATGGCGAACAACCTGGGTTTAGGAGAGCTAGTTCGTAGCCACTCTGACCATGGTTCTTTGGTGGAGCTGCTATTAGAGAGCTAGAGGAACTACCTATTGTGCAAGAGGTTGCCTTTGTGTGGATTTGGGCTAAGGGATGACTTCTTCATCCCAGAAGGGAGTTGGGACAAACCAGCTTATTGGTTCAGAAGCACATCGTGCCAGCGTCGATGGTTCAGGGCGGTTGACGGTCATGCCTGGGAGGTCTTCCCACTTGTCATTACTGACTGCTTATAAAACCAACTGAATAACTTTTATGGGAAAGAATTATAGCTGGAGACATCCCCCCCCCCACCATAAATCGGACGATATTGAAGGAAGCTGTGGGGAACCTAGATAAGGGGTGGTCTAAAGAGTGGGACCTACACCAGGGCAATAACTTCACAGAAGATTGGTCCTAGCCCTACTGGGTAGGCACCTCGTGTGAGGAGTTTGGGACGAAGCTGAGAAGATTGTGCCTATATGAGTTAGCTTGGGCCTCCCAGTTTCACATCTACTAGCCAGAGCTATTAATCAGGTGGTCATCGAGGACCAACACATTCAATTTTCACCATGGGGAAGTCGGCATCAGCTTGTGGGACATCCACCAAATCTCATGGGTCCCGATACTGGGGGCTATGTATGACGAATTCCTCCCCATCATCAGTGCATGGGAGGAACCAGAGAAAATTCTTCCACTGGTGATGGTTTTGATAGAGCTTGTGTCGGGAGAGGTCAAGGAGGTGATGAGGGACTTCCATTTCAAGTGGTGGTTCAAATAGTTCCTGAGCATCCTGGAAAATAGACAGTTTCCGACGAGGCTTCATACTTGCCCGAAGGGGACCAGGAGTAAGGAGCACTCATACTGGCGACTTTTGAAGGACAACCAGTGGAAGAAGTGGGGATGTAGCATCATCACCAAAGATCAACTGACAGTCAGGTTGGCAGCATTCATCATGGCTCTCATATGTGGTTGGATCCTACCAGTGAGGTACACCAACATGGGAGTGTAGCCAAGAACATTCATTATGGCGTCCATGTTGGCGATAGGAGGGTGGGTAAACCTTGGGATCCCGATGCTTTTCAAGCTGTATAAGATGTTGTGGCCCATTAGCGAGGGAAAGAGGCCATAGAGAATATGCAGGCCATTCCACATCTGGTATGGGTGGATAACAGCACACGTCAGGGGGTTTTACGAATACACAAACACCATTTCTCCTCCAGGATCTAACTTCTACCCATCCATCCTGAATGTTGTGATAAGATTTCCAGCCAAGATAGCCACACCGTTGGTTCTGAACAGAGTGTGGAAGGTGGAGGAGTTCAATTTCCACCCATTTCCATTGTCTACGGGTGTATTCACTGATGATGGTCAGGGAACATAGGACCACTGTGCCTATCTCCTAGCCTTTTAAGGTGGATTTTTGGTGGAAATGGTGGATCGTGAGCCTCTCTACGAGCCGTATACCCTGCACTGATTTGCTCGGCAATTCTGGTTCATGTAGCGACTGACCCCGCATGTCTATCTAGGGGTGCACTACGAGGAACACTCGTGTGTGATGAGGTAAATGTGGCTTATGTTTACATGGGAAGACAAGAAGATGTGGAACCAGCTGCCCCTGCCAATAGCTGTCGCGGGCTAGTGAAGAAATATTCCAAGATTTGGGAGGCAGCCTACTTAATGGAAATGCTGAAGAAACCAACCATTCGAGTTGATAATAGTGTGCCTCCCAAACCTCAGGGTCAAGTTTGGAAGGTGGTAGGGGCATCTCGCATTGGCGGGGTTGCCATAGTGGCGGGGCCCGCACCAGTTGAGGGAGAGGCAGCAGTGGCGACGGACCCGGTGGTCCCAAAAGAGCAGATCCATCCTAAGGGGAGGAGACCTAGAGAGTTCCACAGAATATCCTCTCAGGATCTAGGGAAGTGATTGTACAACATTAATATTCTAGAGAATGTTGTCTTTCTGGAGACCTGGGACATCTGGGAAGTTAACTGAAAATTCATCGACCCATCGGAGATGTGGAAACATATGAACCGTTTCAGGATGGATTTTCCGGGGATAGGACCTATTAGTCCCAGCTTTGCGGTATCCCAGGCAGAGTCAGAGCAATACCTGATAGAGTTGGAGGACTGTGTGCACTCCCGGGGTACCCCGCGTCCGATGACGGATCGATTCTAGGTGTTTCTAGATCACACCACTCCCCCGTAGTTGTCGGTTGCTAACTTAAGGGAATGGTTCCCTCTATCAGAAGAATCAGATGAATCCTACAGGGGATACAAGGCTAGGAGAGGGAGCCCGCTGGAGGAGGGTGAAGTCAGGGATCAAGACTCATATCTTGAAGTGTTCGCTGAGGCCCTTGAGGTAAAGATTCCACATCCCTTCTTCAGGGCCCACTTTTAGGTCATTATGAACGCTTTTCTAACATCTAAATTGTGAATAAGAGACTTGTGCATAGAGCTCTTTCTCGCCCTTTAAGATATACAGAAGCGGGACCTTCGGGGTCCATGCCAGTTTCAAGGGAGATCAGTATGTCTGGTAGGGCTAGAATATCCGAAGTGGCTCAAGAATCTTCAGACCTTCCAACAATATATGGAGGGCTACGGTTCGGGGTCTCGATGACATCATCCCAAGAACAAGACCAAGTATTTGATCTCTGTAAGTCTCCTCTATCAAATTAAGGGTTGTTATCCATCGACCATGTTAACTAGTTTGCATGCTTCCTTTTTGGTATGCACAGTCCTCCAAATGGTGTGGGTTTCCTTGGTGAGGTCATTCGGTATCCGTGGCAGTGCCTTTCCCTAGGGAATGTCAGTGACCAAGGAGGTGGAGGTCCATATTGATTGAATAGTGGCACTCCCGATCTCCAGTGGGACCATCAGGGAGGCTGAGCCTGAGATCATCGAGGTTGGGCCCGATGATGAGGATCGGTCAGACAGCCCAAGTCCTACCATGCCTGATCTAACACCAGATGTGGATCTAGCTGATGAGTTCTTAGAGTCATTCCTCGTGTATGATCCCGCCAACCGTGATGACTGGGAAGATACAAACTTTGATGAAGAGGACAATAGAATAGTTTATCGCTGGTCATGGAAGCGGATCAAGTGCTTCATTAATGACACCCCCAAACACTATGGCTAGATAACATGGACAGACTTTTCTCGTGACTGCACGAACTGTGTGATGGGGGAGTGGATTCCAAATTTCCTCACATGCTCATCCAAAATCTTATGGTGGAGAAAATTCGGGAGCATGATCATGGCCTTGTTGTAGGTTGGCAGCAGAGGAAAGTGGTGAACATCAAGAGGCTCGAGGAGGCTGAAGATGAGGTCTAGCGGCTACAGAATCGGGTGGACAAGCACTCAACCTCCCTCAACACACAATCTGAGATAATATTAAGACTGAAGGCCCAGCTCACAGAGGATTAATAGGTAATGAAGTGAGCCTCTGATGAAATTATCGTCATCTGAACCTACAAGGAGTGGGCCTAGATTGTAGCTGATGAATTACACCCCATAGCTACCAAGGAAGAGTGGGAACTGAACAGGTGGTAGCACATCCTAGACACCACTATCCAGATTGTGGCGGAGCTACTACGCTCTTTTTATGAGGTCAACTTGTCCATGGGAGGGGTCGATACTATGGTGTTTTGATGCCTGTAACCTTTGAACGCACTTTCATGCTTTGATTATTTTATGCCAGTTGAAAACAAGAGTTCCGTTATTTGTGTTGGTTAATTGCATTCCTGTGACATTCGTGGAGCATCCAGCGGTCAATCCCAAATCTCACATGGGTCTAGCCCAATGGGAGAAACAAGGGACGACCAACTCATTGTCTCATTCGAATGTAGGGGGTGAAAACCAGACTTCGGGCATCCAGGGGTTTGAACCACCAATCTAGATTCCTGGGAGGAAAGGGGGAGACCTGACCGGAGAATGAAGCTCTCAGAACAGACAAATTACTATTTTCCTAGTGTGCTCTTGTGCACGAGCAGGGTAACATCAAGGGCGCTGGAATAAATCCGAACATAAGGGAATAGAAAGTGTGAATTACAATACCCCAAATTCGGAACACTGTGGGGATTTCACTATAATAAAAGATAACTATTGACCGCATTAGAAACATAAAATCAATATTATGTTTCCTGAAATGGGGATGAAAAACGAGGGCTGACCGTAGACCATGTTCGAAACACGGTGCCTAACTCAAAATGTCATTGATTAGCCTTCTGGAACATTGGCCCTGGACAGTAGGCAAGCCACAGGCCGACCATCGATACTGTTAGGGGGTTCCTTTAGATGTGAGAGAGGATTAGGATCTGAATAAAGGGCATTCAAATCATAGAGAGTGGAGTTATGGGTTGTTTGAATAAATTCCAACACTCTTGAAATTACACCACCGTGGTGGAAGTGCATTAGGTGGATACACCAGACTGACCAGAGATCAAACATACTTATGAACAGGACCTCTCTAACAAGTAAATTGTTGCCTCCCAATGTTTATTAGGGGGCATCCTGAACTTTTTCAGGGTAAAGATGCAATTTTTTGGTTCCCCTAAAAGAGCTCAGGTCAAGGGACTGAAAAAAAAGAGGGGGAAACGGGAATTACAATTCCTGGGGATGGACTCAGAGACAAGATGTTTGGGGGTTCCTACGTATCCCATGAGAATGGGAATCATTCCAAACATAGTTCTTATGGCACATTGTGGTCATAGAACAACACTGGTAAAGATAATTTCCTCTGGAGAGGAAACAGACGTATCCCATGATTAACATAGGGCATCTCGAAATTGTTTAGGGTAGAACCAAAATTTAGTGTCATGCGTTGAGGACATATGAACTCATGTAATTTAACGTCATACCACTGGATGTGGAGTGAAAGGGAAGATCCCTAGAAGGGAGTATGTGGTGAGGTAGCTATCAATCTGACCTGAATGAGGACTTAGAGTCCAGATCACACCACGTATCCTCGGAGGAAAAATTTTAGGTCAAGGAACCAAGAGTGAGAATTAGGTTGGGCCCAAAGAAAAGTGGTCGGTAATTCTTATGTACCCCATGAGGATGGGAATCAAGACATACGTAGTTTTGAGAGCACGGTTTAACATCATGTGGGACGAGGAAAGGCATATGTGGTAATGGTTGCGCCAATACACGTCCTTCTAGAACTACTAAGCCCACATGAGTTGTGATCGATTTGGGAAACTAGAAGTAGTGAAGGGAATTTCCTAGCACCGAGAGGCACACGTTAGGAACAATGGTGCATTAGATGATTGACGTCCCATTGATGTTGACCCGCCTATATAACGCACCTAGATGCGCTGAAAAGTAAATCCAAGTGTGTTGGAATTCCACGTGAACATAAGGGAGTGGAAACATGTGAATCATGATTCTCGAGATCTGGACCAAAATGATGGTGGCATGATGGTAGGGGATAGATGTCGTCCATGTTTGAAACAAAGCATCCATATCATGTTATCCTGGAATGGGGACAGACAAATGAGGGTCGACTGTTGACCTTGTTCGAAACACAGGACCTGTCACAAATGTCATTTGGGATCTTCAGAGACGTTGGGTTGAAACGGTAGGTGAGCCGAGGTGGAATGATACCAGGCCATGAAGGGGGTCCCTTCAGATGTGGAAGAGGATGAGGATCCAAATAACGGGCTCACGAAGCTTGGACATGGAACGAGGGGAATGTCCCCGTGAAATTTCTACACTTTGGGCTCTTTTTCGAAACACATTTGAGTATGACTATAACACATATCAGATAGAGGGAGTCGAGTCACTTACCAAGTATAAGGGTCTTGGGGTATCAGGATTTCAACTTAAGGTCCTAGGGTGGACCATTAAGGGGGGATTAATTTAATGGACTGTTCATAGGGTGGAGAAATAGACAAACGTGACATGCGGTTCCCCTAAGGAGATCTTAGTTTTAGGTTATAGAGCTCGGACCATGCTGGTAAAAGATATGGGATGCACATGGTGTGACTATTGAATGCCCCAACGTGAAAAAGAACCTAATAGGTACTCGCCACACCATGTATTCCTAGATGATTTTGGGCCAAGGGGCCAAGAAAGAAGGGACAGGATTTGTAGATTCCTGGGGCTGGACCCGGAGACAAAAATTCATGGGCATTCCTATGCATCCCAGGAGGATGGGAATCAAGACACACGTAGTTCTGGAAGATCTCGTGCAGTTTAACTTCTTGCGGAAAGTATGTGGAGTGGTTTTAGTTTATAGTCATGGATCTTGGACCATGGATGGTAGGAAATGTGGGAGACACATGGTGGGGTAATTATAAAACCTGACGTGAATGGGAACCTGGGGTCCCGACCACCTCGTGTTCCTTGGGATGGTTTTAGGTTGAGGGACCAAAAACGAAGATTTGGCTGGGCCCAAGACAAAGTGCATGTCCCTTCCTACGTACCCCACGAGGATGAGGATCAATCCATACGTAGTTCTGAGGGGTGGCATAGTAAGGTACCAGTGCCACGGACAAAAAGGGTGTGTGGGTCTGGCCCTCGCACCAAAAAAAGCATCATTTGATAAGTCTTGTTTGTCATTTAGTGTGAATGGAGGTGTTTTTTTGTGTGAGTAGATGGGCCTAGAATATCGAATCCATGCATCGCAACAAGATTCAAGCCAAATGAAGGCATTGAAAAATAATATGATGTTTGACTGATACCAAACATGATGTCCCTTGAGAAAGGGAACCATAATGCTACACCGTTTTTCATCGTGTGGCCAAGACGATACTGTCACAGTTTAGGGTCATGTAACAGGACCAACCAAGTATTTTAACATTTTGTGGCACAGACATAGTAGAGACATGGCTAAAGGGGTAATGTGCACGGTGCAATAGATCAGACCTGACATGAGGATGAGGTCCACACCACACCGTGAGTGATTTTGATAAAGAAATGTCAGGTCAAGGGGCCAAAAAGAGGTAAGAGGGTAGAAAGTAGGAGATACTTTCTCTCAATTAAGCTGGACCCATAGACAAGCTTTCTGGGTGTTCCTACATATCCTAAGGGATGGGAATCAAGCTGTATGTAGTTCTACAAAGGGGAAATATGAAAATATCTTAGTTTAAGGTCTTAGAACTTGGACCATGCAGAAGCGGGCTATTCTAAGTAACTACGGACCTTAATCTGATCCCTAATCCTATGTGAGTCAAACTTAGTGTAGAAAACTAGGGCGGATAAGGTATTTTCAACATGTGAAATACATTCTAAGGGGAAACCGGTGGATCCCTGAATGATTGCCTTATCATGGATTTTTCCTCCTAACGTGCGGATGTGGACTGAGGAATAGTACCAAGAGTCATGAAATTCTACTTGGACATGATGAGGGGGAGAAGGGTGTGAGTCATGTAACTGACATTTTGGGCTTAATGGGGTTGGCGTGATGATGGAGGATAATTTTTTATCGTGTTCGAAACACAGAATCCATATCGTATTGTCCTGGAATGGGAAAAAATGAGCATCGACCGCTGACCAAATTCACAATGCAGGAATTGTATCAATTTGTTACTCAGAACCCCTAAGGAAGTTGGCCCGTAATGGTAGGAGGGCCCTTGGGAAGAGCATCCATGCCATTACTAGGTCCCTTTGGACGTGAAAGGTGGTGGAAGCCCTAATGAAGGGGAACACGAAGCCTGAAAAAATGGGTGAAATCATGTCCGGGCAGAATCCAACATTCCAGGTGCTAAACCAGATTACCCTTGGGAACATTGGTGAATTTATGAAGAGAACCGAGGGTCTCATCTTCATAATGGCTGATTTGAAAAGACGAGGATAGAAAAAGGGGATGGAAAACTCTCATGAGGAGGAGGTAAATGGGTTGTTTGTTACAACACCCGATGTGAGTGAGAACATAATCCCATACCACACTGTACAACCTTAAGTGCGAACCTGAGCCAGGGGCTCAAAAGGCCGAGGGGCCTAAGGCTAGGCCTCAGACGGAAAGGCCCGATCAGTTTCCAGTTTAACGTCTTACATTGAGGATGAAGAAAGGGGTAAGATACCCCAAACAAGAAACATTTATGGCGCGGTAAGTAACCTGATGTGAATGAGGACATAATTCCTCTCCACACCATATAATCCCGTAAGAGTGAAGACTTTTTTCGGGGCCCGAAATTGAGCACGAGAAGTGAAATAGGGCCTGTCTTAGCAATATGGATGATAAATGATGGGAGGGATGTCTCAGGGGGATATGTGTAGCATGTAAAAATAACCTGATGTGAATGAGGACATAAGTCTGCTCCACACCACACAACCCTAAATGATAACTTGGGCTAGGGGCTAGAGAATCCCAAGGGGACGGAAAAGGCCTAGGGGCCTGAGGCTGGGCATCCTGGCCAATGGTAGCCATACGACCTCTTGTGCAGATACTGCTTCGTCACAGCTCCTAAGCCCACGTGAGAAGTACTCAATGTGGGAAACAAGTAACCAGACTCAGCTCTCTTTGTTATATAGGGGGCTAATAGCTGGCATCGCCCAAAGGGGGTTCATCGCTTGGAGGTGAAATGGGGAAGAATGAACCACTACACTCAATGTTTGGGACATCTTGGGGTGGCTCTAACGACAAAGGATATTTGTTGACCATGTTCGAAACACGGAGTCCCTATATTCACCTGGATCGGGAACAACAAATGAGCATCGACCATTGACCATATTTGCAACACAGGACTTGTATCAATTTGTTGTTCAACATCCTCAAGGGAATTAGCCCAGAGTGGTAGGAGATCCCTTGGGACTAGCATACCTTCCGTTCAGGGGCCCTTCTGGATGGGAGAGATGATGGGGTCCCAATCAGAGTAGTGGGTGACGCATGGTTGTTCCCATCTGTGAAAGAGGTGGAAACCTCTGGGTAGTGGAATGTATGGTGAGATTGAGATGAGCTCGACACAAATTGGGGAAAAGCATGCACCACACCATATGTCTTTACCTGAGGTAAGATTCTAGAATTTTGGGTTGGTCCAATAGAGAAAATGCCCGGGTGTTCCTACGCATCCCATGAGGATGGGAATCAAGTCATACGTAGTTCTTGAAGGCCATGCAGTTTAGCATCATGCGGTGAGGACCTTGGAGGATAGAAGAATAGAGAGTGGTCACATGGTGTGACCATAGTAATCCTAGCATGAGTGGGGCTAAGGAAGCCTACACCATATAGATTTAAGGATCCTCTGAGTGAACTATACCCAGGGGGATAGTCAAAGAGAAGAGTTTGGGGCTGGGCACAGGACAAAATGTTTGAGCATTCCTACTTATCCCAAGGAATGGGAATCAAGACACACGTAGTTATAAGGGTGCAGATTAACGTCTTTCAGGATGACATATAGTTTAACGTTACGTTGGAAAAATCAATTTAAGTTCATGCAGGACGAGAAAGTTTAGGGTCATGCAAGACCCGACAATTTAGGGTCATGTAGGACCATAAAGGCTTAGGAAAAGTATTGCTTGAGTAACTTGGCATTGGTGGGATGAGTTATATGCTCACCATCCATGGTCACCAGGGAGTATGCACCATTGGGGTAAACCCTGTGAATTAGGTAAGGTCCTTCCCATTTGGGATCCCACTTGGGTGGTTTCCTGCCAGAGATCATCGATGTCCAGAGGGCCAATACCAAGTCCTCTTGCAGGAAAGAGAAGAAGAAAACCCTCTTGTTGAAGGCTCTAGAAATATTATTCTGATGCCTTTCTAGATTGTAAAGGGCACAAAGAATGTTCTCGTCAAGTGATTCAAATTCAGCCAGATGGAGTTCGCCTACCTTATCTGGCGCCTGCTGGTCATATACCACTGTGTGTAATGAAGGCAGCTAGATTTTTATGGGAAGGACGGCCTTATCTCTGTACACCAGGGAATATGGGGTCACCTGGGTGGAATTACGAGTCATCGTCTGATAAGCCCAGAGGGCCTTGGAGATCTTGTCCAGCCAACTCTTCTTTTTCTGAACAAACGTTTTTTGAAAAATGTTAGAAAGGGTTTTGTTGAACTCCTTGATCTGTCCATTTTCCTGTGTGTGGTAGTGATAAGTATGGTTCGAATGGATGTTGTACATGGAATACAATTTCTTCAGCTCAGCAACTCAGAAGGTCATTCCGTTATTGGTGAGGATGGCGTGAGGGACTCCAAACTGGTAGATGATATTGGAACTCATGAATTCAATGATAGAATGGGCCTTGACCTCCTTGAGTGGAACTGCTTCTGCCCACTTGGAAAATAAATTTGTGGCGGTCAGGATGAACCTGCATTGACGAGCTTTCACCGGTGGATATGGTCCCACAACATCGAGTCCCCACACCGCAAATGACCAAGAGTACTTGGCAGAGTGGAGAGGTTCTGGTGGATGATGAATGAAGTTAGCATGAATTTGGAACATGTGACATCTCTTGGCGAACTCGATGAAATCATGGATCATGGAGGGCTAGAAGTACCCCAGTCTCCGGATCTGGTGAGATAGCTTCGGCCCAGTCTGGTGGGTGCCACAGGAACCAGCGTGAACCTCCTACATGACCTGATAAATCTAGACTACTTGGATGAAATGGAGGAGAACACCATCGAACTCGCACTTGTAGAGGGTCTACTCAAGACAGGGACCACTATGGAGGGTAAACTGTAGTGCACAGCATCAGATTCGCTCGCGCTCAGCCCGATCAGCCGGGAGGTGACCGTTTTGGAGATACTCAACATAGGGGGCTCTCCAGTTAGGGGTCACTTCAACTGATGCATCTGAGGAACCTGAAGGCCCTGATGTGGAGGCTCCAGTAGTAAGACAGTGTACCCACAGGTAGTCTTCATCATCTGGGGTGAAGGGAGCAATGACTCTTATATGTGCCACATATATAATTAGGTCATCCTTCTTGAGTTCTGCAAGTGATGCAGCTAAGCCAGCCAGGGCATCTTCTCGACCATTCTGAGACTGAGGGACATGACTAACTTCCATTCGTGATGGAAACTGGTCCATTATCTAAAGAGTGTGCTCCAATAATGGTACAAGCTCTGGCTTTCTGACGATGTAGTCACTTTTTATTTTCTTGATGACTAGTTCAGAGTCTCCTTTCACATAAAAATGGGGAACATCGATCTCGAGGTCCATCTCGAGGCCAGTGATAAGAGCTTGATACTCTGCCTCGTTTTTGGTGCAGCTTTCTAACAATAGTAATGAGTACAACAGAATGGATTGTTCTGGGGTGATGAAGACAATACCCAGGCCTGCTCTGTTGAGTCTGGGATCATTGAGCCTCCTACTGGTGGGGCTTCGAGAATCACCATATAAGTGCATTATCCAACATGGGGTTGAATGATCTACTAAGAATATTGCCTCATCCGGAAAATCCAGGTCTAGGGACTGGTCTGTAAGAGTTAGATGGGTTGCAAGAAAATTTTCCAGTGCGTGTCCCTTGATAGATTTATGAGGGATGAACCTAATGTCGAACTACTGGAGGATTACTTCCCACCGTGCTAGATGGCCAGTTAACATGGGGTGGTTCAGAATGTACTTCAGCAGGTATACCCAAGACACCAACTGTACATCATGGTGCTGCAAGTAGTGTCTCAATTTCTGCATGGTAAATACCAGTGCAAGGCAGCACTTTTCGATGGGGGAGTATCTTGTCTCTGAATCAATGAGCATACGATTGAGGTAGTAAGACTATTTTTTGTCCCCTCATTGTTCTTATGGGAGATAAGGGCGCCAATGGATCGTTCCAGGGCAGTCACGTATAGGATCAGTGGTTTTCTGGAGATGGGTGGAATCAGGACCAGAGGATAGAGTAGATACTTCATGATTTCCTTGAACGCGTTTTGACACTCTTCATCCCATTTGTAGGTGGTGCCTTTTTTCAAAAGCCGGGAAAAGGGATTACACTTGCCGGCCAGATTTGCAATAAATCAGCTTATGTAAGCTATGTGGCCTTGGAAACCTCGAAGCTTCTAAATGTTGCTCAGGGGAGGCATCTGGCTAATTTCATTGATCTTCTCTGGGTCGATCTCGATGCCTCGGTACCTGACAACAAATCCAAGGAACTTCCTATAGGTGACCCCGAAGGCACATTTCAGTGGGTTCATCTTCAGGTGGCGGGGACGGAGGAAGCCAAACACTTTCTCAAGATCCTTGAGATGGTCCTAGCACTGGCAGTATTTGACCACTAGATCGTCCACATATAATTCCACCAATGTCCCGAGGATTGGCTCGAATATGCGATGCATGGCCCACTGATAGGTGGCACCTGCATTCTTTAAGCTGAAGTGCATGACCTGGTAACAAAACATACCATATGGCGCCCTGAAAATTGTAGACTCCCCATCCTCAGGGGCCATCCAGATCTAGTTGTATCTGGAATTATAGTCCATTAAGGAAAGGTCTTGGAACCCAGTCGTGGCATCAATCAACAATTATGTCACTAGAAGGGGAAAATCATCCTTCAGATAGTGACGGTTGAGATCGCGAAAGTTGATGCAGACTCTAATCTATCTTCTCTTCTTCCTGAATGGCACAATGTTGGCCAGCCATTTGAGGTATTGGACCTCCTTTAAGAATTTGGCTCTGATGAGCTTGTCAATTTTTTCCTCGACCCTGGAATCGTGAGAAGGGTGCATATTTCTGGGGGGCTGCTTGAATCTGTGATGATTTTCCAGAAGACCGAGGGGGTGGACGGCTACTGAGGATCTAGCCCTAGCATATCATCATAGCTTCAGGGGAATACATCACGATGTCATTTTAGGAATTCCACATATCGATTTTTCTCCTCGAGAGGCATGGCTGCACTGATCAACGTGGGTATCGGGTCCACCTTACTACCGAGTTTCACCTGTACCAATTCATCGACCGTGGCGAAGATGCCCACTTCAAAGGTGGGGGGAGCATCCTCCAAATCCTCTTTTTCAATTGTGGAGGAGGGATCCCCACTGGTAGAAGCTTATTCTAGGTTGGAAAATTCTAACAGGAGGCCGGTACCAGCCTGAGCAGCAGTGGTCATCGCATCGGAAGATTCTGGTACTGCCGATACCATAGAAATGAAGGTTGTCAACCCGATCCCATATGGTCTATAGCCCAAGGGGCCACTCTTAATGATATCAAAGCAATAATGGCGCATTTTCTTGAGCCAGTTAGTTCTATCTAGTAAAAATATAAATGTATGACATACTTCTGTTTCCATGGGGTGGACATCCTGGTACCGTATGGGTGTAGGAGGCTCCGAGATCACCTGAGCCTAATTTTTGTAGGAGTAAGAGATGATTTTCAGTCATCGCTTGGACTTGGGCATATGCTTCTCCCTTATACTAGAGATGAAAAATCATTGCCCCATGTCGGGGGTCATGGCCTCGAGTCAATGGATCGAGAATATGTGGGTGTTATCAAGATCTTCCCAAAGGTTAGTTGTGACCATGACAGGTTTAACCTCACTTACCTGAATCTGTTTATCCTTGGTCTTATAATAGTCAGCATGCAGGTAGTGGGCTTCACAAGAGGCGAAAGGAGATGTGTCGCCTTTGAGTACTCCTAATTGACCATTGATGGAGTACTTGAGGCATTGGTGATACGATTAGGGGACCGCCCCGTGCAGGTGGATCCATGGTCTTCCCATCAATGCATTGTACGCAGGGTCCTGGGAGACAACCATAAACTCGGTGATGGAAACTAGGCCACCGAATTGGGTCTTCAAATGGATCTTACTTACTGGGGTCTAATCTATCCTATCATATCCATGGATTATTAAATTGGAGGGATTCATATCATCTTCGGATAACCCCAGCTTCCGCAGTGTTCGTTTCGGGATATGGTTAATCCTGGAGCCAGTCTCAACAAGATATAGGCGAACCTCCATGCTGTTAAATTGGCTGGTGATGTACAGTGGGTGGATGTGCCCTTGTGTAGGAGAGCCTTCATCTTCTCTAGATAATTAAATGAATTCCTGATATTTGGCATTCTCAACCGCTTCAGCATGAAATACTTTTGTAGATGCAACGTCCGTATCAAACTGGAGGGGGATTCTTAAATCCTCAGTGAGGGCCTCACGCTTATATGGTGATAGGACAAGGGCCTTGAGGATGGAAATACCTGCTAGGATGCCAACAAGGTGCTTGAGAACATCATACTTATGTGCCAGGTGCTAGCTTCTACTTGGAGGGGTCGTTCTGTGATAGGAGGCATGGCGGGTCCTGCAGGCTAGGCTGGCGGTTGACTGGTGCTAGGTATATCCTGCTTCCCACTAGTCGAAGATCACAGAGTAGCTACCAGATGAGGTCTGGATGACTGAGATCATCTTGTAGCGGGGAGAGGCTAGTTTTGGCATGGTCAAAGTGTCTCTACCTGATCCAGAAGTACAAACGGTGGTAGAGGCATGCCTGATGACACTGGACGAAAAGGTTGTGCGTGCTGAAATCTGCGTTGGGCATACTATCTGGTCTCCGTGGAATGAACGACCTATCTGGAGGTGCCAACTGATGTGCCTTAATGACCCACATAGTTGCGGATTCACTTACATTGGCATCGTTTGGGGACATTGGGGAGGTTCACCTAGCGATCCCCGTCATCGGGAGTCATATAGGGATTTACCAACTCCACAGTATTAACTAAAGCATACCCTTGACTATCACTTGAAGATTCATCCATTACTGGACGGATTCTGGGAGTAATCCCCATCTTCGGAGGCATGAAATCGCTGAGAGTGTGGGAAAATTATGGATTTGGTAGGGTGCGTTGCTTTCCCTTATGACGCCGATGCTTGCTCTTCTAGGAAAAGGCCAGCTGAGATGATGATCCAGAAGTAGTGGTTTTAGCTTCTGAAGGATCTGGCTAGTCTAGTCATTCATGAATGATACCATGGTAATGAGTAACTATTTTTTTGAGCCATACAGTCATCATACTTTATGGACTTGCGGTTAGAAACCTTCTGCCACTCGACCTCACTGTCACTGCTGCTGTCTGGCCTTACAACGACGCATGCCACTTGTGCCAGAGTCGGGCCCAGCCTAACTATGTTGTTATTGACCTTGTCTTGAAGCTAGTCTTTAAACACATAGCACTTCTTGATTGTGTGCCCCAGGATCCGGTTATTGGGGCAGTAGTTGGGGCGGTTAGTGAGGTTTTCCTTTTCTGGCCTTCTGCACTCTAGAAAATGCACAATACCTTATTCCAAGTCACTTCAAAAATAGCCAGTGGCCGGATTCTCATTGAACGAGTAGGTCTGGTTTCTTCTATCCAAAATGGGGGACCTTGTAGCCTGGACCTAATGAGGATCTGGAGGATCCTGTCGAGGAGGCGGAGCCCGTTTTCCCACCTAGGCGGTGGTGGCACATTCTGCGGGGGCACCTATCAATTCTGAGGAAGTTGTTGCTGAGCTAGAGGCTATGCCTATGGTGGATGACCTCTGCGATGCTGAGGAGGTGGCTCTACTGGTAATAATTCCAGCTATCTGGGGGCCTCTATTTGGGCCACCGTGGCAGGCTCAGCTCTGATAGCCCTTCTCGCGGGAATTACAGGGGGCAACGGATGTGTCTGTCTAGCCTGTTGGAGGGATTTTTCTAGGCACTGGGCCTTATTGGAGAAGTCTCAAAATCCCCTGAGGTAGTTCTGGGTTATCAGAGAGGGAACCAGTTCCGTCTTGACATTTCCTACACACATCGTCAGTAATTTCTCCTAATTTAGTGGCATGTCAAGGGAATATGTAACCCCTTTCCACCGGGTGATAAATTTCTTGACACGCACATCAGGACTTTGTTTTCAATTGAAAAGGCTTGTGATGCTCTTTTTCCACGTGGTGGAGATGAATTGCTAGAGGAATTTCCTACGAAGGTCCTCCCAACTTGTTACGGATCAGACGGGAAGCTAGTTGTACCAGACGAATGAAGTCCCCTCTAATGTCAGAACAAAACAACGGGGCTTGGTAGCCTCATAATGCGCTGGAGTCCCTAAAATGGGCCCACACCTTGAGTTGAAGTGGGTCAGGTGTTACGGCGGGTCCCCCATCCTGTTGAAGGAGAAGAAGGTGGGATTCTGGAAGTCCGGAGGTGCCGGTATGTCATCCACCCATGATGGATATAGCTTGCCATCAGGTAGGATCTCCACTTGTCATGTTTCCAACGTCTCTAGGTAGGCAATGAGCACCGTCATTGGATCATCAGGGCGGGGGTCCCTATCTTTATGGGGATCCCTAACCACAAGCGCATTGGAAGGTTCTTCAACACGGTAAGTAGGCTCAATAGCTTATAGAGTGGTTGGTGGCACACCCCTCGGGGTGGCTAGGGATACTTGAGTTGGGTCCCTTGGATTGTTGTGCCATTCGGGAGGGTTTGGCAAGACATACCTTTCCCTCTTGCCATAAGTTCTGGCCTCAACCCTGTCTGTGGGGGAAGGACAATCAGGGTTTCTTGGAGGCAGCTCGCTGAGGGGAAGTTGTTCCTGCCCCTACTGCCCCGGCCTGGGATCACCATAGTCTGATCGTCTCTCTACAACACATTCATCCAAGAGTTCATCGACCAACTTCTTCTGCTCGGAAAGTTGTTGACACAATGTGGCCTTCTCAAAATCTTCCTTCGTCTTCTATATTGAGGCGAATGGTTCAAAGTGCTTGGCAGCTTCAACGTGCTCTTTACCCTGACTAGAATTCTGGCTGAGTACTAATGCCTTTTTGGGTGCAGGGAGACCTAGTAGGTTCCTCTTTTGGTGAGTGATCCTCCCTGATGGGTCCAATAGTGGTGGCACTCCCTTGGGGGGTAATTCCCCATAAATAAGTTTCAACTCATTCTCCTCATCCACTATGTCAGCCATGTTGACCGTGACCCTTTCTAGGGGCATGTCCTTGATATCACCTAGTAGGTCAAGTTGTCATTGGATTGGACTGAAGAGGAAGGCAGCATACTACCCCCAACCATGGACTTGCATGTGGGGGGGGGGGATTCCTCCTTTATGATATTGCGGAGTGTCTGGAAACTCTGAACACATTTCTCTTGGAGGACCTTATGGTGGCCTGGTGACTCGGGACGTTGGGCCACTGGGATTGCAGCCAGATCAACTAGATGGAATTGCTTGAAAATTTCTTCAAAATTATCTTGGATCATTATATAAAACACTCCCTGATGACGAAGATGAAAGTGCATCACCTAGAGGGTCTGAAAAAAACATTCAAACACTTCTGGGGTGAGGGATTCCAGCGCATGAAAATTATGCACTGCCACAGGCCAGAACATCTCAGGGAAGTGGTCCACTGCGAGCGTGTTCCATAAGCTCCATGACTCAGATACAGAGTTTGGCCCTTGATTTACCCACTTGTCAACTACAGGTGGCTGAGTAATTGGCAGCGGTACTGATGCAGACCCCTGGGACGGCAGGCTGGCCGGTGGAGAGTACAGTGAGTGGGCTGACTGGCTGCTGAATCTTAGGCTGTCTTTCGAAGAGTGTAGTGACCTGGATGCTATGTCGTAATAATATGGGCCGACGTCCGTAGTTTCTGGCTCAGTGGCTAGGGCTACTGGTGATTGGTCACGCTGCTGATCACCTACCATTGGCCCCCATAATAGTCTTCTATGATCTCTTGTCGAGGTAGAGAGTGCTTCTGGTGATGATGGTGGTGGCTCCACGATCGTAACATGAGCGGTCGCCAGATTTTCATCCTCCTGGATATACCTACGGAGGGAGGTGGGAATCCAATGGACCTCACATTCCATCAGTACTAGGTTGATGTGCCTCATTCCTGCCCCAGCCCTTGACTCAGTTGAGTGAGAGGAGGGTTCTCGTGTTGAGTCATATTTCACTTCAGCTTCAAAGAAGCGAACTGGTTTGATCTTTGTAGGAATATTCCCAGAATTCTTTTTATGGTGGCAGCGACCCACCTTCCTAACCCTGGGTGGATCCTTGGGACAGGGCTGATTTCTAACATAAGGCCCTTCGGCTGAACTAGTGCTTAGGGAGAGAGGGTTTCCACCTGAGAATGCAGGGGTGCAAGGTGCACTAGGGTAGATTTCAAAGGGGACATGGAGAGTACCTCCATGGGTAGTTCTGGAGTAGGAAAAACATCCACTAGAGCTGTTAGGAGCATAGGGATCACCTCCATGCTTGTTTCCCCTGGTGGCCTCGGTTTGAGGAGGGTCCTTGTACTGGGCTAGCTGAACACAGGTAGGACCTCCGTGATGGGCACGAGTAGAGGGAGGATGACCTTAATCCCCCTGATTGATGTGGTAAGGAGGACCTTCTACAGCTTCTAAGAGGACGAGGGGAGGATCCCCATGTTGGAGAGATACCAGATGTGAAAATTCCCTACCCCAGTGGTCGGTGGTGGGAGGAATTACCCCATAACTAGTGTAATGGGCATGGGAGATAACCCCGTGTTGAGCGTCACTGCCGTGAGGAAGACCCTCATTTGTATTGAGGGTGGCACGAGGCGGACCTCCATGTTGAGCCTCAAAGCTGGGAAGGCCCATTATTTATGTGGTAGTGGTACAGGGAGGACCTTCGTACTGAGTGTCATTGCTGCAGGTTAGATCGCGGCGGCCACTGCTTGTGTCAGTGACCAAGAGAGTCGACCCAGCCTGCCCGTGGGGCAGTTAGGGCCTCGATCCTGGTCAAGAATATAAGTTCCCCTGCTCAGTTTATTCTGGGAACTGATGGTATTCATCAGTGGTGGGTCGGGCCACAGTAACCATCGACATTTACACCCCTTGGCGGGTAACCTATTCATCTTGCGCCTAATGTTGGTGTCAAGACGGACAAACCGGAGCTGGTGGTACAGGTATGTGGCTTACCTTCTCCTCATCTAGAAATTTCAGGCAGCGGTGCTGACGCGTCCAGGTGGGAGCCCTCGCTGGGAGCCCTTGGAATCGGATTCTGACGGGGCTGGTCCGAACGTCACCTACCTCATCAGCGTAAGGCAGGGAGTCATCAAAGTGTTCTGGAGAGAGCTCCCGAAACGGTTATATGTTGGTGTGGGGAGAAGTGGCTCCCTATGCGTCCCTCAGGGGAGGCATTGGTGATGAGGCGCAGATGCCTCCAGATCCAGGCGGGCCATATCCCGAGTCAATATTATGCCCTCCTCCTCATAATGGCACACGAGGACATTGATTACCCTTCATTGGATGAACTCAGATGGGGAGATGGGGCGTGGGAACCCCAGGGCCATGGGTGTAGAGGCCTTTTCGGAAGAGGCGGAGTCAATCAGGACTACCTCATTGGTATTTCCCCTGCCCCTATGTCATTGTGTAGGTGGTGGTTGTGTTCCGAGTGTAGCAACTTGATTCCTGGGGATCAGGGAGATTAACTCGTCAGTACTGAAAGAAAAGGAATTGGCGAACAATGCCCCAGCGCCATTCCATCTTCCATGACCAGGAAGAGGGATCCACGCTGACTCATCACAGAACGGGATGTCCAACGTTCTACTACCACAATTTCTAGTGAGTCTCATGTCGGCCTTTCTATTTGCTTGGCGGGACCCGGCGTCAGATAACTGGATCCAGTGACATGTCAATCTATTGATACCTCAAGCGCTACTAATCTACATATTTGAGGAGAATAATTTCACGTCGGGTTCACCATTTCTGTTTCCGACACTCTTTCTAGGGTGAACCCATCCATATGTGGAGGACGCGCAACTGTTTACCCGCATTCCCTCTTTCCAAAGGCGGGTGGCATCCGTCACTTTTTCAGGGACGTTTTCTCCTTGATTGAAATAGGATGATGGGATGTCGGTTCTTCCTTCTGTGGATTCCTCATCGAAACTCGTCACCTAATTGGGGTCTCCCTTATAGATTTAAAACGTTGTTCTTGAAACTCTTCCTAAAGCCATATCTTTATAGACACCAGTTAATTACACTACTTCTATTGGGAAATTCCAAGGGGTCCGGTCAGGGCACAACCTTTATTCAGGGGAGTAGTCACGTTGGGCATCACCGGCGTGTTTGGGCACTGGGATACTGGCGCATTTGTCTTCTGTCCCTTATTATAGGGCTTCTCGAAGGCACGGAAGCCCAAGGAATACCACATCAAATGTGGGGAATAATATTCCATGTCTTTGAGGTTTTCCTCAGCTTCCCAGGTTTAACACGGAGTATGCCACAAGTTTAACGTCTGGAAGATATGGATCATACTGATCAGAACACTGACTAGAGTGGATCAGATGAGTGTAACCCCTAGAGAAAACTCTGATTGTAACGACCTAAACATTCATTAATGGAAATCCCTCTTGATCTAATTGAATGTCTCTTTATGTAAAATTTTTATATAAAATGTCAAATTATTTGGTTTTATGTTAATAATTGTGACCATTACTAATATATTTGTTGAACAGTGATCACATTATTAGTATAAATATAGGGCTTTAACGAATCCAATTTACTCAGACAAAGGAAGCGATGACCTTATCTAGTAGACGTTCCCCATACAATGCCCATTTTTTGGAACTTGGAAAAGAGGTGGCATCATTGGGCTTCACTCTTGACCAAGACCAAGCTGAGCTTTAACAGGTTAAGCTCGAGCGGAACTTCCTACGAGAGAAGTGGAAGTTGATAGAGATTACCACCTGAGCAATCTTATCCGAGCCACCCCAATAGTCTGTCACCATCGCACACCTTACTCTTCAGTCTTATGCGGGTGTTATAAGGGGTTATGTAACAAGAACTTAGCACTATGGTTATGTACATTATCTTTGTATATAATAATAAATATATTTTCATGTTATTTTTGTTACCTTGTAAATAGTTTTTAAAGCGCAAGTAGTGTTTTTAGTTAATATTCAACAAAGAAATAGATTTTGATGAATTAATGGATTTTTTTATTAAAAAATATTTTAATAAAATATTATTATTATTATTAAATTAATTTTTATTAAATATAAATGATCGTATAATTTTATGAATGCAATTGTAATTTTTATTAAGGATTGAAAGCCATTTTTGTCAGAACCCATGAGTTTTTGATAAATGTCGGGTTTCTTTTAAAATTGAAAATTAATATATTTAGAAAATTATTTAGATACAATGAATATTATTTCTGGAATTAGGATTTTGAAATTATCAAATGGTGAATTTTTCATAATTTTCTGAGACAGTCAAATTTTTGGATAAAAATTAAATATCATTTAAATATATAATGTGTTTTATGACATCATAATGACCCAATAGTGTTGTAATAAAATACTATAAGCCTTATTTTCTGCCAATATATGTTTTAACATTAAAATAATGTGATTTTGTGTTTGATTTACTTCTTTTACAAATCATTGATGGACCCTTCAATGCTTATTAAATATATTGTCTTTTTAAATTGTTTTCCTTGGGAGTGTGACTCACCTCCACATAAGCAACCCCATTATTTTAATAAGTTAGAAATTTGGCCTTATAAAATATTTTTTTTCACTCCCCTTTGAAAAAAACCATGGGCAAAAACCATGGTTTGTTTTGTGGATTGAATTAGTTTAATGTGAGGTGTCCCAACCATAAATAATAAATAATTCTCTCACCTTTCCTATATAAACCCACACAATCTCCCACTTTCTCCTCACTCAAAGCCTTTGGAGTTCATAAAAACTCTTTCATACTCTCCCTATAATCCTCCCAAGGTTCCCCAATCTCCCAAGATTCCTCTCTCAAGCCTCTCTCAAGCCTTTGGAGGCACACTTCCAAGTAAGGGTTTTTCTTCCTTTCTCATTTTTTTCCAATTTTTCTTGATGTTGTTATGCCCTTTTAGTTTCAATTATAAATGTTGGGGTATGGTTTTGAACATCCCCCATAATTCCTTCTTCATTTTTTAATGATGGGAGACCCCTTTATCTCTCATTAAATGCCTCCCATGTGCACCTGTTACTATACCGAAATTCTGAAAGGAATTTCTCTCTCTTCATTTACATTCAAGAAATTATTTTGTATCATGAATCTGAATTCCTTTAAAATTGTTGGAATAGGTATCTATATTTCCCACTTACTGTCCATTTCATGTAAATTTTATGATACACCCCTTTCTCTCTCATAAACCATTTTTATGAATTCTTACGTCATGTTGTTACGCTGTCGAAATTGCACTGATTTTCTAAGCCAATGTCATTGTGTAGTGAATACCATGCCCATTTATCTATCAAGGGTATTCACCATTATGCACATTTACTTCTTGATTATAAGGTTCCATGTAGTAATTCTTCATTCCTTTATCGTGTAATAAGTGATTATGTTTTATGAATCTATGTTATATGATCCATGTGACACACTTATGCATGAAATGAAATGTTTAAGAAGGGTGTGCCCTTATAGTGCTCCAATGCATTGGGTAAAGTATAGTATCATGATACATCATGTGAATTGGGTGTTGAATCATTCTAATTCAAGTGCAATGAGGTTTTACACATGCTTCATGTGCAATGAGGATTTACTCAAGATCCATGTGCAATGATCCTTGGCTCATGCTAATTCCATGTTAAGTGTTGCTGCCACATTTCCATGTTATGATTATCATTCTTCATCATGCCTTTATGTTTATGATTATCTTGTGATATATTGATATGAATATTGAATAACATGTATTGTATTATTCATGTTATTCCATTATTATTCCCTTACTGGGCTTTATAACTCACCCTCTTCTTATGCATGTCCTCATGTTATCCCATACAATGCTAAATACGAGGGAATTTAGTGGTCATATAAAGGATGCTTTCAATAAAGATGTTGTATTTCATGTTTTAATTTGTTATTTTATGTTCTTAATCCCCAAATACACTAGACCTCGCTATCTTCCATTTTTTATCAAGTGAAGGTTTTATGTAATAAATCAAGTTTAAGTTTGAAATAAAAAACAGGGTCGTCATAGTTGGTATGAGAGGATAGGTTTAGTTTTTTTTGGATTAGGATTATAAAACCCTAATAAAGCCTTAAAGTCAATACTAAGTATAATAAAAACATCCCTAAATTTGGTGGGTATTGAGTAAGTTGTTTATCAAGAAAATACATCCATGTCTGGATTCGAGCAGGTAGAGGCGGCTCTGGCACAGATGTATCCTAGGGGTAAAACCTGAAAACACCGCTTTGAGCTAGACTCGAATGGGAACTGGTGCACGAAAACGGGTCTTGATTCACTCTTGGTTATGACACTCCAGGGGATATTCTTTTGTAAATTCACAAGCTTAGTATGAACCATTATTAAGTGACAAAAAAAATTCCATAATAATATTTGTTAGAAAGTAGATTATAGATAACATAGACTGAAGTCGGTAGATTCAAATCTTAATGAAATAAGAGTTACTTAAAAGTCATCAGTTTTGTCCTTGTATTACCCTTTTTGTGTTACCCCAAACTTTACTTTTATTACATCCAATGGCCCTTAATAGAAGGACTCGGGCTAATAATTGATGTGAAGATCAATGTGATGACTGTACTAATGAGATTCCCAATCCAATGGGAACAGGAATCATGAACATTATCTTGCTTTTATCTCAGATAACTCAAGATTTGAATAGAAACATAGGTCAAGAGGAACTTTCAACCCCCCCCCCCCAAAGAAATAACAAGTCTCTATCGAGATCTTCATGAGAAAAAGGCCTCATAATTTTAATGGATCATCTGATCCCTCAATCGTTGAACAATGGATCAACTCCATTGAGAAGATCTTCTCCATCCTTCAATGTTCTGAAAAAGAGAAGGTTCTCCTGGATGTTTATCATATAGAGGGTGAATTTGATCAATGGTGGATGTTTATCAAAAATATGAAGCCTGAGGGGGAGATCGAGGTGTTGGAATGGAAGGATTTCCAGAAGATGTTTTTTGATAAATATTTTTCGCACACCGTCCAGCTTAAGATGGAAAGGGACATCCTTGCCCTCAAGAAAAAAGACTACGAATTTGTTAAAGAATATGTGAAAAACTTCACACGGCTTTCACAATATGCTTCTAGATTTTTCGTTACCCCTAAATTCAACGTTGACCACTTCTTTGGTGGGTTGAAACCTAGCCTGTGGAAAGCATTGCAATCCGTGACTTCGAAAACTATGAGGAAATTGTCTGATGTGCCCTCAAGGATGAAATGGAGACCGTAGAATCTCACGGGTATCATGGGGATAAGAAGAATAAGGTGGAATTCAATTCTGGTGGTCTTATGGATAAATCCAACAGTGCTAAGAAGGTCCAGCACCCCACTTTCGAAAGGTGTGGAAAGAAGCACCCTGGAAATTTCCTGAAGGGTACAAGAAAATGCTTTAGGTGTGGAAGAGAAGGGCATCTGGCTGTTAACTATCGGTAAGAAAGACCCGTGGCTACAATAGAGGAGAGGAACACTTTTTTGAAACCTCAACGTGTGATTCATTACTATAACTACAAAGAACTAGAGCATATTGCAAATAAATTCCATAATCCATGGATTTTTATAGGCAACCAACAATCTCCAAGGCAGTAAGGGAGATCTTTTTCCATCACTAATACTGAAGTGAAGCCCGGCAATGAAGTGGTAACAGGTACACTAGTTATTCATTCATGAATAGAAAACATACTTTTTGATTCCGACTCTACGCATTCTTTTATATCTTGAACATTTAGTAGAACAACACCATCACCACCACAAATCATGGAAGTGAAGATGTCGGTGATTATGACAAATTGGGCGATTATTGAATACCATGAATATAACTCCTCCCCAGTCATAATCTATGGATTGAACTTCCTGAAGAACCTCTTCATACTCCCTCTAGTGAAATTTGATGCAATTCTCGGCATGGATTGGCTTTCCTTATATAGAGCCAACATAAATTTCCGTAAGAGGGTAATCACTCTCCATGTGGAGAATCAACCCCCGATTCGTTACAATTGCAAGGTAGAAAATGAATCTTCTTTAGCTCCATCATCTCAAGTGTGGATATTAATGCCCTATGAGCATGCATATCTATAATAGATGATTGATTCCAAGGAAGAAACCATCCTTGAAGACATGCCTATTGTGTGGGAATTCACGGGAGTGTTTCTAGAGAAATTACATGGTCTCCCTCTCAGAAGAGATGTTTAATTCAAAATTGAACTTATATCGGGGGCATTGACAATATCCAAAAATCCATATAGAATGGTTGTTGTGGAGCTTGAAGATCTGAAGAAACAACTGCAGGAGAATCTGGATAAAGGGTTTATACGCCCAAATGATTCACCATGGGGTGCACCAGTCCTCTTCATCAAGAAGAAGGACAGGTCAATGCATCTTTGCAGCGATTATCGTGAGCTCAAAAAAAGAAAAATAAAGAACAATTATCCAATCCCATGAATTCATGACTTGTTCGATCAGCTGTGTGGAGCACAATACTTCTCCAAGGTGGATTTTCGGTTGGGATATTATCAAGTAAGGGTGAAGAAGGAAGATATCCCCAAGACTTATTTTCATACAAGATACGGGCACTATGAATTCATAGTAATTCCTTTCGAACTCACTAATTCTCTAGAAATATTCATGTACTTGATGAATAGAGTATTTAGAGATTACCTCGACAAATTTTTGGTAGTCATTATAGATTATATTCTGATATAATCCAAAACCAAGGAGGATCATGAAGTGCATCTAAGAACTGTACTAGAGACCTTGTAGAAGGAGAAGCTCTATTCCAAGTACAGAAAGTGTGGGTTCTGGTTAAATAAGGTATCATTCTTCGGCTATATCATCACAAGCAATGGGATATATGTGGATCCCTCCAAAACAGATGCAATTGATGGATGGTTGAGGCCAACATCGGTAATAGATATTCGTAGCTTCTTGGGGTTAGCTGGATATTATCAACGATTTGTGAGAAATTTATCATGATTGTCCAACCCTTTTACCAAGATAAATCAGAAGGGAGTAAAGTTTTCTTATAGTGATGAATGTGAAGAAAGATTCAAGAAGTTAAAAATGAGGCTTATCACTGCACCCGTGCTCACTTTACCCACAAGTGGAGAACTTTTTGTGGTATTCAATGATGCTTCAAAGAGGTTCCTAGGATGTTTGTTGATGCAAAATGATAAAGTCATTGCCTATGCTACAAGGTAATTTAATGTTCATGAACAGAACTATCAAACACATGACCTCAAGATGGCTGTAGTGATCTTTGCTTTGAAAATTTTGTGGCATTATCTCTTTGGGGAGAAGTGTGAAATATATATGGACCACAAAAGCCTCAAGTATATATTCACACAAAAATAGTTGAATATGCACCAACGAAGATGGTTAGAGCTGATCAAAGACTATGAATTCTCAATCCATTACAACCCTCATAAAGCAAACACTGTGGTGGATACTCTATGTAGAAAAGACCTAGTAATTATATCATTGATGAGAATTGAAAAGGATTCAACCTTCTTAGATTTTATGAGGATGAACATGGGAATCACAAATAAGGGAACATCATCAATCCTTTCAAAAATGATTACTCAACCATCACTTTTGGAATGGTTAAAGGATTCTCAAAATGATGATGTGGGAATTCAGGAAAAAGTGGAAGCTATCGGAAAAGGTAAATCCTCAGAGTTTAATGTTAATAAAGAAGGAATTGTGAGATTTGGGAAAAGACTATGTGTTCCATTAAGTCCGGAGCTGAAGAAGGAATTTTTGGATGATGCAAATAGTTCAAATTTCTCTACTCACCCAGGAAACACAAAGATGTATCGAGATCTCCAAGAGAATTATTGGTGGGATAATATGAAGAAGAAGATCGTTGAATATACATCAAAATGTCTGGTGTGTCAGCAAGTGAAGGTAGAGAGGCAGAAGTCTAAGGGGATGATGCAACCATTGCCTATACTAGAATGGAAATGGGAGAACATCACCATTGACTTTGTCACCGGACATCCGAAGACATCCAAAGGCAACAATGAAATCTGGGTTTTTGTAGATCGTCTTAAAAAGGTTGCACACTTCATTTCTATTCTGGAGGATTTCTCATTGGATCAATTGGCATGGATATATATTAGGGAAGTGGTAAGGCTGCATGGAGTACCACTATCCAGTGTGTCTGATCAAGATCCAAGATTCACCTCTATGTTTTGGAAGAGTCTTCAACATGCTCTAAATACTGAATTGAACTTCATTATGTCTTATCATCCTCAAACTAATGTCCAATCCGAGCAGACTATCGAAACACTTGGGGACATGTTGAGAGCATGATCAATGGACTTTAAAGGAGGATGGGATCAACATCTTCATCTATTTGAGTTCTCTTATATTAACAGTTTCCACTCAAGAATCCAAATGGAACCATATGAAGCCTTTTATGGGAAAAGGTTTAGAACACCAGTGTGTTGGGATGAGGTTGGTGAGCATAATCTACTTGAACCAGAAATGGTCAAAGAAATGGTGGACAAGGTGAAAACCATTCAACAGCATATCAAGGCATCCCAGAGTCGACATAAGAGTTATGCAGATAACCGTCGAGAAGACCTTGAGTTTAAAGTTGGAGACATGTTTTTTCTACAGATATCTTCGTGGAAGAAGTTCATGAGTTTTGGAAAGAAAGGGAAGTTAAGTTCAAGGTACATCGACCTCTATGAGATTCTTGATCCTGTTGGGGCTGTGGCCTATCGACTAGCACTTCCACCTACCATGGCCAAAGTACATGATGTATTTCATGTATCCCTCTTAAGGAAGTACATACCAGACCCTTCACATGTACTCTCTTTAAAGGTGGTACAGTTAGAGGATGATATTTATTATGATGAGCAACTAGTGAAGATCATAGACTGTAGAGAAAAAGTTATACGAAATAAGACAATTCCCCTCGTCAAGGTGTTGTGGAGAAACCACAAGTTTGAAGAAGAGATGTGGGAATCGGAGGAAGTGATGAAGCAAAGTTACCCACATTTGTTTTAGTGTGGGAAAAGGAAATTTGGAGGGAGAAATTTCTTAAGGGGAAGATTTTAATGACCCAAACATTCATTAATGGAAATTCCTCTTGATCTAATTAAATGTCTTTTTATGAAAAAACTTTATATAAAATGTCAACTTATTTGGTTTTATGTTAAGAATTGTGACCATTTCTAATATAGTCGTTGAACAGTGATCACATGATTAGTATAAATATAGGGCTTTAATGAATCCAATTTACTCAGACAAAGGAAGTGATAGCCTCATATAGTAGATGTTCCCCATACGAAGCCCATTTGTTAAAACTTGGAAAAGATGTGGCGTCATTGGGCTTCAATCTTGACCAAGCCCAAGCTGAGCTTTAATAGGTTAAGCTCGAGCGGGACCGCCTACGAGAGAAATGGAAGTTGATAGAGATTATCACCCGAACAATGTTATCTAATCCACTCCATGAGTCTATCACCATCACACACCTTACTCTTTAGTCTTATTCTGGTGTTAAAAGGGGTAATGTAACAAGACCTTAGCACTATGGTTATGTACATTATTTTTGTATATAATAATGAATATTTTTTCATTTTATTTTTGTTACCTTGTAAATAGTATTTAAAGCTCAAATAGTGTTTTTAGTTAATATTCAACTAAGAAATGTATTTTTATGAATTAATGGATTTTTATATTAAATAATATTTTAATAAATTATTATTATTATTATTAAATTAACTTTTATTAAATATAAATGATCGTATAATTTTATGAATGCAATTGTAATTTTTATTAAGGTTTGAAAGCCATTTTTGTCAAAACCCATGAATTTTTTATAAATTTTGTTTTTTATTTAAAAGTAAAAATTAACATATTTTGAAAATTATTTAGATAAAATTAATGTTATTTCTGGAATCAAGATGTCGAAATTATCAAACAGTGATTTTTTCATAATTTTCTGAGACAGTCAATTTTTTGGGTAAAAATTAAATATCGTTTAGATATATAATGTGTTTTATGACATCATAATAACACAATAGTGATGTAATAAAATACTTTAAGCCTTATTTTATACCAATATATGTTTTACCATTAAAATAATTTAATTTTGGGTTTTTTTGACTTATTTTACAAAGTATTAATGGACCCTTCAAGTCTTATTAAACATCTTGTCTTTTTAAATTGTTTTCCTTAGGAGTGTGACTCACCTCCACATAAGAAACCCCATTATTTTAATAATTTTGGAATTTGTCCTTATAAAATATTTTTTTCAAATCCCATTTGGAAAAAACTGTGGGAAAAAACCATGGACTGGTTTGTGGTTTGAATTAGTTTAATGTGAGGTGTCTCAACCCTAAATAATAAAGAATTCTCTCACCTTTCCTATATAAACCCACTCAGGCTTCGACTTTCTCCTCACTAAAATCCTTTTTAGTTCGTCCAACATATTCCATACTCTCCCTATAATCCTCCAAAGGTGCCCCAAGCTCCCAAGAATCATCTCTCAAGCCTCCCTCAAGCCTTTGGAAGCACACTTCCAAGTAAGGGTTTTTCTTCCTTTCTCATTTTTGTCCAATTTTTCTTAATGTTGTTATGCACTTTCAATTTCAATTATAAATGTTCGGGTATGGTTTCTAAACTCCCACATACTTCCCTATTTATGTTTTAATTATGGTATACCCCTTTCTCCCGCATTAAATGCCTCCCGTGTACACCCGTTACTATGCTGAAATTTCAAATGGAATTTTTGTCTCCTAATTTACATTCAGGCAATTATTTTGTATCATGAATCTAGATTCCATTAAAATTGATGTGACATGTATATATATTACCCACTTACTGTACATTTCATTTAAATATGATGAGACACCCCTTTCTCTCTCATAAACCATTTTTATGAATTCTTACGTCACACAGTTACGCTGTCGAAATTGCGCTGATTTTTTAAGCCAATGTCATTGTGAAGTGAATACCATGCCCATTTATCTATCAAGGGTATTCAACATTACGCACATTTAGTTATTTATTATAAGTTTACATGTATGAATTCCATATTCCTTTATCATGTAATAAATGATTATGTTTTATGAATCCATGTTATATGATCCATGTGGCACACTTATGCATGAAATGAAATGTTTAAGAATGGTGCGCCCTTATAGAGATCCAATGCATTGGGTAAAGTATAGTATCATGATAAATCATGTGAAATGGGTGTTGAGTCATTATAATTCAAGTGAAATGAGGTTTTACTTGTGCTTCATGTGCAATAAGGATTTACACATGCTCCATGTTCAATGAGTATTGGCTCATGCTAATTCTATGTTAAGTGTTGTTGCCACATTTCCATTTTATGATTATAATGCTTTATCATGACTTTATGTTTATGCTTCTCTTATGCTCTATTGATATGCCTATTGTCTAACATGTATTGTATTTCTCATGTTATTCCATTATTATTCCCTTACTGGGCTTTATAGGTCACCCTTTTCTTATGAATGTCCTCAAGTTATCCCATGCAGTGCTAAGTACAAGGGAATGTAGTGGTCATGTAAAGGAATTTTTCTATAAAGATGTCGTATTTCATGTTTTAAGTTGTTATGTAATTTTCCTAAGCCCCAAATACACTAGATATATCGATCTTCCATGTTGTATCAAGTGAAGGTTTTATGTAATAAATCACATTTAAGTTTGAAATAAAAAGCAGGGTTCTCATACTGATGTAGATGGGTTGACATGACCTCATTGGGATGTGGTGGCCCGGTTAAGAATCAATATGGATGAGGGGGTGTTGAGTGAAATGGGTGGTGAATAGAATGGAACTATCATGAGGACGATATTAATGTTGGTCTTCAGTCTCAGGGAGACCTCCTACGTATCCTCGTGGCAGGGAATCAATGTATGTGTAGTTCAAGAGGACGATGGGATGCCTGAGGAGGTTCCCTATGAGAATTGACATGTGGATGGGACCTAGAAGAAATGGAACCTCTAGGTTAGTGCATGACCATCCCGAGACACACAAGCCCGAGGGAAAGGTCATGCGATGATATTGAATTGGGGAGTAAACCTAGGAAAACAACCTAATGATGTGTATGGGGATTACGCATGGTTAGTATCCCAGGTTGGTCTGCCGCCACTAGGATGGACCAAAGATGTGGGTCCCAGTAAAGGGGATTACAATGTCTTGTCACTGAATAGGGGATGCAGTGGCTTACCGCTGATCAGGATGAAACGGATTACCATTGATTGAGGGACACAACGGCTTTCCACTGGGTGTGGTTTACAATTTAACGTCATGTAGAACGAAGGTGAACCGACGTGAATTAGGACTTGGGGTCCAGACGAATGGTGTGGGAAAACTTACATGAAGGGGGTCTTAATGACCAATGGTTGGTGGGCATGAACCATGTGGAGGCTTCCTACATACACTGCCTTGGCAAGGAACAAAGACCTCGTAGTTCAGGTGGTGTCATTGAACCAACATGAAGATGGACCTAGGGTCCAACAGGTGGTGGGATTGAACCTCATGGAGGCTTCTTACATACCCTGCCTTGGCAAGGATCAAAGACCTCATAGTTCAGGTGGTGTCAGAGAACCGATGTGAAGGAGGACCTGGTGTTCAATGGGTGGTGGGCTCGAACCTTGTGGAGGATTCCTACGTACCCTGCCTTGGCAAGGGTCAAAGACCTCATAGTTCAGGTGGTGTTGGTGAACCAATGTGAAGGAGGACCTGGGGTCCAATGGGTGGTGGGCTTGAACCTCGTGGGGGCTTCCTACGTACCCTACCTTGGTAAGGATCAAAGACCTCATAGTTCAGGTGGTCAAGCATGGGGCTTACACTCTATGCTACCCAAAGAGAATTTCATGGTCGATGCTTGCTCTAAGACCATGTGAGTCATTCTTGGTGTGATAAACAAAGGAAAAAAAAGAATGAATGATCATATTGCGAAAGGTGCATCCATGGGAAATGGAGTGGGGCTTACACGTGATTGCAGCCCAAAGAGGAAATGGGGGCTTATGTGTGCTTATCATCCCGAAGAGGTTGGGACTTACTCCAAGATGGAGGCCCAATGGCGACAAAGCCCAGCAGAAGAGGGATTTGACATGGAAGAGTGGAGGAGAACCGTTCCCCACCATGCCCTTTGCTGGCCTTGGGCACTGGAAAAGAAAGGAGGATCAGGGATGCTGCCTCCTGCAAGAGAAGATAGGGTCTTACACCAGAGTGGTTGACCTTTCCCCGCAAAGGATGCTTGGGTGAAAGTCACCGTTTAACATCATGTGCTGAGGACGATGGTTCTTGGTAGTTTAATATCCTACAGCTCAAACGAGGCTGGTTCACTCCGCACCCCTATGACTTACATAACTGGTACCCTCTGCACCTTGGTGAAGAGAGGGGATAGGCAATGCCATGGCTGGGGGGTGTCATGGAGAGAACCATTGGGGGGTCCACGTTAGCGTGGCTACTCAATGAATAAATATCTATTAGAATGCCTATGAAAAGAAGCATGAGGTTAAATAATGCAACAGGAAGTGGTGTCCAGGGGACTTTGAAGTTACTTCGTGTAAACCTAGGAGGTTTCACGAGAGAGGGAGTTGCAATGAAAAGGGGTTTATGAGTAGAGGCATCATAGAGCTCTAGTGCTCCATGCAATGGAAGGGCTTTGTGAAGGTGTGGGCTTCACAAAGTGAAGTGTCCTAGCCTAGGCATATGGAATAGGTACATAGGAGAAGTGCTTCGCGAAGTGGAAGGGCATTCCTGAAGTAAATTTATACGAAACATGGGTGCCTCGTGAAGAAAGGTCCTATGAAGAAATGTGCTTCGCGAGGCATAGTGAATCGACCTTAGCATTCAAGTCACATGTGCATGGGGGTGCTTTACGAAGCATAAACGCTCCAAGATAACTTGAGTCCCCGTGAGGATCTCCTTCCTTCACAAAGGTCTGTGGGCTTTGTGAAAGGCATCCCTCTTGAAAGAGGGGGAAAACAAGGCAAAGGGGAGGTACTTTGCGGAGCAAAAGTGCCTTAAGCAGCTCATGTTTCACAGAGCAGAAACTGATTCATGATTTGAGAGCCGGAAATAGGAAAGGTCAGATGATCCATGCATTGGGCCTGGGGGGAGGCCGATATTTATAGGCAAGAGGCGCCGGGGAGCAGCACTCGTTCGGCGCGAAGATGGATTCTACTCTGTGGTGGGCTCACAAACGTCAAAGGGGCTCACGGAGCATCCCGCCTTATGGATTCACGGTGGGATCACGAAAGTTAAAGGGGATCACGGAGCATCCCGCCTACTGGCTTCACGGCGGACTCGCGAACGTCAAGGGGGATCGTGGAGCATCCCACCTCATGGCTTCATGGTGGGCTCACGAACGTCAAAGGGGATCGTGGAGCATCCCGCCTCCTGGCTTCATAGAGGTCTCATGGGGCCATGGCGCTCCACCAAAGGGCTTTATGAGGCAACATCTGAGCCTTTTTTATTCTCCTTCTTCCTTCCAATTTTTGGCGCTGACAGTAATTTTATATGTTTAGGAATCATCTGTACCTCAATCTGATAACTGATGTTGCTAGTTGACTTAATATGTTTGTTATCAGTTTAAAATTGATATTTTAGTTCAAAATGTGTTACTCACTAAAAACCCAGAAAACACACTTGGATTTTCTTGATAATTTAGGACATCGATTCATAAGTCATTTTTTATGTGTATGAATCAGTCTCATGTCAAATCGATACACGATGTGATTGGTATGAGTCAAAGTGTGTGTTCCCAGTTTAAAATTTCATTTTTGTAAAAAATACTAGTGAAATACTCAAAACTATGTAAACTCATTTTTATTGTTTTAATACTTTATTAAAATTATCCATAATTCATTTGAGACATAAAGTAATCAGACGCACCTCAATCTAACACACAGTGTGACCAGTACTACTCAAAGTTCACCTTTTTCTTTAAAATTGACATCAATTTTAGTATAATGGACAACTAACCTTCTCAAAATGAAGAAAACACATTCATATTATTTTTGATACTTTAGTAAAACTATCCATAAGTAATTTTTTATATGTAGGAATCATCCTCTCTTCAATATAAGGCACGGTTCGACTGGTATGACTCCAAGTGCGTCTTTTTATTTAAATTTGACTTAAATTTTAGTAAAAAGGAAAACTAACCTACTCAAAATAGATAAAATGAATTAATATTGTTTTTATACTTTATTAAAATGATCAATAAGTCATTTTTGATGTGTAGGAATAAACCAAACCTCAATTTGATACACGATGTACCCGATATGACTCAATGTGTCCTTTATCAGTTTAAAATCGACATTTTAGTTCAAAAAGTGTCACTCACTAAAACTGAGAAAACGTGCTTGGTTTGTCTTGATAATTTATTAAAAGGATTCATAAGTCATTTTTGATGTGTATAAATTGATATCACATCAAACCACAACACGATTTGACCAGTATGAGTAAAAGTGTATGTTTCCAGTTTTAAATGACATTTTAGTAAAAAAGACAAGCAACGTACTCAAAAATGACTAAACACACTCATATTTTGCTAATAATTTATAAAAATAATCCATAATTTATTCTAGATGTTTAGAAATTATCCAAACCTCAATATGATGCATAGTGTGACTCATATGTCTCCAAATTCATCTTTTCAATATATAAGTGTCACTTTATTTTAAAATTTTCATCACATCTCCAAAATTGAGAAAACGAGCCTAGATTGTTTTCTCATAATTTTATCTACTATTAGTTAATTAATTTCCTTATCATTTTTATCTTATACATATTTAATTAATTTCTATAGAGATAATTCTTGAAGACGAACAAGAATTGTTGTGATGTTCAAGAATCAACTACAACTCAATCTGATACACAATGTTCCTAGTATGACAAAAAGTTCAGTTTAAAATTAACAATTTATTTTAATTTATTTATTTATAATATTACCAGCATAAAAAAATTTCTTATGTAGGTGCATTTTTTTCTCATGCAGGGGTTATGATCAAAAGACAAAGTAATACTGATGTTTTTTAATGTTGTAATAATTTGTACTTATGTAATTGTATAAAAAAATGTTTGAAAGGTTTTTAATCTATTTTATTTTTCTTTTATTTTTATTGTAAAGTTTATTTCATTTACATTTTGTATCGGTACTTGATTTTTCTAATTTTAGCTTGTTTTTGGTGTTGTAGTGTATTGTTACATCACACTGCAGCATGCCCCTTTATCAGTGATCATAAAGGTTTCCTTTATTGCTACTTTTAAATGAGTCGATAAAGGTATATTGTATCAATACTTTTTTAGAACTAATTAAATACTAGGTATTTTAATCTCTCTATGGTTGTCAACGCTTCTCTAGTACAGATAAAGTCTATTTTTAGCGATGTTAAATGCCTATTTTTTATTAGTGTTTAGAGTATCTCTCTCGGTTTTATAAAATTCAATCGCCATTCAGTTAACCAAAAATCATCACACTATGAGACTTTGTATTTTTTAAAATAGATATTAATTAATAATCCCATAAATTTAGGAAAATAGTAACCTCTAGAAAGGAATTAATATTACTCAAGCAGCAAATGGATCTAACATGATCTCCATCAAACACATGTCTCTATATACCAGCATCTACAAGCCATATCATTTATAATAAAGAATTTTAATTTTATATATTTTTCCCTTACATCAATTTATCATGAGACATGGATTATTTCAATCCCATATATCTACTCATGTGTTCTTGATTATTAAAGTATAGATTAACAAGGTTGGTGAGTGCATTACGTGTCATTTACTCTTATAAATGAGAACCTCAGATTCCCCTTATCTAATAGACAATCACATCACAAGTCTTATCTAGGTATGGTCTTACACTCCTTTAGTATATAAAAATTAAGGGATTAGATTTTATAATTTTCATATGAGATGAAAAATCTCATCTTCTTTATGCTCTAACCGATAACATGATCGCCAGCATGCCCAACCACCACCTAATTATATAAGATTTGGGTATTTCATAAAAAATATATCAAATTATGAATTTTCTAATTCTAGGTATCTCACCAACCTTGAGTATGGGTAAATAAAAATATGAAACACCTACGCCTAGTATAATAAATATGATGTATTTAACACTCCATGTGGTATACTTCGTGGGTCATCCAACACACAAAACTTATTTCATGCATCATAAGAATATTTCATATCTATATAAAAAATATGACTCATTATTACCTTAACAATTCATCACAACCTATAATAATTCATGATGAATATAAGTTATAAATAAATCAAATTCCTACTCTAAGAGGTTAATTATCAATTCAGTTAATGAGTATGTGCATCTAATTTGAATGAATGAAATAATGTAGTTTTATTTTATATATAATAATAAATTTTATATTCTCAAAATATTTTAATAATACTTAACAAAGCCATACATATGCACCCATATAATCATATCACATATACAGGCCTCTAGATCAACATTGTGTTTTCAGTACTTTTATGGATTTATTAAACCCATTGTATCTATATATAATTCATTACACTTATATTTGTGACCATATGATAAAAAATTTAAACTAAATTTATTATCTGGTAACATCTATATAGTAATCTAGTTGAAAAAATAGTGATACTTAGGAATCATATTCATAATATTTAATACATTGAACAATTATTCAGAATTATTTTCTTCAAAACATCCAATGTTACAATATTAAAAACTTTTTTTTCTAGTTATAAATTCTCTAAGTTCGTTATCATCATCATTCTTGGAACAATTTTCCTCAAAAATTTCCTTGAAATATTTTAGTATCTAATGTAACTCTTTACATTAATATTTTAACTTCACACCATAAAACTTGTAGGATATTAAGTGAAATTTACATGTTATTTTATCTAGTATAATCCATTATTTTTTAAATTTGAACATATCAAAGTCTGAACTTACTCCCACAAACTTCTTAGAGATTGTATTCTCTTCAGAATATAATGTTCATAAACACAAACCTTTTTTGTTAGAAATAAAATGAATTTCCTTAAGTGGAAATATTTAATAAATAAATTATTGTATCCCTAAAATATATAGAATTATATGAGTTTGGAAAAATAATTTCAAAATTACATCTTATTCATTTAATATATTCCATTTATGGGTGGTGGTATCACATCCCTCATATTTTAACAAACATCTTGATAAATTATTTCATCCAGGATAAAATATTTTTATCCTTTTCTAATTTTTAAACATATTATAGAATCTAATGAACCGTAAACAATGTGTAATAAAAAATCTCATAATGTTCATAATGAAACTTTTTATCTAATGAATTTTTTTATTGTATAAGATAATTAAGATGAAAATACACATCATTCATATAGATCCATATGAGCTTGATATTTTCTTATCCATTCAAATCAATGATTTAACAACCTTATGCTTTATCATTTGAATTAAAAATAAAATATATATCAATTATTTCCTTGGTTTTGAAATCTTTCATATTTATAAAACATAAAAAAATAATATAGTTGGTATAATATACCCTTTAATATTGAATAGTTTATTTTTTTTAACATCAATACATGAAACGCTCTCTCTATGGGATTTCTAAAACCTCTTCAGGTATTTAAAGAAAAATTAATACTAATGAAATATTTCCCATTATTTTTAACACCTTTTTTAGGTTTCAATGAACTTGATTAGATTTTTGAAGAAACATTATTGGATTATAAAACTAGATTTTCTTCTTTTGGTTTGAACCTTTACCAACTTATACTGTCATCACAACACCAGATCCTAGAAAACAATTTCCATGATAATTTTGCCTCAATACATTAATTAATAAATGGGATAAACATTTATTTAACTCAATCATATCATTTTAACATTTCTAATAATGATTTAAAGGATGAATTTATAGTTAGAACAAGCTATAGTCAATATCCATTGTCTTTCTAAGTCATTGTTACATTTAATCACTTTGAGTAAATTAGTGGTTAATAAATATACATAGGTAGTTTTAAAACATTAATTGAATTCTTTTATACTTCTCATAAGTATCTAGAATTCACTTATTAAAATATTTCAGCATTTTGTTAATTGGTGAGGGGTTTCTCTAACACATAAAATTTTCTTTTATATTAATAATAATTCTTAATTTTTTCACTTTTTTAAGAAGTTAATTGCATTAAATTCTTATTTTCTCAATATTTGATTTTAAATTTATGTTTGATGAGGATTATTTAATTCATATACAGTAGAATTTTTTATCGTATGAGTGTCATTTTTTGATTTCATTCAATAAACACTTTTATTTAATGTGATCCTACTAAAATTATGAACCCATTTTAATTCCCTCATATCTATTAGGGAGCCAAGATCCAAATTTCATCATGACTTACACCATTTAATATTGTAAATAATTCATTACAATTCCTTAGATACAATCATATAAATCATATCATATATGACTCTTGGAGAGTTAAATCGATAACTTTTTACCTGAATCCATTATATTGATTCACTAAACTCTATTCCTATAGTATCCAATGATTATGTTTTCTCAACTAAGAGTATCCTAGTGAATACTCTATGAATTAGGAACCTAATGGTTGGGGTCACCTTGTTAATTGGTTTCCATACACATGATAATCTAGGGGAACCTAACTTTGGCATGGCATACTCGTTAGGATGATCTGGGTCTTGACAAGTGTCACCTTGGAAGGAATCGAACACTTAATATTTTAGAGGGGAATTAATCTCACCATCTTATATTATGTTAGTCCATTTATGTATCCATTTTTTTAATGATTTAGTTTTAGAATCATATTCTCTCCACCATATCCATATGTTCAAACCATATTGATGTATTACCCTTTACATAGTTCATAGCTTTTGTTATTGACCCAAATTAAAATCCAACTATATTCATAAATTTCCAAATGCATCTCATGCATAAGTTACATTAAACCATTTCATGTAATGTCTTAGAATCATATGAAATTAAAAATCCCCACAATAGTAAGCTTATATAGATAGATAGTCCACCCCACTTTTCTAGACAAGACATAATCCTTTAGGATAGTGAGTATTATGACCTAATTTTATCATCCTAGGGATACTTTACTTAAGAAATACTTTAATTACATTATTATTTTAACACTTAATATGTATAAACTATAATTAACTACTGAAATTCAAGCTCCTAATACAATACAAGACAAATTCAAGATATAATAAAACTAAAACAGTTATCATAACTATTGTATAACTACATATATTATTGTATGAGATTTTATAAAATAAATTTAACACTTTAAACTATAGCATACAACTATTCAAAAAATAAAAAATATATTCATAATTTTGATATGATGCTCTTGTTTTGAAATACATGGATTGGTTTTATCCTCCCATGTAATATCCCTTATCATATATTGTAATATATGTGAAACCAATGGACTACACTTTGTCTCCACCGACTATATCTCACATCATATGGTGTGATGATGTAATGAACTAGCTTGGGCTACCCTGAAACATCACCTTACCTAGCTCATCACTAGGTCCAAAGAGCATTCATGATCTCTAAAGGTTGGAAAATAGAACCTAGGTATCAAACATAAACACTTGGAAATGGTTTCAACATCATATAATATTAAACTCATTAGGAATCCCACCTATAAATCTTGTATGAATAATCTTTAAATTATGAATACATGCCATAAAATAAACATAATGTAGTAAAAACATATAAGATAATTAGATAAAATACAGTAGTCTTTATTATTATAAATCATAAATGGCATCAATACATAAATTAAGCATAATCCAACATCACACACAAAATAAACAGAATAATTTATATAAATCGATATATAGCGGAAAAAAACACGAACAACTTTTGGATCAACTAAATGATACAAAATATCCCATGAAAAAACTAAAAATAAACCCAATCTATAACAATTCCTCTCTACATGATCCATGGTCACTCACCACATCACTACTAATCCCCAAACCATCCATCAATTGTCCAACCCACACATGATCTCAAAATAAGAAACAAAATTGAAGAAATATTAGAAACATAGCACTTAAAACAATGCATAATAACTGTAAACACCCAATGGTGTATGTAGGGTGTGGGAAAAATATCCTAGTAGGATTTGACCAAATATTTTTTTCTGTTTACTTTCAAATTAATTTCATTAAATATACTTTGAAATAAAATAGAATATATGTTTTTCACTTGAAAGTGGGATAAAACCAAATAATATGACATAATTTATTTTATAAAACACCCCCTTATTTAGAAATAGAATGTAAGAACCAAAAATATATATAAAACTATTTTCAAACCATGCAATGAGGGTGTAACTCTATGAACAAGAAGCCACTTAACTGGTGCTCCAAGACAGAGGTCCACTGGTTATTAGGTGTGCCACCCCATTCCCCAATGGTTATATACTAGAATCGAGGGTCATATTTAGTGATATTGGTAAGAATATACCCTCTAATGATGATAATAATAATGGTCATATAAAACCATCACTACAAAAGTAATCAAAAACTGAGAAAAAGAAATAAATTAATTAGAGGTAATAACAAGACAAAATCATACATCTAGATGCATGATAGATGATGTATATATTTCAGATAGACATAAAAGAAGACACACACATGATCTCTCATGGCTGGTAATATAAGATGTACTCAAAATCCCCAAAAAGAACTCTAACTCAATTCAAATAACCGTCATGGTCCATATTCCATACATACCAAGTTCTAGTGTATCCCTGATTTCTAAGGATTATCCCCTGTATTTGATCCATTACCTGACCCATTCAGAACCTAGGATGTTACAATATCCCCTTCCTTAAAATATCTCATCTATGGGCTATTTGATCTCATCTCAAGATGGTACCAAACACACCCATCTCATAAAATTCACCACGGTCTACCCTAATTACGTAGTCAAATATCAATTACTATTGTTGATCACCGCCTTATTAATCACCTACCTAGTTGTTCACTAACCCAAAATTACATTCTAATGGTTCCTCCAACCTCCTTATATACATACACATCACTATATGACACATTGTCAATCCTACACCCCATTAGATGCTCAATCCATAAACATGTCATATAGACACCCATAAATTCTGTCATCATAGCTGATTCCCAAGAGTCCCCACGACACATATTATGCCCAAAAAATAGGAATCATATATATGCATTACCATTGGATGTCCTGATTCCTATGTATCTCATACAAAACATGCATCATACCTGATTCCCATATACTTATCAACTCCTAGTTGGTTCAACAACTAAACATGAAACTCGTGCACCAATATTAGTCATAATAAAAACAAAGAGTGGACCCATAATGATGGAATAACTCTAATAACCATAAACTCCTCATATTAGTCTAACCCTATAAGATCAACATCATGTACCTAGCCCAAAGCTCGATTGCCCGAGGCCTGACCTCTTGGAGGAGCAACACTAACTACTAGACACTGACCCCACGACTAGGTCTCTTTGTCTCTTCCATGACTTATTCATGTAGTAGTATTCTATCTACCATCTCCTATTAAATATCTCAACCCTACCTTAGATCCTTGAGTTGAACATGGTCCCTAACTCCTAGCTATCCAAGAAGTCTTCTTGCAAAACCTCTCCATGTTCTCCATCTGGGAGCACCCCCAACACTCCTTCAGAGGCTTCTCATATTGGATACAAACATGACATGGATTTCATAATTAGAAGTCCACCATCAACTACTCACACCTCAATAGTATACCTGAATATTTGGCATGACATCCCTACTGAGACTCTTCATGGTCTCACTTTCGGCTACCCAAATCATCACTTCCAGTGCCACATGTCTTTCAACCAATACCTTTACATCCCACCAGTGTTTTTCAATCCTATGAGAATATATATAGCCATCTTCAACCTCCAACTTGGGGATTTACCAATCTTTTCAAATATCATCTACACTAACTTGATCCAATAATCTATTGTCTATGGTCCACCCTCACCCTGAAACAACAGGTGGTTCTAATACTGGAACTCCTACATTAGACACACCAAGGATGAATTATCTCCCTTAGCTCCCCTTTTAATACTCTATATGACTCATACCAATATTTCCCTGAGTTTCTCATCTAGCCATGGACCAAAATCTACCATCTTTTGTTGTTTCCCCATCTATCTTGGAGCCTCTACCTATGGATTAATATCAACCATACCCTCAAGGGCCTCATCTCGACCCTCAGGGACATCATCCCATGCACACTCTAGTAGCCCCACATGTCCTCCCTCTTGAGGCTCCACCAAATTCCATCTAGGTGGAACCAAGATGAAGACTAAATACCATAGTCAATAACAGCAATAATATTCATATATATATATATATATCGCACATAGGGAAAGCTGTAACAAGCAGTGAATCTCACCAACCATACACTTTTCTACCACACCCTCATCGCATATCATATATCTTAATGTCCCCTTACCTACCCATATTAGAGTTATGTATCACATATCATGCATATTATATCTCATCAGCCTGGGGTGGATGAGTAGAGTACCCCCAAGAAGCTATGAAGGAAAACACTTTTTAGATTTTTGTTGTCATTTTAAACAACTCACTCAATTCCTTTAGTTCTACTTAACCATATCAGACTTAGGCCCATACATCCCATATACATAGGATCACATATCATCTCATTCAGAACCACATACCTGGGTTGACTGAGTAGAATTCCACCAAGATTATATGTAGGAAAATTTTGTTTATCATTTTGTCGACACTTTAAATATATCAATCCCTTTTCAGGTATTTTATTTTCCATATAATAGTCATTGGAATATACACATATCATATGATCCTAAGTGACTACCATGATGCATAAATTCACCTCCCTTTCCATAGTAAGAAGGGGTCAAAATCACACAAACCATTAACATCACACCTAAGTGTGAAACTCAAGGTGGAAATAAATAAACTATAAAAGTAAAAAAGCATGACATCAATTTTCTACCCCTGGAAACTTTGTCTATCCCCCATTCATGGGGCTTCAGGAATCGAAACATGATCTCTTTACCCAGTTCCAACTAGACCCTAGTCTCTATTCTACCTTAACCCAAATAGTAAGGCAAAAGAAAAATAAACTCCTTTGATACCAATTATAACACCCTTACCTGGGAGCCACTTTACTAGTTATCCATGCTAGAGGGCCACTAGGTTGTATGCATTCCTCCCTGTGTGCCAAAGTTTTCTGGCTAGTAGAGAGGGTCTACTTATGTGATATTTTGGATATTATACCCTATAGTGATGATGATAATAAAGGCCATATAAAACCAACACTATGAAATAAATGAAAAAACTAAGTGGGAGAAATAAATGAATCAATGTAAATACCAAGACAAACACATATAACTAGATACATGAAATATAATGTATACATGTCAAAAGGTTATACAAAAATAAACACTCGTGATCACTCATAGTTGATCATATAATACATACTTAAAATCCCCTAAATGAACTCTATCTCGATGAAAGGAACCACCATAGTCCATCTGGTATTTATCCCATGAACATATGCATCCTTGATCACAAAGTGCCAACCCCTACATTTGATCCCTTACCTGATCTCAAAATCATAAATTCTACACACATCCTAAGGGGATCATGTTGGTTTTGAGTATGAAATTAGTAGGTTACTACCAATATGTTTCTATCATACATTCATATTAATACAAGTGGATGCTTATATAAATAAATAGAAATTTCCCTCATTCATAACTTTCATAACCCATTTTACTTTTTCTAAACAACCCTGAGGAAGCATTTAGTATATTTTATCAATGCTAGAACAGAATGATGTATCCATGGTCAATCATACCAGGAGACCCTTAGTATCGCATCCACATACATGTCACCTGAAACCTCATGACATATTATACCATATACACAAAATATTGAGTAATATTTGGATCATGGTGGAATGATTAATAAATGAATCATAAGAACCTCAGACTTCCACTTAAATAATCACCATTGGCTCAACAGATCGACATCCCAAGTCACAACAAGATCTACCCTTCATGGATAACAAATCACCATCAACTCAACATACTAAAATCCTAAGGTTGGGTGAGATCTATCCTCCCATCATCATGAACCATCGGATATCAATGTAATGACTAGCCTTAGCCCCCATCTGATGGTCTCACTCACCATCAACCATATATTTCTCTAGTGAGCACCTCCTTCTTAGATGACGGTCAACACCATCCTCTAAGATACTAAATCTATGTAGTACTACACCCAAAATTATTGTTCAAAAATGCCTCATTTGAGTCGTCAATTGTGTCCACATGACTCCAATGGTGTTATTTTCCAATCGTGGTTCGTGAAAATCATTAAAAATACCTAATCCACACCAACCGATAACCTCATTTCCACATGAAAACCTCATCACCCATATGAAGCAAGGTTATCACCATCCAACTCAACTTAAATATCACCTCATCCTAATTGAGCCATTCCCATGGAACCAATTTATTCATATCAAAATATAAAAAATTAAATTAAAACAACCAAAATTACCTTCCTAACTAACTAAAATTCTCAAACCTATCCAACACATTTAAAGATACAAGAGCATTCCCAATGGTATCTCACAATATACATTAAATGATTTAAAAACAAACATTAATTTATTTTGGGATTCACTAGGAAAACCCACACATCTAGATTTAGGTACATATCAAATATCACATGTATATTTAATGGTAAATCTATGAACCACCTACTTTATACTTTTAGGTTCTCACTCATCATATTTTGGCCTCTATTCCAATATGTAATGAGAGAAATTGGTATTTTAGAAAAAGTACTTGTAAATAAGGAAAATGAACTTAGGTGGAAATAGAAATCCAAATAACAAGATAAAATAAGGAAGTAATATAAATCTAGTAATTACCACTATGATTCCAATTCACCCATAGATTTTCAACTCATGGCCCAATCAAAGGAGATATGTCAAATCTTAGAGGATGAAAAATTAGAGTTCAATAATAGGATGGAGTTTCATGAATGAGAGGATAAAAAAGGTAGAATAAGGAAATAAAAGGGAGGGTTTTATTATAATTTCAGACCCACTAATGAACCATTCAGTTATCTTGAACGGTATGGATAACTATGCACTAACCTTGTGGTTCCACTCTCCAAATGGAACCCCATTTTAAAATGGGTTTCAGGATTTGAATGCATGGTTTGGATAACTATGTCCCAACCATGAGAACTCACTAACTATGTGGCACTAAGTGTGCTGGCAAGGACACATGTATTGTAAAACCAAGTGAAACCCATGCACACCCTCTTCAGTTTATTACTGGTTCCTCAAAATTTTTTATGTCCACCTCACATGGTTTGTTCTAACCATTATCTACTTCAAATGGGATGAATATTTTGGACTACACTGTTAGCACTAACTATGTTCCAACCATGTGCTCAACTTGGTGACACCTGAACTTTGGTTCCTGAAGATCGAAACTCGTGAAATAAAACCAGACCTCCAAGACACATTTCATTCCTTAAACCCCATCTAAAAACAATTTACTAACTCATTACAATTCTCTCAATTATGATCTAAAATCCTATTAAAAATTTGGCATATCCACCAAACTTGAATGTTCAAATTTAACCAATAATTCCAACCCATTCAAGACCTTGGACATTACAGATGGTTTCTTATTAAGTTCATGAAATACATGGTAAAACCCATTACCTCTTTCTAAATAAATTTTAAAATCCATTTTTAATGAAATAAATTACTTTCTGTTAAAAAAAATTACTAAATCATTTTATATATCAATTTGAAAGGTGAACCAAATCCATGACCAAAGATAAAAAAAGTGAAATAGGCACCAATATATCAATAGATTGTATCAAAAAAATAACCAAGGTAGTTGTTTCATGAAAGAAAATCAAGGATATGGAATTTTAACAAAGCTTATAATAAATCCCACTAATTAATACATCGTAAGTTCTAAGAATCATGGGAAACTCCCATTGAATCATATAACAATGGCCCTAAACTGGAGACACAAACCCTAGGTCGATACTAAAGAATTTTCTATATTGGTAGTCTTGTTGAACTAGTCAGGACCTATAACTCATCCCAGAAGATCCAAGCTACCATGGGGTACATATTCCATCTTTTTGGAACTCGTATTTTCTAATAGGCCATTGTTCTCTAGTAAGAGCACAATCTACACCTAGGATTTCAGTTATCCAAGTCATCTACAATATTCCTATGATTCAAATTATTTCAATAAATAAATGTGATAAAACAAATATAACAATAATTCATCACATAAAAAAATTTCAAAGTACTTAAAATAAATATTATCTCACCTCCTATTCCCTCACAAGAAACATCCCCTTTCGAAATAATTCATAAGCATCAATATAAATACAAAAATATAAAAACACTCCCCTAGAATTCATAATGCATAATAAGAATATCAATTATAGGGGATCAATAAAATGTATTGAAAAAAAATTATAAAGCTCCATATAGTTATAAACTGTCATTTAGTAAACAAACTATAGGTATTGGGATAATTTTATCAATTAAAGTATACTTTTAAAATATCCTTTAAAACCAATTCTTATGGGAACATATTTAAAATAAATCCAAAGACCAATACCCATTTTCATTCAAACCATTTTTAAATACCACATAAAGATTTATTATTAGATTGTTCCTTGAAAACCATAATTTATTAAATTTAAGACCCAAATGGCTTCAAATGCATTTAACAATAAAAAAATACTTTAAATAAGCCACATTGGTATTTTCAGAACACTTGGAAATAATGAAAATATTTATAAAATCATAAAATCTATGAAACACCTTTATTCCAAGTGAAGGAATCATTTAAATATTATTAAATCCAAAAAATTATCACAAATAGATTTAATTATAAAATTTGATTCATTAAAATCCTCAAGAACTTAATGACATGGAAATTAAATGAAACTCACAAAAGAATCTAATGTGAAATAATCGAAAATCTTTCATGAAAAGATGTAACATATTTCCTTCAATGTATAATTCTCAAACAAGAAATAACAAATGGTTTACAAGTCATAACAACCAAAACACTAAATTTTAGGTCACCCTAAACCCTAATATCTTCCATATATGTCCCTATATTTTTTAGGTGATATCCAAACAAAGGAGAAATTAGAGAATGGAGGATAATAAAGGGAAAATGAGAAGAATGGTAGGTTTATCATTAAGTTTTCTCTTTAAATAGATAAATTAAGGTGATAAAAATAAAGAAATAAGCGATGTGTAAAGTGACTCATGATTTTTATACATAAATATTACATCTTCATAGATAAATATTTAATACAATTCAAAAACACATGAATGAGGACCATAAAGGTTTAGCATCTTTGGAGACTCAATACTAAATATTATTATTTCATGAAAGATATTTACCATATCCCATAAAGATAATCCCATTTATTAATCTTCATTTACATAAACTACATAAACCTTTCTTCATAAACTGGGGAATATAAACATAAGAAAGGGTGAGCTCAGTTTCATTGTATGGGTAAACATGTGAGATATCAATCTATGATCATATGAATGAATAAGATAAGATAAGGGTATGATATCATGAGTATAACTTATAAAGTTTATACCCAATATATAATAGATAATAAACATTATTCATATCATAAACCATTATCTCTTAAAATAACATGAATCATAAGTTCCTTAAAATAACCATAAATCAATCATGAAGCTAAGTTCATGTGCAAGAAGTATAGAACCATAATAATTATAGAAAAAAATTCATATGTGAAAGTTAATTATAAAGACCATAAAATCAAAATAGATTATTAATCATCACATGTTTCATATGGTGGATCAAGTGCATCGACTTGTTTCCTATAGTGGATCAGCCTCATCAACTTGTTTCCCATAGTGAATCAAGCACATGGACTTGTTTCCCATAGTTATATCATGATATATAAAATTTTAACCAATGAATTGGAAGGATATATAATTCTAGGACCACCCATACCATAATGAAAACCATACATGTGTGTTCCAAAATATTGTAAAACATTTATTATAACATCATATCATAACCCATGTAAAGAAAATTGGTTTCTTAAACATTTCATAATTTCATCATAGTATACCCCATAGAAAATAAATGGGTTTTGTAAACATCTCATCATCATAATAATAATCCATATAGATGAATAAAAATTATTGTATTGTGGGATCATATCCCTATTAAAACATAATTAACATCAAATGATGTTATCATAGATGAAAATTTCTTTAAAAGAATTAACGGAATGCTTCATGAGGAAAATAACACTTTCATTTTTAGATCACTTATTTAAAATATAAAAATATGATAAATATTATAGAAAACATTTTTTAAATAACTATATAAGATTTTGAAGGAATCTTCAATGTATTTAGTGGTCATTAAGGATCTAATTTTTTTCATGTCGTATAAGTTAAAAGAAAACATGCCTTTCATGATTTAATAAAATGTTAAAAAGCACATATTTTTGAAAAATGAAATAATATTCCTATAAAAAAAATTTAAATTAAATAATTGATAAAAATGACTTTAAAAAATAATATTATAATAATAAAAACTTTTTTGTTAGACATGGATATGGATGAAAAAGGATTTCCGACCTAAGAGAGAAATAAAGGAGGTTTTCCTTATAAACATTACTTTGATCTCTTGAGTACTTAAAGTGTAAAAAAATAATATAAAATAATTATTATTTATAAATAATCAAACAATAAGAAAAATTAAATGGGTTTATCATATAGGGATCATATAATTTCTTCAAAAGAAATTCAAGATTAATTAATTTTGTTTAAAATACGATGGAAACATAAATACTTTACCTCAAGTATCATCTTCATTTGTACACATTAATAACTCATGTATAATAATTATAGATTTATTATACATGTATTATAAAACCATAATAATATAAATCATAAAATTTATTATTTACTTATAACACCCTATCACCTCTTTATTAAAAATTTGTTATTAAAATCACTATTCTTAGTGATAACTGCTTCGTTTTTCATGCATGTCTAGATTCATAAGTTATTATCCTTTTACTTTTATCATAGTTTAATAATATAATTAATTTAAATAATGATATAAATATAATATATATTAATTATATATATATTTAGAGTCATCCATAAAAGTTATATATAGATAAATGAATTACATTGTTCATGGAGAAGGTAGGTTATACGTACGCATGAACATTATTTCCATTTTTTAATGGATGGAATGAAATAAAGGAAAATAATAATTCAAATTTCCAAAATCTTTATCATATCATATAAATTCATCAAATATATCTTTATTTTTATCCAAGTAAAATTGTAATGAAGAATAAATCTTATCACTTTTTGGAGGCGGTATTTCACTCATACACATGAGCAACGTTATCATTTTCTAATAAGTTGAAAGATAAGAAGTTAGATTTGATATTATAATTCTAGAATTATAATTATGTCATAAATATAATATATAAAAAATTATACTTGTAATAATACCCATATATAAAATATGGTTATGAAAAATGAATTGTATCATTACATGGAGACAGTAAGTAGTATGTATGCACAAGAAATACTTTGACTTCTCATTTGATGGGAAAGATGATAATTAATGGTGTCATAATTTTAAAAATAAAATTTATATCTATTTAGGATTCTTAATTTATTATTTTATGAAAAATAACATACATTTATAGAAGGTAAAATGAGAAGTAAAAAAAAGAATGTGATCAATTAAGGTGATTACATGTTCATTGAAAGAACTCCTTTGGATCTCCTATTAAGAACCCTTGGGTGGGAATTTTTTAGAGACAAAACCTATATAATATCTCTAGGGAAGATTAAAATATAATTTTCTAGGCAATTTTTGATCTATAAGTCTTAAAGTGGCATAAATAAGATAAAGGACGAGTATCCTTTTATAAGTGACAAAGGGGACACACTTGAATTTTTTTTAAGGATTAAAATATAATAAATTAATTATCTATAAAAATGATTCCAAATTGACATAAATTAAAATAAAAATAGTTTAGGGTCAAAATATAATCATATAATAAAATTTATGTAGATTTTTGTTCCATTTTAAACCTTATCCTTTTTATGAACCACTTCGTTGATCATTTTTGACCTTAACCGCAATAACCCCAATTCCATTATAAAAGTGTTAAGAATGTTAAAATAAATGGAAAAATGACTTATAAATTGATCATGTTTGATATTTTCAACCATATTAAATTCACTTGAAAAAATATAATATTTTTATGAATTTTAAATCATTTAATAAGTTTTTATTTATTTTAAAATATCATTGATGTTACTTTTGGATCTATTCATTTAATTTGACTTTAAAGAAACCAAGAAAAATATATAATTAAAATATGATATTTTAACACACCCATAATATATAATATGTATATTTTTTTTTGAATTCTATAAATCACTCAAATTATATTAATTTTAATATTTTTAAAATCATTTATTTTATTTTTCGATTAATTGAATAAATATTATGTCAGTGATACATAAGAATTAAATGTAATAATATATTTACTAAAAATTAGAAATAGATTACCATAATCAAAATAATTTTATTATATTTAAATTAAAAATTAATATTCATATACAAATATCATTTCCTTGTGTGAACAGGTAAGATATATTTAAAAGAAAGTAACATTTTGTATTTTTCTTTTATCAAATTAATAGAAAAGTCATATTAAATGAAATATGGAACCAAGTGGTCATATATTTGGAAAATAGATAAAATGGTTTAAATTCACTCATAAAATAGGATAAAGTAATGTTTTTTTATAAATTTTAAAGCTATAACCCAACATTTTAACTCTATTTTACTCGTTTTACCAATATCAAGGTGACAAAAATTTTCTAAGATGACTATTCATATTGACCAAATATAAAAGGGTCATATTTACCAACTTTTATAATACTAATTCAAAATATGGAATCTATTTTTCATTATTCAATTTCTATAAGTGGGAAAAATATATATTAAAATAAGTGCACAAAATGTGATGAAAACCACTTTTTAGAAAAAAATATATTTTGAAGCAAAACACTGGATTTATCCTCATCAATTACTAGAAAAATATTAGATGAGGATTAAAATATTTTATTAGTATATAATATATAAATTTTAATAAAACCATTCAATAATAATGATAAATTTGGTTTATTATTATAAACACACCTAGTATGCATAAAATCAATTTTTTGGGGAAAAAATTGCTTTCGTTTTTAATTTATTTTTATTTTCATTTATAATTAATTGATAACCAATAAATTCATTTATTACATGTGTAAACCATAAATTTTCATAATTTATTTATTCCTATTCATACCTTCTAATACAAAGTCTACGAAATAACTGTAACATAAAATAATAATATGTTAATAGTATATCGTGGTTTGTTTAAACTCATTGTTGTGTGTAACACAAGCTATCAAAGAAATTAAATTTATTTGAAAAAAAATGTTAAAATATAAGTGTGTTGCATTTTATTCCCCTTAAAAAAATTCAACCTTAAAATTATGTTATTCTAATAAAAACACTTGAGGATATCTCTGTTTCATTACATTTTTAAGTTTCCAAGTAGCTTCTTTAAATTTTGTATTCCTCTAGATAAATTTATCTAGTTGAGTAGTGTTATTTTATAGCACTTTATCCATATGAAACAATATTTATACTCATTATTCTTCATAAGAAATATAATTCTCTATTAGTATGACTTATGTGTTTAGTACATGTGATTGGTCATGTATGTACTTCCTCGGGAGAGATACATGGAACACATCATGAACTTGAGAGATGTTCTATGGAAGTTCCAAGTGATAATCTATCATCCCTAATCAATCAAGAATATCAAAGGGTACAATATACCTAGGTATTAGATTTCATTTTTTTCTAAATCTCATGTCCATATTCCATGTATATTTTCTATGGACTGCAATATTATTTTTGAGGAGTTTTCTAGCACTGGTCGGGTGAATAATGCTACGGTGCCTCTGGTTACCCTGCAGGTATCTGATGTATTTCACAGGCTAAAGAAAGGTCTCTCTTGGCCTTCAAAATGTAGTGTGTGGAAGGGAGATGGTTCAGCCCAGCATGGCGCAACTTGAATGGAAAACCATATGAATGAGAGTATAGTGGTTATGGAGAAGACGGTGGGTGAGGAGGAGGTTTCCTCTATAACTTCTTTCCCTGAGGTGTTATGGTCGGGTAGTGGTGATTTGAATAGGGGGTAGGGTTCTTCTTTGGATGTAGTCAATACAATCAAAATTGAGAGATCAAGGGGTTCAGATTCTTTGATCTGGACATCAATTAACTTGAGTAATAGGTTTGAAGACCTTATAGAGATTAGTTTGAGATCTAATAAAACTAACCTGGTTTATGTCAACATGTTCTACATGAAGGAACCCAATAAAAGTAAACATGATCACTTGACAGATGGAGCTTCAAGCCTGAAGAGTAATAGGAGTCTTAAGAGGAGTAAGGGGATGAAGGATTACTCCTCTTTACCACCTCCTTTGGAGTCTCACTCTATAAAAAAGATAACCGACAAGAAGATAGCTGTTGAGACTTTGAACCATCATAGATTGGGGGAATAAGGAGATCAACCCTCAGATTTGATTTTATGTTATGAAGAAGAAGTGATCGAATAGGTCTAATTGCTTAATGAAACTAAAAGACAGCTAAAATTATGGGGAGGTCACTAAGGGTGACTCTAAATGAGGAGAAATACTGATGGATTGAAAAATATGACCTAATTCAAGTAGGGGGATTTAATAAAGGGAACCTCATAATTGGGGAGTACATACAGTCCTGAGACTAGCTGGCTTCTGAGTTTGAAAAGTGGATGATGGAGGTACTAGGCACCTAAGTTTCATCTATATCCTGGAAGTTATTTAGGGAAATAGATTATGGTAATCTCAATATACTCTTTAATGACTCTGTTTAATTTGGTGGTTTGCTCTGTTGGTTTTATAGGATTGCTAGTTCAAGTTGTGTATGCTTTTGGAATAGTTCCCTATTTGGCATTGATGTGAAGTTTGGTGCAACGTAACTAGAAATAAACTTGGATATTCCTCAGAAGGGGACCAAATAATTAAGTCTTAAATGTTTCATGTCATTTGGATTTGGATTATTGAGAGGGTATGGCTACACTATCGGTTTCAGGCCCATGAACTTCTACACAAGACAGCTAGCCGAATGGCCATGCTTTGGTGATGGCCAGTCATCATGGTGTTGTTTCTAGGGAGGGGCAGATCCTGTAGATTTTTCTAGGTTATTCTCTATTATGGTTGTAATAGGGTTGTAATGTTGGATCTCTTGGTTTCTCACTTTTCCCTCAAAAGTGTTTTGATAATAAAAAAGTTAATTTTTATTCAAATCTATTGTTGTATGAAAATTTGACTAGAGGAAGGTCTTGATCTCAACCACCTATGAATTATATAGAACAAGATCTCAACATATCCACCAATGTTTAAGTGTTATATCAAACTTACCATCAATCTTAGGATGGTAAGTAGTGCTAAAACATAACTCCATATCCAGAGATTACTTAAGAATTTTCCAGAACTTTAAGTTAAAACTTAGATTCTGATCATATATAATAGAATGTGGTACTCCATGAAATCGTTAGACCTTAGTAATGTATATTATGCTAAGTTTATCATGATAAAAAAACTTCTCTAATAGCAATTAAGTGTGATTACTTTTTAAGTAGATCGACTACAACCCAAATATCATTATTACCTTTAGATGTTTTTGGAAGCCTGATGAAAAAATCCATGGTAACATTTTCCCATTTCCATTCAAGAATTTTGAATGGTTGTAACATCCCCATAAAATTATCTCTCTCATCCTTAACTTTCTAACATAAAAATCACTAAGATAAAAATTCTTCAATATAAATTTTCATGTTATCCAATCATAAATACTCTTTTATATCTTTATACATATTTTTACTTCTAAGATGAATAGAGAATGATGAACTATGAGCATCATCCAATAGCTCATTCTTAAAATAAGTTATGTATGGGACACATATATAGTTATTAAACCATACCATTCCATCACAATCAAGGTTGGAATCAGGGATAATTATAAACTTATTTTACATCTCTACATCTACCTTCTACACCTACTTAATCATTACTTGGATATATGGTTAAAAGTTTATTTGTGGAAGATAATATTTCTCCCCTTCCTTCAATATTTCCAAATCCATTCTTTGAAAATACTGAAATATTGGATCTTTTGTGATACTCATCATAGATAATCTTGTATGATCCTTTTAACTCAAAGCATCTTCCACCTTGTTCACCTTCTCTAGGTGGTAATGTATTGAGTAGTCATAATCTTTCATCATCTCCAACCATATTCTTTGATACATATTCATCTCTTTTTGAGTGAATATATACTTCAAGTTTTTATGATCAATATATATATATATAATATCTTTCTCCATAAAGATAATTCCTCCATATCATTAATGAAAAAATTAGTGAAACTAACTCTAAATCATGAGTTAGATAATCTTGATCGTAAACCATCAATTATCATGACACATAAGCTATAATGATATCATTCTGCATGAGAAGGAATCATATTCCCTTCTTCAATGAATCACTATAGATTACAAGTATTTCTCTACTTTAGGGTAATATAATAATAGGTGAAATGACTAAACTTCTCTTTAGTTCCTAGAAAATTACCTCACATTAATCTATCCAAAGGAACTTGGCTCCATTTTGAGTTAACTTAGTAAGTAGATTGGATATCCAAGGGAAATTATTTGAAAAGAACTGATAATATCAATACAAACCAAAAGATAACTACGGATCACTATAACCATGGTTAGTTTGGTCTATTTATCAATAAATTTTTCCTTTAAAGGGTCCACCTAAATACCCTCACATGCAAAAATATGACCCATGAATGAAACTTTATGAATCCAAAATTCACATTGGGTAAATTTTGTATAAAACTTCTCCTTCATCTGAATCTTCAAAATAATTCTCAAGTAATCTTCATGTTCTTCCATCCTATTTGAATTTATAATAATGACATCTATAAAGACTACCAAAAACTAATCAAGTTAATCTCTAAATACTCTATTTATCAAATCCATGAAGATATTAGAAGAATTATTAAGACCAAATGGCGTCACTATAAATTCATATTTTTCATTCCTTTTATGGTAGGTTTCCTTGAGTTTCTCTTCATTTTTTACCCTCAACTGATAGTACCCATATTGAAGATCAATCTTGGAAAATTATTTAGATCCCCATAATTGATCAAAAAATCATTGATACGAGTATAGGATTCTTGTTCTTGATAGTGATCATGTTAAGTTATCTATAATCAATAAATAATCCCATTGATCCATATTTATTGTTAATAAAAAGAAGTTGTGAACACAAATCTGACACAATTGGTTAAATAAATCCCGTATCAAAATTCTACTAGAGTTGGTCCTTTAATTCATGTAACTCAATTGGGTCCATTCTATAAGGAATCATTAAAATAAGTGTAGCACCATGTATGAGTTATATTGAAAACTCAACTACATAACTTAGATAAAGACCATGATATTATTATGAAAGAAATAAAAAAACTTCTAAACAAAAGTAATATCTTTTATTTCTAGCTTTGGCCTAAAAATATGAGAAAAATATCCTTTATGGGTAGGAATTAAGACCCATGCGATTGAAATAATTTTCATTGAAATGTCGTATTCATACTCTCACCAATAAATTATCATAGGTTCATTTGGAATATGAAATGTGAATTTACTTCCTTGAAAATTGATGTGGTCTTCAGATAAATAATTATAATCCATTCCTAGAATCAAAACAAATTTAACTAAATAGAGAATCACAATATTTACAGGAAGCACTTTCTCAAAAACTTCAATCAGAGAGGAACTATATACTTGAGATCCAACAATCGTACCATTAGGATTTTTCACTAAAAACTCAATATCTAATCATTAAACTGGTAATTTGATACCCATTTAAAATTCCATAGATATAAAATATTGGTTAAATCCATAATCAAATAATACATTTTCTATTCTATAGTGGATAATTTGTGTACCGTTCACCAAGTCATTCTCATAACCTACATTGATTGTCATGATCACATGATATTTCCCAATTTATTTGATCTTAAGAGTTTTTTATATTGATCATCATCATAAACCTTTTTATTCATGGACTAGTTTTCATAATTCCTATACAACTTGTATTTGAAGCATTGGAGCATGGGTGGGGAATTAGTTGGTTATTTATCCAACTCCAATGAATTAACCATCCCATTCCTTTCCTTTTGACATTCATGGGATTTATGACCCACCTATCCATATTTAAATCACCTCCTAATTCCATTAAACAAATTCTATTGACTCTTCTTCCCCCATTACTAGAATATAGATGGTTGGAATTTCTTTCTACCATGTTATTTATTAATGTTTTCATGAGAATTGATCTTCCTTTTCTTATCAAAATAATGGGAATGGTGGGAATAAAAAATTTATATTTCCACCTTTAGTGAAAATTGAAAAATTTATTCATATCTACTAAAGTATCTTATAGCTAACGCCTTTTTGAGACATGGCTTTAAGCCACCAAGCAATCGATCAATTTTGATTTTAGGGCTAATTATTAAACTAGAAGCATACCTTGAATGTCTTGTAAACTTTACCTCATAATTACCATTATATTTTTCCTCGTTTTTCTTAAGCTGAAGGAATTACATTTCCAAATTTTTATATAGAATATGAGGAAATTTATTACTAAAAAATATATTTTTAAACTCATCCCATTCCATGGATTCAATTTCTTCCTCTTATCCCGTTTTCCTAATAAGGTTCTTCCATTGATCTATTTACCCTTCCAAATGACATATGGCTAGGAAAATATTTTTTTGTTATGAGTAATGAGGAATAAAAAATATATTTTCAATTGATTTGATCCATCACTCAACCATTAGTAAATTAGAAGACTCGACAAAAGAAGGTAGATTTTTCCTTATGAAATACTCAATAGTGTGATGTTACCTACTTTGATCATTTGGAATCTTAGGATTATTCCTAACATGAGAAATTTATTTGAGTATATAAACAAGATTATTCATTCTCTCCCCCATAGCATTTTTCATCTCAAGTGGAAAATAATTTCATTGTATACCACATTCATTGTTGGCATTATTTCTTCTTGTTCCATCCATTAAATAAAAAGAAAACGTAAAGTGTGAAAAATAATAATCATATTGTGAAACCATATAACAATGAAAAATTTATAGGATGTATAAATCATGAGACCTAATTTCAATCCTTATGACACATTATGTTTAACTTAGGTCATCTATGGTCATCATATATTCATATCCTTTATAAGGGTTTATAAATAAAATGTGAATTAACCAAACTGTATCCCCTAGGAGTGTCAAACCAAGTGCAAAGTAAATGAACACTCACTGTGCACCAAATTGATGGTATAGATTTGATCATATAACCCTTTTCATGGTTTTAATCCCTATAATCATTTATTCCAAAACCATTTCCAATTGTAGTATCTAGACATGGATGTATTTCTAGGAAGACCACATAATATATGTAAAGACCCGTAAATTTCAAGGAAATTTTTTTCTTAATTTTCTTGGGAATTTTACAAGAGCGAAGTCTCTGACGGAACCTGATTCTGAGGCCCAGTGTGCCCGGAATTATTTTCCAAAGTTTGGCTCGGGTACGTTCAGTGAACGGACGAGCGGGTTTTTCTAACTTTTGAACCGGTGCCCGGAATCGAATTCCGAGGGCACCGATGAAATCGCAACGCCGGTATTCTCTTATAAACACCTCTTCTGGAGTTGCGTTTACTTGGGTGTGGTTTTTAATTTTTAGGCTTAAAGTTAAGAAATAAAATAATTTTACCACAACTTTATTTTATTTCACTTAATCCACTTGGAAGCCACTTGAAGCCACTTAAAGACGGCTTAATCTGAGTTGATCCGGATAGGATGCTATCCAGAAATATCCTACCCCCCTTGGTAGGATATTTGTGAGGTGGGGCCCACACGAGCCCCACCGTTTCTTTCCGCTAAGTAACGCACCCGAAAAAACCCGTCATTATGAAAGTCAACTGACGCGTTTTCTTAAATTCTTAACAGACCATTTAATTGGGCGGTTTATTTCGTGAATTAAATGAGCTGTTACTTTCGTTGAATTAATACAGCGAATTGATGGGTCGTTACTTACCCTCCTTTTTCGTTGGTTGGCATAATAATAAAATAAGACCAACAAGGTCTTTTGAAGGATTACTCGTTGAGAGCCTTGACAGAATCCTTGAGCTTTATCCTTCTTCGCGAAGAACGCGAAGAACGCCAAACCTGGAAATCGACGACGCGACGCCGTGATCCACGACGCCGACGTTCCCTTCCTGCAACGTTCTTCTACGATGTCTCTTCCTCCGCGACGGATCTTCGATCGGCTGCTTGAGGGAAGAGTCTCGGATTTTTTTCTTTTAAAACTCCTTTGTCGTTTTTACCAAAACACAGATTTAATTAATTAAATTAAATCTGTTGTTTCATGGTCCATTGAGTTCACCGACTCAACGCCAGTTTCCGCGACGACGCGACACCCTTCCGCGACGACACGACGATCCCCTCATTCCACGACGAGCAATTCCGCGAAGGACGTGCATTCGACAACGACCAACGAGGTAGGGGTTGTTGTGAACTTATTCCTTTTTCCCGTGATCGTTCTTTTTTTTTAAATTAGAGAACCATAAAATGAGAACAATTTTATTCTATTAAAATTGTTGAATTCATATGTTGAATATTGTTCCTCCCGTTGTTTACCTCTAACGCGGAGGGTGCGGGCCAAACGAACACGGCCCGAAGACCCTCTGCCGCTCTTCGTTCTTGTGTGCATTTGACGGGCGACGACGGAACGTGCCGCAGCGGAAGTTTGATGGTTCCGCAGTGAAGAGCGAGTCCCGGGAGGAGCAGCGGCGCAGACGGGAACAAAATCGGACCACTGGAGCGACTCCGGTGGCCCGCGGAAGCCACTGGTGGCACGGGTCGCCGGCACGGCGGCGCCTGCAGCTAGAAGCGGTGGCGCCCCAGCGCGCCACCGGACAAGGCCACCGCGGCAGAAGCCGCGGCGGCGGCGCTCGCGGACCCGCGACCGCGCGGGTCCAGCGCGCGCGAGACGCGGCTGAAGCCGCGTCCGGTTGTCCGAGCGACACCCCGCGGGTGCCGCGGGGTTGTCACGCGGGGGCGGCGGCTCCCCCCCGCGTCGCTCGGCTATCCAGGAAGACACCCCGCGGGTGCCGCGGGGGTGTCACGCGAGGGTGGCGGCTCCCCCCCCCCCCCCCCGCGCCACCCGGCCGAGCCGAGCCGGGCTGGCCGAGCCAGGCCGGTCCGACCGGCCGGGCCGGACCGGGTCCGACCGGGTTGACCCGGTTCGGCCGACCCAGGGGGGGGTCGGGCTGGGTCGGCCCGGGCCCGGACCCCCCCGTCTTCGGACGGTTTTCGTTCAAATGCTCGTAACTTGAGCTACGGGCCTCCAAACGACTCGCCGTCAGCGGCAACACGATCCTTGGATCGAGACGGTAGTTTCGGTATATCGCACTTAAGGTTTCGGAATACTTTGTGTTCGGCCGAGTTGGTTCGTACACAAAACCAACCGGGCCTTCGGAGCGGAAACGCTCATATCTTGAGCTACGGACGTCCGATTGACGTGCTGTCGACTTCGTTGAATTCCTCTAAGTGAGACGGATATATTGGCTCACTCCGCCCGAGGTTTGGACGCAGGTGGAGTACGGTTGGGTTGGTTTTTCCTTAAAAACCAACTGGGCCCCTGGGACGAAAAAGCCAATATCTCTCGGATCGGGCGTCCGATTGACGCGCCGTCTGAGGCGTTGAGTTCCTGTTGTCGATATGGAATTTTTGGACACATCAACTTCGGAGTCTGTGTCAATTGATGTATCAGCCTCTCGGCTCTTGGAGCGGACCCTCCCGAACGAGCTTGCTGTGTGCGGGAACCCTAGTGCTGGCTGCGACTGCTACTTCGACAGCGACGACCGTGCAGAGATCCTCCGTGGACTGCGGCGACGACCGTGCAGAGATCCTCAGTGGACTGCGGCGATGACCGTGCAGAGATCCTCAGTGGATTGCGACGACGACTGTGCAGTGATCCTCAGTGGACTGCGACGACTACTGCACTCAGCGATCCTACGTGGATCAGTGCTACAGGTCCTGTGTGGGCCCGATCCTGTATGGGTCTGATCCTATGTGGGTCAGCGCTCAGCGGTTCTGTGTGAGCCAGCACCTACAGGTCATGTGTGGGCCCGATCCTGTGTGGGTCTTTGCGGGGGTTAGTTACCTATCGATCCTTTGTGGGTCCGACGACTTAGATGGATCAGTGATCATCTTTATCGTCATCCGAAGAAGTATAACTGTGTGAGCTGAATCTTGAGTTACTCTCCTTTGTGGATTGTGTTGAGCTATCCTGTGTGGATTTACTGATTACTCTCCTTTTTGGATTGTGTTGAGCTATCCAGTGTGGATTTACTGTTTACTCTCCTTTGTGGATTGTGTTGAGCTATCCAGTGTGGATATACTGTTTACTCTCCTTTGTGGATTGTGTTGAGCTATCCTATGTGGATTTACTGTTTACTCTCCTTTGTGGATTGTGTTGAGATATCCTGTGTGTATTTACTGTTTACTCTCCTTTGTGGATTGTGTTGTGCTTTTGTGTGGGTTACGTTTTCTTTCCTGTGTGGACTGGGTTGTGCTTGGGCTCGGATGTTGGAGCCGAACGGTAATTGATGACTTAGGTATATGTATGGGCATATACCTAAGTCGTGTCAGATGTTACTTCGTGATTGTATCTTTACTTTGAGGATTATCCTTTGTGGATTTTGGGAGACCTTCGGGGGTCTCGGGGTCCCTACTGAGTAGCTTATACTCACCCCTGCACGGGCTATGCCCGCACTTCGTTGTGTTGGTTGCAGATGACGGACAGCGCTGATCGTGGTGGAGGCGTGTGGAGGAGGACGGTACCTAGAGGTGGACCACTGGGCGGGGCGCACTCGGAGCGGACTATTGGATTGAGGAGTTGTGGAGGCTATCTGTACCCACCCTTCAGGTGGGACTTTCAGAGGACGGCCCGACACTGCGGCTTTTCTTTTCAATTGCTGTTTTTCCTTTCAGTTGTACTTTACAGTTGGGCTTGTATTTCCGGCCCCTTTTACTTTCAGCACATCTTGTACAGTTTTTACCTAGTGTTTACTTTTCCGCTTGTTTACTCTGTGGTGCTTGTTTACTTTTCAAAGGCAATGCCTTCTCTTTTTGTTGGGATTTACGCCTTGGTGCTAGTCGCCAGCCCCTGGCCTATGGAAGGCGGGCTTGGGGTAGTCACGGCACGGGCCCCGATGATGGGTCATGACAAATTGGTATCAGAGGACGTACATTGGTTCCCGCCGCTTTACGAGAGGAGGTACTGAGAGAGTTTCACACTTCTCCTTTGGCGGTACATCCTGGAGTGGCGAAGATGTACCAGGATCTCAGACGACATCACTGGTGGCCGGGCATGAAGAAGGCTATGGCAGAGTTCGTTTCACGGTGCCTCACCTGCCAGCAGGTGAAGGCAGAGCACCAGGTACCAGCAGGCTTGGTACAGCCCTTGGAGGTCCCGGAGTGGAAGTGGGACGTGATATCTATGGACTTCTTGATTGGACTTCCACGCACTTCCAGAGGTCACGACTCCATTTGGGTGATTGTTGACCGACTCACCAAGTCGGCACACTTCTTACCCGTTAGAGAGCAGGGATCAGTGGAGAGCCTGGGGCGTCTCTACGTTCAGGAGATTGTACGGATTCACAGTGTGCCATCTACTATCGTCTCTGATCGGGACGTTCGCTTTACTTCCCGGCTTTGGAAGGGGTTGCAGGAGGCGTTCGGGACGCGGCTACGTCTGAGCACCGCCTTCCACCCTCAAACGGATGGTCAGACGGAGAGGACCATTCAGACACTCGAGTACATGCTCTGCGCATGTGTCCTCGACTTTGGTCGTAGTTGGGAGGACCACCTACCCTTGGTGGAGTTCGCGTACAACAACAGCTACCACTCCACTGACGGGATGGCACCATACGAGGCATTGTACGGCAGGCCTTGCAGATCCCCTTTGTGCTGGACAGACCCTGGGGAGTCAGCACTCGTGGGACCAGAGATGGTCCGGGCCACGACAGAGAAGGTCCAGGTCATCCAGGAGCAGATGAGGACAGCTCAGAGCCGGCAAAAGTCATATGCTGACAGGAGGCGGAGGCCACTAGAGTTAGAGGATGGCGACCACATCTTCTTGCGTGTCTCACCTCGACGTGGTTTGCGGAGATTTGGCCGAGGCGGCAAGTTGTCTCCACGCTTCATCGGACCCTTCCAGGTCCTCAGCAGGGTTGGCAAGGTGGATTATCGCCTGGCTCTGCCACCTCAGTTGCACCGGGTACATGACGTCTTCCACGTATCTCAGCTGAGGAGATACGTGCACGACCCGATGCATATTATTGACCATGGGGATCTAGACGTGGATGATGGGGCGACTTTTACGGAGGTCCATGTGGAGATAGAGGATCAACAGGAGTGGGTCTGACGTGGGCAATCGATTCCTCTTGTGCGCGTCATATGGCAGCACGGGAACCTCCAGGAGAGCACATGGGAGCGGGAGGCTCAGATGCGTGCTCAGTACCCACATTTGTTTCCCTAGTTCATGATGTATCTTTACGGGGACGTAAAGCCCTGAGGTGGGAGTAATGTAAAGACCCGTAAATTTCAAGGAAATTTTATTCTTAAATTTCTTGGGAATTTTACAAGAGCGCAGTCTCTGACGGCACCTGATTCCGAGGCCCGGTGTGCCCGGAATCATTTTCCGAAGTTTGGCTCGAGTACGTTCAGTGAACAGACGAGCGGGTTTTTCTAACTTTTGAACCGGTGCCTAGAATCGAATTCTGAGGGCACCGATGAAATCGCAACGCCGGTATTCACTTAGAAATGCCTCTTCCGGAGTTGCGTTTGCTCGGGTGTGGTTTTTAATTTTTGGTCTTAAAGTTAAGAAATAAAATAATTTTACGACAACTTTATTTTATTTCACTTAAGCCACTTGGAAGCCACTTAAAGGCGGCTTAATCTGAGTTGATCCGGATAGGATGATATCCAGAAATATCCTACCCCCTTGGTAGGATATTTGTGAGGTGGGGCCCGCACGAGCCCCTCCGTTTCCTTCGGCTAAGTAACGCACCCGCGAAAACCCGTCATTATGAAAGTCAACTGAAGAGTTTTCTTAAATTCTTAACAGACCATTTAATTGGGCGGTTTATTTCATGAATTAAATGAGCTGTTACTTTCGTTGAATTAATACAGCGAATTGATGGGTCGTTACTTACCCTCCTTTTTTGTTGGTTGGCATAATAATAAAATAAGACCAATAAGGTCTTTTGAAGGATTACTCGTTGAGGGGCTTGACAGAATCCTTGAGCTTTATTCTTCTTCGCGAAGAACGCGAAGAACGCGAAGAACGCTGAACCCGGAAATCGACGACGCGACGCCGTGATCCGCGACGCCGACGTTCCCTTCCTGCAACGTTCTTCTGCGACGTCTCTTCCTCCGCGACGGATCTTCGATCGGCTTCTTGAGGTAAGAGTCTCAGATTTTTTTCTTTTAAATCCCCTTTGTGGTTTTTACCAAAACATGGATTTAATTAATTATATTAAATCTGTTGTTTCATGGTCCGTTGAGTTCGCCGACTCAACGCCAGTTTCCGTGACGACGTGACACCCTTCCGCGACGACGCGACGATCCCCTCCTTCCGCAACGAGAAATTCCGCGAAGGACGTGCGTTCGACGACGACCAATGAGGTAGGGGTTGTTGTGAACTTATTCCTTTTTCCCGTGATCGTTCTTTTTTTTAAAAAAGTAGAGAAACAGAAAATGGGAACAATTTTATTCCATTAAAATTGTTGAATTCATATGTTGAATATTGTTCCTCCCGTTGTTTACCTCTAACGCGGAGGGTGCGGGCCAAACGAACACGGCCTGATGACCCTCCGCCGCTCTTTGTTCTTGTGCGGATTTGACGGGCAACAACGGAACGTGCCGCAGCGGAAGTTTGATGGTTCCGCAGTGAAGAGTGAGTCCCGGGAGGAGCAGCGGCGCAGACGGGAACAAAATCGGACCACCGGAGTGACTCCGGTGGCCCGTGGAAGCCGCCGCCGGCAGCTGGGAGCGGCGGTGCCTCGGTGCGCCGCCGGACAAGGCCGACGCGGCAGAAGCCGCAGCCGCGCGGGTCCGGCGTGCGCGGGACGCGGCTGAAGCCGTGTCCGGTTGTCCGAGCGACACCCCACGGGTGCCGCGGGGTTGTCACGTGGGGGCGGTGGCTCCCCCCCGCGTCGCTCGGCTGTCCAGGAAGACACCCCGTGAGCGTCGCGGGGGTGTCACGCGAGGGTGGCGCCCCCCCCCCCCCCCCCCCCCGCGCCGCTCGGCCGAGCCGAGCCGGGCTGGCCAATCCAGGCCGGTCTGACCGGCCGGGCCGGACCAGGTCCGACCCGGTTCGGCCGACCCAGGGGGGTGGGGGTCGGGCTGGGTCGGCCCGGGCCCGAACCCCCCTTCTTCGGACGGTTTTCGTTCAAATTCTCGTAACATGAGCTACGGGCCTCCAAACGACTCGCCGTCAGCGGCAACGCGATCCTTGGATCGAGACGGTCGTTTTGGTATATTGCACTCAAGGTTTCGGAATACTTTGAGTTCGGCCGGGTTGGTTCGTTCACGAAACCAACCGGGCCTTTGGAGCGGAAACCCTCATATCTTGAGCTACGGACATCCGATTGACGTGTCATCAACTTCGTTGAATTCCTCTAAGTGAGACGGATATTTTGGCTCACTCCGCCTGAGGTTTGGATGCAGGTGGAGTACGGTCGGGTTGGTTTTGCCTTAAAACCCAACCGGGCCCCTGGGACGAAAAGGCCAATATCTCTCAGACCGGGCGTCCGATTGACGCGCCGTCTGCGGCGTTGAGTTCCTGTTGTCGATATGGAATTTTTGGATACATCAACTTCGGACTCTGTGTCAGTTGATGTATCAGCCTCTCGGCTCGTGGAGCGGACCCTCCCGAATGAGCTTGTTGTGTGCGGGAACCCTAGTTCTGGCTGCGACTGCTACTTCGACAGCGACGACCGTGCAGAGATCCTCAGTGGACTGCGGCGACGACCGTGCAGAGATCCTCAGTGGAGTGCGGCGACGACCGTGCAGAGATCCTCAGTGGACTGCGACGACGACTATGCAGAGATCCTCAGTGGACTGCGACGACTACTGCACTCAGCGATCCTACGTGGATCAGTGCTACAGGTCCTATGTGGGCCCGATCCTGTGTGGGTCCGATCCTGTGTGGGTCAGCGCTCAGCGGTTCTGTGTGAGCTAGCGCCTACAGGTCCTGTGTGGGCCCGATCCTATGTGGGTCTTTGCGGGGGTTAGTTACCTATCGATCCTTTGTGGGTCCGACAACTTAGATGGATCAGTGATCATCTTTATTGTCATCCGAAGAAGTATACCTGTGTGAGATGAATCTTGAGTTACTCTCCTTTGTGGATTGTGTTAAGCTATCCTGTGTGGATTTACTGTTTACTCTCCTTTGTGGATTGTGTTGAGCTATCCTATGTGGATTTACTGTTTACTCTCCTTTGTGGATTGTGTTGAGCTATCCTGTGTGGATTTACTGTTTACTCTCCTTTGTGGATTGTGTTGAGCTATCCTATGTGGATTTACTGTTTACTCTCCTTTGTGGATTGTGTTGAGCTATCCTGTGTGGATTTACTGTTTACTCTCCTTTGTGGATTGTGTTGTGCTTCTATGTGGGTTACGTTTGCTTTCCTGTGTGGACTGGGTTGTGCTTGGGCTCGGACGTTGGAGCCGAACGGGAATTAATGACTTAGGTATATGTATGGGCATATACCTAAGCCGTGTCAGATGTTACTTCGTGATTGTATCTTTTCTTTGAGGATTATCCTTTGTGGATTTAGGGAGACCTTCAGGGGTCTCAGGGTCCCTACTGAGTAGCTTATACTCACCCTTGCACGGGTTATGCCCGCACTTCGTTGTGTTGGTTGCAGATGACGGACAACGCTGATCGTGGTGGAGGTGTGCGGAGCAGGACAGTACCTGGAGGTGGACCACTGGGCGGGACGCACTCGGAGTGGACTGTTGGACCGAGGATCTTTGGAGTCTATCTGTACCCACCCTTTAGGTGGGACTTCCAGAGGATGGCCCGACGCTGCGGCTTTTCTTTTCAGTTGCAATTTTTCCGTTCAGTTGTACTTTACAGTTGGGCTTGTATTTCCGGCCCCTTTTACTTTCAGCACAGCTTGTACAGTTTTTACCTAGTGTTTACTTTTCCGCTTGGTTACTCTGTGGTGCTTGTTTACTTTTCAAAGGCAATTCCTTCCCATTTTGTTGGGATTTACGCCTTGGTGCTAGTCTCCAGCCCCTGGCCTATGGAAGGCGGGCTTGGGGTAGTCACGACACGGGCCCCGAGGACGGGTCGTGACAATATATTCCTTACCAAAAATTTAGGATATTATCCTATACTTGGACTTATCCATATGAATTTCCCAAATAATTTCAAACCCTAATCTCTAAATATTGACTAAACCTGTCTTCTGATATGAACTAAAGTGACCCAATATTTTTATACATAAATATTAAATATTTTTAGATGAATATTCAATACATTTAACAAAAAAACACTTGAGGACCATAAAGGTTTAGTGTATTTGGATACTAGGTAGTCAGTATTCTTATTTCATGAATGATATTCAACATATATTATAAATATATTCCCATTTAGTACTCTTCATATATATTCTATACTTAAACCTTTATTCATAACCTGGGTAAAGGAAACATAAGAAAGGATGAAATAAGATGCACACTAAGGGTAAATATGGGAGATATCAATTGATGATCACAAGAAATAATGATACGACAATAAGGGTATGATATCATGAATATAACTTAAAACGTTCAAACCTAATATGTCATGGATCATAAACATGATTCATGCTGTAAAAAATTATCGTATAAAAATTCATGAATCATAAGAGTGAGAAATCATCAAAAATAAATCATGAACCATAATTTCATTTCATTGAAGTGTGGAACCATCATAAATATAGAAACAATTTCATATTTATATTTAACTATAGATCCAATCAATTTATAATGGATCAGGCATCACAACAAGTTTCCCATTGTGGATCAAGAACATTTATTTGTTTACCGTAGTTATCTCATGAGATATAAAACTTTACCCAATGCATTGGAGGGCTATATAATTCCAGTACCACCCATATCATAATGAAAATCATGAATATGAGTGACATAAGATTATTAAACATTCATAATAACATAATATCATAACCCATGAAAATAAAATGGGTCTTATAAATGTTTCATAAACATTTCATAATTTCATCATAGCTCAACACATGGAAAATAAATAGGCTTCGTAAACATCTCATCATCATATTAATAAACCATCTATAGAAAGAAAAATTGTTGTATCATTGTATCATATCCATAATAAAATATATTTAACATTAAAGGATGTTATTATAGATGAATATCTAATTAAAGGAAATTATAAAATATTTCTTGCGGAAAATAACCTTTTTATTTTAAAATCAATTATTTAAAATCTAAAAATATGCAAAATATAATTGAAAAAATTTATTTAAAAATTAAAATGGAAAATATTATAGTAATATTTAATTAATTAATTGGTTATGATTGTAGGATATTCTGTTCATTTCATATAAGTTAAGAGAAAACAATCCTTTCACACTTTTGTAAAAAGTCAAAAAGTAAATCATTTAGAAAACAACAAGAATATTCCTCTTAAAAAAATTTGAAAAATAAATCATGGGTAAAAATTAAATTAAATAATCATAGTATAATATTAGAAACATTCTTCAAAACATTATTTTAAGACATGGATATTGAAGAAAATGGGTTTTTGACTGAAGAGAGATATAAAGTAGTTTTTCCTTAAAAAAATATTCTTTCAATATCTTGATTACTTAAAGTGATGAAAATGAAAGTAAACATGAGTTTTCAGAAATAATCAGAGGATAATAAAAATGAAATGGACTTATCAGATAAGTATCATATAATTTTATAAACAGAAATTCAAGCATAAGAAATATGGCCTAAAATAGGATTGAAAAATAAATCACATACCTCAATTATTTTATTTCTTCATATATATTTGAAACTTTGATAGAATAAATATATATTTATTATAAATTTATTAAATAACCATACTCATATCCATCATACCATTTATAATTTACTTCTGACATCCTACCACCTATTTATTAATACTTTTTTATTAAAATCCCTATTATGGGGGATAACAATTTCTTTTTTCATGCATGTTTTGGTTCACCAGTCTTGATCCATAAACTTTGAATAAGGTAAAATAATATCCAGAGTTTTATTAATGATATAATAATATTATTTATTCCTTATAAATATAAATTCATCCATAAAGGGTATAGATAGAAAAATTAATGACACTATTCCTGGAGACGGTAGGTTCTATGTGCACATGAACGTTATTTAAATTTTTCAAAATATGGGAAAAAAGAAATATAAATAATAATTATCCCTTAAATAATAATTATTATATAATATATAAAATATAATTTCATTAAAATTATCCTTATTACCATCCAAATAAAATATAAATTAATAAAAAATCAAATCTCTCTATGGAGGTGGTTTTCTACACGAACACACTAGCTGTGTTATCATTATCCAATATATTGGAAGGTAAGAAGGTGTATATGATATAATTTTAAAAAAAACATAATTATTTTATAAATATAATATATATAAATTATACCCATCATAATACCCATCCATTAAATACGGTGATGAAAAACGAATTGCATCGCTACATGAAGATGGTAAGTCGTAGTATGAACGAGCAATACTTTCACTTCTCATTTAATGAGAAATAGGGTGGATAATGGTTTTTGAATAAAAAAATTATTGTATTTATAATACTTAATTTATTATTTTTTGATAAATAGAATAGATTTATAAGATTCAAAATATGAAGTAAAAATAAAGTGATTGATCAATGATATTACCTCTTCTTTGAAAGAACACATTTAGATATTATCCTAAAGACCTAAGAATTAGTATATTTCTGATTCTATAACCTCTATAATATGGATAGGTAATTTTAGAATAGATTTTTCCTAGTTTTTCTTGATATAGAAGGCTCAAATTAGTGTAAATAAGATAAGTTATGTGGGAAATTTTATAGGGGAGGGAGAGGACACACTTGAAATTTCATAAAATTTTAAAATATATTAAATTTATTCTCAAGACCAATGCTTCCAAATGGCTAGGATTTCAAATAAATAGATTCTAAGGTCAAAATAACATTATAAAATAAAATTTATATAGGTTTGGGTTCCATTTTAAACCTTATCATTTTTATTATCCCCTTCGTTAAAATTTTTTGACTTTAACCGCAATAACAACTATTTTAATATTAAAGTCTTACTAATGTTACCAAAAATGGTAAAATTATGTATAAATAGACCTTGGTTATAATTTTAAACCATATTACATTCACTTTTCTAATGATAGGATTTTTTTGTAATTTTAAATCATTTAATAAAATATTATTTATTATAAAATATCATTAATGTCAATTTTGGAACTATTCATTTAATTAAATTTTAAAGAACCTAAGAAAAATATAGAATTTGAATATATTATTTTAAAAAAAATCCTAATATGTCATATATATCTATAAAATTCTTATAACACTATAAATTACTTTAATTATATTAATTTTAAAAATTAGAAAATCATTTATTTTATTTTTCTATTAATTGAGGATATATTATGTCGGCATTGCATAATCATTTAATGTAATTATATTATTAATAAAAATTATAAATAAATTAAAATAATTAAAATAATTTCATTATTCTCAAAATAACTATTAATATTCATTTACATCTTTCTTTTGTCCCTATGTGAACAAGTAAGAGGTATTAAAAAGTAAGAGAGTAGCATTTTGTATTTTTCTTTTCTTAAATTAATATAAAGGTCATTTTGTAGGAAATTTGGTTCCATGTATCCATATATTCATATGTATATGTCAAAAATAAACTCATAAAATAGTATAATGTAAAGTTGTAGATAAATTTTAAAGCCTTGTCCCAACATTTTAACCCTATTTTACCCATTTTACCCTAACCAAGGGGACAAAAAATTACAATGATTCCTATTAATATTGATCAAAAATAAGGGAAATATTTACAAAATTTGATCCACATGATTTAAAATAAGGAATAAATTTTTTAATATTTAATTTCTAAAATTTTCAGAAATAACTTTTAAAATAAGTACACAAAAGGTGGAAAAAACCACTTTTTAGAAAAATAAATTTATAAGCATAACACTAGATTTATTCTTATACCACGCCTAGAAAATATGTTAGATGAAATTTAAATAATTATATTGAATATAATATATATATATATGATTAAAATAGTCAATAAATAGTGATCAATTTAATTTATTAATATAAACATAAATTTCACTCCTAAAAACAATTTATCTTAAAAAACATCTCCTTTATTTTCAATTGATTTTGATTTTAATTTTTAATTAATTGATAACCAATTAATTAATTCTATACATGTGTAAAATATAAATTTTAGTGATTTATTTATTCTAATTCATTCTTAGAAATCCAATGTCTGTGTTATAACTATAACATTAAATAAGAATAATTTAATAGCATATCGTAGTTCGCCTAAACTCATTGTTGCATGTAACACAAGCTATTGGAGAAATTAAATTTATTTGTAAAAATATATTGATAAAATATTTGGGTATTACAAGTAGGTACTCCCCTTTATATACCCCAGGTTAATTGATCGAATATGAAGGAATATAGGGGAAACCCTTTAAATTTAGAGGAGATAAAATGGGTAATTTCCCATTTAAATGAAATTTGGGAAGTTTCCACATTTAGGTTGTGTTGTTTGGTAAATCACGAACCAACCATACATCTAGCACAACCAAAAGACCAATTGCATGGTTTGGCCACATGGTTTTCCAAAATGTGTGCCACCCATCTAAACCTCACCGAAAAAAACTACATCACTACACATGGTTGCCTTACACATTTTTTCCCAATCATGTGAAAGTCATGTTCGAGTAACCCTTTTCACCCAAGGCTTGAAAAGTTTCTACATAATTTCACATGGTTTGGACTCAAAAATTCTAGTTATGAAAGTAGAAGAAAAATTAAATTGAAAACCTCTACACTTTCATTAGAGGTTGGAGGGTCGTGAATGTCTAAAGAGGTCGAGTGAGGATAAAACACCAAAAAACACAAAAATCCTCAAAACCATGAACTTAGACTTCATCAAACATCTCCAAGTATAAACTGAATCAAAACTACTAAATATAGAGCTCTAAGAAGATAGAGTATTATTATAGACCTCTCCAATATTTGGATTTCTCTAAATTATTGAGACAAAATATAAACATTCATAAGGTGGAAACACAACCAACGAAACCATGATATCTTTAAGATCCAAAAAGAAAAAAAAACCATCCACAAAACTCCATAATTTTTTGAGAACCAATTTTATAACCTCATGTAGATAACAACCCAAAGGTTATCGAAACAATCACAACTAAAATTCATCCATAATAATCACATCCCACATTATCAAAATGACAAAAGATTACCCAACCAAGGATATGCCACAATGAGAAAACAACAAGGTCTCTAAAATTGGGTCTCAAAAGTAAGTGAAAGGGAGAGATATAGGACCTCATACCCAAAACACCATCTCCCAATGAACCCAACAAGATCCAAAAAACACCAACTAGTGAAAAATCTAAACTGATTCCAAGGTCATATCATGAACACAAAAAACACACACCCCATGCTCTTTCCATGTCGAGACCAAAAAACCCTGACCATATAAAGAATCTCAAAAAATAATTAATGGAAAATATCAAACATTGAGACATAAGAAAAAACATCATAATTAAAACCCTACAAGGGAGGAACTGAAAAAGAAACAAGGAATAATCCAATGGAAATCATCTCAAAAACCTCAAACCGCTCTAATCTCAATGATCATAAATCCAAAAAAACAAACAATAACCCAAGACCACCCCAAAAAAAGAAAATTTCACGATTTATAAAAATGATTCAACTATCTCATTACATAAAAATGGAATTGATCACCAAATGAAGATAAATATTGACACAATAATTCCTAGAGAAAAAAAGGTTCTGGATTCACCACTCCCATCAATGTTTGGTCAGAGTTAATAACCATAAGAGATACACTCAAATGATGAGAGGATTACCCCTATTCCTCATCCTATAAATGTTACTTTATAAATTTTCTTAAGACCTTTCTAGGAGGCATAAATAAGATGTAGCAATCCATACTTTTCATACATATACATCACTTCTCAATAGATAAATATTAATTATATAATAAAACGATTCATGCTATAATTGTTTAGGTATATTGGATTTGGAAACATGGAAACATAAACAACTGGTTCAAAAAGTTCTATATAATCTCCCACTTAGTTATTCACAACTAGAACCGTTCTTATACATATCATACATAAAACATTTCTTTATACCCTAGGGAAAGAAAACATAATAAAGTGTGAACTTTGATGCACAGCAAGGGTAAACAAGGGAGATACCAATGATCACCTAAGAATTAATTTAGAATAAGGGTATTATAACATGAGCATAACATTTTAAAACTATACCCTATATATAAAATATCATAACCCTAAGTCATGTCATAAATCTTTGTTGTTCATAAGACAGTAATTATAAAGAAATCTAATAACATGAGCTATAAGGGAATAATATAGATATAAGAAATGGATTTGTGGCATACATATAAGTATATAAAACAAATTCCTTAGTAGTCAGGGGTCATCGACAAGGTTATCATAGTGGAATGGGTTCACTCCCCAAACTATCATAATAATCAAATATCACCCCAAGATTATCATAGTGGATATTGTCCCTTATTGAACTGGGTTTAGTCCATATTCAAGTCATGTTTATCCAATGAGATATCAATATTTAACCAATTAATTAAAGGTAGACATAGGTATCCCCTGTTACATAATGAAAATAATACATATTTGTTCTATAAGTTCATAAAACATTCATCATATCAAAAACCATTAAAATAAATGGGTTTCATAGACATTTCATCATGGTAAAACTAGTGGAATAGAAACAGATTTCATAAAAATTTCATCTTTTCATCTTTTCATCATAGTATAACCCATGGAAAATGAATTGGTTTCATAAAAATATTTTCATAATAAAAATATAACATATAGTGAAAGAATAATGATAGTATCATTGGGTCATATCCCCATTAAATATTATATAACATCAAAGGATGTTATCTTATATGAAAAATGATCTTGAAAGATCACTTGAAACATTTCTGGAGGAAAATAAATTTTAAACTTGGAAACCACTTACTCAAAATTTAAAAATTTATTAATTAATAAAGAAAATATTTATATTAAAATAAAATTTTAAACTTTTAACAGAATCTTTAAATCATTGAGTGGTCATAATGGAGGAAAAAAATTCATGTCATTAATGATAAAACAAATATTCCTTACACATTTTGGTAAAAATTCAAAAGTAACTTGTTTGGAAAATGATATGAAGGTTCCTTTTAAACCATTTTGCATAAAATAAAAAATTGTAAAAAATTCTTTAAAAAATAATTTTATAATACTAAAAACATTCTTAAAAACTATTTTATAAAACATGATTGTAACATATTGACTTGAAAGCCACTAAACTGGTGCTTCGAGCCAGTTCTCCACAAGGCCTCAAGTGCACCTCCATGTACGCCAGAGGATGCCGACTAGAAGTGAGGGTCAAGGGTGTGATAGTGGAGAGACTATTACCTCATACCAGAGTAAGAAAAAAATTGAAATAATTATGTATCATACATAGTGGAAAGTAAACATAGTACAGAAGCAATAAAAAACTAAAATAGAACAAGTTGTAATAGTAAAATACTGTAAAATCCCAAACATATATGTAATACAATACAAAAATAGTCACCCACTAGGCCAACCATATAGATACAAGTACAAAAGAAACTGAATGTAAAAGTACAAGGCTCTACTACTAACTCTGAGCCAACCCACGTACCCAATCTCTAGACACTGTCAAACTGCACCAGCCCGATCTGTTGAACCACTCGAGAAGCTCCTCTTGATCATGCAACATGGAGCTACGGTCTCATCCACCATGAAACTGATGCTCAACTTGAAATGAAGACATATGGTCTACATATACACCGAGGTGTACATGTAGGGGTGAGAAATAATATCAGTAGGCCACACTGATAAGAAACCAATAACTTTGATTCTAAAAGTGTATGCAATAGCAATGTGATTATCCTACCTAGAACACAACAAAAGGTAGTAAAAACCATGAATGAAACCATAGTCAAACATAGGGTCTGCAATCCTTGTCAACTGGGAAAGTTCCACCATGGATGTCCATATCTATATATGCATGCATGTATAGTTCCATACTTATACATATATTCAGGAGTATGTGAATCAAATAATAAGAAACCACATCAGCAGTCGATCCTTGGGTCTCTAATACCAATCGTTATGTACCTGCTTCGGCCAATGTTGGAATTATATCTCCAAGAAAGCTACGTCATCACAAGGGGAATTCTCTTCATACACCTCGGTTCACCCGTTCTCACCTCCAATCACTAACTAGGACAACGTATACTAATAGTCAATCCTGTAAAGAAGGATGCCATATAAGAATGGCCAATCTTATAAGGAAGGATATCGTATACTGATGGCCAATACTTATAGATCCGTAAGATCATAATCATTCTGATCATAGGCAGAGGAGATCGTAATCATTCCCACATGTAAATAATGATTCCGAGAAGCACGTTCAAACATCCTATGAAAGGTTACTGAGTCAGTTTCCATGCTCCACAGGCCTGTAAATCCAGTCCAATGTCTGATTCCTAGGCCTCGATCTATAGGCGGTTGTGACATTGGAAACTCAGATGATCCCTAAGGGGTGTACCCTTAGGTTTTATATAAAGAGAGAACTCTCAGGTGAGCTTCCATGATACACCCCCAGAGTATCGTAACATATCCAAAGAGCAGAATCATTTCAATCAAAGGCCTATGAGAGAATAATCATCCCCACCACTCAGGAGTGCGTAATCTACCCAGAGTCATGGGTCTCCATGCCCGTATAAAGAGAAAACTCTCTGGTGAGTCGTAATGCTACACCCCTAGAGTCTCTTAACTGATCCGGAAGAGCAGAATGATTCTTTTCAAAGGTCAAGGATAACATAATCATCTCCACCATATATCATCAAGTAATTCTCAATAACCGGATACCAAGAAACACTTCTAGTCATCCCAATAAAATATCTATATCATAATACATAAAATCAGGATCAACAACAATCTCCAAGTAAGTACCTCAAGGTATACCAGTAAATATCATAAATAACATGGATCAGAAGCCGGATACCAGTAAATCCTGTCTAGACTCCCTATAAGAAAAATGGATCCCATGGAGAACATCTGGTCATCCCAATAGAAACAAAGATGCCTCGTGTCAGGATCAACAGCCACCAACCAGGAAGTACCTCTGGTGAATATCATTGCATCAGCTAAAATAAGTCAGATATAAATAATCGAGTTAGGGTGGCCCAAATTCCCAATACAAGAGAACATCCAAAGCCCCATGGGCTTGAAAGTTTTCCATGGGTTCTAGGTGACACCCGAACATCATATCTACTAAAACCCAATATAACAGCTCAAGGTTGGTCAAACCACGGGCACCCATCGGGTCCCTCAAGTCAAACACTGAGGTGGAATCCTACTCGGGATCCCCCAAGTAAACCCAAGAGAAGGAATCCCACATAGGTTCCTTAGAGAATATTAATGGAGGAATCCTACACTAGATCCATGAATGAAGAACAACAGAGGAATTTTATAATAGGGATCCTCTCAAAGGAAAATAGGGGAAAGATTTTACAAGGGACTCCCAAGGTCAGCATATAAGAAAAGGCATCCCTCAGGGGATCCTTATAAGCATCTGGTCTCACAGCCTCTTAGGACAGAAGGAAATTTCTCACAAGGGGAACATCGTAAAAATCATAGGTTATGGGAGATATCTTACAGCTCATCTTAGATCAAAGGTCTCAACTAGGTCAGTTCGAACTCCCAACCTATCATCCACGTCAAGCCTCACTCTCAGGTGACAACTGAAATCGATAGCTGAAGGAAGAATCTCTACATCTAGATAGAAACAAAAAAAAAACACCATTTAGATGACCTTTAAATTTCAATGAGATTCCACCATTGTGATCTATGTGGAAAAATTCTCACAATGGACTACTCGCACACCCAATTCTGACTTCCAGTGCCCAAAATACCACAAACTACTAAGATGGAAAAAGTGAATGGAATGTACTTAAGAGTAAATGGCATGTACTCTTATCCATCACCTTGGATGTGTAAATATACATGGTTAAAACACATGTGGTATTAATTTGTAAAATTACAAGGTGTGTACTTCAAAGTACACAACGTGTACTGTTTAAAACCTAAAAACCCATGTTCTTTCTCACATGGTTGAATACACGACCATACCACCACACGATGTGTACTCGGATCACACAAAATGTACTTAGGAAAAACTCTTCTTCCCTAAATGGGAATAACACATGGTGTTTTCCCCTGGAACACATGTCGTGTATCTTGGTTTTCGGAAGGTAAAACCATCAAAATGCCTGAAACACCCATTTTCGCCCCCGAAATAACAGATCTGTCCTTATGAGGCCACAAGCAAGAATAAACAGACATTAAAAACATAAATAAATATATTTAAAGGGTATATATGGATAAAACATAAACTTACCTACCTTCTGGTGGAAACTGCCAAATTTTCGGTTGATTTCACCATGCATGGATGTCTCACACCAACTCAGTACGCTGACAGCTTCAAAACAGTGCCTCTCTTACCTTCCATATGTCTCTCTTTCTCAATATCCTTTTTTCTCCCATATAACACAGACAAGGAGGATCATAGGATTAATGTTCATGGATGAGGAGGAAATAATAGGAAGGAAAAGAAAATAAGAAAAGAAAGAAAAGGAAAAGGGGCTCGGGCTGGCCCCGACGCCCAACTCGAGTTGATGCCTTGCCTAGGATAAACTCCAAATTCCGAGCTCAAAAGTGTAGAAATAATTTCAATCTATAACTCCATTAAAAATTTATCATTGAAAGAACCTTCACAAATATATTAATATTTAATTAAATAATATTAAATATTAAATATTTCTCTAAAATTCGAATATCTCATATTTCTACCAAACTTCTATCCTAGGGTAAACACCCTATTATGGGACCAACAGAGTGGTCAGAAAAATTATCTGAGTTCAAATGGTAAATTAAAAGGACTATTTTACCCCTAACAAGCATCTAATAGAAAAAATCCAAATCTCTACTCAAAACTGCAGTCCATAAAAAACTGGTCCTTATAATGATCATGGAAAAAAATGTTTTTTGACCAAAGAGTGAAATAAAGTTTATTTTTATTAAAAATATTATTCTGAAAAATTTATTTCTTAAGGATATTAAAATGATAGGAAAACATATATTATAAATAAATAATTTGAGTATAATAAAATACATGAGTTTTTTGAGAGGTAGATCCTAATAGTTCATTATTAGAAACTCAATCATAAAAAATCCTGATAAACAATTAGATTATAACATAAAACTTTTACCACATTGTTAATTTTTAAATCATAAAACCATGAAAGAAAAAAAATATGGATATATATTTCCCAAAGTTTTCATAATAATAATTATAAAATAAATTCATGGGAAGTATATACACCACAAAAAATAAAAAAGTGGTGAATATGTCATGTGTCCCATGGAAATAAAATTGAGATGAAAATCCTTTACAACAAGCCTTGAATTTATTGGTAAACATTATAAAAATCATGAATAACAAATATAAATATATTATAAATGTATTCCAGAATCATAATAATTTATATAATAACATATATGATTTAATTATGAATTTTTATTACCCATTTATTAACAATTACTTGTTAAAATCACATTTTGGGTAAAAACTGCTTTATTTTTCATGTATGTTTTGGTTTTGTATTTTAGGTAATTTTAATTTTATCATGGTTAAATCATAAAAATAATGGTAAACCTTTTATAAATATCATATATATTCCTTATAAATTTATTTATATTGATCCATTAATGTTACAAATATAAAATGAATTATACCATCCATTGAGACGGTTGGTCATACGTATGCATGAATTTTGTTTCTATTTTCTCGAAGGGTGGAACAAAAGAAAGGTAAATTTTAATTGAACTTTATAGAATCATTTTTATATAATATATTTAATAAATATTCATTAAATATATATTTATTACCTTCCATTGTAAAAATAAAATTAAAAACAAATCACATCGCTTCATGGAGGCAATAGTTCACATGTACGCACGAGCGACGTTATCTTTTTCCAAAGGATTGGAAGGTAACAAGGTATATGTGATATTATAATTATATGAGTATAATATTTTATTAATATAATATATAAACATTAATTCAATAATTATATAAATTTTTGAGAGGTGGTGATGGAAAATGAATTAAATTGGTTCGCAAGGCGGTGGTCTGTTGTACACCTGATCAGCGATTTTGTTTCCCATTTGATGGAAGAGGAGAAGTATGAGGGTTATGTAACTAACATAATAAAATATTAATATATGTAATATATTTATTTTATTATATAATAATATTTTAAAAACACTTTAATGAGGTTGAAGAAGAAACGAAATGAAAATTCATAGTTAAGAATTATACCTCTTCTTCAAAGAACCTCTTTAGGAATATACCTAAATGCTTGTTTGGAGGGTTTCCTAATCAAAATAATGACTCTAATATTTGAGTAGTGAATTAAGGAATATATTTGGGTAATTATTTTTTAAGCCAAAATGATTTTTAAGTGTGAATAGGAGAGGAGAGGGGTTCTCTTTTTAAGTGTGGGAGATGACACACTTGAAATTTATGAAAAGAAAAAGGTATACCCACATTTTACACACTATAGAAGGATAAAAAATGGGTAATTATAGAAACTTCTATAATAAAAGTTCAAAATATAAATATAAAATAGTAATTTTACATTTTTTAGTTCATTTTAACCATTATCTTATTAGTTTAACCCTCAGGAAATCCATTTTAACATTAACAGCGGTAATTCATTTTTACTGTATTTAATATTAATTTCAACCAAAAATTATGTTTATATTTTCATAAAATATTAATTATGATAATTAAAATATGTAATCTGTTTTAATTAATTCCATTCACATAATTTGTAAATTTTAATTTAAAATTAAACCTGGAGATGTGACAAAAAGGCAGTTTTCCAAAGAGAAAATTTTCATAAGCATAAAAATTTTTAATATCAAAATATAAGATATATTTGATTAAAATGACATAAATTATATTTATTATAAAATAATTTAAATAATTTTACTTTTAAGACATTTTCAGACAATATTTATCTTTGGAAATTATTTTAATGAAAAGGAAGTTTTCATTAAAAATTAGTATTTTCATTATTCATTGAAAAATTAAAATTTTCAGAAAACTCTCAAAAATTAAAACTAAGATAATTTTGAAATTTTGATTCTAAAAATTATTTTCATCTTATAAAATAAATTTTCAAGAAATTTGAAAATTTAATTTTATTATTTGTTCACAAAAATAAATAAAAAACATTTTTTGTGAAAAAATATATTTTTTAATAATAAGAAGACTTTAATAAAATTAACTACTTATTTATAAATATGTTTTATTTATAAAATACCCTTATAATTAATTGTAAAAACATGATTACTTCTATTCATACAACCAAATTTAATGGAAATGGTATAAAAGACATGTTTAAATAATATTAAAAGTGTATTATGGTTCGTTAAAACTTGGTGTTGCGTGTAACATAAGCTATCAAAGTAATAAAATTTATTTAAAAGAAAACATTTCATAAAATATAAGGATGAAACATTATATACCCCTTAAAATTAATTTCCCTCACAAAATGTATTCACTTTGACAAAAAGAACATAGGATACTTCTACCTCATCATATCCTCATGATCCCATGAAGCTTCCTTATATTAGTGGTTTCACCATAAAACCTTGACTTGGTGAGTGATATTGTTTTGTAGAAATTTATACCTATGATCCATAATCTATATATTTTTTTCTTCATAGTAAATATCATGGTCCACCAATATGAATTTTGTATCTATTACATGTGAATTATCAGGTATGTACTTCTTCATGAGAGATACATGAAACACATCATGGACTTCAGAGAGGTTCGATAGAAGCACTAGATTGTAAGCATCCATCCCTAAATTATTAGGAATATCTAAATATCCAATATACCTAGGGATTATATTTCATTTATTCTCAAATATCATAACCTTCTTCCATAAAAAAATTAAAATGAAAACCTTCTCACCAACTTCAAACTCCAGATCATGACGATGATTATCAACATAACATTTCTGTTGACTTTGTGTTTCTCTTATATGTTGTTGAATGGATTTAAACTTAACTAACATTTATTAATAAATCTATAGTCCCAATGGACTTATTTATCCAAGTTCATCCTAACATGTATTTTTTTTATACTTCTTCACATAGAGGTCTTCATAAGGATCTATCTGAGTGCTTGAGTGAAATATATTGTCATAAGAAAACTTAACTAGAGGTAGGTGATAATCCCTACCACATTGTAAATCCATATAAAAAGATCTCAGCATCTCATTCAGGGTCTAAATTGTTCTCTTAGACTGAACATTTGTTTTAGGATGACACACGGTACTGAAATTCAATTCATTATCAAGAGCTTATTTAATGCTTTTCCAAAACATTGTGGTAAACATTAGATCTCGATCAGATACAATAGAATGTGGTACTTCATGAAAAATTACCACTTCATTAATTTATATCCTATCAAGATTATATAGAGATAAATATTCTCTTATATCAATCATGTGTGATAAATTTGTATGGAAATCAACTACAAACAATTTAACATCATACCCTTTATAAAATTTTGGCAGTCTAATGAAAAAAAACATGGTGATGTTTTCCCATTCCTGTTGTGGTGTGGGTAATGGTTTTGACATCCCCTTATACTTTTCTCTCTCAGACATACATTTCTAACATAGGAATCAATGAGATTAAAACTATAGTGACTCAATCCTTTTACACAAATCATTATATTATTTTTAACATAAACATCCATTAATTACAACCAAAAGATTGTGCAGCCTAGAGTCTTTAGAAGACTAGGTTCATAATATATCAAAGGAAACTAAAGCATGCAATACTTATTTTTTTATCTTCCTTAGTGAGATATGAAATCCATTTAAACTCTTAAGACTGCATATAATAACCTATGGAATACACCAAAGAATTGGTTAAGCTATAAATATCAATAAGTGAATAAACAAGATAAGGAAACAGAATGTGTGATTCAAAGATAAAAAATGATATCTTAAAAGAGAAGAAACATGAGTAATAACATGGAATAACAATATAAAGAACATGTAATCATAAGATCATTGAAATATAGGAAATTTGAAACAACATAAATCTTAACATAAACATAAGTCAAAGATAATGGTCAAGACAACATCACACGGTTGACAGAGTCCCAAAATGGATTAGGTTAACTCCCTAATACCATAAAAGACATCTCATGATACTAAAACATTACCCAATGAATTGGATGGACATTTAATTATATACCCACCCATCACATTCACTTAATAAAAATCCATATGTATTCCACATAAGTAAATCAATCATAAGAAATAACAATAAAAATTACCAATGGAAAGAAAATTTGTTACAAAATCTTACCTCATATCATAAACAACAGAAATTTAATAATGAATTCATTTGAGTAAAGGTAATAAGGAATGTATTACCCCATAAAAGTAATATAGAGTGAGAATTTTATATATTTAAGAGACATATATATATTTTATAATCATTCTACAACATTAAATATTTTCTCATTGATGAACAGTAATACTTTTAAAAGGATTAAAAAAATTCTTGAGGAAAATAATATTTCCACTTTGAAAATCACTTTTGAAAAACTAAAATTAATAAAATATTTTTCTAATAATTTTCATTGAAAATAATCTTGAAAACTTATAAAATAATATTCAAATCAAATGATGGTAGGTAATTTCATACATTCTATATAAGTAAAAAACATTCCTTTCAAATTTTTGTAAGAAAAGTCAAAAAGTGCCTCATTTAAAAATGATGGGAAGATTCATTTAAAATAATATTTTTTAAGTAAAACATACAACATAATTTCTTTAAAAAAATAATTGTATAATATTAAAAACATTCTTTAAATTTTTTTTAGGAAATACTGATTGGAAGGAAAAACATTTCGACCAAAGAGAGAAATGTAGTAGGATTTTATTAGAAATATTTTCTCAATAATTTAAAGTACCTGAGAGAGAAAAGTGGTAATATTACTTGAAAATTTCATAAATAACCATAGGATAATAAAATTAAAGTTTTTTATTATACAATTATCAAATAATTTCCCTCAATAGAAATTCTAGCATTAACAATCCCAATTGAAATGTGATTGAAGTATAAACCCTTACAGCTTTGGAAATTTTCAAATCATAACCCCCATAAATTATGGAAATAAATATTAAATTAAAATATCATTAATTATTTACTATTAATGATATAATATATAAAGGTTCAGTATATTCATCATATAAGAGAAACTAGGTTCATATAATGACATGTGTCTCAAAGAAAAAAATTTGAGACAAAAACCCATACCTGAAGCATGAATCATCATATGTATTCCTTATCTTAAAGAATAATAAAATTATGTTAATAATTTAATTTATTAAAAAAATAAATCTAATTATTCCTTTCATTTTATTTATTATATTTCTATGTTTGGTTACTTGATCAATTAAGTTGAAACAGGATGTTTTGACGATGTTCGGATAAAATTTCCAAAACCACTTTGGTAAGTCAAATAAATTCAAAGAGATTATTAATTCATAATTTACAGAATAATAATCAAGAAATAATTATCATTTTAATATTCAAATTTTTCTTCTAAAAACAATCATTAATGATGGTTATGAAATACAAAATACATTACAATCATGGAGAAGGTAAGTTGTATGTATGCATGAGTAACGTTTCTATTTTTCAACAATCATTATAGAAATAAGGTGAGTATTATTTTATCTTTAAAATTTTATAATTATAACATAAATATCATATTATTTATTTAAATATAATTACATATACCATCCATGTGATGTGGTAATAAAAATGAATTACATTGCTTTGCGAGGAGGTAGTCTGTCATACACATGGACGACGTTATCATTTATTCAATGGATGGTAAGTTAAAAAATTATATCAAATAATTATTTTAAAAAATGATTAATAGGTCATTAATATATTATATAGACATAAAATTAATCATTATTACCATTCATATAAGTCTTAATTAAAAAATTAATCGCATCGCTTTGTGACACGGTAGTTTGTCGTACACAAGAGCGTTGTTATAGTATTTCCTATTGAATGAAAAGTAAAAAAAGGTATATATGAGATTATAAATAAAGAATTATAATTATATAATAAATATCATATAAAATTATTATATACATCATCATATTCATCTTTTAATAACAGTGTTGGAAAGTGAATTATGTTGGTTCGTGAGATAGTAGTCCTCCATACACACGATCAAATGTTTCATTTCCCATTTGTTGGAGGAGGATATGGTTTTAGTTAATTCCCTAAACATAAAAAATATAAAATTATTTTTAAAATAATGATGTTATTATATCCTCAGGGTTTAATAATACTTTAATGAGGTGTAATAAGTAATAAAATAAAATGTTTAGTTAAGTATATTTCATCTTCTTTGGATAACCTCTTTAAATTTGCACCCAAATACTTTCTAGGTTGGAATTATGATCAAATCGATGATTATAAGATTATTTTAGTGAAGTGAGGAATTTATTTTATAATTTAATTTCTGAACCAATTGGTTTTGGATGTTTTTAAATAAGAGGATAGGGGTTTCCTTTTATAAGTGTGTGAGAGGACACACTTGGAATGTTTGAAAAGAAATAATTACAACCATGTTTTTCATAATACAAAAGGGAAAATAGTCCTTTTTTAACCTTATAATATATGAAATCAAAATATCACCAAAAAATAGTAATTATAAAAGTTTTGGTTCATTTTTAACCCTTATATATTTAGTTTAACCACCATATCAACTAAATTTTACATTAACCATGATAATTAATTTGTAATATTTTTACTATTCAGTATGGTAAAAAATTAAGTTGACCTTATTATATAATATAAGTTATTATGATTAAAAAAAATTAATCCATTTTGATAAATTTAAATAAAATAATTCGTAGAATTTAATTTAAAATCAAACTAATAAACACGTTGAAAAAACTGTTTTTCCAAAGAAAAACATTCAAAAGTTTAAAAAGTTTTTATATCATAATTAAATATAAAATTGATTCCAATGATTTAAATTAGTTAAATTTTAATATAATTGAACTAGTTTTAATTTATAAATACTTTAAAATATAATTTAACTTAGTTAATAATTGAAATGAAAAGTCGATTTTCAATAAAATTCCATATTTTTCCCTATTAATGAAAAATCAAACTTTTCATAAAATTATCAAAAAATAATACAAAGATAAATTTTTAGATTATATTTTAAAAATTAATTTTTGTTAGTAGAATAATTTTTCTAAAATTTGTAAAAATTAATTTTAAATTATTTTCTTAAAGTGAAAGAAAGTTGCTTTTTAGAAAAATACATTTTTCAGAAAATAATTCATTTTATTTCAAATAGTTTTTATTTTATTTATAATAAATATATAACTATTTAATTTATTTTATACATGTGTAAAAAAATTATTTTCATAATTTAGTTAGTCATGTTCATACTCATCAATGTAACAGCTAGGTTATAATGGTCATGTTTAAAAAATAATATTTTAATACAGTATCTTGTTTCATTTAAACTGGGTGTTGTACGCATCGTAGGTTATTGATGAGATTAAATTTATATAAATATAAATATATTCTAAATCCTTGGGTTATTAAGTTCTTATCCATTAAATAAATTTTATCCTCACAATTTTTATGTTTACTTAGTAATCAAGGACTTGGCATAAAAAAATTTCTTTATAGAAAACCGACATCGAAAAAAGGGTCAATAATATTTATAATTAAATAGAGAGAAAAATAAAGATGAATTTCATCTGGAATAACACACATATAGGGTTAAAAATTTTAGAACATTAGTGGTAAATTAAAACATGGATGTGGAAGTAAAGCGTAAATAATTATTGAGAGTGGTAAAGATTACTCATCATAAGAAACTGAATGATCATGGGAAAGTCAACAACCAAAAATCCATAAATATGTGATAAATTAAAAGACCATTAAATCATAAGATATGAAGTTAATAGGATAAACTTTTTGTTTCAAATTAATTTTCCTATAGTTTATGGATTATATTTTTATCAAGATAGACAACACCATAAAATATACTTGATATATTTTTATTTCAAAAACACAATTTTATTATTTCATTATGCTTCAATAAATTTTCTCTTTACCTATTACTCTAGGGAAATGAATATCCAATATGATTTTTTTAATATTGAAGAACTATAATTAGCTTTTAACATATCATATGATCCATTAAAGAGTAACATGATATTCCTCATATCATTAATAAAACCATATTGGTTATCACAAGGTAAAATAATACCCTAAAAGAATATGAATATATTAATCTCCAAAATTTAATAATGATACCAAGTGTTTAAACTATATAATTCATTAAATAAATTACCCTATATCCCAAATAACTTCAATAAACTCAACTTGAAATAAGGTTTTAACCTCAAATTTTATCTAATTCCCTTCAAGTTACATCTCAAAAAACATAATATAATTATTCCCAAATTATCCATTAAATTAAACCTAAAGATTATATATATCTCACCCAATAAAAAATTCCCAAAATCTCAAGAATCACCTAAAAATCCTAAAACTCCATAAAGATATGATCCTCTAATATTTTCCCTAAAATCAACAAAAACATTATCCACCAAATCATTTAATTAAAAACATTGCCATACTAACCATTATATTATGTGGTCTAGTGGTAGTAATTTCACCCTTATTACCCTTTGGTTGTGGGTTCTAACCTAGAATACATACTAGATATGATGAGTTGTCATCCGACATGTGATTTTCATTTTTTTCTAAAACTATATTAATATAATTCTGATAATGTTCCCAAAAATGAGATGAACAACCTCAAAATAACATTAATCATCAAATAAATTTATAACCACTATTTTTTTCTTTACAACTTATTATTTTACATAATATATCACATAACCATTAAATCACCTTTCTATGTCATTATCATCATTCAACATATTCTTTAAAATCCTTAATGAAAAACAACTACATAACGTTCAATATAAGTTTCATGATTCTTATAACAAAAATACCCTTGATAAAAATAATTCTACATAATAATTTTAGGATTCCCATATATAAATACATTACCTAAATGAATTTTATAACACACTTCCTTCCTTGTTATAGGTTTTAACTATTAATTTAGGGAATAGACTCAGATAATTCCCAAGTTCCCCGAAAAATTATACATCAAATTTCTTGAAAATTCATTGTTCTATGCCCTTTATCTATATATCAAAAATGATTTTCCCTCTATTTGATATAATTTTCTAAGATCTTATTCCCATATTTTTTACATAAAGAAGGCTGAATATTCTTTTCTTTATCATATTTAACACTTGAAATTCCATTATATTCTATCCTTATCTTCTTTGATGTGTTTGGAAAGTCGATTATGTTCCTGTTGTTGATCATAATGTGAGATAGCTCATTTTGCATGATCAAAAAATTTATAACTAAAATTCTCATTAGTTTATTAATATCATTAGGGAAATCATTAAATTTCCCATCACAATGGTTATTGACATTCCTTCTCTTATTTCCTACCATTAACTAAAAATATTAAAATAAACAATATGATAATTAATTAACATGCCAAAGGGAAACTTAAAAACAAATAAGGATAACTTATAAATGATAAGTATATCCTGAATTATGGTCCTATAGGTTTCGATATATATATTACATATTAATTGTTACTATTAGGTTTTATAACCTAACAATTATTTAAAGTCCTTTATAATTGTTCATAAGGAGTTCATGAATTTTCAAATCATATCCATTGGGAGTTTCAAACCAAGTGCATAGTAAGGCTTGTGGTTATGTACCAGGTAATTCATGAGTCAAGCTTGACGCACCTATTTCAAAGTAATTTTCCCTAGGTAAATATATTTCAGAACCACATCCAATTGTAAAATCCATAAAGGGGTGTAATTTCTCAAAAACCACTATATCTAAATATCACTAATATTCCAAGATATTTTCATATACTTAGAATTATCCTTAGAATTATCCATAAGGGTCTCAAAAAAGTTTCTAATCTCAGTTTCCAAAGGTTAAATAAACCTTTTCTATGATACCAACTATACTGGCCCAAGACTTCTTTATATATTTTTACAAGATTTTTAATATAAACATCCTTTAATTTCAACCCAAAGATAGTGATGCCTAGTTTATTTGTAAGAATATGTTCAAAATACATCAAATGAAACTAAAACATGGAATAATTATTATTTTTCTTATCCTTGGTGAGATCCTAAATCCATTTAATCTCATAAAAAATTATTTCATTACCTATGAAATACATAGAATAAATGGGCGATCAAGAAATCCCAATAAGGTAATAAACCTGATAAGTAAACATAACACATGATTAAAATATATAACATGACATCATAAAAGATAAGGCTCATGATTATTCACATGGAAGCATAATGTAAATAACATGTTGTAATAATATTATTCAAATATAGGAAAGTTTCAACAACATAAATCATGACATAAACATAACTCAAGTATAACTACTAAGAAAACATCACATGGTAGATAGAGTCCCATAATGGATTAGGTTTACTCCCTAATCCCATACATGATGTCTCATGAGACTAAAACAATAAGAAATTCATAAGAGGGATATGTATTTTTGGGCTCAAATATCACATTCATTTCATGTAAATGATTATGTGTGCTATATAAAGAAATCAATCAAAATGTATAAACATAATAATTACCCATAGAAAGAAAATGGGTTACAAAATCGGGCCTCATATCATAACTAAAGGAAATTTCATAATTAAGGAATTTGGGAAAGGATAATAAGACATGTATTACCCTATAAAAGTAAGGGAGATTTAGGAAGGAATATATATAAGAGAAATATGTATATATTTTATAATAATTCCATAACAGTTAAGGTTCTTGTCATTGATAAATAGTAATACTTTTAAAAATATTAAAAACATTCTTGAGGGAAATAATCTTGCCACTTTGAAAATAACTTTTTAAAAACTAAAATTCCCAAAATATTCCATGGAAATTTTTAATTTAAAATATACTTGGAAACTTATAAAGTAATATTCAAATAAAATCATGGCACATAATTCAATACATGTCATATAAGTAAAAAAACTTTTCTTTCACATTTTTTAACAAAATTCAAAAAGTTCCTCATCTGAAAAATGATACAAAGATTCATTTTAAACCATATTTTCTTAAGTAAAACATGATTCATAATTTCTTTAATAAATAATTTTATAATATTAAAAATAGTCTTTAAAACATTTTTAGGAAACATGTATTCAGATGGAAACGGTTTTTTTACTAAAGAGATAAATGAAGTCGTATTTTTTTAAAATATTTTATCAATCAATTAAAGTACCTAAGAGAGGATAATGGTAATATTAAATAAAAATTTAATAAATAAAAATTTTATAAGAAAATTAAAGTGTTTTATTAGAAAATTATCAAATAATTTTCTTCAATGGAAATTCAAGCATAAACAATCCCGATTAAAAATAAATTGAAGCATAAACCCCTACTACTTTGGAAATTTTTAATCTTAACCCAAATGAATGAAGGAAATTAATTTTAACATAAAATAATCTTAATTAAGAATTATTCATGATATAATATATAAAGGTTTAGTATATACACCATATATAATAAACTAGGTACATAAAAGCACATGTGTCTCAAAGAAGGAAGTTTTGAGATGAAAACACTTACCTCGAGCCTGAATCATCACGTGTTTTCCTTATCTTCCTGAATAATAAAATTACATTAATTATTTAATTTCATAATAAAATTTACTATTAATTTATTTTATTTATTATAATTCTATGTTCAATTACTTAATTATTTAAGTTCAAGTAAGACGTTTTGGTGATGTTCGGATCATTTGTCTAAAATAACTTTGGTAAGTTAACTAAAGTAAAATATATTATTAATTAATCCTTTCTAGAATAATAATAATTAAATGGTTATAATTTTTATACCTAAATTATATTTTTTTAACCAATCATGAATTATGGTTATGAAAAATTAACTATTTTAAAATCATGGAGATGGTATTCCATACGTACGCATGAGTAACATTTCCATTTTTCAATGATCATGATGGAAAAAAGGTGAGTGTAATTTTATATTTAAATAGTTATAATTATATCATAAATATCATATTATTTCATTAAATACACTTACATATAAAATCCATTTGATTCATTAATAAAAACAAATCACTTCACTTCATGAGGGAGTAGTCTATCGTACACACGAATGATATTATCATTTATTCAATGGATAGTGAGGTAAGAAATTATATTATATATTTATTTTATTGAATAATTAATATATAATTAATTTAATATATAAACATAAAATAAATCCTTATTACCTTTTATGTAAATATTAAGGGAAAAACAAATCAAATCTCTTTCTGAGGCGGTAATTTTCGATACACACGAGCGTTTTTATCGTATTTCCAGCAGAATGGAAAGGTAGAAGTTTTATATGATATTATACTTAAAAAAGAATAATTACATCATAAATATCATATATAATAATCAATAACATAATTATATTTATTCGATAAAATTGTTTATTGAAAATTAATTTTATCAGTTCGTGAGGCGATAGTCTGTCACACACACAATCAACGGTTTCATTTACCATTTAAGGGAGGAGATGATGGTTGTTGGTCATGAACTTAAAATAAAAAAAATAGTATATTTAATATACTGATTTAATAATATATTCATGGTTTAATAATAATTTACGTAGGTTTAATAATTAATAAAATAAAAAACAAGGTTAGGGACGTTACCTCTTCTTCGGATAACTTTTTTTGGTTTGCACTAAAAGACTTTATAGGATGGATTTATGAAAGAAATGTCAATAGGATTATAGGAGTGAATTATTAAATTTATTTGGGTAGTTATTTCAGGAACCAATTTATTTTTGAATTTTGAAAAGGATAGGAGAGGGGGTGGCCTTTTATAAGTGTTGGTGAGCACACGCATGAAATTTTTGAAAACAGAGAACTACACCCATGTTTTTCACAAGGCTCAAAAATGGTCCATTTTTTGAACCTTAAAAGATATATGGTCTAAATATGACAACACCATAGTAATTATACATGTTTTGGGTCATTTTCTAACCCCTATATTTTTAGTTTAACTCTCTTGTAAACCCATTTTTACCTTAATCGTGGTAATTAATTTCTACTATTTTTACTATTTATTATAGTATAATTATAATTTGACATTATTAGATATTATAAATAATTATTTTTCCAAATATGTAATATATTTTTCCAAATTTAATTAACAAAATTTTCAAAATTAAATTTAAAATTAAACTCGTAAATGCATCAAAAAACGGTTTTTCTAAAGAAAACATTGAAACGTTTAAAAAATTTTATATCAGAATAAAATATTAAATTGATTAAAATGACCTAAATTAGTTAAATTTTTATATAATTTTACTAATTTTACTTTAAAACAATTGAAAATATAATTTATATTTGATAATAATTTAAACAAAAATTAAGTTTTCAATGAAAATTAGTATTTTTTACTATTCATAGAAAACATTAATCTTTTCATAAAATTTTAAAAAATCACCCAAATATAATTTTGAATTGTAAATATATGAAATGAATATTTTTATAGAATAAATTTTTTAAAATTGGTAAAAAATAATAATTTTAAATTATGTGCACAAAGCATGACTAAACCGCTTTTTAGAAAAAATACATTTTTTAGAAAACATTTTTTTTCTTTACAATAGTTCTTATTTTACTTATAATCAATATGTAACCATTTAATTTTTTTTATATATGTGTCAACCATATAATTTTAATAATTTTTTTATTCCAATTCATACTCACCAACTTAACTACTAGGTTATAATGGTTATGTTTAAATAATAATATTTTAATAAACTATCGTGTTTCTTTTAAACTCAGTGTTGCATGCATCGCAAGATATCTAAGAGATTGAATTTATTTAAAGATAAATATATTATAAATTATCAAGGAGTTTAAAAAACTCATTAATATCTCTATTCATATTGCCCCACCATAAATACTCTTTCAAATATCTATACATCTTTGTACTTCCAAGATGAATAAAGAATGAAGAATTATGAGATTCATCTAAAATAACTTTCTTCAAATATGGTATAGATGGGACACATACACGGTTTCTAAAAATTATCATTCCATAAAATTTATGGTTTAACATGGGAACATTTCTCACCTTTTTTTTCTACATCTTCCTTCTATACCTCTTTAATATTCACTTGGATTAACGACTAAACAATTATGTTTTCAAGATAAGACTTTACCCCTCCCTTAAAGAGTTCTAGATAAATCCTTTTAAAATCGATGAATATCAGATATTTTGTGATCCTCATCATATATAATCTATTATAATCCTTTTTAATCAAAGTATCAGCCACCTTGTTTGCCTTCATAGGGTTGTAATGTATTGAAAAGTTAGAATCTTTAATCAGCTCTAACCATCTTCTCTTATGAATGTTCAACTATTTCTATGTGAATATATACTTTAAAATAATATTAATAGTATATATATAACACTTTTATCCATAAATATAATGCCTCTATATATTTAATGAAAAAAATTCCACACCTAACACAAAATCATGATTTGGGTAATTTTTCTCATGAACACTCAATTGTTGTGAGACATAAGTCATCACCATGTCATTCTACATGAGGATACATCCAAACCCATTAATTTATACAGCACTATAGATTACAACCCCTTATCCACTATTGGTTAATGTAAACATAGATTAAATAACTAACATTCTCTTTAGTTCCGTGAAATTTTCTTCACATTCATCTATCCAAAGGAACTTAGATCCCTTCCAAGTTTACTTGGGGAGTGGATTAGTCAACCATGATAAATTTTCTACAAAGGATCGATAATATCAACCCAAACCAAGAAAACTATGGATCTCAATCATTTTGGTTGGTCTGGGACAATATTCAATAACCTTTGTCTTTAATAGATACACTGATACACCCGTGGATGATATTATATGACCCAAAAAAGAAACATTTTATTGACAAAATTTACACTCAGAATATTTTTCATACAACTTCTCCTTCCTCAGGGTCTTTATCACAATTTTCAAGTGATATTCATTTTATTACTTAATATTTGAATATAATAATATCATCTATAAATACTAACATAATCTAATCAATTTAATCTATAAATACTATATTCATTAAATATATGATTATAGTGGGGTTATTAGTAGGACCAAATGGAATCACTATATATTTATAGTGTTCATACCTTTTATGGAATGTCATATTGGGAGTATCCTCTTTCATAACCCTAAGATTATGATATCCAGAATGAATTTCAATATTATAAAAGTATTGATCCCCACACAGTTGATCAAACAAGTCATCAATACGGAGTACAGGTTACCTTTTATTTATTTTGATCTTGTTTAATTACTGATAATCAATGTCGAGTTGCATCAATAAATATTTCTTCTCAACAAAAAGAACTAGTGTTCCCCGTGGTGATACAATTGTTCAAATTAATCCCTTTTCAATATTATACTAGAGTTTCTTCTTTAATTATTGCAACTCAACGAGGACCATTCACAGAATGGGAATTGATCCAAAAAAAATGGGTCTTCGGGCTATGTAATGGGATAAAATCCCACTGGGCCTTCAGGATATTTAATGGGTCTCCCTCTACCTAGTTAAAAGAGGTGTTTTCTTTGCTTTATTAATAAAAATGAGGCTTCAGCCCCAACCTTTTAAAAAAAATATAGCTCCATGTATGTGTTCTATTGCAAACTCAACTTCACAATTTGGTGTAAGACTAGAAAACTCTTTTAGAAAAACATTATAAAACTTCTGAACAATAGGAATATCATTGATATTTAGTTTCTCCCCAATTATCTGAGATAAACACTCCTTTTATAGGGAATCAAGACACATAAAGTGGGTTCATTTTCCCTAGAAAATGAATATATATCATTACATTGATATAATAACATAATATAGTTTGAAATATCAAACATGACTTCCCTTCCATGGAAATATATGTGAGATTTATGTAGATAAAGGAAATCAAACCCTAATATAACATCAAATTAAACTAGAGGGAGAATAATAATATTTTTAGGAATCACATTCCCACAAACTTTAACCATAGAAGAATCATAGACTTGATATATGATAATCATGCCATTAGGTTTTTTCACTACTAATTCAACATCTAATCATCGGGGATATGAATTAACATTCCTAAATAATTTTTATGATATAAGAAAATTTATATGAATAATCTCAAATAAGATACTTCAATATTTGATCACACCTTTCACAACCCTAACTTTATTTTTCTATCTTCAATCCTTTAGTAAAACCAAAATGGTTAGCACTACCGTCAAGCATCTTTGATCATAATGACAAATCATTCATATTATTTCTAAATCATTGCACTTATTTTTCAATCGATGGCACATTCGGTTTTACCTATTAAATTTATGGTTATCATCTATTAAAATACTTTATAATGATTTGTAAATAATTTTAGAAATTATAAAACATATCCCCCATGAGTTTCAAACCAGGTGTGTAGCAGGTCCCATTTTCCTACACCTGATGATGAACAATTCAAATCCCAATGTACCTTTTTTAGATAAATTACCCTTAGGTACACCTATTCCAAATCCACATCCACTTTTTCTATCTCTATAGGGATGTAATTTCTTGAAAACCACTTGATCTATCTTTCATCAAAATTTCAAGACATTATCCTATACTTTGACTTATCCTTATTATTATCTTTACACATATCTCGATGGATATCGCCTAAGTTTTCTCATATGAGTTTCTAATGGATAAAAAAACCTTACTCTGATACCAAATATAGATACTCATACATTTCATACATTGATATCACATCTTAATATATGAATATTCATTACATTAAAAAATGATCCATACTAGAATCATTTAGATCTAGTGCCTTTGGAAACATGGAAACATAAACAACTAGTTCATAATATTTTTATAACATATACCACTTAGTTCTTCATAACTATCACCCTTGTTAGACATATGATAAATAAAACATTTCTTCATACACAGTGGAAAGGAAACATAAGAAAGGGTGAGCACTAATGCTCGGTAAGGGAAAACAAGGGAGATATCAAGGATCACATAATCATAACTTGAGAATAGAGGTATGAGAACATGAGGATAACATTTGAAAAAAATTCCTTATATATTAAATATCCTGATCTTGAGTTATGTAATAAATCTTGGAAGTTAATAAGTCCTTAATCATAAAGGAATCAAATAACATGACCCATGAGAGCACAACATAGGCATAAGATAAATATTTTTGGTATACACATAAGTATAGAAAATAATTTACTTAGTAGTTAAGGATCAATAACAAGGATATTACAATAGAATTGGTTCACTCCCAAAACCATAATAGTATTCATGATTCACTCCCAATACTATCATATTAGACAAATACTCTTTCTAAATTTGGTTCACTCCCCATTCAAGTCATGTTTTTCTCATAACATATCAATATTTACCCAGTGAATTAAATGTAGATATAGGTCCTATACATCACATAATGAAAACCATAAATATGTATACCATGGGAATATAAAACATTCATCATATCATAACCCATGAAAAAATCGGTTTCATAAGCAATTCATCATGGAATAACTTATGAAAAAGAAATGGGTTCTTAAACATTTCAACTTTAAATTCTAGCATAACCTGAAGAAAAGGAATAGTTTTCACAAACATCTTTTCTCAAAAATATAAACCATCTAGAGAAATAATAAATATGGTATAATTTGATTATATACTCAATAAATCTTAATTAACATCAAAGTATTTTATCTTATTTGGGAAATGATTTTGGAAGGTCATTTGGAACATTTCTTTAGGAAAATATCATTTCCACATTGAAAAAATATACTCAAAAGTAAAAAAAATTAATTAAAAAATAAAAAATCCTTTTCTTTTCAAATAACCTTGTAAACATGTAAAGTAAACTTTAAATAATTGTGTGTTCATGATAGTGTAAAATCCCATTCAATCCATACACAGTAAAACAAATATTCCTTTCACATTTCTAGTAAAAGGTTAAAATTACCCTCCTCAAAAAAGGAATTGAAGAATAATTTTAAAGCGTTATATAAAAAATAAAACATGGGTAAAAATTTCTTTAAATTAATTTGTAATATTAAAAACTTTCTTTAATTTTTTTATAAATCATGTTTATGGAAGAAAAAATTATTTTCGATCAAATTGAGAAATAAAGTCAGTTTTTCTTAAAAATGTTATTTTGGACTATTTAGTTCATAAAGAGAGGAAAATGGATGGAAAAAATTTATTATCCGTAAATAAATATATTATAATAAAATCCATGAGTTTATTGATTGTTATATTATAATATTTTATCATTGGAAACTTAATCACAAACAATCCTGATAAATAATGAGATTGTAGAATAAAACTTTTACCAATTTGGTAAATTTGGAATTGTAAGACCTATGAAGAAAAAAAAATCATATGGATATTTATATTCAAAAATATCCATGATAATAATCATAAAATATATTCATGTTCATAATATACACTACATAAAAGAAACAAGTGCTAGATATGGATTGTGTCCCATGAAAATAAAAGTGAGAAGAAAATCTCTTACCAAAAGTCTGGAATTTATTAATACATGTTCAAAATTACTATATAATAAATATTGGATTATTATAAATTAATTATATATCCATAATCATAAATATAATACTATATATTATTTACTTATGACCTTTTATTACCCATTAATAAACAATTTCATGTCAAAACCACATTTTGGGTGATAACTGCTTTGTTTTTCATGTATGTTTTGGTTTTGTGGTTTCTATCCTTTTAATTTTATTGTGTTTCCATTATATATATATTTTTAACCACGATAAAAATATAATATATATTCATTATACATGTATTTATAGTAATAAATTAAAGTTATAGATAAAAATTAATTACATTGTTTTTTGAGATGATAGGTCGTACGTACGCCTGAATATTGCTTCCATTTTCTCGATGGATTTTTTTATACACTTTCTAGGAAAAAAATTAAATAGACTAGGTTATTCTTAAAAAATACACCTTAAAGGAAGAATCTTTGATGCCTCCTTTTCCCTAAAACAATAAAAAAAATCTATTTTAATTATGTTTTTTATATATTTATAATTTTAATGTTTGATTATTATATTGTTAGAGTTATATATATATAAATAAAACATGATGTTTCAATATAATTTATCTTTTATTCAAGTACGTGACTTTTCTAACCTATAAAATATAAACTATAAGACCAATATGAATTACATTTTAATCATTCATTAAACATACAATAAGTAGTTTAAAATAAAAGTAATTTTTTAAAAAATGTTCATCAAAAAGAATTTATAAGATTTATAATCCACCTACTTGAAACTTAAAAATGCTTCAAGTATGTGATTTTTATATCCTATATAATATAAACTATAAGACAGATATGAATAAAATTTTAAACATTGATTAAACATATAACAAGTAGTCAAAAATAAAAATAATTTCTTAAAAAATGATGATGAAAAATAATTTATAAGCTTCTTAATCCACCTACTTGGAACGTAAAAATGTTTCAAGTACTTGACGTTGCTAACCTATATAATATAAACTATAAGACAGGTATGAATAAAATTTTAAACATTGCTTAAACATATATCAAGTAGTTAAAAATAAAAATAATTTCATAAAAAATGTTCATGAAAAATAATTTATAAGTTTTCTAATCGACTTAATTGAAACTTAAATATGATTCAAGTACGATCCTTTTCTAGCTTATACAATATAAACTATATGACTGATATAAATGATATTTTAAAAATTGGTTAGAAATATAATAAATAGTTGAAAATAAATAAAAATCTTAAAAATATTAATGAAAAATAATTTATAAGCTTTTGAATCCACCTACTTGAAACCTAAAAATGTTTCAAGTATGTGCCTTTTCTAGCCTATATAATATAAATTATAAGACATATATGAATGAAATTTTAAACATTTATTAAACATATAACAAGTATTCAAAAATAAAAATAATTTCTTACAAAATGTTGATGAAAAATAATTTATAAGCTTTCTAATCCACCTACTTGAAACTTAAAAATGTTTCAAGTACATGCCTTTGATATCTTGTATAATATAAACTATAAGACCAATATGAATGAAATTTGAAAAATATATTAAACCTATAACAAGTATTTGAAAATAAAAATAATTTCTTACAAAATGTTGATGAAAAATAATTTATAATCTTTCTAATTCACCTACTTGAAACCTAAAAATGCTTCAAGTATGTGCCTTTTCTAGCCTGTATAATATAAACTATATGATCGATATGAATGAAATTTTAAAAACTTACTAAACATATAAAAATTAGTTGAAAATAAAAATAATTTCTTACAACATGTTGATGGAAAATAATTTAAAATCTTTCTAATCCACCTACTTGAAACCTAAAAAATTTTCAAGTACGTGCCTTTGCTAGCCTATATAATATAAACTATAAGACTAATATGAATGAAATTTTAAACATTGATTTATGATATATCAATTGGTCTAAAATTAAAAAAAAAATCTTACAAAGTGATGATAAAAAATAATTTATATGATTTTAATCCACCTACTTGAAACCTAAAAATGTTTCAAGTACGTGCCTTCGTTATCCTATATAATATAAACAATAAGACCTATATGAATGAAATTTTAAAAATTGATTAAAAAAATAGCAATTAGTCAAAAATAAAAATAATTTCTTACAATAATGTTGATGAAAAATAATTTTTAATATTTCTAATCTACCTACATGAAACTTAAAAATGTTTCAAGTACATTCCTTTCCTATCCTATATAATAGAAACTATAAGACCGATATGAATGAAATTTTAAATCTTGATTAAATATATAACAACAAGTTTAATTTTTAATTTTTATTTATATGGGTCTTATAGTTTATATTTTATAGGCTTTCAAATTCAAGTAGGTGACTTAGGATCCTCCTCGACATTCATTCTTTTCGCTCTCACTTCTGAGTTACTTTTCTTACATTCCTTTCATTATAATTTGTTTATTTTATTCATGAAAATATTTATTTTCCAAAACTTTTTAGATGATTAGGCTATATTTTAAATTTTATTTACATTGTTTTTATACTATATATTTTTTTAAATTTTACAGTTATTTACTTGAAATTTATTAATTATTTCTAGGTTTCAATAAGTTGACTTTGAAATCTGTCAAATATAAATTGTTCCTAAAAAATAAATGAAAACTGAAATACTGGATAAATATATAAGAAGAGATAATATTAATAATAGTATATTCATTTCAGTGGACATAAAACATGTAAATAAACATGTACAATCAATGTCTATGTATATGGAAAGGATATTCTTTCCCACGTGGTGGTTTGTGAATAGGACATCTGTGTCGAGTGCACAGTGGAGTCTGATGACCTTGAGAGGGATGATCCTCAGGCACTAAAACATCAACTGGTGCATCCTCTATCTGTGTTTCAGTGTGAGGAGTTATCAACTACATCTCATACTACCCTCCAGATCCTTCTCCCACTAGGGTGGTAGAAGGACCTTCCATCATCACAGTGGAGAACCAAGCCTTCAATGGACCTATTTACCCAAGACTTTGATGGATCTGTAACCCAAGGCTGTGATGGATCTAGACCTCATGGTTGTGATGGATCTGGAACCCAAGATGGAAAGAACGATGGATATAATGTCTGGAAAAATGGATCCCATGACACCTGAGGAACATCCTGAATCGGTTGATCCTATACTAATTGAGGTCCGACCTTTTCCTGTTGAGTAGGTGAGGCATCACATGTAGCATGATATTGTCTACATCAATGTGGTTGTGGCTTCTCAGCACCAGTAGTAGCTACAGGATGTTCCTCTGGGGTATGAACCTCCTCTCTCTAGGTTGGACGCACGAAGATGCTCTCAGAAAGTGTATGAAAAGATGTCCTCACCTCCGGTGTTGCAGCATGGAAAGCTGCCCAGCTAAAGACCCCCTCCTCCTCCTCATAACTCGTGTCAACAATATAATCTATGTGACTTCCCTATAAAGAGATCAAATTTGAATTATAAAATAGTTCAATAAACAAACTAATGGAAATTTATGGACTTACCATCCTCTACATATCTATGTCAGGTCAGGTAAGATACAGTATAGACTTAAGTATATACCAGGGCTCATACTCAACCTACTCTGAAAGAATGAATCGATTCATATGAACACCCTGAATATGAAACTCTACACTTTTGTATGAGTAGTTGATAAATCAGGAATGTACTCAGGGACAGTCCTTTTCCTAACTCCCTATCAGCTTCATCCCATAAAGCCACTCTATCTATCTCGATAGCAATGGAATCGGATGATATAGAAAAACTAGTGAATGACTCTATCAGGCTACTTTCAGTCAATAATATCGAAGTGAATGAAGGTCACTATAGCCATAATATCCTCAAGTACAACAGTGCAGTATGATGACAACTGGTCTATAATAATACAGTATGGAAGCCATGAAATATGAAATGACATGTGACTTTGTCAAAAAAAGTGCCTAACTGAAAACCAAAATTGATGCTATTATTAAATATATTAGAGAGAGATAGATTGTATACACATACCTGATCAGGTAAGATCTAGTCCAACTGGAGCCGATATACACCCAAATGTTGTCTCGGAATTGCGCTGAAATTGTGTCGCTGACACCACCTGTAAAATACATCATTGATAATGAAAAATAATGAGAAATTAAAGTTAATAACTCATAGTAGAATCATAAACCAATAGAAATGACTGATCATACCAGCATACACACGGAGTGTCATGCAGCACCTCCATATTGACTGGAGGACCATAAATCATAGGATGGAATGTGGGGATGTGCTCCCATGCCCACATCTGAATATGGATGATGCATCCCCCGAGATCTGTGTGGTCCCTGTGGGATGGACTACATAATGCTTTGTACGTGTATGCCAAGCAGGCTGATCCCCAACTGTATGTCTCGGCCCGATCAAAGTCCTCTAGTGGGCGTAGATACATCATATTCACATGCATCCACAAGTGATCAGTACACATGGTCCTGCCAATGAGCTGTAATATATATATTTATGGGAATAACGCATAATAGTATGCTTGTCATCATCATCCTATAAATATGGAATTTATGCCTCTCACCAAGGCATAGATATGAATACTCAATCTGTAGTACTACAGTTGGACAAAATGTCAACGCCTAACAAGTGCTGAGCAAGGTCTATCCAAGCTGCATGAGTGAGTCCAATAACAGGTCTCCCTTGGATAGGAAGACTGAGAAGCACTTCCACATCCTGGAGGGTGATGGTCATCTCTCCCTTAGGCAGTTTTAATGTGTGTGTCTTTGGTCTCTACATCTCAATAAGGATATCAAGTAGGTGATGCTCTACAAATGTGAAATCTGATACGACAAGGCTATAAAAGCTATCATGGTGCAAGTATGGTCTAATGGCATGTGGAGGCTCCTTGTGATGAAAATGGTGTGCTCGACGCACCCTGGTTGATTTATCTGCACCACCCTCTAACACGGCCTAGTAAATATGGATACGCTATTAAGTGAGTAGTACGGTATCATCCATCTTCATATAAACAAATGAAATTAGTCGTAAGTGTAAAATTTAAATATAACAGTATGGTCAGCATAATGTTATGACTTGTATAATGCAAGACATGACATGTTTACTCACTTTGTTTTATAAGGTTATTTTTACGAAAATAAATATAATTCTCTATGTCTTTTGGTTCTGAATGAAATAAATATAATAAGAGGAAAGGAGAGAAAAAATAGATGGAAATAATTATGTTTTGAAATAATTTTTTTAATGAAAATATATTTGTAATGATTTTATTAATTGATACGTGCTTTAGGGTTTAGGTTTATGATTTTTTGGATGGGGTTTAGGTTTGAAGGTTTAGGCTTTAGAATTTTGATATTAATGTTTAGGAAAGATGTTTTTGGGTTAAGTTTTATTCTTTTCGGTTATGGGGTTTAGAAAACCGAGAAAAAAAGAAGAGATAACAAAATTTAATTTACTATATGGGTTAAGTGTTATGATTTTGGATTTATGAAATAAATTCTATAATCTAATATTTTATTTAAGTAATAAAGAGAAAGTTAATTCTTGAAAGATTGCATGTTTTTATTAAGGATTTAAGATTATTATGGTATTTAGATATTAGGTATGTGTCACTAAGATATACATTTTTTGAATAATGGAATACTGATTTTTAGAATCATAGAGACAATATTTCTAAATTATTGGATCTTTAATTTGTTTAGACATATTTTGGAGGAGTTTTATGATTAAATAATTATGGATTGGATTGAGATAAACCATGGGAATTAATAATGATGTTTTAAGAATATATATAATTATCTATATTGAATAACTTATGATAATCATTATGATACTACTATTTTGTTATATAAAAGTTTATTAAAATATTAGACACAAAATGTTATAAAAACCCATGGTAAAGGGAAGATATTTTTTGTTTAGGGTTTAGGTTTGAAGGTTTATGGTTTAGAATTTTGATATTAAGGTTTAGGAAATATTTTTTTGGGTTAAGTGTTCTTATTTTAGGTTTTGGGGATTAGAAAACTAAGAAAAAAAAGAATATATAACAATATTTAATTTACAATATGGTTTAAGTGTTTTGCTTTTGGATTTATGAAATAAATTCTATAATATAAGATTTTATTCAAGAAATAAAGAGAAAGTTAATTCTTGAAAGCATGCATGTTTTTATTAATGATTTAATATTAATAGTGTATTTAGATATTAGGTATGTGTCACTAAGATAATATTTTTTTGAATAATGGAATACTGATTTTTAGGAAAGATGTTTTTGGGTTAAGTGTTCTGCTCTTGGGTTTTGGGGTATATAAATATGATAAGAAAAAAAGAAGAGATAAAAAAATTTAATTTACAATATGAGAATGTCACAATGAATAAAATGCAGCATTCTGGTTGAGACATTGAACTCGACCTAACAACATTAGGGAAAAGTTTCCATTTATAACCTTCTTTATGACATATGGTGCATCTAAAACTTTTCCCTTGTTCTTGAGGCCAGTTTATCTCATTATTCATCCTACTGGCCTTCAGTCTCCCATGAGGACGCAACTGATTGATGTCAGGTATCACTATCTTATGGCCTTTGGGAATTGGTAAATAATGATAGTCCCCAATAGGTGTCAATGGTGCGGTATAACTGTTAGAAATGGTATCCATCTGGTGAACTAGATCAACATATACTTCCCATGACATGTTCACAAAGGCACATAAGGCCTGTATTCCGTCTGATGATAGTTTTGGGCTATCAACAAAGTACTTAATGTATCGATATAATGTCTCCTGAACTAGGGTGGTAATAGGTATCTTTCGAAGCCCTTTGAAGACACCATTGATGCGCTCCATAATGTCTGTGTTCAGGCGTCCATACCTCTTCCCCCTGTTGTATTCCAATGTCCATTTTTCTTTTGGAATATGCATCATATAATCATAAACTTTATGATTTTCCTAGAGGATTTGTTCAAAACTATCTTCAAACTATCATTGATCTGACTCATATGCTACATAGAATAGATGATATTTCACATAATTTGATTTTATCTTTATGTTGAAATAGTAAAAAATAACCAATACAATGCGTACTAAGCCTCGTGATTTCCTTATTCATTGGTTCATTGTGTAATTTTTTATACACATTGCTAGAAATGTATCTAATACAGAACCGATGATGTAAATTTGGGTATATCTATGTATCGGGATCCGCATTGATTGCCTCATTAATTGCTTGATGGTAATCAGATATAAAACAAACACCCCAAATGTTGGTAAAATGGTTACTGATACATGCCATAAACCAACTCCAAGATTCATAGTTTTCTTTCTCTACAATGGAAAAGGAAATCGGAATAGTTGAACGGTTTCCATATTGGGTTTCCGCAATCAACAATATGCCCTTGTATTTTATGTATATAAATGAACCATCAATCTGAATAAATTGTTTGATGAAACGAAATGCAGAGATATATGGGAGGAATGCCCAGAACAACCGATGAAATTTAACATGAGATGGATCAAGTCAGTTATCATGAGACACATGTTAGTTTTCATCAAGATGGAAGAAAACTTGGTAATGTGTCATTAGTATGGCTAGAAATTACGGCAACACAAGATATGAGTCATCCCAATCACCATAGACCTTTACAATTGCCTTCTGGTTCGCCATACATTCCTTATTATAGGAAATATTATAATTGTATGTGTATTGTATACTCTCTTTCACAAGGGCTATAGGAACATCTTGACATGTCCTAATCATCTCAACAACAATAGATGACACAAATTATTCATCTAATGAGGTATAATCTTCTGTTAGGCTTGGCTGAATGCAAGTATGAGATGCCTCAATCCTCGAGATTCTCCAACCTCCGAATGTAATGTCTTGAATTATCGTCAAAAAAAATCTACATTCATCCCCAAACTTCTCACACCATATGACATATATACTATGACATGATTCATAAACTATATAGCCACAGTTCCACTCAATGTGAAATCTCTTTATCATGCTTTTTAATGCATCTTTACTTGGGAAATTCCTTCCAACATATAAGATTTTGTCCAAATCACTAAACCTATCTAGTACAACTCTGGGGAACTCAGTTTCCAGTGTGAGAACATTATTGTCAAATTCATCCACAAGTGTCATTGCTTCTGACCAAGATGAAAGGAGTGGTGGATGATTTATTGTAGTTTGAGGTTGATGTAAAACTAAAGCATTTCTCGAAACCACCTTCCTAACTTCTGTTGATCCCTCCTCATCAGCACTATTTTCGCCATCTGATCTGTCATTACCAAACTTCATATCGAAATTCGGATTTACATGTATATCTGAGAGATCATCTACATTGTCCTCTTTTGTTGTATCATTTGGAATAGGCTCAATTTCTTGGGGTGGACTATCTTCAACCACTCTTGTAATTCTATTTCTTCATAGAACTAGATGTTGTTTTTGTTGTTGTACAACAGAAACATCAACATATAACTCTATCATAGTAATAATTGACCATTGAGAAAATAAATTATTTTCTTGGAGCCACTACGCATCAGCAACCAATGGACAAGCTAGATTCCACAGTTTTGTCGATAATTGAAAATGTCTATAACTCGTAGACTTGATTTCTTGATTGGGTCCCAAATTTAAAAAACCACTAATTCTCTCTTGAAGTTCACATATGGTTACACATTCAGCTGTAATAACCACCATTATTGGTTGTATACTATAAGAAGCTCCTTGCTCAGTTTGAATAACCTCCTCATAACAAAAAACATAGGCAAACATGAATCTCTACATCATAAATGTTTCTTTAAACAAAATTATGATAGTGTAACAAATATTAACAATGATGGTTGACCATATAATATTTATTTGAATGAAATTTTAGGGCACCTTTTTATACTCTAAAATATGCTAGTATGTTTCATTATATAAAATTTTAATCACTATTTAATCATTATTACGTTATTCTTTAATTATTTATTCTTTAATACTTAATCATATTATATTCATTAGTTAGTTATAATTAACTAGTCATATGTATTCATTTTTAATCTTATGTTATCATTAATTAATCTATAATTAATCATTACTAATAATAAGTATTATTTCTAAAATGTATATAACTAATTAAACTACTTAATACATAACACCTTTAATTACTAATCATAACTTTTTTAACTAATCACTCATTATTTAATCACTAATTAATCATTATTAAGTTATTATTTAATTACTTATTCTTTAATCCTTAATCATATTATATTCATTAGTTAATTATATTTAAATAATAATATGTATTCATTTTTAATCCTAAGTTATCATTAATTAATATATAACTAGTCATTACTAATAATAAGTATTATTTCAAAACAATATATAACTAATTAAACTACTTAAACATCTTTAATTAATAATAATAACTTTCATTCATTAATGATTTTGTCCTTAGTTCATTCTATAACATCATAATTATCATTTTATCATTGATAAATATACTAATTTGTTTTTTATTTTCTTAGATATTTTAGTAGTTTATAAGGAAAATATGAATCATCTTAAGCATATCCCCCAGGAGTGTCAAACTAAGAGAGCAGCAAGGCCCATTGTCGTATACCAGGATACCACGGGTCAAGCTCGAAACTCCTTGTCAGAGTTTTCACTCCTAGGTACATTTGTGCAAGAGAAACATCTGATTTTTTGTATCCTGACAAGGATTTTATTTCTTAGATAACCACATAATCTTTATGCTACCAAAATTTCAAAATACTTAATCCTAAGTTAATCTATACTTAATCTCTACTTAATCAAAACTAATAAAAATAATTATTTCAAACTATATAAATAATTACACAACCTAATAAACAAAATATTTAGAACTAACTAAACTACTTAAAAAATAAAATATTTACAACTAAAAAAATTCCATTAAATAAATAAAAAACATTAAATTAAATAAACAAAAATTCCTCTAAATGATGCTTTGCAAAAAACCGCATGGAAAATAAATTGTATAGAGAGAGACGGAGTGGATTTGGGAGAGATGAGGGAAAAATTGATTGAGGAGAATGGGGGGTTTCCCATTAATAGGGAGTTGAGGCAAATGCGGCATCGCTAATGCTGCCTTTCACCTATGTAAGAGGCCAAAGGCAGCATCAGTGGTGCTTCCTTTTTCCTTACCCAGAGGCTAAAGGCGACATCCCCCCCCCCCCGCCACCTTTTCCATGTCATCAATCTAGGCCAAAGGTAGAGTGGGTGAGGGAAGGAGGCATCATCGATGTCACCTTTTCATCAGAACACAAAGGTGGCATCACCCCTGTCGCCTTTGTGGCATATTTTTTTAAAAAAAGTTAACCTATACCATTTAAAAAAAATTAGAAAACATATAAAACAACTCTTTTCTCGATAGATGGAGAAAAATAAAGTTAAAAACTAATTCATATTTAAATTATAGTTTTTATATAATTTATTTCATATATATTTATTAAATATATCCTTATTACCATCCATTTCAAAATAAAATGAAAAATGAACCACATTGTTTCATGGAGGGGGTAATCTACACATACACACGAGTGATGTTATCGTTTTCCAACAGATTGAAAGGAAAGAAGGTATATGTGATATTATAATTATAGGATTATAAATATTTCATCAATATCATATATAAATATTAAATCTACCATTATCACTAGATGTGAGATGTAGTGATGGAAAATTAATTACATCGGTTTGCGAGGTGATAGTCTACCATACACACGATCAACGATTTCAATTCTCATTTAATGGAAGAGGACATGTATGTAGGTGATTGAACTAGAATAGTAACATATAAATATATAGTATATAATTATGTTATTATATCATCATAGTTGAGGAATATTTTAAGGGGGTGGCAGATGAAATAAAATGAAAATGTATCGTTAAGAATTATACCTCTTCTTTAATGAACCTCTTTATATTTATACCTAAATCTTTCCTATAAGGGTTCCCCAATAAAACTAAGGCCCTTAAGATGTAGTGAGAGAATTAAGTAAGATATTTTTTTAGTTATCGGAAAAAATAAAAGTATTTTTAAGAGTTAAGTGCAGATGATATGGGGTGCCCTTTTATTAGTGGGGGAGATAATACACTTGAAATTTTTGAAAAGAAAAAGGTTTGGACACATTTTACACATGATAAAAGGATAAAACATGTATCATTAAGAAACCATTATCTTAAATAAGGTCAAAATATTTCTAGAAAATCATAATTCGAGTTTATTTTAAGTCATTTTAATCCTTATATTTTTAGTTTAACCCCGGTGAACCCGTTTTAACTTCAATAGTGGTAATTAATTTTTACTATTTTTACTATTCATTTTCACCAAAAATTATGTTGAACTAATTAAATGATATTAATTATTTTGAATCCAAAAATTGAATCCATTTTTCCAAATTAAATTCATAGAATCATAAAATTTTAATTTAAAATTAAACTCACAGACGTGATGAAAAAGAGATTTTCCAAAGATAAAATTATAATATATATAGAAAGTTTTAATATCAAAAAACAACATGGATTTGATTAAAATTAATTAAATTGGATTAATAATAACATAATTTTAATAATTTTACTTTTAAATAATTTTTAAATAATATGGAACTTTGTAAATTTTTTTAAACAAAAAGGCGGTTTTTAATAAAAATCTGTACTTTTCACTATTCATCAAAAAAGTGATCTTTTCGTAAAATTCTAAAAACATTAGACAAATATAATTTTGAAAAGTTGACTCAAAAAATTAAGATAATTTTTTCAAATAAATTTTCTAAAAATTGAAAAAATCAATTTTAATATTTTTCTCAAAAAGTAATAAAAATTGATTTTTGAGAGAATTGTATTTTAAAATCATGTGAAGACATTACTAAAAAATAATTACTTGTTTATAAATATGTTTTATTTATATAAAATCATTATATATGATTTTAAAAATTTGTTTATTCCAATTCATACAACAAAAATGAATAGCTAGGGTATAACATTCATGTTTAAATAATCTTAAAAGTATATTATGGTTCATTAAAACTCGATGTTGGGTGTAAAAAAAGATATCTAAGTAATTAAATATATTTTAAATATATATATATATTTCATAAAATATCAGGTTTTTACATAATAAATATGAATTATGCATTTAATCCATTCATGTTTTATAAACCAAATCAAAACAAACAGTCCCAAGGCGCATTAAGGGAAAAATTTAAATACACAAAACATCTTTATAACCTCCTTATATTTAAAATCACCTCTTCCAAAAAGTAATAAAAAAATAATTTTTCTTAGAATTAGACACATATCTTTAAATCATTTCACTTATTTAAAATAAAAATCCACTTAAAATTTTTAATGTTCCCTTTTATCTCAAAAACATCTAAATATATTCATTATAAAACCAAATATTCCATAAAGATCACTTTCATTTTAAAACTTATCTAGTAATTATTCTCCCTTTTAAAAAATAGAAATATTTATTAATGAAATCAAACACAATTAAGATATTTTAAAATAATAAAAATTACGATTAAAAATAAATCTTAACAACCACATTAAAAATAAAGACTTTTCATAAAATCTTTTTTTCAATTTAAAAAAAGATTAAAATTAAAAATAAAAGAAAAATACCATTCACCATCAAAACATTTCACAAAAATTAAAATACCCTCTCTCATTCAAACATATGTTTTCCTTAACACAAAACTAACTTTTAAATTCAAAAATCCATACATAAAATCATAACATGTTAATCAAATCATCTTCTAAAAAATCAATCAACTATAAAACTCCATTAATCAACCTCACACCAAAGGTAGGCACCATTGGGATGAATTCGAGAATAAAGGGATAAAAAACAAAAAAAATATGGAAAAAAAGTTGAACATTTCATGGTTTTTATGCATGGATTGGAAACTATGTTTAAATTTTTCAAATTTCACTACAATGGTTGAAAAACCCAATCACCCGGGCTCCAAACAGTTTTCTAAATCATGTCACCTAACCATGAAACTTAGTTTCTTCCTCAATTTTCACTCTTAAAGTTCAAAACAAACCCCAAAATCATGTTTACACTAAATTTGGATCAATATATCAACATATCATGTCAAAAAACATCAATAATAAGAAAAAACAAATTCAAATCCAATAATAAAACCAAAATTGGCCATGGTAACTTACAGATCAGTTTGAGAAATAGATTTCAATAATCTCCCTTTATCATCCTCTCAAGTTCTAAAACTCTTATCAACTTACTACATAACTTATTAATTAAAAATATGGATCCCCAAGAACCTTTTCATTTGAAAAATCTAATCTCAGATGTCATTTGAAACAAAATATCCTAGAATAACCTGACACGGCTCACCACTAGGCCAGAAGAGTGTTCCAGATCCCCACAAGCTAGAAACAAATGTCTAGGTATCAAACATAAGAACTTGTGAATAGTTTCACAAAAAAATAATAATAAAATCATCATGGATCCTACCTAAAAATATGATATGACCCATCTATAAATTGTACATCCATGCCATCAAATAAACTAAATGAAGTAAAAAATAGACAACATAGTCTAATTAAACACAATAGTAATGATAAAAATAACTCATAAATAGAACCAACACATAATCTTATCAGAATAAAAAAACACAAATAATAACTAGAATTCTGAATATAAATATAGACATATATGAAGTATAAAAAAATAACTACAACTGGATAAACTAGTCGATAAAAACCATCCCATGACAAAAAAAATAAACCTAAACTACTAAAATCTATATCAATGTGACCCACAGTCACTCAACACATCACTAATTCACCCTAAACCATACATTAGAGGTCCAACCCACACATAATCCCCAAAAAATAAACAAATCAAAGGAAGATAAAAAATCGGGCACCTAAAAAAAATCATAATAACTACATAGACCCAATGGTATATCCAAGGTGTATAAAATCGAGACTAGTAGGATTCCAACAAATATTTTGAGTCATTTACATCCAAAATTTATTAAATTAATTCTAGTTTTAAATAAAAATTGGAAATAGTTTTTTTAGATAAAAATAATATAAAACCAACTCGAATCCATAATTGATTTTATAAAACATTTCCTTTTTATAGAAAGAGAAGGGCAGAACCAAACTCTTTTTTTAAATTTCTTTTCAGACCATGGAAATGAGGTTATTTATAAAGTTCATGAAAAAAATGTAAAACCACTTTCCTCTTTCCAAATCATTTTACAAATCCCTTTTTAATAGTCAGGCCATAAATGAAATTATTTAGAAGTTGGCTCTTAGCTCAATCTATCTCTTATTTCGGGGTTAACTCATGAACGCATGTGATTTTATTGACTTAATATGAATTTTAGATCAATTATCGTCTTCTTGTCTTAATCTAGTTCATATGATCTACCCAAATTCCATTTAGGGGGTTCCCTATGGTTTTAATCCATCAAAATGGACAAGTTACCTAATTATATGTTCAAAGGTCCAGTTTGCACATATTAACATTTTTATTTCACTATTTTATTTTCTTTTACACTATTTTACTTAGTTATAAATAAATAATTTTTCATGGTTCCCACTATAATAGTGTTATTTTTATTTCATTGAAGTAAATTCAACTTTCAAAATCAGATTTTTATTTTTTATTTTTTATTTTTAGGCCATAATCACATAAAAAGAGATAGAGAGAGAGAAGAAACTATTTATAGCCTTAACCACTTTTTCCTCTCCCTCACACTTAACATGGAAACTACATCAAATTAATTTTAACATCAAATTTTCAATGAATAAAAAAATTAATTTGAGTGTCATAAATAGTGTAAAGGAAATATATGACCTTTTAGTTCTAATTCATATTTATCAATGGGAGTATATAATCCTCCATTGGTTCCTTCCAAAAATCATCATGAAATTTCTTCAAATATTTCCCATTCACTTTAATGGGTAATTTTTATTATCCTCATTTTATTTTAACTACACCTAATGGAATTGTGTTATTCACTGTAAAGGGTCCAATAAATTTGTAACAATTCTTGTCAGACATGAGTTTCATCATAAAGGAGAACCACTCCACATTATCAACAATTTAAAAATATTTTATCTAAATGAATTTTTCATGGATTAATATAAACTTTTCTTTATATATTAGAGAATTTATATAAGTACCTGGCCTTTTTACATACATAATATTGAATTTAGTCCAGAAAAAACTTCCTTTTACATTTAGGATCTTTTCATGTTTAGAGATTTAGAGAATTAGGACAACACATTCATAACATTACACATTATTACAGAGTGGATACCATAAAAATAGTTTCTATTTTTTCAAAATATAAAACATTAATACTTAAAACAAGACTCCTTGACAATTCTTCAACATTTAACATGGCTTATTTATTTTTCTTACACATCCATTAACCTATGAAAATCATTTTAAAAAAACTTGGGATGAGCACAAAAGCTCAGTAAGGGATGGAAAATAAGGAAAGACCACATTAGTCCATGAATACTCGAAACGTATGAAAGAATTTTTAAAAGACATTCTTGTCACCCATATATACTTAATTTTTATAACATGAGATTTTAAAAAGACACACACAAAACATGAGAACATAAAAATAATCATAAAGTTATATTGGGGCATTACTTACAAAATCTTGTAATCATTCTTGTCTACCTTATAATTTGTAACCCCCACGGCTACCTTACTTTGTGTAACCATCACAGTTACACTTGGAGTAACCATACGGTTGACCTCCAATTTACTCATAACCAATGAATTGGAGGTAGATATAGGTCTCATCCTTCATCTTAAATTATTCCCAATAACCAAAACATAATCATACAACATGAATAATTCTATAAAAACATTACTTTGGAATTTCGTAAAATTGAAATTAAAAAAGGGTTTTTAATGAAAAGCCCCTTATAAATATCATACATTTGAATAGAGACTTGATAGAGTGGATGGAGTATGTATATATACAAAAAATACACATAATAAAACATAATATATAAAAAACCCATCACATTAACAATTTAAATATCACATAAATAATTAAGTATAAGGTTAACACAAAGAATGGAAATCGGGTTAAGAATTCCCTTACCTCGGGTCTGTCTTACTTAAAACTAGTTTAAAATTCCTGTAAAATGGTTAAAATAGTGTTATTAGTAGTTTAAAGAAACATGTTAATTTTTATAACATCTTATCTTATCATTTCATAACATCTTTTCACACTCTAATTGTTAGTATTTTACTCCTTGTATTGTTTTTGGGTGAGTTCTTAACATGATTTCCATGATTGGTTCATGGTGGATGTTCTTGTCGATTGGAAGTGAAATTACAGAATTGTAATGGAAAGGTATTTACATATTTCCAGTAACATAATTTATACCATTTATCATTTTGATTTTTAATATGAGGATGATTCATAAGTTAAAACATTAATGATGTTTATTTAGATCATTTTAGTGGATCTTTGATAATAACAACATCATTTTGTATTATAAATTAGAACCATGAGTACAAAAGAATTACAGAATCATGGGTGAGTCATAAAACATATATTATAACCTGGTTCAATCATATAAATGGTTTCATGACCAGACTTGAAATAATTAATGGAAATTGAAATCACATCATCCACGATGTCGGTAATTTGACACATCATGGACAATGTTTTTAATTATTCGAATAAGTGGGAGAGGATAAGAACAATGATGATTAATTTTACATGAACATGATAAAATATATAATATAAATGATTATGGAGATTGCATGCCTCTTTGATAAGAATAGATGAAGAAAGAATGATAAAGGAACTCAAAGAAAAAGAATAATTGAGAAATCCCTTACAAAAATTCGGCAGCCTAACGGCTACACAACATGGTTTTAGAAAACATTAAAAATAGAAGGGACAAGGTTCACCCATCCATAAATGAATCATAATATATATTAGATCAATAATTATAAGGAAACAAGAACATGGTATGGAAACATGAATGTTATACCACATAAAAGAGATCTTGAATGGAAAAAAGAAAGAAATTGACAATTTTCTTACCTTGTAGAGTAACTCTTAGAAATTGAAGGTTGGGATCTCAGGGGCTTGAGGAAACCTTGGGAGAAATACTATTAAGGTAAGGAGGCCAGATATTTTTTGATAAGGAATTTATAATTAAGTTAATGAAGGAGTGGGTTGATATTTATAGGAAAAGTATGGGAATATTTTAATAATTTTCATGGGACACCTCATGGGTGGTATTTGCAAAACCATGGGATTTCCCATGGTATTTTCCCATGTTATAAGCCACTTGGGACACCTCACATATTATTTAACTATAAATAATTCTACCAGATTTATGAAATCATTATTATATCGTTAATGATGTCATTAACACACCGAAACATAAAACTGTGTTTTTTACTATTAACTGAAAAATCAACTATTTCAGAAAAATTCCCAAAATTCACCCTAACCATTTATCTCCATGTAGATTTCAAAAATTAAGTCCATTTTTTGAAAAGAATTTTCTAAATTTTATTAATTTAATTTTTAAATAAAATCATACTTAATTCAAAAATTAACAATTCTAATTCTGTAACTACTTTATATCACAATGAAAAATTAACCTAGATGATATTTTCTTAAAGCCTTAATAAAATAAAATAATAATAAAATTTACTATTCATTAGGGTCATATTACTATTCATTTTACTATTCATGTGGGTATGTTACTATTCACCAAAAAAACAAGTTGGTTCCAGTAGACTCCAAATAACATACTGAACACAATTATAGATGACAGTTTCTTGAAATTCAAAACATAGAAGTGAAAAAGTTATGTTTTAAAGGCTAGTTAAAAAAAATATCTACTTAAAACAAAGTTCCATGAATTTCCATTTATTTTTAGAAAAACTTGGGGTGTTACAAATTCATATTCTTCTCTCCTTAACTCCCTAGTTCTATCATCTTGATCATTCTTTTTTCTCTATCCATACTAAATTCCAGGTTCATTTTCATCATGCCATTATAGGCTTTGTTTTGTATTTTAATAGGCAAGTGATGACTATTACCATAAACTATTTTATAATATGAAATACCTATGGGGTTTGGAATATAGTTATATATACATATATTGGATCCTCTAATTTCTTTCTCCACTCCATCTGGTTGGGTTTCTCTATCATTTTTATAATTATTTTTATCTCTTAGTTGGATACCTCATCCTTTCCATTTATTTGTGGGTGATAGGTGTGTTGTACTCCATATATCTTCATGAGTGCTTCCATGTTTTTATTGTTCATATGTATACCATGATAATTGATTATTTATTGAGGCATTCCAAAATCTATAAAAGATATGTGATCTTATAAAATAAATAAAAACTATTAAATCATCAATTCTAGTTGTTTTCTATTAAATACATTGTAAAACATAATCTACTACCCATAGAATATCGAAAATAAAAAATAAATATGAAATGGTCTACTGAAATTTATACCCCACGCATCAAATTTTTCATATAAAATAAATGTTTGTTGGGGGAATTTACTATTTTTTGAAAATTACACCAGTAAATCGATGGTTTTCACATACTTGTCAAAAATTATGTGAGTATTTAAGAAATTTTAACCCAAAAAAACTTCCAAAAAGTTTATGGATATTTATTAAGGTCCAAAGTGACATCCACATGAATGTTTATGAAAAAAATTGATCATTGAGTTTACCCCTTCATCAGGTATATATCTTTTAATCACATGATCATTACAAATTTTCCCTAAGTATTGATCCTCCCAAACATTGTATTTGGATTTAGATTTCAAATTAATAAATTTATGAATAAAAAATAATGGTTCATTTTATGTGACTATATAGTTTACTATGTTAATATACCCGGGTACCATTGTGATTTCATTCATCTAATCACAAGGGAGAGAATAATCTACAGTTGTTTCTATGGGTGGTTCAATCTCAGTAGTGTGGGTAAATTTTATTATGTGGTCTAAAATAAGATTATCATGGTCCTTATTATCCTTAAAATCTAAGTTGAATCATTATATAAGAAACATTTACCTTACCAATATTTTATTTGCATCAATTTTCTTAATTAAATACCTAAAAGCTTCAAGGTTAGAATAAATTTTTACATTTTTCCAAATAAATATGAATTAAATTTTTATAATACAGTAACTCTAGATAAAAAATCATTCTATATTGTAATATAATTGATTTTGTATATTTACAAGGTTTTTAAATCATGATCTATCACATGGGGTGTCTATTGATTGTCTCAGAAGTTACTTCTCCCATTGCTTAGTTAGAGGCATAACACATCACTAAAAGGGAATATCCCAATTTGTTGGGATGATTACAAGGGTTATGTTTAGACTCTCCTTGAGACTATTAAAAGTTTTCATATATTATTCATCAAATAAAAAACCATTATCTTTATTGATCAGGTTAGTCATAGGTAATGAAGTTTTTATAAATTCTCTAATAAACCTTCTATAATATCCAACATGCCTTAAAATGATCAAACATGTTACAATCTGGGGGGATAAGATAGTGTATAAATTGTGTCAACCTTTTCATTGTCCACTTCAATTCCTTGTAAATTACATGACCCAAAACATTACCTCTCACCATTATAAAATTACATTTTACCAAATTTATAACCAATTTATTTTAAATACATCTTTTTAAATATTTTTCTATATTTTCAAGATAGATTTGAAAACATGTTTCATATACTGTAAATTCATCATGAAATACCCCTAAAAATATTTCAATGAAATCCAAAAATATGCTTACCATACAATATTTGAAATTTCAAAAGAAATTGAATGTACCAAAAAGAATAATTTTGTTTGAAAACATAGAAAAGGGAAGGGTGAGTGTAGTTTTTTCTTCATCTATTAGTGCAATGGGGACTTCAAAATAGCTAGAAAATTCATTATAAAAATAATATTTACACTTCCCAATGATTTTTTCTAGCATTTAATCTACAAAAGGGATAGAGGATAAGTATTTTTGGGTGCACATAGTTTAGTTTTATATAGTCAATATATATCCCCTGGTTATTTTTAATCCTAGTGGGAACTAGTTCATTTTTCTTATTTTTCAAAATAATGATTCCAGTCTTTTTAAGTATAGTCTGAATGGGACTCACCCATTGGGATTCTAAAATAGAGTAAATGATTAAAAAATCTAAAAAAATCTATTTACATTTCCAAAAATTCCATTAGGGTCAGTTTGAGACTTATTTAGGGTTTTCTCAAAGTTTTTGAGTCATCCTCTATAAGGATCTAGTGCACAAAATAGTGTTATTAATCCTAGGAATGTCTTTTAAAAATTAGCTTATGGGCATAATATTTTGTATTAGAACATTTAGAAATTTATTTCCTTGATTAGGTTCTAATTTCTTTGAATTTATGATAGATAGTTTTTAACTTTCCTTAAAATATAAATATTTTAAATTATATGGTACTAGGTTAAGTACTAGTTCATTTGGGTGTTCTAGTGATGGTGTTAATTTGATGTTTCTCATTCCTAAAACATGCATGTGTGAAGTAGAAGTATCAGTAATAGAATTAAGAATATCATTAAAAAATATTAATTTTAGCATACTCAACTTGATAGCCACATGAACAGTTCAATAGGACCAGGCGCCACTGGAATAAGGCATTACTCCTCATACACCAAAGGTTGCTGAATAGTAGAGAGGGTGTAATTTAACAAGTTTGGGAGACTATAACATCCGAGGATAGATAATAATACTCATCCAAGTAATAATTTATAATATGTAGTAGAAAAACAATCCTAGAAGACTCAAACCAGACCCACAGAGCAGAATCACAGTAAATAATGAGCAATAATAGAAGCACTAATAAACAGAAGCAGCAGAAAATAAAAAATAAGATCAATATTCCAACACCACTTGTAGAAACTAAACAGAACAAGCATGAATTTCATAACAAGTATTACATTTCAATATACAAAAGGGTGTCAATGGATAACCAATACATTTCATACACATATATAGAATACTGATATCGAAAATAAACTAAAAAAACTCCAGTTAGGTATGAACTCAAGGTCATATGCCAACTCCATGCAGGCAGCTACTAAGATACAACTCATGAGCCTAGTCCTTTACCTGAATGTAAATTCATAAAGTCTACATGCATCCTGAAGGACCTATGTATGATGTGATATGAATCTCAGTAGGGAACCACCCAAGTGTGCATACCAATTATATGTGTTTAAGAATACATGTATAATAAATGGAAGCTAAATCACATGATGTGAAAAGTAAACAAACAAACTCCTCTAGTGATCAACATCCACCAAAGAGTATTCACATGCCTCGGTTGATTCCAACATACCATAAGTAAAGGGGTTTCTTGGCCCATGGACCAAGGTACCCCTGATGTCATATACCAAGTGAACCCTCAGGTTCCACCTCAATAATTTATCCTAGAACTATGTACCTCCTAACACCTCATGTCTCAACAATAGAACTCACGTCTCAAAGTCACACCCAAGAAACACAATTTGTCCCCTCGGACCCCTACTCAAAAGCACACATTGGCTCAAATCCAAACAACAGGAGGCACAATGATATCTACCATCAAATAAATATCTACCTTTGGCTCAAATCACAAAATCTATAGAAATGATGATATCCGCCTTCAATTATAAATCCAGGCCCATGGCCTCAATCCTGGAGGGCATAATTCCCCAATTGATAGCCTAATCACTATCAAATGAAGGCTTCTCACCTTCCACATGGATTTATATGGAAATAACCCCCAAACCATTTCCTAAGCCGCACTCTGGGGGCCTCTACCACACAAGTAGTCGAAACCACCTCATCAACAGAGTCATCCTGTGTGAACACGACTCAAATTTGGTGCTTTTTCCATTAAAGGTGAGGCTAAATCACCAATAAAGTCCCTAATCCAAATCAATCGGAACATCGTGCCCCTATTACCATGTCTCTCAAATTACATGGCATGTCCATCAAAATATCATGGGCCATTCCCAACCTAATGGCCTCACCACCTCAATCCAACACCCATTATGCCCAACTGATGGTCAACACCACCCAAGTATCCAGGCCAATCCCAACTTGATGATTAACATGGCCTCAATCATAATGGACTAGCCACCTCAAGTCCCCAGGCCATGCATGTCATGACCCTAATGATCCCAACAGTATATCACAACCAATCATATATAAATAATTCACTTAAACAAGTAGTTACATTCACTGCAATGGAATTTCACCAACTAAAAAACCATATTAATTTATATTTTAGGTCTTGAATGCCTCGAGTTCAATTAACTAATCCAAAACAAATATATTTAAATGAAATTTACACCCTTAACCAAACAATCCCAAGGAGAAACAGCCTCTTACCCAGCCTCACATGATTGAAATAGGTACTGGGCATTCTCAATAGCATCACATGGATCACATGATCATTTTAATACGAAGAAAGAGATATAATTGGGTCCCATTCAAAATACCCAAAAACATGTTAAAATCCACACCACCCAAATATCTAAAAAAACACAAAACAAGATAGGAACCACCTACCTTAGACCCGTAGACATAGTCACATTTGATATCAAGCTTCAATTTGAATCATATTGGTGTAGATATAACTTTCCTTAAAACATCCTAAAAATATGGAGAAACAAAACTAATGGATTTAGCACTCCGTGATGTGAGAGATAAATGAAGAATATGGGTGGGTGAGGTTATCCTTACCATTATGACTCCAACAGACTAAACAGATATGAAATCGGACCACCGATGGAGAAGAGGGATCAAAATCCATTGGAGGATAGGTGGAGTAGGTTTCCTCCTAATGTGAATGTGGAAAAGGATAAAGAAGGGGAGAGAAAGGAAAAAATAAAGAAAAACATAAAAAAAACATCTTGTACCGGCTACATGGTTTACCCACATGGTTTGTTAAACCGTGCATTTACCATGTGGGATACAATACAGAGCTAATTCCCAAAAGGGATTCCTCTCATGTTTTGTTCACAGTTTGACCAAACTAAGCTCAAATCGTGTGGGATGCAGTGCAGAGATTCTCCCCAAAAGGTAAGCCTTTCACGGTTTGTGCATAGTTTCACCTAACTGAGTTCAAACCATGTGAAATCCCTCTAAAATAATTTCAGATAACCTCGTAGGGTTGTGTGCCTCTCACACATGGTTTACACCAATAGTGTGGCAGTCCAAATGAGATTCCCATTTACTTGGAAGGGACTACATGGTTTACCTCAAACCATGCACCTTTTCCCTGCAACCCAAAATAGGTTATTCAGCCTCCGATGCTCTTGAAACCTCTTCCAAATAGTCGAGGCTTCATCCAAAGCTTGAAAATAATATAAAGACATTATATAAATCCAATGGAACTCTCAGAATTGAGTTCCAATCAATTATAAAGAAAAGAGAATATCCACTAATTGAAAATTTCAAATCCAGAGTGGTTTTGAACCAAACTCAGAAACCCAGGACATTACAGTCACCCCACCTTAACATAGCTCATCCTCAACCTATCAAAAAAATACAAAGATGTTACTGAACATACCCATCATGTTCAAGAAACTTGAACTACCCCAATCTCAAGGGTATAGGACAATTACATGAAGGGGATTCCCACCTTAGTAATTTCCTAACTCCATGACATCTTGAACCAATATCAAGGAAATCAATGGTCCAATGACCAAATTTTTTACCCATGGTCCTCTAATGATGCATCTTCATTACCACACCTCATTAGGTTCTCCCATATTTCTCTCTACACCCAATCACATCTCGCACCGCATTGGTGCCTGCCTCGAGCCTATAGCACCCATTGAAACATCGAGGTCTCGCATCTCCATGCATGCTCAAATAAATTCGGTTGACTCACACCTCAGTTAGGTACCGCACTATCATGGTTCCCAGATGCCTCACACCTCTAATAAGTCCAACATTTCATCTATTCCAAGGTTCCTAGAACCATAGTAACCCACATCTAATGATGCTCAATACATAAAACATGGTTCCTCACACCTCATGTGCGCATGTGTGTGTGTGTATCATCCATCTCATATGATCTCAACCTATTGGCCAGTGTCTGGTTAGTCCATTTACATACCTTGTGCACCTCAGGCACCAAAATAGTTCTCAATAGTCTATTCCAAACAAAAACAAAATAAAATCATGGCCACGCCCAAAATTTTATTTTGACTATCATGGTCTCACCATCCTGGTCAGCCTCTATAAGCTCCACAAAATGCACATAGCATGAAGCAGGGATTCATTAATCCTAACCTACCTATGGTGTTACCCGATCCACCAACCACTTACCCCAGTGTTGGGTCCTACTATCTCTACCATGACATTCACGTGCAGGTGATGTTGAGCTACCATTTCCTAGTACCGATCCTGAACCTATCTATGAAGCCTTAATCTATCACTGAACATAATCGATGGCTGAAAAAAAAGGCCTCCTATAACCCCTCTCAATCTTACATAACTATCCACATGCCTAGAAATCCTTTGGAGGCCACTCACATTGAGTCCAAACATGTCTCGGCTACCCACACTAGAAGAAAATAATAGAGGATCGATGATGAGGTGGTATACTCGAGTCTTTGGTCTGACCTCCCTATTGGAACTTGTCCCTACCTCTCTTCCTACCATCTGAACCATCACCACTGAAATCACTTAAATATTCTGGCCAACTCGAGTATGAACTATTCATCATGTTTCCCTCTGTTATGAGTGTTTCGTTCACTTCTTTAGAGAATGAGGCCAATCTAAATATGTTTTCATGCACCCAAATGGAATTTAATAAACCATCCTTGAAGCACCTCACCCTGGAGGTGTCATCGCAGACCATGACAGGTGAAAAGAGAGAAAACTTAGTGAATGTTGCTACATATTCCATGACATACATTCCACCCTATTGAAGGCTTAGGAACTCCCTATCTCTTTACACCCTAAGTGTATCTGAAAAAATGCTATAAGAATCTAGCTTCAAAGTCTTTATAGGCTAGTACCTCATGTATTCAAGCCTGAACCTACACATCCCACCAGTGATTTGTTAGACCTCTAAGAAAATGGGTCACCAGCTTCACCTTCTGCCCTAGAGGCATCTCGAGCTTCTCAAAGATCATCTGCATACTCTCTACCCAATTTTCAGAAGCCTAATGTCCACCCTCACCCTAGAAATGTGGTAGGTTCTACAACTGAAAATATTACATCAGATATTCCATTGATGTCTTTGCTCCCTGACCACCCCAGTCGATGCCGTAGAGAACCCACAATAAGCTCACTCAGAGCAACTCATCAAGAAACAACCCAAATGCTACAAGATCTGGTGGTTTCCCCCCTGCAATGGATAATGTACCTACCCCTAATCATGTACCTATGTCTCATGCTCAACATGACTCTTAGGGGTCTGAACCTTCCTGGGATCAAGCCACACCCTATCCTCACCTACCTGATGCTCCATATTAGTTTTCAAGGTGGAAACCCGTTGTATACCATCAAATGGTCTAATATCCAATATGTATATAAATCCACATTTAGGGAAAGAATTTAAAAGGTCGCGGCTGCTCACTACCCTTACTCTTCCCTACCGAAATCATGCCCCTCCATATCCCGACCTCATGGACTCCTTACCCACCCTCAATAGATCCAAATATCATTAGTACCCTAGGTCACACCCATCCTGACAACCACTGTTGCCTCAATCTGTTGATCAAGTCACCCAATCATGGTGATCAAAATCACCTCAACCATAAAACCTACCTACTCCTATAAGAGTTAGGCTCATTTCAGATAGCATATGAAATTTCATGTATATATTACATGGAATAATAATTTCATATCAAATTTCCCATTTTAAAAGCATTTAAATAATGATATTTTATTTTTATCACATGGAATAATCATTTTACCAGGCATACATGCGTTTGAAAATTTGAAATACCCTAAAATATGCCTATCAAAATCCAAAAAAAGAAGAAATCACAGGCTACCACACCTTTCCATATCGGTCCAAGGTTCCAAATTCTCCATTACCTTACCATGTCAAGGATCACATATCAAAAAAAATTAACTACTTACATACCAAGTGAACCACTCATGGTTGAAATCATATAAACTATAATCTAAGAAAAACATAACTGCAAATAAACATGTGGAAACTTGTCCTATCCCTCGTACATGGGCTAAAAGAACCCAAGAATGAGATCTAAACCTTGTTCCAACATCACCTATTCTCCAACCTACCATAACCCAAATAGTAATACTAAAAAAGAGGTAAAATAAACCACTTTGATTTCATTTGTAGAATCCTTATACTGATAGCCACTCGAACAGTGCTATAGAGCTGGGTACCACTGGCCTTAAGCGATCCTCCCCATACGCAAAAGGCTACTGACTAATAGCAAGGGTGTAATTTAACAAGTTGGGGGAATATACCCTCTTATGATAGATAATAATATTCATATAAATAATAATTTATAACATGTTTTGGAAAGAAAGACCCATCATACTTAAACCATACCTAGAGAGTGGAAACATAGTAAATAATGAGAAATAGTATAACTAGTAATAAATATAATAGGAAAATAAACAAGCAGATAACATGCTAACACCGCTTGTAGTAACTAAATAGAATAATCATTCATTTCAAAACAACTATTAAATGTAAATATACAAAAGGGGTGCCAATGGCTAACCAGTACAAGTCATATACATATACAGCATGTTGATATAGAAAAGAAACTAAAATAAAAACTCCATCTAGGAATGACCTCAAGCTCTCATTCCAACTCCATGTAAGAAGCTACTAAGATCTAGCTCTTGAGGATGGTCCTTTACCTGAATGAAAATTCATAAAGTCTCCACGTATCTCGAATGACTCGTGTAGGGAGTGAGACGAATCTCATAAGGGTACCACCCAAGTGTGTAAACCAATCATATGTATTTAAGTATCTATTCAAAATAAATAGAGGCTAAATAGAATGATGTGAAGAGTAAACAAACAAACTCCTCTGGTGATCAACATCCACCAAGATGTAGTCACCTACCTCAGCCAATGCTGGAATACCATATGTTAAGAGGTTCCTCGGCCCATGGCCCAAGGTACCTTTGATTTCATATCCTAGGTGAACCCTTAGGTTCCACCTGAATAATATATCTGCAACCACATACCTCATGAAACCTCATGTCTCGACAATGAAACTGGCATCCCAAAGGCATGCCCAACCAATACAATCTAGTCCCTCGGACCCCTACTCGAAAGAACAAGTTAGCTCAAAGCCCAAAAACCAAAGGCACAATGATATATTAACTCAAATAAATATCCCTCATTGGTTCAAAGCACAATGTCTAGAGGAATGGAAATTTATGTCCTCAAATATAAATGTAGGCCCGCGGCCTCAAGCATGGTGAGCCTCACCCCCCAACCGATAGCCTCATCACTATCAACTGAAGTCTCCTCACCATCCATGTGGCTTTATATGGTACGCACCCAAACCATTTCCTAATACGCACTACCAAGGGCCTCTACCCACCTGATTTGTAAAAACCACCTTGTCAATGGAGTCATCCTATGTGAACATGACTCAAATTAGACACTTTGGAAATCATGGGTGAGAAGAAATCACCAATAAAGTCCCTGAGCCACATCAACCAGAACATCGGGTCCTTGTGACCATATTTCTCAAATTGGATGGCCTTGTCATCCCAATATCATGGTCCATTCCCAAACTAATGGCCTCATCACCTTGATCTGATGTCCACGAAAACCAACAGATGGTCAACACCACCCAAGTATATGGTCTATGCCTAACTAAAAAATCAACATCACCTCAATCCTGATGGCCTAGCCACCTCAAGTCCTAAAGTCATGCCCATCATGACCTCAAGGTTCTCATCAACATATCATAAGCAATTATATATAAATAATTCACTTAAAAAAGTAATTCAACTCACGAAAATTTAATTACACCAACTAAACAAACATATCAATTTATCCTGAAGGTTTTGAATTCCTCCACTTCGATTGACTAATCCAAAACAAATTAAACAAATCAATTTAAATTAATTTGATACCCCTGGCCAAACCATACCAAAGAGAAACAACCTCCAACCCATCCTCACTAAATAGAAATAGGTATTGGGCATGACCAATGGCATCCCATGGGTCTCACGATAATTTTAATATGAAGAAACATATATAATTTGGTCCCTCTCAAAATACCAAAACATTGTGATAAAAGAAACACCAACCAAACATCCCAAAAACAAAAAAAACAATATATGCACAACCTGCCTTGGATTCATAGATTTAGGCACGTCTGATGTCAAGAACCAATTTTAAGAAGATTGGAATAGATCTAAATTTATGTCGAATTATCTGAAAATAGGGGAAAACAGGCCCAATATATTTAGCACTCTGTGAGGAAAAAATAAATCAATAATAAAGGAGGGTGAGGTTAGCCCTACGGAAATGACCCCTGTAAAGACCCAAGCTTGACATACATGAATATTACAATACTTTTTCAAAATACTTAATACATGGCACAAACTCCTGCCCAAAGACCATATTAGTTTAGGGCCATTGGAAACTAGAAAACATAAACAACTAGTTCATAAAACAACTACATCATCTTTTACTTTATCCTTCATAACTAGAACCCCTTTTTGACACATCTTGTTTAATACCCTTCTTCAAATCCTGGGGGAAAAGAAACATGAAAAGGGTGAGCTCAAATACTCATTATAGGTATTCATGGAAAATATATTTCAAAACATAAGCATAATAATTTAAAAACTTGAACATAACTTTTGAAAAAAAACATTCCACATTTAACATATACCAAAATCTTGAGTAGTGAAATAAATCTTGGTAGTTCATAAGGAATAAATCATAATGGAATCCTAAACCATGAGAAAAAAGTATTGTCATAAAACATAGAACTGTGGGAAAAAAATAATAAAATAATATTATTTCCATAGTAGAAAAGGAATTACTTCCAAGACCATCATAGTGGAAAAAGTTCATTACTAAACTGAGTTTACTTGTCGTTCTAGCCATGTATTACTAAACCAGATTTACATGTCTTTCCAGCCATGTATTACTGAACCGAATTTACTTTTCTTTTCATTCATGTCTATCTCATGAGATATAAATATTTACCCAATTAATTGGAGATAAATATAGGTCCCACTTATCTCATAGTGAAATCATTCTTATATGTTCCCCAAAAACTTAAATCATTCATCAAAGCATAACCCGTGAAATAAAATGGGTTTCTTAAAAATCATTCCATCATAATCCATATAAAATAAATGGATTTCATAAAAATAATCCCATTATAAACACAATAAAATAAAGGTAATAATAGGGATAGAAACATAACCCTGTGCCATCTTAGATGGAAAAACTTGAACTTAATTCTTAAGGAAAATATCCTTTATTTTTCAAAAATGTATTCTTTTGTCAAAATTACCATGTAATTTTAAATGAAAAGAATTTTTTGAAAATAGACATGAAATCATGTAGAAGAAGATTCATGGAAATAATTTGTCATGAAACTATAAAAATCCATTCATGCATTATAAGTTAAAAAACATTCTCCACGTACTTTTTCCAGAAAAGTCAAAAAGTACCTTGTATGGAAAACGAAAGAAAGATTCCTTCCATACCGTATAATAAAAATTTACCAATGGGTAAAATTCACTTTAAAAAATAGTATAATAATATAAATAATATCATATATTTAAAAAACATGGACATGAATGATAAATATACCCCATTAAATACTTGTGAATAAACAATCTCGAATAATAATGAGATTGAAAAAGTATCTATTACATTAGGTCATATATGATTTATATGTATCTAAACCTCTTGTATAATGGTTAAAATATTTAATTAAATTATTCCATAATTATATTTATATTTATGATATCATATATGATCCTATTATATCATTTTGTTAACAGTGTTTAAATATTTTCATTATTTCATGTGTTAACTACTTCGTTTTCTCATTCCTATTTTCCATGTAAGTCATATTTGTTATGATTAGGATGTATTTTATTAATTAAAATAATGAAATAAAGTTCATAATTTTTATTTTTTCCCATAATATAAATTTTGTTATCATTAATTAATTGTTAACGTGGAGAACTAATCTCATCGCGTCGTAGAGACGGTAGATCGTACGTATGCACAAGCGATGATGTCATTCCCTTTGATGGTTAAATGGTATGGAATTTCATGGTATATTAATTATACAGATTAATTATCATGTTATATTCATTTTTTACATATATTATATCCTTCATTATAGCCGTTAAAATAAATTATTATTTAATAACATATTACACCACTGCATAGAGACGGTAAGTTGTACGTACACATGCATGGTGATATTGTTATTAAAAGGATAGATTAAAGGAGGTATAAGGTTGTCCCATAAATATAATAACATATAATCATGTATAATATAATTTATTTATTACTTTATTATGGAAACAACATAACAAGAATAAGTATAAGACGAAAATAATTTTGAAACAGGTGATAAAGCAACTACCTCTTTTTAGGTCTCTCTTTTTGATTTTCACAAAATACCCACTTAGGATGGATTTCTTCCCAACATGTGGCCTCTAGGATGAAGTGAAAGAAGTTCGGAGGGGAAATGTGTAGGTTTTTCAGATAAAAAGGGCTTTACAGGTGTTATTAAAAGAGAGGGAGAGGTTTCTTTTAATAAGAGAGGGGAGGGGCACCTTTAGAAATACCAAAACTATTAAATTAATATAAATTAATTTTTAAATTCAAATGACTCCAAAGTGGATTATTTAAAAAATAACATGAGGATGGTTCTAAATCCTCACAAAAAATAAAATTTATACAATTCTTTATTTTATTTTAAACCTTATCATTTTGATTTATCTTTATTTACTCTATTTAATTTTCATCATGGTAATAATATTCTAAATATTAAATGGATATGTATATTTACTTATGTGTTTTAAATTGTCCATAATTAGACTCTTTATTAAATTTTCAGCCTTATAATTTCAACTTTCTTATTTCTAAATATTTTTGTGATTTTAAAATAATTTAATAATATGTCATTTTTATAAAATATCAATAGTGTCAATTTTGAAACTATTTATTTATTTTACATTAAATAAAATACACACAAAAGATAGATTCAAAAAAAATTATACATTACTAAAATTTAATAGTCACCTATAAAATTCTTGGAACACATTAATTAGTTCGTATTATATTTCTCTTAAAGTTTTTAAAACCATTTATTTGATATTTTTATTAATATAATAAAATAATTTGTACATCACTATTATGTCATCCTTAATGGTAATTATTTAATTTCCAAAAATATAAAATATATTTAAATGATGTATATAATATCATTATATTTCTGTAGAATATTTATTTTCTAAGTTTCATCAAGTATATCACTACATTAAAATTATTATGCATATAAGAGATAAGAGAGTGACGTGTTGTCACTTTCTTTTGTTTTAATTATAATAACATCACTTTCATGGAAAAAATACATTAAAAAAACCAGTTCCAACCCTTAGGTGATATAGGTCGACTTTAATTAATTCAATAGGATTTTGGTAGGTGTTAGGGTATTTTTATTATCTTTATCGTATTTTTTGTTACCCTAATTTACCCAATTTACCTTTAACTCTGGTAAATAAAAATCACCGCTGTTACTATTAATAATATCCAATAAATAAAATTAACATATTAACATAATTTAGACCCAATAGTTCCAAATATGAAATCCATTTTTCAAAATTCAAAACACATAATTTGTATTAATTAATTTAAAATTAATTCTCATAGTCAAAACTCGAAAGAGGGTTTTTAAGAAATAAAAACTATCAAAAGAAGGACATGTGTTTATATCCAATTTAAATGTGAAATTACTTATAATGACCAATATTGGATTAAATGAGAAAACCATAATCCAATTACACTTTAAAAAAATTAAAATATAATCTAACTATATAAATAAAATAAACAAAAAGGCAGTTTTGAATTAAAATGCAGTATTTTTCACTATTCATTAAAATATGAATTTCTTCATAAAAATGCAAAATTTTCAACCAAGGTAAATTTCTATGTCACTATTCCAAGGAATAAGTTTATTATTTCAAATAGAACTTATAAAATTATCAAAACTAGATTGAAAAAGTGTTCACCATCAAAAGTCGGTAAAATTTGATTATTTTTAAAAATACTTCTTTTATCCAAAAATAATGAATGTGTTCTTGTATCATATCTATTAAACATATAAGATAAATTTAAATCATTAAATTTAATATATTAAATATATATTTCACTATTAAAATCCATAAAGATTGATTTTATTATTTTTAAGACTCGCTTATTTTCATTTAAATAGTTTTTTTAATAAGAAAGTTAATATTATTCATACCCACCATTATAATGACTAGGATATAATATTTAATTATCACTTATAATTGGTGTTTCATGAAATTATTCCTATAAAGAGAACTTGAAATTTTTTATAACACAATCCAAGAATAGTGTTGATTATATTGCGAGCTAATACAGTATTGTGTATATCACAAGCTAATCTTGGTGTAGCATACAACACAAGACATCAAAAAAATTAAAAAGAATATACCTCGTAAAATATCAGGGTGTTAAATTATACCCCCCCTAAAAGAATTTCTCCCTAAAAATCCATTGGGGTTATAAAAGTTCTACTACTTTAAAGTTTCTTTCATAGAAACCCACATCGTAAATACGAATACTAAAACTTAATTTTAAAAAGAAAAGTTAGAAACATAACGGTTACCCAAAGTAACTCATCACTGGGTTTCCATAAAGAATAACATAGTTGGGAAGTGGAAACATGGATATGGAAGAAAAATCCCACCATCAAGTTCTGATGGATAGTGATAGAGAACAAGGTTTGGAGAAAGTTAACAACCAAAAATCCCTAAATCTGTGATGATTTAAGGGACCATATGATTCATCGGATAAGAGATTACTAAGATAATTTTTTTGGTTTTCAAGATCCTTTCCCTAAATTTTAATATTTTTTCATGATAATAAATACTTACTTGATTTTTTTACAATCTCACAGTTATTCTTTCCTTGAACAATTTCCACTTCATATCTTATTTAAATAAATTAAGTTGAATTTCTCATTCTAGAAGTGTTAGAAGATAATGCAATATAATGATAGTTCATTCCATATGTATCAACAAAAAGTTTATCATAGGTAATAAAATATTCATAAGTCCATCGATAGTGAGATAATACATTAATCTAACAAATTTCAACCAGAATATAACAAATACTATCCATAAATGGATAACATTACTATCCTTCCAAAAACTAAAAATAAAAAACTTTAGAAATAGGTGAACTAAATCGACTTAACATTTATCTCCCATACCTCATATGGAAGTTCTTTGTTTTACATTCCAAACATGTAAATACCTTAATCATGAATTCTCTTGAAATAAGATAATAACATGAAATACCATAGAACCTTAGTGAAAACATTCATTCTATCAAAATTAACTATTTCCACACACCAAAAATACCAAATATTATATATACTTATACAATGATATCACTTTGTCCTTATATATGTCATGAGGTCATTAATACTCTCAAACATCTCATTATCTCCTTATCCCTTTGTTATATTTCATTCACTTTTAATGGTTACTGGTACCATATACATATGGAAAACCACAATGGACCATTACATAGATATTCCCATATTCCATAATACAATAAAAGATATTCTACAACACTATTTTGGAATCCCATTACATAAACACTTAATCATTCCACCACTTCTTTGTTATACTCAACATCACCAATATTGATCGCATGTGATTTTCCTTCATCATTGGCCTTAAGAGGTTGTTGACATTTATAATCATCCATAACCCTTGGATTAGGGAATTGGTTAGAATAATGCACCATTTCCTTTCACTTGTATCATTGAAGTGTGTGTGGTGCATTCTCTATAGTCTTTTATCAATTCAGATCGTTAACAACCTTTATCCCATTACTTCGGAACTCAACTTCTTGACGAACTTGTTTTTAAAACTTAAAAAAAATTCTATCACCTTTAATATAGTCTACATCGTGCTCCTTTCCACACTTTGAGCATAAGGAAACATTCATCTTTTTGTTTCCATCACTTTGAGATTTTCCCTTGTACTTCATCTTTCATTTCTTATCAAGACCATGATATTGATATAAAACACCAACTTCCATTTCTACCTTGATAGAATAATGCAAAATCTCTTCATAGCTACTAAATTCTCCTATAGCTAATTCCCTTAGAAGATTTTGTTTTAGTCCACTGAAGAATCGATCAACTTTAATTTCAAGTTGAATGATAAATCCAGAAGCATAAATTACAAGTCTTGAAAAATTTTCCTTATATGTACCAACAGATTCATCATCCTTTTGCTTAATATCAAGGAACTCCTTTTCTATATTTGTTAAAAGAATGCAATGAAATTACTTATTGGAAAATAAGTTCTTGAACTCATCCCATTCTTTGGATTCAGTTTCATCTTGCTACCTTGTATTCTTGATTAGTGTCCACCACTGGTCTGCTTTTCCTTCTAAATGATAAATAGCCAAAATGAATTTTTCATGTTCCGAACAGAGAATAATGGAAAATATCTTTTCAATGGTAATGATCCACTGTTCAGAAACAAGTTTATCAGATGACCCATTGAAAGAAGGTATATGTTTCTTCATAAAGGACTCAACAGAATGTTATTCCCTTCCTTTCTCATTTGGAAGTCCAGAATGATTCATAGCTTTTGTAAGTATAGAAATGATATTATTCATTCAATCTCCATTAAAATTTGGTTGTTAAAGAGGACAATAATTTTATTTCCCAGTGCATTGATCACTAACACAGTTCGTTCAGGTTCTATCCATTATCTAAAACCCAAAAACAATAATGTGAGAGGAAAAAATAAAACTAGGAAAACAATATAATCAAGGGGGATTAATTTAAATATCTAACATCTTAGGTTTAATACTATGTTATTCCTGAATTTTACCCTAATTCTATGATGGTATCCTATAGTTAGACTTACCCTTAGGGACATCCCTAGACATACCTTAGAAATATATTTAGGGATATCACTAATGTTTTCTCATCCTAGTTTCCAATGGTTAACTAAACCATCACTCTGATACAAACTGTAAAGACCCAATCTTGAAGTACATGGAAATTACATTACTTTTTTGGAATACTTAATACATGACACAAACAGACACCCAAAGACCATATTAGTTTAGTGCCATTGGAAACTAGAAAACATAAACAACTTCTTCATAAAACATCTACATCATCTCCTACTTCATCCTTCATAACTATAACCCCTTTTTGAAAAATCTTACTTAATACCCTTCTTCAAATATTGGCGAAAATGAAACATGAAAAGGGGTGATCCTAAATGCTCAGTAAGGGTAATCATGAAAAATATCTTACAAAACATAAACATAGTAATTTAAAAACATGAACATAACTTTGGAAAAAAAACATATCACATTTAACATATACCAAAATCTTTATGAAATAAATCTTGGTAGTTTATAAGGAAAAAATCACAATGGAATCATAAACCATGAGAAAATAGCATTGGAATAAAACATGAAAATTTGGAAAAAAAAATAAGCACATAATATGAATTCCATAGTAGCCAAGGCATTGCTTCCAAGACCATCATAGTGGAAAAATTCCATTACAGAACCAGTTTTACTTGTCATTCCAGCCATGTATTACGAAACCAGATTTACTTGTCGTTCTAGGCCTATATTACTAAACTGAATTTTCTTGTCATTCTAATCATGTATTTCTCATGATATATAAATATTTATCTAATTATTTGGAGGGATATATAGGTCCCACCCATTTCATAGTAAAATCATTCTTGCATGTGCCACAAAAACATAAATCATTCATCATAGCATAACTCGTGAAATAAAATGGGTTTATTAAACATCATTTCATCATAATAAATATAAAATAAATGGTTTTTATAAAAATAATTCCATTATAAAAAAAATAAAATAAATGTAATAATAGGTATAGAAACATAAACCTATGTCATCATGAATATAAAATAATTTTGATAAAACACTTGAACCTAATTCTTGAGGAAAATATCCTTTCTTTTTCAAAAATGTTTTATTTTCTCAAAATGACATGAAATTTAAAAATAAAATAATTTAGTTGAAAATAGACATGAATTAATATAGAGTGTCCTTCATGTAAATACGGTGTCATGAAACTATAAAAATCCATTCATGTCGTATAAGTTAAAAAACATTCTCTTTGTACTTTTTCTGGAAAATTTAAAGAATACCTTATATGGAAAATAAAAGAAAGATTTCTTCCATAACGTTTAATAAAAATTTACCAAAGGTTAAAATTTACTTTAAACAATATTATATGAATAAAAATAATATTATATATTTAGGAAACATGGACATGAATGATAAATATATCCCAGTAAATACTTATGAATAAACAATCATGGATAAAAATGAGATTGATAAATTATCCATTACCTAAGGTAAGATATGTTTCATATGTATCTAAACCTCCTATATAATGTTTAAAATATTTTTTTTAATTATAACATAACCATATTTATATTTATGATATAATATATGATCCTATTATATCATTTTCTTAATAGTTTTTCAATATTTTTATTATTTCGGGTGTTAACTACTTCGTTTTATCATTCTTGTTTTGCCATGTAAGTCATGTTTGTTATGATTAGGTTGTATTTTATTCATTTAAAGAATGAAATTAAGTTAATTATTATTATTTTTACTCATCATATAAATTTTATAATCATTCTTAAATTGTTAACGTGGAGAATGAATCTCACCATGTCATGGAGACGGTTGGTTGTACGTACGCATGAGCGATGATATCATTCCATTTGATGGTTAAATGGTATGGAATTGGATGGTATATTAATTATATATCATAATTATCTTGTTATATTCATTATTTACAACCACTATACCCATCAAAATAAATTATTTTTGAATAACATATTACATCACGGTGTGGATATGACAAATTGTATGTACGCATGCATGGTCATATTATTATTCATAGGATGGATAAAAGGAGGTAGAAGGTTATCCTGTAATTATAATAAAATATAATCATGTATAAGATACTTTATTTATTAATTTATTATGGAAACAACATAATAATATAAATATAAGAAGAAAAGAATTCTGAAGTAGGTGATAAAATAATTACCTCTTTTTCAAGTATCTCATTTTGATTTGACAAAAGGCCTCCTTAGGATGGATTTATGCCCAAAGTGTAGCCTATAGAATGAATTGAGGTAATTTTGTGGAGTAAATGGGAAGGTTTTGTTCTAGAATAAGGTATTAAGAGTTGTGATTAAAAGAGAAGTAGAGGTGCCCTTTTATAAGAGAGGGGAGGGGCACCATGAGAAATACCAAAACTATTAAATTAATATAAATTAATTTTTAAGGTAAAATGCGTCCAAAGTGGATTATTTCTAAGATAATATTATTATCGGTCAAAATAATCTCAACCATTAAAATTTAAACTTTTTTTGATTTTATTTTAAACCTTATCATTTTGATTTATATTTATTTAATCTATTTAATTTTAATCATGGGGATAATATTATAAATATTAAATGGATATAAATATTTACTTATGTGTGGTAAATTGTCTATAATTAGATAATTTATGAAATTTTACACCTTTTAATTTTCACTTTGTAATTTTTAAATACTTTTGTTATTTTATATAATTTAATAATTTGTTTTTTTATAAAATATCAATAGTGTCAATTTTGACACTATATATTTATTTGACTTTAAATAAAATCCACACAGAAGTTAAATTCTAAAAAAAATATTTAATAAATTCCTAAAATATCATAGTAACCTATAAAAATCGTGTGCCATATTAATTAGTTCATATTATATTTGTTTTAATATTTTTAAAACAATTTATTTGATAGTTTTATTAATAAAATAATTTCAACATTATCATTGAATCATCATTACTGGTAATTATTTAATGTATAAAAATTATAAATAGATTCATATGATATATATAATTTCATTATTTTTCTGTAGAATATTTATATTTGAAGTTTTATCAAGTTTATCACTATATTAAAATTATTATACTTATAAAAGATAAGAGAGTGACATGTTGTTGGTTTCTCTTGTTTAAATTATAATTACATCACTTTCATGGAAAAAGTACATTAAATGAATCAATTCTGACCCTTATGTGATATTTTTCGACTTTAATTCATCCAATAGTATTTTTTCAGGTGTTAAGGTAATTTTATTATCTTTATCATATTGTTTGTTACCCTGATTTACCTGATTTACCTTTTACTGTGGTAAATAAAAATTATCGTGGTTACAATTAAAAATAGCCAAAAGAAATAAAAGTAACTGATTACCATAATTTGTACCCACTTATTCCAAATACAAAATCCATTTTTCAAAATTCAAAATATAGAAGGTTCATTAATTAATTTAAAATTAATTCTCATTGTCAAAGCTATAAAGTGGATTTTTAAGAAGTAAAAACTATCAAATGATTGGCATGTGTTTATGCCCAATTTTAATGTGAAATTATTTTCAATGACCAACATTGTATTAAATTATAAAAACATAATACATTTACACTTTAAAATAAATTAAAAATATAATCTAAATATATAAATAAATTATACAAAAAGGTAGTTTTGAATTAAAATACAGTATTTTCACTATTCATTAAAATATTAATTTTATCATAAAAATACCAAAATTTAAACCAAAGTAAATTTTGATGTCTTGATTCCAAGGAATAAGTTTATTATGTCAAATATAAATTATAAAATTTTTAAAAATTTGATTTAAATAGGTTTCTCCATCAAAAGGTGGTAAATTTGTATTATTTTTTTTTGAAAAATACTTCCTTTATCTAAAAAATGAATTTGTTCTTATATAATATCTAGAAAACATATAAGATGGATTTAAATCAGTACATTGAATATATTACATCTATATTTCATTAATAAAATCCATAAAAGGTGATTTTATTATTTTATAGACTCACTTTTTTTATTTAAATATTTTTTTTATAAGGAAGATAATACTATTCATACCCTTCATTTTAATGACTAGGTTATAATATGTAATTATCAACTATAATTGGTATTGCAAGAAATAATTTCTATAAAAAATATGAAATTGTGTCTAACACAACCCAAGAATAGTGTTGTGTATACTTCAAGCTAATACGGTGTTGCGTATAGTGCAAGCTAATCTTGGTGTAGCATACAACACAAGACATCAAAGAAATTTAAAAGAATCTTTCTTGTAAAATATCAAGGTGTTAAAACTCCAATGCACCCGTTGGATATAAAATCAGACAACCGATAGAGGAGATAGATCAAAATCCATTGGAGGAAAAAAGGAAGATGTTTCCTCCTACTGTGTGTGTAACCAAGAAGAAATAAGGGGAGAGAAACGAAAAAATAATGAAAAATAAAAACATAAAAAAAACACCTTGTATAGACTACACGGTTTACCCGCATAGTTTTCCAAATTTTGTGGTAACCATGTGAGTTACAGTGTGGAGCTACTACCCAAAAGGGCACCCTCACACAATTTTCACTTGTAAGAACCCAGATCTTTATTTCAGGTATGGATCTTTATTCGGGTTTTTTTAAGAAAAAGGAAGAAATATAAATTTTATGAGTACTTGTCGTGTAATTATAAGTACACACCATGTACTCAGTTGCTGCAGGTAGCCATGTGTTGGTTGTGTAACGGCTGAGTACATGGTCATGTAGGTGACCTAGAAGACCACCTAAAGTGGGAGACGGTTGAGGCTAATACACAGTGTGTACATTAAATGAACTTGTCGTGTACTTTTATTTTTAATTAATTAATCAGGGTAGGGTTGTGTCTATTCTTCATAACTATCTTCTTCTTCCCGTTTTTCGTATAGGAGAGTGAAGAGAAAACCGAGAACTTTGAACCCCTACTGTTCCTCTATACGAGCACTGATTGAGACACCACTGGGTGCGTTGGATTCCCACCGGTGAGTTATCTCTTCCCCTAGAGACTATATTCTTGATTTATCTTCTCTATTGAGTTATCCAAGGTTGAAAGATTCAACCTTTTTATAGATCTACATCATTTTAGGCTGATTCAAGGTTCGATGTTCAAGATTGTTCTCCATACAGCATTGAGGTAGGTGGTTTGTTTCTTTATTTGATTGTCTTTGGATTATATATGCTTAAAGTGCAGAATACCCATGTTGGGGTATTGCGTATTTTGGATTTTGACCATGTTTAATACCTACTATGGTTTTTTTGTTTTATTAAGGGTTGTCTCCTATGCATAAGATTGTATACCCTTGTTTATGGAACACCCCATGGGAGTGTTTCCCTAGTTTGACTATTTAGGGTCGTTTGGCCTAGGTTGCCTAGGAATCATACCTTGTTTTCTTCCATTCCCTGAGTTTTTTAGGATGGATTTTATTGGTTATATGTGATTCATGTTTTTATGCTTTGATTAAATTAGATACATGTAATAGTTTGAATTGCATGTATATACGTTAATGAATGTTTTATGCACATTGATCTTCCAATGGATTGTAAGAGCCTTGGAACAGGAAAACTGGGGGGGTTATATATTTATTTACATCGGACCATGAGATCCTTGGTATAGATTTTTACCGAGGGTGTATTGACTATTAGAGAAACCCAGAGGTTGTTTAGGATTATTTGTACTATGTTGACCCAGGGCGTATTGACCGTGAGAGCTACCTGGAGGTCGTGTATAAATTATTAATGCTATATAGACCAAATTTATTGACTGTGAGAGCTACCTAGAAGGTCATTATATTTAATCCATGCTATGTGGGACCATAGGGGTTAGACCTTGAGAGCTTTCCAAGAGGTTCGGTTGTGAATAAATGAATAATTTTGATGATTCTACCAAGCCAAAGAACAATCTTGGACTCAGTCTTACTTGGTTGTTTAGATGGTCTTCTAAGACGTTTTTTGAAACTATTATACAAGGGGATACAGAGATTATGTTAGATATCATGGTTACATTATTTAACAATTTGAATAATGTATAAATGAAAATGAATGTAATTGAAAATTGTAGGATTGATTACTTTTAAGTACTTCTTAGTTTATTACATCATTTCCACATATTGTCTAATATACACATCCACTAACTATTAGGCACAGATCTTTTGGTGGTTTCTTACTAGGATTCGTCTCACACCCTATTTGGGTCATTCTTTTGGGCTGAAACAGATTATATGGTTGTATGATTAGATAAGGGAAAGCCCCCTTCTTCATCATGTACTTTCTTTTTGTTGGAGCTCGAGAGCATGGGACCAAGTTGAGGCTTGCAATGCTATTGGATTTTACTGTTTTTTGTACTTTGGTTTCAGTATTGTATTTTCATCATTATGAATTGTTTGGATTCTTTCCTATATACATGTGACATGCATCATTTATTTATATATGAAGTAGTTGTTTATACTATTATTTTTCTATTGTTTACTTCTATTGTATGGTATTACTGATTTCGCTAATGCTTACTATTTGTTATTCTATTGTATATACTCGACCAATGAGGGAATAGTTTCTCCATTATCAGACCTTGTCCCACACTGCTAGTCGGTAACCTCTTGTGTTTGGGGAAATGCGCTTGAGGTCATGTGACCAACTGCGTTCGGGGCACTATTGGTCGACACTCAGATCTGAGATGTTACAAAGTAGTATTAGAGGGAGGAATTTTCTACTTTTTCTTACTATTTGTAGACAATATATAGGGATAGTAATAAAAGCGTAGTTGGTAATAAGTTATTCCTAGGAGTAGCTAACTTGTGTACAGGAAAATCCAAGTTACCTCAAATATTTCAATTTTTCTGGTTTTTCAATTATTACTGTTTATTTGATTTCACCATTGGGTGATTCACTTGTTTTGTGTTTTTATTTTCAATATTATTAAGGTTATATTTCTATTACAACCCAATGATATAAGGGTATTCTATATCATGCATCATATAGTCACTTTCTAGAGATCACATGTCATGCATTCTTGTCATGCCATTTAGGGTGCATTACCGAATTGCATGTTGTTGTGATAGTTGTTGTGAAAGATATGCATGTTGTTGTGATAGATTACATGATATAATACCTGCTATTTTGATGGGGTATTGGAATATGTAAGGTTTCATTTGGATGGATTCCAAACTTTGGTTCTTGAGGTGTTATAGGCCCTCTTGGATTGTAATTTGGTGGATCATGTTTGAAATTTAGTATAATTTTGTCAAGTTATGAGATGAATAAGGATGATAAACTTTGATTCGCACACTACGGGAAAAATGAGCAATTGCGACGGGTTATTTGCGACGGGAATAAATCCCGTCGCAAATAGTCATGTTAAAAAATTATTTGCGACGGGGGTATTTTCCCGTCGCAAATAAGGAGGCTTTTGCGACGGGATTTTTTTCCCCGTCGCAAATCGTTTTCCCGCGATGCGCGCCAAATCGCGGGAAACGTATTTGCGACGGGGACCCGTCGCAAATAGTTTTCCCGCGATGCGCTCCAAATCGCGGGAAACGTATTTGCGACGGGGAAATATTCCCGTCGCAAATAACAAATCGCGGGAAACGTATTTGCGACGGGGGAATATTCCCGTCGCAAATAACCGGCGGCGGTAAATGGTATTTGCGACGGGAATATTCACCCGTCGCAAATACTATGTCGGCAGAGGGTTATTTGCGACGGGACCCGTCGCAAATAACTATTTACCGGTTGACCGTAATAAATGTTGGCTAAGGTATTTGCGACGGGACCCGTCGCAAATAATACTAGTTGCGACGGGAATCCCGTCGCAAATGAGCCCGTCGCAACTAATCTAACCTATAAATACCCCCATCCGTTTTTTTCATTTCATTCTCATTCCTTATCTTCTCTCTCTCTCAGAATCATATTTCTAGAGTTGAGTTTTTCTCTAGTGTAAGTTTTTTCTCCGGAGCCGATATTAAAGTTTTGAAGAACGATCAGAACAGATCAATTTTCAAGGTATTTATCTTTATTTTAATTTTTTATTTATTTTTAATTTTTTATTAGTTTTTATTATTATTAATTAGTTGTAATTTAATTATTTTTAATTGTTTATATGGTAATTAGGAATAATTAGTAATAATTTTTAGTAATTAAGAATAAATATTAATAACTAGTAATAAATACCAATAATTAAGAATAAGAACATTATTACATTATTAGTTTATTTTATTATTAATATTAAAATAATATAATTTTTTATATATATACAGTTCTTTTTTCATCTGTGTGTTTGCTGTCTTCACATGTATTATTTGTATGTGGAGATAGAAAACGCACAGATGAAAACAGAACTGTATATAAATTAGAAAATTATATTATTTTAATATTAATAATAAAATATATTAATAATGTTATTATTTGTAATTATTGGTAATTATTTCTAATTATTGATAATTATTCATTTAATTACTAATAATTATCAATAATTAAGAATAATTAGTAATAATTACCAATAATTAACAATAATTAGTATTAATTACCTCTAATTAGTATTAATTACCAATAATTAGTATTAATTACCAATAATTAGTATTAATTACCAATAATTCGTAATAATTAGGAATAATTAACAATAATTAGTAATAATTAGGAATAATTAACAATAATTACGAATAATTAAAAATAATTAGTAATAATTAGGAATAATTAGGAATAATTAGTAATAATTAGGAATAATTAGGAATAATTAGTATTAATTAGGAATAATTAGTAATAATTACCAATAATTAGGAATAATTAGGAATAATTAGTATTAATTACAAATAATTAGTATTAATTAGGAATAATTAGTATTAATTACAAATAATTAGTATTAATTACAAATAATTAGTATTAATTACCAATAATTAGTATTAATTACCAATAATTAGTCTTAATTACCAATAATTAGTCTTAATTACCAATAATTAGTATTAATTACCAATAATTCGTAATAATTAGTATTAATTACCAATAATTCGTAATAATTAGGAATAATTAACAATAATTCGTAATAATTAGGAATAATTAACAATAATTAGGAATAATTAGGAATAATTAGGAATAATTAGTAATAATTAGGAATAATTAGTAATAATTCGGAATAATTAGGATTAATTAGGAATAATTAGGATTAATTTGTATTAATTAGGAATAATTAGTATTAATTACCAATAATTAGTATTAATTAGGAATAATTAGTATTAATTACAAATAATTAGTATTAATTACCAATAATTAGTCTTAATTACCAATAATTAGTATTAATTACCAATAATTAGTCTTAATTACCAATAATTAGTCTTAATTACCAATAATTAGTATTAATTACCAATAATTCGTAATAATTAGTATTAATTACCAATAATTCGTAATAATTAGGAATAATTAACAATAATTCGTAATAATTAGGAATAATTAACAATAATTAGGAATAATTAGGAATAATTAGGAATAATTAGTATTAATTAGGAATAATTAGTATTAATTACCAATAATTAGTATTAATTACCAATAATTAGTATTAATTACCAATAATTAGTATTAATTACCAATAATTAGTAATAATTAGGAATAATTAACAATAATTAGTAATAATTAGGAATAATTAACAATAATTAGTAATAATTAGGAATAATTAACAATAAGTAGGAATAATTACGAATAATTAGTATTAATTAGGAATAATTAGTAATAATTACCAATAATTAGTATTAATTAGGAATAATTAGTATTAATTACCAATAATTAGTATTAATTACCAATAATTAGTATTAATTACCAATAATTAGTATTAATTACCAATAATTAGTATTAATTAGGAATAATTAACGATAATTAGTAATAATTAACGATAATTAGCAATAATTAGTAATAATTAGGAATAATTAGTATTAATTAGGAAGAATTAGTATTAATTAGGAATAATTAGTATTAATTAGGAATAATTAGTATTAATTAGGAATAATTAGTATTAATTACCAATAATTAGTATTAATTACCAATAATTAGTATTAATTAGGAATAATTAACAATAATTCGTAATAATTAGGAATAATTAACAATAATTAGTAATAATTAGGAATAATTAACAATAATTAGTAATAATTAGTATTAATTAGGAATAATTAGTAATAATTACCAATAATTAGTATTAATTAGGAATAATTAGTAATAATTACCAATAATTAGTATTAATTACCAATAATTAGTATTAATTACCAATAATTAGTATTAATTAACAATAATTAACAATAATTAGTAATAATTAGGAATAATTAGTAATAATTAGGAATAATTAACAATAATTAGTAATAATTAGGAATAATTAACAATAATTAGGAATAATTAGTACTAATTAGGAATAATTAGTATTAATTACGAATAATTAGTAATAATTACCAATAATTAGTAATAATTACCAATAATTAGTAATAATTACCAATAATTAGTAATAATTACCAATAATTAGTATTAATTACCAATAATTAGCAATAATTACCAATAATTAGCAATAATTACCAATAATTAGCAATAATTACCAATAATTAGCAATAATTACCAATAATTAGTATTAATTACCAATAATTAGAAATAATTACGAATAATTACCAATAATTAGCAATAATTACCAATAATTAGAAATAATTAGCAATAATTAGAAATAATTAGCAATAATTAGAAATAATTAGCAATAATTAGAAATAATTAGCAATAATTAGTAATAATTAGCAATAATTAGGAATAATTAGTAATAATTAGGAATAATTAGGATTAATTAGGATTAAATAGGATTAATTAGGAATAATTAGGATTAATTAGGAATAATTAGTAATAATTGCCAATAATTACCAATAATTGCAAATAATTAGGAATAATTGCAAATAATTAGGAATAATTAGGAATAATCAGGAATACTCAGGAATACTCACGAATACTAACGAATAATCACGAATACTCACGAATAATCACGAATACTCACGAATACTCACAAATAATCAGGAATACTCAGGAATACTCAGGAATACTCAAGAACACTTAGCAAAAAAAATTATATTATCAATATTTATGAAAAAAATATTAATATTATTAAAATAATAAAAATTTATAAAATATTAAAATTATCAATATTTACAACAGATTTTGCTCTATTCTTAACATGTTCAAATCTTAAAGGGTCGCTAATTGTCAGGTCATGCGCAATAAAAAGTTTCTGTCAGCCATGTCCAATGTAAACTCTATAATTGTCCTTGCATGGTCGATCACTTCAAAAGTAATGTTGCAATCAGACAAACCAAGTCATTCCCTTCTTATCTATAAGAATCATCTCACATGAACCTTTACATAGACCATTCTTCCTTGAAAATTTAAGGGAAAAATAATGATATCCCCTCAAATTTTTAAGGAAGAATGATCTATGTAGAGGTTCATGTGAGATAATTCTTATAGTTAAGAAGGGAATGACTTGGTTTGTCTGATTGCAACATTACTTGCGAAGTGATCAACCATGCAAGGACAATTATAGAGTTTACATTAGACATGGCTGACACAAACTTTTTATTGCGCATGACCTGACAATTGACGACCCTTTAAGATTTGAACATGTTAATAATAGAACAAAGTTTGTTCTGAATATTGATAATTTTAATATTTTTTTATTTTTTTATTATTTTAATAATATTAATATTGTTTTTTCGTAAATATTGATAATATTTTTTTTATTACTAATACTAATAATTAGTAAACGAAATCTGCTTGGATAATGAAGGGAAAATTTATAACCATCTCCACAACGATGATTATCAAATTTCCTTTCATTATTCAAGCAGTTTTCCTTTTGCTAAGTATTGCTAAGTATTGCTAAATTAGTAATAAATAGTAATAATTAGCAATAAATTGTAATAATTAGTAATAAATTGTAATAATTAGTAATCCTTGCTTGAGTGTTTTTTCTAACAAATTATTCAAAACCAGTAATGCTTTTATATTTTATAGAAAAATATGGAACAACGAGGTCGTCAACAGTCATTATTAGATGACCGCATATGGATAAATCAACGTAGAAATCCAAATGGTTCTGGTTTAAATCCAGTATATATAGAGGGTGTGGAGATTTTTTTATCATTTGCGGCATCAAATTCAGAATTTGTTTCAGAAGGAAAGATAAAATGCCCTTGCAGAAAATGTGCATTGAGAACGTTTGACACGTTTGACAAAGTGGGGGAACATCTCTTGCGTTTTGGTTTTCAAGCAGATTATGTTTTTTGGTATCAACACGGTGAACGCAATTCCAGAGCAGGTGATACCAACTTGATTCCGGATCCATCCCAGTTTCAAGATTTAGTACATGATGTTGCAGGTTCATCTGTTCAACATACAGAAACTCCGGCTGATATAGCTTCAAATCCTGAGTTGGGACCGTCTGAATTTTATGAGTTGTTGAAGTCTGCTGAGGATGCATTATATCCTGGCTGCAAGATGAGCAAATTAGAAGCAGTTGCAAAATTTATGGCCATCAAATCAGATAACGGAATGTCAAACACATGTTTTGACCAGATATTTTCTTTGCTGAAAACACTGTTACCCGAAGGAAATGTTTTACCTGCAAATTACTATGAAAGTAAGAGGTTGGTTCGAAATTTGGGACTTACTTGTCAGAAGATTCATGCATGTTCAAATGACTGCATTTTATATTCAGGGGAAAATGAGTCGTTGGATAGTTGTCCCACATGTGGGCAACAGAGATATAAAGAAGGACAACACGGGAAGTCTGGTTTGATTCCTGTAAAACAGCTGAGATATTTTCCGCTTACATCCAGACTTCAGCGTTTATTCATGTCTAAGAATACAGCGACAATGATGTCATGGCATAAAGAGAATATTTCAACCGATAAAAGCTTGAATCATCCAGCCGATGGTGATTCATGGAAACATTTTGATAGAGTGCATCCATCATTTGCTTTAGAAGCTAGAAATGTTCGACTGGGCCTTTCCACTGATGGTTTCTGTCCGTTTGGATCTTATGGTAGTCAATATTCATGTTGGCCTGTTTTTTTAACTCCGTATAATTTACCTCCATGGATGTTGATGAAGGAGCCATATATCTTTTTGACTTTACTAATTCCAGGACATCCGAAGAAAAATATTGATGTTTATTTGAAGCCATTGATTGATGAATTAAATTTATTGTGGAGTACTGGTGTCAGTACATATGATGTTGCAACGAAACAGAATTTCATACTGAGAGCAGCATTGATGTGGACAATAAGTGACTTCCCGGCTTATGGGATGTTATCTGGCTGGAGTACACATGGTCAGAAATCATGTCCTTACTGTATGGGAGAGAACAAAGCATTTATGCTCATTCATGGAAAGAAACCTTGTTATTTTGACTGTCATCGCAGATTTCTTCCAGCTGATCATCCTTTTCGCAGAAACAGATCTCATTTCAGAAAAGGAACAGTTGAAAGGGATGGACCTCCAAAAATGCTATCAGGTTCGGAGTTAAAATCGGTTGTATTTTCATTACCTCCCATCACTTTTGGTCCCACAATAAACCAACAGAAAATTTCTGGTTTTGGGAAAGAACACAATTGGATTAAACGTAGCATATTTTGGGATTTGCCATATTGGTCTGATTTGTTGGTCCGACACATGTTAGATGTCATGCATATTGAGAAGAACTGTTTTGATAATTTGTTTCATACAGTTTTGGATACGCCAGGAAAGAGCAAAGACAATGTAAATGCACGTTTAGATCTTGCCCAAATTTGCAGACGTCCAGAATTGGAACTATTTGAGAATGTCAGAACAGAAAGGTTACTGAAACCAAAAGCAGCTTATACACTGTCTAAAGAAAACCGTTTATTATTTTGTCAGTGGATTGCAGATTTGAGACTTCCAGATGGCTGTGCTTCCAATTTGGGTAGATGTGTAAAGAATGGTCATATTACTGGATTGAAAAGTCATGATTGTCATGTTATAATGGAGAGACTTATACCAATTGGATTAAGAGGTCTGTTGAATTCTGTGATTTGGGATTCCATAACAGACATGTCTCATTTTTTTCGGGAAATTTGTGCGGCTACGGCAGATTATGATGCTCTAGGCAAACTTGAAAAAGATGTTGTTGTAATTATATGTAAATTGGAAAAAATATTCCCGCCGTCTTTCTTCGACTCAATGGAACATTTGATGTTACATTTGCCATATGAAGCCAAATGTGGAGGTCCGGTACAGTTTCGATGGATGTACCCATTTGAAAGATGCATGCAAAAATTGAAAAGAAAAGTACGCAACAAAGCATCTGTTGAAGGATCTATTGCAGAAGCTTATTTGCAAGAGGAAATATCTTTTTTCTGCTCCCATTATTTTGAATCTGAGTATCCTTCAAAACACAACCGAATGGGACGGAATGAGAGGAATATTGATGAAATCGACAATCAATTATCTGTTTTCAACCAGTCAGAGCTTGGTTTTGGTGGAGTTTCTGAACGCTGGCTTTCAGATGATGAACATCATAGAGCTCATACGTATGTTCTGCTCAACTGTGAAGAGATGACATCAGTTGTACTGTAAGTGTTTATATCACTTATTCTATCATTTATGTTACAGTAAATAACTTTGGTTTTTATAGGTTGTATGATAATCATATCAAGAAACAAATTCCACAAATTACAGCAGCTGCTCTCGAAGAACGTCGACTGAAAAATTTCTCTCAGTGGTTTCAAAAACTGGTAACATAAATTCTTTATCTTTTAGCAACTCATTCAATGTATAGTTTACTATATTGATAATTATTTCACAAATTTTCAGGTGTCTCGACATGCTGATAAAATTGACAAACGGCTGTGTGTATTGAGTAACCCACCTTCCAAACTTGTTAAAACTTATAATGCATATGTGGTGAATGGATTTCGATTCCACACACATGCATATGGGGAATCAAAAAAAACAATGAACAGTGGAGTTAGCTTGAGAGGATCTCATCATCGAGAAAATGAAGTTGACTTTTATGGCATACTTGATGAAATCATTGAACTCTGTTATCTTGGACAACATTACATAACCATGTTCAAATGTCGTTGGTTGGATACAGAGAGAGCCGTGCGTGTTCATCCGACTCATGGAATCATCGATATTAAATGTAAAAGTGTTCTCGCAGTAAATGAACCATTCTTATTGGCTCAACAGGCATATCAAGTTTATTATGCAAAGTACTGTGCAACATCAAGAGACTTGACTGATTGGTGGAGTGTAATAAAAATCAAAATTCGAGACAATCAGTTTAGTCAAAGTGAATGTGCTTTCACTGATGTGCAAAGAATTGAAGTTTTTCAAGAGAGTACTCAAAATCAATCTTTTTTACAAAGAGACATGAGTATCGATGACGACACCCCACATTTAAGAGTCGGTGATGACGATGATGTTAATGATGTCACACATGAATTTGAAATGGTAAGAGATGAAGCAACTGCAACTCGAATGGATATCGATGATGTTGAGGAGGAATATGAAGATGACATTGACATATATGAAGATGATGATGAAGATGAACACTTATAGAATTCCATGGTATTTATATACAATCATAATATGTATATATGTATATATAATAGTAATTATCAATTATTTGCTAACATTAACATTTTATGTTTCAGATGGACGAGGCCACATTTCGTGAGTTGACGGATGCTGACCTGCCTTTCGATGCGGATGAGTTGCTGGCAGATGACCCTCAGCCTGCAGGCGCTTCAGGGAGTACGCGGAGGGGGCGCGGTCTTGCACGATTGATGATTCCTGACCCCGTCCCCGAGCGACGTCCACGCCTTGGGTTTGATCCGCGCACCCGGAGGTGTGATAACCTGTGTGATAACCCGTGGATTTGACTAAGATTTCAATAATCTATTCACATAATAAATGTTTATTATTTTTTTTCAGTTTTCCGCATATAGCAGTCGGACAGGGCAGCGCTATTTTGCGCAACTATTTCTCTCAGCCGTGGACCACATGGGAGTAGATTCCCATTGATGTGCAGCAGGCCATGTTCGACCATTGGCTGGTACGTACGTAAATAAATAATTTTTATTTTGAAAATTATTTCATTTCTAACTTGATATTTTGATTTTTTTTGTAGGGTTTATGGTATCCGATCGAGGATACCATGCGTGACGCCATCCACGAGGCATGGGAGGTGGCCATGCGTGATCGCCTTCGTCAGTTTTTGCACAATTTAAGAAAAGCTGCGATGAAGAAAGCAGGAGTGTCAGATTTTGAGGAGTCATGTAGAGCACACCGACCAGAGTATATTTCATCCCATGTATGGGATGGATTATGTGCGCACTGGTTGAGTGGTGCCTTTCAGAGGAGATCATCGCTGGGGAGGCAGAATCGGGGGAGACAGGAGGTGACTCATCGAGCTGGGAGTCGTTCTTTCAGTACTCATAGACAGCATCTGGTACGTACATTATTTATAAATATTTTATATAACTATAAATATTAACAGTTTATTTTTTATTCTTATAGGCTGTCGAGCACCCCGATATTACAGAGTACGACGTATATCGGAGGATGTATAGTGATCCTGCTACTGGGGAGCTCAGAGGTGATCGTCAGCATCACATCGTGGTCAGTATAATTTGTTTTCAAGTTTAAAAATTAACTGCATATAATATATTCACAATTTTAATTTTAAATTGCAACTATAGGAGTCATATGAGGCCGCAGCGTCACAGACCCGGCCTGAGAGTCAGGCCGAGTCATCAGATCAGACCACTGCCCGTCAGTTTGATGAGGCGGCATGGATGCAGGCCACCCAGTATGCTTTCGAGAAGGGCCGGGTAGTTGGTATCGGCTCTCGACTGACTCCCGGAGATTATTATGGCAGTGCTGCGATGTCGGCGTCCAGCTCGAGAGGAGCTCGTGCATCTTTTTCTACACAGTATGAGGATCAGTTGCGATCTCAGACTGCACAGATAGAGAGTCTCCGACAGGAGCAGGAGCAGATTCGTCAGCAGCATGAGGAGGAGCGTCGACGCCAGCAGCAGCTGTACGAGGAGCAGACGAGGCGGTGGCAGCAGCAGCATCAGGAGCAGATGGAGTACATGCGCCGACTCACTCATGCTTTAGGGGTGGAGTTTCCTCCACCACCATCTGCAGATCCCCCACCTCCCCCCCCTCCTTCAGATTAGATTTTGTATTTCAGTTATAAAATTTGAGAAATCAATTTTTTTTTTCTATTCGTAGTTTCTGTCTCATTATAAAATATTAATAATATTATATTTTTAAATAACAATATTAATATGAATAATAATATTATTTATATTTTATAATATTAAATTTTATATATATATTAAAATTTTATAATATTATAATTTAATTATTTTTTTTGTAATACTTGAATTATTTTAATATTTGAATGTAAAATAATTCTATTATTTTTATATTAATTAAAATAACTTATTAATATTTTTGTATTTATGAATTATAATTGTATTATTATTATATTAATTAAATCATTTATTAATATTCTATTATTTTTTATTTTTGAATTATAATTTTACTATTATTATAGTAATTAAAATAATTTATTATTTTCATTTGTAAATTATAATTCTATTATTATATTCATTAAAATAATTTATTAAAAATTTATTTTTTTTATTTTTTTTATAGTATTTGCGACGGGATACTATACCCGTCGCAAATACTAATATTATTAATAGTTTTTTATTTTTTTTAAAAATATTATTTGCGACGGGACCCGTCGCAAATACTATCAATATTATTTGCGACGGGATGCGATGCCCGTCGCAAATACTAGTATTATTAATATTTTTTTATTTTTTTAAAAACGTTTTTGCGACGGTACCGTCGCAAATAGTATTTGCGACGGTACCGTCTCAAAAGGTATTTGCGACGGGTCCCGTCGCAAAAACGTTTTTAAAAGTTTTTACAAAAATACGGAATACTATTTGCGACGGGGAGAATGCCCGTCGCAATAAACCGCTATAGCGACGGGCCCGTCGCAAATAAGTGTAGTTGCGACGGCGTTTTCAGCAACGGGCTATTTGCGACGGGGTCCCGTCGCAAAAAGCCATTTGCGACGGGATCCCGTCGCAACTAGCCCGTCGCAAATAGCTGTTTTTCTAGTAGTGGCATGAGTATGGGCTCTCAAGGGTTATAATTTTTCCTTACTTGAAAAAAAATTTAATTTTAAAAGGGGTCCAGAGGAGTTTTAGAGGTCTACTATTCGGAAACCTAGACAACATGGTGTGTGGTGTTATGAACACACACCATGTGTTCATCTGTTCTGGAAGAAAAAACATTTCCTAAGTACACGTCATGTTGTATAGTCTTTAACTATATTAATGACTATGTGAGCAGTGATATAGGGTTGGGAAACTTTTGGTAGAACACTTCGTGTCTAAATTGTACATGTCGTGTGTAGAGAACCATGTATCTGGCCGTGTGACCAATGAAACAGGTGGATGGAAAATAGGTTGTACACACTATGTAAAGATTGTACATGCCATGTACATTAAACTATGTATCCTACCATGTGACTAATGACATTGGTATAAGGAACTAAACTGGTACACACCATGTCTATGGTGAACATTCCATGTAGTGTTACCCAAGAGAGAACTGTGTAGTTCTATTCGTGTCGAAGTACTTGGTTAGGAGGAAAGATTCAAGTACATGTTGTGTCCTAGGAGGAACACACCATGTGTATAGTTGTAACATGGCTAGGTTTAGTAGAGGTACACACTATGTTAAAAGATTAAGGTAACACATCGTGTAGGGGTTATATATGTTGTGTAACCCTATTTTGTAAAACTTGAATGTTTCTTCTCATGTTCCTTTCTTTCACTTCTAATTTCTTGTCCTTGATAATCTTGAACTGAGGTGTGTGCTTGACCTTGTAGAGTCATGTCACCAAGACTTCCTCCAGTTTTACGCCAGGTGCAGGGCAATGAACAGACACCGAAAAGGAAAGATTAGGGACTTCCAGCAGATCCTCCCATTGTGACATTCTTGGTACCAGCTGTTAAACCAAACGTAGGTATTGATGCATAGTTCTATAAAGTATTTATAAGGAAGATGTAGACTTTACAGGGAACAACACATCCTTCCCCAACTATGGAAGAGTTGATGCAGGTGTTCTAGAAGCAACATCCACCCACTTTTTCAGGGGATGGAGGACCACAGGCAGAATAGTCATGGTTGGAGCCCATGCTTTCTATCTTTGAGCATCTGAAGACGCCTCTTGATAGGAGGGTGAATCTTGCAATGTACATGATATTTGATTCCACCAAGATATGGTTTGATGTTATCTCATAGGCAGTATGTCTTTGGGATATGGCTTGGGAAGAATTCCAGAGGTCCTTCTATGACTACTTCTACCCCGAGACATTTAGGGTCGATCGATCCTGAGAGATCATGCATTTAGAGAATGGAGATCATCCAACGATGGATTATTCTTCTCTTTTCATGGAGATTAAATTCTTTTCACTTTCTCTAGGAGGGGACGAGTTATCTCTGAATAGGCAGTTTGAGGATGGTCTCAAGTATGACATCTGATCACATGTGAATGTCTTTAGGATGACTTCAGTGACTGTTATAGTGAACTAGGCACAGATTACTAAGGGAAATTTGAGGGATTTGGGAGCTTTGATACATGGCGGTTCAGCACCCAAGGTTGGTACTTATTTGTTTGATATCAGGAAGTGTTGCATGGTGCCTTTGCATGGTGATTCCAATAGCAGGGATGTATCTACAGGTGGTCAGGTGAGGTGCTACCAGTACGGGAAGAGTGGGCACACGAGACCTCAGTGCTCAAGAGACCTAGTTGAGTTCTGAGCTTGTAGCAATATGGGTCATATTTAGTTATTTTTCTGGTTTTTCTCACCATCAGCTAGTGAGAGGGGATCAATTATGACTCCATGTTTTGGAGCCGGACCCCTAGTTTCTCCTCAGTCATGGAACTGGAGTTTGTCAGGCTATTCAGGCCGAGGAGGTGATCATGGACAGAGTATTTAGATGGTAGAAATTTATCAATGGTAGGGTGGATCAACTTATGGAAGTCAGGTAGGGTCATAGGGACATAGTACATGTCAGACTTGTGTAGTGGAGAAGACCCAGCAGGAGCAGGATCCCAGACCCTCTACGATTAGAGGTACGATTCTAGTTGCCTCCATTTTATCTTCTTATCTTTTTGATATCGGCACTTCCCATAGTTTTATATCTATTACTATTTCATAGATCTCTGTTCTCTATATATTTACTTCTAAGGATGTTATGACACTAGACACTCAGTTGGGGATTAGGACGACTAATGTACGTCAGTGTAAGGAGTTCCCTCTCGAGGCTGGTGGGTGTCACTTCTTATGGGACCTCTAAGTATTAGATATTACAGGCTTCTATTTCATTCTCAAAATGTAATGGTTAGTCACATTTCATTCCTTTGTGGACTTCTATCACCGTAGGGTGAGTTTCACGACACAAGAAGGCGGGTATTTTCTACACAATGGCGAATGGTATGTCCAGGCGAGCAGAGATGAACCCAAGCATCATGGGTTGGGATGAATTATTTCCCATATTTCTAGTTTATATCTGAATGACAAGGGGACTCAACAGATGGACTTCCCTCTAGTGGGTGATCATTTTAGAGATTTCTTTCTAGATGACTTTTTAGGTTTACCTCTTGAGTGAGAGGTAGATTTCTCTTTTGATTTCATGCCAGGAGTGGTACCAGTGTCTATTAATCCATGTATGATGGCTACACTAGAGTTATAGGAGCTCAAGAAACATTTAGAGGAGTTGCAGGAAAATGTTTTCATATGACCTAGTACTTCTTTGTGGGGTTCTTCTGTTGTTTTTGTGAAGAAGTCAGACGGTACCCTCCGACTTGTGTGGATTATCGGAAGCTGAAACAGTTGACGGTCAAGAACTGATATCCCTTGCCAAGGATTTATGATCTCTTTGATCATCTTTGAGGAGACCAAGTGTTCTATAAGATTTAATTAAGATCTTTTTATCATCATTTTCATGTTAAACGATCAGATATACCTCTTACATCCTTTCGGATTTTGTATGGTCTATAAGAGTATTTGGTTATGCCATTTAGTCTCATGAATTCTCTGATAGTTTTTATGCCACTGATGAACTGAGTATTCCATCCTTACTCGGATTATTTTATGGTTGTTTTTGTGGATGATGTCTTGGTGTACTCTCACACTCGACACGACCATTCCACCCATCTTAATATCATTTTGAGTACACTGAGAGAGCATCATTTATATTCCAAACTCCCAAAATTCCACTTTTGGATGGACCATATTCACTTCATGGGTCATGTTATCTCAGAGAAAGGAGTATAACTAGACCTAGATAATGTGAGAGTAGTAGTTTACTAGGAGAAGCCGAAGAATATATTTTAGGTACAGAGTTTTCTGGGGCTGGATGGTTACTATAGGCACTTTATACATGATTTTTCATGCTTTGCAGCACCACGGACGGGCCTGACTAAGAAGGGTGAAAAGTACTTGTGGACAAACTCATGTGATTCAACCTTTCAAGAGATGAAAGGGCGATTGACTTATACACAAATACTAATTTTTACAGATCTATGTAAGAGTTATACTATTTACTGTAATGCATCAAATATTGGGATGGGAGCAGTGCTTATGTAGGGTGAAGGATTCATTGCATATAGGTCTCAGCAGTTGAGTCCATGTGAGAGGAATTACCAGACACACGATCTCGAGTTAGCTATAGTTGTTCTTGATTTACGATGTTGAAGACATTATCTTTTGGGAGAGAAATTTGTGATATTTACTGACTAAAAAAGTCTCAAGTATATATTTACTAAGCATGATTTGAATTTGAGACAGTGAAGGTGGGTTGAGTACCTTCATTCTTTTGACTCTGGGCTTGCCTACATTCCTAGGAAAGGAAACGCAATGGCTGATGTATTGAGTAAGAGGACTCAGATAAAGGCAGTTTAGGAGGCTAGTAGTGAGTAGCATCTTATGGATCTATTCTCTAAGATTCATTTGTAGGTACACAATAGACAGGGGCAGATGTTTCTCTCTTCTATAGTTGTTACCTCTTCCGTACTGGATCGAGTGTGAATAAGGAATCTATCAGATTCCAAATGCCTATTCCTACGGGAGAGTGTGTCAGGAGAGGACCATACTTCTAGGAGGACTATAGGCGACGATGAGTATTTCATTTTCATGGATGTGTATGGGTGTCAGGAGAAATATGTGAGGATTTGATTCAAGATTTTCATTCCTCAGTTTGTGTAGTTCATCTTGGTTCACTAAGATGTATCAAGATCTACACCATCAGTATTGGTGGCTAGGTATGGAGAGGGATGTTGATGGTTTTGTTATGAGATTTTACACTTTTCAGTAGGTGAAGGCAGAGCATTAGTGACTAGTAGGGCTTTTACAGCAGTTACCCATTCCCGAGTGGAAGTGGAATGATGTCGCGATGGATTTCGTGATGGGTTTACCAAGGTCACCTCGAGGTAATGATGCAGTTTGGGTTATTGTTGATAGACTCATGAAGGTTGTGCATTTCTTGTCGAGGTCGAAGATCAGGTTTTCTTACATGTCACATTAAGTTTGGGACATAGAAGGATTATGAGATAGGGCAAGACTTCACCAAGATATGTTAGGTCGTTTGAGGTTTTGGAGAGAGTCGGGCCACTTTCCTATCAGTTCTGGTTACCTCAGAGGTATCTGGTTATGTACGAAGTCTTTCATGCTTCTCAGCTATGATGTTACTTTTCATACCCTTCTCACATTTTTCAACCCAAGGAGGTTGAGTTGGAGATGGATACATCCTTTGAGGAGCACCCAATATGGATTGTCGATCACAGCACGAAGGTTCTCCATGGCCAGTCTATTCCTCTAGTACGATTGTTATGGCTACATGGGAGAGTACAGGATGAGACTTGGGAAAGGGAGGCCAATGTATGATCGCAGTGGCAAGAGTTGTTTGAAGTATCTTATTTTCCACCCTTGTAAGGGAAATTTAGGGATGAATTGCTTTGAGGGGGGGTTGTAAGAACCTGGATCTTTATTTTTGGTATGGATCTTTAGTTTAGTTGTTTTTTTGGAAAAAGGAAGAAATGTAAATTTTCTGAGTACATACTGTGTACTCCTAAGTACACACTGTGTACCCGGTTGCTGTAGGAAGCAGTGTGCTGGCTGGTTAATGGCCAATTACAGGGCTGTGTAGGTGACCTAGAAGACTTCCAAAAGCAGGAGTCTGTTGAGGCTAGTACATAGCGTGTACATTAAATTAACATTCCATGTACATTTTCATAATTGATTAATTGGATGAGGGTCATGTCTAATCTTTATAACCTTCTTCTTCTTCATGTGTTTCATACAAGAGAGTGACGAGATGATCGATAACTTCTAACCCCTACCGTTCCTCTGTCCGAGCTTTGACTGAGATGCTACCGGGTGCGTTGGATTCCCACTAGTGAGTTATCTCTTCCCCTAGAGCCTCTCTTACTAATTTCTCCTCTCTCTTGAGTTATCCAAGGTTGACTGTTTTTATCCATTTTGTAAATCTACATCATTCTATGCTGATTAAAGGGTTCATGTTCAAGTGTGTTCTTCGTACAACATCGAGGTAAGTGGTTTGTTCCTTTATTCGATTGTATTTGGATTATATATGCTTAAAGTGTAGAATACCCATGTTGGGGTATTTCATATTTTGGATTTTGACCATTTTAATACCTATTATGGTTTGTTTGTTTAATAAAGGGTTTTTCCCTATTTATAATATTGTATAACCTTGTTTATGGGACACCCCATGGGTGTGTTTCCCTAGTCTGGCTGTTTAGGGTCGTTTGGACTAGGTTGCCTATGAGGCATACCTTGTTTTTTTTTATGCCTTAGGTTGGTTAGGATGGACTTGATTGATTACATGTGATGCCTATTTTTATGCTTTGATTAAATTTGAGCCATGTGATAGTTTGAATTTCATGTAGATCCTTTAATGAATGATGTATGTGTGCTGATCTTCCAATAGACTGTGAGAGCCTTGGACCAGGAAAACTATGAGGGTTTACATGTTTATTTATATAGGACCATGAGATACTTGGTGTAGATTTTTACCCAAGGGTTATTGATAGTGATAGCTACCTAGAGGTCATTTATTATTATTTATACTATTTCATCCAGGGGGTATTGACCGTGAGAGCTACCTGGAGGTCATGTATAAATTATTAATGCTATGTAGACCAGGGGTATTGACCATGAGAGCTACCCATAAGGTCATTCTCCTTACTCCATGCTATGTGAGACCATAGGGGTTAGACCGTGAGAGCTTTCCCAGAGAGTCAATTGTGAATAAATGAATAATTGTGAAGAGTTTTCCAAGCCAAAGAATAAGCTTGGACTCAATCTTAATTGGTTGTTTAGATGGTCTTTTGAGATGTCTTTCGTTGCTATTATATAGAGGCATACATAGATTAGTCTAGATCCTAAGGTTACATTATTAAATAGTTTGAATAATTTATAAATGAAAATTAATGTAATTAAAAACTGTTGGATTTTTTACTTTTGAGTACTTTCTAGTTTATTTCATTATTTCTACATATTGTCTGCTATATACATTTACTAATTGTTAGTCATAGACCTTTTGGTGGTTCCCTATTGGGATATGTCTCACACCATATTCGGGTCATGTTTTTGGGCCCAAATAGATTATATGGTTGTAGGTTTAGGTAATGGAAAGAACCCTTCTTCAACAAGTACTAGATTTTTGTTAGAGCTGGAGATCATGGGACCAATCTAAGTCTTGTCATGATGTTGGAGTTTACTGCTTTATGTACTTTAGTTTTATTATTGTATTTCTAGAATTGTGACTTACTTGTATTATTTCCTAGATACATGTGACAAGCGTCATTTTTTTTATATATGATGCAGTTATTTATATTATCAGTCTTTTGTTGGTTACTATTGTTGTATGGTATTACTGCTTCAATTACTTCTTATTATTTGTTATTCTGTTGTGTATACTCTATCAATGAGTGAATAGTTTCCCCATTATCATACATTGGCCCTTGCTACTAGTCAGTAGCCTCTGGCATTCAGGGAAATGCGCTTGAGGTCATGTGACCAACCAGGTTCGTGGCAGCTTTGGTCAACACCAAGATCTTGGACGTTACAACACTGTAGGTGCGCAGTGAAAGTGCGGTTGGGTCAGCGCCCAAATTTAAATTTTACCATAATCAATGATCAATTCGGGATCAATTTTATGATGAACACCATTATCCATAGAATAAAATCAAATATTTAGATAAATAATAAAGAGTCATGGAACCTTGATATAGGATCAACATATTTTGTTTATAATTAATTAAATTAAATTAAAGAAATACCTCCATGTTTTTCCTACTTTGCTGATGTTTCTGACTATAGATATATGGTGAGCCTTTCGTTGATTTGTAGAGATCAAGAGTATATCTCCTCAAGAGGTAATCCATACGTGTTCTGCAAATCTATGGACATTACTGAAGGAGTCTCCGGGTGCTAGAATGCAAGGTCCTTGCGCTTGCATCATCCGCACTCGATCACCTTGAGAGTCACTTCCAAATCGTTTTCGAGTCTGGTGGAGGATGGACACTCTTGTTCATGAGAGAATTCTAAGAGAAAAAATGAGCTCTTGAGGCTTGAGAGATTTTTCTCTAAAATGTTGTGCACAACCAAAATTAGCTCTGTAGCCTGTAGATTTCCCCTGGCTAATAAGAGAATAATATGTAACCAGGAATTCAATTCACCATGTGATAATAAATAATTAGAACAAGTGTTGTTAATTATTTTATTATTCCATGTGAAACCCCATATCAAATAATAACAGCAATACCATTATTTCCATGACATGTTCTTAACATGAAATATATAATTAAATATTATTTTAATAAAATAATAGTTAATATTATTTTCTAACTGAAGCCTTTAACTCAGTTCTCCCATCCTCTAAAATAGTTATCGGACCTTGAATAATGACTATTTATTTTATTAAATAAATAAATAAATCTAACTGCATTATTCACCGATAAAAAAATAAAAATGTGATCAGGTGTACCTGAATAATTATTAATCCACAACGGCGAATAATATTTATTCAAATTGTTAAATAATTTATTTAACTGAGATTCCTTATACACTTAGTATGTGACCCTCTAGGTCTCTTTCTCATTGGCATTAGGTAAGCCTACCTAAAGTCCAAGGTCGGGGTCTATCAACATGCTAAGGAACCCATAGAGAAAGTAGTTAATGTCGCAATGACATGTCACCTCATATGAATTCCTACCATGTAATATAATCCCTTTATCACAATATCTCAAATCGAGCATGTTGCATGCCAGTGTCATTAACCTATATGCTCGATAACTAGTTCTTTGAATTTCCAGAAATAGAACATGCCTAGAAAACACCATGGACCTGGATTTATTTAGGTTATATCATTTCCATCAAAGGACCTAAGATATTTACATCCATTAATGAACAGAAGAGATAAATCATTTCTTGTATTATTCATTAATGCAATATTACTCATGGCTCACCCAACGTATCCTACCTCGCCGTGAGCATATGTCATCATTATTTTCATCAATACATAACAGTGTGCCACTCATAATATATATTAATAATAATATTAAATTCTAAGACCATTACACATGTCCACAGATAGAACATTCAATGACACTTATAATGTGTATTTCCAACTATTGGTTCTCGTTATCATAATATCATACTGGATATTACTAGGGGCATACACCACGAGAAGGTTCCTCAAAGTCCTATGAGTTTCCACCATTGATAGCATGTATCCACTACTGAAAAAATACTATATACCAACGGTTTGAAACCGTTGGTATAGGCCTCCAAACAGCTGTTATATCCTATACCAACGGTTGGGAGAACCATTGGATAGTAAGTTGTGGGGATAGGTCTATACCAATGGTTTTGGAAAAACCATTGGTATAAGTAATATGAAAAATCTATACCAATGGTTCCATAAAACCATTGGTATATGTATTTCAAAAAAGAACTATTCTGTGGGTTTTGATCCTAGTACCTCCGGTTTATGATTTAAGGACCTAACCACTAACCTAACATGGCTTTTGTGAACATAATTTCATAAATATATATATATATTATCATAAATATTTTAAATTTTGATTTATTTAAGGTTCTCAGTAAGAATATTCAATAAAAAATACATGCAACTATACCAACGGTTCTCAAAACCATTAGTATAGACCTATACCAATGGTTTTGAGAACCGTTGGTATAGATTATTTAATTTTGGGACCTATACCAATGGTTTTGGGACCTATACCAAAAGTTTGTACAAAACCATTGGTATATGTCCAAATTAGTGACCTATGCCAACGGTTTTGGCCAAACCATTGGTATAGATCCATATAAGTGAAATTTACCAACGGTTTGCCCAAAACCGTTGGTATAGGTATTATTTCCAGTAGTGATCATTTCTTTCCCTTCAAATGATATCATCCAGACATAGAACATTTATTCTAGAATAGTTTCATGGCACTTCTAGGTTCTCATCATAGTGTGGAACTGCTATGATCTTTTAGTGTGACAGCTAATCTTGAGACATTATCACATGCTATATTACGTAGAATAATAATCATGATGTGATAAGGAATTTATTAATATTCAAAACCATGAATATAAGTTTATCATAAGGTTAAATGAAGTTGGTTCTAAAGAACCAACTCCAATAGGCTCCCACTTCCACATGATCCAACTACTAATAACCTTCGGTTTGTTGGCTCTCACATGATATTCATGTTTCTACTAAGATAGGCCTTTATTCAAGGGGTCCACCACGTTCTCTTCTATGGACACTATGATAACTACAACTTCACCCCTCTAATGAAAATACCTCAAGTGGTGATACTTTCAGAGTATGTGCTTTTTCTGTTGATGTGACCTTAGCTCATTTTCAAGAGCCATCATTTTAGTATTATCACAATACAATGTGATAGGTTCTCTACTATTAGAAACTACATCAAGCTCATGAACAAAGTTCTTAATCTAGACGGCTTCCTTAGATATATCATAAGCCTCTATATATTCAGACTCTATTGTATAATTAATGGTAATTGGATTCTTTGAACTCTTCCATCGCACAACTCCTCCGTTGAGATAGAAAACATATCTTGATTGTGACTTTATATCATTATGGTCTATCCGAAAACCAGCATCAGCATACCCTCTGATGAAAATATCCTCTTCTCCTCCATTTACCAGGAACATATCCTTAGTTCTTCTCAGATACTTAAGGATATCCTTCAGAGTAGTCCAATGTTGATCTCCTAGATCTACTTGATATCTGCCTACCATGCTCAGTGCATAGGCAACATCAAGTCTAGTACATAGCACGATATACATGATTGATCCTACAACTGAAGCATATGAGATATTAATCATTCAATATTTCTTATGTTGTTTCTGGAGACACATTTTCTTAGAAATATATATTCCATGTGACACTAGAACCAATCCCATATTGGATTGTTACATACTAAATATATTTAGTATCGGGTCAATGTATGTACTCTAACTTAGCCCAAGAAACCTGTTAGATCTATCATGAATGATCTTGATCCCTATAATTTAGGATACTTTGCCTAAGTCTTTCATGGAGAAGCACTTGTTCAACCAATCCTCAACTGACTGTAAGACTGGTATGTAATTTCCAATAATTAATATGACATCAATAGATACTACTAGGATAATGACTACATTACCATTAAACCTTCTGTAAACACATGACTCACATTCATTATTAATGAAAAAAAATCCCTTGTGTCTTTATCAAATTGAATATTCCATGACCTGGATGCTTGCTTCAATCAATAAAAGGATCTTTGCAACCTTCAAACCCTTTTTGAATCACCTGGTGTCACAAACCCTTCTGTTTATTTCATATAGAAATCTTTTATAAGGTTCTTATTGAGGAACATAGTTTTGAAATCTATCTTCCAAATCTCATATACATGGTAAGTTTCTATGGAAAGTATTATTTTGATGGATTTAAACATGGAAACTATCAAAAACGTTTCACAATAGTCAATTCCCATATGTCAATTTAAAACTTTTATCTACTAGCCTTTCTTTATAGGTACTCACTTTTCCTTCCATGTCTGGTTTCCTCTTAAATAACCATTTACATCCAATAGGCTTAAAATCAACTAGAGAATTGACTAGAACCCCAACATAGTTCTGATACATTGAATCCATCTCATAATTCATAACTTCTAGAAATATTATAGCTTCTAAGATCTCTAATACCTCCTTGTATGAGAGAGGTTCATCATTGACCAACAATAATGATTCACCATCCTTAGTGACAAGAAAACCGTATCTCTCTAGTTCTCTTACCTCTCTTACACTCCTATTTGGTACTTGTTTTTCATGAACTAATTCTTCCATGAAGACTTGTGGAACTTGTTCCTATACCAATTTTTATGTATCTTGAGCATCAACTTCATTGAAGTCAATCATTCTCCCACTATCCATTTTGAGGATGTGCTCCCTCTCAAGAAAGACAGCATGTCTCGCAACAATCACTTTCTTATCTAAGAGGTTGTGTAGGTAGTATTCCTTTGTTTCCTTAAGATACCCTATAATGATACATATCATTCCTCAGAGTTCTAGTTTGTTTCTTGAGAAAGACTTAACAAATTCCTTGCATCCCCATACAAGTGTATGCGAAAAAACGGGTTTCTTTCCAATCCATAACTCAAAGGGGATTCTATTTTCCAACAAGGTATGTTTCCTCCTTTCACTAACATTATTCCACAGTAGTGTATAAGGTGGATTTATTTGAGATATAATCCCAGACTCCCATAAAAGGTTGATGAACTCTTGGTTAAGATATTCTCCACCTCGATCTGATCGAAGCTTCTTTATCTTCTCACCAAGATGATTCTCTAATTAATTTTTTAATTCCTTGACTTTATTAAAGGACTTATACTTATACCTCATAAATTAAATAAATTCCTATCTACTCAATTCATTAGTAATATTTATAAAGTATGAATATCCAACTCTATATTCTACTAGAAATGGTTCACACACATTAGTGTGTACCAATCCTAGAAGCTCTGTGGACCATTTACCCTATCCACCAAATGGTGGTTTGTTCATTTTCCCTTCTAAAAAACATGACATCTATCAAGTGGTTTTAGCTCAAAAGAGTCTAAAAAACCATCTTGATAGAGCTTTTTTCAGTGCTTCTCTTTTCCATGACCAAGGTTGTGATGCCACAACTGGGTGTTATATGAGTCATGTGAATTTGATTCGTTATCGATTTCCAATACTTGGTTTTCATAATTTAATACATACAGACCATTATTTAAATGTTTCATACCATAACATATGTTGTTCTTATAAAATAAACAATATTTATTTATGAAGTTGAAAATAAATCCATCTTTATCTAAACTAGATACATAAATTATGTTATTGGTAACAATTGGTACATAATAATAGTCCTGTAAAACCAAAATCATCTCAGTCGTCAATGAAAGGTAGAAGTCACCAATGGTAATAGAATCCATCCTCGAACCATTGACAGCTCTCAGATCCACACTCCTATGGAAATTTTTCGAAATCTACTTGGTCCCTACTTTTGAATACATATTTGAGAACCATGAGTTGTATCTAATATCCAATGTGTAGAAGTGAAAATATTTGACTTGATAACTAACTCACCTTTGGTTTCCCCTTGCCTCTGGTTGTAGTTCCTCTTCCAGTGGCCTAAATTTCAACATGCAAAGCATACTGCCTCATTTTACTTACCTTGCCTTTGTATCTTCTTCTTCTTGTTTGAACAGTGATCGAGAGTTTTAGACTATTTGTAAATCTTAGTCTCCTTTTCCTTGTCCTTCATCTATCTATTCACTATAAGAATTGTGGGTTTATCACACCCCATGTCCTTATCCATTTGGTGAATCAGGGTTAGAAGTTCTGATAATCTCTTCTCATTATTTCTAATATTATAATTCACAATAAAACTTGAGAAGTCCTTCGGTACTGATGATAGTATGATATTTGTACACAACTCATCTGTGAATTTAATCCCTAATATGTCCCAAAGCTCAACGTAGCCAATAATCTTGACAACATGTGATCCAGCTTGCGAAGACTCACTAAGCTTAGTAGTGAAAAAAGAATTAGAGATCTTATACCTCTCTTATTTTACCTCCTCTTGATAGAGATACCGAAGGTGAGAAATCATGCTATAAGAATCCATTTCCTCATGTTGCTTCAAGAGCTCATTGTTCATGGATGATAGAATGATGAAATGAATATTTGTAGCATCATTCAAATGTTTCTCATACACAGATAACTCATCATCATGCACCTCATTCCTAGGTGAAACTGGTAAAGGTTCTTCCAGCACATATAGTTTCCTTTAATGGTAAAGGATGACCTGAAGTCACCTTTTCTACTCCTAGAAATTTGTATTAGTGACAAGGTTTTCCTTATTGAGTATGGATCGCAATGATATATTTTATGTCATTTTTAATGTCATTTCTAAAAATAAGATGAACATTGTTTTAGTACATTATCTGATAAAATTAAGACAAATAAATAAATAAATATTTGTTAGTATCCAACTATTTTATCGAAACCTAATAGCCCTCACTATTGTCTTTGGAATATCTTGTTTTTTGGATATTCTAGTAGAAAAGATCTATATTCCATTATCATCACCACAACTTTAAATGGTCAAGAAACTTGAATTGTTTTAGGTAGGCATTCCAAATTCCAAATACAATAACTCGTAGCTCTTTTATCCATTAAGTGGACTCCCCAATCCTGAAATAATTATTTTAGATTTCCTGAACACTTGCCTCTCAGTTACACCAAGTCCTGCTTTGGAAATCAACACTTTATTTAAACCAAGTTAAGTCGACCCAAAACATCAAATTAGAATTCCCTGATAATTGAAGGCATCCCAAATTTGGCTGGTCAAGCACTTTGAACTATTATTTTGATTCTAACCAAAGTAATGGAGGGCTATACCGACTTAATATTTTATTGAGGGTTTTTATCCCTTTTTCATAAATTGCTTCATATTATCTTTTGAAATGATTGTTAATATTAAGTGGGATATAATCAAGTGATTAACCATGTAATGATATTATTTATGCATAATCTGTTTTATTTTAGTTCCATATTTCATGCTTGTTAATTCATTTATTATGTGATTGTGAGAATACATCCATAATGATTAACCTTGCAACTAACAAAATTAAAATAAACATATGATCCTGAGATTTTTTAATGGTTAGTTTATCTAGAAATTGATAAACTGGCCCTAACTTAGGGGAGAAACACCTTAAACCTTTTAAGTTTTGTGTTTACTGTTGAAATAGTGGGTGCCCTAAACCCAACTATGTAGTACTTTTGATTACCGTATCATGTGCACAGTTAGATATGCATGATGATATCTTACCATTATAGTGCAGACTTTTCTGCATCCACTATAATAATGGTAATGTCCAAAGTTTAATTGTCGTGTCAAGAGGTTATAGTAGATCCCGGGCTATAATGAGAACCTCGAGATACAATGACATTGATCTTAAATATATGTTCTATAGTCTAGATACATCTTAATGACTAGAAACAGTAGATGTCTGACTATCAGGTGTTGGGGGCTCATAAGCATTGAGACTTCTTCTCATGAAGTTCGCACTTGGTGATCTCTAGTAGTGAGATCATGAGGACAGACCCGCCAATAGGAACACCACATGTTTTGGGAGTCATTGGTTGTTCCTATCTACGGACATGTGTATTGGTCTCCTAACTTGAGACCATTACAAATGTATATCATTTAATTATATACTTTGATGCAAGGTGAAAACCGCGGCAGTAATGTCATGGAGAGGTAGTTTGTATTGGGTGTGTCTTTGGTGGTATCACTTTGGTTGAATGGTCAAGAAAAGATTTGTCGCTTTCAAGTTTAGGAAGTTGTATATCTCATACCTGGTTGATCAGGATGGCGCCACCTTCATAAGTCTTTGTCCAAAGCAGTAGAAAGGCAAATCCATTCGGATAGATCAACAAATAATAAAGCAAGATAAGGACGGTGACACAAGAGTGTGTCCTTCTTTATGAGATATTTAATGACAAAGAGACTATAGTATAGAGTGAGTGTTCGTAGGTTGGTAGTCGTTGCAATTACTGTCCTTATCTTTTTAGGGGCCATGGCGGGTTGCTAGACCCCGCTCTTGGTCTGTGGATTTTATTCACTAATATTGAGATAAGGGCCTAGAGGGTCACACACAATAGTGTTTTCAAGAATCCGCTCCATTCAGTTGAATAGGTATATGGACATAGTGGGCCCCGCCATGGGGTTTGCGTGTTTTCCATGTTGTCAATCACCAAATGAATTAAATAAATTCATTAATATTCAAGTTATGAATATTTGGGATTGAATTTATTTAATGTATTTATGACTTTAGTAAATATGAGAAAATATTAATCGAATGAATATTATTTTAATATTCAAGGTTCGTTTTAATAATAAGAGGGACAGCGAGTCGAGTTAAATGGATCAGATTTTATCACGTAATATATTTCATATATATTAAAAGTATGTGATAAAATAATAAATAATATTGGCACAGATAAGTTTGTTGAAAATTATTTATTTAGTGGACGTTGAAATATTCAGGGGTTGGGGAACCCAATCGGGTATTTCTCAATGTCTCTATAAATAAGAGAGGAGGCTCTATCTCTTGGTTGTACAATTAACTATTCATTCATTTGAATGGGATGAAAGTTGAGAGCCTCTCTCTCCTCCCACTTCCTATAAAGAGAAGCTGATGATCCAATTGTTCGAATCAAGTTCTTCCTCATGCATCGCAAGATCAACGATGCGGTGTTCGTCGGGACGTCGAAGATATCATTGAATCACCGCACTAGCACCCGAAGTTCAACGATTGGCGTTCCTATTGATTTTTGGAGCGCGTGTGGACGATCTAGAAGGATCCTGTTTTGGATCCTTCAAACGACGATCGCCATCGGCTAGCAGTAGTCGACCGCGCCTTCGGATTTCAAACGGGTACGTTTTTCATTTTAATTTTGTGCTCTTAATAATCTAAGCGAGATCCTCAGACCTATCCAGGGCTCGGATTTTCGGCGATGACATGTTCCGTCATTCCGCTGACGAATATTTTAAAATCCTCGGCCCATATGCTTCCATTTTGGGCCTCGGGAACCTAACAGTGGTATCAAAGGGAACGCGTAGATTTTATGAACCAAATAAAATTAATTTGCATAAAATTAAGTAGAGGGTTTAAAATCGGTCACAACTGTTCAAACCGTGATTCAATCTGATTTCGAATGACTAAGATATGGTCATTCAAAGTTTCTGGAATGGATCGTGTTTGTGTTTTTACTCAGGTTTTAAATTTTGTTGATTATTTCTGTTTATCGGAAATAATGCAAGTTTTTTTTAAGAAATTATAATTATTATAATTATTATAATTATAATTATATATATAATAATATTAATATTATAATTTTATTATTATTATATCTAAAGGCTAAAATATTGTAACACCCCAAGCTTCTACGGTACGCTTCTCTTTGAATAATACGATAGCGTGTGTTGTACGCAACATTGAGTTCTAACACACCACAACCAATCAAATTAGCCATTATGAATAGTAATACCTACTTTTTGAAATTTTATAAATTTTATCTCTCAAAATGGACTTCTTTTTTGGATTCGGAATATCGAATTTAGCCTAGGGTGAAATTTTGGAACTTTTCGGATAACATTTATATTTTGATGAATAGTGAAAATTACTAAATTTTAATTAAAAACAACTTTTTTAATCGAAATAATTTGTGTTGATAAATTATGAATTTGAGTAGTTTTAAATTATATTTAGAATATATTTTTATAATTTAATACAATGTTGGTCATTTTACATAATTTTACAATTAAACCGGACATAAACAAGTGTCAATCTTTTGATAGTTATTATCTCTTAAAAACACGCTTTTTTTAACAACGGAATTAATTTTAAATTAATTTCATCCACTTCTGTGTTTTGAATTTGGAAAAATGGATTCCATATTTTGAATCAGGATGTTAAAATTGTGTAAATTGGTAACTTTTATTTTTATACATTTTGAATAATTACTTCGGTAAATATTTTATTTACCATGGTTAAAGGCTAAATCCGGTAAATAAGGGTTAAAACATAATATTATAATAACAAAAAATTAATCTAAAACGTGTTCTAACCTTATTGTTTGATACATGTCCGACCATGGTCATTTTTGGGTCTATTTTTGGACCCCATGGAGCAACTTTTAAGTGATAATGACACTTTATATTAATTAAGTTAAAATAAATGCAAAAATGACAGAAGCATATATATTTTAGAAAAACATTTTTTACATTGGGTTATATATGTTGTATTTTAGATTATAAATATTCTATAGAAATGTAAAACGATTTCCTACATAATGACATTTTATTTATAATTTTTAGACAATAAATAATTTAATTTATTTATGACACAATGATGATGCAGTAATTACCATTATAGTGAAAAATTAAAATAATTGATCTTATAAATACCCAAATAAATATAATTTGAGACTTTTTATGAATTACACTAATTTTATAGGTTAATATGACATGTTAGGATTGATTTAATTAACTTTTTATAAGTAATTATTCTGTTATAAGTTTTACAAAAATCAATTATTGAATAGTGTCAAAATTGACATCAAAGAGTTTTTAAAACAAATATTATATTATTAATTGATATTAAATTCCTAAAAATATAAGGTTCGGACAAGAGACTTATATAATGATAGTTGTATCATTAATGGACCCCTTGGGGGTATCTTGTATGTATATAGTAATTTTATTAACCATATAATATAGAAATAAAAAGAGACATTGTAAAAGTGAAACTAATTAACTAAGAGTTAATACTTAAATATATGGTTAATATAGTGACCCAAACCTGTCTAAATACTATTGGTTGAGTTTTTTTCGACCAATACCCACATTAACCTTTAAATAATACACTTTGTATCCATTATAAACCGAATATGAATTTATTATAAAATAATATTTCTAGCTTTTCCAAAGGTGCCCCTCACCCCTCTTATAAAAGGGCACTCCCCCTTCTCAGTAATTCACAACTTCAAACCATTTGGCTCGGCCAAACTCAACCAAAATACTCTCTCAACTTCCCTCAATTCATCCTATAGGTCTTCATTTAGTTATAAAGCCAACCTAAGGAGCCCTTTTGATCAAATCAAAAGGAAGAACCCGAAGAAGAGGTAATGATTTCCCCACCCCTTTTCAAGTTCCTTTCTTCTTCCACTTCTTCTATATTTGTTATTACCATTCTAAAATAATAACTCCGGTATATTATATATACTTTGATTTTATTATAAACATGGTATAACCATATTTCAGTATTCTATCCATCCTTTGAATGACATGTCACCATACGTTCGTACGTACGGCTTACCGTCTCCACGTCGTGGTGTAATGGATATTCAAAACATTATTATTTGGATGGTTATAATAATGATGTGAAATTCATGTAAATAATAAATATAACATGATAATGATTCTGTATATATGATATACCATCCAAATAAATATTATTTTAATATAAAAAGAATGATATTTTCACTCGTGCGTACGTACGGACTACCGTCTCCACAAACGCGATGAGATTCATTCTCCATCGTATCCACTCAAGTATAATTCTCATTTGATGATTAAAAATAATGTTTAAGGACTTGATATCATTATTTATATGAATAAGATACAACCTATCCATGAAAAACATGGCTTAACTAACAAGACATATAAAAGAAAATGAGTAATTTAACACCCGAAACAACGATAATACTAAGATATTATTAACAAATCAATGTTAAAAGATCATATATGATATAATATTAATGTATATGATTCTTGTATAATTTAATAACAATTATTTCACCATTATACGGGAGGTTAACCTACCACCAACCAAGGAAAAGTATAAGGTAAGGGTTTATTTCACAATCTCTTCATTATCCGAGGTTGTTTATACGTAATAATCTACTGGGACTTATTTATCATCCACATCCATGTTTCTTAAAAATGTATTTCAAAACATTTTTACTATTTACTAGAATATGGGTTAAAGTCATTTATACCCTTTTTGACTTTTATAAGTGGTTTATAAAGGAATCTTTCCGTCATTTTCCAAACAAGTTCTTTTTAACCTTTTCGACAGAATTAAGGTAAGAATGTTTTTTTAACTTATACGGAAGGTGCGTCTATTTTCCGCCGTTATAAAATCGTCAAAGATTCCCTTACAAGATTATAATAATATTTTCAGAGAAAATGTTTTATTTTATAAATATATGACTCTTAAATGATTTAAAAATAGAAAGAGATATTTCTCTAAAAAGAGTTTTGATTTCACCTATGTCAACATCCTTGATGGATTTTACGCTTTTTTGAAGTTGACTTATTATGATACAAAACTTCTATATTGTATTGAAGTTTTTGTGATATTTTTTATTGTGGATGTGTTATTTTTATACCATTCATGGTTTATGGATGAAGTATATACATTTAGTATGCTAGTTTTAATATGAATGTTTATGTTATGTTTAAACCTTTTCATATGGGAATGCATTGGACTTAATATGTGACGGGTGGAGCCCGCTATAGCTCCTAGATGCATCGGTAGGTCTCATGAGACAAACTAGTGTCTTGGCATAAGGCCTTGGAAAAATCTTATTTATAGTATTGTCACGAGGCCTTGTCTATGTGGTTATGATAGTCTGGCATTATGCATTCCATCATTATGAAATTGGTTATTGATATTGCATGTGAATATTCGATTAGTAGAATATCCATGTGAATAAGTAAATGGAATTATTTCATTTTATTTTTTCCATACAATGTTGAAGTTCAAGTTTAAAAGGCTTTTGTTTTAGTTATACATTGCCTTAAATGTTTATTCTTATTTATGAAAGTTTCGTCTATATTGTTATCCTTACTGGGCATTTGAGCTCACCCCTTTTCTATGTTTTATTTTTCCTAGGATGTGAAGAAGTAAATTATTAATGACCTACAGGGATAGTATAAGGGGAAAAGAGTGAGGACTATGGAGACTATGTTGTTGTAGTTTTCATTTTTATGATGTAATGTAAAAAATTATGAATATATCTAGTGTTACCAAGGCAACTAAACTAATTGGTCTTTCAAGATTTGATCTTTCTTGTGATCATGCCAATGTTATGTAATAATGCACCGACTCTGGGTAACTGGGGTCGGGGCGTTACAGTTGGTATATGAGGATGTTTAGTACAAACCTTGGAAGCTAGATTTAGATAAACTCTGATTAGAGAACATAGACCTAAGATAGACTTTGATGATTAGTATAGAAGAACTTCCTAGAATTTTGGTATTGTAGAGATTTTGTGAGTTTTCCGAGCAATAAATCCTTGTATGGATATGAGCAGGTAGAGGCGGCTCTGGCACAGATGTACCTAGGGGTAAAACCCGAAAACACTTCTTTGATCTAGACTCGAATGGGAACTGGTTCATGACAACGGGGCTTACTCCACTGTTGGTTACAACACTCCCGAGGATATGCTTAGGATAACTCTCATTTTCTTTACAAATAATTATGAAGGGTTTATGAGTATATACTTCCTCAAAGAACACATTTTTATGATTATGGATTATATCCATAAATAGTTCAATTTATGTTAAGTGTTTTATAAGTATGGAATTATGTATTTTGATTCATAAACTAATCTAGTTTATGCCATTGTTTATAAATGGCACATAGTGGAAGAAATGGAAACTGTATCAATGCACGCACTCCATGTAGGGATTTCCCTCCTACTTAAGATAATTATAGTGGAGCTGGTGATGCAACTGGTGCTGATCAACTAATCACCATACTGGGACAACTCACTCAGGTTATGAATAATAATCTTACCCGTATGGAGCACCCTGATCCACAGCGTGGAGGATCAATGTTAGATCGCTTCATGAGGCAGCAACCACCAACATTAAATGGGAGTACAAATCCATTAGTAGCTGAGCAATGGATAAGTTCCCTAGAGAAAATATTTCAGGCTTTGGGAAGTAGTGAAAGGGAAAAAGTTATCATTGCAGTTTACCGCCTCACTGGAGATGGTGATCAATGGTGGTCATTGATTCAAAACACAAAGGAAGATGATGAAGTATCAAATATGGAATGGAGGGAGTTGAAAGATCTGTTTTTAGAAAAATACTTTCCTCGCGACCATCGAGAAGATGTGGAAAGGCAATTTCTGAGTCTAAGACAAAAGGAGGATGAGAATGTCACAAAGTATGAGGATAACTTTACAAGGTTATAAAGGTATGATGGAGATTATATACGTAACCCAAGAAGTAATATTGATCGTTTCTTTGATGGGTTAAAACCATTTCTCTGTTTAGCATTAGTCTCACAATCCTTCTCATCGTACGAAGACATTGTCTCATGTGCTATCAAGACAGAGAAAGAATTATCTAAGTCATATGACTTTAAAGTAAAGTAAGAGAAGAAGAGATATGTTGATAAATCTAGGAATGGAAATAAAGGGAAGAAGGGAAAATTTTAATATCCATCCTGTGGTAAATGTGGGAAGAAACACCCTGGTACTTGCTTGAAGGGAACGAGAGTCTGTTACAAGTGTGGTGAAAAAGGCCACCAAGCTCGTGATTGCAAGGGGAAGAAGGAAGCTACCGATGTCCAATGCTATAATTGCAGGGAGATGGGACATTATTCAAATGAATTTGCTAAGCGTTAGGGGAACTTACCTCATAAAAGGCCAAGGTATCGAGGCCAAGCTTATTCTATCACTACTGCTGAGGTAGAAGCTCTGAAAGACGTGGTGGCAGGTAATTTAATGGTTTCCTCAAGTTTAGAAAATGCATTATTTGATTCTGGATCATCGCATTGTTTCATATCTTCCCAGTTTTCTAAGAAAATTAGATATTTCCAAATTGATTTAACAAGGGAGTTGTCAGTTAAAACTCCTAAGGGAAGTATCATTGCAACAAAGTTTTGTGAATCAGTCCCCATTAGATCACATAAATGTTCTTTATTCGCTGATCTCATCTTCATACCTATGATTGAGTTTGATATAATCCTCGGTATGGATTGGATTTCGGACCATGATGTGAAGATTTATTGTAAGAAGAAGGAGGTTATGATTTTTGATGATGATGATAAGGAACACCTTATCTTTAGAGCAGAATCGTCACCACCTAATTCTTATCTAGATCCACCCCCAGTAGCTCAACTAAATTCAATTATTGGGGAGGAAGAGAATTAAATAAATGTGGGTGAGGAAAGGAATGATCAAATAGAGGATGTACCTACTGTGAAATAATATGTAGATGTGTTTCCGGAACATTTACCCGGACATCCTCCAGAACGAGAAGTTGAGTTTTCCATTAATTTAATTCCTGGATCAAGGCCTATATCGAAGACCCCTTATAGAATGGCCCCTGTGGAATTAGTCGAACTAAATAAACAACTAGAGGAATTGAGTAATAATGGATTTATTCTCCCTAGTGTTTCTCCATGGGGATCCCCTGTTCTTTTTGTTAAAAATAAAGATGGATCTATGAGGTTATGTATCGACTACAGGGAGATCAATGCTATAACAATAAAGAACAAGTATCCCCTACCTCACATTGATGATTTATTTGACCAACTGCATGGAGCTCAATAATTTTCAAAGATTGACCTTCGATCTGGATACCATCACTTATGTGTGAAGAAGGAATACATTCTGAAGACAACATTTCGAACCAGGTACGGGCATTACGAGTTTACAGTAATGCCTTTTGGATGGACTAATGCACCCTCTGTATTCATGGATCTGATGAATAGAGTTTTCAAGGAATATCTCGATGAATTTGTGGTGGTATTTATTGATGATATCTTGGTATACTCCAAAAGCTACGAAGATCTTGAAAATCACTTGCGCATTATCCTAAAGACTCTGAGAAGACATGAATTATATGGGAAGTTTAGCAAGTGTGAATTCTGGCTTCAAGAGATTTCTTTTCATGGTCATATTGTCTCTAAAGATGGAATCTCTGTTGATCCTTATAAGACCAAGGCAATCCAAGAATGGCCTGCACCGACGAGTATAACTGAGGTACGTAGTTTTATTGGTTTAGCAGGTTATTATCGAGGTTTCGTCCAGAATTTTTCCCGGTTGGCTAACCCATTAACAAATCTCACACGTAAAGGGGTTAAATTTGTTTGGACAAAAGAGTGTGAAGAATGTTTTGAAGAACTGAAGAGAAGATTAGTCAATGCTCCTATATTGACTCTACCATCGGGGAATGATGGGTTCGTTATTTATAGTGATGCATCGAAAAAAGGACTTGGTTGTGTCCTTATGCAGAATGATAGGGTTATTGCCTATGCATCACAACAGTTGAAAATTCATGGACAAAACTATCCTACTCATGATCTCGAGTTAGCAACTGTGATCTTTGTTTTGAAGATATGGAGGCACTACCCCTATGGTGAAAATGTTATATTTATACGGATCACAAGAGTTTGAAGTATATTTTCTCACAAAAATAACTCAACATGAGGCAAAGGAGATGGCTTGAATTACTCAAGGATTATGATTGTACGATACACTACCACCCGATGAAGGCAAATAAGGTGGCAGATTCTTTGAGCAGAAAAAATCATGGAGTTTTGAGCATGATGAGAATTGAAAGGGATCCTACTTTTATGGATCTAGTAAAGTTGGATATGGGAATCACCATGGAAGGTGAAACATCAATGCTTTTTCAAATGGTTACCAAACCATCTTTACTAGAAAGGATAAAGAGTTCTCAGACTGATGATGAAGAATTTCAAAAGAATATTAAAGCTGTGAATGATGGGATATTGAGAGACTTTGTGTATAAAGAAGGAATTTTGAAATTTGGGAAGAGGCTTTGTGTTCCCGATATACCTAATCTAAAAAGGTAATTTCTGGATGATGCTCATAGTTCCAATTTCTCTATACACCCTAGGAGCACCAAAATGTATAGATATTTGAAGAAACATTTTTGGTGGGACAATATGAAGAGGGAGATTGTTGATTTTGTGTCAAAATGTATGGTTTTTCAACAAGTAAAATCTGGAAGGCAATAGCCTGGAGGATTCATGCAACCTCTTCTCATACCGGAGTGGAAATGGGACAATATCACGATGGACTTTGTCATGGGACTACCAAAGACTCCTAAATGGAACAATGAAATATGGTTTATTGTAGATCGTCTTACCAAGTCCGCACATTTTTTTTCTATAAGAGAAGATCTACCACTAGAATGTCTAGAAAGACTATATATTAATGAAGTTGTGAGACTTCATGGAGTACCCCTATCGATTGTTTTGGATCGTGATCCCCATTTTACTTCAAGATTCTAGAAATGTCTTCAGAAATCCTTAGATACTGAACTTCATTTGAGCACTGCCTACCACCCTCAAACAGATGGACAATCAGAACGAACTATTCAAACCTTAGAATACATGTTGAGATCCTGCTCACTTGACTTTCAGGGTATGTAGGATCAATATTTACCTCTGGTAGAATTTTCCTATAACAATAGCTTCCATTCAAGTATTCATATGGAACTATATGAAGAGTTATACGGAAAGAGATGTCACGCACCAACTTGTTGGGATGATGATGGTGAAAGAAAACTTGTAGGCCCAGAACTGGTGGAGGAAATGATGGAAAAGGTGAAGGTAATCCAAAACCATATCAAAGCAGCTCAAAGTAGGCAGAAGAGCTATGCCGATAATCGAATGAAGGATTTGGAATTTCAAGTTGGTGATCATGTTTTCCTGAAGGTATCTCCATGGAAGGGAGTCATACGTTTTGGTAAGAAAGGTAAATTGAGTCCCAGGTACATCGGACCATTCAAAATTCTAGAACGAATTGGGGCTGTAGCTTACCGATTGGCAATACTGCCAAGTCTCTCCAAAGTTCACAATGTGTTCCACGTATCTCTGTTGAGGAAATACATGCCTGACCCAATGCATGTAATCATCTATGAGGAATTAGGACTTGAACCCGATCTGTCTTGTTGTGAAGAGCCCGTCAGGATTCTTGATACAAGAGAACAAGTACTGAGAAACCGGATGACGCGTCTGGTAAAAGTTTTGTGGAGAAACCATAAGATGGAAGAGGCAACGTGGGAACCCGAGGAACTTATGATGAAGAACCACCTGAGTCTTTTCATGCGGTAGTATTCTAGAAATTTATAAGACAAAATTATTTGAAGGAGGGGATAATGTAACACCCCAAGCTTCTACAGTACGCTTCTCTTTGAATAATGTGATAGTGTGTGTTGTACTCAACATCGAGTTCTAACACACCACAACCAATCAAACTAGTCGTTATGAATAGTAAAACCTACTTTTTGAAATTTTATAAATTTTACCTCTCAAAATGGACTTCATTTTTGGATTCGGAATATCGAATTTATCCTAGGGTGAAATTTTGGAACTTTTCGGATAACATTTATATTTTGATGAATAGTGAAAATTACTAAATTTTAATTAAAAACAACTTTTTTAATCGGAATAATTTATATTGATAAATTATGAATTTGAGTGGTTTTAAAGTATATTTAGAATATATTTTTACCATTGAATACAATTTTGGTCATTGTACATAATTTTACAATTAAACCAGACATAAACAAGTGTCAATCTTTTGATAGTTATTATCTCTTAAAAACACGCTTTTTGTTTTAACAACGGGAATTAATTTTAAATTAATTTCCGCCACTTCTGTGTTTCGAATTTGGAAAAATGGATTTCATATTTGGAATCAGGATGTTCAAATTGTGTAAATAGGTAACTTTTATTTTTATACATTTTGAATAATTATTTCGGTAAATATTTTATTTACCATGGTTAAAGGGTAAATCCGGTAAATAAGGGTTAAAAAATAATATTATAATAATAAAAAAATACCCTAAAACGTGTCCTAACCTTATTGGTTGATACATTCCCAACCATGGTCATTTTTGGGTCTATTTTTGGACCCCATGGAGCCACTTGAAAGTGATAATGAAACTTTATATTAATTAAGTTAAAATAAATACAAAAATGACATAAGCATATATCTTTTAGAAAAACATTTTTTACATAGGGTTATATATGTTGGATTTTATATTATAAATATTAATTAAAAAGATAAAGAGATTTCCTACAGTGTGAACTATTCAAAAGAAAGCAAGAGGTAATGATACTTCATAAGTTTCCTCTAACTCATTAAGGAATAGTGATGTATAAGTTTGGTAAGAAGATATGAGTTGCTTCGGATTGGCATGATGAATAATATCTTGTCCAAAGAATCATCGATCGTGATAATGTAGCATGGAGTAATTCCTAAACGCATGTTACCTTATCTACATCACCATATTGATGTTCATAAGGAGGATCGATGATGAGTCTTACATATTAACATTTATCAACAAAATGTAGCGTGGAGTAATTCCTAAACACACATTTTATACATCAAAGTAATGATGTAAGTTGTATCAATGTTACAACCTATAGAAACTTCCATTATATTTCATGATGTACTTTGCAAATAACGGCTTAAACCCATAACCAATATGCCAACTAAAATGACAAATGGATATCATACAAGTCATAGTATGATGGAAAATCCATTATGTCATAGGACGTGTTAAGATGCAAAGAGTTTGTTAGGATTTCAACAAACATGCATTAAGTTAAACATGCTGTGCATTTGAGGTAATTATCCTACTATTTTCTTAAGATATTAACTAAATCCCTAAGATAGAAAAGATATAGTCAAGTATTAGACTACATTTATATACATGGGTGCACATATCTATTAGAGATAGTGGGAGATGAATTGACTTGGACTTAGTCAATGCTCGAGATGCACAAATGGTTGGCATAGGGAACAAGATCCACAACTACATGTGGAATAGGAATGTTCCAGAGGCACATACTGTGTAGGAAGTATGAAACTGTGGTGATGGTTTTATATTCACCATGGTTGGTGATATATTATTTATTGAGAATAATAAATCCTACAAGTAAGCAGTATATGGCAACGAGCTAAGATTGAAAAGATTAACAAAAATTCAATAATGGATTCCATGTATTAAATTTCAAAGGGGCTTATAAATTGAATACTGTTGTGGGTATTCAAATGAAATGATACATGGATGGTACAAGTATGCTACCAACAAGTCTTGATTGGTTATACCAAGTCGGTAAGACTAAATCTATTAGAATTTTACTTTTCATAGTGAAACTTCTAAGATCCTTTTATTGGTCATTGGATGTCAATATCATTTTTGTGGAAGGTGTCTATACGACGCAACCATAAAGAGATGATGACATCAAATGATGCCAATAAGGGTTCAAAGTTACTAAAATCCAATTCTAGATTAAATTCAGCAATAAGATCTTAGAGCATGCATTATAAATGAATCTTTTCCTTGTGTCTACCAAAGCTTAGTGGGAGCGCTAATGTTTTACATGTCAAATATGTTCGGCAATATATGGAAAATAGATAAGATCAGGATAAAAGTGATTCTCCAATGATTGAATTAAAGTACCATCCTAAGTTATAGGTAATAGGATCCACTGAGGTAGATCCAAAGGTTTCTTGGTCCTATTCAATCGTACATAGAGTGACATTGTATTGAAAAAATACAAATTGGAACAATTCAAGTTCAGAATTGTTGCCTATGTCACATGGCTTAATCTCTTCAAGTTAATATGTTCAGAACATAGGAAGATATTAAAGTTTTGAATTGATACCATATTATTTAGAGATGGATCAATCACATATTCCATATAATGTACAATAATTGATACTACCATGATAAAATTTATTATAGGCATATATCAATTATTTCCAAGAGCACTGTAAGTGATGCAGTCAGAACTATCATCTTGTACTTTGGTAAGTAAAAATGATATGTACCTGGAATATGGAGAGGAAGGTATACTAGTTATGGTGGGACACATACTAGTAGTCTTTAGATCAATTAGATCTAGTATCATAGTTAGGAAAAGGAGATGAGTGAGTCAAGCTCATAAAAGCTTGTGGTAGCCATACCTACAAATACCGAGAACGTTGCAGCTTCTAAGGCAACTAAGAAGCAATTATCAATCGCAAAGATTTGTTCCAGTTCTTGGATTCGCACCTTGTGAGAAAAGTATTATTATAATAAGAATTATGATATTCTTACTATCCAAGCTATCAAGTTATGACAATGGATAAAAGTAATATACTCAGAGATACCTTATCATGAGAAGTTTTACTCAAGTATATGAGGTCTCATATAGAAGATATGCCACGCAGCGAAAATGTGGTAGGCCTAGAATTTAAAGCCATTACTCATAAGAAGCATGGTTTTTATCATGTGAGTAGCTAACATGTTTAGTTATCAAGTTGGATCTAATGCAAGTGGGAGTGTTGAAATAGTGGGTGCCCTAGACCCAACTATGTAGTACTTTTGATTATTGTATCATGTGTACAGTTAGATATGCATGATTATATCTTACCATTATAGTGCAAACTTTTCTGTGTCCACTGTAATAATGGTAATTTCCAAAGTTTAATTGTTGTGCCAAGAGTTTATAGAAGATCCTAGGCTATAATGAGAACCTCGAGATACAATGACATTGATCTTAAATATATGTTTTATAGTCTTGATGCATCTTACTGACAGGATATAGTAGATTTCTGAATATCAGGGGTTGGGGGCTCATAAACATTGAGACTTCTTCTCATGAAGTTCGCACTTGGTGATCTCTAGTAGTGAGACCATGAGGATAGACCCGCCAATAGGAACACCACATGTTTTCGGTGTCATTGGTTATTCCTATCTATGGACATGTGTATTGGTCTCCTGACTTGAGACCATTACCAATGTATATCATTTAATTGCGTACCTTGATATTAGGAGAAAACCATGGCAGTAATGTCATGGCGAGGTAGTTTGTATTGGGTGCGTCATTGGTGGTATGACTTTGGTTGAATGGTCAAGAAAGGATTTGTCTCTTCCAAGTTTAGGAAGTTGTATATTTCATGCCTCGTTGATCAGGATGGTGCCGCCTTCATATGTCTTTGTCCAAAGCAGTAGAAAGGAAAATCCATCTGGATAGATCAACAAATAATAAAGCAAGATAAGGATGATGACACAAGAGTGCATCCTGCTTTATGATATATTTAATGACAAAGAGACTATAGTACACAGTCAGTGTTCGTGGGTTGGTAGTCATTGCAAAGACTATCCTTATCTCTTTAGGGGCCATAACGGGTTGCTATACCCCACTCTTGGTCTGTGGATTTTATTCACTACTATTGAGATAAGGGCCTAGAGGGTCACACACAATAGCGTGTTCAAGAATCCACCCTATTCAGTTGAATAGGTATATGGACATAGTGGGCCCCACTATGAGGTTTGAGTGTTTTCCATGTTTTTGATCACCAAATGAATTAAATAAATTCATTAATATTCAAGTTATAAATATTTGGGATTGAATTTATTTAATTTATTTATGAGTTTAGTAAATACAAGAAAATATTAATCGAATGAATATTATTTTAATATTCAAGGTTCATTTTAATATTAAGCAGGATAGCGAGTCGAGTTAAACGGCTCGGATTTTATCACATAATATATTTTATATATATTACAAGTATGTGATAAAATAATAAATAATATTAACACAGTTATGTTTGTTGAAAATTATTTATTTAGTGGACGTTGAAATATACAGGGGTCAGGGAATCCAACCGGGTATTTCTCAACATCTCTATAAATAAGAGAGGAGGCTCTCTCTCTTGCGTGTGAAATTCACTATTCATTCATTTGCATGGAATGAAATTTGAGAGCCTCTCTCTCCTCCTGCTTCTTAGAGAGAGAAGCTGATGATCCAATTGTTCGGATCAAGTTCTTCCTCACACATCGCAAGATCAACGATGTGGTGATCGTCGGGACATCGAAGATATCGTTGAATCATTGCGCTAGCACCCGGAGTTTGACAATCGGTGTTCCCGTGGATTTTTGGAGTGCGTGTGGACGATCTTTAGGGATCCTATTTTGGATCCTTCAAGCGAAGGTCACCATCAGCTAGCAGCAGTCGACCGCACCTTTGGAATTGAAATGGGTACATTTTTCATATTAATTTTGTGCTCTTAATAATCTATGCGAGATCCTCGGACCTCTCCAGGGCTTGGATCGTCGGCGATGACAAGTTCTGTCATTCCGCTGACGAAAACTATAAAATCCCTGGCCCACAGGCTTCTGCTGCGGTCCCCTAGAACCTAACATTTACAACTTTCCACCTATCCACCTTTGTATCTCCTTGGATTGGTTTCACCTCAGCTCCTAACTTGAACCACCTCTGCTATCTTTGGTGCTCCATCCATTACATATGCTTTTAACTCACACACAAGTCAGGGGTAAAAGGGGTCTTACATAAAAACCTTGGGCATGCAAGCCCTATATATTAATGAGGAAAAGTCATGTAGGCCAACAATTTTAATTTAAAAAATAAATTAAAAGGAAACCAATCACATACAAAGGTCTGGTCTATCTCATGATCATCCACAAACATGAAAATAATTATGAATTTAATTAAACAATCATTCAATTCATTAATCGTTCTTATTAAGATAAATCACACTCTAATTGATTAATTATTATATTTAATTAATCAATCCTTTTATCTTAATCCTTTTTATAAATTTCCTAGAGATTCTCACCCACTATAATTTTAAACAAGTTAATAAATTCATTTAAAATTAACTATGTACATAACTTTTACCTTGGACACAACTCGGTGAATACCCATCCAAAACTACCCAACATTTATTATATTTGTATACACTTTATTCCTTCTGACACGTAGAATGCACACAAAATTATAATTGTAAAACAACTAAAACATGATGTGAATATTTTTAAACATTATGTAGATATTAATTAAACATATATATATCAAACACCTATCACATGTTGTGTCCCATCATTATGCCCACACTAAGTTACATGACTCAAGGGTTAAATAATGTAATAATAAAATTTTAAATCTGTGTATTCTGGAAAACGTACAAGGTGTGTAGATCCAACTACATGGTGTGTACCCTCCTCACCATCCATCCAAAGTAAATTCATGGGGAAATGGCGTGTGAGGTGTAATTAAGAAATATTCAAAGTGCACGATGTGTCTAATGGGCCACACACTATGTAGACTTTGCATTACACAGTCACCAGTCGAGCAAGACATGTAAGGCATACATGACTTGACCCCGACCCAAAGGGACAACACATTGTGTCCTGGGGGGCCACACAGTGGGTAGTTAGGCTGACCATGTTCAAATATGTCCTCATCAACACACAGTGTAATAATTAACTACATTTCATGTCATTAATGCACACGGATTGATTAATTACTGAATTACCCCTAGTGCGTTGAACACAACTACACAGTGTGTAATCCGGATTATGCAGCATGTGTGGCAGATTAAGTGGTGTGTAATTATGAATACATGGTGTGCACTATCGTGTTACCTATATTGAATCATCGGTTCCTCCTGATGATATCTTTGATGTAATTTTAATCCAAAAATTATTCATTTCAGTTAGATCTTCAAGAAATGAAAGAAGAAGAATAGATCTAAAAATTCAAATTATAATAATGATTAAACATGGATTGAAAAACTAAATTATTAAAGTGTAAATAATAAATGAATTATTTAAATAATTATAAATGAAAATATGACCCCTCTAATACCACTTGTAGGTTCCGGGTGCACCGGAAGCAAGGTTGGGTCGGCGACCAACCTTAAATTTTACTATGATCAATGATTATTATGGGATCAATAAAATGATGAATTCCATTATCCATGGAATAAAATCAATGATTTATATAAAGAAGAAAGTGGCATGGAACCTTGATAGAGGATCAACAGATTTTATTTATAATTAATTTAATTTAATTAAAGAGATTCCTCTAAGGTTTTCTTTATTTATTTATGTGTCTGACCACATATCTGTGGTGAGCCTTTCGTTTCTTTATAGAGATCAAGAGTAGATCTCATCTAGAGATAATCCACACATGATCCAAAAATCTCATGATGTTTTTGAAGGAGTATTTGGGGGATAGCACAGAATAACCTTGCACTTGCGTTGTCCACCCTTGATCGTTTTGAGAGCCGCTTATAAAGCATTTTCTGATCTGGTAGAGGATGGTCGCTCTCATTCTAGAGTGGGTTCTTGGACATAAAAGGATCCCAGGCATGAGATATTTTTCTCCAAAATGTTGTGCACAAAAAAATTGTCTCTATATCATGTATTTTTCCCCCTTGGATAATAAGAGGATAATATGTAACTAGGAATTTAATTCACTGGGTAATAATAAATAATAATTACAAGTGTCATTACTTATTTTATTATTCCATGTGAAACCTCGTATCAAATAATAACATAAATACCATTATTTCCATGATAGTTGATTAGATTGCAAGTTATAATTAAATATTATTTTAATAAAATAATATTTAATGTTATTTTATCACTAGACCCTTTAACTCAGTCCTCCCATCCTCTGAAATATTTATCAGACCTTGAATAACAACTATTTATTTATTAATTAAATATATAAATCTAACTGTATTATTCACCAATAAATAAATAAAAATGTGATCAGGAATAACTGAATAGTTATTAAACCACAACTTGGAATAATATTTATTCAACTTGTTAAATAATAATTTGTTTAACTGAAATTATGGATACACTTAGTTTGTTAACCTCTAGGCCTCTTTCTCAGTGGCATTAGGCGAGCCAACCTAATGTCCCAGATTAGCATCTAGAAACATTCCAAGGTACCCATAGAGAAATAAGTTAATACTTAAATGAAATATCACCTCATACAAATGCTTACCATGTAATATAATCTCTTTATCGCAATATCTTTAATTTAGCATGTTTTATGCCAGTGTCATCAACCTATATGCTCGATAACTCATTATTTGACTTTCCAAAAATAGAACTTTCGTAGAAAACACCATGTCCATAGATTTATTTAGGTTATATCATTTCTATGAAAGGGCCTGAGATATTAAATTTTTTTAATGAATAGAAGGGATAAATCCTTTCTCGTGTTATTTATTAATGAAATATTACTCGTGACGCACCCAATGTATCGTACCACGCAGCGAGCATATATTGTCACGGTTTTTCCCAATACATCGAAGTGTGTGACTCATAATATCTATTAATAATAATATTAATGTCTAAGAACCATTACACATGTCCACATGTAGGAACATCCAATGACACTTATAATGTGGATTTCCTACTATCAGGTATTGTTCTTATAATATCCTACTAGATATTATCAGCAGCGTACACCATCAGAAGGTTACTCAAATTCCTATGATTTTCTACCCTTAATAGCATGTATCATTTGTTTCCCTTCAAATGATATCATCCAACCATAGAACATTTATTCAATAATAGTGTCATGGCACTTCTGGGTTCTCATCATAGTCGGGAACTGCTATGACCTTTTAGTGTGACAACTACTCTTGGGATATTATCACATGCTATGTTACATAGAAGAACAATCATGATGTGATAAATAATTTATTAATATTCAAAACCATGAATATAATTGTATCATAAAGTTCAAAGAAGTTGGTTCTATGGAACTAACTCCAACATGAACATGGTTTGACCTAACCATACTCAAATTGTGCAGAAGACCTCTGTAAAAATTATAGATAAACTTGCACGATCATGTGCCTCCCACACACAGTTTACACAAACCATAAGGTAGTTCATAATCAGATGCACGATTACCTGGAAGGGGCCACATGGTTTTCCCCAAACAATGTGCCTTTTGCCTATAACCCAAAACAAGTTATTCGGCCCTCGATGCTCCTAAAACCTCTTCCAAACACCTCATACTTCAAACAAAGAATAAAACTCATGTAAAAATGATATAAAGCTAAATTAACTCTCATAATTGAGTTATAATCAACAATAATAAAAATATAATAGACACTATTAGAGGTGGTTTTCAACCCGACTCAAAAACCTGGGATGCTACATTAATCTTTCTATTCAAACTAATTACTACACATATTTGATTCCATATTTAATTAATTTTTAAAAACTAAATCATCATAAATATTTTTTGAATCTAGGTCTTCACCTAGTTTTATTATTTCATCTAACATTTATATTTATTCATCAAAACAAAAGGGATATTTTTAAATGATATAGTGTGAAAATAGATTTTTCCTTTTGAAGATATATCATTGAATCTAGAATACTAAAATTATTATTTTGTTCTCCAAAATTCAATTAAATAGATCCTTAATGAACATTTATTATGGTTTTAGAAATTTTCCTAAATTTTCTACTTAGTATTATAATGGAATGAGATTTAACTCTTTATTATTTCATATTCAGGATATAAAAATAAATTGGGAATAGTATCCATTTTATTCTTCATATAACATCCTTTAAAAATCTTATTGGGTAAGGAATAGTTTAGTTTTTTAGTTGTACCAAAACTCGGGTTATCATAAGTTCTACTATCTTTAGGGAATAATAAACTGATTAAGTCATAAAATTGATTGAAGCTCCCAAATCACATTACAAATTAGTAAAATTAATCTATTATATAGTGAAGGTAATAGTAAAAGTACCTAGATATTGATATTCCTTAGGTAATTGTAGAGTTATTAGAGTATTATCATTTCTAAAAAACTAAACTTTTATATTCTTACATTTTCTCTTCTTGGTACAAATATCCTTGAAAAACTTTTCACACCTTATTATTCTCTTGACTACATTCAGCAAAGGGATATTGACTTCTACTTTCTTAAAGGTATCCAGAACCTCTTATTATAGGTCTTATTCACTGGTTTTCTTGTGTAGGTTTATTCTTAAGGGAAAGGGAGGTTGGGGTTAAGGTAAATCTCCCATATCAGATTTTACTTTATCTTTTTTCACCAGTTGTATCTCTATAAGTGCCTTCAATTTTTTATCCATAGGGATAGGTTCGTCTTCCTAGGGTTTTTTAATTCCAAATTCATCTTCTAGTGATGGTTCTTAACTACTCTTAACCTCCCTACCACTTCTTAAAGAGATAAAAATTATATTTCCCTTAGGGTTAGGATTTCATTAGGTGTTAAACCTATCTAATTCACAATTTACCATGTTATTCAAGGTATAAATGATTTTTATAAACATACCTTTCATCTCCATAAGCTCTAATCCATGAGTTGTAAGTGTGGATTGTTGGTTACATTGGAACCCCACTAGTTGTATCAACATTACTTTTATTGAGGGTTCTTGGTCATTTCCTTGAGGTTGGTAGATTTTAGAAGTTTGAGATTTATTTCTATGGAATGGAGGTGGTTGGTAAGACTATTGAAAAGTTTCTTGGAAGGGTGGACTTATTGGATACTGATTTCCAGATCCATGTTGAATTATAAAGTACTCCTTTAATCCTTGGTTTCCCAGTTCCTTTAGTAAATTACTTCACAAATCTTGTCCTCTTGAACTTAATTAAAACCATACATTATGTTCTCTATGGAATAAAAAATTTGAAAAAATATTACTATTTCATAAGAGAAGATAGTTATTTCATTTTAGTTTCAATTAAAGTAGATTTGTAACTTTTTACCTCATGTACTCTACTAGAATATGGCATTGTACTGAATTGTTGGGAGTATTATGGGATCCTATCTACTTGTTATTTGGAATCATCTAATGATTTATCAATCAATTTTCCTTTTAAATAAGAATATAATAGGTTCCTATCATTTTCAAATAGTACTTGGTATAAAAACACTAAGAAATGGTGGTATTTAAATAGTTGATGTGGAAAAATGCCACCAACATCATAAATCTCTCCCAAAGCTCATATAGAGACTCTCCACTATCTTTTTTATTCTATAGATATCTTTATTTGGATAGGTACTTATTTAAGTAGGAAGTAATTTCTACAGGAAGGCCCTCTGTAATTCATAATAGGTGGTGGCTTTATCAGGCTATAGGTTGTGAATATACTCCTTAGATGATCCTTCAAGGGATAAGGGGGAAACCTTCCAAATAATCTGAGATTTTGGGACTAATATAGAATTGAAATGGTTACATACATTTAAAAATTACTTTATATTATTATTCGGATCCTCTCCTTACAATCCATGAAACATAGATAACAGTATGATTAGTTTTGTTTTTAGGTTCAAAGTGAAGGTTTCATGTGCAGTTAAAGTCAGTCTTGTCCATGACCAATGATGGATTTTCATTGAATCCAGTGAACAAATAATAATAACATGATGTATAAAAACAGGTCTCGTTATTACATTTGAATAACCAAGTGAAATAATCCCATAACTCAGAGATATTATCCTTTATATTAAATTTATAATTAATTTAAAAGAAATAAAACACTATAAAATATGGTCATTTATTCTTGATATCTCATCAAGATGGTTTCACAGTCATTTAATCAACCTATATTATTGATATGTTTTTCTTTTACTATATGAAATTAAACCATCAACACACCATTTCAATGTATTTTATTTTAAAAGTTATATTCAAATCAAAGGTTTGAGATATCAACTTCTAAAAATATAGAAGGGAAAAATCCTTCCTTGAGTTATTTATTAATAAAAAATCATTCATGATGCACCTAACATACCCAACTTCATCATGAACATATGTCATAATGGTTTATGTCAATAAATCTAATTACATGACTCATGATATTCATGAATAATAATATTAAAGTCTAAGGATCATTACACACATTCACGGATAGGATTATCAAATGACACATAACATGAAGAATTCTTACTAGTGGGTTTGTTCTAGTAACTCCTCTATTGGATATTTCCAATGGAGAAATTCATGAGAAGAAATATAAATGTATTATAAGCCACATACCAATGGTAGTATGTATCATTTTTTTCTAGTTTGATGAAGTCAACCAATTATAAAAAAATGTATTTAAGAATATTGTCATGTAATTTCAAGTATCTCATCATATCAGGTAACTGTTATGTCTTATCGACATGATAAATACTCTTAGGACATTATCACATTGATTTTATATAGAATAAAACTAGTCATATGATAATATATTCATTTAATATTCACATATTTTAATATATATATATATAGGTAATCAAAGTACAACATAATTGGTTCTAGGATACTTGTTCTCACTAACTCTCATTTGTACTACAGTCAATTACTACTATCCTTGTTAGTTTTTACATGTTATGCATGCTTCTACTAAATATGGATATAATTATAGAGCCTACAAAATTTTACTATAGCTAGGGTTGTTAATTCCACACGTATTTTTGAAAAATATGCTTATTGCAACCTTAATAAATTGAGAAAATCCCTTAATAAGTGATATCTATAAGTATTCACATTTTTTTCCTCATTAGATATCTGACATCCTGAATAATATTATAGTCAAAGTTAATCATAATAGTTTTAATCATATTTCCACTCATACAAGTCAGAATTCAGAATAGGTCATTAATTGCTTATTAATATTTATTAGAATCATAAATGTACTCACTTATTTTAGATATAGAAAACATAATCTTTAATAATTTTTTCTTGCATTTTACCTTAGCATAAGTGTGATAATATATCAAAAATAGCTTAATTAAAACTAATGTTATGTCCCCTTAACCACTATTATTCCCATTTCTCCTTTTACTTAGAAATCATCTAGTTATACATTCTCAAGCACCATTGAATAGTTAAAACTACTAGTCCTTTCAATTAATCTAGTTTCATTTGATATCTACCTATTATGTTCTATGCATAAGTAATATCCAACACATGTACATATCATGGAATAATTGATATATTTTCAACACTTAAGATTGTGATATTCCATTAATAATCTCTTCATTGTACCTGTATACATCATCCTAGAGATATTATATAGAATATTACATAGTAAATAATTCTATTTTGAATTGTTTCAACATATACTTTTCAATACTTTTTCAACATATGTACTATGAATAAGTTTCGAAACCCTATTGATATATATTAATAGATCATGTTCCCTAGAACTTGGTTACTACATTAAGTCATTCTCGAAGAAATTCATTTTTAGTCTCAATAAATTGGTAATATTAAATAAATATTTTTCATATTTTATCAACATATCTATTTTGGAAAACTATACTGTTAACACTAACCATTTGTAAAAAATGGAACACTATTTTCCCTAAAAAATACTCTTTGAACATTATTCTCACATTGTATATAAATTAATATGTGTAATTTTCACATCATACTGCATTAATAGTTGTGCCCAACCATATTTTTTATGCCATATAGTCATGTACCATAGGGTATCCTATAAGGAAATTGTCCTTAACATCTAACTACCCAATATAATAATTATATAAGGTAGTTTTGACAAGTATAATTCAAATCGATTTAGCATAATTATTGGTTCAAAAAATCTAGAATATATCTATAAATTTATTAAAACTTTCAACAATCAATCATGATTTACTGGTACCAAATTATACTATCCATTTCTCATTTCTCTTGAATACCCACTAAATGTATCGAGTATAGAAACATCCAAAATATAGGGCTCCTAAATTTTAGTGAATGTAATCCATTATCCAATTTATAAAAACTTATCAATAATATCATGTTTCCATTTACTTCTTCCTTATATGATTTAGTGTTATTAATAAATAATATATCATCCACCATGGTGAACATAAAACCACATATTTATTTTTAACATCCTACACATTATGGTTATTTGGAAAAACTACTCCCACTGAATAAAGCGGAGTCTAGTGTTCCTAAGACAAATCATGTGCATCTAGAGCTTAAAATTATTAAAAGTGAAGTATGCTCCAACTATCTCAAAAGAGTAGTGTTTACTTTATATAAAAATATATTCAGTCTTAACTAGTTGTTTATATCCTTAGTGGCTATACGATAATTAACTTAGATTCACTAAGTGTTTCCTTGATGTTTTTTTTGTTTCTAAAACCATATTTTAACAAAAAATTATTAACAAGCTCTTGAGGTTGTGACCAAATAGATTTTCACCATATAAAGATATCAATTAGTCAATATGGTTGTAATATGGTTAGTTGATGCACTATTATTTTCAAAACATTCCTTGGAAGAAATCATGTAATACTTGAAAAAACATATAAGACTCCTCATAGAACCTCCATTACTACCATCATAATTTTATTATATGTAAGTAAATGTGAGTTTAAGAATCCCTTCGGTCCATATATAAGATCATAAATGAATACCTAGAAATAATATCCTCTAAAAATCCTAATAAAGTATCTAATATCTTTCACTAATTATATTTATTAATTCACTTAGTATTCCTAAAATTACTTAAATGGATCTTAGGAACTTACCTCTAACTTCACTTTAGAATAGTTCAAATGTTCACACTAAGCTATCTATGGAATCTTTTGTGTTGTATATTTATTATTAAAGGTATATATTTTTAAAATATTATAATTAAATTAGTAATTATACCTAGTGTTTTAGCTCATTAGAGACTAAACACCTTTCTGAATATAAACTTTTCAATTAATATCAGTTTATCTCAACAAATAATTATCTTCCTTTAAATGGGTAAGTGTCTTATATTAATATTCATCATTGATTTCCAATGTCCTATGTATTTAATTCAAGAATTATTAAACTATTAGTCAAGTATTAAATACTATAACAACATTCATTCAAAAATAAATAATGTACCATTATTTCTAAATGGCCAGTGAGATAAATGTTTTGGTAAAATATATATAAAAATAATAATTTAACTTTAATCCATTAGGATATCATAAATCTATATACTAATCTCTACATATCTAGGAATAACCCTTCTTAAAATCCTTAATACACCTTAATTATTTTAATATTTCTATACATACATGGTTTTTATATTTTGAATAAATATATATATGAAAACATATACCCAAGAAGTATGAATGTAATATTAGATGTAATGATGAATATACCTGAAGTGAAAACATATAATTTTTTCTTTATCAATCAATTTAAATTATTTTTCCAATTACCACTTTTACAAAATGTGTAGCAGATAGCTTCATGTTCATTTCTCTCCCTTTCAAAACATTTTTTCAAGGATCTTCTAAAGACGGAATTATATTTAGATCATCCATCATATTTTCAAATTAATATTTCATTATGTTCACCATAATAAGTGAAAAACCCCATTCCCGCAAATCACAATCTATCTATAGAAGTATATATGTATATTCCAAAGTGATCTATCCATATAGTTCATCCAATAATACCTGATGAATATGGAAAACTTTGGTGTATTTAATAATAATGTGAGATTAATGGAAAATTAATTATCCAAATGGAAGCCCAACTTTGCTAACTGATCAATGAAATCTGGCGTTTTAAAGGCATAGTAACTAGAAAAGAATCATATTCCATTTTAAACTAGTACAGTGAAGTGACAATTTCATTTATCCTTAGCCTTTACCTATCTTTATTAAGTGATAGGAGATGGGATTACAAGGTATATACTTCAATGTACATATAATGAAGCATCACCTCTCTAGAAATGGTTTATTGAATAATATAATGAACATAAGAAGCATACTCTGTAAATATCTAGTAGGATTTCTTTTCATCTTCACTCACTTGGTGAGGTGGTTGATCCAGAATAGGGGACTCCATCACATGATATAAACCTTATGGTAGTAGTGAATTGTGTAAATGATTATAACACTCTTTGAAGTTCATGTTGGTAAGGACAAGGACTTTGTTTAGAAATGATCGTAATGAAATAATGGTTGAAGAACTTCCCATTTTATACAATAATATAAAATCATACTATTAATTCATTATTTGATTACCAAAATATGTGAGATAAAATAATTTTAAATATCTTATTCTTCCAAACTATTTTATCAAGTCTCAATAACCCTCTCCATTAGACTAAGAACATCTTATCTCATAGAAATTATAGTGGAAAGGATCCATGTTTCCCTTCTTATAACCTAGAAAAGGCAATTAAAATATAAGAAGGTATTTGGTTAGGCAGTCTTATCAACTGGTAGCTTGTAGCTCCTTGATCCATTGAGTGGGCTCCCAAATCTTGAAATATTGACTAGGATCTATTCAGCACTTGCCTCTAAATTTTTATTGAATAAAAACATTCCACTAAATTCAATACATTTTTGGTTAAGTAGATACACCATATTTATTTAGACTTATCAATCATTAAAATTTCCCGAAAAAAGGCATGAACCATCACTTTAACTATGGATCCATATTAACTCTGATAATAAAAGTATTTTGACTTGATATTAAATTAAGGTATTTTTTTGTTATAGATAAACATTATTATTTTATCTTTTTACTTTCTTTGTTAATATTATATGGATTTTACATAATTAATTAGCCACATATTGATAAAACATTAACACATAATCCATTTATTTTAGTTCCAACTTATATGATTCTTAATAATTTATTTATGTGACGACACTAGAGTATCTATAAGTGTTAACCATGAATCACATAGAAATATAAATAAATAAAATAACTTGATCATGAGCTTCTTAATAGTTGATTTATTGATAGGAAAATAAATCAGCCTATGACCCTAGGGGAATAACTCATTGGGTTGGGCTTGGATCAAGTTGTATCATTCCACCATCGGCCTTAGTATCATCTTGGTTAGTCTCACCATGGTTCCGGTTCTAAACGACCTTATATCTTTGTAGATCTATCCTTTACATATTTTATAATCACACAAAAATGAGGGAAATTAGGGGTATAGGATACACAAATAAACCATGGAAAATCAGGTCCTACATAATAAAGGGGAATATATGACTCATGGCTAGTCATATTTAATTTAATAAAACATTATTATATAATAAAACCTATTTGTTAATATAAAATTATACAAAAAATAGCATATATATTTCTCATTCAAAGCTCATTATCAACCATATACATGAAAAAACATTACATTCATACAAGCTAGTTGTAAAGACCCCAACCCCAGTAGCTTGGAATTGGTGCATTGGTTTATTACATTGGTATAGATACAATACTCAAAGCCTAATAGACCAATTAGTTTAGTATTTTTAGTTACCAGATTATATACTTGAAACATAAATTATAATTGAAACTATAAAATACAACATATTAAATATTTTGAGAGCACCAATATTCTCCTAGTTTAAACATGCATATCTATCATAAAATACATATTAGCATCCTTAGAAAAATAAAACATAACGAAGGGGTGGTCTTAGATTCTTAGTTATGGTAAGCGTATAGTGTAATATATTATCAATAAATAAGCAAAAACATTATGGAAATGTGTATAACTAAAATAAAATCCATTTAAACATAATATTGAGCATAATATGGAAAGAATAAATGAAAATAAAATAACTAAATATAAATAATCACATGGATATTATACTAATCAAATAATCACAAGGAATATCAATAACCAATCCCATAATGAGGGAATTCATAATCCTAGACATCATAAACATATTTTTAAGGCTTCATCCAAGACACCATACATAAACGGTTAAGGCCTTAGCCAATTCCCAAACTAGTTTGTCTCATGAGACCTAATGATGCAAAAAGGGGCTATAATGATCCCCACCCATCACTTACTAATTCAAAAACATTTCTCATAGGAAAACATAAAAAATATAATCATTCGTATTTAAAAACTATCATATGAAATGTGAATACTTTAATAATAAGTCATGAATTGTATGAAAATATAACATCCATAGAAAAACTGATCATCAAACATTAAATAAAATAAGGTATATTGTATCATAAGAGATAAACCTCAATCAATAATAATATCCAACAAATTATGTTGACATATATGAAAATAATCTAATAAAATCATTAAAAATTTCTTGAGATAAATACTCCTTTATACTTTGAAATCATTTATTTAAAAGGCCACACAATTTTAAAAGAAAACATTTTCATTGAAAAAATCTTGTAAACTTGTAAAATAATCTTCAAGACATTAAGGTTTCATTATGGTGTAAAAAATTTCTCATGTTTTATAAGTTAAAAAAAACATTTCTTCCATATTTGTATTGAAAAAATCATAAAGTGCCGCTATTGGAAAATTGAAAAAATATTCCTTTCAAACTAATTATAAAAAGTTGAACATGGGTAAAAGGACATTAATATTTTGTAGTATAATAGAAAAAATATTTTTGAAAAATATTCTTAAGAAACATGTACATATATGGTAAATATTCTCTAGTAGATACTTATGTATAAATAATCATGGAGAATAGTGAGATTGTGAAATTAACTCTTACCTTGTACTTTCCTTCAGTTGAATGTGACTTCACCTCATATATAATGGTTTAAATCATTTTATTAATTTATAACAGAACCATATTCTAATTTATTATATCTTATATGATCGTATTATATCATTTTGTTAATAATATTTTGTTATTACCACTGTTTTAGGCGTTAACTGCTTCATTTTCCTATATACGTTTTGTCATGTGAGTTATATTTATTATGAATAGGATATATTTATTTCCTCTCTACAATTATATTAAGTTCATAGATACTATATTTACTCATTATATACATTTTTATAATCATTCTATAATTGTTAACATGTAAAATGAATCACATCGTGTCGTGGAGATGGAGGTTGTACGTACGCACAAGCGACGATATCATTCCTTTAATGGTGAAAGGGTAAATAATTGGATGGTATATTAATTATAAATATCCAATAACATGTCATATTTATTATTTATATCCATTATATCCATCATTATACCCATCCAAATAAATTTTTGATGAAAAACAAATTAAACCATGGCATGGAGACGGTAAGTCATACGTACGCACGCGTGGTGCTTTTATTTTTTTTAGAATGGATAAAAGGTGGAATATGGTTGTCCCATAATCATAATAATATCTCATCATATTTATTATACTATTTTTATTGTTTTATAATTTAAATAATATATTAATATTAAGTAGCATAATAAATTAACTTGAATGAGTTGGTAAAATTGATTACCTCTTCTTTGATGGACTTCCTTTAGATTTCTTCTTAAGGGATATAGGGTTGGTTTTTTTATAAGACTAGGATCTCCATAACATTTATAAGGATGTTTTTTAGGATAAATGGGTAGGTGTTGGTCGAGATATACTTCTCAATGTAGTGTTAGGAACTGAGGGAGGAGGTTCCCTTTTATAATTGAGGTGAGGGGCACTTTTGGAAACACAAAAAATATTAAATTAATATAAATTAATTTTCAATTTAAAATGGAGAAAAAGTTAATTATTTAGAATATTAGAGAATTAAGGGTCTAAATCCTCTCATACAATAATTTTTAGACAATTTTAGGTTACATTATTACCCTTATCTTTTGGTTTTATCCCTTATTTAATCTCTTTAACTCTTACCATGACAACATGTGTTTTTACTCATTAAAGGTTAATATAGTTACTATAAAAATCCAAAAGAACCATAAATGATTCATGTATGAACTTTTAAACTTTATTCCAATTATTTTTCCTAATTTTATATTTTTATGAATTTTATATTATTTAATAAAATAATATTTATTTTAATATAAAATAAATGTCAATTTTGATACTATTCATTACTTGACTAATTAAAAAAATCATAACAACATGATATATTCAAAAAAACCCTTAATATATCCCTAATATTCCTAGTTCATCTATAAAATTCATGTATAACATTAATTATATAAAATTATATTTATTTAATATTTTTAATATCATTTATTTTATATTTCTATTAACTAGATAATTATTACATCATCAGTGTATAAGCCTTTAAGGTAATAATTTATTTCCTAAAAAATAGAAAAAAAGTATCATGAGGAATATAAAAATTTTATATTTCAATTAACTATTAATATTCAAATTTATCTTCTATATAACCCTATATAAAAAATGATATAGTTTTTAAAAATATGTGTATGGCATCTTTAACTTATCTTTCAATAAAATATAATAAATTCCATACTCTCATCCAAGTGGATTCCAAAGGTTATAATCTCATCCCATGTATGATTTTTATCGACACCCACTTATCCAATGAGATTTGGACAAGTTTTAGTGTAATTTTCTAATATTCATGATATTATTTTTACCCTTAATTACTTGATTTACATTTAATTGTATTAATAAAAAAATTACTAACGTTACTATTAATAATTCCCAAAAATAAAATAAAATTATTTACATAATTTAGACCCACTAATTTCAAATGTGGAATCCATTTTTTGAAATTCAAAACATATAAGTTATAGTAATTAATTTATAATTAATCTCATTGACAGAACAATAAAATGGGTTTTTAAAGTGAAACGTTCAGAAGATTAAAATGTTTTTATATCCAAATTCAATATAATATTTATTCAAATGACCTAAATAGGATTATATGATAAAAAATTAATCTAATTATACTTTAAAACCAATTAAAAATATAATTTAACAGTAAAAATTATTTAGATGAAAAGGTGTTTTCATTTAAAATTTAATATTTTATCACTCTTCGTTAAAACATAAAACTTATTAGAAAATACCAAAAATTCAGCCAAATTAAAAGTTAATATTACTATTTTAATAAATTATATTATTTTTTAAAATATAATTTCTAAAAGTGTCAAAAATTATATTTAAAACAAGTGTGCCATCAAAAGGCAGCAAAACTGTATTTAAAAAAATATAGCCTTTTAATATGTACAATTGGATTCATTATTATCTTATGAAAATAAAATATTTTGGATGAATATTAAATATATAAATTTCATAAAGTGGTTAATATTATTCACTCCTTATATTTTAATGTCTAGGTTATAATAGTCACTAATTAATAGATCACGGTGCATTCGAACTTGGTGTTGTGTGAAACGCAAGCTATTAAATTTATTTTAAAAGAAAACCAACCATAAAATCTTTGGGTGTTACATTATTACATCCTAAAAAAAATCCTTGTAATTTCTAGATTATCACCTCATAAAAATATTTGGGTAAATATTAATCCTAATTTCCTCTTCTACCATATCTTCTCTTCTATTTTATGATTTTTCTATAGTACCTTTACCAGCCAAGTCGTTTAATTCTTCAACACTTTCTCTCTAATTTCATGAATCTTAATAGTATCTTCACAGTAAGATAAATTAGGCTCTGATTATATTTCATCATAAGTGGGAAAATGTGTTGGCTCTTTCATTTACTTACTTAGAAACGATATATAGAACACATCGTGTACTTTATAAAGGTTAGGAGGTATTTCCAAATGATAAGCTACAGTTACAATTTGTTATAGAATGTCAAATGGTCTGATATACCTAGTGATTAGTTTCTATTTCTTATCGAATCTCATAATACCCTTCCATTGAGATATTTTCAAGAAAACATTATCTCCCACTTGAAATTCCAAATCCTTCCTTTAGTTATTTATATAGCTATTTTTATTACTTTGAGCTGATTTGATATTGGTTTGAATAGTATTTACATTTTCTATTGTTTCCTCTACATTTTCTAGGCCTATAAGCTTCCTTTCACCAACTTCTTCCCAACAAGTTGGTGTACGATATCTCTTTCCATATAACTCTTCATACAGTGCCATTTGAATACTTGAATGGAATCTATTATTATAAGAAAATTATACCAAAGGTAAATAATGATCCCAAATACATTTAAATTAAAGAGATAAATACCTAAACATGTCTTATAAATTTTGGATTGTCCTTTCTGATTTCCTTGTAGTTTGAGGGTGATAAGTGGTTCTCAAATGAAGTTCAGAATCTAGATCCTTATAAATAATTTTCTATAATTTTGATGTAATATGGGGATCTCAATCAGACAATATCGATATAGGTTCACCATGAAGTCCTAAAACATCATTTATATGTAGTACTACTAAGTATTCAAGAGGTAAATCTTATATTATAGAAGGAAAATGTGTTTATTTGGTAAGGTGATCCATAATAATCCATATCGCATCATTCATTCTGGGAGTCCTTGGTAGTCAAGTGACAAAGTCCATCGTAATGTCATAAAATTTCCATTTTTGAATAGGTAGAGGTTTCATAAATCCTCTTGGGTGTTATATTTTATCATTTACCTATTCAAAAACAAAATATCTTAACACATAATCAGCAATTTCCCACTTTATATTGTCCCATCAAAAATATTCCTCCAAATCACTATATATCTTGGTGCTACTAGGGTGTATAGAGAAATTTGAGCTATGATAATCATACAGTAATTCACTTTTTAGCTCAATTATAGAGGTAACATATAGACTTTTTTCAAATTTCAAAATACCGGCTTCAAATATAGTGTCTACCAATTTTACTTCATTTAAAAATTTAATTTTATTTTGTAAATTCTCATCAAAAAAATGAGAATTTTTATATTTTCTATTAGATATGGTTTGGAAACAAATTGATATAGGAATGATGTTCTTCTAACTTAATAATTACCATATCCATCTATACTATATCCATAAACAGAGGATCTCTGTCAATCCTCATTTTTTCATAACTCCATGATCCTTCCTACTTAATGCATCTGCTACCTAATTTTCCTTCCTTGGTTTGTAGTGTATTGAGCAATCAAAATACTTGAGTAGCCCGAGCTATCTCATTTACCTCATATTGAGTTATTTATATGACAAAACATATTTAAAAATCATGTAATCTTTATATATTTATCCATAAATATAGTGTATCCATATCTTTAGAGAAAATATTATATCTTCTAACTCAAGATCATGAGTTGGATAGTTCTGTTCAAGAGTTTTCAACTTTCTTGTTTCATATACAATAACTCTTTCATTATATATAAGGGAATAACCAAGCCATTTCCTTGATTCATAAATATAAATCACAAATCCAATATTCCCCAATGGTAATGATAATATTAGAGTATTTACCAGCTCTCTCTTCAATTCTTCAGAAAAAATCACATTCTTTTGTCCATATGAACTTAACCCCTTTATGTGTGTTCTTGGTTAACGGGATAAACAATCAGGTAAAATTCTGAATGAAAATCAAATGTTAACCTATTAAACCAATCAATCTACATACCTTAGTTATGTTTGTTGGTTCAGGACATTCTTTTATTTCCTTTTCCTTTATATGATCAACAAAGATTCCATCCTTGGATACAATATGTCTAAGAAAAGAAATTTCCTGAAGCCATAATTCACACTTTCTGAATTTACCATATTACTCTTTCCTTCTGAGAGTCTCACTAACGATCCACAAGTGATTATCATGGTATTTACAGATTTTATAATACAATAGAATGTCATCAATCAATACCACAAAAACATCATCCAGATATTCCTTGAATACTCTGTTCATTAGATCCATAAAAATTAAGGGTGAATTAGTAAATCCAAATGGAATTACTACAAACTCATAATGTCTATACCTCATCTTAAAATATGGATTCGGAATTTCTTTCTTTTTAACTCACAATTGATGATATCCATAATGAAGTTCAATCTTAAAAAATTGAAATCCATAAAGTTGATCAAATAAATCATCAATGTGAGATAGAGGATACTTGTTCTTTATTGTAATATCATTTATTTCACTATGATCGATTAATAGACTCATGTATCCATCATTATTCTTAACAAAGAGAATATGGGCTCCCCGTGGAGAAACACTAGGGTGAATAAATACATTTTTACCCAAATCCACTAATTGTTTATTTAACTCCACTAATTCCATTGTGGTCATTCTATATGGATTCTTTGATATTGGAATTGCATCAGGGATTAAATCAATAGAAAACTAAACTTCACACTCTAGTGGATGTCTAGGTAATTCTTCAGGAAATACATCTACATATTCCTTTACAATAGGTACATCCTTAATTTAAATATTACATTATTCATCCCTATATGTTGTTTTTCATCCTCCCAAACAATTTCATTAAGTAGAGCTACTTGGGGTGGATCTAGATAAGAATCCTATGATGAAATTTCTATTTTATAGATAATTTATTCTTCTTCTTCCTCTTAAATCATAATTTTTTTATTCTTACAATAAATTTTTGCATCATATTTTGAAATTAAGTCCATACAGAGGATTATATCTAAGTAAAACATAGGTATCATGACAAGGTAAAATAGTAAATCATGCTTATGTTTCATAGAGGGGACTTCCCAGAACATATTTTTTTCAATGATACCTCCCTTAGGAGTTTTTATGGACATATCCTTTATTAAAATAAAATGTAAATCTATCATTTTCTCTGAAAATTTGGAGGATATAATAGAATGTGATGTTCCAGAATCAAATAAAGCATTAGAAAAGTTTGAGGAGATGATTAAAGTGCATGCAACCACATCATTAGTATCTTCAACATCATCCAATGTGATCATATAATCTTGGCCTTTATCCCTTGTCATTTTTTTGAGAAATTTTCCTTAATTATTAGGATTGTCATTTTAATAATTTCCCATAAATTTACAATTTTAGAATTTGATATTGGTAGAATCTTTCTTTACCTTGAAATCATAGGCTTGGTGTCCTCTTTATCCACATTTGTAACAAACCCTAATCCCCAATAGGCATGTTCCATGATGTTTCTTTCCACATTTATTACAAGATGGGAAGTCAAATCTTCTCTTCTTACCTTTTTACTTATTTCTTTTTTCAGAGTGTTTAATAGCCCTCTTCTTCTCTTGCATTCCCTTAAAGTCATAATACTAAGAGAATTATTTTTCTATATTGATAGAACATGAGACTATATCTCCATATGATGAGAAATATTGGAGACAAGTGCCCTTTGGAGGAATGGTTTTAACCCATCACATAATTGATCAATATTTCTCTTTGTATTATGTACATAATTCATAGCATGAATTACTAAACTTGTAAATTTGGCGTCATATTTAGCAACATTATTATCCTCCTTTTTCCTTAGATTAAATGATTTTCTCTCCATATTCACTCATTATTCATGGGGGATATTTTTTCAAGAAAAGATCCTTAAAATTATTACATTCAATGGTTTTATTTCCTCCTCCTCCTTCTTATTTTGAATCAGTGACCACCATTGATCTGTATCTCCCAAGAGATGATAAACTTACATGACAACATTCTCCCTTTAATTGATTCCCAAATCATGAAATATCTTCTCTAAGGAACTTATCAATTTCTCATATACAAATATATTTTTACTACCATTTAATTATGGAGGAGTTTTTCTCATGTAGTGGTCTAACATTGTTCCTTCGTATTATGTATCATGATTAATCCATACGAGTAAGATTATTGTTCATAACCTAAGTTAGTTATCCTAGTATAGTTATAATTTTCTCAATACCAATTGCATTTTCAAATCCAACATAATTATCTTGAATAGGAGAGAAATACCTACATAGATTACATGCATTGATATGGTTTCCATTCCTTCCACTAGGCACCATTTCTATACAATGGAATATACTAAATTAGTTTATGAATCCTAATACATAATTTATAACTAGAAAAACACTTACCATAAATTTAAAATTTATACATAGCTAATATCATAATCATAAACATGGTTTATTTGGTTAAATAATTACTTTTAAATCCTTAATAACGGTTTGTAAAGAAAATGTGAATTATTCTAATCAAATACACTAGGATTATCAAACAAAGTGCATAGTAAGGTCTGTTGTTGTGTACTAGTTTATGTCGATTCAGGCTTGACGCACCTTTTTGGAGTTGTTGACCCTTGGTACATTTATTCCAAAACAATTTTCACTTATAGTATCTAGATGGGGATGTATTTCCAGGAAGACCCACATAATCTCTATCTTACCAAAATTCTAGGATGTTCTTCTATACTTATCCTCAAAGTCTATCTTATGGTTATGTTCTCTAATCCATGTTTTCCAAATATAGTTTCCAAGGTTTCTAATAACCTTCCTCTAATACCAACTATAAACACCCCAACACCAATAGCCTAGAGATGGTTCCTTTATTACATTGGCATAGATACAATACTCCAATCCAAAAGGACTGACCAGTTTATCAGTTTTAGAATCCATCTTACATACTTGAAACATACATTACAATTGAAAATATAAAATACAACATAATCAATTCTTTGAGAGAATAAATATTATTCTAGATTAACACTAATTTAAATCATAAAATACATCTTAGAATCCTAGGAAAAATAAAACATAATAAATGGGTGATCTCAGATGCTCAGTAAGAGTAAGAGTATAATGAAAGATATTATGAATAAATAATAATAAACATTATGGAAAGGTATATAACTCTAAAACAATCCATTTAAACATAATCTTGAGCATAATATGGAAATAATAAATAAAAATAAAAAAATTCCATATAAATAACCACATAGATATTTTACTAATTGAATAATCACAGGGAATATTAATAACTAATATCATAATGAGGGAATGTATAATGTTGAACATCATAAACATACCTTCAAGGATTTATCCAATACACCATACATAAACGGGTAAAGCCTTATCCAATACCCAAACTAGTTTGTCTTATGAGACCTACCAATGTATCGAGGGGATATAGCAGTCCCTGACTGTCACTTAAAAAGTCCAGTGAATTATTCATATGAAAACATAAACAACATAAACATTTGTATTGAAAAACTAGCATATGAAATATGAATACTTTAATCCTAAACCATGAATGGTATAAAAATATCACATCCATAGTAAAAATGATCATAAACCCTCCAATAATATAATTTAGATGGTATCATAATATATAAACCTCAATAAATCATAATATTCAACAAAGGATGTTGACATATATGAAAATACTCTAATAAAATCATTAAAATTTTCTTGAGAGAAATAATCCTTTTTACTTTGAAATAATTTATTTAAAAGGATGTGAAATTTAAAAAAACATTTTCATTGAAAATAATATTTTAAAAACTTAAATTAATCTTCAAGAAATTAAGGATTCATTATTATGGAAAAAATCACTCATGTTTTATAAGTTAAAAAACATTCCTTCTGTATTTTTGTCGAAAAAGTCATAAAGTACCTCATTTGGAAAACAAAAAAAAGATTCCTTTAAAACCATTTTATAAAAATTATAACATGGGTAAAAATAATTTAAATTTTTTTAGTAAAATATTAAAAAAAATTATTTTTTTAAGAAACATGTACATTGATGATAAATATTCCCCAATAGATACATACGTATAAACTATCCCGGATAATAATGAGATTGTGAAATTAACCCTTACTTTGTAATTTAATTTAGTTGAATGTAATTTAAACTCTTGTATAATGGTTTAAATCATTTTATTAATTTTTATCAGAACCATATGCATATTTATGATATCATATATGATCTTCTTATATCATTTTGTTAATAATATTTCATTATTACCCTTGTTTTGGATGTTAATTGCTTCATTTTACAATGCATGTTTTGTCATATGATTCATGTTTCTTATGCATATAATATATTTATTTCATCACCAGAATTATATTAAGTTAATATATATTATATTTACTCGTTATATAAATTTTTATAATCATTCGTGAATGGTTAACATGGAAAATGAATCACATCACGTCGTGGGGACGGTAGGTTGTACGTACGCAAGGACAACAGTATCAATAACTTAATGGTGAAAGGCTAAATAATTGGATGGAATATTAATTATAAATAATCATTATAATTTCATATTTATTATTTATATCCATTATATCCATCATTATACCCATATAAATAAAGTGGTGATGAAAAATAAATTACACCACAGCATGGAGACGATAAATTGTACGCTCGTGCGCGCGGTCCTTTTATTTTTCTTAGGATGTATAAAAGGTTTAATATGGTTTTAATATAATAATAATAACATCTAATAATATTTATGATACTTTAGTTATTAATTTATAATGGAAATAACACATTAAGATGAAGTATAAAAAGATATGAACTTGAATGAGTCGGTAAAAATGATTACCTTTTCTTTGGTGGGCTTCCTTTAGATCTCTTATTAAGGGGTCTGGGGTTGGTCTTTTTAAAATACTAGGATCTATATAAATTTCCTGATTATATTTTGAGAAGAAATGGGGAGGTTTTTATCAAGATATAAGGCTCAAATTGGTGTGATTAAGTGAGGGAGGAGGTTCCCTTTTATAATTGAGATGAGGGGCACTTTTGGAAACTCTACAAATATTATATTAACATAAATTTATTTTCAATTAAAAATGTCTCCAAAGAGAGTTATTTAGAATATTATATTATTATGGTTCGAAATCATCTCAACTAATAATTTTTTTACAAGTTTAGGACAAATTATTACCCTTATCTTGTGGTTTAAACGCTTTAACTCTTACCATGGCGACATGTGTTTTCACTATTTGAATGTTAATATAGTTACTATAAAAATAAAAAATAACATAAAATTAGTAATGGGTGACATTTTTAACTTTATACCAATAATATTTCCAAATTCTTTATTTTTATTAATTTTATATCATTTAATACAATATTATTTATTTTAATATAAAATAAATGTCAATTTTGATGCACTTCAGCACTTGAATTTTTTAAAATATCATGACAACATCATATCTTAATAAAAACATTAATAAATCCTTAATGTGTCTAGGTCGTCTATAAAATTTTTTTATGACATTAACTATATCAAATTATATTTATTTTACTATTTTTTTAATATCGTTTATTTGATATTCTCATTAATTAAATAATTACAGCATCGCCATTGTATAATCCTTTAAAGTAATTATTTATTTTTAAAAAATTAAAAATAAATTATCATGATTAATATAAACCTTTTATCTTTCACGTTACTATTTATAGTCAAATTTTTCTTCTATGTAACCGTATAATAAAAATGATATAGTTCTTAAAAATATGAGTGTGACATCTTTAACTTCTATTTTAATAAAATATAATAAATTCCATACTCTCATCCAAGTAGATTAAAAAGGTAATAGTATCATCCCAGGTATTATTTTTTTCTACATCCACATATCCAATGAAATTTGGGCAAATGTTAGGGTAATTTTCTAAAATTCATAATATTATTTTTACATTTAACTACGTTAACAAAAAAATTATTAAAGTAACTATTCATAATACCCAAAAATAAAAGAAATATATTTATATAACTTAGACCAAATTATTTCAAATAATTAATCCATTATTAAAAATTTAAAACACATAAGTTTTAGTAATTAATTTATAATTAATCACGTTGGCGGAACGAGAAAACAGGTTTTTAAAGTGAAACATTCAAAAGATTGAAATGTTTTTATATCCAAATTAAATGTGAAATTGATTCTAATGTCCTAAATTATATTAAATAATAAAAATAATTATATAATTATACTTTAATACCAATTAAAAATATAATTTAATGCTATTAATTATTTAGACAAAAAGTTGTTTTCAATTAAAATGTAATATTTTATCACTATTCTCAAAATGTAAAACTTATCAAAAAAATACCAAAAAATAAACCAATGTAAATTTTTATATTCTGATTTCAAAGAAGAATTTTATTTATTAAATTAAAATTTATACAAGTTTAAAAAACTATATTTAAAATAACTGCGTCGTCAAAAGGAAGTAAAACTGCCTTTAGGAAGAGCAGCTAACTTGTGGGAAAAAATGGTGCGAGGTACCCAATACTCTTGATCTTTTATAATATTTACTACCTCTTGTTTGTGTTTTTGGTGAGCATGGATGGTGTGGTTGGGTGGATATAATTCCTTGTTAGGTTTTGGTTTCTTCGGTTGTTCTCACGATACATTAGGATGTCTCCCCACTTGTGCATGAGAGCTTTAGGTTTCCCTACTGAGTATAATTGTATGATCACCCTACGTTTACTTTCAGGTTTCCAGGAGGACTACCAAGGTCGTGCGGGACCCTACTAGTCGGGACAGTTGATGTTGTTGCAGTTTGTTGTACTCTTGTTTCTTTTGGTATTTTACTTTTTGAGCTTTCTTGTACTTGTACCATGTTTCATAACTATTTAAACATGCATGTGGGATTGGTTGGGGTTTATTTCTATACACTTGTTCTTTTCCTTTTTGGCGGTTGACTTGTCCTATCTCCCGATCTTAAATATTAAAAAGGGTAATGCCTCTCATATTTGTGAAAACTCATACCCTTGGTTCTAGTCGCCACCCCAGGGCCTACTAGAGGCGAGACTCGGGGGTCATTATCTCCATTTCACAATTTCCAGCTCAGGAGGGGTATCTTTGGTGGGAGGGGGTTGTGACAGAATAGTATCAGAGGGAGGTTGAGAGATAGGATGAAGTTCAGTGTTAGGCATAGTGAGGATTGAATGGAATGGTAGGGCAACAGTGTTTATTGATCATTGGTGTGTGACATAGGCCAGGGAAGACCGGCTAGGACACGGGATTTTAGGGCTCCCCGGGATCCGATGCAAGGACTCTGAGCCTACCGAACGACCAAGTGAGACTACATTGATTTCTAGGTAGAGACACTAGGGAAGTTACATGCATCATCATGATTGTGTTTAACTTGATTTGGGTGTTCTGGGAAAGAAATTGAATAAAATGATAAAATGAAACCTTGAGAAATTCCTTGCTACTTGGGCTTATGCGATCATTGTTTACCATATAGATATGGCACCTGGATGTCGTCCCCGGGTGTCTCAGACGGCCGAGGGCCAGCAGATTCAGGCGGTCGATCAATTGAGGATTGACCGAGCGGAGGAAGATATCTAGCGGCAGAAGACTCTCCGTTCTTTCTAGTGGCAAACCCTCAAGAAGTATGAGGTTAGTACTTCGGATGTGGAGACAGAGGGGTGGTTTGAGGAGCTAGGGATAGCTTTTACCTTGATCCATGATCTGAGGGAGTACTGGTTTCCCCTATCAGTCAGTCAGTTGAGAGGTGCGGCGCGACAGTTGTGGACACTCTACCTCGGAGAGAGGATAGAGGCAGAGGTTCCATGGGATGACTTTGAGAATGAATTCTGAGAGGAATTCCTTTCTTCCATGATCAAGGCAGAGAAGCGGAAAGAGTTAATCTCCCTCCAGAAAAGAAGTATGTCAGTACGAGAGTTGGGGATCAAGTTCAAATATCTCCTACGCTTTTCTCCAGATCTCTTTCCGGATGAGGAGTCTCGGGCGAGACGTTTGGAGGAGGCGCTTCATCCTTCTCTCCAGTATGTTGTCACCCCCTTCACCCTTCCGACGTACTTGGTAGTACATAAGAAGGCAGAGGTTGTAGAGAGTATTCACTCGCAGGTAGGTACACCACGTGAGGGTATCCATCTAGGTTCATCAAAGGGTAAGGCAGTCAGTAGTAGGTCTCCTGCGACGGGACCTTCCAGGTTCATTCCAGTGGGGAGTAGGCCCCAGCAGTTCCAGTTCAGATCTTTAGGTCCTCGTCCCTTTTTCACGAGCCCAAGACCGAAGTGTTTTTCTTGTGGAGGTTTTGGGCACATTCAGAGTTGGTGCCCGACCAGAGCTCAGTACGGTGGAGGTGGGAAAGTTCAGCGCCCACCTCAGCAGCACCAGTTGTCGGAAAGGCCCTTCCAGCAGCAGAAAGACCATTCTCCTCTGTGGGAAGACTTTGCGGGAGGAGGCCTACCTCATGGTGCTCCTCAGGGACCTCGACCAAGGCATGGTCAGGGAGGTGGATGACATCAGAGAGGCAGAGGAGCTGGGCGTGGACAGTTGCACACAGCAGAGTTGGCAGTTCCAGCAGGACCAGAGGTGGTGCGAGGTACGATTTGTTTGTTCAGCACTCTAGTTTCTACCTTGTTCAATTCGGGAGCTTCACACTCCTTTGTTGCACCCAGTCTAGCCCATGATTTGGGTCTAGATGTAGAGAGACATTCTGTACCACTGGTGCTTAGTACACCATTTGGAGGCCAGACCAGCGTATCTTGTGTCTTCCAGGGATGTGGGCTGACGTTGGGACCACATCAATCTAGTGGGGATCTTCTTTTGCCACAGATGCACCCATACGATGTCATCTTAGGCATCGACTGGTTTTTTCTATTAGTGCCATTATCGACTACTTTCGAAGAAGAGTCGTGTTCTCCGACGTGGAGGGCAGCGTGTATCTTCTGTTGGCGAGAGGAGATATCATGTGGGAAGCCAGCATGTGAATCCTCTCCTTTCCTTGTTAGGCGGGTTATTAGTGGTTTTATCTGATGTAGAGATGATGGATGTCCCGGAGGTTGTTGGGGAGTTCCTCGATGTTTTTCCCAAGGAGGTTGTTACTCTACCCCCCCCCCCCCCCCCCCCCGACGTGACGTTGAGTTCGGGATAGACTTATAGCCTGGTGCCCATCCGATTTTGATGGCCCTTTATCGGATGGAACCTTCGGAGTTGCGGTAGTTGCATATTCAGATTGACGATCTGATGGATAAGGGTTTTGTTCTACCCAGCGTGTCACCATGGGGTTCTCCAGTTTTTTTCGTGAAGAAGGCAGATGGTGGTCTCAGGTTATGCACAGACTACCAAAGGTTGAATCAGGTAACGGTCAAGAACCGTTACCCCCTTCCAAGGATAGATGATCTCTTCGACCAGCTAAGGGGAGCTGGTTGGTTTTCTAAGATTGATCTATGATCTGGATATCATCATCTGAGGGTGAAGGACAGTGACATCTCGAAGACGGATTTTAGGTGCAGGTATGGGCACTTCGAGTTTTTAGTGATGCTGTTTGGAGTTATGAATGCACCATTTGTGTTCATGGGACTTATGAACTTTTTTTTCCTAGAGTTTCTAGATCGTTTTTTCATTGTGTTTATCGGTGACATCCTGATCTACTCAAGATCATAGGAGGAGCATGTTGAGCATCTCAGGGCAGTCTTAGAAGTCCTTCGACACCACCATCTTTATGTGAAATTGTCGAAGTGTAAGTTCTCGACACAATAAGTACACTTACTTGGGCATGTAGTGTCTCAGCATGGATTGTCAGTGGACCTGTCGAAGTTGGAGGCAGTTGTTTCTTGGGAAGCACCCAAGAGTGTGGCAGAAGTTTGTAGTTTCCTAGGGTTATCAGGTTACTATCGGAGGTTCGTTTCGGACTTCTCTCGAGTTATTGCTCCATTGACAGCTTTGACTAGGAAGAACCAAGTCTTCCTATGGAGCGAGTAGTGCCAGAAATCTTTCGACTACCTGAAGGAGAAGTTGGTTAGTGCTCTCGTACTCAGGTTTCCAGAGGAAGGGTCATTGTATGAGGTGTTTTGTGATTCTTCTGGCCCTGGTCTGGGGTGCGTGCTGATGTAGAAGAAGGGAGTGATCTGTTATGGGTCTAGGCAGTTACGCCCTCATGAGCGTAATTATTCCACCCATGACCTAGAGCTTTCAACAGTAGTGTTCGCACTGAAGTTGTGGTGACATTACCTCTTTGGGGAGAGCTTTGTGGTCTTCTCAGATCACAAGAGCCTACGTTATATCTTCTCTCAGCGTGACCTGAACTTACGGCAGTGGAGATGGGTCAAGTTCCTCCAAGACTATGACTTCGATATCTCTTACACTGAAGGTAAGGGCAACGTTGTGGATGATGCCCTGAGCAAGAAGTCGCATAAGGAAGTGGTTCGGGAATCCACAGATGCTTTGAAAGCGATGGGAGAGTTACCTGCCTTGCACTTGGATGCCAGGGTAGAAGGTGTTAGAGGCTGTTTGTTTCAGATGACGGTGCAGTCCTCCATGTTGCAGCAAGTGGAAGAGTCTCAGTGGGGGGACTCCGAGGAAGAAGTGATACAGGATCGTATCAATTAGGGGAACACTCCAGAAGGATGGTCAAAAGACAGCCGACATTGAATTCTTTTTCATGGAAGGTTGTTTGTTCCAGAGGTGATGCGTGAGGGATTTCTCCATGATTTCCATAGCTCATCCTTGGCGGTACATCTAGGAGTTTCAAAAATGTACTGAGGCCTGAGGGAACAGTTTTGGTGGCCCAGGGTGAAACGGGCAGTGGCGAAGTTTGTGGCTAAATGCCTAGTGTGTCAGCAAGTGAAGGTTGAACACCATGTTCCCAGTGGTTTGTTGCATCCATTAGATGTCCCTGAGTGGAAGTGGGATGACATCTCGATGGACTTCGTCACAGGACTACCTAAAGATCCGGGAGTTTATGATGCTATCCGAGTGGTGGTGGACCGTCTGACGAAATCGGCTCACTTCTTAGCAGTTAAGGAGTCGGGTCCGGTGAGTACCTTAGCACAGAGGTACGTAGACGAGGTGGTGTGTTTTCATGGAGTTCAGAATACTATCGTCTTAGACCGGGATACTTGGTTTACCTCATGAGTCTGGAAGGGGTTACAGCATGCTTTTGGCACCCAGCTATGCCTTAGCACTGCTTTCCACCCCCAGACCGATGGGCAGACAGAGTGTACTATCCAGATGTTGGAGGACATGTTGTGGGCATGCGTTCTGGATTTCGGAGGATCATGGGTATGACACTTTCCTTTATTAGAGTTTTCCTAAAACAATAGATTCCACTCTACTATTGGCATGGCACCGTTCATGGATTTGTATGGAAGACCATGTCGTTCACCCATTTGCTGGGCAGAGGTTGGTGAGACAGGTGCTCTTGGGCTAGAGGTAGTACAGAGCACCACAGATAAAGTTCAGCTTGTGCGTGAAAGGATGAAGGTGGCTCAAGACCGACTGAAGTCTTATGTTGATCATCGGAGGAGGACCTTGGAGTTCAAGGTGGGAGATCATGTGTTCTTGAAGGTTTCCCCTCGGCGGGGGAAGCGAAGGTTTGGGAAAGGGAGCAAGCTCTCACCTAGGTTCATCGAACCTTTTGAGGTGTTGAGGCGAGTCGGCGATGTGGCATATCAGCTAGCCCTGCCACCTCAGTTGGAGAAGATTCATGACGTCTTCCACGTCTCCCAGCTACTTCGATACTTACATGACGACTCTCACGTTATTGACTGGGGAGAGTTAGATATGGGAGATGATGGGACCTTCGAGGAATGACCAGTCAGAATCGAGTATCATAAAGAGAAGGTGCTTCGTGGATGAATCATTACCATGGTTCGTGTGTTGTGGAGGAATGGAGGACTTGAGGAGAGCACTTGGGAGCGAGAGGCTCAAATGCACGCTCAGTACCCGAAGTTGTTTTGACTTGTGTTTTCTTTGTTCTTTTGAGCTTTGTTTTGATGTTTTACTCTGTACCTTTGATATATGGAATGCTTGGCTTGTCGGTTATGAGACCTTTTGTTTCCTTGTTCTCTGGAAGTGTGTAGCAAGTCCAGATGTGTGGAAAAAGGGAAAAACCTGACCCTTAACCGAGACGCATTAATGCGGATGTGATTGAACCCATGAGGGTGAGTCAGTGCCACATAAAGTGGATTATATTTCGACTTTGGAGAAGGAATTTCCCCAGAACACATGTTTGGGTACTATGTTGGTTGTGTGGTGTTGGGGGTAGTGTAAGTTGAAAATCCTAATGTATGAAAGTGGGAAGACCCAATTCTTAATCGAGACGCATTAATGAGGATGCGATTAAACCCATGTGGGCGAGTCAGTTCCGCCTAAAGCAGATAATATCTTGACATAGGAGAAGGAATTCCTAACACATATGATTAGGGTTGTTGGATGGGTTCCTGTTATAATGAGGTCCCTAAGAGTTATCTTTTTGGGTTCCTCTGGGTTGGATTTTGAATTCTCATGGATGAGAATGTTTTAAGAGGTATATGATGTAATGGCCCGGACCTCTCCGGCCCATTACTTTGTCAAAAAGAGGGTCATGAAGTGTTCTGGAGGGTAAAATGGACTTTTCCCACACTTTTCAGAATTTTGAAACTACACGCCATGTAGTGTGAGTAAACGCCATGTACCCCCTCACCGGGTATACCCCGTGTTGAAGGCCGTGTCCTTGCCATGTGAAATAAGTTGGTACACGCCATGTACCCCAAACTACATGCTGTGTAGTCCCTCCCCACGTATGCGTTACCCTCAAACCGTGTGTTGACCAGTCAACGGTCGTGTGCCATGTTGGAGTCGTGTTCTTGTCATGTGAAATAAATGAGAACATGCCATGTATCCAATACTACACGTCGTGTAGTCCCTCCCCACATATGCATTACCTTCAAACCGTATGTTGACCAGTAAACAGTCACGTGCCACGTTGAAGGCCATGTTGGAAGACGCGTGGTGACCGTGTGAAATGGTCGAGTACACACCGTGTACCATAAAGTACACACCGTGTACTTTTGTTTTTCTCGCCTATAAAAGGAGGGGTCCCCTCCTCCTTTTCAACTCACTCCTCTCCTCCCCATTCCTCTGAGCAGAGATCTCCCAAGAGACTTGAAGGCTCTTTTTCTTCCATAACTTCTTCGTCCGAGCACCGATTTACGATCCGTCAGCGGCCACATGATCGTAACAACGAGGAGAAACTTTTGAGCTTGGATCTGTTGCCTTTACTTCGGCCTTTCCTTTCCAACCTTCACCCAAGGAGGTTTTTCCGGGATTTGACAGAAGTGACGGATGTCGATGGACGTCTTCTAAAGTTGATCTGGGGGAGCATTGTGATCAGAACCTATTGAGGTAGGGATCTTACCTTCATCTCTATAAATTGTGCATCATGTGGGGTGGGTATCCTCTTGTTTTCCTAAGAAACGGCTGAACCATTAAACTAATATAATAACTGGTTAAAGAACGGGTATGGGGAAGTTGTTATGTTTACCTTTATATCCTATTATATTATGTTGTGAATTGAATAGGCTTATGCCTACTGAAAATCACGGTCGTTTGGGGCCTTTTCTTGCGCAATTAAATGTTGCCCTATCTTTCTAGACTATTTTTGTGAATGGAACTTTGTTGAATGTGGAATTTGGTTAATCGCGTAAAGTTGGATGATTTAAAATCTGGAACCATTGTGTGATCACCCTCGTTGAACAAAATGGAATAATGAATATGTGGGTGTTGGCTTGGATACGTGGCATGTGATGGGGGTGTTTTTGTGGGTTGTTGTGGATCAGGTGAGCAGTGGGTCTGCGGTTGGATTGGTTGTGGGTTGGTGTGAATGCTATGTTAGTGATGGGCATCGGGGCTGTGATAAATGGTATCAAGGGGTGATAATGTACGGTGTGGTTGTGATTATGGTGTTTGGCAATGGGGCTGCAGGGTTGGGATGTGAATAATAAATAAAATGTGGAAGAGTTAATGAATGGTGGGGCTTGGTAATAGAACATGAATAATAATCAATGGGGTTAGTTGTTCAATAAGAAGGGACTTTTTGTTTTGCTTGTGTTTTCCTAACTTGATTTGTGGATGGCAGGGATATGTTTTACAAACGATTGATATGGTTGGTTGCGGTTGATTTCCCAGTAGTTAAGGAACTAATAAAATGATTTTGTTGAAACATGAAAACCTAAATGGGGTTGGGGTCGTTTGTGGTATGCATGCTTCGTAGTAGCAGTGCCGAGGCACGTTCTCAGTTCTCTGATTAGAAGCCATAGGTTGGGCTGAGTGTTTGGTATATATATATATATATGTATCTTTATGTTTTATCGCACCCCACCCATGTTGAGTACTTAGTGTCGAACACTCCCATTTCATGGGAGAGGGTGTTTTCCCCTTAGTTACTAGCTCCTTCCTACTCCTTCTTCCCTAGGTTGTGATGGCTTGAGGCGACCTTACACCCAAGACTCTTCGGGTAGGTTTCGATTGGGGTGGTTTAGCCTAAGACTCTTCGGGTAGGTTTTACTATTTCCCAAGAACCTTTGGGATGAGGCCCAGGTGTGTGCGGGCGGGATACGTGGTTGTGAGGCCCAGGTGTGTGCGGGCGGGATACGTAGTTGTGAGGTCCAGGTATGTGTGGGTGGGATACGTGGTTGTGAAGCTCAGGTGTGTGCGGGCGGGATACGTGGTTGTGAGGCCCAGGTGTGTGTGGGCGGGATACGTGATTGTGAGGCCCAGGTGTGTGCGGGCGGGAAGAGTGTTATAGCATCAGGACATTCGCTGTTAGGAAGAGCAGCTAACTAGTAGGGGAAAATGGTGTGGGGTACCCAATAATCTTGATCTTAAATACTATTTACAACCTGTTGTTTGTGTTTTGGGTGAGCGTGGTTGGTGAGGTTGGGTGGATAGAATTCCTTGTTAGGTTTTGGTTTCTTCTGTTGTTCTCACGAGACATTAGGATGTCTCCCCACTTGTGCACGAGAGCTTTAGGTTTCCCTACTGAGTATACTTGTATGCTCACCCTACGTTAACTTTCAGGTTTCCAGGAGGACTACCAGGGCTGTGCGGGACCCAACTAGTCGGGACAGTTGGTGTTGTTGCAGTTTTCTATACTCTTGTTTCTTTTGGTACTGTACTTTTTGAGCTTTCTTGTACTTGTACCTTGTTTCAGAACTATTTAAACAAGCATGTGGGAATTGTTTAAGTTTATTTCTATACACTTGTTCTTTTCCTTTTTGGTGGTTGACTTATCCTATCTCCCGATCTTAAATATTAAAAAGGGTAATGCCTCCCATATTTGTGAAAACTCATACCCTTGGTGCTAGTCACCACCCCAGGGCCTACTGGAGGCGGGACTCGGGGGTCATTATCTCCCTTTCACCATTTCCAGCTCAGGAGGGGTATCATTGGTGGGAGGGGGTCGTGACAATTCACTCCCTCTATTTTAATGTCTAGGTCATGATAATCACTTATTAATAGATCGCAGTGTGTTCGAACTTGGTGTTGGGTTCAACGCAAGCTATTAAATTTATTTAAAAAAGAAAACATATAGTAAAATATTGGGTTGTTACACTATAATATATTTATAATCATTCAATTGATTAAGATAAATATATAATGAATTACTAATTAATGGTCATAATTAACTCTTTATCTTAATTATTAATCCAAGACATCTCTAAGATACAAAATATAATTCATCCACTATAATTTAAATAAATAAAATTAATTAATTTTATTTAAAATTACGTCCACACATGATGTGTTATGGGATTAAACACACCTTTCACCCATATTATCTAAAGGGTTCCTTTTTTGGGTTGTCTTCAATGTATTTATATGGAATATAGTGTATATGAAATTTCATGTAGTTATATGGTGTGTAGTTTCACACATCAAGCCAAGTAGTTAGCTCAGCATGTATTAACATGTGTAATGCATTTAACCTATGTGGTGTGTACTAAATTAAGTTCTCTTGTGACATACACAGTGTTTCTGAACACTATGTAGCATGTAGTTCCAAAATTTACAAAAAACATAATTATGAATTTATTATTTTATCAAACCCCATTATATGACATATACACCAGCTACGTGTCATGTTGTTTAGTTTTAATGTTAAGATTAATTTTAATTTAGTGTACTAAATTTTATGTGTATATAATCTAGATAGGTGTTCTCTATGTAAAAGGATCTGAGTTACATGGTGTGTATGTCAGTTACACAGAATGAAACTCCCTTCTTCTAATTCTATATTACACACCAAGGGACTCAGTGTGTAATCTGTACAAAATAATCTTGTGCTACACAACATGTGCACCAACCACATGCCCTATAGTATGAATAGATTTTTTTCATCTAGTAATGTACATTTATTTCACTCTATGGGTATTAATCATGTGTCCAACATATCATGTTTTCATTACATGATGTATAAGTTATGTGCACACCATGTAACCCTCAAACCATGTGTCATATGGCAGTCTTCATGAAGCATAATAAATATTCACTTACATGCCATATAATGACCTATCACACCAAATTCCACGATTGGTACAAATTTGAATAGTTTTTTAGTTGATTGAGATACATGATGTATAGTCATGTTACATTCTATGTAACTAGTCATCCATCCAGGATTCATAGAACCTTCGTATGGTATCTCCATGCATCCTTCACTTGTTTTTGACCAGTTTTAGGTTATATGATAGTGAATGGACATATTATGTCAACTTACTGGATTAAGAATGATATTTTAAATCAAAAACTAAAAAAATAATTTCAATATAAATCAAAAATGAATTAAATAACTATAAATTTGATTGTGACTTCTCTAATAACACATGAAGGTTTTGGGTGTAGTGAAAGTCAGTTAGGTCCATTCCCAATGATTTTTTTTCATTGAATCTAATGAATAAATCATAATAAAAATATAAATAACAATGTGTCTAATGATTACATTCAAAGAACCAAGATAAATAATCCTACAACTATGATATATTATCTTTCATGTTAAATTTATAATTAATTTAAAAGAAATAATTATCTCGGTATTGAGTGCTTTATTCGAAGAAGATATTGATTGTATAAATATTGTTTGGGTTGTAAAATATTTTAGTTATGAGGGTCCAAGGATGGAATACTTATACTTTTTATCCAAACATGATTCCTAGACTTTAAATTTCTCCAATGGATCTCTGGGTTCTAGTATGGAGGTACCAATTTCCTTGTATAGTCTATTTTGATCAAAACACAATTGTTCGGTTTGAGGATTGTTGTATTCTTGATCTCTAATTATTGATATGAAGGAGGAGGTAGGGGAATATTACATGAATGATAGTAACTATAGAGATGTTTTTTTAGAGATAAGTCTCTAGGGAGAGAATCGTTGTGCACAACCAATTGATTCTCGCCTTTAAGTTAACCCTAGAAAATTGTATAAGTGATGAATATATAGAGCTAGGGTTTTGATATTGATAATTTTGTATAATCCCTTCATAAAATATTAAACTATATACATTAACCATGCTAATAATAATAATAATACTATTACATAGCATCCACTAGCCTGCACAACCTAAAAATATCATTTATGAATTAAATAAAATAATATTTATTTAATGATATATAATGCTTATATGTTTCTCTTCACCAGACCCTTCTTGGATCGACAATACTTTCCAATATTTATTGAACCTTGAATAACAAAATATTATCCATTTAATAAATAAATAAATATCATATTCATGGTTTTACGAAGAAATATTTATTTCTAATATTCATGTAACTAAATAAATATTTATTTAATAATAAATATTATTTATTAAATTTCAAATAAATCAAGAGATAAATAAATATTATGAATTCACATAATTAATAATTACCTTACAAGTAAATATTTACTTAATAATCAACTCTCATATAAATAGTGACTGAATAAATACGATCATTATTCCAACAATTAAATACAAATAGTATTTAATTGAGATCATAGGATACACTAAGTATGTGATCCTCTAGGATTCGTATTTAGTGGCATCAAGAAGGTTTTTCTAAAGTTTAATATTAGCATCTGGTAGAACATAATGTCACCCATAGTGGAATAAGTTAATGTCACAATTACAAAAACCACATTTGAATGCTCGTTGTGAAATATAATATTTTTTTCTTGATATATCATCAAGATGGTTGCACACTCATGTCATCAACATATATTCTTGATAATTCTTTCTTTAAAAATATGAAATGAACTCGTTAATGCACCATGGATTTGATTTTAGTTTGATAGTTCCATTCCAATAAAAGGGTTAAGTTATCAACTTTAATATATATGTAAGGAAAAAATCATTCCTTGACTTATTCAATAATAACATTTCATTCATGAAACACCCAATATACCTAATTTTCCATGAACATATGTCATCACAGTTTATGACAATACATATAAGTACACAACTCACTATATGCATTAATAATAATCTTAATGTCTGAGTATCATTAAACATGTTTGTAGACAAGAATTTCCAATGAAACGTAATATGTGGAATTCTTACTGGCCAGTTTGTTCTCATAACTCCTCTCTTGGGAATTATAAGGGAAAAACTTCATGAGAAAAAGTTTCAACATATTATGAGATTCCTACCCTTATGTTCCTATATCATCTATGTCTAGTAAAATGATTCCATCAATACATATATTATGTATTTAATAATATTGTCGTAGAATTTTAAAGATCTCATCATAGTAGGGAACTTATATGTTATCAATGCGGATATTAGGAAATTATCACATTAACAATACTTAAAAGAAAAATTACCTTATAATAAAATATCAAATTAATATTAACATCTTTGAATATATATTGATAGCCTAAAGTATATATTAGTTGGTTCTAGGGTACCGAATCCAACCCAAAGTCATATTTATTATTTATTTGTATCAATCGGTAATTAGTATTAAAATTAGGTACATACAATTATTTGGGTGTTCTATTTATTTTAGAAAGATTATATTTTGTGTTTTCACTTCCTAAAGTAGCTCAAGATGAGGAATAAAAATAATAGGGTGATGGAGGGCCAGTAAAAAGGTATTTTTACAAACTCCCTATCCACTTGTGCATTGATTCTTAAAATTTGAACTCTTTCTAGTAAAATTCATTCAATATATAGATAAAATCCAAAGAGGTAATATAAGTTATATCTAGTCATGTTTAAAAAATCAAATAAAATAAAAATAACCCCGACCTACCTCCCTAGTAATGGTGCTATATTGATGAGGTAGTTGTCCTGGGACTTGATGGAAAAAAAATTAAACCTAAGTAAAATGTAGTAAATAGTGGACCTCAAGTTGTCTCTAAAGAAGAGGGAGATTTTAATGTGTTTCCCCTATTTTTGGATGGGTTCATTTTTTTGTTTGATACCAAAAATTAAAACGTCAAAGGCCACTTGAATTTATTTTTAAAAAAGTGGTCTCACATTGGACATACACCCAGCTTACCTACTGAGTAATTATTCATTCCTATTAACTCTCCTTCTCTCTCACTAACTGGTTGAGAACTCAACCAATCTTCTTCTCTCGTGATTTTTTATTTGAAAAATGATTTGAAATGATCATTTCAATCCTTTATCTCACCAATACTAGTAAACCAAAATCTATAATTACTCCTAGAATAAACCATCTCCATCTATCATATAGAAAATGTGGATAGTCCATGGGGGTTGTGTGTGGAACCTGAGAGGAAGAGAAGAATAATTTAAATACAAAGAGAAATGGAAACCTCCTATTATCTTAAAAATTAAATACTCCCAGTAATATACAACAAAATAGAATTATTATTTTAATTCTTAATTCTTTAATGGGGTGGGGGAAGTTAACTTGTCTTGAACAATATGGTTCTAGTATTCCATCACCAAAAAATGATTATAGAAATATTTCTAACAATAGCAGCAATACTCTCAATTGACCAACCACCACACATTATATAGTGAATGTCATCCCCTTTTATAGAAGAAGAAGAGTGATCAGATTCCATCATATTTAGGATACTTGATCTTCCTCACATGGATGTAATAAAATCTTCTCCATCCTTAATCAAATATCATGGTCCCTTGATGTCTTTAGAATCCTTTTATGTTTTAGTTCCCATATCTCATACACTTCGATGGATTGCATAAGTATATTTTGAAAGGTTTACATTTCTAAATAGATCATATTCTCAAATATTCAAGCTTTATAATCCTTTCTCATTATCTTCATCATCCTCATCTCATTTTATTAGTACAATATAGAATCTTGAGATAATTTCAACCGATTTGGAAAAACTAGGGAAATGAGAATTTACTTTAAGTTATGCACTATTTATTTTGGTAATTCAATATTTTAAATCCCCATGGTTCATAAGTGTTTGTTGGTCGATCTTCTTTAAAAATCCACAAAGGGAATTCCCTTATATAAAAATAAATCATACGTTGGGCCACACGTGTGTCGATGATACAACTATTTCATGCTTGCCAAATATTTTAATGGGAATGAATCTTATGTAAATTTCATGCATACATTGGTGACTCATGCATGAGTAACTAATACATCACTCTTTGACTGATGCTCTTACATAGATCCATTTTTATGTGATTGATTCTTATATTCTGCAACTAATACAGGATTTGCGTGAGCTCCATCCTTAAAAAAATATTGACAAACTTTTGAATCCTATGTAGTCACTCTTACATCAATGATCCTTACATCAAGAACCCCTACTAAGACACTATAACTTTGACTAGTCATGTTTCATTTTTAGCCTCAAACCTACAACCCTAGAAAATGAAATCTTACTCTATGCTTTGTATGGTTTATTCTAGAATTATATTTCAAACAATGAAAATTATTATTAAAATATTATTAATATTTTAAACACATAATTTGAAAATTATAGTATATGTGTTAGATTAATTATAGAGATTAATCATAAAACTAAAAATCAATATTAAATTCAATTTTAATTTTAATTCTAGATTCACATTATATAATATTATAAAAAATTATTCCAATTTTAAGGAAAATAAATGTGAAAATCATATAAAATATTTTAAAAAAAATTAAAAAAATTCGTTTGATCATAAATTTCATGGTATGTTCCTATGAAAATTTTCGTCTGAATTTTGTAATATATTTTTGGTGGAATTCATTGAGAAGGTTTTTAAATATATTTTATATCGGAATTTTAATGTAATTTTATGGTACAGTTTTCTGGTGGGATAATCCAGATGAATTTTCTAGAGAAATTTTCAAGTGAAAATTTTTAGTATAATTTTTAAATTTACTTTTCTAATAAAAACTTTTAATGGTATTTTTCAGTGGTTTTTTCAATGGAATATTTTAGTGGGATTTTCTATTGGGTTTTCCAGTGGATTATCCCAATGATATTTTCCAGTTGATTTTTTCAATGATATTTTCTATGGATTTTTTCACTAGACATATAGGGTGTAATTATCTAGTTGAATTTTATAATATAATTTTAATTTTTAATTTTATCATAAATTTTTATATTTTTAATATAGAATTTTAAGTTGTAATTTTTTTTGTATTTTCTAGTCAAAATATCAATGTATTTTCCAGTTTATTTTTCAAGTATCTAAATGAAAACATGATTACTTTTACTTCTAAAAATTAATTTACATTATTAAAAATAATATAAAATTATATTAAAAATAATATCAATTTTTATGCTTTTTTATATAAGAAATAAAAATATGTTTATACCTTCGAAAAACAATGATTTTCTCTTTCTTCATAAAAGATATCTCTTTTTACAAAGTCATAATTGTGTAAGTCTATTAAATGTTACAATATATTTTTTATATTTCACTAAATAAATATTTTTTATATCTTTTATAAAACATATTTTTGTATTCTCATAAAAAACAAAAAAAAATACAATTTTATTTAAACCAATAAAAAAATTTGGGATGAATCATCAATTCATACTTCTGATAAAACCATTTGAACCCTTCACATCAATACACAGGAATCTCATACATAGTAGCGTACTGAAAAAATCCAAACCTATAAAATTTCCATCAAAATAGGTGCATGATAAGTTGTTAGACTTAACACCCTACTCACTAAGAAAAGTCATCCTTGATCACACACATAAGAAAACTCATAAAAATTCAATCCAAATATAAATACATTAAATAGAAATACATAAAGCAATAAATGACACAAGAGATTAATATGATTTGTACAATGAGTCCTACATGCACAAGAGAAACACATTGTTACATGATTTTTTCCAAATAGAGAAATAAGTGATTATAAAGAGATTATAAAAATAATTAATTCTCAAAAACTTCTGAATTCAACAATTAATTGTTTTCTTTAACTATTATTTTTATTCATTTATAATCTGAAGTTCCCAAATACTAATATACTATGTGTCATCTGGTCAACTAGTAATACCTATCACCTAAAATCATAGATCACTAATCATGAATGCCTCATAATGATTACCAACCCAATTACCATTTATCAGTGTTGAACTTTCAAAAATTCAGAGCTCTATCAAAAAATCATCAGAAGATATGAACTTTCAATGATATTTATTCCCATTGAAATGTTTTGTATCAACTATCTATGCATCAATCCCAACACCTACCACTAATCAATTTTCAGTAAACAAAATTAGGGTGACAAAAACTTCCACTGAACTAAAATCGACTTCACCTCCCAAAAATATCTCAATTGGAGAATTATTTTATGGAACCTTGGATACTCTACAAACATGGTGAAAACTCTCCATCTGTAGAAAATAGTGTTCCTCTATCTCTATCTAATAACCCAATCCCTACTGAGTCTTGATGTTACCTCATGCTTCTCTGACAATTGTCTGGGTAAAAATGTCTGTCAGATTTTGGCTTCCTTCTATCTTATGTATCTCTAGCTTCTTATCCTACAGAAAATTGTGGATGAAATAGTAATTTACATTTATGTTTCTGTCATAAATATTATATTTTAGGATCACTATAAGTGGGGGTTAATTTTAATCTAAAAAACATGTGAATTTCCAACACCCTTGGGTTTTATATTGACCAGAAATATGATCTTTTGATCAAGTTACAAAAAATCATAGTATAATTATAAAATAAATAGCAATTAATGCTATTCGAAATTCAAAAACTTTCAGTGACGTTAATAAAAAAATATAAGAAAAGTATAAAAGCATTATACAAAGTGTCAAATTACAATTCAAACACTCCTGATAAGGATATTATAAAACCAAATTTTTTAAACTTTAGCGGCAATGAAGTATATAAACTTGAATTTAGGTATCCTCAATTTTAAAACTATTAGAACACATTTATTACTATTCCCAGAATCCCTATACTTAAAATCATCAAAAGGTTATCTATATTATTATCCTTAGAATCACTCAATATGGATGATTATATTCTCTAGTTTCTTATCCCTGGAATCCCTCAACACACATATCAGTTGCACGCATCATACACCAGAATTTTATCTTAATTATTGGAAGATAAATATCTCAAAAATCATAAATAAGATGATTTCATGGGTAACTAATATCTTTTATAAGGATAAACTCACAAAATAATATATCTTAGATAAAACGATCAGAAATAAAACTTACACTCATTATAATTACTCTCAAGATGATAAGATATTTCATAGCTTTAAAATTACTAGAGAAATTATTATCATCAAGTGATTTTATGCTTCTTATTCATGAATTTATGGTTCTATTTATAGACATCATTGTAATAAAATCTAACATTCAAATTTGTCTTTCTTCAGGATCAGTTGTAATAGCATCAGAATCTTCTATATTATCTTCTGATGAAATCAATAAAACTTCACACCTTCTAATATATTTATTTATACACAACTACATTTATTTCATATCCAATTAATTTAATATGTTATTTTACTCTATATAACCATATTCTCATATTATGTGATCTAGAATTTCATTTATCATAAATTTAGTTCTACACAAAAAAGCCCACAAGAAAAATACATCAAGTTAAATAAAATTCCTATAAAGTGTATTTTTATTTTTAAAACAAAATAACTAAGTGAGTAATTTATTCAAAAATACCACCTTCTTGAAAAACACAAGACATGTAGTAAAAATTTAAACGATCATCAGATTTTGAAAGAAAATTTTCTATAAATTTAGATGGAATAAATTTCTTCTCTTTGACTTAAAATATCTAAAAATGAAATCATCTGTTGTGATCAAGATAATAAAATAAATATTCCACTATATAAAATAACAAGTTCTTAAAAAAATTAAAATTTCTCCCTCTTTGTCAAAATATATAATTTTTTCCATAAATAACTCCCCTTTGTAATAACTATAAATTTTAAAAGTTATACCCCATTTTATGAATTTGATAATTTTCTTAAATTTATCATTTTTTATAAATCCTTCCCCCTTTATGATTTAAAAAATTATAAAGTAAAAAAATTAGAAAATATTTCACTACTTTACTTTTTAAAGAATATATATTTCCCTTAATTTTTCAAAAAATTCATAGGAATAAAGAATTTGAATCAAATTTGTAGAGGATAAAGTTTGAAAAATTAAACCTCTCAAAAATTAACCTTCTAATGCATGGATAATATCCCTCTTCTAATGATGGTTCCATGAAAAATTTCAACTGAAAATATATAATATTCCCTAGAAAGTTATTTTACTGAATAAATACTAAAGAAAAGTCTTCTTTTTTTCAAGAATTAGTTAATATAAGCTTTGAAAAAAAATGAATACTATTAAGAATTAAAGTTATAAATTAATTTTAAATGACTACATTTCTTACATTAGATAAAAAATGAAATTAGTGAAATTAGAAAATAATAAGGTTTTATAAAAAAAGATAAAAAAATTTATTTACCTTTTCTTGAGGAATATTTTAATGTTAAGAGACAATTTAAATAAGAACTAAATTTAATATCATTTTAATTTGATCATAACCAAATTATCACTGATTTATTTAAATATATCATAATTTAAATGTTATTTAAAAACACCATCAAGCTGATTTTAAGTTATGATAAAGTCAATAATAATATATACTTCTTAAGTGTGATCCCTAAGGAAATGGTGTCTCACATTTTCATGTGAGTGGTGTTCTAGGTTCTTAAACAATGTAATAGAACTTTTATTATAAAAATGAATTAGAGTTTGAGTGAAAACCACACCATAATATATGAGTGTGTGTTACATCTACAATACTTGTTCAGAAAAAAACAACCAACTGTTGCATGTTCAGTTTCGGTAGTGGATAGTTAAATTGAGTGTCTCTAATTTCTAGACCAAGAAACTAAATCCGATCCTAATAAATTACACATTCTAGATTTATATTACACATCCAATCTAAATCTAATAAATTCATAATCCAAGTACCTTTTAAGTAAAAATTTAATTCTGAAAGAGTAAAAGAAACCAATTTTCAAGGTTCCTTTCAGGTAATTAAAAATGAATTTTACTTCATTTTTATGTGATTCTTTCAAATTCACTTGGAATATTACACGCACAAATACTAAAAATATTATGTTCAGTTGACTTGCCATTAAATAAAGAAAACTTTTAATCATACTTCTATAATGTTTTTGATTAACCAGTGTCCCATATTCATCAAGATCAATTTTAATAAAAGTTTATATCGAGGTACTTATACATTATTCATTATCAAAACCAAAATTTTTGAGTAATTATATAACATATTTATGTCAAATTAAAATACTTCCTTTTAGTTTTTTGAGTGATATGAAAACCAAGGAAAAATATAAGTTCTCCAATCATTCAAATTTTGAACTAATATTCATATGTTTTAAAAAATAATCAGAAATAGATTTTTTATTTGTTCCAAAAATAATTTCATTGATATAAGTTTTAACAGTGATAGTGTCTTTGAAAACAATTTTTATAAAATATTTGGGATAGTCATTCCCTTAACAAAATTATTTTGAAATAATAAATATGATAATACTATCACACCAATCTCTTAGGGATTATTTAAGTCTAAAAATTTCATTGGTAAGTATTAATATATGTTTTGAAGATTTAAAATCTTCAAAACCATGGGTTTGTTCAACATTAACTTCCTCTGAAAAAAATCCATTTAGGAAAGTGATTTTCACATCCATTTAAAATAATGTAAAATACAGATGTTCTAAAAAAGCTAATAAGATCCAGAAAAACTCAATTCTAGATACTAATGCAAAAATATTATCATATTCTATTCCTTCTTATTGATAATAACCTTTAGAAAAAATTATTTCTTTATTCCTTAAAATATTTCATTTTTATCACATTTATTTCTAAAAAACTCATTTCACACCAATCATTTGAAGTTATTTAAGACACTCAACTAAATTCTAAACTTGATTCTATTAAAATTGATTTAGCTCTTCCTACATTTCCCCAATACACCTTTCATCATCCCAGGTATCATCTCCAATTTTAGGTCCAAATGTGGCTAGAAATTCATGGTGCTCGCATTGATTTCTTAATAATATTTTAGTTTTGATTTTTTGTCTTATGTAACCAATGATATTATAAGTGGGGTGTGTAATATCCCGGATCAAGGAGCCACCTAGAGGTTCCCTGAACCCGGTTGGTCACATAACCTCAAATGAATTTTTTCAAATGCCAGAGGCTATCGACTAGCATCGAGGGCCAAGGTGTGATAATGGGGAAAAAATGCCCTCATTAGAAGATTATACACAACGGAAGACAAATAGTAAACAATAGTGGAAGAAATAATACCATACAATATAAGTAAGTAGCATAATACTGATAGTAATAAAACAATTTGATCATATATATAAATGATGAATGTCACATGTATCTATGAAAACAGTCAAACAATACACAATTCTAGAAAGAAATACAGAAACCAAGTTATAAAATAAACATGTAAACTCTAGCAGCATCGCAATCCTCAACTTGGTCTCATTCTCTCCAACTCCAACAGAAATCAAGTACCTGATGAAGAAGGTTTATTTCCCTTATCTATACCTGAAACCATGAAATCTATTTGGGTTCAAAATCATGACCCAAATAGGGTGCGATATGAATCCCAGTAGGCAACCACCAAAATATTTGTTCCTAACTATCAGTGAATATATATAGTAGGAAATATGTAAAATGAAGCAATAAACTAGAAAGTACTCAAAATTAAATAATCCTGCATTTTTGAATTACATTCATTTACAATTATTATTCATTGGTTGAATCATATAAACCATGGGATCTAGATTAAGCTTTGTACCCCCTATGAAAGTAACAAAACAGATGTCTCAGAAGACCATCTAAACGAAACAAGTAAGGTCGAGTCTAATCTTGTGCTTTGTCTTGGTAGACTCGTCACAATCATTCAATTATTCAATAGTGACCCTTTTGGGAAAGTTCTCCTGGCCAAATCACCCTAGGTCTAACATAACAATAATTCATTTAATAATGACCCTTTGGGTAGCTCTCATGTTCTAACCCCTCTGGTTTGACATAGCACTAATCATTTACAAATGACCACCTGGGAAACTCACACGGTCAATACCCCTTGGTCAACATAGTGTCAATAAATTATAAACAACCACCTGGGAAGCTCTCAAAGTCTAAAACCCTAGGTCAATGAACACTTGGGAGATCTCACATTCAATACCTATATGTCAACATAACAGTAAAGCATACATAAATGACCCTACCACAAGAAGCTCTCACAGTCAAATTCCCCTTGGCCAACTTCCACAATGCATATCTCAGACATCTCAATAATCAGTAAATCCATCCTAATAACACGAGGCATAGAAAACAAGGCAATACTAATAGGCATTCTAAACCGAATGGCCATAATCAATAAAATATGGGAAATATACCCATGGGGTGTCCTGTAACAAGGTACCTAACCTCATACATAATCAATAACCCTTTATCAATCAACCAAACCATAATAGTTAATAAACAGGGGTTAAGTCCAAAACAAATAGTACCCCAAACATGGGTATGAATCACTTTTAGCATATATAATCCAATAAAACACAACAAAAGGCACAAACCACCTACCTCAATGTCTCATGATTGATACTCTTGAACGTCAACCCTTGAATTGTCCTAGACCAGTGTAGATCTATAAAATAAATAAAACTACCAACCTTGAATAACTTGAAAGAGGGTAAGAATCAAGAAGAAAGGATATAGTGTATTTGATAACACAATGGTGGGATTCCAACGCACCCAGTGGTGTCTCAATCGAAGCTTAGACGGAGAATTGGGAGGGGTTTGAAGTTAATCAATCGTTCTGTCGCTCTCCTATACAAAACACAAGGAGAATAAGATAGTTATGGATGTGAGTTTCAACCCCATGATGATATATAAAATAAAAATAAAACTAAAAGTCATGTTCATTAAATGCACATGCCATGTAGTATCCTTAATCGGCCCCCAACTTAAGCGGTCTTCTAGGTCATCACATGACCATGTACTTGGTCATTACACTACCATTACATGGAAGTACTTGGAAAATGAGTACACAGCGTGTACCCAGAAGTACATGGTGAGTACTTAGAAAATTCCTCATTTCTTCCTTTTCCCTAAAAAACAACCTGAAATCAAGATCCATACCTGAAATGAAGATCTGGGTTCTTACAATCTCCCCATTTAAAGAAATTGGTCCCCAAATTTCCCTTCCAAGGGTGGTGAAGAAGAAACTTTAATCAACTCCAGCCACTATGATTGTACGCCAGCCTCCCTCTACCAAGTCTCATCCTGTACTCGCTTATATTACTATAGCACCCATACCATAGTAACAAACTGGCCATAGAGAGCCTTCGCGTTGCGATCCACAATCTGAATAGGGTGCTCCTAGAATGATGAATCCACCTCCAACTCAACCACCTCAGGTTAAAAAATGTGAGACGGGTCTGAAAAGTAACACCATAGCTGAGAAACATGAAATATGTCATTCATAGCCCAGTACCTCTGAGGTAACTGCAACCGATAGGCAACCAGCCTAACTCTCTCCAAAACCTCAAACGTCCCGACGTATCTTGGTGAAAGCTTCCCTTGTCTCCTAATCCTCCTGTGTACGAACCTCAGTGTGACATGTAAGAAAACATGATCTCCAACCTCGAACTCCAGAGGTCATCTCCATTGATCAACATAAGATTTACATCGAGACTGTGCAGTATCCATCCTCTTCTGAATCAACTCCAGCTGCTCAGTGGTCTCCTAAACAAGACGAGGTCCCAACATAGTTGTCTCTCCTACCTCCAACCAACATAGGGGTGATTGGTATGGACTACTATACAAATCCTCATAAGGATTCATATGAATTATTTCCTGAAAACTGTTATTGTAGGAAAACACTATTAGGGGTATATATCTCTCCCAAGATCCCCCTAAATCTAGGATGTATGCTCGAAGCATATCTTCCAAAACCTGAATCATGTGGTCAGACAAACGATATATATGGGGATGCTAAGTTGTACTCAAAAGTACTTGTGTACCCAAATCCCTCTATAGTCCCTGCCAGACAAGAGAAGTAAAATGAGCATCCCAATCTGAAATGATAGAGTACAAAACTCTGTGAAAACACACTATCTCTCATACATACAAATTCCAAATCTCATCAACACTAAAGTTTTCCTTGATTAGTAGTAAGTGTGAAACATTCGTGAGCATGTTGATAACAATCCAAAATACATCATTTCCTCACGGCGATCTCAGTAACCCAATCATGAAATCCATTGTGACATCATTCCACTTCCACTAATGAATGGGTAACTACTGTAGTATTCTTATCGGTCATTGATTCTCCACCTACACCTGATGACAGGTGGAACATCTCATACTAAAACCAGTAACATCCCTCTTCATACCGGTCCACCAATACTGATGATGTAAATCTTGATAAATCTTGGTGACACTGGGATGAACTACCCATACTGAGGCGTGAAAATCTCGTAAAATATCCTTGTGCATGTCTATTGATACCCATATGTTTCCATGAAAATTCAATACCTAATCATCACCTACGGTCCAACCAGTTGTAGGGTCCTCTCCTGACACACTCTCTCATTGAACTAGACCTTCAGAATCTGATAGTTATCTCATTCGCACATGGTCCAGTAGAGTAGAGGTAATAGCTATAGAAGAAATAAATGTATTCCCATGTCTATCGTGCACCTCCAAGTTCATCTCATAGAATAGATCCATAAGGTTCCACTCACTTATAGCCTCTTGAACTTCTTGTATGTGAGTCCTTCTGCTCAAAGCATCAGCCACTACGTTGCATTTACCAAGCGTATAGGAAATCTTGAATTCAAAAGACTAAAGTTACTCAACCCACCTTCACTATCTCAAATTATGATCATGATGAGTAAAGATATACTTGATTCTTTTGTGGTCATTTTATAACAAAAAATGTTCTCCCAAAAGATAATGTCTCCAATATCGCAATGCATACACAACTTCATCCAACTCAAAATCTTGCATTGGGTAATTCCTCTCATGTGGCCTCAACTGCCAAGACCTGTATGCAATGAATACTTTACCCTATATAAGAAAGAATCACATACAGATGCCTAATTCATCACAGTAAATGGTGTAACTCTTTCCTGGCTCCGGAAAAATTATTATCGATATTGAAGTTAATCTCCCTTTCATCTTCTGAAAGTCTGAATCGTAGGAATCTATCTACAAGTACTTTTCACCCTTCTTAGTCAAGCCTGTCAGTGGATGTTCTGAGTGTCAAAAGTTTTTAATAAATAATATGTAGTAACCATCCATCCCTAAGAAACTCTTTACCTCAAATACATTTTTCAGTTGCTCCCAGGAAACTACCGCTCTCACCATCTTTGGGTATACTAATACTCTTGTCTCTGAGATGACATGACCCAAGAAGTGTTGGAACCATGAATACTCTTTACAGTAATTTGAGAATGGTTTGTGTTTGTTTTCAATCCTCATTGAAAGTTCAGAATGTTTTCCAAAAAAAGGATCATACAGTTCAAGCGGGCAACAGTACTGAAGGTCTCTTCATTCTCCAGTTTTTGCCAAATTTTTTGGCCTGAAAATTGGAAAATGGAGAGATGTATTCTTGGAAAAGGAAGGTACATGAAATATTGGAGTGGTCTATGAAAATATTTGAATGTGAACTAAATTGGTTTTTCATGGAATAGTGAAATAAGGTTGAATTTTTCGCACAAAATGTGTTTTGGGATCAGAACGCAGAAAAATGGAAAAGGCATGAGCTGCGTGAAAAATTTGGAGTTGTGCATGGAAAACAGTTCCTACATGAAAAGCATTGCATGAAAAATGAGAGGTTTTGAGTGACATGGTGGGTTTTTCACATGGGGTCAGTGACCCCTATAAATAAGAGGTGAACCACCTCATTCGGTACAGCTGAAGACTTAGAGAAGATATGAGTTCTGATGCATGTAAAATTTTTGTGAAAAGGGAGTTGCGTGGAAAAGTTAATGTTGTGCAGAAAAGTTAAAGTTGCGTGAAAAAGTTAAATTTGCACAAAAAAGTTAAAGTTTCATGCAAAAGTTAAATTTGTGTATAAAGGTTGTGGTTGCATGAAATAGTTTCCTCATGAAAATCAAATATTTCACACAAAAGTAAGATCTTGTGTGCATAGGATAGGTGTTGCACGCAATTGTCAGTATAGGATGATTACATGTTCTGAATATCTGGTTCAGTGGTTCTGTGCTTTCAAGTGGATCAATCCAGAACTTCGATACAAGCAGTGTCTTGTGTTGAACAGAGACAAAGACTTCAATGAAAATCTATTTAAGTGACCTTTATGTCCATAAACTAAGTGTGACTTCACCTAGGGTAGTGTGCTAGTGGGAGTCAATGGAAGTGATCCGAGGGAAGCAGTGAGTTATCCCTGAAAAGGTAGTGTGCCTGGGATAGAGTGATTGTACCCAAACCTTGTGATCCACAGCTAGTGAAGTTTAGTGGAATTAGGTACAAATGGAAACCTGTTGGCATATTCTCATTGGATATAGACCTTAGTGGTGAACCAAGTAAAAGTGATGTCTGGTCTCTAAACACGTGATTGTTTTCTTTCTGTTCCCATCAGTCTTAAAAGTTTAACGAGTTCCTACCAACTTGGGAACAAGATCTGTGTTTTAAAAGAAAAAGTTGACACCCTGATTGACCCCTCTGATCTCAGGGTGTTTCGGGGTTCTACAGGAAGTGAGTCTAATCCATCCAAAAGTGGAAATTTGAGAGCTTAACATATACCTGATGCTCTCTCAGTGTACTCAATACAATCTCAAGATGGATGGCATGGTTGTGTCGAGTGTGAGAGTACACCAAGATATCATCCATGAAGACTACCCCAAAATAATCCAAGTAAGGATGGAACACTCGATTCATCAATGCTATGAAAACGGATGGCACGTTCGTGAGACCAAATGGAATAAACAAATACTCATATATACCATAACTACTTTGAAAGGATATAAGAGGTATATCGGATGGTCTAATGCACAAATGATGATAACCAGATCTCAAGTCAATCTTTGAGAGCACCCAGGATCCTTGAAGCTAATCAAAGAGATCATCAATCCTCAGCAAGGGATATCGGTTCTTGATCGTCAACTGGTTCAGCTTCCAAGAATCCACACAAAGTTTGAGTGTATCGTCTGTCTTCTTCAAAAAAATGATAGGTGAACCCCAATGAGAATTACTTGGTCGTATGAAATCCTTTTCCTGCAACTCCTCTAACTACTTATTGAGCTCATGCAACACTGGTGTAGCCAACCTATAAGGAGGAATGGACACCGGTGCTACTCCTAGAATAAGCTCAATAGATAAATATACCTCTATATCTGGAGATAAACTAGAAAAATTTTCTGGAAATACCTCTCTGAAACAATCCACCACTGAAGGAAAGTCTATCTGTCAAGTCCCCAGGTCATCCAGATATAAACCAGAAATCAGGTCTATAATTCCTCCCAACCCATGGTGCTCAGGTCCAGCTCTTCTCACCTGTACATCCCATTCTCTATTTTTTATAAAAGACCCACCCTCTGGTGACATGAAACACACCCTGCAGTGATAGCTGTCAACAAATTCCTAAAACGAGACCAAACAATCCATTCCAAGAATGACATCAAAGCATTTTATCTTAAAAATATAGAGGTCCCATAATAAGTGACACCCACCAACCTCAAGATTTTACTCCTTAAACTGATGCACACAAGTCGTCCTAATCCCCAATGGAGTGTCTAGTGTCATAACATCATCATAAGTAAAGATGCAGAGCCCAAGGCTCTCCACAACAACAACAGATATAAAATAATGGGAAGCCCCTATATCGAAAATAGCATAAGCTAAAACTAAGGAATGTAGAATTGTACCTCTAATTGTAGATTGTTTGTGATCCTAATCTTTCTGGGGCTATTCCATCACAAAATTCTAACCTACACCATAGTCCTACGACCCTATCTGGCTACCTTGACCCGGTCCACTTTGTTGTCACTAAAAACCTATCTTCTAGCTACCACTACCATGACCACCTCCTCGACCCGAATGGCCTGAAGAACTCTAGTTTCCTAACTGATGAGAAACTGGTGATCCTACTCTAGAACATAGATTCATAAAAAAACCCCTCTCACTAGATACTGGTGAGAACATCCAACAAAAACCTTGAAGATGACACATCTTGCCGCAATATCGGCACACAGCTGGGTCCTTCGGGTAATGCAGTCTCGTGTGCCCACTCCTTCCACACTGGTAGCACACCACTCGGATACCTGAAGAAACATCCTATGAAAGTTACTTGTGGTGATTCCTACTATCGTATAGCATCCCACCTTTTTATTACATAACTTTACTTGACATTTTATAAACAGAGGATATTTAAAGTTTTGGGTCTTGGAAATTAGGTACATAATACATGAAAACATAATACATTCATCTATTCCACATGAAAGGATTACTCAAGGTTAATCCTAATAAAATTTATTGCATCTTATAACCTAGGGACATATATCAAAGGAAAGGGTGAGCAGAAGTCCCACTAAGGAAAACAAGTGAAATAGTTTACTTTTGAACTTGAGCGATATCAATAAGAACATGGGGAATATCTTAAAGGAATGATAAAGAGGAATATCATAATAATAATAACTTGAAAATTAACTTGAAATTTTTTTTACAAAATTTAATTTAGACATTCATAAGCATATCACCAAGTTCTATCACCAAGGTGTTATAAAAATTACCAAGTTTATTCCCCAAGGTATCATAAAACGTGTCATCTTTAGAGATTAATTTCTTTAACCAATGCATTGGAGATCTATTAGGGTGAAACCTTAATATGTATTTATTTTAATGTGATCAAAATATATCATAAACAAACATTTCATAAATAACCCAAGTAGAATAGAATAAATGGGTTTCATATCAAAATTGTGACATTTTCAAAAGTGCTTTTAAAACATGATTTTTATGTCATTTTAAACCCATGGAAAAGGAAATAGGGTTTCATGCATGTTATTAAAATAATTAATTATATAATATTGAAATATATATTAATACCCTTTGAGAATAAATAGTTTTGGTTATTCATAAAATAAAATGAACGAATTTCTTGAAAAAAAAAGAAAAGTTTTGAGATGAAAATTCTGCAGCATAACGACTCTGTAACATGGGTTTAGAAAATATTAAAAAGAGAGGGTAAAAAGGTCACATACTAATAAATAACTCATAATACAGTATAGGGACAGAATAAAATAGAAATAATATCATGTTATGGATATTTTAATGACAAACCACATGAAAAGGAAACTTGGGAGAAAAGAGAAGATGCAATTTCTTTTATGAAAAATCGGCAGCCTAAAGACACCACTTAAAAATTTCAGAAAATGAATTGATGGGAGAAAAAATGTATATCATAATACATAAATAAAAATTATAGTAATAGGGATACATAATATCATACCCCAACATATGAAAATGGAAATTCAAAGACATAACATAAAAGAAGTGTTTACTAAAAAGGAGGGTGAAAGGTTCCCTTACCTTGAAGAGTAATTTCAAAAACTCGAAGGTTGGGACCTTGGGGGGATTGGGGGAACCTTGGGAAGATTATTTGGGAGGTAAAAAAGACCATATATATATTGAGGAGGAATTTGGAATGAAATTAATGAAATAATGGGTTGGTATTTATAGCAAAAGTGAGGGAATATTTTATTAATTTCCAAGGGACACCTCATTAGTGGTATTTGAAAAATCATGGATTTTCCCATGGTATTTTCCCATGGTTTTAGCCACTTGGGACACCTAATAACATATTTTCTTCCTTAAGATTCTACCAGAATTATTACATCATTATTACATCATTAATGATGTCATTAAACACACCAAAACTCAAAACTGTATTTTTACTATTCACCAAAAAACCAAACATTTTATGAAAATCTCATAAATTCACCCTAACCTAATATAGATGCTCTAAATTCAAAATTGAACTCCATTTTATGAAAATAATATTTTAATTATTTTTAATTTAATTTTTAAATAAAATCATTATTTATTCCAAAAAAATAACTTTAAAACTATAACTCATTTTGTAACACCATGAGAAAGTAATCAAGTTCCCATAAAAATTATTGTATAACCATAAGACAATAAAGTAAAAAATTTATGATTACATTTTATGAAAATAAATTTCCATTTTAAATTATTAAATTAATCATAAAATTGAAAATAAAATATTTATGACATACAAAAATACCAATACTTATACTATGACCATTTTTTTCACTTTTAAGATGTTTAAATTGTATTTACACATTCATGGGTTAATTTTCTATTTTTTTGGAAAATTTACTATTCATTAAAATTCATAATGGTAAAAGTATTGTTCCAAAGAGTCAAGTTACTATTAACCAAAAAAATAAGTTGATCTTATTATACTATAAATATCTCTATGATCGTAACCGTGTATGTCCATTTTTCAAAAATAATTTCACAGAAAAAGTTATTTAACAAAAAGACATTTTTTACTATTCATAAAAAAAACAATATTCATCAAATATTATTCATCAAAAAATAATATTCATCTAAAAATTAAAACTTCTTAGAAAACTACTAAAAATTCACCCAGGATTAATTTTGATATTTTGAATTCAAAATTATGTTTATTTAACCATAAAAACACTCTAAGTATGATAAATTTATCTTTTAAAATATAAAAAACCTTAGTTTTTAAAAATAATAACGGATAAAAAAGAATAGTGAAATTGTATCGTGAAATTTATAACACAAAAAATAAAACTATTTTATCATTTAAATTTAAAAAGGGGTGTTTTAATCATACTATTTAATTAAAATAATCATTATTCCATATACCTTAATTTGTTATAATAACTATATAATTTCTAAAAACAACAATTTGGGTCCAAAGTAATTCGATGTTCTTCTATTATAAAACATAATAAAAAGTTATTAGGAGGAAATAGATCCATAAATAAAAGAAGTGCATTTTTTTGAGTCGTTAAATTATTCCCCCATTAAAGAAATTTCATCCTCGCAATTTTCCCATATTAGAAATTTTTTACTATTAGGGAACATAAAATTATAAATTAATATCATGTCTCAAAAAATATTATTCTTTAACATCAATTACATTTTCTATAAATCCTTCATAATGATTCATAAAAATATTGTGATTAGCCAAACGTATCTCCTAAGAGTGTCAACCTGGGAGTGCAGCAAGGCTCGTTGTCATGCACCAGTTCTTGTTCGAGTCTAGATCAAAGTGGTGTTTTCTAGTTTTACTCCTAGATACATCTGTTTCAGAGACACATCCACTTGTTTTTTTCCAGACAATTATTTATATGTTTGGAAACCATGTACTTAATATTTCACCCCAAAACCAGGAATTTTTCCTATATTTAAACTTTTATATAGGGTTATTCCTGTGTTTTTCAAATCCTAATTTCCAAAAATAGCTAAAATATCCTCTGATACCAACTATGGCATCCTACCTTTTTATTACATAACTTTACATGACATTTTACAGACAGAGGATCTTTAAAGTTTGGTGTCTTGGAAATTAGGTACATAATACATGAAAAAATAAATCATTATTCTATTCCATATGAAAGGATTTTTCACGTTTTATAATAAGTACATTAATTGCATCTCATAACTTAGTGACATGCATCAAAGGAAAGGGTGAGCAGAAGGCCCAGTAAGTAAAACAATTAAAATAGTTTACATGTGAACTTGAGCAAAATCAATAAGAACATGGGGAATATCATAAAGCCATGATAAAGAGGAATATCATAATAATAAAAAATTCAAAAATAACTTTAAAATCTGGCTACAAAATTTAATTTAGATATTCATAATCATATCACCAAGTTCCATTCCCAAGGTGTCATAAAAATTACCAAGGTTATTCACCAAGGTATCATAAAACTTGTCATCTCTAGATATTGATTTATTTACCCAATACATTGGAGAACTATCAGGGTGCACCCTTAATATGTATTTATTTTCATGTGATCCACATATATCATAATCAAAAATTTCATAAATCACCCAAAGATAATAAAATAAATGGGTTTCATATCAAAATCGCGACGTTTTAAAAGTGCTTTTAAAACATGGTTTTTATGTCATTTTAAACCCACGGAAAAGGAAGGCGGGTTTCATGTATGATATTCCAAAAAATAAATATATAATTTTGAATTTTATATAAATAACCTTAGAGAATAAATAGTTTTGGGTATTCAAAAAAATAAAATGAATGAATTTCTTTAAAAAAAGATAAGTTTTGAGACGAAAATTCTACAGCATAACAGCTATGTAACATGGTTTTAGAAAATATTAAAAAGAGAGAGGAAAAGGGTCACCCACTCATAAATAAATCACAATACAGTATAGGGATATAATAAAATAGAAATAATATCATGGTATGGATATTTTAATTACATACCACATGGAAAGGAAACTTGGGAGAAAAAAGAAGATGCAATTTACTTTACGAAAATTCAGCAGCCTAACGGTGTCACTTATAAAATTAAGAAAAGGAATTGATGAGAGAAAAAAGGGTATCTAATTATATATAAATAAAAAGGATGGTAATAGTGATACATAATATTATACCCCAACATATGAAAATGGAAATTCAAAGACATAACATAAAAGAAGTGTTGACTAAAAAGGAAGGTGAAAGGTTCCCTTATCTTGAAGAGTAACTTCAAAAACTTGAAGGTTGGAACCTTGGGTGGCTTGAGGTCACCTTGGGAGGACTCCTTGAGAGGTTAAAATATCAGATCCTTTTGGAGGAGGAAGTTTTAATGAATTGAATGAAGTAATGGGTTGGTATTTATAGAAAAAGTGAAGGAATGTTTCATTAATTTCCAAGGGACACCTCATTAGTGGTATTTGAAAAACCATGGAGTATACCATGGTATTTTCCGATGGTTTTGGCCATTTGGGACACCTAATAACATATTTTATTCCTTTAGAGTCGACTAGAATTATTAAATCATGATTACATCATTAATGATATCATTAAACACACTGAAACTCAAAACTGTATTTTTACTATTCAACAAATAAAATCATTTTATAAAAATATCATAAATTCTCCCTAACCTAATATTGATGCTATGAATTAAAAAATTAACTCCATTTTATGAAAGTGATTTTATAATTATTTTTAATATTATTTTTAGATAAAATAATTATTTATTCCAAAAAAACAACTTTAAAACTATAACTCATTTTGTAACACCTTGAGAAAGTAATCAAGCTCCCATAAAATTATTGTATAACCATAAGACAATAAAGTAAAAATTTATGATTACATTTTATGAAAATAAATTTCCATTTTAAATTATTAAATTAATCATAAAATTGTAACTAAAATATTTATGACATGCAAAAATACCAATACTTATACTATGATCATTTTTTTCACTTTTAAGATTTCTAAATTGTATTTATACATTCATGGGTGAAGTTTCTATTTTTTTGGCCAATTTACTATTCATTACTATTCATAAGGGTAAAATTACTATTCCAAAGGGTCAATTTACTATTCACCAAAAAATTAAGTTGATCCTATTAGACTATAAATATCTCCCTGATCATAACTGTGTATGTCCATTTTTTCAAAAATCATTTCACTAAAAAATTTATTCAATAATAAAATATTTTTTTATTATTCATCAAAAAAACATTATTCATCAAATATTATTCCTAAAAAACTATTCATCTAAAAATTGAATCTTCTTAGAAAACAACTAAAAATTCACCCAAGATTAATTTTGACATTTAGAATTCAAAAATGATGTTTATTTAACCATAAAAATTCTCTAAGTATGTGAAATTTAACTTTTAAAATATAAAAATCCTTAGTTATTAGAAATAATAGCGGATAGAAAATGAATAGTCAAATTGCATAGTGAAATTTTTGACCCAAAAAAATAAAATTATTTTATCATTTAAATTTAAAAATTGGTGTTTTAATCATACTATTTAAATAAAATAATAATTATTCCATATACCTTGATTTTTTATAATAATTATATCATTTCAAAAAACTACAATTTGTGTCTGAAATAATTTGATATGCTTCAATTGTAAAACATAATAAAAAGTTGTTAGGGGGGGAAAGATCCATAAATAAAAAGAAATAATTTTTTAAGGTCGTTACATATCGTTCGAAGGAGTACCAACCCTAGATGTTGAACCGCCCCAGCTCACAACTCCTAACTCCCTCAGATTATACTCAATAATCAGCTCCTGATTTACTATAGCAGTCACCAAAGTCATCTTGAAGACATTCACCTGTGATCAGATGTCATACCAGAGACCATCCTAAAATATCCTAGCCATTGATAACTCGTCACCTCCCAAAACAGGTGAGAAGCGCTAAAGCTCTGTAAAGCAAGAAGAATAATCCATCACTGAAAGAGCACCCTGGTCCAAATGCCTAAACTCCCAGGCTCGATAGGCCCTCAATGTCTTGAGGTAGAAGTAATCATATAAGGTCCTTTAAAACTATTCCCAAGCCATATCCTGATGATTTCCCAATTGTGAGATAATATCCCACCATCTCTTTGTGGAATCATGAAGCACGTACATCGTGAGCTTTACCCTCCTCTTAGTAGGCGTATCTAGATACTCTAAGATAGAAAGCATAGCCTCCAACCATGACTCTTCATCCTGTGGTCCTCCATCCCCTGAAAAAGTGGGATGATGCTGCTTCTAGAACACCCTTGTCAACTATTCCATAGTTGGGGTAGGATGTGGTGCTCCCTGAAAAGTCTGCATTATCCTCATAAAGTTATCACGAAACTATGCATCCACATTGGCGCCTGGTATAACATCTAGTTCCAAGATGGGCACGACGGGAGAATCTATTGGTAGTCCCTAATCTACTATTTCTGGTGTATGATCGTCGCCCTGCACCTGGCATACAACCAGATGAATTCTCCATGGCATGACTCTGCAAACTCAAGTGCATACCTCAGTACAAGATTATCAAGTACAACTACTTAGAAGTGCTAGAACTTAATAGGAGAATGAAAGCATTCAAGTTTTACAAAAGTGGGTTACACGACATGTATAACCGCTACACAGCGTGTTTCCTTAAGCTTTTAACATGGGTGTGTACCTCTTCCAACCTTGTCATGTAACACCCCATACACACAGCGTGTTCCTCCTATGACAGGGCATGTACTTGAATATTCCCTCCTACCCAAATTCTTCTACATGGCTTGGACTACATGGTTCTCTCCTAGTGTAACACTACATTACGTGCACACTCTAGACATAGTGTGTACTACAAAGTTCCATTCACCCTTGTCGTTAGTCACATGGCCGAATACATAGTCGATTACTACATAGTGTTTATAAGCTAGACACGACATGTACAACATAAGTTTCATCCACCTATGTTGTTAGTCACATGGTCTGATACATGGTCTTTTACAACACGACGTGTACTCCTAGTACACGGCGTGATCTACCAAATGTTTTTCAACCCTGTGTCTCTACTCACACATTCAGTCACATGGTCAATAACTACACAGTGTGTACATACGATACATGATAAGTACTTAAGAAAAGTTGTTTCTTCTAGAATAGAAGAACACATGGTGTGTGTTCATAACATCAAATGTCGTGTTGTCTGGATTTCTGGATAGTAAGCCTACGAAACTACTCTATAACCCTTAAAAACATTAAAATTTTGCCAAGGCATGAAAAATTATGACCCGTGAGAGTCCATACTACCCACAAATCAAAAAAATCATCCATTTTCACATCATAATTTGATATAATTAAATTAAAGTTCAAATATGATCCACCAATTTCCAATCCAAGATGCCCCATAACACCTAAGGGTTTAAAGTTGGGTATCTATCCAAATTAAACTTTACATATACCAATACCCTATCAAAATAATAGGTATTTCTATCATGGTATTTATCACAACAGCATGCATATCTAGCACAACATCTATCACAATAGCATGAAATCATTAATTCAACCTAAATAGAATGACAAGAATACATGAGATGTAATCTCTAGTAAGTGCCTATATGATGCATGATATGGTACACCCTCATCTCATTGGGTTTCAACAAAAATAGAATCACAATTCTATCAATAATAACAACACAAAACAAGTGTGTCACCCAACGGTGAAATCAAATCAACTGTAACAATTGCAAAAACCAGAAAAATCGCAATATTTGAGGTAACGCGTCTTTTACCTGTGCACAGGTTAGCTACTCCCAAGAACATCTTATTACCAACTACTTATTACTTCTTATCCCAGTCTATAGGCTCCAAATAGTAAGGCAAAGTATAAAATAAAATCCCTCTCATACAACTTGGTAACATCCCAGATCAGGGATTCGCCCAAAGGTGCCTCGAACCTGGTTGGTCACATAACCTCAAGAACATTTACCTAAATTCCAAAGGTTTTTGACAAGAAGTGAGGGACAGGGTGTGATAATGTGTAAACTATGCCCTCATTGGCAGAGTGTGCATAGCAAAATACAAATGGTAAACAATAGCGAAAGTAATAATACCATAAAATAGAAGTAAACAGTAGAATACTGATAGTAATAAAATAATTGTAGAATATGTATAAATTATGCATGTCAAATGTGTCTAGGAAAACAACCAAACAAGTCACAATACATGAAATCAGTACATAAACCAAGGTATAAAAGAAACAAGTAAACTCTAACAGCATCACAAGCCTCATCTTGGTCCCATTCTCTCCACCTCCAACAGAAATCAAGTACCTGATGAAGAAGGGATCTTTCCCTTATCTATACATACAACCATATAATATGTATGGGTCCAAAATCATGATCCAAATAGGGTGTGAGATGAATCCCAGTAGGCAACCACTAAATGATATGTGCCTAATTTTCAATGAATATATATAGCAAAAAATATGTAAAATGAAGCAATAAACTAGGAAGTAATCAAAATTAAATAATCCTACAGTTTCCAATTACATTCATTTACAATTATTATTCATTATTTGAATCATATAAACCTTGGGATCTAGCATAATCTATGTATCCCATGTGAAATTAATAAAACAGATGTCTCATAATACCATCTAAATAAAACAAGTAAGGCGAGTCCAAGCTTGTGCTTTGGCTTGGAAGACTCATCATAATCATTTAATTATTAAATAATGGACCTTTTGGGATAGTTCTTAGGGCCTAATCCCCCCTGGTATAACATAACAATAATTAATTTAATAATGACCCACTGGGTAGCTCTCACGGTCTAACTCCTCTAGTCTAATATAGCACTAATCAATTAAAAAAGACCACCTGGGTAGCTCACACGGTCAATACCCCTGGTTAACATAGCATCAATAATTTATAAATGACTACATGTGCAGCTCTCAGGGTCTAAACTCCTGGGTTGATGACCACCTGTCAGCTCTCACAGTCAATACCTATGGGTCAACGTAACAGTAAAACATACATAAATGACCCTACCTCGAGAAGCTCTCATAGTCAAATTCCCCTTGTCCAACTTCCACAATGCATATCACAAGCATATCAACAATCATTAACTACATAAAAACAATTAAAGGAATGGAAAACAAGGAAATCCTAATAGGAATTCTTGACCAAATGGCCATAATCAATCAAACAAGGTAAACACACCCACGGGGTGTCCCGTAAAAAGGTACCTAACCTCACACATAATAAACAACCCATTATCAATCAATCAAACCATAACAGGTAATAAATAGGGTTTAATTCCAAAACACATAATACCCCAAACATGGGTATGCATCACTTTTTGCATATATAATCCAAAGACAACACAACGAATGGAAAAAACCACCTACCTCGATGTCTCATGATCGATACTCTTGAACGTTGTCCCTTGAATCGGCCTATTTTAGTGTAGATATAAAAATTAAAGAAAAACACAGAAACTTGAATAACTAACGAGATAGGAATAATCAGGAAGAAAGGATCTAGGGAATTTGAGACTCACGGGTGGGATTCCAAAACACCTAGCGGTGTCTCAATCGGAGCTCTGATGGATAATCGGGAGGGGTTTGAAGTTCTTCAGTCATTCTGTCACTCTCCTATATGAAACACGGGGATAAGAATATAGTTCTAGATGTGAGACGCAACCCCACACCGATATATCAAATAAAAAGAAAACCATATAGTGTTTTCATTAAATGTACATGTTGTGTAGTATCCTTAATCATCACTCGGCTTAAGTGGTCTCTCAGTTCATCACATGGACATGTACTCAGCAGTTATACAGCCAGTACACGGCTGTATAAAGAAACCGAGTACATAGTGCCTACCGAGAAGTACATGATGTGTAATTAGAAAATTCCCCATTTCTTCCTTTTTCCTCAAAAACAACCCAAAATCAAGATCCATACCTAAAATGAAGATCCATGTTCTTACAGGGTGACTCCTTAAGATTCATCAGTTCTTAAGTAGAGTGGTAATATGATCCTCAAATATTTTTTTCAAATTTTCCATAGAAATATTTTATAAATATTTTAAATTATTTAGAATTAATTTTGTATGGATTACTACTAATTTTTATGGATCAGTTTTCGGTGATCATACAAAATTATTTTTAAAAAATTCATCTAGAGGATTAATTTCTATATGTTTTATAAAAAAAGGGTCAATTGTATTAAATTTTACCTGAACGGTTTCTTTAATTTTATTTTTTTCATTTATTAAAAACTCTATAATCCCTAATGGTTATAGAATAACCAATAAAAATTCATTCATTATCCTTATGATCAAATTTATAAAGTTTATCTTTAGTTTTCGGGATGCATAATTTACATTCAAATAATCTGAAGTATGAATTTTTTTTTCTTTAGATCCAAAAATCATAAAATGTTTCATCAATAAATTTTTAAAGTAAAACTTGATTTGTTGTATATAAATAATAACTCGCAGCCTCAACCTAAAAATGTATAGAAGTATAATACTCATTTATCAAAGTTTAAGTAATTTCTTAAGGTTATTTATTTCTTCTTTCAAATACACCATTTTTATGGATTTATTAGTTATGAAAATTTATGAGTAATACATTTCTTAGTAAAAATAAGTTTCAAAATAAGATTTTATAAACTCACCACCTTGATCACTCTAAAAAGTAACCAAATGTAGTTTTTTCTTGTTTTTAATAGAATCTTGAAAAGTTTTAAAATGATAAGGTGCTTTAAATATTCATGTGATAAAATAAACTCATGTAAATATAGTTTAATAATCAACCAATATATACACATTTTGTCCCCCCCATACCCATAGTTTGTGTAGGAACAAATAAATACATTTGCACTAAATGTAAATATTTGAAAGTTGAGACTTCACTTTTAGGTTTAAAACTAGAAATATGTTTCTTAATAAACTGACAAGGATCACATATTTTAGTATAGTTAAACTTAAGTTCTAGTAGTTCTATAACCTATAATTTCGTAGACATTTTAGCTAATGACTGAAAGTGACAATGTCTTAACCCTCTATGACACAACCAAGATAAATATTCAGTTTCACTTAAACAAGTTAAATCCAAATGTATTTAGTCTTCTAAAACATTTTTTTATATATTCTCATTCTTATAGACAAATAGAACGTAAGAACCTTACAAATTTTGAACAATACATTTTTCATTCCTAAAATTCATGAGGGAAGCCTCATTTCATAGTTTTTCATGATTATAAGGTTGTGATTATGTTTTAATACATATAAAATATTATTAGTTAAAGTTTTTCAAAGAAAAGAAACATTATTGATTCTGATGACTTCACCCTCTATGTTGTATCCAAAAGTGACTCATAATCCATTTAAAATTTTCAAATTCTTTAAGTTAGACTTGTCTCTAATCATATGTCAAGAAAAATAATTATCTATTTACCATTTATTTTGGATACTTTTACTTGACCTATTTTCTTTAAAATAATAAAAATAAGTTCTTGACACCCAAACCTGCTTAAATTCGGTTATATTAGCAAATAAAGTTTTAGGAACCCACATCGCCAAAACTTTTTTGTGTTGAACATCTTCTAGTTCTTTTTAAATTGAATATATATACAAACAAAAGCATTAAACTCAACTTAAGAAACAAAATTTCTCCTAGGGACATCCCATTTGACATTTAGTACAAAATGGTGCACTTTCAGGTAAAAAATAACTTGAAAAAGAATTTGATTTATCAAAATTGAATCTTATTACTCTATAATTTCTATAATTCCTTGGTTTATTATACATTTTATCAAAATTTCATCTACTAGAAATAACATTATAAAAGAGTTTATTTAAACAAATGAATTTAGATTTTAGTTTTTCAACTTAATTAAAGTCCTCAAAATGTGGACTATAATTATACTTAGTATCTAATTTTGATGACTTTTAGAGACATCACAATATAATTTTTTTTTAAATATTAGATTTGAAAATATTTTCCTATACACAATAATTTTTTTTACTTTATAGTCTCTTTTTTCATAAGGTTTTTATATCTAAACATTTCATCAAAATTAGACCTATCATCTTCATCATCTAATGAATTTACGTTTTATCATCTAATGGATTATCTTTTTTATCATATGATGAAGTTGAATAATCATCATCAAAAATTTAATGAAATTTCGAATCAAAAATTATGTTTCAAAAAGATTTCACAATTACCTTATCCATAAATAATTTTTCATTCTTCAGAATATTTGAATAAAAATAAAAAATATTTTGGATATCAATAACACTATCTTATGGTGAGCAATCATAAGTAGTATAACCTTCACTATCACTTTGGATACCCAAATCATTTAAACTCTTCTTAACTTTTCTCTTAGAGTATTACTTTGATTTTCAGTATTTATTTTTAAATCTTTGAAATTTTGATCTAAAATGACTTATCTTCTTACATTCATAGTAAATGTTATACGAATATTACTTCTTTTTATTTCTATTATATATTTCTATCTAATTAGTACACTAAAAAATCTTACTTCTGACAATTTTATTGGTTTTTATAGCATGTTGTGATAGTTTATTCTCATTTTCATCTAAGAGACACAAATTCCACTCCATTATTTATTTTCACTTTTTAATCATCTCTCTTGAATATTATTTCATATTGAATTAAATTTCCAATCAACTCATCAATATAAAGACTCCTTACATTAATAACCCAAAAATATTAGATTAATAGGGTTGTAAGTTTAAACCCTTATTTCATTCAAGACACTTTATCTTCATTTAAAATGATTCACCATAATGGAAATCTTGACCTTACTAAAATTTATAATCATCCTTGGATCCTATAAAAAACATTTGAAAACATGGGATGAGAAAAAAAAATCTCGATAAGGGAAATAAAAATAAAGAAATCACATTATTATAGTGTAAAATAAGAAAACCAATGATGACATTGACCTTTTTTACAATAAAACTTTGAGTACATAAATAAAACATTTCCACATGTTAAAATCAATAATTTCTCAATGAAAACCTTTTAATCCCATTAGAAATAGAAAAATAATGAGGGTATATTGAGGAATGTGGGAAAACATGAAGACATTTCTTTTAAAAACATACCTTTATCCCTTAAAAATTCATAAACTTTTCTTACCTAATGAAATAAAAATATTTTCATAAAAACACTTTTTGTAAGAATAATATTGTTATCTTGGAGAATCATATTCATAAACCATGTTCACTTGTATTTAAACTATGTCATAATAACTGAAGATTTGTTAATTCTATTAGAGTAACCAACCTAATTATCTCCATCATTTTCACCTTCAAATATTACAACATTACCCAATGCATTGATGAGATATATCAGGCTAACACATAATCATAAGCTACATATGTCTCAATTTTCATCATCTATAATGTTAAAATAATTTATTAGGAACAAAATATTTTTAGGATTTAATTTTTTCATCAAGAACACATAAAAATACATTTTAAACTGTAATAAAAAAAATTATATTTTCATGTAATCATAGGAATAAATATCCTTTTTATTTGAAAACTCTTAAAAAATAAAAAAATCCAAAAAAAAATAGGAATGAATTATACTTTTAAAAATTTTGTTAACTTGTAAAGGAACCTTGATAATTAATAGTAGCTATGATGGAAAGAAAAAGGAAATCATGCCACATATGTAAAAAACATTATTTTTAACATTTTAATAATAGTTAAAAATAACCCATATAGAAAACCTTGAAAATATTCCTTTTCAAACCTTTTAAAAAAACTATTTTTTTAAATGGACTTTATAAACATTTGAAGAATAGATAATAATATTCTTGAAACATTTCAAATAACCTCTACATGGTATAAAAATATTTGGAAGTAAAATTTAAAATAATATTTTTTAAAAAAAATACCCTTACATTGATTCTTAACTCATTTCGTTTATATTTATACACTCCTTAGTAATAAAATTATATTAGTTTTCTACTTCCTTAATAACATTAATACATGTTCATTACATTATCATTATTATATTTATTTAATGTTTACCTTTAGTTACTAAATTTTAAAGTTTACATTAGACATTTTGAGGATGTTGGGTTTTTAACCTTAAAACAACATCAGTGTGTTGATTGTGGTGTTAACACCTTCCAGAATAATGTTGACAAGATGAAGTGGGAAAATACCCAAAATATAAGTTCCATTTTGATATAAATGTATTTTTGAGAGACTTTGTACATTATGCCTAGATCACATGAAAACTTAAGGGTCATGAGATCAGGTCACACGATCACATAACCCTCAAAGGGACATGTGATCATGTAACCCAGGCCCACTCACACAACGCTATGTGGAAAAGTGATTGAGGATATCCATGATGGAGCCTTATAATGGTCATTGATATACACATGATTCCCCAGATACATGTTATTTTCTAATTCCCAAAGCTTCATGTGACACCGTAGATATGCAATTGGCTATCCCCGAATAGATCATGCCACTGGTGACAATCCAAGTATATTCATGACAGGGCCTTAATGTGTTCATTTTTCTTCATGTGACACCCTGGATATGTGATCTCCTAACCCCATATGGGTTATATGATAGATTTTAATTTTTATGGAGGGGTCTTCTGGTCACTGTTCTTTAAATTATTCCTCCCATAGTCATGTGATCTCCCAAAATTAAAGGATCATGAGAGAAACTCCAAAGTGAGGATATCCATGAAGTACCCCTTTTTCAATAAATTTTCTTCATGCGATGCATTGGTGAATGTCATGGATGACATGTAGATTAATCACACACAATGCATGAGATAACTCTAAATTATTTGGACAATATTCCACTCCATTATACCTATGTATGTGGATATTTTTCCTTGAAAAGTAGTGTAAATATAGGGTGGTATGAATATAACCTCTCCCACCCCAAAACTTGAAAAACATAGAGTTATCAAGAAGAGAAACAACCAACGAAGGCACATGAGTGATGAAAGAAGAATCCCAAGATCTCAAAGTACCGTGTTTCAACAAAAATTGAGTAACTATGAAGGACTTGAAAAATGGGTTAGAATTTATCAAATGCATAAACCATTTATAAAAACATGAAATACTTAGAGTGTGAACACCAGCATGAGATATGATTCCTATCATGAGGTAATATCCCTTAGGGGTTCCACCTTGGTGTAAGTCACCAATATTCTAATATTTTATAAACTCGTTAAGTAATAATCCTTATGAGGTCTATCATATTTCCTTACCCATCAATAGGAGAGGAATTTATGAACTACAAGGACTCTAATTCCTATTATAATCAGGATATGTAGGATGACTTATTAAACCTCAAGCTCCATATCTAATATATTTCAATTGGTATTTTCATGTTTCCATATTCCCTATTAATATTTTAATTCCCCAATATAGTTTTCCATTATAATACTCCTTTTGAAAGCTCATTTCCTCTCTCATGGAGCCATATCCTCCATGAGACTTATAATCATACTTATCTTGGGGAAACCTTGGTTTGTAAGCCCCGTATAAATTTGATATTTACCCTCATGAAATGTATTTAATATCTAAATATCTTTTTTTATCACATTGATGATGAATCACATGGTCTTAGATATTTTCAATGATCATGAAATTATTATAACTAAAATACCCCAATTATAGGAATCCTCCTTAGATGTAAGTCTTGACTGCATTTTCTTTTACTTTAAAGGTTCATAATCCTAATAAAGCATCTCAGGGCAGCCTCAATGTGTAAGACCTATAAAAATTCAATATTAAGATTTAATACAATGGGTTTGATCTCTTATTATCTCATGTTTCTCACATTGAGTATGACTTACATGGTCTTAGAGACCAATAATGATCAAGCCATTAGCACGATATAAAGGCCTCCAACATGGGCCTCCTCCTTAGCTATAAGTATTGACTATATAGTCCTTTCATTATTAGGGATATAATACCTATGAATCTTCACTAGGGAATCCTCATATGAATAATCCCCACTCAAACCTCTATTTCATCACTTTTTATGAAAAAAAATTCCCATAACATCAGAACTACATGGTCTCTGATTCCTATCTTCACTAGGATATTTAGGAAACATCTCCTATGATTCTTATCTGCACCAAGATATGTTGGATGTCTCTCAATTTCCTAATCCCCCATATATCATATTCATATTTCCCCATATTTTTCCTCACTACATGACATTAAATTTCAAGGTATGGTCTGCTCCTACAACCATAAACAGTGTCATTTGAATTATGTGTGACCAATTTCCTATCTCAGTGGGATATTTAGGATTCCTCCCAGAGGTCAAAACCCAACATTATTAACCTTTAATCATCAGTATGATTTGTCAATATCCCTCATCAGATCATTTACATCCTTCCCTCACCTGGCCATACTCCCATGATTCTAGACATCTCATCCATTAGGTCTATATCACCCACTGACTATTTTTTATTAGAACATATTCTTGATAGTAACAAGACCCCACCCAAAGGTCCATATTCCTTTTGGTTTTGTATCACACCATACTCATCGATCCATACCTCTGATGGGTCTCATTCTCTTAAGGACATGCTTCTTGTGTCATTAATCCATTCTCATTGGGCCATACCCCTCATGGATTAAATATTTACTAATCCATACTCCTTGTTATATTAACCCATCATCATAGGTCTATATTCTCTATGAGGTCAATAAAATATGGCCACTCAAGCATGATTCCCACACCAATAATTGTTTGTAATCTTTTGACTAGTTATCCTTACCACATGGAATTAACCTACAAGAATCAATCCTTGTCATATGACCTTAAAAGATAAAATGTTTCCTATTAAGTGGTACTATGATAAGTGAATTATGATTTCTTTTTAAATTAAACATAGAAATAATTTTCATAGTCCCAGTCCCAATGAAATAAACATTTTTTATATTCCTAAATGGAAATAAACTCAAGTGTGCCAAGGTGTATGGATTTAAAACATAAAAACCCCTGAACCAACATCCCCAAGTAATAATGGGTAAAAATATAGAGAACCTATGATATATACAGAAGGTTTCATCAATGGAGAACCTCTAAAACATATAGACATTCATGTCAATGATATTCCTTATAGGTGTATAGATACTTACATCAAAGTCAATAAATGATTATTAAATGTTAGGGTAACTAGTCTTACATTGAGGTTTGGGAAAGATTCATGAATATGACTTAAATATATACGAGAGTCCCATAGTATAAAATAATTACCCTCAATAGGGTGTGATGAGCCCAAACTCCCAAACTCTAAACTATGTAAGTTTCTAATTATCATTGGTAAGGAACCTCAATGTCTTCCTGCCTTTTGAAAGCATGGTAATAGATCATTATAGATGTGGAAATTATTAGGTTTTATTGGTTCTATGAATAATCCTCATTGGAAAAAAATCAAGATAACATCAGTGACCCAAATTTTGGGTCACCTCATCATGGGTTCAAAAAAAATTGTAAACTCGACATGAATTTTTATTTAATAGGAACAATCAATCTACTTTTCCATGCATAGCTAGTTAATTATATTTATAAATTTCAATGTTTCACTAATTGATGGACTTGATTAATTGTATTTGTGGCTATATACACATTTCTCACAAACTCTATTAGATTACAAGGAAATGACATCATCATTAGGATAGTGTTTTGATACTACAACTGCTACAAGATTCGCTACCACTACAAGCTAAAGGATGATATCACCTACTCAGTATCTATACCACCAGGTGTAGAATGCGATGGTCAGGGAATATCACCAACACAGACCCATACCAATCCTATAGTGTATATGTAAGGGTCTCCAGGTGCTAAAGCATACTATCCCACCATGATTGAGGAAATCTATGACAAATCTAACGATGATTATCACTAATACCAACTGGTTCGGGATCCTATATATAGAGTGGAATAAAAATAACTTTACTTATCATAGGAAGGTAGATCATGGATTTCAATATAACTCCATCATGGTTCAAGAGTCACCCATGATGGATCTTGTCAACTTCCACCATCAGTAGCATCACTCAACTACCACCCCTTATTCACCTATTGATGGAGTTTCACAGAATATTATCTCCCCAAACACTCATATCTAAGTGTCCAAGAGATATTTCCAATGGAAGAGATCTTTGGATTAAAAGGACTGGTCTCATACCACTAATTCTTCTAATTAATCCCACTGATATATCCTAGAAAAAACAAATAAGAATGCCCATATTCCTTTTCACATGCAATAAGTCTGATAACATACTTTGGAAGAAAAAGGGGGAGGGTACATATTCACACCCCCACTAAAGAATACTATCAGTATATCTCAATTAAAAATGGAGGGTTGTAGTGGGAATATATTCCCAATTCCATTGAATATGTTTGCAATCATTCCCTGGAAACCAAAAATATATTGTCTTATCTTCCTACCCATTCCCTTCTGAAGTTCCAATATATTCCAGCAGAAATGGAAGAGAATCACTGGCATATTTCAATGGTGATACAGGGAAATTCATATAATATTATTCCAACTACTAGAGTGGCGTATCAATTTGTAAAATATAAAAATATAGCTACTCTAAAGAACATATTCTTTATCCCATTCAGAAGGATTATCGCATATTCTGATAAGGGGTGGGGAATGGGACCAGGCTCATATTCTCATTCTGACTGGGATTCGTCAATATAGTTTTGAACTCACCTTAGGATATGAACATTTTTATATGGAACATGGTCAATGGAATATACTAAAAGAAAACTAGGATCAATCCACTCTGACTAAGGTTCATTGGAATATTTGGGTGGTCACCTTAGGGAAGGCTCATATCTCAGCCAAAAATTCATATTCTACTTGGATTCTAATGGGATTTAAGAATATATTCTTGCTCCCACTGAGGAATGACTCTAGTAAAAACCTTTATAGGATATATAGGAAGAGGTCCTTATTCTTCCTCCCATTCCAAATGTTTGTCGGTATATTTCAGTGAGGAATGAACTTTTGAATTGGGATCATATTCCCACTTCAACTAAGGTTAGTTGGCATATTCTGGTAGCCACCCAAATGTGGTCTCATACTCCTACTAACAATTTATAACATCACTGGAATACTCTATAAGAATCCAAGTAGTGGACCCATATCCCTACAACAACTAAAGATAGTTGTTAGTATACCCCCGTGACCACCAAGCTGTAGGATCATACTAATGCTCAACCCAAAATTTTAGGTCATAATATTCCAACCATAATACAGGATGAGGCTCATATTCCTACCCTACTCAATTCCAATATCCTTGATTCCATACAGTGTATATCTGAAGCATCTCAAGGATTCACTGACTCTTTATCTGAAGTAAAAATACAAACCAACCCTGAAAGTTCTCCTCACTATAGTATAAATAAATATTATCGGGATCCTACCCCTGAAATTCACTATGGAAAACCTATATATGGTAATATAAAACCTAGTTAAGGACATCCTCTCCTTTTCAAAGAACCTTCTTATAGAGAAGTTCTCAAAACACTAGGGACAACCGTATATAGTTCCCCCATCAATCACCAGAATCACCTAACCTCAGTTAGTTGTCGATAGGACCACTATCTATACATTATAAAGGTCATGATTCATTATATGCTGAAAAGAGACCTCTATGGGATGAATAGGTAGAAGAATATGCCTCTAATGAGGAATAATTTGGCATGGATATATGGAATGGATTGTTTGAGAACATCATCCCGGCTATATTCTAGATCATATCCACTTCCATCTATGACATCCCAGATGATCTAAAAGTGGATTGTATACCTTACCTACACTAGAACCTATTGTAAACCTTTCGATTGTAAATGGAAAAGAACCTCACTTATTGAGATATGAGTACCATCTACAAAATTTTAGCATTATATACTTCCAGATAGAAATTTATTCTTTCTTGATGGCTTGAGACCTAAAGTTAGAAAATCATTTTGAAAGAATGAACCATGCGTTCCTTCACATCTAAATGGCCCTTTAGAAAATAATCATTGAAGCATTGATAGGTACACACATCTAAGGGTGTGTTGGGTATATGTAATTTAAATTCACTCCAACCCTAGGATAGTAGATTCCCCCATACATAGCATCCTATAATTTAATTTTCACTTGAGAGGTCACAAAACCAAGCACTACAAACACCATTTGGTCAATCCAAAAAAATATCCTTATCCCCAAGACATGAAAGCATTATCACTAAAGAGATCAGGTCATTTATAGTCTCCTAAAATATGTCTCTACAAATTTCAAGAAAACTCATCAGATAATAAATCCAACCCTAGTTATAATGAAACTCCCTATGGAAAATAGCTCACATTATGAGTATGAACTACACTTAACTCATACAAGAGTGAAAGTGTGTGAAATTAAGAATATTGTATTGGTAGTCACAATGGAATCAATTCAGGACAAACCCAATACCATGTGTATTGGGGAAATTTTACCAAATCCTACACCACAAAGGTCATAAAATATCATTTGGGTATAGAAGAAATTAGTGGTGGATCCAAATCAACACCATCCTATAGTGCTGAGGGAATTTTTCCCAAAACTACCACCCTAGAAGTCATTAAATACTCAATGATTTCATGAAGTACTAGTCATAGACCTATATCAAACCCAGCCCTCAAGGATAGGGATATTATTACTATATACTATGAAAAAATAATTCATCTTGATGTTGGGTAGTGGATACCATCAACCAACAACCCAACCCTTCATGTCACCTCACGATACACCCATGTCAGTTAGGGCTCATTTAGTGAGGATGGTTGAAGATTACTTAAAAGGTACCTATTCATAAACCAAAACCATTGGAATGACCAAAAAATAAGATCAAACCTCGTAAAGGTAACAATGAAAAATATATCAATGAGAGAAAAGGTCAGGGAGAAGACCTCGGTGTAACTCTAGAAGGAGATGTAGGCAGTTGAGAGTCCCTTTATTACTCAGATAACAAAGAGATGATTCCTACCGCCTGATATACCTTAGTGAACATCATCACTATCAATACAATAGATGATATAGACTATAATTTTGGATTCCAAGGGTAATAATATAGAAACAATACATTTATGGGTAGGTTACACCAATACACAAACTAAGGTCACACCCACCAATAATTAGAGGAGGATCCAGAACATGGAACCTCCAAATAAAAAGTTACCACCCCCTCAACACCATTCCTATAGGGAGAAAAGGAAGGGAATGGATACATACCATTCACCACCAAGAAAGTTTGAAGTCCCCTCTATGGAAGAGAAGTTGGCATGGTATGAGGCTGAGATATACAATCTCAAAGGGCTCAATGAGGAATTTATTAGGGGAAATATTCCCATCAGGTATCCCCTCTAAGTAGAAGTGGCCACCCCTCCTCCCACCCATCAGGGAGAGTTAATTTTATCATAATATTGGAACACAAACATATAGATGGAATTTGATCTAGATAGTAAGTCTATTAAAATAGGGTAATTGAGGAAAACTAAAATTCTCCTCCCTTAAAATAACAACATCCTTAATGCCTTGAAAATCATATATTCATGGTAAAACTAGAAATCAATATCCAATTAATGTAGGGATACCAAATCAATCATTTCCTATTTCTTATGCTCATTAGGTGGTTCAGATAGTGGTGCTCCCAGAACTCCTCACTGCCATCGAGTCTATTATCACGCAAATGGAAGTCATATAAGGGTGGGGTGCCCTCATGTATCCCAAAAGGAACCCATATCCTGAATGGATTAATGATAATATTTTCCTACTCAACTTCACAAATAATATTTTATCAACCTTTGATGGAACAAGAGATTTGGAGTAGCATATCTCACACTTCATATCCCAATGTGTACACATGATGGACCCACAAGACCAACAATAGGTGGTGAATCTAAGATGTTTCATGGAGACTCTAGTGGGGACAATATTTGTATGGTATAGTATCCTCCCAAGAGGGTCCATTATAGGCTTGGAGGACCTTTATAATCAATTTAGATCCATTCTAAGGAAGATTCTGATTATTGACCTCACAAACTGAAAATATCATGAAAATTAAATGGTTACAGGCTTCAATGCTAGATAGAAAATCCTAATATACTTACTCATAATCCCACTCCAATAGGCATAGTTATTAGAACTATTTATAGAAAATATATATGATGAACTTTTGGCATTTCTAATCCCATTTAAATATCTGAGTGGTTTCTGAGAGTTTTTATACATGGACCAGTTCCTAAAGGATACCATTTAGTAAACCAAGTCCAAATCCAGGATCATTCCCATGGAATAAGGGAAAAGGTTTGAAAAGGCTAAAACTACCACTTTCATCTCAAACCTACACCAATTCCTACTAGAGAACCCATGAAATCTCTATATTTCCCAATGCCTCCAATCAAGTGGAAACACTAGTAGATTCTCCCTCAATTAGAGACAAAAAGAGATGAGTACAACCCATAATTTGAGTAATGGAAGAAAATAATCTATTCCTTTTGAAATGAATAGGTTCCTGGTTATTTTCTCACATCCATTGATAAAAACCACCCCAAGATACTTATGTCCAAAAAACCCAATGAGGTTGTCCTTAGTAATCATCCTGACTACTGCCCTTATCATCAGAGGTTGGTCCATACCATACAATAATTTTTTTTATTCAAGGATATCCTATAGGTTATGGTTGATTCTTGATAAGAGATACTAGGAAAATCCTCATCATAAATTCATCATGTATCCACCACTCAACCAAAGGAAGAAAGTGGCTGTAAAGAAGTAACAATTGGGAATGAACAAAATTTTGATGATTGGATGACCTGAAAGATTGTCAATTAGGCTCACACCATTCATATTGCCTGACTTCGTCATCCAATAATGGATCTAGGACCTCCTACATCTCCCAAAGGGGTTCCACCAAACCCATATTCAGGTGGTATATGTAATTGTTGGAGGCAGGGAACAAAAATAAGATCCTCATCTGACTCCCAAATTGGCCCTCACTCTCATGGATTTCTTTCCCTTATCACCTGGAGCATGGAAACCACCCCAACAAATAAAATCCTCATCAGATGAAGAGATACCATTCAATATTGTTAACATAATTCATGTAGTAGACCCCTTATCAGATGACCAATATATACATATAAACTCAATTTACCCATACCTCACTAAGGTTCTAGAGTTAGAGGTCACAAAAGCTGAGGCGACATGGGAAGATGCGGTTGTGGCTCAGACCAATAGCCTTCACACATCCCTATTGAAGCCATATATGAAGCTAAGACCCATGGGAAATCAGTTCATCAATCCCAAGAGTAACATAGAGACATCTCGTCGTCCTCCAAGAGTCATCTAAACACAATAATCTGGGATGACTAGCTGTTAGCTGTGAAAAATATGATCGACCCACTCTATTAGGAAAATTAATGCATTTAACTTCTATCTAGGTTCTAAATCCTTCTACCTCAAACACTTCAACCCCTAAGACACATATAAAGTAACAATACCATATTGGAAAGCACTAACTTCTAGTGAATAACTATGAAATTTTAAAATAGTTAGTTGTTATCCCAACTAAGATCTTAATTCTAGATGCTATCCATATTTCAAAAGAACTCAGGGAGGAATTTTTTAAGTCCCTCCAGAGTCCCTAGAAGTTTGAGAGGAAGTCTCCACAACCAAGGTTTATTGAGTGGAAACCACTTTAGAATAATTTCATTCCACTATCTCCATCATTGATAAATATTGAGAAAAATAATTTCAGGGACATATAAGACATCTGTATGTTTTAGGTAATCTTGAAAATGCCATCATTAGATGGGATATGGTTGAAAATGGATATGGGATTAATATTATCCCAATATAAAATCTCTGAAATATAGAATATATTGAGGATGATTTATCTCCCACAAAGCTAACCTTCCAAGGGTATGATATGAGTGAACCGATTGCCCTCAGAAATATTAAGCTCAAAACCTAGTTTGAGGATTTTTTTTCCTAATGATAAGTTAATGTTTATCTATTAGTACACAAAATATAATTTTCTACTAGGGATACCTTGTCTTAATATCCATGTAGTAGTTCCATCGACATTTTTTCAATGGTTGAAATACCCCATCGATGAAAAAGTTGGCATATTGTATAGTGATAGAACTCCTTTTGAATAAGGGTAATACAAGTATGATGAGGAAATATTTTATAATAAGGAAGGAAAGGAATAAATTATAGATGGAGGCATGTAGTTTTTCACCCCCAATGGCTTGGGAACCACCCCTACAAGCCCTTGGATCATGCTTAGGAATGAGTATGTGCTACCATAAACCTGATAAATGTGGTAGATCCAACTCTAGAAGGCCCCCACAAACTAAAAAACTCATTGGAATATGTCCATGAAATAATGGTCATTCAAGTTTTAGTGGTCCCATAAAAATATATTCATATAAATTCCCCATATACATCATAAAATTATCATGCACCATTGGTAGAAATTCAAAATTCCCCTACCATGTCCCTTGGAATTTAGGATTTCAATGATCCTCCCAGCGACATATTATCCCACATCAAGGACAGAGATACTCTTTTACTATCTATTAATACTAATAATAATTCTATCTAAGACAAGATGGAAGTTGAAGTGAATAAACTCAGGGATGATTCTCCATTATTTGGGGAAGGAATCTCCACCACTATCAATGATCTGAGCTGGTTAAATTTAAGAACTGAAGAGGATTTTGGCCCATATATATCAACACCATTATTCCTCTAGAATATAAATAAATATATATCTCATTTTTTAAGTAGAACCATTATTTTTTCTATTGGAACTATACAAACATGCCTAGGTTGGACCCTGAAGTGGTTACCCATTACTTGGTTCTTCCAAATGATCATTGATGTTTCAAACAGGCATATAATTGAATTCACCACACATAAGCCTCCAAAATGGAATCTGAAGTTGAAAATATTATCAAATATAGATTCATTCGATAGTTTCATTACCAAGAATGGATTTATAACATCATTATTTTTAAGAAAAAAATGGCAACATTAGATTCTTTATCAATTTCAGGGATCTCAACCAACTATTTCAAAAGGAAAATTTCTCATTTCTGATCACAGAACTCCTAATCAATGAAACATTATATTTTCAAGACCTTTCCTTTATGTATGAGTATTCAGGGTACAATAAGATCAATATGGACCTCCATCACCTTCAATGTACCTCTTGGGATATTCAATTACCAGTTCATACCCTTCGGTTTGAATGATACTGGTTCCACTTACCAATACACCATGAATCACATATTCAATCCCTTCCTAGTAAGAATCATATAATTTTATGTCGGTGATATGGTAGTTAATTCCCAAAAATATTGTGATCATATCACTGACCTTCAAACAATATTTGGTAAATTAAATTAATACATCTTAAAGATGAACCCTATAAAGTGTGATTTTAGGGTAACATTAGGGAAATTCTTTAAATTTAAGGTACGCCACCATGGAATTGAATTCAACCTAGAGAATAATAGTGCAATCTTAATAATTACAAATCCTATTAACCTTAAATAGTTTATAGGGCTTTAGGGACACCTCACTTATATCAGGTGTTTCATATCCAACATGGTAGGAAAATTCCTCCCCTTAATGAAGTTAATAAAGAAGGGAGTCATCTACCAATGGGATGAAGATTAAGATGAAACCTTTAAGAACCTAAAGTAATATTTTCTACACTCACCAGTCTTAACACCACCAGTATAAGTGAATTCACTCATCCTATATGTGTATGTTATGGAGTGATTTCTTGACATTGTTCTCACATAGATGAATGATATATTGAATGAAAATAGTATCTATTATCTCAATCAAACAATGTAAGATATTATGAAATAATTTTTTGATGTCGAGAAGAATGACCTTGCACTCATATTTGTAGTAAAAAGGTTGAGGCATTACTTGTAGCATCATGAAGTCGAGTTGGTCTCTTGTATGGACCCGCTCAATTATATTCCCATCCAACCTATATTGACCAATAATATGGTTCAATGGGAAGTAATCCTACAATAATATGACATTCAATTCATCTCTCAGGAGGAAATCAAATGGAAATAACTAACTGATTTCCTTATAGAACATCCTTCTCAAAAAACCATGCCAATAAACATTAATCTCTCATAAGAATAGGTTTTCTATGCCTATGAAACTTACCAAACTTTCGAGATTTATTTTGATGGAGCCTATAAAATCTTGACTGGGAAAATAATGGAAAGCCTGATGTTTAAACTAGTTGGTCTGTGGACTATATTTGTTTCCCTGACTAAGGAAACTCTTCCATAATCCTTCATGTTATCCTATTTTTTTACCAATAAATAGGCCGACTACCATTACCTAATTATAGGTTTATACTATCCTTGTATCTTTAGATATCCTATATTAATTTTAATGGTGATTTATAGTATTGAAAAGGAAAATTAATAACAAATACAGTACTAAGAAGTAAGAGTTAACCCATATCATTATATGTGTGAGGGGATTGATGGAAGAATTACCTTTTAAAATAATTATTCATCGCATACCTCATTCATAGAATTATCATGAGGATGCATTGGATAACACATAAACAGCCCTGTATGATCCTGTCTATAAGAAACAAATTTCTATTTTCATATAATCATATGAATAAATATCATTTTTATTTGAAAACTAATAAAAAATAAAAAAATCCAAAAAATCAGGAATATATTATATTTTTAAAAATTCATTCAACTTGTAAAGGAACCTTGATAATTAATATTATCTATGATGGAAGGAAACGGCTCTCATTCCACATATGTAAAAACATTCTTTTGAACATTTTAATAATAGTTAAAAATAACCCATATAGAAAACCTTGAAAATATTCCTTTTCAAACCTTTTTAAAAAAGTCAATTTTTTTTAAATGGCATTTATAAACCTTTCAAGAATATATAATAACATTATTTAAACATTTAAAAGAACCTATACATGGTAGAAAAATATTTGGAAGGAAAATATTAAAACAATATTTTTAAAATAAATACCCTTACCTTGATTCCTAACTCATTTCGTTCATATTTATACCCTTTTTAGTAATAAAATTATATTAGTTTTATACTTAGTTAATAACATTAATTAATGTTCATTCCATTATCATTATTCTATTTATTTCATTTTTATCGTGTTTTATTTAGTTACTAAAATGGTTAAGTTTACATTGGACATTTTGAGGATGTTGTGTTTATAACCTTAAAACAACATCGGTTTCTTGATTGTGGTGTTAACACCTTCTAGAATAATGTTGACAAGATGAAGCTGGAAAATACCCAAAATATAAGTACCATTTTGATAAAAATGTACTTTTAAGAGACGGTATACATTATTCCTAGATCACATGACAACTTAAGGTTCATGAGATCGGGTCACGAGGTCACATAACCCTCAAAGGGACATGTGATCATGTAACCCAGTCCCACTCACACAACGCTATGAGGAAAAGTGATTAAGGATATCCATGATGGAGACTTCTCATGGTCATTGATCTACATATTATTCCACAGATACATGTGATTGTATAATTCCCAAAGCATCATGTGACATCCTAGATACGGAATTGGTTATCCCCAAATAGATCATGCCACTGGTGACAATCCAAGTATATTCATGACAGGTCCTTCATGTGTTCATTTTTCTTCATGGGATTCCATGTACATGTGATCTCCTAACCCCATACGGGTTATATGATAGATTTTATTTGTGATGGAGGGGTATTTTGGTCAGTTTTCTTTAAATGATTCCTCCCATAGTCATGTGATCTCTCAAAATTAAAGGATCATGAGAGAAACTCTGAAGTGATGCTATCTATGAAGGACCCCTTTTTCAGTCACTTTTCTTCATGTGATGCATTGGAGAACATCATGGATGACATTCATATTAATCACATACAATGCATGAGCTAACTCTAACTTATGTGGAAAATAATCCACTCCATTAGACCTATGTGTGTGGATATCCTACCATGAAAAGTAGTGTAGATATAGGGGATATGCATATAACCTCCACCCCCCCCCAACACTTGAAAACATAGAGTTATAAAATAGAGAAAAAACTAACAAAGGCACACGGGTGATGAAAGGAGAATCACAAGATCTCAAAGTCCCATGTTTGAAAATTTGGTGACTAACTACGAAGGAACATAAAAAATTGGGGTAAAATTTATCAAATACATAAAAAAATTATACAAATATGAAAGACTTGGTATGTGAACACCAGGATGAGATTTGGTCAGGTAATAACCCCTAAATCACATGATATCAGGATGGCCACTTGGTCATTAAATCATGAGATGGCCTCTTGGTTAGGTGATCATGCCATGTGATCACTTAACCCAATAATAGTTATGTGATCGCATGATTATCATTCATTTTTACACTCACATGTCTCATATTTCCATAATGCAACGGTATGCCCAAAGCTCCTTTATGTGACTATATTACCCAACCTCCTTTACATTATCACATCACTAGACCTTCTTTATATGATCGCATGACCCTATAACCTTCATGTGATCACCTAGATCCCAATAGCTCCAACCCTCTTAAGTCTATATTGTCACCTCCTACCATGAGGCAATATCCCTTAGGGGTCCACCTTGGGGTAAGTCCCTAATATTTTAATATTTTCTAAACTCATTAGGTAATAATCCTTATGATTTACATCATATTTCATTACCCATCAATAGGAGACGAATTTATAAAATACAAGGACTCTGATTCCTATTATAATTAGGATATGTAGGATAAATCTTAAACCTCAATCTCCAAATATAATATATTTCTATTAGTATTATCATGTTTCCATATTCCCTATGAAGAATGTAATGCCCCTATATAGTTTTCACATTATAATACTCCTTATAAAACCTCATTTTGTCTCTCATGGAGCCATATCCTCCATAAAACTAATAATCATACTTTTCTTAGGGCGACCTTGGTGTGTAAGCCCCTTATAAATTCGATATTTCCCCTTATGAAGTGTATTTAATCTCTAACTACCTATTTTTTATCACATTTATCATGACTCATGCGGTTTTAGATATTTTCAATGATCATGACATTATTATAACAAAAATACCCCCATTATGGGAATCCTCCTTAGGTGTCAGTCTTGACTATGTTTTCTTTTCCTTTAAAGGGTCATAATCCCAATTAAGCATCTCAGTACAGCCTCAATGTGTGAGACCTATAAAAATTCAATATTAATCTTTCATACAATGGGTTTGATCTCTTATTATCTCATGTTTCTCACATTGAGTATGACTTGCATGGTCTTAGAGACCTATAATGATCATCCCATTAGCATGATATAAATGCCTCCAACATGGGCCTCCTTCTTTAACTATAAGTCTTGACCATATATTCCTTTCATTATTAGAGATATAATACCTATGAAACATCTCAGGGAATCTTAATATGAATAATCCCCACTCAAACTTCTATTATCACACCTTTTATGATAAAAACACCCATAACATCGGAACTACATGGTCTATGATTCCTATCTTCACTCGGATATTTAGCACACCTCTCCTATGATTCTTATCTTCACCATGATATTTTGGATGTATATCAATGTAATAATCCCCCATATATCATATTCATATTTCCCTATATTTTTCCTCACTACAGGACATTAAATTTCATGGTATGGTCTGGCACTATGACCTTAAAAAGTGTCATTTGAATTATGTGGGATTGGTTTCTTGTCTTAGTGGGATATTTAGGATTCCTCCCTAAGTTCCAAACCCAAAATTACTAACCTTTAATCATCAGTATGATCGGTCAATATCCCTCATGAGATCATTTACACCCTTCCCTCACCTGGCCATACTCCCATGAGTCTGGACATCTCATCAATTAGGTCCATATCACCCACTATATATTTTCTATTTGAAAATATTCTTGATAGTAAAAAAACAACCACCAACAGTTCCATATTCCTTTTGGGTCACATCACACCATAATCATTGATCCATACCTCTGTTGGGTCTCATTTCCCTATGGCCATTCTCCTTATGGCATTAATCCATCCTCATTAGGCCATACCCCTCATGGGGGACATCTTTACAAATCCATACTCCTTGTTATATTAACCCATCATCATAGGACTATATTACTTATGAGGTCAATAAAATATGGTATCTCAAGCATAATTCCCTCACCAATAATTGTTTGTAGTTTTTTTACTAGTTATACTTACCACATGGAATTAACCTACATGGATCAATCCTTTTCATATGACCTTAAAAGGTACAACATTTCCTATTAAGTGTTACTAAGATATGTGAATTATGATTTATTTTTAAATTAAACATAGAAATATTTTTTATGGTCCCAATCCCAATGCCATAAACATTTTCCATATTCCTAAATGGAAATAAACTCTAGGGTTCCAAGGTGTATGGATTTAAAACATATAAACCTATGAACCAACATCCCAAATTAATAATGGGTAACAATTTATAGAACCAATGATATATATAGAAGGTGTATCCAATGTAGAACCTCTAAAACATATAGACATTCATGTCAATGATATGCCTTATAGGTGTATAGATACTCACATCGGAGTCAACAAATGATTATTAAATGTTAGGGAAACTAGTCCTATATTGAGGTTTGGGAAAGATTCAAAAACATGACTTAAATATATAAGAGAGTCCCATAGTAGGAAATAATTACCCTCAATAGGGTGTGATGATCCCAACCTCCTATCATATAAACTATGTGAGTTTCTAGGTAACATTGGTATAGAAACCCAATGTCTGCTTGCCTTTTGAAAGCATGGTCGTATATCATTATGGATGTGGGAACAGTTATGTGTTTTTGGTTCCTTGAATAAAACTCATTGGAAAACATTAAATATAATAGCAGTGACCCAAATTTTAGGCCACCTCATCCTGGGTTGAAACAAAAATGGTAAACTCGGCATGAATTTTTCTTTAATAAGAACAAAAAATTGAGTTTCCCATGCATAGCTAGTTAATTATACTTCTAAATTTCAATGTTTCACTGATTGATGGACTTGTTTAATTGTATTTATAGCTATATATACATTTCTCACAAAATCTATCTGATTAAAAGTAAATGAAATCATCATTAGGAAAGTTTTTTGAAATTACAGCCGCCACAAGAGTCACTACCTATACGAGATGAACGATGGTATCACCTACTCATTATGTCCACCACCAGGTGGAGAATGTGATGGTTAGGGAATATCACCAACATGGAACCATACCAACATTATAGGATACATGTAAGGGTCTACATGTTATGAAGAAAAATAGCCCACCTTTCTCGAGGAAATATGTGACAAATCTAATGATGCATGTCACTAATGCTAGCCACTTTGGGAGACTATATATATATTGGAATAAAAATAAATTTAATTATATTAGGAAGGTAGATCATGGAGTTTAATATAACTCCATCGTGGTTCAAGAGTCACCCATGAGGGCTCTTTTCAACTTCCACCATTAGTAGCATCACTCAACTACCACCCCATAGTCACCTATTGATAGAGTTTCCCAGTAGGTTACCACCCTAGACACTCAGATCCAAGTGTCCAAGAGATATGCACTAAGTCTGATAACATACTTTAGAATAAAATAAGGGGAAGGTACATATTCATACCCCCACACAAGAATCCCAATAGCATATCTCGATTGAAAATGGAGGACTATAGTGGGAATATATTCACAATTCCATGCAATATGTATGCTAGCATATCCTGGAAACTGAAAATATAGTCTTATCTTCCTACCCATTTCCTCTTGAAGTTCTAATATATTCTAGCAGCAATAGAGGAGCTTCACCAGTATATTTCAATGATGATATAGTGAAATTCATATAATACTATTCCAAATACTAGATCATCATATCAGCATGTACAATATGAAAATATAGCTACTCTAAAGCACATATTCTTTCTCCCATTCAAAAGAATTATCAGCATATTCTGATAAGGGATGAAGAATAGGACTAGGATCGTATTCTCATTCTGACTAGGGTTTATCAATCCAATTTGGAAGTCACCATATGATGGGAACATATTTCTATTGAACATGGTTAGGGGAATATACTAAAGGAAAACTAGGATCACGCCACTCTGACTGAGCTTCGTTAGCATATTCTGGTGGTCACCTCAGGGAAGGCTCATATCTCAGCCAAAAATTCAAATTCTAATTGGAAGATGACGGGATTTAAGAATATATTTTTTCACCCACTGAGTAATGAAAATAGAAAAATCCTTTAGAGGATATATAGAAAGAGGGTCATATTCTTTCTCCCAATCCAAATGGTTGTCGGTATATTTCAGCAAGGAATGAACATTTGAATTGGTCTCAGATTCCCGCTTCAACTAAGGTTAGTTGGCATATTTTTGTAGCCACCCAAATCTGGTATCATACTCCTACTAATAATTTATAACATCACAGGAATACTATAACAGCTTCCAAGTAGCAAACCCATATCCCTACAACAACTGAAGATAGTCTTCAGTATACTCTACTAACCGCCAAGCAGTAAGATCATACTATTGATCAACCCCAAATTTTAGGTCATAATATTCCAACCATAATATAGGATAAGGCTCATATTCCTACCCTACTCAATTCCAATATCATTGAGTCCATATAGTGTATATCTGAATCATCTCAAGGATTCACTGACTCTTTATCTGAAGTAGAAATCCAAACCAACCATGACAGTTCTCCTCACTATTGTATAAAGAAATATTATTGGGATCCTACCCCTAAAATTCATTGTGGAAAACCTAACTATGGTAATATCTCACCTAGGAAAGTACATCCTCCCCTTTTCAAGGAACCTTCATATAGAGAAGTTCTCGAAACACTATGGATAACCGTATATAGTTCCCCATCAATCATCAGAAACACCTCACCTCATTTATTTGTCAAGAGGACCACTATCTACACATTATAAAGGTCATGATTCATTATATTCTGAAAAGAGACCTCTATGACCTGATGAGGTAGAGGAATATGCCTCCAATGAGAAAGAATTTGGTATGGATATGTGGAATAAGTTTTTTGATAACAGCATCATGACTATGTTCTATATCATCACCACTTTCATCTATGACATCCCAAATGATCTAAAGGTGGATTGTTAACTTACCTACACTAGAACATATTGCAATCCTTTTGATTGTAAAAGAATAATAACCTACCTTATTAGTGATATAAGTACCATCTACAAAATTTTAGTATGCTCTACTTCTAGATAGACATTTCTTCTTTCTCGATGGCTCGAGACCTATGGTTAGAAAAGAATTTTGAGAGAATGAACCATAAATTCTTCCACATTTAAATATCCCTTTAGAAAATAATCATTGAAGAATTGTCAAGTATACACATCTAAGGGTATGGTGGGTATATAGAAATTAACTTCACCCCAACCCTAGTACATTAGAGTCCCCCATACATAGCATCCTGCAATTCCATTTCCACATGAGAGGCCATAGGACCAAGCAATGAACACACCAGTTGGTCAATCCAATAAAATCCCCTTGTCTATAAGACCAGAAATCATTATAATTAAAGATATCATGTCGCTTATAGTCTCCTAAAATAGGTCTATCCAAATTTCAATAACACTCATCAGATAATAAATCCAAAATCCCCGGTTATAATTCAGATCCTTATGGAAAATAGCTCACATTATGAGTATGAACTACACCTAGCTAATACAAGAGTGAAAGTGTGTAAAATTAAGAAGATTGTATTGGAAGTCACAATGAAATCCATTCAAGAGAAACTTGATACCATGTATTTTGGGGAAATTTTACCAAATCCTACACCACCAAGCTCATAAAATATCATGTGGGTCTATAAGAAATTAGTGGTGGATCCAAATCAACACCATCCTATAGTGTTGAACAAATTTTTCCCACAAATGCTGCCCAAGAAGTCATTAAATCCTCAAAAGGTTCAGGATGTACCAGTGGTAGGCCTATATCAATCCCAGCCCTCAAGGATGGGGATATTATTACTATATACTGTGAGAAAATAATTCTTCTCAATATTGGGTAGTGGATACCAATAACCAACAACCCAACCCTTCATGTCACCTCATGATACTCCCATGTCAGTTAGGGATCATTCAGTGAGGGTGGTTGAATATTACTTAAAGGTACCTATTCATAAACCAAAACCATGGGAATGACCAAAAAATAAGATTAAACCTCATAGAGGTCTCAATGAAAAATATCTTAGAAAGATAAAGGGTCGGGGAGAAGACCTCGATGTAACTCTTGATGGTAATGTAAGCAGTTCATAGTCCCTCTATTACTCAGATAACAAAGAGATGATTCCTACCGCCCGATATGACTTAGTGAACATAATCACTGTAAATACAATAGATGATACAGAATAAGATTTGGATTCTAAGGGGAATAATATAGAAACAATACATTTATGGGTAGGTTACACCAATACATAAACTAAGGCCACACACACCTATAATTAGATGAGGATCCAAAACATGGTACCTCTAAATATGGAGTTACCACCCCCTCAAAACCATTCATCTAGGGAGAAAGGGAATGGAAAGGATACATCCCACTCACCACCAAGAAAGTTTGTAGTCCCCTCTATGGAAGAGAAGTTGGCATAGTATGAGGCTAAGATATATAATCTCAGAGGGCTCAATAATAAATTTATTAGGGAAAATATTCCCACCGGGTATCCCCTCCAAGTAAAAGTGACCACCCCACCACCCACCCATCAGGGATATTTAATTTTATCATAAGATTATAACATGAACATACAGATAGAATTTGATCTAGATAGTCATTCTATCTAAAAAAGGTAATTGAGGAAGACAAAAAAATTCCTCCCTTAAAATAACAAAATTCTCCAATACCTTGATAATCATATAGTCATGGTATAAACTATAAATTAGTATCCAATGAATGAAAGGAGACCACGTCAAGCTTTTCTAATTTCTTATACTCAGTAGGTGGTTTAGATAGTGGTGCTCTTAGAAATCCTCACTACCATATAGTCTATTATCACAAAAATAGAAGCCATATAAGGGAGGGGAACCCTCATGTATCCCAAATGGATTCCATATCTTGAATGGATTAATGCTAATATTTCCCTAATCAACTTTAGAAATAATATTTTATCAATCTTTGATGGAACGATGGATTTGGAGTATCATATCTCACACTTCCTATATTAATGTGTACCCATGATGGGCCCACAAGACCAACAAGAGGTGGTGATGCTGAGATGTTTCATGCAGACTCTAGTGGGGCAAATATTTTCCTACTATAGTATCCTTCCAAGAGGGTCCATCATCGGCTAGGATGACCTTCACTATCAATTTAGCTCCATGCTAAGGAAGATTCTTATTGTTGACCTCACAAACTGAAAACAGCATGAAAATGAAATGGTTGTCGACTTCAATGCTAGATAGAAAAGCCTAAAATACTTTCTCATCATCCCACTCCTATAGGAGCAGTTATTAGAACTGTTTATAGAAAATATATATGATATACTTTAGACACTGCTAATCCCATTGAAATATCTAAGTGTGTTCTAAGAGTTTTTAGAGACGGACTAGTTTCTAAAGGATGTCATTCGGTAAGAAAAGTCCAAATCTAGGACAATGCCCATGACATAAGGGAAAAGTTCTAGCATGGCTGAAACTACCACAATTATCTCAAACCTACACCAATACCTACTAGAGAACCCAAGAAATCCCTATATTTCCCAATGCCTCTTATCAATTGGAAACAGTAGCAGAATCTCCCTCAATTAGAGACAAAAAGTGATGAGGAACACCCATAATTTGAGGAATGGAAGAAAATAATCTATTCCTTTTTAAATTAATAGGTTCCTAGTTATTTTCTCACATCCATGGATAACTACCACCTCAGGCTACTTGTTCCCAAGAAACCTGATGATATTTTCCTTAGTAATCATCCTGACTACTGCCCTTATCATCATAGGTTGGTCCATACCATCCAATAATTTTTTTTATTCAAGGATATCTTCTAGAGTGTGGTTGATTCCTGATAAGAGATACTTGGAAAATCCTCATCAAAAGTGAACCATGTATCCACCACTAAACCAATGGAAGAAAGAGACTGTAAATAAGTACCAATTGGGAATGAAAAAAAAATTATGATTGGATGACCTTAAAGATATTCAATTAGGCTCATGCCATTCGTTGAACATGAATTAATCATCCAATAATGGATCTAGGACCACCTACATCTCCCAAAGGGATACCATCAAACCCATCTTATAGTGGTAGATGTAAATGTTGGATGTAGGGCACATGAAGAAGAGCCTCATCTGACTCCCAAATTGGCCCTGACTCTCATGGATTTCTTTCCCTCATCTTCCAGATCATGGAAACCACCTCACCAAATAGAATACTCATTGGATAAAGAGATACCATTCAGTATTATTAGCATCATTCACTTATAAGACCCCTTATCTGATGACCAATATATATATATATATGAACTTGATTTACCCATACCTCACTAAGGTTCTAGAGGTAGAGGTCATAAAAGTTGAGGGGCCATGGGAAGATGTAGTTGTGTCTCAAACCAATATACTTTACACATACCTATTGAAACCGTATATGTAGCTGAGACCAAGGGGAAATTAGTTCAGAAAGTCCATAAGGAACATGGAGTCACCTCGTAGTCCTCCAAGAGTCATCTAAACACAATTATCTTGGATGACCAGTTGTTAGGCGTGAAAAATATGATTGACCCACTCTATCTATAAAATTAATGACTTTAATTTCTATCGAGGTTATAGATCCTTTTACCTCAAACACTTCAACCCCTAAGTCACATAGAAAGAAACTACCCCATATTGGGAGGCATGGAATTCTAGTGAATAAGTACGAAATTTTAAAATAATTAGTGGTTATCCCAACTAAAATATTAATTCTAGATTTTATCCATCTTTCAAAAGAACTCAGGGAGGAATTTTTCAAGGCCCTCCAGAGCCCCTGGAAGTTTAAGAAATAATTCTCCACAACCAAGGTTTATCGAGTGAAAACAAATTTAGAAAAAGGTCATTCCACTATCTCCATCATTGAGAAATATTGAGAAAAATAAATTCAGAGACATATAAGACATCTGTATGTTTTAGGTAATCTTTGATGGGATATGATTGAAAATGTCTATGGTATTAATATTATCCTAATATAAAATCGTTTAAATATAGGATATAGTGAGTATGATTTATCTCCCACAAAGCTAACCATCCAAGGGTATGATATTAGTGAACAGAAGAACCTCAAGATAGATTAAGCTCAAAACTTAGTTTGAGGATTTTTTGTCTAATTCTAAGTTAATGGTTATCTAGTAGTACACAAAATATAATTTTCTACTAGGGAGACCTTGTCTTCATATCCATGCAGTAGTTCCATCAACATTTTTTCAATGCTTGAAATACCCCATCGATGAAAAAGTTGGCATATTTTGCAGTGATAGAACCCCTTTTGAATATTGGTAATCCTAGTATGTTGAGGAAATATTTTATAATAGGGAAGGAAAGGAATAAATGATAGACATATACATGTAGTTTTTCACCCCCAATGGCTTGGGAACCACCCCTACAAGCCCCTGGAGAATTATTAGGAATGAGTATGTGCTACCATAAACTTGATCAATGTGGTATATCCAAGTCTAAAAGGGCACCACAAACTAAAAACCTCACTGGATATGTCCATGAAATAATCATCATTCTAGCTATAGTGGTCCCATAAAAAGATATTCATATCAATACCCCATCTACATCAGAAACTTATCATGCGCCATTGGTAGAGATTCAAAATTCCCCTACGATGCCCCTTGGAATTTGGGATATCAAAGATCCTCCCAGCAACCAATTATCCCACATTAGAGACAGAGATACTCTTGTACTATCTATCAATCCTAATAATAATTCTATCAAATCCAAGATGGAAGATGAAGTGGACGAACTCAGGTATGATCCTTCAGTATTCAAGGAAGGAATCTCCACCACTATAAATGATCTAAGGTTGTTAAATTTAGGAACTGAAGAGGATTTTGGCCCATATTTATCAACACCAACATGACTCTAGAATATAAATAAATATATATCTCATTTTTGAAGTATCACCATTATGTGTTCTCTTGTAACTATACAAATATTCCTAGGTTGGACCTCAATGTGGTTACCCATCACTTGGTTCTACCAAATGATCATTGAGGTTTCAAACAGACATATAGTAGAATGAACCACTCACAAGCCTCCAAAATGGAATCTAAAGTTAAAAATATTATCAAATATAGATTCCTTCGATATTTTTAGTACCAAAAATGGACTTCTAACATCATCCCTATTAAGAAAACAATGGGTAGATTAGATTCTGTATCAATTTCAAGGATCTCAACCAACATTGTCAAAAGGAATATTTCCCATTTCTGATCATAGAACTCCTAATAAATGAAACATTTTATTTTCAAGACCATTCATTTATGTATGATTATTTAGGGTACAATCAGATCAATATGTACCTCCATAACCTTCAAAGTACCTCTTGGGATATTCTATTACCAGGTCATACCCTTCGGTTTGAATGATAATAGTTCCACTTACCAATTCACCATGAATCACATATTTAATCCCTTCCTAGTAAAAATCATAGAATTTTATGTCGGTGATATGGTAGTTAATTTCTGAAATCATTGTGATCATATCACCAACCTTCAAAAAATCTTTGGTAAATCAAAAACAATACATATTAAAGATAAACCCTATAAATTGTGCTTTTAGGGTAACATTAGTAAAATTCCTTAGATTTATGGTATGCCACCATGGTATTGAGGTCAACCTAGAGAATACTAGTGTGATCCTCATAATTAAACATCCTATGAATATTAAAGAGTTGATAGGGCATTAGGGACACCTCACTTATATCAGGTGTTTCATATCCAACCTGGTAGGAAAATTCCTCCCCTTAATTAAGTTAATAAATATGGGAGTTATCTACCATTGGGATGAAGATTTATATGAAACCATTAAAAACCTAAAGTAATATTATCTACACTCACGAGTCTTAACACCACCAGTAGAAGAGAATTCACTCATCCTATAGTTGTATGTTATGGAGTGATCCCTCGACATCGTTCTCACATAGATGAATGATATATTGAATGAAAATAGTATCTACTATCTCAATAAAACAATGTTAGATATTATGAAATAATATTTTGATATCAATAAGAACTACCTTACACTCCTCTTTGTAGTAAAAAAGTTGATGAAATACTTACAACATCCAGAAGTCCAGTTGGTCTCTTATATGGACCCACTCAATTATATTCCCATACAACCTATATTGACCAGGAATCTGGTTCAATAATAAATCATCCTGCAAAAATATGACATTAAATTCATGTCCTAGGGGTCAATCAAATGGTAATAACTAACTGATTTCCTCACAGCACATCCTTCCCAAAAAGGCATTCCAATAAACACTAAGCTCTCATAAAAAGAGTTTTTCTATGCCTATGAAACTTACCAAATTTGGGAGATGTATTTTGATGGAGACTCTCAAATCTCAATTGAGAAAATAATGGAAAGCCTGATTTTTAACCTAGTTGTTCTCTATACAATATTTGTTTCCCTGACTAAAGAAACTCTTCCATACTCCTTCATGTTATCCAAATTTTTTACCAATAAATAGGTCGACTATCATTCCCTCATTATAGGTTTAGACTATCCATGTAGCTTTTGATAGCCTATATGAATGTTAAGGGTGATATAGAGCTCGTGAAAAGGAAAATTAATAGAAAATACACTACTAAGAAGGAAGATTTAACACCTCTCATTGGATGTGTGAGGGGATTGATGGAAGAATTACCTTTTAACTATTGATTCATCACATCTGTAATTCATAAAATGATCGTGAGGATGAATTGGATAACACAACCACAATTCTGGATGATCCAGACCACACTATAAGAAATTCACCGAATAGACGCAGTTTGTTTTTGTTATGGTGACAGTTTAAACCTTCACCTTATGCTTCTGTGGCTATTTCAAAAAACAGCTACTAAATTTGGTGTCAGCATTAAGTATACGATAGTTTCTTCAATTTACCAGCAGTTTCTAGAAACCGTTGTAATAAACACATTTAGTAGTAGTTGGTGTGGTTTTCATGGTGATTTGGCCCAGAAAAAATGAAAGCTTTTCTAGCATTGGTTTTAACTACCATGAAAACCACACCAACTGCCACTAAATGATAATAGAAAATGGGGATCCTTTAGTGGCGGTTTTAACCACTAAAAAAACAAAAAAACCACCACTAAATTATATAATGTATGTATTTAGCAGTGGTTTAAACCGCTGTTAAGGATAGATTTATAATTAAAAAAATACTGGTAATTTTGTTGCCCCAATACTAGTACCCTAAAAAATAAACATGTGCAAAATTCATATAACACCTGGGAAGGATGGGGTGAAAATAGAAGTTAAAAGATGCATAAAATGGACATATATATATGTATATATCCACATAAATTCCCATATTATGAGTTCATAACAAGAGTTCCAATTTACATCCACCATTTTCAAAACCACCACAAAATTTATAACACCATAAAATAATTCCAAGAGAAACAATTTACATCCACATTTCTTTTCAAGTTGACATCATTGCACAATCTCCAATCATCATACAGAATCGAAAGGGAAACCGGCTCTATGGCCAGATGGCCTAGAATTTGGCCAAGTAATCCTATGGCATCATTCGTAGGGACCCCATAGGAATAAAATGGGACAACTATCTTATCTCTGATCAAATTCCATACATTTAAACATTTCATATTTTTCTCTATACTTTCATTGTTTCCATATTTTATAAACAAAAAGTTAGTATAAAAAAGTGAAACAAATTTATTCATATTAAAATTTTTACCTATAACAGTAACCATCCAGTATCCCCATGAAGAACTAGAAGTGGCACCCTACCTCCTCTTTTCCATTCCTGTCATTAAATCAAATAAAAATAAGTTCAAAACATATATTTCAAAAAAATTATGCAGAAAAAAAATTAAAAATGATAAAAGATGCACGGTACTAACAAACCAAATATAAATAATAATGATAATGAATAGATTCATAAATGAAATAAGTGGTTTCTAAATGAATTAATAATTGTACATACAATCATTTCCCCTTAAATCATGTTTGTTTCCTACTCCATTACTTAATCCACTTCATCCACCCTTTCTAGACTAATATTTTCTATATCATTATGGAAAAATAAGTCTTCTTCTTATTGTTTATGAGATTCAATATCAGAGGTCAAATCTTCCACTTCATCACCCATATCATACAAATCTCTTTGTTTTACATGAGAAACTACACTCCACCCTTCGTCCATAACATCATTCACATAATATACCATTATTTATTTTGATGATAAGATATATGGATCATGCAATTCATGATCACTAACATCCATCAAGCGAGAGAAGTTCACATAAGTAAATTGAAAGGAATCTCTTTTAACACGTTTGATAATATCAACCCATTTGAATTTAAATAAAACAACTGAAAAATGACTATGGTAGTTTAATTTCATAATATCATTCAACTTTATACAGTAACTTACTTCAACAAATGTAAATATACCACTATTATGTGTTTTCAGACCCTCTTCTTGATCGACTGTATGAAATGTAAATCCATTCACATTGTAAACGTCAAACTTTATAACTTTTTTTAGAGGACCTCAAGAAAGAAACTTCAAATCTTCTAAAAACTATACTCAAGTATCAATATTCATGATATAAAAAAATAAATATACATTATTTTATTTACAAAATATATGTGTCAAAAAAATATCTGTAGTTATTACAATATTTATAAACTTACATGTTGTGAAAACCATTACACAATCTCTTTATTAACATATTTCATTATATATTTCTCATTTATTTTTCATACTCTCATTCATCTCTTTTTTTGTATCCTCAACTCTTCAATAAATGGATCTACAATTTCACTATTCAGCAGCACATATCTATGTGCCTGTAATAATTCAATTTCTATTAGTGTAACATTTGTCGTCCTCCCAACTGATCGTCCAATAGCAAGAAATATTTTTTATTTCCCATGTATTTAAGACTGATTTGATGTGTCATCAAGGCGTTCATCTTGATTAAATCATGTCTCAATATCATCCAAGTGTCTAGAATAAAATTCAAGACACTCATCTTCCAAATAGCCTTCAGAAATAGATCCTTTAGTTTGAGCTTTATTTCTCACATATGACTTCAAATGCACAAGATATCTGTGAAATAAAATAAAAAAACATAATTATGTATTTAATTAAGTGCCAATAATTTTTTACTTAACTGAAAAACATATAAATAAAGTACCAATAAATTGGACTCATCCATCAATAATGTATGGGGCCTCCTAATTTAGCTTCCTTAACCAAATTTATAGTTAAATGAATTAAGATAGTAAAAAACAATGGAGGAAAGATCATATACATTGCACAAAGTGTCAATAAAAATCTCTACGGAAGGTTTTCAAGATCAATTGGATGTATAGATTTCTCATATAGTTGTCTGAAAAAATTGCATAATTGGAGTACAACAGCAGTAACCTTTTCAGGTAATAATGTATGCAATTCCAATGGTAGTAACTAATATAACAAAATATGTGAATCATGACTTTTCAATCCATGTAACCTATGATTCTTTAATTCAACACAACTTGAGATGTTACTTGAATACCCATCAGATACCTTCACATGCTTAAAAATGATAAGGAATGTAACTTTATCCCTATTTTTCATCGCAAAAATTGTCGGATCATACTTTTTATTCTCATCTGTCTAGAGATCATGTTTTATGTTCATTGCGTGTAAATCTTTCCGAGCATTGATATGATCCTCTGACTTTCCATGCTCATTAATAAATTTGAAGATCAAATTTTCACAAAAATTCTTCTCAATATGCATCACATCATGATTATACCATAATAAATTAAATTCCCAATACAAAAGTTTGAAGAATATACTTTTTTTCTTCCATTTTTGCGTGCCGATTTCACTTAATGATGCACTTCAAACTTGTTTCCCACTATAATTCAAATGATGTACCTTCCCAATTTATATTTCAACATTTCCAAGTTTTTCCAATATTTCATAATTATTTAACAACTTTTGAGGTGATCTACGATCAATAAAACCATAGAATTTTGACCTGTTGAATTGAAATCTAAGAGATTCATTGAGAAATATTTGATGGCACATGAAGCACCATTTTATACTATGAGGAATCCATTTGGGCTCAAAATCAAAGTTACAAACAGGATAATCCAAACCCTTGTAAGTGTTCCAACCATCAAAATTCTCAAGTCTAGGGAAGTCACTAATGGTCCACATTAGAGCAGCATGCATTTTAAACATTGTTTTAAAAGAAGCATCATATGTCCCAACACTATTGCTCTATAACTCTAGAAATTCTTAAATTAAAGGATTCAAGTATACATCAATATCATTTATAGGTATTTTTTTCTTTTAATAATCATAAAAATGATAAAATATGTTTGTTTCATACACATCCATGGAGGCAAATTTTAAGGGATCAAAACAACTGGCCAAATTCCATAACTGGTACTCAATGTCCTAAATGGGTTGAATCCATCGACAGCCAATCCCAATTGAACATTCGTAGGATCATATGGGAAATGTGGATGTAATTAATTAAATGTATTCCATGATTTTGAATCTTGTGGATGTCGTATTACCCCATCACTGTTATTATCTATATAATGTAACTTCATGTGTTTGGTATTTTTCAATGACATGAATAATATTTGCAATAGAGGCTTTAAAGGAAAGTAATGAAAAAAAATTTAAGGTGTGTTCCTCTCATTATTCTTCATGGTAGTATATTGATTCAGACTTCAACATCACCCATTAACTGTCATCTAGAAGGAGAACATTTTTTTCAATCTGATCTACTTGAATCCTCTCACCAATAAAGAATACAATTATTGGGACACGCATGTATTTTTTATAATTCAGACCAAGCCTATTAACAACATTTTTTATATCATAAAAAGACTTGGGGATGTTTTCTTTAAGAAATGAATCATGCAATAATTCCAATTTCATGGATATTTCTTTATTTGTAATTTCACATAGGCATTTGATATGGTACATCTTCAGCAGAAAAGAAAGTTTTGAATATTTCAAGCATCCACTATACAAATCATGATTTCCATCATCAACTAAACCATGAAAAGTATTTTTCTTAGTGAAGTTTTCTCTTACATTAGTCTCCATAGAATCAAGAGGAGGATCCAATGATATGTTACAATCTTGATCTGGTTGTCCTATAGTCTCAAAAACATCACTTATCATGTTGCTATTTGTAGCACCCTCAACTGGTTGTTCTGATATGTTTTTATATTGATGTTGGTGTCTTACAATGCTGAATGCATTATTTATAAGGTTTTTTATTTCATTTTCCATTATATATGAATTTGGGAGCTCATTATGTGGATTGACATCAGTGCTCAACCTTTATGTAACATTCGATTATCTGTGCCAAATCCAACACAAATATTGAGTATGAAATTGCTTCAATATCAAGTGTCCATAAACTTCATCTCTCTTCAACCATCTTATAAATTTACATTTAGGACATGTACATCTTATTATCCCTTCAACAGATCAATTGGAAATTGAAGAATCTAAAAACTCCTACAAACCATTAGCATACTGAAGTGTGTTCCTTGGTAATGTGATCCATCTTTTATCCATGCATATCACAATGTACATACACAATATTAAAAAAAATTAAAATAAATAATTATTACTAAATAGGGAAATATATTCATATATACTATTTGAAAAAAAGAATATTTTAAATAAGTTTTTCCTATATAAATACATATGGTAAATAATGAATCATTTTAAATAAGGTTTTCTTTTGTCTTATTACTTCAACTAGCTATATGTAATTCTCTTGAGGAAGACATCCAAATATTTTTTGTATTTATAAAATATCCAAAAATGAAATAAAATGTTTTCTAGGTATAAAATGAAGCATCAAATAATTTTGTGTTCAACAAGTTGATATATAGTTAAAAAAAGACTAAAAAAGAGATGACACCCATGGTAAATGATGGAATGGTTGATAGGTTGAGTATCATATAAAAATTTACTAATACAAAAGGACTATTCCCATGGTGTGAGGAACTTTTAAGACCTAACAATTAATTATTTAACAACATATAATGGTGAAATCCATTTCAAGGAGTTTGATTCAATTATGAGCTATTTTCATGATGTTTTATCTTGGATGACTGATGGAATATCTAAATCATACTACAAAAATAGTCATTATGGAATGGTGTGTATGTTTCATAAGATTAAATTTTTGGGTTAGAGGAAATCACACCAAAACCTTTGTGTTTTTCTATAAATGATACTTGAGGAGAATGTTTCACATTAAAACCAAATGTTTTCATCCTAAAGGGTTCTTTGGTGGAGTTTTATCAAGTTTCCCTTAGGTGGGTGGTTGCGCCTTGATTCCCTAGTCATGCTGCAATGTGTGGTTAGGATGTTATGGGTGTTTTTATAGGGTTGATTTTTATTCCATGATCCATTGGTTCATTCTACAAAAAAACCATAAAAGTTTGAAATTAAGCCATTCCCCCATGGGCTATGTTAAAATGTTCATTCGGTCCTTTTTTTAGAAGGGTCAGACCTGTTACTTAAGGGTTGGTTATTCCTTCTTCAGTTAGGTTGGTTCTTTAAATTGGTAATTTTTTTATCCCACTCCCCCATTGTTCCCCTATTTTGATCCCCCCCTTCCCCTTTATTTAAGGTTGGTTAGAAGTTTTTTAACCATACTAAAGCTATGTAATCTTCTCCACCCATATTCTCTCTTTCTCTTTGTGGTTCTTGATTTAATTTTGGACGGTTTCATCTATGGATTTAATGAAAATTCCACCAAATCATGGTGGTGTTATCTTTGATTCATGGGTATTTATATTATTATGGCTCTATTATTCCTAAGAAAGACAAATGGTTCTTGTTTCTTATCATTTTAAAAATGGCTTGCTGAAGTAGTTTTTTGGGAATTCAATCAGATTAGACTGGAATTGATGGTCAATTCATGTGGATTTTGGTCAAAGCAGTTCTATAGGAATGATATGAGACTTTCACACATCATTGGTCGATATTTTTATGTTGTGATGATTTTTTGTGATTTATCAATTGTTATTCCTTATTGGATTAAGTTGGCTAATTATTTATAAATTTTTATAATTAACTATCGGAGCCTTGAGGTATGAGAAAGGGGATCAAGAGCATAGTGATTCTTAGTCTGATCTTGGATAGAGATAGTAAAAAGGATATGGAATGGGGTAAATCTAACATCATGTTAGGTATCCCCTTTAATACATAGAAATATTCATGATTGAATGTGCATGTATTTTAATGATAGGGGACTAGGTTTAGGAATGTTGGTAGGGATTATTTGGGCTCAAAGTGCCTCAAGTTTCCTAGGTTGATCCATATAAAATAAATTTGGGTATTTTATTCTTGGTACATGAATTTTAAAAATTCTAAATGGATATACCAGTAGGGATAATGGAGTCATAAACAATTTGATGTACCTCTTTGTTGTCTTTATTGGTGTGATGACTTGTTTTTGGCATGGGTAGAGCCTTAGTGAGCTAGTTTAGAGGCATCCAAGTGGTTAACCCTTTAGGAATGGACTAGTTAGAATTAAATATTGAGATTTGTCTAGGAACATCTATAGGAAATTACCTAAAAGATAGAAACACCTTAATTGATAGGGGTAAGATGTTGTTAAAGAGTCTAGTATCTTGTGATAAGTTATTGGTCTTGGGAATATCATGGGATTGGATGGTAGAGGTGATTAAACACTCACTAGAATGTTCCTAGAGTAAATTGGTGATGATGAAGTTGATTCTTAGGATTCCTTATCCTCATGATTATTGAGGGAATCAGATGGAATCTATGTAACTAGTTATACACCTTAGTTGGTGGTTAGATCCCAGTGTTGTTCTAGTGATGGGAGTTGGTGATGGAATATACTCCACGATTACCTTTGAGGGGTGTGTGGACTCCAAGAGGCTAAATGTTTAGTGCGGATAGATATGACCTATTATTCATGATTTTAAGTTGGGTCAGGACTAAGTGCCTAGAATTTTATTCAGAGCTAGTGTACCTATATTTTATGATCATGATGGTTGTGTGGTTAAGATTGGTCATGGTTGAGATTGGTCATGGTGGAATAACAAAATACACATATAGGATATATATTACCACAATCACATATGGATATTCCCACATTTAATGGAATTCCCATAAGGTATCTCAAAAACTTAGAAGACTCCAATTTAGAAATCATAAGGAACATTGTAACCATCTATAGGAATTTAAAAATAGTCCTAAAACCAAAAAAGGAAACCAAAAAAGAAAACCAAATAACTCACCCAACTCAATTTCACATGCGAACCAACTATAAAAATCCAACCATGGTTAAAATAATCTTAAAAAACTCAATTATACTTTAGAATCTAAACTAACCTTTTATCAAACTCTTTAGATGCACACATATATAGGCTTATTAAATGAAATCCTTTGTAAGCAATTTTTTCATAAAAAATGTAACATGAAAACACCACTATAATCCATAAAAACACACAATAATCACAAGAAACTTGTTTAGAATTTAATTGGGAATGATCGAGAATTGAAATATTATTCCTAAACGGTACTCGATAGAGACACCTACCTCAACATTGTGAGAATAAAATAAAACTCTCATAGAAGGATGAAAAAGGCTTGAGGAACAATTCTCACACCATATAATCAAAGAAAATTAATCCAAACATCAAAGATATCCCCTCAGGTTCATCCAAGAGATATCCAAGACAAGAAATAAGAAGGAACCAATGGAGGGAAAAGAGTAGAAGATTAAAAACACCTTAAAACTAAGAAGAACATTCCTAATAACCTTTAGGAGGATTCAATGGAGGATTGAGAGTAAGGGAGGTGCAGAGAAACGGTGAGGCATGGTGAGGGTGTCAAGGCGTGGCGAGGGCGGCACGGCACAGTGAGGGCGTTGAGGCACGGTGAGGGAGTCGTGGCCTAGCGAGGGTGGCGAGGCATGGTGAGGGAAGTGATGCGTAGTGAGGGGTGATGGAAAGGTGCGGTGAGGGGTGGTGAAGGGGGAGGTAGAGTTTCAGAGATTCAGGGGTCGAGGGGTCAGGGGTGTTGGGGGAGGGGGAGACTGTCATCTATTAAAAAATATTTAATGGTTTAGCAGAGGTTGTTTAGAAATTGTCACTAAATTATTTAAAAAATATATAATGGAGGTTTAATAAACCACTATTGAACCTTCAGTTTGGTGTAGTTCAAGGATGAGACAATATTCTGCATCGTGCACCAAAGGGTAGTCTACCTATTCATTGTCTGTGAAATGGAGGAGATCAATCAGGTTATTATTTCCCTAGGGCATGAAGATCTGGTGACCATAATTTGATAGATGATCTTTATAATGGAATACCTCTAAAACAGGACCATCCCATCAGACCAAACCAAAAATAAATAGATCCAAAAGTAGTCAGAAAACTTTACCCTCTATGATGGTCCAAATGAACAAAAAGTAATCTATAAATGAGGATTCTATGGATTCCTCCTTAAATTAACTGTATAAGGAGAGATCCTTTCTATAATGTAGGAGGTTTATGCAGTCTCTTGTGGCACCCATCAATCTGGAACCAGGATCTCCCACCAAATTAATAGGATTGGTTATTTTTTGCCAACAATGATACAAGTCTATGTGAAGTTCACCAAGAAGTGCCACACCTATAAAATATATGAAAAATTCATTCATCAACCCTCGGATCTATTTCATACTTCCAAATACTCCTGACCGTTTTCCACATGGGGGAGGATTTCATGAGGCCATATCCCCCATTTATAGCCAAGAAGTTTAAGTGAATTCTTACTACTACCAACTTCTTCTCCAAATAGTCCAAGGTCATTCCCCTTAAGGAAGTCAGGATAAAGAACATAATGAGGATAGTGTTGGCAAAGTTGAAAGGGTTATACCAGGATTATAACATTGAGTTCAACCATTCATATCTTTATCACATGGTATCAAATATAAAGATAAAGTATTTTAATAAGTATATTCTAAATATACTCCCTAAAATATTGGATAAAGATAAGAAATATTGGATATAAAAACTCCTACATTCCTCTTGGTCCAATCATAACACAGTCTTTACTAACACATAAGCAAACTCATTTCACTTTTATAAGGAATGTAGGTGGTTCTACCCATAAAATTTTAGTTTACCTCACTCTAAATCAATATTTTTTGTTAACTCTCAGAAGATGAAAAATCACAGATGCTACTTGATGAATTATAATGGCCTGATGAGAAGACATTGAATATATTACACAACCAAGAAGTCCATCAGAATCAGATTGCATGTTCCTTTAATAATAAGTTCCACCTTCACTTGTTCTTTTATGGATAATTGGTATTGGTTCTCAAAACCCTGATGATTCTAGGGAAGAAACCTCCAAAAATGGAACCCAAGTGGGAATGACCTTACATCATACACAATGTCTATTCCAATTGAGAATACTCCTTAGCCACAATGGTTAGGGAACATGTCATTCCCCCACTAATACAAGGTTTATCAATAAATACTTTTAATTGTAGTTGGGGTTTGGATTAGTGGTAAGCACCCCATAATCCTACATGAAAAATGGGGGTTCAAAACCCATGGGGCGCAGAGTACTGTAGCGGTACTGTAGTAGCGGTGGTACTATTGATCGGCGGGTACTATAGCGGCGGCAGGGGACTGTAGCGGCGGAAAGTACTGTAGCAGCCAGGTTACTATTCACAGAATGGGCCTTAGGCCAAAAATTTGGGCCTACGGGTGATGTAATGGGCTACATTCCCACTAAGCCTTTGGGTTATGCAATGGGTCTACCTCTACCCAGTTAAAAGAGTTCTTTTCTTTGCTTTAATAATAAAATGAGGCTTCGGCCCCAACCTTTTAAAAAAATACTTTTAATAATTCCCTCATGAGCACCCAAAGTCTTGGCAAAAAGAATTTAAAATGTATAGAACCAACATCTGTACCACATGATGTTAAACTTAATGGTTATCATCTATGTTGAATAATGTTAAACTAAGTGGTGTTAGTCCACCCTAAATGAATTTAAACTACATAGAGTGACCCATTTTGTGTGGCATCTTTCTCCCATTCATGAGAAATCGATCCATATAGAAGTATTTCGTACATGGATAGCCTATTCATTAGATCATTAATACCCTATATTTCTTATATATATGCTAGATCTATGCAAGGAATCATATTTTAAAATAACTATGTCAAGGATAGAAAATTCATCCCTCTTACATATGAGTTAGATCTGCATAGTATATTTTGATATGGGTTCTTTAGGTTAGGGACATGTGCTTCAAATAAAATTCCTCTTCCCCTGCATATGAGTCAGGTCTATATGGGGGCCTTTATTTTCAATAACTATGTGTGTATTTAAACCTATATATACAATATACATAGTGACACTCAAATCCCTTGATCCTAGGCCCAACTACAATATCTAAAATAATAATTTCTTTTATATATTTCCCCTGCATATGAGTCAGATCTATATAGGTGACCCTTTTCTCTTCAAAATACATGTGTCAATATTCTTACACCATCAATTACCTGACCAAATCTCATTCCAATACTTCTATGAGGGTTTATTTTCTATGGAGATAACTCTCATTGATGTTATAAGTGTTGGTTCTCTTATTGAAAAAACTTCTATATATGCATTAGATATTATAAGCAACATGGATGAAAACACATAGAAATTTCATACTCAAGTACATTCTCAAATAAAACAAGTCTAAGAGAATCAATCCATAGAACCCAAGAAGATAATTGAGTGGATGAGTGAGCTTACTAGTCTTGTGTGACAACTAGTTGTGGCTACCAAAACTCTAACCTCGTCTTTTCAATAATAACATTTCCATGGACCTATCATAAACTATGGAATATTCATCTCATCAGCTCATCCAACAGACACATGTCCACAATTATGGGATGATATATCATATTCATATAGTGTGATGGAGATCAATGTGGAATTTTCATAGCATAACACCAATCCTTAATAAATAGGTCAATTCTTTAGAAACTCCAACTGACCTCACTATGAATCATTCTCTCTTACCTATAACCCATGATAGAAATACTATCTAGGCTTGAGGTATGGTAATCCCATCTCCCAACCCCCTAAATTCCATCCTCAAAATCCAAAAACAATCTTATATGTTCATGGTGGGAGTAACTTCCAATAACCTTATCCTTTTGTTCCTCAATCTCAAAGGATAAATCCTCCTCCTACTCCTCTGAGTTTCCACTATCCTAGCGATCCTTCTCAGTTCCAAACCCAATACAACTGATTTCATGAGAACCCAAATCAAGTAAATCCCAATACGGGACATTCCTCTTCTTCTAAGAAATCGTGGGAAATTATTATGGAAGATATTTCCTCCTTCTCCCATTCTATTCTAAAAAATATTGAAAATAAAATTTAAAACTTGGATCCCACCTAATCTAGTAGTAATAATCAAATTCTTTATAACTCCTAACTCAATTTTTGGCCAACCCCAAGGGTAATGTAATTGAAATTATAGTTTGATTTGGAAAAAAAATTATTCCTCGTGATTAATTCAAAAAATCCCCTTGAAATGTTGAGCTAGAAAAATAAAACAACAAAAATCAAGAAAAATAACCTGAAGCCACTCCCTCGCCTCCTCTCATTCCTCTAAGGAGCACAATTCCTTTTCTTCAATCCATATCTAATCCTAGGAATCCCTTTGATCCTAATTCTGAAATTCTTTACATTTTTATACGTGTTGAATTTAAAATTACCCTCTTAGATGCCATCAAAAAATACAAAATAATGCAAAGTTGATTAAGTAGTTGTGCACCAATAAGAGACAACTTAGGACCATTGAAAATGTTTCAACCTAATAGTTCATTTCCATGAAGTGAAAAGATCCAGGGACCTTTATAGTTCCATTCTAAATAATGAATTCCAAATTTTATGATCCACTCATAAACCTTGGAGCCTCTATAAATTTCATTCTCAAATCCATCTTCTCAAACCTTGGTCTAGGTATTCTACACCCAACGAGTGTTATTATTATGTTAGACAATCAAATCACTATGAGTCTTAAGGAAATAATTGAGGATGTTCTTGTATGGGTCAATGATCTTATATTCCCAGATGATTTATATTTCCTTGACATGGAAGGTGTTACATATTCTTCTCAATATCCCCTAATTCTGGGAAGACCATTTTGTATGACAGTTATAACTAAAATCTATGTCCACATGGGCATCTTGTCCATAGAATTTAGTGACCAACTAGTCAAGTTCAATATACTTCAAGACATGTGATACCCATCAGAGGAACACTCTACATTCTCTATCTATACTATTAAGGACACTTCTAAGAGTTGACTGAACCCCATTCCATCATGTTCTTCATATTTTAATGAGGGAGGAGTTTTTGAAATTTACACCATGATTAACCAAGTCGTAAATAGAGCAGTTGATGTTAATATTTCATTTATAGACTCTATCAATCTAAAGTATCTTGAAAACTCTTTATAATCACATCTCGCCTCTCATATCTACTATTACACCTTGGAAAGTAATAAGGAAAATGAATAAAAAACAAAAGGAATTCCTTCCTCTATTCCTAAGTGTTCTGTCCCACAAATGAAATATGAAACTGATCTAAAACATCTTCCCGCACACCTAAAGTATGCATTCCTTTTCCATTATCACGTTTTACCTGTCATTATCTCTATTTCACTTACTAAAGATAATAATACCAAACTTATTTTGGTGTTATAGGAAATAAAAAATGATTTAGTTTGTACCCTAGATGATATACTAGGCATTAACCCTATAATTTAAATTCATCACATCCATTTAGAAGAATCATCCAAACCAATTAGGTAACCAAAAATAAGATTCAATACAATCATACTTAAGGTAGTTAGGGAAAAAATTTCCAAGATTATTTTAGATGGTATTATTTACCCATTTTTTAATAGATAATAGATTATTCTGATTCAAGTTATGCCTAATAAGGGTGGTATAACTATTTTGGAAAATGAACATAGAGAAGTGGTCATAACTTGAGTGAAAAAAATGTATTGTGTTCATTGATTATCAAAAATTTAATGCTAAAACATTAAAATATCAATAACCACTTCATTTACTTGATCAAATAATAGAAAGATTAGTTTTAAAGCCACATTATTTATTTATTAATGATGAAATAGCTACTTACAAATCCCAATAACACCTCAAGACCAAGAAAATACTAAATTCACTTTCCCCTTTGGAACATAAGCATATAGTATAATGACTTTTGTCCTTTATAATGATCTTAAAACATTCCAAAGATTTATGATGAGTATCTTTTTAGAATTCATTGATCATTTCATGGAGGTATTCATGGATGACTTTATCATTTAAGTTGATTCATTTGAATCCTTCTTGCATTCACTTTCTTTGGCTATACAAAAGTTTTAAAAATGTAACCTTGGGTTGAATTTTTATAAATTTCACTTCCTGGTCACCAATGGGATTCTTTTAGGAGATATAATTTTTCAAGAGGGTATTAAAGTTAATATGTCTATGATTTAGCTGATCCAATCACTTCTCAAACCTACATCAATTCAAGACATTCATTACTTTCTTGTTCATGACAAATTCTATCATTGTTCATCTATAACTTTAGTATAATTTCCCTACCACTCAATAGGATACTCTGAAATGATGTTACATTCCATTTAGATAAGGATTATAAGAGAGCCTTCATTGAACTAAAATTTGTTCTTAAATATTCCCTAATAATCTTACCTATGGATTGGTCCTTATGATTTGAATTTATTTTTGAAACTTCTGATAGGGCCATTGAGTCTATTATTAGTCAAATAAGATAAAAAATTTCACATGTCATCTATTATTCCTCAAAAATATAGGATGAAACTCAATATCACTACACTATCACTAAAATGGAACTTTTAATTATGGTTTTTTTCCTTGAATAAATTACAATCCTATACATTAGGATCCAAAATAATCATCTTTATAGACCAATCAACTTTAAAAATTTTACTCAATAAAAGTGAATCCAAACTAAGGATAATAAAATGGATCCTAATTCTCAAAGAGTTTAACCTTGATATTAAAGATTTACTAGGAAAAGAAAACCATACATCTAATCATTTGAGTAGAATTATAATTCTTCTCATTTTTAAATAATTAATACTGAATTTACCACTGAAAACCTCTCATGTATCACTCCAAAGTTAACATGGTATTCTCTAATTATCAATTACTTGGTTTCCGGTGTTTCTCTTGAAAATTTTTCAAAATAAAAAAAAAAGTAAAGCTCCAAATTGATTCAAAATACTATTTTGGGAAGATAATAAACTTTATAAAATAGGTTCTAACAATGTGATTATGAGATATATTGAGGAATATGGACATTTATCCATCTTATAATTTTGTTACTCAATGCTTGGAGGTGGCCACTTTGGACCACAAAGGACCAACCAAAAGGTCATTAACTCTGTATTCTTCTATCCTTTGCTCTTCAATGAATCCCATGAGTTCTTCAAATCATATCCCACATTCCAAAAGTTTAGAAAATTTTATAAAACAAATAAAATGAACCAAAATCCCTTTTTTTGAGATATTTGATGTTTGGGACATCAATTCCATGGCACCCTTCCCCCATTTGGATGTATTATCCTACAATATTATTTTATTTAACTATGTTTCTAGGTGGTTTAAGGACAAAACCACTATAAATTATGATTTAAATATTGTTATTGAGTTCCTCAAAACCCAAATATTCCATTGATTTGGAACTCTTGTTCCTTGCTATGTGACTTATGAACCCATTTATATAATTAAATAATGTGGTTGTATACAAAACATAAACTTCATATCACCCCCAAAAAATGTAATAGATAAAATTTCTAATATTGAATTGAAAAGAGTTCTTGATATAATTTTTAAACCCATAAGAAAATACTATATTTGAATACTTAATGAAGCACATTGGGCTTATCAAAATACATATAATACACCCATTGATATGTCTCCTTTTAGGATGTTTTTTTTAAGTTTTCCATTTACCGATTGAAATAAAACATAATTAATTTTAGGCTATAAAAAACTATAACTTTGGTTGTGAAAAATCAAGTGAAGAAACATTATTACAGTAGACTAAACTAGAGGATATTCACATTGATTCTAATTAAAATTCCAATACTTACAAAGAAAAATCTATAGTACTATATGAAAAAACGCATCTTGTTAAATGAAATTCCAATACCCTTATTCAAAAAGAAAAATCATGGTTAATGGGAACTAGTAAAAGCATTACCATGAGAGGACACACACCCTAAGAACCACTAGACTTCCAATGTATCCCTAATTACTACAATAGACCCGCCATTGTAAGGATACAAAAACCCACAAAATCCAAACCAAGGGTCACCTCTTACCCTTTAAATCCCTCCATTCCCCCTCTACCTATTTATCTCTCTCTCTCTCTCTCTCCCTCTTTATCTATATTTCTTCTTCTTCTTATCTCATTCTCACATTATTTATCATTTTTTACCACTTTATTTATCACCCTTTTTCTTGTTTCTCTTTTATGTGGGTGTGTATTTAAAAAATAATAAAAATAAAAATGAACAAAAAAAGTGCCAAAATTACTCACCATTAAATTTTTAAATTTTTTCCAACCATTTTTTTTGAGTCAAAGGAATTATTTTCATCACAAACATTTCATTTTTTAACATGAATTTGGATAAACAATTTTATTTTAATACCCAAAATTTTTAATTCACAAGTTTTAATTTGGAAAAATATTCTCCCTCTACCGTGAGGAAAAAACTTTAAGTTTCTTGTCGAGGTCACCTACGACCATTTTTTCATATTGTATTTTTTCACCCCTAATTACGAGTCCTGATTTTTTGGACCTTTGAGATGAATTTCATACTTTTATCTGCATTGATATGATAGAGTAATTTTATTAACCAAATGAGAATAAAAATAGTCAAATAGCCTCCCATTACCCTTATATTGATCTTCTTTTTGAATTCCCATTTAAGCCTATGAAAAAAAATTGATAGCCACATTATAAGCCAAAATACTTATCTCACCCAAAATATACATTGATTTTAATTACATGATTTATTGAAATTTAATTGTGGGGAAAGAGATTTCATTTTGGTCACACTTTCTTTGCTTTTAAATGTGTAATTATCTACTTGAGGTAAATAATCTATTTAATTGTGGGGTGGAGGTAATAATTCATTGAGGTTTGGGAATGGATTTATGTTTATGTAATTTCATCAACCTTTGATATTATTATAACTATTAAAATTAGTTTTTTGAGGAGATCAAACAAGGTTTGAGATATAACTGTGAGATTTTTCCAAGTGAAACTTCTGAAAAAAATAGAAAAAAAAAAGAAAAAAATCACTTACATAAAATTTTCATGGGTCATTGGGAGAAGTTTTATTTTTTTATATATTTCATATTTTCATCTTATTCCAATTTTATCTATATCTATTTTATTTATTGAAAAAAAAGCATACCATTGTGGTGGAGTTCACTATATATGAGTGAACTAGTATAGACCCCCCTGATTGGAGAAAATAAAATTTTAATAGTTTTTTGTGAGTACTAATGATTTTTTTTGTGTTTTCTTATGTTCCTAAGAAAATAAACTATATTAAGTGTAGTTAAGTTTATATTACATATTAATTCAAGATTTTATGTTACTAAAATTTCTCAATTATTACTAAAAAATGATTAATTTTCATTCAATGTTCAGGTTTTGATTATAAACATATATAGATATCACTGTTCAAATTAATTCAATTACACTATATTTTAATATTTTAATCATATATTTAAATATATTAATCAAAATTATATTATTATTATTATTTAGTTCTCTTAATTAATATTCCAACAAATTATTTAACTGGATATTTTTCCTAATTTGACCATCTAAAGGGCCATATAGACCGCACAAGAAGACCTAATGAATCTGTCAAAAAACTAGACCGGTTGTGATGTTGTATTTTATTGGCTTAATCTAGAATTAAAAATTAATTTATACTAATCCAAAATTCTAAGAAAATTACATTAAATGTTTTATAAAAAAAATTAAGTCCCAACTCAACTAATAAGTGTCCCAATTTATGCATTAAAGTTAATCTCACGATTCTCTATGGGATTTTACAACAGCCCAAATTTTTTTTATTTTCTAAAAATTCACTTTCCTAATTGAGATGAAATTTTATGAGTATAAATTTAAGATTTAGGATCATAAATTTTTATAATAAATGGTTTATCTAAAGGAATATTTCTGGAATAAAACCCATTCACATTCAAGCCATGGAAAAATCCTAGATAATTCTAGACAGTAGCACATGGTTTGGGAAAACAGCCATAAATTTGGTTCCAAAAGACCAATGGGCAAAAAATTTTGAGGGTGAACTTTCCACATAATTATATAAAATTTTTAAGAATAGTATTTATATAGATTCATATATTAAATGGTCAAATTATCAATCCATGTTGAGGGATAGTTTTGGAAGGAAAACAATCGACCATCTTGGGCTATAAATACACTCCCCTCTTCTCTTTGTAAGAGGTTGGTACTTCAGAACTTTGAAGGATACATTTAAAATACAAAATCCTTTCTAAAGTACTATGATTACCTTCCAAACACATATTTCTAATTTAGATACCATTCCTACGAATTTATTTTCATTCATATCAAGTATTTTTAACTGTATTTTTTTAAGTGTGATTGTAATTTCAAATGATGTTTAATGAATTTATCATTAACATATTCTATTATTCTCATAAAAAATGTTTTTTAATATTAATGGTCTTAAAATAGTTTAAATAAAATTGAAACCCCTTCCCTATTTCACTTTCTCTTTCAATCTAGAGAGTGTTTTTAACTCCCCTCACTATTCATGAGTGTGTTCGGCACAAAACTCTTTTCTTGCCTCATTCATTTTATTTTTATTTTAATAGTCATAAAAAAATCATAAACCAAATTTCTAACCATATCAATGGATAAGTAATTCATCCATTAGGTAGATTCATAATTTGAGGATGTCAAGTGATTGATATATTTTGGTCATTAAATATTCTATAGATTAACATTGTGTATGTTAAAAATTAAAATTTCATATATTAATAAAATTATTGGTTTAAAATTTAGATTCCATGGATAATTAGAACCATAAATAAAATTGCATAAAAAAAGTATTTATTGAGATTAGTACCCCATTTGAGGCTAGTATTAAAGCCTCAATATTTGTAAATTTCGATCTAAATCATCTTGTGAAGTGGATATTAATGTAATTTAATTTATTGAAAAGATCAAGGATAACATAAGATTAAATAACTATAATGAACTCACCTTAATATTTATCAAATTATTAAATTAAACTTCTCAATTAATCATTTTACCTAATCACTTCAAACACCCCCCCCCCATTTCAAAAAGACAAAACAAAAAACAATTGACTTCAAAATATAGTACCATCATCGAGGATTCAACTTGAATGTCACTATACACATTATAGCAGAGCACTGAACCTTTGAATGATCAATAGGTGATAATCATCCATGGTTTAGAAAGGAATATTCTCTTCAGTAACTATTTGTGTATTGATTTCTATCCATATAGGATATGTATTGATGCTTTTATTCTCTATTCTGGGCCTATCCACAATCCCTAAAATAATAATACCACATTTTTCTCTATAAATGAGTTGTATATGTGTAGGGAATTATGGATTAATTATTGTAGTCATGCATGTCATCATTAGAATAATGAAGTGTGATAATTCCATATTTTTAACTTAGTGTTTTAGACTCTGTTACTTCACTAAATATCTATTTGCTAAGGTGAAACCCCTCTTCATTTCCCATGAATATGAGTCATATTTGTATAGGGGACTAAAGAAATACATATGGATTTATTCCTGATAACATAGGATATTTAGTGATGCTCAGATATCCTATCCCGATCCAAGCCACAAATTTCAAAAAAAAAGTGTCCTCTCCTACATTAGTGTTTAAACCTTTGCAGTGATAATTTAACTCCTTGATGTAATTATGCTAATATAGTTCCTAATTATTTTTCCCTACACATGAGCTAGATCTATGCAGAGGAATCCTCAAAAATATTTTCTGTGTCTTGATGAAAATTCCTCTATCCCTGCATATGACTTCAATCTGTGTATGTATCCATATAAGAACTACATGTGGATTTATTCCTATTATCAAAGGATATGTAGTGATGTTATGATTCTATATCCTAGGACAAGCCACAAAATCAAGTTTAAATGTACCATTTCTCCTCTGTGTATCATCTTGATCTACACAAATATTTTTCTTTGAAAATTTTATTTGTGAATTGATTTATCTCCTTAGAATATGTATAGAGAAACCTAGATGGATCCAGCCATAGATATTGAAAATTCCCCCAAATAATCTTGATGCTCAATCAAATCACCTATAATTATTTATTTGATTATTAATCCTTACAAAATTGTGGTTGAATTTTCATGTCATACTATTCATTATTTAATCCATTTTGAATTAACATATTAATGACATATTAATCATCTTCTTTCAGTGTTACATTTTATTAAAGGTATTATAATGGATTAATAATGACTAGATATGACTTAGGGAACTAATAATTTTTTTGTCAGTAAGATAAGTTTACACAGTGTGTATCTGGAGTACATGTTGTTTACCCAAGTGCATTGCATCTAGCCATGCCATGGGATACATAGCATGCCACGTAGTTATTACACATGGTGCATGTCACATGTGGACCAGAAAACCTAGAACATGGTATGTTGGATCACAAGGTATGTATACGGTGTACATTCCATGTAATATGTATTGGTTAGTAGCATAAATTGTGCAATCTCTTTGGTCATTATACATGGTCAAACTACATGAGACTAACATTCTGGAGAATTTATGATATACATGATGTGTATGCACAACGTTTAGCTCACCATTTCTTGTATCTAAAATACACATTTATCCCTTATAAGATAACAATAGACACATGGAATAAGGGATCCGTGGAATGTATCCCAATTGTACACATCATGTGATCCCACTGAGATACATGTGGAAGACCTAGGAGAATATTTCAGGCACATGGAAAGAAGATACATGACATGTATCTATCATAAAAATGTTGTGAAATTTGGGCGATTCAACATATATAATTCACAAGAATGTAACCTGGATACACGACAAATGAGGTACATGACATGTAGATGGATAGTACACACCATGTAGTTTCCCAATTACTGGAATAATTAAATTACATTAAATTGAAAATTTCTGTATTAAAACCTTACTTATTTGATTGAAACTTTAAGTTTTTGACAATTTAATAAGGGTTTTAAAGAATTTTAAGTGCTCAATTGATTTATTTTAATAAATGTAAAACTATCCATTATACTGTTTATTTTCCAAGAATTACATTATGATGGTTATCTCCAAGAGTATTCATATTGTAATTAATATGAAAGAGATTTAATTAATTGATTGATTAATTAATCAAATAATTTTTAACTTAATAATAAATAATGAATAAGAAATTAATGATTAGATATTTACTTTTGTATATATGTTGCATGTATGAGCGTTCATGAGCTTTCTGAGACTTGTGTATGTGTTGGATATTTTAATTTAATTTATTGTATGGGTTTTAAATTATTTATTTTTATATTAAATGTAAATCTTTATGAGTCATCCCTCCCAATATTATTATGTATCTCCTAAATGTACATGATTGTCTATGTAATTCCCCTTAACTGGTTGTTTGGTTTTATTCACCTGCATGTGAGTTATAAATACATTTAATTAATGGAGTTTTCCAAGGTGTGTATAGGATGTTCAAGATGAAACCATAATGATGCAAAACCAGGTGATACATTGGTGGAAAATTTTAATGTTGTAACTCATGAAAATACTGGAAACATGAGTTATTTCCCCTAGGTAATAGGTTGATTTAATGTATTCTCATTAAAAAAACTATTAGATAAAGCTCATGAACAGTTCATTTAATTATTTATTTATTTCTGTCTGTTCATTATTTAATTTTATGGATGCAATACTGTTATCACATAATGAATGAATTAATGTAAAAAAAATTTAATAAATTGATTATGCATAAATATTTTATCCAACATGTTTAATTAATTAAGTAACATCCACTTAATATTAACAAGACCTATAAAGGATAAAACAAGATAAAATTTATGCATAATAAATTAAAATCCCTCAAATATATATTAATTTAAACTTTTCCTTCCATCACTTGATTAGGAATAAAAGCCTTAAAACTAACTGTTTGACCAACCCTTGTTGGGATACTTTTAACATAGAGTTATTATAAAGGTTATGGGTTTACTTAACCATCTTAAAATAAGATAAGTATTCCTCACTAGATTTTGTGTAACTTAGAGGAAAGTGTTGAGGAAATAGAAGTTAGGATTTCAAGATAGGGGACTCCACTCAATGGTTCAAGGGGCCAAAATCCCACAATTGGAAAATACCTACCTATATAAATACCTTAAAGTAGATTAACCAACCCTAATTGGGGTTATTAAAAGGGTAATATGAATCCTTTCCACTACAATGTCCTAGAAACTATAAATTACAAATTCAATGAATAGGGCTATTGGGACTTGATAAAATAGTGGGAGATATAATAAAATAAATTAATTTATTATTTCTCACATATTTTGTAATCAAGAAAAGTAATAATAATATACTCTTTTAATTGTAGAGTAAAATGGAAAGCTTATTATTGAAACTATCCCTTTGATATATATTAGAGAAAGACAATATCCTCACTAGTAGTAACTTCTAGGAGTGGTTCAGAAACTTTTGAGTTGTTTTAGGCCATAAACAGAAATCATACATGCTAGAATCCTCACTTCCTAATCTCCCATTACAAGAGGCGAGTGATGAATAATTCCTTATATATGAAAAAAATTTGAGTTATGTTCTCAATTTTCAATTTTTAATGCTTTTTTCTATGTATAGTGAACTCATGAAGTATCAAGAGAACATAGATGTATACAGCATGATTGAGAACCTCTATGGTCATTACCATGACAGAGCAAGATAGAAATGGTTTGAGATTTCCAAGGCATTTTTTTAGAGAAATCTTAGAGATAGAGCCCCTGATAGGCCACATATAGTCAAGATCATTGGCTACATTAATATCCTAGAGGTTCTAGGGTTTAAACTCCCCAAAGAACTGGGAACCGATCTCATTTTGGAATCACTCCCTAAAATTTTATTTAGAATTATTTTAAATTTTAACATGAAAAAAATTAAGAAGGATTTTATAGATCTTTTCACTCTTTTTCACCAAGTAGATAAGGTGGTGAAGAATTAAAATCATTCATTATTTATGGTGAAAAAATGGAATGGATAATCAAATAGATCTAAGCCCATATCTTCTTTATACCCATCCAAGAAGATTAATATCAATGTGAAAAAAAAATTATTATATTTATTTTTTAGGTGGTGAGAAGGACCACTAGAAGAAAAATTTAACCCATCCAAATAAGTAATGGGATTCTTCATGTGTGTTTTTTATTGATTTCAATTTATCTATTTCTAAAAAGTTGGTATTTGATACAACTTTTGGTGTTGGCATGTGTATTCAAATATAGGAACCAAGTAGATTGAAAAATATTGACTGAGGGGGGGGGGGGGTAAATATATGAGAATCCAATGGAGATAAAATTTTTGTTGTAGCTATTGGAGATACCACATCATGTTTCCAACAATAATGATTTTAGTTTTAAAGGATTGTTATTGTGTGCCTTCAATTAATAAAAACATTATTTCTGTATCTAAAATTGATACAGATGGTTTTATTTTCAAGTTTGTAAATTAATGTTGCTTATTTTATAAAGATATAATTTTTATGGTAAATAACACTTAAATAATGATATTTATGTGTTTTATTACATGAAACAAGTAATAGAAATAGATAATGAAACTATGTCACATGCTCATACCAACCTGACTATGGTATCATTGGCTAGATCATATAAATGAAAAGTGCTTGACTAAATTATTCCAAGATGTTTATTTAGATTATTTTGAACTAAAACCACTTGGTATATGTCACACATGTTTACATGATAAAATTACCAAAGCCTCATTTAGTGAAAAATGTGAAAGGTCTAAAGATCTTTTTGAATTAGTTCATGCAGATGTGTGGGGACCATTTTATATTAAGGCAAGGTATGGGTACTCATAATTTATAACTTTTACTGATGATTTTATTATATATGTATATGTATACTTAATGAGTTAAAAGTTATATTATTTTTATATATTTAAGGAATATAATAATTAAGTTGAGACTAGATTGGTAACAAAATTAAGAAACAACGCCTATATGGTGGTGGATAATATCTTATTTAAGGATTCATTGATTACTTATGAGAGTTTGGGATCCTATCTCAACTCAAACCTCCTTATACACCTTAATTGAATGGTATAAGTGAAAGGATGGAAAATTACTTGTTATACAAGGTGATATCAATGATGCCTTTTGTGAGTTTTCTATTATCTTTTTGGGAGTACGTGTTATAAATAGTAGCACAAATACTAAACCAAGTGCTAAATAAAGTGGTAGATGGTATAACATACTATTTTTGGAATGGAAGAAAACTTCTGTTGTCATACTTACATGTGTGGGGTTGTGAATAATTTAGTAAGGCCTCTTCAGGTAACAAACTTGCACCCTAATGAAAAAAGTGTACCTTTATAGGATACCCTAAAGAAACAAGGGGATATTACCAATATGAGCCCTCAGGGAAAAAAAGTGAATAATGGTAAGACATGCCATATTCCTTGAGAGGGATCACATATCTAAAAGTGATAGTGGGAGATACATATAATTCAATGAATTTGAGGCTCATGATACACAAGATTTGGCATGGGAACAGATTCCATAAAGCACTGTGGAAGAAGAAATTGTTCCAGAGACACAAGTATTATGTTAGAGTACAAGAGAGGTTAAAGAACTAGAATGGTATTGTTTTATAGACACCAATTATGGTGACTCATTATTAGTGGATAATAGTGATCCTATAACCAATAAATAATTAGTAAGTGGCATAGATTTTTCCAAGTGTAAAGAAGCCATGAATTTTGAAATGGATTCCAAATACAAAAACTAAGTCTATATTTTGGTAGATCCTCAAATGGATGTAAATATCATTGGTTACAAATGGGTATTCAAGAATAAATTATACATGGAAGGATAATTCAGTACATATAAGGGGTGATTATTTGAAAAAGGGTTTAAATAGTGAAATGGCATTGACTATAGTGAAACCTTTTCACCAGTTACATTACTGAAATCCAATCAAAATTATAATTAACGTTGTGGATTACCATGACTATGAGATTTGGAAAATGGATGTCAAAACAACCTTAATTAATGGGAAACTTTGAGAAGATGTCTTTATGACACAACCCAAAGGGTTTGTAACTCAAAAGGATTCCAATAAGATAGAAAATTGAAAAAAATACATTTATGGATAAAAGAAAGCATCTAGTTCATGGAATATTTGTTTTGATGAATCCATAACAGAATTTAGTTTCATAAATAATGAATGTGATACTTGTGTCTAAAAATATTTTAGTGGGGATGTATTAATTTTCTTAATAGTGCATATTGAAGAAATATTACTTGTTGGAAATGAAATACAAGACTTATAGTTAGTTAAGGTGTAGTTGTAAAAATGATTCTCCATAAAAGGCTTGGGTGAGACAGCATATATTCATGGGTTCAAGATCCATCATGATAGATATAAAGGCTTCTTGGACTATGTCAAATTACATACATTGACAAGATACTGAAGAGATTCAGTATGAAACAATCCAATAGGGTATTGTTTCTAATGTCACATGGAATTCATATTTAGAGGAATATGTGTCCTCATACACATGAGGAAAGAAATAGAATGGAAAGGATTAAATATTCATTAGTGATTGAGTTAGTAATATATGTTATGTTCTATACTATCTATATGTCACATTCACATTAAGTGTGGTAGGAAGATATCAAGCTGACCCAAGTGACCGCCATTGTATGGAAGTCAATACTATCCTTAAGTCTTTGAGGTGTAGTAATAATATGTTCATAGTTTATGGAGGATATGAGGAAATAGTCATCAAAGGATATATTGGTTTTAGTTTATAAAAAAACAAGATGACATGAAGTAACAAATATGATATATCTTCACTTTCAAAGAAGGTGTTGTGAGATCGAAGATCTTGAAGAATGTTGCCATTGAAAATTCTACAACAGAGTCTGAGTATATTAAAGCTTCTGAGGAAAGTGAAGACTTAGTATGGATGCACAGCTTCATCCAAGATCATGACATAGTACCTATAAGTAAGATCATATCACACTCTATTGTAATAATACTACAGTGGTGGCTTTTGTAAAAGATCCAAGGTCACATCAACGGATGAAGCACATACTTTAGAAGTATCATATATTGATGGATTTTTTCTAAATAGTTTATATTTCAGTGATAAATATTTCCATGGAAGACAATATAGAGGAACCCTTGACTAAATCCTTGACTTAATAGAATCATGATTATCATGTGACATCTAGCAGGCTAAAAGTCGTAGGCATTTAGCTCTAGTACAAGTGTGAGTTTGTTGGATTTAGTGTCATAGGACCAACTATTTTTACTTTGATTGCATTTATATTTTATGTATTGAATATTAATAAAAATTCTTATTATATATTGTTCATTATTCTACATGAACCTCATATAATAATGTCCTAGAGTATACATCGCATTAATAAGTTCATATTAGTTCCCCAGTAAGATGAGAACCTTGAAGTGCTATGATGATATTACTAAATATAGTTATAAAATCAGATAATGTACTATGATGGGAAACATAGTATATATAATTTTAGTGTAAGTACTCACAAAAAAGATGAGGCTTCTTCTCACAATATTCTCACTTGGTAATCTCCAAGCTGGGAGATCATGAGAACAGACCCACTAGTAGGAATTCTACATGTATTAGTTTAATCAGATATTCATATCTACAAGCATGTGTAATCATCCTTAGACTTTAAGATTATAATTAATGCATGTCATGACATGCACACTTAGATTTTATGACAAAAATCGTGATACTACATGTTCATGATGAGGTGAGGTATTTCAAAATTGACATTTCATTAATGGATAAGTTAAGGAAGGATTTATCCCTTCCATATTTATGGAATTTGATATATTGTCCCTTTTATTAGAATAGAATCGTCACATTAAATTCCATGTCCATGGTAAAATGATACATTTATTTCAGATATTCAATGAATGATGTATCAAGTATATAGGTTGGTGACACATATGTACAACCTGCTTGATGAGATATTGTGATAAAGGGATTATATTACATAGTGAGAATTCATATGTGGTTATCATTGTTGTGATATTAAGTTCTTTATCTTGGGTGACTCGACCCTTTTCTAGATAGTAATCATTGAATTTAGGCAATCCTACCTAATTTCAATAAGAAATAATCCTAGAGGGTCACACACTACATGTTTCTAATGATCTCGATTAAATTCTATTTAAATTTAAATAATTTAATAAATATTATTCTAAAGACCAAGGGATAATTTTTTTCACATTTTATCGATCAAAAATGTTCATTGATAAATGAAATATTTAAATTAAATAGTTTTTCAGGATTTCAATAAATTCTAGAGGATTTCAAATGGACCAAGACTGAGTCTAGTGAATAATATTAATTAATAATTCAGTTAAATAATATTTTTTATCATGCAAGATGGAACATGCCACAAAATAATATTTTTATTATTATTCTTTTGTGGCATGATGTTTATTAAGGATTATTATTATTTTTGGTTTGAGGATTATTATATTATTTAAGGGCTGACATGCATTAAATAATTATTTTAACATAAACCCTAACTCTATAAATATACCATTATGTCTATTGTGTATTGTATCCAAGAATTGAAACTTGAGAATCATTGTGCACAATAAAACTATATCTTAACTCCTCCTGTATATCTTTCTCTCAATAATGAGAGACGTAAGAGATATACCTTCAAGATCGAATGATGAGAGATCAACATGAATAATGAAAGACAATCGACTTGATGTGCTAGAACCCATAAAACGATTGGTGTTTCTTAGAGATCAAAAGATAACATGTGAACCACCTCTAGAGGGATTCTATCCTTGGATCCTCATAGTTAAATGAAGGAAATTTGAAAGGATATTTTTGGGTGATCTATATCTACATAAAATAAATAATTCTCAAATCAAGTATTCATTTCTTATGATATTAAATAAATTAATTATAAACTTGAAATTCAAGAACCTCACTCAAAGTCTCAAGAAACTAAATACTAAAAAAAATATCACCCATCACCACACACTTTTTCTACACTTGAAACCTGTAAAAACTAAATCCAGAAAAAATCAGAAACTAGAGAAGGGCCTCCTCCCATGTATGAGTCAGATCTATATAGGAGTCCTCAATATGGGTTTTCTTATTTATTGACACGTTTTATGGTAAGATGTCCCTTATATTTCATGTATCTATTTGTATTTCACCCCTAGCTAGTATAGTATGTGTTACTCTCTGACCACCACTTACTTATCACACAAAGAAAGACTCACATGATCTTAGAGGACCAGGGTAACCCATTTAGTGTGACTAGGAGTATCATGAACAAAGAGGAGAACTGAAAATAGTCTGCCTTATAATACCTTAAAATTCTCAAGAAATTTCTAGTACTAAATGCCCACTTTACCTGCATATAAGCTAGATCTATGAAATAGGTCCTAACATATGTCTATTTATCCATACCTTAAGTATGGATAAAATTCCCCCAATATCTCATCCTTTCTATATTATATTAAAATAAATAGCATAAGGTCCTTATTGAATGATTTTAAACTTCATGATAGTTGAGTCCTTGTCACATGATGTCAAATTGTATGACAATTGCATCCTTTATTTCATGAGGTTAAACTATAAAAAAACCATCCATTATAAATCCTTATAAAAGGACCAAAATAGCCTAACCATGGTCAACCAAGAATCAGAATAATCCCATCATCTTTTTTAAACACCTCAATCCATAAATCATACTTAATATATTGAGTTTCTCATATTTCCACAAACCTTTTATGGCACTTGGAAAATAGAATTTCAATCCTTAAGGGACCCCTTTTCTTGGTTATGTATGCCTTCCCTAGCTTCAGCATATGATCCTCTATCTTATTAGCCAATGGTGTCTTTTCCATGAAAAAAGGTTCTCTGATAATCATGATCCCTAATAACATGAAAATAGAGGTCATCTCCCCAGTGTGATTTTTCAATACTTGTCATTTTCATGTTTATCCTATACCATTATGCATGATCTAAGAACCATGATCCATGATTTACAACATCTGTATCCCCTATTCAAAGGGTTGTTGAACTATTCTTGACCTCAAGAATCCAAATTAGGTAATTGTGTCATACATATCCTTTATACATGGTCCATGCATCATGACCTTAAATTACATGTATTTTGGTCAAAACTGTACGACCTTAAACTCTAGCAGTTGATGGTTCAAAATCATAAGACCCTGAATTTTTATTGAAAGAGATATAAAATTTTTTGAACTAAAAACCCAAAAATTTTGGTTTAACTAAAATTAAAGTCTCTTATCCCTAATTTATCCATCTATAAATCTTAGGAAAAAGTTAGAGCATAAAAAATAAAGGTGGAACAAATATTTCAGGGTTTATCTTATGACCCTAGAAAAATTGAATCTATTCTTGATAAACCCTTTTGGTCTAGGAAAAAGTTAGATTAATGATTTATCACATTCATTTACCTAGATAACATATTCAATACATGGAAATACATCTTTTAGGGTGCCAAAAAACCACTTTGGAAATCCTTTTCCCCCATGACTAACTTTATTGATCAAGTGTTTTAATCTTCATAAATATTTCATAGCCCCTGATGAGGGAAATATGTAGCTTCAAGTAACCCTATTCTTGGATATGAATATCTACCCCTATATCTTTCATATGAAACTCTAGCTTATCGACCAAAGGCATCATCGCCTTGCAAAAAGCTCCTCTGATCCCTGTGATCTCCATCAATATTATAGCAAAACTTATCACCCAAATGTGATTCACAGTCATCCCTAGAATGTATGTCCCATATCATAATCCTAGGTTAAAAATCTTTGAGTTATAATTTACACAACCCATAAACCAGCTATTCAAGTGAATTTTACATCCTCAACATTACATCGTTGTAAATCTTATATATTCTCAAAGAAGGGATGAGTTACCTCACTCTCAAACCTTTTTGTGGTCCTCATGACCTGACCCTAAACCATTTGATATACAGTCCAAGATTCATGCCAATAAAATGAATGATACCTAATCTGAGGTATTCTATAAACTATCTCTAGTGTTCTATAAACCTCCTTGGATAGCCTTTTATCTATACTCTAATTTATTTATCAAGTATTTGAATATTCACAAATCTTTCATGGACCATGTAAATAAATGTGTCTTGATTCAAGGGACCCTCTACTTAACTATGCATGTCTTCCCCTGACTCATACATACGATCCCCTGACCTATCATCCATAGGAACCTTCAACTTAAAAAAGGTTACTCTAATCCTTATGATCTTTGGCAACATCGTAGTGAAACTCAACACCATAGTGTGATTCATGATCATCCTCAATATGTCTACCTCATCTCTGTATCCTTAGTTCAAACTCTTTGATTCATGATTTACATAACCCATAATATAACTATCCAAGTGGATTTGATATCCTCAATTCTATGCCACTATATACCATAAACATTTTTTAATCACGAATGCAGGGTTTCAGAACCCTTCTTGAATATTCATCCTATATGACCCAATTCATTTCTTGAGTGCCTGAATCCCTCGCAAAATCTTTTGTGGCCCCTGATGATTAGTGTACACATCTTAAAGGTACCCCTTACTTGACTATGCATGTCTACCCATGGATCCTATATATTATCCTCCGACCTATCAATCAAAGGTATATTTTCCTTGCAAAAAGGTCACATGATCCCTGTGAGTCCTGATAACATCATAGTGAAACTTATCACCCAATATTGATTCATGATCATCCTTAGAATGTATGTCATATCTCATCACCCTGATTTAATCTATTTTGATACATGATTCCCATATTCCATTAGTCTAATATTAAAGACTTGGTATTTTTTTCTCCATACATATTCTAACCTATATGAACTTAAAATATGACAACATATGGTCCAATTTATATGACCTTAAACTTTAGAATTAATGGTTTAAAGATGTTTGACCAAAAAACATTAGTTGCATTGGTCTGACTTGCATAACCTTAAGCTAAATAAGGAGATAGACATAGTACTCATCATATTGAAAACTCATAAATGGAGTTCTAGGAAAAAGTCGGGTCTCTTCTCTCTATACATGCACCTTGTTTGATCTGGTAAAAATTTAGCATTAATGAATAATAAAGAGGCATAAACCTTGTTGGGTTGAAAACTTGTATAGGGGTGCCTAATAAAAATTCAAGTTCATGCCTTCTGAACCTTCCTTATGTAATGATTAAGAAAAATTAAGTGTAATAAAAGAAAAATACATAAATCTTGTGGGGTTCATCGCATAGCCCTAGAAATAATCAAGTTATTTTAACTAGGATCCTAGATTAGGAAAAAGTCAGCGTACTCCATCTCCATGATATGCTCACCCAAGTCCCCACATTGAACCAAATAATTCATCATTGTTTCAAATAGACCAGCTCTGATGTATTGGAAATGGTGTTTATACCAATGACTATCTATGACCTATAACCAAGAATAAATTCACTATGGCCTGAGTGTTATTTAACTTTGATTAACTTAATATTTTATAAAATCCCTAATGTGACTCGATGATATATGAATATTGAATGCTTATTATTCCATGGACGATAAAAAAATAAGAGATCAATAGTAACATGTGGAATTCAAGATATTTCATTTATTAATAATGAAAATGGATAGAGGAATATCCATAACCAAGACTTTATCCCATTAGTCCCCAAATACAATGCGGTCTTAAAAAATTATAAGGGTTGTGATAGAATCTTCTCAGAAGACTCCTTGGTTTCTTCCAACTTCTACTCCAAGGAAACTATATATTGGTTCATTTTATCAGCTGATATAGACTCCACCTCTATATCCTATTATAATGCATCTTCCATGTAAATAGAATCAATTTTTACCTTCTCCTCCATGTCAATGAGCCACTATTGTTCTACCACCATATTTTTTGAAACATTCATCATGTAGTGTAGGTGGGATATCTCTTTTTGAAGTCTGTCAAACTTATCCCTCCTAGCATTGACTAAATTTTTTATGAGTCTAGATTTTCATTGTATATTGGAAGTCTTCTCTTTGTGCTTCATATTGACATTTTTCTCGACTGAAGATGAGGCCTCCACCACTGATATTTTCAAATCAAGGGCCCTATTATTCTCCCTTATAGTGACCACCTCCTTTACCCTGGCATGGAGTACTTAATAGTTAAACCCTCCATAACTGAGGGTCAGGAACATATATTGGAGGTGTCCCAACTATCCCTTTATATCCTTGAATGGGACCTTCATAATTAGATCCAGATATCCCCATGCACTTATCACCTCAACTATTGATGAAATGATGAGTACTCTGAGCCTTGACTCTGGCCAAGTATAGGAATAGGGATGTATTTCTAGACCAAGTCATTAAGTGAGGGACTTATTCCCATATCCCTTGTGGGATTGGTGAAAATTATACTATTATATTAGTTGTTTTGGTGGTATGATATCCTAAATTAGAAATATCATGGACATCTGATCTCTGAGGTATAACTATTGTGATAAACATATAAAGGCTTATTTGTCATCATATCTAAATAGTGATTTCAAATGATAAAAACCATGCTAACCAATTATAATGTACCTTCATCATTCATGGAATCAACTACTTATGTTTCCTCAACCATAAATTGAGGGGTGATATAAATGTATTCATGTGTTGTGTGACTTTGGGGCACAGATGGCGTTCCTTCAATCGATGTAGTATGGTCATCACCATGATGTGATGCAAGCCTAAAAGATGTTAGACAACATGATATAGACCCGATGGTTTATCAAATTTTAGAAAAAATTCTTACTCTCGCCTAACAATGCCTTTATCTTGGCCAAGTCTGTAGAAGAATAGTTATTTACATTAAGATCTTCTAGAAGTGAACTCACCCATATTGAGTTAGAGGGAACAAGCTTTCAAATCCCTCCCTCACTCACTATATGAACAATAGTTGGATCAGTTCATTACATGACCTCAAGTTCACCTCCTCATACACTAGAGGCTACTAAATAGTGGTGGGGTTCTAAGGTGGTACTATGAGGAGATATTACCCCATAAAAAAGTTTATAATCATATTATAAATAACTAAACATCATCCATTACAAATAAACAAAAGTTTTAAGTAATATAAATAAATAAGGTTGTAATAAAATAAATATTGTAAGGGCCTAAACATCCATTCCATACATAGAATAACCAATTAACCACCGGTCTAATCACATTTCTAAGAATGAATAAAATAAATAAATAATAAAATTAAAAGGCTCTACTACCAATCTTGTAGTAAAACAACAAGGATATACTACTAAATTTTAGCCATACCTCTTACTCAGTCTCCAAAAACATATTGATCTAGTCCATCCTGATCATAAGACTCCACACGAGTGTATTTACTTGATCATGAAATATTAGGCATCCTCCCAATCTATCATTCATCCATTATCAACCTTAAAGAAGACATCAGTTCTAAACACACACTGAGGTTCATGTACAGGGGGTGAGAATGGAATCTCAGTAGGCCACCCCCAATGATGAACCTATAACATTATTCTGTGAGTGAAATATCATTCAATATTCTCAGCCTATCCAAGACATAATTTGAAATAAAATAAAATGAAATGAAACCATTTTCAATCCTTAGATCTATGAACCTGTAAATAATTTCAATAACCAATGTCTTACCTCGAGCCTAATAGAAACCCGGTTCAAACCATATTTGCTTTATCCAACACTGGAGATGTCTCTTAGCAAGTTATTTCACCATAGGGGGATTAAATTCCTAGCCTCATGGGTTACCCAAAATTTCCTCAACTAAATATATGGAATAATTCCATGTATCAACTGGACATCCATTAAGTAAGGAATTGAGTAAGATCCTAGGAATATTATCTATTCTATCGAATTCGTGTGTAACTAGTGGAACCCCGAACACATCTTAGTGTTCCCTATTCTATTCCAATATCGGATTCCTAGGTCACAGTCCATATGCAATCAAGACTTTTAAAACTAGAATTAATTCCTAATTGGATGAACCTTAGGAAATATATATATGGAATACTCTGCCAATCTAAAATGATAACTCAGCATCCATAAATTATCTTCTCTACAGCCTATTCCCTGATAGCTCTGGGAAATGCAATCATGGTACATTCACTAAATCCTAGAGAGTATCTTAGGAATCAATTAAATAGGTCATTATCATCCATGGTTATGTTATGGAATCTAATGCTCTAGGATAATGTGGCCACCTAGAAAACACTAGAATCATTTGGATCCTAACATGTTAGGCATCCTGGGTGATGAACTAACTAATAGAGGTTTTTAAAATGCACTTGGAAACCTCCTTTATTATCGGGATGTGGAGGAATCCTAGAAACACTAGGAATTATGGTAAAGGTGTCATCAAATATTGGATCCTAAGCTCACTAGGTATCCAATACTCAATAAGTGTTAATTAATTTTAATTTAAACATTAAATTTTAGTTAAATTACCATCTTTATTAATTAAGAGATGAATCCCAATCTGTCAGGCATTCAACATGATATATATTCTTTATTTCATACATCAATATAAAATAGTATAAAATTATATATTATTTTAATCATATAAAATATAATATATTTTTACATTTAGGATTTGATTTGAACTAAAATATGATATAATATATATATATATAGGGTTGAATCCTAGGTGTCCTTGGAACCTAGTCGTAAAAGTAGTTGAGGGTGGAATGTCGCTCAAGCACAACCAGTTCATTTATAATTATCTGTATCTTGAAAATTGAAATTTAACTGAAATGAATTGATACATAACTTGAAGTTGAAGGGTTTTTCGAATGCCAAAACCCATTTTAATACTAATCATGTTCAAGCACACTTAATTGTAGAGTTATAATGGGATATGGTGCATTAATGTTGGTTTTATAACACCCACTCAGGTTCGATCTATCAATAAGAACCTAGTTCAGTCTTCTAGGTTAGTATGGGATAAAATGCATCCCTATTGGGATCCTTAGAATAGGTACATAAATGAAGGCATCCCTTTTGGGACCCTCTAGGTTAGAACACAAGCTGAGGCATCCCTCTTGGAATCCTTGGTCACAAACTAGTCTCTTGAGCCAATTCCCATATCTCAAAGAGTCACATATCCCACAACCCATTTCTAACAACTCATAGCCTCCCAAGTCAAAAAGTTCACACCTCACAAGGGAGATGGCCTCAATCTCATCCCCTTCCTAAGTCATTTTAGGTTAGCCCGAACACCAAAACTATTTATCCCCTCGAGTGGCCACTCATTCCCGCCAACTAGGGACTATAATAATAACCATAAATAGATGAACATGGTGATAAAATTATATTCCATCCAAATATTATCATGACACTCATCAGGGTATCATCCCATTTCTCACTCAAGAGACCTATGGTTCCATTTACTAGAGGAAGAACCTCTCCATCATAACTTACTCACCCTGAATTGACTCGTAGGAGTATTCAAATAACCCTAAGGGATCCACCATCATTATCTACATGAAAAAAAACTCAAAATGGACTCCTCTTTTGTCCAATTCTATCTTCGGGGTGCAAAATCACCCAAAACCCTGAAATGGGAAATAAGGGTGCAATGCATGGAGTGTACCCTGTGTACATGATATGTACTCCAAAACCTCCACCCTATACATGTACTTCTACATATATTGGGTACACCTAGGTTCTGTCCAATTAATACTACATATATTGGGCATACATTGGGCATATCCATGTACTACTACACTACCATGGAATACATAGAGTTTGGATTTGTACTACTACATGGCCACGTCCCCCTTACATGGGGTGTCTTCCCAGGAACCTGGACATATGGCCACATACAACTACACATAACATGCTCAAGTTACATAGTGTTTAGTTCCAAATACTCCATATTCTCCTAATATAAAGAATACATAGTGTGTGTTCTTGAAACCACATGTTGTGTGATCAGAATTTCCCAAACAGAAACCCTATCAATCAGCCTGAAACCCCTATTTTCCCAAAAATAACTACAAATAAACTCCCTAAAGGTTCCCAATAACACATATAAGGATTTAAAACTAGAAAGAAAAAAATATATGAGGATTTTTAGAAAAAAAAAATTAAGACAATACTACCTCATGGTGAAAACGCCAAAGCTTCGAGTCTAAATCCATGCCTCGAAGCTTCTGCACCCTGATCTGGTCTCGATCGATGCTAAGGATGGATTCCAGTGGTGACTCCTCCTCCTCCTATAGATTAAGCCATCATACAAGGTAGATCTCTCCCCCATTCTTTCATACATAGTAAGAACATGGGGGTGTTTTAATTAATTTAAATTAATTACTCATTTAAAATGCATGTCCCAAGTCCCAGAACCTAAAGCGGGTTTAAAACTCACCTAACTGAAAGCCCCCATTCTGGACTCAAAAATAGAGTTAGAATCTCAGTATGATTCTCTTTTCAAAACATATCACCATTAAAACATTCAAAAATCAATTAATATTTAATTAATTAAATATTAAATATTAAATATTTTGTGAAAATTCGAATGGCTCGATTTTCTTCCAAACTCTTATTCTATGGTAAACACCCTATTTAGGGACTAATAAAGTAATCAAAAAAATTATCTAAGATCATATTCTGGGGGGAAATAACCATTTTACCCCTAAATTAAAATTTCTTCTCATTTTTATAAATCAAAAAAAACACAGGGTTTACGATCTCCCTGCCATAACACTTATTGTCCTCAAGAAGCTTCAATTGTCTTCAAACCACACATATTAACCCAATTTAGTCATTATTTCATCATTAAATCATTGTTTTCTACTTTATAATGAAAATTGAGTTTCTCTACATAAGTCCAAGGATTAGGTGTACAACCCTTCAAATTCCAAGCCACTACTTTCCACCATCATTAGACTACAAAGACGGTTCCTAACTACACTCATCCATCCTGAGACTTAACACCATCCTCTATAATTCATTATCAGGTTCATGGTTATACACCATAAAAATCAATCTAAAATGGCCAACTTTGATCCAAAAATGTATGAAACAGTCATAATCTCCTATCAAAACACATCCTTAGTAGTCCAGTGATATGCTCAATGTGTTCCCACTTCATCCTTAACCCCAACCACAAAAGGGTCGTATCATTGTGATTAATCTGATACTAACCACAATAAGAGTATCCTTATCATCTTTTCACAACTTAACACTAACTCTATAGACCACAATCCATCCACCACCAAAAACATTAATGGTATGCCCAAACTCGCTCGTTCCTGAGTGCTTACTCGTAACACCAAAACATCACCCATTCCCACTTCCCAAGAACAATTTCCATGTAAATATTTTAATTTCATCCCATGATATGGTTCACCACCCTCAAATATTTAATGGTGTACTCCCCGCCATATGGATTACCTTATAAAACTCCTCGAGCATAACATCACTAAGTTCCACCACTGTGTATGTGTCACTCCTCTTGAGCCATTCCCTTCATCTTATCATCCCCTAACACTGTGTCTTTGAAAATTCATGTTAAGGTCTACCCATGGTTCATACATTACATGGAACCCTATTCATTATCAATTCCTCCTGTATTATGAAGGGAAATATCTCATTTCATAACACCTCTTAGGAAACCATTCCCACAATATTTATTTGAAACCATTAGTTCTTGGATCACACATAGCTTCTCACTTATTTACAATTTAAATAGTACCATGCACAATTGGAAAGTTATGTTCCTATATTTCCTAGAATAATGGGTGTACAATACCATAACACTTGATCACACCACTTGAATCATGCTTCCTCAAGACACATGTTGCCAATCCAAGATGACTATGCTCCATGGAATGTTGGTATCATCATGCTATGAGCTCTCTTGAAACTCCTCTTCAAAATTAGGCACCTCACTTGTGTTATAATTAATCAAATAACTACCTGCCTCACAGCATCATTATAGCACCATAGGTTATTATCCTTAGTCTAAATAATTTCAATATTATCTATACTCTTACCTTATACCCAACATCATTATAGTTATAAGAATCCACCCATGCTCTGACCACACTACTAATAGGACACCCACTAGTCAATGGGACCAGACACCCATCAGTCCTACCCATCGAAGCTAGTATCAATACCCAAGCACTCTATGTGCTTCCTCAAAAACCAAAGGCATCATCCCTCTTATTCCACAATCCCCAAGAACCTTTGATACATCGTTCTCATGTTCCAAAGAATGTTCCTATTATTCATCTCAAAGGATACCACCAACTTGGGCTAACCACTCTCAGGGGTTTCCACCCAATCAAACTAAATGTTGATTCCCTAGGGTCCAAGAAGAACTAAAGGTATCTAGATCTCCAACAATGCCTTAATTATCATGTCTCTGATCAATTTCATAAGGTATGGACACCTATACCCTAGGTATACCACATATATGTTATATCCTATTTTAATTATAACACACTTGTAATGTCCTCTTTCTCACCTAAAGTATTACACAGCATTAAACATGCCTAACAACCCACTCTGAATGAGGTAATTTCCAAGGTAGGTAATGATAATATCGACCTATGAGGGTCAAATAATTCCTACATGAGTTTAGTTATATGGGTTTCTAATTCTAATCTATAGAGAAAAAATACTATAAGTTTTAATTGGAACCCCATTTAATTGAAACCAATTAATAATATATAAATTCAATGTAGGATTCTAATTTTTAATCATTTAAGGCATCACCTTCATAGAATTTTCCTACCAAGAACTGATCCTTTATGATCACCCTTATATGGGGCTGCTCCCTGAAGGGTCATAATTTCAATTGTACACACACAGCATCATCCCAAATGATCCTTCTCAAAACAAACACAAGGTTTGGTTAATTAGAATGTTATTCCACACCATGCGAGAAAACAACATATAGGTTGTTATTGGAACTTTAAATAACTAAACTTAATTAATAATTCCCCATGGTGGTTCTAATAATTAGGCACCATGTTCCCTATCAATCCAATAGATTCATTGTACCTCTTATGCAAAAAGACTGAGTCATCATCCTCTCCATTGAACGCATCACCATAGATCCATGAGAAGTGCCATCAGAAGGAAATATATATACATATACACTAGATGAACCAGTTTCATAGAACGAATCCAAGTAATTATATGGTAAAATTAAATATGAGTAATTTTTGAAACTTTAAACAATTGAGCTTTGTTCTTTGATAAAATCACACACTAGCAGGCCTATAATATGTGGATCCTATATGCCTGATATGATGCATGAGAAACCTCTTTCAACTATAAAATAAGAGTCAAATCCAATCATAAACCTCATTATAATGGTCCAAGATCCATAAATCCATCATAAATCATAAAATACATACCAAATATGCATCACACAAAGAGAAAATTATACACAACTGTAACATCACAAACCAAGAATATCAATCTCATATCCTTGGTATCTTCAAATTCTTACCAGAAAAATTTTCTTGGCCTACCAGTCTGATATCCATAATTGGATCTAAAACATTCCTAATATTTTTATCTACCATTTCTTAAATAGTAAGATAATAGGAAATTAACTACTCTGATACAACTTTTTTATGTCCCACCATGGCTCACTTTATGAACAGTGACCAAACTAATTCACCACAAGACCTCAGGCGTGCATCCTCATACTCCAGAGGCTACCAACTAGAACTGGGGGTATAATTTGATACTATGAGGAGACTATACCCCCATATCATAGTTTTAAATAATAGTATAAATAAAAAAACTTCATCCATCAAAAATAAATAGAAGGCATAAGTAATAAATATAAACAAGGTTGTGATAAAAGAAATTTAGTAAAGGAATGAACAACCGTGCCATACATACAAAAACTAAACACCCAATGGGATAATCACATGAAAAATAATGAATAAAATAATTAAATTATAAAATTATAAGTCTCTACTTCCAACTCCATGTTGTACCACATAAATGGTCTCCAAAACCCAATCAAGCTACTCTAGCCTGATCACACGTGAGTGGATTCACTCGATCAAGAAATCATGGGCCTTCTCCCTATCCATTGTGCATCCACTCTCAACATAAAATAAGACATAAAATATACACACACATCAAGGTTCACATATAGGGAGAGATAGATGAATCTCAATTGGCCACCCCCAATGATGAACATATAATAAGTTTTCATAAGTTCATGCTCATGAAATATGACTAGCCTAGCTGAGACATAACTAGAAATAAAATAAAATGAATCCATATTAAATATGTAGGTTCATGACCCTAAAAGTAAATTAAATAACTAATTTTATAACTTGGGTTTAATTCCTACTCGTGTCTGACCATACCTATTTTGGTCAGTGCTATAGATATCTTTAAGCAGGCTATGTCAACATAGGGGGATACAAGTCCTGGCCACAGGTCACCCATACTCTCCTTGTAGAGACATTGTTTTTACCTTATAAGACATTGAAATATATCAAGGAATATTTCTAGAGCTAGGCACTGAGATGGCGTGTGATTCTAAGGCTCGGTGAACACAGAATTAATTTTATAAAAAAATTAAATTTATTTTATAACACACTTATGATTTTTTTCCGAAATAATGAGATATATCTTGGATGGAGTCTTGGATCATAAATATAATACCATGGTTGAATTTGGATCATATGTTTTACCCTATTTTTGACCTAAAGTTGGTCGGCGCTGGACATCTGGTTGAGGAAATCATTGGTGGTGTGTTTAAATAAAATAAATAATTAAATTTGTTTATTTATTTTATTTTATTTAAAAACCCACAACCTAAAATCCTCTATTTATACCTATTTATAACAATTATCCATGTTTATCTATATAAACCCTGGTATAATTGAGAGGATATATGACATTTTTCATTGGAAGATCAATATAGAACGATGAACAAAGATCAGATCGAGGTGGAACAGTAGGTAGTGAATGCAGAGGATCATCCTCATCACCAGAAAACAAATTCTTCATCAATGATGGATATAAATCAAGTTAGGACTTGTCATTTTTTGTTTTAACCCTTATTATTAAAGGATTGATCATGATTTAATCTTTATTCTTGATCTTAGTTTAAATAAATCATTTTTATGAGCCCATATATGGAATCTAATTTGTTTATTCAATTTATTATTCACATTATTCCATGTTTATCACCCTGGTTATCTCAAATATATATTCATTGGATAATAATATTTGACCAATGATTATTTAACACTTTTTCTTGTCTTTTTCCCCATCATTATTTTAATTATTTTTCATTGGACTAGGGGGTCACGGTTTGAAATTTCCAGGGTGGGTTCGAGCATGATCAAACCCCTTGAATCATGGTGGTTGTACAAATGATGATTAGGATAGATATTTGTGGGAGAATAGGAATTATTTTCAGGATACAAGTGATGATTCTCATGGATTTGGGATTTGGGAACAATCAGCAGCAACATGGGAGGTGCACAAGGTGGTAGTGGATTTGAGTGGAGGAGAAAGATTCTTATTTCTAGCCACTAGAGGCTGAGAAATCGATGACCAGAATCATTATCCTTAGTTTCAACAAGATTCAAGGTGTAATTAGGTATATTCAGTAGTGGGAGCAGTGGATATGGGACACACAGAGTAGATGTAACTTTTTTGTGAAAAATCCCAAATAAATGATGTGTAATAGGATAAACACATGTCGTGTAGTGACCCAATGGTAGCAGATATGGTTTCTAGAGAGTTAAGTATCACACACTATGTGGGACCCCCACATATTTTTTGACCCAGTGCTGGTGTCCCAACGTGTACTTCGGGAGTACATGGACACAAACATGGACAAGAACATGCTACGTAATAGAACATGGCTAGTGTGCATGGGCATGACTAGGAGAACACGACTTGGCCCTAGGTGGTCAAGACACATTGTTTAGTCCCCTTACATGCCATGTAAGGCTACATGGATAGTGAACTATGTACTTTAAAGGACACATCTAGGAAAATAAGAAAGGCCACACAATGTGTGGAACCCCTTACACATTGTGTACTTCCTTTATTAGGAAACTTCTACCACTCTATATCCTTTGATTATACTTGAAATTTGGCTTGTGAGTATCCTATCCTAAGTGTTTTTATCTTTAAAAAGATATGGTTTACTTATTAGTGTATTTTGAGATATGATTTGATATGTTCAGATTGTGACCCCTATTTAGGTGGTTCTCGATGATGGAAGTGATAGGTCAAGGTCATTAGAGAGTGTTACCCCTTACGAACTAGGGCTTGGGACCTCTAAACACATAGTTTAACCCTCCTACTATGATAGGGCATGGTTCCTCTACCGATTGAGTGAAACACTCCTATTGTATTAGGGCATGGGTCCTCTACCTATAAAGTGAAACCCTCCTACTAGTTAGGGAATGGGTACTCTACATGTAGAGTGGAACCCACCTGATGACCTAGTGAATAGGTCCTCTATCTATCAACATAGTAGAACCCTCCTGCTATTTCAGGGCATGGGTCCTCTAGCTATAGAGTGAAACCATCCTGATGGACTAGGGTGTGGATTCTCTATCTATCTAATATGTGAAACCCTCCTATTATACCAAGGCATGGGTCCTCTATATAGATATTTTACCACCATGACTATGTAATATAGTGGCATGGTGTGGCTCCACATGGTTACTCTTTGGATAAACATGAAAGATTTTGGGCATCATTGATGGACCTTTGAAACAACTGGATGACACATTTCCTAGGTAGGGCTATGATATGGATATCCCCTTTCTCCCTCACCTAGGTTTCTTTTATGAGAATATATGTCTTTATTTTTGGTTTCTATTTCTCTCTTACTATGGGTTGAGCTGTCTAATTCTATCATGTCTTCTATTTATCCCCCTCCAATTGTCAGGACATTCTATTGGGTATGTATATACTCACTGCTGCATGGAATTTTCTTGAATGTGTCATGTCTTATGCAAGAAAAGGATAGGTCAGTGGTGATTTAAAATAATCATATTTATAGTGAAAATAGCCTTTTAAACATATAATTACATGATTTTAAGCATAAAAGACATCATATTACAAGCCAAGGATCGTTAAGTCTAGTGTCTTGGAAGACTAGGTACATAAAACTGAAAACATGGGACTAAATAAAAAAATTATTTTTTTAATATTCATAAAGAGATCCTAACTTGCATTGTTCTCATACATCTTCATAGGGTAACCTAGGGATAACATGAACAAAGAGATGATCTAAAATCCCAGTAAGGAAATAAGCATAATAATAAAGATTTAACACATGGGTTAGAAGGCATGGCATAATGATATAAAAAGGCATGGAACATATGGAATCATAAAATATAAACATGGGATCATATAAACATGGATTCATAATAATGTTTAAGCAAAATAAAACATGAATTTAGAATGATTCAAGGCTCATTTCACACAAATGAGCACCAGTCAAGGTTAACCATCAAGATCGTTGCACATGGTAGCACGAGTCAAGGCCAACCGCCAAGACAGTTGCACATAACATCTCATGAGACTCAAATTTACACAATTAATTGGAGAAATATTTGGTCCCACCCATCATAATATGTTCATGAATATTCTTTCCACATGAATAACCATACATAATCAATCATACATAAACATAAGGGTACCCATGTAAAGAAATGAGTATCAAAATCTTATCATAAAGCATAATGAATGGGAGTATCATAAAAGTGTCCATGAAAGAAAGTAATTAAAAAATACATGGTAATTAATAAGGTAAAATAATAATATATCATGGTAATTTATGTCAAATATAAGTTACAACATATAAAAAGATTATTTAAGAAATTTTAGCATTAAAACATTTTAGCGTGGTTTTAAGAAAAATACTAAAGAGAATTTAAAATAGAAAAGGGAATAATATTTTATATAAAACCAAAAGTGAACAAAGAAGGTTTTAATAATAAAAAATTTGGTTTTATAAAAATAATAGTGTATTAAAAAAATTATAGAGTGCTCTTGAAATTGTGTAAGAATTCGGGAAGTTCCCTTAAAACGAGTTTACTTTTCAGGAAGTATAGAGGAGGGAACCATTTAAAAATATGTATATCCCCAAAAGAGAACGATGATTGGATATTGATAAAATATTTTGGAGAAAATAAAAATAATTTAGAATATATACATAAAAATAATAGATAACATCATTTGGTTAAAAAGAAAGATAGAGCAACCCGAAGGAATAATGGAGGTTCGGGTAGAATCCCTTACCTTAAGTCTGATGGTGTCCTTTACTTGATAGTAATGACCTGAATAATAAAATTACATTCATTAATTAATATTTACATAAAATATTATTCATTTTATTGATTAATTATAACCTTATTAAGTTCATCCATGACATTTTTTATGGGTTAAGAGTTTCAATTTCATTGTTTGGAGTGTTTGTTTCCAAGGTTTTCATGATTCGTTTACTTATATACATGTAAGGATAAACATCTAAGATGATAATGGTTGTCCAAAATTGAAGTTTTATGTTATTAGTGAACATATAGAAGATTAAATGGTTATGAAATTCATTCAGTTATTTTGAGTGAAGATGAATCATTATATAAAACATTAATGATAACCATTTTGGTTAATTTTTTATTTTTGATCACATCAAACACATTTTTCTTTATAAATTAATATAATGTGTAAAAAAGATTTAAAAACCTTACATAAGATATAATAAATATATTATATTTTGTTTCAACCGTAAAAATGGCTTCATGGCCAGAATTGAAGATGGTAATAGAAATGGAAAACCCATCGTCCTTGAATGTGATAAATTAACTCATCTCGGATTGTGTTTTCATTTCTAGTATAAAAGGAGGAGAAGAGGATAGATGATTATGAATTATAACATTATTATAAAAAAATTACAATACATGTAATTTAATAGAGTTATTATAATATTTTTATGAAAGGATGTGAGGACAGAAAAATAAAGAAAGTAACATGAAAGAAAATAAAAGAAATGAAAAGATGAGTTTACCTCTTGAATATAACTTCCTTGAGAACCTATTTAGAGGAGAGGATATGGTATTTTGAAGAGAACAAGGGATTATGGATGTGGTATAGATTCTTAGAGATATATTTGATCATAATTTGGACTATGATCAAGGTTTGAGAGGAGTGAAGAGAGGAGGTAAAGAGGGGTGGTATTTAAAGTGGAGCAGAGGAGGGGTTTCCCATTATTTTAATCGTTAGTTTAATATTTTTTTCCCAAGAGTGGGAATGGTCTTGATTATGGTGACTAAAATAGTAAATATAGCATGTGATTTCGAAACAATGGTTATTTTCATCATCCATGACTCAAGAATGATGCAAAAATTCATTAATTTAGCGTTTATCGTAAATTATTGTATTTTATTATTCACAAAAAATCCATGTATTTTAGAAAAATACACAAAAATAACCCTAAACATTTTTTTACATTTAGAATTCAAAAATTAACTCCATTTTTCAAAAATAATTTTCTTAATATGATAAATTTAATTTTTAATCATAATTTACGTGAAAAATACATATTTTAAAATTAAAACTGCTTTTCTAACACTTTGATAAATTAATTAAGGTCTAATAAAATTATATTATGATCATAAGACATAAAAATAATAATTTATGAATTCATTTTATGGTGATAATTTTTTTAAATTTATTAAATTAATCACAAAATTGTAATTAAATATATAATACTTCCAAAAATACCCACACTTTATTAATAATTTTTTAAAAAAATTATTTACTTATACTATGATATGATTATATCATAGTGTCAAATATAAGATGGATAAATTTTATTTATACTTTCATTGGTAAGGATACTATTACATTGGCCAGTTTACTATTCCAAAGGGTCACATTACTATTCCAAAGGTCAAGTTACTATTTCATTGGTATATGTTCCTTAACTTCAAGAGATAACTTTTATTTCACTCCTTCATTTATAAGGTTTGTATTATGTTCTATAAGTAATATTATGTGATTATACTATAATACAAAATTATAAGAAGAGAATTCCATTGATAAAACATTAGGCCATTACATTCTTCCCCCCTTATGAAATTTCTCCCTCAAAATTTCATTTTACATTATAAGCCGTAAATAGGTGTGGGTACTTTTCGTTCATTGATTTCTCCAATTCCCATGTTGCCTCTTCATACTTATGGTTCTACCGTAGTACTTTGACCAGGTGAGTAGACTTGTTGCATAGAAATTTATCTCTACAATCCAAGATCTTCATTGTATGCTTCTCATAAGAAAGATCATTCTCCAATTGTACCACCTCTAAAGATAGTACATATGAAGTATCCGGCATGTACTTCCTTAATAGGGATATGTGGAATACATCATATACTTTATACATGGTAGGTGGAAGTGCTAGTTGATTGGACACAGCTCCAACATGATCAAGAATCTTAAAGGGGCCAGTGTACTTGGGAATTAACTTTCCTTTCTTCCAAAACCTCATGACCTTATTCTATGGAGATATGTGGATGAATACGATGTCTCCAACTTTAAACTCAAGGTATCATCGATGATTGTTTTCATAACTCTTCTATCGACTTTGGGCTATCATGATATGCTACTGAATGGTTTTCACCTTCTCCACCATTTCTTAGACCATTTTAGGCCCTAGCATCTTATGCTCACCGAATTCATCCCAACATGCCAATGTTCTTTACCTTTTCCCATAAAGGGCTTCCTTTGGTGCTATTTGGATTTTGGAGTGGAAACTATTATTGTAAGAGAATTTGAATAGTGGAAGATATTGGTCCCACCCTCCTTTGAAGTCCATAGAATATTCTCTCAACATATCTTCTAATTTATGAATAGTTCACTCAAATTGACCATCAGTTTGAGGATGATATGTCACACTGAAGTTAATCTTAGTTCTTAGATCATGCTGGTGACTTTTCCAGAACTTCGAGTTGAATCTTAGATATCTATCGAATACAATAGATAGTGGTACTCCATACAGCCTTAACACCTCATTGATATATATCCATGCAATTTGATCTGATGAGAAGTCCTCTCGAATTGATATAAAGTGATTTGTCTTTGTGAGACAATCCACAATAACCCATATATCATTGTTTCCTATGGATTTACTTAGAAGTCTAGTGAAAAAGTCCATGGTGATGTTCTCCCACATCCACATTAGTATGGGTAGTGGTTGAATCATCCCTTTATACTTTTTGCTTTAAACCTTTACTTTCTTACATACTAGGAACTTTGATGTATACTCAGTAATCTAATTCTTCATATTTTCCTACCAATAATTCTCCTAAAGATATTGATACATCTTTGTTCTCCCTGGGTGAATAGAGAAGGTTGAGCTATGTGAGTCATTCAAAAGATCCTTCTTTATCTCTATATTGGATTATACACATAATCGGGACCCAAATCTTACAACTCTTTCCTCATCAATCTTGAACTCAGAGGATTTCCCATTTCTAATAACTTCCACCTTTTTCTAAATTTCCATATTATTTCTTTAAGAATCCTTTATTTTATCCATGAGAGATGGTTAAGAAACCATTTGAGAAAGGATTTCTGATGTTCCTCCCTTAATGATTCCCATTTACATCCTCTACAAATCTAAGAAGATTGGATCCTTTTTTATTCTCATCATTGAAAAAGATGCAGGATCCTTTCTACATAGAGAGTCTACCACCTTATTTGCCTTACCAGGATGGTAGTGGATTGAGAAGTAATAATCATTGATGAGATCTAACCATATTCACTAGATCATATTAAGATCTTTATTTGTGAATATATATTTGAGACTCTTGTGATCAGTATATATCTCACACTTCTCCCCATATAGATAATGCCACTAGATTTTCAATGCAAAGATCATAGCCGCCAACTCTGAATCATGTGTGGGATAGTTTTTCTCATGGATTTTCAGCTTCCTTGAGGACTAGGCTGTCAATTTATCATTTTTCATCAGTACACAACCTAATCCCTTTTTTTAATCATCATTGTACACCACAAAGAGTTCTCCACTAATCGGGAGTGTGAGTAATGGTGGAGTGATAAGACTCTTTTTGAGCTCCTTAAAGCTTTCCTCACATTCTTGATTCCAAAAAAACTTCACCCCTTTCTGTGTCATCTTGGTAATTGGGTTTTACAATCATGAAAAGTTATTCACAAATCATCAATAATACCCAGCTAGACCAAGGAATCTTTGAATCTTCATTACAGATGTTGGCTTGGGCCACTCTTCAATTGCCTTTGTCTTAGAAGGGCCTATAGATATCCCTTTACTGGTGATAACATACCCCAAGAATGATACTTCCTCCATCCAAAACTCACATTTACTGTACTTTTCATAAAGTTTCTCCCTTCACAAATTCATCAGCACAGTAGTCAAATGCTCCTCATGTTCCTCCTTTCTCTTGTAGTAAATCAAAATTGATCCTGAGGAATATTCTATTGATAACAATATTACAATCAAATAGCAACTAGAACATATTGAGGATCTCCCAGTAGATATTACCCCAATAGTTGCAGGTCATGACTTTATAAATCAAGTGGACTGTCACGAACCGAATCGATCGCCACCAAAAATGGCACCAAACCCAGCTTGTGACAAGGCCCGAAGGGCGTTCCCGATCCCCACGGTCTGGCACAAGTGCCTGGGTATCATAAAAGGAAAATTGGGAACGATTTACCCGAGTTTATAAACATAAAACAACAAAAGAATCCAATGAAACAAATCTGGATTTTTCAAACCAAACAATCTTTTACAAAAATTCAGAACTGAATTACGTAGCTTAAAACAACTCAAAAATACTATACCAAAGGTAAAAAACCAAATAAGTACAGCCCAAGAACCCTCATGTCAAGGGTCACCTCCCTCAAGCCACCTCCACAAGAATTCACCACCAAGGACCTTCTAGACACCCGAACCACTGGAACAAAAAACTGTACCCAACATGCGACAACAAAAATAACCAAGTCTACTTACACCCAAGGGTGTAAGTAGGGTGTGAGCCAATGCCCAGTAGGATACCACCACTAAGAGATTCCATGTGATAAACATTTAAAGACGAAAAGCATGCAAGTTTTCAAAAACATGAAAAGCTAGTTACAATTTCTAAAAGATGCAACTTTGAATAAAAACAGTTTTCAAGTGGGCTATCATTAAGAATCAACACTTTTCAAAATAATGTCAACACTACTGAATTTTCCAGACAACTATACCATATGTCGACGGTAAGTACAAAGTAAATAATGAGCATAAGAAATAGGAAATAACCCCTAGGTACTATCTCGTTCTGGGTCCCAGGTACCTCGTATCTCGGTGAGAGTAACCATCACAATATCCGTTCTCGTGCATGAGCCACTAGTATGGAACATACCCATAACCTAGTGGTCCCCAATCATCATCATCATAGTTTAGTTAGAGTTGTATGTGTCAATCTTTCTAAGTGAAACTGAGGCCAAACCCCACGGATTCACTAGAATACTAGTACACATCCACCCACCTAGATACCTGGGTTTTCCCTTTGTGCTCAAACATGTTAAACAAGCCAAGAAATATAGTTTTAACATGTAGATAACACTTCCACATCACACATTAACCAAACAGCCCCATGTACATCACATAATTCACAAATTCCACTTTTCATTCAAATTCATTTTGAAATCAAACTCACACCAAAATAGCCCACAACACTTTTTTCGTAACTTTCACAATCCAACACATCCTTTAACAATTTTATGAAGTCCCTAAAAATATGATAAACATCACATAACAGAACTATTCAAATTTAAAATGGCTCATTTTAAAGTATAAACAATCCAAAACAGTTTTCAAATATGGTTTCACCTCTTACATAAATCATTAAACCACTCAAAACTTTCATAAAACAATTCTAAATAGTGTACCAAAGCTTTTCAAATAGAAACCATTTCAAAACCATATTTCAAGGACAAAATCACACCAATACAAGTTCAAAACAGAATTGGAAGCCCCAAAAACATTTATTAAATAACCCCCATGTGTTATACAAACACCTCAAACAATAGCACAAAATATCCATATGAAACGCACACGTTTTCAAAATCACTTTCAAGAAGTACAATAATGTTTTACACCTTAAACCCTTAAAAAACTCTTTAAGATCTAGTGGCACACCAATACCCCACAAAATCAGAATTTTCATCCCAAACAAGATTTATTAAACCAAATTCATATGTTATAAAACAATCTCAAACAATACCCAAAGGGTTACACATGAAAAACGCCAAATTTTAAGCTAAAATGAAACTATAAAAATAAATGCTTAACCAAATCCAACATAAACAATTTTTTCATGACACACATAATATTATGAAAATGCATAATAATTAATTCATTCAAACTAACTCATCTATAAATGATTACACGCGGAATCACCTACCGGAAGTGTCAAATCCCTCAAAACTTGGTTCGAAACGTCAACCGCACAACCGCCGCACCACAAGGAAGATAAATTCAGACCTAGATCACAATATTTGACCACAAATAAACCAAATGAAACCCTAGTATTAAACCCTAACTTCTGGAAATTTTAGAACATAATGAAAGAGAGAGGAAACCCTAAGGGAAAAGGAAGAAACCAAGAAGGAATCACTTACCCAAAACAATCCTGAAGAAAACGACCCAAAATAGACTAGAATCTGAATTTTAAAACAGATAAAAATTTAATTTATATTCTAACAAGAATTATAAGGTCATTTAGGAATTGGAATGGGTGAAAAATAGTAAGAATAGAAGGCGTTATGAAAGGATCAATTTACCTCTCCAAATCTGGACGATTTATGAAATCTAGAGAAGATTCAACAATTTTAGAGATTCTATCGAGCTCCAAATTGTGGGAGGAGGGAATGGGGGCGCGCCTTAGGTAAGTGGTCTCGGTTGAGAGTTGGAATCACCGAAAAAACACAAATAGTGAAGGATATATTAAATAATTAAAATTTATTTTTAATGCAGAAAATGGGCTTTCGGGCAGGCCCAATTCCTTAAATAAAAACTCATATCCACCATGATTATGGATTTATAAATTGTCCAAATAAATATGTTGGTGTTAATATGTCAGGGGATGAAAATTAGAAATTTTAATGGATGAAAAATGTTGAAAAATGAAGAAGTTATAAAGGAATCAAAATTTATTTTCAAATCTGGAATTGGGCTCATGGTTTGGCCCAATTCATAAAAACTCACTCATTCCTCCATAAATGCTTGAGAAACCCTCAAAACAAAACATGAATGGAAATTAAATGGAATTTAACTTTAAAATAAGTCATGTATGTGACAAATCCTCCACAATGAAAACTTTCCGCCCTGGAAAGTCACATCAAGGACAAAGCAACAACCAAACCCAACTAAGAAACCAAGAGGTACTCCTTTGCCAGGTTTCACCCCCAAAGGCCAAAACACCCCCAGTGATCAATTAAGGATTACTCTCACAACAAAAACATATACCACTTTCCTGAAATGATTAATCACATTCATACTTTATCCCAAAAGAAAACTCCTCAAACACTATCCAAATAAGACTCAAGCAATTCACCCAAACGAACAATAACATTGAACAAGGCTACACTTACCTTACTTTAACTAATCCATTGGGCGCTCTCCAGTCCCAAAGTTTACCCAAGAAAGATTTTGGTAGCTAGATAGCTCCGAAAAATACTATCTACACCAAGCCAAGACCATGGATAAATGTAAGTTACCGGTATGGGGGGACACAAATACGCTCCCCACCATAAGAGACAACCAATAATTTTTTTTTCTGAGACAAAAACAGGACACTAATAGGGGGAGGCCTGAACGGACTCCCTGGTACATAGGGTAGACTTCCATTCAATATTTCTGAAGGAACATACATGAGAATCATAGTGGTTCTCCCCAACATAATAACCAACCATATTAACCGACTAGCATGTGTCGGCACAAAAAAACCCCAAAATTTTCAAGATTTGGGAAGGTTGCACGGTTAGTCCGCACAGTTTGTGAAACCGTGAACTAACTGTGCAGATCAATATTCCTGCATGACTTCTAGGCACACAGACTCTCTTAATTGTTCACAAACCATGTGCTCAGCCTGTCTAGCCAAATTTCCAACCATTCTCCAAATACTCAATGGAAACCAAAGGGGGAGGTAATGACATTGGGCGATGTCATGGGTATAAGGCCCTCCACCTATTTCCACCAAATGTGAAAAACAGAAGATAGATAATGAAACCATAGGTTTAAACACTTCATATATTTCATATTTAGGATAGTAATTTGTACAAGGGTTTAAATGACCCTATGATTTCCCTTACCTATGAGCCAGCTTCTCTCTGAGACCTATGGCTGGAGCTCAAATGATTGAAGCATTTTCGGCCTCGCAGTTAGTCTTTGGAATCCCACTGAATGAGAATTCTTCTTTCGATTCCACCAAAAACTACATCGTAATCCCAGATAAGTTTTCCAGACATAACACATTCCAAACTCACTTTACCATATCCCGATATTTCACTAAAACGAGGGCTAAGAAGATGCCCACACATCACACCTTGTTTCTTCAGGTGAGAAACAATAGAAGTAAAGAATAGCTACACTCACATTCCTCTAAAATGGAATATTTTGAAGTTTTTACAAGGGATACATTCTCCCAACATAACAGGGACTCTCAGAGGATTTCACTACTTTCACCTATATGTTCAATCGAGCACATGACATCATAAGGCATCACCGAACATGACCATTGCGACTGATATAAACAGTGCATGGATAGGGGCCTTATACAACATCCCCAAACAACACATAATTCTAGAAAGTGGCCACAATATCTTCTTGTGACCATATTTCCCACACTGGTAGTTTATTGTGAACTCTTTCTTCTAAGAGACTACGAAGGACTCAGAGGCCCTCTTAGACACTATCCATACTGACAACCCCAGACAACTTCCACCTTCGACGAATCAGGTAGCTTAAGAAACTAAGGTCTCTTTTAACCATCCACGAGCACTCTTTCACAACAAGAGGATCCAAAAAAACCAAGGATGTAAATGGTGTAGACTCATTCTACAAAGCTCAAGAAAATATTCCTTACATTGATCAACTGGAGGATTTTCCAACAACGAAACAATCCGAGTTTCACTTCAGTTGTGCACTAACCCTAAATGGGGGCATACCTTATCCAACGGGAGAACCCAAGGACCCAACCAAGATGGTCCATTGGTAAAAAAAACCATAAACTAGATCCAAACACATGAAGGTAACCACCATAAAGGTGTCATGAAACATATCTCAGAGGAGACTACTAACCGGTCCTTCTACCCAGCTTACCGACCAAACATAAACCCAAAACACAGTTCAAATAGGAGGGGTTATTGGACTAAAAAAAGCATCCCACAAAAACAACATTTTCAAAAACCCGTAATACAGACCATCCCAAATTATTCATCAAGACATAATGTTTTTCTTTAAAACCATTTCTTTGAAAACAAACGGTTCAGCGGTAAGAGTATCGACCAATGGCACCCCATGGGCCTCACACATGCATGTTTTTGTGCCACACCAGATACCCTCCTCATATTCGTCCCGGAACTCATCCAGTCATTCCATCAACCATCCATCATCCCATATAACCCCATGCATGTGGTCGCTAATGGAAATACCAAATGTTAAAACAAAAATTCTTTCCACTTTTCAAAACCAAAAAGGTCAACCAACACATCCTTTTTTCTCATAACCGCTAACCACGAGATCAAAATCCCAACTCACATATTACAAAAATTTTCAGAAATTCACAACCATTTAGAAAATAACTCACTTTCAAGATATTCACATCAATTTCAAAACACCTCATCCCATTAAAACACACTCTGATTGTTTAGAAAACTCTATTGGAAACACTTTTCAAAACCAACTTCAATATAGTTCCTACTTTCAAAGAGGTGTAAGCACACCATTTTACATTTCAAAACAATTCTGAAAATTCAGTTCCGCCATTTCATAAACCAAACCATTCCCTCTTTATTTGAAAATCATTCCATAAAAACTTTACGCTTCTTAAAACCAAGTCACCTTAAAACCAAAGTGCTAAGATTTCAAAACTAAAGCACAAAACAATGCGAGAGGAAACTAGTTTCAGTGGGTGACTTGGAAATATGGTTGGTGGCCATATTCCAATCACTTCAATGTCATAGAGAGTGTTCTATGGAATATCCCCAGCTTCACATGGCTTGCCAGGCCCTGCGAGCTCACTGAGACCATTAACCCAACTCTCTTTTCATTTCCCCTAATCATCATCAAACCAAGAAAACCAAAGGAATCTGAAAGGTCTTGACTTCCCCTAGAGACTTGAACCCTATCATGGGGTGTGGTGATCATCCACACTACTCATAAAAAAAATTCCAAGTCCCAAAAATCCTAACTTTAGACTATCTCGACTATTCCCCAAATAACATGACCCAAAGAGAGAAAACCTGCTCTGATACCATTTTGTCACGAACCGAATCGATCGCCACCAAAAATGGCACCAAAACCAGCCCGTGACAAGGCCCGAAGGGCGTTCCCGATCCCCATGGGCTGGCACAAGTGCCCGGGTATCATAAAATGAGAATTGGGAATGATTTACCCGAGTTTATAAACATAAAACAACAAAAGAATCCAATGAAACAAATCTGGATTTTTCAAACCAAACAATCTTTTACAAAAATTCAAAACTGAATTACATAGATTAAAACAACTCAAAAAGACTATACCAAAGGTACAAAACCAAATAAGGACAGCCCAAGAACCCTCATGGCAAGGGGCATCGCCCTCAAGCCACCTCCACAAGAATTCACCACCAAGGACCTGCTAGAAACCCGAACCACTGGAACAAAAAACTGTACCCAACCTGCGATAACAAAAATAACCAAGTCTACTTACACCCAAGGGTGTAAGTAGGGTGTGAGCCAATTCCCAGAAGGATACCACCACTAAGAGATTCCATGTGATAAACATTTAAAGACGAAAAGCATGCAAGTTTTCAAAAACATGAAAAGCTAGTTACAATTTCTAAAATATGCAACTTTGAATAAAAACAGTTTTCAAGTGGGCTATCATTAAGAATCAACAATTTTCAAAATAATGTCAACACTGCTGAATTTTCCAGCCAACTATATCATATGCCTATGGTAAGTACAAAGTAAATAATGAGCACAAGAAATAGGAAATAACCCCTAGGCACTAGCTCGTTCTGGGTCCCAGGTACCTCGTATCTCGATGAGAGTAACCATCATAATATATGTTCTCGTGCACGAGCCACTAGTAGGAAACATACCCATAACCTAGTGGTCCCCAATCATCATCATCATAGTTTAGTTAGAGTTTTAAGAGTCAATATTGCTAAGTGAAACTGAGGTCAAACCCCATGGATTCACTAGCATACTAGTACACGTCCACCCACCTAGATACCCGGGTTTTCCCTTTGTGCTAAAACATGTTCAACAAGCCAAGAAATATAGTTTTCACATGTAGATAACACTTCAACATCACAAATTAACCAAACATCCCCATGTACATCACATAAGTCACAAATTCCACTTTTCATTCAAATGCATTTTGAAATCAAACTCACACCAAAATAGACCACAACACTTTTTTCATAACTTTCACAATCTAACACATCCTTTAACAATTTTATGAAGTCCCTAAAAATATGATAAACATCACATAATAGAACTATTCACATTTAAAATGGATCATTTGAAAGTATAAACAATCCAAAACAGTTTTCAAATATGGTTTCACCTCTTACATAAATCATTAAACCACTCAAAACTTTCATAAAACAATTCTAAATAGTGTACCAAAGCTTTTCAAATAGAAACCATTTCAAAACCATATTTCAAGGACAAAATCACACCAATAAAAGTTCAAAACAGAATTGGAATCCCCAAAAACATTTATTAAACAACCCCCATGTGTTATACAAACCCCTCAAACAATAGCACAAAATATCCACATGAAACGCACACGTTTTCAAAATCACTTTCAAGAAGTACAATAATGTTTTACACCTTAAACCCTTAAAAAAACTCTTTAAGACCTAGTGGAACACCAATACCCCACCAAATCAGAATTTTCATCCCAAACAAGATTTATTAAACCAAATTAATATGTTATAAAACAATCCCAAACAATACCCAAAGGGTTACACATGAAAAACACCAAATTTTAAACTAAAATGAAACTATAAAAATAAATGTTTAACCAAATCCAACATAAACAATTTTTTCATGACACACAGAATATTATGAAAATTCATAATAATTAATTCATGAAAACTATCTCATCTAGAAATGATTACACACGGAATCACCTACCGGAAGTGTCAAATCCCTCAAAACTTGGTTCGAAACGTCAACCGCACAACCGCCGCACCACAAGGAAGATAAATTCAGACCTAGATCACAATATTTGACCACAAATAAACCAAATGAAAACCTAGGATTAAACCCTAACTTCTGGAAATTTTAGAAACATAATGAAAGAGAGAGGAAACCCTAAGGGAAAAGGAAGAAACCAAGAAGGAATCACTTACCCAAAACAATCCTGAAGAAAACGACCCAAAATAGACCAGAATCTTAAATTTAAAACAGATAAAAATTTAATTGATATTCGAACAAGAATGAGAAGGTCATATAGGAATTGGAATGGGTGAAAAAGAGTAATAATATAAGGAGTTATGAAAGGATCAATTTACCTCTCCAAATTTGGACGATTTCTGAAATCTATAGAAGATTCTACCATTTTCGTGCTTCTATCGAGCTCCAAATTGTGGGAGGATGGAATGGGGGCGCGCCTTAGGTAAGTGGTCTCGGGTGAGTGTTGGAATAACCGAAAAAACGCAAATAGTTAAGGAGATATTAAATAATTAAAATTTATTTTTAATGCAGAAAATGGGCTTTCGTGCAGGCCCAATTCCTTAAATAAAAACCCATATCCACCATGATTATGGATTTATAAATTATCCAAATAAATATGGTGGTGTTAATATGTCAGGGGATGACAATTAGGAATTGGAATGGATGAAAAATGTTGAAAAATGAAGAAGTTATAAAGGAATCAAAATTTATTTTCAAATCTAGAATTGGGCTCATGGTTTGTCCCAATTCATAAAAACTCACTCATTCCTCCATAAATGCTTGGGAAACCCTCAAAACAAAACATGAATGGAAATTAAATGGAATTTAACTTTAAAATAAGTCATTTATGTGACATGGACCTCCTTACCTGGGAAGGTTCTTCAAATGGGATTATTGACTCTGAGAGATTATATAACAATTTGATTCAGGGATAGTATGAGTGGATTGGTGATTTGAACAAGAAATGGATGCCCCATTCCATATTTACATTAATTTGGAGAATCTATTATTAAAAGGTCCTATTGAATGATAATATGCAATGTGTTGGAATTTCCTTGTGCTCAAGGTGCGTCTTATGTCATCAACATCATGAGGATGTTGATAACTTATTCTTGTGCCGAAAAATTGCTTCCTCTTTTTGGAATGTTTTTCTCAACATATTCGAAATGTAGCCTCCCCAAACAGGTTCTTTTCTGAATTTTTTGGATATGCTCTTCAGAATTCAAAAATATAAGAAACTCACTAATATTTTTATAGTTACATGTTCTGAACTTATACATTTCATTTAGAGATCTCAAAAAAATACCATCCATTATAGGGCTCAGTTTGTTGAGTCTGTTGCAACTGCAAATATAATTGTGGCTATGCAGACTGCCAACAGCATGGTAAATGGGTGTTGCAACACATTAGTAAGGGATTTCATGATTATTAACACCTAAATATCAAAGGTACTTTTCCTAATCCACAAGGCATGATAGAATTATTTTGGTCCACCCCTTTCTATGGATGGAGGAAATGCAACACGGATGGGGAATCATGGGGAAACCTAGGACCATCTAGATTTGGGGTGGTTTTCAGGGACCAAAATGGGGATATGGTGGAGTGCATCTATGGACTGTGTGGACATGTGACTATTTTAGAAGTTGAAATGTGGGGGGTTATCAGAGTGGTTGATATTGTTTATCAAAGTAATTGGAATAAAATTTGGTTGGAATGTGATTCAACAACTGTTTTTTAATCCATAAGAATGGGATAGATACATCATCATGGAAGATTAAAGGTAAATTGATCAAATGTCTTGAGAGACTCTCCACTATGAACTATATCATTACTCACACATTCAGGGAAGAAAACTATATTGAAGATGGTCTTGAAAATAAAGAAGTCACTGAAGAGGAATACATACATTTGAACAATGTGCCTGCTGACATGATTCATCTATTTGCTTGTGAAAAATGTAAAATACCCTCATTTCATATGGTGTAATCTTATTTTGTATTAATCTAAGAGAAAAAATTCTCACTTTTCTCAAAAGAAACTATATTCATTAAATTGATGAATATTTCTGAAGAATTAGTTAGTTCAAAGGGCATCACTATGAACTCATAGTGTCCATACCTCATTCAAAAGGCCATTTTGGGAATATATTCCTTCCTAGCCTTTAATTGGTGATATCCCGACTGAATTTCCACCTTAGAGAAATAACTGGGTCCACAAATCTGATCAAACAAGTCATCTATCTGAGGCATGGAATACTTTTTATTTATAGTGATTTTATTGAGCTAGAGATAAGTAATGCAGAGGAACATTGATATATCCTTCTTCTTAATGGAGAGGAGTAGTGCTCTCTAAGGTGAGGTACTCGAGCATATAAATCACTTATCTAGATTCTCCTATAACTACTTCATCAGCTCTTTCTTCTCTACAGTGGCCATTCTATAAGGTGTCTTTGAAATAGGTAGGGATCTAGGAATAAGTTAAATTAAGAATTCAACATCTCAATCATGAGGGATACCAAGAAACTCTTCAGGGAATGCATTAGTGTTACGATGGGAATATCTTCGATAAGTATCATCTCCTTTGTCTCAATCATTTAAGCAAGATATGATTACTCAAAAGGCAGCATTATCCAAACTTGAGATGATGATTCTAAAGGAGATTCATCTTCCTCCTTTAACTTCTATAGAATTGGAGGATACTCTGGGATGTGAAGAGTGATCTCCATTTCCCGAAAGTTAATGTTGGATTTGTATAAAGATAGTAAATCCATGACCAAAATATCATTGAACTCCACCATAGGGAGTATGAAAAGATTTTCTAGGAGGTCCAGTACACAAACATTTGATGGGGAGGAGTTATAAACCTTGAACACAATAATTTTCCCATTAGATATTCTCATAGATAACTAAACCTCCAAATTTTGATTTGGTGTTTGAATAGTTCTTCTAAACTTTCAAGATATTAAAGAATTCTTAGAACCATAATCAAATAGTATATTATCTATTATTGAATGAATAACTAGCATACCTATCGCCACATTTTTGTCTGACTCCACCTCAGTAGTAGTGATATCATAATCCCTCCCTTGTTTCCTTGGATGTTATTATTGATTTCCTCTAACAACCCTTGGATTAGGGAAATTGTTCACATAATGCCTATGTTCCTTGTAGTTGTAACATTTCAATACAGGATGAGTGTTGATATAAACCTTACTTTCTTCTTCCACATTAGTGGGATTCTTCATATCCCTCCAGTAGTTCTTAGCATTATGTCTCATTCTTCTAGATTTGAAGCAATTATTGGTTCCCTTTAGACAATTCCTATAATGCTTCTTCCCAAAATTTTGACACGTGGGATGTTCGATCTTCTTTCCATCAGGGGATTTATTTTCCAAACCACCCATATTAGACTCCATTTTCTGATTTTTGTCACTAGGACCACGAAACCACTAAGATTCTTCGATATCCATTTCAACCTTGAGGGAAAAATGGAAAATCTCTTCATAACTGTCAAATTAATGAATCTACAACACTTTTTATAGACTTGTCTTTGGTACACTAAAGAATAAATCCACCTTGATTTCGATGTTCATGAAAAATCCAGAGGTGTATATTGAAATCTTTGTGAAGTTTTCTTCATACGCCCTGATGGACTCATATTCCTTATGCTTGAGTCTGAGGAACTCTCTTTACATCTTGAGGTAGAGGGTTTAGGGGAAATATTTATTGAAAAATATTTTCTTGAATTCCTCCCAATACATGGAATCAATCTTCTCATGGGACTTCATATTCTTGATCAGTATCCATCACTGATCAGCTTTCGCATCAAAACGATAGATCGCCAGTATGAAATTCTCTTCTTATGATCACAAGAGGATAGAGAATATATTTTCAATGGAGTTAATCCATTTTTCCATGAGGAAGGTATTGGAATATCCACTAAACATGGGAGAACTTTTCTTCATGAAGTATTCAATGGAAACTTTCTCTTTCCTTGGAGGAGGAGGGTGTTCCACATGATTCAAGTTATTATTCATAAATTCAGACAGCTGATCAAGTACTTTAATAATGTTTTGATCACATGTTCCCATCATATCAGGCATATCATTAGGGAAATTTTCACATTGTCTATCACATTGATTGTTGGAACGTGTTCTTCTATTTCCCACCATTAACTAAGAAAAATAACGTACAATTTGGGGTATTGAATACTTATCTAATAAGCATAAAAAAGAAACTTTAAACATAAAATGATAAACTCTTAAAATAAAAACATATCATAACTTGTGATTACCTAGGTTATAATATAGGTTATCCATGATCTATTTCCTCACATTTATTCTAATGGGATTCTTTTTTTGTTCCCTTAATAATTTTTTGTACTAAGCTTATTAATTTACCAAATCATATCCCCTAGGAGTGTCAAACCAGGAGTTCATTAAGGCCTGTTGTTGTGCACCAATTCCTATTCGAGTCTAGATCAAAGAGGTTTTTTAGATTTTTACCCCTATATACATCTGTTCCAGAGCCACCTCCACTTGTTCATATCCATACAGGTATGTTTATTCTTGATAAACCACTTACTTTATACTTACCAAAATTTAGGGATGTTTTCTTATACTTTGTATCATCCCTAAGGTTCTTACTAAAGTTCTGTATTACTAATATCCAAAAAAACTAGACTATCCTCTAATACCAACTATAGATACCTATGCCTTTTACACATATCATTACATAATTTTAATCATAAAAAACATCATATTACAAGCCAAGGATCATGAAGTTTAGTGTCTTGTAAGACTAGTTACATAAAACTAAAAACATGGGACTAAATAAAACATTTCTTTATTTAATATTCATAAACAGATCCTAACTTCCATTGTGATCATACATCTTCATAGGATAACCTAAGGATAACATGAACAAATGGATGATCTAAAATCCTAGTAAGGGAATAAGTATAATAATAAACCTTTAGCACATGGGTTAAAAGGCATGACATAATGATATAAAAAGGCATGAAAAATATGGAATCATAACATATAAACATGGGATCATATAAAAATGGAGTCATAATAATGTTTCAGAAACATAAAACATGAATTTAGCAAGATTCAAGGCCCATTGCACATATAGGAGCACAAGTCAAGGTTAACCACCAAGACCATTGCATGTGGTAGCACGAGTTAAGGCTAACCACTAAGACCATTGCACATAACATCTCATGAGACACAAATTTACCAAATAAATTGAATCACTATCTAGGCTCACCCATATTAACATGTTTATGAATATGCTTTCCACATAATCAATCATACATAAACATAAGGGTATCCATGGAAAGAAATGGGAATCATAATCATTTCATAAAGCATAATGAATGGGAATATCATACAAGTGTCTATGAAATAAAGGAATTAAAACATACATAGAAATTAATAAGTGAAAATAATCATATATCATGATAATTTATTTCAAACATAAGTGACTACATGTAAGAAGAGTATTTAATAAATTTTAGCATTAAAATATTTTAGTGTGGTTTTAAGGAAAATACTAAAGAGCATTTAAAATAGAAAAGGGAATAATACTTTATATAAAACAATAAGTGAACCAAGAATATTTTGATAATAAAAAATGGTTGTTTTATAAAAATAATATTGGATTAAAATAGATTATAGAGTTCCCTTTAAATTGAGTAAGAATTCAAAAAGTTCCCTTAAAACGGGTTTGCTTTTCAGGAAGTATTGATGAGGGAACCATTTAAAAACATGTATATCCCTGAAATAGAATGATGGTTTGATATTGATAAAATATTTTGGAGAATATAAACATAATTTAGAATATGTACATAAAAATAACAGATAACTTCATTTGGATAAAAAGAAATATAGAGAAACTCGAAGGAATAATGGAGATTCGGGTAGAATCTCTTACCTTAAGTATAATAGTGTCCTTCACTTGATCTTAATGACTTGAATAATCAAATTAAATTAATTAATTAATATTTAAATAACCTATTATTTATGTAATTTATTTATTATAACCTTATTAAATTCATTCATGACATTTTTGATGGGTTAAGAGGTTCAATTTCATGTTTTGCGAGCATTTGTTTCGTAGGTTTTCATGATTGGTTTACATATATACATGTAAGGATAAACTTGTAGATGAGTGTGTTTGTCCAAAATTGAAATTTTGTGTTATTAGTTAGCGTAAAAAATATTACATGGTTTTAAAATTCATTTGGTTATTTGGATTTAAGATGAATCATTATATAATACTATAATGATAACTGTTTTGGTTAATTGGTGGTTTTTGATCACATCGAACAAATTTTTCTTTATAAATTAATATCATGTGTAAAAAGGATTACAGAAACTTATATAAGATATAATACATATATTATAGTATTTTTCAATCATAAAAATTGATTCATGACCTGAATTGAATATGGTAATAGAAATTGAAAACATGTCGTCCTCGAATGTGAAAAATTAACACATCTCAGATGGTGTTTTAATTTTTAGTATAAAAGGATGGGGAAAGGATAAATGATGACTTATTCCATTATTATATCAAAATTCCATTAAATTTAAGGTAATGTAGTTATCAAAACATTTTTATGAAAGGAGGTGAGGAATGAAAAAGAAATAAACTTGAATGAAAATAAAAGAAATGAAAAGAGGAGTTTACCTCTTGAATATAACTTCCTTGAGAACCTCTTTAGGGGAGAGGATTTGGTCTTTTGAAGAGAAAAATGGATGATGGATGTGGTAGAGGGGATTAGGGATATAATTTATCAGAAATTGGACTAGGAACAATGGTTTAGAGAGTGAATAGAGGAGGTAAAGAGGGTTGGTATTTATAGTAGAGGAGAGGAGGGGTTTTCCGTTATTTTAATCAACAGTTTAATATTTTTGCTCAAGACATTGAATATTATTAATTCTTATGACCAAAAACATTAAATATATCATTTTAGTTCTAACCAATTTCCATTTAAACCATCCATGATTCAAGCATGATGCAAAAATTCATTTATTTAGCATTTATCGTAAATTATTGTATTTTACTATTCACCAAAAATTCAAATATTTTATAAAGATTCCAAAAATTCACCCTAACCATTTTTAGATATGTAGAATTCAAAAATGAACTAAATTTTTCAAAAAAAAATTCTAAATATTATAAATTTAATTTTTAATCATAATTTACTTGAAAAATACAAATTTTAAAATTAAAACTTCTTTTCTAACACTTTGAAAAATTAATTAAGTTCTCATAAAATTATCTTATGATGATAAGAAATAAAAATAATAATTTATGAATTCATTTTATGAAGATAAATTTTCTTTTAATTTATTAAATTAATTAAAAAATTGTAATTAAATATACAAGACTTATAAAAATACCAACACTTTATTAATTTTTTTAAAAAAACTATTTACTTATACTATGATATAATTATATCAGTGTCACGTATAATATGGATAAATTTTATTTATAATTTCATTGGTGAGGTTACTATTACATTGGCCAGTTTTTTATCCATAAGGGTTACATTACTATTCCAAAGGTTAAGTTACTATTTCATTGGTATATGTTCCTTAACTTAAAGAGATACCTTTTATTTTACTCCTTCATTTATAAGGTGTGTATTGTGTTCTATAAGTAATATTATGTGATTATACTATAAGACACAATTATAAGAAGGTAATTCCATTGATAAAAATAGGGTCATTACAATAGGGATACCTTAATGCATTTGACCACGTACGGTGGTCAGGGCTTGGATATCTAGAGTTGGGTTCTCTCAGTATTTACTTTTCTAGTTATTTCTAGGATAGGAAATATGTTCTGGTTAGGCATGTGTCTTTCCCCTTTACTTTTTGTATTGCAGTGTCACACTCTCTTGTATTCCCTAGAGGTTATTACATGCATAGTTTAATATCTATATGTTCTTTCCTTTTATTATTATTCCTCTACACTTCTTCGTTGAGATGGTTGGGTGTGTGCATACAGGTACTTTTGGAAATGGCCTCCCATTTTTAATTATGCCTTTACTCATTGATCGCCAGCCCCTAGCCTATAGAGGTAGGCTTGGGGTAGTTTTGGCTCAATATTTCACTAGCCAAGTGGTCCCTGGTGGGTCAGGTCATGAAATACTGGTATTAGAGGTGGTTTGACCTCTAGAAAATGTTTAGAGTTATGTCCCCTTGTGAGGTTTGTTTGGGAACTTAGGGAAATAGTGTCAAAGTGTCTCGAGTGTGGATTTCAAGCTAGGGAACCCAATCTTGGTGTAGCGGACGATGAATCCATTCACTAAAAATTTGATTACCTTCTTTTCAACTCAACATACCAAGACATTGGTTATAGGGAAATTTAGTGCATGCATCATATAGGATTGAGTCTTGTGACTTCTCTTCTTGAGTCATCTCTCCATATATATATGTTCATTTGACCTTGGTATATCTTGTTCAATTTTGAGATTCCCCCATGAAGATATCCAACTAGGTTACCACTTTAGTATCATAAAAATGATATGATGAGTTATTAGGCCTCATTTTAGGGTCCATCTCATGAGATCCTTCCTCCAAGTGGATAGGTAGCAACATCCCCGCCTATTGAGCAGCAATTTATACCAGCAAAGCAAGCTAAGAATTCACATAGGCTTAGTGCACTCTACAAGCTCTAGTGTCATAGGCCCCTAAGGTTCTATGGTGATCTAGATCCCTAGTCAATAGAGGATTTTCTTGAGTATGTGATCTAATTATTCAGACTTTTTTGGATCCCAACTAATCAGATAGTTTCCCTCACAACTAGTGCTCTTAATAGAGTATCAGTTGGTTCCAATGGTACCTGAAGATGACGCACCTGTACTGAGTTTACATTACATGTTCTAGATATAGAGATCACCCAGGATTCATATTGATCCAAAATCCCTTCTTAGGTGGATGAGGATAGGCCCAATCCTATGGTTTGGATATCCCGCTTGGATAGGACCCCAGTAGATGGTGTTCCTCATGGTGAGACCTCTCCAAGATGACATTTGGCATCAGTAGAGCCATTTGTTAGATATTTTTAGCATGGCTTCATACATTCAAGTAAGATGGAAACTTCCCCCACCAAGACATGTTCTTGTGATGTGATTTAAATATGTGAGGGAAAATCAGTACCACCCAAATCAGATAGTGTCAAGGTGTGGAGGATGAGTCCCATTGACTTGTGTGTTTAGGGTAGGTTGGTGTGATGATATGTTGTAGCATGCCCTGGTAGAGAAGATAAGGCATAAAAGGTAAAGTATGATCTCTTGGTAGAATGTGATTCTAGTTAGGAGGCTCAAGTGTGGTTTGGGGTATGACCTATGTCACAACTGCTCCAGCTGTTAAGCATAGAGTTGAAAGCCACATTTCTATGGCCATATCCCATGCTAGAGACCTAGCAATACTATTGGAGGAAATTTTTTCTCAACCCTTGTGTTGAAGGATCGTGTAAATAGGATCAATGATCACATGTTTCTTTCATTGGGGTTACCTTACTCTATGAGGAAAGAGATCCTCACACAAAATCTTTTCGTATAGGTAGTGATACCCTATGATTTTTTCCTTGGTATGGACTGGTCATCTACCATCCATGCTCAGATGATTGTTACCAATGATTGTGGTAGTGCTTCTAGTTTTTGGGATGGATTTTTCCTCCTTGATAAGTATTTATGGACAAGTAGAGTAGGATGAGATCATTCATAGGATTTTATACCTGATTTATCCATTGGCTAGTATTACCATTAGAGTAGTGGATATTATGAGATCTCATCTACCTCCAATTATGGTGGGGTATGATGATGTCTTTCCTGTGTAGGTGTTGATTTTACCACCCCAATATGAGATGGACCTATGCATAAAATTTCACCAAGTACAAACTGATAGTAGCACTAGAAAATCATATTTCCATATGGGGTTTCAAGAGGTGGTGGTTCAGTTGTAGGGTCTACATAGGTAGGGATTCATATGACCCATTGTGTTCACTTGGGTATCCATGTGTTTATTTCTTGAGTGGTGGATGAGAGATTGAGGTGAGGTGTAGATAGATGTCCCCTAAACTAGGTGATTGTCATGGAGTATCCACCCCTGAGAATAGATAACTTCTTTTACTGGTAGATTTTGGAAAAGTAGTTCTTAGAGTTGACTTATTTATAGCTTATCACTAGATCCTGGTTCAAGAAAATATTGTACCAAAATTGGATTTCTAAATCTTATATGGTCACTTTTTTTGATGTTGAAACACTTAGGCATGTTTAATTCCCCTTCAATGTTGAGAGACTTGTGAACCAGGTCCTTAAACCCTTCGTGGACTAATTTATAATGGTATTATTCATTGACACCCTCATGTACTCAGAATATGAGAGTACCTATATCATGGGGAACTCTCATATAGTTATTTATGGATTCAGAAGGTTCTTGGAGAAAATATCTAGTATTTTAGACCCTTTGACCACCCTGACATAGAAAGAGAATTAGTTTACCTAGAATAATTAGTTCCAAAGATTCTTTGAGGATTTGAGGTAGAGGATAATGAGTGCTCCAATTTTGAGGCTATTGTAGGAGGGTGTGGAGTACGTAGTTTATTTTGATTCCTATATAACTAGACTCAGTTTAGTGTTGATACAGAGGTAGGAAGTTATCGCATATGGTTTGAGGTAGTTGATACCTCACAAGCATAACTAGGTGACTCATGACCTTAAGTTGTTAGTGGTAGTCTTCACTTTGAGGATATGGAGGCACAATCTTCTAGGAGAGCACTTTGTTTTTCACTTAGACAATCAAAGTCTCAGGTATGACTTCATGTAAATATGCTTGAAACTGAGATAGAGGTTTTGGTTGGAGTTCCTACAGGACTATGAATTTGAGATAGTCTATACTCTTAAGAAGGTAAATGTGGTGGTTGATTCCCTTAACAGGAATTCTCATTATCACCATGTGGAGGAGGTTTTTGAGTAGTTATCTTCCTTATAGCTGAACTTGGTAGAGAAGGAGGGTGCAGTTTTTCTTCATTAGATGGTGTTAACTCATCCACGTCTCTAGGGTGTCAGTGAGACTTAGTCAGGACACATCAACTATGTGGTTCTATGTGGACATATATCCTCAAAAGATTCACCATATTGATTTTTTAGAGGTAAACACGTCATCCTTTTCTAGGGATAGATGGTGGTTCCAGTCATAATAAGATGGAATTTGATTAAGGAGTTTCACACTTCTCATTTGGTTTTACATCCTAGTGTAGGTAAGATGTAAAAATACCTTTGGTGGTAGTTTTGGTAGGCTGGAATGTGGTGGAGCATAACTGATTTTATATCTCAGTGCCTCACATGTCAATAGGTGAAGGATGATGGAAGCCTCTTGACATCCCAGAGTGGAAATGGGATAGCATATCCATGGACTTTGTAATAGTTATTTCATAGATATTGAGAGACTATGATTCTATCTAGGTGATATTTGAATAACTTACAAAGTTGGTGCACTTATTTTCTATCAGGGATTATAGTTCAATGGATAGTTTGGGAAAGTTGTACATATTGGATATTTTATGCCTTCATGGGGTTCCCTAGATTATTTTCTCCAACCATGATTCATGGTTTACATCACAGCTATGGAGAGGCCTATAAGAGGAATTTGAGACCCATCTGAGGATGTGTATGTATTTTCACCCCCAGATGGATGGGTAGACTAATCACACTATCCAAGTGTTGGAGGATATGTTGTGGTTTTTCATGTTATAATTCAGCTATGTAGGAAATATATCCTTGATGTTCATCGAGTCCTTCAAGATATTGTAGATGGTTATAATGGTCACTTACCACCTCACCATACCCCCATAGTTAGAGTAAGAACATGATGTATTCCATGTGTCGTGGTTGAGGAGATACGTGTGTGATCCTATGCATGTTATTGACTAGGTCGAGCAGAACATCGAGGATGGGTCCACTTTCACAGATCACCTAGTGGTTATCAAGGATCTATTGTAGAGGATCATGCATGAATGAACTATTCCCTTGGTTTGTTTGTTTTGGTAGCAGGGGACCAAGGAGGAGAGATCCTAGGAGTGGTAGATCCAGATGCGGGCTTAGTATCCCCATATCTTTTATTAGTTTGTGTTTTTTAAGGATGAAAATATTAAATAGTATAATCATGTAGATACTCATTCTTACCTTGTAAGACTTTTAAATATATCAAGGAATGTTTTTATATCCAGGCACTGAGACGACACATGATTCCATGGCCAGTGATCTCAAAATTAATTTTATAAAAATATTAAATGTGTTTGAAAACATGCACATATAGTTTTTCATAAATAATGGGATATCTCTTGAGTGGAGTCTTGGATCAGAAATATGATATCATAGTTGAATTTGGAGTGTAGGTATTACCCAATGTGAGACCTAAAGTTGGTCAGCACCAGACATCTAGTTGAGGCAGTCGTTGGAGGTACGTTTAATTAAAATAAATAATTAAATTTAATTATTTTATTTAAACACACATGACCTAAAATACTCTATTTATGCATCTTTTTAAAAATTCTCTAGGTTTAGTTCTATAAAACATAGGATAATTGATAGGATCTCTGACATTCTTCATTGGTCGATTGAGATCAGATAATGAATATAGACCCGATCGAGGTGGAATGGAAGGAAGTAAATGAAACAGATCATGCTCATTGCCAGAGAACACGTTCTTTACCAATGATTGATCTGAATTGAGGTAGGACTCATAATTTTTTGTTTTTCCCTTATTATTAAAAGATTGAGCATGATCAAAGCATTATTCTTGATATGTGTTCAAATAAATCCTTTTCATGATCCCACATATCAAATATAAATTTTTTCTTCAATTTATTATTCTCGTAATTCCATGTTTCTAACCCCATTTATCCCCAATATATATTTTTTCCAATAATTCTTGATCAGTTATTACTGCACCTTTTTTCTTACTCTTTTCTACCATCCTTCTTCACTTTCATCATTGTTAGCTTATAAGGTCACAGTTTAACATTATTGGGGTGGGTAAGATCATGATCAAACCCCCAGAATCATGTAAGTTTTATGAAAAATTATTGATATAGAAAATTATGGGCAGATAGAAATTCTTTTTAGGATATAGGTGATGATTATCATAGATCCTAGAACTGAGAGAAATCAACAGTAACACGAAAGGCACACGATGTGGCGGTGTCTTTGATAAAAGGATTCGGATTATGGTTTCCAGCCATTGGAGGCTAGGAAATCGATGATAAGCATCATTATCTTTAGTTTTGTAAAGATTAAAGGTCGAATTGATTGGATGAGGTGGTGGGATCGGCGGATCTGGGGCGCACAGAGCAGATCTAACTTTCTGTGAAAATCCTAACTACATGGTGTGTATTAGGATGAACACACATCGTGTAGTGACCCAGTTTTGGAGGCTAGGGTTTATACATGAGTTAAATATCACACGACATGTTCTACCCTCACATTCCATGTGACCCAATGATGGTGGCACAGTGTATACTCTGCGAGTACAAGGACAAAAACACGGTCAGGCACATATCATGAACTCGAACATAGCTAGTGTACACAGGCATGTCTAGGACCACAAGACTCATCCCTAGGTGGAAAATACACACCGTGTAGTCCCCTTAAAAACACTTTTAAAACCAACCATGAAAGGCAGCCATAAAAAATGAATCACACTGTTTCATGGAGATGGTAGTCTATACATAGACATTAACGACTTTTTCATTTTTCTACTAGGTATAAAATAAATAAATTAGATAATATTTTAATTTTCCAGAATCATAAATTTGTTATAAATTTCATATTTATTCATTAGTTTCATCTTTATAACCATCTTTGTAAGGATGAAATGAAAAATTAATCACATCACTTCGTGGAGGTGGTAGTCCACATGTATGCATGAGCGATGTTATCATTTTACTATGGATGGAAGGGTAAGAAGGTAAGAAATATTTCATATTTACATAATCATAATTATTTCATAATTTTTATATTTATTTATTTGAACTATCATTTTAAGTATCTATATGATATAGTTATGAAAAACGAAACACATATCTTTGTGGAGGTGGTAGTCCACACATACGCATGACTGATGTTTTCATTTCCCATAGGATGGAAAGTGAGATGAAAACAAGTTTTACCATAATCATAATAACGTTTTATTTTATGGATGATAGTGATGTTATTATTTTATAATAGTTAAATAATATTTTAAGGTGTTATAAGAAGAAATAAATATGAAACACTTGATTAAGAATTATACCTCTTTTTAAAAAAAACCTCCCTTAGCTTACACCTTAAGCCTTCATGGGTTTGTATTTTGGTGATATAAAGACCTATAAGACCTGTTTAGGAGATTTGGGAAGGTATTTTTATAGTTATTGGATGATCTAGAGTGTTAAAAGTGTGTGGATAAGTGATTAGAGGTTGTGTATTTTTAAGAAAGGGGAGTGGAACACTTTTAAATACCTAAAAAATTTAAATATATTATATGTCTTTAATAAAGGAAAGTGAAAAAAAATGACAAATTTTGAATAAAAAATAGGTTAAAAAAGAAATAAACTCAAATAATCATATTTATCAAAGTTTTAGAGATATTTTATGTCTTATATCTTAGTTTAACCCCTGTTAACCCTTTTAACATTTACTAATGTGATAAATTTTAACAATGGTAACTATTAAGTATGACCAAAAATTAAATCGATTGAATTAAAAAATTTGAACCACATGATTCCAAATTTGAAAAATATTTTTCAATATTTAATTTTTATAAGTGGAAGAAATTAATTTTAATATAAATAAACAAACTGTAATTAAAGTAGTTTTTAAAAAAATGGACTTTTTAAGTATAAAAATGATTGTAAACCAAAATAAAGTACAACAATTATTAATATAGAATTAATTGGATTATTTTTAGTAAAATGTTACTAATTTCACTTTAAAATAAATCCAAAAATATAATAGTAATTTTTAAATAGTTAAAAGAAAATTACAGTTTAATAAAAATTGTTATTTTTCATTATTCAATCAAAAATCAATCTTTCAAAAAAAATTAAAAAAAAACAGCCTATGATAAATTAGATATGATGATATACAAAAATTATTCCATTTTATCAAATTCAATTTCAAAAATCAAAAAAATAACTTTTAAATAAAACCATGTAATGCATGGAATAACAATTTAGATAAATAAAACTATTAATTTTTCAAATGAAAAATAATATAAAATTATTTATAAAACTATGATGAATATGAATTCATAAAATTAATGATTTTAAATTATAATATTTATTTCTTTCTATGATTACCTAGTTTTTCACATTCAATACTTATCTTAGAAAAATGTTTAGTATCATCGATAGATGTCCTCTTCGATTCCCACTCATTTGGCATTAAATCAATGACATTTTCAATAAGATGATCTTTCATCATTTCTTTCTCACCCAAATATTCTAAAATATTTATAATAGTCAAAAAATAATGATTAATTTGAGTCATTATTTCATGAGGAAAGAAATAAAAATCCTAATAATATACTCTTAACAAATATTTTCAAGTTTCTAATGCTTTAGAAGTTACAAAATGTGTAAACTCTAAATTCTTCCAAAAAATTTTCATCATTTCACAAGATTATATCTGAATATATATATTTATAGTAATTTAACACAATATAGTATTACTTACTTAATTTTTTTCTTGATATTAAATATTTTTTCATGATAAAAATAAAAAATCTCTTTTTCTAGAACTTTATTACTTCCGGTCTTCATGAGAAAATTATCAACACTGGTATTAATGATAAACAACTTCATATAATCACCCAAATATTCATAATCAATTCCATATAAAATAGTTGGTCTATTTGGATTTAAATTATAAATATTTATAATCATAAATACTATAATAAAAAATATAAAAATTTATTTATTCTACAACACAGTTAGTGTTATAAGTAAAACTGAGATAATTTCTGGTAAACTAAAAAAAATATGAAAAAGTTCTGTTTTCAGTAGGAATGAGATTCGATATCAAAATATAGTATAATTAAAAATGATTTAATTTTCCATACCAAATATAAACTAAATTTGATTCTAATTTGTTTCCTAAATATTCCATGGAAAGTACACTAAAAGTGGGGGTGAATTTTAGTTTAAAAAAATACAATTTTCTGGCACCCTTAGGTTTATGTTGATCAAAAATTTGATATTTTGAAAAAGTTAAAAATTATCAAAGTATAATTATAAAAGAAATAACAATTAATACTATCAAAAATTTGACTACATTCAATGAAGTTAATAATACACGTTGGAATCAAAGTATAAAAAAAATGTGCAGAGCATCAAATCATAATTTGAACACTCTTAAGAAGGATATTATAAAACCAACTTGATTTAACCTTAAGTAGTAAGGAAGTTTGTAAACCTGACTATGGGTATCCATAATTCTAAACCTATTATAAGGTCTATATTCATATCCCTATAATTCATTAACCTAAACCCATTGGAAGGTTCTCTATATTCTTACCCCTATAATCCCTTAATCCAGATGATCAGATGCTTTGTATTCCTATCCTCAGAATAACTCAACATGTAGGTCGGTTTCATGCTTCACACACTAAAAACTTTATCTTACTTATCATAATCACATGATCTCAATGATTTAAAACTCAATGATTACATGGGTAACTATGATATTTTATATGGAAAAACTCACACAATGGTATATCTTATCTAAAAATCTCAAAAAGAAAATTTAAACCGATCATAAGTGCTTTCTAGCCAAAAATATTTTGCATGGATTCAAAATGACCAGAGAATTTATTAGAATCAAGTAACATCATGATCCTTATATATGAAGCTATGGATCCATTTATAGACTTTGTTGTAATAAAATCTAAGTTTTGAATTATTATTTCTTCAATATTGGATGTAACAACATTAGAAGTTTCTTTTTCATCTTTCAGTGAACTCAATAAAACTTCACATATTTTTTATGGATTTATTTCTACACCACTACAATGCATGCACATATGATGAATTTAATATATTTTGTAACTTTATATCACTTAATTTTCATATTAAGTTCTTTGAAATTTCATTTATCAAAAATTTAGTTTTTCCCACAAAATAAAACTAGAACACGACATCGAGTTAAATTAAATTCTTATAAATTGTATTTTAGTTTTTAAAAAAAAAGAAACAAGTGATTCATTAACTTAAAAGGTGTTTTTTCCTTTTATAAAACACCAGATTTTTAGCCAACTAGATTTCACTTTGTTTATCAAAAATAATAATTCCTCCTTCCTCACTCCTTTTGGGGTCCTTTAGTAGCCTCATTTTCCAAATAATTTCTTTCCTAGCTTCAATTGAGGATTCATACTCAACTATAATTATACTCAATGTAACACGATTTTATAGTTATGACATCTAGTTTATCATTATACCTCTATAAGTAAAAAATAAACCAAATTTTGCTCTTCCAATTGTCTGAATCACTAGCTAAATCAGCATCAATAAATTCACGCAAAGTATCATCCATACTGTAGTATAAATCTATATTTTTTCTTTAAAATATTTAAGTATCTATCTGATATCCTCCTAGAGTACCTTTCCCAAATTCAACATGTATTGATTTACAACTCATACTATATAGGCAAAGTCTAGTTGAGTGCAAACCATTGCATACATCATGATTTTTATCATCGATACATATGGAAATTTATTAATATACTTGGCCTCAACTTCTATTTTTTGTGATTTCTCCTTGGAAAATTTAAAGTTTATATCCAAATTAGTTGAGATTTTTTGGGTAAAAATCCCTCAAGGTAACATTGTAGCGTTTTTGGGTTGATTGTGTTTGTTGACAAAGAAAGTTTCTAAGATTAGTTGTAGATTCCCAGAGATATTGTTGACAAGGTATTTTGACAGATATCCAAGAAAAATGAATGTATTCTCTAGTGGTGGTATAGAAATATTTTTATACAAGGTAGCTCTATTTCTTAGTGTTTTCCAAATTTTAGGGGTCCAAAATCTAGAGGATGGAAAAAGGTGTTTTTGGAAAATGAAGTATTTTCTCATAAAAGTAAAATGTTGTGCGCAAGGGTGTTGGTGATTTGAAATGTTGTGCTCAAGTCAAGATTTAGGATCATCACATAAAAATATTTCTAAGGTAAGAAGTTCATGAAATATTTTAATGTGCATGAAAGATGAGTTTGTGTGAAAAAAGTAGAGTTGTGTGCGTCTATGAAATAGAGATGGATCTTGTGCATGAAAGGATTTTAAGTTCCAAATGCGATGTCAAATAAAGATCTTCTTAACTATGGGAAATATTACATACTAATAGGAAGGAGCATAAGGATCTTGCACGTAGTGTTGGTAGGGTCTATAAATTGATGGCTACCCCCTGATTTCAGCAGCAAAACCCTTGTAGAAAATCAGGGATCTAAATCATGTAAAGAGTTGCACATAAGGAAATAAAGTTGCAAAAAAATAATAAAAGCTTCTTGAAAGTTATACTTCCATGAAAAAGTTATATTTTTCACATAATTTTCTAAATTTGTGCACAAGACGTCCAAAGGTTTTGTGAAAGACAAAGTGTGAACCGGAAGGGATTGCCCATTAAATCTATAGTAAAGTGGTATTTATCTTGTGGATTAAATTATAAATTAATGATACACTAAATGAAGTTTAAAACATATTGATTCATGTAATAAAATGATGATATTATAAAGAAGTAGTGAGCACACTTCAGCTTAAAGATCAGTGGGATTTAATTTTTTGATTGGTTGTAAACCAGGAGGTACAGTGAGTCTGCTCTGAACATTGTAACAGCAGCACGCTTTAGTGTATTTGATATATAGGAACATTTCCTTTGTATTATATTTATACCTATCCATGTACATGTGAACCAATTAAAATTTTTATGTCTCATGCATGCTTTCATTTATTTTCAAACATTTCTCTCAGAAAGAGAGTGAAGATAGTTTTTTTTTAACGATGAAACAAGATCCAAAGGGGTAGTTGTTTTAATATGTAATACCCTGATTCATCCCACCCACCAAACCCCTATATCAAGATATTTAATATAGTTAGTATATCAAGATTGAATTACTTATAGTCATTACAAATATTTGGATCACCTTTCGAATGTAATCCTTCAAAGATATAACCAAATTTCTATCTTTCCTATATCTCTCGATCTTCATCCCCAAAATATTCTTAGCTTGCCTATGATATTTTATCTCTAATATTTTAGATAAATAAATTTTTAGTTTTTTGAATTCTTCTATAATATTATATATAAATAAATATTTCATCCACATATAAAAATAATGTGATGAATGTATCATCTTACTATTTATTTGGGTAAAAACAATAATCTACATTTCACTTGTTGAAATATTCTTCTGATATAAATGAATTTAATTTTCAATCCATTTTTTTGGATATTAATTCATATCATAAATACTTTTATCCAACTTGAAAACCAAATTATACTCTTAATCTTCCATGAATCCTATTATCTTCTTCACGTAGATTTATTCCTCCAAATCACCATGATGTAAGGTCATTTTACATCCATCTATTCCAAGAACATATCTATTAATGCTACCATAATCAAAATAATCTATATAGTTATATGTTTAACTATTGGTGAGAATATTTTTGAGAAATAAACTCCATATTTTTGTTGAAATCCCTTTTCCACAGGTCATTACTTTTATCACTTCTTACCATCAACCTCTTCTTTCAACTGATAAACCCACTTATTTATAGTGCCTTCTTTCCCTTTGATAATTCAATTAATTCCAAAGTTCTATTGAACTTAAATGAATTCATTTCTTTATCCATCACTAACTTTAACTATTTGGCATTCCTAAGTGTGGCCACATATTCCAGGATTTCTTGATTTTATACATCCACTAGAAATCGGAAGTTTATCTAAGTCCCAAATCTATGAACTAGATTCTGAACTCTAGTTGATCTCCACAACTCATTCAGTTATACAACATTTCGCATCTCTACTTTGACTTTTGGATACCAAAATTCTTATTCTCCCACTTGAGCATCTTCCACCTTTGAAATTTTTGGAATATCTTCTGCTGGATTCACCACTAGATTCCTAGTTCTATCATATAAGTTCTTTAGAATTTATAAATTTTTTGTTCTATTCCTTAGATCAACTTGGAATTTGATAGATGATTTTTCAAAAACTTCCTTCTCTACTAAGTTTTAATTTTTTCATAGAACCCCTTTGTTGAAGTGAACATCTTTTCTCTTGATGACTTGTCTTATTTCTTCATCATATAGTTGGTAACTTAAATTATAATCCCCATACCTAATGAAAAAACCAACTTTTGAATTAGAATTAATCTTTTCCCCATAATTTTAATTAATATAAATGTATTTTAAGCTTCTAGAGACTCTAAGGTGGATAATTTCTTCTCTCTTTCTAGACTATAGCTCCTATGAAATTTCATGCCCAACCATTAATGGACTTATATTAATGAGATGTATGATTGTGTAGAGTGCCTCTTCCCAATATTCTCTTAAACATTCATGAGTGCAACCTCATTATCTAAGACTTATCTATTAATATCCAATTCATCTTTTCAAGAACTCCATTCTACTATGGAGTTCCAGGAACTTCCTTCTCATACCTCGTTATCATCTTTCTGCATAAGTTAAGGAAGTTGTATTTGGTGTACTCATTACTATTGTCGAAACATAGGAATTTCATCTTCCAACCACTTTATCTTTCCACCATGGATTTCCATTGAATAAAATCCAGAAAAAAATAAAACTTATGCTTCAAAAAATAAATCCAAATTTTCCTTATTTCATCGTCATGAAGGTTACAAAATACAAGGAACCCCCTAAGGACTGAACATGGGAAGGTCCCCAAAAATTAGTATGAACAAGTTAAAACATTAAATCCCTAAGATTATGTCCATATAAGTTAAAGTAAACACTCATTTTCTTACACAACATATAGCTTTCACACCATTTGATTTCCTTGTGATCAAACTTCAGTGTGACATTTTTCATTAGAACCTTTATGTTCTTCTCAGTAAGATGGACAAGCCTATAATGTCAGACCTCCATATTTTCAGAGATTATAATGAAGGAAATTTTATATGTGCTTCAAATTAGATATAGAATCTCATCCTTTACACCATTTAAAACCATCATGGAGCCCTGAGTAACTTTCCATATTTCATTGTAAAAGGTAGTTCTATTCTCTACTCAATCCAGTTATATAGATGAAATTAATTTCTTTCCTAGATCTGGGTTATGTATAACTTCTTTTAGATTCAATGATCCCCCATTCCCTATCCGAATATTCACATCCCCTTTTCCAATAATATATATAGATTTATCATTCACCTAGTGTACCTTGATTAAATTTCTGGATATATAATTTTCAATGCACTTTTTCTCTCTCATTTAATGGAACGATGCACTCGAGTCAACTGCCCATGAATCCATCAGAATATTAGAACTTAGAAATATTTCAATACCTATTTCTATAATAAAAATGGAATTTGAGCTTTGTGAAGTTGATAACCTTCTAGATCTCTCCTTAAGACACTTGAATTACTTCTTGAGGTGTCCTTCCCATATTTCCAATAGTTTGGGCCAGGATCAATCGACTTACCTCAGCTCTTCTCACATGGATTTTATTTCAAAGGATTCTTCTTGTAGACTTTGTTTCATTGAGGTCACCATCTTCATCTAGTATCATTTAGATATTTTCCAGATGGTGCCTATGTTGTGAAAATGTAGGGAGTCAAAGTGATGTAATGGTTTGTAGATAAATAAAAAAATTAAAACGATAAAGAAGATGATGAACATAAGACACAATAATTTACATGGTTTAGGAAATGATCCCTATGTCCAAGGACAGGTAGAACACATCACTAATTTCAATAGAATAATTACAAGGTAGAATCTCAAAGTATGAAACCCTATCTTGAAATGATCTAATAAAGAAAATGTTGCAACTATGCCACTATAACATCTCAACCTGAACCCCTAGGTCTAAGAAGGAGTGTCATGTAACCTCATGAACACCATCCAGTATGCAAGAGGTTTCTAACAAGTAGCGAAGTTCTAATTATATAAATGGGAAGACTATACCCTTAGTGTCATGTCATAGAGAAATAATAACAATAATAATAATAATAATAATAATAAATAATAAATAATATAATAAACCATTAGAGTAATCATGAAAAAACTAAATGATCAAAAGAGTACACATGCCATATAGAAAACAAATGGGCTCCCAAGGTGGAAATACATACAAGCCTATAAAGTGAAATAGGTAAATAAATAAATAATATTGTGGTAATCCCTAGAGTTTGTCCCAATAATACCTCCAACTCCATGCTCCACATCTAAACCACCTATCATGGTCCCCTTACCCTTTCTCAAATTCCTATACATGAAATCTATATACACATTGAGATACCCATGCAAGGTGTGAGTATAAAACCCAGTAGAACACCATCAATGCATTCTTAACATGTTTTTACATAAATAAGGATGTGTAACATGATAATAATTAAATTTTCACAAAGTAAAAAATCATATCAATTGTCCATTATCTAACCAATCCACCACAAACCCCTATTGTACCCACCTTAGATCCTTGAAGGAATATATTGGAATTGTCGAGGATATGTCACAAAATAAAGAGGAGGCCTCAAATCTACTCAATATTTATATAGGCCCTAGGACTTTAGGTCAAAACACACTATGCCATCATACCTTATATTTATCTCTTAGGTTAGGTCACATAGACCATAATTTCCCACTACTACCACATTGCTCTAATAACATATGATCGTCATTCCCCTAGGTCAGACCATAATAGGTTATCACATCCTATTTTCTATCTCAGTCATATCATCATATCAAATCTAGCACCCAAACACACACACCCTCTAGGGATGCCAATCCATGATGGGTCCACCTGTCACTTTGGAACCATGTATAGAAAAACAACAACATAGAATACACTAAAATATAACACAAGGAAACAGTGGTATCATCTCAATGCACACATAGCATATAATGAGTGCGAAAAAATCCAAACACGCACACATATGTTCAAACTTACCATATCCTAATCACATAAACCCACATCATTATATCATTATAATAATCATAAACACATCCACAAAATGATGATTAACTTCCTACCTCATGGTTGTTGATGTCAACATCAAGTATAAACCACCCAAGGTGGTTAAAAAGCTAGAGTGGAAACATCTACATCTAAGAACACCTCCTCTTAGGCCTTATTATCATAGTTTTAAATGATTTAAAAATCAATTTTCATCAAGAGTTCCTAGAATAAATTATATCATTTTATTTTATAAAGAAATAAAAACTTACAAAAAATAATGTCATTCCCTCTCTTGGATAATCCAGAATAATCATGATGATTCTAAATTATACTTCTTGATAATTATAGATTGTTTCTTACAGAGTAAAATAAATACCACATGTGATAAAAAAATTCTCTCTCAATAATTTTACAAGATAGTCAAGAATAATCCTTATTATTATTTTCCATAATTCTAGGTTATTATCATTTTAATAATACATTATTGTTTTTTAGAAAAATTAAAAATCCAATTTCATATACACTAATTATTTCTCTCTATAGAATAATACTAGAAAATATAAGATAATAATTTATAGATTATTATAATTTCATAATTATTTGTTCATAATTTATAGTGTTTTTAGAAGAACTACATTTATAAATGAACATAAATAATACTTAGAAATTTCTCCTTAAATAACGCTACTCTTAGGAACATATGAGAGAGTAGTTGATCCATGCTTGGAAAATGGAATAAAAAGTAAAATTTATTGAGGAGGACTTTATAGATATCACGTAAAGTATATTTGGATGTTTGGACTAAAGAGTTAAATGAAAAATGAAGAATACATAGGTTTTAATAGTTTTAAGAAGGACAATCATGTATAGGTTAACAACATTAATGACTGCCAACTAAATATTATAGTTTAATTTGTATTTAAATCAATTTTTAAATGAAAAACATTTATAATATTTAATAATATGAATAATAATACTTTAATTAGTCAAATAAATTATTTACATGATTTTAGGCTTTTAAATTCATCAAAATAGGTTACTATGACATGCTAGAGAAAGAAGAAGCGGAAAATTTGAAAAACTAGGTAAAAATAATTACCCTTTCATATGAAGTATGAACTATATAAGGGAAACTTTTTTTTACCTTTATACAGTAGTAGGTACCCTTACGTAAACTCGGGTTACTCTTATCCAGCTCTAACTACCCTTATGCAGCATAGGTTTTACCCTTACACAGTTGTTGGTACCCTTATGTGATGCTCTAGGTACCCTTACACAGCCTTTATAAAAATGGAATCACCCTTACATAGTGATCCAAGTACCCTTATGCAAATTTTAATACCCTTAATTGGTGCTGGTAAATGCCACTCTACCCTTATGTAATGTAAGGAAATAGGCATCTACCATTATGCAAGTCACACTTACCCTTAGGTAGGTGCTTAGATAGCCCACTTACCCTTACATAACCATTATAAAAAGGGTTTTTCCCTTACATAACTCATATATAAGGGTCTCTACCCTTACATGGACTATGGAAAAGGCTCTTTACCCTTACATAACCCTTATAAATCAAGGGTTACCTTTACATAATGCCTTTAAACCATAAGTAAGGGTATTTTTTATAAAAATATTTTTGCATAAAATGAATTATAAATAATATCCAAAAGAGGGTTTTAAGAAAAATTAAAAATTTAGAATATGACAGTTCTCCCCCTCTGATGACATCTCTTACCTAAGAAGCATCTCTAGTAGTCTTGCTCAAACAACTCCATCCATTGATCTCGAACATCAGAATCTCACCCCCACATCTCCTCTTGGATCCCTCCTTACTACCACAGGATCTAGAAAAGTGGCACCATATTCCCTTATAAAAACTTCTCACTCTGTTCTGTAATCCACACTGGATGATCTTCATAAGATTTATCTTTCCCAAATCAACATCCTCATAGTCTATAACATGTGTAGAATCAGTCATGTACCTATATAGTTAATAAACATAGAACACATCATGAATTCCTTGATAACATGGGGGTAGGTCTAGATAGTACAAAATTTTCCCAACCCATTTGATAATCATGAAGGATATAAAAAACCATGCTACCAATTTCCCATACTTTCACAAATTATGATGTCCTAACTGATGTGACACTCATAAGAAAACTCAGTCACCAATAGTGAATTCTAAGGGTTGTATCCTCTAGACTGTATACGATCATTGTATGCACTGAGAAATCACCAAACACTTCCTAAATAATTTCAACCTCACTAAGGTATAATACACTAGACTACACCAATTAATGTTTCCTCACTAGCCTCATGCTAACATAGTAGTGAGTGGAACAACCATCCATATAGATCCTCAAATGGTTCCATATGAATAGAATCCTAGAAAATGTTTTTGTAAGTGAACTCCAAAAATTACAAGTGCTCGTGTTAATCTCCATTGAAGTATAGAACACAAGATCTAATAATATCCTCTATTATGTGAATTATCCACTCAGACTTTCCATATCTCTGGGGATGGTACATTTTACTCAACCACAATAAAGACCCTAGGGCCTTCTGTAAGCCCTTCCAAAAGTGTGATGTAAAAAATGCATCTTTATCAGATACAATGCTCATGGGAACTCCATGTAAGTGTAAAATCTCATTGAAATAAATCTTTCCCATCTCATATTCTGAGTGAGTTTCTCAGATCATTAAGAAGTGAGCAACCATTGTTAACTGATCGATAATCACCTAGACAGTCCCATGACTCCTCAATTTCTTAGGTAACCTCATCAAAAAATCCATTGTGATGTCCTCCCTCTTCCACGTGGGCATTCTATGTGTCTTGAGAAAACCACCAGGGTAATGGTACTTGATATTTACCCTCTAGTTGGTAAGGCATTTGGAAAAAAATCCTACAATATCTCTCTTCATCCCTAGCCACCAAAACTTTCACTTAAAGTTGTGGTATATCTTCATTGCACCAAGATGTACCTCCCATATTGAGTTTTTTTATTCCCTCATCATATCCTATTTAATAGTATCAAGGACTATTAATCTCCCATGCATAAGGATTATATCATCGTATCCCAATGACCACCTGGGTATTGGGTCACCTCTACCTAGTTGTTCCCACATCACAGTATGCTCTAGGTCTTAATATTGACCTTTCTTTACCCAATATACCAAAGAATACATGACCACTAAGTGAGAACAATTCATCAATCCATTATCCTCAAAATAATACATCCTATAGTCATTCAACAAAATCATCAATAACCACTACTCCTTTTAAGGTCATTCACTAAGCTTCTAAGCTACCTGCATCTTACAGTTAAGATATACTATGACATTTCCCTTACTAGGTGCATAAGGCATATCAAAGTCAAATTTCTATGGATAATCTACCCAAAAAATATGCCTCGAGTTCATTTCCTATTGTGTTAAGATATAATAGAGGATATTGTGGTCTTTGTAGACAACAAACCTCTCACTGAAAAGATTGTGTCACCAGTACTTCAGAGCGTAGACCGTAGCTATCATCTCCAAGTCATGAGCAGGATAGTTCTACTCGTGGGGGTATATATGACATGACCCATAAGATACTAAATTCTCCCTCTACATCAGTACTACTCCCAAACCAATTACTAATGTGTCAAAATACATTTCATATCCAATCCCAAGATCAGGGAGTGTCAGTATTGGAGTTGTATTCAACCTCCTATTCAAATTTTGAAATGCCTCTTCACATTGGTCCGACCACTGAAACTTCACTATCTTCTTTTTTAGCATAGTCATAGGTTCTAATAGTTATGATAATTCCTGGATAAATTGTTAGTAATTCTATACTAAATCTATAATTTTATTGATCTCAAACACATTTTGGGATTGTGTCTAAGACATGGCTACCTCCAATTTCTCCAAGTCAACTAATATACATGTCTCAGATACCACACTCCATAATAATTTCACATACTAAATCCAGAAGTCACACTTAAACAACTTGGTGTAAAGATGATGTTCTCAAATCATACTCAGGATTATCTCAATATGTTTGGCATACTGCTCTAGTGTAAATGAGTATATGAGGAAGTCATAAATGAACACCATAATGATTAAGTTTAGGTAAGGGTGGGAGATATTATTCATGGGATTAATGAACACTTCCAATAATTGGTTAATCCAAATATCATCACCAAGTACTCATATAACTCATACCTTCTATGAAATTCCATCTTTGGGATGTCCATGTCTCTAAATCATGGCTGGTGATAGCCCAATAGAAGATCAATCGTACAGAACCATCAGGATCCCTATAACTAATCAAAAGGGTCTTTGATCTTGGGAAAAGAAAAAAAGCTTTTCACTATCACCCAATTTAGATTCTAGTAATCACCACAAAGTGGAATACTACCATTTTATTTCTTTTATAACAAGATAGGTTCTCCCCATGGTGATGTTCTTGGCCTGATGAAGTCCATATGCTCCAAGTTTTCAAGCTATACTTTCAGATTTTTCATCTTGGATGGTTTCATACAATATGGGGGTATTAAAATGGGTTGCGCGCATATAATAAGATATATCTCAAAGTAAAATCCTATATAAAGAGTAATTTCTATGAAGTCATCCAGAAATATTTCCTGATAAAGATCTATGGTTAGAGGAAAAGTTAAGGGAGTTTCCACTGATTCCACTAAAATAGCATGGTCTTCCATCTATGTTGTGATCATACCAGGATGAATCAAGTCTAGTTTAGCTCTACTAGATACCAATTCCCATTATCCAATCATTATGTACCTCTCTCCCTTCGGTGAAGTAAATGACACCCATCTCTAATAGCAATCAATGTATGCTCAAAAACTGGTCATCCAGTTCTTATTGATAATCACATTGAAGCTCATCATCTCTAGTATCATTAATTCCCATATAATTCCATAGTCAGTGATGACTATAATAAATTCTAGGAATCCCTAAATATAGTCTAATTTCATTCCCAATAGTGTATCAAAGGAAAGTAACTCAGAGGATTAATTGACTAGTAATTCAAGTAAAATAACTACTTTTATAAATATGAAGGAATGGGAAGAACCAGGATCTAACAAGGAATTATATAAAGTATATATGATCAAAATCATACCTCAAAAAATAGATAGTCTCTCACTACCCTATTCTAGATTCTGATCTGCTGTAAATACATGGCCCACCTCAACTCCATGGCCATATCCCTATTAAGCCAGGCTCACTTGAGTTTTCATCATGTGGGTATGTTGTTGAGGACCACAGTCTATCCCATTACTCAATTACTAAGTCTATCTCAAACCACCATGAGTCCTCATTTGTGATGCATTCGAACAGAAGTGTTATAGATTTCTCATCTTTCCACATAGATGACACTTGATCTAAGGTTTTGGGAATGAATTGTGATAATTCCCCAACTACACATAGTTGTAACACTAAGGACCTCATTCCCCTGCTGATGGTGCTAAAGTGACTCTACTCAACTCTAAATATCTTCCAATACTATGAGATTAATTGACCACCTTTATCTTCATACCATCAGAAGTATTACTACTGTGTCTATTGAATAATATAAGAATAACTACATATCTATCCTCATCCAATCCCTTTTTGATCATCAGGGCCTTATGAAGGACCTGGTTATAAGTCATTAGGTCAAAGTTCCTGACCTGGATCTCAATTCTGATCAAATACCAATATCAAACTTCTTGGCCTTATTTTCCTTATCTTTAGACAAGATAGGAGTAAAGTGAAGAAGCTTTATGAAGGGTGTTGAGTAAGTAGACATTTTCATCACTCTCTGATGAAGCTCAATGAACTCTTGGGCATGGTCCAGATTCATCATGTAAGGAAATTACTACTCGAGAAATAACTCCTTCAAGGTCACCCAAGTATAACCCTCTCATCTCCCAACTAGAATCATGGTAGTATAGCATCTCTTAGCTGGTCCTTGGAACATGAAGGTTGATATAATCACTTTCCCTCCTCATAAGTCTAGAACAACTCAAAAATGGTGTCAATAAACTTCATCCAATCCTATACATCCTATGGGACACCAGTACCCTAGAATGCATGAGGATGTTGGGTCTGTAAATCCTGAGCATGATCATTCATGGTCTTTTAAATGGTTCTTCCTTAGATGATCACAATCTAAAAGAGTCCCAGCTAAACAGCCTCTACAACCTGAATCACTTGTTCCGTTACAAGAGAATTTTGGGGTACATCCTCTAACACCATGGGTTGTAGAACGGGAGCATCCAGGGACACCGTAGATTCCAGTCCCATCAAACATATCCAAGGAGAAAAATTTTGTAACATGAAGAAACATTAGTAACTTAAATAAACTCTACCCAGTCTATGGGATCACAAAAGTCTATCCTTGGAGTCTGCCCATAATCCAAGGTATACCCATCCTATAAATAACCAAGGTATCCATCCCTGTACATTAGTTATAGTAATATATATACTAAAACATAATAGCATGCTCATTTTAACTAATAAATTCCAACATATATATATATATATATATCATAACAATAAGGAAAATATATATATCGCACAACGGATAATCTATCCCAAATAGATAGCACAATTCAAGGAATTTCATTAAGGAACTACCATAAAGCACAATCATAGGTATATGTATGGAATGTGAACCTATGTGTCTAATCATGATGTATGAATGCACCTAAAACCTTATAAAAAAAATAATAGCGATCCCATCCATAGTAACTTAGTGGTTTGTTTCATATGTGCTAGCCAAGAACATGTAAACTCCCTTTCTTGAGTCCCACACAACTATATCCTTTCTATCATATCCTTGGTTAGTCCAAAAAGAAAAGAAGAAATTTCCATTTGATTCCATTTTGTAACATCCCAACCTGAACCACTAGGTTCGATCCAGAGTGCCACATGATCTCATGCATGCCTCTCCATATGCAATAGGATGAATACTGGTAGTGAGGGTCTAAGTTAGTCAATGGGGAGACTAAATCCTTAGTATTATTTCATGGAGAAATAATAACAAATAATATAATATACCATTATAGTAATCATGAAAAAACTAAATAATTGAAATAGTACACATGTCATACAGAAAGAGGGATCCCAAGGTGTAAATTCAAATTAGAGTATAAATTATAGTAAATAAATAAATAAATAAAATTTTTATAATACCTAAAGTCTATCCTGGTCCCACCTCTAATTCCATGTTTCACGACTAAACCATATTTCATGGGCCTATTACCCTGTCTCAGATCCCTATACATCAATACACATTCACATTGAGATACTCATGCATATTTTGAGTATGAAACCCATTTGGGAATATCCTCTAAGAAGCTTCTCTCTATCGACACTCTCTGTTAGGGTTTCTTTAGTGGTGCCTTGGTGGGGGGAGGTCGGTGTGCCTATTCTCCAGCTCCGTCTCCCCCTTTCATCCTTTCTTCTGGTCTCATCCTCTTTTGGTGATTTCTTCCTAGTGGTGTTTCTACTTTGTTGTTGTTTCAAATGTGGTATTCTCATGGAAGTGGATTCATCAGGGGGGTTGATGGCTCAGTCAAGGAAGCGCTTCTCTATTGAGGCCCTGTCTGATTCTCACTACTTTGGATTTTGGTTCCTTAGTTTATCTCCTAGTTGGTATATGGAATTGGTTTCATAGAGGCTTTGGGATGTGTAGTTCGATCGATCGTCAGTGTTCTAGAATGTTTTTCCTCTTCTAGCTTCAATTCATATTACAGGTGTCCTCATTTGTTTTCTGTTGTGTGCTGAATCACGGGTTCGAGTATCAAGATTCTTGGTTTGGTTTGTCTTCTTGATGCGTTCATGGCTCATTGTTGTGGTCTTATCCAATTCCAATCTTCCCTATTATTAGATTTCCATCACTCCTCTCCCATTTGGTACGGAGGGGCGGTTTTCAAAAAGCTCTGGGATGTGATCTTGAGTGGTCATTGGGTTTTAAGATGGATCTCCCTCATTGGATTTGTCCCCTATTTTGTTAAAACTTTCAACTCTGATGGTGATCAAGTGACGATGTCAATAGTGGTTGATCAGGTGAAATTTTTTCAGATGTTATGTATGTTCATTCAGTGATGGTCTGTCATCATTGTCTATGATGGTGAGTGAAGATTATGTTCAGTAATATTGAAGGTGTTCTGTGATTGTGGTTTGAATCGGTAGTGGGATGTGCTTCAGTGGGTACTCACTGGTGGATGTTTCAGGATTAACCAAATTATGAAATGTATATAAAGGACCTACTAAATAAAAATTTATTGATTAATGTTTAGGAAATAAACACCAAATTTTTAATAGACATTTTATTCTTCAAAATACATTTTCTTCAAAAATGATTTTTATTGCTTCTTATGAGTGGATATTATAATTAATTTATGGAATATTTAGAAATTTTATAGGATAAAAAGGATATAAATTTTCGAATTATAATGTAAAAATTATCTTATAGTGAATTTTTTGTAGTTTTTTGAAAATATTGATTTCCCAATGAATAGTAAAAAAATATTGATTTTCATTAAAAACTGTATTTTTTGTTTCAAAAATTTATAAAGTTAATTTTTTTTAATAGTTTAAAAGAAAATTTATTTAAATTATATTATTAATAATCCAATTAGTTTCATTGTAATTAATTTTATGGTTGACTTTAGTATAAAAATATTTTTATATTTAATAAGGCATTTTTCTAAAAAATATTTTTTCATTTCATTTTGTGTTTTAATCATAAATAAAGTTTTACCACTTATAGAAATTTCATCTTGAAAAATTGATTCCATATTTGTAATCATAAGGTCCATTTTTTTAATAAATTCCCTTTTATTTTTATTCATTATGAATAGTAACCATCGTAAATAATTATCACCATAGTAAGGGTGAATCAGGTAATTAAGGTTGAAAATAATATGATAATGACTAAAAATGACCCTAATAGTATAATTTATCCAATTTTATGAATTTAGTTCAGCCATTTCCATCCAAGTTTCAAAAATATAGCAACTTGGTTCCATATTTCATTGATTTTTACCTTTATAAAATTTAAGTGAGAGATAAAGACAAAAATGTCACTTTTCTTCTTTTAATATCTATAATTTTTTGTGATAAGGATAAATACAACTTATGTTCGGTTATAAATGATTATTTGAAATATGAATGATTTTTATCATGTTTATTTATTTTAAATTTTTATTGATTGATTAATTAGCTTAAATTCTTACGCAGTACCAAAACAGTATTTATTCAATTAATAGAAAAGTAAAATAAATGATTTTAATAATATTATAAGTAATAAAAATTGAATTATTTATTGTGTTAAAAAATATTTATAAATACATATGACATTTTAGTTATGTTTTAAATGATTATATTCAAATTCATTATTTTTTTATTGTATTTAAAGTCAAATTAAATGAATAGTTTCAAAAATGATATTAATGGTATTTTTTAATAAATAATAATTTATTGAATGATTTAAAATTCATAAAAACATTATATTAATTAAAATTAATTGGATATGGTTTAAAACATAAATAATTGTCCATTTATGGGTCTTTTTTCCTTTTATAATAACATTCTTTTCCATAAAAGTGTAGAAAACTTTAATATTGTGGTTATTGTCAAAAAGGTTAGGGGTTGAAACTAAAATATAAGAGTGAAAACATAACCAAAACTTGTCAAAATTTTATAGGATGAGAATATATAGACTAATAATAATATTATATTATAATTATATCAATTTATAACCATTTTTCATTTAAAAATAATTTATATTAATTTAATACTTTAAGAAATTCCTAGAATGTCCCTCCCCTCACTTATAAAATGGAATCCCTTCTGTCTTTTATTTACACCAATTTGAGCATACTATCTCAACTAAAACCTGAAAATTTATCTTATAAAAAATCTTATAAAATTTATATAGGTTATTTACTTTCCAAAATAACAACCTTAGTCCCCTTAATAGGGGATCTAAAGTAAGCCTACCAAAGAAGATGTAATCATCTTTACCGACTCTTTCAAATTTATTTCTTCTTCTACTTCTTATTAATGTGTTTTAACAATAATAAAATAATAAATAAATTATAATAAATATAATTATATGTCATTATGTACTTTAAAACCATTTTTCATCTTCTTTTCATCCTATGAAAAGTGAAAACATTGTTCGTACGTACGTACGACTTACTGTCTCCACATTGCAGTGTAATTTGTTTTCATCACCACTTTAATTGGATGGTTATAAATATGTAAATAATTAATACATATTATATTTATGTAATAATTATTCTTATTTAGTTATAATATCATATCTACCTTCTTACCTTTGAATTCGTTAGAAAATAAAAATGGCGTTCGTGCGTACGGGTGGACTACCACCTCCACAAAGCGATGTGATTCGTTTTTCATTTCTTCTTTACATGGATGGTATTAAGGATAGATTTAATGAATATATAAGATATATATGATGTAAAAATGATCCTATAAAGGTGAATTATTATTTATATTTATTTCATTCTATCCATTGAAAAGTGAAAACCACATTCATGCGTATGTATGACCTACCATCTCTATGAACAGTGTAATTTATTTTTTCATATCTTTATTTTATAGATAATTATAAATATCTATATATTGAATATATATTATATTTATATATTTAATTAAATTTTTTATATGATGGAAACATGAGAAATATGAAAGTACTGAGACTACCGAGTCAAAACATACAAGAAAAACAAAGCAGTTAACATCCAAAATAATGATAATAATAAAAGATTATTAAAAAACAGGATATAAAATGTTATAGATGGATAATATAGGATATTATAGAAATGAATATTTTTCTTTTATGTATTTATAATAAATTAAAATTTGTTATATAGGATGTTATATCACCTATGATGAAAGCCGGACTTGAGGTAAGGGGTTTTCTAACTCAATCTTTTTTCATTGGGTTAAATCTCATCTTTATTGAAAATATTATGTAAAGGTTATGTGTAAAATGAAATTTTTTATTTATTCTGTATTTAAACTTTTATTTTTTTGGATTTACATTTGATAAAAATAATCACTTTATTGATTAATTCTCAATTCAATGTTATGATCATTGTATAGGATTTCATCTCAATTTCAACTTTATTGAAACATATTTGGTATTGTGCACTTTTTTATTTTTATGTGGTTTATATACTAAATATTTTATGAATTTAACATGAATATATATTTATTAATGATGATTAAAGATTCATTTCCACTTTACTCTTTCAATGGGTTACAATTTTAGAGTTATCAAAGAGGTGAGAATTTATTTTTTCAACTAGTTTATTTATGAATACTCTTATTTTCATTGAATGGATATTATAATATATCCTTCATAAAATCTATATATTTTCTTATCCTATAGATATTTAAGGATTTACCATGTTTTCTTAAAACTTTTAATCTATTTTTCACTTTAATCAAGCAAAGTAATATTTAAAATAAAATATGATCTTATTTATTTTTTTAATCGGGTATATTTTTCTTCCACATCCATATTTTTCAAAAAAATTAAAAAAGTAATTTTATTTACTAAAATGATTTAATAAAAAAAAATTTAAATTATCCTTTAAATTTTAAAAGGTTTTAAATGAATCTTTATAATTTTTTCTAAAATTTTTGTTTTTGAATTTATTTATAAAAAAGTCAAAAGGAATGTTTTTTCTAACATACACGAAATTAATGGATTTTCCAACCACCATAACCACTTTATACTCTTATCTTAATCTATAAGTTTTCAATGGTTTTATAGAGAAAACTATTTAATGAAATGTTATTTTAATATTTCACTTACATTTCCCTTATTTCTCCAAAGGACAATATTTTATTTCAAAAACAATATTTTTGATGAATTGATGGCCATCGCTTATCTCTTATTAATTTTTCTGATCATTAAATTTCTCTTGAAATATTCACTTTCTTGTGATCATTAGAAATTAAATTTATCTTAAATATTAATATTATTTGTATCATGTATATGATCATTTCATAAAATGTATAACATTTCTATATATAGAATTTTACTTTGAAACTTATTTTATTGATTAGGGAAATATTGATATTCCATATTATATATTCAATATGGAAATTTATTGATACGGAATATTTTTTATGAATTAAATTGATCATTTAATATATGAGGAATGCATTTGACATGTAGTGATAAGTGGGGCCCAAAATTATATATCCCCTTAATGTATGGACATTTCTCCAAAGACAAATCAGTTGGCCAAATTAAATGGGTTTTTAGTGTATGTTTACCCATATTTTAAACTATCTTGGTAAAAGGATTTGATGGTAGATATATCACGATGTCTGAGGCTGTGGAATCTAACATTAAGCCTTTCCTTCATTGAGAGTTAACTTATTATTAACTATGATATTATTTCATTTATATTATCGATGGATTCATTTTTTTTTCTCAATTTATTGATTAAATGGCATGTGTTTTCAGTTATCTACATTACTATATTGATTATGACTTATTTACTCAAGATAGCTTATGTTATACATAACTCTTAATGATCATCTGAGCTAACCCTTTATTTTTTTCCATTCCTCGAGATATGAAGAAGTATATTATGAATAATATAAAATATTAAATAATGTTTTTATGCTATGTATTTTATATTTCCAATGTAATATGGGAATCATGTATGTATCTAGTTCTTAAATATCACTAAACTAATTGATCCTTTGGGATGAGATAATTTGTATCTTATACCAATGTAATAAAGTACACACTAGATCTAGGTTACTAGAGTTGGGTTTGTTACATTTGGTATCAAATAAAGTTTAATACAAACCTTGGGAACTAGATTTTAAATGAATATAGCTAACATGAGAATTATAATAATACCTTATAGTATTTGATAACTTTTACCAATAAATGGATTTTATTTTATAGCTCAATATTCATGATGATTATGAGATAACTCAGTGTGTTCCATTATTCATTGATAGTTCCTAATGGAAGAAAGTAAATCAACGCTAATAGATAATATATGGATTTCCCTGCTAAGTAAACCAATGTTGTTGGTGTTAGAATTGAGCAGATTATATCCATATTAGGGCAGATGACTTAGGTTATGACAAATAACCTTTAATGAATGGTGCAACCTATTTTTCCATAGTGTGATTCACCTTTGTTATATCACTTCATATGATATAATCCTCCATATTTTAGTGGAACTAATAATCCATTAGTTTTTTAAAAATGGATTAAGTTCCTCAAAAAATCATATGTTTAGAAAGTAGTGAAAGTTAAGAGGTTATTCTGGTAGTTTATTTTTTGAAAGCATATGTTGATAAACGGTGTTCAATTATCTAGAACACTAAATAGGTTTATGAAATATAAATCATGTAATAGAGAAATTTTAAAATGACATTCTTCAAGAAATACTTTCCTCGACAACAATGAGCTGAGATGGAAAGGCAATTCCTCAATCTAAGATAGAAGAAAAAAATTGTAGAGTATGAGGGAAACTTTACAAGATTAGAAAGTCATGGTATAGACTACGTATGTAATATATAAATTAAGTTTGATTATTTCTTTGATGGAATTAATCTAATCATCCAAAGGAAAAATCTATCAAATGTTTTTATCATATGATGATATGGTATCAAGTGTCGTCAGGATGGAGAAATAATTCTCTAGGTTATATATTTTCAAATGAAATAAAGAGAATAAAAGGATGACTAAACAAAAAGGAAAAAATAAATGATTAGGAAAAGAAGGGAAGGATGGAACTTCCCACCTGTGATAATTATGGAAAGAAACACACATGTACTTTCTTAATGGGAATAGGAGGTTGTTTCAAGTGTACAGAAAGGACCATAAGGATCTTGAATGTAAGTCAAAGAAATAATCCATTACTATCCAATGTTTTAGCTGTAAATATATAGTGTGTTATTCAAAAAAAATCCTAGGTGTCAAGGTAACTTACCATAGAATAGTTTAAGGGGATAAGGCTAAGCTTATTGTTATTACTAAAATAAAAGTATAATGATTTAAGTGTTTTTATATTGTGATTCATTAATTATATTGTATAGGTGTTTTATCCATGATATTATAGTTATGAGAATCATGAAATATATAAGGGTTGTGGTGAAATAGTTTTAATTTTAGGATTTTAAATCATATTTTGAATGGAACTGATAACCAAGAAAATTGATGTAGTGTGAAAGGTGTTGTCATGGGTGCTCTCAAATGAAGTGTGATTTTTTGGGTACTTGGGTGTAGTAGAGTGGCTGACCAAGGTCATCTCACAAAGGTGGAAGTAAATTAAAACAACTTATTAAAAGTATTATAAAAATAAAATGAAATATAATAAAAACACTGCTTGAAATTATGTGGGTTTTTCATCATTTATAAAACTATAAGAAGTTTGCTGGAAGAATATTTCATTTTTTTGTTTTTAATTTTGAAATGAAGTTTGATTAAAAAGATACAACAAGAAGATATTTTTTTAGAAAATATTTTAAAAGTAGTAATCAATCTAACTCTACCTATTCACTCAATTATTTATCATTATCATTTAAATTAAAATCCATTTAATTATAATCTCCTAATTTCCCTATGGAAGTTAACTTAACCACAAAGATGAAATTACTTAAACCCTAGGCTAGCTTCGGAACATGAAATCGCAGCATCCTGCTTTGATTGATGTTATTAGGTTAGCTTATGGTCATTGGTTAATTGGAGAACATATACACTCATTAAATAAGGATTAATTGAGTTTAGGGATTATATTTAAACTCTACAAATTTATCCTGTGTGGTCTTGTATTACCGATTAAGTTTGCACTCTAGAAATTTACACAACTTCTAACCTCCTGTGTTTTTGTGTCAATTGTTCAATTGCTTTATTAGTTTAATTTAAATTAAAAATAAATTAATATATCATATTAATTTAATTACAGTATCTCATTTATTCAAAATAATTTAATGAATAAGGTAAGAGGTAGATCGATTACTAAGAAAATTACTCTTCCATGGGCGGTGTAGTCATCGTAGAAACGTTTTGCTTTTGTGAGAGTTTAGAAAGGGTATAACCCAATATTTTTTCTACTCTAGAATTCCAGACCAAATAGGAATATTAAGAGAAGAATAAATTTTAACAAAAAATAATAAAATAGAATAAATACAATTGGAACTAATAAGTATATTATGAAAACACAAACATTACAACATGAGGAAGAAGAAGAAGGATTCGACGAAGGGATCTTTGCTTCACGAGCTAACCATATTGAATTGCTTGGATAACTGGAGTGAAACCACTTATCCTATTCCCTCAACTTTCTAATGCACGTCTCAAACCCTCCAAATGAGAAAAACACTAATTTATATAGTAGAGGGGAGGCTAGGTTTAAAGAGGTTTCAAGTGTGAATGGGGAATCTGGGCCAAATATTTTAATCCAGCTTTCACTGCCAATTTTACCTCCAAAATGCGTGAACCATATGTTCTTAAAGAATAAGTATTTCTTAAAAATTGGGGTTTATATCTCATCTAAAAATTTGGTCCCAATACAATCTCTTATGAAGAATTTATGGCCCAAATAAAGAACTAATATCCAATCTGGCAGGTCTAGCCCACCTTTGACTTCATGGTACATTTAGTCCAACCAAATGAATGATTTAGCTCCAATGTCCTGAACAAAAGTTGTATACAATTAAGTCACAAACACATTTACAAAATTTCAAGTTCAAATAATAAATATAAAAGTATTTATTTTTGAAATACTACAGTGCACTATAAAGGGTAAAACTGTGATTTCAATCAAATTTTCTAATGAATGATCTAATCCCAAATATTTTATAAATAAACATATTTAACACAATGTGAGGAAATTTTATCATTTATTATTAGTAAAATATTCAATAAAAATGTGTTTTATCATAGTGGTAAAGTTATATTTTTGTAGAATAATTTCATAAGGGAAAGATAACCCTGAATATATTCTTTATGTTGAGTTAATAATGTTTAGTCAGAATAAAGAAATGATTGACATTGATGAATTAAATGGGATAATATTGGAAACCATGAAATTGGTTAGTGATTTTATGACAATGTGATGATTTTTATTTAATTTTTATATTTATTGAATATATTTTATAATCTATAAGGAATAAGGATATAGTTAATTTTTAGAAGTAGTTATGTTTTCATTGAGGTTTTATGGTGATCCAGGTTATTAGTATGTTTTAAGAGAATATATGATCAAGGTATTCGCATATTTGGTATGTGGAATTACGTTCTACTTTATATTGTCTGGGATAAATGTTTGATTAAATATTTTGGGTTTTTTTTGGTTTTTAATTTGGTCATACATATTTTGGAGGAGTATTAAGGTTAATTATTTATAGAATGGATAAAATTGAACTTTGGGGTTATTTTTTTGGTTTTAGATATTATTGTATTATATAAGATAACTTGTGCTAACCATTTTGGTTTTGTTAAATAATTATATAACTAAAGAATGAATTTTCATTCTTTTATGGATCTTATGATCCGTTAAAAGTTAATTTGAGTGTTTCAAGCATGAAAAAGTCATCCTGAATACTCATCGTTTGGAGAAAGTATGAAAGGATGAAATTTTAATTTTAAATTAAGTATATTTCATTATTTTATTAGTATATATGGTAAATTAATTGCTCAAATATATTAAAATGGTCTTTAAATAAAAAAATTATCCAATTACGATCATTTTTTATGAATTAATGGCATTTTTACCCATCATAGATTTATGGTTTTCTCATCATTAACTTTATCCTAACCATATTCTCTATCACTCTATATTAGTACTTGGAAATTATTTTTCTCCTATAAGTCCATATTTTTACTTCCCATTAATTTTATACTATTTGAAAATCTAGTTTTGTGTTATTATAGAAGACCTTCACATTTTCCTTTCCCTCTTTTTAAGCAGAAGTTTTATTGACCTTTTGTATGATGTGGGTTTTTCATAAAAAAATCAAAATTAAAACCCTTGATTATCAAGAAAAACTTTAAATTGTGAGGAAAAAATTTATTTAATGGGTTTAATGTAACTACCTAATATTTTAAAAGAACATTATGTTTGATAGAGTATACGATATGCAACACTAAGCTTAAACAAACCATGAAATATTATTATTATTTAAATATGATGGTTATAACCAGTTGTTTAATTGGTGGATATTAATAAGATAAAACATATTATTAAATTTATTTAAAAGACCAACTTAATAAAAATGTATTTATTAATGTTTGTGAAATAAGCACTTAATTTTTAATAGACATTTTATTCTTCAAAATACGTTTTCTTCAAAAATGGATTTTATTTCTTCTTATGAGTGAATATTATAATTAATTTCTAAAATATTTAGAAATTTTATTATATAAAAATGATATAAATTTTGGAATCATCATGTCAAAATTATCTTATAGTTGTTTTTTTGGATTTTTTTTTGAAAAGATTGATTTTCTATTGAATAGTAAAAAAATACTGATTTTCATTGAAAACTATATTTTTTATTTCAAGAATTTAAAAGGTATAATTTTTTTAAATTGGTTTCAAAGTAAAATTAGTTATCTTATATTATTAATTATAGAATTAGGTTTGTTTTAATCAGTTTTATGGTTGAATTTGTTATAAAAACACTTTTATGCTTAAAAGGCATCTTTCTGAAAAAAACTATTTTTCACTGCATTTTTCGTTTTAATCTTAAATTAATTTTTACAAATTATAGAAATTAAATCTTGAAAAATGGATTCCATATTTGTAATTAGGGTTAATAAATTTGGTAAACATGTCCCTTTTATTTTTTTTTCATTAGAAATAGTAATCATAGTAAATAATTGTCATCACGGTAAGGGTAAATAAGGTAATTAAGGTTAAAAATAACACTAGCCTTTATCATATTTTATTAATCGAATTTGAACATTTCCATAAAATTTTATAAAATAGGAAACATGGAAATATATTTCCTTGATTTTGACCTTTATAATATTTAAGTTAGAGGTAAAGACAAAAATGTCACTTTTTTTCTTTTATTATCTATAATATTTTTTGATAGGGATGAATACAACTTATGTGTGGATATAAATGGTTATTTTAAATATTAATGAATTATTTTATCATGTTAATTTATTTTAAATTTTTAGTTATTTAATAATTATCTTAAATGTTTATGCAACGCCGACGTAGTATTTATTCAATTGATAGAAAAATAAAATAAATTATTTTAAAAATATTAAAAGTGATAAAAATTGGATGAATTATTGTGTTTAATGAATTTTATAGATAAATATAACATTTTAGGGATGTTTATAATGATTATATTAAAATTTACTCTTTATCTTGGTGTATTTAAAGTCAAATTAAATGAATGGTGTCAAAAATGACATTAATGATATTTTGTAATGAATAATATTTTATTAAATGATTTAAAATTCATAAAAATATTATCTTCAGAAAAATTAATGTAATATCGTTCAAAAAACAACCATGGTCCATTTATGGGTCATTTTTTCTTTTATTATAACATTCTTTACTCTTAAACGGTAGAAAACCTTAATATTGTGGTAATTATCAAAAGGAATAAGAGGGGGGTTAAAACTAAATGATAAGGGTTGTACCATAACCAAAACTTGCCCAAATTTTATTATATGAGAATAATTATACTCATAATAATATTAGTTTTTAATTATATCAATTTTTAACTACTTTTAATTGAAATTAATTTATATTAATTTAATACTTTGAGAAATTCCAAGAATTCCCCTCTCTTCACTTATAAAAGGACACCCCTTCTCTCTTTTATTTACTCCACTTTGAGAATCCTAAATCTAAAAAACCCTACACATTTATCTTATAAACATACTTATCCAATTTATAGAGGTTATTTCCATTAAAAAATATTAACCATATCCCCCTTAATAGGAGATCTAAAGGAAGCTTACCAAAGAAGAGTTAATCATCTTTACCGACTCTTTCAAGTTTATTTCTTCTTATAATTCCAATTAATGTGTTGTTACCATACTAAAATAATAGATATATTATAATTAATAAATTTATATGTTATTATTATTATGGTATAACCATATTCCATCTCCTTTCTATCCTATGAAAATATAAAACATCGCTCATTCATACATACGGCTTACTGTCTCCACATAGCGGTGTAATTTTTTTTCATTACCACTTTACTTGGATGGTTATAAATATTTAAATAATGAATATATAATATATTTATGAAATAATTATGATTATGGAGTTATAATATTATATATACATTCTTACCCTCCAATCCATTGGAAAACATTAACGTCACTAATGCGTACATGTGGACTGTCACCTCCACGAAGTGATGTGATCCATTTTTCATTTTTAGTTTAAATAGATGGTAATGAGGATAGATTTAATGAATATATAAGATATATATGATATAAAAATGATTCTTTAAAGGTGATTTATTATTTACCTTTCTTTTGTTTTATCCTTTGAAAAGTGAGAACAATGTTTGTGCGTACGTACGATCTACCATCTCCATGAACAGTGTAATTCATTTTTCCCTCTCAATATTTTATGGATGATTATATATATACATATTGAATATATATATATATATCTGTGTGTGTGTGTGTGTATTTATATTATATTTATATATTTAATTAAATTATGCATATGATGGAACCATGATCAAGATGCAAGGACCGAGACTACCAAATCAAATCATACATGAAAAACAAAATAGTTAATGCCCGAAATAATGATGATAATAAAATATTATTAAAAAATAGGTAATAAAATGTTATAAATGGATAATATATGATATTATTAATATGAATATGATTCAAGTATATATTTTTAATAATTTAAAATTTATTATACAGGATTTTAGATCACCTACACGGCATGTCGAACTTGAGGTAAGGGGTTTCTTAACTCAATCTCCTTTCATCAGGTTAAATATATTCTTTATTGACAATATTATGTCAATATTATGTGTGAAATTACATTTGTTTGATTTATTTTGTATTTACAATTTAATTTTAGTGTATTTATATTTTATAGACATAATAACTTTATTTGTTAATTCTCACTTTAATGTTATGATCATTATAAGGGATTTCATCTCAATTTCCAATTCGTTGAGACATATTTGGTATTATGAACCTGTTTATGTTTATGTGGTGTATATACTTTCCTTTTGAGATAATTAAAATGAATATATATTTATTCATGGTTATGAAATTTTCATTTCGAGTTTATTATTTCAATGGGTTATAATTTTGAAGTTACCAAAGAGGTAAGAATTTATTGTATTATCTCATTTATTTGATATTTACCTTATTTTAATTAACAGAATCTTATAATATATCCATCATAAATCCATATATTTTATTATCCATTGAATATTTAAGGAGTTACCATGTTTTCTTCCAACTTTTACACTATTTTTAACTTCAATCAGGTACTGTAATATTTAGAAAAAAATCAATCATGTTTTTCTTTTTGATCGAGTATATTTTTATTCCATGTCCATATTTTTCAAAATTATTTTACAAAATTCATTTTATTTACTCAAATGATTTATTAAGTAAATTTTAATTTATCCTTCAATTTTTAAAAGTTTTAAAAGGAATATTTATAATGTTTTCGGAAAGGGTATTTTTTTACTTTATTTGCACAAATTCAAAAAGGAATGTTTTTTTAATGTATATGGCATTAATAGATATTCCCACTACCACAGTCGATTTAAGATCTTAGCTTCATCTATAAGTTTTCAATTTCTTTACAAATAAAATATTTAATGAAATATTATTTTAATATTTCACTTTCATTTTCCTTATTTATCCAAAGGATATGATTTTATTTCAAAACCTATAATTCTAATGAATCAATGGTCATCTCTTATCTCATATTAATTTTTTTGGTCATTAAATTTCTCTTTAAACATTCACTTTCTTATGATCATTGGACATTACATTTCTCTTAAATATCTATATTATTTGTATATTTGAAATGATAATTTATTAAAATATATACCATTTCTACATACAATGTTTTACTTTGAAGTGATTTGATTGTATGGGGAAATATTGATATTCTATATTATTTATTCAATAAAGACATTTTTTGATAAGGAATATTGTTTATGAATTAAATTGATCAATTGATATATGAGTAATTAATTGTAAAATGGTGTTAACCTTACATAACCCATAGAGAAGGGCCTACACCCTTATTCAGTCTATGGAAAAGGCTCTTTACCCTTACATAACCATTTTAAATCAAGGTTTACCTTTACATAACACATTTAAACCATAATTAAGGGTAATTTTTATAAAAAAAATATTTTGACATAAAAGGACTTATAAATAATATCCAAAAGAGGATTTTAATAAAAACAAAATTGAGAATATTACGGACACCAATCGCATAATAATTTCATTGTACTATAGTAACTATTGGATAGAATCTCACATATCTATAGTAACCTGTCAGTGTCACTAGTCACATGCTGCTATAGTGTCATGTAAAATTTCACACTACTATAGTGTCCTATTGAATGCTACTATAGTAAGTCTGAATTTTCTATAGTTCCTTGTTAATGTCATTGTTCATCTTTATTATAGTTAGTTAGGACTGCTACAACATCATGTTATAATTGCAGCCTGGTGTGTAGTATAGGCAGTGAATAGTTGGACCAATTTCATCTAAGGACCGGGCTATAATGATCTAACTTCGTAAACTTCTCTCTTGCAAAGGTCTCCATTGAGTATAAAATTCCTAATATCATCGGACACTATGTATTTCTTTTTTCTGGATTTTCTTATGGTGGTCACCAACACATCCTAACTCTTAGGATGTGATGACACCAGTAGGTGCACCCACGCAGTATTTATGGACTTCAACTTCACTAAATTGAGTTACCATCAAATCATATTTAAATCATTAATGTGATCTACCACTGGACTTCCTTTTGATGACCTAAAGTTGAAAAACCTTTTCATTATGAACACTTTGTTCAAAACTATAGGTTTTTCATACATATTCACCATAACCTTAATTACTTTTATCATTGTATTTATTTCCTAAATGTTAAAGGCAATAGTTCTTACCAAAGACATCCTCACCAATTCCAATGATTTATTTATAGGTTCTGGGCACAGTGGAAGTTCCTTTTCATGGGAATTATATTTAAATTTATTTTAATATAAAGTTTCCAAAAACCCCAAAATGAGGATCTTTCATGTGAAATTTATAATCAATTTATTTAGATATGAAGAAATTATTACCTCTTCTTGGGATCCTTTCTTCAATGATGTTGTTGATCTTCCAAAAAATCTTTCGAATTACCTTCATTGTGTTGTAAGGATTCAAATATTGAATCCATATAGCAGTGATCCACATGTGCTCCTTTGATCTCTGAGAAATGCCAACGGACTTCTGGGTTCTAGCATGGTGAATCAAATGTCGTGTATTGTTCGTATTGATCGATCCAAGATCTTTCAAGATTGAAGGAGTTCTTCTCATTCTTGAGAGGAATAGTGGAGGAACTCAAGAGAGAGAGAGAGAATTCCATTGTGTTCAATGATTCTTTATCCTATAAATTTTATTAAACCTATACAATAAACATAACCATCTATTTATAGAGCTAGGGTTTAGGTTAAAATTTTATTTAGTTGCATACCAAACCTTAAATAATATAATAGTATTTAATAAAGCCCATTTTAAAATAATAATAATATTATTACTTTTTTATGTCATGTGAGAAAACTTGAAAAATAATAAATATTATTTTACCATCTTATAAATTAATATTTATCATCGAATGTGGTCTTGGTATGTTCGAACTCCTCAGTAATTATTGAATACCTGAATAAATATTTAATAAAATATTTAATTCATTAATAAATATTTGTAGTCAATAAAACATGAATAAAATTATTCCTCAATATTGAGAATGATATTTATAGTGATCATATCCCTTTACACATATTATTACATAATTTTATCCATAATTATTCATCAAATACAAACCAAGGATTGTAAAATCTAGTGTCTTTGGATGATTAGGTACATAAAACTGAAAAAATGTAACTAGAATAAAACATATTTATATTAATAATACCTAATGAGATCTTAAATTATTTTTAGATCCTACATCTTCATAGGATAACTTGAGGAATACATGAATAAATGGATGATCTAAAAATCCATTAATGGAATAAACATAGGATAAAGTAGATCACATTGGTTAGAAGGCATAACATGATGACATAAAAAGGAATGGAACATGAATAATCATATAAAATAATAACATGTAAAACATGGGATCATGTAATCATTGAAGCATAGGAATGTGGCAGAAATATATAACATGTCATAAACATGATTCAAGGATAACTATCAAGACTATATCACATGGTGGACAAAGTCCCATAATGGATTAGGTTTACTCCATAATATTATACATGACATCTCATGAGACTAAACATTACCCAATGAATTAGAGAGATATCTGGGAGCACCCATCATATCATTTTCATGCATATGTGTTCCACATGAAGAATCAAATATAAGTAAAAAACATAAGGGTTACCCATGGAAAGAAATGGTTACCATAATCGTGTCATAAGGCATAAAAAATGAGTGTATCATAAAGTTTTCCATAAAATAATGGATTTAAATCATAAATGGACATTAATAATGGAAAATAGGAATATATAATGATAAATTATGTCCAAATTAAGGGAAAACATATAAAAAAGGGTTTTAGAAACATTAGAAATGAGCTATTTTAGTGCAATTTAAGGGAAAATATTAAAGAGACTTAAAGAGGACAAAGGGAAGAAATGTATAAAACTAGAAATGAACTAAGATATATTTTAATCATTAGATGAGTTATTTTGAGAAAAAAATAGTGGATTAAAATATATTATGGAGTGTACTTTAAAAGGAATAAGAAATTTGTAAGTTCCATTTAATTGGGGTTGCTTATCAGAAGGAATTGAGAAGGGAACCTTTTTAAAATATGGATTTCCCCATCAAAGAAGGATTAATTGATTTGGATACATAGGTAAGAAACATATAAACAGAATTTATAATATTTACATGAGAATAATGAATAAATAAATTGGTTTAATGAGAGATAGATCGTAACCTAAAAGAAAAATGGAGGTTCAGAGAGATCTCTTACCTTATGTCCAAAAGTGTTCTTCACTTGCAATTAATGTCTTGGATAATCAAATTTGATTCACTAATAATTTAATAGATAACCTATAAAACATATATTTAATTTATTAAAATTTTATTAAGTTCAATTATGGTCATTTTGATGAGTTATAATGTTTAATTTTGTTATTCCAAGAGCATTTGTTTAATGATTTTATAATCGGTTCCCATGAGTATAATTATGGGAGTTCTTTTAAAATGGAAGAAAAACTCCAGAATTGGAATGATATGGTATTAATATAATTCCATAATTTTAAATGGTCCCATATATCATTTTTTTATGATATGAGGATGATTCATTTTATAAAATGTTAATGATAAACATTTAGTTTATTTTGGAGGTTTTTGATCATCACGAACTAGTTTTGCTTTATTATTTAATATTAAGTATAAATATCAGTTATAGAACAATGAAAAAGTTATAATATACATATTATAATCAATTTTAACCATAAAAATGGTTTTATTATTGGAATTTAATTTAGTAATGAAAAACAAAAACTCATCACCCACGAAGGTGGTGAATCGACACTTTACAGATGATGTTTTCATTTTTAGATTAAAAGGAGAAAAAAGATATTTCATGATGGATATTTAATTATCACTATAAAATTCCAGTATATATATGATACTAGATTTATGATTATATTTTGTATAGGATAGGTTAAAGGAGGATAAGAAAAGAATAGAAATTAAAAGAGAAAGGAGGAGGATTTTACCTCTTCAATATTGTCTCCTTGAGAACCTCCTTAGGACACTAAGTAATGGTCCTTTGGGGAGACCAAAAAGACCAGGACTTAGGGAAGAGTCTTGGGAGAGAAATTGGGTAGAATATTTGAAATCTCCAAATCTTATAAGGTGTGATGAGAAGAGGTGGTGATGGGTGGTATTTATAAGGGGAGGAGAGGGTGTTTTATTATTTTATTCATTTGTTTATTATTTTGGCTCAATACTATCAATAATGTTGATTATTGTGACTAAATATAGTAACTAGTGCATGTGAGTTCAAGATAATCATCACTTACATCATCCATAACTCAACCATGACTCAAAAATTCATTTATTTACTTATAATGTTAAATATTGTAAATTATCGTATTTCATTATTCACCAAAAATTCAACTATTTTAGAAAAATCCCAAAAATTCAAACCAAACATTTTTTGATATATAGATTTAAAAAAATGGAATCCATTTTATGAAAATAATTTTCTAAATATGAGAAATTTAATTTTTAATTAAAATCATCATTTATTTGAAAAATACCAATTTAAATATTATAAATGATTTTATGACACTTTGAAAAATTAACTACAGTCTCATAAAATTATATTATAATTATAATGAAAAAAAATATTAATTTATGAATATATTTTATGAAAATAAATTTCCTTTTAAATCATTATATTAATTATTAAATTTTAAATAAACATTTATGTTTCACAAAAATATCAACACTTAATTTATCATTTTTAAAACATTAATTCACTTATGCCATGATATAAATATATAATATTTTCATTTATAAGATACCAAAATTTTATTTATACTTTCAAATTTGGGGTTATGATTATAATGGCTATATTACTATTTCTAACGGTCGCATTACTATTCCAATGGTCAAATTACTATTCTATTGGTATAGGTTCCTTAATTTATATAAATACCACTTATTTCATTATTTATTTAGGAGACTAAAGTTTTTATTGGGTTCTCTATGTGATTTATGAGATTTATACTATATTACATAATTATAATAAGGGAATTTCCATTGATAAAATCCTAGATTGTTACATTCTTCCCCCTTTATTAAATTTCTCCCTTGAAATTTTATTTACCATAATTAGGTGAAAACAAGTGAGGGTACTTATACTTCATTGATTACTTTGGTTCCCATGTCACATATTCATATTATGGTTTTTCTATTGTACTTTAAACAGTTGAGTAGTCTTTTTTCATAAAACTTTATCCCTACAGTCCAAGATCTTCACCGGCTGCTCCTCGTAAGAGAGATCATTTTACAACTATACCACCTCTGAATTAAATACATGTGAGGGATTGGGTATGTACTTTCACAATATGGATATGTGGAATACATAATGTAATTTAAACATGGTTGGTGGAAGTTCTAGTTGATAGGTAACAACTCTGACATGATCAAGAATCTCAAAGGGGTCGATGTACCTGGGACTCAGCTTTCTTTTATTCCCAAATCTCATGACTCTCTTCCATGGAGGTAAGAAAAGGATTACCATGTCTCCAACCTTAAACTCTGGGTCCCATTTACGATTATCTACATATCTCTTCTATAGAATTTGGGATACCTTTATGTGGTGTTGAATGGTTTTCACCATTTATACCATTTATTCAACCATTTTAGGTCCCAACAGCTTATGTTCACCAACTTCATCCCTGCATATCAGTGTTCTACAAATTTTTCCATAAAGGGATTCATATGGGGTCATTAGGATGCTTAAGTGGAAACTATTATTGTAAAAGAACTCAACCAGAGGTAGATATTGGTCCCATACTCTTTTCAAGTCCATATAACATGATCAAAACATATCTTCCAATGTTTGAATAGTCTTATCGGATTGGCCATCAGTTTGAGGATGATAATCCGTACTAAATTTTAACTCAGTGTTTAGAGAATGTTAGAGAATTTTCCAAAACATGGAGGTAAATATCATATGAAAATTAGATATAATCGATAATGGAACTCCATGTAGCCTCACCGCTTATTTTATGTATATTCATGTAAGTTTATCTAGAGATAAGTCCTCTCAAATTTCGATAAAGTGATCAGTATTTGTAATACAATCCACAACAACTCATACAACATTGTTTCCTCAGGTTGTCTTTGGAAGTCTGATGACAAAGTTCATGGAGATATTTCCCATTTATATGTTGGTATGGGTAATGTTTGCATCATCCCCTTATACTTTTTTCTTTCATCCTTCACTTGCTGACATACCAGGAACTTTGATGTATGTTCAACGATCTCCTTATTTATATCGTCCCACCAATAGTGCTCTCAGAGATCTCGATACATCTTTGTGCTCCATGGGTGGATAGAGAAGGTTGATATATGTGAATATTTCAAAATCTATTTTTTTATCTCATTATTTGATGGTACGCATAGTCATGAACCAAATATTATGACTCCTTTCTCTTCAATTTTGAACTATGATGATTTATCTTTTCTGATAGATTCCACCTTTTAAATTTCCACATCAATTATTTAAACATCCTTTATTTTCTCCATAAGAGATGGTTGAGCAATAATTTTACAAAGGATTCATTATGTTACTTACTTAATGATCCTCATTTACATCCTTTCCAAATCTAATAAGATTAGATCCTTATCAATTATCATCATTGATAAAGTTTTAGGAACTTTTCTACTTAGAGCATCTGCCAATTTATTTTCTTTACCAGGATTGTTTTGGATTGAGTAGTCATAATATTTGATGAGATCTAACCATATTAATTTTCACATAACAATATCCTTATGTTTTAATATATATTTAAGTCTCTTTTGATCGTTATATATCTCAAACTTCTCCCCATAGAGATAATACCACTAGATTTTCAATGTGAATATCACAATTGTCAACTCCAGATCATGTGTGGGATATTTTTTCTCATGAACTTTCAACCACCTTGATGCGTAGTCTATCATATTATCATTTTTCATCAGTACACCATCTAAGACCTTATTTAAAGCATCAATGTATACCATAAATATTTCCCCACTTGTTGGAAGTGTAAGTAATGGTATAGTGATAAGCCTCTTTTTCAACTCTTTGAAGAAATATTCACATTCACTGGTCCAGACAAACTTTACCCTCTTCTGAGTTATCTTGGTTAGTGTGTTTCAAAATCATGATAAGTTATTCATAAATCGTCGGTAATACCCAGCTAGACCAATGAAACTATATATCTCTATTATAGATGTTGTTCTAGGTGTAAGAACCCGGGTTTTTATATGAAAGACTTTGGAATATTCTTGATGATATTCCAGAGCAGAGCCTTCAGACGGCGTGCGATTCCGAGCCCCGGAGTGGCCGGAATTAAATTTTCAGTGCGTTCACACTAAAAATGCTAAATAAATGGGATAACTCCTAAACGGAGTTCCGGATAAGATATCCAAGTGTACGGATGGGTCCGGAATGGGGTGTTTACCCAAGGAACGACATAAAACTTGTCGGCGTGGGGCGTTTGGAACCCTCGCCCGATTCTGGAATGTTAAACGGATAAATTAATTAATTAATTTATTCGTTTAATGTTGAAACGCATCTATCTCTTAAACGGTGGCTCGGATTGGGAAACCAAGGGCATCATTGAGTTCGGAGCGGTCCGTTTACCCTAGGAGGGGTATAAGTTTCACGGGCGCGGGTCGTTTGTGAAAAATGTCTCCAGGGGCGTTTTCGTAATTCGGCGGGCTCGGGCGCTAAGTTTAATAACTTTTGAACGGGGTCTCGGATTAAAATTCCAAGACCACCTTTGTGCTCGGGAGGTGGTGTTTACCCTAGGGGAAGTTTAATTTTGACCTCACCAAAGGTTTCGGATGCGGGGAAAATTATGGGTTTAATTAATTAAAATTCTTTTTAATTTCTTCAAACCCCCATCCCCTACCCCTCTCCCTTGTCCACTCCCTGGCGCAGGCAGCCCCTCCTCTCCATCTCCTCCTCCTCCTCCGGCGAGGCAACTACGGCAAGGTGACGGCGCGGCGGCGGATCGTCGTAAAGCTTCGGGCAACGCCCCTGCAGGTAGGAGGTTTTCTTTTGTCGCGTTTTTACTCCCGAACCTCCTTGGAATCCAATTTTTACTGTCAAATTGCAGTTGGATTTTCGAACGAAGCCCACGAATGCGTAGTAGATATTTTTTTCCCTTTCCAACGCATTTTACGGATTCGAAATCCGACTTCCGAAGCCTCCGCAGCGGCCCGGCGAAGATCCGCGGATTTTCGGGGTTGTCCCGGCGGTTTCCGGCGGTCCGGTGAGCTCCCATGGCGGCGCGGCTTCGGTCTGAGCAGGCGGCGGCGGCGGCTTCTCCTCGAAAGGCGGCGCAGATCGGCGCGGCGGTGGCTGGGGCTTCAGGCGGCGTGGCGGTGAGCGCCTCGGGCGGCAGGCGGCGCACACCCGCGGCGAGGGTGGACTGGGGTCGCGGCGTGCGACCCCGCGCGGGGAACAAGACCCGCGGCCCGCGGGTCTTCACAGGGGACGACCGGCCTCGGCCGGTCCGAGCGGGGACTGCAGGTCCGCGGCCGGCCTGCGCGGCAAAGCCGCGGGCCGGCGCAGCGAGCCGGGCCGGCCCAGGCTGGGTGGACCAGCCGGCTAGGCCAGTCCAGCCCAAGGGCTTGACCCCTTTGGCTTCAGACACCCGTAAATATCGCTACGGGTGTCCGTTTTACACGCCGTCTGCGGCAGGGTAACCCTCGTCTCAAGGAGTGTGTTTTAAGATGGTTTTGGGAATTTTTAATTCCCGAAACGAGGGGCCGCGGAGGCACGACGTGTCTTTAAGTAGATGAGTGTTTTCTTCCGGGATTTTGTTTTGAGCGGCACGGACGCATCTGACGTCCGTTTTGAGCGTCGTTAGTGGCGTTGGGACCCTGGCATCGAGGCGGAGGTTTCTAGGGTGGTTTCAAACATTGAGGCCGAAGTGGAGGCGCGGGCCCCATGGCCCGTCTTTTGAGCTGCGTGCAGCTTTTAGCGACTTTTTCCTCGGACGTCCGTTCGGGGCGTGCGAGCAGTCGATGTTGGGTGTTTTTTCGAGGGCATCGCGTTGGTGCAATCCGCCCGCTCGAATTTGGCACGATGGTGCGGGCCCCGCGAGGGCCGTTTTGGGAGTTGACGGTGATTTCTAGCTTTTTCACCGGGCGACCGTTTTGGACAAGTGAATAGTCCATCTTGTGTGCTTTTTCGAGAGGATCGCAACGGTGTGATCCGTTCATTGAGTTTCGGGACCGGGATGCGGGTCCCACGTGGCACCGCTCGTGTGCGGTGCGCCGGAATGCATCTTTTTCTCCGGATACCCGTTCCACGCGAGTAAGCAGTCAATTTGACGTGCTTTTTCAAGAGCATTGCGATGGTGCAGTTCGTCCGGCCTCTTTCGGGGAAGTGGTGTGGGTCCCACCCGACCCGGCTACGGTGAATAGTGCCCTTTTCACCGGGTGTCCGTTTTGGGCGATTGAGTACTCAATCCCGTGTGTTTCTCCGAGGGGATCGCAGTGGCGTGATCCGTTGGTTCAGTTTCGGGATCTTGGGGTGGGCCCCACATGATTTTGGTTACGGTGAATAGTACCTTTTTCACCGGTTGACCGTTTCAGGTGAGTAAGTAGTCTATCTCGCGTGTTTTTCCGTGAGGTTTACAACGGTGTGATCTGCTTGGTTGTGCGGAGCCTTATACGCGAGCTTATTAAATGTGGAAGCATGAAAGGTGCTCTGGTGGCGGTTCGTCCTACCATGTTTGTAGCGGACCCTTGGCGTGTGATCGTGCATTCTTGCGAGAGTGACATAAATGCCTCACAAGATGTGGTTGGTCGTGCCTGGGCCTTTGAGGTGCAGTTGTTTCGTCACGCCTTCGCGTTGATGTTGGGTGTCGTGGGCACGATAACATTTGGGCTAGAACGAGGTATACTCCGGGAGTATACGAGAGCGCTTGGGGGTACGTGTGGTTCGTACCTGAGACTGTTTGTGCGCTCTGTTGGGGTTTGACTTGGGGCCACACTTCGTGTGGGCCCCAAGTGCGTGTGGTGTTCTGCTTCGCGTACTTGGACCTCTCGCAGCGTAGAGGGTCCCTCTGTGTGTTTGTTTGACCAGCAGGGTGGATCTCTTCCCCTAGCTCTGTGCTCGTTTGTTGACCAGCAGGGTTGAGTGGTCTCCCCCTGGTTCCGTTCTAGATGGATTGGCTGGTAGCGGTGCTAGTGACACCCATTGCTAGGGCAGACGCTGCACCTCTTTTGGGAGAGCTGTTCTGGAGTTGGGTGGTTGCGCGATACCCACTCCGTGTTCGGTCGGCCAGTGTTGTACCCTCCTGTAGAGATGGCAGAGCGGTTCTGAGTTTTACCCTCCAGCGGGGCTGGGCAGTGGGTTACTCATCGACTTCCTCGGGCTTACCCTCCAGCAGGGCTGGGCAGTGGGTTACTCACTGACTTCTAGGGTTTACCCTTCAGCAGAGACTGGGTAGTGGGTCACCCGACGCTATTAGGGTCTACCCTCGAGCAGAGACTGGGTAGTGGGTCACCCGACGCTATTAGGGTCTACCCTCCAGCAGAGACTGGGCAGTGGGTCACCCAACGACCTCTTAGGGTCTACCCTCCAGCAGGGTTGGGCAGTGGGTCACCCTTCGTCTAGTTCCAGGTCTACCCTCCTGCAAAGCTGGGTAGTGGGTCGCATGTCGACTTATTCCAGGTTTACCCTCCAGCGGGGCTGGGCAGTGGGTCGCCGGATGATGTGTTATGGTTTACCCTCCAGCAGGGCTGGGCAGTGGGTCACCGAGTATCTTATTATGGTTTACCCTCCAGCGGGGCTAGGCAGTGGGTCGCCGGTTGATGTTTTAGGGTTTACCCTCCACAAGGGTTGGGCAGTGGGTCACCCGATATCTGGTTATGAATTACCCTCCAGCAGGGCTGGGCATTGGGACACCGGTTAGCATTCCAGACTCAGTCCTTCCGACTAGGCTAGTCTGTGGCTTTCCTCCGTGATTACCGGAGCGAGACGCTTGGTTGTACGGGTCGGTGATGGAACAGTTTGACTTTGAGGAGACCTCTCGACTGCAGGACAGTGACGAGGTGTGGGTTAACTTTCCTAGAACTTTCAAGTACGAGGGGCGCTTTCCCCACCGAGACGCGCTCTTGTGACGCAATCTAAAACCGTGCAGGCGAGTCAGTGCCGCCGAAAGCGGATAGTGTCAAAGTGCTGTGATTGAGCCCCTTGGCTTGCGGTTCGGGGCAGACGTGCGGGATGCTGGGCATCGAGGATGGAGTTTACTTCTGGGACTATTGGCGACTCTTTTCTTGGGTTGAGCTACGGGATGGAGATCCCCTTACGGTCTTGTTCGGGCTTCTTGACAGAGCATATCAATATGTATATACCTTGTTCCAGTACCCACTTCTTGGGCTTGGTTACTCTCCCTCTAGGAGAGGCGAAGACGCGCGGGGTATGGCACATGCTTTCCGTGTCTAGCTTTTCATGGTGGGATGAGTCTACCTTCTTTCTCTTGATGGGTTGAGCTGTTACTCTTTACTGCACCCTTGGTTGTACTCCTTTCTATTCCTTGTTCGCTCGACTGCTCACCCTTCAGTACCTCTTTTGTTGCTCCCTCGAGCCTTCGGGGTATCCTACTGAGTATTTTTATACTCACCCCTGCTTGGGATTTGCCCGCACTTGGTGTGCCCTTGCAGACAACGGATAGGTGGAGTGTGACTTCAGTGGAGCATAGGAGTTCGGGAGCTTGGACCGCGTGCGGTGGTCGTGGCTAGGTTCTAGGTGGGAGACCCGTCGGCTGTTTCTTTTGTTTACTTGTTGCCGGGTTGTGGCACTTTTTGTTTGGGCGTGTGTTTTTCCCCTTTTCTTTTCATTGTTCCTTCATCTTTCTTTGTACTTGTAGAGGTCGATGCACTTTGTGGTATATATATATAGTAGTTGCCCTTTCCTTTTCTTTGCTTGTCTTTACTTTTACTCTGCACTGTTGCATTGAGTTTGTTGCGTGTGTGTGTACAGGTGCTTAGGAAAAGGCCTCCCCGAGTTATTGTGTGTTCGGCGCTGGTCGCCAGCCCCTGGCCTATAGAGGTGGGCTTGGGGTAGTTACGGCTCGAGCCCAGGTAGGGTCGGGTCGTGAAAAAGTGGTATCAGAGGTGGTTTGTTCCTTGGGACGTTGTGCGGACGTCCCTAAAAGAGGAATTGGTTGGGATATAGGTCAACAGTGTTGATGTGTCTCGAGAGCGGCTCTCAGGCCAGGGAGTCTAGTGATGGTGCGGCGACCGACGTATCCATTCACCAGGACCTTGATAACCCGCTTGTCGACTCGGCATGCTGAGACACTTGTTGCAGGGAAATTTGTTTGTGCATCACATAGGACTGAGTCTTGACTGTCCTTCTTGAGTCAGCTCCCCATCGTTGATATTGGTATATACATATAAGCTCATCTAACCGCGGAACTCCTTGATAATATTCAGGATGTCTCCGCGAAGACAGCTAGACAGGATACCAGCTTGGGTTCGTGACGACGACCCTATGAGCTACAAGGTCACAGTCCGGGACCCATCGTGTGAGCCCCTTTCTCCGGGTGGGCCGGTAGCAGCCCCCCCACCTATTGAGCAGCAGGCAGTTTCAACAGAGCAGGCTGAGCTTGAGCGCAGTTTGAGCGCGCTCCGTGAGTTCCAGCGGCCGAGACCGTTGAGGTTCAGTGGTGAGCCAGACCCTCAAGCAGCAGAGTTTTGGCTCGAGGCAGTGGTTAGTCTCTTCAGGCTTGTATGGACGCCGACAGATCGGAGGGTGGCTTTGGCAGCCGACATTTTTCATGGAGTATCTTGGTGCTTGTGGAGTCTAGTGACTCAGCTTCTTGACGAGTCGTCTCTTTCGTGGGGCGACTTTCAGTTGTTTCTCTGTGAGGAGCTTTGCCCCTCCTGCTTGCACTCCGTTCAGATTCAGGAGCTCCTGCAGTTTCAGCAGGGAGGGATGACGGTGGCCGAGTATGCTGCTAGTTTTGCAGACTGTGCATGCTTTTACCCAGACTTGGTCCATGACGACAACCTCCGAGCGCGGAAGTTTGAGCAGGGTCTCCACCGAGATATTTGTGCTTTCATAGTACCCTTGGGCATTTCCACATATGCCGGGGTGCTAGAGCAGGAATTGGTGACAGGGGGATTCCTGTCATGTTTTGCGGTTGGTAGTGGCAGCAGGCACGTTAGAGTCGAGACGTCTGTCGCAGCTAGCGGGCGTCGGCAAGCAGGGCCTCGCCGTAGGTGGCCTTCCCACTGCCGGTTCCAGAGATGTGGTCGTATACCACTGTGACGAAAAGGCGCAGGGCCTCAGCTGAGGATGCCCTTCTGTGAGTGGATCTTGGGATGTGGTTGTACACCACAGTGGTGCTGGAGGGCACCAGGGCAGCCCAGAGAGCGCTGGTGCTATGCTTGTGACGGGCGAGGTCACTTGGCATGAGACTGCCCGACCCGAGTTGCTGAGAGCTTCGGGCAGGCAGCAGGCGCACCACCACGACAGAGGCAGCGCCGTGATTGGAGTAGAACCCAGAGAGGTGGTTCTAGCAGAGGAGCGGGAGGATATGGTAGTGGGGGACGACATTACGAGATCTCCCCGTCACCACTAGGCGGTCCACGTCAGGCTCCGGGAGCTGACAGTTGGGACCGCAGGTAGCCGCGAGCTTGGATGTCTACGATCCTGCAGAGCACGGGATGGTGAGAGGTACCCCTTGTGACTCTTCTACTTCTTTCAGTAGAATTTTTAGGATCTGCGTGTGAAATGCTTTTCTCCCGACTCCTTGTTTGAGTTGTTACCAGGGTGGCGCAAGGTGTCGGTGTAACCCTGTGTTGGTAAAGTAAAAGGCGTGACCCCTTTTTTCTTTAGTCGATGGTGTTGACTCCTTCGCCTTTTGAGCGTATAAGAGAGCATCGACTGTGGAATCTCCTATGACCAGATATCCTTGGGTGTTTCACCGTATGGATATTCTGAAGGAGGGAATCACCGGGCCTTGTTTCAGGTGCGGGTGGTGATTCCATTCGCGGCGTGTGACGTAGAGGTTTGACCGGGGAGGTGAGCTACCCCCGAGAGCCTTCGGGCCGTTTGAGACCATGCAAAGGGATGGAAAGGTACCCTACCACCTTTCCCTAACCCCAATGTCTGGAGTGGGTGCACGACGTCGGCAAGGGCCGACCTCGCGTGAAAATATCAATCCTTTGGTCTGTGTGCGGTGACGCAGATCTATGCGTGGGTTCTTTTGGGTACAGGAAAGCCAGGTGTGGGCTTAGTACCCTGTGTTGTTCCCTGGTTTTGCTTTTCGAGGATGAAAATCTTGAAGGATGGAATGATGTAAGAACCCGGTTTTTGCTACGAAAGACTTTGGAATATTCTTGATGATATTCCATAGCACAGCCTTCAGACGGCGTGCGATTCCGAGCCCCGGAGTGGCCGGAATTAAATTTTCAGTGCGTTCACACTGGAAACGCTAAATAAATGGGATAAATCCTAAACGGAGTTCCAGATCAGATATCTGAGTGTACGGATGGGTCCGTAATGGGTGTTTTACCCTAGGAACGACATAAAACTTGTCGGCGCGGGGCGTTTGGACCCCTCGCCCGCTTCTGGAATGTTAAACGGATAAATTAATTAATTAATTTATTCATTTAATGTTGAAACGCATCTATCTCTTAAACGGTGGCTCGTATTGGGAAACCGAGGGCACCGTTGAGTTCGGAGCATGCCTTTTACCCTAGGAGGGGTATAAGTTTCGCGGGCGCGGGCCGTTTGTGAAAAATGGCTCCAGGGGCGTTTTCGTAATTCGGCGGCATCGGGTGCTAAGTTTAATAACTTTTAAACGGGGTCTCGGATTAAAATTCCAAGACCACAATTGTTCTCGGGAGGTGGTTTTTACCCTATGGAAAGTTTAATTTTGACCTCGCCAAAGGTTTCGGATCCGGGGAAAATTATGGGTTTAATTAATTAAAATTCTTTTTAATTTATTTAAACCCTCATCCCCTACCCCTCTCCCTTGTCCACTCCCTGGCGCAGGAAGCCCCTCCTCTCCCTCTCCTCCTCCTCCTCCGGCGAGGCAACTCCGGCAAGGTGACGGCGCGGCGGCGGATCGTCGTAAAGCTTCGGGCAATGCCCCTGCAGGTAGGAGGTTTTCTTTTGTCGCGTTTTTACTCCTGAACCTCCTTTGAATCCAATTTTTACTGTCGAATTTCTGTTGGATTTTTGAACGAAGCCCACAAATGCGTAGTAGATATTTTTTCCCTTTCCAACGCATTTTAAGGATTTGAAATCCGACCTCCAAAGCCTCCGCAACAGCCCGGCGAAGATCCGCGGATTTTCGGGGTTGTCCCGGCGGTTTCCGGCGGTCCGGTGAGCTCCCATGGCGCCGCGGCTTCGGTCCGAGCAGGCGGCGGCGGCGGATTCTCCTCGGCAGGCAACGCGGATCAGCGCGGAAGTGGTTGGGGCTTCAGGCGGCGCGGCGGTGAGCACCTCGGGCGGCAGGCACCGCACACCCGCGGCGAGGGTGGACTGGGGTCGCGGCGTGCGACCCCGCGCGGGGAACAAGACCCGCGGCCCGCGGGTCTTCACGCGGGACGACCGGCCTCGGCCGGTCCGAGCGTGGACCGCAGGTCCGCGGCCGGCCCGCGCGGAAAATCCGCGGGCCGGCGCAGCGAGCCGGGCCGGCCCAGGCTGGGTGGACCGGCCGGCTAGGCCGGTCCAGCCCAAGGGCTTGACCCCTTTGGCTTCAGACACCCGTAAATATCGCTACGGGTGTCCGTTTTACACGCCGTCTGCGGCAGGGTAACCCTCTTCTCAAGAAGTGTGTTTTAAGATAGTTTTGGGAATTTTTAATTCCCGAAACGAGGGGCCGCGGAGGCACGACGTGTCTTTAAGTAGACGAGCATTTTCTTCTGGGATTTTGTTTTGAGCGGCGCGGACGCATCCGACGTCCGTTTTGAGCGCCGTCAGTGGCGTTGGGACCCTGACATCGAGGCGGAGGTTTCCAGGGTGGTTTCAGACATTGAGGCCAAAGTTGAGGTACGGGCCCCACGGCCCGTCTTTTGAGCTGCGTGCAGCTTTTAGTGACTTTTTCCTCGGACGTCCGTTCGGGGCGTGCGAGCAGTCGATGTTGGGTGTTTTTCTGAGGGAATCGCGTTGGTGCAATCTGCCCGCCCGAATTCGGCACGATGGTGCGGGCCCCGCGAGGGCCGTTTCGGGAGTTGACGGTGATTTCTAGCTTTTTCACCAGGCGACCGTTTTGGACAAGTGAATAGTCCATCTTGTGTGCTTTTTCGAGAGGATCGCAATGGTGTGATCTGTTCATTGAGTTTCGGGACCGGGATGCAGATCCCACGTGGCATCGCTCGTGTGCAGTGCGCCGGAATACATCTTTTTCTCCGGATACCTGTTCCACGCGAGTAAGCAGTTAATTTGACGTGCTTTTTCGAGATCATTGCGATGGTGCAGTTCGCCCGACCTCTTTCGGGGACGTGGTGTGGGTCCCACCCGACCCGACTACGGTGAATAGTGCCCTTTTCACCGGGTGTCCGTTTTGGGCGATTGAGTACTCAATCCCGTGTGTTTTTCCAAGGGGAACGCAGTGGAGTGATCTGTTGGTTCAGTTTCGGGATCTTGGGGTGGGCCCCACATGAGTTTGGTTATGGTGAATAGTACCTTTTTCACCGATTGACCGTTTCAGGCGAGTAAGTATTCTATCTCGCGTGTTTTTTCGCGAGGTTTACAACGGTGCGATCCGTTTGCTTGTGCGGAGCCTTATACGCGATCTTATTAAATGTGGAAGCATGAAAGGTGCTCCGGTGGCGGTTTGTCCTACCATGTTTGTAGAAGACCCTTGGCGTGTGATCGCGCATTCTTACGAGAGTGACATAAATGTCTCACAAGATGTGGTTGGTCGTGCCTGGGCCTTTGAGGTGGAGTTGTTACGTCACGCCTTCGCTTTGACGCTGGGTGTCGTGGGCACAATAACCTTTGGGCTAGAACGAGGTATACTCAGGGAGTATACGAGAGCGCTTTGGGGTACGTGTGGTTCGTACCTGAGACTGTTTGTGCGCTTGGTTGGGGTTTGACTTGGGGCCACACGTTGTGCGGGCCCCAAGTTTTTGTGGTGTTCTGCTTCGCGTACTTGGACCTCTCGCGGCATAGAGGGTCCCTCTGTGTGTTTGTTTGACCAGCAGGGTGGAGCTCTTCCCCTGGCTTTGTGCTCGTTTGTTGACCAGCAGGGTTGAGTGGTCTCCCCCTGGTTTCATTCTCAATGGATTGGCCGGTAGCGGTGCTAGTGACACCCAGTGCTGGGGCAGACGCTGCACCTCTTTTGGGAGAGCTGTTCTGGAGTTGGGTGGTTGCGCGACACCCACTCCGTGTTCGGTCGGCCAGTGTTGTACCCTCCTGTAGAGATAGCAGAGCGGTTCTGAGTTTTTCCCTCCAGCGGGGCTGGGAAGTGGGTTACTCATCGAATTCCTCGGGCTTACCCTCCAACAGGGCTGGGCAGTGGGTTGCTCACTGACTTCTAGGGTTTACCCTCCAGCAGAGACTGGGCAGTGGGTCACCCAACGCTATTATGGTCTACCCTCCAGCAGAGACTGGGTAGTGGGTCACCCGACGCTATTAGGTTCTACCCTTCAGCAGAGACTGGGCAGTGGGTCACCCAACGACCTCTTAGGGTCTACCCTCCAGTAGGGTTGGGCAGTGGTTCACCCGTCGTCTAGTTCCAGGTCTACCCTCCAGCAAGGCTGGGCAGTGGGTCGCCTGTCGACTTATTCCAGGTTTACCCTCCAGCGGGGCTGGGCAGTGGGTCACCGGATGATGTGTTATGGTTTACCCTCCAGCAGGGCTGGGCAGTGGGTCACCCAGTATCTTATTATGGTTTACCCTCCAGCGGGGCTGGGCAGTGGGTCGCCAGTTGATGTATGAGGGTTTACCCTCCAGCAGGGCTGGGCAGTGGGTCACCCGATATCTGGTTATGAATTACCCTCCAGCAGGGCTGGGTAGTGGGACACCGGTTAGCATTCCAGACTCAGTCCTTCCGACTAGGCTAGTCTGTGGCTTTCCTCCGTGATTACCGTAGCGGAACCCTTGGTTGTACGGGTCGGTGATGGAACAGTTTGACTTTGTGGAGACCTCTCGACTGCAAGGCAGTGATGAGGTGTGGGTTGACTTTTCTAGAACTTTCAAGTACGAGGGGCACTTTCCCCACCGAGACACGTTCTTGTGACGTGATCTAAAATCATGCAGGCGAGTCAGTGCCGGCTAAAGCGGATAGTGTCGAAGTGCGGTGATTGAGCCCCTTGGCTTGCGGTTCGGGGCAGACGTGCGAGATGCTGGGAATCAAGGATGGAGTTTACTTCTGGGACTGTTGGCGACTCTTTTCTTGGGCTGAGCTACGGGACAGAGATCCCCTTACGGTCTTGTTCGGGCTTCTTGACAGACCATATCAATATGTATATACCTTGTTCCAGTACCCACTTCTTGGGCTTGGTTACTCTCCCTCTAGGAGAGTCGAAGACGCGCGGGGTATGCCATGTGATTTCTGTGTCTAGATTTTCATGGTGGGATGAGTCTACCTTCTTTCTCTTGATGGGTTGAGCTGTTACTCTTTACTTCACCCTTGGTTGTACTCCTTTATATTCCTTGTTCTCTCTACTGCTCACCCTTCGGTACCTCTTTTGTTGCTCCCTCGAGCCTTTGGGGTATCCTACTGAGTATTTTTATACTCACCCCTTCTTGGGATTTGCCCGCACTTGGTGTGCCCTTGCAGACGACGGACAGGGGGAGCCTGACTTCAGTGGAGCATAAGAGTTCGGGAGCTTGGACCGCGTGCGGTGGTCGTGGCCGGGTTCCAGGTGGGAGACCCATCAGCTGTTTCTTTTGTTTACCTGTTGCCGGGTTGTGGCACTTTTTGGTTGGGTGTGTGTTTTGCCCCTTTTATTTTCAGTGTTCCTTCAGCTTTCTTTGTACTTGTAGTGGTCGATGTACTTTGTGCTATATATATATATAGCAGTTTCCCTTTCCTTTTCTTTGCTTGTCTTTACATTTACTCTGCACTGTTGCATTGAGTTTGTTGTGTGTGTGTGTACAGGTGCTTAGGCAAAGGCCTCCCCGAGTTATTGTGCCTTCAGCGCTGTTCGCCAGCCCCTGGCCTATGGAGGCGGGCTTGGGGTAGTTGCGGCTCGAGCCCGAGTAAGGTCGGGTCGTGACACTAGGCCACTCCTCAATTACCTTTGTTTTATAAGTGTCTATAGATATTTATTTTCTGGTGATAACAGGCCCCAATAATAATACTTACTCCATATAGAACTCACATTTACTATACTTTTCATATAGTTTCTCCCTTCACAAAGTCTTTAGCATAGTATTCAAATACTCCTCATACTCATCCTTGCTTTCGGAATATATCAAAATATAATCTATAAAGACTACCAAAAAATTGAGTTAATCTATAAATAATCTATTAATTAATTCCATGAAAATTTTTGGATCATTAGTGAGTCTGAAGGGAATCACTATGAACTCATAGTTTCCATACTTTGTTTGACAGGAATTCATGGGAATATCTTCCTACTTCACCTTTAATTAGTGATATCCCAATCAAAGGTCCACCTTATAGAAATAATTGGCCACATGTAGTTGATTGAATAAGTCATCTATCTGTGGTTGGGGATACTTGTTCTTTATCATGATTTTTTTGAGCTTACAATAATAAATGCATAGGTACATTGATCTATCCTTATTCTTAACAAATAGGAATGGCACACCCCATGGTGAAGCACTCATACATATAAAACCCTTGTCCAAATTATCTTTTAACTACTTCTTTAGTTCTTCCAACTCAATGGTAGTCATTCTATAAGGAGTCTTTGATATAGTCAAATATATAGGAATAAGTTCGATTGAGAACTCAACCTCTCAGTCGGGAGGAAGACCAGGTAATTCTTCGAAGAACACATCCATGTAGCCCCTCACAATGGCCATGTCTTTGAGCATGATTCTCTCCTTTGTCTCAATAATTTGAGCTAGATATTCTTGCTCATAAGGCAATAATATCCACAATTGATATGTTGATTCTAAAGAAGATTCATCCTCATCTTTACACTTGTACAAAATTGGTGGATGCCTTGGGATGTGATGAGTGTTCTCCCTTTCTCGAAAGTTAATATAGGATTTATATAAAGATAGTTAATACATGCCCAATGTAGCATCAAACTCCACCAAAGGGAGTAAGACAAGATTTTTTGGGAGGTTCAATCCACAAGAATTAACCAGGGCGGAGTTATATACTTTGGATGAAATAATTTCGCCATTTTTTATTCTCATAGATAACTCAACCTCCATAGTTTGAGGTGGTGTTTGAATAGTTTTATTTAACTTGAATGATATTAAATAATTCGTAGAACCAAAATCAAATAGTATGTTTTCTATTCTTGAATAAATAACCAGATTACCTATCACCACATCATTGTCAGGATCCACCTCAGTAGTAGTGATATCATATTCTCTTACTTTTTTCCTTGGAGTTTTTTTTTATTAATCTGACAACCCTTTAATTAGGGAATTTTCTCACAAAATTCCCATGATCCTTACTATTGAAACACTGCACTACCGGATGAGTATTGATCTCAACCATTCTTTATTATTCCTCATTTTTGGGATTCTTCATATCCTTTTGGTAATAATTATCATGATTCCCCTCTATTGAAAATTTCAATCATATCTTAATTCCCTTTAAATAGTTCCTAGGATGATTCTTCTCATAGTTTTAATACATGGTATGTTGGGTTTTCTTTCCATCGTGGGATTTATCTGTCAATCCTGCCATATTAGACTCTATTTTCCTCTTTTTATCTCTGAGCCCTCGAGACCACTGAGAGTCTATAATCTCCATTTTTACCTTATAGGCACAACATAAAATCTCCATATAGCTATCAAAGTCTCAAATCACCAACGCTTTTCATATACTCATCTTTAGTCTACTAAAGAAGCGATCCACTTTGATTTCAGTGTTCATGAAAAATTCAGAGTCGTATCATGCAAGTCTTGTGAAGTTTTCTTCATACACTCTGATAGACTCATCCTATTTTTTCTTTGGTCTGAGGAACTCTCATTCCATACTAATATGGGGATTTTAGGGAAAATATTTATTGAAAAATATTTTCTTGAATTCTTCCCAATCCATGGAATCAATTTTATCCTTAGAATTTGTTTTTTTTTATCAGTGTCCACCACTAATCAGATTCCCCATCAAAATGATAAACCGCCAGCAAGACTTTCTCTTTTTCTAATCACTCTAAGGAAGAGAATATCTTTTCAATGGAGTTAATCCATTGTTATGCGATGAGGCGATCAAAATATCCACTAATGATAGGAGTCTTTTGTTTCATGAAGGATTCAACCATAACTTTATCTTTATTAGGATAAGAGGGGTGTTCCAGAAAATTCAAGTTATTATTTATAACTTGATCCAGTTGTGCTATCACTTTCATGAATTTTTTAGTTCTCATTCCCATCAGATTTGGAATTTCATTAGGTAAATCGTCACATTTCCTATCACATTTATTATTAGCACAAGTTCTCCTATTTCCATCCATTAACTAAGAAAAAGAAAGTAAAATTAGGTGGTATTGAATACTTATATAATAAGTATATAGAAAGTAAATTTTGAGCATTAAAGTATAAAATTTTAAATGAAAAGTATATCCTAACTTTCGATTCCCCAAGTTTCAATCTTTGTTATCCATGGTGATAGGGCTATCCCTAGAGTTCATACTAAAGTTTTATAGTTCTAATCTCAAAAAATAACTATATCATGTCTTTTATACCAAATATAGATATCATATCCTTTGATACATATTATTACATGATTTTATGCATAATTATCCATCAAATACAAACCAAGGATCATAAATTCTAGTGTCTTTGGAGGATTAGGTATATAAAACTGAAAACATGAAACTAGAATAAAAATTATTTATATTAATAGTCCATTATAAGCTCCTAACTTCCATTGAGATCCTATATCTTCATAGGATAACTTGGGGAATACATGAACAAAGTTATGAGCTAAAAATCCCAATAAGGGTAAAAACATAGGAATAAAGGAAAGCACATAGATTATAAGGAATAACATGATGATATAAAAAGGCATGGGATTTGAATAATCATATGGAAGAATAACATGTAAAACATAGGATCATGTAATCATGGAAACATAGGAATGTTGAAGCAACATATAACATGACATAAACATGAGTCAAGGCTAACTGCTAAGACTATATCACATGGTGGAAAAAGTCCCATAACGGATTAGGTTTACTCCCTAATCCCATAAATGATGTCTCATGAGACTAAACATTACCCAATGAATTAGATCTCTATCTGGGTGCACCAATAACAAAATTTTCATGTATATGTGTTCAACATGAAGAATCAAACATAAGGAATAAATATATGGGTTACCTATAGAAAGAAATGGCCATCATAATCATGTCATAAGGCATAACAAATGGGTGTATCATAATGGTGTCCATGAAAGAATGAATTTAAATAATAAATGAACATTAATAAAGGAAAATAGAAATATATCATGGCAAATTATGTCTAAATTAAGTGAAAATATATAAAAAAGTGTTTAAGAAACTTTATAAATGACCTAATTTAGTGCAGTTTTAAGGAAAAATATTAAAGAGTCTTAAAGAGGAAAAGGGCATAAATTTTTTTGTATAAAACCAAAAATTAACTAAGATATATTTTTATGATTAAATGAGTTATTTTATAAAAATAATGGTGGATTAAAATATATTATTTATTTTACTTTAAAAGGAATAATAAATTGGGAAGCTCCCTATAATCGGGGTTACTTATCAGAAGGAATTGAGAAGAGAGCCTTTTTAAAATATGTATTTCCCCATCAAATAAGGATGGATTTATATGGATACATAAATTTGGAACATATACATTGAATTTATAATATTTAAATAAGAATAATGAATAAATTAATTGGTTTAATGAGAGAGAGTGTGTAACCCAAAAGAAAAAATGGAGGTTCGGAGAGATTCCTTACCTTATGTCTGAAAGTGTTCTACACTTGAACTTAATGCCCTGGATAATCAAATTATATTAATTAATAATTTAATTAAGAACCTATATAACATATATTTTATTTTTTATAATTTTATTAAGTTCATTTATGGTCATTTTGATGAGTTATAATATTTAATTTTGTTGTTCTATGAGCATTTGTTTTATGATTTTATGATCGGTTCCCTTGAGTATAATTATGTGTGTTCTTATAAAAAGGAATAAAATATCCATAGGTGGAATGATATGGTATTAATATAATTACATAATTTTAAATGGTATCATTTATCATTTTTTATAATATGATGATGATTCATTTTATAAAATGTTAATGATAAATGTTTAGTTTATTTTAGCAGTCTTTCGATCATCACGAACTAATTTTGTTTTATTATTTAATATTAAGTATAAATATCAGTTACAAAACATGAATCAAGTTATAATATACATATTTTAATCTATTTTAACCATAATAATTATTTTATGACCAGACTTTAATGTAGTAATGACAAACGAAAACTCATCGTCCACGAAGGTGGTGAATTGACATATCACGAGCGATGTTTTCATTTTTATAATAGAATGAGAAGAGAAGATATTTGATTATGGATATTCCATTAAAAAAAATTCCAATATATATATGATATTGTATTTATCATTCTATTTTTTATATGGTATGTTATAGGAGGATAATAAAATAAAATAAATTAAAAGAGAAAGAATGAGGATTTTACCTCTTGAATATTATCTTCTTGAGAACCTCCTTAGGGCACTTTGTATTGCTATTTTGGTGAGACCAAAAACACCAGGTTTTGGGGAAGAGTCATGGGAATGTAATTGGATATAATATTAGAAATATCCAAATCTTAGAAGGTGTGAGGAGAAGAGGTGATTAGGGGTGGTATTTATAAGAGGAGGAGTGGGGTATTTTTTATTATTTTATTCATTTGTTTATTATTTTTTGCTCAAGACTATCAATAGTGTTGATTTTTGTGACTAATTATCATAAATAGTTCATTTGAGTTCGATATAATGGTCTCTTACATCATCCATGACTCAACCAAGACTCAAAATTTCATTTATTTACTTATAATGTTAAATACCGTAAATTGCTGTATTTCACTATTCACCAAAAGTTCAACTATTTTAATAAATCCTAAAAATTCACCCCAACCATTTTTTGATGTGTATATTTTAAAAATAGACTCCATTTTTTTAAAATAGTTTTCTAAATATGAGAAATTTAATTTTTATTTAAATCATCATTTATTCGAAAAATATCGATTTTAATATTATAACCGATTTTATGACACTGTAAAATTAACTATAGTCCCATAAAATTATATTATAAATATAATAAAACAAAATATTAATTTATAAATATATTTTCTGAAAATAAATTTTCTTTTGAATCATTATATTAATTATTAAATTGTAAATGAACATTTACATTTCACAAAAATATCAACACTTAATTTATCATTTTTAAAACATTTATTTACTTATGCCATGATATAAATATATTAAATTTTTATTTATAAGATAGCTCAATTTTATCTATACTTTAAAAGTCGGGGTTACTATTCTAGTGGCCATATTACTATTCCTAACGGTCTCATTACTGTTTTAACGGTCAAGTTACTATTCCATTGGTATAGGTTCTTTAATTTATATATATACCACTTATTTAATTATTTATTTATGAGATTAAAGTTTTTATTGGGTTCTCTATGTGATGTATGAGATTTATACTATATGACATAATTATAATAAGGTAATATCCATTGATAAAATTCTCATTTTTTATAATATTTATTCCATTAATTGGATTCAAATAGAATTTAATCATGATCAATATAAACACTTAGTGTATGATCCTCTAGGATTATTTCTCATTGTAATTAGGAAGGATCACCTAAAGTCCAAGATTATTTTCTCGTAATGGGTCAAGGAACCTAATAGAATGAACTTAATGTCGCAATTATGATAACCACATATGAATGCTCACTGTGTAATATAATCTCTTTGTCTCAATATCTCATTAAGCAGGTTGCACATCCATGTCCTCAACCTATGTTCTTGATACATATTTCTTTAACTATCTGAAATAAACACGTCATTACACCATGGACATGGAATCTAATGTGATTATTCCATTCTAATTAAAGATATGAGGCATAATTTTCTATAAATATATAACGGATAAATCCTTCCTCGACTTATCCATTAATAACATGCCATTTGTGACGCATCCAACATGCCCTACTTCTCACCAATATATGGCATGATGATTTTGGTTAGTAAATATAAGTATTCAAATCATGATATGAATTAATTATAAAATTAAAGTCTAAGGACCATTACACATTCTCACAGATAGTAATATCTAATGAAACCAAAATATGTGGAATTTCTACTGGTAGGTTTATTCTCATAATATTTCTTATTAGAGATTACCAAGTGTGAACTTCATGAGAATAAGCATCATTCTCTTTTGAGTACTCACATCTGATAGTCTATATAGTATGTATCCTATAATAGTATGTTATTCAGCAATAAAACTATGTTTAAGGATATCATCGTATCAGTTCGAGGTTCTCATTACAGCGAGGAACTTCTATGACCTTATCAATGTGACAAATAACCCAGTACATTATTACATTAAAGTCATGAATAACAATGAACATTGTGTAATAAGATTTTTTTAATATTCAAATCATAAAATATACATGTAATAAATGTATAAATAGTTGTTCCTAAGACACAAAATCCAAAAAAAATCCCACTTGGACTAGATCCAACTACTATCAATTTCAGTCCTCTAGACCTCACATGATAATCATGTTTCTACTAAGTTAAGGATTTAGTAAAGGGGTCCACTGCATTGTCTTCCATGAAAATAATGTACATTAAAACCTCACCTATCTAAGAAAAATACCTCAAGAGATAATACTTCTAAGTATATGATTTTTCCACTAATGTGACCTTGGCTCCTTGGCAAGGGTCACCATAGTAGTATTATCACAATAGAGTGTGATGGGATCTTTACTACCAGGTACCAAGTCAAGATCTTGGATAAAGTTACATATTCATACTACTTCTTTAGTTTCCTTATATTCCTCAATATAAATGGACTCTACTATAGAATCTATGACCACAGTCTTCTTTAAGCTCTTCCAACTCACAGCACCTCTATTCAAAATAAAGTTGTATCCCGTTTGCAGTTACATATCATCTTGATATATTTGAAAACTAGAATCTAAATATCCTTTGATGACTAGTTCCTTATCTACTTTATAGGCCAGTAACATATCCTCAGTACCATCTTGGGTACTTAAGGATAGTCTTGACTACCATCCAATGGCGGTCACCTAGGTCTACATGATATCTTACTACCACACTTAATGTATAAGCAAAATTTATCCTAGTACATAGCATAGCATAAATGAATGACTCAATTTCTAATGTGTATAGAATCATTTCCATTATTTATCTTTCCTCATGTGTTTAAGGACTCATTTTCCTAGAAATATGAATTCCATGTGACATTCACAACAATCCCCTCTTGGATTATTCATTACTGAACATCTTCAGTATCTTTTCAATGTATATACTTTGAATTAGGTTGAGAAGCCTCTTGGATTTATCATGATGGATATTTATCCCAATAATATATGATTCCTCACCTATGTCCTTCATGGAGAATCATTTATTCAACCAGGCCTTAAAAACTATAAGACTGGTATCTTATTTATAATAAGTAATATGTCATCAACCTATACTATTAAGAAAATGATAGAACTATCATCAAATCACTTATAGACACAAGGATCACATTCATTATTTATGAAACTAAATTCTATTATGGATTCATCAAATCAAATGTTCCATGACCTAGATGTTTTATTTAATCCATAAATGGATTTTTTTTCAATATCCATATCTTGTTGGAATCCTTTGGAGTCACAAACCCTTCAGGTTGTTTCATAAAGACATATTCCTAAAGGTTCCATTTAAGGAATGATATTTTGACATCCATTTTTCAAATATCATAATCATGGAAGGTCATAATGTAAGGTAGAATTATGATGGATTTTATCATTTTAACTAGTGAAAAAGTCTCATCACATTCAATTTCTTGAAAATTTTTAAACCCTTTTACAACTATTCATTCTTTATAGGTACTAAATTTCCAATCCATGTCTATTTTCTTCTTGAATTTACATTTAAAACCGATGTTATTTACATCTACTAGAGGATCTACCAAAATATATACTTGGTTTTGGTACATGGAATCCATTTTAGAATTCATGGATGTTTGCTACTTGGAAAAATTTGTACCAATTACTACTTCCTTGTAGGTTAGATGGTCATTATTATAAACTAATAATGATTCATTATACTTGGTGGCTAGAAAATCATATTGTTATAGTTCTCTAACCTCTCTTGTACTCCCACATAGTACTTGTGTCTCTAGAATAGATTCTTCTTCCATGGGGATTTGTGGAATCTGTTCCTATACCAACTCTTGTATACCATAAGCCTCGACTTCATCAAAGTCTATCTTGCTCTCGATATCTCTTATAGGGATGTTATACCTCTCAATTAATATGGTCTATCTTTATACTATTATATTTTTTTATAAGGGGTCGTATAGGTAATAACCCCTTGTTTATTTGGGTTATCCTATAAAGGTACACTTTGTGCCTCGGGATGTAATTTCATTACCTGAAGAGGCTTTAACAAACGTTTCATAACCCTGAAAATATGTGTTTCTTTCCATTCCATAATTGTTATGGTATATTCTCTTCTACCTTAATTGGAACTTGGTTTAGTTTTGTGCTACTTTTTGTAACGTGTATATCCAAAATAATTATGGAAGACTTGAATCAGTCATCATTGATCTCTAATAAGATGTGGTTACACCTTTCAATTACACTATTCCACTAAGATTTATAAGGAGGGGTGATTTTATATAGAATCATAAACTCTTATAAATAATTAATGAAGTCTTGATTTAGATATTCTCCACCACAGTCTGAGCAGAGTTTCTTAATCTTATTTCCAAGTTGATTCTCAACTTCATTCTTATATTTCATAAATCTATCAAAGGAATCTAACTTATACCTTATCAATTAGACATAACTATATCTACTAAAATCATTAGTAAAAGTTATTAAGTATGATTACCCACCCCTTACTTCAATAAGAAATGGTTTACACACATCAGTATGAACTAATTCAAGAATCTCTTTGGCCCTTTCACATATTACACTAAATGGGGATTTGGTCATTTTTACTTGTAAAAATGTGTGATATACACCAATTTTTTTCAGTTTAAAAGAATATAAATATCCATATTTGTGTAATTTAGTCAAGTGCATTTCATTTACATGACCTAGCCAGTGGTTCCAAATTTGGGTGTGGTATGAATTATATCAATTGTTGTTACTTGGTTTGTGTGATCAACACATAAATACCATTATTTAGATGTGTATTACCATGAAAAATGCTATCCTTATAAAAGAAGCATCATTTATTCTCAAATTTAAAAATAAATCCATATTTATCTAGTCTATATGTAGAAATAATTTTTTTGGTAACATATGACACATAATAACAATCTTTTAAAACCAAGCACATTTTGGTTGGCAGTGTGAGGTGGTAGTCACTGATAGCTACAGTCGTAAGTTTAACTTTGTTGGATAATCATAGATATACCTCCCCTTAGTCGATATTTCTAAATCTAATTGGTCCCTATATTTGAATACATATGTGATAACCAAAAGTATTATTTAATACCAAATTTGTAGAAATATATAAATTGCACTAAATAACAAACACACTTGAATCTTCCCCTTACTTCTTTACCTAGGTTCATTTTTTATTCTAGTGGCCCTTCTTCTCGCATGAAAAACAGACAAAATCATGTTCTCTTTCTTTCCCCTTGATCTTATTCATCTTGGAAGTGTATTGTGAAGAAGTTTTAGCCTTGGGGATCTTTTTTTGGCCTTTATGTTTGATCACCATAAGTACAAAATGTTTTTCACGCTTCATCTCCTTATCTACATAGAGAAGAAGAGTAAGATAGTCTGTTAGAGACTTTTCACTATGTTTAATATAAAAATTAATAATAAAGTTGGATAATCTCTATAGGATTGATTCAAGAATGAGATTGGTGGCTAGTTATTTAGGTAGTTTAAACCCTATAACCTCTAAACACTCAATGTATCCAATGATCTTGACTACATGAGGCCCAACTGGGTCACCCCCTACAATATTTCTCTAAAAAAGAACCTTAGAGATATCAAATCATTCTTGTCTAGCTCTATCCTAGTATAGACCACAGAGATACTCAAGCATGCTATAAGCATCCATGTTTTTTTGATACTTTATAAGTTCACAATACATGGATTATAGAATCAAACATTGAATATTGACTACATCGTTTAAATTTTTTTCATATAAAATGAACTCTTCATCACTCACCTCCTTGGTAGGTGGATCAGGCATATAGAATTATAGCATGCAATATTTCTGTTTATGGAATATTATAACCCAAAGGTGTCTGAACCACTCCTAGAATTTACTTCCATTAAATATATGGTCTTTTTATAATATAGATCGTAGGGATAGTGTGAAAGATTAACTTTTAATTTTATACAATTATAAAAGAGCATATTATTAATAAGTTTCTTGATTGAAAATTATGTGAGAAATAATAATAAATAATTTTATTAAATCTCACACAATTTTATCAAGTCCCAATATCCCTCACCATTGAACTAATAATGTCTAGTTTCTAGGACTTTCTAGTCGAAAATAACCACATTCCTCTTTTCATAACCCTAATGAGAGTTGGTCAAGATACTTGTAGGTATTTAAGTATGAAATTCTTTGCAAACTATGGGATTGTAACTCCTTGATTTGTTGAGTGGACTTTCCAATCTTGAAATCTTGACTTTGATTTTATCATCACTTTCCTCCAAGATGCATAAAGTATAGAGAGGAATACTTCTTATGATGTAATATGGTTAATTCAACCCATATCCTTCATAAGAACTCCACATTAAAAGTAAGTTTCCTTAAAAGGTTTGGTTAAACACTTAGTTCTAAGGCTTTCATTCCTAATCAAGTAATGGAAGGACAAGTCTAACTTAATATGTATTAGAGGGATTTTAATTTATTATGCATAAATTTTATCTTTTTTATCCTTTATGTAACTTGTTAATATTAAGTAGATTTTACTTAATTAATTAACCATGTTGGATAAGACATTTATGCATAATCCATTTATTTAAATTCTATATTTTCATATTAATTTATTTATTTATGTGATAATGGTCTTGCATCCATAAATTAAATAATGTATTAGACATAAATATATAAATAATAAATGACCCAATCATGAGCTTACCTAAAGGTTGATTTATTGTGTAGATAATAAATCAACCTTTGACCTAGGGTAAAATTCCTTATTCCGGTCTTGTCACAAGTTATAGTATTCCACATGAGCACCTATGTATCACCTAGGTTGGCATCATTATGGTTCTATATTGAACCACCACCATGTTCCATGAGATACTCTATTACTTACAGGTATTTATTACTTACACATAGGTAAGGGGAACCAAATTATTGGTTAATGGGGATTATATAAATAACAATGGACATGAAGGTATTACATAATAATAGAGGGGGTGGCATACAATCCATCAAATTTAATTTATAATTACATAATCATGAAATAAATTAAATTAAAACATCCAACACATACACAAGTCTCGATCAAGATTAGGAATGATCATAAATGTGACATATATACAAAAGTAAACTGGTTAACATTCATTTTTATTCAATCCTTATTATTAAGATAATCATTCTTGCAATAATTAATTAATTTGTTCCCCTTCATCTTAATAACTATACAAATTATCTTGAAGATACTCATATTAATGGAATTCATAGAAAATAAACGATATAATCAATTATCACATACACTACTGGAAATTTAGGCTATAGCCACAGTCTCAAACTATGGCTATAAGCCAAAAACCATGGCTATAGGTTATAGCCATGGTTCATTGAACTGTGGCTGGTATTGGCTTGGATATAGTTCAATCCCTATAGCCATGGTTTGAACCATGGCTAAATCCCTATAGCCATGGTTTTAAACCATGGTAGATGTTTAAGCCATACAGGGCCTATATCTATGTTTCAAACCATGGTTATAGGGATTTAGCCACGGTTCAAACTACAGATATAGGACTATATCCACAGTTAAAACCATTGATACATATTTAATTTCTAGGTAAAACACAAACAGACCCTATAGCCATGGTTAGAAACTATAACTATAGATTAAACTTCAATAAAAAAACACAGCAGACCTATATGCCTACCTTACACCCCCTACTAGTCCCTCTACCTTTCACCCACTTTCTAGTCCCCCACCCACCCTCCCCCCACCCCCACCCTACCTCCCCCCCTATTTTCCATCTGTCTCTGCCCCCTCCCAGTCCCCCTACCTATTTTTCCCTAGTTCCCCACCCCCTGCCAGTCCCCCCCTTATCTTCCACCCCCCTGGACACACCCCCACCCCCTGGACAGACCCCCCCCAGACAGACACCCTCCTAGACAGACACCCCCCTCCCCTGGACAGACCCCCTCTGGGCAGACACCCCACCCACCACCCTGTAAAGACACCCTTGGACACCCCCCCCCCCTCCCCAGACAGACAACCCTAGACCCCCTTGACAGACACCCTTGGACACCCCCTCCTGTGGACAAACACCCCCCCCCCCCCCCCCGGATAGACACCCCCCCTAGACACCCACTGGACAGACACCCCCCCCACTCCTCCCTAGACACCCCCCCCCCCTCGGACAGACACCCCTGGACACCCCACCCCCCCCCCCAGACAGACACCCCTGGACACCCCCCCTGAAAAACACCCCTGGACACCCCCCCTCCCCTGGAAAGACACCCCCTCCCCTGAACAGACACCCCCTGGACAAACACTCCCCCTAGACACTCCCCCTCCCTCCTAGACACCCCCCCCCCCCCTCCCTCCTGGACACCCCCTCCCCTAGATAGACACCCCCCTGGAATACTAATACAGTTGGCCATGCAATTTTAAATCAAAGAAAAAAACTAAAACAGAACACATTGTAATTTTCCCTCAAAACATATTTGACCAACATTAGTTGAGAAAATAGTAAAAAAAATGTTTGGTTGTAGAACAATCATACATAGGCCTTGATCTATCCATATAACTTCATGTTGACACACTTAATTAAAGCCAACATAGTCTGTAGATTGAAGAACCATCCTCAATGATGGAATATATACATATAGAATACAAGAGATAATGGGAAAACAAAGAAGGATACTCATGGATAGTCTATAAAAATATAATGTCAAAATTCTATCTATATATGATTAATATAAATTTTTACCTCTAAACATTTATAAACCAAATTCCTACACAAAACCATAATGTACACTTTCATATGATACTCACCCTGCACCAGCACCACCCCACTACTAGACACCCCTCCCTCTGCAATGCCCCCCTCCACCACCCTAGACCCCCCCCCTCCTAGACCCCCCCTGCAAATCCCCCATCCACCCCCATTGACACCCATCCCTCTAAAAATCCCCCCTCCACCCCCCACTCTCCCCCTACAGACCCTCCTGGACACCCCCTCCCTCCTGGAAACCCCCTCCCTCCTGGACACCCCCTCCCCCCGAACAGAACCCCCTACTGACCCCCCCTTACACCCCCCTAACACCCCCCCCCCCACAGTCCCTCCTATGAACCCCCCCCCCTCTCCCCTGCCAATCCCCCCCCACCTACCACCCCCCCACCACCACCACCAACCCCCCCCCCTCCCCCTGTAGACCCTCCTGGACACCCCCCCTGCCAGTCCCCCCCACCACCCCCCCCCCCCTACAGACCCTCCTAGACACCCCCCCCCCTCCCCCCTACCAGTCCTCCCCCCACCTACCAATCCCCACTACCACCCCCCCCCCCTCCCACCCCCTTACAGCCCCCCTACAGACCCTCCTGGACACCCACCTCCCCCTGATAGTCCCCCCTGCGACCCCCCCCCCCCACCACCACCACCACCACCCTCTGCCATCCCCCTTGAACACTTCCCCCTCCCCCTACCAGTCCCCTCCCCCCCACACACACACACCACCCCCTGCCACCCCCCCCCCCTACAAACCCTCCTGGACACCCCCTCCCCCTTTCAGTTCCCCCTTATTCCCTATTATTGTTTATTTGTGAACTAATATATAAAATTAAAGGAGTTAGATGAGTGATCTACACACTGTACAACAAAAAAGAAAGTTGAGGTCAGCAATAAAGATGAGTTTTTCATGGAGTTACAATGTTTTAAATCCACCATGATGAAGAGGAAGAGGAATCATCCCTTGTGGGGGTGCTTGCATAAGATGGCGCAGTCAAACATCAAAGAGGTGAGGTAGTTACATCGTAGAGAGATGATTGCACTGACTCGTGGTCATGTCGCAATGGAGATTGATCACACCAAAATTACCTTGGGAGTCAAGTAGTTGGGAGGTAAACAATTTTTTGAAACTATCATATCATTCCATGATTTACCTTTTTGGATGCACGCTCAATTCTATAGTGTCAAGAATAAGGGTATTTCATTGGGTGTGAAGTACCAATTCATGCATTGTTGTGTTTTCATTGAACTTTGGAGGTATGTGTGCTAAGATGTATGTGCATAAAACTACAAAAGGAACTATTAAAAGAGGTAAAACCAAATAGTTTCTCTATGTATCCAAATTTTTCTTTCACACTATGATGTTTTACCAAAATTCAATAATCAATGAGTGGCCTCAGAAAGGCTAAGTAAAATTGAACTAAACGTGTGAATCCAAAAGGCAAGGGTGGTTCAATAGTAGTATTTCAGCATGAGTCATATGTACGTTGGACATCCACAACAAAGGAAAAGAAAACATAAGCAACATAGTACAAAGACAGAAAAAATGAAACACACAAATTAATCTCTCCACTACCCCAATCTCCCTCCCCTGCAAAGAAAACCACGTAGCCGCCTTCAGTGCCCTTCTGGCCCCCTTCTTAGAATATAACTACCATCCATCCGTAGAAAGTAGTAAAAGGCATAATCTTATCCAAGTGGACCAAATAGGGTTATATTTTATTCCTAAGGTTGTTTTTGGTTGAATTATACTTATCCAATATAATTAGTACATGTGTTTGGGTAATTATAATATCATTTTTACCCTTATTTGCCCTATTTACTTTTAATCGTGGTAAATAAAAGTCAAAAGTTACTATTCAAAAAAAATTATTTTCATCATATTGAACCACATTTTATTTACTGATGTCGAACGTTTCTCTCAGATTTTAGAAATTTAACTCAGAGAATTAGTAAAATTATGTTTCATGCAAATTTGTAAATGCTCCTAGAAGGTGGGTAAAAGATGGTAAAAAGTTCAATAAAAATTTATACCTCTAATTTTATTATAAAATGACTCCAATTAATTACATTGAAATTATATAGGTATTATATATCTATTTTTACTTAAAATAAATTTAAATAAAAAGTCAGTTTTAAACAATAACGCAGTGTTTTTCACTCTTCATCAAAAATTGAATATTTTCAGAAAAATACCAAAAATTTACCCTAAGATAATTTTTATATTACAAATTAAAAAATGAATTATATTTTACCAAATTCAAAACATATAAGTTTCATTAATTAATTTAAAATTAATTCCCTTTGTCAAAACCAAAATGCGGGTTTTTAAAAAGTAAAAACTATCAAAAGATTGACATGTGTTTATGTCAAATTTAAATGTGAAATTACTTATAATGATCTAAATTTTATTAAATGATAAAAATATAATCTAATTATACTTAAAAACCATTCAAATTCATAATTTAACTATATAAATTATTTCGACTAAAAAAGTTGTTTTCAATTAAAACGTAGTATTTTTTACTATTCATCGAAATATGATAGTTATCAGAAAAGTACCAAAAATTTATCCAAACTAAATTTTTATGTCCCACTTCTAAAGAAAAAGTTTATTTTGTCAAATGTAATATATAAAAGTGCCAAATATTGGATTTAAAAGGGGTTCACTATTAATAGGTGGTAAAATTGCATTTTTTTTGAAAAAAACATCCTTTATCTGAAAAATTGAATTTGTTCTTATATTATATCTATGAAACACATAATATGGATGTTAAAATTATATAGAGTATATAATATTTAAAATTCAGTTAATACTATTCATAACCTCTTTTTGAACGGCTGGTTTGGTAAGTTATGGTGCGCTCGAACTCAGTGTTGCGTGTAGCGCAAGCTATTGAATTACTTTAAAGAAATAACGTACTATGAAATATTGGGGTGTCAAATTCTCCCCTCCTTGAATAAATTGAGTCCTTGCAATTTGAAATTGTTCTTCAAAAATAAAAGGTTAAAAATAGAAAAATACCTTTGTGGGAAACCCACATCGGAAATTGGGTTAATAAAATTTAGTCTTAATAAGAGGGAAAGGGAAATGAAAAAGTCACCACCAAATTATGATGTCGATTAGAAGAAAATTGGTGGCAATTAGAAACACATAATTGGAGGAAATAGTAAATATTTATAGGGAGTGATTGAGGTCATCAATCACAAATAAGTGTAAAATTGAGGGTCTCCAATCCATAAATCTATGATGATTTAAAATATTATCGGTTCAACAAAACATAAGGTATTAGGATAACACATTTTTGGTTTTAAGATCCCTTCCCTAATGTTTAAGAATTAATTTATTCATATAATAAAAGGAAAAAATATACTTGACAAGTATAGTTTCATCCTTCAACTAATTCCTACAACAAACTCATCTTTTACTCCAAAAGATAATAGAATTCAAAAATATTCTATTAATCCTAATTGTATAGGGTTCCAAAAATAATGAATTTATTATTCATTTTTCAGACTATTAAAAAACTACATTATACAAACCAGGACATCATGTATGCCAGTGGTAGGTGATCCACCCTTGTCACCCTTCAGTTTCAGGTTCAAGTCTCACGGCCTTGCCGGACGCGACGGGTTGTCGCAGACCTCCGGATTGTCCTTTTTATGACAATCCAAAAATAATCTCAAGAAATGATTTAACCTTAACAATAGTATCTAATTTCAAACTTAATCGATTCCAACCTTTAGACATATCCAAAATACTTTTGTCCAAACTCGCAGTCCAAAATTTCTAAGGAAGTTAAATGCAATTAAGATTTTTTTTTCACGTAACAACATGTGAATACTATCATCATGCATTCTTTTAAAATACGGTAACACCCTGAATTACCATAAAACCTTATTTATTACATTCATGCTCCCTTATTCCTTATATAATACTAGATATACTCCTTATATCCAAAAATGTTGTAAACTCCAAGAATGATGCACTACTAGAATTTGGACTTATAGCTATGGATCTACAACCATGGATAATAAAAACCATGGATATAGATCACTTATACCCACGATTGTGTTCAATGTCTATGGAAATAGCACCCCACATGATCCCTTTCCCCCCTCCCTTGCAAATTTCCCATCCCCACTGCCCCCGCGATCCTCCTCCCTCTCGCGATCCTCCTCCTCTCCTGACGTCTCTAACGCGGCCACCCCACCTCCCCGCAACCCTCATTCTCTGACTCGGCTCTGGCATGGTTCCGATGTGACTCTGGAACGGTCTCATTGCTCCCTCCTTGAATCTCAAACCCAGCATACCATTGGCGGCTACTTCACTACGTGCCTCCACTACCGCACCTCTCCACCTGACCACCTCACCTCCTCCCTGCCAACTCGATCCTCGTCGTTCCCCCTCGCCTTGCTTCCCTGTCTCCTCCACCCCCTTCACCTTCTCCATAATTATATCACTCAGCCACACCTTTATTCTATGTATTTCATCCCTGATAATGAATCACCCTACCATGCTTCCTTACCTCCTTCTTTTTTACCTCCTTACAACTTGGTTTTTCCAGGGTTCTTCTCCTTGCTTCGCATATAGCTACAGCGGAGTCCATTTCCTCTATAAGTAATTTAATTTTCTCCTTTCTCTTTTTTGAAGAAATTTTTGATGAGGCGTATTTGTCTGATCTCATCTAGATATGTTAATTTGATTTTAATTCATAATTATTATTTTATTTGGACTATTTATCACTAATTGTAATTTTAATTTAGTCATCTTTCATTATTTTGATATATACAACATCAATTTGAGACATATTATAATTATTTGGATTGTTTATCACTAATTTTAATTTTAATTTAGTCATATTTCATTATTTTGATATATAAAACATCAATTTAAGACATATTAGAAAGTCCCTTAGAAATTCATGCAAGTCATAGAGTTCAATCTAATCAGAAGGAATGTGATAACCCAAAAGGGGTTTTCAAATCCATAAGTATTTTAAAACCTTTTAAATTAGGGAAGTAACTTGTGTCATTTAAATTATATAATGATAAAATGCGTATGGTTAGACTAGGATAATCAAAAACTATATTTTAAATGGTGTGTCTATTACCATACCTTTGAAAAATCATAACAAGGATAGATGTTGGCCAAACTTGAATTATAGGTTCTACTGTATTGTTATTGAAAGAATATAAGATTATTAGGTCTTATCCTTCAGGGAAAGGACATGCCTTTGGTTGGTTATAGGTAGGTTAGATACATAGTGTATTTACCATCTCCCGATAGAGGTATCTGTCAAGATTTTATGTACACATTACCAGTATACATGTAAAATTTTTGGGGACTCAAATTATCAAGTTAAAAAATATGTTACAAAGTAAAAGGATATTTTAAAGCTAGTTTCTAGTTCAGAGCTGATTAGTATTGTGTCCTTGAGTAAAATTATGGAGGGGTTTTAGTGGATTAAAATTTAAAATTTGGACCAAGAAAGGTTATCTGGATGTCATTATATATCCTAAAATAATAGTAATCAAACTATAGATATCTTTGGGATGGTATAAGAATTCCCATCCTGGTGTATGGTTGATGAAGGAAAATCCTACGAGAATAAGTAAATTTGAGTGTCAGAATATTGATGGGAAATGGGATGGAAATGGAATTCCTGGATGGAACTTAGATAAAAAAAATCTTGGGGTTACAACATATCTTATAATAACAAGAATAAGGATACAAATAGTTCTCGGTAAAATGGTCCCTATGCAGATCTGAATTAAACACAAAATAAAATGAAAATATTTCATCCAAATGAAGTGTTATTGGATATGACTTTGTGTGGATCAACAAGGGACCACATACCAAAATAATATATGAAATTGTTGGGAATGATACTTGTGGTTGGACCCAAGATAGAGTGTCCTGGTTTCACTATATATCCTATGACAATAGTAATAAATCCACATATAGTTCTTGAAAAAAGTCTATATAAATATATATGGATTATACATAGTGGAAAGGATAATGAAATATATGAGTGACGTGGTGATAGAAGGAAGGAAACATGATGTGAATAAGGTCTCATCATGTAGAGACCCAAAGCTTGACGTACATGGACATTACATTACTTTTGCGGAATACTTAGTACATAACAAAAACACACACACAAGGACCGTAATAGTTTAGTGTCTTTGGAAACTCGGAACATAATCTTCTAATCATGGTGAAAGATCTTCAATATCTCCCATAAATATATTCCCTTTTTTTCTTACCTAAAACCTTTCTTTATATCCTGGGGAAAAGAAAACATAAAAGGGTGAGCTCAAATGCTCAGTAAGGGTAAACAAAAGAAATATCAATCACATCATATTCATAAGAACATAACTTTTGGAAATCATAACCTGCAAAAGAGAGCAAAATTTCATAACATGGGATAAATCATAGTAGTGAAATGTAATCCCAATAATCATAACTTAAAACATGAAACTTTGTGGAATACACACATAATCATAGAGAATCATTTCTTGTTAGTCAAGACTCATTGCCAAGACTATCTTAGTGGACAAAGTCCCTTTCTGAACCGAGTCACCCTCGTTTCAGTCCTGTTTCACTGAACCGGTATAACCTACCGTTCCAGCCATGTCTATCTCATGAGATATAAAATCTTTACCCAATGCATTGGAGGGAGATATAGGTCCCACCCATCTCATAATGATACCATTATTATGTGTTCCACAAAATCATACATCATTACATAACCCATGTAATAAAAATGGGAATCTTAAACATCGTGACATCATAAAACAACTCATATAAGATAAAGGAATTGCATAAAAATAATTCCATCACAACATAATCAAATCAATGAAATAATAGGGATATAAAAAGAACCCTATATTATCTTAGATGTAAAATAATTTTGATAAAGCACTTGAACTCCATTCTTGAGGAAAATATCCTTTCAACTTCAAGAACACTTTTCCTTTCTTAACATGTCATAAAATTCTAACTAAAAGAAGTTGATTAAAAATAAACTTGAAAACTTGTAAGGGAATATTCTTGGAAATAATGTTTTAAAAATTCCATTCATGTCGTATAAGTTAAAATAAAACATTCTTCTCGTACTTTGTTCGGAAAAGTCAAAAAAAACCTCGTACGAAAAACGACAAAAGATTCATTTCATATCTTTTACTAAAAACTCACTGAAGGGTAAAATTGGATATAAACTATTGTAAAAGGATATAAATATTACATATTGAGGAAACATGGATTTGGATGATAAAATACACCCCATTAAATTTCAAAGTATAAACAATCTCGGATAAAAATGAGATTGTGATATTTCCCTTACCTTATGTCTGATATGCTTTGTATGTATCCGAACCTCCTCTTTTTGACGCACCTTCTCTTAACCTCCACTTAAAGAACTAAGGATGGTCTTTGAAGAATACCAAGACCTCTAGGATGATACTAGGGAAGTTGAGAAGATATTTTGGCAGGGGTTGGCCAAGCTTGAATGCTCAAATTGGTGTGAGGAGGAGAGGGAGGAGGTGCCCTTTTATAAGGAAGGAGAGGGGCACCTTAGGAAAATCTCAAAATATTATTTTATATTAAGGTCAAATTCGGTTTATAATGGTTACAAAGGGTCATATCTAGAATATAAAGTCGGTATGGGTCAAAATTATCTCATCCAATAAGATTTAGACAAGTTTAGGTTATTATTTTAACCTTATCAATTAGATTTAACTCTAAGTTAACTAATTTAACTTTTACCGTGTCTTTTTGTTTTCTTACACTATATGGTTAATAAACTTACCATAACAAGCCAAAAGAACCCCAAGTTGTTTATTATTAATATATCTATCCTTGTCTAAGTCATTTGGCTGAACCTTAGATTTTTAAGAATTAAATAACAATTAATAATATAATATTTTTTTTAAAAACTAATTTATGTCAATTTTGACACTATTTGGTACATGATTTTTATGAAATTCATAACAGAATGATAAGTTCAAACAAAGTTACTTATATCAAAAATAAAATTTCATATTAACCTATAAAATTAGTGTAAGTCATAAAAAGTCTCAAATTACATTTATTTGGGCATTTATAACATCAATTATGTCAATATTTCACTAATAAGACAATTACTGCATCATCTTTGTGTCATAATAAATGATAATTATTTAATCCCTAAAAATTCTAAATAAATTCCTATGATGTAGATAATTGTATTAGATTTCTGGAGACTATTCATGTTCTAAGTTTCATGAAGTTTATCACTAAATTAAAATTATTATACTTATAAGATTTAAGAAAGTGACATGTTGTCACATTCTTTGGTTTTAATAATAATTAAATTATTTTCATGGAAAAAAGTTCATAAAATGAATCTAATCCGACCCTTAGGTTATATGGGTCTACTTTTAGCCATCCAATTGGATTTTTCCAAGTTTTAGGGTAATTTTATAATCTTATATTTACCCTTAATTACCTGATTTACCTTTAACTATAGTAAATAAAATTTATCGTAGTTACTATTCACAATGCCCAAAAATAAAAAAGTAGCTTATTAACATAATTTGGACCCACTGATTCCAAATATGGAATCCATTTTTCCAAATTCAATACACAAAAGATGCAGAAATTAAATTAAAATTAATCCCGTTGTCGAAAGAAAACGGGTTTTTCTTTAAAACATTGCAAAAGATTGAATTGATTTAACCTACGAATTCAAGGTAAAATCAATGATAATGACATACATTATATTAAATGGTAAAAATATCTTCTATTTATACTTTAAAACCATTCAATATTATAATTTAACCACATAAGATATTACGATGAAAAAAGTTGTTTTTAATTAAAATATAGCGTGTTTTTACTATTCATTAAAATATGAAAGTTATCGGAAAAATATCAAAACTTTATCTAATGTAAATTTTTATATCCTGATTCAAAAGAAGAATTTTATTTTGTCAAATTGAACTTATAAACATGTCAAAAACTAGATTTAAGGTGGGTGCGCCATCAAAAGGCGACAAAACTGCATTTTTTGAAAAATACTTATTTTACCCGAAAAATTTATTTTGTTCTTATACCATGTTCTAGAAAATGTGTAAGATGAATAATAATGTTATAAAATTCAAATTTTAGTTAACACTATTCATAACGGCTAGTTCATAACAATATTATAATAATATATCATTGTTTAGTAAAACCCGGTATTGCGTACAATACACGGTATCGAGGAAGGTCACGATTGCGTGTAATGCAAGCCAAGTCAGGGTTGCGTGTAGTGCAAAACTCCTTTGTTATTGCATATAACAGAATCCAACCATATTTTATTTATACATTGAATATATATATATATATACACTCAATGTTGCGTAGAATAACTTCTATCAAAGGAACTTGAAATTGTGTGTAACAAGAGCCAAGAAAACTGTTGCGTATACTGCATGCTAAAACGGTGTTGCGTATAGCGCAAGATAATCTTAGTGTGTCGTAAAATAGAAGATATGAAATTAAAAATAATGTATCTTATAAAATCTCGGGTTGTTACATTCTACCCCCCTTAAAATGAATTTCGCCCTCGAAATTCGTCGGGGTTATAAATGGTTTACTATTCGAAATTTTGTTTAATAGAAACCCACATTGTAAAAAGGAATACCAAAACATGGCTTTAAAAACTAAAGTATGAAATGTAACGGTTACCCAAATTAACTCATCACTGGGTTTCCACGTAGGAGAACATAGGTGAAAATATGGATATGGAAGAAAAATCTAACCATCAAGTTCTGATGGAGAGTGGTAGAGGACATGGCTATGAAAAAGCCAATAATCGCAAAGCCATAAAATTGTGATGATCTAGGGTACCATCTGATTCATCAGATATAAGATCACTAGGACAACATTTTTGGTTTTCAATATCATTTCCCTAAAGTTGATGAAATTGGAATTAGAAGAAATACTTTCGTGATTTTGGTATAGTCTCACCGTTTTTCATTCTTTGGACAATTTCCACTTCATCTCTTAAATAAATGAAGTTGAATTTTTCATTCGTGATGTGTTAGAAGATCATGTGATAGAATGATGGGTCATTCCATCTGTCTCAAACAAAAGGTTAGAAAAGTTATCAAAAAAATACATAAGTCCATCTATAGTGAGATTAATCTTATATAGTTCCTAAAATGGACTTATACTTCATATATCATACTCCTTAATATAATAAAACTAGTTTCTACTAAACAGGGACTTCCTGTAGGCCAGTGGTAGGCGATAAAGGCCAGTTTCACTTCGGTTGTGGGTTCGATTCCCACAGCCTTGTCTGACGCGATGGGTTGTCGCCTGTCGTGCAGGTTGTCCTTTTTCAAAAGCTATATTACTATAACGTCCCATCAACAATATCAAAAAAGTTTTATCCTTAAACAATACTAACTTATGTCCAACATAATCCATTCCAATCTTTAGGATTATCTAAAATACTTCAGTCCAATCTCATAGTATAAAGAAAATGATCACATGAATGTCATCATTTATCCCCCATATATCATAAGATATATCTTGTTGGTCAAATTACAAATATGTGTATACCTTAATCATGTATTCTCTTGAAGAATGAATATCCATTGAACCTTAGTGAAAACATGAATGCAGTTAAAAGTTAACACTTTTCACATACCAAAATCCGCAAAATTCTATATCCTCAAACCATGATATCACTTAGTCCTTATATCAATCATGAGCTCATGAATACTGTCAAATATGTCATTTTCTCGTTTTCCCTTCATTATGAGCATATCATCTTATTTCCAAAAATATCTCAATCACTTTGAATACCACATTAGACCAATACATAAATATTCCAATACTCCATGATACAACATTATTTTGGAATCCCATTATATAAACACTTAATCATTCCACCACATCGGTGTCATATTCAACATCGCCAATAGTGATTGCATGTGACTTCCCTTTGTCCTTTTCCTTAAGCGGTTGCTCATGTCGATCATCACTAACCCTTGGATTAGGGCATTTATTGGCATAATGTCCCATCTCCTTGCACTTGAAACATTGAAGTGTAGTAGGTTCATTCTGTGTATCCCTTCCTTTGTTTGCATCATTAGACATCTTCTTCCCATCATTGTGGCATTCAAATGCCCGATGACCTTCCTTTCCACATTTGAAACATTTACTTGTCCCTTTAAGACAATCTCCACCATGGTTCTTTCCACACTTTGAGCATAAGGAAACATTCATCTTCTTTTCACCATTATTCTGAGATTTCTCCTTGAACTCCATCTTTCGTTTCTTGTCAAAACTATGAGATGGATAAGTAACACCAACTTCTATTTCTACCTTGATAGCACAACTCACAATTTCTTCATAGCTACTGAAGTCTCTTATAGCTAATGCCCTTCGAAGATTTGGTTTTAAGCCACTGAAGAATCGATCAACTTTACTTTCAGGTTGGATGATAAATCCAGATGCATACCTTGCAAGCCTTGTAAAATTCGCTTCGTATATACCAACAGATCCATCATCCTTTTGCTTTAGTTCAAGAAACTCCTTCTCCATCTTTGTTTTAAGAATACGAGGGAGGTACTTATTGAAAAATAAGTTCTTGAACTCGTCCCATTCCATGGACTCAATTTCATCTCTTTGCCTCGTATTCTTGATAAGATTCCACCATTGATCAGCTTCACATTCCAAACGATATACTGCTAAAATGACTTTATCATGTTCAGAACATTGAAGAACTAAAAATATCTTTTCAGTGGTACTAATCCATTGTTCAGCAACAAGTGGATCAGAAGACCCACTAAAAGAAGGTGGACGTTGCCTCATGAAGGACTCAATAGAATGTTGTTCCCTTCTCTGCTCATTTGTAAGTCCAGAATGATTCATATCTTGTGTAATTATAGCAATAATATTTTTCACTCCATCTCCCATAACATTTGTTTGTTCAGGAGAACAATCATTGCATTGTCCATTGCATTGATCAACACGGTTCCTTCGGGTTCCAGCCATCATCTAAAACCCAAAAATAATAGTGTGAGAGGAAAAAATCATGATAGGGAAAACAACATAATAAAGGGGGAGTATCCTCAATATCTAACATATTAGGTTAAATTCTATGATCGTTACCGTAGTTCTAGGACTGTATCCTATACGTATACTTATCCTTAGGAACATCCCTAGACACACCTTAGAAATATCTCTAGGGATCTCACTAACGTTTTCGCATCCTAGTTTCCAAAGGTTGACTAAACCTTTCCTCTGATACCAACTGTAGAGACCCGAAGCTTAACGTACATGGACATTACATTACTTCTGCGGAATACTTAATACATAACAAAAACACACACACAAGGACTGTAATAGTTTAGTGTCTTTGGAAACTCGGAATATAATCTTCTAATCGTGGTGAAATATCTTCAACATCTCCCATAAAGATCTCCTTTTTTTTACCTAAAACCTTTCTTTATATCCTGGGGAAAAGAAAACATAAAATGGTGAGCTCAAATTCTCAGTAAGGGTAAACAAAAGAAATAGCAATCACATCATATTCATAAGAACATAACTTTTGGAAATCGTAACCTGCAAAAGAGAGAAAAATTTCATAACATGGGATAAATCATAGTAGTGAAATGTAATCCCAATAATCATAACTTAAAACATGAAACTTTGTGGCATACACACATAATCATAGAGAATCATTTCTTGTTAGTCAAGACTCATTGCCAAGACTATCTTAGTGGACAAAGTCCCTTTCTGAACCAAGTCACCCTCATTTCAGTCCTGTTTCACTGAACCGGTATAACCTACCATTCCAGACATGTCTATCTCATGAGATATAAAATATTTACCCAATGCATTGGATGGAGATATAGGTCCCACCCATCTAATAATGATACCATTCTTATGTGTTCCACAAAATCATACATCATTTCATAACCCATGTAATAAAAATGGGAATCTTAAACATCGTGACATCATAAAACAACTCATATAAGATAAAGGAATTGCATAAAAATAATTCCATCACAACATAATCAAATCAAGGAAATAATAGGGATATAAACAGAACCCTATATTATCTTAGATGGAAAATAATTTTGATAAAGCACTTGAACTCCATTCTTGAGGAAAATATCCTTTCAACTTCAAAAACACTTTTCATTTCTTAACATGTCATAAAATTCTAACTAAAAGAAGTTGATTAAAAATAAACTTGAAAACTTGTAAGGGAATATTCTTGGAAATAATATTTTAAAAATTCCATTCATGCCGTATAAGCTAAAAGAAAACATTCTTCTCGTACTTTTGTTGGAAAAGTCAAAAAGTACCTCGTACGAAAAACGACAAAAGATTCCTTTCATATCTTTTACTAAAAACTCACCGAAGGGTAAAATTGGATATAAACTATTGTAAAAGGATATAAATATTACATATTGAGTAAACATGGATGTGTATTATAAAATACACCCCAGTAAATTTCAAAGTATAAACAATCTCGGATAAAAATGAGATTGTGATATTTCCCTTACCTTATGTTCGATATGCTTTGTACGTATCCGAACCTCCTGTATAATGATTTAAATAATGTCATTAACTTATTACAGAATCATATTCATTGTTATGATATCATATATGGTTCACTTATGACTTTATATTACCCGTTCTTTTGTAAATTCCATGTTAAAGAAGCGTTTTGGGTAAAATCGTTTCATTTATCATAGGTGTTTGGACTTGTTGTTCTTGACATTATTATTACTTATATCATGATTTACTTACTTCCAGAATATAAAACATGATTTATATATCATATATATTCAGTATATATATATATATATAATAGATAGATAAATGAAATGAAACACATCGTTCATGGAGACGGTAGTCCGTACGTATGCATGAACGCGGTTTTCCTTTCCTTATTGTCTTGAATGGAAGTAAGTAGATGACATACATATATATATACATAAATCCAGTAGATTTAACATGTCATATATTTAATTATTATTCATTACATATACTTTATAATCATTCATTAATGGTTAATGTGGAGAATGAATCTCATCGCGTCGTGGAGACGGTAGTCCGTACGTACGCACGAGCGATGATATCGTTCTCATGATCGTGAACTTGTGTTGAAGTGTATGTATAATATTTCAGTATCAATATCACTTTATAATAATCATATATAGTAACTCATTACACCATTATACCCATCCAATTAAGTTGGTGGCGGAAAATAGATTACACCACGGTGTGGAGACGGTATTCCGTACGTACGCACGCGCGGTGATTTCCTTTTTCCGTAGGATGGATAGAAGGTTAATTAGAGTTGTTTCATATTTATAATAACATATAAGTATATAATAAATACTTATGTTATTACTTTATCATGAAACAACTAAAGAAGAAGAAGTTGAAGAAGAAATAAATTGAAAAAGATCGGTAATGGATATTACCTCTTTTTGACGCGCCTTCTCTTAACCTCCACTTAAAGAACTAAGGATGGTCTTTTAAGAAGACCAGGACCTCTAGTATGATACTAGGGAAGTGGAGAAGATATTTTGTCAGGTTTTGGCCGAGCTTGAATGCTCAAATTGGTGTGTGGAGGAGAGGGAGGAGGTTCCCTTTTATAAGGGAGGAGAGGGGCACCTTAGGAAAATCTCAAAATATTATTTTATATTAAGGACAAATTCGGTTTATAATGGTTCCAAAGGGTCATATTTAGAAGATAAAGTGGGTATGGGTCGAAATACTCTCATCAAATAGTATTTATACAAGTTTAGGTTATTATTTTAACCTTATCAATTAGATTTAACTCTAAGTTAACTAATTTAACTTTTACCGTGTCTTTTTGTTTTCTTACACTATATGGTTAATAAACTTACCATAACAAGCCAAACGAACCAAAAGTTGTTTATTATTAATATATATATCCTTATCTAAGTCATTTTTCCAAACCTTATATTTTTAAGAATTAAATAACAATTAATAATATAATATTTGTTTTAAAAACTATTTTTTGTCAATTTTGACACTATTTGGTACATGATTTTTATGAAATTCATAAAAGAATGATAAGTTCTAAAAAAGTTACTTATATCAACAATAACATGTCATATTAACCTATAAAATTAATTTAAGTCATAAAAAGTCTCAAATTACATTTATTTGGTCATTTATAACATCAATTATGTCAATATTTCACTAATAAGACAATTACTGCATCATCTTTGTGTCATAATAAATGATAATTATTTAATCCCTAAAAATTTTAAATAAATTCCTATGATGTAGATAATTGTATTATCTTTCTGTAAACTATTCATGTTCGAAGTTTCATGAAGTTTATCACTAAATTAAAATTATTATACTTATAAGATTTAAGAAAGTGACATGTTGTCACATTCTTTGGTTTTAATAATAATTAAATTATTTTCATGGAAAAAAGTCCATAAAATGAATCTAATCTGACCCTTAGGTTATATGGGTCTACTTTTAGCCATCCAATAGGATTTTTCCAAGTGTTAGGGTAATTTTATAATCTTATATTTACCCTTAATTACCCGATTTACCTTTAACTATAGTAAATAAAATTTACCGTAGTTACTATTCACAATGCCCAAAAATAAAAAAGTAGCTTATTAACATAATTTGGACCCACTGATTCCAAATATGGAATCCATTTTTCCAAATTCAATACAAAAAAGATGCAGAAATTAAATTAAAATTAATCCCGTTGTCGAAAGAAAACGGGTTTTTCTTTAAAACATTGCAAAAGATTGAATTGATTTAACCTACGAATTCAAGGTAAAATCAATGCTAATGACATACATTATATTAAATGGTAAAAATATCTTCTATTTATACTTTAAAACCATTCAATATTATAATTTAACCACATAATATATTACGATGAAAAAAGTTGTTTTTAATTAAAATATAGCGTGTTTTTACTATTCATTAAAATATGAAAGTTATCGGAAAAATATCAAAACTTTATCTAATGTAAATTTTTATATCCTGATTCAAAAGAAGAATTTTATTTTGTCAAATTGAACTTATAAACATGTCAAAAACTAGATTTAAGGTGGGTACACCATCAAAAGGTGGCAAAACTACATTTTTTGAAAAATACTTATTTTACCCAAAAAATTTATTTTGTTCTTATACCATGTTCTAGAAAATATGTAAGATAAATAATAATGTTATAATATTCAAAATTTAGTTAACACTATTCATAACGGCTAGTTCATAACAATATTATAATAATATATCGTTGTTTAGTAAAACCTGGTATTGCGTACAACACACGGTATCGAGGAAGGTCATGATTGCGTGTAATGCAAGCCAAGTCAGGGTTGCGTGTAGTGCACAACTCCTTTTTTATTGCGTATAACAGAATCCAACCATATTTTATTTATACATTTAATATATATATATATATACACTCAATGTTGCGTAGAATAACTTCTATCAAACGAACTTGAAATTGTGTGTAAAAAGAGCCAAGAAAAGTGTGGCGTATACTGCAAGCTAATACGGTGTTGCGTATAGCGCAAGATAATCTTGGTATGTCGTAAAATAGAAGATATGAAATTAAAAAGAATGTATCTTATAAAATCTCGGGTTGTTACACATCACAAGGAGAAATTAACATAGTTTTATCATAATGTAGGGCCATAGGAAGACCTTGTATTAATGAGGTAAATATCCAAAACACTAGGATAGATGGGTTGGTTTGAATAAGATAAGAATTTTGGTTGACCCCAAGATAAGTGATTTGGTATTCACTGCATATATCATGATAATATGAATTAAGTAATATGTGGTTATTAAAAATGAGGGTATTTTTATCTAGACATTGGGTCATAGATAGGGGAAACCATATTTTTAGAATCTTCTATGGATCTTAATATCATGTAAGTAAACCTTTTCATATGAGACAAACCAATCCATGTAGTTTTAGGGTCATGTGGGGTGGATATGTTGTCGTTTAGTACAACACCATGTGATAAGGATTATATACTATGCAATTTGACATCATGAAAAAGGGACATTTAGTGCCATCAATTTAAAATTTATATGACAAGGACCATATACAAGTAGTTTAAATTCATGTGAAACGCACTTTTAGATAAGGCTATGTAATTTATTTCATTATAAATCTTATGTTGGTGGAAAGTTTGATATTCCCTCCATCCATTGTGATCAGGGAATAATCCCATTAGAGTGGACCTTATGGATGATGTAAGGTCATTACCATTTCTATTCTAGAATTGGAGACTTTGTTCCATGTATCATTGGCATTCTCATGGAAAATACTAATTCTCCACGAATGAATTAGCAGATGTGAACCTTCTGGTTAAATTCTCATGTGACATGCTTTTAATAGACTCCATGGTTATATAGTGTGAATAAAATTTTCTCATAAACTCATTATATCTCAACAATCTACGTCTAGGACTTTCCATATTCTGAAAATTGATCAAAAATGGAAGTTTAAAGTGAACAAAAGTAAACTTCTATGGGTAAGGATACTTATCTCCTATATACTAGACAATACGGGGTTTCTTGTGTACCAGTATGTTTTGTGTTTCGATATTCCCCCAAAGTATGAAATATATTATTAGAATAAGATCTATTATCCTTGTTCACAATCATATGAAGGATATTATATAGGGTCTTATTGAAGTCCTTTATTTATCCATTTATAGTTGTACGATAGTAGGACAAATTATTGTATTGAATATTATAATTATGGCATTCATTCTTCAGTTTTAATGCATAGAAGTTAGTGTTGTGGATCCCACATTGTGTGTGTTTTATTTTTTCCAATGATTTTGAAGTTTCAATGAATATTAGTGTCAATATGTAAGAAATAAGTATTTATGGATAATAATATCTTGTAAGTTGGTTAGCGAACTTAGTTTTGTTGAGAAGAAGGGTTCCTAAGAGAGGTGTGACATTATATTAAGTAAATGAGATTTAGAGACACATATTTTATGTTTGATTATGAAATACTTTTCATTCCTCATATGAAAAGGGAATACCTTACCTTTGGAGTTTTGGAGATTCATTTATATAAAGTAAAAAATGTTTTAAGTGTTCTTGAATTACTACCAAGATTATTTTTTCTTGGAATATTCTAGTTTTAAAAAGGTAAATTGAAAAGGAAATTTCAAAAAGGATTTGAGTTTCATGGATAATTTATAATGATGAATATTATATGTGTATGATGAAGGAATTTTATAAGTTCCTTTCTTAAATATATAAGCTTGGAAAGTAAAAAATTATTCGGGAAAATACATAGATGAATTTGAGGAAGATTAAAAAAATGTTGATATTATTGGAGTATAGGATATTGTTATATTTGAAAAAAAATGTTTATGTTTGAGTTGTTTTTTAACTTGGATTATGAGTGAATTTTTACTGAGTTGACCCTTATGGATTTTCTATTTGTTTTAAATTTTGGATAATTATTTATAAAAAAATACCTTAATACAGCACTACCCAAGAAGCTAAGTCATCAGATATAGGTGGCCATGATTAAAGTCATTCCCGCTAAGATGGAATGTATAAAATCATGTGTTGGTCAAAAACGACCTGAGGAGAGTGCACCAATTTTTTGTTGGTGGAGATTGAAGGTTAGAACCACTGTATAGGAAAACATGATAGAACTGTGACCATAATGGATTTGAATGATAGACTAAGGAGTGTTATAGGTAATAAATAAGAGGTCTCACAAACAAAAGTCTGGTGTGGGACACATCAAATAGAACTATTGTTCATCATTTAAAAACTCAGGCATTGGTACTTGATATGATATATTATAGGTTTTATTCTTAAATTATTTAGTTTTTGTCATGATTATAGTTTATCCGCACTATAAATTATAGAGTGATCCATAATGTGAGATCATGAGAAACTCGTGAAATATTCAAGAATCGTAGTAATTATAAGGTATGTGAAAAGATCTTCATAGGTTATATTTTTTAGATGCAAATGGAAGAATATAGGGTTGATATATTCCAATATAAGGTTATTTATAAGGTACATTCATATCTGTATAGAGTTGACAGAATTCCATATAGAGTTCATGAAGAGCTTTATTTGAAATATTGTGATCAATTTGGGTGTTTCTAAATATCCTTAGAAGACTATTCATGCACTATTGGAATCTATACTAAAAGAATCATACTTCATAAGGCATTGTATGGAATATCATAAGACTTTTAATTGAAATAATTTGAGGAAATTTCATAAGACTCAAACTTCATAAGACTTTTGAGGGAATTATGTAAGAGTTTATAAATTATAAGACTTATCTGAAAGTCTTATCAAATTATTCTTAGCAAAATAAAATTAAATATGGTAAACTAAATATGATGATTCATAGTGATTTGTTCTTCATCAACATAAATATCATAAAGAAAGATTGTGATTCATGCTTCCATTTCATAACTTCATGTTTTACAAAAATCTTTACACCATGAAATGAGGAGATGAAACCATGAATATTTTTATATATAATTTATTCATACATGGAGTTTTTTATGAAGTGGTGTATACATGTCTATATACAGTTAGAAACAATTGTGAAGAGAAGTATTGGGAGTTTTGAAATGTCAAGATATTAGGAATTTTGAATTATTGAGAATTATATTAATTAAAAATGTAGTATTCACATGGTATAATGTTTACAGATAAGAGAGAAAGAATAGAATTAATAAAATGGATATTGTTTCATGTATCACATATATATATATATATTTCATTTCAAAGAAATTTTCAGTTTGAAACTGTCATTCCATGAAAGAAAAATCCTTACATCAAGAAGAGATAACTGATATTGAATCCTATAGAAAAATTCCTTGAGTATTGAAGGAGAGAATAGATCCAAAACTGAATATATTCTGAATAAGTTTTATGGATTAAGGATAATGTAAATAGGATATCTAGTTCAGATTGGTTTCACTAAATAAGAAGAATAATAAGAAGAGGGAAGAAGATTTATGTGAAGTCCAATTTTCAAAGAAAGAAGTTTATTTTATTTATAAAAGGGAAGAAGAAAATCATTTTTTCATTTTAGTTTTCTATGGTTACAACTAATAAGAGATTTAAAAAAGAGTTCTAGTTTTTTAGAGTAGATTAATATTTGAAAAAATATATTTCCTAGTAGGAATAATGGAGATACTTAGTTGAGAAAATTCTCAAAACCATTCTGTTCACATTGAGGAATAAGAAGTTTTATCTTATTCCCTATCACATGTGTTGTACAAATGTGCTTACAGTGTTAGTAATTGAATTTGTAGCATGTTATCAAAGAGAGAACTAAATAAGGTTTGTAAGAGATCAAAAACTATAAAATAAAATGAATAGTGCTCCATTATGAAATGATCTATCAACTGGTATTCTGAAGAACATATGATGAAATAATCATCCTTAATGATGATGAAACGTATATCAAAGTTGGAAAGTAAGGTGAATATATCCATCTTGAAATTGATCGAACATTTAGAACTATTCAAAATTGTATCATTATTAATTTTGAAAATTGTAGTGTCTCCTTGAAGGTTAGAAAAGTAGAGAAGGTTTTGAAGAATCTTCTACAATTATCACTTCATCAAAATATGAATTTTGGAAGGTGATTGAAAAAGTTATTATTGAAAGGTTATGATTTCATAATATCTAATTCTTGATTAAAACAATAAAATACTATTATATGGGGGTATGATGTTTTTAAATTAGTGGAATTTATATGAAATATTGAATAATTTTCGGGGCTATTTTCTGAAATTAAAACATTATACTTAATTTGAATGTTTTCACCTGTGTGTTAAAGTGGGTAAAAAACTAAGTTTGAAATTTTTCATGAGAATCATTATAACAATTTGTATCAATCAATTGTCCCAGCCTAAAAAAGTAGTTTTATTACTCTTGAAAAATATGATGAGTAGTTTCATTTCATATTGGAAACATATTCTTTGTTAAATGGAGAGCTTTGATGTCTAAATCAAACCCACCTTTTTATGCATTGATCGTTAATCATGTGCACTTAGAGTGGAATAATTGATGGAGAATTACTTGAGTATGAAATGATACCATTATATCTCCTATAAATTATATTTTTTATCAATAATGGTGAGGTAAAAGAATGAGAAATTATAATTTCTAGGTACGGTTGCTTGGGCCGACACTTTTGGTACCCTATCTAGGTTTGATCCCACACTTAGAAAAGTTTCTAGGTACGGTTGACCATGGGGATTAAAATCTTGAATACCCAAAAATTGAAATAGACATCCTAAAATAAATTCCCATTCTTGTTATTCAAAAAAATTGCAAAGAGGATCCCACACTTGGTGTATTGGTTTGCAGGTGGGGTGACATCAATTACTTGAAAGAAAACTTGTTAGTTCATTTTCACTTCATCCCTGGATTCCCAATCCCTCACATTTACTTTAGGAATGTGAGAATAAACCCTAGGTTTATATCAGTATCCCTCGATGAGGATCATAAGATTTTTTATGATAGGATTAATATGCTCAATGAACCGGATATGTGCACATTATCAAAGTTTACCTTAGGATAATTTAATGCTTTGGAGTTTCACTTGTTATTAAGATCCAACCAGGAGCATGATGAGTGGGTGAGCAAAGTATTTTCTAAATAAATTCCAATTAAGTTGAACATACATTTCTGGAGGTTTTGAAATAAGGGCATACCAACTGAAATTAATATCCATAGAAAAGTAATTTAGATACCCTCACCAAGTATGTGTTGTGAGAGGCTAAAATCTGAGTTAGTCTAGAACTTATTTTTTGATATATAATGAGCCTTCTTTGCTTGGGCCCTTGTTGGGAAACTTATGGTATTTCAATTTTCGGGGATTTTGATGTAGAATGAGCCTTCTTTTCTTGGGCCCTTGTTGTGAAACTTATGGGATTTCAATTTTAGGGGGGATACATCTCTAACTTTTTGTGTACATTATTTCAAAGTGTTGAGAAAAATTCATATATGGTTAATCTTCATGTAATAGTGTTTTCAATGGTGTTTTGGGTGATTTAGGAGACAAGTAACAAGGGTCGTGAAGGCAAGAATTACTCCCTCTATTCATTCAAGTTCATGTGCTCTCTCTCATGGAAAAACTAGGATCCCTTATTCCTATTAAAAAGATAATGGCTACTAGTAAGGGGATCCTCCCTAGGTATGTGATTACAAATTATAAAGCTCCTCTAGGGTGGTTGATCAAGTGGATACCCCCCCAATGTTGGACTAAAACATAATGTGAATGGGTCCCTTAAATAGGGAGTTATGAGGAGGGATTGTGCATGATTCTAGGGGATCTATGGTTATCAAATATAGTTCCTTTAATGGTTTAGGTAATTCTATCTAGGTGGAGAAAAGATCTTTACTCAGTGGCCTTTAAATTTGGAGGATAGATAACCTCAATATTTGTATGGTTGAGTAGAACTCCAATATTCTTTTAAGATTTCAACATAATGATGCAAGTGCTCCTTGGTATTCAGTTTATAATATTAGGAAGTGTAGGTCCCCCATTGATCAACATACAAATATCATTCATACTTGGCGGGAGGGGAACTTTTCTGCATAAAATCTATCTAGTAAAGAGATACCTTATGAGATTCTTGTTATCTATCATGTTACAGGGGATCTTCCACATTACTGTGAAATTATTTTTAGTGGTGAAACCATTAGTCTTCACCACTTTAGACTCCCAAAGTACAAGATTTTCCAATAAAAGGTTCTTCTTGAGTGACCGATAATTTCCCAACTATTACATCAATCAAGGAAGTTCTTCTAGGGATACCATTAATGGAGGCGAATGATCTGAATACTCAAGAGATTTATAAATAAAAAAAATTTCATCACATGTACAATGAAAATACTAAATTCAGTTGGTTGGATAATCAATTACCCAATCAACTACATGGTCTAAATCCTAACCATCTCTAAAATTTTACAACCCATGACCAATTTCAATCCCAACCATCTCAACATCGAATCCAATATTTTCCATATAAATTATTATAATATTTTTTTAAAAAAATATTGAAAATGAATTATCAGTTTTCATCATTGAGATTAGATATATAAAATATTGAAATAATTATGTTGTAGTTGTGTCAGTTCTTCCATCATTACAACACATTTTATAGTAAAACATCATTCAAAGAGAATTCTTGTTCTTATCTTCTATGTCTGCTTTATTAATGGTCACGTATGTTCTACTATGACTCATCTATTGTATGTGTACAGGTTTATGCAGCATACACACAATATGTACTTTTTTAAAATTAGATGCACATGCATGCATAATGTATGAATACATTGTTTGAAGGTACATACACCTATACACATATAGTAAACTGTATGTAGTACGCAATTTCATGCTCCCACACATACCATGCCTCTTCCAAATTAATAAATTGCATGTGGTATGCATACATTGTTTGAATTTACCTACGCATATACACATACATGCACATTGTTTAAAAAACATATGCATGCATAATTGTATTTTCTCACTTATTGACCCCTCGTTACATTGAACACTTTATTACGTATTCACTTATAAATATTCACTCTAGCATAGGGGCTATGTGTCCTTGCATGTGTGTGAAGGTGTGTATACCCAGTGCGGGAGCAGAAACTTTTAGTTAGAAAGCTTCAAGAGCCAAAGTGGATGGTTTGGTTCCGCCTTGAGGTAGGATCCCTCTTCTAGCCTCTTTAATTAAAGAATGATTTAAATTGAATTTATTTTATTTCTTAATTCTTCTTAATTATATTGAATTGCATATCTTGATTAAGTGTTCTTTAATATAATTATTTCATTTGATAAATAAATTCATGTTTTTATAAATAAAGTCATGTTTTTATAATAAAGCAATGCCATGATTTTATTATAAAACCCCTCCAATGGAGGTGCGTTGTATTATAAACCAAAGAGTAGTGATAGTTATTTGTATCATATTTAGATTTGGTTTGAGTCTTTCATATGCCTCTTGTTGGTGTTTGTTTTGTGGCTAGTTAGTTTTTGTTTTCTTTGAATAATATAAATTGGCGTATCATACTCGTTTAACTCAAATGACATTGCCTGAGTAGGCATATGCCTTGACCATGAAACTTTCCTTTTCAGGCTTTGAATATTATAAATAAAATTTCCATGTCTAGGAAAAGTGAATGAATTTTTAAATGGTTTGTGTAGGGTGTATGATTATTTTCCGTCATTTTGTTTCCCTTTAGATGTTGCGTCATTTTTTCGTTCGCTACAACCTTCTCTGGTGATCCCTTGTTATATCATATTAAATAGTTGATCTATTCTATCATCTGTCGGTGGGGCAACGGTCAGAATGTTGCCCCGCCTCCTCCCGCTCCCTTCACTCCTGGCTAGAAGATGCTACCCCACGGATGTCGCTGGACCAGGCCAACACGTCACGGTCACGCCGCGGTCACGCCGCGGTCACGCCGCGGTCACGCCGCAGTCATGCCGTGGTCACTCCGCGGTCACGCCGCGGTCACACCGTGGTCACGCCACGGTCACGCCGCAGTAATGCCGTGATTTGGACCTACTCTAAAACGACACCCTGAGGCGGTTCACAGTGATATTATTCTATGAGTCTTGTGATCAAGATTGAGAATGACTAATCACAATTTCTGTCAGCGGGGCAATGACCGAAATGTTACCCCGCCTCCTCTCGCTCCCTTCGCTCTTGGCCGGAAGATGCTGCCCCACGGATGTCACTGGACCAGGACAACACGCCACGGTCACGCCGTAGTCACGTCGTGATTTGGCACTGCTCTAGGATGACACCCTGTGGTAGTTCGCAGTGATGGTATTCCATGAGTCTTGTGATCAATGTTGAGACTGACTAATCATGATTTTTTCCGACGGGGTGACGGCCGGAATGTTGCCCCGCCTCCTCCCACTCCCTTTGCTCCTGGCCGGAAGATGCTGCCCCGCAGATGTCGTTGGACCGGGCCAACATGTCGCGGTCATGTCGTGGTCACGCCACGGTCATGCCGCGGTCACGCCGTGGTAATGCCATGATTTGGCCCTGCTTTAGGAAGACACCCCGCGGCAGTTTACAGTGATAGTATTCCATTAGTCTTGTGATCAATGTTGAGACTGGATAATCACAATTTATGCCGGCAGGGCGACGGCCGGAATGTTTCCCCGCCTCCTCCCGATCTTTCACTCCTGGCCGGAAGATGTTGCCCCACAGATGTCGCTGGACCGAGCCAACATGCCACGATCACACCACGGTCATGCTGCAGTCACGCTGCAGTCACGCCGCGGTCACGCCTTGGTCACGCCACGGTCACGCCGCGGTAATGTCGTGATTTGGCCTTGCTCCAACCACATCCAGCCCACACCATCCCCCTTCTACCTTCATTTCATCCAACTGCCATGAGCATTCCAGCTCGCAACAGCCCCCCCCTGCCACCTTCGAATCAGCCCACACCATCCCCCCATCACCTACAACCAGCCCCCTTCCACCAGCATTCCAGCCCCCTTCCACTTGCATTCGAGCCCGCACCAGCCCCCAGCCACCTGCAATCCATCCCACACCATCCACCACCCCCCAACCTCCTGCAAAACACTCATGCTTGCCCTCTGCCACCTACAAAACAGCCCCAGCCACCAGTTCCAGCCCTCACCATCCCTTGGCCTTCTACATCCTAGCTCGCACCAGCCCCTTCCACATGCCCAACAGCCCCCCATCCACCTGCAATCCAGCCCACACCAGCCCCTTGCCACCTATTCTTGCCTGCACCATCCCCCTTCCATCCCCCTGCCGCCAGCCTTCCTGCCCACACCAGCCCCCAACCTCCTACATTCCAGGATGTGTGAGAAAAAAACCATGAAAATCACAAAAAGGAAAGGCGAAAGCGGATCCCCTTGTCTGAGCTCTCTTTTCCCCAAAAATTATCCATGTAAACTTCCATTAATGTCCATCGAGAACATTGGGTTAGAGACGCATCTTTTAACCCAAGATGAGAACCTAGCTGGAAAGCTGAGCAGATCCAAAGCATCCCATAAGAAGTCCCACCTAACTGAATCAAAATCCTTGAATAAATTGATCTTGAAGGCACACCTAGGAACCCCAGAATCAAGATGGTAGCCCCAAAATAATTCCTGGGTAACAAGATTCTTAGGATGAATTGGTTTTGGTACTGAAGGTTGGGGATATTTTTATCCAACTTTAGATTTATGAGTATATTAAGGTTATTTTTGTAACCATCCTACTAGAGGGTCCGAGTTATAAGTGGTGGAAGTCTATTATTCAGACTAATCCAGACAAAGACTATTCTTGGAAAAGTTTCAAGGCATTTTTCATTTAGTATTCTTTTATAATGAAGTGAAGGTACTGATGGCTATAGAATTTTCTAGGAGGGGCTATCCGGGTGGGGTGTCCAAGGGCTGTCTGGGGGGTGTTGGGGGGTCTGCAGGGCAGGGGGAGGGTGCAAGTGGGGTGTCTAGGAGGGGCTGTCCAGGGAGGGTGTCTAAGAGCTGTCTGGGGGGGTATGTAGGGTGCAGGTGGGGTGTCCAAGGGCTATTTGGGGGGTGTCGGGGGGTCTACAGGGAAGGGGGAGGGTGCAGGTGGGGTGTCTAGGAGGGGATGTCTAGGGGGTGTCCAAGGGCTGTCCAGGGGGGTTTCGGGGGGGGGGGGTATGTAGGGCAGGGTGCAGGTGGGGTGTCTAGGGGGCTGTCCAAAGGGGTGTCCAAGGGTTGTCTGGGGGACTGATTTGAAGATATAAACCCACGAGAAATGGGACCTAACCTCATAGCAATAATTTTTCTAATTATTTTTGGAAAGGTATTCCTAATAGTAATAGGTCTGAAATCCTTTACATCCACAACATTTTCCTTCTTTAAGATCAGGGCAATAAAATTGGAGTTGATTCCATAGGGCATTGAGGCATGGTTAAAGAACTCCCTCATAGTGTTAAGAAGCTCATCACGAACTATGTCCCAGTAAAACATAAAGAATTAATTTTTGAACCCATGAGGACAAGCCACACTCTCAAGATTTAGAGGAAAAAGGGCACTCTTAACCTCCTTCTCATCAAGGGATGAAATAAGGGAGAGAAATTGATCAATTAGTTCCAATTCCAAGCTTCCTAACATTCATAAAAGACCACTCTACTTAAAAAGACCACTACTTAATTTTACGGATCTCATTAAAGTTCCCATAAAATTCATCATAAAAGAACACTACTTAATTTTACAGATCTATTAGTTCCAATTCCAAGCTTCCTAAAATCTTCTCTAGTATCGTGGAACTCACCCATAATATTCCTCTTGAAATATTGCATAAGGAATAGTGTTCAAAACTATAGGTACTGAATCTGTAAGGATACATATTCAATTTTGAGAGAAATAGATCAACTCCAGTCTAAAAAACTGGAACAACTGAAGGTTCTGAGGTGGAAGTTATATAGGGTTGAAACCTTTTGATGAACTCAAACTAGCTTAATAAAACACTTTATAAAGTGTGTAGGATTCCCTTAATTTCAGTCTTGAAAGACTTAACCTCATCAAGAACATCTTTAGACATGTCTAATTTCACCATTGAAAGATTTTGGAACATGTACCTTTGAGATACAACCATAACACCAAGATCATTAAACTCAGACTTGGTAGTATCAACATCCTTCAAATATCTAACCATTCATATCCTTAAGCTCTTTGAAACTTACTTAATAAACAGCTTTTTTAATAGGAGGGAATAATTGGAGATTCCTAATAAACTTTGTTTGGGTAGTCGTTAACCCAACCAACTTGTCAAAATCAACCATGGGAATAGAGGACTTCTTATGTTCTCTAATATCATCATTAGTATATTTTAACTCATATTTCAGCTCATTATAATCTCATCAAATATTATCAAACTCATTTAGAATATCAGTGGTAAAAGATTACATTTTATAACTTTATGAGATCTTACTAATAGAGGGTGATTCCTCATGAACAATAGGAGGTGGTGATGGTATAGTAGAGAACGCTGGAGTTGGTCCAAGCAAGAGAAATAATATCCCTGAAGCAAGGGGGAGGGTGCATATGGGGTGCAGGGGGGGAGGGTGCAGGGGGGTCTGCAGGGGCAGGGGGAGGGGGGTGGTGCAGGGGAAGGGGGGAGGGTTCAAGGGGCAGGGGGAGGGTGCAAGGGGTGTACAGGGGTAGGAGGAGGATTCAAGGGGCGGGGGGTCTGGAAGGGGCAGGGGGAGGGTGCAAGGGGTGCATGGGGTGTGCAGGGGGGGTAGTGTTAATCCCACCTATTAGAGTATATTGTCACATATTCTTTGATCACATAGTCAAACAAAGTCATATTTTAGATATTTGAATACTTTTAGGAAAGACTTATGCACAACATTTTCATATGACATTATAAGTAATATGATTATCAATGTTGTACAACATAACCACTATTTCCATATCATTTCAAGTGCTGCTTAGGACTTCACTCCAAATGAAATACCCTTCTTCTTGACACTGTAGCATCGAGTAGTTAATCATCAGGCAAAATAACAATTTCCATGGCCACATCATTATTTAGTCATCCACCTCCTAAATAGATATTATCATCTTTCACAACTCTAATATGTCCACCAAAACGCCCGTAGAGGGCTTCCAGTTTCTCACAATTTTGGTACAATGTTTTCTCCAAATGTTTGAGGGTGTTTATATGAAGATCATATCCAAAAGACTTGGTATCATTTCACAATGATTTTCAATGATTTGAATAAAACCTATGATGCATACGTGAAAGTTTTAGATTATTGTAAATATTCACCAAAGTATACGACATGATGCAGTAAAAGCCATCATCTTTTGGTTTTTGTTATCTGGTGATTCATGATACCACACCTAGGCTTGATTCATGATAACACACATAGGCCACTATGACTCCCTACACCTGAGGTCTCCATGTGTTAACCAGGATACCATTATTCCTGCTTTAGTGCCATTCCAAAATTCCACCTGCAAGGGGTGGTGCAAGGGGTATGGGGGTCCATGCAGGGCTATGAAGTGTGGTTGTACAGGTGTGCGGGGTGGGGTGAAAGGGGGGGATGTGCAGCGGGGTGGGGGGTGTCTATCTGGGGGGTGTGCAGTGGGGTTGTGTAGGTGTGCAGGGGGGGTGTAGGCTGGGGTGCAAGGGGGGCTATGCATTGGGGTGGGGGGTGTCCAGTAGGGGTGGTGCAAGGGGTGTCCAGCAGGGGGGATGTCTGGGGGGGGTCTGTCTGAGGGGGTTTCCAGGAGGGGGGGTCTGTCCAGGGGGTGGAGGGGGTCTGTCCAGGGGGGGTGGAGGGGGTGCTGTTGTCTAGGGGATCTATCCAGGAGGGTTTCTAGGAGAGAGGGAGGGTGTCCAGGAGGGGGTGTCCAGCAGGGGTGGTGCAAGGGTTTTCCAGTAGGGGGGTTACTGTCCGGTTGGGGTTGTCCTGGGGGGTCTGTCCAGGGGTTGTTGTCCAGGTGGGGTTGTCCAGGGGGGTTTCCAGGAGGGAGGGGGTGTCCAGTAGGGGTGGTTCATGGGTTGTCCAGCAGGGGGGCTGTCCGAGTGGGGGTGTCCAGGAGGCGGGGGGGTCTATCCAGGTGGGTTTCTAGGAGGGGGTATGTCTAGGGGGTGGAGGGGGCAGATGTCTGGGGGGATTCTCTACGGGTGGGGTTGTACAGGGGGTTTCTAGGAGGGAGGGGGTGTCTAGGAGGGGGGGTCTATCCAGGGGGGATCTGGTGGGGGCTGTTGTCCGGGGGAGGGGGCTGTTGTCTGGGTGGGGTTGTCTAGGGGGGTCTGTCCAGGAGGGAGGGGTGTCCATGAGGGGGGTCTGTCCAGGGGAGTGTCTAGTAGGGGGGCTCTGTCCAGGGGGTGTCCAACAGGGGTGGTGCAAGGGGTTTCCAGCAGGGGGGCTGCTATCCGGGTGGGGTTGTCCTGGGGGTTCTGTCCAAGGGGTGAGTGGGGTCTGTCCAGGGTGGAAAGGGGGCTGTAGGGGGAGGGGTGCATGGGGGGATTTAAGGTGAAGTTGGGGTCCAAGGGGGAGAGTGGGGGGGATTTACAGGGGGCGGTGGGGAGGATGAAAGGGGCCAGCACCGGCTGAACAGTGCTGGTTTTTTTTTAATAAATGTGTAGACCTATAGCCACAATTTTAAACCATAGCTATAGGTCTATAGCCACAGTTCCTAACCATGGCTATAGGTCTATAGCCACGGTTGCAAGCATGGCTATAGGAGATGAGTGATTTTATCTTATGCCACAGTTTGAAAACTATGGATTTAGGGTTGTTTCCATGGTTGGAACTATGGCTATAGGTTTTACCCTATATCCATGCCAATACTAGCCACGGTTGTGGGAACTATGGCTATAACCTATAGCCACGGTTTTTGGGCCTATAGCCACGGTTTAAAACTATGTCTATAGCCAGAGTTTGTAGTAGTGATGGAATATACAAATCATTAATCAATTTCATGGTAGTCAAGAATATCCAAATAATTTATTCAAATCAATCATATATTATTCCAAAATCACTAACTCAGTATCAGAATCATATTATGGTTTATCTTTATCTCAACCATATATTTTCCAAAAAAAATAACCTATTATTGAGTCACTTTTCTTGGTTCCACACAATCTAAAGTCCTTAATGAAATAGTACTGCAGTACAATCCTTATATACTCTATAATTCTTATAACATGTACATCATTAATACAATACTCAAATGACAAAATACTTTAATAACAACATAATAACTCTAATCATTCTTCTTCATATTCAGTAGTATCATATCTTGATTATTATCCAATAGAATCATTTTTGGCATACTCTGATGATTTTGACATTGATTCGCGTAGTGTCCCAACTCCTTGTAGATGAAGCATTGTACATTTGAAACCTTTTTCTTACCCTTGAAATCACGTACTTGGTGTCCTTTTTCTCCACACTTATAACAAACTCGCATTCCCTTCAAGCATTTACCAAGGTGGTTCTTTCCATAGTTATCACATATGGTAAATCCTTCTTTCCCCTCTTCCCTTTATCTATGTTTCTCTCTTCTATCCTTTTCTTCTCTTTCTTTCCTTCAAATACATAGGACTCATAGAATTATTTACTTATCTTATTAACACATAATACTATTTATTCATATGATAAGAATACGTGGGAGACTATTTCCCATTTAAATGTTGGATTAATACCATGAAAGATATGATCCTTCTTAATCTTTTGATCATGTGTATTGATGAAATTCTCATTCCTTCTACTAGGCGCCATTTCTAAACAATGGCATATACTAGGTTAGTTTATGAATCGTAATGCATAATTCCAAACCTATAAAATACCTAATGTAAATTGAAAAGATTATGCATATAATATATAATCATAAAATGTTTTCTTTGAGGAAGTATTTACTCCTAAATCCTTAATAATGTCTTGTAATGAAAACGTGAATTATCCTAAGCATATCCCCCAAGAGTGTCATAACCAAGAGTGCAACAAGGCCTGTTGTCATGTACCAGGATACCCTGGGTTAAGACCGAAACTCCTTGTTGGAGTTTTCACTCCTAGGTAAATCTATGCCAGAGCCGCCTCTACCTTCTCGTATCTAGACAGGAATGTATTGCTTAGAAAATACACAAAATCTCTACATTACCAAAATTCTAGGAAGTTATTCTATACTAATCCTCAAAGTCTATCTTAGAATAATGTTCTCTAATCAGATTTTATCTAAATCTAGATTCCAAGGTTTGTACTAAACTTCCTCTGATATCAACTGTAATGCCCTGACCCCAGTTACTCAGAGTCAGTGCATTATTTTAATACATTGGCATGATTACAGGGAATTAAATCCCAAAAGACCGATCAGTTTAACAGTCTTGGAAAATATATTACATACATGAACATTACATTACACATTAGAAAATAAAAAACAACATAAATGATCCTTTGAGAACATCATTGATCCCCTATCTTAACCCTACTTATCAATCATAATACACTTCTTGGAATCCTAGGAAAATAAAACATAAGAAATGGGGGAGCTCAAATTCTCAGTAAGGATAACAATATAGTGGAAACTTAAATAAGCATAAACATTTAAGTCAATGTATAAAACTAAAACAAAATCCTTTTAAACTTAAACTTCAACATAATATGGAAAATATAAATCAAATAATTCCATTTACTTATTCACATGGATATTCTACTAGTCGAATAATCACATGTAATATCAATAGCGAATTTCATAATGATGGAATGCATAATGTCATACTTCATAACCACATAGTCAAGGCCTTGTGCCAAGACTACAAATAAGATTTTGTCAAGGCCTTGTGTGAAGACACTAGTTTGTCTCATGAAACCTACCGATGCATCGAGGAGATATAGCGGGCTCCACCGGTCACTTACTAAGTCCAATGCATTCCTCATATGAAAGTTTGAAACATAACATAAACATTCGTATTAAAACTAGCATACGAAATGTTAATACTTTAACCATAAACCATGAATGGTATAAAAATAACACATCCATAGTAAAAAATATCTCAAAACCTTCAATAAAATATGGAAGATTTTTATCATGATGAATCAACTTCAAACAAGTGTAAAATCCATCAAAGGATGTTGACATAGATGAAATCAAAACTATTTGAGAGAAATATCTCTTTTTTTCTAAATCATTTAAAAGTTACATAATTTAGAAAGGAAGACGTTTAAATACATTTTGAATCAAATTTTCCCATATCAATTTGAAACTTTTGAAAGTAATTAACATTTTTAAATATTCATGTCCATTTAAATAAATCCTTAAAACCATTTTGAAAACATGGACATTAATGAGAAAGGTTTAGAAGAATGAATATTTAAAACATTTAAAATGATGTTTTAGTAAAGTCCCTTAAAAATAATCCCTTTTAAAACTCTTTTATGAAACATGGACATGGATAATAAATGTATCCCAGTAGATACTTGCGTAAAAACAACCTCGGATAATAAAGAGATTGTGAAATTAACCCTTACCTTGCACTTTCCTTTGGCCGAGGGTACGTTTAACCTCCTGTATAATGACCATAGTATGTTATTAAATTATACCAAAACCATATTCATATTTATTATATCATAAATGATTCATTTATGACTTTATACTACCCATTTAATAGTGATTTCCATGTTAAATTAAAATTTCAGGTAATAATCGCTTTCTTTATCGTACGTGTTTTAACTTGTCATTATTGATCATATCATTTAGATACTGATTTACATACTTCTAGAATATAACACATTATTTATATATCATATATATTTATAATATAAATATGTATAATAGATAGATATATGAAATGTAAAACATCATTTATGGAGACGGTAGGTCGTACGTACGCATAAATGTTGTTTCTGTTTTCATAGCGCATTGAATGGAAGTAAGTGAATAAGATATATGTAAGAACATACATACATATATATACATATTAAGTATAATTATTATGTCATATATTACATACTTGTTAATAATATATATTTTTATAATCATCATTGAATGATGAATGTGGAAATGAATCTCATCGCATTGTGGAGACGGTAATCCGTATGTATGCACGAGCGACAATATCATTATATTGATGGTGAAATCATATTTAATTGGATTTTATATCATATATACAGAATAATTAACATGTTATATTTATTATTTAAATTAGTTATACTCATTATTATACCCATCCAAATAATGTAGTGTTTGAATAACAAACTACACCACGATGTGAAGATAGTAAGCCGTACGTACGCACGTATGGTGACTTTGTCTTTCATACGATGGATAGAATAATGAATATGGTCGTACCATTTTTATAATAATATCAAAGTATATAGAAGATACTGGAGTTATTATTTTATAATGGAAACAACAAAGAAATAGGAAGTGGAAGAAGAAAAGAACTTGAAAGATGTGATGAAATATTTACCTCTTCTTCGGGTTCTTCCTTTTTATTTGATCAAAAGGGCTTCTTAGGTTCGATTTATAACCAACGTAAGGCCTCTAGGATGAATAGAGGAAATATGGGAGGATATTTGGGTAGGGGTTGGCTGATAAAAATGGCTTTGGAGGTGTAAAATTAAGAGAAGGGGAAGTACCCTTTTATAAGAGAGGTGGGGGTCACTTTAGGAAAAGCTTGAAATACTATTTTATAATAAAATCATTTTCAGTTTCTAATGGATCCAAAATAATTTATTTCAATTATAAGGTGGGTATGGGTCTAAAAAATCTCAACCAATATGTTTTAGACAGGTTTAGATCACCATATTAACCTTATCTTTTAGATTTAACTCTTAGTTAAATAGTTTGACATTTACCATGTCTCTTTGTATTTTTATATTATATAGTTAATAAACATACTATAAAAAGCCAAGAGAACCCCAAGTGGTTAATTATTAATATATATAACCTTATATAAGTCCTTTGGCCGAGACTTATATTTTTTAGGAATATTATATCAATTAATAATATAGTATTTGTTTTAAAAACTCAATTGTGTCAATTTTGACACTATTTGGTATTTGGATTTTGTGAAAATCATAACAGCATTATTACTTTGAAAAAAAATTATTTAATAAACACTAACATGTCATATTAACCTATAAAATTAGTTTAACTAATCAAAAGTCTCAAATTACATTTATTTGGATATTTATAATATCAAATATTTTAATATTTCATTAATAAGGTAATTACTGCATCATCATTATGTCATAAATAAATTAAATTATTTAATGTCTAAAAATTATAAATAAAATACCATTATTTATGAAATAATTTTATCTTTCTAATGAATATTTATAGTCTAATTTATATTATGTATAACCCTATATTAAAAATGGTTTAGTTATTAAATTTTGAATTTAACTCTTTTAACTCTTATTTAAATAAAATAATAATAAATGTCCTAATCTTATCCAAGTGGATCAAAGGGGGTCATATTTTATTCCTAGGGTTTCTTTTGGTCTAATTATACTTATCCAATAGAATTATGACATCTTTTAGGGTAATTATAATATCATTTTTAACCGTAATTACCTTGTTTACTTTAAACAGTGGTAAACAAAAGTCAAAAATTACTATTCACCAAAAAGTATTTTCATCTTATTGAACCACATTTTACTTATTGGTGTCAATTTTGTCTCTTAAATTTTTGAAATTCAACTCATAGAAGCGGTAAAATTATGTTTTATGCAAATTTGCAAATGCTCCTAGAAGGTGTGTGAAAGACGGTAAAAAGTTCAATAAAAATGTATACCTCTAATTTTATTATAAAATGAATCCAATGAATTACATTGAAATTATATAGGTATTATATATCTATTTTGACTTAAAATAAATATAAATAAATTAAATAATTATTTAAATAAAAATTTGGTTTTAAACAATAACGCAGTGTTTTTCACTATTCATCAAAAATTGAATATTTTCAAAAAAAATACCGAAAATTTACCCTAAGCTAACTTTGATATTTCGGATTCAAAAATAAATTCTATTTTACCAAATTCAAAACATAGAAGTTGCATTAATTAATTTAAAATTAATTCTCGTTGTCAAAACCAAAAGGTGGGTTTTTAAAAAGTAAAAACTATCAAAAGATTGGCATGTGTTTCTGTCAAATTTAAATGTGAAATTACTTATAGTGACCTACATTGTATTAAATGATAAAAATATAATCTAATTATACTTCAAAACCTTTCAAATTCATAATTTAACACTATAAATTATTTCGACTAAAAAAGTTGTTTTCAATTAAAACGTAGTATTTTTCACTATTCATCAAAATATGATAGTTATCAGAAAAGCACCAAAAATTTATCCAAACTAAATTTTTATGTCCTGCTTCTAAAGAAGAAGTTTATTTTGTCAAATTTGATATATAAAAGTGTCAAATATTGGATTTAAAAAGGGTTCACCATTAATAGGTGGTAAAATTGCATTTTTTTTTTGAAAAATACATCCTTTATCTAAAAAATTGAATTTGTTATTATATTATGACTATGAAACACATAATATGGATGTTAAAATTATATAGAGTATATAAGATTCAAAATTCATTTAATATTATTCATAACCTCTTTTTGAACGGCTAGTTTGGTAAGTTGTGGTGCGCTCAAACTTGATGTTGTGTGTAGCGCAAGCTATTGAATTACTTTAAAGAAATAACGTACTATGAAATCTTGGGGTGTTACATATATAACCCCCTTCCCATACCCCCTCCCCCATCCACAAACCCCCCTACCCCCCCCCCCCCTCCCCCCTGCACCTGCAGACCCCCTACCCATCCTCCTACCCCTACCCCTACAGACCCCCCTGCACCCTTCCCCCTTGCACCCCACCTATACCCCCCCCCCTTATTACCCATATGTCATTGAAAATAGAGAAAACATACGTTTGAAAATGTAGAAAGTATTACATGCTTAATAGGTGCAAAAACTCCTTGCATTGAGGCACTCATGCATTCCATCCTAATAATTATAAAGTATATTGAAACCTGATATATTAAATCCAATTAAAACACTACATCATTACCTTTTAAGGACACATCATCCATCTTTAATTTTCATGATAAACAAAATCATGGCCACATGATGCACCTACCACTGCAAACAGGTGTAAGAAATTACAATAAAAAATCCCAAAAGAAAAAAATTACTACCCAAATTATCCATATTTCACTACAAATAAAAAACATAAGTTCAAAAGTGTATAATGTATAACATGCTAAAAACGATTAAGAAGAATGGAAAAATTCAAACAGTAAAAAAAATTACCTGTGGATAATCATATGTTGTTAATTATGACATGTTTTCTCATTCTGTCTGCCAAAAAAACACAGTTTTAAGAAACTTGTCTTTTTTGGAAAAGGAAATGGGGACAAAAAGGACAATTTGAAATACATAATTTTTAAGTAAAACAATTGCAATGATTAATTTTCTATTGAGATAAATACCTAGTACTGCTTAAATACATGAAAACACATGCATCATTAAGAATACCTATTTAAGAAAGCATCAGTGAAGTACTATTGGATACACCCAGATAACGGCCCAAACTCTCTTTTGAGATATTTCACCTATATATATTCACATAAAACTCACAATATGTTTAGGGAAACTAATAAATGGGTTGCCTCAAACAAAAATTGGAAAATTGGACTACATACCGTCAAAGGTGTGCTGGAGGAGATAGTGGGGCTACCTCGTAGCAACGTCAGCAAGGAGGTATGATGGTCACATCGGAGAAGGATACAATTAAATATAATAATAATAAAACTTAACTACTATATAAACAAACATACATCATAATAGAATAATTCAATATATGTAGAAATAGATAAAAACACCGCAACACAATTCAATATTACAATAATCAAACTTCACTACATAATAAAATTACACATATTAACAATCCAAAAATACAATTTACATCAATAGTGAGTCTCAATATCAGTATCATCAGATTCATGATATCCCTCATCCACGCCTCTTAAAAAAACACCATCACCACCTCTCACACCACTAGCATCATCATCAGCATCAGCATCGGTACCAGCATCGGTACCAGCACTGGCACCAGTATTGGGTCCGGGTCTGGCTCCGACAGAATAATCTACATTATCAAAATGCATCGACATCAAACAGGTGTCAATCACTGCAGCTGCTTCTGGTGGAAGTGTAGAAGAAATGGAAAACATAAATTTCATCATATTTCCAGTTATCACCTTTTCTTATTTTTGAGTTGCTTCTTTGATTGCAGCATTCATCTATTCCACTATGACAGAGACATGTGATTATGTTATTAGAAGAAAAAAAAAGAAATCTATTACCTTTGAATTTAACCAAGAAACAAATTATTTATTATGCAATAGTTCCTTCCACTTAATAGATAGAGAGTGATATATCTTTTCTATAATTTCTAAATGTTCCCTAAAAATATGAAATCTTTAAAATTTCATAATATATGAATAAATCACATAATGAAAACAATTCATATTTATTATTTTACTTAATATAATCTTAAAGCACACCATAGTTGAATAATATTGTATAATGAGTCATTTCCCACTCTTCCCTACTTAAAGTACACAATGAGTATGATCTAGATATCCCCCTTATTTAGGGAAGTGAAGGAAATGTAGGCTCAATAGAATCATATTGCTCATCTTTAGTTATCATTAGTCGATTAGACCTTGTAGCGAAGTTAGCCAAGTACGATGAATAGAAATCCATGAATTCTTGTTCTAAATAGCATTTCACAATAGATCCTTCAGGATGATATTTATTTCTCACATAAGATTTCAATGTAAAAATAATTATTTCTATAGGATATATCCACCAACTTGAAATAGGATGACCAAAAATAACTTTTGTGGGAAGATGCACAGTCAGATGTAACATACATGTGAAAAATGAGGGTGGGAAAATTTTCTCCAAGTCGCAAAGAATAAGTGGGGCATCTCTCTGAAATTTCTGAACAACACTTCTACTCAGTATTTTGGAAAAAAGGTCTCAATAAAAATGGCATAACTTAATCACAAAAACTCTAACATTATGTGAAAGTAAATTCCGAATGGAAATAGGAATCAACTCATGTAACAAGACATGGCAATCAGGGTTTTAAGAGATTTTAGTTTAACATCTTGTGTATTCACCCTTTTCGAAATATAACTTCAATAACCATCTGGAATCTTCAAACTTTCTAAGACCTGAAGAAATTTTTTCTTCTCCACATTTGTCATCGAATAACAGAAAAAAAGGACATTCCACTTATTTTTGACCAATTAACTCAAGATGAAGTTTTGCTCTTATACCCAAATCCATAAAATCATGACGAGACCACAAATCATCTTTTTTTTTGCCTTTGACATTTAAAATAGTAGCAAGTAACATCTCACAAATGTTTTTTTTTATATGCATTACATCCAAACAATGACGCAATAAATTTGATGACCAATACAGCAACTCAAAGAATATGTTTTTATTTCTCCAATTTCTATTGAAATTTTAATTAACATGCTTTTGATTTCTGATATTTGATTAAATTTTTCTAAGAACATAATTCAAATCGTAAAGTTATTTAAAAATATCATTCCTTGACATTCGTTGAGGTGTCTCATCTATCTCGACGGCATTATCGAACCGACAATGATTTTTCTTGTATGGATGATCCATTAGTAGAAATCGTTGATTCCCTATGAATCTGAAAGTTTGGAGAAACTTTAATCTTTAGGAATTTGTATTTTTCATACAAATAGGGCAGGATAATTTCCCTTTTGTACTCCAACCATACATCATTCGGTAGGCAGAGAAATCATTTATCGTCCATAATAATGTTGTACAAAACATAAATTACTCCTTCCTGAATGCATCCTATACTTATGCACCAACAATCCAAATCTCTTTTAAATCCTATATTAATGGATGAAAGTATATATCAATATCATTTCTAGGATCACTAGGTCCAGATACCAATATAATCGTGATATTAAATGGCTTCTTGATACACATCCTTTAAGGAAAGTTATAAATGTGAATGAAAATAGGCCAAGTATTGTGTGCAATATAAATTTGGCAAAATGGGATGAAACCATCATAGGATAATCCCAATCTAACATTTCATGGGTCAGCTGCAAAATAAGGATGTAACCTATCAAATTTATTCCAAGCCAACCCATCTGCAGGATGCACTATTTCATCATTATCCTTATTTCTTTCATCTTCATGACATCTCATATTCTTCACCATTTGTTCTGACATAAAATTTTTTTGAAGTCTAGGAATTAAAGGGAAGTGCCACATCACTTTCTCTGGTATGAAAGATTGAGTTCCGTCTTTATTATTCTTCCACCTTGATGTGTCGCACTGTTTTCACTAACTCAACTATATATTTTCCTTTTAGAACAGAAAACAGTCTTTGGGGAAAGAATGAATCTTAATAGATGAAAATCCAAATTTTTCAACCAACTTTGATTACATGTAATCATTTTCTAGAATACATTCATCATTAGGCAGTAAATACTTAATAAATTTAAGGAGATAGTCAACCACAATATTAATAAATCAATATATTGTTTTCCCATGATATAATCTCATTAAAAACTCAAATTTGATCATTTTTTCACATGCCTGATATACTGGGGTATTTTCATCTTCCATCAGCTTTATAACACTCTCAATGTCATTATACTGATTAATATATGAAAATTGTGTTCCGGTATTCATTTCCTCTTGCACTGGTCTACATGAGGAGATGTCTTCAAAAACAAAAGGAAACCGACCAGAAATCAGATTTTTCATACCAATCCTTTCCACTGAATCAATGTCATTCACCACTTGCAATTTTTATCCATTGTGATACCACACTTGATATTTTTTTTATAAAACATGTTTAGTGATATGGTAACTCGATTTATCACAATTTAACCATGGTCTTACAACACAATCAAAACACGAGCATCAAATCAATCCTCCATCTGAATCATTAGTGAATGAAAAGCCCAAAAAATATCGTAACTCCTTATGAAATTCATCAGTGAACCAATCAACGTTGCACATCCAGTATCTATCTATTCTAAGGCATATAAAAATACATTAAATAAATAATCTAGAAAATGAATTAACATTATATGTATTATTTCATAAGATAATAATGAACTATCAATAATGTGTTGATAAAAAATCATAACAAATATTATGGTTTAGGTAATTCATAAATGTTTTAAATTATAAAAAATCATGAATATTCATACATAAATTCCAAGAATGAGGATTAATTATAGTAAAAAAAGTTTATATGAAATATAAGAGATAATAATAATCAATTCCCAAAAATGTTTGGATGGATTCACAATGAGTTGTGATGTTTTTTATTAATTCTACAAAGATTTATTAAAATTTAGAGACATTTTTAAAATATAAACCATATCATATACCATAATGTAAGGATGTGATGTAATTCCATTGTTGATTTTTAACCATGGATTATAACACCGCATCATGGTGAAAAATATTGAAAACTATTTATAATCTTCTTTTATCATACCCAACAACCAAAACAAACCAACCTACCTTTTTCACACTTGAAGGCACAAACCAAACACCTACATTTTTTTAGGGATAAGGTAGAACCTATGAAAAAAAAATTCCTAGGTTATCATAACCAATAAACTACCTTTTAATGTAGGCACAACCATGTGTGAGTTGAGTGATTATAACTCGATAAAACTTTACACCACAAAGGAAATTCATTATAATGAATATAGAATGAACCAATCAAAGTTGTTGATAATTATTACTAGTGTAGAATAACTAGATTTGGACCTTCACATAGTAGATATAGAAAAATTTATCTTGGGCGTTCCTGCAAGAGCAATCAGTATATAAGAATCATTAAAACCCATTGGTAAAATTCATTTAACATTGGTTATCTAAATAACCATCACTAATTTTTTTTGATGTCTATTATAAAATAACTATCATCTAAATGCCAATGTAAAATCCTATTTTTGTATTTGTGCTGGTACTTACAATGAATGCTCCTCCAAATATCCAATATCTAAGAGGGTATAGCTCTCAATCCACCCAAGACTAGTCAATTCCCAAAACATCCATTGTTAAAAAGGCACTTGAAGTATAAGGAATAAAGTTTCATGTCCAGTAAGGTGTTAATGCAGGGTATAAGAATTTATTTACTCAATAGGGAACCACTGACATACCTCAAATCACAAGTGAATAACCAAGTGTATGTGTGAACATGTATACTAATTAGCATGTCTAAATAAAAAAAATAGGAAAATAACCAAAATAATATTAAAATAATTGTAAATAGGTAGTTAAAAGAAAAATACAAGCTATATCAAGTAACTCTCTATACTAGGAAAATGCATATTGGAACTTACCTAAGTTTATATTATTCAATGGGGATCATTATCGATGTCAGTCTAGAGATATAGAAATATTGTAAGACATATTTTCTAGGATAGGGGTAGGGAAATCTTATAGACCATCCCACCTAAGTTCACTTTTGGAGTCATGTCATAAGCCCATCCCATGGAATGGAGAAGGATTATACAAAGTAGAGGACTCATCCCATCCCATGGAATAATTAAAGGGGTATACTCATTTATAATTCAAAAACATATCCCATGTAATTTACATGTACATAAATGGATAGAAAACATGCTTAACAATATATAATAAAAATGAAAAATATAAAATACCCTTTATAGCATGATCATAATCATATAAAAGGGACTTCTGTGAATATGGTTGATATAAAAAGTTAACAATTGGATAATTAAGGTTCTTTACATAGTGAAAATCCTAACTTTTGGAATTTATGAATAAAATATTCAACTTCTGAATTTTATAAATTTCATAAATACAAATTCTATTACACAAAACACTTAGAAACAGATTAATAATTCCAAAATAGTAAATAGAAACATAATAATTCCAGAATAGTAAATAGATGATAGAATAAAACGCAGATTAAACCATGAATACCAGAATACCAAATTAATTATGAGAATTAGAATGAAATATAAACCATGAAATACCAGTGAATAACAGTTTATAGAATACCAGTCAACACACAAGATCCACAAAACAGTTGAAAATCAACATAAACCCCTCCTTGAACTCCTCCTATAAACTGCAAACTTCTGCAAACAATATTCAAAAAATCAACAAAAAAGAGCCACAAAATAGAAAACACACCGAAACACAAATAAAATGAATACTGCAAACTAACTACCACAAAACATAAACTCCTCCTATAAATGAAAACAGAATGAATACTGAAAACTCCTCCTGCAAACATAAGGGAACCACAAAACAGGTTAAAAAACTGCAAATAGTAGCCACACAATAGAATGAAGTAAATTAGTTGTAATAACACCTCGTATGGAGGAAGAAGGCCCAAAGAAGGTTATGGAGGAGGGGAGAAACCCTTCGGCCGATGCACCAAATGGAGGAGGAATTCCCAAATAAGGGCATGGAGGAGGGGAGTACCGTGCGAGGGATGGAGGAACCCTAAATGGAGAAGTCGAGCCGCGATTGGAGAATCTGCATCGTGAATGAATGAACCGTGATGAGGGATGGAGGACCCGAAGCTAGTGAGGAAAAATGAGAGAGGACATCAATGAGGGTGGGAGAGGAAAGCTGTGAGGGAAGAGATGAGGGTGCAATGAGAGAGGTCATTGGGGAGGAGGAGAGGTCCTCAGGGGAGGAGGGCACCGCGGTGAGAGGGCCGTGTATCAGGGAAGGAGGAGGAGCCCAATGGGAATCGAAAAAAAGGGAAGAAAATGTGTAGCCATAGATTAAAATTGAACCACAACTATAAAAAATCTATAGCCATAGACCTATAAAACCATGGCTATAGGTTTGTGACTATAGCATAAATTTCTAGTAGTGATATTATTACAATAAATTAATTGATCGTTTTAATAATAATTTAAACCCGTTATTAAATTATCAAACACAAATGGTTCCGATCAATAAAATAAAGTTTTAATGCTACAATTATCAATTTAATGTAATTTAATTCTATCCTTAATTGGGAGACTACATTGAGTTTACTTATGAGTTACACGCCATGTATCTCGATTGTCGTGTACCCTGGTAGCATACCTAGGGCTTCAGCATGTAAATTGGTTAGACTACATGATGTGCACTACTAGATACACAGCGTGTGTTCTGCTTATCATGTGTCTTTGCAACTCACCAAAGGACTCATCATGTTTATCAAATGTGGTACTACACGACATGTACAATCCAGTTACATGTCATGTATATCGTATGTCGTGTATCTGCTTGTCTTGTTGAATGGATCAGTGTGTACTTCATATGAAATAATTAATGAGTTGTATTCCATGTATGACATCTACATGTCATTTAATCCATTGATCCAATAGGATGTTGGTATCACACTGTTTTGACTATGTATAATGACCACATGGGTTGCATTAATTTCACCACTAACACGTGTAGACTACATAATGTTTACACTAGATACACACTGTGTAATCCAACATGTCGTGTACTAAGTTGGCCCAGTATATATGCAGTGTGAAATAAATGCATCATGTGTAATTATTGCTTGACACATCATGTATCCCATGATACGACTAGGTACAATGCACTTGGGTACACGGTGTGTACTCTAGCTACACGCCATGTAATCCCATGCTATCCGACCGGATTCCTAGACACTTCTTTATGGAATCTCCGATCATTATTCATCTATTCTTGGACTGAAGAAATTGTGAATCTTGAATGAATAAATTAAAATGTATAAAAAAATTTAATTCAAATAAAATTAAAGAATAGATAATATGAAATAAAAAAACAACCATGGTTGCACATATTGATCAATAATCAAATAAATAATTATAAATTTAAAATGTGAATGATCTGATACAACTTGTAGATTCTGAGCACAGTAGAAGCTCTATTTGGTGGGCGTTATATTTAAATTTATTTTAATATAGAGTTTCCTAAAATCCCAAGAGAGGATCTTTCATGTTAAATTTATAATCAAATTATTTAGATTTGAAGAAATGATTACCTCATCTTGGGATCATTTTTTTGATGATGTGGTTGATCTTATAAAAACCCTTTTAGATTACCTTTGTTGTGATGTAAGGATTCAAGTGTAGAATTCATTTAATAATGATCCACATGTGCTCATTTTATCTCTGAGCAACGCCAATTGATTTCTAAGTGTTGGTGCAATGAATCAAATGTCTTGAATTGTTTGTCTTGATCACTCCAAGATCCTTTGGGCTTGAAGGAGTTCATTTTATTCTTAAGAGGAATAGTGGAGGAAATTGAGAGAGGAAGAGAGAGAGAGAGATGGAAGTTTTTTGTGTGTAGTGGTTTTATCCTCGGTTTTTTATTAACCCTGTATAGTAAACATAAACATCTATTTATAGAGCTAAGGTTTGTGTTAAAATATTATAAAATTGTGTACCGACCCTTAAATAATATAATAATATTTAATAAACCTAATTCCAGAATAATAATATTATTATTATTATTTTATGGTGTCTATTCTAACTTTCATAATAATAAATATAATTTTATTAGCTTTTAAATTAATATTTATCATCAGATGCGGTCTTGGTCCATTCGAACTCCTCAAAATTTATTAAATACCTGAATAAATATTTAATAAAATATTTCATTCGTCAATAAATAATTATGATTGATAAAACATAAATAAAATTATTGATCGATCTTGAGAATAATATTTATTAATTAATTAAATTAAAATAGAATTTAATCAAGATCAATGGAAACACTTAATGTGTGACCCTCTATGATTCTTTCTCATTTACTTTAGTCAATATCACCTAATGTACAAGATTAATATCTAGAAATGGGTCAACATACCCAAGAAAAATAACTTAATGTTGCAATGACAAAAACCACATACAAATTCTCATTGTGTAATATAATCCATTTATCTCAATATCTCGTCAAGAAGGTTATGCATCTGTGTCATCAACCTATTTGATCAACATGTATCTATTTTACTATCTAAAATAAACATGTTGTTACACCATGGTCATGAAATTTAATATGACGGTTCTATTCCAATCAAAGGGATAAGATATAAGATTTCATAAAGATTTAAGGGAAAATTTATTCCTTGACTTATCTATTAATAACATGTCATTCATGATGCAACCAACGTACACTACTTCCTGTCAACATATGGTGTGGCGGTTTTGGCCAGTAAATATAAGTGTGTGAGTCATGACATGCATTAATGATAATATCAAAGTCAAAGGACCATTATACACACTCGCGGATAGGAATATCTGATGACACAAAAACATGAAAAAATCCTACTAATGTTCTATTCTCATAATCTCCTATCTTAAAGATTATCAAGTGAAAACTTCATGAAAATAAGCCTTATATAATTATGAGTACTTACACATAACAATATACATACTATATGTCATATCATAGTACATTATCCAATCGTATAACTATGTTTAAGAATATCATCATAGCACTTCAAGGTTCTCATCTTAGTAAAAAAATTCTATGACCTTATCAATGCATCGGATACCCTATGACATTATTACATTAAAGTCATGAAAAATGATGAAAAATATGTAATAATATATTTTTTAATATTCAAATCATCAAATATGCATCTAATAAAGGTATATACAGTTGGTATTAGGACATAGACTCCAACACTAATTTCCATCTATTCCCATTATGCCTTTTCCATTCTATCTAGAAAACATCAACAAGTAAAGCATCAATGTCCTTCAGAATCAAATGATCCTCCATATGAATCCTCTAAAAAGCCAAAATTCATTCCATCGAACCTATCCACCCAAACCATTCTATCATATGATTATATATCTTAAGTTGATAGTGAACTCCAACTAAAATTGAGATACCGTCAAGTAAAGAGACATGGGATGCTTGACACTTTCACATTGATACCACTTGTTGGGTATCAAACACCAAAATGAGAAATTGCCTTAATACCACTTTTTGGGGATAAAACTTTGATCTGTGATTCCAATAAAAATATTGGAACTTTGCACGTCAATCCACTTGGAATCTCACACACAATAACACGGTGGGAAAACATGAACCTTCATAAGTTCTCCCTGACTAGGTGCACTGGAAGTAGGTAGAATTTGCACTATAATCACCACAAAAAGTCATCCTTGATCTCAAGAGTTACCTCAAATGTTTTTTTATGAAATGCATGTTTGTCTTGTCACATTTCTCATCATGTGATGATTCTAATTCATTGGATATATCCTCAAAAACACTCCATGTTGATTTCATTGCCTTTTTGTACTTTCTATCTTTGTCCTCATACTTCTTTTTATACTTTAGCTTGGGACAGTCATCCTTTACATTTCCTTTTCTCTTACATTCATAAAAAAAATTCATTTGAGTTCTCATTCCTTTTCCAGTCCTTCTTCCAATTACCTGTGTTGTCATATTTTCCTTTTTAGATGGGCTTCCTAAAGAATTTCTTCCTTCTATAAAACTTCTTAAACCTTCTGGATAATTGAGTCATTTCCTCATCACTATCTGAGAATGAATAATCATTACTTGTACTATTATAATGAGTTTGTATCCTTTCCTTTTCTTTATTTTTGGAAGTAGTTGTTTTGAATGCCACTAACTTTCTCTTTGGTTCATCCTCTTCCTCTTTGTTCACCTTTAACTCTTCCTCATACATCATCAATTTACCTATCATCTCCTTGATTGGAAACTTAATGATGTCACAGGATTCTCTAATTGATACTAAGGTTCATCTCCGTATTTCTGGTAGACATCTAAGTAGCCGCGTAATTTGTTCTTTGGAATCCACTGACTTTCCAAGAGAGCTCATTGTATTGAATATTTCATTAAACTTGAGATACATTTCAGAAATGGGTTCATCGGGCTTCATCTTAAAATTATCGTACTTAATAGTATATGTATTGAGTCTTATTTCTTTAACATTAGTAGTTCATTCATGTGAGACAGCTATGGTATCCCAAATTTCATAGGTAGATTTAAAAGAATATATTCTATTAAATTCTTCATCCCCTAAAGGACCAGACACCATAACTGTGCTACCAATTCTAGAAATTGCAAAGGACCAGACATCATAACCATGCTACCGTTTCCATAAATTGCAAAGGACCAGACACCGTAATTATTCTATTGGTTCCATAATTCACAAAGGACCAAACACTGTAACCGTGCTACTGGTTCTAGAAATTGCAAAGGACCAGACATCGTAACCATGCTACCAGTTCTAGAACTCATAAAGGATGTCACCACTAACTGTAGAACTGTTTTTGTCTCACCTCCAACTGTGACACCATTCCTTAATAATTTTTTTTCCTTTCTAAATCAAATTCAAAATTAAATCTAATGGTCATATTTGAGTCATTTAATGACACTAACATAATTAATGATCTTTTGCATACATATTTATAGAAAGTAAGAGGTACGAGGTGTATATATAATGCTCCTTGTCAGCCATAACTAGGGGTGTAATTTCAGCTCGGGCCTGCCATGCAAATAGTCAGTCCGCTGACCACTATTCAGGTCGGGCTGGACTTTTTTGAGTCAGGCCATGGTGGGCTTTTATTATTTTCAAAATAATTGTCTCTATTAAATTTTTTTATTTAAATTTTTTTTAACATTTATTTAAAACATTTCTTTACATTTATTTTTAAATGCATGTTTTTTGTAAAAATGTTTATTTTATTTTTTATTAACATTTTTACAGTGGGTGGATATGTTTTTTTGTCTAAATAGATTTATATATTGTGAATATATATATATATATATATATTATTTGAAAATTGTAAAAAAAAATAATGAGGGGTGCGCAGCTGCCGTGGGTGAGTTTAAAGCTTTATTATTTAAAAAAAATTCTAACATTTATTTAAAACATTTTTTACATTTATTTTTTTTAACTTATTTATAATTTTTTAAGCGTTTGTTAATATTTTTTATTTAAACATTTTTATTTAAACCATTTTTTAACATCTTTTCAAAACATTTTTTACATTTATTTTTAAATGATTAATTTAAAACATTTTTGAATTTTTTTAAACGCGTGCTTTTTACAAGTATTTTTTTAAAACATTTAACTTTTTTCATATTTTAATGTAAAAATTATTTTTTAAGTGTTTGTTTTAAAAAAAAATTAAATGTTTGTTTTAAAAACTTTTTTAAACATTTTTATTTAAACCTTTATTTAAACCATTTTTTAACACTTGTTTAAAACGTTTTTTTTATATTTTTTTTAGACGTTTAATTTAAAACATTTTTTTGAACGCATAATTTTTACATGTATTTTTTTAAATATTTAACACGTTTTATGTAAAAACATTTTACAGTGGGTGAATATGTTATTTTTTTCTAAATAGATTTATACATGTTTGTGAATTTATATATATTATGTACAAATTAAAAAAATTAACAAGTTATTGAGGGGTGCGCAGTAGTGGGTGGTGGGTTTAAAGTGTTGCTATTTAAACGTTTTTTTATCATTTATTTAAAACATTTATTTACATTTATTTTTTAACTTATTTATGAAAAGTATTTTTAAGCGTTTGTTTAATTTAAAACATTTTTTTAAATGTTTTTTAATTTTTTTGTAGGGCAGGCCCAACCCGGACCTGTCTGAACTGAAATTACACCCTTAACGGGTGCGCAGCAGTGGGTGAGTTTGTTAGGTCCACAAGGCTGCATACCCAGAGAGGGGGGGGTGAATCGGGGTATGATTAATTTAAAATGAATGCTCGTTCTGATCTTGTTTCTCTGTTAAGAAAAACACTCTTCTATCTCTTTCCTGTTGCACAATATAAACATAATGTAAAGCAAGCACAGGACACAACAATTTTACTTGGTTCACCGCTAAGGGATACGTCCAAGGAGCATACACCGACAGGTTACCGGTCATACCAAATTCTACTATACTTCACTAGCTGTGGATTACAATGTTCGGGTATAGTCACTATGTCTCAGGCTCACTGCCTTTGCAAGGTTTAGGGTTAGCTTACTGCTTTCCCAAGGGTCACTCCCTATTTCTCTCTCTCTGGCTCACTATCGGTGGAGAGGATCACCTTCTTCCTCTTCCTATGCTCACTGCACTTTGAAGGGATCCACTCACAGTTTATTGACCTGTAGGTCTCTTCATTTGCATGAAATAATGCATCTTCAACTGTTTATAGATGCTCTGTTGAAGTCCAACTTTCATCCACTGATGAATACCACTTTGTCTCTGACCACTGGGCAACTACCTTTGGAAAGTACCTTCACAAAGTACCCTACTTCGCGAGGCTTCCAATTTTGCGAAGCTCAAACAAGCCTTTATAAAGCTCCTGCCTTTTCGCGAATCTCTCTCGCGAAGCACTCTTGCGAAGCACTCCCGCGAAGTTCAAGCCGTTGCAGAGCAACTTCCCTCGTGAAGCTCACTGAGCCAACGCGGAGCTCACAACTTTCACGGAGCTACAATAGCCGCCGCGAAGCTCCTCTTTCGCGAAGCACACTGGCTTCACGAACCACCTTCGCAATACGAGAGCAAAATATTTTCTCTGAAAATTCTCTCTACTTCTCTCGAGGGGGTCGGCCTCTATATATAGGCGATTCCACTAACCCTCGGACTTTCCACACGAAGTCAACGCCATGTCATATCAAATCGCGAAGCTCCGAAGCTTCCGCCAGAATCCTGTCCAAATCGCGAAGCACCTCGGCAATTTTCGGATCGCGGAGCTCGTCATAGTCGCGGAGTATCATCGTCATCATTCCTTTGCGCCCTCGCCGCGAATCTCCCTCGCAAATCCCTTCACTGCCGCGATGCGCTTCAACTCTACTGTTCGCGAAGCTTGTCGTAATCGCAAAGACTCACCGCCTCTATTCTTCTGGTCTTCGTGATTTCCAATCCATGCATCCTATCTTCGTGAAATTCATGCCTTTGCCATATTAAATTATGATCTTCATAGAAATCCTATTTTCGCGATGCTCACCAAACTCCAAATTTTGGACCCCAAAAATTTGGCAAACACTGGGAAACGGCGCCACCTTGTACTGCTCTTTTGTACCGCCTCCAGATCATCCTTTCCTTTGTCATCGTTCTTTGTCAACAAGTATTGTCAACAAATTCTCAGGAACTCGAAAATTCTCCATGGAAACCTGCTTTTTCAACAAACACAATCAACCCAAAAAATACTGCAATGTTACCTTGAGGGATTTTTGCCCAACAATCTCCCCCTTTGAGTTTGTTGACAACTCTTCACAACTCTGCTCAGAATGATTTTCTGCACTTTGATACCTCACTGAGTCTTCTTCCAATCACCACCACCATTCGCCTCTTGCGATTATGATAGCGTTCAAGGAATCACTTATCACGTACTCTAAGCCCACATGAGCAATGCTCGGCGTGAGAAACAAGAGTAGTATGAAAAGTTCATAAATGAATCACTTCATGTCAAACACCAATTGTCGATTCCAACCTGATACCAATTCATAAATTGATACCAATTGTTGAACCACACTGATCCCAATTGGTGATAGATAGACACCTTTTCACACCATTCCAACATCACTCTTATGCTTTTATCACGATCCTCAACTGTCGTGATTTCTATGCTTTGATCGATCACTTCTAGCATCGTCAGATTTTATACGCTCCCCCTTTCTGCTCACATAATCAACACCTCTTTAGCCCTATTTCCTGTGTTGTCCAAGCTATGCTCTAGCTAATCACGTTCAACTAGCTTCAACTCCCCCTATCTGGATGCTCCACTTGTCAGCTTCTCCCCATATCATTCATGATTTATCAAATCTCCACATTGTCTCCCCCTTGAACAATCACTATTTTCCCCCCCTTTGTCAACGAACCCAAAGGCCACTCCTTTGCAGTCTGTAACAGAGTATAGAACACATATTAGCACATTAGGAAAAAACACATCATACCTTAGGGAGAGGGGGGTCCACATCCACATTGTTTCAAGTGTGGGGAATCGACTGAACTCTTAGAGCCAGTCGATGCCTTTCAAATGCTTCCTTGGGTAAGGCCTTTGTCAGAATGTCTGCAATCTGTAGCTCTGTAGGAACATACTCCAAATTCACAATTCACTACTCAACATTCTCCTTGATAAAATGATACTTTATCTCAATGTGCTTTGTCCTAGAGTGATGGACGGGATTTTTGCTGAGATTTATTGCACTTGAGTTATCGCACTGGATTCCGATTGGAGATTTCACTTCAACTCCCATATCTTCAAGCTGCCGCTTCATCCACAATAACTGTGTGCAAGCTTGAGTGGCCGCAATATACTCAGCTTCCGCGGTGCTCAATGAAATGCAATCTTGCTTCTTGCTTAGCCAAGAAATACACAATACACCAAGATAGAATGCCCCACCTGATGTTGATTTTCTATCATCTGCTGAACCGGCCCAGTCTGCATCATTATATCCCAATAACTCTGTCTGAGATTTATCAGTATATGTCAAGCCGAAATCCACTATGCCTTGGATAAACCGAAGTATTCTTTTTACTGCAAGAAAGTGGATTTCCTTGGGATTACTCTGATATCTCACTACTTGGCATGTGGAAAAAACAATATCAGGACTTGTTGCGGTTAAGTACAACAGACTTCCAATAATTTGCCTGTATTCGATGATATTAACTGTCTTGCCATCCTCATCTTTTGATAATTTCATCCGGGTAGCAACCGGAGTCTTCATCTCCTTGGACTTATCCATTCCAAACCTTCTCAGAACCTCCTTGGCATATTTGGATTGAGAAATGAAAGTTCCATTCCTTCCTTGTGTCACCTGTAAACCAAGGAAAAACATTATCTCTCCAATCATTGACATTTCAAACTCATTTTTCATGAATTCAGAAAACTGTCTGTACTGAGCTTCATCTGATCCGCCAAAAATTATGTCATCGACATACACCAGCACCATTATCCTTTGATTACTTTCATTGCTGAAATAAAGATTGTAATCAACTCATCCACGTTGAAAACCAAGCTTCTTCAAGTACTGATCAAGCCTTGAGTACCATGCCCTTGGTGCTTGTTTCAGCCCATAAAACGCCTTCTTCAGCTTGAAAACTTTGTTCTCATCCTCATGAATGAGAAAACCATCTGGTTTCTCAATATACACCTCCTCTTCCAGAACACCATTCAAGAATGTGGATTTGACATACATTTGGAACACTTTGAACTTTCTTTGCACTGATATGGCCAAAAATAATCTGATTGTCTCCACCGGTGCAAATGTCTCATCAAAATCTATTCCCTCTATCTGGGAGTATCCCTTGCACACTAGTCGTGCTTTCTTCCGAATCATTGTGCCATATTCATTCATCTTGTTGCGATAAACCCATTTAGTCCCAATGACATTATTGTCTGCTGGCCTCGAAACAATCTCCCATGTCTGGTTCTTCTCAATCTGATCAAGCTCTCCGTTCATTGCCTGAACCCAGTTTTCATCTTCAACTGCATCGGAAAAACATTGTGGCTCCACCTGAGATAAAAATGATGTTTGTTGTAATGACTTCATTCTTCAAGTCTGAACTGGAGCTGTCTGATCACCAATGATATTCTGCCTATCAATTTCAGTTCGACTCTTTGGCTTCCTTGCAGACACAGACTTGACACTTTCTTGTTCATCATTAGTATCTTCTTCTGAGTCAGTCTCTGCCACTACTGCTCCCCCTGTGTTGCTTACTTCATCATCACTTTCGTCCAGGAACTGTTCACTGGGTCGTTGAGTATTCTGTTCATTTTCAACTATAGTGACATCATTGCTCTCAACAATTTTTCCCAGCCTTTTGTTGAAGCATTTATATGCTTTGATTTTCCCTGAGTAGCCAAGGAATATCCCCTCATCTCCTCGTGTCTCAAACTTCCTATGATTTTATTTGTTGAGAATGAAACACTTACTTCCAAATATTCGAAAGTATTTCAACGTTGGATTCTTTCCGTACCACAGTTCATACGGAGTCTTCCCTTGATTCGAACACAACAGACACCTGTTTGAAACATAGACCGATGTCAACACTGCTTCCTTCCAAAATTTCTCTGGTAGGTCTTTGTCAATAAGCATCGTTCTGGTCATGTTGTTGATGATCTGATTTCTCCTTTCAACAACACCATTCTGTTGGGGATTTCTTACTGATGAAACTTGATGCCTTATCCCGTGTTTCTCGAGATAATCTTCCACTTGACTGTTTGTGAATTCTGTACCGTTATCTATACAGAACTTCAAAATTTTCTGCCCAAGCATCCTTTCTGATTCCCTCCTGTAATGTTTTATGCAACTAAACACCTCTGTCTTATGGGTAATGACAAATAACCAGGCCATTCTGCTGTAATCATCAATGAAAATAACATAGTATCTTTGCCCATTTATAGCTCGTGGTGAGATAGGTCCACACACATCAGCATGAACCAGTTCAAGCACTCTAGTTGATTTCTGTTCCTTTGGCCTATATGTATTTCTGATGATTTTCCCTTGTTGGCAAGCATCACACGTATGAGTGCGATCATGTGATAGTTTGGGAAGGTCTCTAGCAGCATCACACTTTACGAGATCCTCCATATATGGTTGGAATAGATGACCAAGTCGCTTATGCCACAGCTGGTTTTCTTCCTCTCTAGATAAAATACATGTATCTTCTTCCCCACCTACAAGGTAGAGATTTCCCTTTGACTTTTTTCCCTACAGAACAGATGCTCTATCTTTTCCTTTCACAACACACATCTTCTTGTTAAATCGGATAGAGTGCCCAGAGTCACATAGTTGACTGACACTGAGTAAGTTATGACTAAGACCCTCTACTACCAAGACATCAGCACGTCTCATCTCTTTTCCCCCAAACTTGGCTTTCCCTGAGCCAACAATCTTCAGGCCTTCATCATTTCCAAATTTGACAAGTCCTTCTTTTCCATATTTGATGCATGTAACAAGATCCTTATTACCCATCATGTGGGATGTGCAACTATTGTCAAGGATCCAAACACCAGATCGATCTGATGCTTTAAGGGCAATCTCCGCCACCACGGCCTTCTCATTTTTATTCTTCTTGGTCCATACTTTTTCTTTCACACTCGGCATGGATTGAGACTTATGTTCTTTCTCAGAGTATGATGGACCAGCCTCATCTTGCAAAGCCAAAAATATATTCTGCATTTTTAACTCACCTGTCGTTTTATTGACCTGCTGCTTGAGAACGTTTTGATTCTGCTTTGGAACATTTCTATGAATGGTCGAAGTACAGTACCTAGCCATGTTCCCAAATCCTCCGCACCAAAAACAGTGTCCTTCAAAATATGTTCTGGAAAACCGTTCTCTGTTTGGATGTCATCTCTGTTCTTATTCCCTTCTATATCTCTTGGCTATGGAACACACATACTGTGAATGTCCCATTTTCCCACAGCAATAACACCTGATATAGGATATATTCCTTCGTGATACTTCAGCACTACGATTTTCCCTTTGGGATCTCTGAATATTCTGATTCTGTTTTGTGCCCAAATCAACCTTCAATTTTGGGACGGGTGCTTGCAGTCTGACATTAACTGCCACCGATTTTTGTTTCTTATCAAGCCCTAAATCAACCTTAGAATTTGAGCTTTCTTGCTGCTTCACTCCTGCTGAACTATGAGCCTCCTCTTTCATCTTCTCTATCTTCTGAAGGGCCTGCTTTTCTGATATCACATTGGGGGTCAAGAGTTTTTCTTGATCCTTCATTTTTCGTCGCAGACTGACCACTTCTTCTTCAAGATCTTTGATACGTCTGACCTGCTCCTTTCCTATGTTAGTCAAACAATCAATTTCCTTCTTTTTTTCCTCAATTTTAAGCTTATGCTCAAAAATATTTTCTGAGCTCTCTGGTGTTGAGGATTTTAGTCTTTCAATTTCTTCTAACAATTCTGACTTTTCTTCATCCTGTTGTTGCATATAGAGTTTAGCATCACAAACCACTTTATTGGATTTCTTCGCTTTGTCTCTCCAAACATCTATCTCCCCAAGGGCTGCTTCCAATTCGGATTCCATATCAACTCTCCCTTCAATTTCATCTTCTTCTTCAGCGTCAGCTTCTTCATTTTTCTGAGAACTACCGACGACCGCTACCATAGAATTTTGCCTATGATATTTACAATTTTCAAACTCCTCAACCTCTTCATCCTCAGACTCCTCTGAACTTTCAAATTCTTGTGAAAGAATATTCTTTTTCTTGAAGAAATTTCTCTTGAATTGCTTCTTCCCTTTCACAAACGCTGAAGTATTCTTCTTGGGAATTTCAACTTCATCATCATCATCATCATTATCTTGAAATTTCTTGGGGCATCTTTCCGCAAGATGAGCAACCTTTCCACATCGAAATCATGCTATTGGAAGTTTACCTTTAAACTTTCCTCTTCCTCTTTGCAGATTTGAAGAAAGGAATGACATCATCTCATCTATCTCTTCTTCTTCATTAGAATCTTCAATGGTGAGTTTCTTCATGGCCTTGAATGCCACCTCTTTGGATTTCCCCTTTTCCACAGTCTCGTTATCATCGTTTCTCATTTCATATGCAACAAGAGTGTTGTGCAGGTTATCCAATGTCAGTTCTTTTGGGTCTTTATCTTCCAAAATAGAAACTTTTGGATTGAACTAAGGTGGAAGTTTTCTCAATATGCGCTTCACAATTTTTATATCTTCGATAATTTCTCCAAGACCCCGCATGTCTTCTACCACAACATTTACCCTATCAAAGAATGCATCAACAGACTCATTCGGGTTCATTCTCAGATCTTCATACTTGTTCCACAACACTTGCAGCTTTGCCTCTCTAACTTTTGTATCCCCTTCATAAATATTCAAAAGCTTTTCCCACATGGCATGTGATGTTTTGTTTGACATCACCTTTGTATATATGGGATTGGAAAGGGCTCCCCCTATGTCACGACCCGCCCTCGGGGTCCGTGCCGTGACTACCCCAAGCCCGCCTTCCATAGGCCAGGGGCTGGCGACTAGCACCAAGGCGTAAATCCCAGTAAAAAGGGAAGGCATTGCCTTTGTAAAGTAAACAAACACCACAGAGTAAGCAAGCGGAAGTAAAACACTAAGTACAAAAGAAGAGCTGAAAAGTAAAAGGGGACGGAAATACAAGCCCAACTGTAAAGTACAACTCGAAAGGGAAAACAGCGACTGAAAAGTAAAGCTGCTACGCTGAGATGTCCACTGGAAATCCCACCTGAAGGGTGGGTACAGATAGCTCCTCTGCTCCTCGGGTCCCGCCATCCGCTCCGAGTATGTCCCGCCCAGTGTCCACCTCCGGGTACCGCCTCGTCGTATAGTCCACCTCCAGGTACCGTCCAGTCCTTGAACCTTCGGCTTCTGTCAGCACTGTCCGTCGTCTGCAACCAACACAACGAGGTGCGGGCATAGCCCATGCAGGGGTGAGTATAACGATACTCAGTAGGGACCCCGAGACCCTCAAGGTCTCACTAAAACCAACAAGGATAAACACACGAAGATCTCAACAGATAAACCCTACTTAGGTATATGCCCATACATATACCTAAGTTATCAAGTAACCCATCTCAATCATGAGGAAACACAAGGATTGTGAAATCGACGGATAACCACTACCCGGGTATATGCCCATACATATACCAAAGTTAGCAAGTGACCCATCTCAATCATGAAGTAAACACAAGGTCAAAAGTCTCAGCTCAAACCAGGATTTTCATTATCGAAACCGTAACTGCTGAAGAGCTCCGTCTCTAGAGTGTACAGTGGTCCTGTCACGACTCCGAGGTACTGCTCACTAACCTAAGACTGCTGAGGTACTCCTCCTGTCGAGTACTGCGGGTTTGCGGCCAACTACCTGGCGCTCCGTCCGCTGAGGGTCTGTCGCCAAATACCGGGCGCTCGCCCAAATAGCCTACTGAGGTACTCCTCCTGTCGAGTACCGCGGGTTTGCTGCCAACTACCTGGCGCTCCGTCCGCCGTGGGTCTGCAGCCAAATACCGGCGCTCCGTCCACTGGGCTAGTCGACTCACTCCAAGTCGAGTCGGTCAAGCAGTCGTCAGGTCTCAGCCGGCTACACGGTCTCCGTACTCTGCACGCTCGTCTCCGGGAGGGTCCTCTCCACGAGCTACTGGTCGATACTCCAAGTATCTCAAAGTCCCACGAAGAAGTGTCTCAAAAGTCCGTCTCGTCACAGGGGTCTCAACGCAACAGACGGCGCGTCGATCGGACGCCCGGTCTGTGAGTTATTAGCCTTTTCGTCCCAGGGGCCCGGTTGGTTTCGAGTGCGAACCAATCCCGGCCGTATCTCAACTGTACCCCGAACTCCCATAGGGTATACTCATTGGGACCATTACTGAACGTAAACACCAACGCCGCTGACGGCTCGTCAAGCGGACGTCCTGTCTGAAAGATATCAGCTTTCCCGTTCCAGGGGCCCGGTTGGATTTCGGGTACAATCCAACCCGGCCATACTCCGACTGTAACCAAAACTCGGGCGGAGTATGTCAAAAGTTCCGTCTCATCAAGAGGAAGTCAACGAAACAGACGGCGCGTCAATCGGACGCCCGGTCTGTGAGTTATTGGCTTTTTCGTCTCCGGGGCCCGGTTGGTTTTTAAGGCAAAACCAACCCGACCGTACTCCACCTGCGTCCAAACCTCGGGCGGAGTATGCCAAAAGATCCGTCTCATTAAGAGAAACGCAACGCGACTGACGGCGCGTCAATCGGACGTTCGTGGCTCAAGATATGAGCGTTTCCGCTCCGAAGGCCCGGTTGGTTTCGTGAACGGACCAACCCGGCCGAACTCAAAGTAACCCGAAACCTTGAGTGCGATATACCGAAACGACCGTCTCGATCCAAGGATCACGTTGCCGCAGACGGTTTGTCGTTCGGAGGTCCGAGGCTCAAGTTATGAGCCAAAAACCAAATCTGGTTCGAAACGGGGGGGTCCGGGTCCGGGCCGACCCGGCCCGACCCCCCCCCCCCCCCCCCCGGGGCGGCGCGGCGGCGGCGGCGCGGTGGCGCGGCGGCGCGGCGGTGCGGCGGCGGCGGCGGCGGCGGGCCGCGGTGGCGGCGGCGGCGGGTCGCGGTGGCGGCGGCGGGCCGCGGTGGCGGCGGCGGCGGGCCGCGGTGGCGGCGGCGGGCCGCGGTGGCGGAGGCGGGCCGCGGCGCACGCGGGGGGCTAAGCCCCCGCTCTTCCTGGAAAAACGGCGCGGCATTAGTCGCGCCCTTGATTCAAACCGCCCCCACGTGGGGGCCGATTTATTTAAGGGAACCAGGGGGGCCGGCTGCCCCCCTCCTTCAAGAACCACCCCCCCTCTTTAAGAGGGGGGTTTTTATGGGGTGGTCGGGGAATTAAATTCCCCGGTTTTAAAGACATCCGGCCGGCCAGCTGGCCGGCCGGTTTTCTCAAACGGGACCGGAATTTCCGGTCCCCTTCTTCGGCTTCCGACGCCGGCGGCCCGGCCGCCGGTCTCCTCTTCCGCCGCGGCCCAGAACCGGCCGCGGTCTTCTCGTCCCGCCGCGGCCCGGAACCGGCCGCGGTCTTCTCGTCCCGCCGCGGCCTGGAACCGGCCGCGGTGTTCGTCGTCCGGCGCGGTGCGACGGCACCGCGCCCCTTTCGTCGTGCCATGAATCCTTCCAACGCGGCGCGACGGCGTCGCGTTCTTGAAGACTCTCCTCGGCGTAGCGCGACGGCGTTGCGTAAAATATAAGCACGATCATCCGCGTGGTGCGACGGCACCACGCCACTTGCTTTCACCGCAAGAATTAAACAAGAACGATGGAGGGGGGGGGGGGGTTCGGCCGTGTTCGTGCGGTCCGGCCCCCCCTCACGTTAAAATAATAACGCAACTCAAAATAAAATCAAGTCACACGTTAGTCTTGATAAAATCACGATCAAGAATAAAAATAAGGAAACCAAAAGAAATCGACAACCCCTACCTCGGGTTTAAGATTGAAGATTCGTCTACGCTCCGCGGAAGACGGTGTCGCGGAGGTCGGGCGTCGCGGTCGTCGTTCGTCAAATCCGTTGACGAAGAGATATGCCCGAAGAGACACGTCGTTGGTGGATCTTCGTTTGCCGACGAAGAAGGTCCGAGGAGAAAGAAGAGGTCCGAAGATACCGGGTCGCCGAGTCGATGATCCTTGACGAAGTGTTGTCGTTCTTCGTTGAGGATGAAGACGTTCTTCGCCGGAGAAGATGAAGTTCTTCAAGAGACTTAGAGCTCTCTCCTCCAATCCTCAACACAACCAATCTAACCCCCAAAAATAAAATAAGCTATTCTTATTTTATTAAGTCATTCTATGAGTTCAAAATTCAAAAACTAAACTCCATTAAATGGATTAGTGTGTTGGCAAGATTAAAGTGAGGAGAGGGAAAGTCACCCAATTAATGGGGAGTTTAAAGGTTAAGATGAGTTACACATCATAAGTGGGGGTTTAGAGGGGTTAGGGAATTTGAAAAGAAAAAGGGGTTCGTGTGGGCCCCACCACACTTAATCCTCCCAAGGGAGGTTAAGTGGGTGTGGGTCCCACTTCCAACCTCTTTTGGTAGGTTTTTTTTTTATAAGTTAAAATAAAATTTGTCTTACACAAATTTTATTTAACTTAACTGAAAAACCCCAAAACTAACTTTCAACTCGCAACAAACGCAACTCCCGAAAAGGTCTCTTTAAGCGAATTTCGGCGCTGCGAGTTCATCGGTGCCCTCGGATTTCAATTCCGAGCACCGGATCAAAAGTTAGGAATTCCCGCTCGTTCGTTCACTGAACGTACCCGAGCCAAACTTCGGAAATTAATTCCGGGCACTCCGGACCTCGGAATCAGGTGCCGTCTGAAACCGCGCTCTTGTAAAATTCTAAAGAAAATTAAGAAAAAATTTCCCTTGAATTTTACGGGTCTTTACATTACTCCCACCTCAGGGATTTACGTCCCCGTAAAGCTACAACAAAAACTAGGGAAACAAAAGAGGGTACTGAGCACGCATCTGAGCCTCCCGCTCCCATGTGCTCTCCTGGAGATTCCCGTGCCGCCATCTGTTGCGCACAAGAGGAATCGATCGCCCATGTAGGACCCGCTCCTGTCGGTCCTCTATCTCCACCGGGACCTCCGTAAAAGTCACCCCATCGTCAACGTCAAGCTCCACATGGTCAGGGATGTGCGTCGGGTCGTGCACGTATCTCCTCAGCTGAGATACGTGGAAGACGTCGTGCACCCGGTGCAACTGAGGTGGTAGAGCCAGGCGATAAGCCACCTCACCAACCCTGCTGAGGACCTGGAAGGGTCCGATGAAGCGCAGAGATAACTTGCCTCCTCGGCCAAATCTCCGAATACCACGTCGAGGTGAGACCCGCAAGAAGACGTGGTCGCCATCCTCGAACTCCAGTGGCCTCCGCCTCCTGTCAGCGTATGACTTCTGCCGGCTCTGTGTTTTCCTCATCCGCTCCTGGATGACATGGACCTCCTTTGACGTGGCCCGAACCATCTCTGGTCCCACAAGAGCTGCGAGATTTCTTCTTTGTCGATAAGAGAAACCTGGTCTCATCCCCTGGATGAACCACATTCTTTGCCTAAAACAGTCAATCCTAACATGGATGACACTAATCCATACCAAGGATGACGTCGTAAGGCCTCGACGCTACTACTAAGAGATCCAACCGTTACTCTCACCTCCAAGGGTTGAGTCACACTGTCGGCATCAGTGTGTGGTAACTGGTCTCCTCCAGTAGATGTCTCACAAGTGAGGGTCAAGTCAACAGTCAACTGGAACCTCTTAGTAACATCACAAAAGAGGACAGGAATGAAAACATCACAAAGGATGCGTCTTTTATTATTGCAGCTCATAATACAAGACACTACACAAAAGCAACATCAACATGGAACTAGAAGTACAAGAGACGTATCCACTAGTTCCGCTCCTGTCTGCCTGCTTTACTGTTGCTCAAGCATTTGTCGCTGCCTCAACCTCGGTGGCTCCCCCCAAGCCTGCGGATCGAGGAGTCGGACAGTCACGTGCCAGGTGACCCTTTCCGCGGCATGAGTAACACAACCTGCTCCTTGCACGGCTAGCTCTGTTCCCACTCCGGTTGCCCTGCACCACTGGTCCTAAAACCCGAGATCGCCCAACTGCTGGTCTGGTCCTCCTGGACCTCTGCATCATCTGTCTACTTCCCACAGATGACTCGGCTTCTGATCGAAAAACACGCGGTAAAGGCAGAATCTCCTGTACACGCTCGGGGTGTAGAGATACTGGTACAAACTCCACCCTGAAGAAGGTCTCGAAGTCTTCCCATGCGAAGTTCATCTCATCGCAAAACTGAAACAAGTGGCTCCACCACCTACCTGCTGCTGCGTGTAGTAGGCTCGCAGCGAAGATCACCATGAGGTCTGCTGGTGTCCTCACTAGCCTAAACACTCGAACCACTACCTCCAGCCAGTCCTCTGCAGCCTGGGGATCCGTCTCCCCGCGAAACCTGGGCGGTCGCTGGCGCTGAAACTCATGCAGTGCGCTGAGGCGACGTGCATCGTCAGCGGCTGCTGCTGGAAGCATCGGGGGCTCGGCGGGTAGAGCTACCGCCGGTGTCACTGCTGACAAAGGGCCATGCACCGAGGCCTCGTCGCTCGGTGGGCTGTCGTCACGTTCGATTCTCGGAACCCTAGCTGGCTGCCGTCGTGGGGCCATCCTGATAGAAACAACGTAACACGATCAAACGATTATACCTGGTGAGCTGACCTGGTTTGAGCTGTTTTATGGGGAAAAACTTTTGAAAACACACACGCAATCAGTGTTTTCGTGTACAAAGTCGGAAATCAGTTGTCAGGGTCCTGGTGTATGGATACGTCGGCCGCCCGCACCAACACTGGACTCCCTGAACTGAAAACCACACTCGGTACCCTTAACACTATCGCTTCACAGAAAGAAAGATCAGAGTTATAAGTTCTGCGGTAGAACCGAACTCCTCTGATACCAATTTGTCACGACCCGCCCTCGGGGTCCGTGCCGTGACTACCCCAAGCCCGCCTTCCATAGGCCAGGGGCTGGCGACTAGCACCAAGGCGTAAATCCCAGTAAAAAGGGAAGGCATTGCCTTTGTAAAGTAAACAAACACCACAGAGTAAGCAAGCGGAAGTAAAACACTAAGTACAAAAGAAGAGCTGAAAAGTAAAAGGGGACGGAAATACAAGCCCAACTGTAAAGTACAACTCGAAAGGGAAAACAGCGACTGAAAAGTAAAGCTGCTACGCTGAGATGTCCACTGGAAATCTCACCTGAAGGGTGGGTACAGATAGCTCCTCTGCTCCTCGGGTCCCGCCATCCGCTCCGAGTATGTCCCGCCCAGTGTCCACCTCCGGGTACCGCCTCGTCGTATAGTCCACCTCCAGGTACCGTCCAGTCCTTGAACCTTCGGCTTCTGTCAGCACTGTCCGTCGTCTGCAACCAACACAACGAGGTGCGGGCATAGCCCATGCAGGGGTGAGTATAACGATACTCAGTAGGGACCCCGAGACCCTCAAGGTCTCACTAAAACCAACAAGGATAAACACACGAAGATCTCAACAGATAAACCCTACTTAGGTATATGCCCATACATATACCTAAGTTATCAAGTAACCCATCTCAATCATGAGGAAACACAAGGATTGTGAAATCGACGGATAACCACTACCCGGGTATATGCCCATACATATACCAAAGTTAGCAAGTGACCCATCTCAATCATGAAGTAAACACAAGGTCAAAAGTCTCAGCTCAAACCAGGATTTTCATTATCGAAACCGTAACTGCTGAAGAGCTCCGTCTCTAGAGTGTACAGTGGTCCTGTCACGACTCCGAGGTACTGCTCACTAACCTAAGACTGCTGAGGTACTCCTCCTGTCGAGTACTGCGGGTTTGCGGCCAACTACCTGGCGCTCCGTCCGCTGAGGGTCTGTCGCCAAATACCGGGCGCTCGCCCAAATAGCCTACTGAGGTACTCCTCCTGTCGAGTACCGCGGGTTTGCTGCCAACTACCTGGCGCTCCGTCCGCCGTGGGTCTGCAGCCAAATACCGGCGCTCCGTCCACTGGGCTAGTCGACTCACTCCAAGTCGAGTCGGTCAAGCAGTCGTCAGGTCTCAGCCGGCTACACGGTCTCCGTACTCTGCACGCTCGTCTCCGGGAGGGTCCGCTCCACGAGCTACTGGTCGATACTCCAAGTATCTCAAAGTCCCACGAAGAAGTGTCTCAAAAGTCCGTCTCGTCACAGGGGTCTCAACGCAACAGACGGCGCGTCGATCGGACGCCCGGTCTGTGAGTTATTAGCCTTTTCGTCCCAGGGGCCCGGTTGGTTTCGAGTGCGAACCAATCCCGGCCGTATCTCAACTGTACCCCGAACTCCCATAGGGTATACTCATTGGGACCGTTACTGAACGTAAACACCAACGCCGCTGACGGCTCGTCAAGCGGACGTCCTGTCTGAAAGATATCAGCTTTCCCGTTCCAGGGGCCCGGTTGGATTTCGGGTACAATCCAACCCGGCCATACTCCGACTGTAACCAAAACTCGGGCGGAGTATGTCAAAAGTTCCGTCTCATCAAGAGGAAGTCAACGAAACAGACGGCGCGTCAATCGGACGCCCGGTCTGTGAGTTATTGGCTTTTTCGTCTCCGGGGCCCGGTTGGTTTTTAAGGCAAAACCAACCCGACCGTACTCCACCTGCGTCCAAACCTCGGGCGGAGTATGCCAAAAGATCCGTCTCATTAAGAGAAACGCAACGCGACTGACGGCGCGTCAATCGGACGTTCGTGGATCAAGATATGAGCGTTTCCGCTCCGAAGGCCCGGTTGGTTTCGTGAACGGACCAACCCGGCCGAACTCAAAGTAACCCGAAACCTTGAGTGCGATATACCGAAACGACCGTCTCGATCCAAGGATCGCGTTGCCGCAGACGGTTTGTCGTTCGGAGGTCCGAGGCTCAAGTTATGAGCCAAAAACCAAATCTGGTTCGAAACGGGGGGGTCCGGGTCCGGACCGACCCGGCCCGACCCCCCCCCCCCCCGGGGCGGCGGCGGCGGGGCGGCGGCGCGGCGGTGCGGCGGCGGCGGCGGCGGCGGGCCGCGGTGGCGGCGGCGGCGGGCCGCGGTGGCGGCGGCGGGCCGCGGTGGCGGCGGCGGCGGGCCGCGGCGCACGCGGGGGGCTAAGCCCCCGCTCTTCCTGGAAAAACGGCGCGGCATTAGCCGCGCCCTTGATTCAAACCGCCCCCACGTGGGGGCCGGTTTATTTAAGGGAACCAGGGGGGCCGGCTGCCCCCCTCCTTCAAGAACCACCCCCCCTCTTTAAGAGGGGGGGTTTTATGGGGTGGCCGGGGAATTAAATTCCCCGGTTTTAAAGACATCCGGCCGGCCAGCTGGCCGGCCGGTTTTCTCAAACGGGACCGGAATTTCCGGTCCCCTTCTTCAGCTTCCGACGCCGGCGGCCCGGCCGCCGGTCTCCTCTTCCGCCGCGGCCCGGAACCGGCCGCGGTCTTCTCGTCCCGCCGCGGCCCGGAACCGGCCGTGGTGTTCGTCGTCCGGCGCGGTGCGATGGCACCGCGCCCCTTTCGCCGTGCCATGAATCCTTCCAACGCGGCGCGACGGCGTCGCGTTCTTGAAGACTCTCCTCGGCGTAGCGCGACGGCGTTGCGTAAAATATAAGCACGATCATCCGCGTGGTGCGACGGCACCACGCCACTTGCTTTCACCGCAAGAATTAAATAAGAACGATGGAGGGGGGGGTTCGGCCGTGTTCGTGCGGTCCGGCCCCCCCTCATGTTAAAATAATAACGCAACTCAAAATAAAATCAAGTCACACGTTAGTCTTGATAAAATCACGATCAAGAATAAAAATAAGGAAACCAAAAGAAATCGACAACCCCTACCTCGGGTTTAAGATTGAAGATTCGTCTACGCTCCGCGGAAGACGGCGTCGCGGAGGTCGGGCGTCGCGGTCGTCGTTCGTCAAATCCGTTGACGAAGAGATATGCCCGAAGAGACACGTCGTTGGTGGATCTTCGTTTGCCGACGAAGAAGGTCCGAGGAGAAAGAAGAGGTCCGAAGATACCGGGTCGCCGAGTCGATGATCCTTGACGAAGTGTTGTCGTTCTTCGTTGAGGATGAAGACGTTCTTCGCCGGAGAAGATGAAGTTCTTCAAGAGACTTAGAGCTCTCTCCTCCAATCCTCAACACAACCAATCTAACCCCCAAAAATAAAATAAGCTATTCTTATTTTATTAAGTCATTCTATGAGTTCAAAATTCAAAAACTAAACTCCATTAAATGGATTAGTGTGTTGGCAAGATTAAAGTGAGGAGAGGGAAAGTCACCCAATTAATGGGGAGTTTAAAGGTTAAGATGAGTTACACATCATAAGTGGGGGTTTAGAGGGGTTAGGGAATTTGAAAAGAAAAAGGGGTTCGTGTGGGCCCCACCACACTTAATCCTCCCAAGGGAGGTTAAGTGGGTGTGGGTCCCACTTCCAACCTCTTTTGGTAGGTTTTTTTTTTATAAGTTAAAATAAAATTTGTCTTACACAAATTTTATTTAACTTAACTGAAAAACCCCAAAACTAACTTTCAACTCGCAACAAACGCAACTCCCGAAAAGGTCTCTTTAAGCGAATTTCGGCGCTGCGAGTTCATCGGTGCCCTCGGATTTCAATTCCGAGCACCGGATCAAAAGTTAGGAATTCCCGCTCGTTCGTTCACTGAACGTACCCGAGCCAAACTTAGGAAATTAATTCCGGGCACTCCGGACCTCGGAATCAGGTGCCGTCTGAAACCGCGCTCTTGTAAAATTCTAAAGAAAATTAAGAAAAAATTTCCCTTGAATTTTACGGGTCTTTACACCCTAAGGCATTGATTGCTTTGGAATCAGCATCCAACTCTTTATGCTCAGCTTCTGATAATGCACCACTAGTAATATCAGCTGTGATACCATGCATATCTGCTGAAAACACATCCATTCCCAAAGATCGGAAATAGTGTTGCATTCGATTCCTCCATATCTGAAAATTACATCCGTCGAAGATCGGAATCCCTCTTTGATTAGTGGCCTCCATTGAGAGAATAAATAATATCAACCTATCGCTCTGATACCAATTGTTAGGTCCACAAGGCTGAATACCCTGAGAGGGGGGGTGAATCAGGGTAGGACTAATTTAAAATGAATGCCCCTTCTGATCTTGTTTCGCTATTAAGCAAAACACTTTTCTCTCTCTTTCCTGTTGCACAATATAAACAGAATGTAAAGCAAGCACAGGACACAGCAATTTTACTGGGTTCACCGCTAAGGGATACGTCCAAGGAGCATACACCGACAGGTTTCCGGTCGTACCAAATTCCACTATACTTCACTAGCTGTGGATTATAATGTTCGGGTACAGTCACTATGTCCCAGGCTCACTGCCTTTGCAAGGTTTAGGGTCATCTTACTGCTTTCCCAAAGGTCACTCCCTATTTCTCTCTCTCTGGCTCACTGCCGGTGGAGAGGATCACCTTCTTCCTCTTTCTATGCTCACTGCACTTGGAAGGGATCCACTCACAGTTTATAGACCTGTAGGTCTCTTCATTTGCATGAAATAATGCATCTTCGACTATTGATAGATGCTCTGTTGAAGGCCAACTTTCATCCACTGATGAATACCACTTTGCCTCTGACCACAGGGCAACTACCTTTGGAAAGTACCTTCGCAAAGTACCCTACTTTGCGAGGCTTCCAATTTCGTGAAGCTCAAACAAGCCTTCACGAAGCTCCTGCCTTTTCGTGAAACTCTCTCGCGAAGCACTCTCACGAAGCACTCCCGCGAAGCTCAAGTTGTTGCAGATCAACTTCCATTGCGAAGCTCACTGATCCAACATGGAGCTCACAACTTTCGCAGAGCTATAATAGTCACCGCGAAGCTCCTCTTTCGTGAAGCACACTGGCTCCGCGAACCACCTTCGCAATACGAGAGCAAAATATTTTCTCTGAAAATTCTCTCTAATTCTCTCGAGGGGGTCGGCCTCTATATATAGGTGATTCCACTAACCCTCGAACTTTCCACACGAAGTCAACGCCATGTCATATCAAATCGCGAAGCTCCGAAGTTTCTTCCGGAATTCTGTCCAAATCTCGAAGCACCTCAGCAATTTTCGGATCGCGGAGCTCATCGTAGTCGCGGAGTATCGCCGTCATCATTCCTTTGCACCCTCGCCGCGAATCTCCCTCGCAAAGCCCTTCACCGCCGCGATGCGCTTCAACTCTGTCGTTCGCGAAGATTGTCGTAATCGCAAAGACTCACCACCTCCATTCTTCTGGTCTTCGTGATTTCCAAACCATGCATCCTATCTTCGTGAAATTCATGCCCTTGCCATATTAAATTATGATCTTCATAGAAATCCTATTTTCGCGATGCTCACCAAACTCCAAATTTTGGACCCCAAAAATTTGGCAAACACTGGGAAACGGCGCCACCTTGTACTGCTCTTTTGTACCGTCTCCAGATCGTCCTTTCCTTTGTCATCGTTCTTTGTCAACAAGGATTGTCAACAAATTCTCAGGAACTCGACAATTCTCCATGGAAACCTGCTTTGTCAACAAACACAATCAACCCAAAAAATACTACAATGTTACCTTGAGGGATTTTTTCCCAACAGAGTTAATTTTTTTCTAAATAGATTTATATATGTATATATAGTATATATAATATATGCAAGTTTTATCATATTTTAAAAAAAATTAATGAGGTTGGGGGTGTACGAATATCATTTGGTGAGTAGTTATTTTTTTGTTAATATATAATAAGTTATTATATATATATATAATATGGGAAAATTGTAAAAAAATAATTAGGGATTGGGGGGTGCGCTGCAATGGGCGGGTTAATTTTTTTTCTAAATAAATTTATATATAATATATGCAAGTTGCAACATATTTAAAACAAATTAATGAGGTTGGGGGACGTGCACGAACATCATTAGGTTAGTGTGTTATTTTTTTGTTAATATAAAATAAGTTATTATATAATATTAAATCATTGACACACACACACACACACATATATTATTAATGGATTTTTAAAAGCCACACTTAATTGATATATATTATTAATAGCTTTATATATAATATTAATGGCTTTGTTTATATATATATATTATCAAATCATTGATATATATATATATATATATTATTAATAGATTTGTTTTTTTATATACATATATATAATATGTAAGTTCCATCATATTTAAAAAAATTAGTGAGGTTGGGGGTGTGCGCGAATATCATTGGGTGAGTGTTATTTTTTTATTAATATATAATAAGTTATTATATATATATAATGTTAAATGATTGATATATATATATAATATGAGAAAATTATAAAAATAATAATCAGGGGTTGGGGGTGCGTCGTAGTGGGTGAGTTAATTTTTTTCTAAATAGATTTAAATATGTATAGTATATGTAATATATGCATGTTGCAACATACTTAAAAAAATTAATGAAGGGACTTGAACGAACATCATTAGGTGAGTGTTATTTTTTTATTAATATACAACAAGTTATTATATATATATAATATTAAATCATTGATATATATATATATATATATTAATACCTTTGTTTATATATATATATTATATTAAATCATATACTTATACATATACATATATATATATATATATATTATTAATGCCTGAATGGCCCGAAGGCCTTCATTTTTATTGATTTTTGATAACCCCCCTTTCAAGGGATGAGGGGGAACCCTTACAGGGCCTGTAGGCTCAGAGATATATATATTATTAATGGATTTTTAAAAGCCACAGTTAATTGATATATATTATTAATAGCTTTATATATAATATTAATGACTTTGTTTATATATATATATTATCATATCATTTATATATATATATATATATATATTATTAGTAGATTTGTTTTTATATATACATATATATAATATGCAAGTTTCGTCATATTTAAAAAAAATAGTGAGGTTGGGGGTGTGCGCGAACATCATTGGGTGTGTTATTTTTTTATTAATATATAAAAAGTTATTATATATATAATGTTAAATGATTGATATATATATATATATAATATGAGAAAATTATAAAAATAATAATTAGGGGTTGGGGGATGCGTCGGAGTGGGTGAGTTAATTTTTTTTTCTAAATAGATTTATATATATAGTATATATAATATATGTATGTTGCAACATACTTAAAAAAAATTAATGAAGTTGAGAGACTTGCACGAACATCATTAGGTGAGTGTGTTATTTTTTTATTAATATACAACAAGTTATTATATATACATAATATTAAATCATTGATATATATATATATATATTAATACCTTTGTTTATATATATATTATATTAAATCATATACATACACACACACACATATATATATATTATTAATGGATTTTTAAAAACCACACTTAATTGATATATATTATTAATGGATTTGTTTATATATATACACTATTATATATATAATTATATATCATTGTATATATATATTTATACACACATTATAATTATATATAATAATAATAATTATATGTATATATATAATATTATTTTTTGTTAATATATAATGATATATACACATATATATAGAAATATATATATACACACACAAATATATATATAGATACATATATAGATAAATATATATGTATACAGATACATGTATATATATAGGTATATATATATATATAGATGTATGTATGTATGTATATATATATATGTATATATAGATGGATATAGAGATATAGATAAATACATACATATATATATATATAGGCTGGTGATTATTTTACAGGCGTAGCCTTGGGAGCTCGTGGTAGGGGGATCGAATCCCCCTACCCGCAGTTTCCCCGTTAAATTTTTTACAGCGGGTCGGGCTTCGCGCGGGCCAGCAGGCTGGGCTTTTTCGGGCCGGCCCGGCCTGGCCCACGGGCCTTCTTGGAAAGGCCCAGGCTCAACCCGCTGAACCTACGGGCTGAGCCCGGCCTGGCCCGATGCGGGCTTTTCCGGTTCGGGCCGCTCAGGCTTTCGGGTCGGGCCTGTTGGGCTTTCGGGCCGCCAGGCCAAAATTACACCCCTAGATATAACACAAACACCCACGATAAAATACAATTTGGCACACAAGGTGTAAGAAGTGACTAAAAGAGACATTAGAGTGAACATACATGCATGTTAGAACAAGCAGAAGAATGACGATAATCTATACTTCTTGTTGTGTACCATCCTACAAACATCCTTATAGCACCAACTTAAAGAAGAATAAGTGTTATGAAGAGTTACACAATAACTCACTGGAAACCAGAACATAGAACTCACGAAACTCTGTTTCTTAGTCTGATTTCAGAATAGGGCTCGAACATCAAATCTGCTACATCCTAGAAGTCCAGAGTTTCATAAAACAATACTCATATCATTTATAATCCCTTATTATTATATTATGCTCTATTGTGTACTGTTTTATTAATCTTTCAAGTAGAGTTTGTGTCTGTATTAAAAATACACAGTGTCTCATATGCTAAACTAGAGGATACAAGATATCCTCTCACTAATACTCTCTTAAACCATTTTTCACCCACGTAGAATTGTGGAAGAGGCCCTTGTGTGGCCTAGTAGTTTAATTTCCCATGTAGAACTGTGGTAGAGTTCAAGTGATATGGATAGATTTGTCTGTTGTTGTAAACCCCAATCCAGGGTGTGAATCAAATACTATTAATATAAATTACTTGGTGGCAGGTGATTACCAAGTGGAGTGAATTAGGTCTCATCTTGAGGCTGAACCACTCATTTTAATCCACTGAGTTTTCAAATTTAGTTTACTTTTTTTTAACTCATATTTCAGAAAACTAAGTTTCACTTTGATAGTTATTCTTGGATATTATTTATAACTATTTTGATTTAGTAAATTGGTTTCAAAAGTTTTTTCAGTCTTTTAGATTGATATAACTGAGAAGTAATCAATCTCTTGAGAAATTAATCGAATAGTCAAACTATTATAAATTTACTACTTTAATTAACTAGCATGTTTTGTTTTTAAATTAGGGGATCATTAAATAAAGTTTTTAATAAAAAAATTATAGGAACTCAATTCACCCCACTCTTGAGCATCCTTATCTTCCAATATTTGGTATCAGAGGTTGTTTTTACACTGTTATTTTCAAAGGTGTCCAAGATTTTTCAAATCTTTTCAACTATGATTTAGTTGTTTTTTAAAGATCTCTAAAATTTTTTTAGTTCTAAATTTATAGATCTTTAAAATCTAGCCTTTATTCTTTGTTATGGATAATAGATAGGAAGGTACTACTACCAATAGACCTCCCTACTTTAATGGAACAAATTATGGTCAGTAGAAAATTAAAATGAAAATGCACTTAGAAAGTATAGACTTTGATATTTGGAAAGTAATATAAGATAAATATGAAATACCAGAAACTCCAAGAAGTACATGGAGTAAAGCTACAAAAGATACTTACAATAATAATTATAAATCTGTGAATGTCTTGTTTTATGCTTTAGGGGATGAAGAATTTAATAGAATATCTACTTGTAAATCTGCCTATGAAATTTGGGATACCTTAGCTATCTCACGTGAATGAACTACTAATGTTAAAGAAATGACACTCAATACATATACTATTAAGTATGATAATTTTATGATGGAGTCTGATGAACCCATTTCTGATATGTATCTTGAGTTTAATGAAATAGTCAATACAATGAGCACTCTTGGAAATCCATTGGATGTCAAAGAACAAATCATACGGCTACTTAAATGTCTACAAAAAAGATGGAGAGGAACCTCAGTATCAATTAGAGAATCTTGTGACATTAGTAAGTTTCCAGTCAAGGAGTTTATAGGTAAATTGATGATGTATGAGGAAGAGTTAAATGTAAACAAATATTATGAGGATGAACCAAAGAGAAATTCAGTGGATTTCAAAACCACTACTTCCAAAAATAAAGAAAAGTAAAGGATATTGACTCATTCTGACAGTAAAAGTAACGATTATTCACTATCAGACAGTGATGAGGAAATGGCTCAATTATACAGAAGGTTTAAGAATTTTTATAGAAGGAAGAAATTCTTTAGGAAGCCCAACTACAAAGAAACATATGACAATAAAGGTAATTGGAAGAAGTACTGGAAAAGAAATGTGAACTCAAATGAAATAGTCTGTTATGAATGTAAGAGAAAAGGAAATTTAAAGGATGATTGTCCCAAGAAAAAGTATAAAAATAAGTATGAGAAAAAACATAGAAAGTAAAAAAAATGAAATTAAATCAACATGGAGTGTTTATGAGGATATCTCCAGTGAATAAGAATCATCACGTGATGAGAAATGTGACAAGTCAAACATGTGTTTCATGACAAACAAATATGAGGTAACTCTTGAGTCTCCTGTACAAAATTTTTATTATTCTGTATATGAAAGTGATTCTGAAAATATGAATAGTGAATAAATGTTTGAGTACTATAAAATGATGAAAGATACATGCAATGAATTAAAATATAAATAAAAATCTCTAAAGAAATGGCATGCTCTTACTTCTACTGTTAAATTTAAGCTTACTATAGAAAAAGAAAAGAATGCTCAATTACTTAAAGAGAATAATGAACTTAAATTATCAAATGATAAATTAAAAAAGGACATGGAAAAATTTACCAATGGAAATAATACTCTAACACAAATTCTTGGTAAGAAATTAGCTTCTAAGTATACTATTGGTATGGGATACCAACCTGGATAGAGGAACATAGATAAAACTCATTTTATAAAAAAATCTTCAAAATCTGTCTTCGTACCCCGAATTGAAAAATCTACTAGTTCTAGCTCTGATAATTCATTCACTGCTTCTATTTTTTCAGTACCAAACAAAGTTTCCTTTTCAAATATGTTACAAAAATGTGTATAGGAAACCCATGAAGCAAGTATGGGTACCCAAATCTCTTATTACTAATGTTACTAGACCCAAACAAATCTGGGTACCAAAATTGTCTCTTGCTTAATTCTTTAGTAGGAAAGTTATTTGAAGATTTATTATAAAATTTTATGGTACTTGGATAGTGGATGTTCAAGACACATGATAAAAGATTACTCATTCTTCAATAATCTGATAAAATTGATGGTGTACATGTCACTTTTAGTGACAATGACAAAGGAAAAAATAACTGGTCTTGACCAGATGGGTAACTCTAACTCGGTTTTAATTTATAAATTACTTTTTTTTGGTGAATTAAAATATAATCTACTTAGTATTTCATAATTATGTGATGATGGTTTTCATGTTAAATTTGAAAATTATTCATGAAATTTTTTCAGTTCTAAAAATGAGTTAGTATTTACTGTTTTTAGAAATAAAAAAAAATTATTCTATTAACTTAGATTATTTAGTTTCTCAAAAAAATCATGCTTAAGTGTATTTAACAAAGAGTCTTGTATTTGGAATAGAAGACTAAGACACTGTAATATAAACCCCCTTAGAAAGCTTACTAGGAAAGGACTAGTTAAAGATCTACCCAAACTTGAGTTTCCAAATGACAAAGTCTATAATCCTTGTTAAAAGGGTAAACAACACAAAATCTCTTTCAAACCAAAGAAATAAGTTTCAACTTCTCAACCTCTTGAGTTGGTTCACATGGACTTGTTTGGACCATCTAGAGTTTCAATTCTTAATAGGAATCACTATGTCTATGTTCTTGTAAATGACTATTCTAGATATACTTGGATATTTTTCTTAGCTCACAAAATTGAAGATTGTTCTCATTTTGTCAAGTATGCTAGAATAGTAGAAAACCTAAGTGGTCTTAAAATTAAAACCCTAAGAAGTGACCATGGTCATGAGTTTGAAAACTAAGAGTTTGAATCTTTTTTCTCACAAAATGTCTATAGTCATAACTTCTCTGCCCCTAGGACACCTCAACAAAATGGTGTTGTATAAATATGAAATAGAACCTTACAAGAAATAGCTATAACCATGCTTAATGAATATGACCTACCTATCTACTTTTGGGATTAATCTTTCAATAAAGATTTCTATATTATTAATAGAATCTTAATCAGATGAATTCTTAAGAAAAATCCCTATGAGTTATGGAACAATAGAAAACCCAAAGTTAATTACTTCAAATTTTTTGGTTTCACAGTTTATATTCTCAATACTAATACTAAGGAAAATCTTGAAAAAATTTCCTCCAAAAGTGATGAAGGAATATTTCTAGGTTGTTTGATCTCTAGTAAAGCATATAGAGTATTTAATAAAGAAACCAAATGTGTGGAAGAATATTTACATGTGAAATTTGACGAAATAGATCCACATGAACCTAAGACCTCCCTAAAAAACCTTGAGGATGATGTTTCAAATCTAAACATAAATGAAAAATATCATGACCTTGCTATTAAAAAAACTATTAAATATTCTGGTTCTAGAAATTCTCTAGAATCTGGTCGTGATGAACCCAAACCTGTTAAAGAACCTAAAATCTCTAGCCCTTCATTTTCTAGATCTTTTAGAACCCTTAAGAACCATACTTTAGATGTTATAGTTGGAGACTTAGATAAAGGAACTCATACTAGAGCTTCTGTAAGAAATCAGGTTTAACATAAATATTTCTTGTCACAACTTGATCCTAAGAACATCAATGAGGAAATCAATGATGAATTTTGGGTGAGGGATATTCAAGAAGAGTTAAATTAGTTTGAAAGAAATAAAGTCTGGGCACTAGTGGATATACCTAAAGACACCTTGACTGTAGGCACTAAATGGGTGTTTAGGAATAAGGTAGATGAATCTGGAACTATAGTGAGAAACAAAGCTAGATTATTTACACAAGGTTATAGTCAAGAATAAGTGATAGATTATGAGGAAACTTTTTTGCCTGTTTCTAGACTTGAATCCATTGAAATATTACTTCATATACAACACATCTAAATTTTAAACTATATCAAATGGATGTTAAGAGTGCATTCCTAAATGGGTATACAGTTGAGGATTTTTTTGTTGAACAACCCCCTGGTTTTACAAACACTCATCTTCCAAATAATGATTTTAAATTTAAAAGGAATTATATGGTTTAAAATAAGCTCCAAGATCTTGGTATGATAGACTAAGTAGTTTTCTTATTTCTAAAGGCTTTACAAAAGGTATATCTAATCCTACTCTCTTTATAAAAATAATTTATAAAGATGTTTTAGTTGTTCAAATATATGTTGATGATATTATTTTTAAATCTTCAAAAAATTCCTTATCTGTTAATTCTTCAAAGATGAAGAAAAATGAATTTTAAATGATTGAGATTTTACTCTACTTAACTGCTATCAGACCTGATATTATGTTTAGTGTGTGTGTGTGTGCTTGTTTTCAAGAAAATTCTAAAGAGTCACATCTTCTTGTTGTTAAAATAATTTTCAAATACCTCAAACATACTACCAACTTAGAACTATTCTATCCTATAGGAAAATCATTTAACTTAGTTAGTTATTCAAATATTGATTTTGGTGGTTGTAAGTTAGATAGAAAAAGCACCTCTAGAACATGTCACTTTTTGGACAAGTCACTAGTATCATGGTGCAGTAAAAATCAATTTTTTTCATTATCTACTATTGAAGCTGAATACATAGCTACTGGTAGTTGTTGTGCTCAGATTTTGTGGATGAAACACACTTTACTAGATTATGGATATCAATTTATACATGTACCTGTAAATTATGATAACACAAGTGATATTAAAATCTCTAAGAATCATGTTTCTTATTCAAGAACAAAACATATTGATGTAAGAAAACAATTTTTGAGAGATCATTATCAAAAGGGTGATATTACTTTAGAATTAATTGGCACTGAACATCATCTTGCTGACATTTTCACTAAGACATTAAATTCTGAAAGGATGGGTTAAATCATGCATGAGTTAGGAATGATCATCCTTGAGTGACCATTTTACTATCTAACAGTTATTGTCTCATAGTTATTGTCTCTTCGTTATTGTCTCTCAGCTTGTTGTCTTATGTTTATCGTCTCACTAGCTACAGTCGCACCATTTATATTCACACCATAATGTTGACACTGTGACTGCTTGTTCTAATCTCACTGTTATGACTTAGACTTATATTTTTAGAAATATTTTTCTTATATCATTTTATTGATTTTTTTTTCTTTTTATACCATGTTTTTGTGTTTTACGACGTTTGAACTCCCTAAATGATAAAAACTGATTTCTTCACTTCTCTCTTCACTCATATTTTCTACTCCTGAAGACAATATCTTTTCTATAAAACTCCTCATCTTTCTTGAGCCTACGTTGAATGACCAGGATGAAGCATTCATCTTCATCGTCTCCTGGAAATCACCATTATTCAATGAAATAGAAAAAGGCTCTGATTACCATGCCTGAGAAACTGCTAAACCCAGGTCTTGTGGATTGTACAGTCATTCCAGAGAAATAAATATGTGTGAAGTGGCTCATATCAAGTAAGTTTCTTGTTCTGAAAGTCTTGGAAGAATAGGGATGGTTGGAGTGGTTTAAAAAAGAGAAAAGACATATCTATTCGAAGATGGTGTTCAAATTTTATCAGTATGTTCAGTTTACTTTCAACTCTAAAGATTATTTTGTGGTTAGAAGCTGGGTGAATGGATAGAGATGTACCTTTTAATCGAAGTTGTGGGATGAATTCTTAGGAATACCACATGAAGGAATTTTTTAGTACTATCAAAGATTTCATCATCCTCCAAGTGACATATTTAGTTTAGAAGAGGCTTTGGGTGAGTTGACTGGAAACAAAAAGAAACAAATACATAAAGCTACTGAACTAGATGGAGAGACTAGGTTTTTGTTTAAGTTTATTCAAAATCTAATATGTCCAAGGAAAGGATAGTTTTACACTCTCAAATATCAATATGTGTTTTGATACATGTTCTGAAGAATGGTCTCAAGATTAATCTGTGCAAGTACATTATCCTTCACATATATGACATGATCAAGACAACATCAAAGTCAACTTCTCTTTTCTACTCAAGTTTTATCTCTAAAATGTGACTATCCAAAGGTATGTTTGGTAATAATTAATAAGTGGTTGAATATTTTCATTTTTTTTATATCTAAGGATACATTCAGATGAATGAAGTTTAGTTGGAATCCATGGAAGAGATCATGGGTTGAAGATAATGACAGATTGTGTGAGGATTTTAATCTTGTTGAGAACCTTTCAAGACTTAATAATGTCACTGACCCTGGTTTAGAGTTAGATGATCTTGTGGAATATTCAGATGAAAAAGTGGAAGTTGATTTTTCTATAACTAAATAAGAAAAAGCTTCAGATAGAGAAGATAGTAATCCAGAGATTCCTCATAGGACTGGAGAACCCACTCTTTAATCTCCTAGACAACCTCATGATGTTACCTATAGATAATATCCTCTCTCTAAAGGTTATGAAGATGCTAGAAAATAAAGTGAAACTGTTGATAAGAGTAAAGATGTTGAAGAATATGCAAGTGTGAAAGAACATGTTTCCACTAAGAAACGGACAGAGGAAGAATATGAAGAAATAGAATTCATTTTTCCTATTGAAGTAAGAATGGAGAAAGCTTTTAAATTAGCTAGAGATGTGGACGAATCTGATAGAGTAGAGGGTGTAGAAATTGGTCAAGATATTTATTCTCTTAGTCATATAAGAGATGAAACTATTGAGGGGGAGAAAAACCCATACTTGGAAAGGATTGAAGTGACAAACCCTATGGATTCAAGTTATGTGGATACCTAAAATAGGTTTCCAAGGTATATTTATGTTGATGAATCTCAAGAACCTCAGTTCAGGGATTGGATATTTCAACTATGTTTTAACTCAAACCAATCACTGTTAAGGAAGTAATATCTGCTGAGGAGCCAGAACCTGTCTTTGTTCCTACTCCTAAACCTACTCAAGAAACTCCTAATTATGTAAGTCGTGATAATTTGAAAGAGTTTAGAGATAATATGTTGTTTGGTTTTGATAATCTCATGAATTATCAACCTGATCCTATAACTAATCTCAGTGAAAGAGATGTTTCATTTCTTTTGAGAGAAAATCATATAGAAAAATCAACCCAAGATGCTTCATGAGATTCAGGAAGTCCATATTCAAAACAAGTAGTTGAGTGATGAGGTGAAATATTTAAGATCTATGGTTGAGGAAATGAGTAAATTCTTGAAATTTCTCAATCCCCTGTTTCTCATCTCAGTGAGGATGATGCTGATAAGATCCCAAAGAAGTTTGTGTCTCTAATTCAACCCAACTTGATTACTATTTCTGAAAAGTTGGTTGATAAAAACACCGAATTAGAAAACAATATGTGTGTGCTTGTATCGGGAATCAATAATCTAACCACTGAGTATAAAGTATGTTTAAAGACTGATTTAAATCATCTCAATGCTCTCACATCATCTATTTCTTCTATATCTGTTTCTGCCCAGCTATATCAGCCCTTGGACAATGAAATGGTCAGATTTGTAATTACAAAAAAAAATCAGTCTTTGATTGAAGGTTTTGATAAGGAAATTATTGATAAAGTTGTTAAGAACATTGACCATGTGCTTGAACTCATAATATTTCACTCAAAAAAATTCATTGATGCTCGAGAAGAAATCTCTAAGAAAGTGGATTACTACTTCAAGATGATCTATTCCAAGCATGATTTGACCAACCATTTCAAGTATCTTGTGGAGAATTTAATTATGTCTCTTGTAACTCAAGCTTTCAAAGATCAAGTTCAAAAGATAAAGGACTTTACACCTAATCTGGATAAATTCATGTAAAATAAATATGAATTTGAAAAAGTCATGGAGTATGGTGCTGAAATCATTAAAGATTCCATAAACTTGCTGAAATTGTATCTGCGTGTTCAGAGCACAACCATCATGGCTCCTACAATGACTCCTTTGAAGACCGGTCTACCTCTTTCCACCTATCCTTCTTCCTCCACTTCATTTTCTCTTACTATAATGTATGTTTATCAAGCTCTAAGGTAGATAAGACCTGTTATTGTTGAGAAAACTTTGCCTCGGTCTTCCACCAGACCAACCCTTTCCCCTTTTATCATTGAAGGAGTTCCATTACCTTCCCTTACTACTGCTTCTACCATCTCCACTTCTACACCTCTTTCTTCTACTCCTGATGCCTCTGACAAAGGCAACAAAAATCCTAACGACTCTGAAGAGAAGTGATGGATGGTCTTTTTATAAGGATATGTTGTATTTTCTTTCATGATTGTACTATACTATGCCATTTTATTCAATGAAATGCGTTATGATAACTCTTATTCATTTGTTTCTTTCATTTATTGTTTGTTTTCTTAATCTTTTTTTGATAATCCCAAAGGGGGAGAAGAGATAGCATTTGTGATAAAGGGAATTTATGCTAAAGTGTATTTGTGCTAAAGGGAGAAACACTCTTTTTACATATATGCTCTAATACTGTCATGGATTTTCTTAAGTTTATGTCTTACTCTCATGTGCTCTATTTGATATGATAAGCACACTATTCATTCCTTTCTAATATGTATGGCTTGTAAATTCCATGATTTGTAATCATCAAAATGGGGGGAGATTGTTAGACTCTTCTTGTTTTAATGATCACAAATCATGTAAATCATGTAAACCATGTTTAAATCTTATAAATAATTATTACTCTTGTTCTATTATGTTTTATTATGATTATGTTTAACCTTAATCCATTCTATGAGTATTACTTCTTAATATATATGGTATATATTTGACTAAGTATGGGACACCATTTATGTGATCAAACGGTCTCACTAGTTAGTCTGAAAAATCGACAAAGTATCAGACACCATTTCCTAGACATTGTAACTGTGCTACCAGTTCTAGAAATTGAAAAGGACTAGACACCGTAACTGTGCTACCGGTTCCCAAAATTACAAAGGACCAGACACAGTAACCGTGCTACCGGTTCCAGAAATTGCAAAGCACCAAACACCATAACCGTGCTACCGGTTCTAGAAATTGCAAAGGACCAAACATCGTAAACGTGATACCAATTCTAGAATTCATAAAGGAACAAACACCGTTACTGTGATACCGTTTCTATAAATTGAAAAGGACCAGACACTGTAACTGTACTACCAGTTCTAGAACTCACGAAGGACATCATCATTGATTGTGGTACCATTCCTGTCTCACCACCAATTGTCACATCATTCCTTAACAATTTTTCTTCCTTTCTCAATCAAATTCAAAATTAACTCTAATGGCCATATTTGAGTCATTTAATGACACTAACATAATTAATGATATTTTGCAAACATATCTGCAGACAATACGAGGTACGAGGTGTGGAGATCATTCTTCTTGTCGGTCATAACACAAACACCCAAGATAAAATACAAGGTGGCACATGATCTGGAAGAAGTGATTAAAAGAGATGTTAGAGTGAACATAAATTCAAGATAGAACAAGCATAAGAATGATGATAATCCATACTACTTATTATATACCATCCTATGAACATCCTTACAGCACCAACTCAAAAAAGAAGAAGTGATATGAAGAGCTACACAATAACTCGCTAGAAACCAGAACACAGAACTCATGACACTCTGTTTTTGAGTCTGCTTTCATAAGAGGACCTGAACATCAAATATGATACATCCTAGAAGTCCAGAGCTTCATAGAACAACACTCAGAGCATTTCTAATCCCTTCTTATTATATTCTGCTCTGTTGTGTACTGTTTTATTAATCTTTCGAGTAGTGTGTGTGTCTGTATTAAAAATACACAATGTCTCCTATGCTAAACTAGAGGATATAAGATATCCTCTCACTGCTACTCTCTTACACCATTTTTCACCCACGTAGAACTAGGGAAGAGGCCCTTGTGAGGCCTGGTAGTTTTAATTTCTCACGTAGAATTGTGGTAGAGGTCAAGTGACATGGACAGCTCTATATGTTGTTGTAAACCCCAATCCAAGGTGTGGATCAAATACTATTAATATAAATTTCTTGGTGGTAAGTGATCACCAAGTGGAGTGGAATAGGTCTCGACTTGAGACTGAATCACTTGTTTTAATCCACTGTGTTTTCAAATTTAATTTACTCAGTTTTAACTCATATTTCAGAAAACTATGTTTCACTTTCATAGTTAGTCTTGGATAGTATTTATAACTATTTTGATTTAATAAATTGGTTTCAAAATTTATTTCAGTATTTTAGATTGATATAACTGAGAAGTAATCAATCTCTTGAGAAATTAATTGAACAATAAAACTATTATAAATTTACTACTTTTGATTAAATGTCCTGTTTTGTTTTTAAATCGGAGGATCTTCAAATAAATTTTTTAATAGAAATTTTTATAGGAACTCAATTCACCCCCCCCCCCCCCCTTGAGTGTCCTTATCCACTAACACATATTACAAAATCAAGTAATCCCATCCAACTTCTTAGTTCCATGATTAATTATTTTCTTTAACTCTTATTTTTGGTCATTTATGCTTTGAAGGTCATGTCCACTTATATATCAAGTTGTGAAGGGGCATCATGTAGAAAACAGCAACAAAACACCAAACTGAAACAAGTTCGAATTGATTTGATGCTAATAGAATACAAAGATTACAAACTAGAAGAACCAAGATGCAAGAAATTAAAACAAAGGGCAATGAACACCAGGAATTACGTGCTTTGGTCTCATGGGGACCTATGTGCATGGAAAGAACACCACCCAACACACACTTTTATTAATTATCAAAATAGAAATAGATTTACAATATACAAGGTAGAAGTAAATAGGAAACTGTAATACACAAAATTTTTATCATGAAACCGAGAACCAATAAAGGAGAAGAAAACTCACAGTGTCAGACATGTTAGGGTATGGTCGTCCTGATATCTTCACATCTTCACTTGAGTGTTGTTCCAACTCATCGAAATCACTGATGAAGCAAGTGATCACAAAGATTCTTCATTGATATGGATCAAAGCAACTCAGGTGCTAAATTTTACATTGTCAAGGTTGAAGGAAGCTAACGTCGATGCTCTAACAAAAGCGACAGGCCAGCGGTGTACTATGGAGGTCAACCACTACCGAGACTTACCACCGAGGATTGCCCAATCTAGGGTTTGAGAGCCAGAGTTCGAGGGAGAGTGCACTGTAGCGGTAAGAAGAACCAAAATCAAAATCACTTGAATCATCTAAGGGCTATAGGGTGATCAATTCCCCCAGACAAGCCCTGCAATCGGTTATAGAATGCCCAAGGGTGCCACAAAGCCACACCGAACAACTCATCGAGTAGTGCATGAAACCACTCAAATGAATGGATGGAAAGGATTAAAAGTGTAACACCCCAACCCTAGAAGCTTGGAGACGGTGCATTATTTTAATACATTGGCATGATTACAAGGAATCAAATCCCAAAGTACCAATCAGTTTAGTAGTCTTGGAAAATAGATTACATACATGAATGTTACATTGCACATTCAAACATAAAACACAACATAAATAATCTATTGAGAATACCATTATTAACCTAGATTAACCATGCATATCAAACATAATACACTTAATGGAATCCTAGGAAAACAAAACATAATAAAGGGGTGAGCTCATATGCTCAGTAATGGTAAATAAATTAATGGAATCTATAAACTTTTAAGGAAAGATGTGTAATAAAAACAACAGTCTTTTAAACATAAACTTGAACATAATATGAAGAAAATAAATCAAAAATTACCATATAAACATGCATATGGATATTCTAATAGTTGAATATTTACATGTAATAATTAATTTCATAATGAGGGAATGCATAACGCTGGACATCATTACCACATAGTCAAGGCCTCGTGCCAAGACTACAAATAAAAGTTTTGTCTAGGCCTTGTGTCAAGACACTAGTTTGTCTCATGAGACCTAACAATGCATCGAGAGGCTATAGCAGGCCCCACCCATCACTTATTAAGTTCACTGCATTCCTCATATGAAAATTTTGAAACATAACATAAACATTTGTATTAAAATAAGCATACAAAATGTCAATACTTCAACCATAAAACATGAAGGGTAAAAAATAGAACATCCATAGTCAAACATATCATAACTCATTCAATACAATATGGAAGATTGTATTATAATAAATCAGCCTTAATCAAGAATAATATCCAGTAAAGGTTTTTGACATAGTTGAAAATAATTGGTAAAACTTTTTAAGAGAAATATCTATTTTTGGGAAATCATTTAAAAGTAACACATTTATAAAGGAAGTAATTTAAAATAGTTTTTTGAATAAAAGTGTCTCATACCACTTTGAAACTTTTTAAAGGAATTAACATTTTAAAATAATCATGTCTATATAAATAAATCCTTAAAACCATTTTGAAAACATGGACATTAATGAGAAAGATTTAGAAGAATTAATATTTAAAACATTTAAAATGATGTTTTAGTTAAAGATTACCTTAAAAGAATCATTTTGAAATGTATTTTATGAAATATGGGCATGGATAATAAATATGTCCCAGAAAATACTTACACATAAATAATCTCGGATAATAATGAGATTGAGGAATTAACCATTACCTTGTATTTTCCTTTAGTCAAGGGTATGTTTAACCTCCTGTATAACGACCATAGTATGTTATTAAATTATATCAGAACCATATTAATATTTATGATATCATAAATGATTCATTTATTAATTTATATTACCCATTTAATAATAATTTAAATGTTAAATTAACATTTCGGGTGATAATTGTTTTATTTATCAAATGCGTTTTAACTTGTTATTCTTGATCGTATCACTTAGATCATGATTTAAATAATTCCAAAATATAAAACATGATTTATATATAATATAAATTTTGAATATAAATATTATAATAGATATATATATATGAAATGGAAAACACCGTTTATGGAGAAGGTAGGTCGTACGTACGCATAAACGTTGTTTTCGTTTTCATATCGTATTGAACGGAGGTAAGTGAATAAGATGCATGTAAGTACATAAATACATATATATATATATATAGTAGAATTATTATTTCATATATTACATAATTATTAATAATATATATTTTTATAATCATCTTTGAATGGTGAATGTGGAAATGAATCACATCACGTTGTGGAGATGGTAAGTCGTACGTACACATGAGCGACGATATCATTTCATTAATGATTAAAAGGTGTGGAATTGGATGGTATATTAATTTTATATAGAAATTATCATATTATTTTCATTATTTATATACATATTACTCATAATTATATCCATCCAAATAACATAGTGTTGAATAACAAATTACACCACGGTGTGAAGACGGTAAGTCATACGTACGCACGCATGGTGACATTATCATTCATAGGATGGATAGAATAATGAATATGGTTGTACCATATTTATAATAACATAATAGTATGTATAAGGTGCTAGATTTATTATTTTGGTATGGAAATAACAAAGAAAGAGAAATTTTAAGAAGAAAATAACTTTGAAAGAGGTGATGAAATTATTACCTCTTCTTTGGGTGCTTCCTTTTGATTTGATCAAAAGGGATCTTTAGTTTGGATTTTGATCAAAGTAAGGCCTCTAGGTTTAATTTAATGAAGTTGGAAGGAGATTTGGGTAGGGGTTGGCTGAGACAAATGGCTTTAGAGATGTAATTTTGAGAGAAGGGGAAGTACCCTTTTATAAGAGAGGCGAGGGTCACTTTAGGAAAAGCTTAAAATATTAATTTATTATACAATAATATTCAGTTTCTAATGGCTCCAAAATTATTTAATTCGAGTATAAGGTGGGTATAGGTCTAAAACCTCTCAACCAATATGTTATATATAGGTTTAGGTCACCATATTAACCTTATAATTTAGATTTAACTCTTAGTTAAATTGTTTAACTTTTACAATGTATTCTTGTATTATTATAATAAATGGTCAATAAACTTACTATAAAAATCCAAGAGAATACCAAATGGTTCATTATTGATATATATAACCTTATATAAGTCCTTTTTCCAAACTTTATATTTTTAGGAATATTATATCATTTAATAATATAGTATTTGTTTTAAAAATTCATTTATGTCAATTTTGAAACTATTTAGTATTTGGTTTTTGTGAAAGTCATAACAATCGGATTTCTTCGAAAAAAATTCATTACCCTAACATGTCATATTAAACTAGAAAATTAGTTTAATGCATCATAAGTCTCAGTTTACATTTATTTTAGTATTTATAATATCAATGATTTTAATCTTGCATTAATATGGTAATTATTGCATCATCATTGTGTCATAAATAAATTTAATTATTTAATGTCTAAAAATTATAAATAAAATTCCATGATATATGAAATATTTTTAGCTTTATAATGAATATTTATAGTCGAAATTATCTTATGTATAACCCTATATTAAAAATGGTTTAGTTATTAAATATTGAATTTAACACTTTTAACTCTTCTTTGAATAAAATAATAATAAATATCCTAATCCAATCCAAATGAACCAAAAGGGTCATATTTTATTCCTAAGGTTGGTTTTGGTTGAAATACACTTATCCAATAGAATTAAGACATGTGTTAGGGTAATTATAATATTATTTTTATCTTTAATTACCTTATTTACTTTTAACTGTGGTAAATAAAAGTCAAAAATTACTATTCACCAAAAATTATTTTCGTCTTATTGAACCAAATTTACTTACTGATATCAACCGTGTCTCTCATATTTTTTAAATTCAATTCACAGAAGTGGTAAAATTATGTTTTATACAAATTTGCAAATGTGTCTAGAAGGTGGGTAAAAGACGTTAAAACGTTCAATAAAATTTTATACATATAATTTTATTATAAAATGACTCCAATGAATTACATTGAACTTATATAGGTATTATATATCTATTTTAACTTAAAATAAAAATAAAATAAATAATTATTTAAATAAAAAGTCTGTTTTAAACAATAACGCAGTGTTTTTCACTATTCATCAAAAATTGAAAGTTTTCATAAAAATGCCAAAAATTCACCTTAAGATAATTTTGATATTCCAAATTAAAAAATGAATTCTATTTTACCAAATTAAAAACATAAAAGTTGCATTAATTAATTTAAAATTAATTCTCGTTGTCAAAACCAAAAAGCGAGTTTTTAAAAAGTAAAAACTACCAAAAGATTGACATGTGTTTATGTCAAATTTAAATGTGAAATTAATTATAATGACCTAAATTGTATTAAATGATAAAAATATAATATAATTATAATTCTAAACCATTCAAATTCATAATTTAACATTATGAATTATTTCGATTAAAAAAGTTGTTTTCAATTAAAATTTAGTATTTTTCACTATTAATCAAAATATGAAAGTTATTAGAAAAGTACCAAAAAATTATCCAAACTAAATTTTTATGTCCCTATATAAAGAAATATTTAATTTCATTAAATTTAATATATAAAAGTTTCAAATATTGGTTTTAAAAAGGTTTCTCCATTAAAAGGCGGTAAAATTACATTTTTTGAAAAATACTTCTTTTATATGAAAAAAATGAATTTGTTCTTGTATTATGTCTAAGAAACACATAATATGGATTATAAAATTATATGGAGTATATAAAATTCAAAATTCAGTTAATACTACTCATAATATCTTTTTGAACGGCTAGTTTGGTAAGCCGTGGTGCGCTCGAACTCGGTGTTGCGTGTAGCGAAAGTAATTGAATTACTTCGAAGAGATAACATACTATGAAATCTTGGGGTGTTACATTCTCTCCTCCTTCAATAAATTTTATCCTCTCAATTTGAAATTGTTCTTCCAAAATAAAAGGTAAAAAATAGAAAAATACCTTTGTGGAAAACCCACATCGGAAATTGGGTTAATAAAATTTAGTCTTAATAAGAGGGAAAGGAAAATAAAAAAGTCACCACCAAATTATGATCTCGATTAGGAGAACATTGATGGAAATTAGAGATACATAATTGGAGGGAAAACGTAAATATTTATAGGGAGTGATTGAGGTCATCAATCACAAATAAGTGTAAAATTGAGGGCCTCAAATCCATCAATTTATGATGATTTAAAATATCATCGGTTCAACAAAACATAAGGTATTAGGATAACACGTTTATGGTTTTAAGATACCTTTCCTAAAGTTTAATAATTAATTTATTCATAGAATAATAGGAAAAAATATATACTTGACAAGTAGAGTTTCATCCTTCAACTAATCCCTACCACAAAATCATCTTTCACTTCAAAAGATAATAGAATTCAAAAATATTATATTTATCCTAATCGTATAGGGTTCAGAAAATAATGAATTTATAAATCATTTTTCAGACTATTTAAAAAAACTACATTATACAAACTAGGACATCACGTAGGCCAGTGGTAGGTGATGCACCTTTTTCTCCCTTCGGTTGTGGGTTCAAGTCTCGCGGCCTTGCTGGACGCGACGGGTTGTCACCCGAACTACAGGTTGTCCTTTTTGTAACAATCCAAAAATAATCTTAAGAAATGCTTTAACCATAATAATAGTATCCAATGTCAAACTTAATCCATTCCAACCTTTAGAATTATCCAAAATACTTCTGTCCAAACTCACAGTCCAAAATTTATAAGGAAGTTAAACACAATGAAGATCTTTTTTTCCACGTAATAACATGTGAATACCTTCATCGTGTATTATTTTAAAACACAATAACACCCTGAATTACCATAAAACCTTATTGATTGCATTCATGCTCCCTTATTCCTTGTAGAATACTAAATATACTCCTTATATCCAAAAATGTTGTAAACTCCAACAATAATAGAATAAACAAACAATTAATTAGTTTCAAAGTAGTCAAGAATATAAAATATAAATTATCCAAATCAATCATATCTTATTCCAAAATAATTACCTCAATATCAGAACCATATTAAGGTTTATCTTTCCTTCAACCATGTATTTTCCAAAAAGTTTAACTTGCTATTGATTCACTTTTCTTAGAACCATATAATCTCAAATCCTCAATGAAATAGTACTACAGTACAATCCTTATTTATTTCCATAATTCATATAACCAGTATATCATTGATACAACACTCAAATGAAATAATTATTTAATAACAACATAAGAACACTAGTCATTCCTCTTCATCTATAGTAGTATAATAACTTGATTATTATCCAATAGCATCATTTTGGGAATACTCTGATGATTTGTACATTGATTCACATAGTGTCCCAACTCCTTGCAGATGAAACATTGTACATTTGAAACCTTTTTCTTACCCTTGAAATCACATACTTAGTTTCCTTTTTCTCCACACTTATAACAAACTCTCATTCCCTTTAATAATTTACCAATTTGATTCTTTCCGCGGTTATCACATATGGGAAAATCCTTCTTTCCCCTCTTCCCTTTATCCATCTTTCTCTTTACCATCCTTTTCTTCTATTGCTTCCCTTCAAAGCCATAGGACTCATAGAATTATTTACTTATCTTATTAACACATGACATTAATTTTTCATATGATGAGAATATGTGGGAGACTATTTCCCTTCTAAATTTTGGATTAATACCATGAAAGATATGATCCTTCATACACTTTGGATCATGCTTATTATTGGAGTTCTCATTCCTTCTATTGGGTGCCATTTCTAAACAATGACATACACTAGATTAGTTTATGAATCGCAATGCATAATTCCAAATTTGTAAAATAACTAACATAAATTGAAAAGATTATGGATATAATCTATAATCATAAAAAAAATTCTTTGAAGAAGTATTTACTCCTAAATACTTAATAATGTCTTGTAAAGAAAATGTGAATTATCCTAAGCATATCTTCCAGGAGTGTCGTAACAAAGAGCGCAACAAGACCCGTTGTCGTGTACCAGGATACCCCGGGTCAAGTCCAAAACTCCTTGTTAGATTTTTCACTCCTATTTACATCTATTCCAGATCTGCCTCTACCTGCTCGTATCTAGACAGGGATGTATTGCTTGGAAAATACACAAAATCTCTACATTACCAAAATTCTAGAAAGTTTTTCTATACTAATCCTCAAAGTCTATATTAGGGTAATGTTTTCTAATCAGAGTTTTTCTAAATATAGTTTCCAAGGTTTGTACTAAAATTCCCCTGATACCAACTGTAACGCCCCAACCCCAGAATCCTAGAGCCAGTGCATTATTTTAATACATTGGCATGATTACAATAATCAAGTCCCGATGGACCGATCAGTTTAGTAGTCTTGGAAAATAGATTACATACATGAACATTACATTACACATTCAAACATAAAACACAACATAAATAATTTTTTGAGAATACCTTTATTCCCCTAGATTAACCCTTCATATCAAACATAATACACTTCTTGGAATCTTGGGAAAACAAAACATAAGAAAGGTGTAAGCTCATATGCTCAGTAAGGGTAAATAATTTAGCAGAAGCTGTAAACTTTTAAGGCAAGATGTGTAATAAAAACAACAGCCGTTTAAACATAAAGTTAAACATAATATGGAGAAAATAAATCAAACATTACCATATAAACATGCACATAGATATTCTAATAGTCGAATAATCACATGTAATAATTAATTTCATAATGAGGGAATGCCTAACGCTGGATATCATTACCACATAGTCAAGGCCTCGTTCCAAGACTAAAAATAAAAGTTTTTTCAAGGACTTATGCCAAGAAACTAGTTTGTCTCATGAGACATACTGATGCATTGAGGGGCTATAGCGGGCCTCACCCATCACTTACTAAGTCCACTACATTCCTCATATGAAAATGTTGAAACATAACATAAACATTCGTATTAAAACTAGCATACGAAATGTCAGTACTTCAACCATAAACCATGAAGGGTATAAAAATAGAACATCCACAGTCAAACATATCATAACTCATTCAATACAATATGTAATATTGTATTATAATAAATCAACCTTAATCAAGAATAATATCTAGTAAAGGTTGTTGACATAGTTGAAAATGATCAGTAAAACTTTTTGAGATAAATAAATCTTTTTGTGAAATCATTTAAAAGTCACACATTTATAAAGGAAGTCGTTTAAAAGAGATTTTTCAATAAAATTATCCCATACCAATTTGAAACTTTTGAAAGGAATTAACATTTTAAAACAACCATGTTCATATAAATAAATCCTTAAACCCATTTTGAAAACATGAACATCAATGAGAAAGATTTAGAAGAATGAATATTTAAAACATTTAAAATGATGTTTTAGTTAAAGAGTAGCTTAAAATAATCATTTTGAAATTTATTTTATGAAATATAGACATGGATAATAAATATTTCCCAGAAAATACTTACACATAAACAATCTCGGATAATAATGAGATTGAGGAATTAACCCTTACCTTGTACTTTCCTTTAGCCAAGAGTATGTTTAACCTCCTATATAACGGCCATAGTATGTTATTAAATTATACCAGAAACATATTAATATTTATGATATCATACGTGATTCATTTATGAATTTATATTACCAATTTAATAATAATTTCCATGTTAAATTAACATTTTGGGTAATAATCGCTTTCTTTATCATACGTGTTTTAACTTGTTATTCTTGATCGTATCACTTAGATCATGATTTAAATAATTATAAAATATGAAAAATGAGTTATATATCATATATATTTAGAATATAAATATTTATAATAGATAGATATATGAAATATAAAACACCATTTATGGAGACGGTAGGTCGTACACACGCATAAACGTTGTTTCTGTTTTCATGTCATATTGAACAGAAGTAAGTGAATAAGATATATATAAGTACATACATACATACATACATACATACATATATATATATATATATATATCTAGTAGCATTATTGTTTCATATATTACATACTTATTAATAATATATATTCTTATAATCATCTTTGAATGGTGAACGTGGAAATGAATCTCATCGCGTCGTGGAGACGGTAAGTCGTACGTACACAGGAGTGACGATATCATTTTCTTAATAATTAAAAGGTGTGGAATTGAATGGTATATTAATTTTAAAAATAAATTAAAATGTTATTTTCATTATTTATATACATATTACTCATCATTATATCCATAAAAATAACATAGTGTTGAATAACAAATTACACCACGGCGTGGAGACGGTAAGTTGTACGTACGCATGCATGGTGACATTATCATTCATAGGATGGATAGAATAATGAATATGGTTGTACCATATTTATAATAACATCATAGTATGTATAAGTTACTTGATTTTTTATTTTGGTATGTAAATAATAAATAAAGAGAAAGTGGAAGTAGAAAAGAACTTTGAAAGATGTGATGAAATTATTACCTCTTCTTTGGGTGCTTCCTTTTAATTTGATCAAAAGGGCTCCTTAGTTTGGCTTCTGATCAAAGTAATACCTATAGGTTGAAGTGAGGGAAGTTTGGAGGAGATTTTTTCATGGGTTTCCTAAGCCAAATGGATTTGGAGGTGTGATTTTGAGAGAATGGTAAGTACCCTTTTATAAGAGAGGTGAGGGTCACTTTAGGAAAAGCTTAAAATGTTAATTTATTATACAATCATATTTGGTTTCTAATGGCTCTAAAATGATTTAATTTGAGGATAAGGTGGGGATAGGTCGAAAAAATCTTAACCAATAGGTTATATATAGGTTTATTTCACCATATTAACCTTATCTTTTAGATTTAACTCTTAGTTAAATAGTTTAACTTTTACCATGTATTCTTGTATTATTATAATAAATGGTTAATAAACTTACTATAAAAAGCCAAGAGAACCCCAAGTGGTTGATTATTGATATATATAACCTTATCTAAGTCCTTTGTCTTAACCCTATATTTTTAGGAATATTATATCATTTAATAATATAGTATTTGTTTTAAAAATTCATCTATGTCAATTTTGACACTATTTAGTATTTGGTTTTTGTAAAAGTCATAACAATCTGATTTATTCAAAAAAAAATTATTGAATAAACCCTAACATATCATATTAACCTATAAAATTAGTTTAATGCATCATAAGTCTCAATTTACATTTATTTTAGTATTTGTAATATCAATTATTTTAATCTTGCATTAATATGGTAATTACTAAATCATCATTGTGTCTTAAATAAATTTAATTATTTAATGTATAAAAATTATAAATAAAATACCATGATATATGAAATATTTTTATCTTTATAATGAATATTTATAATCGAATTTATCTTATGTATAACCTTTTATTAAAAATAGTTTAGTTATTAAACATTGAATTTAACACTTTTAACTCTTCTTTAAATAAAATAATAATAAATGTCCTAATCTAATACAAGTGGACCAAAAGGGTCATATTTTATTCATAAGGTTGATTTTTTTAGAAATACACTTATCCAATAGAATTAGGATATGTGTTAGGATAATTATAATATCATTTTTACCTTTAATTACCCTATTTTCTTTTAACCGTGCTAGATAAAAGTCAAAAGTTACTATTCACCAAAAATGTTTTTATCTTATTGAACCACATTTTACTTACTGATTTCAACTGTGTCTCTCTAATTTTTTAAATTCAATTCAAAGAAGCGGTAAAATTATGTTTTATACAAATTTGCAAAAGTGCCTAGAATGTGGGTAAAAGACGTTAAAAAGTTCAATAAAATTTTATGCATCTAATTTTATTATAAAATGACTCCAATGAATTAAATTGAAATTATATAGGTATTATATATCTATTTTGACTTAAAATAAAAATAAAATAAATAATTATTTAAATAAAAGTCAGTTTTAAACAATAACGTGGTGTTTTTCATTATTCATCAAAAATTGAAAGTTTTCAGAAAAATACCAAAAATTCACCCTAAGATAATTTTGATATTTTGAATTCAAAAATTAATTCTATTTTACCAAATTCAAAACATATAATTTGTATTAATTAATTTAAAATTAATTCTCGTTGTCAAAACCAAAAAGCGGGTTTTTAAAAAGTAAAAACTATCAAAAGATTGACATGTGTTTATGTCAAATTTAAATGTAAAATTACTTATAATGACCTAAATTATATTAAATAATAAAAATATAATCTAATTATACTTACAAACCATTCAAATGTATAATTTAACACTATAAATTATTTCGATTAAAAAAGTTGTTTTCAATTAAAATTTAGTATTTTTTACTATTCATCAAAATATGAAAGTTATCAAAAAGTACCAAAATTTTATCCAAACTAAATTTTTATGTCCCGCTTTTAAAGAATAATTTTATTTCATTAAATTGAATATATAAAAGTTTCAAATATTGGTTTTAAAAAGGGTTCTCCATTAAAAGGCGGTAAAATTGCATTTTTTTGAAAAATACTTATTTTATCTGAAAAAATGAATTTGTTCTTATATTATGTCTAAAAAACACATAATATGGATTCTAAAATTATATAGAGTATATAAAAGTAAAAATTTAGTTAATACTACTCATAACCACTTTTTGAACAACTAGTTTGGTAAGTCGTGGTGCGAGCGAACTCGGTGTTGCGTGTAGCACAAGTTATTGAATTATTTCGAAGAGATAACGTACTATGAAATATTGAGGTGTTACAGAAAGTGTAGCAACAACTATGGATGATCGAATATGAAGGAAAGGAAATAATCAGATTGCCAAGGTGTAAAGCGAACAAAGAAGGCCAAAAAATGAGCAACCCAACGAATTATCAACCCAAAAAATGAGGCCCAGTAGATTAATAATAAATTGAGAAAACAATTAATAATAATACAATTGTATGAAAACATTAAAAACTACATGGTGGAATGGCGTAAGGTAAAATTTCAATATGAAAACTAAAATTAATGTCTTAATCCACAAAACTCCACCATTTTCAATTGAAATTAGCGATGTTCTTGCACATGTGGTTATAGAATAAGAACCAAGTTCATCTGATATAAACAAAACATGAACTTAGAAAATACCATAGCTTTAATCAAACTATCAGTTGGGTTTTTATTAGTGTGTATCTTGTTGATACACATGGTTCTTGATTCTATAATATCTCTAGTAAAGTGTAGTCTAATATCTATGTGTTTTGATTTACCATGAAAAACTAAATTTCTCTAAAAATGAAGTGATGATTGACTATCAAAATATACATTTATAACTAAATTAAAAATCTTAAGTTTAGAATATAGGACTTTAATCCATAAGGCTTCCTTCAATGCCTCGGTAAGGGAAATGTACTCAGATACTATGGTTAAAAGAGAAACCATGGACTGGATGTTTCATTTCCAAGATATGGGTCTACCACAGGCAGTGAACACATATCTTGTCAAAAAAAATTAGTGACAATATTACCTACATAGTCAGCATCTACATATCCAACCAGAATTTCAGAAGCATCAATATTTTTACCATAACACAAAGACAGTTTACAACTACATGAGAGATATCGAAGGAGATACTTAAGGGAATTCCAGTGTGGCTTCCCAAGTGTGGCCATAAATCTGCTTAAAGTGAAGATTGTATAGGCAATATTAGTTTTGGTGAAAATCATAGAGTATATAATGCTACCAACAATATTAGAATAAGGAATTTTAGACATAAACTGAATATCATCATCAGTAGTGGGTGCTTGTGTCAAATACAGTTTAAAGTGTTTTCCAAGATGTACATTGATAGGTTTGAGAGATTCAAACATGTATCTCTTTAAAATCTTTAAAATGTAAGCATGATGAGATAAATAAAGAAATTGTTTTGGTCTATCTCTAATGATTTCAACACCTGATATTTGCTTAGATTCCCCTAAGACTTTCTTTTTAAACTTTCCTTTTAATTGAGATTTTACTACAATGATTAAAATCATATTTTTAAAAATGATAAGCATGTCATAAACATAAATTATCAAGTAAAGAATATAGTTTTGAGTTAATTTAAAATAGACACATGCATCATATTGGCTCCTAGTAAATTGGTTATCTAACATAAAGTAATCAAAAATTTATATCATTGCCTAGATGATTGATTTAAACCGTACAGTTATTTATTCAATATGCATACTTGATTTAATATGAATTCCTTAGAGTGGCCATCAGGAGGTTTCATATAGATTTTATCATTTAAATCCTCATGTAAGAAGGTGGTTTTAAAATCCAATTGTTCAATGTGTGGATCACTATAGGTGTAAAAAAGCAAGTAAGACCTTAATAAAATAATGTTTAATAACAGAGGAAAATTTTAGAATAATCAATACCTTATCTTTGAAGGAAACCCTTAGAAATTAACCTTACTTTGTATTTAATTTTGTTTCCCTAAATGTTCTCTTATTTTCTCTTATAAATCCACTTGGAACCAATTATCTTAGCATTAGGTTGTTTGTTAACAATGGTCCATGTGTGGTTTTTTCTTAAAGAGTGCATTTCTTTATTCCTGTAAAAGACCCACTACTTTGATTATTTTTCATTTAAGGCTTGTCTATAGGTGTGAGTATCATCATCTATAAGATCATGGGCCACATGAAAGGCATATTAATCCATATAATATTGGATAAACTGAGTAGGAGGTCTTGGGACTCTCATATCTCTATCTTGGGTCAATTGGTAATCCCTATTAGTGGGAGAAGGTTCAGATTCAGAATCTAAACCAGAACTAGACTCAGAATTAGCCACATCAGTGGGATGAGGAGCAGGTGGAGTGGGCTGAACATCAGCCTCAAACTAATATGGGGGGTCATATTTATCAACCTTTTCAAGGTCTGTATTACTACTTCCAGATGCGACAACCTTGGTTTTAGTATATGAGGATTCATGGAAGACTACATCCCTACTTATAATACATTTCTAGTAATTTGGCTTATCAGCCCAAAGTTTATACCCCTTAACACCCTTGGGATAACCAACAAATATGAATTTAAGTTCTATGGGTTCCAGTTTATTGGTTTTAATGTGAGCATAAGTTGTACAACCGAAGACTCTCAAGCAGGTGTAGAAAGGAGTCATGTCATTCCACAATTCTTCAGGTGTTTTGAATTGATTTGAAGATAAAGGATGCCTATTAATAAGGTAAACAACAGTGCTAACATCCTCTACCCATAAAGATTTAGGGAGACCCAAGAATGTAAGCATGCTTTGGACTCTTTCTAATATAGTTTTGTTCATCCTCTCCGCAAGACCATTCTGTTGGGGGTTTCCCTAACACTCCTATGCCTTTTAATACCTTCATATTCACAAAATTGAATGAATTCATTGGATAGATATTCTGGCACATTATCAATTCTCATGGTTTTAATTTTCTTCCCAATTTGGTTCTCAACTAAATATTTCCAGGTTTTGAAGGTTTGGTAGACATCAGATTTATTTTTAAAAATGTAAACCCAAACTTTTTTGGAGAATTCGTCTATAAAGGTGACAAAATAGGAACCTCCACCTTGAGAGGTAGTCCTTGTTGGCCCCCATAGATCTGAATGGATGTATTCAAGGGGAATGGTAGCTTTAAAAGAGGACATATTGAAGGTGACCCGCTTAGCTTTACCCATCACACAATCTTCACAAAATGGACGATTAGTATGTGTGATGTCACACAACAACCCTTGCTTATTGAGTTCCTCTAAGCCCTTGGAACTAACATGCCCCAATCTTCTATGCCATAGCATAGTATTATCAGTATTGGTGTTGTAGACACTACCCAACTGCCTTGAATGGGTCTTTCCATTCAAGACATACAACCCATTAGTAAGTGATCCCTTAATAATGGTTATGGATCCTTTAGAGATCTTAAGACAATGTGTATCATATCTAAAGCTAAACCCCTTTTGATCTAGGACCCCTAAGGAGATTAGATTTCTATGAAAGTTGGGAACCCACCTTACATCATGTAAAGTGATGGTGGAATGATCATCTAGTTATATCAAAATATAACATCTTCCCTCAACCTTGTACCTCTTATTATTGCCTAAGAGGACATCTCCTTCTACCCTTTCAACCAATATAAAAAATGACTCTCTAAAGAGACACAAACTACGCCAAAATTTGCATTTCGCGGCGGTTTAAATCGCCGCTAAATCATTCTATGGTGGTTTTGGAAAACCGTCGCTAAATCGTGTGTCGGGAAATAATTAGCGGTGGTTTTTTAAAACCGTCGCTAAATCGTTTTTATTTTATTTTTTTATTTTTTTTTATTTTTTTAATTTGTTTATTTATTTTATTTTATTTTATTTATTATTTATTTATTTATTTATTTATTTCATATTTTTATATATTTTCATAATTTATATATTATTACCATGCACATGCCCATCTCCATGCATAAGTCCATGTCCATGCCCATACACATGCAATATATAGAAATTCTATAGAAATTCTACCATGCACATGCCCATCTCCATGCATAAGTCCATGTCCATGCCCATACACATGCAATATATAGAAATTCTACGTTGGATGAGATTTGAACCCCTTACCTCATGTTTATTCTTCAAAGACTTTACCACTCTAGCAGACTCTTCATGTGGTCAATAAATCGAATTTAATATACTTATACACATATATATTAATTGGAAAAACAAGTAATACATAACAAATAGATACACACTAAATAATTATTAATCAATAATTATTAATCAATTTTTATTAATCAATAATGATTAATCAATAATCAATAATTAACAATTAACAATTAATAATATATAATATATAATATATAATATATAATATATAATATATAACATATAATATATAAGACATGATATATAATACATAATATATAATACATAATACATAATATATAATACATAATATATAATATATAATATATAATATATAATATATAATATATAATATATAATATATAATATGTAATATGTAATATATAATATATAATATATATTGTATATTGTATATTTTATATTGTATATTGCATAATATATAATATATAATCGATAATATATAACATGTAATATATAATATATAATACATAATATACAGTATATAATATATAATATATAATATATAATATATAATATATAATATATAACATATAATATATAAGCAATGTATAAATAATAAATTAATTAAAAGGTAATTGAATATATGATAAATAAATAAAAACTTAATAAAAAAATAATAAATAATAGATAAATAAAGAAATAATTAATAATTAATAATAAATCATAAATCATAAATTATAAATAGTAAATAGTAAATAATTAATAATTAATAATTAATAATTAATAATTAATAATTAATAATTAATAATTAATAATTAATAATAACTAATAATTAATAATTGATCATTAAGAATTAATATTTAATATTTAAAAATTTATAAATAATTTATAATTAATTAATAATTAATTAATTAAAGATTAATAAATATTGGATATTGAATAAATAAATAAATAATAAATGAATAATAAAAAATAATAAATTAATATTTAGTAAATTGAAAATAAATTAAGAAATAATAAAGAATAAATAATAAAGAATAAAGACTAAATAATTAATAATTAATTAATTAATTAATTAATAATTAATAATTAATAATAACTAATTATTAATATTCAATGGTTAATATTTAATATTTAATAATTATTTAATATTTAATTAATAAATAACCGATAAATAATAAATAAATAAATAAATAATGAATAATAAACTACTAATAAATTAATATTTGGTAAATTAAAAAAAAAATAAAGAATAAAGAATAAAGAATAAAGAATAAATAATGAATAATTAATCATAAATAAATAAATACATAAATAAATAAATAGATAAATAAAAAATAATTAATTAATAATTAATAATAACTAATAACTAATGATTAATAATTGATTGTTAATAATTAATAATTATTAATAATTGATAATTATTAATTAATAATTAATAATTAATATCAAATTTTTGACATTCAATGTTTAATATTTAATAGATAATTAATAAATAAATATTAATTAATTAATTAATTAATAATTAAACATTAATAAATAAATAATGAATAATGAATAAATAAATAAATAAATAAATAATAAACTAATAATAAATAATTAATAATTAATAAATTAATTAATTAATAATAAATTAATAATAAATTAATAATTAATGTGAACATAATAACTAAATAATATATAAATAAATAAATAAATATTAAATATTAAATGAATAAATAACAAATAAATAATTGATAAAAAATAATAATTAATTATTTAATAATTAATAAATAAGTAATAAATAAATAAATATTAAATAAGTAAATAAATAAATAAATAAATCATAAAACGTTAAGAACTTATAGAAACCCTAAAAAGACTTAAATGACCATAAAATATGATCTGAGACTCCCTTTTTAGTGTCACAACCAGTCAAATCGAAGATCATGAAATGAGATTCGATATGATATGTGGTAATGGCCGAACAACACATGTATAGAAAGTTATAACAGTTTGAATTTTAAGAAATTGGTGTTTGTAACTAAAACCACTGTTTCGGAGGCCTTATGGGCCTTTCTAGAGGAATAAAAAGAGGTACATTACTTGAAAAGTTGGTACTAGACCTAAGCGGCGTAGATCTCGTTGTAGGCTTCGATTTGATATGTGGTAGAACCCAAACGGACATCCGGATTAAAAGTTATGGTTGTTTGAAGTTCGAGTTCAATTTTTAACTTTTGACTTTTGAATGTATTTTTTTCCTTTGATTATCACATGATTTAAATCTCACTTGGTTTTTGGTCATTTGATAAATTTTGATTTGACTGGTTGTGAAGCTGAAATGGACTCTCAGATCAGAAGTTATGGTTATTTGATGCCGAAGTTTGTTATTCTACTTATTGAAGATTTGTTTTCAGTTTAAAAATATTATTAACTAATAATTATAAATATTAATTAATTGACATATTAAAAATATTTAAAATTATAAATAATAAACTATATTTGATTGTAAATAATAAATAATAAATAAATAATAAATAATAAATAATTTTTTTAATTTCTAAATTATTGCGGCGGTTTTGAAAAAACCGCCCCTATTTCGTGGCGGTTTTTTGAAAAAACCGCCGCTAAAAATTGATTTTTTTTTATTTATAAGATATTTTAAAAAAAATTAAAAAAAAATTATGGCGGTTTTTTCGCGGCGGTTTTAAAAACCGCCGCTAAAACACTGTTTTCTTGTAGTGGCATGTGAAAGGAACAACCTGAGTCAAAGACCCACTTTTGATTGAGTGTGTGGTTGGACACATTTAAAACTTCAGTAGTGTTGTAACCTGGGTCAACTAAAAGGGACTGGTCAGTGGGTTGTTCGGATTCTAACTCATGTTTGAGTTTCTTATATTCGTGCTTAGTATGCTCTGGTTTGCTACAATGAAAACAAGTGACTTTTCTTTCCCTAGAGTTAGATTTAGGTTCAGGGTGTTTATCGTTCTTGTCTTTTCCCTTAGTGAAATTTTTATTTTTACCATTTGTATGTGGTTTACCCCTAATGAATAAGCTCTCTGTCTCACCTTTTATTTTAGGTTTAGAGTGCAGTTTTTTAAAAAGTAGGGCTGACTTAACCTCTTCTAGGGTTAGTGAGTTTGTGCCATACATCATGGTTTCGACTAAAGTGTTATAATTATGATCAAGAGAAATTAAAATGATCATTGCTTGATCCTCGTCATCGACAGTTACATTAATGTTGGCATGATCTAACATTAATTTTTTAAATTCATCTTGATGAGATTTAATAGAACTACCATGTTTCATTTTAAAAGCGAACATGCGATATTTTTTATAAAGCCTACCAGCTAGCGAAGCGATCATGTACAATTTCTCTAGCTTAAGACAAATACCAACAGCAGTATACTCAAAAGAAACCTCTCTTAAAACTTTATCTCCTGAAGACAATATCAAAGAGATATGTGATTTAACTAACACATCAGGTATGACATCCCGCCTTTTTATCATATAAAATTTCATTACATTTTACAAAACCAAGGATCTTTAAGGTTTAGTGTCTTGGAAACCGGGAACTTAAAACATGAAAACATAAAACATTCTTCTTAGACACTTGAAAGGCTTCTCCTCATGTTCATCCTAGGTTTAATACTGCATATCATAACCTGGGGACATACATCAAAAGAAAGGGTGAGCATAAGGCCCAATAAGGGAAACAAGATAAACATTTTACATGTGAACATGAGATACTTCAATAAGGTCATGAAAAGAACTTTAAGGCATGAGAAATAAATCATGAGATATATCATAATAAAAATAACATTTTTCATAACTTGAAGATGTGGCTGCAACATTTAATATTGACAATCATTTTGTTTCACCAAGGTCCATCCCCAAGGTGTCATTAAAAATTACCAAGGTTATTCACCAAGGTATCAGTCTAAAAAGTCATCTCTAGAGATTAAGTCTTTACCCAATGCATTGGAGCGCTATATGGGCGCACCCTTGACATGTATTTATTATCATGTGAGCCAAATATATCATCATCAATCATTTCATAAACAACCCATATAGAATAAAAGAAATGGGTTTAATTTCATAATCATAACGTTTTAAAAACTGCTTTAAAGACATGATCTTTATGTCACTTTAAACCCACAGAAAAGGGAAAGCGGGTTTCATGTATGTAAATCCCGGAATTTAAAATAGAACATTTTGATATATTTGTGAATACCCCTGTAGAAATAAGAGCTTTGAGTATTCACTTAATAACATAAAATAATTTTGAGATAAAGAGGGAGGCATTTTGAGACGAAAACTATGCAGCATAACGTCTACGATACATGGTTTTAGAAAACATTGAAAAGAGAGGGGACATGGGTCACCCACTCAAAAATGATACATAAAACAGTAGGGAAACAGAATATATAGTATTTAATAACATGGTAATGAAATTTGAATTATATACCATATGAAACGAAGAACTTGAAAGGAAGAAAAAAATAAGATTTCTCTTATGAGAATTTGGCAGTCTAACGGCGTCACTTAAAACTTCCAAAAATGGATTGACAAGATCAAATAGGGTCTCTCATAATATGAACATAAATGATCAGTATGATAGATATAGAGATCATACCCCAACATAATAAAAAGGAACTTGAAATACTTGACATGAAAGTAGATCTTGAAAACGAGAAGGGTGAAAGAACCCCTTAGAAATTCGGCAGTCTAACGGCGCCACTTAAACTTCAACAAAAATGAATTGATGAGATCAAATAGGGTCTCTCATCATATGAACATAAAAGATCAGTATGATAGATTTAGAGATAATAACCCAACATAATAAAAAGGAACTTGAAAGACTTGACATGAAAGTAGATCTTGAAAACGAGAAGGGTGAAAGAACCCCTTAGAAATTCGGCAGCCTAACGGCGCCACTTAAAACTTCAAAATACTGAATTGAAGAGATCAAATGGGTTCTCTCATCATATGATAATAAAAGATCATTATTATAAATTTATAGATCATACCCCAACATAATAAAAAGGAACTTGAAATACTTTACATGAAAATAGATCTTGAAAAATGAGAAGGGAGAAAGAATCCGTTATAAAAATTTCGGCAGCCTAACGGCGCCACTTAAACTTCATAAAACGAAATAATGAGAGTAAGAGGGGATCTCTCATTATATGAACATGAAAAGGGCAGTAATAGGAGTATAAAAGAACATCCTTTAACATAAGAACATGGAGCATAAAAGAAATGACATAAAAGAGATTTCTTGAAAAGAAAGAGAGAGGTCGGATCTCTTACCTTAAAACGTAACTCTTAAAACTCAAAGGTTTGGACCTTGAGGGCTTGGGGGGAACCTTGTGAGGACTCATTGGGAGGTAAGGAGACTAGAACTTCATTGAGGATGGTTTTGGAGTCGAAAGGATGAGAGGAGGGCTTGGTATTTATAGGGAAAGTGAGGGGACAAGACATTAATGGCCAAGGGACACCTCACATGTGCTTTTCTCAAAACCATGTGCTCTCTCATGATATTTCCCATTAAGTTTGGCCACATGGGGCCCCCAATACAAATATCCATAACCTTAGGTCGGCCAACCCTTAAAATATCTCATGACATCACCATGACACAGTTATGATGACACTAAACATACCGAAACCCTAAAACTGTATTTTTACTATTCACTGAAAATTCAACTTTCTCAGAAAAATCCCAAAATTTCACATTAACCAAATATCAATGCTCTGATTTCAAAAATGAACTCCATTTTATAAAAATAATTTTCTAAATATTTTTAATTTTATTTTTAAATAAATACACTATTCACCGAAAATTCATTTTTTTCAGAAAAAACCCCAAAAATTACCTTAACATAATATCGATGCTCTGAGTTCAAAAATGAAATCCATTTTATAAAAATAATTTTCTAAATATTTTTAATTTAATTTTTAATTAAAAAACACTATTCACCCAAAAAAACTAATACTTGAATAATAATTTATGAAACCGTTATTTAACCATTTTATTGAATCACATTACTTAATCAAGGTGCCTATATTATTTTAAAACTTTATTTAAGTGAGATTACTAATCCATTTGGTCACATTACTAATCCTAAGCGTAAAATCACTATTCATAATTTACTATTCATCAAAAATCAAGTTGATCTTATTAGACTCTAAATTTCGTACTGAACATAATTGTAGAAGACCATTTTTTGAAAATCATTACACATTTTTAATTATTTAAGGTTTACATAAACATTTTTTAAAATATCCTTTCTCTAAAATTCACCAAAAATATGTACACTATATTTATCCGGACATTTGAAAATTCATAAACTTCATAAGAAGAAATCCCAATTTTTTATTTAAAACAAAGGATTACACAAGGAAGTTATGGTCTCCTTACATAGCCCCTTATCACACCAGCATAGGACCTAAGTGTAAGGTGTGCTAAGGTGAGAGAATCTGAGGGAGGCTCGGCCAACATCGCACGAGTAGTAATTTCTATTAGTTTGAACTTCTCGCAAAGGCGATTTTGTTCTAGTTTCACACGATGAAGTTTGGCTTGGGTTTGGTCCATAGCAAAGCTCAGTGGTGCTACCTCTTTCCCAAGTTCTGTTAGATGGGCTTCGATCGGTCCAAGACTACTGGGTGAGCCAATCGAATCTTCTTTCTATAACAATTAACCCAGATTACTTGTATTTAGAGACAATAATCGAAATGTTTAGTTTCCAGCGGTCATATTGACCAATGGTCATATAACAGTCAAAACCCAACGGTCTCATTTTAATTATAATCATGTTATCAAATGAAACATTTTTGTTGAGTATAAAAAATAAAATAAAATGACACATAAAATTAGGAAATAAGATTTATTCAAAATTTCGGGTCGTTACAATCTTCCCCCCTTAAGAAATTGCGTCCTCGCAATTTTTAAAACTGGGTTTTGAAATTTCATTGAAAGTCCCACACCGGAAAAGAACTCAGTAAAACTATTACTTTAAAAGAAATAAAGGGAAGTAAAAAGGTCACCCGAGTTAACCCATACTAGGATTCCATGTAGGAAAACATGGACATGGAAGAAAAAACAAAGGGTCAAGTTCTGGGGGAGAGTGATAGAAAACATGATTAGGAGAAAGTTAACCATAAGAAAATCCCAAACTTATGATGTGTGTAAACGGTCTTTGATTACCTAGTAGGAAACATAAACCAACAATGTTTTTGTTTTACGTTCCTTTTCATTATTTTAAGGAATTCATTTACTACATAGAACCAAACATAAGAAAATATACCTACCTTCATGTAAAGTTTCATCCTTTAATAAGTTTCTACCTAAACTAATCTTTTCTCCAAATGATGAGCATTCAAAACTACTTGGTCTCATCAAGACACAAGAATCATCTTCTAGAGAATCACATAATCCACAAAAGATTAACTATCTATTTCTTCTATCTTTAAACATTATCCCCAAAATCATAAAGGGTAAGGTAAAACAACTCTTCAAAAAAAAGAATCCCATAGGAAGGGAAACTACTTTTAAATCTTCAAAGTTCCATGGTACTACCCAAAGTTCATCATAGACCATTCCATAAATAACTGTTCTTAAAATTCATCAAAATAAACCAAACTAAGATTGAAACCCAAATAAAAGAAGAATTTGATAACATAGTCTTCCAAAATAAACTTCATTGTTCATCTCCAAAACACATCAACCACTCCTAACATCTTATAACAAAAGTAGCTAACCTAAACATATTTTACCCAAGATAGGTTAATCATTCCCATAAGTAACCTAAATTACTATAAGTCCACCTTAAATTCATCTATTCTTCAAAATATAAGTCAACCTTACTCCTCAATGAAAATACCATAGTAATCTATTTACCTCAATCATATAGGGTCCCCAAAATAGTGAACGTCTTCCAAAATAAAAATCATATTTTAATTCCCTAATCATCCCTGTCGTATTAATACGACAATCGTCGCATTTCCTATCACATTGGTTGTTGGGACATGTTCTTCCATTTCCCACCATTAACTAAGAAGAGAAAGCATAATTAGGGGCTTAAGTACTTAACCAATAATCATAAAAAGGAACTGAAATCATATAAGGATAACTTGTAGAAGAAAAGTATACCCTAACTTGTGATCCCCTAGGTTCCCATCTAGGTTATCCATGATCATATATTCTTATGTGAATCTTTATTTTATTTTATCTTTGTTCCTTTAACAATGGTTCATACTAAGCTTATGAATTTACCAAAGCATATCCCCCGGGAGTGTTGTAACCAAGAGTGCAGCAAGGCCCGTTGTCATGTACCAGTTCCTGTTCGAGTCTAGCTCAAAGCGGTGTTTTCGGGTTTTACCCCTATGTACATCTGTGCCAGAGCCACCTCTACCTGCTCGTATCCAGACAGAGATGTATTTGCTTGGAAACCCCTTACTCAATACTCACCAAAATACCAGGAAGATTTTCTATATTTAAACTTTTCTATAGGGTTCTTCCTAGGGTTTTCATATCCTAATTTCCACAAATAACTAAATCATCCTTTGATACCAACTATGACATCCCACCTTTTTATCATATAAAATTTCATTACATTTTACAAAACCGAGGATCTTTAAGGTTTAGTGTCTTGGAAACCGAGAACTTAAAACATGAAAACATAAAACATTCTTCTTAGACACTTGAAAGGCTTCTCCTCATGTTCATCCTAGGTTTAATACTGCATATCATAACCTAGGGACATACATCAAAAGAAAAGGTGAGCATAAGGCCCAGTAAGGGAAACAAGAGAAACATTTTACATGTGAACATGAGATACTTCAATAAGGTCATGAAAAGAACTTTAAGGCATGAGAAATAAATCATGAGATATATCATAATAAAAATAACATTTTTCATAACTTGAAGATGTGACTGCAACATTTAATATTGACAATCATTTCGTTTCACCAAGGTCCATCCCCAAGGTGTCATTAAAAATTACCAAGGTTATTCACCAAGGTATCAGTCTAAAAAGTCATCTCTAGAGATTAAGTCTTTACCCAATGCATTGGAGCGCTATCTGGGCGCACCCTTGACATGTCTTTATTATCGTTTGAGCCACATATATCATCATCAATCATTTCATAAACAACCCATATAGCATAAAAGAAATGAGTTTCATTTCATAATCATAACGTTTTAAAAACCGCTTTAAAGACATGATCTTTATGTCACTTTAAACCCATGGAAAAGGGAAAGTGGGTTTCATGTATGTAAATCCTAGAATTTAAAATAGAACATTTTTATATATGTGTGAATAGACCTGTAGAAATAAGATCTTTGAGTATTCACTTAATAACATAAAATAATTTTGAGATAAAGAGGGAGTCATTTTGAGACGAAAACTATGCAGCATAACGTCTACGATACATGGTTTTAGAAAACATTGAAAAGAGAGGGGACATGGGTCACCCACTCAAAAATGATACATAAAACAGTAAGGGAACAGAATATATAGTATTTAAGAACATGGTAATGAAATTTGAATTATATACCATATGAAACGAAGAACTTGAAAGGAAGACAAAAATAAGATTTCTCTTATGAGAATTTGGCAGCCTAACGGCGTCACTTAAAACTTCCAAAAATGGATTGACGAGATCAAATAGGGTCTCTCATCATATGAACATAAATGAACAGTATGATAGATATAGAGATCATACCCCAACATAATAAAAAGGAACTTGAAATACTTGACATGAAAGTAGATCTTGAAAACGAGAAGGGTGAAAGAACCCCTTAGAAATCCGGCAGCCTAACGACGCCGCTTAAACTTCAACAAAAAGGAATTGATGATATCAAATAGGGTCTCTCATAATATGAACATAAAAGATCAGTATGATAGATTTAGAGATCATAACCCAACATAATAAAAAGGAACTTGAAAGACTTGACATGAAAGTAGATCTTTAAAACGAGAAGGGTGAAAGAACCCCTTAGAAATTCGGCAGCCTAACGGCGCCACTTAAAACTTCAAAATACTGAATTGAAGAGATCAAATGGGGTCTCTCATCATATGATCATAAAAGATCAGTATGATAAATTTAGAGATCATACCCCAACATAATAAAAAGGAACTTGAAATACTTTACATGAAAATAGATCTTGAAAAATGAGAAGGGAGAAAGAATCTGTTACAAAAATTTCGGCAGCCTAACGGCGCCACTTAAACTTCATAAAACGAAATAATGAGAGTAAGAGGGGATCTCTCATTATATGAACATGAAAAGGGCAGTAATAGGAGTATAAAAGAACATCCCTTAACATAAGAACATGGAGCATAAAAGAAATGACATAAAAGAGATTTCTTGAAAAGAAAGAGAGAGGTCGGATCTCTTACCTTAAAACGTAACTCTTAAAACTCAAAGGTTTGGACCTTGAGGGCTTGGGGGCACCTTGGGAGGACTCATTGGGAGGTAAGGAGACCAGAACTTCGTTGAGGATGGTTTTGGAGTCGAAAGGATGAGAGGAGGGCTTGGTATTTATAGGGAAAGTGAGGGGACAAGACATTAATGGTCAAGGGACACCTCACATGTGCTTTTCTCAAAACCATGTGCTCTCCCATGATATTTCCCATTAAGTTTGGCCACATGGGGCCCCCAATACAAATATCCATCACCTTAGGTCGGTCAACCCTTAAAATATCTCATGAAATCACCATGACACAGTTATGATGTCACTAAACATACCGAAACCCTAAAACTGTATTTTTACTATTCACTGAAAATTCAACTTTCTCAGAAAAATCCCAAAATTTCACATTAACCAAATATCAATGCTCTGATTTCAAAAATGAACTCCATTTTATAAAAATAATTTTCTAAATATTTTTAATTTTATTTTTAAATAAATACACTATTCACCGAAAATTCATTTTTTTCAGAAAAAACCCCAAAAATTACCTTAACATAATATCGATGCTCTGAGTTCAAAAATGAAATCCATTTTATAAAAATAATTTTCTAAATTTTTTTAATTTAATTTTTAATTAAAAAACACTATTCACCCAAAAAAACTAATACTTGAATAATAATTTATGAAACCGTTATTTAACCATTTTATTGAATCACATTACTTAATCAAGGTTCCTAGATTATTTTAAAACTTTCTTTAAGTGAGATTACTAATCCATTTGGTCACATTACTAATCCTAAGCGTAAAATCACTATTCATAATTTACTATTCATCAAAAATCAAGTTGATCTTATTAGACTCTAAATTTCGTACTGAACATAATTGTAGAAGACCATTTTTTGAAAATCATTACACATTTTTAATTATTTAAGGTTTACATAAACATTTTTTAAAATATCCTTTCTCTAAAATTCACCAAAAATATGCAGACTATATTTATCCGGACATTTGAAAATTCATAAACTTCATAAGAAGAAATCCCAATTTTTTATTTAAAACAAAGGATTACACAAGGAAGTTATGGTCTCCTTACATAGCCCCTTATCACACCAGCATAAGACCTAAGTGTAAGGTGTGCTAAGGTGAGAGAATCTGAGGGGGGCTCGGCCAACATCGAACGAGTAGTAATTTCTATTAGTTTGAACTTCTCGCAAAGGCGATTCCGTTCTAGTTTCACACGATGAAGTTCGGCTTGGGTTTGGTCCAGAGCAAAGCCCAGTGGTGCTACCTCTTTCCCAAGTTCTGTTAGATGAGCTTCGATCGGTCCAAGACTACTGGGTGAGCCCATTGAATCTTCTTTCTATAACAATTAACCAAGATTACTTGTATTTAGAGACAACAATCGAAACGTTTAGTTTCCAGCGGTCATATTGACCAATGGTCATATAACAGTCAAAACCCAACGGTCTCATTTTAATTATAATCATGTTATCAAATGAAACATTTTTGTTGAGTATAAAAAATAAAATAAAATGACACATAAAATTAGGAAATAAGATTTATTCAAAATTTCGGGTCGTTACATCAGGGGGTACATCTATGTATTCAGTAGTGATATGCTCAGTCTCATTTACAGTAATGATTGGTTTCTTAGGCCCACATAGGGTATCTATTAGGCCCTACTATACAAGTAGGGCCCTCAACTTAATTTTTCATAGGTTAAAGTCATTGTCATCGTCGAATTTCTCGATTTCATATCTCATTGTGGACATGTTTACCCACAAAGTGGATACCGAATTGTTTCGGACAATGTTAAGCATAGGCCCCCAATAACCGACCAATCCCTTGGGTAAACAATGTTTTGTTAAAGGGATATGAAATGCAGATAAACAAGGAGGTGATAATGGCTTTAGGTAATGCAATTAATAAAACAGTGGCGATTTAAGAATGAGTTTATAGTGTGAAAATAAACCAAATAAACATAACTGTAAAACATAAGTAGGAGTCGTAAATTTAGGGCAAAAGAAAATCAAGATGGCTCTGATACCACTTGTGAAGGGGAAGGGTGTAGCGAATAGCAACAAAACACCAAACCGAAATAAGATAGAATTGATTTGATGCCAATAGAATACAACGATTACAAACCAGAAGAACCATGATGCAAGAAATCAAAACAAAGAGCAATAAACACCAAGATTTACATGCTTCGGTCCCGTGGGGACATACGTGCACGATAAGAACACCACCCAACACGCACTTTTATTAATGCTCAAAAGAGAAACAGATTTACAACATACAGGGGCGAAGTAAACAGGCGATTGAAATACACAGAACTGTCATCGTGAAACCGAGAACCAAGAAAGGAGCAGAAAACTCACAATGTCGAACACGTTAGGGTCCGGCCATCTTGATCTCTTCACGTCTTCACCCAAGTGTTGTTCCAACTCATCGAAATCGCTGATGGAGCAGGTGCTCGCAAAAGATTCTTCCTTGATATGGATCGAAGCAACTCGGGTGCTGGCCTTTGTATTGTCGAGGTCGAAGGAAGCCGATGTTGATGCTCCAACAGAAAAGGCACACCATTGGTGTACCTTGGAGATCAACCGCTCTCGAGATTTACCACTGAGGATTACCCAATCTAGGGTTTGAGAGCCAAAGTCCGAGGGAGAGCGCACCGTAGTAGTGAGGAGGACCAAAATCAAAATCGTTTGAATCATCCGAGGGCCATAGGGTGATCAATTCCCCTTGACAAGCCCTGCAATCAGTTACAGCGCGCCCAATCAGAGGGCGCCACGAAGGCACGCCGAACAACTCATCGAGCAACGCATGAAACCGCTCAAATGAATGGATGACAGGGATTGAAAGGGTGACAACAACGATGGATGACCAAATATGAAGGAAATGAAATACCCAGATTGCTAAGGTGGCAAGCGAACAAAGTAGGCCCAAAAAATGAGCAGCCCACTGAATACTCAGCCCAACAAATGAGGCCCAACAGATCAATAATAATTCGACCAAACAATTAATAATAATACAACATGTATGAAAACAATACAAACTAAATGGCAAAATGAAGGGCAAATATCAATATGAAAACTAAAATGAATGCCTTAATTAACACAAGTGTCATTTGGTCACCTAGTAATACATGCTCCCCTGAAATCATGGATCATTGACCACGATTGCCTCAACTTGATTACCATCCCAATGACCCTTCAGCTTTGTTGAACTTTCACACATCTAGCACTCCATTGTAACATCATCGGAAGATAAGAACTTTCAATGATCTTGCTACCCTTGGAGAAGGTTCGACGCTGTCTGCACGCGAAGCCCAACACCTATCGCTGATCAATTTTTCGTAAATAGAATTATGATGATTTGAACTTCCGGTGAACTGAAACAAACCGAAGTCTCTAACAAAAACATGTTATGTTTTAAAAAATTATGGTTTCCCCTATACACATCCTGTTTTTTTAAAAATTCTGCAATCCAAACACACCACTACACATTGGTTATTGGTTAAAGAAAAATGACAAACAAATTGAAATTTATTATAATGAAATAACCCACTAATTATTTTAGTAGCTGCACTTATAATTGTTCATTTAATTTATTGGAATAAATTTGAAGTCACCCGCATTTTCCTGATTCTAATCCATTCTTATCCCGAGACGAAACCCGCCCACTGTTTTTCTTCTTCTTTTTTAGTTAATTAATTTATTTTTTTAATCCCTTCCGACGCAGAACGGCATTATAAATCGCATCCCTCCCCCTGGTTTTCTATTCTAAATCTTTGCCATCATCCATATTTGCCGAGCAGCGCGGTCTTCGTTCCAATTTCAAGGTACGGCTTCTCTCTTTACAAATTTATCTGGATGGGCGTTCATGCCTGATGCCGTTTTAGATTTTCAGTTTCTACCGGTTTTGCCGTGTTTAGACAACGTTTTCCCGAGATCTAGGGTTTGTGTTTACAGATGCAGATCTTTGTTAAAACCCTCACCGGAAAGACGATTACTCTCGAGGTAGAGAGCTCCGACACGATCGACAACGTCAAGGCAAAGATCCAGGACAAGGAAGGCATCCCGCCGGATCAGCAGAGGCTTATTTTCGCGGGTAAGCAACTGGAAGACGGCCGTACTCTGGCCGATTACAACATTCAGAAGGAATCTACGCTCCACCTCGTCCTCCGTCTTCGTGGAGGTATGCAGATCTTTGTCAAAACCCTGACGGGGAAGACGATTACCTTGGAGGTGGAGAGCTCCGACACCATCGACAACGTCAAGGCGAAGATCCAAGACAAGGAGGGGATCCCCCCGGATCAGCAGCGTTTGATCTTTGCCGGCAAGCAGCTGGAGGACGGCAGGACCCTTGCGGATTACAACATCCAGAAGGAATCGACCCTCCATCTGGTCCTCCGGCTTAGGGGAGGGATGCAGATCTTCGTGAAGACTCTGACGGGGAAGACGATCACGCTGGAGGTTGAAAGCTCGGACACCATTGATAACGTGAAGGCTAAGATACAGGACAAGGAAGGGATCCCTCCGGATCAGCAGCGCCTGATATTTGCTGGGAAGCAGTTGGAGGATGGGCGGACCCTTGCGGATTACAACATCCAGAAGGAATCAACCCTTCACCTCGTCCTTCGTCTTCGTGGTGGGGATCTCTAAGGTGCCTCCCTCAATCATGCAATATGCTTTTATTTGAATAAATGCACAACTGCGCCGTGCTCTGTTAGAATTGCTATGTTAATTCTGTCTTGAAGAACGCTTTCTTATGCGAATCTGTTGGCTTGGAAGTGTATCTTATCCGGATCTGTGTCTTCTCACAACATCTCTTATTTTCTGAAGCCTTTGGTGAATCTCTCTTTCCTCCGTAACTTTCTTCATCTAGTGAAGAACTAGCATACCGTGGATGAATACACCATTGAGGGTGGAGCCTGTTTGGTGTTGGGTGTGCTTTGAGTGACCTTCTTCAAAGGTGCACGTGTTCTTCATTTTATATATTTACATGTTTTTTCAAGCATGACATATGTTGGTGTTTTCAGTGCTTTGATTGTGTCAATCGATCCTTAGAAACCATACGGGCTTGATTCTTGAAATCATATTACAAATGGGATGGGGAGCTACGAATTTATAAAGAAACATGAAACACACAGAATCCGAGATCTCTCCGATACCCCCACGCACCCCGTAAGCCCCGGGTCAATTATTGAAATGTGTATAAGAAATATTTGGTTTATGATGTGTTTGGTTTTGCCGAATCTTGTTGGGGGACAAGAATTGTCTCCCCAATTCAGGTGGTTCCACATGTTCCACCCCAGAACTGTTTGAAATCCACATTGGAACTTTCACCTTTGACTGGACAGATCCTATGGGAACTTTCATTGTTCACTTGAACATGAATTGAAACTTGTTGTGAACCGTGAAAGTTTGGGTGGGAATTTCAATGCGGAACTTGTAGTAGGGCCATGTAAGATATCAGGTATCTCTTAGAGTGTAACCGTGCCTTTTATATAAAACATTACATGATATCGTAGGGCCATGTAAGATATCAGATATCTCTTATTGAGTGTAACCGTGCCTTTTATATAAAACATTAGTGATAACCATGTAAGATGAAAGTGGTTGTTCAGAAATGAATTCATAGGTTATTAGTGAAAAATCAAAAGATTACATGGTTGTAAAAATCCATTCGGTTATTAGGAGTGAAATGAATTATTATATAAAATCTTAGTGATAACTGTTTTGGTTAATTAGTGAGTTTGATTACAAATAATATGTTTTGTTTTATAACTTAATACCATTTGTACAAAAGGATTACATTTTACATATATAATAATCTGGTTCAACCATAACACAAATAATTTCATGACCAGAATTAAATATGACAAAAGAAATTGATAAACCGTTGTCCTTGAATGTGTTAAATTTACACAGAAACGGTTTTTTCATTTCTTTCAAATAAAAGATGGAGAAAAGAGAGATGATAATGAAATATCCCGTTAGTATAAAAACATTTCAGTACATGTATGTTACTGGAGTTACAATACTATTTCGGTGAAGGGAGGCGAAGAAACAAACAAGAAAAGAAAAGAACTTAAAAGAAATAAAAGAATTTGACTTGAGTTTATCTCATTTGAGAACCTCTTAAAAAGAGAGGTTTTGGTATTTTGAAGAGGCTATGAGATGTTGGACGTGAGAGAGAAGCTTTGGGAGAGATTTGGACAAAATATTGTCAAGACACAAGTTTTGAGAGTAGTGAAGAGAAAAGAGAGTGATGAGAGTTTATAATGAAGGAGATCAGAGTTTGCATAATTTTTTTAATTATTACTTTATTAATTTACCTCAAGACAAGCAATAGTGATGATTTCATGACCAATAACAGTAATAAATGCATGTGATTTCGAACTAATTTGGCTTACATTATCAGATCACCATCAATGACTCAATAAATCCATTATTTATCATTTATCGTAAATTGTTGTATTTTACTATTCATAAAAAATTCAAGTATTTTAAAAAAATCCTAAAAATTCACCATAACCATTTTTCGACGTGTAGAATCCAAAAATAAAATTCGTTTTTCAAATTTTTTTCTAAATGTAATTATTTTAATATTTAATTAAAATCATAATTTATTATTAAATAAATCAGTTTTAAAACATTCATTTACTTATTCTAAAATATAGGTACATCATACTTTCACTTGAATATTATCTTTATACCATCATAGGTAAGGTTACTATTTATTAAGGTATATCACTCTTTTTAAGGATATGTTACTATTAATAAGGGTATGTTACTATTTATCAAAAATTAAGTTTTTCTTAACGGGCTCTAAATAACTTAATATCACTATTTCTAAGGATATGTTACTATTAATAAGGGTATGTTACTATTTATCAAAAATTAAGTTTTTCTTAACGGACTCTAAATAACTTACTGATCGCAACCGTGTATGTTACATTTTTGAAATTCAAATCACAGAAGTGACAAACTTATGTTTAATGGTCATATAGCACTTAGTAGTTCATTATGTTGTTGCAACGACCCAATATTTTTCAATGAAAATTCCTTATAAATATTTCATAATCACATAAAATCACAACATAATTAACTACTAAGTGCTATGCGACCCTTAAAATATAAGTTTATCATTTCTGTGATGTGAATTTTGAAAATCTGACATACACGGTTGCGATTAGTAAGTTATTTGAAGTTCAATAAGAAAAACTTAATTTTTGGTGAATAGTAACCTACCTTTATGAATAGTAACATATCCTTATGAATAGTATTATACTCTAATGAATAATAACCTTACCTGTGATAGTATATAAATAATATTTAAGTGAAAGTACGATATACCTATGCTTTGGAATAAGTAAAAGAATGTTTAAAAACTGTTGTTTTTGGAAGAAATTATGATTTAATTAAATATTAAATTAATTATATTTAGAAAATTATTTTTGAAAAATGGATTTCATTTTTTGGATTCTAAATGTCGAAAAAATGCACTATTCATGACATCACAAGTGATGTAAGCCCACTTGGTTCGAACTCACATGATAAAATTACTATTCTAAATCAAGAAAGACTCACTATTCCTTGTCTTGTGGGAAAATAATAAATTAATGAATTTTATGTTAAGAAATCCCCTCTCTTCCACTATAACCCCCCCTCTACTCCCCTTCTTTTCACTCCTCTCAAACATTGTGCCTTCTCTAAATTCTGTCCAAATATCATTTTAACCTCCTCTCCCACGTTCAACAAGCCTTGATCTCATAAAAAGACCAAAATCCCTCTCCTTTAAAGAGGATCTCAAGGAAGTTTGGTTCAAGAGGTAAATTCATCTTTTCAATTCTTTGTCTTTCCTTTCAAGTTCATTTGTTTTCTTTTTCTATTACCTCTCATTATTCAAATTTTGTGATGACTCCAGTACCTTATATGTTCTTGAATGTTGTCATGATTGTGAAATAAGTTATCATCATCTCTTCCTTTTACCTTCTTTTATACTAGTAGAAAGAACACCATCCGAGATGTGTCAATTTTCCACATTCAAGGACGATGAGCTTCTGATTTCTATTATCATTCTCAATTCTGGTCATGAAACCATTCTTGTTATGGTTGAACCAAATTATTATATATGTAATATAACCTATGTAAGATTCTGTAATCCCTTTGTACAGATGATATTAAGTTATAAAGAAAAATGAGTTCGTTTTAATCAAAATCCACAAATTAACCGAAACAATTATCATTAAAGTTCTATATAATAATTCATCCTCATACCATGTAACCAAGTTATATAAATGACCAATAACACCTATGTATGATCATAAATAATATTTTAATTCAATTCTGGAGATTTACATGAACTCCATTACTTAAGAACAAGTGAACCGATTATGAAAATAAAGGAAACGAACACTATGGAACGACGAAATTCAATACATTAACTTATCTATAAGGGCATAAATGAACTAAATAGAATTATGACAAACTAAATACATGTCAAATAGGCTCTGAAATAAGTTATTAATAAGTATAGTTTCATCTTCTAGGAGATTAAGTTCAAGAGCGGAACACGTTCGGAGTTAAGGTAAGAGTTTTCCACCCGAACTCCCATTTTCATTCTTGTTACTTTGATTGTCTAATTACCTCAATGAAATTCTTATGTATTATTATGTATTCCTAATAAATTCTGTATGAGTATTCTATATATGTTTACCAACCAGAACCCTTTCTTATTTTATGGATAGTTACAAGTTTTAAAAGGAGACTTTCAAATTGTTTCCAAAATACAAGCTCGATTCAAGAGAATTTCTCAAACTCTTACCCATTTTCAAGGGCACCCTATAATCTGTTTTTAGAAACCATTATTTTAATAAAATCACTCATTTTATTATGAAAATACTACTTTAATTCACTTCTGGTTTTATACAAATATTTTTCCAAAAGAACTCTTTTCAAAGTAAAAGAGTATTTATCTCAAGAATTACTCGAAGATTTTATAAGAGTATCTTCATCTTTTTCAACACTCTTGTTGATTCTTATGTATTATTGAGATTAATATTTCATGGTATCATCTACCATATTTAATTTCATGGTTTATGATCATTTTGGCTATGTATTTTCTATCTTAAAATCATTCATCAATTTACTCCGAATGGTTAGTGTTTATGCTTAATGTTTGGGGAAAGTTATTTACATTTCATATATTAGTTTCAATATGAATGTATATGTTGTTTGTATTTATCCCCCTTCATATGAGGAATGCATTGGGCATAGTAAGTGTCGGGTGGGGCCCGTTATAGCCCCTCAGTGCATCGGTAGGTCTTATGAGACAAACTACGGTCTTGACACAAGGCCTTGACAAAATGATTATTTATGGTCTTGGCACGAGGCCTTGACAGTATGGTTATGTTGTCCCGCATTATGCATTCCCTCATTATGAAAATAGTATTGATGGTTTATGTGGTTATTCGACTAGTAGAATACCCATGATAATTTTATGTTATGACAATATTTACTAAGCTCATATTTCTGCCATATTATGTTCAAGTTTATTTTTAAAGGCATGTGTTTTCAATTATTCATCATGTCTAATGTTTATGTTATCTTTCGCTGTATTTCATGTCTAATAGGTTCTGAAATAAGTTATTAATAAGTATAATTTCATCTTCCAGGAGCTTAAGTTCAAGAGCAGAACACGTTCAGAGTTAAGGTAAGAGTTTTTCCACCTGAACTTCCATTTTCATTCTGGTTACTTTTATTGTCTACTACCTCAATGAAACTCTTGTATTATTACATACTCCTCAAAAATTATGTGTGTGAGTTATATATATGTTTACCAACCAGAATCTGTCCTTATTTTATGGATAATTACATGTTTTAAAAGGAGCTTTCAAAATTGTTTCCGAAATACAAGCCCGATTCATGGGAATATCTCAATTTCTTACCTATTTTCAAGGGAAATATCTAATCTGTTTTTGGAAACAATTATATTTAAAAAATCACTCATTTTATTATGAAAATAACATCTTACATCACTTCTTCTTTTATAAAAAGTTTTTTCCAAAAGAATTATACTTTTCAAAGTAAAAGAGTATTTATTTCAATAATTACATGAAGATTTTATAAGAGTATCTTCATCTATTTCAACACTCATGTTGATTTTTATGTAATATTGGGATTAATATTTCATGCTATCATCTACCGTATTCAATTTAATGGTTTATGATTATTTTGTCTGTGGATGTGTTATCTTTAAACCATTCACCAATTTACTCTGAATGGTTAGTGTTTATGCTTAATGTTTGGGGGAAAGTTATTTACATTTCATATATTAGTTTCAATATGAATGTATATATTGTTTATGTTTATCCTCATTCATACGAGGAATGAATTGGACATACTAAGTGTCAGGTGGGGTCCGCTATAGCCCCTCGATGCATCGGTAGGTCTCATGAGACAAACTACGGTCTTGACACAAGGACTTGACAAAATGATTATTGATGGTCTTGGCACGATGCCTTGACAGTATGGTTATGTTGTCCCGCATTATGCATTCTCTCATTATGAAAATAGTATTGATGGTTCATGTGGTTATTTGGCTAGTAGAATACCCATGATTATGTTATGTTATGACAATATTTACTAACTCATATTTCTGCCATATTATGTTCAAGTTTATTTTTAAAGACACGTGTTTTTAATTATTCACCATGTCTAATGTTTATGTTATCTTCCACTGTATTGCTTACCCTTACTGAGCGTTTGAGCTCACCCCTTTCTTATGTTTCATTTCCACAGGGTAAGAAGAATTTTATTATGAATGACATGCTGAAATAACCTTGAAGTTATGGAAGTTGTCTAAGGAGTTTCTATGTTGTTTTTCATTTCAAGTTGTAATGATGAACTTATGTATGTATCTTGTTTCCAATAATACTAAACTACTCGGCCCTTCGGGATGCTTATTCCTTGTTTGTATGCCAATGTAATCAATAAGGCACCGGTTCCAAGCAATTGGGGTCGGGTCCTTACAGTTGTGCTTTCATGTGATTATATTTTATGAGAGGAATTTTCATTCATAAAACTTTGGGTTGTTACATTCTTCCCTCTTATGGAATTTCACCCTCGAAATTTTGTTTTACATTCTAAGCCATAAACAGGTGGGAGTACTTTTCCTTCATTGCCTCTTTTAGTTTCCATGTTGCCTCTTCATACTTGTGGTTCCACCATAGTACTTTGACCAGGTGAGTAGTCTTGTTACGTAGAACTTTATCTCTATGATCTAAGATCTTCACTGGCTGCTCCTCATAGGAAAGATCATCCTCCAACTGTATCACCTCTGAAGAGAGTACATGTGAAGGGTCTGGTATGTACTTCTTTAAGAGGGACACTTGAAAGACATTATGTACTTTCGACATGATAGGTGGAAGTGCCAGTCGATAGACCACAACTCCGACTCAATCAAGGATCTCGAAGGGGCCGATGCACCTGGGATTTAACTCCCCTTTCTTTCCAAATCTCCTGACCTTCTTCCATGGAGATATGTGTAGAAATACCATGTCTCCAAATTTGAACTCAAGGCCTCATCGATGGTTATCTGCATAACTCTTCTGTTGAATTTGGGCTGCCTTGATATGCTGTTGAATGGTTTTCACATTCTCCACCATTTCTTTGATTATTTCAGGTCCTAGCAACTTACGTTCACCGAATTCATCCCAACACGCCGGTGTTCTACACCTTTTCCCATATAGGTCTTCATATGGTGCCATTCAGATGCTTGAGTGGAAACTATTGTTGTAGGAGAATTCAAATAGTGGAATATGTTGGTCTCATCCTCCTTTGAATTCCATAGAACACGCTCTCAACATGTCTTCCAGTGTCTGAATAATTCGCTCAGATTGACCATCAATTTGGGGATGATAGGTCGTATTGAAGTTCAGTTCAGTGCTTAGAGCATGTTGGAGACTTTTCCAGAACTTCGAGCTGAATCTTAGATCACAATCAGATACAATAGATAGTTGTACTCTATGCAGCTTTACCACTTCTTTAATGTAAATCCGTGCAAGTTCATCCAATGAAAAGTCCTCTTAAATTGCGATAAAGTGAGCTGTCTTTGTAAATCAATCCACAATTACCCATATAGCATTGTTTCCTTTGGATGTCCTTGGAAGTCCAGTGACAAAGTCCACAGTAATGTTCTCCTACTTCCATGTTGATATGGGTAGTGGTTGTATCATCCCCTTATACTTTTGCCTCTCAGCCTTCACTTGCTGACATACCAGACACTTTGATGTATATTTAGCAATCTCCTTTTTCATATTGTCCCACCAATTTTTTTTCCGGAGATCTCGATGCATCTTTGTGCTCCCTGGTTGGATAGTGAAGGTTGAGCTATGTGCGTCATTTAGAAGCTCATTCTTTATCTCTGGATCAGATGATACACATAATCGTGACCCAAATCTTACAACTCCTTCCTCATCAAAATGATAGAGCGCTAGTACAACTTTCTCTTCTTCCGAGCACCGGAGGATGGAGAATATATTTTCAATTGAGTTAATCCACTGTTCCAAGAGGAGTAGATCAGAAGATCCGCTGAACAAGGGAGGCCTTTGCCGCATGAAGGATTCTACGACAACTTGCTCTTTCCTTGGAGGAGTAGGGCATTCCGCATGATTCAAGTTATTATTCATAACTCGAGCTAGTTGAGCAAGTACTATCATGAAGTTTTGAGCACCTGCGCCCGTCATATCAGACATATCATTAGGGAAATATTCACATTGCCTATCACATTGATTGTTGGAACGAATTATTCCATTTCCTGCCATTAATTAAGAAAAAGAACGTATAATTAGAGGGCTTGAATACTTAGCCATTGATCATAAAATGAAACTTTGAACATAAAAGGATAAACTTGTAAAGGAGAATTATATCCTATTTTGTGATTCCTCGGGTTTAAATCTAGGTTATCCTCGATCTATTTCTTAACATATATTCTTATGTGTTTTTTTGTTCCTTAATAATGATTTGTACTAAGCTCATGAATCTACCAAAGCATATCCCCCGGGAGTGTCGTAACCAAGAGTGCAGCAGAGCCCGTTGTCGCGCACCAGTTCATGTTCGAATTTAGATCAAAGTAGTGTTTTCATGTTTTACCCCTAGATACATCTGTGCCAGAGCCGTCTCTACCTGCTCGTATCGAGACATGGATGTTTTTTCTTGATAAACCATTTACTCAATACTCACCAAAATTTAGGAATGTTTTCTTATACTTAGTCTCATCCTTAACGTTCTTACTAAGGTGCTCTATTCATAATCTCCAAAAATAACTAGACTATCCTCTGATACCAACTAGTGACCCAATCCTTTTGCATAAAACATTACATGATTTTAAGCATAATTATAAATCAGAGTACAAGCCAATGATCGTTAAGTCTATTGTCTTGGAATACTAGGTACATAAAACATAAAACATAAAACATAAAACATGAGGCTAAAAAACACTTTTATTAATCTCCATAAAAAGATCCTAAATTCCTTTGAGCCCTTACATCTGCATAGGGTACCCTGAGGAACACATAAACAAAGGGATGAACTAAAAAAACTCAGTAGGGGAAAAGACATAAGGATACATCTTAAGCACATTAGTTATGAGACATGACATAATGATATCCAAAACATGGAACATATAAAATCATATCATATAAGCATGAGATCATATAAACATGGAATCATATAAATGTGGAAGAATCATAAAACATGTCTTTAGTACGAGTCAATGCTAACTGCCAATCCCATTTCCTATTTTAGTACAGGTTAAGGCTAACCGCCAATCCCGTTTCACATCACATTTCATTAGACTTAACATTACCCAATGCATTGGAGCGCTATCTGGGTGCACCCATCTCAATATTTTCATGAATATTCTTACCACATAAATAATCATACATAATCAACCATACATAAACATAAGGGTACCCATAGAAAGAATTGAAGACCACAATCTTGACATAAAGCATAACCAATGGGCGTATCATGAATGTGTCCATGAAAGAAAGGGATTAGAACATACATAGACGTTAATAGGGTAAAATAGACATATAACATGGTAAGTGATGTCAAGCAGAAGTGTCAACATATAAGAAATGTATTTGAGAAACATTAGTATTAAAACACTTTTATGCGGTTTTAAGGAAAATACCATAGAGATTTTAAAATAGAAGAAGATAATATTTTATATAAAACCAAGAAAGTTTTAATTATAAAAATATGGATTTTATAAATATAATGGTGGCTTAAAATAGATGATAAAGTGCACTTGAAATTGGCTAAAAATTCGATAAGTTCCCTTAAAATAGGTTTGCTTATCGGAAAGTTCTAAGGAGGGAATATTTTAAAATCATGTATATTCCCAAAAGAGAGTGATGAAAGGGTCTTCATAAATGATTTTGTAAAACTAAAAAACATTTAGAATATGTATATAAATAGACAAGATAACTCCTTTTTGATATAAAGAAAGACAAGGCAACCCAAAAGAACAAAGAATGTTTGAGTATAATTCGTTACGGTTTATCAGCATGGTGTCAGGTGTACCTAAGAGGGCTTGATGAGAGAGAAAAAGAGTTTCCTATCAATTATACATCATGAGGGAAATATGATGGAGGTGAAAAAACATATCCCATCATTTGGGTTTACACATAAAAGACATAACATAGAGTACAATCTTGATTAAGAGAGAAATGGAGAGGATCCCTTACTTTAAGTTCGGTGGTGTTCTCTACTTGTTATTAATGACCTGAATAAACAAATTAGGTTTATTAATTAATAAATCCAGAACCTCTTCTATATGTAATTGATTTATTATAACCCTTTTTGGTTCATTCAAGACCTTTTTTATTGGTTGTAAGGTTCAATTTCACTGTTCGGGCTCATTTTCTTACTTGGTTTTAATGACCAGTTCGCTTATATTCATGTTTGGATAAACATGTAAGATGAAAGTGGTTGTCCATAAATAAATTCATAGGTTATTAGTGAAATAACAGAAGATTAAATGGCTGTAAAAATCCATTTGGTTATTAGGAGTGAAGATGAATTATTATATAAAACCCTAGTGATAACCGTTTTGGTTAATCGGTGGGTTTGATTACAAAGAACATGTTTTGCTTTATAACTTAATAACATTTTTACAAAAGGATTAAAAAACCAAAAATAGGATATATTACATATATAATAATCTGGTACAACCATAACACAAAAGGTTTCATGACCAAAATCAAATATGATAAAAGAAATTGATAAACCGTTGTCCTTGAATGTGTTAAATTTACACAGATCAAACAATGTTTTCATTTCTTTCAAATAAAACATGGGGAAAGGAGAGATGATAATTAAATATCCCATTAGCATAAAAACATTCCATTACATGTATGTTACTTGAGTTATCATACTATTTGGGTGAAGGGAGGTGAGGAAAGAAATAAGAAAAGAAAAAGAACTTAAAAGAAATAAAAGAATTTGAAAGAGGAATTTACCTCTTGAGTTTATCCCCTTTGAGAACCTCTTAAAAAGAGAGGTTTTTGTATTTTGAAGAGGCTAGGGGCTGTTGGACTTGGGGGAGGAGCTTTGGGAGATATTTGGGCAGAATATTGACAAGACACATGGTTTGAGAGTAGTGAAGAGAAAAGGGAGTGATGAATGTTTTTATAATGGAGGAGAGGAGAGTTTTCATAATTTTTTAATCATTGGGTTATTAATTTACCTCAAGACCAACAATAGTGATGATTCCATGACCAAAAACAGTAATAAATGCATGTGATTTTGAACCAATTGGGCTTACATCAGCAGATCATCATCAATGACTCAATAAATCCATTATTTAGCATTTATCGTAAATTGTCGTATTTTACTATTCATAAAAATTCAATTATTTTAGAGAAATCCCCAAAATTCACCATAACCATTTTTTGAAGTGTAGAATCCAAAAATGAAATCCATTTTTCAATTTTTTTCTTTCTAAATATGATTATTTTAATATTTAATTAAACTTATAATTTATTATTAAATAAACTAGTTTTAAAACATTCATTTACTCATTCTAAAATATAGGTACATCATACTTTCACTTGAGTACTATATTTATACTATCATAGGTAAATTTACTATTCATTAAGGTATATCACTATTCATAAGGGTATGTTACTATTAATAAGGGCATGTTACTATTCACCAAAAATTAAGTTTTTCTTATCAGACTCCAAATAACTTACTAATTGAAACCGTGTATGTTAGATTTTAGAAATTCAAATCACAGAAGTGGCAAACTTATGTTTAAAGGTCACATAGCACTTAGTAGTTCATTATATTGTGCTTTCATGTGATTATATTTTATAAGAGAGGAATTTTCATTTATAAAACATTGGGTTGTTACATTCTTCCCCCTTATGAAATTTCACCCTCGAAATTTTGTTTTATATTCTAAGCCATGAACAGGTGGGAGTACTTTTCCTTCATTGCCTCTTCTAGTTTCCATGTTGCCTCTTCGTACTTGTGGTTCTGCCACAGTACTTTGACCAGGTGAGTAGTCTTGTTACGTAGAACTTTATCTCTACAATCTAAGATCTTCACTGGATGCTCCTCATAGGAAAGATCATCCTCCAACTGTACCACCTCTGAAGAGAGTACATGTGAAGGGTCTGGTATGTACTTTCTTAAGAGTGATATATGAAAGACATCATGTACTTTCGACATGGAAGGTGGAAGTGCCAGTCGATATGCCACAACTCTGACTCGATCAAGGATCTAAAGGGGCCGATGTACCTGGGACTTAACTTCCATTTTTTTCCAAATATCACGAACTTCTTCCACAGAGATATTTGTAGAAATACCATGTCTCTAACTTTGAACTCAAGGTCTCGTCGACGGTTATCTTCATAACTCTTCTATCGACTTTGGGATGCCTTGATATGCTGCTGAATGGTTTTCACATTCTCTACCATTTCTTTGACCATTTCAGGTCATAACAGCTTACGCTCACCGAATTTATCCCAACACACCAGTGTTCTGCACCTTTTCCCATAAAGAGCTTCATATGGTGCCATTCAGATGCTTGAGTGGAAACTATTGTTGTAAGAGAATTCTAACATTGGAAGATATTGGTCTCATCCTCCTTTGAATTCCATAGAACACGCTCTCAACATGTCTTCCAGTGTCTGAATAGTTCGCTCAGATTGGCCATCATTTTGAGGATGATAGGTCAAACTGAAGTTTAGTTCAGTGCTTAGAGCATGTTGGAGACTTTTCCAGAACTTCGAGTTGAATCTTAGATCACGATCAGATACAATAGATATTGGCACTCCATGCATCCTTACAAATTCTTTGATGTAAATCCGTGCAAGTTGATCCAATGAGAATTCCTCTTGAATTGCGATAAAGTGAGTTGTCTTTGTAAGACAATCCATAATGACCCATATAATATTGTTTCCTTTGGATGTCCTTGGAAGTTTAGTGACAAAGTCCATGGTAATGTTCTCCCACTTCCATGTTGGTATGGGTAGTGGTTACATCATCCCTTTATACTTTTGCCTCTCAACCTTCACTTGCTGATATAACACACTTTGATGTATATTTAGCAATCTCCATTTTCATATTGTCCCACCAAAAGATTTTTCAGAGATCTCAATACATCTTTGTGCTCCTTGGGTGGATAGAAAAGGTTGAGCTATGTTCATCATTTAGAAGCTTATTCTTTATCTATGGATCGGATGGTACACATAATCGTGACCCAAATCCTACAACTCATTCCGCATCAAAACGATAGATCGTCAGTGCAACTTTCTCTTCTTCCAAGCATTGGAGGATGGAGAATATATTTTCAATTGAGTTAATCAACTGTTCCGCGAGGAGGGGATCAGAAGATCCACTGAACATGGGAGGCCTTTGCCGTATGAAGGATTCTAGGACAACTTGCTCTTTCCTTGGAGGAGGAGGGCGTTCCGCATGATTCAAGTTATTATTCATAATTCAAGCTAGCTGAGCAAGTACTGTCATGAAGTTTTGAGCACCTGCTCCCATCATATCAAACATATCATTAGGAAAATCTTCACATTTCCTATCACATTGATTGTTGAAAGGAGTTCTTCTATTTCCCGCCATTAACTAAGAAAAAGAACATATAATTAGAGGGATTGAATACTTAACCATTGATCATAAAAGGAATATTTGAACATAAAATGATAAACTTGTAAAGTAGAAGTATATCCTATTTTGTGATTCCTCGGGTTTAAATCTAGGTTAACCTCAATCTATTTCTTAACATATATTCTTATGGGATTTTTTTGTCCCTTAATAATGATTTTTACTAAGATCATGAATCTATCGAAGTATATTCCCCGGGAGTGTCGTAACCAAGAGTGCAACAAAGCTCGTTATTGCGCAGCAGTTCCTGTTCGAGTCTAGCTCAAAAAAATGTTTTTGGGTTTTACCCCTAGATACATCTATGCCAGAACCGCCTCTACCTGCTCGTATCCCTACATGGATGTATTTTTTGATAAACCACTTACTCAATACTCACCAAAATTTAGGAATGTTTTCTTATACTTAGTCTCATCCTTAAGGTTCTCACTAAGGTGCTCTATTCATAATCATCTCCAAAAATAACTAGACCATCCTATGATACCAACTATAGCGACCCAAGCCTTTTACATAAAACATTATATGATTTTAAACATAATTATACATCTGAGTACAAGTCAAGGATCGTTAAGTCTAGTGTCTTGGAAGACTAGGTACATAAAACATAAAACATAAAACATAAAACATGTGGCTAAAAAAACACTTTAATTAATCTCCATAAAAGCTCCTAACTTCCTTTGAGCCCTTACATCTGCATATAGTACCCTGGGGAACACATGAACAAAGGGATGAGCTAAAAAAACTCAGTAAGGGAAAGAATATAAGGATACATCTTAAGCACATGAGTTACGAGACATGATATAATGATATCCAAAGCATGAAACATATGAAATCATATCATATAAGAATGAGATCATATAAACATGGAATCATATAAACGTGGAAGAATCATAAAACATGTCTTTAGTAAGGGTCAATGCTAACCGCCAATCCCGTTCCCAATTTTAGTATGAGTCAAGGCTAACCGCTAATCCCGTTTCACATCGCATCTCATGAGACTTAACATTACCCAATGCATTAGAATGCTATCTGGGCACACCCATATCAACATTTTCATGAATATTCTTACCACATAAATAATCATATATAATCAACCATACATAAACATAAGGGTACCCATGGAAAGAATTTAGTACCACAATCTTGACATAAAGCATAACCAATGAGCGTATTATGAATGTGTCCATGAAAGAAAGAGATTGGAACATATATGGAAGTTCATAGGGTAAAATTGGCATATAACATGGTAAGTGATGTCAAGAATAAGTGACAACATATAAGAAATGTATTTGAGAAACATTAGCATTAAAACATTTTTGTGCGGTTTTAAGGAAAATACTATAGAGATTTTAAAATAGAAAAGAGGAGAATATTTTATATAAAATGAGAATTGAACCAAGAATATTTTCATGATAAAAAGAAAAATTTTATAAATACAATGGTGGCTTAAAACAGATGATCGAGTGCACTTGAAATTGGCAAAAAAATCAGGAAGTTTCCTTAAAACAGGTTTTCTTATCGAAAAGTTCTAAGGAGGGAATCTTTTAAAAACATGTATATCCCCAAAAAAGAGTGATGAAAGGCTCTTCATAAATGAATTTTGTAAAACTAAACAACATTTAGAATATGTACATAAACAGATAAGATAACTCCTTTTTGATATAAAGAAAGATAAGACAACTCGAAAGAACAAAGAAGGTTCGAGTATATATCGTTACGGTTTATCGGCATGGTGTCGGGTGTACCTAAGACGACTTGATGAGAGAGAAAATGAGTTTCTCATCACTTATACATCATGAGGGAAGTATGAGGGAGGTTCAAAAACATATCACATCATTTGAGTTTACACATAAAAGGCATAACATAGAGGACAATCTTGATTAAGAGAGAAAGGGAGATGTTCCCTTACCTTAAGTCCGGTGGTGTTCTCCACTTGTTATTAATGACCTGAATAAAAAAATTAGGTTTATTAATTAATAAATCCAGAACCTATTATATATGTAATTGATTTATTATAAACCTTTTTGGTTCATTCAAGACCTTTTTGATTGGTTATAAGGTTCAATTTCATTGTTCGGGCTCATTTGCTTACTTGGTTTTAATGATCGGTTCACTTATATTCATGTTTGGATAAACATGTAAGATGAAAGTGGTTGTCCAGAAATGAATTCATAGGTTATTAGTGAAAAACTAGAAGATTACATGGTTGTAAAAATCCATTCATTTATTAGAAGTGAAGATGAATTATTATATAAAACCTTAGTGATAACCATTTTGGTTAATCGATGTATTTGATTATAAAGAACATGTTTTACTTTATAACTTAATAACATTTGTACAAAAGGATTACATAACCAAAAATAGGATATATTACATATATAATAACCTGGTTCAACCATAACACAAATGGTTTCATGACCAGAATTAAATATGACAAAAGAAATTGATAAACTGTTGTCCTTGAATGTGTTAAATTTACACAGCTCAAACGGTGTTTTCATTTCTTTCAAATAAAATATGGAGAAAGGAGAGATGATAATGAAATATACCATTAGCATAAAAACATTCCAGTACATGTATGTTACTGGAGTTATCATACTATTTGGGTGAAGGGATGTGAGGAAAGAAACAAGAAAAGAAAAGAACTTAAAAGAAATAAAAGATTTTGAAAGAGGAATTCACCTCTTGAGTTTATCTCCTTTGAGAACCTCTTAAAGAGAGAGGTTTTGGTATTTCGAAGAGGCGAGGGGCTATTGGACGTGGGTGAGTAGCTTTGGGAGATATTTGAGCAAAATATTGTAGGAACGAGGCTTGAGAGTAGTGAAGAAAAGAACAAGTGAGAGGGGGTTTTTATAATGGAGGAGAGGAGAGTTTTCATAATTTTTTAATCATTAGTTTGTTAATTTACCACAAGACCAGTAGTAGTGATGATTCTATGACCAAAAATAGTAATAAATGCATGTGAATTTGAACCAATTGGGATTACATCAGCAGATTATCACCAATGACCCAATAAATCCATTATTTAGCATTTATTGTAAATTGTCGTATTTTACTATTCATAAAAAAATCAAGTATTTTAGAAAAATCCCAAAAATTCACCCTTACCATTTTTCGACGTGTAGAATCCAAAAATGAAATACATTTTTCAATTTTTTTTCTAAATATGATTATTTTAATATTTAATTAAACTCATAATTTATTATTAAATAAACCAGTTTTAAAACATTCATTTACTTATTCTAAAATATAGGTACATCATACTTTCACTTGAATAGTATCTTTATACTATCACAGGTAAGGTTACTATTCATTAGGGTATATAACTATTCACAAGGGTATGTTACTATTCATCAAAAATTAAGTTTTTCTTATCGGACTTCAAATAACTTACTGATCGCAACCGTGTATGTTAGATTTTCAAAATTCAAATCACAGAAGTGAAAAACTTATGTTTAAAGGTCACATAACACTCAGTAGTTCATTATGTTGTGCTTTCATGTGATTATATTTTATAAGAGAGGAATTTCCATTTATAAAACACTGGGTCGTTACATTCTTCCCCCCTTATGAAATTTTGCCCTTGAAATTTCATTTTACATTCTAAACCATAAACATGTGGGGGTACTTTTTCTTCATTGCCTCCTCTAGTTCCCATGTTGCGTCTTCGTACTTATGGTTCTGCCATAGTACTTTGACCTGGTGAGTAGTATTGTTACATAGAACTTTATCTCTACAATATAAGATCTTCACTGGCTGCTCCTCATAGGAAAGATCATCCTCCTACTATACCACATCTGAAGAGAGTACATGTGAAGGGTTTGATATGTACTTTCTTAATAGGGATACATGAAAGACATCATGTACTTTCAACATGGTAGGTGGAAGTGCCAATCGATAGGCCACAGCTCCGACTCGATCAAGGATCTCGAAGTTGCCGATGTACTTGGGACTTAACTTCCCTTTCTTTCCAAATCTCATGACCTTCTTCTACGAAGTTATATGTAGAAATACCATGTCTCCAACTTTGAACTCAAGGTTTTGTTGATGGTTATCTGCATAACTCTACTGTCGAGTTTGGGCTGCCTTGATATGCTACTGAATGCTTTTCACATTCTCTACCATTTTTTGACCATTTCAGGTCCTAGCAGCTTACGCTCACAGACTTCATCCCAACACGCCGGTGTTCTGCACCTTTTCCCATAAAGGGCTTCATATGATGCCATTCAGATGCTCGAGTGAAAACTGTTGTTGTAGGCGAATTCAAATAGTTGAATATGTTGGTCTCATCCTCTGAATTCCATAGAACATGCTCTCAACATGTCTTCCAGTGTCTGAATAGTTCACTCAGATTGGCCACCAGTTTGAGAATGATAGGCCGTACTGAAGTTCAGTTCAGTACCTAGAGCATGTTGGAGACTTTTTCAGAGTTTCGAGGTGAATCTTAGATCATGATCAGACAAAATAGATAGTGGTACTCCATGCATCCTTACCACTTCTTTGATGTAAATATGTGCAAGATGTTCCAATGAGAAGTCCTCTCAAATTGCGATAAAGTGAGATGTCTTTGTAAGACAATTCACAATGACCCATATAGTATTGTTTCCTTTGGATGTCCTTGGAAGTCCAGTGACAAAGTCCATGACAATGTTCTCCCACTTCCATGTTGGTATGGGTAGTGGTTGCATCATCCCCTTACACTTTTGCCTCTCAGCCTTCACTTACTGATATACCAGACACTTTGATGTATATTTAGCAATCTCCTTTTTCATATTGTCCCACCAAAAGTTTTTTTTGGATATCTTGATACATCTTTGTGCTCTATGGGTGGATATAGAAGGTTGAGCTATGTGCTCATTTAGAATCCCCTTCTTTATCTCTGGATCAGATGATACACATAATCGTGACCCAAATCTTACAACTCCTTCCTCATCAAAACGATAGACTTCCAGTATAACTTTCTTTTCTTCAGAGCACTGGAAGACGGAGAATACATTTTCAATTGAGTTAATCCACTGTTCCGTGAGGAGGGGATCAGAAGATCTTCTGAACATGGGAGGCCTTTTCCACATGAAGGATTCTACGACAACTTGCTCTTTCCTTGGAGGAGGGGGGCGTTCTGCATGATTCAAGTTATTATTCATAACTCGAGCCAGCTGAGCAAGAACTGTTATAATGTTTTGAGCACCTGCTCCCGTCATATCAGACATATCATTAGGGAAATATTCACATTGCCTATCACATTGATTATTGGAATGAGTTCATCTATTTCCCACCATTAACTAAGAAAAAGAATGTATAATTATAGGGCTTGAATACTTTTCCATTGATCATAAAAAGAAACTTTGAACATAAAAGGATAAACTTGTAAAGGAGAAGTATATCCTATCTTGTGATTCCTCGGGTTTAAATCTAGGTTATCCTCAATCTATTTCTTAATATATATTCTTATGGGATTTCCCCCCTTAATAATGGTTTGTACTAAGCTCATGAATCTACCAAAGCATATCCCCCAGGAGTGTCGTAACTAAGAGTGAAGCAAGACCCTTTGTCGTGTACCAGTTCATGTTCGAGTCTAGCTCAAAGTAGTGTTTTTGGGTTTTACCTCTAGATACATCTGTTCCAAAGCCGCCTCTACCTGCTCGTATCCAGATATGGATGTATTTTCTTGATAAACCACTTACTCAATACTCACCAAAATTTAGGAATGTTTTCTTATACTTAGTCTCATCCTTAAGGTTCTCACTAAGGTGCTCTATTCCTAATCTCAAAAAATAACTAGACCATCCTCTGATACCAACTATAGTGACTCAATCCTTTTACATAAAACATTACATGATTTTAAGCATAATTATACATCAGAGTGCAAGCCAAGGATTTTTAAGTCTAGTGTCTTGGAAGACTAGGTACATAAAACATAAAACATGGGGCTAAAAAAACACCTCTTTAATTAATCTCCATAAAAAACTCCTAACTTATTTTGAGCCATTATATCTACATAGGGTACCTTGGGGAACACATGAACAAAGGGATGAGCTAAAAAATCCCAATAAAGGAAAGAACATAAGGATACATCTTAAGAACATGAGTTAAGAGACATGACATAATGATATCCAAAGCATGGAACATATGAAATCATATCATATAAGCATGAGATCATATAAAATGGAATCATATAAATGTTGCATAATCATAAAACATGTGTTTAGTATGGGCCAATACTAACTGCCAATCCCGTTTCCCATTTTAGTATGGGTCAAGCCTAACCGCCAATCCCGTTTTACATTGCATCTCATGAGACTTAACATTACCCAATTCATTGAAGCACTATCTGGGCGCACCCATTTCAACATTTTCATGAATATTCTTACCACATAAATAATCATACATAATCAACCATACATAAACATAAGGGTGCCCATGGAAAGAATTGGGTACCACAATCTTGACATAATGCATAACCAATGAGCGTATCATGAATGTGTCCATGAAAGAAAGTGATTAGAACATACATGGACGTTCATAGGGTAATATAGACATATAACATGGTAAGTGATGTCAAGCAGAACTGACAACATATAAGAAATTAATTTTAGAAACATTAGCATTAAAACATTTTTGTGCGGTTTTAAGGAAAATACCATAGAGCTTTTAAAATAGAAAATAGGATAATATTTTAAGTAAAAACAGAATTGAACCAAGAATGTTTTCATGATAAAAATTCAGATTTTATAAATACAATGGTGGCTTAAAACAGAGGATAGAGTGAACTTAAAATTGACTAAAAATTCAGAAAGTTCCCTTAAAACAGGTTTGCTTATTGGAAAGTTCTAAGGAGAGAATATTTTAAAAATATGTATATCCCCAAAAGAGAGTGATGAAAGGGTCTTCATAAATTAATTTTTTAAAACTAAACAACATTTATAATATGTACATAAATAGATAAGATAACTCCTTTTTGATATAAAGAAAGATAAGACAACCCGAAAGAACAAAGAAGGTTCGGGTAGAATTCGTTACGGTTTATCGGCATGGTGTCAGGTGTACCTAAGAGGGCTTGATGAGAGAGAAAATAGGTTTCTCATCACTTATACATCATGAGGGAAGTATGAGGGAGGTGCGAAAAGATATCCCATCATTTGGGTTTACACATAAAAGGCATAACATAGAGGACAATCTTGGTTAAGAGAGAAATGAAGAGGATCCCTTACCTTAAGTCTGGTGGTGTTCTCCACCTGTTATTAATGACCTGAATAAAAAAATTAGGTTTATTAATTAATAAATCTATAACCTATTATATATTTAATTGATTTATTATAACACTTTTTGGTTCATTCAAGACCTTTTTGATTGGTTATAAGGTTCAATTTCATTGTTTGGGCTCGTTTTCTTACTTGGTTTTAATGACCAGTTTGCTTATATTCATGTTTGGATAAACATGTAAGATGAAAGTGGTTGTCCATAAATGAATTCATAGGTTATTAGTGAAAAACCATAATATTACATGGTTTTAAAAATCCATTCGGTTATTTGGAGTGAAGATGAATTATTATATAAAACCTTAGTGATAACCGTTTTGGTTAATCAGTGGGTTTGATTACAAAGAACATGTTTTGCTTTATAACTTAATACCATTTGTACAAAAGGATTACAGAACCAAAAATAGGATATATTACATATATAATAATCTGGTTCAACTGTAACATAAAAGGTTTCATGACCAAAATTATATATGACAAAATAAATTGATAAACCGTTTTCCTTGAATGTGTTAAATTTACATAGCTCAAACGTTGTTTTCATTTCTTTCAAATAAAAGACGGGGAACAAAGAGATGATAATGAAATATCCCATGAGCATAAAAAAATTACAATACATGTATGTTACTGGAGTTATCATACTATTTGGGTGAAGGGAGGTGAGGAAAGAAACAATAAAAGAAAAGAACTTAAAAGAAATAAAAGAATTTGAAAGAGGAATTTACCTCTTGAGTTTATCTCCTTTGAGAACCTCTTAAAGAAAGAGGTTTTGATATTTTGAAGAGGTTAGGGGCTGTTGGATGTGGGGGAGGAGATTTGGGAGAGATTTGGACAGAATATTGTCAAGGTACAAGGTTTGATAGTAGTGAAGAGAAGATGGAGTGAGAGGGGTTTTTATAATGGAGGAAATGAGGGTTTTCATAATTTTTTAATCATTAGTTTATTAATTTACCTCAAGATCATTAATAGTGATGATTCCATGACCAAAAATAGTAATAAATGCATTTGATTTTGAACCAATTGATCTTACATCAGAAGATCATCACCAACGACTCAATAAATTTATTATTTAGCATTTATCGTAAATTGTCGTATTTTACTATTCATAAAAAATTCACGTATTTTAGAAAAATCACAAAAATTCACCCTAACCATTTTTCAACGTGTAGAATCCAAAAATGAAATCTATTTTTAATTTTTTTTTTCTAAATATGATTATTTTAATATTTAATTAAACTCATAATTTATTATTAAATAAACCAATTTTAAAACATTCATTTACTTATTCTAAAATACAGGTACATCATACTTTAATTTGAATATTATCTTTATACCATCATAGGTAAGGTTAATATTCATTAGGGTATATCACTATTCATAAGGGTATGTTACTATTTATAAGAGTATGTTACTATTCACCAAAAATTAAGTTTTTCTTATCGGACTCCAAATAACTTATTGATCGCAACCGTGTATGTTAGATTTTTGAAATTCAAATAACAGAAGTGAAAAACTTATATTTAAAGGTCACATAGTACTTAGTAGTTCATTATGTTGTGCTTTCATGTGATTATATTTTATAAGAGAGGAATTTCCATTTATAAAACATTGAGTCGTTACAAAAGAGTTCATATTAGAAGTAAATATAAAAAGTGTATTTATTTAATCATGGAATGTACATATTGCATGATTAAATTATAGTGTCTAGAATAGCTTTATTTATGAATTTTTTGTTTATATCATGTTTAATATATGACTTGTTCATATATTTACTTTATTCTCTTCTTTATTCATATAAATAATTGTTATATTATGAATATATGTATGCTTTAGTATATAGTTAAACAACTTATATAAATTGTTATACATGCATCTAAGGAGTTGCATGTTAGGTATGATGATTGATTTATGACTTTGACTTGTATTATATTATGAGCTTTAATTAAGTAGTTATTGTGATTTATACATATTAGGTGTTAGAATTATGATGGAATTAATATCTTTTTTGAGTAAAGTATCATTGGGTGGAGAGACTTTGAGTGACTACTCATTGTCTGGGAGGCTTATGCCTTTTCTTAAAAAGTTGGGGTTGACTATATGTCATTTCAAGCTTACTCTTATGGATATTGTTGGTTTCACGAGTCTAAACTTTTATATGAAAGGGTTTCATGTATACCTTATACACCAGATGCATTTGGATATGCATAGATACTGTTGATATTAAATTTGGTAGGTAACAATAGTTATGAGTTGTGTAAAGAGTTGCATATCGATATGGTTTGAACATATTGATTTGTTAGAAGGAATATGATTTCTAAATAAATCATTTAAAAGCATGCATACATAAAATGGAATAATATTTAGATAATAGGGTGAGATTAAATCCCCTTTAATTCCAAGTGATGCATTCATTCCAAAGCGACACTTGTTAAGACCTCAATCATTCAATATAGATGACCCTAACCATTAGGTGCCCATGAGTTATCCTGTGTAAGGCATCAAGTAATGAGGTGATCATAATTGTTAGGTGCCTCGTTCTTGACATTTACTTTGAGTTACACTTAGCTAAGAAACCTTAACCATTAAGATACCATAGGAACCAAGTTGAGGTATATGATGGATTGAGCAAAGAGTTTTCCACTTAACTATCCAAGAGTCATATATCATATGATTGACATGATTGTCTACCAGATATAGTCATGGATTATTTACATGCTTAATCGGTATAAGTCGTGAAGAAATATGGATCTTGAACTGCTAATGTATATGATGGTTTTAGAAGGGATATCATTTTAGTGGAAGAAAATTTAATAAAAGTCCTTATTAAATAAAAGTAAGCATGATACTCATTTGATAAAAGCTTCTCTTGTAGATATAATTATCTCCATTATCATCAAACACTACTTTGAGATCAATCTTTAGAAAGAAGAAGCTAAATGTAAGAAACTTCTTATATTGATACAAAACTTAAGAATCTTTCTTAAAATTTTATGTGTTAGAGTAACACCTTTTTGAGTAACCAACTGTTGATTCCGTTCAACACTTGAATCTAGAAGTTTATGATAAACATAAAATAATTCACTCACTAGTATAAAAAATAGCTTTCCTGTCAGGGTTTTAACATTAGTTTTTTCAAAAACGACATTAAAACTCTTTTCTGGGGGTTTTTAACGTTGATTTTTGAAAAACTAATGTTAAAAATAAAATTTTAAATCGTTCAAAAGTGATATTTTAATTTTTTACACAACACATTTGAATTCTTAAATTGAAATCTAAAATTTATAACGCAGTGTTTCACATTTTTATGCGTGATATATATGTTTTCACCATTAACCTTTATTCATTTCAGTTCTATTCTTTTGATTTCCATCTTCATTCCATTGGAACTTCGTTCAAAAATTTGGATATGGTATTTATAATTATTCTCTTGTTATTAAATTTATTTATGATTAGTTTTCTTAATTAATATACTTGTTCATGATTCATTTTTTTATGACAAAGAATACTTCTTCAGATCAAATTAAAAGTATGAATCTACTTCATGTTATTTACAAGATGGAGTCTAAAATGAATTACATGCTACAACTTTGGTTGTCTCATGAGTTCTTTCCTCAAAAGAAATTTAAGTTGATGGAGACCATGCCAAGCATGGATATTAAGCCGAAGCTTTAACTTTCTTTCTTGATTTCATTTGGTTTTTGTAATTTTCTACCTTATCGATCTTTTATTTTCTTCAAAGGGAGTAATCAATATTGATTTTTTTAAATAGATACTTTTAATGTCATTTATTTAATAATCGATGTTAAAATTCTTTCGGAATAATTATTATAACATCGATTTTAATAATCAATGTTAAAAATATATTTACCACTTCGCTTAAAAATCCAACGTTAAAAACACAAAAAAATTGACGTTAAAAACCTATTTTGTACTAGTGACTCAATGTTTCAAAAGCATTATATGGATGATGACCCAAGGAAATTTAGTCTCCACTCATATACTCTAATATAATTGGCTATGTTAATAACTTGGAGAGGCTGGAGGTTTCCTTTATGGCTTGTTCTGGCTGTTGAATTTGTTCTAGTATCATCATTGATAATGTTTCGACAATGTGAACGAGTTCAAGAAATGTTTAACCTATTTTCCCTAGGTGTTGTGGATAAATGAACTAGTGCATGTGATGTCTAAGTTCTGGCGATGCATCGACAATACAAGTGGGTAAAATTTTAAACCAGAAGAAGAAAAGTTAGTTGGGAAGTTCAACAATGTTTCTTCAAGTAGCCAGTCTTGGTCATTAAAACCTAAGAGAGGTGTAACGAAGGAAGGTAGTGTTCCATATGTAATGAGATTGTCTGGGATATGTGAAGGGGTTTGAGAAATTCCATGGAAAGTAAATGTTATATACAAGTGTTAGAAAAACCAGTTCTTTGATTTTGAAGGGTATATGATATTAAATGTTTACATCACAAATGTTGTAAATATATAAGAGTTTAAAATCATGGAAAGAATTGATAAATTTTTTTGTTTGTATTCAAATGATAAAGAAAAGGGTTTCTAAATCATGTATTGAATGTAAAAGAGAATATCAATCCCAGTCAGATCTAAATAAAAGGTGTATTTTCATCATGAATTCTCTTATATGATAAGAGATTTTTTTCATTAACAAAGAGTTGTTATGAGAAACATGAGATGATGGATTCGATACACATGCTTTATGATTCATTAGATTCTATAACATATTTGAGAAGAAGATAGGGATAAAAGTAATTTTATCTGGGATAAAAGAGTTTTTCCATATTATTAAAATACGAGAGATTTGATCCCACTATCAGTGATATATTTTAAGGAATAATGTATTATTTTCAGAGTAACTCTACAAAACACATATAATACAATATATGATTTGGATAGAATAGTTTATTTTTTATATATTCCCTCTAAAAGGAAATAAATTTTATTTATTAATATAAAAGTGTTTGTGTTTCTTAGCATGATATTCCGAAGAGAATAATGTCTAAGAGGCCAATGAGAGTATATTTGAACTTAGAGAAATTTAAGGTTAACAAATAAAATATTATGACATTAAAAATAAAAAGTGGATGTCACTTAATATTTTAAAAGGTTTAGGGTATATTGGAAAAAGATTAATGTAAAGATTTACATCAATTACCAAAATATTTATAGAAAATTTTTTAATGAAAAAGTTCCAAGAATGATGATGATGATAAACTTAGAAAGAGTTATAAGTATACAATAGAAGTTATTAGTATCATAGAATTTGATATTATGAAGTAAAAGAGTTTGAATACTTTGTTAAAAGATTTGAAGATTAGGAATATGATTCCTCAATATTATTCAAATTGGGTTTCTTCATAGACGTTACTCACTAAAGAGTTTAGTGGGAGAGTTTTTATCATATGAATGGATAGAGACGTGACAAGAATTACATAGAGATGTAATGAGTTTAACAAAACCCTAAAAGTGAAACAAACATAAAGTTGGTTTTCAGTCTATCATATGTGATATGATAAGACAAGTGCTTATGTATAGTTTTGTTAGTATTCTTAAAGGAGTTTAAGAATTCAAAATGTATCATGTTATACAAAAGGACATCTCTTCTTTATCATTCTTTCATGTTGGAAAAACATTCTCAATAAGTTAAATGATAATTGACCTCTCAAAGTATGAATTTGAGTTATCTCTAACCGATATTCCTCATAGAAAATTATAGGTTATGTTGAAATGTTAAGATTAGCGTGAGTGAGATTCTTGTATCGTGATACAAAATATGTTTATGAGGCACAAATGAGTTTTGTGTGCTAGACGACCCACGAAGTATACCCGATGAAGTGTTTACACCATACCATGCCTTTCGTATACTAGGGGAGCCTGGTTTATAATGGATTTCCCTATACTCGAGGTTGGAGAGATACCTAGCATGAGAACCTTCATACTTTTTTACCTTTCTTATGCAAGCCTTGAGGCTTAGAAAATCAGGGGTGGTTGGGTATGTTGCTGATCATGGCATCGGTTAGAGCTTAACCAAAATGAGATTTATCCTCTCGTATAATGAGTATAACATATGGGCCCTTGATTGAGATATATTTAGGAAGTGTACGATCACACCTAGACAAAACATATGCCGTGCTTATCTATTGGGCGAGGGACATGTGATGTGATCATCCAAAAAGGTGAATAACATGTGATGTATTCATCGACTTAGTTAGTATATACCCAAAGATTCGAAAAAATGTACTTTATGATTGGTTTCCATTTCACCTCCCAACAATCATCCATTTTAATAGGCTCATGTTAGTAATTTCCACATCTTTCTTGTGTAAGACAATTTTCTTATTTACATGTTTGCTCCTTTCTTTTTAATCTATATCAAACATGTTCATCACATCATATTATTCAACTTCCCTAAAAGTAAAATGATAACCAAGAACCAAAAAATGAATCTAATTTCAATGAACGACCATGTTAGTTATAAACACATCCATAAAAATAATAAGAAAGTTATGTTGAAATCAATTGCCTATTTTTTACATTGGTTTTCATTACCTGTAGTTTAAACAAATTAATGTTATTTTGATACCACTATAGAATAACAACAATGAATTAAAATTTTAGACAAATTCCTGTTCTCTAAAATAACTTGAAATAAAAAAAATGATTATCACTCATAGATAATCATCCACCACGATATTTAAGGAGACATGACCTAAATATCTCATTTCATAGTGTACAACATGAGATATTGAGTGATCTTCATCAATCACAATGATAAAATACAATAGAAATGTCCTCACTAGTGCAATGTACACACCTGTTGATTGAGTGTCAATCGATCCTTAGAACCCTGTTTTCGACGCTTTCACCGGGGAACACGCGTCCATCTTGTTCGAGGACGAAAATGCTATTTTTTACCCCGCATTCCCGCTTTCCAAAGGTAGGTGGCATCCATTCCTTGTTCAGGGATGTTTTCTCCTTGATCAAAATGGGATGATGGGATGTCGGTTCTTCCTTTCATGGATTCCTCCTTAGAACTCGTCACTTAGTCTGGGTCTCCCTTAAAAATTAAGTTGTGATTTGTGAATCTCTTCCCAGTACCATATCTTCATGGACACCGGTTAATTACACTACTTCTGTTAGGACATTCCAAGGGGTCCGATCAGGGAAGCAACCTTCGGTCAGGGGAGTAGTCACGTTGGAAATCACTGGCATGTATGAATGTTGGAACATTGGTGCGTCTGGGTTTCTTCCCCTTATTATAGGGCTTCTCGAGGGTTCAGAAGCCCGAGGCATCCCACATCGAATGCGGAGAATCATATTCAATAAGCATGTATCTGAGGTTTTCTTCAGCTTCCTATGTTTAACACAGGGTATGCCGCAGGTTTAACGTCTAACGGAGATGGATCGGACTAATCGGAACACTAACTAGAGAATATTAGGTGAGGCAACCCCTGTAGGGAACACTGATGTTGGGGCTAACGCATGGTTAACTACCCGATTGTTGTTAAGGGGAATGAGGAATGAGGCGGCATGATCCCACCGAGATGTGGCGACCCGGGTAAGAACCAAAATGGATGATGGATGGTTAAGTGAAGTGGGTGGATAATGAGATGGAGTTAACTCGAGTAAGACAGTGATGTTGGGCTTGAGTCTCGAAGAGGCCTCCTACGTATCCCTGCGGCAGGGAATCAAAGTCCTTGTAGTTCACCCCTGACAACGGCTTACCGTCGAATGCGGTTGATAATGGCTTACCGTTGTATGGGGTCACAACGGCTTACCACTGGATGGGGGTTGAACCTTAGGGAGGATTCCTACGTACCTTATCCAGGAGACAAGGATCAAAGCCCACATAGTTCGGGAATGGTGAATGCAGTTTAATGTCGTGCAGGAATGAAATGGGGAATGTAGTTTAATGTCATGTGGGACAAAGGTGGTCTGACGCGAAGGGGGGTCAAAACCAATGATTGTTGGGCTTGAACCTCAGGGAGGCTTCCTATATACCTTGCATTGACAAAGATCAAAGTCCACGTAGTTCAGGATGGTTTGGGCGAACCGACATGAAGATGGTCGGGACGACCGAGTGGTGGGATTGAACCTCAGGGAGGCTTCCTACGTACCTCGCCTTGACAAGGATCAAAGGCCTCATAGTTCAGGTGAGGTTTGGTGAACCAAAGTGAAGAGGGTCGGGACCAATGTGTGGTGGGATTGAACCTCATAGAGGCTTCCTACATACCTCACCTTGGCAAGGATCAAAGACCTTGTAGTTCAGGTTGGTTTGGTGAACTGTCATGAAGCTGGTCGGGACCAATGGGTGGTGGGCTTGAACCTCATGGAGGCTTCCTACGTACCTCTTCTTGGAAAAGATCAAAGATCTCGTAGTTCAGGTGAGGTTTGGTGAACCGACATGAATATGGTCGGGACCAATAGGTGGTGGGCTTGAACCTCAGGGAGGCTTCATACATACCTCACCTTGGAAAGGATCAAAGACCTCATAGTTCAGGTGAGTTTGGTGAACCGACGTGAAGATGGTCGGGACCAATGAGTCTTGGGATTGAACCTCAGGGAGGCTTCCTACATACCTCGCCTTGGCAAGGATCAAAGACCTCATAGTTTAGGTTGGTTTTGGTGAACCGACGTGAAGATGGTCGGGACCAATGAGTGGTGGGCTTGAACCTCAAGGAGGCTTCCTACATACCTCACCTTGGCAAGGATCAAAGACCTCGTAGTTCAGGTGAGGTTTGGTGAACTGACGTGAAGATGGTCGAGACCAATGAGTGGTGGCCTTGAACCTCAGGGAGGCTTCCTACGTACCTCGCCTTGTCAAGGATCAAAGACCTCGTAGTTCAGGTGAGGTTTGGTGAAACGATGTGAAGATGGTCGAGACCAATGGGTGGTGGTCTTGAACCTCAGGGAGGCTTCCTACGTATCTCACCTTGGCAAGGATCAAAGGCCTCATAGTTTAGGTGAGGTTTGGTGAACCAACATGAAGATGGTCAGGACCAATGGGTGGTGGGCTTGAACCTCAGGGAGACTTCCTACGTACCTCGCCTTGGTAAGGATCAAAGACCTCGTAGTTCAGGTGAGGTTTGGTGAACCGACGTGAAGATGGTTGGGACCAATGAGTGGTGGGATTGAACCTTAGGGAGTCTTCCTACATACCTCACCTTGGCAAGGATTAAAGACCTTGTAGTTTAGGTGAGGTTTGGTGAACCGACGTGAAGATGGTCGGGACCAATGGGTGGTGGGCTTGAACCTTAGGGAGGCTTCCTACATACCTTGCCCTGGCTAGGATTAAAGACCTCATAGTTCAGGTGGGGGATGTGGGGCTTACACTCCAGGATTCCAAAATAGGATGTCATGGTCGATTCTTACTCTAATCCCACATGAGTCATGCTCGGTGTGAGAAACAAGATGCAACAGAGACCTGGCGATCATGTCGCAAAATGTGTGTTCATGGGAAGTGGAGTGAGGGCTTACACGTAGTTAGCGACCCAAAGAGGAAACGTGCGATTACGTGTGGTTAGTAGCCCGAGGAGATGGATATTGGGACTTACTTCAGGATGGAGGCCCGAGTGGTGATAAAGCCTAGCGAGAGAGGGATTTGGCACCCAAGAAGAGAGGAGCAGGGATGCTACCTCCTGCAAGAAAAGCTAGGGGGCTTACACCAGGGTGGTTGCCCTTTCCCCGCTGATAGACACTGCTTCGATACAGAGGATGTCATTCAATTTGAGGAATGATATCACTCCTGTGGAGACCAGTGGGAGTGAAGAATTTCCAAGGTGGAGCGTCCCACATGCAAGGCACGAGGCGAGGGCACAATTTATCGTCATGTGCTGAGGACGATGGTGTTTGGCAGTTTAATGTCCTACTACTCGGACGAAGTGGGTACGCTCCGCACCCCTAGGACTTACATAACTGATACCCGCCCACCCTTGAGAGAAGGAAGGCATCGACAATGCCGTATGAGGGGGGTGTTATGGAGAAATCTATTGGGGTGTCCACATTAGCGTTACTATGTGAAGAAGCAATAGCCGTTAGCATGACTATGCAAAGAAGCATGAGGCGAAGCAATGCATTGTGAAGCATTTCCCAAGGGACTTTGAAGTTACTTCGTGAAAACCTGGAGGGTTTCACGAGAAAAGGAGTTTCAGGGAAAAGGAGTTCATAGGTAGAAGCCTTGTAGAGCTCTGGTGCTCCATGTAGTGGAGGGGCTTCATGAAGGGGTATGCTTCACAAAGCGAAGTTTCCTAGCCTAGGCATAGGGCACAAGTGTATATAGGAGGATCTTCGCAAAGTGGAAAGGAATTCGCGAAGCAATGCCTCATGAAGCAAGGTGTTGTGAAGTAATGTGCTTCACGAAGCATAATGACCCTGCCTTAGCATGTGGGTTGCGTGTGTATGGAGGGTGTTTTGTGAAGCATAAACGCTTCGTGATGACCTGAGTCCCTGTGGGGATCCCATTCCTTCGCGAAGGCCTATGGACTTCACGAAAGGCATCCCTCTCAGAAGAGGGGTTGAATTAAAGCAAAGGGGGAGACACTTCACAATGTAAAAGTACCTTGAGAATCTCAGGGTTAGCAGAGCAAGAAGTGCTTCATGATTTGAGAGCTCAGAAGGTGAAAGGTCGGATGATCTGTCCTTTGGGCTCGAGGGGAGCCTTGTATTTATAGGCAAGAGGCTCCGCGAAGCAGAGCTCGCTTGGCATGAAGATAGAGTTTGCTCCGCGGCGGGTTGCGAAAGTCAAATAGGCTCACGGAGAATCCCGCCTTGCTCTGCGGCCGGCTCGCGAACGTAAAATTCTTTCACGGAACATCCCGCCTCCTTGCTTCGTGGTGGGGTCATGAACGTCAAAGGGGTTCGCGGGGCGTCCCACCTCCTTGCTCCGCGGCGGGCTCGTGAACGTCAAAGGGGTTCGTGGGGCACCCCGCCTCCTTGCTCCATGGCGGGCGCAGTGCCATGGGGCTCTGCGAAAGGTCTTCGCGAGGCAGCCCCGAAGACTTCCCTCTTATTCTTCTTCTTCCCAACTTTTGGCGTCAACAAATGCCCCCCCTCAGACTTGGAGCCTAGGAGAAATCAAGGGTCAAAGTCTAAGGGTCAATCACCAAAATCCTTTGGCCATCTGCGAAGCTGTTTCATGAAGAGGGATCGCAAGGCGAATAAGCGACGTGCAAGATGAGCGCGCCGTGAATCTTGGTGCGGTATAGATGCACCGCGAAGCTCCGAAGGTTGTCGCCTATAAATAGGGGAGATGACCTCTCTTTTGTCCTTTCTTTCCTCCGCGAATTTGGATTTTAGTGCTCTTGATTTGCGAAGCTCCCGCGTACTCCGCGACTTCTCTCTACGAATTGGGTCTTCTACTTTGTGGCGTATAGCGAGCCTTTGACTTCGTATCAGAGCGCTTTACGTCTTGGTGTTGGCAGGCTGGGGTAGGGTTCCGCAAACAGCCTTCGCGAATGCGCTCCGCGAATGAGTTTCGCGAACCAAACCCAAAAATCACCCAAACTCAAAACTGAATGGCTCAGTGAGAGGCTGCCAGGGGGTTCCTTGAGGACGCTGCCCGAAGGGAGGAGATGGAAAATAGCTTGGGCCTAGGGGAGTTAATACAGAGCCATTCTGGCCACGATTTGTTGGTGGAGCTGCTGTTGGAGAGCCATAGGAACTATCCACTATGCAAGAGGCTGCCTTTGTACAGCTTCGGGATGAGGGATGACATCTTCATTCCTGAAGCAAGTAGGGACGAGCCAACTTACTGGTTCGGGAGTACTCCATGTCAGTGCCAATGGTTCAGGGTGGATGACGACCATGTCTGAGAAGAATTCACGCTCGTCAATGATGACTACCTATATAACCACCTGAACAACGTGGATGGTAAGACACTACAGCCGAAGACATCACCCCATCTATACCAGACAATTTTGAAGGTATCCTTGAGGAACCCAAGGAAGGGATGGTCTGAGGAGTGGGACCTGCGCCAGGGTGGAAACTTCAAAGATGACTGGGCCTGGGCCTACTGGGTAGGTGCCCTGTGTGAGGAGTTTGGGGTGGAGCTGAGAAGAGTGGGTTTGTATGAGGTGGCTTGGGCCTCCCAATTCCACATTTACCAACCGAAGCATCTGATGTTGGAATTGTTGAGAAGGTGGTCATTGAGGACCAATACCTTCCACTTGCACCACGGGGAGGTTGGTATCAGATTGTGGGATGTGCACCAGATCTCAGGGGTCCCGATATTGGGGGCGATGTATGATGAATTCCTCCCCGTTATGGGCACATGGGAGGATCTAAAGTATATGCCGCCACTGGCAATGCCGTTGATGAGGCTGGTGCTCAGATAGGACAAGGAAGCGGTGAGAGATGTCCATTTCAGGCGGTGGTTCAAGCAGTTTCTAAATTTTCCAAAGGAGAGGCAGTTTCCAATGAGGCCTTGGACTTGACTGAAGGGGGATCAACGGGGCAGGGAGCACTCATACTGGCGGATTTTGGAGGACAACCAGTGGAAAACCTGTGGAATTAGCGTCAGCACCGAGCAACAGCCGATAGTCAGGCTGACGACATTCATCGTGGCTCTCATCTGTGGTTGGATCCTACCGGTGAGGGATAAAAACATGGGCATGCGACTAAGAACATTCATCATGGCATCCATGTTGGCAATAGGAGGGAGAGTCAACCTCGGGATCCCGATGCTCGCCAATCTATACAAGATGCTGTGGCACATCAGCGAGGGGAAGAGGTCATAGAGGATATGCAGGCCATTCCACCTCCTGTATGGGTGGATGGTGGTGCATATTAGGGGGATTTATGAATACCCGAACCCCACCTTACCTCCAGGATCGAACTTCCACCCATTAATCCTGAATTCCACGGGAAGCTTTCCGACCAAGCTGACCACACCATTGGTACTAAACCGGGTGTGGAAGGTTGAGGAATTCAACTTTCACCCATTTCCATTGCCAATGGGTGCTTTTACCGATGATGGAAAAGGAAAAGAAGAGCATTGGTCCTATCTCCTGGCCTTTCGATGTGGAGTGTTGGTGGCAAGGGTGGACCGTGAGCCCCTCTGCAAGCCGCACACCCCGCATCGATTTTCCAGGAAATTTTGGTTTCTGCAGTGACTGACCCCGCAGTTCTATCTAGGGGTGCGCCACGAGGAACACCCATGTGTGATGAGGAAGATGTGGCTCATGTTCACACGGGAAGACAGGAAGATGCGGAACGAGATGCCTCCGCCTACCATTTTTTTTGGGTTGGTAAAGGAGTTTTCCCAAAGCTGGGAGGCAGCCTACCCGGGGGAGATGCTGAAGCAGCCAACCATTTGGGTCGATGATGGTGAGCCTTCCCAACCTCGGGGCTAGGTCCGGAAGGTGGAAAGGGCATCTCATGGTGGTGGGGTTGCTTTGGCGGTGAGGCCTGCACCGATTGAGGGGGCGGCAGTGGCAGCGGATCCAGCAACGGTAGCAGACCCGATGGTCCCAGAAGAACAGGGTTATCCAGAGGGGAGTCCACTAAGAGGATTCCATAGGATATCCACCCAGGCTCTAGGGAAGCGGCTGCGCCATATATAAATGTTGGAGAATACTGTCTTCTCAGAGGCCTAGGACATCTGGGAAGTCAACCAACAATTCCTCGACCTGTTTGAGATGTGGAAACACTTGACCCATATTGGGATGGATTTTCCGGGGATAGGCCCTATCAGGGCTGGCTTTGCGGTGTCCCAGGCGGAGGCGGAGCAATACCTAGTAGAGCTGGAGGACTTTGTGCATTCCCGGGGTGCCCCGCGTCTAATGAAAGACCGTGTCAAGGTGCTGCTGGATCATACGGTCCCTCTACAGTTGTCAGCCGCTGAAGTAAGAGAGCGCTTCCCTCTGTCGAAAGAATCAAATGAATCCTCCTGGGGGGATGAGTCCGGTAGAGGGAGCCCGTTGGAGGAGGGCAAAGTCAGTGATCAAGACCCGAATCTTGAAGATTTCGCAGAGGCCCTCAAGGTAAAATCCCCAAACCCTTCCTTAGGGTATGCTTCTAGGTCATTTTGGACTCCTTACAAACATCAGAACTATGCAGGTGGTCCTTGTATAACTCGTTCTCATCCCTCAGTGGATGTAGATGCGGGGCCTTCAAGATCCACGCCTTCCACTATGAAGATTAGTACGTCTGGCAGGGCCAAGACACCTACGGTGGCTTCTTCGGAGCTTTCAGACCTTCCGACAATATACGGGGGGCCACGCCTTGGGGTCCCAATGACGTCAACCTAAGAACGAGACTAGGAATTTGATCTCTATAAGTCTCCTCTACCAAATTCATGATTGTCACCCATTGAATATGCCAAATGACATCCAAGCCCCATTTTGGTGCACACAGTTCTTCAAATGGTGTGGGCCGCCTTGACGAGGTTGGTCGGGGATTCTGGCGGCGTCTTTCCCAGAGGAATGCTGGTGATCGTGGAGGCAGATATCCAGACCGACCAAGCTGTGGTGCTCCCAATCACCGATGGGACCATCAACAGGGCTGAGCCCAAGATCATTGAGGTGGGGTCTGATGATGAGGATCGATCAGACAGTCCGGGTCCCGCCATACCTGATTAAACACTATATGTGGACCCTTCTGACGAGTTCCTGGGGGCGTTCCCCGCATATGAGCCTTCCAACCACATCTACTGGGACAAGACGACCTCTAATGAAGAGGATATCAAAATAGTTCATCGTCGAATGTGGAAGCTGATCTAGTGCTTCATCGATGAAACCCCCCAAATACAATGGATGGATGAGATGGATAGACTTCGCTCGCAGCTGCGTGAAATGTGTTCTGGGGGAGTGGATTCCCGACGTCCCCACATGTTCATTTGAGATCTTATGGCGGAGAAGATTTGGGAGTATGACCGTGGCCTTGGTGTGGGCTGACAGCGGAGGAAAGCAGTGAACATCAAGAGGCTCCAGGAGGCTGAAAATGAGGTCCAGCGACTGTAGAGTCGGGCGGATGAGCACTCAACCTCCCTCAACACACAATCTGATCTAATATTGCGATTGAAGGCCCAGATGGAAGAGGACGAAGAGGGAATGAAGAAAGACTCCGAAGAAATGACCGTCATCCGGAACGACATGGAGCGGGCCCGGATTGTGGATGACGAGCTGCGCCCCATCGCTACCGAGGAGGAGCGGGATCTGAGCAGGCGGTAGCAAATCCTGGATGCCACCAGCCAGAGGGTGGCAGAGCTACAACACTCTTTTGACTGGGTCAACCCATCTATGGGAGGGGTCGATCCTAGGATGCTGTACTACATGTAACCTCTGAATTTACTTTCATGCTTGGATATTTTATGCCAACTGTATGCATGAGTTCTGTTATTTGTATTGGTTTATTTCATTCATGTGATATTCATGGAGCATCCAACGATCATTCCCTAAGCTCAAGTGGGTCAAGCCTGATGTGAGAAACAAGGGATGAACACCTTATTACTCTATTCAAACATGGGAGTGAAAACCAAGCTTCAGGTATCCTAGGGTTTGAATAGCTGATCTGAATTCCCAGGAGAAAATGGGAGAGGCTCGACTGGAGGAGTACGTGGTGCGGTAGCTATAAACCCAATGAAAACAAAGGTTAGGATGGACTCAAAGCAAAGTGCACGGGCGGTCCTACGTATCCCATGTGGATGGGAATCAAGCCACACATAGTTATAAGGAGTGGCACGGTAAGGTACCAATGCCATAGATAAAAAGGTCATGTGGGTCTAGCCCTCGCACCAAAAGAAGCGGAATTTAACGGGTCTTGTTTTTCCTTTAGGGTGAATTGATATTTTTTTGTGAAGCGATGGACCTAAAGTAGAAAGCCCAAGAATCACCACAAGAATCAAGCCATATATAGGTATTGACAAATGGTATGGTAGATGACCAATACCAAACATGATGTCCCCTCAAGCGAGGACATCATTATACAATGCCATTTTTAATCGTGCGGCCAGGATGATAATGTCGTAGTTCTGGGTCATGTGATGGGACCAAGCCATGCACTTTTAACATTGTGCAGGATAGACATGTCTGTTTAAAGTCATGTGGGACTAGGCATCATAGTTTAAATTCATATGGATCTGACATATATAGGAGAGATGAGGTTCCAGAGGGGATGTGCACGGTGTGATAAAGCATACCCGACGTGAATGAAGACTAGGTCCACATCATACCGTGCGTGATTCCGTGGAGGAAACCTCGGGATAAGGGGCCAGGAAAGGTTAGAGGATAAGGGGTAGGAGAAACTAGCTCCCAGTTGAGCTGGACTCGAGGACAAGATGTCTGGGTGTTTTTACGTATCCCATGAGGATGGTAATCAAGCCACACATAGTTATTGAAGGTGCCTTTTAACGTCATGTGGGACAACATACAGTTTAATGTCATGTGAGATAGGAAGTAGGGGGAAAACTCATAAAAAGGGGCGTACATGGTGCGGCTAATGCAAACCCGACATGAATGAGAACATAATACCATACCACGCCACGCGGTCCCATAAGAGTTAGAGCTCAGAAGGCAGAACATAAGAGATAAATTAGTGGAACTCGAGCTAGACCCAAAGATGATACGTCTAGGAATTCCTACGTATCCCATGGGGATGAGAATCTAGCCGTACGTAGTTCTGAAAGAGATCTTATTTTAAGGTATTAGAGCTCAGACCAGAGAGAAGCAGAACTCTTCCAAATAGGCGTAGACCTTGATCCAATCTCTAAGCCCACGTGAGTCGAGCTCAGTGTGGGAAACAAGGGCGGAATAGGTCTTGACAATACCTGGAATGTATGTAGGGGAGAAATAGGTGCGGAGCCCTGAAGAATGCCTTACCATGGTTTTGTCCTCCTACCGTGCAAATGTGCACTGAGGGATAGTACCAAAAGTGTCGAAATTCCACTTTAGACACAATGGGGTGGAAAATGATGTGAATCATGTGACCGAAATTTTGGGCTTAATGGGGTTGGTGTGACGATGGAGGATAACTATTGACCGTGTTTGAAACACAGTATCCATATCATGTGACCTGAAATGGGAACAACAAATGAGCATCAACCACTGATTGTATTCACAACGCGGGACTTGTATTAATTTGTTGTTCGAAACCCTCAAGGACATTGGCCTGTAATGGTAGGAGGGCCCTTGGGCCAGGCATCCATGCCATTTGGGGGTCTCTTCGGATGTGAAAGATGATGAAGTCCCTAATAAAGGGGAACACGAAGCCTGGAAGGTGGGTGGGAACATTTCCGGGTAAAATCTGATACTCCAGGCGCTAAACCAGAGTACTCTTGGGAACATTGGAGAATCACCATAGAGGGTCGAGGGGATCAAATTGAGAGCAACCAATTTGAAAATATGAGTATAGAATAAAGAGACGGAGAACTCTTATGAGAAAGAGGTACATGGTGTGGTTGTTACAAACCCGATGTGAATGAGGATATAAGCCCATACCACACCATATATCCTTCTCATACACTACTACAAATTGCCCCTTTATCAGCGCTAAAAACCAACATTAACAGCGCTAGAAAAGTGCTGTAAATTCCGGAGAAGATAGGGGGGGGGGGGTACCCTTTATCAGTGCTCTGAAAAGCGCTGATAAAGGAGACCTTTATCAGTGCTAAAAAAAGCGCTGATAAAGGGGACCCCCCCTTTATCTTCGCCAGAATTTACAGCGCTTTTCTAGCGCTGATAAAGGAACCCCTTTATCAGCGCTATCTTGAGCGCTGATAAAGGGAACTATTATCAGCGCTGAAGACAGCGCTGATAAAGGTGTCCTTTATCAGCGCTCAATATAGTGCTGATAAAGTCTCCTTCAACTGCACCTACAGAACCAGTACCTTCACAAACTAGCAACTGCACCTGTACAAAACAACACCCCCACACCTGTACGAAACAACACTCACACACAATATTTTGACAAAAAACCCTATATACATTCACTTAACATCATGAATACAAAAAAAACACACTGCTATATACATTTCAAACAATGTTTTACATGGTTACAATTACAATTATCCAACAATAGTTATAAACATTAATGTTCCATCCTTTGATATCCGTGATCCTCTCTCAAAAATTGTCATCCACGGTATTTGTTGCCGAACAAAGCATCCAAACTCAAGGAAAAAAATTCACCTATATAAGAAAACAAATATTATGTTAGTAATACAATAATGAAATAAATTAAAACATTAATATGAAAGAATACATTAATGTGGAAATGTGAAACTAAAATATGGAAATGATAAACTCAAATGTTTTCATTCTGATAACAATGAAAGGGAATAATGTAAAATCAATATGTTTTTGGATGATTTATCTCATTTAATAAATACTAATTCTTTATCTAATGAAAAGATTTACCGATCACACCATGAATTGGATTCAGGTGAGGTCGATTCGTAAACCTCACAAATGACTCATGGATAGTTTTCCTAAAGTATCAAAATAATCCGAATGCTTTTTCTCGGTATTCCGTATGTCATTTGTGTTGTTTTCTAAAGTTAATGTCAATTTGAAACTGGTATCAGACACTTTTAGCCATTCCATTCACACCGTGCATCGGATTGAGGTGTGGTTGATTCGTACACCTCACAAATGACTCATGGATCGTTTTCCTAAAGTATCAAAATAATCCGAACGCATTTGCTTGGTATTCTGTATGTCATTAGTGCTATTTTTTAAAGTTAATGTCAATTTCAAACTGATATCAGACACTTTTAGCCATACCGTTCATAATGTTCATCGGATTGAGGTGCGGTTGATTCGTACACCTCAAAAACGACTCATGGATCATTTTCCTAAAGTATAAAAACAATCCGAACGCGTTTGCTCGGTATTCCGTATGTCAGTAATGCTATTTTTTAAAGTTAATGCCAATTTCAAACTGATATCAGACACTTTTATCCATACTGTTCACACCATGCATCGGATTCAGGTGCAGTTGATTCTTACACCTCACAAATGACTCAGGTATCATTTTACTAAAGTATCAAAACAATCCGAACGCGTTTTCTTGGTATTATTTATGTCACTTGTGTTGTTTTTTAAAGTTAATGTCAATTTGAAACTGTTATCAGACACTTTTATCCATACCGATCACACCGTGCGTCAGATTCAGGTGCGGTCGATTCATACACCTCAAAAATGACTCATGGATCATTTTCCTAAAGTATCAAAACAATCCGAACGCGTTTGATCGGTATTCCATATGTCACTTGTGTTGTTTTCTAAAGTTAATGTCAATTTGAAACTATTATCAGAAACTTTTAGCCATACTGATCACACCATGCGTCGGATTCAGGTGCGGTCAATTAGTACACCTCAAAAATGACTCATGGATCATTTTACTATAGTATAAAAATAATCCGAATGCATTTTCTCGGTATTCCGTATGTATGTAGTGCTATTTTCTAAAGTTAATGTCAATTTGAAACTGGTATCAGACACTTTTAGCCATATCGATAACACCGTGCATCAGATTGAGGTGCGGTCGATTCGTACACGTCACAAATGACTCATGGATAATTTTCCTAAAGTATCAAAACAATCCGAACGTGTTTTCTCAGTATTACGTATGTCATTAGTGTTGTTTTCTAAAGTTAATGTCAATTTCAAACTGATATCAGACAATTTTAGCCATACCGATCACATCGTGCGTCGGATTGAGGTGATGTCGATTCTTACACCTCAAAAATGACTCATGGATCGTTTTCCTAAAGTATCAAAACAATATGAATGAATTTGCTCTGTATTCCGTATGTCATTAGTGCTGTTTTCTAAAGTTAATGTCAATTTGAAACTGTTATCAGACACTTTTAGCCATACCGATCACACCGTGCATCGGATTCAGGTGCGGTCGATTCATACACCTCAAAAATGTCTCATGGATCATTTTCCTAAAGTATCAAAACAATCCGAACGCGTTTTCTCGGTATTCCGTATGTCTATAGTGCTGTTTTCTAAAGTTAATGTCAATTTGATACTGGTATCAGACACTTTTAGCCATACCGGTCACACCATGCATCGGATTGAGATGCGGTCGATTCATACACCTCACAAATGACTCATGGACCGTTTTCCTAAAGTATCAAAACAACTCAAACGCATTTTCTAGGTATTCCGTATGTCAGTAGTGCTGTTTTCTAAAGTTAATGTCAATTTCAAACTGATATCAGACACTTTTAGCCATACCGATCACACCGTGCATCGGATTGAGGTGCAGTCGATTCTTACACCTCACAAATGACTCATGGATCGTTTTCCTAAATTATCAAAATAATCCTAATGCATTTTCTTGGTATTATGTATGTCACTTGTGTTGTTTTATAAAGTTAATGTCAATTTGAAACTGTTATCAGACACTTTTAGCCATACCGATCACACCATGCGTCGGATTCAGGTGCGGTCGATTCGTACACCTCACAAATGACTCATGGATCATTTTCCTAAAGTATCAAAACAATCCGAACGTGTTTTCTTGGTATTCCGTATGTCATTTGTGTTGTTTTATAAAGTTAACGTCAATTTGAAACTGGTATCAGACACTTTTATCCATACTAGCTACACCGTGCGTCAGATTGAGGTGCAGTCGATTCATACATCTCAAAAATGACTCATGGATCGTTGTCCTAAAGTATCAAAACAATCCAAATGTGTTTTCTTGGTATTTCGTATGTCAGTAGTGCTGTTTTTTGAAGTTAATGTCAATTTCAAACTGATATCAGAAACTTTTAGCCATACCGTTCACACCGTGCATCAGATTTAGGTGCGGTTGATTTGTACACCTCAAAAATGACTCATGGATCATTTTACTAAAGTATCAAAACAATCCGAACGTGTTTGCTTGGTATTACATATGTCTGTAGTGCTGTTTTCTAAAGTTAATGTCAATTTGAAACTGGTATCATACACTTTTAGCCATACCGGTCACACCGTACGTCGGATTGAAGTGAGGTTGATTCGTAAACCTCAAAAATGACTCATGGATCATTTTACTAAAGTATCAAAACAATCAGAATGCATTTTCTCGGTATTCCGTATGTCAGTAGTGCTGTTTAATGTCATTTTCAAATTGATATCAGACATTTTTAGCCATACCGATCACACCGTGCATCAGATTGAGGTGCGGTTGATTCTTAAACATCACAAATGACTCATAGATCGTTGTACTGAAGTATCAAAACAATATGAACAAGTTTTCTCAGTATTCCGTATGTCAGTAGTGTTGTTTTCTAAAGTTAATGTCAATTTAAAACTGATATCAGAAAATTTTAGACACACCGATCACACCATTCATCGGATTGAGGTGCGGTCGATTCGTGCACCTCAAAAATAACTCATGGATAGTTTTCTTAAAGTATCAAAACAATCCGAATGCGTTTTCTCTGTATTCCGTATGTCAGTAGTGCTTTTTTCTAGAGTTAATGTCAATTTGAAACTATTATCAGACACTTATAGCCATACTGGTCACACCGTGCGTCAAATTGAGGTGAGGTCGATTCGTACACCTCACATCTGGACACCCCCTCCCTCTTGGACACACCCCCTCCAGGAAACCCCCCCACTCCTGGACACCCCCTCCCTCTTGGACACCCCCACCCACATATAAGGTAAACTAAAATTAAAAAATTGAAAATCCAAGATATTAGTTCCCATCAAGATTTTAAGATGCTCGTGAGTGGACTGAATGATTATGCATCGGTCGACTTCCACACTATCAACCAGTGTAGTCCAATGGGTTATGATTTAATAGAAAGACAAATCATATCTAAAACTATTGTTCATAACCTAAGGATATAAAACATAATAAAGGGTGATCATATATGCTCAGTAAGTGTAAACAAGGGAGATATCAATGATCATATATGGATAACATTAGTAGGAATTCATCTTCATCCTATTTGTGTACAATCTTCCATCATGTATGTTGCCCATTCATTTCTAAACACATCTATATCATCTTCTGAATATGAGTTTTTGCGACAGTCACGGTAGTACTGAAAAAATATAAACACACAAAGGATTAATAAATATTTTAAATGAACTCGTAATTATTTTATAAAATACCTCGTCAGGGATGCTAGTTTGTTGATTAAATACAATCTCTTTCATAAATTTACAAACATAATAACCATAGTCCTTTCCGTTTGTTTGTTTTGGACACTGCAAAAACATCGACAATAATAAGTAAATTGTTTTGATATGTGATTGGATAGTGCAATGTTATTATATATACGTGGATACTTTTCCAGTTATAGATCTTGTAGGCTTGCTCATCTTTATGCCCTATATTCATTCCATGCATTAGACGATATTGATTCACCGCCCTATCATAACAGAATCCTCATTAAAAGATAACATAAATTATATAACTAGATGTTTAGTTTTAAAATGTTGGATCTAGTGTATTACAAATTAACAAACGCCATCATGCGTGGTCAGTTTGTTGGATATCCATTCATTGAATCTAGAAAATAAATCTTTAGAGTATCCAAATTGACTGCAATTAGCATCCAATGCTCCCTAAAAATACAAAAAGGAATAAGTAAAGAAAGAAATGAAAATATAGTTGATATGATTAAATTGTAGAGTTTTAACCCTGCATCATTGGTATTAAAAAGAGTATGTCATCCGTAATTTTGTTTTCAAATGATTTGAGTAGGGATGACATTATTGCAGCCTCTTTATCAGAATCTATTTCTTCTTTTGAAGAGGTGGTGTGAGGACTAACGAGTCCAAATTTTTGTTCATGGGGAAATCCCTTCAATTGTTTTTCATATATACTCCTGCGAAAAATATAAAATGTATTTAGTCATTATTATCAGAGTATATCAGCTTTTGTAAAATAAAATCATGAAAACATACCTCATGTTTACATTTACAACTGAGGCGCCTAGCCATTCATACTTGAGGATTTCATTTACATTTTCAGCACTAATGAAATCTGATGTTTCCTCTCCGTAGATATTTTTTTCAAAAACAACTGTGTGAGCATTGCTTTTTATCAACTTTGTATCCACATGAGCCTGTAATGATATTAACTGTGGATATAGAACGGGCGGGGTGAAGGTGCTCTCAGTAGACCGTTTCAATCGGTTGGTTGATCCTTGAGATAGTTTTGAGCTGATATTTCGTTTCACCCCATTCTCTTTGTCATTCTTTAATAACATTCATCTGTTCAGACCTTTTTTCATTAAATGTTAAAGGTCTAACTTGAAAAATAACTTGAAAATGGATACCTCCTTGTCGACATGTTTTTTTACAAGAACTGATGGCCATGCGATGAATGTTCCAACATCTTGTTCAACTGTATGAATGTCGTCATCGTCATTTGGAACAGGTAGCTCGACACTCGGCTCATTAGCTACGTTAATTGACACTCTGAAATGATCTGTTGGAAGCTGTTTGTTGTGTAGCATGCCGTTCTACGTATTGAACACCATAGCCCTCACTACAAGGCGATAGGTGAGAGTGGATAGATATAAATCACAGTCATTTTCACCCTATAGAATATTAGTACAGTAAAGGTATCCGTGTCTATGTGAATCACATTTCACAGAAACAATTATTAAAACATTGATTACCTCATCTAATTCAGGTTTTTTAGGGGAATGTCTTACCTCAAAGCTGGTGGGGGGTGGGGCGGGATCATCACGCATGGGTTGTTGTTGAGTTGTTTCTTCTCTTTGCCTATCCCCCATCAATTTTTCTATCATCTCTCTTTGGTATTGTAATTATTCTTGAAAAATAGCTAATTTTTCTTACAAATTTTCCATTTTTTCATTTTCATCATCCTCTTGTTTTTGTTTTTGAAAATATGTTCGGGGTGTCACCCCAAAACCCGCACCTCTGACGCGGCCATACTGGTCTAGCCGCTTCAAGGCTGCTGAAAGTATGTCTGCATCTGGTGCGGGTGTTGTTGATTCCTGTGACTATGTCAGATAGAAAATATAGAAAAATTAGTAGTCATTGGAATGTAATAGTGATTTAAAACAATTCAAATTTATATTATGTCATACTTACACATGTTTCCCACACTTTTTGTGTGTTTTCATCTATCAGTATCCCCTATTTATTTACACGAGCCTCCTTCCATAGCACATGGCGTGGGATGGATTTGGCTTTTGATTTCAATTCATCAATCTGCATATAAACAGCGAAACATGGTTATGGTGTTGTTTTATGTGACATATAAGTAGTATGGTAGATTTAAAATACGTACCAATTTTTTCTCAAGTGAAGCGTACCCCAACCTTGATTTACGGTAAGGGTACGCTGGTTCTGCTGTGCGTTTTTTATTTTCAGCACTCAGTTGCTATTTCATAAATAAAAAACTGTCAATTAAAGTGATGAATACAAGAAATGTAAAACAATTTATTACCCCACACAATGTACCTGAAAATTATGCTCCCCATGACGATTGATAAATGCGTCCCATGCTCCTTGGGATATCAAGTGTGCATAAAGAGGAGGTGGGTGCGACTTGATTTTCCCTTCAGCATCTTTAAGATGACATTTCGTTAAAATTGTGCGGAAACCTCTATGAATCCTCCTTGCAACTCTTAATACACATTCCTTGTGAGAATCATATACTATAAATGCACTCTGCAATGGATGATGAAGAGTAAGTCAATGTTTTGGTATTTTATTTCAATAAATTAAAAAAATGATATCATAATGTTATCATAATCTCTTCCCACATTAGTGTCTTAAGACCAGTGACAACATGGTGCCACGACTGTACATCAATCGGCATGCATTGACGAGTGACGATTCCAATGTAGCTACTAAATATGGCTTTGCTGAGGTTAACATGTTGGCCTCTCTTATTCCATCCCACCTCAAATTTCATGCCTTTTTCTTTTGCCTTAAGGATTTTGGATAACATTGTCAAACTACAACGCTCTTGTTTTTTTGCTCTTTCAGGGTTTCATTTCCTACCATTTCCTCAGAAGTATCATGAATATCTTTCTCTAAAGCACTAGCATCAGCACTGGGACCACCAGCAATAGGTTGAGAAACTTGTTGTTGCTCTGCACTGGGACCAGCAACAACAGGTTGAGAAACTTGTTGTTGCTCTGCACTGGGACCACCAGCAGCTGGTTGAGAAACCTGTTGTTGCTCTGCACTGGGACCACCAACAGGTGGTTGAGAGACCTTTTGTGCCTCGAGATTGGGCGCATAAGCAAGTGCAGAAGTCATTATCTGCAGAAGTGGTTTAACATTTAATTTAGATTACATAAAAGCAGCAGCAGACAGATAATAACATAATGTAACACAATGTATATTACAATAAACAAATAACATGATTATTGCACTCTCTTTTTTTCCTTTAAAGGTTGAAGAGATTTGACTCCTCTATCAACTATGTAAATCCCTTCATTGTGGTCTCCTATGACATACAAAACGCCATCTACATTGGGACCACTTCGAAATGATTGTGAAGTCCCTATAAAAGGCCCATCCTCCATTGAACTTTCATCTGACCCTTCAGTTGTTTTGGTCGATAACAGAACAATTGACCAATTTCAGTTTGTGGGGTCTGGAGCATAAAATACTTGTATTTCCTATGATGCCATTATAAATAGTTCATCTTTCTCCCCTTCCTTACTGAAATCAACTTTCATGAATCCTAATTCATCTATTTTAACAGCACTCCTGTTATCAACCCACTTGCATTGAAAAATCGGTACTTTGAATTTCGTATAATCCAACTCCCATATTCGTTTGATGATGCCAAAGTATGTCATATTCGTATAAATTGTATTTTTTTCCTTAGCACCATAAACATGCATCGCCTCAGCCACAAGTGTAACCCCACTATTCTGCACGGTACTGTCTTCATCATGTTCATTAGTATAGAATGTATAACTATTAACTACATAAGCATTGTAAGATAATACATACACACTTGCTCCTCCGGCTAGCCATCGAAGTCGTTCCGAAATTGAGTCTGGATTTTCATCTAACTGTTTCAAAATATGATCCTGAAACTATCCTATAAACTGTCGATTATGTGTATCTGATATCCATTTTTCATCCCTAGACAGATTCAAACGCCTAAGAATTTCTTTGTGGGTTTGAAAATATGGGTCAATGTCGAAACTATTATGCAAAACGTAAAGGTGAGCCTGCTCCCGATCTGTAATATTGATTGTGACAACATCTCTTCCAGAAATTCCTTCACCCTCAAGTCACTTAGTGTGACGAGATTTCGGTAGGCCAACGTTTTCCACACCAGACAGGTATTCATTACAAAATTCAACGGCTTTATCAACAATAAATTACTCCATAATACAACCCTCTGGCAGACTTCGATTTTTGACATACCCTTTCAAAATCTTCATATACCGTTCAATGGGGTACATCCATCTATAATGTACAGGACCACATAGTCAAATCTCTCTCACCAAATGAACCATCAAATGAACTATCATATCAAAAATTTTTGGCGAGAAGAACATTTCCAATTCACATAATATGACGATAATTTTTCTTTCCATAGTTGGCAATTTTGCCGGGTCTATAACTTTGCTGCATATAGCTTTGAAGAATAAACAGAGCTTTGTTAATGTATGGAGGACATTCTTGGGCAAAATTCAACGTAAATCTATAGGAATTAGATCTTGCATCAAAACATGGAAGTCATGTGATTTCAGACTCTTTAATTTTAAATCGTTCATTGACACAATGTTCTTGATATTTGATGAATACCCCTCTAGAACCTTTACATCATTCAAGAAGTTGCAAAACTGATATCTCTCCTTCCTAGAAATAGTATAAGCAGTAGGAGGAAGAAATGTTAGTTTTTCACCCTTCACTGGTGCCAACTCTTCTCGTATTCTCATCTCAACCCTGTCCAATCTAGCCTTAATTTTGTCCTTCGTTTTGCCGGGTGCATTTAGCAACGTTCCGATGACACTATCACATACATTTTTCTCAATATGCATAACATCAAGAAAATGTCTGACATACATACAATTCCAGTAAGGTAATTCAAAAAAAACTGATCTCTTTTTCCAACCAGTTTTCCTAAGGTTTTTCGAAAACGTTTTACCAAAAGTAGTGTTCAAATATTTTACCTTCTCAAACAATTGATCACCTGTTAGTGGAGACGGTGTTGTACGTTCTTTTGAACTTCCGTTGAATGATGTCATCCAAGATCGGTACTTATGCCGTCGGGGTAGAAATCTACGATGTCCTAAAAACACGGTTTTCGATGAATGTTTCAACCTAATTGACTGTGTACCTTGTTCTCAAATGGGACACCCTTGAGTTCCTTTAATGCTATATGCTGAAAAATTTCCATAAGCAAGAAAGTCATTTATCGTCCCGTACAACATGACTTTCAAAGTGAAATCTTATTTTTTTTAAGCATCATACAACGTAACACCTGAATCCCATAATATTTTCAAATATTCGATCAATGGAGCCAAATAAACATAAATATCATTACTCGATTATTTTGGTCCTGATATAAGCATAAATAACATGATGTATTTTCATTTCATGCATAACCACAGTGGTAAGTTATAATTTACCAACATAACCGGCCATGTACTGTGACTGCTGCTTTGAAAACCAAAAGGATTCACCCCATCTGTAGATAACGCCAGACAAAGGTTTCTCGGATCGTTTTCGAATTTAGGATACTTGTGATCAATTCTCTTCCACTAAGGAGAGTCTGTCGGGTGACGTAGTTTCCCATCTTTAATTCTTGTATCTGCATGCCATGTCAATTTTCCTGTAGTCTCCTCACTTCCATATAGGCGCCTAAACCTTGGAATGATTGGAAATTACCATACAAATTTCGTAGGGCTAGAATCATATTTCTTGTATTGAGAAGCACCACACTTTGGGCATTCTTTAAGTGATTTGTGGTCCTTGCGAAACAATATACAATCATTTGGGCAGGCGTGTATTCTTTCAGAGATCATACCCATCAATCGTAGCATTCATTTGGCATCGTATGTTCGGCTTGGGAGTTCATTAGATTTTGGGATCATGTCATTCAGGATATCAAGTAGTTCCGTAAAACTGGCGTCACTCCACCCATTGCCTGCTTTCAAATTATATAGCTTCAGTACAACTGACAATGCTGTATATTTAGTGCAACCAGCATACAATGGCGTTTTTGCACAACTCTTTAACTTCTCAAACAATTTTGGGAAATCACGAAGTTCATCTTCAACTGTCCTTGTCATTTCCTCAATACGATCTTCATCATCATTCACATATGTAATCACACCCTCCATACGATCATCTTTACTGTTCACGCTTGTAATCATATCAGATCTTCCATAAAATGCCGTGTTATCCGAGCCACTACCTACATTCGTTTCCCCCCATGTTTATTCCAACATGTATAACTTCGATCTATTCCGTGACAAATCAGGTGTTCTTCCAACTCCTCTGGACTAATTTTTCTTGAATAACAGCAACATAAACACGGACAGAGGATTTGATAAGGGTCACATGCATGATCTCCTGCAAACTTGATAAAATCTTTCACGCTATCTTCATACTCTTTTGTCAACTGATTGGTATTCATCCATTCTTTATTCATATTCATCATCTTTATGGGTTCGATCTCGAACTTTCCTAATATTATGTTTTAATTAATCAAGTAGAATTTTTTGGGTTTTATAAAAACAAATCATGGTACAAATGACTCTACAATGAAATAGAGGAACCTACTCTAAAACATGTGAAAGTACTTGAACTCTATCTATATACGGGGGACTGTGCCTTGTCTTTTGTATACACAATGTGTAGGGTTCTCAGTCAAGGTTAGTTGTATACTACCATTTCTAAACTCATGTGAAATCCATATACATGGTGTGTCCAGTAGGGTGAACATCGTCTATGGATAAGATACTTGATTTAATCTAACATATATCAAATTAATTCCAAGTTAGTCTTACAAAGACTGCATGATGCCTTCGAAAATACATGACATATAGACATTGATAGTGGATTCCAAGCATTTGGAGCCTGGATGATAAGGTTGTCGCCAATTATATCCCTAGATTCATGATGTAACTAATAAGGGGTACCCTAGATTTGGATCCTCTTTGATATAAGGGGTACCCACCTTAGAACCCTGCTATTAGTCATTAGCCTCTTTCGTATGGGGAGGCATGCCTAAGGTCATTTGGAGAATTGTTTTGGATAATATTCATAGAGTGAGTTGGGGAGGGATGTTACAAAGTGGTATCATAGCTTGTTCTATTTTATGGTTTGGTAATATGGTATATAGGAGGTCTATGGATGTGTCGAAGGTTGTAATGGATACCAGATTGGTGAATCAAGAACACTTATTTTGGTAGGAATTCTAGGTTACTAAGGCATGGGATTACTATTCTTATTTTTTAGTGTTAGGATTTTATGATTTTTCCTTGGGTGACACATATGGGTTTTGAGGTTTATGGTTTATTGTGGGTTTATCTCTTGTAATAATAGAAAGATTTTATGTGCATGAATCATTATAGGCATGTAAAATTCAGATGACATACATGTTCTTGCCTATAGTCATTTACTAATGAGAGGTTTGAGTTTTTTAAAGTGTCAAGAAAATTATTTGGTGTTTTCCTGTATAAATTATTTGTGGAATTCTACTCAGCTGGATAGAGATGTATTTTCTTTGATGGCAGGTCATTTGGATCTTATAGAGGTAGGTTTTCTAGTGGTGGAAATGTAGTCTCTTAGACAATGGATACCTGGAGACCCACTATAGTTTAGTTCGAGTGTTAGATGCCCAGTGATGGCTCAATGATGGAAGATATTCTTGAGAGGTGGTTTGAGGATGGACATGAGTTTCCCTAAGGTTTTGGAACCCTAGTGGGTTATGAAAAGGCATGTGGCATGCCTTACAGTATCAAAGGATTGTTTTAGAGAGTAGGACTAGTTGGGTGCCTAGCCTGGTGGTTTTGAATGCACTTTTGGCTACCGTGGTGGGATCACAGCTAGATACACATGGTTATTAAGGCAAATCTTATGTGGTGGGTGGTTGTGTGGTTAGCCTTGGCATAGAAGATACCTTGGGATTTTGGTTGAGACTGAAATGCATGTGAGGCATGGTAAGTGGGTTAATAATATGAGACTTGGTTAGAAAGGAAAAGACTCATGTGATATTGGGTTGGGTTGCATGATTGGGTTGTATTAGAGTGCACAACTATTGGGTTTTGATGAGGTTTTATTAGATAGTGGGAAATAACCTATGAGAGTATTCTCGATGGTTCACTCTGCCTTTTAGAAAGAGAGTGTTGTTGGTGAGGCCTTTTAGGAAAGGTTTTGGTGTGTGAGGATAGGCACGTGCGATTGAAGCACATTACTGATTGGTTCATGGATCAGTAGAATGTGTCATGTGTATGTATATTGAGAATGTTTTGGGTTTTGTACATGCCTGAGTGTTGTGATAGTGGTGGTGTTATAGTGGTTTTTGGTTTAGTGTTACACTCAATGTGAGGTGACTAGTGCATTCAGAGAGACATGTGTGAGAATGGTGACCCAGGGCCTTTGGAGAAAAATTAGAGACATTCCATGGAAGTGAAAGTTGATGTGGTGATGGACATATGTATTGTGGTATAGTCAATTAGAGCTTGGTCCTTGAAAAGAGTTGTCATCGATGAAAGAGTGTGGCTCAGGATGAGTGCCACACATGTGTGTTGGCACCCAGATGGGGATAACAATCATGGAGTAATATAAGGGTAACCATATGGTGGGAAGTTCACAAATGACCAGTTAGAGGGTTTTACCCTCGTTTTAGATGATTTTTTGACCACTATTAAAAATCACATTCCGGTGCATCAGGAATGGGAATCAGTTAATGTTGTTTCTGGGAACTCGATAACAAGTGGGTTTCTAGCATATATCCATTGTGTGTGGTGATGGATACAGTGTGGGATATAGAGTTTGGGTGGTCAGTTTATAAGACTATGATAATAATACTCATATGGTGGGGATATTCATACCGGTCATGGTTTCATGACCCATGTGTCTAAAGGGTCACTACTAGAAAAACAGGTATTTGCGACGGGCTATTTGCGACGGGATCTCGTCGCAAATAGCCATTTGCGACGGGGTCCCGTCGCAAATAGCCCGTTGCTGAAAACGCCGTCGCAACTACACTTATTTGCGACGGGCCCGTCGCTAAAGCCTTTTTTTGCGACGGGCATTCTCCCCATCGCAAATAGTATTCCGTATTTTTGTAAAAAACTTTTAAAACAGATTTTGCGACGGTTCCGTCGCAAAAACTCTTTTTTAAAAAAATAAAAAAAATTAATAATACTAGTATTTGCGACGGGTCCCGTCGCAAATACTTTTTTAAAAAATAAAATAAAAAACTATTAATAATACTAGTATTTGCGACGGGCATAGTATCCCGTCGCAAATACTATAAAAAAAATAAAAAAAATAAATTATTAATAAATTATTTTAATTAATATAATAATAGAATTATAATTTACAAATGAAAATAATAAATTATTTTAATTACTATAATAATAGTAGAATTATAATTCAAAAATAAAAATAATAGAATATTAATAAATAATTTAATTAATATAATAATATTACAATTATAATTCATAAATAAAAAAAATATTAATAAGTTATTTTAATAAATATAAAAATAATAGAATTATTTTACATTCAAATATTAAAATAATTCAAGTATTACAAAAAAAATAATTAAATTATAATATTATAAAATTTTAATATATATATAAAATTTTAATATATATATAAAATTTTAATATATATATAAAATTTAATATTATAAAATATAAATAATATTATTATTCATATTAATATTGTTATTTAAAAATATAATATTATTAATATTTTATAATGAGACAGAAACTACGAATAGAAAAAAAAATATTTTGATTTCACAAATTTTATAACAGAAATACAAACTCTAATCTGAAGGAGGGGGGGAGGGGGGGGAGGAGGGGGATCTGCAGATGGTGGTGGAGGAAACTCCATCCCTAAAGCATGAGTGAGTCGGCGCATGTACTCCATCTGCTCCTGATGCTGCTGCTGCCACCGACTCGTCTGCTCCTCGTACAGCTGCTGCTGGCGTCGACGCTCCTCCTCATGCTGCTGACGCATCTGCTCCTGCTCCTGTCGGAGACTCTCTATCTGTGCAGTCTGAGATCGCAACTGATCCTCATACTGTGTAGAAGAAGATGCACGAGCTCCTCTCGAGCTGGACGCCGACATCGCAGCACTGCCATAATAATCTCCGGGAGTCAGTCGAGAGCCGATACCAACTACCCGGCCCTTCTCGAAGGCATACTGGGTGGCCTGCATCCATGCCGCCTCATCAAACTGACGGGCAGTGGTCTGATCTGATGACTCGGCCTGACTCTCAGGCCGGGCCTGTGCCGCTGCGGCCTCATATGACTCCTATAGTTGCAATTTAAAATTAAAATTGTGAATATATTATATGCAGTTAATTTTTAAACTTGAAAACAAATAATACTGACCACTATGTGATGCTGACGATCACCTCTGAGCTCCCCAGTAGCAGGATCACTATACATCCTCCGATATACGTCGTACTCTGTAATATCGGGGTGCTCGACAGCCTATAAGAATAAAAAAAATTGTTAATATTTATAGTTATATAAAATATTTATAAATAATGTACGTACCAGATGCTGTCTATGAGTACTGAAAGAACGACTCCCAGCTCGATGAGTCACCTCCTGTCTCCCCCGATTCTGCCTCCCCACCGATGATCTCCTCTGAAAGGCACCACTCAACCAGTGCGCACATAATCCATCCCATACATGGGATGAAATATACTCTGGTCGGTGTGCTCTACATGACTCCTCAAAATCTGACACTCCTGCTTTCTTCATCGTAGCTTTTCTTAAATTGTGCAAAAACTGACGAAGACGATCACGCATGGACACCTCCCATGCCTCGTGGATGGCGTCACGCATGGTATCCTCGATCGGATACCATAAACCCTACAAATATATCAAAATATCAAGTTAGAAATGAAATAATTTTCAAAATAAAAATTATTTATTTACGTACGTACCAACCAATGGCTGAACATGGCCTGCTGCACATCAATGGGAATCTGCTCCCATGTGGTCCACGGCTGAGAGAAATAGTTGCGCAAAATAGCGCTGCCCTGTCCGACTGCTATATGCGGAAAACTGAAAAAATAATAAACATTTATTATGTGAATAGATTAATGAAATCTTAGTCAAATCCACAGGTTATTACACAGGTTATCACACCTCCGTGTGCGTGGATCAAACCCAAGACGTGGACGTCGCTCGGGGACGGGGTCAGGAATCATCAATCGTGCAAGACCGCGCCCCCTCCGCGTACTCCCTGGAGCGCCTGCAGGCTGAGGGTCATCTGTCAGCAACTCATCCGCATCAAAAGTCAGGTCAGCATCCGCCAACGCACGAAATGTGGCATCGTCCATCTGAAACAGAAAATGTTAATGTTAGCAAATAATTGATAATTACTATTATATATACACATATACATATTATGATTGTATATAAATACCATGAAATGCTATCAGTGTTCATCTTCATCATCATATTCATATATGTCAATGTCATCTTCATATTCCTCCTCAACATCATCGATATCCATTCGAGTTACAGTTGCTTCATCTCTTACCGTTTCAAATTCATATGTGACATCATTAACATCATCGTCATCACCGACTCTTAAATGTGGGGTGTCGTCATCGATACTCATGTCTCTTTGTAAAAAAGATTGATTTTGAGTACTCTCTTGAAAAACTTCAATTCTTTGGACATCAGTGAAAGCACATTCACTTTGACTAAACTGATTGTCTCGAATTTTGATTTTTATTACACTCCACCAATCAGTCAAGTCTCTTGATGTTGCACAGTACTTTGCATAATAAACTTGATATGCCTGTTGAGCCAATAAGAATGGTTCATTTACTGCGAGAACACTTTTACATTTAATATCGATGATTCCATGAGTCGGATGAACACGCACGCCTCTCTCTGTATCCAACCACCGACATTTGAACATGGTTATGTAATGTTGTCCAAGATAATAGAGTTCAATGATTTCATCAAGTATGCCATAAAAGTCAACTTCATTTTCTCGATGATGAGATCCTCTCAAGCTAACTCCACTGTTCATTGTTTTTTTCGATTCCCCATATGCATGTGTGTGGAATCGAAATCCATTCACCACATATGCATTATAAGTTTTAACAAGTTTGGAAGGTGGGTTACTCAATACACACAGCCGTTTGTCAATTTTATCAGCATGTCGAGACACCTGAAGATTTGTGAAATAATTATCAATATAGTAAACTATACATTGAATGAGTTGCTAAAAGATAAAGAATTTATGTTACCAGTTTTTGAAACCACTGAGAGAAATTTTTCAGTCGACGTTCTTCGAGAGCAGCTGCTGTAATTTGTGGAATTTGTTTCTTGATATGATTATCATACAACCTATAAAAACCAAAGTTATTTACTGTAACATAAATGATAGAATAAGTGATATAAACACTTACAGTACAACTGATGTCATCTCTTCACAGTTGAGCAGAACATACGTATGAGCTCTATGATGTTCATCATCTGAAAGCCAGCGTTCAGAAACTCCACCAAAACCAAGCTCTGACTGGTTGAAAACAGATAATTGATTGTCGATTTCATCAATATTCCTCTCATTCTGTCCCATTCGGTTGTGTTTTGAAGGATACTCAGATTCAAAATAATGGGAGCAGAAAAAAGATATTTCCTCTTGAAAATAAGCTTCTGCAATAGATCCTTCAACAGATGCTTTGTTGCGTACTTTTCTTTTCAATTTTTGCATGCATCTTTCAAATGGGTACATCCATCGAAACTGTACCGGACCTCCACATTTGGCTTCATATGGAAAATGTAACATCAAATGTTCCATTGAGTCGAAGAAAGACGGCGGAAATATTTTTTCCAGTTTACATATAATTACAACAACATCTTTTTCAAGTTTGCCTAGAGCATCATAATCTGCTGTAGCCGCACAAATTTCCCGAAAAAAATGAGACATGTCTGTTATGGAATCCCAAATCACAGAATTCAACAGACCTCTTAAACCAATGGGTAGAAGTCTCTCCATTATAACATGACAATCATGACTTTTTAATCCAGTAATATGACCATTCTTTACACATCTACCCAAATTGGAAGCACAACCATCTGGAAGTCTCAAATCTGCAATCCACTGACAAAATAATAAACGGTTTTCTTTAGACAGTGTATAAGCTGCTTTTGGTTTCAGTAACCTTTCTGTTCTGACATTCTCAAATAGTTCCAATTCTGGACGCCTGCAAATTTGGGCAAGATCTAAACGTGCATTTAAATTGTCTTTACTCTTTCCTGGCGTATCCAAAACTGTATGAAACAAATTATCAAAACAGTTCTTCTCAATATGCATGACATCTAACATGTGTCGGACCAACAAATCAGACCAATATGGAAAATCCCAAAATATGCTACGTTTAATCCAATTGTGTTCTTTCCCAAAACCAGAAATTTTCTGTTGGTTTATTGTGAGACCAAAAGTGATGGGAGGTAATGAAAATACAACCGATTTTAACTCCGAACCTGATAGCATTTTTGGAGGTCCATCCCTTTCAGCTGTTCCTTTTCGGAAATGAGATCTGTTTCTGCGAAAAGGATGATCAGCTGGAAGAAATCTGCGATGACAGTCAAAATAACAAGGTTTCTTTCCATGAATGAGCATAAATGCTTTGTTCTCTCCCATACAGTAAGGACATGATTTCTGACCATGTGTACTCCAGCCAGATAACATCCCATAAGCCGGGAAGTCACTTATTGTCCACATCAATGCTGCTCTTAGTATGAAATTCTGTTTCGTTGCAACATCATATGTACTGACACCAGTACTCCACAATAAATTTAATTCATCAATCAATGGCTTCAAATAAACATCAATATTTTTCTTCGGATGTCCTGGAATTAGTAAAGTCAAAAAGATATATGGCTCCTTCATCAACATCCATGGAGGTAAATTATACGGAGTTAAAAAAACAGGCCAACATGAATATTGACTACCATAAGATCCAAACGGACAGAAACCATCAGTGGAAAAGCCCAGTCGAACATTTCTAGCTTCTAAAGCAAATGATGGATGCACTCTATCAAAATGTTTCCATGAATCACCATCGGCTGGATGATTCAAGCTTTTATCGGTTGAACTATTCTCTTTATGCCATGACATCATTGTCGCTGTATTCTTAGACATGAATAAACGCTGAAGTCTGGATGTAAGCGGAAAATATCTCAACTGTTTTACAGGAATCAAACCAGACTTCCCGTGTTGTCCTTCTTTATATCTCAGTTGCCCACATGTGGGACAACTATCCAACGACTCATTTTCCCCTGAATATAAAATGCAGTCATTTGAACATGCATGAATCTTCTGACAAGTAAGTCCCAAATTTCGAACCAACCTCTTACTTTCATAGTAATTTGCAGGTAAAACATTTCCTTCGGGTAACAGTGTTTTCAGCAAAGAAAATATCTGGTCAAAACAGGTGTTTGACATTCCGTTATCTCATTTGATAGCCATAAATTTTGCAACTGCTTCTAATTTGCTCATCTTGCATCCAGGATATAATGCATCCTCAGCAGACTTCAACAACTCATAAAATTCAGACGGTCCTAACTCAGGATTTGAAGCTATATCAGCCGGAGTTTCTGTATGTTGAACAGATGAACCTGCAACATCATGTACTAAATTTTGAAACTGGGATGGATCCGGAATCAAGTTGGTATCACCTGCTCTGGAACTGCGTTCACCGTGTTGATACCAAAAAACATAATCTGCTTGAAAACCAAAACGCAAGAGATGTTCCCCCACTTTGTCAAACGTGTCAAACGTTCTCAATGCACATTTTCTACAAGGTCATTTTATCTTTCCTTCTGAAACAAATTCTGGATTTGATGCCGCAAATGATAAAAAACTCTCCACACCCTCTATATATACTGGATTTAAACCAGAACCATTTGGATTTCTACGTTGATTTATCCATATGCGGTCATCTAATAATGACTGTTGACGACCTCGTTGTTCCATATTTTTCTATAAAATATAAAATCATTACTGGTTTTGAATAATTTGTTAGAAAAAACACAAGCAAGGATTGAATATATTGAGAATAAAGAAAAACCTGTTACAAATATTGATAATTTTAATATTATATTGATTTTTTATTTTTTTAATAATACTAATATAATTTTTTTCATAAATATTAATTATATAATAATAACATCATTACATTATTAGTATATTTTATTATTAATATTAAAATAATATAATTTTCTATATTATTTACAATTCTCCTTTCATCTGTGTGTTTCACATTCTGTCTCCACATGTAATATTGGCATTCACTTTCACCTCTCCATTGGCGAGTAGGTTGATAATTTTGAAAAAGAATGCCAATATTACATGTGGAGACAGAAAAAACACAGAAGAAAAGAGAATTGTATATAATATAGAAAATTATATTATTTTAATATTAATAATAAAATATACAAATAATGTAATAAGGTAATTATTCCAAATTATTGGTAAGTATTTCAAATTATTGGTAATTATTCCAAATTATTGGTAATTATTCCAAATTATTGGTAATTATTCCAAATTATTGGTAATTATTCCAAATTATTGGTAGTTATTCTTAATTTTTGGTAGTTATTCCTAATTATTGGTAAATATTGGTAATTATTGGAAAATATTGGTAATTATTGGTAATTATTGGAAAATATTGGAAAATATTGGTCATTATTGGTAATTATTGGTGATTATTGGTAATTATTGGTGATTATTGGTAATTATTGGTGATTATTGGTAATTATTGGTGATTATTGGTAATTATTGGTGATTATTGGTAATTAATACTAATTATTGGTAATTAATACTAATTATTGGTAATTAATATTAATTATTGGTAATTAATACTAATTATTGGTAATTAATACTAATTATTGGTAATTAATAATCATTATTACTAATTATTGGTAATTATTACTAATTATTCCTAATTAATACTAATTATTCCTAATTATTCCTAATTATTACTAATTATTGTTAATTATTACTAATTATTGTTAATTATTACTAATTATTACTAATTATTTCTAATTATTACTAATTATTTCTAATTATTACTAATTATTGCTAATTATTAGTAATTATTTCTAATTATTACTAATTATTGCTAATTATTATTAATTATTGATAATTATTAGTAATTATTGATAATTATTAGTAATTATTGATAATTATTGGTAATTATTACTAATTATTGTTAATTATTGGCAATTATTGTTAATTATTACTAAATATTGGTAATTATTACTAAATATTGGTAATTAATACTAATTATTGGTAATTAATACTAATTATTGATAATTAATACTAATTATTGGTAATTAATACTAATTATTGGTAATTAATACTAATTATTGGTAATTAATACTAATTATTGGTAATTAATAATCATTATTACTAATTATTGGTAATTATTACTAATTATTCCTAATTAATACTAATTATTCCTAATTATTCCTAATTATTACTAATTATTGTTAATTATTACTAATTATTGCTAATTATTACTAATTATTACTAATTATTACTAATTATTTCTAATTATTACTAATTATTTCTAATTATTACTAATTATTTCTAATTATTACTAATTATTGCTAATTATTAGTAATTATTGCTAATTATTACTAATTATTGCTAATTATTATTAATTATTGATAATTATTAGTAATTATTGATAATTATTAGTAATTATTGATAATTATTGGTAATTATTACTAATTATTGTTAATTATTGGCAATTATTGTTAATTATTACTAAATATTGGTAATTATTACTAAATATTGATAATTAATACTAATTATTGGTAATTAATACTAATTATTGGTAATTAGTACTAATTATTGGTAATTAATACTAATTATTGGTAATTAATACTAATTATTGGTAATTAATACTAATTATTGGTAATTAATAATCATTATTACTAATTATTGGTAATTATTACTAATTATTCCTAATTAATACTAATTATTCCTAATTAATACTAATTATTCCTAATTAATCCTAATTATTCCTAATTATTCCTAATTATTACTAATTATTGTTAATTATTACTAATTATTGTTAATTATTACTAATTATTACCAATTATTTCTAATTATTACTAATTATTTCTAATTATTACTAATTATTTCTAATTAATACTAATTATTGCTAATTATTAGTAATTATTACTAATTATTACTAATTATTGCTAATTATTATTAATTATTGATAATTATTAGTAATTATTGATAATTATTGGTAATTATTACTAATTATTGGTAATTATTGGCAATTATTGTTAATTATTACTAAATATTGATTATTATTGGTAATTATTAATAATTAATACTAATTATTGGTAATTAATACTAATTATTGGTAATTAATACGAATTATTGGTAATTAATACTAATTATTGGTAATTAATACTAATTATTGGTAATTAATACTAATTATTGGTAATTAATACTAATTATTGGTAATTAATACTAGTTATTGATAATTAATACTAATTATTGGTAATTAATACTAATTATTGGTAATTAATAATAATTATTACTAATTATTGGTAATTATTACTAATTATTCCTAATTAATACTAATTATTCCTAATTATTACTAATTATTACTAATTATTGTTAATTATTCCTAATTATTACTAATTATTGGTAATTAATACTAATTATAGGTAATTATTACTAATTATTGTTAATTATTGGTAATTATTACTAATTATTATTAATTATTCCTAATTATTACTAATTATTGGTAATTAATACTAATTATTGGTAATTAATACTAATTATAGGTAATTAATACTAATTATTGGTAATTATTACTAATTATTACTAATTATTCTTAATTATTGATAATTATTGATAATTGTTCCTAATTATTAGTAATTAAATGAATAATTATCAATAATTAGAAATAATTACCAATAATTACAAATAATAACATTATTAATATATTTTATTATTAATATTAAAATAATATAATTTTCTAATTTATATACAATTCTTCTTTCATCTGTGCGTTTTCTATCTCCACATACAAATAATACATGTGAAGACAGCAAACACACAGATGAAAAAAGAATTGTATATATATAAAAAATTATATTATTTTAATATTAATAATAAAATAAACTAATAATGTAATAATGTTCTTATTCCTAATTATTGGTATTTATTACTAATTATTAATATTTATTCTTAATTATTAAAAATTATTACTAATTATTCCTAATTACCATTAACTATAAACAATACTAATAATTTAAATTTATTAAGTAATAAAACAATGTAAACATAATTAAATTACAACTAATTAATAATAATTGAAACTAATAAAAAATTAAAAATAAATAAAAAATTAAAATGAAGATAAATACCTTGAAAATTGATCTGTTCTGATCGTTCTTCAAAACTTTAATATCAGCTCCGGAGAAAAAAAATTAAACTGGAGAAAAACTCAACTCTAGAAATATAATTTTGAGAGAAGGAGAAGATAAGGAATGAGAATGAAATGAAAAAAACGGATGGGGGTATTTATAGGTTAGATTATTTGCGACGGTACCCGTCGCAAATACCTTAGCCAACATTTATTACGGTCAACCGGTAAATAGTTATTTGCGACGGGACCCGTCGCAAATAACCCCTGCCGACATAGTATTTGCGACGGGGGAATATTCCCGTCGCAAATACCTTTTACCGCCGCCGGTTATTTGCGACGGGAATATTCCCCCGTGGCAAATAAGTTTCCCGCGATTTGGCGCGCATCGCGGGAAAACTATTTGCGACGGGGAAAGCAATCCCGTCGCAAAAGCCTCCTTATTTGCGACGGGGAAATACCCCCGTCGCAAATAAGTTTTTAACATGACTATTTGCGACGGGATTTATTCCCGTCGCAAATAACCCGTCGCAATTGCTCATTTTTCCCGTAGTGGGTATTGGGGGAGATACCGGTTTTACATGGTCAAGGTGGCATCAAAATTTTGATGTGTGGGAGAACTTGAGTAAGAATGGTTCTTCAGTAAATACCTTCTAGTCAATGGGTAGCATATGAATTGGAAAACCACCCAGAGGTACCACCTCAAGACCAATTCCCTACACTGAATCCTCATCCCTAAGAGGTTCATCATCAAAATCCAACTACAGAAAAAAATCTTATGTTTGTAATAGTATAATCCTAAAATTGAATAAATATTATCTATAGTTAATGATTATATATACTCCTACGACTGACCAACGGTGGTGGAGGTGGGAGGCGGTGGAGGGAGCGGCAGTCGCGGCAGCGGAAACAGCGACGGTCGCAACGGCGGAAACAGCGACGGTCCCGGCGGCGGAGACAGCGGCGGTCACGGCGGAGGAGAAAAACCAACGGCGCAGAGGCAATGACGGAGGAGAAAAAACCAAAAACGGTGGCGGCGGAGGAGGAGGAAGAGGAGGAGTAGGATGAGGAGGAGGAGTAGGACGAGGACGAGGCACGGACGATGAGGAGAAGTCACAACGGAAGAGGGTCCTGGTTCAGCTTATGCGAAAGCTTTACCACATGCGAGAGAGGAGGTCCTGTTAGGGTTATTAAATAGAAACTGCTGGAACCCTTATCAGTGCTCGTTAAAAGCGTTAATAAAGGTATGTTTTATCAGCGGTAAAATAAAAGTGCTGATAAATATATGTTTTATCAGCGATTTTATTTTAGCGTTGATAAATATTATAATTTTATTTAAATTAAGATATCAGCGCTAAAATAAGCGCTGATAAATGTGCCCTTTTATCAGCGCTAAAAAAAAGCGCTGATAATGGTTATATTTTTCAGCGCTTTTAACTAGCGCTGATAAAGGCATACCCCTTTATCAGTGCTTTTTCGTTAGCACTGATAAAGGGTGGCGCCGGGAATGCCCAGTTTTGTGGTAGTGATAGAAGTATGCATGCCAGGGGGAATGGATAACTGGGAGATATCTAAGAGATGAGGCTGGGCCAATAGACAAAATTTCTGGGCGTTCCTACGTATCCCATGAGGATGAGAATCAAGCCGTACATAGTTCTTAAAGGCCATGCAGTTTTAACATCGTGCGGTGATGACATAAATAAGGGCATGATACCCCAACGTGGGATGTGTATGGCACGGTGGGTAACCCAACATGAGTGAGGACATAATCCCGTACCACACCATACAACCCTAAGTGAGAGCTTGGGCCAGGGGCCTGAGATTGGGCTATAGACAGAATGTCATTGCCAGATTGCAGTTCAATGTCTTGCAGTGAGTACGATAGTGATCTTAGTTTAAAGTCATAGAGCTCAGACCATAGACGCCTCATTTTCAAAACGACAATGATGAAAGAGGACAACTGTTGACCGGATTCGCATCACAAAATCCCTCTTTGTGTGACCGGAGGCCGGGGCAAACAATTGATCGTCAACCACTGACCGTATTCACAACACGGGACTTGTATCAATTTGTTGCTTAAAATCCTCGAGGACGTTGGACCGTAATGGTAGGAGGGCCCTTAAGCTGACCACCTGTACCATTTGGGGGTCCTTTTGGATATGAAAAACAATGGGAACCCAAATGACGGGGCTTGCGAAGCATGGTAGGGCCTGCGCTCGTGGAAAGGACTATAAGAAAAGGAGGAATGTATCATGGGGATATGTGGGGCATGGAAAAATAACCCGACATGAGTGGGGACATAAGGTCATGCCATACCTCTCAGTCCCAAACGAGCACTCGGGTCGACGGGCCGAAAGGGTCAAGGGACTTGAGGCTGGGAGTCCCGGACGACTGTAGCCATATGACTTTTTGTGCGGTTACCGCCTCATCACAGCTCCTAAGCCCACGTGAGCAGTGCTCGGTGTGGGAAACACGGAGTCAGATTCCGCTTTCCCTGTCATATAAGGGTCTGATAGGTGACATCGCCCGAAGGGAATCACAACTCACAGATATAGCGAGCAGGATGAACCACCACACTCAATGTTTGGGGACCTACGGGTGTGGTGACAATGATAAAGGATAGCCGTTAACCATGTTCTAAACACATCATCCTTATAGTGTGACCTGAAATGGGATCACAAATGAGCATCGACCACTAACCATATTTTCAACACGGGACTTGTATCAATTTTTTGCTCAACATCCTTGATGGCATTGGCCTGAAGTAGTAGGAAAGCCCTTAGGCCGATCATCCATTCCAATTGGGGGTCCTTTTGGATGTAAAAGATGATGGAGTCCCAATCAAAGGAGTGGGTGAAGCATAGTTGTGCCCATGCATTTTAACGTCAAGAAGGGTGGTGTAAGTGATGGAAATATCCAGGGAGTGGGACGTATGGTGGGATCGAGATGAGCTCGATGTGAATTGGGAAAAAATCCCGTACCATACCATGTGTCCTGACCCAAGGGGAGATTCTGAAGTTTGGGCTGGGCCAACAGACGAAATGTCTGGGCGTTCCTATGTATCCCATGAGGATGGGAATAAAGTCATACATAGTTCTTAAAGGCCATGCAGTTTAACGTTGTGCGATGAGGATGTGGGAGACTAGAAGAACGAGGAGGGAGCACAGGGTGCGATCATCATAATCCTGACATGAGCAGAGCCAAAGAAGCCTTCACTATGCCATGTAAGGATCCTCCAAGAGGTCTACCCCCAGAGGGGGAGTAGTCAAAGAAAAAAGTTTGGGACCTGGACTCAAGACGAAATGTTTGAGCATTCCTACGTATCCCATACAGATGGGAATTAAGCTGTACGTAGTTCTAAGGGTGCAGTTTAACATCTTGCAGGATGACATATAGTTTAATGTCATGCGGGACATTTTACAGTTTAAGGTCATGTAGGACCGGGCAGTTTAGGGTCATGTGGGACCAAATAGTTTAGGGTCATGCCAGACCCACTGGCTCAGGAAAAGTATTTCTTGAGGAACTTGGAATTGGTGGGAGGAGTTATACGCTCACCATCCATGGTTACCAGTGAGTACGCACCATTGGGGTAAACCTTGTAAACAATGAAAGGTCCTTCCCATTTGGGCTCCAACTTGGGTGGTTTCCTACCAGGTATCATTAGTGTCCTGAGGGCCAATACCAAATCACCTTGAAAGAAGGAACAGAGGTGAAATTTATTGTTTAAAGCTCTAGCTATCTTGTTTTGATGCCTTTCCAAATTATGCAGGGCACAAAGCCTGTTCTCATCGAGTGCTTCCAACTCAGCTAGATGGATTTCGACTACTTTATCTGGTGCTTGCTGATCATAGAAAACTGTGCGCAATGAGGGTAATTGAATCTCGATGGGATGGACAACCTCCGTCCCATACACCAGGGAATATGGGGTCACTTGGGTGGAATTGCGAGTCATCATCCGATAAGCCCAGAGGGCATTGGGGAGCTTGTTCAGCCAACTCTTCTTATTTTGACCAACTATTTTTTGAAGAATGTTAGAGAGGGTCTTGTTGAATGCCTCGATCTATCCATTTGCTTGTGAATAATAGCGAGAGGTATGGTTGGAATGGATGTTGTACTTAGCGTATAATTTCTTCAGCTCAGCCACTCGGAAGTTCATTCCGTTATCGGTGAGGATGGCATGAGGGAACCCAAATCGGTAGATGATATTGGAGCTCACAAAGTCAATGATGGAATGAGACTCGACCTCTTTTAGTGGAACTGCCTCTGCCCACTTGGAGAAGAAATTTGTGGCAGTCAGGATGAACCTGCACTGTCGAGCTGTCACCGGTGGATATGGTCCCATGACATCGAGTCCCCACACCGCAAATGTCCAAGAGTACTTGGTGGAGTGGAGAGGTTCCGGTGGCTGATTCATGAAGTTAGCATGAATTTCTCATGCATGGAATCTTTTGGTGAACTCGATGCAGTCATGGATCATGGAGGGCCAAAAATACCCTAGTCTTTGGATCTAATGAGGCAACTTCGACTTAGTATGGTGGGCGCCATAGGAACCGGCATGAAACTCCTACATGACCAGAGAAATATTGACTCCTTGGATGCAACGAAGGATAATACCATCAAAACTCTGCCTTTAGAGGATCTGTTCAAATCCGGGACCACTTTGGAAGGTAAATTGTAATGTGCGGCGTCGGATTCGCTCGCGCTTGGCCTGATCTGCCGGGATATTACCATGTTGGAGATATTCAACCAAGGGTATCCTCCAATCGGGAGTTACTCCAATCACTATGTCCGGGGGACCTAGGGGTCCTGCCGTAGAGGTGCCAGTGGTAAGGTGGCTTACCTGTGGGCTGTCATCATTATCTGGAGCGACGAGAGATATGACTCTCCGGTGTGCCACGTGGACAATCAAATCATCCTGCTCGGGCTCTGCAAGTGACACAACTAGGCCTGCCAAGGCGTCTGCCCTACCATTCTGTGACTGAGGGACATGGGTAACCTCCGGCCAAGATGGGAACTGTTCCATTAGCTAGAGAGTGCGCTCCAAAAATGGTATGAGTTTTGGATTTCTGACGATATAGTCACTGTTGATTTGCTTGATGACTAGTTCGGAGTCCCTTTCACAAGCGAATGAGGCACGTCAATATCGAGAGCTAGCTCAAGGCCAGTGATGAGAGCCTGATACTCTACTTCATTGTTGGTGTAGCCTTTTGACAATAGGAATGAGTATGGCAGGATGGATTGTGCCGGGTTAATGAAGACGATACCCATGCCTACCCTGTTGAGCCTGGGGTCATTGAGATTCCTATCGGTGGGGCTTCGGGAAGCACCATCGAAGTGCATATGCCATCACGACATGACTTGGTCCACCGAGAGGATCACCTCATTGGGGAAATTGAGATTCGAGGACTGGTCAGCAGGAGTCGGATGGGCAGCAAGGAAATCTGCCAATGCTTGCCCCTTAATAGCTTTTTGAGGGACAAACCTGATATCGAACTGCTAGAGAATTACTACCCACCGAGCTAGACGACCTATCAACATGGGATGGTTCAAAATGTACTTCATTGGATCTACCCGGGACACCAGCTGTACCTCATGGTGCTGCATGTAATGTCACAATTTCCGTACTGCGAATACTAGCGCAAGGAAACTCTTTTAAATGGGGGACTATCTGGTCTTCGTATTGAGGAGCATGTGACTGAGGTAGTAAAGGTTGTTCTCCATCCTCTCATTGTTATTATGGACGAGAAGGGTGCCGAGAGATCATTCTAGGACGGTCACATAAAGGACCAATGGCTTTCTAGAGACCAGTGACATTAAGAACGGTGGTTGGAGAAGATACTGCTTGATCTCCTCGAATGCAGTCTGACATTCTTCATCCCACTCATAGAGTGTGCCTTTCTTCATGAGCTGAGAAAAGGGATTACACTTTCTGGCCTGATTCGCAATGAATCGGTGTATGTAGGCAAATTTTCCTTAGAAACCTCGAAGCTCCTGAATATTGCTCAAAGGAGACATCTGGATAATGGCCTTAATCTTCTCTGGGTCGATCTCAATGCCCCTTTATCTGAAAACGAATCCGAGAAACTTTCCAGAGGTGACCCTAAAGGCACACTTCAATGGGTTTATCTTCAGGTGATGGGAAAAGAGGAAACTGAACACTTTCTCAAGGTCTTTGAGATGGTCCTGACGTTGGTGAAATTTGACCACCAGATCACCAACATAACATTCCACCAACGTTCCAAGGATCAGCTTAAATATGCAATGCATAGCCTCCTGGTAGGTGGCACCTGCATTCTTTAAACTGAAGGGCATGACTTGGTAACAGAAAGTACCTTGTGGTGCCTTGAAGACTGTGAACTCCTCTTCCTTGGGGGCTATTAGGATCTGGTTGTACTTGGAGTACTCATCATGAATGAGAGGGCTTGGAATCCAGCTATAATGTCAATCAATAAATCCGTCACAGGAAGGGGAAAATCATCATTCGGACAATGATGGTTGCGATCTCATAAGTCGATGAAAAAAATTTTCTATCCAGTCTTCTTCCTTACCATCACAATATTGTCCATCCATTTGGGGTACTGGACCTCCTTAAAAAACTTGAATCTGACGAGCTTATCAACTTCCACCTCTACCATGGCACCGTGAGAAGGGTACATATTTATGGGATTCTTCTTGAACCCGTGATGATTTGCTGAGAGACTGAGGTGGTGGATGACTACCTAAGGATATAGTCCTGGAATCTCATCATAACTCTAGGAAAATACATCGCGGTGTTGTTTCAAGAAGTCTATGTACTGCTGTTGCTCATCGTGGGGCATTGCAGAACTGATCAAAGTGGGTCTCGGGTCTGCCTCGCTACCGAGGTTCACCTGTACCAACTCGTCGACTGTGGTAGAGACGCCCTCCTCAAAGTTAGGAGGAGCATCATCTAAACCCTCTTCTTCACTTGTGGAGGGGGAATCCTTGGAAGGAGGAGTTTCTTCTGAGTCGGCAGATCCAGATGGGAGGCTGGTACCGGCTTGAGCGGTAGTGGTCACTGCATCAAAGGACTCTTGTACTGCTGCAACCATAGCGATGAAGGTTGTTGATCCGATTCCATCCGGCCTTCGGCCCAAGAGGCCACACTTGATGATGTCGAAGCAATAGTGGCACATTGGCTTGAGCCAGTTGATTCCAGCCCAGCGGAATAAGCATGTATGACATATCGCCATTGCCATGGGGCAGACATCCCGATACCTTATGGGGGTAGGAGGCTCTGGGATCACCTGAGCCTAATTTTTATAGGAGTATGAGGTGATCTTCCGGTGTCTCTTAGGCCTAGGAATGTGTTCCCCCCTTTTCCTAGAAATAACGAAGCATTATCCCATGTCCGGGGTTGTATCCTCCAATCAGTGGATTGGAAAGATGTAGGCATCATCTAGATCTGTCCATGGGTCGGTCGCAGCCGTGACATGATCGACCTCATTAGTCTGAATTTTCTTTTCCTTAATCTTTTAGTAGTCAACATCCAGGTAACGAGCTTTGCAAGAAGAAAAGGGAGATGCATCACCTTGAAGCATGCCCACTCGACCATTAAGGGAGTATTTGAGACACTGGTGATACGATGAGGGAACCGCCACATGTAGGTGGATCCATGGACTTCCCATCAACGCATTGTAGGCGGTGTCCTGGGAGACAACCATAAATTCGGTGCTGGCAACTAGGCCACCAAACTGGGTATTCAAGTGGATCTTACCGATCGGTGTCTATTCCGTCCTGTCATAACCTTAGATTCTTAGGTCAGAGGGACTCAGATCATCTTCAGACAATCCCAGCTTTCGCAGTACCCGAGTCAGGATTAGGTTAATTCCAGAGCCTGTGTCGACAAGAAAATGATGAACCTCCATGCCATTGAACTGGCCAGTGATGTATAGTGGGTGAATGTGCCCCTATATGGGAGAGCCTTTATCTTCTCCAGAGAATGAGATGATGACCTGACATTCAGCATTCTCGATTGCCTCAGCATGGAAGGCTTCTGCAGCTGCTACTTCCGTCTTGAACTGGAGGGGGCTTCTTAAAGCATCAACGAGGTCCTCTTGCATATCTGACAATAGGAGAAAGGCCTCAAGGATGGAGAGTCTTGCTGGAATACTAACGAGATGCCTAAGAACATCTTACTTCCATGCCAAGCGTGAACTTCTTCTTGTAGGAGGTCGCTCTATGATAGGAGGTATGGTAGGCCCTACTGACTGGACCGATAACTGACTGGTACTGGGAACATCCTGCTGCCCACTGGTCGAGGCCTACAGAGTGGCTACCAGATGAGGGCTAGACGACTGAGACTGGCCTATAGCAGGTCGTGGCTGGTCACAGCCAGGTCAGGGTGGCTCTACCTGATCCAACAACACAAACGGCAACGAAGGTGGGCCTGATTCCATCATATGAGAAGGTTGCACATGTTGAGCTCTGTGCTGAGCCTATTGCCTGGTTTCGGTAGCATGCACAACCTGGCTTGAAATGCTGATTGAGGCACTCCAACGGCCCATATAGCCACGGCTCCGTCGACGCTGACGACGACTGGGGACGTTGGGAGGATCCACCTGGACCTCCTCATTGTCAGGAATCATTTAGGGGTTTACCAGCTCTACGGTGTTAACCAAGGCGCACCCTTGACCATCACTCAAAGAGTCGTCCACTACTGGACAAATTCTAGGAGGGATTTCTATCTTTGGGGGCATAAATTTTCCGAGAGTACGGGATGACGATGTCATTGGAAGGGGATTTTTCTTTACCTTTCATCGCTGATGCTTGCTCTTCTAAGAAGAGGCCGACTGAGATGACGATGCAGACGTGGTTGCTGCAGCTTCTGAAGGCTCTGGCCGATTCGGGTGTGCCTGGATGACACCATGGGCATGGGTGACTGTTTTGTGAGCCATCCAGTCTTCATACTTCTGGGACCCATGACTGGAAACCTAATGCCACTCACCCTCGCTGTCGCTACTGCTATCTGGCCTCACAAAGATGCATGCCACCTGTGCCAGATCCGGGCCTAAATGGACTATGTTGTTATCTACCTGGTCTTGAATCCAGTCTTTGAACACATAACACTTCTTGAGAGTGTGTCCTAGGATCTGGTGGTAGGGGAAATAATTAGAGTGATCAGTGAGGTTTTCCTCTTCTGGTCTTCTGCACTCAGGAAAACTTAGAATCCCCTGCTCCAAGGCACTGTGGAAGTAATCGGGGACCTGTGCCTCGTTGAATGAGTAGGTTCAGTTTCTCCTATCTAGAAAGGGGGCCCTTGGAGCTTGACCTTGATGAGGGGTTGGAGGAACCTGTCGAGGAGGTGGAGCTTGGTTATCTCACCTGGGTGGTGGCGGCGCATTGCGCGGGGGCACCTACCGATTCTGGGGTGGGCACTGCTGGGCCGGTGGTTGCGCCTGAGGTAGGGGGCCTCAGCGAGGCTGTGGAGGCGGCTCCACTGGCAACAAATCTAGTCGTCTGGGGGCCTCTATTTGGGCCACTGCGGTAGGCTCATCCATGACAGCCCTTCTCACGGGGATCGCAGGAGGCAACAGACGTTCCTGCTTGGCTAGCTGTAAGGCTTCCTCTAAATGCTGATCCTTATTAGAGAAGTCTCGAAATCCCCTGGGACAATTCTGGGTGATCAGAGAGGGGACCAGCTCCGTCTTAATGTTCCCTATGCACATCGTCAACAATTTCTCCTGAGTCAGCGGCATGTTAAGGGAATATGTGAGTCCTTTCCACCGGGAGACAAAGTCAGCAATGCGCTCATCAGGCCTCTATTTGCAATTGAAGAGGTTCGCGATACTCGTCTTCCGCATGGTGGAACTGAACTTGTAGAGGAATTGCCTACGGAGGTCATCCTAGTCGGTTACTGATCTGATGGGGATCTGGTTGTACCAGACAAACGCAGGCCCTTCCAATGTCTGCACAAAACATCGAAGCTTGGCGTCCTCCTGCTGCACTGGAGTTCCCAACATGGGGCCACACCTTGAGGTAAAGTGGGCCAGGTGCTGTGGCAGGTCCCTTGTCCCATTGAAGGGAAAAATGTGAGATTCCCAAAACCCGGGGGTGCTGGCATATCATCCACCCACGCCAGATATGGCTTGCCATCATGCGGGAGTGCCACCTATCGCGTCTCTAATGCCTCAAGACGGGCAATAAGTTCCGCTATTGGATCATATGGGCATGGGTTCCTATCTTGTTAGGGATCCCTAACTACCAATGCTTTGGCGGGTTCTTCAACATGATAAGGTGGCCCAGCGGCTTGTGGGGCGGCTGGTGGAACGACCTGTGGGGTAGCTGGGGGAGCCTGAGCTAGATCCCGAGGGTCCTTACGCCATTCAGGAGGATTTGGCGACATGTACCGCGCCATCTTTCCATAAGCTCTGGAATCAACCCTGTCTGCATGGGAAGGATGGTCAGGGTCAGCTTGAGGCAATTCGCCAAGGGGAAGCTGTGCCTGCCCCTGCTGACCTGGCCTAGGATCACCATAGTCCGGCCATCGCTCTGCAGCGCGTTCAACAAGGAGGTTATCAACCACATTCTTCTGTTCGGTGAATTTTTTATGCAACGTAGCTTTCTCAGGGTCATCCTCCACCTTTTGCATTGATCCAGATGGGTCAGAGGGCTTGACAGCTCCAAGGTGCTCTTTACCCTTACCATGATTCCAGCTAAGGACTAATGCCTTGGTGGGAATGGGGAGACCCAGTAGGCTCCTCTGTTGGTGAGTAACCCTCCCCAATATATTCAATAGCTGTGGAACACCTTCAGGGGGGAGGTCCCCATGAAGGAGCTCTAGCTCATTCTTCTCTTCCAATAGGATGGCCATGTTGACCGCGATTCTACCTGGGGGAATGTCCTCGATATCACCTGGTAAGTCGGGATGTCACTAGATAGGACTGAAGAGGAGGGAAGCATATTTCCCCCATCCACGAATCTGCACATGGGGAGAAGCCTCTTTGATAATCTTGCAGAGTACCTTGAAACTCTGGATGCATCTTTACTGGAGGGCCTTACGGCGGCCTGGCAACTTAGGGTGCTGAGCCACATGGAGTGCAGACAGATCAACCAGATGGCATTGCTCGCCAATGTCTTCAAAATGCTCTTGGCTCTTCAGATAAGCCACTCGCTGGTGATGAAGGTGGAAATGCATCGCCAAGAGGGTTTGACGAAAACAATCAACTTCCTCTGGGGTGAGGGATTCCATCACGTAGAAATTCGGTGCTGCCATGGGCCAAAACATCTCAGGGAAGTGGTCCACTGTGAGGATATTATATAATCTCCTTGGCTCGGATTCAGGGTTTGGACCTTCATTACCCCACTCGTCAACTGAAGGCAGTTGAGGAACCAGTAGTGGTACCGAAGCAGACCGCTGGGATGATAGGCTGGCTGGTGGAGAGTATGATGAGTGAGCTGACAAACCACCGCATCTCGGGCTGTCCTCTGAAGAGTATAGAAACTTAGACACCACATCACGGTAGGATGGGATGACGGCCGCAGTTCCTGGTGTAGAGACCATGGCTAATGGCGATGGACCGCACTGCTTCTCATCCACCATTGGTCCCCAGAATAGATCTCCGTGATCTCTAGTCTAGGTAGAGAGTACTTCTGGTGATGATAGTGGTGATTTCATGACCGTAACCCGTGGAGTTACCAAATTTTCGTCCTCCTCAATATACCTGCGGAGGGAGGTGGGAATCCGATGAACCTATCATTCTGGGAGTACTAGGCTGATGCACCTTGTTCTTTCCCCGACCCTTGACACAGAGGACCTGGGTGAGGGTTCTACCATTGAGTCGTATTTGGATTTAGAATCTGAGAAGCAAACTGGTTTGATCTCAGTTTGAAGCTTCTCAGTGTTCCTTTTATGGCAGTGACGACCCGCCCTCCTGACCTAGTATGGTTCTTCAGGGTAGGGCATACTTATGACATGAGGATGTCCTTCGACCGTACTGGTGCTGGGGTGGAGATGGCTTCTTCCAGAGCAATCCGGGGTGTGAGGAGCACCAGGACAGATATCAAAGGGGATATGGGAAGGACCTCTGTGGGAAGTTCTGAAGTGGGTAGGACCTCCGCTCGAGCCTATAGAAGCATGGGTGGGACCCCCATATTTGCTTCCCCTAGAGACATTAGCGTGAGGAAGGTCCTCGTACTAGTGGAACTGAACACGGGTAGGGCCTCCATGCTGGGAGATGGTGAGGCGAGGCTGGCCTTCACCCCTCTGGTTGTTGAGGGGAGGAGGACCTTCTTCGGATGTTGTAAGAACATGGGGAGGTCCCCCACACTAGAGATTGACCAGATGCGCAACATCCCCACACCAGGGGTCCGTGGAAGGTGGGAGACTCCATACCTAATGTAGTGAGCATGGGAGAGGCTTCCGTACTAGGTGTCACCATCGTGGGGAGGTCCCTTATTCGGACTGAGGGTAGCACAAGGTGGACCTCCATGTCGAGCTTAGAAGTGGGGAAGACCCGCATTCTCTATGGTGGTAGTACGGGGAGGGCCTCCGTACTGATGGCGGCCATTACCTACACCGACGACCAGAAGAGTCGACCTATCCTACCCATGGGGCGGTTGGGGCCTCGACTCAGGCCGGATATACAAGTTCCCTTGCTCAGCATACGCAAGGGGTTGACAATACACGTCGACGATGGCCCGTTTCACAGTAGTTGCTGATGTCGATTCCCCTTGGTGGACGTCTTCCTCGGCCTGTGCCCGACACTGGTGTTGGGTCAACCGGACTAGAGTCAACAGTGTAGGTTCATGGATTACCTACTCCTCAAATCTTGGGACTGGGTGGCGGTGCTGGCTTGACCTAGTGGGATCCTTCCTTGGGGGCCCCTAAAAAGGGATCCCGACTGGGCCGACCCACACATCTCCTACCTCGTTGGCATAGGGGAGAGAGTCATCGAGGAATTCTAGGGAGAGGCTCCTGAAACGATTGTAAGTTGGAGTGGGGAGAAGTGCCTCCTTTCCTAGCCCTTGGGGGTGGCATTGGTGACGAGGCGTAGATGCCTCTAGATCCTAACATGCCATATCCTGGGTTGGGATAACCCCCTCTTCCGCCTACCATCGTACGAGGTCGTTGATCACTCTCCGCTGAATGAGTTCAGATGGGGATATGGGGTGTGGGTGCTCGACGTTTTTAGGCATAGATATTGTCACCAAAGCGGTGGAGCCGCGCGAGATTGCCACATTGGTATTACCTCTTCCCTTGCGTCAGTGGGCTGGCAGTGATCGAATTCCTGTAGTAGCTTGGTTCCTGAAAATCAGGGATATTAACCCATTAGTGCTAAAAGGAAAGGAATCGATGACTAGTGCCCTAACGCCATTCCGTCTTCCATGGCTGGTAAGTTGGATCCATGCTGACAACATCACAGACCGGGACATCCAAGGTTTTGACTGCCCCAACTTCTATTGAGTTTCACACAAGGCCCGCTATTTTCCTGGTGGGACTCGGCACTGGATAGCTGGATCTGATGACATGATAATCCACTGATGTCTCGAACGCTACTAATCTCTATATGGAAGAGAATAACTTCACATTGGGTTCACCATTTCTATTTTTGACGCTTTCACTGGGGCGTGCGCGTCCGTCTTGTTCGAGGACGGTGACACTGTTTGTTGCCCCGCATTCCCGTTTTCCAAAGGCGGGAAACATATGTTCCTTGTTCAGGGACGTTTTCTCCTAGATTGAAATGGGATGGTGGGATATCGGTTCTTCCATCCGTGGATTCCTCCTCAGAACTCATCACCTAGTCTGGGTCTCTCTTAAAGATTAAGTCATGGTTTGTGAATCTCTTCCCAGTGCCATATCTTCATGGACACCAGTTAATTACACTTCTTCTGTCAGGACATTCCAAGGGGTTTGGTCAGGGCAGAAACCTTCGGTCAGGGGAGTAGTCACATTGGACGTCATTGGCGTGTCAGGATGCTAGAACACTGGCATTTTTGGGTTTCTTCCCCTTATTATAGGGCTTCTCGAGTGCGTGGAAGCCCAAGGCATCCCACATCGAATGCGGGGAATCATATTCCATAGGCATGTATCTAAGATTTTCCTCAGCTTCCTATGTTTAACACAGGGTATTCCATAGGTTTAACGTCTAGCAGAGATGGATAAGACTGATCAAAACACTGACTAGAGCAGATCAGGTGAGGCGACCCCTAGAGTGAACACCGATGTTGGGGCTAACGTGTGGTTAACTACCTGATTGTTGTTAAGGGGAATGGGGAATGAGGTGGCATGATCCCACCGGGATGTGGCGGCCTGGGTAAGAACCAAAATGGATGATGGATGGTTAAGTGAAGTGGGTGGATAATGAGATGGAGTTGACTTGAGGACAACATTGATGTTGGGCTTGAGTCTCGAAGAGACCTCCTACGTATCCCTGCATTAGGGAATCAAAGTCCTTGTAGTTCACCCCTGACAATGGCTTACCATTTAATGGGGTTGACAACGGCTTACCGCTGGATGGGGTCACAAAGACTTATCACTGGATGGGGGTCAAACCTCAGGGAGGCTTCCTACATACCTTATCCAAGAGATAAGGATAAAATCCCACGTAGTTTGGGAATGGTGAATGCAGTTTAACGTCATGCAGGACTGAAAGGGGGCATGCAGTTTAATGTCATGCGGGACAAAGGTGGTCCGACGCGAAGGGGGGTCGGAACCAATGGTTGTTAGACTTGAACCTTAGGGAGGCTTCCTACATACCTTTCCTTGACAAAGATCAAAGTCCACGTAGTTCGGGATGGTTTGGGGGAACCGGCGTGAAGATGGTCGAGACAACCGAGTGGTGGGATTGAACCTTAGGGAGGCTTCCTATGTACCTCATCTTGGCAAGGATCAAAGACCTCGTAGTTCAGGTGATGTTTGGTGAATCGACGTGAAGAGGGTCGAGACCAATGTGTGGTGGGATTGAACCTCAGGGAGGCTTCCTACGTACCTCGCTTTGGCAAGGATCAAAGACCTCGTAGTTCAGGTTGGTTTGGTGAACTAACATAAAGATGGTCGGTACCAATGGGTGGTGGGCTTGAACCTCAGGGAGGCTTCCTACGTACCTCTCATTGGTAAGGATCAAAGTCCTTGTAGTTCAGGCGAGGTTTGGTGAACTGACATGAAGATGGTTAGGACCAATGGGTGGTGGGCTTGAACCTCAGGGAGGCTTCCTACGTACCTCACCTTGGCAAGGATCAAAGACCTCGTAGTTCAAGTGAGTTTGGTGAACCAACGTAAAGATGGTCAGGACCAATGGGTGGTGGGATTGAACCTCAGGGAGGCTTCTTACATACCTCGCCTTGGCAAGGATCAAAGACCTCATAGTTCAGGTTGGGTTTGGTGAACCGACGTGAAGATGGTCGGGACTAATGGGTGGTGGGATTGAACCTCAGGGAGGCATCCTACGTACCTTGCCTTGGAAAGGATCAAAGACCTCGTATTTCAGGTGAGGTTTGGTGAACCGACGTGATGATGGCCAGGACCAATGGGTGGTGGGATTAAACCTCAGGGAGGATTCCTACGTACCTCACCTTGGTAAGGATCAAAGACCTCGTAGTTCAGGTGAAGTTTGGTGAACCGACGTGAAGATGTTCGGGACTAATGGGTGGTGGGATTGAACCTCAGGGAGGCTTCCTACGTACCTCACCTTAGCAAGGATCAAAGACCTCTTAGTTTAGGTGAGGTTTGGTGAACTGACGTGAAGATGGTTGGGACCAATTGGTGGTGGGCTTGAACCTCAGGGAGGCTTCCTACGTACCTCACCTTGACAAGGATCAAAGACCTTGTAGTTCAGGTGAGGTTTGGTGAACCAATGTGAAGATGGTTGGGACCAATGAGTGGTGGGATTGAACCTCAAGGAGGATTCCTACATACCTTGCCTTGGAAAGGATCAAAGACCTCGTAGTTCAGGTGAGGTTTGTTGAACCGACGTGAAGATGGTCAGGACCAATGGGTGGTGGGCTTGAACCTCAGGGAGGCTTCCTATGTACCTCACCCTGAAAAGGATCAAAGACCTCGTAGTTCAGGTGGGGGATATGGGGCTTACACTATAGGCTTCCCAAATAGGATGTCATGGTCGATGCTTACTCTAAGCCCACGCGAGTCATGCTCGCTGTGAGAAACAAGAGGCAGCAGAGACCTGACGATCACGTCGCGAAAGGTGCGTCCGTAGGAAGTGGATTGGTGGCTTACACGTAGTTAGCAGCCCAAAGAGGAAACGAGGTCTTACGTATGGTTAGCATCCCAAGGAGATGGAGATTGGGACTTACTCCAGGATGGAGGCCCGAGTGGTGACAAAGCACAGCGGGAGTGGGATTTGGAACCGAGGAAGAGAGGAGGAGTAGGGATGCTACCTCCTGCAAGAAAAGCTAGGGGGCTTACACTAGGGTGGTTTCCCTTTCCCCGCGGACAGACGCCGCTCCGATACAGAGGATTCCATTCCATGTGAGGAATGATATCACTCCCATGGAGACCAGTGGGCATGAAGAATGTCCAAGGTGGAGCATCCCGCGTGCAAGGCATGGGGTAAGGGCACAGTTTAACGTCATGTGCTGAGGATGATGACACTTGGCAATTTGTCGTCCTGCAGCTCGGACGAAGTGGGTGTGCTCCGTACCCCTAGGACTTACATAATTGATACCCGCCCACCCTTGAGGGAAGGAAGGAATCGACAATGCCGTATGAGGGGGGTGTTATGGAGCGATCAATTGGGGGGTTCACATTAGCATGGCTATGTGAAGAAGCAATAGCCGTTAGCACGCCTATGCGAAGAATCATGAGGTGAAGCAACGCAATGTGAAGCAATTCCCAAGGGACTTTGATGTTACTTCGTGCAAACCTGGAGGGTTGTAAGGGAAAAGGAGTTGTAGGGAAAAGGAGTTCATAGGTAAAATCCTTGTAGAGCTCTGGTGCTCCATGTAGTGGAGGGGCTTCATGAAGGGGTATGCTTCACGAAGCGAAGTGGCCTAGCCTAGGCATAGAGCACATGTGCATATAGGAGGAGCTTTGTGAAGTGGAAAGGCATTGGCGAAGCAATTCCTCGCGAAGTAAGGGTGCCTCGTGAAGCAAGGTGTTGTGAAACAATGTGCTTCTCGAAGCATAGTGACCCTACCTTAGCATGTGGGTCGCATGTGTATGGAGGGTCTTTCGCGAAGCATAAACGCTTCGCGATGACCCGAGTCCCTGTGAGGATCCCCTTCCTTCACGAAGGCCCTTGGGCTTCGTAAAAGGCATACCTCTCGGAAGAGGGGTTGAATTAAAGCAAAGGGGGAGGCACTTCGCAATGCAAAAGTACCTTGAGAAGCTCATGGTTCACAGAGTAAGAAGTGCTTCATGATTTGAGAGCTCATAAGGTGAAAGGTCGGATGATCCATCCTTTGAGCTCGAGGGGAGCCCTGTATTTATAGGAAAGAGGTGTTTCGAAGAAGAGCTCTCTTGGCGTGAAGACATAGTTTGCTCCGTGGCGTGTCGCGAACGTCAAATTGGCTCGTGGAGGATCTCGCCTCCTTGCTCCGCAGCCGGCTCACGAACGTTAAATTTGTTTGCGGAGCATCCCGCCTCCTTGCTCTGCAGTGGGGTTGCAAACGTCAAAGGGGTTTGCGGGGCGTCCCGCCTCCTTATTCTGTGGTGGGCTCGTGAAAGTCAAAGGGGTTCATGGGGCATCCCACCTCCTTGCTCCGTGGTGGGCATGGGGCCATGGGGCTCCACGAAAGGTCTTCACGAGGCAACCCGAGAGACTTCCCTCTTGTTCTTCTTCTTCCCAACTTTTGGCATCAACAAACCCCAATAACGGTATCAAAGCATCACCATGTTGTTTTATTCTTAAAATCATATCGAAAAGTGAATAAATACGTATATCACATTTTGTATTATATTGGATATCGTAAGAAACAATCAATTTTATGAACTATGGATGGTTTTACGATATATGACATCGTAAGATGTAATTAGATCATCTTGTATGATATGGGATATCTTATCGAGTGAAATAGTTTAATCCTTTGGTTTTTGTCATTTTGTAACATATGACATGGGATATCATAGAATGTAATAGCTTCGGCCTGTGTATCTCAAAACATGGCATCGTATCACTAAGATGATACATCGACATATCGTAAACAGTGATATCCTTGGTGGTGAGGTATTAATGTTACACATTACATTTAACATAAGTTGTGTTGGCCAAGTAACACTAGTTTTATGTTACATAGCCCATTACAAACCATGAGTTATCCATCATAAAATACTATTGATAGTGTCTGCACGCCGCATATCACACCTTACTGTGTAAGTATATCATAAAATAAGTTTTCAAGGAAAATTTGTTTTTTTTCAATTTTTCAATTATGAATTCATTTAAACAATTTCTAAATTGTTTATAAATTACAGAAAAAGAATTTTGGAATATTTATCTAATTTATAACGGTGTTTATAAATTAATTAAATATAAAAATTTTATAATTAAATAATTGTTCGATTACATCCTCCACCACAAAAAATTTATTAAATTAGTATTTCAGAATATTAATTATTAATATTTAAATACAAATTTCAAATTATATGGAATGGATTATAATTTTCAAATAAATGGTTTATATGAAAATTATAAGTGTAATTTATAAAATGTTTATAAATTTAAAAATATGAAAAAATATAAAGGGGTTTATTTTCAATATTATGAATTATTCATAATTATTAATTTGAAATTTTCAAATTAATAAGGTCTTGTAAAAATCCGAAATATTCTTGAGCCTTCCTTTTTCATTATGAGGTGTCTCATAGTTCAATTTTTTTTCTTCGTATTTTAATAAGTGGTTTTAAAATGGTCTTGAAAATTATGAAAGTAATTTCAAAGTTTTAAAAGTTTATTCGAGAAATTAATTTGGATTTTTTAAAGTGATTCTAATATTTTAGAAGTGTTTTTGGGATTTTGGAAAAGATAATAAAGCCTTATCTTAATTATTTATAAGTTTTTTATTGGAAATTAAATATTTTTTAAAGTTATTTTTACCTTTACGCACATCCTTACTTTTGTGTAAGGGTAATACTTGTTTTTAAAAGGGCATGTAAAGTTAAAATTGAGTTTATTATTCCTGTGTAAATGTCAACAAGTTTTTCCTAAGCTCGCATAAGGGTAAGCCTAAGTTTTCATGAGTTGTGTAAGAGTAATTCCCTTTTTCTTCTATGCATGCAAGGGTTAAAACGAGCCTATATGAACTGCATAAAGGTCTTTCCCATCTCGTGTAAAGGTAGTTTGGGTTTTCCTATACCTATGTAAGGGTAACCCGAGTCTCATGTAAGGGAATTCCATGAATCCTTCTTCTCGTGTAAAGTTAGGTTGAGCTTCACGTGAGCATGATTTCTCATTAGGGTTATGTGTTCGTCATGTAAGGGTAATTCCTTAGTTACATAAAGGTAAGTCCAAAATCATTAAGCCTGCGTGAAGGTAGGATATTATCATGTAAGGGTACCCTAATTTTTCTAAAATGTCGTGTAAGGGTGGCCATCTGCATAAGGGTAAAACCCCTTTACCCTTATGCAGCTTGTATAAGTATCATTTTTTTGCCAAAATTTCCAAAATTTCTTCCTATAATTCCTTTACAAATGCTGGGGAGGGGCTATTTCACATGTAATTAGGTCTTGGGCCTTCAAGGTCATGTATTGGGCCTTGTGCCTCTTGGCATTCGGTTCATGTTTGGACCTTGTGCCTTGGGACTACGAGTCATGTTAGGGTTCCCCATCAACCCTTAAAAGGGGTATTGTCCAAAAATAAATAAAAATCTAAGGCCTTCGGGATTTCGGAGTAGATAACAATGAAAAACGGGCCTACGGCCCATAGTCTTTGTGGATATTGGGTAGGCCTAAAAATTTTGATTGTTAAGAGCGTGGGTCAATACAGGTTGAGTCTGCGCAGGTGCGGGCCATGGTAGGTTGAGCCCACGCGGGTGCAGGCTTACCCATGAGCTTGATTTAAAAAAAATATTTTTTACAACATATTCTTCTTTAACATTTTTTTAATAAAAAAATCACGATTAAACTATTACATATGATTTATCACTGTAATGGTCATACTAATTCACCATTCATTCACATGTGAATTTTAAATAGATCTATATTTTTTGTTTTAATATGATATTATAATATTTATATAGTAATTATTAACCATATTCACATGGTGTTTCATCCCACCTCTCAAAAAATGGAATCCATCTCCCATGCACATGGTTTCAATTCTAAAAGAGTTACTATCATCATAATATTTTGGGTTGATTTATTATTGTTATTATTTCATTTTATTTTGTTATTAAGAAAATATTAAGGGACCTCATGGAAACCTTAATATCCTTTTCTAAAACCGGTCGTTATTTGGAGAGTCATCATTCATTCACAAGTCCAGCCATTCACATCACCACACAACCAACATCATCATTCACCGCCCCTCATCGATCACTCACCTAATTTGCATCACAATAGTTTGCCATCACATTAGCATTGCCGCATGCCACCATTAACCCATCAAAAAATATTCCATCACATCACTTAAAACTCTAGATATTTTCAATCCATACTTCTCCCCACAACTACCATCAAGAATGAGAAAAAAATACAATATTTAAATGATTATATATAGTATATTTTTTTTCAAATGTGGGCAAGATTGCATGCTTATGTGGGGTGGGGTGGGATTGTATTTTTTTATCTGCATTATATGTTGGATTTTGTGGACAAACCCGCATGGGCTCAAGCCTGCATGGGCTTGGCCCGCCCCGTCCATTTCACATTACTAAAATCATATGGTTTTGAATATATTAAAAGTTTTAAATGTAATATTTGGCCTTACTTAAAATTATAAATATTAAAATGATTTGTGGGAAAAAATAAATGGAAATGATTTTTATATAGATTTAATGAAAATTAAATATCTGTGTGGGAATGTATTCGCAATATATGTGGATAGATATTTTTGAATCTTAAAAATGAGTTTTCTTACCTCATTTGAGTCTATATTCATTTCCCTCAAGTTTTGGTGACCCAAACCTCACCTTTTGATATCTGCAAGCCTTCTATGAAATTGTCTAAGGCTTCTCCTATGTCTCCTAGGCTGAAATAATCTTCTTTTATCCTCTGTTTTGGGTGTAGCATGTAACCTCCTTCTTTTTCTAGTTAGGGGATCTATTAATTATCCTTATTTTATACCATGCATGTTTGATTTTAACACACTTCAGACATTTCTATTTAGATGGATTTGATTAGCCATAATCAGATAATAATCCGGAAAATAATCACATGAAGAAAAATTATATGACAATATCGAAATTCTAAAAGAAGAATATGAAATGAATGTAGTGAATATATTGATGTGAAATATTCCAAGAATTTAAATAATGTGATATTGCATGTTTTACAGGTTGGGTGATAATTTATTATTATCATCGTAATTATCTAGGAGAGATAAATAGTTTATCACATGCTATTGTTGATTTATATTTACTAGAATTATTTCACATTCTATAGCTTAAAGTGTTAAGATCTTATAAGGAAAACAAATATTTTCATGTTTTGGAAATTATTAGAAGATATAGAATATAACATCACATGCAAATCCTTTCTTTTGAATAATGAACCAAAATTATCGTAGAAAGAGAAAGAATTATCACATATTGAAATATTGTTTCCATGGCCTGGAAATTTAAAGGAATGTGTTAATGACATGCCATAGACAAATATTATTATCTTTAATAAATCATAGTTTCATGCAGTAGAATATAGTTAACGTGTTATTATTATTTCAAGAAATGAAATTGAAGTTTGTTGAATATAGATTATGGTAAACCTATTATTTTTATCATTTCTATAATTGAATTAGAAATAAATAATTTCATATTGTAGAATAATTGTGATTATTCTAGAAATTATCCAAGAGAGAGATAGATAATCGCATGTTGTTGTCTAATTATTATTTGATAATATCTAAATGATATCACGCTACAGTGTTAAACTACTTAATAAATTATGATGAGAATTAGTTTTATAATTCTGGATATCGAAGTATTGAAATGAAAATTATTGCATGTTTAGATAATTTAATATTTCATGATGCAAAAATTAAATTACTGGTTTGGACTTTGTGATCAAATGTGTTTATTGTTGCCTCTTGATATACACTAGATAGCATGCTCTCTACTTGGCTGTTTTTTTGTTGATGTTAACATGGTTGAATTCTTGAAACATATAAACAAAATAAGGCTGAATTTTATTATAAATTAAATTAAAGAGGCACAAGAAAAATAATCACTATCCATCTTGTAATTTTTTAAACATGGAAATAATGCCGCATGTTATGATGATTGTAGTCACTTCTAGCTATTGATATAGGTTGCTTAACATGGAAATCCTATGCATAATAAACTGGTTAATTCAATATTTAATTAAAATAGTTGTTGTCAAGGATGAATTGATTGGGGTTGAGAGATCCCATTCTTGATTGTGAGAGGATTTCATGCCATGATGTTATGAACATATTTTCCTTTAAAATTATGTATAGAACAATATATTTCATATGTATTTATGTTCTATGGATTTAGAGCCATGATGAGATTGCCTGATAACCTAATATGATTGGTTATGATGATGATGGTGGAACGAGGTGCCGATTATGATGATTATGGTGGAACAAGGTGCTAATTATGATGACAATGGTTTTAATATTCCCAATTTTTAAAGGATAATCACTACTTTAGAACAAGATTTTAATAGTGCTAGAAAAATCCTTTATCTGTGAAAAAAAGTGTTGTTGATCTAAGCACCATTAAAGGGGGGATTATTTTATTATCACTAGAAAAGAACTAATAAAAGCACCCCTTTATTAGTGCTAAACTAGCGCTGATAAAGACCCCCCTTTATCAGTGCTAGAAGTAGCACTGATAAAGGCCATGCTGCTGCAACATGATGTTAAAATTACAAAACACCGCAACAACAAATACTAAAAAATACAAAAAAATACTCGATATAAAAAATTCATAATTTAATTGAAATACAAATTACATCATAAATACAAGAAATAAGACACTATTATAGACATTTTCAACATTCTTTTTCATAATTACATTAGCAAGTAAAATTTATCACAAACATTAAAAAACATTAATGGTTTCATTTTCTTTTGCACCTGACCCCTCTCAAAAAATGCTCGATTATTATATCAGTTTCTGAACAAACCACTCCAACTCGAGCACTATAATCCACCTATATAGAAAAAAATTCTTATGTTAGTAATACTATAAATAAATAAAATAAACATAAATATGAAATAATACATTAATGAAATGTCATTTTTTAAACTGAAACCACACAATTTGAGTAATATTGGTCACATTGGGCATCAGATTGAGGTGTGACTAATTCCTTCACATCTCAAATGACTTATGGATTATTGTCTTAATGTATCAAAATAATTCGAATGATTTTTCTCGGTTTTGAGTATGTTACTTGTTTTTTTTACTAAAATGTCATTTTAAAATAAAAACATGCACTTTGAGTCATGTTGGTAAAATCATGTTCTGGTTTTACATGAGACTAATTTGAACATCTCAAAAATGACATGTGAATCGTCATCCTAAATTATCAAGAAATTTCAAGTGTGTTTTCTTAGTTTTAGTAAGTGACACACGTTTTGAACTAAAATTTAAATTTTAAACAGATAACGAGTACTTTGAGTCATATCAGGCACACTGTATCATATTGAGGTTTGGATGATTCCTACATGTCAAAAATGATTTTTGGATTATTTTCCTAAAGTATCAAAACAATTAGAATGTGTTTTCTTGGTTTTGAGTATGTCACTTTTCTTTTTTACTAAAATGTCAATTTTAAATAAAAAGATACACTTGGAGTCATACCAGTCACACCGTGCATTGGATTAAGATGAAGATGATTTCTATATGTCAAAAATGACTTATGGATTATTTTCCTAAAGTATCAAAACAATATGAATGCATTTTATTGGTTTTGAGCTTGTCATTTATTTTTTAATAAAATGTCATTTTAAACTGAAAACACTCACTTTGAGTTATAACAGTCACATCATATATCATTTTGACATGAGACCAATTCCTACACATCAAAAATTAATTAAAAATAACTATCCTAAATTATGAAGACAATATGTGCATGTTTTATTGTTTTTTAGTGAGTGACACATGTTTTTAACTAAAATGTCAATTTTAAACTAATAACAGACACTTCGAGTCATATCAGGCACAACGTGTATTGGATTGAGGTGAGGATTATTACTAAATGTTAATAATGACTTATGAATCATTTTCCTAGAGTATCAAAACAACCCAAATGTGTTTTCTTGGTTTTGAGTATGTTACTTGTCTTTTTTACTAAATTTTAAATTTTAAATAAAAAGACACAGTTAGAGTTAAAATAGTCACACCATGCATTGGATTGAGGTGAAGATGATTCATACACATGAAAAACGACTTATAGATCATTTTTCTAAAATATCAAAAAAATATGAATGTGTTTTCTTAATTTTGAGTATGCCACTTTTGGTTTTTACTAAAATATCATTTTAAACTGAAAACATGAATTTTGAGTCATACCAGGAACATAATACATGAGATTGATGTGTGGATTATTCCTACACATCAAAAATGACGTATGAATCATTTTTCTAAAGTATCAAAATGATCGTAATGCATTTTCTCAGTTCTGAGTATGTCACTTGTTTTTTTACTAAAATGTCTTTTTAAACTTAAAACATGTACTTTGAGTCATACTGGTTACATTGTGTGTCGGTTTTACGTGAGACTAATTCCTACACATCAAAAATGGATCATGAATCATTGAACTAAATTATCAAGACAATCTGAGTGTGTTTGCTTATTTTTCAGTGGGTGATACGTGTTTTGAACTAAAATGTCAATTTTAAAATGATACCTAACACTATGAGTCATACCGGGCACACTATGTATTAGATTAAGGTGTGTATGGTTCCTACACATAAAAAATGTCTTATGGATCATTTTCCTAAAGTATTGAAACATTCTAAATGTGTTTTACCAATTTTGAGTATGTCACACTTCTTTTTACTAAAATGTCAATTTTAAATAAAAAGACACACTTGGAGTCATACCGGCCACACTGTGCGTCATATTGAGGTGTGGATGATTACTACACATTAAAAATGACTTATGGATTTTTTCCTAAAGTATCAAAACAATCCATATGTGTTTTCTCAGTTTTGAGTATGTTACTTGTTTTTTTTCTAAATTGTCATTTTAAACTGAAAACATAAACTTTGAGTCATACCAATCATGTCATGTGTCAGTTTAATGTGAGACTAATTTATACATGTCATAAATAACTTATGAATATTTTTCCTAAATTATCAAGACAATATGAGGGTGTTTTCTCAGTTTTTAGTGAGTGACACATGTTTTGAACTAAATTGTAAATTTTAAACTGATAATAGAAACTTTGAGTCATAGCAGGCACACTATGTATCAGATTGAGGTGTGCTTGAATCCTACACATCAAAAATGACTTATTTATCAGTTTCATAAATTATAGAAATAATCTAAATGCGTTTGATTGGTTTTGAGTATGTCACTTGTTATTTTTACTAAAATGTCAATTTTAAATAAAAATACACACTTTGAGTCATACCGGTCACACCATGCATCATATTGAGGTGATGGTGATTCATAAATATCAAAAATGACTTATGGATCATTTTACTAAAGTATCAAAATAATATGAATGCATTTTCTTAGTTTTAAGTATGTCACTTTTTTTTACTAAAATATCATTTTAAACTGAAAAACACAATTTGAGTCATACTAGTCACATTGTATGTTAGTTTGATGTGATACTAATTACCACACATAAAAAATGAATTATTAATAATTTTTATAAATTATCAGGACAATCCAAACATGTTTTCTTAGTTTTTAGTGGGTGACACATGTTTTGAACTAAAATGTCAATTTTAAACTAATAGCAGACACTTTGAGTCATACTAGGAACACTGTGTATCAGATTAAGGTGAGGTTGATTCTTACATGCCATAAATTACATATGGATCATTTTACTAATGTATTAAAACTATCTGAATGTGTTTGATTGGTTTTGAGTATTTCACTTTTCTTTTTTACTAAAATGTCAATTTTAAATAAAAAGAAAAAATTGGAGATATACCAGCCACACCATGCATCAAATTAAAGTACAGTTGATTCCTACATGTCACAAATCACTTATGGATATTTTTTCTAAACTATAAAAACAATATGTATTCATTTTCTCATTTCCGATGACGTCACTTGTGGGTTTTACAAAAATGACATTTTAAACAGAAAACATGAACTTTTAGACATACCAGTCACACCATGGATCAGATTGGTGTTCCATTGATTCATACATGACAAAAATGACTTATGGATTGTTTTCCTAAAGTATCAATACAATCTAAACATGTTTGATTGATTTTGAGTATGTCACATGTCTTTTTTACTAAAATGTCAATTTAAACTGAAAACACACACTTTGAGTCATACTGGTAACATCGTGTATTGGTTTAACATGAGATTGATTCCTACAAATAAAAAATGACTTATGAATTATTATAATAAATAATCAAGAAAATTTGAGCATGTTTTCTCATTTTTTAGTGAGTGACACATGTTTTTAACTAAATTGTCAATTTTAAACTGATAATGGACACTTTGAGTCATACCGAGCACACCATGTATCAGATTGAGGTGTGACTAATTTATACACATCAAAAATGACTTATGGATCATTTTATTAAAGTATGAAAACAATATAAATGTGTTTTATTGGTTTTGAGTATGTGACGTGTGTTTTGAACTAAAATATCATTTTTAAACTGAAAACACACACTTTGAGTCATAACGGACACACCGTGTATCAGATTGAGGTGTGGTCGATTCCTAGATGATGAAAACGAATTATGGATTTTTTTCCTAAAGTACCAAATAAAAAGGATAAGGAAATTAACTAAAAAATTTAGATAAAATGATGATAAAATGAAGTAAATAAGTTGTAGGAAGTCACCTATTCATGATATCTATATACATTCTGACACCAGGTATGCTTCCCATTCATTTATAAAAAAATATATTTTCTCTTTCTAATACGAGGACTATTGAAATTCATGTTATTACTGAAAAAATATAAATAAACAAAGGATTAATAAACATTTTAAATGAAATTGTAATTATCTTTGAAAATTCCTCTTCATGGATTCTAGTTTGTTGATGGTATATGATATATTTCATAAAATTTTAAACATAATAACCACAATATTATACATTAGTTTTTTTGGAAACTTAAGAAACATTGAAAAAAATAAGCAATTTGTTTTGATATATGTTTTGATAGTGAAATATTATTATATATACCATAATACTTATCCACTTATAGAAGTTGATATACTTCTTGTTCTCATGGACTGTACTCATGCCATGATTTTTATGATATTTAAACAACATCATATCATAACATAATTTTCATTAAAACATAATATAAAATATGTAACTTGAATTTTAGTTGTAAAATTTTTCATGTAGTGTATTAAAAATTGATAAACATCATTATGTGTGGTTGGTTTTTTGGGTGTACATGCATTGAATCCAGAAAATAAATATTTGGAGTATCCAAATTGGATGCAATGAGTAACCAATACTTTCTTAAAAAAAAAATGAATAAGTAATGAAATGAATGAAAATATATTTGATATGATTAAATTATAGAGTTTTTCCCCTGTATCTTGGGTATTAAGAAGAGTCTGTTATCAGTAAGTTTGATTTCAAACATCGTGTCCATTTTGTCTACTAATACTTTATATTTATTTGGTTGTAATGATAATTCTTGTGTAGAAGTGATGTGGGGACTAATTATTCCAAATTTATATTCATTGGGGTTTCCCTTCAAATATTATTGATATATACACCAGTAAAAATTATGAATATTATTCAATCATAATTAACATAGTGGGTTAGTTATTGGACACAAAAATCATGAAAACACACCTCATGCATACATTTACAACTGAGACTCCTAGAAATTCATGCATGGGGATTTCATTTACATTATAAAGACCAATATAGTCTGTAATAGACTCTCTATACATCTATTCTTAAAAATAAATTATGGTCATATCACCACTTTCAAGCATTGTATCCGCATGAACCTTTAATGATAGTAAATGAAAAATTTGAATGGGTGACGTAAAGGTACTTTGTGAAGATATTTTTGATCGGTTGGTTGATCCTTTAGATTGTATTGATCTAGCCTTATATTTTACCCCTTCCCTTTTTTCATTCTATAATAACACTAATGAATTCATGAATTTTTTCATTAATTGTTAAAGGGTTTTCATGAAAAATAAATTGGAAATGAATGTCTCCTCGTCAACATGTATTTTTAAAAGATATAATGGCTATGATATGAAAGTTACAATAGATTTATTGACTACATAAATATCCACATCATCAAGTGGAACAAGTAGCTCGATGATCGAATCATGATCTACATGAATCCCCACTGCCACATAACTTATTTGAAGTTGTTTGTTGTGTATAATATCTCCTTGTATATTTTACACAATACCCCTTGAAACTAGGTGATGGGTGGGTGTTTATAGATATAAATCACAATAATTTTCACCCTATATAATATTAATATAGAAAAGGTATCAGTGTCTTCCTGATTCACATTTCACAAAAAAAATTATTACAATATTGATTACCTATTCTAAGACATCTCTTTAAGGGGAATGGATCACCTCAAAGCTAGTGGGGTGGGGGATATTCATGTAGTGGTTGTTATTGTGTTGTTTCTTCTCTTTGATTATTTCTTAGAACATTTTATAACAAATTTTACTACTGATTAAATTTTTCTTCTAGAGCTACTAATCGTGTTTGAAACTCTTCCATTTCCTTATCTTTACCCCCCTCTTCATTTCTTTTCTTAAAATATATTCGGGGTGACACCCCAAAATACACACCTATTATGCGACCATACTCTTTTGGATACTTCAAGGCCACTAATAGTATCTATTCATTGGGTAAAATTGATGAGTATTCTTATGTATAAGTTGGATAAAAAATATTGGAAAATAATTAATTATTATTATGTAATACCAATTTAAATAATTTTTTTATTATGTCATAAGCTTCCCACACTTTTTGTGTGTTTTCATCTATTAGTATCCCTTCTTTATTTGTCCATGTCTCCTTATATAGAACATGAAGTGGGATGAAAGTGGATTTGGATTTCAATTTATAAATATTCATATAAATAGAGAAACATAATTATGTTATTGTTTCATTTCACATAAAATTATTACGACAGATTTAAAATATGTACCATTTTTTTCAAGTGAAGCATGCCCTGTCCTTTCTTTATGGTAGGGGTACATTGGTTTTTCTACTCATTGCTTATTTTTAGCACTCATTTTCTATTTCATAAATTGAAAATTCTTAATCAAAGTGATTAATAAATGTATTTTGAAGAAATGCATTAACAGTCACAATGTACCTGAAAAGATGTCTCCTCATGATGACAAATAAGCATATCCCATGATTATTGTTTTATCAGGTGTGCATACATCTACGGTCGGTTCGAGTTTATTATCCCTTCAACGTATTTGTGATGATGCTTTGTAAGAAATGTGTGAAAGCCTCTATTATCCTTTCCAGTTAGCATTAATAAAAATTTCATTCGGGAGTCATCTACTATAAATTCACTCTACAATAGACAATGAAGAGTAATTAAACATTTCATTATTTTGTTTTTTAGTAAGATAAATAAATTATATCATAATGTTAACCTAATATCTTCCCAAATAAGTGTATTAATAATGATCACAACATTTTACCATGAATATACATCAATTGGAAACTGAATGTGAGTGGTGAGCCCAATGAAACTACTGAACATGACCTTGTTTGGGTTAACAGGCTGGCCGCATTCACTCCATCCAACCTTGAATTTAATGCCTTTGTTTCTTGCCTTAATAAATTTTTCTAACACTACTACTCCACAATTCTTCTGTTTTTTTCGGGGATATAGGTTGTTCATCCTCTATCATTTCCTTGGATTCAATATCATCAATATGTTGTTCCTCTAGATTGGTAACATCGACATGTGTATAAGGTTATTATTCCTCTATATTAAGAGCACTGCCATGTTGACAAACCTATTGTTCCTTAGGACTGGGAGTATTGATATGTATAGAAGTAATTTTCTAAATAAGTGGTTGAACATTTAATTTAGATTATGTAAATACAACAGTGAATAGATAATAATATGAGGTAACACAATGTATATTACAAAAAATATAACTTGATTATTGAACTCTATTTTTTTAAATGGTTGAAGGGATTTGACCCTATATTGAGTATCCAAATCCCTTTATTGTGGTCTACTATAACATAAAAGACCCTATCTACATTGGTACCTATACAAAATTATTGCGACATCCCAATGAAAGGGCCATTCTTAATTGAATTGACATCTGACTCTTCAGTGATTTTGGTCGATAACAAAACAATTAACCACATTAATTTTATAGGATATGGAACATAAAACAATCATACTAACTACAATTCCATTATAAAGGGTTTAACTTTGTACCCTTATTTACTGAAATTTACTTTTATGAATCCCAATTAATCTATTTTAACAACACTCCTATTTTCAACATACTTTCATTGAAAAATATAAATTTGTAATGATGTATAATCCAACTCCCATATTTTTTTGATGATGCCAAAGTATGAAATATTTATATAAATTGGATTTATGTCCTTGGTACCAGATACATGCATCACTTTAGCCTGAAGTGTAACTCCACTATTTTTCATGGTATTACGTGCATCATGTTAATTTGTATAGAATATATAACCATTAATTACATAACCATTATAAGATAATACATGAACACTTGGTCCTATGGCTAGCCATAAAATTCATTCTAAAATTGAATCTGGATTTTCAGTTGACTCCTTAAAAATATGGTCTCAAAACCATCCTATAAACTATTTATTATGTGTATTTGATATCCATCTTTCAACCCTTGATGGATTCAAATGCTTATAAATTATTTTTTGGGTTTCAACATATGTGGAAACATCTAAAATATTGTGAAAAACATAAAGGTGGGACTAATCCTGATCTGTAATAGTAATCATGACAAAATCTATTATAGAAATTCCTTCACCCACAAGCCACCTGGTGTGATGAGATTTTTCTAGACCAATTCTTTCCACATCAGGTAGGTAGTCGATATAGAATTCAACGACTTCCTCAATAATATATCAATTTGCGATACAACCTTATGGCCGAATTTTATTTTTGATATAACCTTTCAAAATATTAATATACCATTCAATGGGTTACATCCATATATAATCTACAAGACCACATAGTAAAATATCTCTTACCAAGTGAACCATCAAGTGAACCATTATATCAAAGAATTATTTAAGGAATAACATCTCTAATTCACATAATATGAAAACAATTTTCTTTTCTATAGTTGGAAATTTCTCCTGGTCTATAACTTTACTGTATATAACTTTGAAAATGAAACAGAGTTTGGTTAATGTATGATAAACATTCTTGGAAAAAATTCAACGTAGAGCTACATGCATTAGATCTTGTATCAAAACATGACAATCATGTGATTTTAGAACCTTTAACTTTAAATCACTCATTGACATGATATTATTGATATTTTATGAATACCACTCTATAACCTTTACATTATTCAAGATGTTTCAAAACAAATATCTCTCTTTTCTAGAAAGAGTGTAAACAACTAAAAGAATAAAATTCCATTTTTCACTCTTCACGATCCCCAACTCTTCCCATATTTTCATGTCAATCATGTCCAACCTAGATTTAATTCTATCCTTTATTTTTCTAGGTTTATTTAGTAACATACCAATGAAAATATATTATTTTCAACATGAATAAAATCAAGAAAATTTATAACATAAAAACAATTCCAGTATGGTAATTTAAAAAAACGATCACTTTTCCAACCAGTTTTTGTAATGTTTTTTGAAAAAGGTTTACCAAAAATGTTGAGTCAAAATTAATTTAGACTTTACCATTCATTATTTTGTTTTGGAAATAAAAAATTAATTGTTTTTTATCATCATAATCACTTATGTTGTTTCTCATCGTAATCACATATGCTGTTTCTCATCGTAATCACATATGTTGTTTCTCATCGTAATCACATATGTTGTTTCTCAATCGTAATCACATATGTTGTTTCTCATCGTAATCACATATGTTGTTTCTCAATCATAATAACATATGTTGTTTCTCATAATAATCACATATTTTGTTTCTCATCATAATCACATATGTTGTTTCTCATCATAATCACATATGTTGTTTCTCATCATAATCACATATATTGTTTCTCATCGTAATCACATATGTTGTTTCTCATCGTAATCACATATGTTGTTTCTCATAATAATCACATATGTTGTTTCTCATCGTAATCACACATGATATGTATCATAACCATGTTATACATTATAATCATGATATGCATCATATTCATGTTATGCATCATAACCATGCATTGTATCCATGATATACATTGTAATTACATTACGCATCGCAATCACATTATGCATTGTAACCATGCTATGTATCATATCCATGATATGTATAATTACCATGTTATGTATCATAGTCATGAATTGCAATGTACTTATATCTTACTCCAATAATGCATACATGTTTCACATTATCCTTTTGATCATACTTTATATATTCATCATACTCATTCTTTCATACTTCTGTACTTATTTTTTTCTAACCAAAATGATGTCGTGGAGTTTGTTATATACTAATCAAAATGATGTCTTGTATTCTATTTTGTTTTTACTATTATAATGCCAGGTGTCTAATTCCCTTTGAGTTTTCTAGAGAAATACGACTGTTGAAATCAAATACGACCATTGGACAGGAGGCTTATAAATAGGAGGTCATTTGAATGATAGAAGAAAAGACTTGAATGATTGAACATACAAGAAACTATTGTGATTCTAGATAGAGACGATGTAACCTCTTTCTTTCTTCATGAAAAAAGCCTTAAAGATACAAGACGTGAATGGATTGTTCCTAGTTATTGTATTTCAATAAGTTCTTTTTTATTGCTTTGTGTGACCGATATTTGTGATAACGATTGAGGGATTCTGGGGATAGGAAGATGGTGCTGTCTATCGTTGCATCAAGGAATTTCAAGTATTTTAAAGATAGAGGTGCCAATTACCTTCTTAATCAAGGGATTCCATGGATAGGAAGACAAACATGCTGATCATCGTATTGAGATCTTACCCAGGTGGTGGTAAGACAAACCCTTTATCCTAGGTGAAAGGATACCCTAATCTTTGGGATAAATTAATTTTAATACCATTTACTTTTCCACTGTTATTTTTAATAGAAATCGAATCATTTTATTCCCTCTTTCTATTCATATTCTTTTCTATTTTAATTTTTTAATTATGATACATTCATTTACATTAAATATTGTATTAAAAGATTCTATATGCTGTATGTTAGAATCATTCACATTTGTTATACTCTAATAATTGTATTCAATTCAAATACAATTGTTTTTAACAACCTGTGGTATCATATTATATCCATCAGATCTAGGACCAGTTTGATCATTTGTTTTTTTTATAAGAGGCTTTGTGAATTGTATTATTTTATGATCTCTTAAACTAAGTTTCTTCTTAAGAGTTTAAATACAAATTTTTAAACCTAAAATTCACCCCCTATTATATTGTGCCATCTCATATACATATAAACTTATATTTTGATCCAACAATTGTTATTAGAGGAGGTTTCCACCAATTTTTTTACTTTATTTATTTCTGTAAGATAGTTATATTTTTGTTATAAAACTTTGTTATATTTACTTACTATGCTAACATGTGGAGTGGAAAAGTGTTGTTTTATAAATGGCAGGAATGAATATTAGATCAATCGATAATCTAAACCCAACTAGACCACCTATTTTTGATGGGAATGATTATGAGTACTGGAGAGATCAAATGAAGACTTTTGTTATTAATACTGGTGTAGATAATTTTGTGATGCTCACCAGAGATTACAAAATTCCAGATAAGGAAGTAAGAACCTTCACCAACCAAGAGAAACTTGAATATCAACTTAATTACAAGGTACAAAATACCCTGTTATGTTCTATGACTAGGAATATATATAGTCATATATCATCATGTGAAGTATCCAACTGTATCTAGAAGAAACTAGAAGTCACACATTTTGGTACATCTAAAGTTATAGAAACAAGAAGATCCATGTTCTGAGATGAATATCATGGTTTTATTTTTCCCTATGGAGAACCGGTATGCAAGATTCAATAAAGATTTATGAAAATTATCAACAGTCTTCAATCTATGGGAGAAAAAGGTCTTGATGATGAAGTTCTTATGGAAAAAATAATTGATATAATTCCCAATGAGTGGAAATAAAAAAGGGCAACTATTGATGAGAATAGTAAAATTACTCAAATCAATCTTGATTAATTATTTGGTACTCTATTACAACACAAGACAAGAATGAAAAGAGATGTATATTTTAATAAAAAGAATAATGGCAATGAAAGTGAAGCTTTTACTACTACATCTAAAGCCAATACACCAGAAAGGGTAAAAAGATCCAAAGCGAAGAAATCTATTGTTATATCAGAATCTAGTGAAAGTGATCACTTAGAGAATGAACTATCCAATCTTTCTTGAAGAATGAAAAATATTGTGGAAAAGAAATATTTTTAGTATAGATTCAAAAAGAAAGATAAAAAGGAAAGGAAAGACTCCGAAGTAACTTGTTATGAATGTAAAAGAGAGGTTCATATTAAACCAGTTTGTCCTTTACTTAAAAGAAAAGACATAAAGGATAAAAATTCTGAAAGAAATAAGAAAAAGTATTATAATTATAATACTAATAAAGTCTTAAAAGTAAATGATACTTGGAGTGAAAGTGGTGGTGATTCTTTAGATGAATATTATAAATATTAATCTTCTGGTCAGAAGAATATTGGAATTATATCCAGACTACCTATTTAAAATCATTGTCTCATGGATAAGGTACACAATGAAGAATCTCTTAAAAATGTATCTTTAGATGCCAATTATCCCAATGATAAATATTCTTACTCTTCAAATGAATAATCTTCCTCAACAAAGGATAATTCATCTTATTTTGAAGAAGTTTCTATATTTTCAAAACTAATTGAGAATGATAATTTCAAACTCAAGAAAAATCTTGATAAGGAAAATTCTAGAATATCTATCCTTACAAAATAAGTATCAGATATTTTAAAATATCTTGATCAGAAAAATCTTGATTTAGGAAATATTTTAAAAAACCTTATGGAAGTAAATTATGAGAAGGATAAAATTTATAAGGATTTTGAAAAACTTGCTTTAGAGAAAAATGTTTTTGAAACAAAAAAAAATTTCAAAACAATTTCTTGTGAGAATGAAAATTTAGTCATTAGACTAAAATATGAAATTTTTTCTCTTAAGAAACTTTTATCAAACTTTACCTCTGGTAAAGAAAACTTTGACAAGATGTATTCTCAAATTCTTCCTCTAAGAAATAATTCTAGAATAGTTTATTTTTCTTCAAAACCTATTTTTAGACATAACTATTTTGTTCCTAAAAGTGCCCCATTTTCACTAAGTGTCAGAGTAGTGGAAATTGGGAAAGAAATTGTTCCCTTAATAAAACCCAATCTTTATGATTTCATAAAGCTCATTTTTCAAAAAAAATGTGGATTCCTAAAGTTCTTTTATCTAACATTTTAGGATCCAAACAAGTTTGGGTTCCAAAAATCTAATTGTTTTATCTTTTTAGGAAAACAAAAAGTGTACCAACAACAATAATATTTGGTACATGGATAGTGGATGTTCTAAACATATGACTGGAAAAAAATATTTCTTTGAAAATATCATTGAAATTAAGAGTGGAAGAGTGACCTTCAGAGAAAATTATCAAGGAAAGACCATTGGTATAGGTAATATTGTTATTTTAGTAAAAGTTTTAATTTCAAATGTTTTGTTTGTTAAAGGTATTAAGAATAACCTTATAATCACAATTCAATTATTTGATGAAGGTTACCTTGTTCATTTTAGGGATGATAAATGTTTACTTCACAATTCCAAGGATGAATTCATTCTCTCTGCCCATAGGCATGAGAATGTATACACACTTAACTTAGAAGACCTAAGGATCCAAGACTTACCTTGCTTAATTACAATGGAAGACCAATATTGGTTATTACATAGAAGGTTAGGATATTGTAACCTTATAAACCTTTGAAAAATCTCAAATAAAATCCTTGTGAAGGATATACCGGATACCATGTTTGATTTTTCAAAAGTATTTGACCATTGTCAATATGGAAAGAAACATAAAACTAGCTTTAAATCAATTAGTGAAGTTTCAACTACTAATGCATTACAGTTAGTTCACATGTATCTTTTTGGTCCTACACAAACTGGTAGTATTGGAGTAAAATACTGTGTATTTTTTTTAGTTGATGACCACACCAAATTTACATGGGTCTATTTTCTAGAAAATAAATATGATGCCTTTTACTTTTTCAAAAATTTTAGATCCCAAGTCAAAAATGAGAAAAACCTACCACAGATAACTATTCTAAGTGATCATTATGGAGAATTTCAAAATTTAGATTTTGAAACTTTTTGTAGTAAGTAAGGTATTACTCACAAATTTTCATCTCCAAGAACCCCTCAGCAAAATGGAATTTTTGAAAAAAGAAATCATATTAATCAAGAAATGAAAAGAACCATGTTGAGTGAATACTCAATTGTTAAGAATTTCTGGGCCGAAACTATAAGTACTGCATGTTATACTATAAATTGAGTTTTTACTAGACCTTTTCTTAATAAAACACCTTATGAATTATGGACTACCCAAAAACCTAAAGTTTCTTAATTCAAAGTATTTGGATGCAAAGTATTCATTTTTAATATTAAAGATAACTTAATTTTTTTTTCACCCAAATCCAATGAAGGAATCTTTCTAGGTTATTCCACTACTTATAAGGCTTATAGAGTTTAAAAAAACTCTTGTACTATTGAGGAAATAGTGCATGTTAAATTTGATGAAATTGATCCTTTTGTTTTTAAACAACCCCTACCTACAATTTTTTTTTCACAAACTGATTATCAGCCTTTGATTGAAAACTCTTCTGAAAAGGACAATAATCAAGAAAATATTTTTGAAATATTTACCCCAAAAGACTTTCTACCTTATGCTGATGAATAAGTTTTAAAAAACCCAAATCAATTTTTTCTTAGGAATCATCCTAGTGATAATATCATTTTTATGTAAATTAACCTGTAAGGACTAGAAATTCCTTAAGAAATGAAATAGAACATCTTGATTTTATATCCTAATTTGAACCTAAAACTTCTAATGAGGCCTTAGGTATTGAGGATTGGATTAAAGAAATGTAAGATAAACTAAATGAATTTGAAAGGAATAAATTCTGGACCTTAGTTGAAAGACCTAAAGAAACAACTGTAATTGGAGTAAAATGGGTTCTCAGAAACAAATGTGATGAAAATGGAGTCATTATAAGAAATAAAGTAAGACTTGTTTCTAAAGGATCTAATCAACAAGAGGGAATAGACTATGAAGAAACCTATGATCTGGTGGCTAGACTTGAATCTATTCGTATTCTATTAGAATTTGTAGTATTATTTAACTTCAAACTTTTTCAAATGGACGTAAAATGTGATTTTATTAATGGATATATACAAGATAAAGTTTTTGTTGAACAAAATTCTAGTTTTGTAGACACACCACCAAATATAAATTTTTATTATTAATCCACTTTAAGGAGATGTGGGAAACCATAGTTCAAAAAACATTGATACCGCTACGTGCTAAAAGAACTCACAAATTGATTAAACAGAAGAATAATATTATTTGAATCAGAAAATCTATATAATTTCCAGTGTAGATTACTAACCTGGATGTATGGATCCTTACTGATAAGCTCTTCAAGATGACTATCCATTCTATCCATTGTCTGAATGAATTCCCCCGAGTTGATTTTACATTGGTTGAAGCCTCGAGCTAGGATTCAGTATTTTTTGTCTAACCACGCCTCTTTATCCTCCTTGGTGTCAACTTGAAACCTTCTTTCATATATTATGTTGATATCCTATTTTAAAGTGTTGACCAGAAAAACTTTTTCAAGCATTGCTTCCTTGGAATGAAGGATGATTTTCAAGAACTCCTACTCTTCTTCTTCTGTTATTCTTTCTTTCCCACTTTTTTCTCCACTTTACCCACTCTATAAGGATTTTATTTCTTTGTTTCCACCCTTCTTAGATAACCTAGTTTCTATCGGCTTAGGCAAGTGGGAATAGTATTTACATCCCTTTTATTTTTCCCCTTGACCACAATGCATTTTCCTAAGTCTCAATTTTCTTTCTGTCCTTTCTTCCTTCTAGGACTATGAAGACCTTTTCCTTAAATTCTTTCCAAACTATCCACTGAGTGTTGGCTGTAACTTTCATCACCTGAATCCTCATCCTTTGGAGATAGTGTTGGTTCTTGGACATCTAGACCATCAAAGCGGTTACCCAACACCACAACTGGGCCTTCTTTGAGGGGGATCTGCCTGAACGTAGACCTCACCATTCCTACCTTAACCTCAAAGGAAACCTTATTCCCTACACTCACCGCCTTCAGTTGGGATGGAGGTTGTGAAGTGAGAGTGTTTGGGTCTAAGGGACCCAACACATTCACCTCATTCATCCTTCCCTTTTCAATATGTGATACTACAACTGACTCCTCCTACAAATTTTTTCTAGATAGCTCGGCCTCCACACTGATGTTAACCCTAGTGGAAGCATAGCTGGAGCTCCCCTTGATGATTAAGGCCTTTCCCTTTTCCCTTGGAGGTGAACTTACTGGGATAAGACCGAAGCAAACAGGCTACCCAGGGGGCTGTGCCTCCTTAGCACCCAGTTCATGCACTTTATTGAGGATACCCAGGTCTTGTTTTAAATGACTAAACACCTCATCCACCTACAGATTTTTACTCGACCCACTAGCCTTTCATAGTATAGAAGGCGATGGCATGGTTGCCCACTGGTTCTCCCCCAATGCAGTTATAAATGCATCCCCTCTGCGTCACAGACCAACAAATTCTTCTCCCTTATCTAATTGATTAACAACTATAGCCTTGCAAACCGGGACTGTGAAAACCTCCATAAGATGGGGAGGATCAGTCCAGGAACAACCAGGGAAACTATGACGACATTTGGAATCCTCATGGACTAAACGATGACAACTAGAATATAAGGGGATACAATAATCATAACATACCGTTTGGTTCCAGCAGAGCTATCCCTTGATCTCAATGGTGATGAATTCTAGTGGGCCTTTAGATATATCAGCTTCAACATAGATCCTCAGTGCAACGAGATGGAAAATGACACTGGTGTGGGAGTCAGAGCATAAATAGAGGCCTAAAAAATTAACTATCAATCGGAGGATCTTCGAGTTCTAGAAAAGCACTAGTTTTGTAGACCCAAAACACCCTAATCATGTTTTTAAACTTAACAAATCATTATATGGTCTTAAAAAATCCCCTATAATTTGGTATGATAGACTTACATGATTTCTTTTACAAAAAAAATTATACTAATGGAACTGCAGATCCAACTCTTTTTATAAAAATAGAAAACAAACATATTTTGATTGTTCAAATCTATGTTTATGACATTATATTCAGATCAACTCAAAAATACCTAATGGATTCTTTTGCGAATCTCAGGAAATCTGAGTTTGAATTGAGTATGATGGGTGAGTTAGCATTTTTGTAGGTTTTCAAATCTCTCAAAAACTAGAAGGAACCAATACATCTCAACATAAGTATACGAAATATATTCTAAAAAAGTATGGATATGATGACACTAAAGGTATAAGCACTCCAATTGATACCTCAAATTCACTTGATCATGATTAAGCTGAGAAACTAGTAGATCAAACATATTTTATAGGTATTATAGGAAGTTTATTATACTTAAAATCTAGTCATCCAGATTTAATGTTTTCAGTATTCTTATGTTCAATATATCAATCTAATCCAAAAAAATATCATTTAAAAGTAGTGAAAATAATTTTTTTCTAATTAAATGGAACCATGGATTTATGACTATTTTATTCTTCTGGAAATGATTTTATTTTTAAAAAGTTTTTCAGATGCTGAATTTGGTGGTTGTAGAATGGATAAAAAAAGTAATTCTGGAACATGTCATTTCTTAGGAGATTCATTAGTTTCTTGGTCATGAAAAAAATAACATTCAGTAGCACTTTACACTAATGAAGCTGAATATATAGCAGCTAGAAGTTGTTGTGATCAAGTGTTGTGGATGAAACACATACTCACTAACTATGGCATGAGTTTTTCCAAAACTAAAATACTATGTGATAATACTAGTGAAATTGATCTATGTAAAAACTCTACACATCACTCACGTGTAAAAAAAATAGATATTAGGCATCACTTTCTTAGAGACCACACACTAAAAAAAGATATTATTTTATAATTCATCGGAATGCAAGAAGAACCTGCTGACATTTTCACAAAACCATTATCTTCTGATAAATTTGAATACATTAATCCAGAAGCTAGGAATGATCAATATAAATTAATCATTCACATCTACTTCTTGTTTAAATTATCTCCTTACATTAAGTTACTCATTTTAAAAGGGGTAGTATACATGTTTTTATCAGTTTTACCTTTTATGAGTTTTATATTTTATTAGTTTCATGTTTTTATCGGTTTTACATTTTATGAGTTTCATGTTTTATAAGTTTTACATTTTATCAGTTATAAATTTTATCAGTTTCATGTTTTATCGGTTTTACATTTTATCAGTTTCATGATTATCGATTTCATGTCTTTATAGGTATTAAAAATGTGTCGGTATCAATATTTTTTTACCGGTTTTATATGGTTTTAGGTATTACAATCACTTTAATATAGTACTTAAGTATTATTATCATAAGAACAACATACTAAAACTAATATATATATCCAAATAATCTTGTAGGTACAAATTCTAAAAACCTTATATTGTTCATTATAGTTCAAATTGTTGGTATTTCAATTCTTTCTTTTAACCCCTAATCGAATTCATTCTGAATACATTTTTTTAAAACCTCAAGAGTTCAAATCAACTGTTGGATATTTTAGATATAATCTAGAACATCAAATTATTTTTTAAAAGAACCCTCCCTACCCATACCACATCAAAATCATTATGAATTTCTCCAAAGTTCTAATGCTATATAAATAGCTAGCACGGTTCGTAATCAAAGTTCACCCCGGTTTTCATAATCAGATAAGTCCTCAGCTTTCATAACTAGGAAAAACATCAATGTTCAATATTTTTTTTCAAGTCTTTCATGTCCGAGTCAACTAATTCATCTCCAAAAAAAATGTCTCCAAAATATTTCTCTTCTATGACCTTTCGAGGTGAAAGGTTAGTTTCTCAAGATTTTTATGAGTCTTATGATTCTTCGTTGAAAAGGATAAAAAATTTCCAAGGATGGGAATCTCTGTGTATTAAAAGACCTGAATCAGATCAAGATTTTTTGTTTTATGAGGAATTGTTACAATTCTAAAAAAATGGAGATAAATAATAGACTCAAGATCTCATTTATGATTTATGATAATAAATACACAACCTCAATAAAACAATCATATTCTTTCCTAGGAGTTACTTCTGAGAGAGATTCTATTTGTACTTCCCACAAATTACTGTAACTTGATTTGGAATTTTGATAAAAGGAAAACAGAGGAATCTCCTTTTGAGATTCATGATGATAAGATGAATGTAAATCATATATCAGTTGTAAATCATCTTATTTCCCTTTAGATGTAAGGTTTCCTAGTACCAAGAAAGGGTGATAAGGAAACTCTGAAAGTTTCTGATGTCTATGTGCTTGACTACCTAGTGAATATGAGGAAGTTTAATCTTATGGGTTTTATTTTCTTGACCATCAAGAAACTTAAATCTTGTGAAATAAAGTCTCATCTGATCATATTTCCTAATATCTTAAGCAAGTTTTTGAAATAATACATGAGTTTGTAAAATTTGTTAATTAAATCAGAGCCGAAAACTTTCAAGGAGCCTCTTATAAGTAAGGATATGATTAGGAGACTGAATTTACGATTAAATCCTGAATCCAAAAAGTTTGAGAAAGATATGGAAGCTGAGAAAAAAAAATAAATAGATGAAGGGAGTGAAAAACCTTCATATCCATCCAAATAAACATCCATAAAAAGAAATATAGCTAAGGATACTACCCTTAAGGCATCAAAGAAACAAAAAGAAGTATCAGGTGAGGTTACTGCAGAATGGATGGAGAATAAGGAAGAAAGAAAAGAAGGTGATCCTCAATTTGGTTTGGACACTACTAAAGCCCTAGCTAAAAGAATAATAATCTGAGATACCTTAAAACAAGAAGAAAAGAAAAAGAGAATGAAGAAGATAATGGACCAAGCTATTGATATTAATAGTTTTCTAAAGATAGATGAGGAATATAGAATTAGAATAGTCATAAGGTAACCAAATATTCAAACTCAATTGGATACAACAAAGAAAGGGAAAGAGAAATAGACATATGAATAATTGGCTATACAAAGTCTCAATCAAGAAAATTAATAAGAATAATAATAACAAGATTAATAAGAATAAGGACAAGAATAAGAATATATGGAATAGAATGAAGTTGAAACAAGAAAAATATTTCAGCAGAATCGTTGGAAGTCCCATATTTTAAGTTTCCATATCCTCATCCTCATCCATAAAAATGAGTATCTCAAAAGAATACTTCCAAGAAATTCATTCAAATATAAGATAAATAATAAGAAGAAGAATCTGATAAGAATCAGAATAAACCATATGAATATATCGGCACTAAAACTCATTTTGGAGATCTTCTAGAATACAATGAATATATAGATTCAGAAAGGACAATCACGGTGAAGGGAATTAAATACATTGAACAATCCTTGAACATATTTGAAAATATTATCCCTTTCTTTACAAAAATTAAAGCCAGGCTTGATATCATTGCTGATAGTCATAATAAAAGAACAGATTCAGTCAAGACTCTGATAGATAGGTTTTTTAATCTTAAAGATGATTTTAATGTATTCAAAGAATGTGTTGCTGATCATAACAAGGCTCGTAACATAGTTATTAAATGGTTGTAAAACATTGATGATAATCTTAAGTATTATGTAGACAATCTTGATGAATTGATGAAGTGGGTAAATGATCTCATTTCAGTCTACTAAAAGTTGGTCACTGATTTGAATGAAAAAATAGAAGCCTTTCAAAGACCAAGTACCACAAAAGGGATATCCTATAAAGATCTTGAACATATAAAGGAAAAATTGTAAAATAAATGTAATGAGATTTTTTTCCTCTCAAATAGAGTTGTAATATTAGAGATGGCCTATAGATTCATTTTGGAGGATTATAATTCCCAGGAAGTAAGGATCAAAGCATAGAAAGCAATCAATCGACTTCATAAAGAAAGGATCTAGAAACAAGAAAGGATTATTGTAGAACGGGATGTGAAGCTTAAGGATCGACAAGAATCTCTTGAAAAATTGATGGAGGATAGAAAAGAGTTCAAGAATTTGAATCTCTCTATGTTCAACCTCTTGGAAAAACAAAATGAGAAAGAATGAATTTTTTGAACTTTTGTTATAATAAAAACTTATTTCATTCAAAGTAATTTCTTTTTTTTTCATATACTTTGTTTCTTTAAATACTTACAAGAAAATAATGTTTTCCCTTATTCTTTTATAAAATCACAAATGGGGAGAATAATTTGGAAAAGAAGAAATGACTTTATACAGAAGTTTTTTTTTCATAAAAAGGAAAAAGGGTGAATACCTTATTAAGGGAGAGAAATCACAAGTAAAAGTAAAGAGAATATGATACTTAGTGATATTTTTATCCTAATGTGGAATTAATCATATTCACTATTACTTTCAGAAGAGTTAATAAACTTAGGGGTAGATAAATCTTTATTGTTTGTTTTGTTTTGTGCTTTCTAAAAAGGGGGATATTGTTGAGTCAAAATGTGTTTCAACTTTCCCATTAATCTTTTTGTTTTGGAAATCACAAATTACTTTTTGTTTCTCATTGTAATAACATATGTTGTTTCTAATCATAATCACATATATTGTTTCTCAATCATAATCACATATTTTGTTTCTCTTCGTAATCACATATGTTGTTTCTCATCATAATCATATATGATGTTTCTCATCGTAATCACATATGTTGTTTCTCATCATAATCACATGTTGTTTCTCATCGTAATCACATATATTGTTTCTCATCATAATCACATATGTTGTTTCTCATTGTAATCACATATGTTGTTTCTCATTGTAATCACACATGTTATGTATCATAACCTTGCTATACATTGTAATCATGATATGAATCTTATTCATGTTATGCATCATAACCATTCATCATATTCATGATATACATCGTAATTATGTTACACATCGCAATCACATTATGCATCGTAACCATGCAATGTATCGTATCCATGATATGCATCGTAACCATGTTATGTATCATACTCATGAATTTCATTGTACTTATGTCTTACTCCAATACCACATACATGTTTCACATTATCCTTTTTCTCATAATTTATATATTCATTATAATAATTCTTTCATACTTTTGTACTTATTGTTTTCTAACCAAAATGATGTTGTGGAGTTATTTATATACTAATCAAAATGATGTCATGTATTCTATTTTGTTTTGACCATTATAATGCCAAGTGTCCAAGTCCCTTCGAGATTTCTAGAGAAATATGAACGTTGGAATCAAATATGACCATTGGACAAGAGGCCTATAAATTGAAGGTCATTTGAATCAGATAAGAAAATACTTGGATGATTGAATATACAAGACACTATTGTGATTCTAGAGAGAGACGGTGTAACCTCTCTCTTTCTTCGTGTGAAAATCCTTGAAGATACAAGTTGTGAACATATTGTTCCTAGTTCTTGTATTTCAATAAGTGCTTTGCATTTCTTTGTGCAACCAATATTTGTGATAATGATCGAGGGCTTTTGGGGATAGGAAGATGGTGCTTCCAATCATTGTATCCATGGATTTAAAGTATTTGAAAGATAGATGTACCGATTACCTTCTTAATCAAGGGATTCCATGGAATGGAATATAGAGGTTCCGATCATAATATCGAGGGCTTACCTAGGTGGTGGTAAGACATACCCTTTATCCTAGGTGAAAGGATACCCTACTCTTTGGGATAAAATAATTGTAATAGCCTTTAATTTTCTTCTTATATTTGTAATAGAAATGGAATCATTTTATTCCCTCTTTCTATTCATATTATTTTATATTGTAATTGTTTTAATTAAGATACATTAATTTACATTAAATATTGTATTAAAAGATTCTATATATTGTATGGTAGAATCATTTAAATTCATTATAATTTGATCATTGTATTTAATTCAAATACAATTGTTTTTAATAACCTGTGGTATCATATTATATCCATTGGATCCGGGACTAGTTTTATCATTTGTTTTGTTTTATAAGAGGCTTTGTGAATTGTATTAGTTTAAGATCTCTTAAAATAAGTTTCTTATTAAGAGTTTAAATACAAATTTTTAAACCTACAATTCACCCCTCTTGTATTGTTCCATCTCATATACATATACATCTATGTTTCGATCCAAAAAAACTGGTGTACATATATTTTACTTTCTCAAGAAGTTTATCACCTTCTAGTGGAGACAGTGTTGTATATTCTTTTGAACTCCCATCGAATGATTTCATCCATGTTCAATACTTATGTTTCTAGGGTAGAAATATGTGATGTCCTAGAAACATAGTCTTTGATGAATGTTTCAACCTAATTAACTATTTACCTTGTTCATAAATATGACACCCTTGAGTTCCTTCGCTGCTATATCCTAAAATTTTTCCATAAGTAAGAAATTCATTTATCATCCCATAAAACATGGATCTGAATGTGAAATATTCATTTCTATAAGTATGATACAATGTAACACTTGAATCCCACAATAATTTCAATCCCTCGATTAATGGATCCAAATTAACATCAATATCATTACCTGATTTTTTTGGTCCTGATATAAATAGAGATAACATAAGGTATTTTTGTTTCATGTATAACCATAGTGGAAAGTTATAATTTACCAACATAACTAACCATTTAATACGAGTTCTTCTTTGAAAATAAAAATGATTCAATCTATCTGTAGATAACATAATATGAAGGTTTCTTGACTTGTTTCCATATTTAGGATATTTGTGATCAAACTAAGGAGAGTCTTCCAGGTGGAAAAGTTTCCCATTTTATTTATTTTATTTTCATTCCACATCAATTGTCTTATAATCTCCTCACTTTCATATAGGCACCTAAAACTTTTAATGATTAAAAATTATCATAAAACTTTTGTAGAACCCAATTCTTCTTTCTTGTATTGAGAAACACCACATTTTGGTCATTTTTAAGTGATTTTTGGTCCTTGAGAAACACTGTACTGTAATTTAGATAAGAATGTATTATTTAAAAGATCATACTCATTATATGTAGAAATTATTTAACATCATATATCTGGAAAATAATCTCACTATCTTCTGGGAGAATATCATTCAAGAGGGCATAAAACTGTCACCACTACATCCATTGCCAGCTTTTAAATTATACACCTTCAGTGTGGCTGCCAATGGTTTATATTTAGTACAACCAACATACAATGACATCTTTTTAAAACTCATTAACTTCTCATTTTTATGTATAATCATGAATTTCCCCTTCAAATATCATTTTAATTTCCTCATTATGATCTTCATAATCATTCACACCTATAATCACATCCTCAATATGGTCTTCATCATTGTCCACACTTGTAATCATATTAGATGATCCATAAAACACAATATTATCGCAGTCAATAGATAAATTCAGTTGCCCCTCGTGTTTAGTCCAATATTTATAACTTCAATCTATTCTATGATAGATCAAGTGTTCTTCCAACACCTCTGGAAAAATTATACTTGAATAACAATAGCATAAACATGGACAAAGGATTTGAGAAGGGTCATATGAATGATATTTTGAAAACACGATGAACCCTTTCACCCCATATTCATACTCTTTTTTCACATTATTGACATCCATAAATTTTCAATTAATATCCATTATATTTGATTCAGTAATATTAATATTTAACAAAATAAATAAATAAAAAAAGGTATGATCCCAAAACCCATAAAAGGTCATTCATAAAGAATCATTTAAGCTAGATGAAGTCATTTTTATAAGATAATAAGAGTTGAATGATTTGTATTGAGAATTTTTTGAAGTGGTGAAAATAATTTAAGGAAAGGAATGTGTAATATCTAAAGTTACAAAGAATCTAATTAAATTTTAATCTATTGCAAAACACGGAGACCAAGGATTGTTTCTGTAACTTTGTTAGGTGGGAGTACAACATGAAAGAGGAGTTGATGTTTATTAATTTTTTCACTTGGTATGAGGAGGGTTAGGTAGTGTTTTAGTGATAGGATGATTAATATTAGACATTGAACCTTCTCCAACTCTTCGGTTATAAATTCAGATGCTGCTATGTGGGGAAATCATGAGAAATTTGTGATTTATGTCCTTCCCATTTGGATAAAAAATATATGCTCTTCCCCATTTTATTACTTATTTTCATTTATTATTACTTTTATTTTAAAATATCATTATTATCACTAAGAAAATTCTTATATATAATAATTATATCTACTAATCTTGTATACAAATTGTACATCGATCTAAAGTACAAACCATTTTTTTAAACTTCTCCAAATTTAAGTATAATCATCATATATATATATTTGTACCTATATATATGTATTGATATATATATGTCTATATAAATATATTTATATATATATACATTAATTCACTAATAATTTACTTCTATTTAATTTAATTGTCTTATTATTGTTATTATAATTTATTTGAAATATACTATAATATTTATTTACATAAATAAATAATATTTTACCATTAAATTATATAATTATCATTATTTTAATTTTGGTTTCTATTACCATTATTATATATATATATATATTAATACATTTAAGAACAATAATTAAAATGGAGAGCCTCTCACTCAATAATGGAGAGCCCTTATCTTTAGATACCCATGGGGTTTGCTTCGAAAATTCAAGCAAGATGTATGGAGGTGATATTGTTAGAAATTTTGAGATTTTTTCAACTTATGGCATCAAGCACCATCAGGTTGAACCTGGAAGAGAGAGTCATGGTGAAGGAATGAGAGATGGTCTCATCAAAACTAGATCAATTACTGATGATCAGTTTTGGTGAATTATTAAGAGGTGATAAGGATCCCAATCTAGAGGCCTTCAGTGATGAATTGATGCATGGGTGGCGAGGCCTCGGTCTGTGATCACTGCTTCATCATTGACAATTAGAAGTGTGAGATGGAATTTCCCTTCTCAATAGCTGGGAAGGAGGTTGGATGCTCCTGCTGATGATGGCGTTTGATCGCAGACCGATGACAGGCGACCTCAACCTCAGGATGTTGGGATGAGCTCAGTAACAGATCAATGATTCTGGGTGCTTGGAAAATTTCCAATGACGATGGACATGTGGCGAGCGATTCATCAGTGACTTTCAGCATTGTAGGTGTGGGATCCTCGCCATGGTCAATGGAGGTATAGGTAGTAGGTGGTGCATCGGGTGCCAACGACATGGGATATCAGTGGAGGCATTAATGAAGACCCGATGATAGGTGGCTGCAATAGTGATGGTGCCTTGGTGGTAGTGATGAAAGATGCCCTGCCCTTTAGTGGGGATGGAGTTTTGGATGTTTTTTCCAGGATGATGATGACCTTAAAATAGAGAGATTTCGTTGATGACTTCTTTGCGTGTGAGATCAGGATACAAGGAGTAGGTTCCCTCAAGATGAGGGAGACAACTTCAGGATGGAGCATGGTGGGATACAGGATGGAGGCTGAGTGACTGTCAGCAACTATGGACTAGTTGCACTTTAGGTGGTATTAAATGCCAATTGGGCCTTTAATTGATTTTTTCAATAGTAAGGCATGGTATTGCTATCTTACCGGTGGGCCTTAGGGCATATTGATTTCAGTGGGTTATTCTAGTGCGATGATGATGACATTGGAAGCTATTGAAGACCAACGGTGGTATGGTATGCCGATGAGTGTGATGTTCTTATGTTCCACAGGCTATCGGTGGTATGGGACACTGATGGTGAGAAACTCTCATCGATGACGTGCTCACTGGAATCTCTGTTGATGGTTATTGAGGATAATCACGATTGTGCGAGAGGTGACACTGAAGGGAATGACAACATCCTCAGGTGATGTTGACTCTTCTTCCAAGATGATGACCTCAAGTGGGGTGTTGTCGGACAGCCTCATCGATGTGGTCGGGTGCGTGGGGATTTCCAGGGTTGGCAGCTGTTGTTCAGTATCATGGCTGCCTAAGCCAGTGTGGGCACCTCTGGGCCCACTGACCTTAATGTTTTGGGTTTTTGAGCCTTTTGACCTTCATATGTGGGTCTTATGGCCATTTATGTTGTGCTTTTAGGTGGAATTTTTTCCCACGTTTTTGGTTTGGTGGTGCTCTATGTGTCACACACTTGTTTTTTGTTTCTCTATTTTTATTTTCATTAATGCATTTTAAGGACCGAGTATGCTTAGTACTTGAACCTTTTGGGTATTAATAAATTTTTGTTGCCTTACTATTAGAATTTATATGTCTATTTCAATTAATAATTTTATTTAACATGATATAATAAATACACTATTATTCATCAGTATTTGTTAAATAGTTTAATTTTATTAACAATGAAAATTTAACTGATATGTTATTAAAATATTTTCAAAGAAATAATTTTGATATGTGAAGATATTAAATACCATTTTATTATTAATAATATATTTTCAAATTATTTATAGGTTAATATAATTATCATATACATTATATACACCTATAAAAAAATAATGCACAGAGATAAATGTTATATTATTAAAAACTTATCATCTCATAAAGACTAATATTATTAAAATATAAATTTTTAATATGTAAAACTAGTTTTAAGTATAACATTTATATTATTTATTCAATGAAAGAAAATTAAAATATACATATTATATTAAAAACCTAGGTCACAACAAATATTCATGAAAATGCTGTAGAAGGAGTGAGAAAGTTCAGGTGACAGACAATTGTCAGTGGTGAAACGTCACGTATGACAAGTATCAGCCACCCAAAATTTCACACTCTTTCTAAATGAATGAGGGAGGTGATGCAATGTTGAAATCCTTTGGTAAAATTAAACACACCCAAATAAAAATTAAAAATTTTAAAACCTTTAACTACGGATGTCAATTCATTTGAGAGAGAGAAAGGGAGAGTGTGTGGAGGTGAGGGAGAGTGGGAGCACGTGCGGCGGTGAGGAGGGAGAGAAGAAATGATTGCGATAGGGAGGTAAAGCACTGGAGATTGTGTGTGGTGGAGAAAATGGAAGGAGAGAGAGTGGTAAAGATGACATGCGTCAGTGATGGTGGCAGGGAGGGAGAGCAGCGGTGATGATGTCAGGGAGGGAGAGCGGCGAAAAAGGTGGCATAGAGGGAGAGAAACAAAGGCGACACGCGATGGTGGGGAGGGAGAGTGGTGAAGATGACACATGGCAGTAGGTAGGGAGGGCAGTGGTGGGGGCTCTCAATGGTGAGGGAGGGAGAGCAGCGGTGAGGGAGGGTGAGCGGCAACATCGATTTGGTTCTACGAGAGTTTGAACAACACAAACAAGGAGAACCCTATTAGGGTTCTATTTAAAAGGCCAAGAAGAATTTTATTGATGATTTCAAAAAAGAACAGATAAAGAGTGGTTTTATCAGTACTAAAATAGTTAGCATAGATAAAACATATCACAATCAGCACTAAAATTCTAGTACTGATAAAGAAACCTTTTATCAGTACTTTTTTAACACTCATAAAGATAAATATTTATGATTGCTAAAAAAACACAAATAAAGATCTATTTTAAATATAGTAAATATAATTATTATTTTTAAATAAATTTATTATAAATTTATAATTATTTTTAAAAAAAAATATAAATATAAATATAAATATAAATATAAATATAAATAAATATAATTATAAATAAATATAATTATAAATATTTATATATAATTATAAATATATTTATATAAGTATATATATATATATAAGTATATATATATAAGTATATATATTTATATAATTACATATATATTTATTAATATATATATATATATATATATATATAATTATAAATATAATTACTATATTTATTATTTAAATATATTTATTATAATTTTATAATTATTTAAATATATATATACATTTATAATTATAATTCTAAATAAATACATTTAAAAATATTTCTATATAACTATAAATATTTGTATATAATTATATAAATATTTATATAGTTATATATAGTTATATAATTATATATATATATGTATATTAATATATAAATATATATAATTATAAATATAATAAATATATTTATTATTTAAATATATTTATTATGATTTTACAATGATTTAAATATGTATATTTATTTATAATTATAACTATAAATAAATATATTTGTATATTTATATATATAATTATATATATATATATTTATTAACATATAAATATATAATTATAAATATAATAAATATATTTATTATAATTTTATATTTTTTTATACAGAAACCCTAATCAAAATATGCAAGTAATGCTCTTCCCGGTGTAGCTTGTTCCCCTATAGGTGAACCAGGCCCCAAGGCTCAAATGTTAACCGCACCCCGACTAGGTAAAACTAGCCTCCCCATGCTGTCCTGCACTGTTGAGGTGTTAAATTGAATGATGTGAAATTACCTCAGCCGAAACCTGCAACCAGTGGGAATCAAACATTGGAATGACGACCACAACCCTCAAACCTAACCACTAGGCCACCCCATGGTGGAAAAAGTACATCGGGTTTTTAGGCCCAGGGGGTTATAAGGTATTGGTGGGCCTTCACCCACTGCCAAGCGCCTTTATATACTTCCCCAGCCATAGGCCCAAGTGTAATTGCACCTGGTCTTTCTGTCCAGTTCCACATGGGGGTAGAGGGCCCACAAGTGATTTATTCAGGTATCTCAGGCATTTCCATAATAAGAACTCAAACCTGGAACCTTGGTGACAGACTCCACAGCCGCAACCAACTCAACCATTCCCCCACGGGCATTATAATTTTATAATATATATATTATTTATAATTGTAATTATAAAAAATATTTTTAAAAATAGTTGTATATAATTTTAGATATTTATATAATTATATATATTTATTAAAATTTTACCATTATTTAGATATGATGGGTTTATGTTGTTGATTAAATTATTCGCTACTGCTTTGTGGTTTATGAAGTGGTTTAAGATGGAAACACTCAAAATTGGGATTTCTCTCTCTACACCAATGGAAATTAGAGTATTCTCCCGTGATGAATCCAACCTCAGATGCGAGCTTCATTCTAGCAAATTCTTCCACAAATCCCTTAATGAGAGAAGATGTTGATCCTAGATTAGGTGATGCTCATTTGCCTCAGTCCAATGCAGATCAGATTTCAAAGAAGGTACATCTCCATTGCTCATCAGAACCAACAAATCTGGTGAATCTTTAGTTTCAGATGACCGATTATGTAACATGGGTAGGGTCCTCCACTGGTGATAGATTTTTTCCCGATCAACAGAGTGATTCTGTCGTCTCTCATAATCAGATTTCAATGAATGGTGTTGTTTCTTTTGTTAAAGAAAATCCAAAGTTATCTAAGGAACATATCAAGGCTTTTTGGCACTCCATCATTGAGTAGATTACCCCATTTTTTAAGAACAATGGGTGAAAATTTGAAGATATGAGGAAGAAGCTTCTCCAGGTATGGGGTTTTTAAGGATGGTATATGGTGTTTGTTGGAATGAGATTTTTTTCACATTACTTTCCCTTCTCAAGATTTAAATTTTTGTGTATGGAGTTGTCGATTTTGTAATCTTAAGACATGAGTCCTTAGATTTCAAGACCAGGACCATTGGTTTGACTTGTTTCAAGCCAAGAAGTTTGTCTTTAAATCTTGGATTTGAGTTATAGGGATAAATTGTGTTTTTGGAACCTAAGTATTCAGTGGGATGTTTCATTGGCTGTTGGAACTCCAATTAAGTATGAAAAAGAAACTGAGATGGCTATGTATGGACACTTTTCTTGAATTTTGGTTGAGTTTGATCAGAACACAACCATTGATGAAATAATTTTTTGGTTTCTTGTGAGTTTATATTTGATCTTTCAATTGAATACCAAAATGTTCCTAATTTCTATTACAGCTACTTGTGCATTGGGAATATTAGAGAGAATTTCCATAGGGGTATGAGTTGCTCTAACTATAGGAAATTTGAGCATTGCGTCAAAAATTGTAAATTCAAGTTGTCCATGCTTAATATGAAGAGATCTGACTATCACATTGTAAAATCCTGAACCCGTGGGCCACTCAACGGGTGCCTCAAACCCAATTGGTCACATGACATCAAGCACATTTCCCCAAATGCCAGAGGCTACCGACTAGCAGCGAGGGCCCAGGTCTGATAGTGGGGAAACTATGCCCTCATTTGTCATAGTATAGCGCAGTGGAAAAGAATTATTTAACATACAACAATGGAAGCAGTAAACAATATATAACTGAAATGGATAACTGATGTAAAAGAGAACCAGTAGTCATATATATGAGATGCATCATGTCACTATTCTATTAAAATAGCCAAAACATGATATACTACAATACAATACAATACATGTAAAGTACAAGGTACAACCAAATAAAACCAAAATAGAGTACACAAAATGCATCAGCAAGCCTAGGCTCAGTCCCATGCTCTATGAATACTCTGCCACAATCATGTACCTATATGGGTACCCATGCTCCTATCTACACCTATAACAATATAGTCTGTTTGGGCCAAAGACATGACCCAAACAAGGTGTGAGAAATAAATCCCAGTAGGCACCCATCAAAGGCCCATGCCCAACTGTCTGTGAAAATGTGCAATAGTAGTGTACAAAGGTAAATGAAATAAACTAAGAAGTACTCAAAAGTAACTAACTACCAGTTATACTTCCATTTTAATATTCATTTAATAATTCAATTTAATAAAATCACCACAGTGAATATTCTAAGTAAACATTCAGTGTCCTCAACCATGCTAACCCTTACCCTCAGGTAAAGAGAATCCAAACCCACAGAAGTCTGCCCACAGGAATATTGAATAATGCCCACAAGAACACGAGGTGTCTCCCACAGGCATAGAATCTACTGACCATAGGCACAAAAGGATTTTCCCTCAGGCTAAACAGAACACTGCCCACAAGCTAATCACAACACTTCCCTTAGGCTAAACAAGTAACCAGGCCATGCTCAACATATAAGAAAGAAATTTATATACAATTCCTCTCAAGGCAATTTTAAACATGCTAAACTTTACGGTTTACCCTCAGGTAACCTGGACAAATGGCTAAAGAGAGGAACACACCCTAGGGGTGGTCCTGGATCCATGCAGCAATCCCAAACAGCAGTTTATAATTATATTCAATTACCTATAAAGTCCTAGGTTTTTAAAAATAGCCAAGGCCTTAGCCATACGACACCCCAACATGGGTTTGTAGCACAACAGTACAAAAATTCACCACAGTAGTTGGAAATAAACACCAGGCCACCTACCTCGATCGTCTCTAATCGATATATGTGAATGAAACTTTCAGAAATGACCAAGAACGACGTAGATCTGGAAAAAACAAAAACACATTCAAACCTAAATAACTTTCCCTCAGAAAAGAATTGGTATGAACTACTCATGGAGAAGGAAGATCTTACCCGTGCGGTGATAACATAGGAATTGGCTTCCCGGTGTGCGGTCAGGAGTTCCTCCAATCTCCAGCCATCTCTCCCGCTCTCCTCCAGCGTTCTAAGCTTCCTCTATGAACAAAGGAGGCTACTTCCCGTTTTAAGTGAAAAAAACAAAATACACGGTGTGTACTCTCAAGTAAACGGTGTGTACTCTCAAGTACATGATGCGTACTCTCAAGTACACGATGTGTACTTTCCATTTTTTTAAAGTGTTCCTCTGGCGGCTTATTTCCACCATGGCACTATTCATCCATTGACATGGGTACACGACGTATATTTTATGACTACACGGCGTGTACTGTTGTTCTGCTGGAGGCTGCTTCCACCGCCTTACTGTTCACCTACCGACTGATTAAACGGTGTGTAAATACCAAGTACACGACGTGTAGTCAGTTTTTACACCTTTCATAGCCAACAGGCCTACACACCCTGTGTACTCATCCCACATGGCCAAAGTACATGGTGTGTGGAAAAGTACATGGTGTGTACTTCCAAAATTTGGGAGTTTTTCCCCATTTTCCTTATTTACTAAAAACACTAAAGGAAAGAGGAAAATAAGAAACTCGTACCTCAAAAATAAGAACCGGGTTCTTACAAAATTCCCCCCTTAAAGAAATTCATCCCAAAATTGCCCTTCCAAGGGTGGTGAAGATAGAGTTGTGAAAAACTCTGGCCCCTGAGCACGTACGTCGGTCTCCTACTCCCAGGTTTTGTCTTGCACTTGGCCATGCTGCCATAGCACCCGTATGAGAGGAACTGACCAGCCTCAGAGAACCTTCGTGCTCCTATCAACAATATGAATCGGATGATCCTCAAAGGACGGATCAACCTAAATTTCAACCACCTCAGGCTGAAAGACGTGAGATGAGTCTGAATGATAATGGCGCAGCTGAGATACATGGAAGATGCCATGCATAGCCCGATACCTCTGTGGTAACTGCAACCGATCGGCAACCGGCCCGACTCTCTCCAGAATCTCAAATGGCCCCAAATACCTCAGTGAAAGTTTACCATGTCTCCTGATCCTCCTGTGTCCCAACCTCGGTGAAACACACAAGAAAAACTGATCCCCGACCATGAACTCCAAGGGTCTTCTACGACGATCAACATAATATTTCTGACGAGACTGTGTAGTAGCCATCTGCTTCTGAATCAACTGGACCTACTCTGAAGTCTCCTGCAGGAGCTGTGGTCCCAGTAAAACTGCCTCACCTATCTCCAACCTACACAAAGGTTATCGACATGGAATACCATATAAATCCTTATAGGGTTCCATCTCAATAGTTTCATGCAAACTATTATTATAGGTAAACTTGACCAGGGGTATATGCTTCTCCCAAGAGCCCCCAAAGTCTAGGACATATGCACGCAGGATGTACTCAAACACCTGTATTGTACGCTCTGACTGGCCATTGGTCTAAGGGTGGTAATCTGTGCTCAGAAGCACCTGTGTACCCAGTGCCCTCTGAAAACTCTGCTAGAAACGAGATGTAAAGCAGGCATCCCTATCTGAAATGATAGAATGAGAGACCCCATGAAGACGTACGATCTCTCAGATATACAACTTCCTGAGCTCATCAACACCGAAGGTATCCTTGATCAGAAAAAAGTGAGATACCTTTGTGAGTCTATCCACAACAACCCACACGACATCATTGACTTGAGGTGACCTCGACAACCTGTTCAAAAAATCTATTGCAACATCATCCCATTTCCACTCCGGGATGGGTAACTGTTGTAACAGTCCATCTGGACTCTGGTGCTCCACCTTCACCTGCTGATAGGGGGAACATCTCGCAACAAAACCAGCTACCTCTCATTTCATACTCGACCACCAATATTGACGTCTCAAGTCATGTTACATTTTGGTGACTCTGGGATGAACTGACCAAGATGAAGCATGAAACTCCCGCATCAACTCCTCGTGTATATCCCTTGGAACCCACACTCGTACATGGACACACAGTACCTCATCATCTCCTATCGTCCTCACTTGCCACCGACTCCCGTAGAACAAGGCCTTCAAAATCAGATAGCTGTCTCATCCTCACTCTATCCAGGAGGGTAGAAGTCACAACCAAGGATGAGAGATAGGTTTGCCCCTGATTCTCATGAACCTCCAAATGCATCTCAGAGAACAAAGCCATAAGATTCCACTCACCACTGACCACCTGCACTTCCTGTATTTGAGTCTTCCTGCTTAGTGCATCCGCAACTGCTTTACCCTTACTTGGTGTATAGGAAAGCTCGAAGCCGAAGGACTGAAGGTATTTAACCCACCTTCACTGTCTCAAATTCAGGTCACGCTGGGTAAAGATATATTTGAGACTTTTGTGGTCCGTGAACACCAAAAAATGATCTCCCAAGAGATAATGTATCCAACAGCATAATGCATGAACAACTGCAGCCAACTCGAGATCATGTGTCAGGTAATTCCTCTCATGTGGCCTTAACTACTGAGACCCATATGCAACTACTCGATCGCCCTACATCAACACTACTCCCAGCCCAATACCTGATGCATCACAGTAAACTGTATAGCTCTTCCCTTGATCTAGAAGTATCAGGACTGGTACTGATGTCAACCTTCCCTTCAGCTCTTGAAAGGATGTCTCACAAGATTTTGACCAAATGAACTTCACACCCTTCTTAGTCAAACCCATAAACGGTGCTGCTAAGTGGGAAAAGTCCTATATAAAGTGCCTGTAGTAACCATCCAGCCCCAAGAAACTCCGTATCTCAAACACGTTCTTAGGATGCTCCCAAGAAACTACTACTCTCACTTTCTCTGGGTCTACTACAACTCATGTCTATGAGATAATATGACCCAGGAAGTGTATCTGGTCCATCCAAAAGTGGCACTTTGAGATCTTATCATATAGCCGATGCTCTCTCAGTGTACTCAATACGATCTCAAGATGGGTAACATGGTTGTGTTGAGTGCGAGAGTACACCAAGATATCGTCCATGAAGACTACCACAAAATAATCCATATAAGGACGGAACACATGATTCATCAGAGCCATGAAAACTGCTAGCGTGTTATTGAGCCTGAATGGCATGACCAAGTACTCATATAGACCATACCTGATCTAAAAAGATATAAGCGGTATGTCCGATGGTCTAACGCATACCTGATGATATCCAGATCTCAAGTCAATCTTTGAAAACACTCATGCTCCTCGAAGTTGATAAAAAAGATCATCAATCCTTGGTAAGGGATATAGGTTCTTAACCATCAACTGGTTCAACTTCCGATAACCCACACAGAGTCTGAGGGTAACGTCCGCCTTCTTAGTAAACAAGATAGGCGAACCCCAAGGAGAGGTACTAGGTCGGATGAAACCCTTTGAATATAACCCCTCTAACTATCTCTTGAGATCCTACAACTTAGGTGTAGCCATCCTATAAGGAGGAATGGAAACCAGTGCTACTCATGGCACACGATCAATAGATAAATCCACCTCTTGTTTCAGAGGTAGACCTGAAAAGTAGTCCGGGAAGACATCCCTGAAATGATCAAATACTAGAGGGAAATCCTTCTGATAAGTTCCCTGGTCATCCAGACATAAACTCGCAATCTGGGATATCACACCATCTTTCCCATGATTCTCAGGTCCAACTTGACTCACATGAACATCTCATTCACCCTTTTATAGAAAATCTCTGCCCTCTGGTGATGTGAAACTCACCCTGCAATGATAGTAATCTATAAAGGCTCAAAAGGGTATTAACCAGTCCATCTTGAGAATGACATCATAGCTCATCATTTCTAGGACATAGAGGTCCCATAGAAAGTAACACCCACCAACCTCAAGGGAGCACTCTCTGCACTGACGCACACCAGCCATTCTAATCCCCAATGGAGTGTCTAGCATCATAACATTAGAAGAAGTAGAAACACAGAGGCCAAGGATCTCCACAACGGACACACATATAATGATATGTGTAACACCCGTATCGAAAAGTACAGAAGATAAAAAATAAGCAACTAGAATAGTACCTCTGACAGTGGAAGGTCCGGGATCCTGCCCCTGCTGGGTCTGTTGCACTGCATATGCCTACCCAGTGCCGCGACCCTGTGACACAACCTGGCTATCCTGAGCTGACCCGCCCTGCTGCCCCTGAGATCCTAGTGTCTGGCTACCATGGCCACTACCACCATTTCTTCCTGTACACCCTGACATATTCCAGTTTCCTGATTGGTAAGAAGCTGCCAGTCCTGCCCCCGCACATGGAGTCTGCACAAGATCCCTCTCACCAGCCACTGGTGGAAACTCCCTACAAAAGCGCTGTAGATGACCCATCCTGCCACAAGATCGACATTCCACTAGGTCACGTGGACACTGTGGTATCTTATGCCCCTCCTTACCACACTGGTAGCACATGACCTAGCCACCTGAAGTATTCTTCTGGCTGGTACTACCACCGTGAGAGAAATTCATCTGCCTCTTCCTCTTACCGGTTGAAATAGTACCATAAACTGGTGTCGAACCGCCCTGGACCACACCACTAGCTACCCGCAGGTTCCGCTCGGTAATCAGTGCCTGATTCACAATAGCATGTACAGTAGGCAACCTGAAAACATTCACCAGTTCTCAGATGTCATATCGAATATCATCCTCAAAGTGTCTAGCCCTCAAAGTCTCTGGGAAAAAGAAGTCATAGAAGGCTGTATGAAAATCTTCCCACGCCATGTCTCTGTGATGCTCAGATTGGGTGGTAACATCCCACCACCTCTTGGAGGAATCACGCAGCATATATGTAGCGAGCTTGACCCTCCACCTTGTAGGTGTCTCCAAATGCTCAAAAATAGTCTGCATAGACCCCAGCCAAGACTCCACAACCTGTGGTCCTACATCCCTTGAAAACATAGGTGGATGCTGCTGCTGGAATATACGAGTCAGCTCTGCCATAGATGTGGAAGCCGACGATGCTCCTTGAAAGGTCTACATGAACCACATAAAGCCATCACAGAACTGCGCATCCGTGCCTATGTCCGATATAATGGATGGCGCCACATCTAGCTCTGCTGGAAGATCCATCGTTAGCCCATGGCCTACCACTTCCAAAGTATAATCTTTGCCGCTCTCTTGGCGAACAACCGGTGGTCATCTCGGTGGCATGACTCTACAAGGTCAAAAACACACCTTAGATTTATGTTTATCAAATACTGAAAACTAGGGGACCATAAAGGTAATAGGAGTAAGAAGGCATTCAAGATTTACAAAACAAGAATACACGACATGTATATTAACTACACGGAGTGTACCTGACTTTTCTTCCCCTACCTGGGTCCTTCTACACGGCTTAGCCACACAAATCTATTCTAAACAAGACTACACAGAGTGTATAACATCTACACAGTGTGTATGGTTTAATTTACAACTACCCGTGTTGTTCATGACACGACCGACTACTCGGCTGACACTACATGGCATGTTACACCAGCACACAACATGTACACCACCCCGTTTCTCCTAGCCACACGGATAAGTCCACACAGTCTCTCAGCAGTCAAGACTACATGGAATGTCCCACGGAAACACGACATGTACTAGGTTGGGTAACACTGACCCATGTTGTTAGTGACATGGCCGGGTACCTGGGTTAGTCTACACGGCGTGTTCAAGGTGGACACGACGTGTATGTCTTAAGGTTTCGCCGTCTGGGTTGTTAGTTACACGGGCAGTCTCCAGTTCAATACTACACGATGTGTACAACCGATACATGGTGTGTTTGCCCAAACCATTCCCTACCCCGTGTCCCCAACCACATGACCTATGGAACGGGAAGAGACTACACGACGTGTTCTTAGGGTACACGGTGTGTACTTAAAATTTTCTCTTTCTTCCCGAACAGAAGATTAAACGGTGTGTAATCAAAAACTACACATCATGTATTCTGGGTTTTTCCAAACAGTAAGCCTCCTAAACTACTCCGAAGCCCAGAAAACACTGAAACAAACACCTAAGTGCCAAATTATGATCCGTGAGGGCCCATACTCCCCACGAATCAAATATTGGCATCTTATACATGTTATAAACAAGGTAAACAGTCAATGATCCTCCAAATTCCAGTTAATGAGGGCCCATACTCCTCAAGAACTGAAGTTTGGTATTCATTCTACAAAACTTACATAACAATACCCTATCAAAAAGCAAGTATTTTACCAAGTCATCTATCACAACAACATGCTATTTATAATGCACTTACCTAGTATGGAAACTATGCATGGAATGTGATTCTAACATGTACCTAAATGATACATGAGACGACATACCTTATCTCATCGGGTTGCAACTAAATAAAACCCAATATAAAAATATAACAACCCACCACAAGTGCATCACCCAATGGTGAAAATCAAATCAACTGTAAATTGTAAAATCAGTAAAATAGCAACACGAGGTAAATTGGATTTTCCCTATACACAGGTTAGCTACTCCCGGGCACAAATTATTACAAAATACCATTTCCGTCCTATCCCTGACTATAGTCTCCAAACAGTAATTCAAAGAAAAGAAACCGCCTTTGATACCACTTTGTAACATCCCGAACCCAGGGGCCACTCAACGGGTACCCCGAACCCGGTTGGTCACATGAACTCAAGTGCATTTCCCCAAACGCCAGAGGCTACTGACTAGCAGTGAGGGACCATGTCTGATAGTGGGGAAACTATGCCCTCATTTTTCAAAGTGTAGCGTAGTGGAAAAGAATTATACAACATACAACAACGGAAGCAGTAAACAATATATAACTGAAATGGATAAATGATGTAAAATAGAACCAACAGTCATATATATGAGATGCAGTATGTCACTATTCTATGAAAACAACCAGAATAGGATATACTGCAATACAATACAGTACATGTCAAGTACAAGGTACAACCAAATAAAACCAAATCAGAGTACACAAAACGCAACAGCATCACAAGCCTAGGCTCAGAACCATGCTCTATGACTCCTCTACCACAATCATGTACCTATATGGGTACCCATTCCCCTATCTACACATGCAACAATATAGTCAGTTTGGGCCGAATACATGACCCAAATAGGGTGTGAGAAATAAATCCCAGTAGGCACCGACCAAAGGCCCGTTCCCAACTGTTTGTGAAAATGTGCAATAACAGTGTGAAAACATAAATGCAATAAACTAAGAAGTACTCAAAAGTAACTAACTACCAGTTATACTGCCATTTTAATATTCATTTAATTATTCAATTTAAAAAAATCACCATAGTGAATATTCTAAGTAAACAGTCAGTGTCCTCAGCCATGCTAACCCTTACCCTCAGGTAAAGAGAATCCAAACCCACAGGAGTCTTCCCACATGCATATCGAATAATTCCCACAGGCACATGAGGTGTCGCCCACAGGAACAGAATCTACTGCCCACAGGCATAGAAGGAGTTTCCCTCAGGCTAAACAGAACACTGCCCACATGCTAATCACAACACTGCCCTCAGGCTAAACAAGTAACCGGGCCATGCCCAACATATAAGCAATAAATTTATATACAATTCCTCTCAAGGAAATTTAAAACATGATAAACTTTACGGTATACCCTTGGGTAACCTGGCTAAATGGCTAAACAGAGGAACACACCCCAAGGGTGGTCCTGGATCCATGCAGTGATCCCAAACAGTAGTTTATAATTACATTCAATTACCTATAAAATCCTAGGTTTTTAAAAATAGCCAAGGCCTCAGCCATAAGATACCCCAACATGGGTTCATAGCATAATGATACACAAATTCACCACAGCAGTTGGAAATAAACACCAGACCACCTACCTCGATCATCTCTGATCGGTATACGTGAACAAAACTTCCAGAAACACCCAAGAAGGATGTAGAACTGGGAAAAACAACAACACATTCAAACATAAATAAATTTCCCTTGGGAAAGAATTGGTAATAACTACTCAAGGGGAAGGAACTGCTTACCCGTGCGGTTCCAAGGAGATCGACAGTGTAGGAATCGATTTCCCGGTGTGCGTCCAGGAGGTCCTCCAAGATTCGACTGTCTCTCCTGCTCTCCTCTGGCGTTCTAAGCTTCCTATGTGAACAGAGGAGGCTACTACCTGTTTTAAGAGAAAAAAATAATATACACACCGTGTACTCTCAAGTACACGGCGTGTACTTTCCATTTTTTTAAACTGTTCCTCTGACGGCTTCTTTCCACCAAAACACTATTCATCCGTCGACATGGGTACACGGTGTGTATTTTATGACTACATGGCGTGTACTGTCGTTACACTGGCAGCTACTTCTACCACCTTACTGTTCACCTGCCGACTGATTACACGGCGCGTAAATACCAAGTACACGACGTGTAGTCAGTTTTTATACCTTTCATCACTGACATGCCTACACGCTCTATGTACTCATCCCACACTGCCAAAGTACACAACATGTGGAAAAGTACACGACATGTACTTCCAAAATTTGGGAGTTTTTACCCATTTTACTTATTTACTAAAAACACTAAATGAAAGAAGAAAAGAAGAAACTCGTACCTCAAAAATAAGAACTGGGTTCTTACACACATGGCGTCATTTGTAGTGAAAAAATGATCATATTTATCCTCAGTAAGGAGGGATTGATGGAATAAGAGGAGGTAGAGGAAGTTTAGCACAAATTAGGGGGATTGATTCTACTTCACTGCCTCCCAAGAGATCTTACAGGACCGTGGATAACAAGGCCACTCCAAATAAACCCTATTGCTGATGTGGTTGCTAGTACCAATTTGGGGTTATATCCTAATGCACCCTTATCTATTTTTGTTGTTATTAATTTTAAAGGAAATGATACTGAGGTTCATATGGGTTCTCATCTGGATATGTGTGGCCTTGAAAATTTGTTAAATATTGACACCCAATCATTGGACATGACTGAGGTTGGCTGTTAGATACTTCATACCTCGCATTAGGTGAGTAAGTATGTATCATATGATACTGAGCATGAAACATATTTTGATGATACAACTAGAGATGATTTCTTGAATTCTGGTAACAGTAAGGGAAAATCTTTTTTTTTTCAAGTGAAACCACAAAAAACTCAAAGGGTGTTTGGATATCCCTCCACTATCTCTATTGGGACTTTCATGTGTGTGTGTGTGGGGGGGGGGGTGATCAATGAAGAGAACCAACTGATGTTTTTGCTTCAGAGAAAGCTAACCAATTTGATATTCCAACTAATTCTGATAAGAATTCTTATGCACTATCTATTGTTGATCAACAGAGACCCGAAAAAAATGAAATCCTACAAGTGAACAAGGTTGAAAAACCTTATCTTGAGGTTATAGTGGGATCTTTTTCTACTGGTGGTTTGTTAGCAGGGAATGATGGATCATCGTAGGAATATGCTCATGATGTGGGTAGGTTGGAAGGGGAGGTGATGGTCACTCCAAGGGATCATGAAAGGGATCAATCAAAGGAAATGGATCTTGGTCGAATCCAAGATCTTAAATCCAAGGTCCAGACTCAAAGTTTTGTTGCAACTCCTCTTAAGGAAGTTTCCATCCTTAACTATGGGGTGACTTACCTAAAAAAGTCACGTCAGACTCTGGTAAAAATGTATATAGCTTTCCTGACATATTAAATAGGTCTAATAGCAGGGAGGTATTCCATAAATAATTTGGAAATGTCTATGGATCTTTTCAAGTTGAAGTTCAATCCTCAAGCACTGAGGGTGTCAAGGCAAGGGCAGATCTGATTAGAGAACAAGATATGTGTCCAATTAAGGACCCCATCCCACTAGATACCATTACTCATACTCAATTGGATGACGCACCATGGAAACAACCCAAAACCTGGAGGGGTCGTCATCCATGAGGTAGAGGCAGTGTGTGCTCCCACAGATAGAAACTACTATTTCTTAGGCCTTGGTCTATTTTGATATTTAGAGCAGTGTCTTGTCACTGACTTTCATTTGTCATCTCCCCTTGTACGTTGTTCTCTTTTTTCAATAAATTTTAGGACCATGGACTACAATCCATGGTTTACATCATCTTGAGTTGTAATTATTTAAATAAATAAATATTTATTTATAATTATAATTATAAATATATATATATATATAAATTATTTATATATAATTATAAATATATTTATATAATTATATATATATATATATATTTATTAATATGTAAATATATATAATTATAAATATAATAAATACATTTATTATTTAAATATATTTATTTTTATTTTATAATTATATATATATATATTTATAATTATAATTATAAATAAATATATTTAAAAATAAATGTATATAATTATAAATATATTTATATAATTATATATATTTATATAATTATATATATTTATATAATTATGTATATTTATTAATATATAAATATATATAATTTTAAATATAATAAATACATTGATTATTTAAATATAGTTATTATAATTTTATAATTATTTAAACATTGATAATTATTTAATTATAATTATTTAATTATAATTATTTAATTATAATTATTTAATTATAATTATAATTATAAATAAATATATTTATAAATATTTGTATATAGTTATATATATATATATATATTAGGTTCTTGGGGGTACAATTATATTTAAACACACACACACACACACCACACACATAGGCTGGAAAGGTAGGCTATAGCCCCCCCAATGGGATATCCTGCCCATCAAACCTTAATTATTCAACACATGGCTCATATGCCTAGTTTTCATGAAGCCCATTACATGACCCGTAGGCCCAGTGGGAATAAATGCCCATAACATGGCCCTAAAGGCCCAAATTTTTTACCCAAGATCCCTCTAATGAATAATGTTTCTATAGTACCCAGGATGCTACAGTACCTACTACAGTGCTACCACCACTACAGTTATTGCTACAATAGCCACCACCAGAATAGTACTGCTGGTGCTACAGATTCGTCACCACTACAGTCTTGCCATAAAATGCTACAATGCTGCTATAGTACCCTGCGTCCCATGGGTTTTGAAACCCTAACCTTGATGTAGTATTACAAGGTGATTTATACATTTATATACATACATATACCCAAGTGGTGCAGACCTTGAGTTTTATCCCATGGCCCCCAAAACTTTATTAATAAAAGGAAAGTACAAGAAACAATGATGGGGAAAGGAAGGTCCTAGGCAAGAGCCTGTTGGTGGTCCTTTGGCTCTTCCTGTGGAAAGAAGCAACGTGGATAAGAGGAGGCAGCCAAGTGAAAAATATTGGGTAGTAGGATACTATGTTCAAGGTAAGACACAAGTTTCTAAATATGCACTTAAGGTGCAACATGATAGTCCCATGCAAGAGCCTGTAGGTGGTCCTTTGGCTCTTCCCATGGAAAGTAGTAATGTGGATAAGAGGAGGCAGTTGAGTGACAATGTTGGAAAATAGTATACATTGGACAAGGTAAGCCACAAGTTGGCTGAAGATGAACCTAAGGTGAAATATGATAAGGAAGTAGTAAAGGTTCTGGTGTAGGTGTTGTCAGTTTCAGAACTTGAGGTAGCTGATTTATCAGACTCTTTAGCCAAGGTTTTTGGAGCTATAGTTCAACCCTTTAGCATGGTTTTTGAATCAGAGGTAGTGAGGGATATGGAGGATGCTTCTAAGTATGATTGAGGTGGCCCATGAGTTTCCCTGAAATGGAGGAGAGGAAATCATCTTCGAGGTCATGGTAGATGTTAAAGAGAAATAACCATACTATTTGGTTTTCTTTTGTAGGAATGGACTGTTCTGTTAGTTCCTTTTGGTTTTTCATGGTGTGTAACACATTCCTCATGTCACAACCTCTCCATTGTACATTTATATTTTTATCAAATAAATTTTTGGGGCCATGGGAATTTAAGCCTATGGTTCACACTATTTGGATATAAAGAAACAATGACAAAGAACAAAAATAAATGAATAAATAATAATAAATAAATAAATAAAATTAAATAAATTACAAAAACATTAAAAATCGATTTCTTAGGATTTATGTGAATTATAAACACATAAAAAATGAAGAAAATTGAAGAAATAAAAGATATTAATTATATAAACAACAAAATTATTAAAAATGAATTATATTAACTATACAAAAATGTTAATAATGAAATTAAATCAAATCAAATCAAATCAAATCAAATTAAACACACACAAAAACACATATTCACGATGGATAGATTAAAATAAATTTATATTAAAAATGAATAAATATTAAAAATGAATAAATATAGAAAATACTAAAAATAGAGAGATATTAAAAAGAATAAATAATATTAAATTAATAAAAAAACTTGTGCACACACATACATGTACACATGTTAGACATACATCTGTACACATGAACATCTACACACACACATATACATACACACGTATACACACATACACATACATACATACAATTATACATGTACATATATTTTAAATTATTTAATATCAATAAAAATATATATTTAAATAAATATATAGATTTATATATTATATAATTTTTTAAATAAAATATTAATATATTATATTTATTTTAATTATATACACATTTTTTAATTAATGTATATAAATAAACTATTAATTTTTTTGACCAACATAAATTTGATAATGTTTTATATATAAAATTATGAAAATAAGATTCATTTTTTTATTAAAAGTTATATAAATCATATTTATATATTATATTTACATATATATACTGATTTGAATTTAAATATTATATATATATATAAATTAAATTACTCACTACGAAATTTATCAGTGCTAGAAAAAAGCACTCATAAAGGTGTCGTGTTTATCAGCGCTATAAAAAAGCACTAAAAAATGGTGGACTTTTATCAACACTAGAAAAATGCGTTGAAAATGGGTATCATTTTATCAGTGCTTTTTTTTAACACTAATAAAAGGTGACTTTATCAGCACTTTTTACAAGTGATGATAAACCCCCCCTTTAAAAATACTTTTTTTCTAACACTGTTAAAGGTGAGTGCTGAATAAAAAATGATCCGTGGTAGTGAATTAAACCCTCCTTTGTTCATAATTAATAAGTTTTTTGGGTGGAACATGATTATTCAATAAAAATAAACTTATTAATGATTTTTTTGAAGTGGAATTATGTAAGGGTAAAAGCCCTGTTAAGACCTTGGAATATTCTATAGAATATTTTCAGAGCTATGTGCAGAGTTAGTGCAGGATTCTGGGGACCGTAGAGCCTCGGTATTGATATAATAAAAATGTTAAATATATTATATCAGAGAAATGTGGTTTTTTTTGAAATAATGGAATATCTCCCAAATGGTATGTTAGATGGGAAATCCAAGACCACCATTAAATCTAGAACATGAGTTTTACCATAGGCGTGGTATAACCATTGTGCACGTCAGATGTTTGATTAGATCACACGTAAGGGTAAATATATTATATCACTCTCATGTGATTTTTCTCAAATAATGGAATATCTCCTGAACGGTGTCTTAGATGAGAAATATGATATCTCTATTAAATTTGGAAATTGAGTTTTACCCTAGACATAAAATAATCTTTGTGTACATTGGGTGTTTGGTTAAATCACACATTAAGGTAAATTTTTAACCTTTTTTTTTATTTTTTTATTTTCTTTCCACCTATTTATTCTTCCTCACATGACAACCCTCCATTTTCACACCCCCTTTGATTTGAATTATTTTAAATCTCCCATTTTGACCCATTTAAGTTGGTAACACCTTAATAGGGTGAAATTAAAGACTCTGCATTCATTTTTTAGTTGAATAAAAAATTAAATCAGTGGATTAATTTTTGGTTTTGGAAATCCCATACATAGTTGGCAATCTTAAAAAATACGAACCAATCAGTTTTCATTTTTTTTCTATTTCCATTTAGTTTGAGTGATCCCAAAACTTCTCTTTGTGTGACGAGTGAAGCTCCTTCCATCTGGTTTGATCCCTTCTCTAGGCACAATGAACCCTTCCTTCCCCATTCTTGTTCATGGAACCTAAGAAGGGAAAGGGGTTGGTTATTTTATTTTATTTTTATTTATATTCCATAATCCTTATTCCTAAATTTTGAAAAAATGATTGGATTTAATCTTAAAACATAATACCCAAAATTATGAAGGTATAATTCCATAAAATTATCGACGGATAATTTAAAAAAATTATCAAGGATAATTTAAAAAAATTATCAAAAGTTAATTACACAAAATTATCAATAGACAATAATAAATAATTATCAAGGGATAATTCCAAAAATTATCAAAGGATAATTTATAAAAAATTATCAAAATATAATTATGAAAAATTATCAAAGGATAAATATAAAGAATTATCAAATTATATTTACTGTGAATTTTTAAAAGATAATTATTAAAAATTATCAAAAGATAATTATGTGAGATTATCAAAGGATAATTATAAGGATTATTAAAAGATAGTTATACCAAATTATCAAAGGATAATTTATGAAAAATTATCAAAGGATAATTTATGAAAAATTATCAAAGGATAATTTATGAAAAATTATCAAAGGATAATTTTTCAAATTATTAATTATAATTATATAGAATTATCAAAGAATAATTATAAATAACTACCACATATTTATCAATTTAATATAGAGATATATTCTTTATCTAGTTTAGTTTAATAATTATTCTGGAGAATAAGAATTCTAGCACACACGTTGGCATAACATGATAATTTATAATTTATCTAGGAGAGAGAAAGTATCATCGCATGTGAGATTTTCTTTCTTTTTGAAATAAAATAGATGGATTTGGTTCTTGGAACCCTTGAAAAACCTCAAGCATTGATGTGTCAATGACCATGATAATAATTCCCAAGGGAACATGTTCTTTATTGTTGAGGTTCCCACTCCAACTTTCTAACCACACATGATGGTTTATCGTTTCTTTTGATGCTAGTGAATTTGATGTAGAAAGTTCCTTACCTATTGGTATTTTATTACACATTTTTACATATTATAATTTATGTTTTGGTATAATTAATACTCATGATTAATTGCGATCACATGTGGGGGTGTGTGTAGACCATGAGACCTATTGTTATATTTGATTTCATGACTATCACTAGAGTAACTTGTTTCCATTTTTGATTATGATCAAATGTTTTCATGTGTTACTACCATTTTTCTTATGATGATATGATATTATTGCATATTATTCTTTAACCTATGCTATGTGTTACCATGCCTTGTTTGTTTTTACTAGAAATTAAGATAGTTGGGTGTCGTGTGTTATTTATCCCTTAGAGGGGGAGTGAAAACAACTTGCGATAAAGAAGAAGATGAACCTAATAATAGGGTAGGGGCCTGAAGATCTGGGGGCCAGACCTGAGTTAGAATTCCAGGGTCATTATGGTATGGGGGCCTAACCTGAGGCACATATGGGGTATGATGATATGGGGGCTCGGACCATGATGGAGTTAGGATACAATGGTACAGGGTTTGATCTGACTCAATGCCATGAGACTATTGATAGATGGGATTTCCATATTAGTGGTTGGTCCTTTCTATTTTATGATATTACATGATTATCCTTTTAGTATCTAGCTAAACCAGGTAGAGTTGGGGGGTCTGTAGTAGCTTGGTTAGCACACTACCACTCGGTTTTGGGTTGTATGTTAATTTTATTATTATGATTTTATTTTTATTATGACATACACTTGTTATGCTTGATTTTAATAGGTTAAGTATGCATTGGTGGTGTCCTAACAAGTCTTGTACTCACACCCTACTTATACATTTTGATGCACTTGTAGATTTCATGACTAGAGACCCAACAAAGGGAAAGAGACCCATGGTGGATGGTTGAGAATAGGAGAATAAATCTGGTAGCAGATCAAGAAAGACTTCGAAATACCCTAATGTTATTTATTTATTATCTCTATCTTTATACACTAGATTGGTTTTCCAATTTGGGATATACTTATTATTGTATGACATGTTTTACATTATTTAGTTTTCACATGTTCACTATGGTTATTTTTATAGTGTTTATGATTAATTATTGATCCTATGACTACTAAGGGAATAAATTTCCCACTAACAGACTCAGACCCTCGCTACTAGTTTACAACCTCTTGCATATGGGGAGTTACGTATGAGGTTATGTGGAATTCAAGCTCATACTTGGTGGTTTGGGTCGGGGTGTTATCAAATGGAATCATATGACCATGACTCACTAACTTGTTTATTCTCTTTGTATCAATTTGTGAAAGGGTCGACATGATATATAATGGTTGGGGATATGGAATAGGAACTATGACAATTCCTGACTAGTACTATATAGTGGACCTCTAAGTTTCCATAAATTAGGGGAAATTATGTTTTGATATTACTATCGATTAAATTCAGCTTGAGTGATTCACATTATGTTGATATGTGATTTATGAGATTTTGAGTGTGTTCATACATCATGACTAGGAAAGTAGGTTCACATGACATATATAAACCTATTGTTGTGTTGTATAGTAGTTATTTAATTAAAATGCATTGATTTGTGATATTTATTTGAGATAGTTTCTCATTGTTTTATATATCTCTGTTTCCATGATGTTATGATATATCTTTATTTTAATTAATTAGTCAAACTAATAATGATGTGGTGTTAGTATATATATATGATGTATATGGCTAATGTTCAAGGACAAATACTAGGGTTAGTTGAAGGAGGGTCATACCTTAAGTTAAGGGTAAACTATTAGGAGAAACTTATGTGATCCCATAGACTGATTAGGGTTTATCCTAATGACACTATTTATATTTTTCAAAGTGTTTCCTTCATGTTAAAAATGATGTCACATAAACTTATTATTATGGTAATACTTGGTAAGTAGTCCTAAATACTCCTAAAAAAGAAGAAATTTCTACTTTACCACTAGAAATATAAGGTTATGCAGCTGAGAATGCTCCCACACCTACTCTATGTTTTTGAAAACAGGGACACTTCAAATGGAATTATTTAACTTAGTGACTTTCCTAGACAGAAGAGTTCATAACTATAATCAAATATACCTTGAATTTAACTATAACATTCTCCATATTTTGAGGTAACGAGATTATCTTGAGATGTTGAAGAATAGATTGAAATATTTGTGGGAATATTTGAACTAGAATAGAATATGAAGTATAGGAATGTTAAGAAGAGGTAGTGTTCATTCGAGATGCACAACTCATTTTGATACCCCCATATCATATGGTGCCAACAGAGCTGTAAGAGATCAAGGTAAAACTGGATGACTTGGAGAAAAAGGGATTTATCAGGGAAAGTACTTCACTATGGAGTGCACCCATGTTGTTTTCCAAGAAGACAGATGGTAGTATTTGACTCTGAATTGATTATCAAAAGCGAAACCATGAAACAATGAAGAATAAATACCCATTTCCTAGGATTGATGAACTTTTCAATTAGTTATAGTGATCCTAGTGTTTATCCAAGATTGATCTTCGATTAGGATACCACCAACTATGAGTTATATAGGAGGAAATTTTAAAGATGGCGTTTCAAAGAAGGTATGGGATGTATGATTACTTGGTGATGTTGTTCGGACCAAATAACATGCTGGCATTGTTCATGGACCTTATGAACAAGATATTCTATCCATATTTGAATTCGTTTGTTGTAGTGTTCATTGATGAAATACTCATTTTCACACCCATGGTGTTGTTTTAATGTACGTTTCATTTATTTTTGTTATTTATTTTATTTTATATATTTCTTGGGTAATTTTCAAAGAAAAATGAGAATTTTGAAGGGATAGAGGGTGGTATACAGTTGGAACATGGTTTGTAGAAACCATGTTCCAACCCCAGTAAACCGTGAAAGGATAGAAAGTGACCCTATAATCCCACAAAGTTAGGCACACAATTTTTGAAATAGTGCATCCAAAACCATGTAGTATCTATCCCTTAGGATAAAGGATAGAGGATAGAGGCCCCCACATGTTTGGTGCATGACCTGAGAGACCATGCGACCAAACCATATGACCTGCCTGGATCTTTACTCCGAATGGCCCGAAGGCCTTCATTTTTATTGATTTTTGATAAACCCCTTTCAAGGGATGAGGGGGAACCCTTACAAGGCCTGTAGGCTTAGAGATTACATGGCCCGTAGGCTTAGGAGATTACATGACTCAAAGGTCTTAGGGAATCAACCAGACTATCTATAAGGAACTGCCCCTCCCCAGCATCTACATCATGATAGTAGCTCTCCACCTTCGCATGGTCGTCTGACTAGGCTTCCTGTGAAAGCATAGGATGGTCCTGATGGTATAGCCATACCCTCTCATTCTAACAAATCCATTTGGCTCTTCTTTGGTGAGTGCACTTGCTCTGAATCCTCTTCTGGGGCTGCTCCTTTTTTGTAGTGTGTATGGGGAAACTGCATGTTGCCCGAAGGCCTTGAGGTGGCCCGAAATCCCTACTGACCCAAGGGCCTAGTTGGTCGGAAATCCTTAAGGACTCGAAGCCCAAACCGGTGGCCCAAGGTGAATAGTTCCATCTACTATAGTATCGAATAGTACCTTCTACAGTAACTGCTACAGTACCTGCTACAGTACCCGCACAATGTACACTTCTGCACAGTACCTGTACAGTGTACATTCCTGCTACAGTACCACATAGTGTATAGTCTGCTACAGTACTGCTATAGTTCCTGCTACAGTACCCCCGGAAATATGCCTCTACCTGGTTTTGAACCTGGGTCTTGTGGATGCACTTAAGGATACCTCACCAACTGGGCTGAGGCTCATGTGCACCTGCCTGGATCTTTAAAAATTAAGAATTTCCAATTTTTTTCCTCCTCGATTTTAGCCCCTCTCTAACCATTTCTTCTCCCATTCAGCCCACACAACCATAAGAATGCCTCCCCTCTCCTACACTCTCATCCTAACTTCAAGTATTGGGTGGTTTTGGCCTGGTTTCTCTAAGAAAATTCAAGTAATTTTTTCATATCCTCCCCTCTTGGTCTAGTATCCCTTTATTCTTAGCTTTTATTCTATTTAGTGGTTATGGTGACCTAATGTAGGTTCTATATTGTTTTCTTGGATTTAGTTTTGGTGTTTTGTTGTTTTATTTCTTCCATAGGATCTCATCTTATTTTGGATTATGTTTTTCACCCAGCTGGTGATGATTTTAAAGGGAAAGGTAGGTGGTTTCATGTTGTTATATTATTTTATGATTTAAAAGTTATTTAATTTACTTCTTAAAGTGTTATTAATTCTATATCTGTGTGTAAATGGTTATTTCAAGGGTGTTTGTGTGTGTAACTTTTTGGAAATGGTTTATCCCCTATGAAAATGGTTAGAAAGGGTATGGTTGATTTGTGATGAATTGATTTATAGAAAAAGGGGATTTGGATTAGTTTTAAAATGGAACAAATCAGTTGGGAACTCTGGGTACCTAGGTGGGATAGTTAGGACTAGTAGGTAGGCGAGATGATAGGGGCTTGACCTAGGCCTCTCAATCAGGATTACAATGAAACAATAACTAAACAATGTGACATGGATTATTATCATTGGAACTTGGGTGAATCCTTTCCAATGTCTCGTACATAGGAAGATATATTTTCTATCACCAAGATATGATATACCTAGTTTCCCAATAACCTAGCTACTTAGAGGTTTCCCATGATGCTTATACTATGTTTTCTCATACTTCTAGTTATTCTTACATGTTTATTTTTATTTTGAATCTAAAACATGTTTTAAAACCAAAATTTTTACTTTATTTTAAACTAGAACTTCTATTTATCTTGTAATGGCTATGTATGGAACACCTAGTGGGATTCTACTAGGAAATTGAGATCACACCCTACTTATACCCATTGGGTATATGTAGACCATGTTTTGTCTAATTCAGGTTTAGGTAAGGCCATAATTGGAGGAAGTGGATACTCATGATAGTTTCTATCCTTTTTGGGACACATTATAGTGGTGGCATGGTGGAGGATGGTCCTCATTTCATGAGGTGTCTTGTGTTTTATTTTTAGTTCCATCCCCTTTTTTCTTTTTGGTTTTGGTTAAAAATGTAAATGTAACTTGATTCTTGTATATGAAACTTTTGTATACCCTTTTTATGGACGTTGGTTATGATGCTTATGTTCATATTAAAATTTCACTATTTAAGGATATTGACTGTTGTTTGTATGGGAAAATCACCCCCAAAGGAGTTATTCGATGTCCATACACTATTTTCCAGATTGTGGGGATCGATAACGCCCATCATGCCATATCACGAGCTAGGTCAGGTGTCAGATGGGATGGTAGACTGATCTAATTCATGAAACTCATATACTCATTGAAACCAAAGTAACATGCTAGGCACCTTGATATATTCCTCAATATGCTTTATGCACATCAACTTTATACCAAACCATAGAAGTGTGACTTATGGACTCAGGAGGTGAAGTTCCTAGGACATGTGGTATCTGAGATAGGTATATCCATAGAACTAGAGAAAGTAGAGGCAATCATATCCTAGGAAGGTCCCTGAAACATGTTCAAAATTAGGTGCTTTTTGGGTTTAGCAGGATATTACCAATGGTTTATCTAGGACTTCTCATGACTATTAATACCCATGAAAACACTAGAAAAGAAAGGAGTAAAGTTCCCATGGATAAACCAATGTGAAGAGGCATTTATTAAGATAAATTGGAGGTTGAATATATCTTTATTACTAATACCACGTGATCTAGGGATTGGATACACTGTAAACTATGATGCATTAGGCATTGGTTTGGGAGTAGTATTGATGCAGCAAGAATAAGTAGTAGCTTATGGGTCACATAGCTATGACCACACAAATAGAAAAACCATAATAATATAATTTTAGATTCTATTAGTCATAATGTAACATCCCAATATTTTATAATATATATATTTTAAATAAATTTAATTTCTTTGGAATCTTTCTTTACACGCAACGTCAAGTTTAAATGAACTGTGATATACTATTGAAATATTATTATTTAAATGTGATAGTTATTGCCTAGCCATTAAAATTGGTGGGTATAAATATGAAAAACTAAAATATGAAAAATATATGGTTTAAAATTAATTCATTATTTATTAATTGATTATAAGTGGAAATAAAAACCATTTAAAGGTAAAAGTGACGTTTTTATGACTAATAGAATCTTTCTTTATGCACACAATGTATTTTTATCTTAATAAAATAAATAAATCACTATTGGTGAATAATTTTAATGATATATATATATATTATTAAATATATATTTTTATCATTCATTTAATATTTTTTCTAGGCATGAGATAATAATAAAAGGACACCCCTTATCACTATATATATATATTTTTAGAATCTTGCTTTTTGGGTTCCATCCCCTTTTTTCTTTTTATCATTCATCTTAATATTTTTTCTAATATTTTTATCATTCATCTAATATTTTTTCAATCACTATTGGGGTCACTATTGGTGTATTTTTATCTAATATTTTTTAATTCCAAGTGTGTCATTTCCATTCCTTATAAAAGGACACCCCTTTCTTCTCTTATTTACACCACTTTGACCAAACTATCTTGAAAAATATCTAAAATTATATCTTATAAACATCCTTAACCACATTATAGAGGATTTTATCTTCCCAAAAGACCAACCCCAGGGTCCTTAAGTGGAGATCTAATGTGGTTCTTTCAAAGAAAAGGTATTCTCCTTAACCTATCACTTTGTTTCTTCTTCTTATTTTAACTACTATAAATACATGGTATTATCATAAAATAATAAATTAAGTATCATAAATATTCTTAAATATTATTATGATCATGAAACTACCATTATCCACCCTCTTTTCCATCAAATGAAAAATGATAATGTCACTCGTGCGTAAGTGTGGACTACCACCTCCACGAAGTGATGTGATTCATTTTTCATTAATGATTTACATGGATCATAATAAAGGTATACTTAATAAATATACATGTAATATATGATATAATAATTATTCTTTAAAGTGAATTATTTTTTACCTTTCTTTCATTCCATCCGTTAAAAAGTGATAATAGCGTTCATGCCTATATATGGCCTACTGTCACCATGAACGGTGAAATTAATTTTTATATCTATATGTATTACAATAAATATATATATAAAGAATATATATTATATTTATTTCATGATTAAAATTATAGAGATTTTTTAACCATTATCATAATATAAGAACCAAAACCATTGAACCAAAACATACATGAAAAATGAAGCAGTTATTACCCGAAACAATGATTTTAACAAAGAATTGTTAATAAATGGGTGATAAAAGGTTAAAAGTAAATAATATATGGTATGATATATATTATTATGGTTCTATAATATATTTACAATAAATATATATTTATTAAACAATATGTTTAGATACATATGAAGGAATTCAAACCTGGGGTAAGAGTTTATTTCACAATCTCATCATTATTCGTGATTATTTATGTTTAAGTATCCGATGGGGAAATATTTGATCTTTATATATTAAAACCAATTTATTTTATTATAATATGTTTATTTATTTAAATTACAAGTTTTAATTTCATTTTACTCTCTTTAAGTGCTCAAGATACCAAAATAATGTTTTTAAGGAAATCTGAGCTTATTTTTCTACTCGGTCAAGAATCCTTCTCTTCCTTGTACATATTTTCATTAAAATTTATAAAATGATGTTTTTAAAATTATATTTTTTTTATTAAAGACATTTTTACCCATGTTTTACTTTTTACTAAATAGTTTAAAAGGAATCTTCTGGTCGCTTTCCAAATGAGATACCTTTTGACCTTTACACAAAAGTGTGAAAGGAATGTTTTTTTAACTTATATGACATGAACATAATTTACCACCATAATAAATGATAATTTTTTGAAGATTAATTTAAAATTTTACAAGATAATTTTCAAAGAAAATGGTTTCCTTAATATTTTTGAATTTTTTAGATTTTAAATAGGCAATTTCAAAGTGAAAAGTGGTATTTTCCTCAAGAAAATTTCCTCTGATATTTTTAAAATATTTTAATATATGTAAAAATATTTGCTGAATATTATTATTCACTTAGGATATTGTAAAAAGATATCATTATCAATATTTTTTTGTATCGTTTATGTTTAGTTTTTATGGGGAAAGCATTGACAATCCGTATTCTAGTTCTTCTAATACAGACAATAATTTATTTTTAAGGAATATTGATTTAATTGTATTATTTATTCATATTATTTATTAATTGGACTTATTAAGTGATGTGTGGGGCATAAAATAACATTTCCCCTCAATGTATCAATAGGTCTCATGATACAAACTAGTTTGGGTTTTTGGCTGAGGCCTTACCCATTTATGTAAGATGCCTTTGCATGAGGCCTTGATGGTAAGTTTAATATGTCTAACATTATATATTCCATAATTATGAAATTATTTATTGATTTACATGAGATTATTTGAAATAATATAAATGGATAAGTTTTAGTATCATGTTATTATTTATATTACATTATTTGATCTTTATTTTCTCCTATGAATTCATTCTTCATGATCAAGTTATTGATTAAATGAAATATGTTTTTAGCTATTTACCTTTACATATTGATTATTCCTTATTTACTCATGATATATCCCACTATATGTGACCCAAATTGAGAATCTAAGTTAACCATATTTTTGTTTAATTTCCCTAGGATATGAAGAAGTAATCTTTGAATGAGTTTAAGGATGTAGAATATTTACTTTTACTATGTTTTGTATTTTATGTTTTAAAATGAAATGTGTGATTCAAATATGAATCTAGTTTACAAATAATACTAAAATATTTAGTCCTTTGGGTTGTTATTACTTATATTTAGTGCCAATTAAATAAATTAACCACTGGAACTAGGATACTGGATCTGATGTCTTTATATTTTATATTAGGGGAAGTTTTGTAGAAACCTTAAGAACTAGATTTAGGAAAACATTGATTAGAGAACATAACCATATGTATGAATTTGAGTAAAATTCAAAGTATAGGATAACATTCTAAAGTTTTGGTAAGGTAGAGATTATGTGGTTTTCCTTATAAAACATCCCAGTCTGGATACTACAAGTGGATGTGGTTTTAACACTGATTCATCTAGGGGTAATAACCCCAAAAGAGTTAGTTTGAGTATATATCAAACATCATTCTCATGAATGGTGAGTGTGCCTTTACTAATCACTTATTTTGAAACTCCCAGGGGATATTCTTGGATAAATTCACATTTTCCTTAAAAACCATTATGAATGATTTGAAAATATTTTTATGATTTGAGAATATTCTCCAAGACACAATGTTTATGATTCTGAGATTAGTTGTGCATAACATTTTCAATTTATGTTAAGTGTTTCAACAGTTTTAAAATTATACATTATTATTCATAATGTTATAATCTAATCTAGTGTATTTTATTTTTTAGAAATGAAACATTATTGAAGGAATGGAAACCATATCAATGCATTTATTCCATGTTAGGATTTACCTCCTAATAAAGATGATGAATATGGAGCTAGAGCTGTAGTTAGTGCTGGAAAAATTATAACTATATTGGGGTAGATGACTCAGGTTATGACCAATAACATTTCCCATATGGAGTATCCTTCTAGTACAAAATGTGGTGTAACAATTTTAGACTGCTTTATTAATTAGTAACCTCTATCATTCAATGGGACTATACATCCATTTGTAGCTGTGCAATAGATATGTTCCTTAGAGAAGATATTTTTCATTTTGGGAAGTAATTAAAGGGAGAAGGTTTTCATAGTAGTTTTTCATCTCTCAGGGGATTCGTATCAATGGTGGTCATTGATTCAAAACACTAAATATAAGGAATAAATAAAAATCATGGAATGGAGGGATTTTAAGCAACTTTTCTTGGAAAAATATTTTCCTCATGAACAACGAACAGATATGGAGAGATAATTATTGAGTTTGAGACAAAAGGAAGAGGAAAATTTTGTTAAGTATGAAGCTAACTTTACAATGTTAGCAAGGAATTCTATATACTATGTACATAATCCAAAGACAAAGATTGAATGTTTCTTTAATGAGATTAATATAATCCTTCGAATGGAATTAGTCTCCCAAACATTCTCATCATATGAGGATATAATATAATATGATATCAATTTAGATAAATAATTCTCTAAGTTTTATGGGTTTGAAGGAAATAAAGAGAAGAATAGGACGATAAAGAAAAAAATGGATAAGGGGAAGAAGAGAAAGGGGAATTTTCCAACATGAAATACTTGTGGAAATAAAAACCTTGGTACATACTTAAAAGTAAAAGGAGTTTGCTTGTAGTTTAGAGAAAAATTCCATCATGATTATGAATTCAAGTATAAGGGATAAGCCATTTAAGTACAATGATTTAATTGTAAGGATATGGGAAACTATTCTAACCAATTCCCCAAACATCAAGGGAACTTACCACAAAATAATACAAGGGGAGAAGGCAAAGCATATACAATTACTTCACTTGACATGGAAGTTCCAAGTGACGTGGTGAAAGGTAAACTCATCATCCACTCGAGGATTGAAAATATTTTATTTTATTTTAGTTTCACCTACTATTTTATATCTATATAATTTTATAAGGGTATCACACCACAACATCAATAATTAGATATTTAGTTGGTGGTGAAAACTTCTAATGGTAGGATGACTGCATCTCAAGTCTATAACTCCTCTCCGAAAGAATTTTGTAGTAATTTTCTTCTTGTGAATCTTTTTATTCTTACTCTAGTTAAATCTGACATAATTTTGGGTATGGATTGGATCTCTCAGTATAGATCCCATATTTATTTTTGGGGAAGAGAAGTTACATTTTATATTTTGAGTCAACCTTCAATATCTATCAGCGTGAGGATGACCTTGAACACCTAATGGAAATTACTTCTATAATATGGGGTTTTCAAACTATTCATGAGGAATATTTATCTAAAATGGTTGAGGAGAAACTCAAAATTGAAAATGTACTTATTTTTCAAGAATATGATGATGTATTTTATAAATACTTTCTTAGTCTTCCCTGAATTGTGAAGTTGGGTTTTCAATAGAGCTAATACCTGGTGTTATGATAATTTCAAAGAATCCATATAGAATGACCCTAATTGAGTTGAATGAATTTAAGAATAAACTCTAAGAGAATATATATTAGGGATTCATTCAACCTAGTGATTTTCCATGGGATGCACTAATTCTTTTTTTAAGAATAAAGATGGGTCAACGTGTCTTTATATTGATTATCGAGAACATAACAAGATCACTATTAAGAAAAAGTATCCTTTAACCAATATTTATGATCTATTTGATCAATTATGATGAGATCTATATTTTTCAAAGATTTATTTTCAATATGGATATCATAATATAAGGATCAAGATGGATGATATACCCTTGACAACCTTCTGTATGTGATATGGTTATTATGAACTAATATTAATTCCATTTAGAGTTACTAATTCTCTTGATATCTTCATGAATTTTATGAATAAATTCTTTATATATTACCTTAATAAATTTGTGGTAGTCTTTATAGATTATATTATTATATATTTAAAGCTCAAGGAAGAGCATTATTTTTTTATAATTTTGTTAAAGACCCTAAGGAAGGAGAATATGTATGATAACTTTACCAAGTGTGATTTTTTTCTTCAAAATTTTTCATTCTTGGGTCATATAATCTCAAATGAGGTTATATTGGTGGTTTCTTAAAAGATGGAATTTATCAAGCAATGGATTAGACCAACAATATTAACTGAAATATATAGTAATATTAGGTTATATGGATACTAAAAACACTTTTTTGTAATATTTCTCATGAATATATAATCCAATAACCAAGTTGACTTAAAATGGTGTTAAGTTCTTATGGATGGATGAATGTGAAGAGTGTTTCAAATAACTAAAGAGAATGATGGTTAGAACATCTATTCTAAAAATACCCTATAGTGGAGAAGGGTTTTTGATATTTAGCGATGCATAAAATAATGGAATGGAATGCGTCCTCATGAATAATGACATGGTGATAGCATATTCCTCTTACTAATTAAAAATTTATGAGAAAAATTAGCTAACTCATGATTTGGAGTTGGATACAATAATTTTTGTATTAAATATATGAATTAATTGTCTATATGGTGAAAGGTGTGATATATATAATGATCATAAAATCTTGAAGTATATATTTACATAGAAGGAGTTTAATACAAGCCAAATAATATGGGTGGAGTTGATCAAAGATTATGATTTCTCAATACATTACCACCTTGGGAAGACAAAAAATGTGGCTGGCGCTTTGAGTAAAAAATACCATGCTAGTTTTTCACTAATAAGGATTGAAAGAGATCCAATATTTATGGATTTATAGAATATATATCTTTAAATAATTAGTAAATGGTAAATTTATTATATTTATTAGATGAATGTTCAACCATCCATCTATGAGAGGATTAGTAAGATATAGAAATAAGATGTGAAATTATAGAAGAAGGTGATAAATGTTTTTGAGTTCAACCATGATCATTTTAGAATAATATGGTTTAAAAATTGAGTATATGTACCACATATACCATACTTGAATAAGGATTTGTTGTATGAATCTCATTATTCATCATTATCTATTCATCATGGAAGTACAACGATGTATAGAGATATGAAATAATATTTCTCGGGTGACAACATGAAGAGAGATATTACAGAGTATGTGTCTCAGTTCCTAGTATGTCAGAAAGTTAAGGATGATAGATTTAAATACAGGGGAATGTTACACCCATTACACACACTATAATGGAAATAGTAAAACATCACCATGTATTTTGTCATTGAACTCCCCAAAACACCAAAAGTACATAATGCTATTTGGGTTTGTAGTCAATCACCTTACAAAGTCAGTACACTAAATTTATATAAACAAATATTTCTCAATTAATTATATTTTCTGAATATACATTAAGTAATTTATAAGGTTTCATATATTACCAAATCCAATTGTATCTGATTGAGATCTAAGGTTTACCTTGAAGTTCTATAAATATCTTCAGTGAGCTCTGGATACAGAGTTGAGTTTCAGTACTACTTATCATCCTTAGACAAATGGTTAGCTTGATAGGACCATTTAAACTCTAGAAGGAATTTATAGATCTTTATCTATAGGTTTCAAATGTTTTTGTGATCAACACCTTCCTTTAGTGATATTTTCATACAACAATAGATTTCAATTAAGTATTTAGATGGATCCTTATGAATTCCTCTATGGAAAGAATTGTATAAATACAGTGTGTTGGGATGAGGCTGGAGAAATAAAGTTATTGGTGTAACATCCCAAGTAATTAATTAATAATAGATATTTTTATCTATGTCTATTAATGAATTAGATAGTGTTTTAGAGGCTTAAAATGAAAATAAATCCAATCTTAAGCATGAAATACACTAATATTTTTAAAAGATTGTTTTACTGCCTTTTGATGGAAAACCATTTTTAAATATATCTTTTGACAATTTTATAAGCTATGTTTGTCAATATAAACTTATTCTTTATGATTGGGACATCAAAATTTACTTTGTGTAAATTTTTGGTATTTTTTCGATAAAGTTCATTTTTTTAATGAATAGTGAAAAATGTTGTATTTTAATTCAAAACCACTTTTTAATCTAATTTATTTATATGATTAGATTATATTTTGAATTGGTTTTGAAGTGAAATTAGAATATATTTTTACCATTTAATCCAATGGTGGTCATTGGAATCAATTTCACTTTGAAATTGGACTTAAACTAGTGTCAATCTTTTGATACTTATTGTTTCAAAAAACACGCTATTTGTCATGACAGTGGGAATTAATTATTAAATTAATTAATGTGAATTATATGATTCGAATTTTTCAAAATAGACATCATTTTTGAATTCGGAATATCAAATATATCTTAGGGTGAAGTTTTGGTATTTTTCTGAAATACTTCAATTTTTGATGAATAGTGAAACCACTAAGTGATAGTTAAAGAAACTGATTTTTTCGTTTAAATGAAAATTTGTCACTTTTGTGATTTGATTTTCAAAAATCCGACATACATGGTTGTCATTAAGAAGTAAAATTTGGTTCAATGAGATTAAAATAATTTTTTGGTGACTAGTAACTTTTAAGTTCTTAATCGCGATTAGAGGTAATTAGTGTAGTTTAAGGTAAAAACAATGTTTTAATAATATGAGATGAGCTTTAAACATGTACTAACCTTATTGGATGTGTCATGGAAGACCAAGAAAAGCCATGGGTCAACTTGGGGACCCCATGGATCCACTTTGGTTGGGAAATGACATAAATAACTTTTTATTTAATGTTAAAGTAAAAATGACACAAACATGAGATGTTTTACTAAAACAATTTTTAAATGGGGTTATACAAGTCAGAGTTTTGACTATAAATAATAATTAGAAATCTAAAAAGATTTTCTACATCATGATATTTTTTTTATAATTTTTATACATTAAATAAATTAAATTATTTATGACATCATGATGATGCAGTGATTACCTCATTAATAAAGGATTTAAATAAAACGAAAAGATAATGTAAAATATATGACCTAAACATGTCCAAAACCTATTTTATGGGTGGATTTAGAACCCTTGTCACCTTAACCTAGAATTATATCAATTTGGGACCTTTTAAATCCTAAAATCATTTTAAAATAAAGTAACTTTTCTTTACTTTCCAAGAGTGCCCCTCCTCTCCTCTTATAAAATCCCCCCACCTCTACCTCCTTACCCACACTTCCAAAGCCTTTGGCTCGGACAAACTCTGCCCATTTTGTCTCTCCACTTCCCTCTTTTACTCCTTGAATCATCACTTTGGGCAGAAGTCCTCCCAAGGAAGCCTTTGAGCTCAAACCAAAGGGAGTTACCCGATTTTAAGGTAATGTCTTCACTTGAGTCCTTTTGTTTTATTTTGCTTCTCCAACCCCCTAAACTCTTTTTATTCATTTATTTTGTAAGAATGCCAGTATATTCAATATACTAGGATGTTTTTATAATAATTATTCGAGCTAAACTTACACACACCTACATCTAATGGTTAAAGAACATACTGTTTCCGTGGATGGCGAATTTCTGCCTCCCGAAACGATGATTGTTCAACATTATTTTAACACCTTCAAAGGTGGACATTAAGATGACACTATATTTATATATGATATATAATATGTTTAGGTTTTCCTTAAGCTTGTGTATTTTTTATTTTGGGCATACCTTTATGGTTTCCATTATGGGTAAACGCGATGTCTTCATTTAAGGAAGTGCGGACTACCGCCCCCTCAGAGTGATTTGATTCGTTAATACCATATGTGGGATGTATAAAGGATGGAGTTATGATATTATATATGATATTACAATGGAATTATAATATACCTTTATATCATTATGATTCCATTCTATAAAATACGAAATAGAAATGAAAGTAGCGTTCATGCGTACGTACGACTTACCGTCTCCATGAACGGTGCATTTCATTTCTTACCTCTAAATGATTATGTAATATTATAAATGCATGAATTTACTGGATATATATGACATATATTATATCTACATCATGAATACCATTCTGGATATAGTGTATACATGAAAAACTTGTAATTATAAAGGGTTTATTTTTGACTCAAGTACCAATGATCGTTAAAACGACCGTTATTAACTCAAGTAATTACATAGTGTTCATGACATGGAAATAAGTGATATAAAAGGAATAATGAACTTGAAAAATGTTCTTAAACAAGTATAAATTAACTCAAGTTTATTATTCAAGAGATTAAAGAACGACCGAGTCAAGTCGGACCCGAGGTATGGGACTTCGTCTCAATATCCTTTCATTGAGGCATATTTTGTTTTATACACAACCTTATTTTATACGGTGTATAAACCCCTTTGACTTTTATGTTTATTAAAAAGGAATCTCTTTTTATATTAAGCGTTTACTAAACGACAAAAGGGAATGTTTTTGTCGTACGTATGCGGTGACAACGACTTCCCCGCCACCGTGACCATTATTTGAGTTTCGGCTTCCTCTACAAGACATACCTTTTTTTAAAAGAAAAATAAAAACCATGTTTTACTTTTCTTTTATTTTGGTATTGAAAATGGTTTTCATAATGTTTTTATATCAATGTGTTGTATTGATATCTTGTGATTGAAAGGTGGAAATGTTATGTTTCCTTTATGCATGTTTTATGTGATACGATTATGTTGAGGTTCTTGGGAATTATTATGAAGACGGGTGGTTCCGTGATAAACTAAGGGCGGGTGAGCCCGATATAGATCTCCAATGCATTGGGTAACGCGAAGGAGTGAAACGTTAAGGTTTCTCCGAAGAGATTTAGGGAATATACTGTGATGGGTATTCCAAACGTAACCAAGAGGGTTACTCCCTACGTAAGAATGTTATGAATGCCTCAAGTTACCTTTATGTCTTATGATTTCTATGATTTATTCATGATTTTATGAGGTATGTTAAAGTGATTATGTTTTATGGGTAAAGTATGATTTCATTCTTATGTATATATGTACCCATGTTTCCTTTCCATATTTTTATATCCCTTACTGAGATTTTTATGCTCATCCAAAGTTTTTGAAATGTTTTTCACAGGTCAAGGGAAAGGTACATGATTTGATGATAGTGTCAAGGAAGTTTCAAGAAAGAATCCAAGTTTTATTTTAAATATGTTTCCATTGATGTGAAAAATGAATACTATCTTTTTTGTAACCACTTTGTTTAAATGTGGAATGTAATGCAAGTTTTATGTTCTAATTATCTAAAAATCTAAACCTAAAAAGATCCTCGAGGTGTAATCTTGTAATAACTCAAGATTAAGTAAGGTTTAAGGCTGGGGCCTTATAGTTGGTATCAGAAGTCGGTTTAGATAACTTTAGGATTTAGAGTTCTATTAAATGATTATCCAAAAATATTTTTTTTAACGGTCAAATTGAAATGATATAGCATTTGAAGATTACCATGTTGCTTCATCTAAGACATGTTTGTTCAGAATGGGTTTCCGCATAGGAAACAGGGAAGCATTGCTAGGAAGGCATACAAAAGGAAATAACCTTCTGAATCAGCATCCTAAGATGGTCGGAATTGGAACTGAACAGTTTGTTGCAGTAATGGCGCAGTTGACTCAAGCGATAAATGGTGGTGGTATCCATGCACGAGATTAGCCAGATCAACCGCAGAGGAACATGTCAGTGGTGGAACATTTCATGAGGCAACATCCCCCATCATTTAAAGGATCATGTGACCCTGTGCTAGCTGAAGGGTGGATTAAAGCACTGGAGAAAATTTTCGATGTCATGGGGTGTTCAGACAATCAAAAGGTTAGTCTTTCTATTTACCGTTTGGAGGGTGAAACAGATCAGTGGTGGTCAATGGTTAAAAATATCAGGGACGCTGATGAGATTGATGCTCTTGACTGGGATGAATTCAAAGGTATATTTCTTGAGAAGTATTTTCCTAAGGCTGTTCGACTTAGGATGGAAAAACAATTATTGGAATTGAGGCAAGAGGAAGACTCAGTGGCTGCCTATGAAGAGAGGTTCACTCGATTGGCAAGGTATGCTCCAAATTTTATCCGAGACCTTGATAGTAAAATCAATCGTTTTTACTTAGGATTAAATCCAAAATATCAAAGGGCATTGGCTTCTCGTGAGTTTAAAAGTTATTAAAAGATTGTTCGATGTGATGAGAAGGTGGAAATGGAGTTTGCTGATGATCAAGTGTTCTATAACAACCAATAGAAGAAGAGACCGAGGTGGCAGGAGAAAGGGAATAATTCTTCAAAAAAGTCTGATGGTAAGAAAACTAAGTTTCTAGTTTGTGATAAATATGGTAAAAGGCATGCTGGGGAATGTATTTTTAATTCTGGAAAGTGCTACCGATGTGGTAAGATGGGACATAAGGCTCGTGATTGCACTAAAAAAGATCAAGGTGAAGGTAAGACCAAATTTGATTTACAATTAGTGTAATGTTTTAAGTGCAATAAGATGGGTCACTATGCAGACGAGTGTCCGACAAAGACCTCAAGTGATGGGAAGTAGTTCAACTACAAGCAGAAAGGGTTGGTGAAATCCTTTTCAACTACTTCAGCAGATGTCGAGCCATCAAATGAAGTTGTATCAGGTACTTTGTTTGTTTTTTTAGATTATGCCAGTGTGTTGTTTGATTCGGGGTCTACACATTCTTTCATATCTGAAACTTTTTCTAGTAAAATGGGAATACCATCTCAAGAAATGACTCCTGAACTTGTGGTAAAAACACCTGGGGGAAATGTTGAGGCAAAAAGAATTTATAATAATCTTCCTATCCTTATCTGTGGAAAGAACCTACTTGCAAACCTTATTGTTCTACCTCTAGTAGAGTTTGATGTTATCATGGGTATGGATTGGCTCTATATTTACCATTCTAAGATTGACTGTAGAGCTAAAGAAGTTTCTTTTCATAAAGAATTTCAATTTGTGTACAAGAATGAACCCTTACTGTTGATAACTTATCAAGAGGCCGAGAAACTTGTAAAAGATGGAAATGAATGTTACCTTGCACATATTGTTGAAAATAAAGGAACTGTTCAGATTAATGATGTGCCAGTGGTAAATGAGTATCCTGATGTTTTTCCTGATGAGTTGCCTGGAATAATACCAGATCGGGAAGTTGAGTTTACTATTGACTTAGTTCCTGATGCTAAGCCAATTTCAAAACCCCCTTATCGAATGGCTCAAATTGAACTTTTAGAGTTGAAGGAGCAATTGAAAGATTTATTATATAAAGGTTTCATTTGACCTAGCACATCACCATGGGGTGCTACTATTTTATTTGTTAAAAAGAAAGATGGTTCTATGAGACTTTGCATTGATTTTAGAGCCTTGAATAACATCACTATTAAGAACAAATATCCTTTGCCTCATATCGATGATTTGTTTGATTAACTCCAGGGAGCTCAGTATTTTTCAAAGATTGACCTGAGATCGGGGTACCATCAGCTGAAGGTAAAGGAAGCAGATGTTCCGAAGACTGCGTTTCGTACAAGATATGGCCATTATGAATTTGTAGTAATGCCTTTTGGGATAACCAATGCACCTGCTGTATTCATGGACTTAATGAATAGAATTTTCCATGAGTTCTTAGATAAGTTTGTGGTGGTTTTCATTGATTATATTTTGGTGTTTTCTAAGAGTAAAGAAGAGCATGAAAGACATTTAAGGGTTATTTTGAATACCTTAAAAGAAAAGAAATTTAATGGGAAATTCAGCAAGTGTGAGTTTTGGTTGTAACAAATTTATTTCCTTTGTCACATTGTTTCTAAATATGGGATAACCATTGATCCTGCAAAAACAAAGGTTGTTGAAGAATGGCCAAGACCCACAAATGTAACAGAGATTCGTAGTTTCCTTGGTTTGGCAGGCTATTACTGAAGGTTTGTTAGAAATTTTTCACGATTATCTAGTCCAATGACTAAGCTAACTCAGAAGGGTGTTAAGTTTATATGGACAAAAGAATGTGATGATTGTTTTCAGGAATTGAAAAGAAGATTGGTGAATGCTCCAGTTTTGGCACTACCTTCCAGGAATGAGGAGTTTGTTATCTATAGTGATGCTTCATTGAAAGGACTTGGTTGTGTCCTAATGCAGAATGATCAGGTAATTGCTTATGCTTCACGACAGTTGAAAACTCATGAGTTAAATTACCCTACACATGATTTGGAATTAGCTACTGTTGTTTTCGCTTTAAAAATTTGGAGGCATCATTTGTATGGAGTAAAGTGTGAAATATATACCGATCACAAAAGTTTAAAGTATATATTCACTCAGAAATAATTGAACATGAGATAGAGGAGATGGATAGAATTAATCAAGGATTATGATTGTACAATTCATTACCATTCGGGAAAAGCAAATAAAGTGGCTGATGCTTTGAGTCGAAAAAGTAATGCTTCATTAGAAATGTTGCGTTTGGAACGTGATCCTTTGGATAAGGATTTGATGAACTTTGGCATAGAAGTTGTTGGTGCAGGATGTTCTTCTGTTTTGTTTCAGGTATCAGTGAAATCTTCTCTATCAGACAGAATCAAGCAAGCACAGAAGCAAGACAGTGAGTTGCAGAAAAAGGTAGAGCTGGTTCAGAAAGGTAAGTTGCATGAATTCAACATTGATAGTGATTGTGTTTTGAGATTTGGGAAGAGATTGTGTGTGCCTTGTGATTCACAGTTGAAGAGAGAGTTGTTATGTGAAGCTCATAGTTCTCCGTTTTCAGTTCATCCTAGCAGTACTAAGATGTACAGAGATCTGCGGGAGTATTACTGGTGGGATGGAATGAAAAGAGATATTGCTGATTTTACTGTGAAGTGTTTGACTTGTCAACAGGTTAAAGTAGAGTGACAGTTACCGAAAGGGATGCTTCAGCCTCTACCAGTGCTAGAGTGGAAATAGGAGAATATATCCATGGACTTTGTTGTGGGATTACCAAAGACATCTCGAGTTAATAATGCAATCTGGGTTATTGTTGATCGCTTGACTAAATCTACTCATTTACTTCCTATTCGAGATACTTTTTCCCTAGATCAACTTTCCCATTTGTATCTTAAAGAGATAGTCAGGTTACATGGATTTCTCCTCTCCATTGTATCTGATCGTGATCCCAGGTTCACTTCTAACTTTTGGAAAAGCCTTCAGAAGTCGTTGGGTACTGAATTAAATTTTAGTACAACTTTTCATCCTCAATCAGATGGGAAGTCAGAACGAACAATTCAGACATTGGAGGATATTCTACATGCTTTTTCGATGGATTATTAGGGAAGTTGGGACCAACATCTTTCTTTGGTTGAATTTTCATATAATAACAGTTTTCATTCTAGTATACAGATGACACCATTTGAGGCGTTATATGGGAAGTGGTGTCGAACTCCAGCTTTTTGGGATGAAGTGGGTGAAAGAAAGCTGATGGGACTAGAATTGGTAGAAGAGTTGGCAGAAAAAGTTTAGCTGATACAGAAACACATGAGAACAGCTTAGAGCAGGCAGAAGAGTTATGCGGACAACATGAGGAAGGATCTATCTTTTGAGGTAGGTGATCATGTTTTTCTCAAAGTCTCACCATGGAAAAGTGTGATGTGATTTGGTAAGAAAGGAAAGCTGAGTCCAAGGTTCATTGGACCATATGAAATTCTGGAGAGAGTTGGATCAGTTGCATACCGAGTGGCTTTACCTCTGAGTTTATCTCATGTACACAATGTTTTTCATGTTTCGATGCTGAGAAAGTACATGCTAGATCCATCTCATATTTTGAGTCCAGAGGTAGTTCAGCTGGAAGAGAACCTATCTTATGAGGAACAAACGGTCCAGATTCTTGACCACAGGGAGCAAGTGTTACGGAATAAGGTGATTCATCAGGTAAAGGTTTTGTGGAAAAACCACATGATTGAAGAGGCAACATGGGAATCTGAAAATGCAATGAGGGATAAGTACCCCCATTTATTCGATAAGTAAATAAATCGCGGGGATGCAATTTTCTAAAGGGGGGAAGGATGTAACATCCCAAGTAAGTAATGAATAATAGATATTTTTATCTATGTCTATTAATGAATTATACAGTGTTTTAGAGGCTTAAAATGAAAATAAATCCAATCTTAAGCATGAAATACACTAATATTTTTAAAAGATTGTTTTACTACCTTTTGATGGCAAACCATTTTTAAATCTATCTTTTGAAAATTTTATAATCTATGTTTGTCAAAATAAACTTATTCTTTATGATTGGGACATCAAAATTTACTTTGTGTGAATTTTTGGTATTTTTTCGATAAAGTTCATTTTTTAATGAATAGTGAAAAATGTTGTATTTTAATTCAAAACCTCTTTTTAATCTAATTTATTTATATGATTATATTATATTTTGAATTGGTTTTGAAGTGAAATTAGAATATATTTTTACCATTTAATACAATGGTGGTCATTGGAATCAATTTCACTTTGAAATTGGACTTAAACTAGTGTCAATCTTTTGATACTTATTGTTTCATAAAAACACGCTATTTGTCATGACAGTGGGAATTAATTATTAAATTAATTAATGTGACTTATATTATTTGAATTTTGTAAAATAGACATCATTTTTGAATTTGGAAAATCAAATATAGCTTAGGGTGAAGTTTTGGTATTTTTCTAAAAAACTTCAATTTTTGATGAATAGTGAAACCACTAAGTGGTAGTTAAAGAAACTGAATTTTTCATTTAAATGAAAATTTGTTACTTCTGTGATTTGATTTTCAAAAATCCGACATACATGGTTTTCATTAAGAAGTAAAATGTGGTTCAATGAGATTAAAATAATTTTTTGGTGAATAGTAACTTTTAAGTTCTTAATCGCGATTAGAGGTAATTAGTGTAGTTTAAGGTAAAAATAATGTTTTAATAATATGAGATGAGCTTGACACATGTACTAACCTTATTGTATGTTTCATGGCCGACCAATACAAGCCATGGGTCAACTTGGGGACCCCATGGAGCCACTTTGGTTGGGAAATGACATAAATAACTTTTTATTTAATGTTAAAGTAAAAATGACACAAACATGAGATGTTTTACTAAAACAATTTTTAAATGGGGTTATACAAGTAATATTTTTGACTATAAATAACCATTATAAATCTAAAAAGATTTACTACATCATGATATTTTTTTTATAATTTTTAGACATTATATAAATTAAATTATTTATGATATCATGATGATGCAGCGATTACCTCATTAATAAAGGATTTAAATAAAACGAAAAGATAATGTAAAATATATGACCTACACATGTCCAAAACCTATTGTATGGGTGAATTTAGAACCCGTATCACCTTACCCTCGAATTATATCAATGTGGGACCTTTTAAATCCGAAACTCATTTTAAAATAAAGTAACTTTTCTTTACTTTCCAAGAGTGCCCCTCCTCTCCTCTTATAAAAGGCCCCCACCTCTACCTTCTTATCCACACTTTAAAAGCCTTTGTCTCGGACAAACCCTGCCCATTTTGTCTCTCCACTTCCCTCTCTTACTCCTTGAATCCTCACTTTGGGCAGAAGTCTTCCCAAGGAAGCCTTTGAGCTCAAACCAAAGGGAGTTACCCAATTTTAAGGTAATGTCTTCACTTGAGTCCTTTTATTTTATTTTTCTTCTCCAACCCCCTAAACTCTTTTTATTCATTTCTTTTTTTAACAACTACAGTATCTTCAATATTCTAGGATGTTGTTATAAGAATGATTAGAGCTACACTTACACACACCTACATCTAATGGTTAAAGAAAATACTGTTTCTGTGGATGGAAAATTTCTGCCTCCCGAAACGATGATTGTTCAATATTATTTTAACACCTTCAAAGGTGGCCATTAAGATGAAAATATATTTATATATGATATATAATATGTTTATGTTTTCCTTAAGCTTCTGTATTTTTTATTTTGGTCATGCCTTTATGGTTTACATTATGGGTAAACGCGATATCTTCATTTAAGGAAGTGCGGACTATCGCCCCCTCAAAGTGATTTGATTCGTTAATAACATATGTGGGACATATAAAGGATGGAGTTATGATATTATATATGATATTACACTGTAATTATAATATACCTTTATATCATTATGATTCCATTCTATAAAATACGAAATAGAAATGAAAGTAGCGTTCATGCGTACGTACGGCTTACCGTCTCCATGAACGGTGCATTTCATTTCTTACCTCTAAATGATTATGTAATATTATAAATGCATTCATGTACTGGATATATATGAAATATATGATATCTAAATCATGAATACCATTCTGTATATAATGGATACATGAACAACTTGTAATTATAAAGGGTTTATTTTTGACTCAAGTACCAATGATCGTTAAAACGACCGTTTTAACTTAAATAATTACATAGTGTTCATGACATGGTAATAAGTGATATAAAAGGAATAATGAACTTGAAAAATGTTCTTAAACAAGTAGAAATTAACTCAAGTTTATTATTCATGAGATTAAAGAACGACCGAGTCAAGTCGGACCCGAGGTATGAGACTTCATCTCAATCTCCTTTCCTTGAGGCATATTTTGTTTTATACACAACCTTCTTTTATACGGTGTATAAACCCCTTTTACTTTTATGTTTATTCAAAAGGAATCTCTTTTTATATGAAGCATTTACTAAATGACAAAATGGAATGTTTTTTTCGTACGTATGCGGCGACAACGACTTCCCCGCCACCGTGACCATTATTTGAGTTTCGGCTTCCTCTACATGCCATACCTTTTTTTTAAAGAAAAATAATTACCATGTTTTGCTTTTATTTTATTTTGGTATTGAAAATGGTTTTCATAATGTTTTTATATCAATGTGTTGTATTGATATCTTGTGATTGAAAGGTGGAAATGTTATGTTTCCTTTATGCATGTTTTATGTGATACGATTATGTTGAGATTCTTGGGCATTATTATGAAGACGAGTGGTTCCGTGATAAACTAAGGGCGGGTGAGCCCGATATAGCTCTCCAATGCATTGGGTAACGCGAAGGAGTGAAACGTTAAGGTTTCTCCGAAGTGATTTAGGGAATATACTGTGATGGGTATTCCAAACGTAACCAAGAGGGTTACTCCCTACGTAAGAATGTTATGAATGCCTCAAGTTACCTTTATGTCTTATGATTTCTATGATTTATTCATGATTTTATGAGGTATGTTAAAGTGCTTATATTTTATGGGTAAATTATGATTTCATTATTATGTATATATGTACCCATGTTTCCTTTCCATATTTTTATATCCCTTACTGAGCTTTTTATGCTCATCCCAAGTTTTTGAAATGTTTTTCACAGGTCAAGGGAAAGGTACATGATATGATGATAGTGTCAAGGAAGTGTCAAGAAAGAATCCAAGTTTTATTTTAAATATGTTTCCATTGATGTGAAAAATGAATACTATCTTTTATGTAACCACTTTGTTTAAATGTGGAATGTAATGCAAGTTTTATGTTCTAATTATCTAAAACTCTAAACCTGAAAATATCCTCGAGGTGTAATCTTGTAATAACTCAAGATTACGTAAGGTTTAAGGCTGGGGCCTTATAATTGGGACTATATCTATTTGATGAAATAGTAGATAAGGTTATATCCATTCAACAACACATAAGGTAACATTAGATTTGAAGAAAATATATTCTTAATATCATCGACAAGATCAAGGGTTTGAATTTGGTGATAAGATATTTCTATGAATTTATCCTTTGAAGAAGGTAATGATATTTGGAAATAAGGGAAAACTAATCCCTAGGAATATTATCCCCTTTGAGATTCTTGATTGGATCAGGATGGTAGCTTATCTCTTGGAACTTCCACCAAATCTCTCTCAAGTTCACGATGTGTTCCATGTATCTATTCTAAGGAAGTTCATACCTGATCCTCCACATGTGATAAACTCATAAATCATACTAATAGATAAAAATATATCTTAAGAGTAATAACCAATGAAGATTTTTGATCATAGGGATAAGGTGATATAAAACAATACCTCTCACCTAGTCAATGTTTTGTGGCGAAATCATAAATTTGAGGAAGTTACGTGAGAACCCGAGGATGTGACGCAGAAGAAGCATCCTCAGTTGTTTGTATCAGAGGGATAGAAATTTTAGGGATAAATTCATTTTAACGGGGTTATAATGCAACACCCAAAGATTTTATGATATATTTATTTTTAAATAATTTTAATTTCTTTGATAGCTTACTTTACACATAACATAAATTTTAAACAAACCGCATTATACTATTGAAATTTTATTATTTAAATGTGACAGTTATCACCTAGCCATTAAAATTTGTGGGTATGAATAAATATAACTAAAATATGATAAATTTATTTTTATATTGAAATAATTAGTTTTCAATTGATTATAAATGAAAATAAAAATCATTTTAAGGTAAAAGTGATGTTTTCTTGAAAACTATTTTTATGCGTGCAATGTATTTTTATCTTAATAAAATAAATTAATCACTGTTAGGGGATTATTTTAATAATATATATATATATATATTATATTCAATAATTTTTTTTATCATTTATCTAATATTTTTTTTTCTGGGCATGAGATAAAAATAAATCTTGTTTTATTCCTATAATGGTATTTTTCTAAAAAGTGATTTTCATCACATTTTGCATACATGATTTAAAATTATTTTTATCAACTTATAGAAACTAAATCTAGAAAAATTTATTGCATATTTTTAGTTATGTGGTTCAATTTGTTAAACAGTTCCAATTTATTTTTAGTCACTGTGAATATTAACCATGGTAAAATTTAACACCTTGGTAAAGGATAAATCATGTTACCTTGTTTAAAACTAAGTGTTAAGGTTACTCTTTTTATATTAATTATATATGGATGATTTAATTCGATACTTATCATCTTAAGTTTTAAATTTTTTTATTTAAGGGACACTTTTCCATGAAAATGACTTATATAATATTTCATGCAAAGAAAAATAAAAATGTCACTCTCCTACTTTTAAATATATCTTATGTGTTCACATAGGGAGAAAAGCAAGTTGTGGATGAATATTAATGGTTATTTTTAGAATAATGGAATTATTTTATTGATAATAATTTATTTCTAGTTTTTAGTGACTGTATAATTAACTTAAATGCTTACACAACACCAACATCATATTTCTTCAATTAATAGAAAAATAAAATAAATGATTTAAAAAAATATTAAAAGTAATATAATTTGAGTAATTTATAGTGTTAAAAGAATTTTATAGATTAATATAATACATTAGTTACGTTTTAAAGTATTATATTATAATTCCATCATTTTTTATGCCTTTAAAGTCAAATTAAATCGATAGTGTCAAAAAATGACAATATTGATATTTTATGAAAAAAATATTATTAAATTAATTAAAAATAATAAAAAATTTGGAAATAGGAAAATAGTGATAGGATATGGTATAAAATTTTATCCCTTTTCCATTTATGAACCAATTTTTATCTTATAAGTAATGTTATAACCCTTTATGATTGAAAAAGTCGTTATCGCAGTTAAGGTTAAAATAAGTTAACTAAGGGGTTAAACCAAAATGTATGGTTTAAAATAAAACTTAAACCTATCCAAATATTATTTTTTGATGATATCTCAACCATATAAAACCTTATAATCTAATATTTAGAAATTTGGAAGCATTTTTTTGAGAATTACTGAGTTATATTTTAATCTTTTTTATAATTCCAAGCGTGTTTTTCCCTTCATTATAAAAGGACACACCTTAACTCCCTTATTTACACCACATTGAGAAACCTAAATTAACCAATACCTTAACATTTCCCTCTAAAACATCATTATACATGCTCTAGAGGTTTTTTTATTTCCAAAATAACAACCCTAGGGTTCTTAAGTGGAGATCTATATGAGTTATTTCAAAGAAGAGGCATTCACCTTAAACAATCACTTTATTTTTTATTCTTATTTTAACTCCTATAAATATTTGGTGTTTATAATAAAATAATAACTTATGTATAATAAATATACTAATATTTTTTTATAATTATGAAACCATAATTATCCACCCTATTTTCCATTAAATGAAAAATGATAACGTCGCTTGTGTGTATGTGTGGAGTACCACCTTCACGAAGTGATGTGATTAATTTTTCATTTCTAACTTACATGGATGGTAATAAGGATATATTTAAAAAATATATTTGAAATATATGATATGATAAATATTTTTTAAATGTGAATTATTATTTACCTTTCTTTCATTCTATCCGTTGAAAAGTAAAAACAACATTCATGCGTACGTACGACCTACTGCCATCATGAACAATGTAATTAATTTTTTAAATCTATGGATTACTATAAATAAATATATAATAAATATATATTATAATTATATCATTGTTAAAATTTTGGTGAGGATGGAACCATGATAAAATTAAAAGGACTGAAACTATAGAACCAAAACATAAATGAAAAACGAAGCTGTTATTACCTAGAACAAAGATTTTGACAAAGAATTATTAATAAATGTGTGATAAAAGTTTATAATTAAATCATATATGGTAATATATATACACAAGTATGGTTTTATAATATATTTATAACAAATCTATATTTATTATACATGAGTTTCAAACACATATGTAGGAAGTGAAACTTGAGGTAAGGGTTTATTTCACAATTTCATCATTATTCAGGATTATTTATGTTTAAGTATATGCCGGGGGAAATATTTTATATTTACATCTTAAAACAAAATTATTTTATTCCATTTTTTATTTTTTTAAATTACAAGTTTTCATTTCATTTTCCTCTCTTTCTCTTACATGTACATATTTTCCTTAAAATATCTAAAAGTATATTTTTAGAATTATAGGATTATTTATTATACATGAGTTTCAAACACATATGTAGGAAGTCAAACTTGAGGTAAGGGTTTATTTCACTTTCTCATCATTATTCAGGATTATTTATGTTTAAGTATATACTGGGGGAAATATTTTATATTTTCATCTTAAAACAAAATTATTTTATTCAATTTTTTTTTATTTTTGTATATTACAAGTTTTCATTTCATTTTCATCTCTTTAAGTACTCAAGATACCAAAATAATTTATTAAGGAAAACCGACTTTGTTTTTCTACTCAGTCTAGAATCTTTCTCTTACATGTCCATATTTTCCTTAAAATATCTAAAAGGATGTTTTTATAATTCTAGGATAATTTATTAAATACATTTTTACCCATGTTTTAATTTTTAATTTTTTTTAAAATGAATCTTCTTGTTGTTTTCTGAATGAGGTATTTTTTAACATTTTCACATAAGTGTGAAAGAATTTTTATTTAATTTATATAACATGAAAATAATTTTCTACCATCATAACACTCAATGTTTTGATGATTTATTTACAAGTTTACAAGGTTATTTTCAGAGATAATTTCCTTAAAATTTGAGAAATTTTTAAATTTTAAATAAGTGATTTCAAAGTGAAAGGGGTATTTTCCTTGATAAATTTTATAGTTATATTTTTAAAGTATTTTTATTTATGTCAACATCAGTTTATGAATATTATGATTTACTGAGGATATAATCCAATGATAAAATTCACCATATTTTTATGGATGGTTTATGGTAATCTTTTATGGGGAAAGTATTGACATTATGTATGCTAGTTCTTCCAATACATATAGTTATTAAATTTTAAGAAATATTGATTAATTTATATTATTTATTCATATAATGAATTCATTGGACTTATTAAGTGATGGGTGGGTTAAAAAACTACATAGCCCCACGATGCATCAATAGGTCCCCTAAGACATACTAATTTGAGTATTTTCCTGAGTCCTTACCCATTTATGAAAGGTGTATTGGCATGAGGCCTTGATGATAAGTTTATGATGTTTGGAATTATGTATTCCATCACTATGAAATTAGTTATCAATTTACATGAGATTATTTTGAATAATATACATGGATAAGTTTAAAAATTATGTGATTTTTTATATGATACCATTTGATCTTCATTTAGTACTATCATATTATTAGTCATACTCAAGTTATTGATTAAATGGAACATATTTTTGGTTATTTACCTTACCATATTGATTATACCTTATTTAATCATGATAGATTCCACTATATGTAACCCCTACTGAGCATCTGATCTCACCCTTATTTTTTTTCCTTTCCCTTAAATTTGAAGAAGGAATCTTTTAATTATTTTAAGGATAAAAAATATTTACTTTCACTATGTTTCATATTTTATGTTTTCGAATGTAATGTGAGATTCAATTATGTATCTTGTTTACCAAGACTACTAAACTATTTGGTTATTTGGGATATGATTCATTATATATATTTCCAATGAAAAAAATAACCACTAACTCTGGACAACTAGAGTTAGGGTCTTTACAAGTAAGACACAGGTGGATTTGGAGTTTGGTGAGAGGCCTAAAAAGGAGCAGTGACACTTGATGAGCTTGTTGGATGACCGATGGATGGATGATTCATAAGATCAGGAATTGATGAATTGTGATCCATTTTTGGTCATATATTCTTTGGTATATCAGGTAAAGGTGGGATAGTATTCAGACCTAGAGTGTCCTATGATACAGGAACAACTAGCTGGAGGTGATCCGATACCTGGGTGGACTTTAAGTGATGATGAAGTAATCCTTGTGTATGGGAGAGTAATAATCCCTAATTACATTAGAGATAATATGATGATATATTTTCATACCACTATATGGGTAGTAAAACCTAGTGTGATGAAGAAGTACCAGGTATTTAGGTGACAGTTCTGATGGTAAGGGATGAAGAGACACATGATAGGTTTGTGTCCCGATGACTTACCTACCAGTGGATAAAGGCCAAGCACCATCATCATGGTGGGGGTGCTCCATCCACATATAGTTCCCATGTCAAAGTGGGAGGATTTCATGAAGGACTTTGTGATGGGGTTACCTAGGACCCTGAAGATTTGTGATGCTATCTGGCTGATTGTCGATCATCTAACAAAGGTGGATTATTTTTTACCAAATAGAGAGACACATTCAATATACTAGCTAGTAAAGTTATATATTCATGAGATTATGTGATTAAATAGAGTACCATTGAGAATTGTATTATATGTAGAAACACATTTTACATTGTTTTTTTTGAAGAGATTTTATAAAGTTCTTGGGACTCCGCTGAGATTGAGCACATCGTACTATCCTCAGACAAAGAGACAATCCAAACAGACTATATACATACCGAAGGATATCCTTAGAGATTACATTATATACTTCAGTGGAGATTGGGATGACATCTATCCTTGGTTGAGTTCTCATATAACAACAATCATGAGTCTTTTATTTTGATGGAACCTTACAAGGATCTTTATAGGATACCATTTTGATCACTATTTTTTTGGAATGATCTAGGTGAGGTAGTAGTAATGGGGATATATTTGGTTCGGGAGTCCTCTAAGAGACAATAGATAATTCATAAGGGTTTGATCACCACTCAAAGCAGGTAGATATCATATGCCGACCATAGGAGGTGACCTTTGGAGTTCATTGTGGGTGATCAAGTTTTCTTAAGAGTGCATCCTTGGTTAGGACAATGATGTATAAGGAAGCAAGGAAAGCTAGAATAATGGTCCATGGGATCCTTTATGATCATTGAATAAGTTGGTGTAGTGGAATATCTTCTAGATATTATTTTTCACTACTGAGATGTTCAGGACCTGTTTCATGTGTCACATCTTCGAAGGTACATGGCCTATAATATGCATGTCATAGAATACAAGGACATAGAATTTGAGCTTGATGAATCTTATAAGGAGCACCCTATGTGTATTATGGACCGGAGTGAGAAATTCCTTCAAGGGAAGATGATACCACCTATTCAGATTCGATGGCATTATGAATGGATTTAGGAGGAGACATTGGAGTGGGAGTTTGATGTTTGAGATTAGTGTCCTGAGTTGTTCAAGAAAGACCACAATAGTTACTTCTTGGGGATGAGAATTTGATAGAGGGGGATAATTATAATATTCCTAATTTTTAAAGTATAATTAAACCCTAATTTGTTAATAATTTATAAGTGTTTTTGTGTGGAATTGTATTATTCAATAAAAATAAACTTATAAATTATTTTTTGAAGTGGTTTCATGTAAGGTTAAAATCCTTGTTAACACTTTGGAACATTCTATATAATATTTCAGAGTTAGGTGTGGAGAAAGAATGGTATTTCAGGGCTCGTAGAGCCTCTATATTGATATAATAAAAATATTAAATATATTATACCACACACACATGGATTTTCCTAGATAATGTAATATATTTCAAATGGTGTCTTGGATAGGTAATCCAAGACTTCCATTAAATTCAGAATGCAGGTTTTACCCAAGGTGTGTTATAATCATTATGTGCATTGGGTTTTTGGTTATATCACATGTATGGGTAGAGATATTATATCATGTGCACATGTTTTTTCCAAAATAATAGAATATCTACAAAATGTTATCTTATATGGGAATTATGAGACTACCATTAAATTTGGAATGTGGGTTTTATCCTAGGCATGATATAAATTTTATATACATGGAGTGTTTGGTTAAATCACATGTAAGGGTAAATATTTACCCTTTTCATTTATTTTATTATTATTTTATTATTTATATTTTTTTCTTCTTTCTTATTCCTCACATGAGATCCCTCCATTTTTCAGGACCCCTTTGATTCTAATTCTTGTAAATCACCCATTTTTACTCGTTTAAGTTAGAAATGCCTTAATGAGGTGATATTAAAGACTCGACATTCAAGTTTTGGTTGGATAAAATATTAAACAGGTGAATTAATTTTCAGTTTTGGAAATACTTTATGTGGATAAAAATCTTGAAATAGCCAAACCACCTAGTTTTTTTGGCTATCTATGTTGAGTATGAGTGATCCTGGAACACCTATACTCATGACCGATGAAACTCTTTATATCTGGTTTTACCCCTTCTATAGGAATGACAAATCCTTCCTTCACTCTTCTCATTCATGGTTCCTAAGGAGAGTAAGGGGTTGGTTAATTTATTTTATTTTTATTATTTTTATTTATCTTCCACAATACTTCTTCTTAAATTCTGAAAAATTGGTTCGATTTATTCTTAAACCATAAGACCCAAAATTATCAAGGGATAATTCCACAAAATTATTAAAGGATGATTTATAAAAATTATCAAGGACAATTTTTTAAAAATCATAAAAATTTAATTACAAAAAGATTATTAGAATATAATAATAAATAATTATCAAGGGATAATTCTAAAAATTAGTAGAGGATAACTTATAAAAAAATCATCAAAAGATAATTATTCAAAATTATAAAAGGATAAATAAAATAATTATCAAACGATAATTACTTTGAATTATAAAAGGATAATAATTATTAAAAGATAATTGCACGAGATTATGAAAGGATAATTATAAGGATTATTAAAATTTAATTATTTCAAATTATCAAAGAATAGTTTATGAAAAATTATCAAAGGATAATTTTACAAATTATCAAGGATAATTATGTAGAATTATCAAAGAATAACTATAAGTAACTATAAAAAATTTATTAGTTTAATGTAGAGATATATTTTTTATCTAGTGTGGTTTAATAATTATTCTTGAGAAGAATATTTCTAGTGAATGCATTAGACTAACATGATAATTTGGAAATTATGAAGGAGAGAGAAAGTATCATTGCATGTGAGATTTTATTTTTTTTTGAAATAAAATAGATGGTTATGGTTCTAGGAACCCTTGATGAACCTTCAGGGTTGAGGTGTTGATGAATATAATAATAAAGCCCCGGAGCACGTGTTCTTTCCTGAATGGCCCGAAGGCCTTCGTTTTTATTTATTTTTGATAACCCCCCTTTTAAGGGATGAGGGGGAAGTTTCTTACCTCTTGGGATTTTGTTACACATGTTTCCATATTATAATTTATGAGTTGGAATAATTAATAATTGTGGTTGATTGTGATCACATGTGGGTATGTGTATAACCCACGAGACTCATGATATTTTATTCTATGAGTCTTTTTTGAGTATCTTATTTTCTTTTTTGATTATGATCATGTGTTGTTTTACATTTCTACCATTTTTCTCATGATGATATGTTATGACTCCCTAGTATGCATTACCCTATGATGTTTTTTACCATTCCTTGGTGGTTATTATTGGTACTTGATATTGGTGGATTTCATGTGTTGTTTATCCCTTATAGGGGGAGTGCACATGATTTGTGACAAAAACAATGATGGACCTGAGTGTAGGGTTGGGGTATGATGGTCTGAGGGCTTGACCTTAAGAAGTATGTTAGGGGAATGATGGTTTGGGGGCCCTACCCAAGGTATAAATGGGGTATGATTATTTGGGGTCCTAACCCATAATGGAGATAGGATAAGATCATATGAGGGCCTGATCTGATTTGATCCCTTGAGAACACTAAGAGATGGTATTTTGAACCTAGTGTTTGGTCATGTCTCTTTTATGAAATTCCATGATTATACTTCTATAACGGAGCCAAAGTAGGTACAACCAAGGGTCTATGGTAGCTTGGTTAGCACACGATTTATCTTTTTTTGATTGTATGTTTATTTTATTATTACACATTTATTATTTTTATTACATACACTTGTTATAATTGATCACACTAGGTTAAAACACATTTGTGGTGTTGTATTGAGTCTTGTACTCACATCTGACTCAGAAATTTTGGTGCACTTGTAGATTTTATGACTAGAGACCCCGATAAAGGTCAATGGCCCTATGGTAGATGATTGAGTAGTAGAGAACAAAGCTGGTAGTAGACCAAGATAGGCTTTAGAGGACCTTATTGTTATTTACTTATTTATCTTCTAATTTATAAATTGTATATGATTTCCACTTTAGGAAATTCTTATTATTGTATGACATGTTTTCTATTATTTTGTTTCAACATATTCACTCTAGTTTTTTTTATATTGTTTATGATTTAATATTGATCCCATGACATGATATTGAGGGTATAATATCTACACTAAAAGACTCAGACTCTCTCTGCTACCCAGTAGTCTTTTTCATATGGGGAGGCACACATGAGGTTAGGTTTCATTCAGGATCAAACCTAGTAGTACAGGTTGGGGAGTTATAGTGGTGTCATAGGGTTCTATATGTGAAGATATTGGAATGACATTACGAATGTGTTTTTATGTGCAATGGTGTGTGACAATAGGGTGGTTGGGATGAGTTCAAATCCAAGCTTTCTTTTCGATGCTTACTTATAGTGTGATGCTTACTTGATGTTCGATGGATTATTTTTATTTATATGACCAGTTTCCAAACGCAGCCCATAATTTTATGATATGAACTACGAGTGAATATTTTATGTGGCAGATAATGTTGAGTCTTAGAGTAACTATATATTTATGAAATGATAAATGAATTAATTAAATAATGAAGGTGGTTCTTGATGATTACTTATGATAATGACATACTTGAGAGTACAAGAAAAGAATAAATAGTTCCATTAATACTTTTCTTGAAAATGGAATAATATTAATTAATGGATAGTGAATTAATCAATATTGAACTTGATGCTTGTTTGATATATAGACTTTAGTAGTGGCAGCCGAGTGTCCTGTATGATGATAGCGGATGATGAATCTAAGGATAGGTAGTTACCCTTAGTGTTTTTGGGAGTTATAACTATTTTTTATGTTTTTTAATTTCATACACACTCCACCCATGTCAGAAGTGAAAATGAAAACTAGAAGTTCTAGGATGTTTTACCCAAACATCAATGATAACAAGGATACAGATGGATGATTGCCACCTCTCCCCTGATCTCTCTTCAGGTGTAGTATTATATGAAAGTATGCATGATGGTAATTTACCATAAATATGGGTTGTTACCTATCCTGGATTGAGGTTATTGCACATGCATGCATTCTAGATATATAATTTAAAGGATTTTTACAGGTTTTTAATATAGAGGCTGTGATGGATTGAGGTGCAGAACACAATACATAGGCTGTAGTAGCTTTCAGAAATAAAGCTAGATAGTATATGGTGTATATGGATGTAATTATGTGCTTCATGAGATTCATGGTATGATATGGTTGCCTAATTGTTTTTAGATAGGATTATTATGGAAGGTATGGGAGTACATGATGTATGACATTGGGGCGTGAGAGAGGCAAACCACATAGAAGTGGTTTTGGGGTACCCATATATATATATATATATATATATGTTCTCAATATTATGGTTATACTTTTATGTGTTATTTTTTGAGTGATCCATGATGAGGATGAGAAAAGAATAGTATACATGTTTAGCTGTTGAGTTGATTTTATTTAATTACTCCCTATGTTTTCGTATGCTTCTTTCATATTTTTTGCAAAATTTTTTAGGGTGGATTCTACTTATTATACATGTTATTCTCACTAAATATATAATATGGGTTTTAGGTCTATAGGATATGGTTAGTGATTGAGATGAACATACTAGTTTGAGGATATTTTTAGGATCTTTTGGAGCTTTGAGGTCACTATCGAGGATTATATCTCTAGTATTTTTTAAGTAGTTTTAGTATTATGTCATTATATAATGTATTGAGATTACTTATTTATTTTTTATGATAATGAATTGTTTAGTCATTTTTCTCATCACATCTCTTACTTATAAAATCCTTATGAGGGTAATTCCTACCATGTGTGTGAATATATACCCTCAATTCTTATCTCCAACCCATGGCCCATTAGAGGCAGGATGCAAGCGTCATGATCTCTCTTTCTCTATTTTTATTCCATTAGGGATGCCTTTCAGGGGTGAGGGTCATGATAGGTATTATTTGAGGTATTATTTAAAGAATATCAAAATAATATTTGAAAATTTATAGAAAAAATGTTTAAATAATAAATATGTGATATTTAGGATATTAATATATATATGAATAGTTTTTATATATAATATTTATATTTGATATCATATATTTAAAATAAAGACCATATTAAGGTTAATATGATGGAGTTCATATTTTAAGTAAATATAAAATGTTTATATGTATTTAATTATGAAATATCCATAATGGACTAAATTATAAAGTCTTTGTAATTATTTTATTTATTAATTGTTCATAATTTTTTATCTCATGTTTAATATATAAATTATTCATAAATTTATTTTATTCCATGATTTATTAATAAAAATATTTTTTATATTATGAATATATTTTTTCTTTAGCTTATTTTTTATGGATAATACCCCTTTTTAAATAGGTTGTGAGGGACCCTTACATGTCCTGTTGGCCCAGAGGCACAATCCCCAAATATGATATGAAGACCCAAGATAACTGACACCACAATACATGCCTTTCCAATATATATATAAATATATATATATGGTCAAAATCTCAACCTTTCAACGATGCACAACTATTATTTCCCCATGCATGAAAAATTACTAATATCAATGGAAGATTCTATACCCTCTCATTCATACCACTCTAGTAACCCTTCAAAGCCGAGTGTTGTTGCCTGAGCCCCATTTGGATCTGTACCTATGGATGAAACAATTCTTTATTCTTTTTTTTTTCTATCATCCATGCACTATTCTTTCTGCTGCACCACTGCTCCTCCATCGCACCATTTGTCCGAGCTCCTCCACTGCTACTCATAAAACCCATTGTCCGATCGAGAGATGTCACATCCCTCCATTGATGAGTCCACTACCGTCAATCCTAGCACTTAAAGCAGCCCATGTACACCAACCAAAATTGCACTCATCCACTATTGCTCACACCGCCTGCTTCCCACTGTAATCCTTTATTGTGTCACACCTCTCACCACTGAATCGAGATGCCATATCCCTCCATCAAAGAGCCCACCACCCCCTTTCCTGTCGGCTGAACCGGCTCGTGTCTGCTGACCACATCCCACACCACCAATTAAATCCCCAAATAATGAGGCTTTTAGGGATAGAATAATGGTTGATGTAGGATTATGGGGTTACCTTAACCACTAGGATAATACCCTAACTAAATTTTCTTTAGTTTAAAGAATTAAACTACTGCTATAATTTTTCATACATGTATCTAAGGAGTTACAAGCTAGGTTAAATAAATTTATTTAGTTTTATTCTCCCATGAATTTGTCTTGTACTAGGTTTTGAGATTGAATTAAGTAGATAATTATGATTTATAAATATCATTTGTTAGAATTATGATGTAATTGAGGTCTCTCTTGAGGAAATTATCATAAGGTAGAGGGACTTTGGGTAAAAATGTTCACTATCTTTGAATTTTATGCATTTTTTGGAAAAGTGGGGGTTAAAAATATATCACTCCTAGATTAATCTTGTGGTAATTATTGGTTTTATAAGACTCAAATCCTTTACTCGAAATAGTTTCATGTAACTTATGAATGATATGCATTTGGATATGTATAGATATAGTTGGCTATTAAGTTGGGAAAGTAACATATGCTATGAGTGGTGTAAATAGTTACACAACAATATGGTTTGAACATATTGATTTGGTGGAAGGAATAGGATTCAAAACTAAATTATTTAGAATAATGAATACATAAAATGGAATAACATAAGATACTGTGGTGAGATAAAATCCCCTTTAATACTAAGTTTTAGATTCCTTCCAAATCTACACTTGTTAAGAAACTAATTATTCAGTATGGGTGACCCTAACCACTAGGTGCCCAAAGATTATCTTGTATAAGGAAATCAAGTAATGAGGATACCATAACCGTTAGGCTCCTCATTCTTGAAATATGACTTGGGTTATACTTAGTTAGGAAATCCTAACCATTATGATACTAGAGGAATCGAGTTGAGATAATCCATATGATGAATTGGGCAAAGAGTTATCCACAAAACTATACAATATTAATATATGATATGATTCACATGATTTTTTAGTAGATATAGTCATGGATTAGTTACATTCTTAACTGGTATAAGTCATGATGGAATATGGATCTTTCCCCACTAATGGATATGATAGTTTTAGAAGGGGTAATCATTTTAGTGGTAGAAAATTTAATAAAAGTACTTATGAAATGAAAATAAACATGATACTCATATGATAAAATATTTTATTTTAGATTTAAATATTAACATTATTATAAAAAATTAATTTTAGATCTATATTTATAAAGGATAAGCTTAATTTTAGAAACTTCTTATATTGATACAAAACAGAAGAATTGTAATTAAGATATATTTTTTGTGTGTGTTAGAGTAACACCTTCTGGAGTAACCAATTATTGAAGATATTAAACATTTGAATATAGATTCTTATTAGAAGAATATAATGATACACTCAAGATTTCAATAACATTATATGAATATAACTTAAGTAACCTTAGTCGCTACTCAAATAATATATATTACTGGGTATGTTGATAACTTAGAGAGACTATATTTTTCCTTTATGGCTTGTTATGGCTATTGAATTCATTCTAGTATCATTATTAGGTATGTTTTGATAATGTGAATGAGTTTAAGAAATTATTACCATATTTTTCAATGTTTTGAGGATTAATGAACTAAGGAATGTGATGTCTAAGTTCTAGTGGTATATCGATATTACAAGTGGGTAAAAGTTCAAGCTGTAAGAAGAAGAGTTAGTTGGAAATTTCAAAAATGTTTCTTTAAGTATCTCTTCTTGGTCATTGAAACTTAAGATAGGTTTCAGGATGAAAGGAAATGTTCTATATTTTATGGGATTGTCTAGAATATCTGAAGGGGTATGAGAAACTCCATGGAAATTACATGTTAGATATCATTGTAATATTAATAAATTATTTTATTTTGAAGCATATATGTTATCAAATGTATATTTCAATTTTTTTTAAGTATACATGAGTTCAAAATCAAGGAAAAAATTGATAGATCTTGTAGTTTCTATTCAAATGATAAAGTAAAGGGATGTAAAAATACAATTTGAATGAAAAATAAAATATGAATCTTAGTTGGATCTAAATAAAATATGTGTATTTTCATCATGAATTATTTTATACGATTAGAAATATTTTTCATAAAAAAATATTGGTTATGAGAAATATGAGATGATGGATTCAATACACTTGTATTATGATTAATTAGATTCTATAGAATATTTGAGAAGAAGATTAAGATAAAAGAATTTTTATCTAGGATAAAAGATTTTATCAAGATATTTGTTAAAATAATGAGAGATTTGATCTCACAATCAGTGAAATATTTTAAATAATAAAGTCTTATTTTCTGATTAACTCTACAAACACATAAAATACCATATAAGATATGTATATAATAGTTTATTTGTTATATATTACCACTAAAAATAAATAAATATTATTTTAAAACATTTAATTTTCTTTCTTAGTAAGATAATATGAAGACAATATATTTTCTAATAGGCTAGCGGGAGTATATTTGAACTGAGATAATTTTAAAGTTAATAAATAAAAAAATTACGCTAGTCAATATAAAAATGAATTTCATTGAATATCCTATAAGGTTTGGAGTATATTGGTAAAATATTAATGTAAAGAGTTATATTAGTTACTAAAATATTTCAAGGAAAAGTTTTATGAAAAATTTCCTAGAATGATGATGATGATAAACTTAGAAGTAGTTCTAAGTAGATAAAATACATTATTAATATCATAGAATTTTATGCAATGAAGTAAAAAAGTTTGAATGATTTATATAAAGATTTGAACATCAGGAATATGATATTAAGTATCAAAATTATTCAAACCATGTTTCTTCATAATGATACTCACTAAAAGAGTTTATTGGGAGGGTTTTTATTAGATGATCATGTAGAGATACAGAAGAAATTACAAAGAGATAAAATGAGTTTAAAAAAATAATAAAAGTGAAGTAAACTTAAGGATGATATGGTAGTCTATCATATGTGATATTATAAAATAGGTGATTATGTATGGTTTTATTAGTATTTATATGGTATTTTAAGAATACAAAGTGTATCATGTTATATAATAGGAAATATCTACTTTATTATTCTTTCATATTGGATGCATATACTCATGAAGTGAAAAGATAATTGACCTCTCAAAGAAAGACATTGAGTTATTCCTAACTAATTTTCATCAAGTAATATTATATATTATAATGAAATTATTATGTTATTTTGAGTAGGATTCTTAAATTGAGATATAGGATATGTTCGTGAGGCATAAAATGGGGTTTTTATGCTGGATGACCCATGAATTATACCATATGGATTTTCACACACTATGTTTTTGGTATACTATGAGTGCATGTTCATATATAGATTTTACTATACCTAAGGATATAGATATTCATAGCATTAAAACCTTTATAATTTGATACCATTCTTATACAGGCCTTGATTCTTAAATAATCAGGGAGTGGTTGGGTATTTTGCTGATCAAGTCATTGGATGGAGCTTAACCAATATATGATTTTCATCTTGTATGACGAGTATGACATCTGAGTCCTTGACTGAGATAAAACGAGGAAGTGTATGAACATATATAGATAAAACATATGATGTTATTATTAATCGATCAAGGGAAATTAAATGTGCTAATCTATAATGGTGAATGAAATGAGATTCATTAACCTAGTCAATCTATACTCAGAGAGACAATAATGTATAAGGAGCCTATATGGGATTGAAAAACTCTATCTCCCATGGTCACTCAATGTTTTAGAAAAAGGGATTATATAAAAATGCATTCTTGAATATGATATAGCTAGTTCACAAAGGTATATAGATACATGTGTTTGATAAAGATCATGCCAAATCCCTTTGTATCTTGAGTAGCACTAATTATTTACTAAAGGCTACTCTTTACTTACATTTATGAATTTAGGAATTAATTTTTAATGCTAAAAATAACCTTGGGGTTATACTTTATGGTTAAATGAATTTGTATTGAGTTTTACTTAGAGAGTTTATATAAAAGTGTTTTTGAGTTTATCCAATATAGGTATTCCCAAGGTATCACATATGATGTGATATAAGGTGAAGTTAATGTCAAATTTCCAAAAATGTTTTGTAAATGTAAAAAATTTATTTTGGATATGGTTTCAAATTTTATTTTATATGATATAATATATAGTGAAAATAAAAGAAATATTATAAGGATTTAGTGAAAGTGGGATAATGAAGGATATTTAATACAACCCTCATATCATAGTGTACGATATATGCATATTGTATAGTACAACATGAATCATTATAATAAATATCATATTCCTAGGTTTGGGGATATCATAAGGAGAGTTATAGTGATACCGCACCACTACCATAGCTAGTTATAGAGTATTACTTATCCATATCATTATGTGATAAATCATATAATACGATTCATTGAAATGAATGTTAAACATTAAATGTAAAACCTGAGATAGTACTATAGTAATTAAACACTCCAAATAAAAAACTATGGACTCATATTCTATTATTACATCATAATATCACAAAATAAAACTATAAAATTATATTCAAAACAATAGTTAAAACTAGTACCTTAGAATAAGTAACAATATAGGGAAACACCGCCATCTTGTACTTTGAGGGATCATACTCTAAGAAGTGTAAAAATATAAGATACATTTATATTATGAAGAAAACAATAATAGATGAAATAGACATGGTATAGGAACTAAAGAAATAGTATGAATGATTTTAGATATTATAATGAAGTGTATATATAACAGATAATATGACCGTTGGAAGGGAAAGGTGATCATTAGAAATTGACCGTTAGAAATCAGTTTTTTGTAATAGTAATGTAACCATTATTCAAACAAGTGTATATTAAAATACATAAAAATAATTATATAATAATATGATTAATAATGATTAATAATTTATATTTAATAATGAATAGTAATATAATTACACATATATGATTTATAATAAAAATAATATTCATTAGAAATGAGTTTTTAGATTTTTGGCACTGAAAACACGATTTTGAAATGCACCAAGATTATTATTTAATAAATAAATTTATTATTGTTAGAAAATTATTTTCATGAAAAATAAATTTAAAATTTTTATCACCATATTGAAATTATCTTAGAGTTAATTTTTAGTATTTTTCTGAAAAATTTGATTTCTCAGTGGATATTAAAAAATATAGTTTTTACGAATACTATAACTTTTTTGAAAGCATCATAATATAAACATTTATTAATAATTTATAAAAAACTTTTCACAACCTAAAATTAATTTATTGAGTAAAATAATTCATTTAAAAATTATAAGTTGAATTTATAAACCTATATTTGAAATTTTGAAGCCTAAGTTATATTTTATTCAAATAAAAATCAATTTTTTTTGTTCATTACCTTTAATTAGTTTTTTACAAGATTAATTTTGGTTTTGTCTTGGTTTCAATTTCAAGTAAACCTCATTTTTTTAATCATAAATCAATTAATGTGATGAGAATCAATACTATTCATAGTCTTTTTCCTAAATGATATAACAATTAATACTTTACTTTAGAGTATCCTTGAGAATAAAACCCTCCCTCCTCCACCCATTTCTTATCACTTAAAAAATTTATTCCATTTTCAAAACACAAACCAAATAACTCTCCAAAAATCCATTAAAATGTCCCTAATCCATTTGTGTAATAAAAATTCCATCCTTTAAATTATTTAACCTCAATCCAAAAGATGCATTCCAAAGAGTAAGGTAATGGTTTACAAGCCTCTTTCTTCATCCATATTTATAATTATTTATCTTAAAACTATTTAAAAAATGTAATTATTTTACTTCAATTATTATGTTTTCATGTTATTTAAATCATTTTGATCTATAAATTAGGATAGATCACCCATTACCTTCGACCAAAATCTTTTTCATAACCCGTTTCCATATCGAAATAACAGTTTCTTATTTTTTTCTTTTCATTTCCTATATGAGATTAATTTACTATAAACTAATTAAAAAATAAATTTAATATAATTACATGATCTTAATTTCGTGTTATCATCATCATTTTTATCTTTTAATTATATTATGTTACTAACTTTCTCTTATTAAACCCTTTTCTTGTAAGTCATTACTACGTCAAAATATGGGTTTTAAAAAAACTACATTTTTATTTATTTCAATTATCCTCAAACCCATTATATAAAATTAAGTAATAAATAAAAGTAAATTTATTTTTGTTCATATAATTTTATGATTTTATAAAACTTTAATATTAATTATTTTACCACTAATATTTTTAAAACACTCTTAAAACCATCATTTTACCCATGGGGGTTTATGCCTCCTAAGTGAACAATGATATTTTCATAAACTTATGTATTTCATGGATATTATTAAAAATTGATTTCATAATTAAATATAACGTTAATATTTAACTAATTTCAAGATTATTATTCTTTAGAGGTAAAATATTCATCATAATAATGTAATTAAAAATAAACATATCAATTTTTAACCATAAAAGACAATCTTGTCAAGGAATATTATCTGAATGGTAAGTATTTAATAACCTATTAAACTCCCTTTATTTTAGAATGATGTAGATAAAATAAATTTTAACTTATAGAGATAATATAACCATTGGAAAAAGACCATTGACTATTATAATTATACCAAATTAGTTTTGGATATTATAAACTAAACTAACTCAAAATGATCAACATGAACAATAATAATTTAGAAAATGAATGGAACATGATAATAAATAAATTTAAAAAAATTAAGGAAATTAAAATGAAAAATCTTATAAATAAAGTAAATAATTAATACAATTTATTTAACATGTTATAATACATACATAAGAAGTCGATATTTGAGGTAAGGGTTTCTATCAAAATATCCATTCTTTTCAAGTATTGTTTCTCTATCATCACACATATATATCTTGGTTCCATATTTTTATTTTTTGTAAATATTCATTATTATATAACTCATCCAGTATTTCTTTATTCTCTTTATTTTTTTTGATTTGATCATATACCCTTCATCCTATATGGTGTAAATAATAAATATTTCTCAATCCAAATTGAAGGCTGTTCACCTAGAAGTTTATTACATTTATTAACTGAGAGATACTAGAAATCTGTATACCTATTTTTTCAACATGGATATTTATTGATTACTAATAAATATTGATCATGTAACCAATTTTTATTCATTCATTTTATATGAATAATTCATTGAAATTATTAAGTGATTGATGAGGCCCAAAATTATATATCCCCTCTAGGCATCAATAGGTCCCATGAGACAAACTAGCTTAAGTATTTGTTATATGCCTTACCAATTTATGTATGATCTATTGGAAATATTCCTGATGATTTTTTTATTATTTCCTATATTATGCATTACATCATTATGAATTCATATATTATTATCCATGTGATTATCCATTTTAATTTTTATGTTATCCATGGATTTATTATATGAACATGTTATCAGTTATATGGAGTTATATGATTATTATTTATTCATATAATATTATTTATAAATTTTTCATTCCATGATAGCCTCTATTGTATGCTAACCCTTACTGATCATCTGTGCTCTCCCATTTCTTTTGTTTTCCTTTTCCCCTAGGAACCAAAAAGAGTTCCATGAATGATCAAAGGAAATTATAAAAGGAATAATAAACTTATCAATGAATTTTTATGATATATTATTATTTTTTCAAATGTGATGTAAGGACCATGTGTGTATGTAGTCCCACAAGACTATGAAATAATTAGATCCTGACTAATGTTACCCTTGTATTATGTACCAATTTAATAAAATAACCACCGACTCTGGGTTACCAGATTCAGGGTGTTATAGTTTGTATCCAAGAAATATTTGAAGAAAACATAGTAACTAGATATATAATAACATAGTTAGATAACATAACCCTATGAAAAACTATTATAATATTCTATAAATATTTCTAGATTATATGAAATGACTTTGTAATAAATTAATAGTAATTATATATTATGATTTATAATTCATAGTGTTATTCATGAACTAATTAATTATATTTTATTATTTATAAATGATACTTAATGGATGGAATAAAAAATCATGTTAACACCCATAATTAGTGTAGAGATCAGACTACCAATAAAATCAATGAATCTGGTGTTGGAGCTGATAAGATTATTAATATATTAGGATATTTAACTCTTGTTATGAAAAATAACATTTCTTGTATAGAACAATCTATTGCACCTCAACTGGGTATAAAAATTTTGGATCATTTCATGCGGTAAAAACCTCTAGATTTTAATGAAACCACTAATCTGTTAGTGGTGGAATAGTGGATCAAGTCTTTAGAGAAGATATTCCTTGTATTGGGATGTAGTGAAAGGGAGGAGGTTATCATGGATATATATCATCTAAGAGGAAATACTAATCACTGTTTACATTTAATTAAAAACCCTAAGAAAGATAAATAGATAAAAATGATAAAGTGGAATGCTTTTAAAGTGATACTCCTAGAGAAATATTTTCCTTGAGAGAAAATAGAAAACATGGAAATTAAAATTCTAAATATAATGAAAAATGAAGACAATTTTTTTTCTGAGTATAAGGATAACTTTGAAAGGTTATCAAGAAATGTTGCATATTATGTAAAAAATCCTAAAATCATGACCGATTACTTCATTTATGCATTAAAGACTAGTATTGTAAGTGAATTAGCCTCTCAAAAATTTTCCTCATATAAGGATATAGTGATAAGTTAAATCAAGGCTGAAAAGGAATTTTCGAAGTCTTAGGTTTTTAAAGTAAATAAAGATAAGAAGAGGGTGGATAAACTCCATTTTTAAATATGTTTTTCAAAGGAGAATAAAGGAAAGGGGAATTATCAATATATAATAATTTTGGAAAGAAACATCACAAGGTATGATTGAAGGGACTAGGAGTTTGATTCAAATAGAGGGATATATACCATCAAGTTCATCACTGAAAATTCAAGAGATAAATAATAAGTGACCAATGATTCAATTTAAAGGAGATGAAAAACTATTCAAATAAAAAAAAAATCCTTAAAATAATCTACCCAAAAATAGGTAAAGGGATCAAGATTGGGATTATGAAATCACAATAGTATATGTTTAGGTCCCAAATGATTTAATAATAGGTACTCTAATAATAAACTCAAAGTTATACAATACATTATTTGATTATAAATCTATACAATAATTTATATCTTGTGAGTTTGATAATAACATTTAATCATCCCCTAATTCACTAAGGAAGGAGTTGTGTATTAGCAATCCAAGTGGAAATATCATTGTAGTAAGGATATATTTCATTGTTTCTATTAAAATACATAGAGATTCTGTAGAATAATACTCAATTGTTATAACTATGGTTGAATTTGAAATAATAATTTGGATATATTATATCTCAAAATATAATTCAAGAATTTACTGATGAGAGATGGAGGTTACAAATTTTTAAGGAGGCATATAATCCCTTGTTCTAGAGGATAGGATTTATTTCCCAAGTCTTGTTTGGAAGAACCTTTGGTGGATCATATTAATGAAATTATTATAGAGGATAAATTAATAAATGATAAGGATATCCTTATAATATAGGATTTATCTATTTATAGATAATAAATTAATTCATTTCCTAATGAATTACCTAGACATCCACCTAAGTGATAAGTTGAGTTTTCCATTGAAATCACCCCTAATGAAAAAACCATATACACGCCTCCCTATAGAATGTATTTAGTGGAATTGGTGGAATTAAATAAATTTATTAAATAGTTTTGTGATAAGGGATTCATATTTTCTAGTGTTTATCCTTAGGGAGAACTTTTATTATTTGTGAATAAGAAGGATGAGTCTATAAGGTTATGCATTGACTATAAGGAAATCAATGTCATTACTATCAGGAACAAGTATACACTACCTCATATTGATGATCTATTTGATCAACTATAGGGGTCTTGATACTTCTCAAATATTGATATATATTCTAGTTGCCATAAATTAAAATTCAAGAAGCATGATATATGAAATATAAATTTTCACACAAGGTATGGGCATTATGAGTTCATAATAATGCCTTTTGTGTTAAAAATTTACCCTATGTGTTTATGGATATAAAGAACAAAGTATTTAAGGATTATATCAATATTATTTTAGTATTTTTTGATGATATATTTATATTATAAAAGTGATATGAAGAGAACAAATACTATTTATAGATTTTCCATGATAATAGAAAGGAGAATAAACTATATGAAAATCCAGTAAGTGTGAATTTTTGATTCATGAAGTTTATTTTATCAAAGGTATCATATAAAAGAATGGAAATATATTAACCCTATAATGAAAATGTTTGTTAAAGAAAAATCAACACTAATGAATATAAATGAGATACATAGTTTCTTTATCTTAGCCAGCTACCATTAGTGATTTATTAAATTTTTTTCCTGATTAGGAAACCCATTAACCAATTTAACACATAAAGGGGTAAAATTTACATATTCAAAGGAATGTGAAAAAGTTTTTATGATTTGAATAAGAGATAGATAAATAAACAAATATTACCATTATGAAAGTAAGGATTTGTAATATATAACAATTAATCGAATAAAGGACTAGAGTGAATTTTTATGTGGAATAATAGATTTATTTATTATGAATAAAGGAAATTAAGGAACCATGAATTCAAATATCAAAATCATAATCTTGAATTGGAACCCATAATATTTTCCTTGAAGATATGGATTCACTATCTCTATAGTGAAATATGTGACATATATATGGATTATAAGAGTTTGAAATAAATATTCACATAGAAAGATCTCAACAAAAGACAAAAGAGGTGGATATAACTACTCAAGGACTATGAATGCTCAATAAAATACTACATTGGGAAAGAAAATAATGTGGTAGATGCATTGATTGTGAAGGATCATGGTTTTATATCCATGATGAGGACAGAAAGGGAACCGATTTTCATATATTTAGTAAAGATGGATATGGGAATTATTAGGGAAGTAGAAACATCATTCATTTTGTAAGAAATTTCCCAACTATATTTATGAGAGTAGATAAAGGAATTCCAACAAGATGATTAGAGTTTAAAAAATTATATTAAATTTATGGATGATAGGTAATTAAAATACTTCATCTATGAATAAATTGTTTGATGTTTTTTGGTTGGAACTTGTGAGGTTTGCCACCTTTTATATATTAAAGTTTATAAAGAGACTACGTGTTCCATGAGTATCTGATTTCAAGAGGGAATTTATAGATGATGTTCACGTATCAAATTTCTCTATACAAAATGGAATATCCAAGATGTATTTGTATTTAAGAGAACATTTTTGGTCAGAAAACATGAAGTGGTAAATTGATGACTATGTGTCAAGATTCTTAGTATGCCAACAAGTAAAAATAAGAGGAATATTTCAAAGGGTGTCATGAAATATATCCTTATACCAATGTGGAACTGAGAAAACATCATAATGAAATTTATTACTAGGATACCTATGACATCCAGAGGAATGATTCCATACGAGTCATTATAGATTATCTTAGCAAGTATCCATGTTTCTTAGCAATAATGGAGGATATACTCCTTCAGAGTCTTAAATTACTCTACATCAATGAAGTTTTAAGACTTATTGGTGAACCTTTATCAATTATAATTGATTTTGAATCCCATTTAGCATAAAAATTGTAGAGGATACTTAAAAATGATTTGAAAATAGAGATACACTCAAGCACCACTTGTCATCCTCAAATAGGTGGGCAGTCTGAAAGGACTATCCAAAAATTAGAAGATATATTGAGGTTATGTTCACTTAACTTCTAAGGAATATGGGACTAGTTTCCACCCTTGGTATAATTCATACATAATAATAGCTTTCACTCTATTATACAAATGGGACTGTATGAGGACTTATATTGAAAAAATACTGTATACCGACTTATGAGGATAAAGTTGGGGAAAAGAATCTAGTAGGTCCAGAATATATTGAGGAGACAATTAAAAAAGTTTGAGCTATCCAAAATCATATTAAGATAGATAAAAGAATAAATAAAATAAATTTTTATAATTAGTGGAAGGACTTGTAATTTCAAGAAGGGGATCACATCTTATTGAAAGTATTACCATATAAGGGAGTTATAAGGTTTGGTATGAAGGAGAATGTTTTTCCAAGGTACATTGGGAATTTCAAAATTTATATATAATTAGTGGAATGGATTACCATTTTGATATTCCCCATAACCTCTATAAAGGGAATGATATCTTATATATCTCTTTATCAAGGAAGTACATGTTATATCGAACACATGTACTCACCACTTGAGAAATATATTTAGAACATGAATTGCCTTATAATGATGAGCCTATCAAGATTCTTGACATCGTAGAGTAAGTGTTATGGAATCAGACAACCTGAATAGTGAATGTACTTTAGAGGAATCACAAGTTGGTGGAAATAATATGAGATACTAAGGAATCAATTAGGAATATTTACCTACATTTTTTCATGGAATGATGTATACCCCAAATTTTGAGGATGAAATTATTTAAGGGGGTAGAATGTAAGAGTTGAGATTCTACTATAGTAAAAAAAACTTTAACATAAAAAATATTGACTCACATTCTATTATTTAATTATAATAGTATAACAGAAAACTAGAAAATTACATTCACAAAAAAATTTAAAACTATTACCGTATAATGAGTAATAATATGGGGAAAAACCATAGTCCTATACTCAGGGGAATCATACACTAAAAATCATTAAAAAATTTATAAGATACATTTTTATTATGAATAAAATAACAAGAAATAGAATATAAATGGTATAATAACTAGGGAAATAATATTAATTATTTTATATATTATAATGAAGTTTATATATAATGGGTAAAATGAATTTTGGAAGGGTAAGGTGACCGTTCGAAAATGACTATTGGGAATTAGACCGTTCTAATAGTATTATAACCGCTATTAAATAAAGAATCCAATAAAATGCATAAAAATAATTCTATAATAATATAATTAGTAATTATTAATAATTTATTTTGATCTATGAATGGTAATATAATTACATAGATATTTCTTATACTAAAAATACGATTGATTAAAAACTAGTTTATAAATTTTTAGTGCCAAATGAAGGATTTTGAAATACACCAAGAGTTTTATTTAATAATTAAATTTATAATATATATAAAATTATTTTCTTGAAATTTAAATTAAACTTTGAATCATTAAATTGATATTACTTTAGGGTTGTTTTTTGGGATCTTTTTGAAAATGTTGATTTTCTATTGAATAGTAAAAAATACAATTTTTTGGAATACTATAACTTTCATGCCATCATCCTGATAGTAAAATGTCTTAAAAATCTGTAAAACCATTTTATTATCTAAAATATATTTAGGAAGTAAATTAATGAAGTTAAAGATAATAATTTTAATATATAAACCTATATTTCAAATTTTGAAGCCTAAGTCATATTTTATTAGAATAAAAAACTATATTGATTCTTTACCGTTAATTAAGTGTTTCCCAGATTCCATTATATTTTGGATTGATTTTAATGTTAAATAAACCTATTATTTTAGTCATTAACCAATACATGTGATTGTAATCAATAATATTAATTTATTTTGGCTAAAATTATAAAAAAATCAATACTTTATTCTAAAATATGCCGCCCCCTTGGCTATATAAACACCCATCATCCATCCCTTTCTCTTTAATTAAAAAAATTAGCTAAATTACCAAAAATATACCCAAATAAATCTCCACAATTCCATTCCCATGTTCTTAAGACCATAGTTTGACTGAAATATTCCCCTATAAATGCTTTAAGCTCAATTCAAAATAGGTGTCTCAAATTACAAGGTAAGGGTTTCCAAGCCTATTTCTTATTTATTATTTATAATTATTTTTCATAAAACTTTTTTAAAACTCCATTTTTTCTTATATGATTCCATTTTCATGATATTAGAATCCTTTTTATCTAAAAATTATGGGGTATCATCCATTACCTTTCACTAAACTCTTTCATAAATCGTTACAAAGTCAAAATAATAGTTTCTCAATTATCTATTTTCATTTCTTAAATGAGATTAAAATTTTATAAACTCCTTTAAAAATAAATTTAATAAATTTAAATTGTTTTATATTTATTTTATTATAATCCTTTTTATCTCTTATTGATTATAGATAACCAATTATCTCTCATTAAACCCTTTTCCATAAGTCGTTATTACATTAAAATACAGATTTATTAAAAAACTATGTTTTTTTTTCAGTTCAATTATAATACTACCTATTATATAACATTAAGTAATAAGTAGAATTAAATAAATTTTTTTATAAAAAAATAATTTTTTTATAAATCTCTAATGTTAACTAGTTTACCATTACTTTTTTAAAACACTGTTAATTGTTTTCATCCATGATGGTTTTACGCTCTCTAATTGAATGATTATGTTTTCATAAACATACATATTTCATGGATATTATTAAAAATTAATTTCATGATTGAATATAACAATAGTATTAAATTAATTTCATGATTATTATTTTTTAAATTTAAAATATCCATCATAATAATGTAATTAAAAATAAATAAACATAGTTAATTTTAACCATAAAAAACAAGCTTATATAGGAAGATTCTCTGAATGGTAACTATTTCATGACATATTGAAATCCATTTATTCTTTAATGATATGGATAAAATATATTTATACTTATATATCTTATGAAACCATTGGAAAAGGAACTTTTATCATTATAATTACGCTAAATGAGTTTTGGATATTATAGCCAAACAACCTCAAAATGACTGAGGTGAACAATACTAATTTAGAAAATGAATGAAACATGATAATAAATAGGTTAGAAGAAATAATAATAAATAAATGAACATGGAAAAGTTTTTTAATAAGTTAAATAATTAATATAATTCATTCAAGATGAAACGTTATACATGAAGTAAGATAGGACTTACGGTAAGGGTTTTTGTTCAAATATCTATTCTTTTCAAGTACTCTTTCTCTTTTATCCTCCATATTTATCTTGGTTACATATTTTTTTTCTAATACAAGTTCATTATTCTAAAAAGTATCCACTATTTAATTTTTTCTTCATTTTTTACTTGAATGTATACCCTTTACACTATACACCGTGACCCCAAATACTTTTAAATCCATATTGAAGGGTGTTCAACTTGAAGGATTTTCCATTTATCGACTAAGAGATATTGGAAATTTGTATACTTTATATTTTAATGTGGAAATTTATTAATTAATAAGACATGTTTATTATTAACTATATTTTTTATTCATTCCTTTCATATTATTAATGCATTGAACTTATTAAGTGATAGTTGGGACCTAAAATTATACTTCCCATCGATGCATTAGTAGGTATCATGAGAAAAAAATAGATTAGGTATTTTTTATATGACATAACCATTTATGTATAATGTCTTGGAATGAGGCCTTTATGTTATGTTTATGATGTTTGAGATTATAAATTTCTTCACAATGAAATATTTTATTATTATCCATGTAATAATTTATTTTCATTTTTATGTTATCCATGGATATTTTTCATACCCATGTTATTAGTTATATGACATTATTTGATTATTATTTATTTCTAAAATATTATTTATGAATTATTTATTCCATGATAAATTCTATTGCATGACACCCCTTAATAAGAATCTAATAGCACCCCTTATTTTGTTTCCATTTTACTTTGGGAACCAATAAGAGTGCTATGAATGATCTAAAAAAATTATAGAATGAATAATAAAAAAATAATTGATTTTTTATGATGTATTTTTATGTTTTCAAATGTTATATAAGGATCATGTTTGTATATAGTCTCCTAATATTAAAAAACTATTGGATCCTATGTAATGTGATCCCATTTATTTTATAACAATGTAATAAAATAACCACTGAATCTGGATTTCTAGAGTTGGGGTGTTACATGAACATACATGAATCTTCCACACATAAGATATCTATAATTATAAAATCATTCATAAGATGTGACATATGGTAGTTTTCTTCTATAAAGGTTATTACTATTTTAACTAAAGGAATTTACTTGTAATGTATAAGTAAATGTGTGTATACTTGAGGAGAATGCATGAGGGATTATAAAAAGGTGAAATCACCATGATATAGTGATGATGAAAGATTTCCTAATACTTGGTTAGATATCTCTTACCTACTGACATTTATTCATCCTTTATCCTTCATCCTTTTACTAATGAGGTAATAATATAACATGGTTGTGAGGATGATCCCACCCAATCATTGGGTGATTCTTTCAACCTATGGATACACTAATATAAGGGAGTTTAATGAATTCCTTTGAGTGATATTTATTAAGAATAATGATTAAATAAAACAACAGTGTATCAACTGGTTCATGGTACACATGTGTTATTCATTTTATATATCCACATGATTTTCGTTTCAATTATGGTAGATATTGGGTTCTTGGGTTTATTTTTTTGATGTATTGATCGAGTGTTAATAGATCATTTAAAACCCAGCAATTATCACTTTTTTATCCTTTGGGAGTAAGAGTGTACAAAGGGGTGAGTCAATTTTATTTAAATATAAATACCACTCGAATCATATTAGGTGATTTAAAAGAAATAAATCCACTTTCAACAATCCAAAAGTGATTTAAAAAAAACCCAACATGACATGGTGAGGTGGTTTATAGGGTGATTTATGTTAGGTTAGAAAACATTTATGACAATCCATACAAATATATAGAATTTATAATATATAAATATAAGTAATGTTTCAAATAATATCATTTTTTACATCTTATAGTAAAAATAATCATCATTTTTTGCAAGATAATATTTAATTAATTAATTAAATTAAATAATTTCCTTCATTCATGTGATTAGTTATACCTAATTAGATTTCATAAAAGTATATATAAAAAATTAATATATAATTTTACTTTATACAAAGGGATGATGATTATGGAAAACTAAATAAAAAAATAAACCTCATCACCAGAATTGACCTAAATCAGAAAAAATTGACCTACATCATCTGGTTCAATTTTATAGTTTTATGGTTTTGTGGGTAAGCTATATTGATTTGGTTCAGTTTTGTGATTTTATTATTTTTTTATACCCCTATTTGAGAGTCATGCATTGAGGAGGTTGGGGTATTATGTTTTTTTCTTGCCTTTAAATCCTCTTAAAAATAACTTCAAGATTTTACATTTTAAAATTTTTAGGACTCATGATTATTATTGGGAGTTAGACATCTGTGTAATCATTAAAACCAAGAAACTTGGTCCACTAGATATTTTCACATTGGATACTCTGTATAGTGGGATCTAACTCTCCAAAAGTTTTCCCCCTTAGATAAGTGTACTAGAAGTAGGATGTATTTGTACCCTACTCACCACTCAAATTCAACCATCACACTCATTCAAGAAGACTCACCCACATTCAAGAAACAAAAATTAAACTAATAGAGGAACATAAACCATGACAGAGAACATAAGATATTTACATAGTTGAGACAAGGAATCTTAAATACTTGAGGGAAACACTAATTATTTCATTAAATTCAGTGAAAGTATAATAATTTCACTCAAATGGGAAAAAAATTCAGTAAGAATTCATTACAATGATTATGCTTTTGTAATCCACTGAAAAAATTAGGTTTGATTCACTGTGAATAATTTGGTCTACTATTAATGTCACTTGTCCACTATTCATGTCGGTCCCCAATTCCTTTTATTTGAAACTTCACTAGTCTTATAAGTTCCACTGATATACACTTTTTATGGATAAGCCTCCATTTGGAATAGTAACAATTGATATCCGGTTTCCCTTTGACCTCACTACTTGCCTCAGTGAACACTTCCAGAAAATTTATTTTAGAGAATTATATTTGGAAAAATTTCTGGATGTCCATGATTCCATTAGAAGATACAAAATTATAACGAACCCAATACCAACTAGAGAGATTGTGATGTCACTATCTATACACTAAGATGAAAAATTTTTGTTGAACAAAATCCAATGAACTAAATCTGGTGGCCTGAATCCAATGACCTAGAACATGATTTAGATCCCAAAAGTCTCCCACTTTAAGATTTTTCTAGGTAAAAAACCTTTGAAAAATCTCCAAAACTATTGAAAAACAACCAAAATTATATTACTTATTTTAATAGAGAAATTGTATCCATTTTAATCTCATTATTCCAAGTCCCACTAAGGCATAATGTTATCTTAGGTTTTCTTGAACTAATGATTTAGTGAACATTACCACCAGATTTGGATTCCAAATATCTTTTATAGGTACAATATCTATTACTCTATCATATTCCTAATGAAGTGGTACTTTAGGTTAATATTATTTATACTTAACATAAAAACTATATTTCAAGAAAATTGGATCATACTCTAATTGTCAGAGATTATATTTCTATATCCTAACTTCTTCTATGTTCCTTTAGAAATCAAACCAACCAAACCAGATCCTTAGATGCTTATGTTGTTGCTATATACTCTACTAACATTGTAATTAGAGTAAAAATACTCTATATTTTTGACATCCAATTGATCATTTCTCCCCCATAGGTGAATATAAAACCATACATTCTCTTCGATGTGATTGAATCTCCGATGAAGTCCATAACAAAAAATCATTACAAAATATATTCCTTACAAAAACATAAAGAAACGTATTTAGATCATTTAAAGTATTAAATTATCTACTTGAGGACTTCCCAGTGTTCCCTTTGTGGTTTGACATAAAGTGACTTATAACTACCACTGTAAAGGAAATGTCCGGTTGAGTACAAATCATTTCATACATAAAACTTTCTACCACAAATTCAAATGAAATTTTCTCCATGTATCAACTCTCTTATTTCATTTCTAGTGCATGTTCCTTGGATAATTTGAAGTTTCCAACAAGAGGGATTGACAACAAATTGTGTCTAATCATTCAAAATTTTCACAACCGCCTCCCTCTAAAGGTAACCCTCTCGGCATGACAATGATGGAAGATAGATAATGACTCCTGAGTCCTGCCTCCAGTAGGCCCAGGGTTAGTAAAAACATTAAGGGTATAAAAATATAAAAAATGGGAGGAATTAACTTTTATAATAATAGGACCAAGAGATACGACAAATAAACTACAAGAAACTCTATGAAATAATATAAAAATAAAATGATAACCATCTCACAATGCATGTATATGTAAAAAAATACAGATAAATTATCCAAATAAACACCCAAAAGAAAAGCTAAGCTAGTGATAAAGATGTTGCCCGAAGTTCCGAGCAAGGAATGTCTAGCACAATCCATGTAGTACTCTTAGAAATATGAAAATAGTTTGTATATACACAATGTGGGAATATAATCATACTCAGTAGAATCATGACCAAGTATCTCATGTACATGTGAAAGAATCATGCTAATACACTAGTGAGAAAATAGTAGAACCAAAAACACATAAATAGGTTATCTAACCAAGGCCATCCTCACTATGAAACATTAGCCAAATAACCCATCCAATTATCATAACATAATAAGAAGAATATTAATAAAGGATACCCTACTCCACTTTCCCACTAATTTTCCACTCTCACACCCTAACATCGTATGTCCTGGCACTCCCATATCTTTTGAACATCACAAAATTCCAATCACCCCATGTGAAACTATCCATCACATCAATTATCACCCGATGACACATAGGCCATCATGTCAAATCTCTCCCAAAGAAACCTGGGCCATCACATCACATCTCACTTGAAGAGACTTGGTCCATCACATCACATCTCGCCTGGATACTCCTAGGCCATCGCTTCACATATCATCCACAACCATCACTATAATAGTAGGGTATCATGAACATGAAGGGAATTAACCTCATTACATCCTTACACCATGAATGACCCCACTATAAGCCATATAATCACCTCATTAAACATCACTGTAGTGCAATTTTGACTTCTAGCCATCACATCCTGTGCATGTGATCATCATTTGGAAAAGAGAGTGGGAAAGAGTGGGCACACAACCATACATCCTCACCACTGAGATTTTGGAAAAAATACCCCTAAAAAAATCTAGTTGTTGGCATGAAGTGCTCAACATGGTTAGGGAATATATAAAAATCACAAGTATATACAATGTGTATATATATAATCACACAAAAGTCCAACATATGGGTTCATAACCAAAATAATAACCAACTCACAATATCACCACCCAACCCCACAACACTGCCACTACTAAATGAACAACACCACACAACATGAAAAAAGCCACATTTCACATTCCATATTCTTTATAAACATAATCCATTTTCTAAATTTCATATAACCAACCAATTCCATTATCCAACCTATCCATTTCATTATTTAGCCCATTTAATTTCACATTAAGCATCAACCATATTTGACCATAGTTCAATTTTTAATTAATTAATTAGTCATTTCGATCCAATTAACCAAACCATCCCATGCAATTTCAATTTCAAGACTATCATTTAATTACAATACCACCTAAGTGACTAACACCACAAAAAACCACACAAACAAACAACCCATCATCCTCATAAAGAAAACCTGCCCCACATCACCACCATTTAACATCCATATCCATTTCCTCATTACCACATCTACATCACAACCATTTCCATCTCATCCACCACATAACACAACCAAAACTCATCACATAACCACCACACATCACAAGTGTACATCATCACCCCACAACATGGCCACACCAAAACACATCATCCCCACATAGAACAACAACACATTTCACTTCCACAAAAAACCCCTTATCATATTTCAGATTTAATAATGGGGCTTTATCAATTCCACTTATTTATTTTAGGGAATTCCCATACAATCCATAGTTTCCATGTATAATAAATTATTTTGATAAATATAAATAATTAACCATATATTCAAGGTGGCATCACAAAAAACACACATAAAGGGATCCACAATATATATCAACTCAGAAAAAACATAGGATCCCAACATCCATGATTTTCAGTGGCACAAAAAACATGAATAATCTCAATATCAAAAATATCAAAAGGATATAAAACATGAGAATAATTCTCATCCCCTTCACTTTCAAACAAATATTTCATTATATTTATTAGTCCGGTGAAAAACAATATTTAAAAATATAAAAAATAGTATAACCCATTTTTTATGATATAATTAGATAAGAAACGAAGGAACCCTACATCAAACAGAGATTTCCGATTTGCCGAGAAAGGTTGGAACAAGACCAAGGCCACTACCAAGCACTACAAGAAAGGAGAAGAACCTACCATACTTGAAAAAATAACCACATAATTCTCCCACAAAAACAACAAAAAAAACTGATATTTCTATTAACAACAACCTACCAAACAATAAAATAATGGAAAAAATAGAAAAAAGAAAAGAGGAACTCACCTAAACCACCACAGATCGATCCCCCAAGGTTAAGGTTAAAATCCACTAAAAGGGGGATAAAATAAATATTTGGGATTCACTTGGGGAACCTAAGAAATGGTAGAAAATTTATAAAAGTATAAATTTGAGGGTTTTTAAGAATTTATACCCAGCTTGAAAAACACAAGATCATGATGCAACCACCCAGATCGTGTCATAACCTATTTAAAAAATGAATTGACTATGACGCAGGACCCCTCACCACACTGCATCCTTACTGGTGAAACTATATATGAGATCCATGGATATATCCATGTCACATATCCTATAAAATGTGGAGGATGACTATGACATAGTGAAATCCACTCCACTGTAGATTCTTGATAATTGAAGAGGGGGCTACACCACAAACCCTCTCTATGATGTAGTAGTGCCAATTTTGGTAGAACCACTAAAATATACACCTCAGGGAACTACTCCACAGTCGGGGTATCCACACCACAACCATAATTTTCCGAGAAGGGATATTCTATGACCAAGGATCCACAGAGAAACTACCCCTAAATTAGAAGTAGCCTCTAATCTCTTCTGGAGATCCCCCTATGCCATAACAGACCCTCCTACCCCACAATGTACACCTTTACACTATATCCCTAGGATCCATGCTGAAGGGATCCTTCATGGATCGACTGTCCATCCCAATCCTCCCTCTCCAACTCCTTGGGACTCCACCAAAAACTTCAAGCACTAGATTCTCACAAAGTAATGGGTTTGAAAGTCTGGGCCATTAAAAAAACATTTAGATGAATTTCAGGATATAATATTTCTAGGATAACACCAATGTACTAGATTTCTTATCCCTCCCAATCATCACCTCTAAAATATTTTTTTGACTATAAAAGATCATTTATTTTGAATCTTCTAAACAACTTACTCTTTAGCTCATGAATCCATGAAATCTATGGACCCACCAAAAATATGCCATCTACATACAAGATAAATATGATGAATTTATCATCATCCTATTACTTCTAGTATCAAAAATTATTTTTGTCACACCTTTCAAATCCTTCTTCTAATATAATAGAGTTTAACTTCTGATTCCATTATTGTGGTGTTTATTTTAGTCCACACAAACTTTTATTCAACTTAATGAATAATTTTTGATTCCCTTCTTTTAGGAAACCCATCATTTTATTCATATAAATTTCTTTCTCAAAATTTCTATAAAGGAAATATTTCTCTACATCTATATATTCCAAGTACATGACTTCTTATTCCACTATTATTAACACCATATATATAGTTTCATGTTTAACTATACATGATAATATCTCTAATAAATAAAATCCTTCCTTTTATTGAAATCCCATTACCCCCAATTGTGCTTTGAACTACTTCTTTCTATTAGCCTCTTTATTCAAATGGTAAACCCATTTATTCTCAAGTTCTCATTTTCATTCTGGAAAATTAGTCAATTCCAAAGTTTAATTAGGCTTAAATGAATATATTTACTCATCCATTTATAAATTCCACTATTTCAAGTCACTGAGTGTATCTTCTTCTTCTTGGTATTTGGTTTCTAAAATATATATAAAAAGTATAAAATTTTTGTCATCCCTAAACCACTAAACTAGTATTATTATTCTAGTTAACCTCCTCAGTTGAATAGACAACACTAAACTATTTATATCTTTTTAACTTCTTGATCCATATCTTCCAGTGCTTCTACTCGAGCTTCAACCATCCTTGAACCTTTTAGACCATCTTCTATTGGCCTCACATCTAGAATTCCAATGCTTCCCATTGAGTTCTCCAAAAAATTACACTTTCTATTATTCTCACTTAAATTAACTTGGACTTTATTGTTTAATTTATTTCATTTAAATTTATTATCTCCAAAGTTATGATCCTTCTATAAATCCTTATCATTGAATAGATCATCATAGACCCTGATGACTAGTTTCATGTCATTTCCCCATAGCCAAAATCCAAAATTTCCCTCTCCATACCCAATAAGAAATCACAATTTGGATTTTTTAATCCTATATTGATATTTATCATCAATATATAAATATCAAAATCTTTTAAATACTTTAGAATATCCAAATTTTGATCATTTATTAGACCATAGCCCCCCTATAATTTCCTTCCCAACCACTGAAGATGAACTCTATTGAAAACGTATGCCATTATATTGACTACTTCAACCCAAGTTGGTGGAATATCTAGGTCATTTTGAATCAAATGATACTCTATCTATATTCTCCAGAAGACAAAATTTTGTCTATAAAACTTATCAGACCATATATTCCCTAAATTCAACATCATATTTTCCATTGGTAGTAAAATCCCACAGAAAAATGGAAAGAAACACCATGGAAAGAGTGAGTGAAACCTAAAATGCCTTTGAATGTGTTAAGATCTGAACCACAAGCTTCAACACATGAAGGTAGACTAGAAAAAGAACCATATCTGATGCCACTTGTTGATATGTAGGATTTAATGTGATCATTAGAACCAGGAACCTTGGCCTACTAGAAATTCACATATCAGAGGCTATGCACAACAGAATCCAACCCTCCATAAATTTTTTACCTTAGTTAAGTGAATTTAATGTAGGAATTATTCGCACCCTACTCACTATAAAATTTCATCCCACAAACACATTCACACAAACTCACTTTCATTCAAAGAAATATAAATAAAACTAATAGTAAAATATAAATCAAATACAAATAACATTAAGGATTTATGTAGTTTTGACAAGGTGTCCTACATACATAGGATAAATAGTTATAATTTAATTAAATTTACTAGAATTATGAGAATTATGATAAAATGATAAAAAATTTCAATAAGAATTCATTATAGAAATTATTATTATGTAATCCACTGAATATAATCAAGTATGATTCACTGTGAAAAAACCAGTCCACTATTCAAGTCACGAATCCACTATAATCATTGGTCCCCATTTCAATTTTAGGAAACTCATATAGTTATATAGGTTCCACTGACCTCCAAATTCATAAATATTTCTCCATTTATAATGGTAACTACTGATATTTAGTTTCCCTTTGACTTTGACCACTTGACTCGGTAAGCACTTCAAAAAACTTATTTCTTGATTCTTATGTTTTAAAAACTTTATATACCTCCATGATTCCAAAAAAAGGTATGAAATTATGATAAACCCAATTAATTTTAGAGAGATTGTGTGGAAAATATATGTGTAACACCCCAAGCTTCCACAATACGTTTCCCTTTGAATAATGCAATAGCTTACATTGTACGCAACTTCGAGATTCTAACACACCGCGACCAATCAAAGTAGCCGTTATTAATAGTAATACCCAATTTTTGAAATTTTATAAATTTTATCTTTCAAAATGGAATTCATTTTTGGATTCGTAATATCTAAATCGTCTTAGGGTGAATTTTGGAACTTTTCTGATAACTTTCATATTTTTATGAATAGTGAAAAATACCGAATTTTAATTAAAAACAACTTTTTTAATAAAAATAATTTATAGTGTTAAATTATAAATTTTAGTGGTTTTAAAGTATAATTGGATTATATTTTTACCATTTAATATAATTTTGGTCATTGGATGTAATTCCACATTTAAACTGTACATAAACAAGTGTAAATCTTTTGATAATTATTATTTCTTAAAAACACGCTTTTTGTTTTGACAGCGGGAATTAATTTTAAATTAATTTCTACCACTTATGTGTTTTAAATTTATAAAAATGGATTCCATATTTAGAATCAGGATTTCCAAATTGTGTAAATAGGTAAATTTTATTTTTAGACATTTTGAATAATTACTTCGGTAAATATTTTATTTACCATGATTAAAGGGTAAATATAATAAATAAGGGTAAAATATAATATTATAATAATATTAAATTACCCTAAAATGTGTCATAATCATATTGGATGATACATATATGACCATTGGAATCCTTGGGTTGATTTTGGGACCCCATGGAGCCACATGGGAGTAATAATGACATTTTATATTAATTAATTTAAAGTAAAGACAAAAATGACATAAACAAATATCTTTTAGTAAATAAATTTTTACATTGGGTTATATAAGTTATCTTTTCGACTATAAATATTATTTGGAAATATAAAAAAATTTCCCACATCATTGGATTTTTTTATAATTTTTGGACTTCAAATAAATTAAATTATTTATGTCACAATAATGATGAAATATTTTACTCATTAATAAATGATTTAAATAAATAAGATTATAAATATTAAAAAAATATTAAAAACCTGTACAAATCTTATTGTATTATTTTATTTCGACCATGGGTCATATTAAATTTGTTATTAATGAATATTTGACCTTTTGAAATCGAAGATGAGGTTATAATAAAATAATTGTTTCAAACTTTCCTAAAGAGCCCCTCCTCTCCCTTATAGAAAGCCCTCACTTCCTAACAGTTTCTCACACTTCTCAAGCCTTTGGCTCATAAAAAACCTACCCAAATATCCTACCAACATACCTCAATTCATTCTAGAGGCCTTAATTTAGTCAGAAATCCAACCTAAGGAGCCCTTTTGATCAAATCAAAAGGAAGAACTTGAAGAAGAGGTAATAATTTCACCACCCTCTTTTAAGTTCTTTTCTTCTTCCACTTCCTCTTTATTTGTTATTTCCATTATAAAATAATAACTCTAGTATCTTCTATATATTGTGATGTTATTATAAATATGGTACAACCAAATTCATTATTCTATCCATCCTGTGAATGACGTCACCATACGTGCGTACGTACGGCTTACCATCTCCACGTCGTGGTGTAATTGTTATTCAATACATTATTATTTGGATGGGTATAATAATGATTTTTAATTGATTTAAATAATAAATATAACATGATAATGATTCTTTATATATGATATACCATCAAATTATATATTATTTTAATATCAAAAAATGATATTGTCGCTCGTGCGTATGTACGGATTACCGTCTCCACGAACGCGATGAGATTCATTCCCCATCGTATCCATTAAAGAATAATTTTCATTAGATGAGTAAACATAATTCTTAAAGACTTAATATCATTATGAATATGAATAAGATACATCCTATCCATAACAAACATTACTTACGTAACAATGAATATAAAGGAAAATGAATCAGTTAACACCCGAAACGACGATAATACTAAAATATTATTAACAAAGCAAAGTTAAAAGATAATATATGATATCATATTAATGTATATGATTATTTAATAATTTAATAACAATTATTTCCCCATTATACAGAAGTTTAACCTACCCTCGACCAAGGAAAATTACAAGGTAAGGTTTAATTTCACAATATCTTTCTTATCCGAGGTTGTTTTTTACGTAAGTATCTACTGAGACCTCTTTATCATCCACATCCATGTTTCTTAAAATATATTTCAAAACATTATTACTATTTTATATACTATGGGTTAGAGTCATTTATACCCTTTTTTTACTCCTTATAAGATGTTTATAAAGGAATCTTTCCATTTTTTTCCAAACAAGGTCCTTTATAACCTTTTCGTCAAAATTAAGGTAAGAACGTCTTTTTTTAACTTATATGGTGGGTGCGACTATTTTCCCCTGTTATAAAATCATCAAAGCTTACATTACAAGCTTAAAAGAATATTTCCAAAAATAAATGTTTTCTTTTATAATTATATGAATTTTAAATGATTTCAAAATAGAAAGAGATATTTCTCTAAAAAAGGTTTTGATTTCATCTATGTAGAAATTCTTCGATAGATTTTATGTTTATTTGAAGTTGATTTTTTATGATACAAAAATTCCATACTGTATTGAAGGTTTTGTGATATGTTTGACTATGGATGTGTTATTTTTATACCATTCATGGTTTATGGATAAAGTATTGACATTTCATATGCTAGTTTTAATACGAATGTTTATGTTATGTTTAAACATTTTCATATGAGGAATGCATTGGACTTAGTATGTGATGAGTGGAGCCCACTATAGATCCTAGATGCATTGGTAGGTATCATGAGACAAACTAGTGTCTTGGCACAAGGCCTTGATAAAATCTTTTTTGTAGTCTTGGCACAAGGCCTTGACTATGTGGTTATGAAAGTCCGACATTATGCATTCCATCATTATGAAAGTAGATATTGATATTGCATGTGATTATTCAACTAGTAGAATATCAATATGAGTAATTAAATGAAAATATTTTGATTTTATCTTTTCCATATTATGCTGAAGTTCAAGTTTAAAAGGCTTTTGTTTTAGTCTTATGCACTGCCTTAAATGTTTATGCTTATTTATGAAAGTTTTCGCTATATTGTTATCCTTACTGAGCAGCTGAGCTCACCCCTTTATAAGTTTTATTTTTCCCAGGATGTGAAGATGTTAATTATGATTGACTTTCAAGCTTAATCTAGGAGTCTTGGATGTTTCTAATGGAATAAATTAGTGTTTTATTTCTTTTCAAGTTGTAAAGTTGAACTTATGTATGAATCTTGTTTCCAATAATACTAAACTGACTAGTCTTTTGAGACATGATTTACATGTGATCATGCTAATGTTACCTATTAATTCACCGACTCTGGGTAACTAGGGTCAGGGCGTTACAGTTGGTATCATAGGGAGGCTTATTATAAACCTTGGAAACTAGATTTAGATAAACTCTGATTAGAGCACATTACCTTAAGATAGACTTTGAGGATTAGTATAGAAGAACTTTCTAGAGTTTTGGTAATGTAGAGATTTTATGAGTTTTCTAAGAAATACATCCCTATCTGGATACGAGTAGGTAGAGGAGGCTTTGTCATAGATGTACCTAGGGGTAAAACCCAAAAACACCACTTTGAGATAGCCTTGAACGGGAACTGGTGCACGACAAAGGGACTTACTGCACTCTTGGTTATGACACTCCCGAGGGATAAGCTTAGGAAAATTATCATTTTCATTACAAACCATTATGAAGTGTTTATGAGTATATACTTCTTCAAAGAAAACATTTTTTTTATGATTATGGATTATATCCATATACTGTTCAATTTATGTTAAGTGTTTTACAAGTTTGGAATTATGTATTTTGATTCATAAACTAATCTAGTTTAGGCCATTGTTTAGAAATGGTGCCTAGTGGAAGGAATGGAAACCGTATCAATGAACGCACTCCATATAGGGATTACCCTCCTGCTCAAGATAATTATAGTGGAGCTGGTGATACAAATGGTGCTGATCAACTTATCACTATATTAGGACAACTCACTTAGGTTATGAATAATAACCTTACCCCTATGGAGAACCTTGATCCGCAACATAGAGGATCAATGTTAAATTACTTCATGAGGCAACAACCACCAACATTCAATGGGGGTACAAATCCACTAGTAGCTGAGCAATAGATAAATTACTTAGAGAAAATATTCCATGCCTTGGGGAGTAGCAAAAGGGAAAAAGTTTTCATGGTAGTTTACTGCCTCACCAGAGATGCTGATCAATAGTGATCATTGATTCAAAACACAAAGGAAGATGATGAAGTATCAAATATGGAATAGAGGGAGTTTAAAGCGCTTTTCTTAGAAAAATACTTTCCTCATGACCATTGAGTGGATAAGGAAAGGCAATTTCTAAGTCTGAGGCAAACGGAGGATAAGAATGTCGCAAAGTATGAAGCTAACTTTACAAGGTTAGTGAGGCATGCAACAGATTATATGCGTAACCCAAGTGTTGGATTGAATATGTAGATGTATATGAATATTACATGGAACAATACAAGAGGGGGGGGGGTGAATTGTAGGTTTAAAAACTTTGTGTTTAAACACTTAAGAAATTAGTTTAAATGATCTTAAACTAATACAATTCACAATAAGAACAAACAACCACAATTGTATTGAAAATAAAGGTATGATATGATGTAATACTATAAGAAAAGTAAAGCAATTGTATTCAAGATGAACACAATAAACAGAGTAATACAATAGTGAAGGATTCTTCCATAAAGCGTATAGAATCAATTGATACAATATATAATAGTATAATTGTAATTGAAACAATTACAAATAAATATGGAATGAAGAAAGGAAAACAATACAATTCCCTTTCTTAAAACAAACAACAGCGGAAATGTAAAAGTATTACAATTCTTTTGACCCAAAGAGAAGGGTTATCCTTTCACCTAGGATAACAGGTCTGTATTACCACCACCTTGGTAAGCCCTCGATATGATGATCAGTATGTCTGTCTTGCTATCCCCGCAAGCCCTCGATACGATGATCGGTATGTCTATCTTGCTATCCCCGTAAGCCCTCGATTTTGTAGGTAATCGGCACCTCTATCTTTCAATCACTTGAAATCCCTCGATACGATGATCGGTAGCACCGTCTTCCTATCCCCGGTATCCCTCGATCGTTATCACTTGATCAGACAGACAAATAAAAACAAATCACTTATAGAAATACAAAAACTAAGAATGAGCCGTTCACGTTTTGTAATCTTAAGGCTTTCGCATGAAGCAAAAGAGAAGTCACCGTATCTCTCTCTAGAACTTGATATAGCAAAGTCTCACACACATGTGTCAAAGTTATTTCTTGGCTTCAAATGACCTCTTATTTATAGGCCTCAGGTTCCAACGGTCATATTTCCTCCAACGGTCATATTTCTCTGGAAAACTCGGAGGGACTTGGACACCTGGTATTATAACGGTCATATTGAAACAGAAAACATGACATTGTTTTTATTAGTTTATAACTAACTCCATGACATCATTTTGGTTAAAACAAAAGATATATGAGGATGATAAACATGAGTACGATTAATATGAAACATGTGTTTTTGATAAAGGACCAAAACAAGCATGTAATGAAAGTAAAGTATGCGTACTAAGAGTATTCCTTAGTGTAATGCATTGGTATGATACAAACCGATTATGATTCATAAAACTTAGTATGATTAACAGAGTTAATAAAATTTCCAGAGTTAGTACAAAAAGATATAGTCAGTACGATCAACATAGTTAGTATGATCAACATGGTCAGTACGATCAGCATGTCCAGTACGATCAGTATGGTCAGTATGATCAGCATGGTCAGTATGATCTGTATGGTCAGTATGATTAGCATGGTCAGTATGATTAGCATGATCATTACGATTAGCATTATCAGTAAGATCAACATGATCAGTATAATCATCATGGTCAATACGATTATCAAGGTAAAAGACATTTGTGATTTCCAAAACAAGATATAAAAGTCAAAAGAGAACTTTTGACTCAAAAATCTCCCCCTTTTGGAAAGCAAAAAACACAAGGTAGAAACAAAAAAAAACTTATCTCCCCCTGAGTTATTGGAAACTCTGCTGAATAAGAAAATTAAATACAACTAACTCCCCCTTAGGTATGTACTTTCCTAAGGATTTTATTTGTCGATTTTCCTTGATTTAGAAGTGTTTGTTCAAAACATTCTCCCTTTGTAAAAAATTCTCCCCCTTTGTAAAACATTCTCCCCATTTGTGATTTAAAAAAAGAATGGGGTAATATTTAATTGCCTGAAAGAGTTAGAAAAAAACAAGACAATGGGAAAGGTAGCATAAATCTCATTATGATAACAAAGTTTTATAGAGTTCATGAAAAAAACAAATACAAAAATAATTTGTTTTCTCTTTACTTTTCTTTATTTATCAAATCTTGAATAAAAACTTTTATCTTTTTGATATCCTTCTTGTCTTCAGATATAGAATCACCCTGAGTTCTGAGAAGCTCTTAATGGTCAGAAAAAAGATGATCCTGATTCTTGATGGTCTCTTATTGGACTCTGATTACTTCTTCAAGAGTATCAATTCTGTTTTGTAGATTCTTTTTGTCTTTAGATAACACGGAATTTTGTTTCTTCAACAAGACTAATTCATCTTTTAAAGATGAAACTTTCGAAAACTCAGACTGAAAAGAATTCATTCTCTCCTGCAACTCCTTCACTGAAGGAATATCGACTCCATGGGTATTTGAAAATTGATTAAGTTTTTCAACAGTTTCTTTGTCAATATTATTAAAAGCAATAGCGATATCATTTGAAAGCCTCCTTAAGTCTTCAATTGATACTTCATGATCATTCACCGAGCTCTCTGTTTTGTATAACCACTTAGTCATTCTATTGAAACACTTTTTATGAGCAGCCGAACTTTTATATAGAACTTTCAAATTGGCTTCAACTGACAAAACTTTCTTTCTTAGTTCTCTTAAAGAGCCAAACTTCTTTCTATGATTGTCAGTAATGAAATCAAATTTCCCTTAAAGCCTGGTAAAGTAAGGAATGGTCTTCTAAATCCTTCTCAAAACATGAATAATGTAATCACTCCTTTTGAGAGAAATTGTCTGTTCTGAATCGGTATCCTCATCATACGAATCCAGTTCATTTGATCGAATTGAGTCTACAACTGGCTGTTTTCCTTTTTCTTTTTCAATACCCTTTCTTTCTTCTTCCACTTTGTCACTGATAACAATTGTTTTTTCTGTATGAGAAGATTGAGGATGCTGATTACCTTGGGAAAGAAATATTTCTGGAGTTTCAAAAGATTTAGCTGGTTCTTGATCGGCATGAGTAGCCTATTGAATCCCTTCACTTTTTCTTTGAACTAATTCTTCTCTACTTTTCTTTGAGCTCTGAAGGAATTCCAAAAGGAAATCTCATTCCTCTTCTTTAACTTCCTGAATTTCTTCCAACATTTGTTTCCCTTTCTCTTTCTCTGGAAGACTCTGTATGATGGGTTCTTGATATAATTCTTCAGTTACTTGAGCACTAGCATCCTCAACCATTTTCATGAGTTTTGAAACATCAAACTCCCGAGCTTTTCTTTTTAAAAGAGTCTTCTTTTTCTTTTCATCCTGAAGGGTATCCTCAACCCTTATCCTTTCAGCAAAGGCTTCAGCTGGGTCAAGACCAAACTTCGGATCTCCTTCCTTTCTTTGTTCTATTTCTTTTCACCACCTTGCCACAACATCCTTACTATACTTTGGTTTCTTCTTTGGCTTTGAACTGGTTTTCGGATCTGACTTTTGAGGATAACCAACAGATGTATTGTCTTTGACTACCATAGGTGCCGATTTATTCTGCGCTGATTCGGCTTCTAAATCCTTAACAAATATCTTTGGATTCTGATCAAAACATACATTCAACTTCTTCACCGTACTCTTACTTATCCAGTAAGGCTTCAGTTCTTTCAATTTTCCTTTCAAAGGAATATTGCAAAACTTCATGCTCTCAAGAATGAACTTTGTAAGAATATCTGGATACATGATCAAATGGGACTTAATTGCTCCTAACTTAACATTCCTGATTGTTTCAAAAACGTATCCCATGAGATTCACTTTTCTCATGTTGACAAGATAGTCAAACATGAAAATATCAGAAACTTTCAGAGTTTCTCTATCCCATTTCCTTGGGATTAGAAAACCTTGCATCCAAAGAGCCACAAATCTATTGTCTGGAGAAAGATGAGCCACTTTACTCTTCTCTTCATTTATAAGAAACAAAGACTTTTCATCACTTTCTTTGTTAAATGTACCAACTTACTCTGGTAGTTTATGAGATGGAAAAAAAGAATCACCTTATGCTGGAACACTTAGAAAGTGGGATGATTTCTTCACAGACATTGATATCTTTCTATCATACACAGCAAAATTGATAGTCATGTTTTTATCGAAAGACACAGTCTTGTAGAAATGACTGACTTCATCAATAAGGACTGGATCTTGAGACACTGGTTTTTCAACACACAAATGCTCCCAGCCTTGAAACAAAATAATTCTTTTGATTGTAGAATCGTACGAATTGAAAAAGTCCCGAGAAACTAAGCTTTCTCTGAAAAAGTCTTTTTCTGAGAAAGTCTTGGAAGTCATTTTAGCAGGAGTGTTAGCAGAGGACTGAGACATATAGGTGAAGCCGATGGAAGATCATACAGAGTCTTAAAATAGGGAGGCTGATCTTTGCCACAAAATTTGAAAAACCGGTGTGGTTTTGGGGAGGGGGGTTCTATTTATAGGTGACAAAAAAATGACCATTGGTCTTCTACAGTTGAGATTAGAAGAAAAGAAATCAACGGATAGGATTAAAATGATTTTTTTAAAATAAATTAGAAAAGTATGTACCTTCCGGAGATTGTAAGGTAATTGTTGGTTTAAATAGTATTAACATAGTGAAAGAAAATACAAACGAACAAAGAGAAAGAATACGATCAATTGTCATGCCGATGAAAAACAAAGTCATTACCATTGTCTAACGTACCGATGGAAAACAAAGTCATTACCATTGACTAACATACCGATGGAAAACAAAGTCGTTACCATGAACTGACATGCCGATGGAAAACAAACTTGTTACCATGAATTGACGTGCCGATGGAAAGCAAACTTATTAACATTAACTGACATGCCAATGGAAAATAAATTCATTACCATGAACGGATGTGCCGATGGAAAATAAATTCATTACCATGAATGGATGTGCCAATAGAAAATAAATTCATTACCATGAACAGACATACCGATGGAAAAGAAATTCATTACCATGAACGGACGTGCCGATGGAAAAGAAATTCATTACCATGAACGGACGTGCCGATGGAAAATAAATTCATTACCATGAACGGTCATGCCGATGGAAAAGAAATTCATTACCATGAATGGACATGCTGATGGAAAAGAAATTTGTTACGGTAATCATTCAATACGATAAACAGAAAGGTAAATAATACAATAAAACAGTCAATACGATAAATAGAAAAACAAAAACACAAACCAGAAGAATAAAAAAATAAAGATCATAAGAAAATAAGAAACATAATAAGTAAAAAATGTTCTCCCCCTTTCTAAGAGGAGTTTTTTGATGTAAGGAGAAGTGTAAAACATGAAGTATATATGAATGATTACTTTAATGTAATCATTCCTAGCTTCTGTTTTATAAACTGAAATCTATCAGAAGGTAATGGTTTTGTAAAAATGTCAGCAAGTTGTTCTTGCATTCCGATGAATTGTAAAATAATATCTCCTTTTTGTGTGTGATCCATAAGAAAGTGATGCCTAATATCTATGTGTTTAGCATGAGAGTGATGTGCTGGGTTCTTACTAAGAGCTATGACACTAGTATTATCACAAAGAATTTGAGTTTTGGAAAAACTCAATCCGTAGTTAGTGAGTGTGTGTAGCATCCATAACACTTGAGCACAACAACTTCCAGCTACTACATATTCAGCTTCAGTAGTGGAAAGTGCTACCGAGTGTTGTTTCTTGCAAGACCAAGAAACCAAGGAATATCTTAAGAAACGACATGTGCCAGATGCACTCTTTCTATCCATTCTACAACCACCAAAGTCAGCATCTGAAAATCTTTTTAAAACAAAATCATTTCCAGAAGAGTAAAAAAGTCCTAAATCCAGAGTGCCTTTTAAATACTTAAAGATTCTCTTCACATATTTTAAATGAGACTCTTTTGGATTAGATTGGTATCTTGCACATAATCATATAGAAAACATTAAGTCTGGTCGACTGGCTGTCAAGTATAACAAACTTCCTATCATACCTCTAAAAATTGTTTGATCTACTGGTTTTCCAGTTTCATCAAGATCAAGTGTATTTGAGGTACCAATTAGAGTGCTAATACTTTTAGTGTTGTCGTAACCATACTTTTTGAGTAAATATTTTATATAATTATGTTGAGATATATATGTTCCTTCTAGTTTTTGTGAAATTTGAAAACCTAAAAAGAATGTTAACTCACCCATCATACTCATTTCGAACTCAGATTTCATTAAGTTAGCAAAATAATCAGTTAAATATTGCTGAGTTGATCCAAATATGATGTCATCAACATAAATTTAAACAATCAAACCATTTTTATTTTCCATTTTTATAAAAAGGGTTGGATCCACCATACCTTTTGCATAATTGTTTTGTAAAAGAAATCCCGTAAGTCTATCATACCATGCTCTAGGGGCTTGTTTAAGGCCATATAGAGCTTTGGTAAGTTTAAAAACATGATTAGGATGTTTTGAGTCAAGAAAGCCAAGGGGTTGTTCGACAAAAACTTCTTCTTGAACAAAACCATTTAGAAAAGCACATTTAACATCCATTTGAAATAGTTTGAAATTGAAGTAAGCTGCAAAGGCTAATAGAATACGAATAGATTCAAGTCTAGATACAGGAGAATATGTTTCTTTATAGTCTATTCCCACTTGTTGATTATAGCCCTTAACAACAAGTCTTGATTTATTTCTTAAAATGATTCCATTTTCATCACATTTGTTTTTGAAAACCCACTGTACACCAATTATAGTTATTTCTTTGGGTCTTTCAACCAAAGTCCAGACTTGATTCCTTTAAAATTAATTTAGTTCATCTTGTATTGCTTTAATCCAATATTCATCACCTAAGGCCTCACTTGGGATTTTAGGTTCGAATTGAGAAAGAAAGTCAAGATGTTCTATTTCATTTCTTAAGGAATTTATGGTCCTTACAGGTTGATTTACATCACCAATGATATTATCACTGGGATGATTCCTAAGAAACATTTGATTTGGGTTTTGTAAAACCTGTTCATCAAAATATGGTAGAAATTTTTCCGGGGTAAAAGTTTTAGAAGTATCTTCTTGGAAATTTTCCTTATCAGAAGGATCTTCTAACAAACGTTAATAATCAGTTTTTGAAAACACATCTAAGGATGTAGGTTGGGATGGTTTAAAAACAAAAGTATCAGTTTCATCAAACTTTACATGTACTGTTTCCTCAATAGTACAAGTGTTTTTATTAAAAACTCTATATGCCTTAGAAGTTGTAGAATAACCTAGAAAGATTCCTTCATCAGATTTTGGTGCAAATTTGTGAAGATTCTCTTTAGTATTCAAAATGAATACTTTGCACGCAAAAACTTTGAAGTATGAAACTTTAGGTTTTCGAACAGTCCACAATTCATAAGGTGTTTTATTAAGAAATGGTCTGGTTAAAACACGATTTATAGTATAACAACCAGTACTTACAGCTTCAGCCCAAAAGTGCTTAGCAATTGAGTATCCACTCAACATGGTTCTTGTCATTTCCTGAAGAATACGATTTATTCTCTCAACAACACCATTTTTCTAAGGAGTTCTTATATCTGAGAAATTGTGAGTAATACCATTCTTACTACAAAAGGTTTCAAAATCAGAATTTTGAAATTCACCACCATGATCACTATGAATAGTTATCAGTGGTAGGTTTTTCTCATTTTTAACTTGGGCTCCAAAAGTTTTGAAATAGAAAAAGGCTTCAGATTTATTTGTAAGAAAATAGACCCATGTAAATCTAGTAAAGTCATCAACTAAGATAAATACATAGTATTTTCCTCTAATGCTTCCAGTTTGTGAAGGACCGAAAAGATCCATATGCACTAGTTGTAATGCACTAGAAGTTGAAACTTCATTAATTGATTTAAAGAAAGTTTTATGTTGCTTACCAAATTGACAAGGATCACATACTTTTGAAGAATCATATATAAGATTCGGCAGTCCCTTCACAAGTCTTTTCTTTGAAAGTTTGCAAAGGTTTCTCAGGTTTCAGTGTCCTAGTCTTCTATTCCATATCCATTATTGGTCTTCTATCGCACTTAAGCAAGGTAAATTTTGGCTCCTAAGTTCTTTTAAGTTAATAGTGTATAAATTATCCTACCCATGGGTAGATAGAATGAACTCATCCTTGGAATTGTGAACTAGACACTTATCATTTCTAAAATTCATAAGGTAAACTTCATCACATAATTGACTTATGCTGATGAGATTTTTCTTAAGACCTTTAACAAAAAAAAACATTTGAAATAAGAACTTTTCCAAGAAAAACAATATTACATATTCCAACAATTTTTCCTTGAGCATTATCTCCGAAGGTAACCTTTCCTCCTTTTGTTTTGATGATCTTTTAAAGGAAATATTTATTTCCTATCATATGTCGAGAACAACCACTATCCATGTACCAAATGTTTTTGTTGGTACACTTCTTATTTTCCTGAAAAAGAAACAATTAGTTTTTTGGAATCCAAACTTGTTTGGATCTAGAATGGTTAGATAACAGAATTTTAGGTATCCACATTTGTTTTTCAAAATGGGCTTTATGAAATCCTAAAGACTGGGTTCTATTAAGTGAACAATCTCTTTTCCAGTGTCCTCCACATTGACACTCAAAAAAGGGTATTTTGAGGAACAAAATAGTTATTACTAAAAATTGGTTTAGAATAAGTATAACCAATACCAGAATGATTCCTTAAAGGTCTAATTTGAGAATACATTTTTTCAAAGTTTTCCTAGCCATGAGTAAAGTTTGAAAAACATTTTTTCAATGAAAAAATTTCTGACTTTAATTTTAAAACTAAGTTTTTATCCTCCAAAACATTTTATTTTGAACTAGAGTTAGGCTCTAAAACATTTTTCTTAGAAATTACATTTTCAAGATCCTTAGAAATTTTATCCTTATCAGATTTGACTTTCTAAAGGGTTTTTAAAATATTTTCAAAATTATAAGTTTTCGTATCAAGATCCTTAGAAAGATCTGATACTTCTTTAGTTAAAATCGAAATTCTATAATTTTATTTATCAAGCTTTTTCTTGAGTTTAGAATTTTCATTCTCAAGTAATTTAGCAAACCTAGATACTTATTCAAAAGAAGGTAATGTATTATCTTCTGATGATGAAGACTCATCTGAAGATTCATAATACTTTTTATCAGTATAATTCACATTCAAAGAAACATTTATAATAGATTCAGAAATTCTATAATTTTATTTATCAAGCTTTTTCTTGAGTTTAGAATATTCATTCTCAAGTAATTTAGAAAACCTAGATACTTCTTCAAAATAAGGTAATGTATTATCTTCTGATGATGAAGACTCATCTGAGGATTCATAATACTTATTATCAGTATAATTCACATTCAAAGAAACATTTGTAATAGCTTCAGAATTGTTTACCTTAGCCATGAGACAATGATCGTCAATTGGTAATCTAGCTATAAGTCCAATATTTCTCTATTCTGAGGATTCATATTCTGAAGAATTATCTGATGAATCGCTATTACTTGCACTCCAAGTATCATTTCCCTTAAAGACCTTCTTCTTCGTTTTCTTGTAGTACTTTTTCTTATTTCTTTTAGAATATTTCTCCATTCTATCTTTTCTCTTTAGTAAAGGAAAATCAGGTCTTATATGACCTACTCTCTTACATTCATAACACGTTACCTCTAAATCTTTCTTATCCTTCCTACATTTCTTTTTGAATATGTATTGTATGTCTTTCTTTCCCACAATCTTGTTTATCCTTCGAGAAAGATTGGCTAAATCATTATCTGAAAGAACACAATCACTTGAATCAGACATAACAACTTTCTTAGCTTTGGATCTTGTTATCCTTTCAGGTGTTTTAGCTTTAGACGTAGTAGTAAAAGCTACATTTCCATTTCCATTTTTCTTCTTATTGAAATCCGAATCTCTCTTCATTCTTGTCTTGTGCTATAGAAGAGTTCCAAAAAGTTCATCAAGTGTAATCTGGGAAACTTTTCTGTTTTCATCAATAGCTGTCCTTTTTGAATCCCATTCGTTTGGAATTATATCAATAATTTTGTCAACAAGAGCTTCATCATCAAGACCTTTTTCACCCATAGATTGTAAAATGTTGACAATTTTCATAAATCTTTGTTGCACTTTACATACAGGCTCTCCATAAGGGAAATGAAATCCATGATACTCTGCTCGAAGCATTGCTCTTCTTGTTTCTATAACCTTGGATGTAACAAAATGTGTGACTTCCAAATTCTTCCAAATATAGTTGGATGCTTCACAAGATGATACCTAGCTGTTTATATTCCTGGTTATAGAACATAGTAAAGTATTGCGTACCTTGTAATTCAGTTGATATTCTTGCTTCTCTTGATTTGTGAAAGTACTGACTTCTTTGTCAGGAATTTTGTAACCTCCGGTAAGCATAATAAAATTGTCTACACCAGTATTGATAACGAATGTCTTCATTCAATCTCTCCAGTATTCATAGTCATTCCCATCAAAGATAGGTGGTCTAGAAGGATTTAGATTTTCAATTGACCCAATATTCATTCCTGTCATCTAATAAAACAAAATATTTTCCACTCCACATGTTAGTGTAGTTAATAGTTTAAACAGAAATTTGAAAGAAATAGAGCTAGTAATACAAATCAGTGGAAACCTGCTCGGATACCAATTGTTGGATCGAATATGTAGATGTATATGAATATTATATGGAACAATACAAGAGGGGGGTGGGGGTTGAATTGTAGGTTTAAAAAATTTGTGTTTAAACACTTAATAAATTAGTTTAAATGATCTTAAACTAATACAATTCACAACAAGAACAAACAACCACAATTGTATTGAAAATAAAGGTATGATATAATGTAATAATATAAGAAAAGTAAAGAAATTTTATTCAAGATGAACACAATAAAAAAATCAATACAATAGTGAAGGATTCTACCATAAAGTGTATAGAATCAATCGATACAATATGTAATAGTATAATTGTAATTGAAACAATTAAAAATGAATATGGAATGAAGAAAGTAAAACAATACAATTCCCTTTATTAAAACAAAAAACAACGGAAATGTAAAAGTATTACAATTATTTTGACCCAAAGAGAAGGGTTATCCTTTCACCTTGGATAACAGGTCTGTCTTACCACCACCTTGGTAAGACCATGAGACGATGATCGGTATATCTATCTTACTATCCCTGTAATCCCTCAATACGATGATCAGTACGTCTGTCTTGCTATCCCCACAAGCCCTCAAATTTTCAGGTAATCAGGACCTCTATCTTTCAATCACTTGAAAGCCCTCGATACGATGATCGATAGCACTGTCTGCCTATCCCTGGTAGCCCTAAATCGTTATCACTTGATCGGATGCACAAAGAAAAACAAATCACTTATAGAAATATAAAAACTAAGAATGATCCATTCACATTTTGTAATCTTAAGGATTTCGCACGAAGTAAGAGAGAAGTCAAAATATCTCTCTCTAGAACTTGATATAGCAAAGTCTCACACACATGTGTCAAAGTTATTTGTTGGCTTCAAATGTACTTCTATTTATAGGCCTTAGGTTCCAACGGTCATATTTCCTCCAATGGTCATATTTCTCCGGAAAACTCGGAGGGACTTGGACACCTGGCATTATAACGGTCATATTGAAACAGAAAACATGACATCATTTTGATTAGTTTATAACTAACTCCACGACATTGTTTTGGTTAAAAAAAAGATATATGAGGATGATAAACATGATTATGATTAATATGAAACATGTGTTTTTGATAAAGGACCAAAACAAGAATGTAATGAAAGTAAAGTATGTGTACTAAGAGTATTCCTTAGTGTAATGTATTGGTACGATACAAACTGAGTATGATTCATAAAACTTAGTATAATTAACAGAGTCAATACAATTTCCTGAGTCAGTATGAAAAAATATAGTCAGTATGATCAGCATGGTCAGTACTATTAGCATGGTCAGTACGATCAGCATGGTCAGTACGATCAGCATGGTCAGTACGATCAGTATGGTCAGTGCAATTAGTATGGTCAATACTATCTGTATGGTCAGTACGATCAGCTTGGTCAGTACGATTAGCATGATCGGTGCAATTAGCATGATTACTACGATCAATATGATCAGTACGATCAGCATAGTCAGTACGATTAGCACGGTAAAAGACATTTGTGATTTCCAAAACAAGATATAAAAGTCAAAAGAGAACTTTTGACTTAACACCAAGATGTATGATTGATCGTTTCTTTGATGGGTTAAAACCATTTCTATGTCGAGAATTAGTCTCATAATCCTTCTCGACATATGAAGATATTTTCTCATGTGCTATCAATATAGAAAAGGAATTCTCTAAGTTTTACTACTTTAAAGAAAAGCAAGAGAATAAGAGATATGCTGAACACTCTGGAAATGGAAATAAGGGGAAGAAGGGAAAAGTTGAATATCCATCCTGCAATAAATGTGGGAAGAAACACCCTGGAACTTTCCTGAAGGGAATGAGAGTCCGTTACAAGTGTGGTGAAAAAGGCCACCAAGCTCATGATTGTAAGGGAAAGAAAGAAGCTACTGATGTTCAATGCTGCAATTTCAGGGAGATGGAACATTATGAAAATGAATGTCCTAAGAGCCAAGGAAACTTACCTTAGAAAAAGAAAAGGGATCAAGGCCAAGATTATTCTATCACTACTACTAAGTTTGAAGCTCCAAAAGACATGGTGGTGGGTAATTTAATGGTTTCCTCAAGGTTAGAAAATGCTTTATTTGATAATGGATCATCGCATTGTTTCATATCTTCCCAGTTTTCTAAGAAAATTAGATATTTCCAATTTGATTTAACAAGGGAGTTGTTAGTAAAAACTCATAAGGGATGTATCATTGCAACAAAGTTTTGTGAATAAGTCCCCATTAGGGCATATAAATGTTCTTTATCCGATGATCTAATCATCATACCCATGATTGAATTTGATATAATCCTCGGTATGGATTGTCTTTCAGACCATGATGCGAAAATTTTCTGTAAGAATAAGGAGGTTACACTTTTTGATGATGATAAGGAGTACCCTTATCTTTAGAGAAGAAACGTAACCACCTATTTCTTATCTAGATCCACCCCCAGTAGCTCTACTAAATTAAATTATTAGAGAGGAAGAGAATTAAAAAACTATGGGCGAGGAAAAGAATATTCAAAGAGAGGATGTACCCATTGTGCAAGAGTATGTTGATGTATTTCCAGAGGATTTACCTAGAAATCCTCCAGAACGAGAAATTGAGTTTTCAATTGACTTAATTCCTGGTTCAAGGCCCACATCAAAGACCCCTTATAGAATATACACTATGGAATTAGTGGAACTAAAGAAAAAACTAGAGGATTTGAGTAATAATGGATTTATTCGCCCTAGTGTTTCTCCTTGGGGATCCCCTATCCTTTTTGTTAAGAAGAAAGATGGATCTATAAGGTTGTGAATTTACTATAGAGAGATCAATTATATAACAATAAAGAACAAGTATCCCCTACCTCGCATTGATGATTTATTTGACCAAATTCATGGAGCTCAATAATTTTCAAAGATTGACCTTCGATCTGGATATCATTAGTTGTGTGTGAAGAAGGAAGACATTCCGAAAACAACATTTCAAACCAGGTACGGGCATTATGAGTTTATAGTAATGCCTTTTGGATTGACTAATGCACCCTCTATCTTCATGGATCTGATGAATATAATTTTCAAGGAATATCTTGATGAATTTGTAGTGGTATTTATTGATGATATCTTGGTATACTCCAAAAGCTACGAAGATCATGAAAATCAATTTCGCATTATCTTGAAAACTCTTAGAAGACATGAATTATATGGGAATTTTAGCAAGTGTGAATTCTGGCTTTAGGAGATTTCTTTTCTTGGAAATATTTTCTATAAGGATGGAATCTCTATTGATCCTTCTAAGACCAAGGCAATCCAAGAATGGCTAGCACCAACGAGTATAACCGAGGTACACAGTTTTATTGGTTTAACAAGTTATTATTGACGTTTTGTCCAGTATTTTACCCGGTTGACTAACCCATTAACAAAGATCACACGAAAAGGGGTTAAATTTGTTTGGACAAAAGAGTGTGCAGAATTTTTTAAAGAATTGAAGAGAAGATTAGTCAATGCTTCTATATTGAATCTACCATCGGGGAATGATGGGTTTGTTATTTATAGTGATGCTTCAAAGAAAGGACTTGGTTGTTTCCTTATGCAGAATGATAGGGTTATTGCCTATGCATCATGATAGCTAAAAATTAATGAGCAAAACTATCCTACTCATGATCTTGAGTTTGTAGCTATAATCTTTTCTTTGAAGATATGGATACATTATCTCAATGATAAAAAATTTGAGATATATACCAATCACAATCACTTAAAGTATATTTTCTCATAGAAAGAACTCATCATGAGGCAAATACGATGGCTTGAACTACTCAAGGATTATGATTGCATGATACACTACCACCCGGGGAAGGAAAATAAGGTGGAAGATGCTTTGAGTAGAAAAGATCATGGAGTTTTGAACAAGATGAGAGTTGAAAGGGATCCTATTCTCATGGATCTAGTAAAGATGGATATGGGAATAACCATGGAAGGTGTATCATCAATACTTTTTCAAATGGTTGCAAAACCATCTTTATTAGAAAGGATAAAAAGTTCCCAAGCTGATGATGAGGAGTTTCAAAAGAAGATTAAAGCTGTGAACGATGGGAGATTGAGTGACTTTGTGTATGAAGATGGAATTTTGAAATTTGGGAAGAGACTTTGTGTTCCTGATATACCTAATCTAAAAATGGAATTATTGGATGATGCTCATAGTTCCAATTTCTCTATATATCCTGGTAGCACCAAGATGTATAGGGATTTGAAGGAACATTTTTGGTGGGACAACATGAAGAGGGAGATTTCTGATTTTGTGTCAAGATGTATGGTTTGTCAACAAGTGAAAGCTGGAAGGAAACATCCTGGAGGGGTCATGAAACCTCTTCACATACCTGAGTGGAAATGAGATGATATTAAAATGGACTTTGTAATGGGGATACCAAATACTCCTAGAAGGAATGACACAATATGGGTCATTGTTGATCGTTTTACCAAGTCAAAACATTTTATTTCTATAAGATAAGATTTACCACTTGAACATATAGAAAGTCTATTTATTAATGAAGTTGTAAGACTTCATGGTGTACCCCTATCGATTGTTTCTGATCGTGATCCCCATTTTACATCAAGATTATGGAAAAGTCTTCAGAAGGCCCTTGACACTAAACTTCGTTTGAGCACTGCCTACCATCCTCAAACTGATGGACAATTGGAACGAACAATTCAAACCTTAGAAGACATGTTGAGATCTTTCTCACTTAACTTTTAAGGTATGTGGGATCAATATTTACACCTGGTAGAATTGTCCTATAACAATAGCTTTCATTCAAGTATTGAGATGGCACCATATGAAGCATTATATGGAAAGAGATGTCGCACACCAACTTGTTGGGATGATGTTGGTGAAAGAAAACTCATAGTCCCATAACTTGTTGAAGAAACTATGGAAAAGGTGAAGGTAATCCAAACCCACATCAAAGCATCTCAAAGTTGGCAGAAGATCTATGTCGATAACCGAAGGAATGATTTAGAATTTTAGGTCAGATATCATGTTTTCTTGAAGGTATATCCATGAAAGGGAATTATACGATTCGATAAGAAGGGTAAATTGAGTCCTAGGTACATCATAACTTTCAAAATCCTAGAACGAATTGGGTCTCTAGCTTACCATTTGACAATGCCACCAAGTCTCTCCAAAGTTAATGATGTGTTCCACGTATCACTGTTGAGAAAATACATGCCTAACCCAACACATGTATTCACCTGTGAGAAATTAGAACTGGAAACTGATCTATCTTATTGCGAAAATCCTATCAAGATTCTTGATACCAGAGAACAAGTGTTGAGAAACTAGAAAACTCATCTGGTAAAAGTTCTATGGAGAAACCATAAGATGGAAGAGGCAACGTGGGAACCTAAGGAACTTACGTTGAAGAACCACAAAAATATTTTTATGTGGTAGTATTCTAGAAATTTTGAGGACAAAATTATTTTAAGTATGGGAGAATGTATCACCCCAAGCTTCCATGGTACGTTTCCCTTTGAATAATGCAATAGCTTGTATTGTATACAACTTTGAGATTCTAACACACCACGACCAATCAAAGTAATCTTTATTAATAGTTATAACCACTTTTTGAAATTTTATAAATTTTATCTTTCAAAATGAATTTCATATTTGGATTTGGAATATCTAAATTTTCTTAGGGTGAATTTTTGGCACTTTTCTGATAACTTTCATATTTTTATGAATAGTGAAAAATATTGAATTTTAATTAAAAACACCTTTTTAAATCAAAATAATTTATAGTGTTAAATTATAAATTTGAGAGGTTCTAAAGTATAATTAGATTATATTTTTACCATTTAATCTAATGTTGGTTATTGGATGTAATTTCACATTTAAACTGTATATAAACAAGTGTAAATCTTTTGATAGTTATTATTTCTTAAAAACATGCTTTTTTATTTTGAAAGCGGGAATTAATTTTAAATTAATTTCTGCCACTTATGTGTTTTGAATTTAGAAAAATGGATTCCATATTAAGAATTAGGAGGTCCAAATTGTGTAAATAGTTTACTTTTATTTTTAGACATTTTGAATAATTACTTCGGTAAATATTTTATTTACCATGATTAAAGGGTAAATATAATAAATAAGGGTAAAATATAATATTATAATAATATTAAATTACCCTAACATGTGTCATAATCCTATTGGATAATACATATCCGACCATGGACATCCTTGGGTTGAATTTGGGATCCCATGGAGCCACATGGGAGTAATAATGACATTTTATATTAATTAATTTAAAGTAAAGACGAAAATGACATAAACAAATATCTTTTAGTAAATAAATTTTTACATGGGGTTATATAAGTTATATTTTAAACTATAAATATTATTTGGAAAGATAAAACTATTTCCTATATCATGGTATTTTTTTTATAATTTTTGGACATCAGATAAATTAAATTATTTATGACACAATAATGAATCAATATTTACCTCATTAATAAATGATTTAAATAAATTTGATTATAAATATTAAAAAAATATTCAAAACCTATCCAAATGTTATTGGATTATTTTATTTCGACCATGAGTCATATTAAATTTGTTATTAATGAATATTTGACCTTTCAAAACCGAATATGAGGTTATAATAAAATAATTGTTTCAAACTTTCCTAAAGAGCCCCTCATCTCCCTTATAAAAATCCCTCACTTACTACCCATTTCCCACACTTCTCAAGCCTTTGGATCGTACAAAACCTGCCCAAATACCCTCCCAACATCCCTCAATTCATTCTTGAGGCCTTACTTTAGTCATAAATCCAACTTAAGGAGCCCTTTTGATCAAATCAAAAGGAAGAATCCGAAGAAGAGGTAATAATTTCACCACCCTCTTTTAAGTTCTTTTATTCTTCCACTTACTATTTCTTTGTTGTTTCCATTATAAAATAATAAATCCGGTATCTTATATATACTGTGATGTTATTATAAATATGGTATAACAAAATTAATTATTCTATCCATCCTTTGAATGACATGTCACCATACGTGTGTACGTATGTCTTACCATCTCCACGTCGTGGTGTAATTGTTATTCAATACATTATTATTTGGATGGGTATAATAATGATGTGTAATTAATGTAAATAATTAATATAACATGATAATTATTCTGTATATATGATATAACATCCAATTATATATTATTTTAATATCAAAAGAATGATATTGTCACTCATGCGTACGTAGGGATTTTCGTCTCCATGAACGCGATGAGATTCATTCCCCATCGTATCCATTCAATAATAATTTTCATTAGACGATTAAAAATAATTTTTAAAGACTTAATATCATTCTGAATATGAATAAGATACATCCTATTCATAAAAAAAATTACTTATGTAACAAAGCATATAAAGGAAAACGAATCAGTTAACACCCGAAACGACGATAATACTAAAATATTATTAACAAAGCAATGTTAAAAGATCATATATGATATCATATTAATGTATATGATTCTTGTATAATTTAGTAACAATAATTTCACCATTATAGAGGAGGTTAACCTACCCTTGAACAAGGAAAAGTACAAGGTAAGGGTTAATTTCACAATCTCTTTATTATCCGAGGTTGTTTTTACATAAGTATCTACTGAGACCTCTTTATCATTCACATCCATGTTTCTTAAAATATATTTCAAATCATTCTTACTATTTTATAGACTATGGGTTAAATTCTTTTATACCATTGTTTGACTCCTTATAAGATGTTTATAAAGGAATCTTTCCATCGTTTTCCAAACAATGTCCTTTATAACCTTTTTGACAAAATTAAGGTAAGAATGCATTTTTTTAACTTATACGGCGGGTGCGGATATTTTCCGCCATTATAACTTCATCAAAGCTTACCTTACAATCTTATAAGAATATTTCCAAAAATAAATGTTTTCTTTTATAATTATATGAATTTTAAATGATTTCAAAATAGAAAAAGATATTTCTCTAAAAAAAGGTTTTGATTTCATCTATGTCGACATTCTTCGATGGATTTTAAGTTTATTTGAAGTTGATTTATTATGATACAAAACTTCCATATTGTATTGAAGGTTTTGTGATATGTTTTATTGTGGATGTGTTATTTTTATACCATTCATGGTTTATGGATAAAGTATTTACATTTCGTATACTAGTTTTAATACGAATTTTTATGTTATGTTTAAACCTTTTCATATGAAGAATGCATTAGACTTAGTATGTGATGGGTGAAGCCTGCTATAGCTCCTCAATGCATCAGTAGGTATCATGAGACAAACTAGTGTCTTGGCACAAGGCCTTGACTAAATCTTATTTATAGTCTTGGCACAAGGCCTTGACTATGTGGTTATGGAAGTCTGGCATTGTGAATTCCATCATTATGAAAGTGGCTATTGATATTGAATGTGATTATTTGACTAGTAGAATATCCATATGAGTAATTAAATGGAATTATTTTGTTTTTTTCTTTTCCATATTATGCTGAAGTTCAAGTTTAAAAGGCTTTTGTTTTAGTCTTATGCATTGCCTTAAATGTTTATGCTTATTTATGAAAGTTTCCGCTATATTGTTATCCTTACTGAGCATCTGATCTCATCCCTTTATATGTTTTATTTTTCCCAGGATGTGAAGAAGTTAATTATGATTGAATTTATGTCTTAATATAGGAGGCTTGAATGTTTCTAATGGAATAAATTAGTGGTGTATTTCTTTTGAAGTTGTAAAGTTGAACTTATGTATGAATATTGTTTCCAATAATACTAAACAGATCGGTCTTTCAGGACATTATTTCCTTGCGATCTTGACAATGTTACTTAATAATGCACCAAATCTTGGTAACTAATGTTGGGGCGTTACAATATGCATGCTAATCCAACCAACTTCTACTGGCCAACTTTCTATGAACTAAATCTAGTGATCTGAAACAAGCTTCACATCCCAAAAATTATCTCTTTATATTATCATACTTTAAATCCTAATTTTTCATGTGAATAAATATAAAAAATTAACATATTTAATACAATATATTTATATAGTTCATACTTTATGTGAGAAACCACTTCCTAGCATGATTGAATTACTAAAAACCATAGATATTCTACTATTTTTATCAAGGGGCATGAAGTTTTCACTCCATTATTATGAGTGATTGATAAAAAACTATTTTTTTGAATATTTTATTGATAATAAATGATATAATTTCCTCACATTGTGTTAAATATGTTTATTTATAAAATATTTGGGATTTGATCATTCATTTGAAAATTTGGTTAAAATTCCAGTTTTACCCTTTATAGTGCACTGTAGTATTTCGAAGATAAATAGTTTTATATTTATTATTTGAATTTTAAATTTTGTAACAGTGTTTCTAACTTAATTTTCTACAAATTTTATTCAGGACACTAGATCAAAATAATGCATTTGGATGGAGTAATTGGGCCATAAAGTCAAAGGTGGGATGGACACGCCAGAATGGAGAATCTTCTATATTTCGGCCATAACGCCTTTAAATGGGCTTGGATTGAGCCCAAATTGTTATAGTATATATAGGACCCATATCCACACTTATTATCCTTCTGGAAGTCTGGCCAATTCACGCGTTTTTGTGGTCAAATGGGCGGTTCAAGTTTCCATAAAATATTTGGCCGAGATTTCCCATTCACACTTGAAACCACTTTGAACCTAGCCTCTCCACCACTCTATAAATTGGTGTTTTTCTCATTTTGTGGGGTTGGGGACGTGAATTAGAAAGTTTAGGTCATAGGATAATAGGTTCCACTTTAATTATCCAAGCAATTCAATAAGGGTATCTCTTGAAGCAAGGATCCCTTCGTCGAAGCCCTATTCTTCTTCCTCATGTTGTAATGTTTCTGTTTTCTTAATAAACTTCTTTATTCTTCTTTAATTTATTCTGATTTCCTTTGTTTTTTTTCATTTTTATTCTTCATTAATCTTACTCTTTGGGCTGGAACTCAAGATTAAAAGCGTGATTGGGTTATACCCATTCTAAACCGTTGCAAATGCAATTCGCTTCTACGATGACTACACCGCCCATGGAAGAGTAGTTATTTTTAGTAATTGATCTACCTCTCACCTTATTTGTTAATTTATTTTGAATCAATGATATACTGTAATTCACTAAACATGATCCATTAATTGTGTTTTTAAATTATAATAAACTAAGCGATCACTTGAACAATTAACACAAAACGCGCGAGGTCGGTATTTGTGTGAATTGTGAGAGCACGATCTTAATCGGTAATACAAGAACACGCAGGATCAATTTGTAGAGTTAAAATACCATCCCTAAACTCAATTAATCCTCATTTCCAGAGTAGTTATGTGCCTTAATTTACCACTAACAATAATCTAATCATAGAACATCAATCAAAGCAGGGTGCTGCAATTGCATGTTCCGAAGTTAGCCTAGGGTTAAATTCACATCATCTTCGTGGTAAAGTTAATTCTCGTAGGGTTCGGGATTTAACAAATTAAGGGATCATAATTAAGTGAATGTTAATTTAAATGATAATGATTAATAATAGAGTGAAGAGGTAGAGTTATATCGATTATTCCTTTTAAAATATTTTCTAAAAAAATATATATTCTTGTTGTGTATTTTTAATCAAAATTCATTTCAAAACTAAAAACAAAAAAAATAAAATCTTCTTCAAAAAAACTTCTTCTAGATTCATAAAATATAACAAAACCCAATCCTTTCAAGTAGTGTTTTTAATTCTATTCTATTTTATTTTTATAATACCATTAATAACTTGTTAAATTCACTTCCTCCTTTGAGAGAGGACCTTGGTCAGCCACTCTACTGCACCTAAGTACCCCAAAATCAAATTAATCATTTGAGGGTGCCCACGACAATGCTCTTTCAAATTGGCACCATTTCCAGGGAGGCAAGTAATTTATTCAACCATTTAGAGGTATTTATTTTATTTTTTATTTTATTATTTTCTTCACCTCTCTCTTTCATCTTTCCCCTTTCTCAAGTTTTCATTTTTTTTTCATCCTCTTATTTTATTTTTGGATCATCAACTCAAACTTCTCATTTTTATTTTACTATGGTCCACTTTCTTTATTTTCATTTTTATTTGATTTATGACACAAACTAATCCCGAAGATCTATTAGATCTTGACCCTTAGATTGAACGTAGCCTTAGGGCTCGAATCAGACATTCTCAGTCTACGGGAAGTTTCAATATTCAACCAGTTGGTGAATTTATCTCTTCTGGAAACATTGAAATTGGAAGAAATTCAAATTCAAACATAAAAGAGGAACCAATGGCTGGAAATAATGGAAATGAACTTAATATAACCATTCAAGAATTGGATGCACCTGATATTAACTATCAACCAAATTGTATTACATACCTGAATCTCAAATCATACTTTGAGTTAAAATCTGTGTTAATTCACCTTCTTCCAAAATTTCATGGCTTATCTGGTGAGGATCCAGAAAAACACCTTAAAGAATTTAATGTGGTTTGCTCAACCCTTAAACCAAGAAATGTTTCTGAAGATCAAATCAAATTAAGAGCATTCCCATTCTCACTTGATAGAGTTGCGAAAGATTGGATGTATTATTTACAACCTAAGGATGTAACTTGTTGGAACGATTTAAAACGTCTTTTATTGCAAAGATTTTTTCCAGCATCGAGGACCACTTCCATTCGTAAGAATATCTCGGGGATCAAGAAAGCACAAGGGGAGTCAATGTATGAGTATTAGTAGAGATTCAAGAAGTTGTGTGCAAGCTGTCCACATAACCAAATCAGTGAGAAACTCCTCATTCAGTACTTCTATGAAAGAATCAAACCTATGGAGAGGATCATGGTTGATACCACAACATGAGGGGAATTGGTGGACAAGACACCAGTAGCCGCACGTGTATTGATCGACAAGATGGCACAAAACTCTCAACAATTTGGCGATCGAGGTACACCACATGTGAGGGGAGTACATCAGGTAAGCCCTTCTTCTCTTGAAAGTCATTTTATTGATACCAAGTTGGAAGAATTGACCACTATGGTGAGGAAGATTGAATTGGATCAAAAGACATCCCAACCCCCTCCTTCAAGGACATTTGGAATTTGAACCGAGACAAGCCACCCAACTGACTGTTGCCCACAACTACAAGAGACAGAGGATTGTGAAGCAGTATTCCCAGGGAGACCATTTCAGAAACAACAACAACCATATCCCCAAAAGAAGTTTGATTCATTTGCACCAACATTGAACCAAGGGTGGAAAGATCAACCAGACATGAGGTATGGATCTGAACAACAAAAAAGTCCACCCTTTCAACAAAACTTCCAGTAGCCTCTGCCTTACCAGCAGGGTTTCCAACAACCCCAAAGGATATTTTAAGCCCAAGCATCAACAAACCAACAGAAAGGGAATCCCCCACCAAAGGTAGATTCTAATACTAATGATCTTTTGAATCAAATTGTTCTTAATCAATAGAATGATCCGGAGAGTCAAGGTTCGAATCTGATGGAGTTGAAGACTCAAATGAGCCAGATTCCCATCGCCCTCTATGAACTTGTGAGTAAGAATTCTGGAAATCTACCTTCCCAACCCACTCCAAATCCAAAGGGGAATGTTAGTTCCATCACATTGAGAAGTGGGAAGAAAATGAACGATACATCTATACCTACCATTCCACCGGGATTCACCTCTACTCCAAAGAAGCTGCATTCCATACCAACTGATGAGAAATACAAGGAGAAAGATAAAGGTAAGAAAAAGATTGATGATGTTACTCCTAAACCCCTTCATTTTCCAAACAGGGTTATTCAAACCAAGAATATGGCTAAAGAAGCAATTCAAAAGGAGGTTTTGGACACATTCAAGCATGTGGAGATCAACATTCCTCTACTTGAAGCCATTAAGAAAATCCCAAGGTATGCCAAATTCTTAAAAGAAATCTGCACCAATCGAAGATGGATCAAGGAAAATGAGAGGATCAACCTTGGAAGGAATGTCTCAGCACTCATTACACCAACTCTAGAAATGCCAACAAAGTGCAAGGATCCCGGGACATTCACCATCACATGTACCATAGGGGAGTTACACTTCTCTAATGCTCTTTGTGATTTAGGAGCTTTAATAAATGTGATGCCTCACTCTATATTCTCTTCCTTGCAGGTTGGTGAGTTGAAGCCAACAAGAGTAGTGGTGCAGTTGGAAAATAGAGCTACAACATATCCAGCGAGATTCCTTGAGGATGTACTTGTCCGGGTAAGAGACAGGATCTTCCCAGCAGATTTCTACGTGCTTAACATGGAGGACGATCAGGTAAGTTCTCATGCTCCCATAATCTTAGGTAAACCCTTCATCAAAACTGCAAAAACTATCATAAATGTCAATGAGGGTACACTTTCCATGGAGTTTGGAGATGAAGTTCTGATATTTACTGTTATGGATTCCATGAAGTACCCCTCAGAGGATCACTTTGCATTTGTTATCTCCCATTTTGAACCACCAAATAAAACCCCCATGGAATTTGATTGTTCTATGCTTAGGGAGATATGAGTATTGGTTCTAGTTTGATGTCTAAGAGTACTTCCACACCTATTTCTAATGCATAAGACTCTATTAGATTTGATTTTGAAATGGAATCATACTCTAATTTTGATCATGTGAACTCTGATTATGACATGGTTGTTGAGTATGTTGATGGATTTGATGCTTTATTCTTTGATTTTGATGATGTATATTCTGATACTGATGCTCTTTGTGCACATATTTCAGTTCCTTCTATGTCTCCATCCATAAACCACCCCCTACAATGTAACTCAAGCCATTTCCACCAAATCTCAAATACTCATACTTGTTGAGTGGTGAGAAATTACCTATTATCATTGCTAACAATCTCCCTTTTGAACATGAAGAAAAGATTTTGAATATTTTGAGTGAGAACATCAGGGCAATCGGGTGGACCTTAGCTGACATATCAGGTATTAGCCCCTCCATTTTCATGCATAGGATTCTTTTGGAGGATGGGGCTAAACCGATAAGGAAACCACAAAGGAGAATCAATCCAACCCTTCTGGAGGTTGTTAAAAAAGAGGTTGAAAAATTGCTCTAGGCAGGTATAATCTATCCTATTTCAGATTCTCAGTGGGTAAGTCCTATTCAGGTTGTGATTAAGAAAAGTGGTGTTACTATTGTTAAAAACGAGAAAGATGAGTTAGTTCTAATAAGGGTAAAAAATAGTTGGCGTGTGTGTATTGATTATATGAAACTAAATCATTCCACTCGCAAAGACCATTTCACCCTCCCATTTATTGATCAGATGCTTGAGAGACTAGCTAGGAAGACACACTATTGTTTCTTGGATGGATTTTATGGATATTTTTAGTTTCCTATAGCTCCATAGGATCAGGAGAAGACTACATTCACCCATCCCTTTGGCACATTTGCCTACCGGAGGATGCCATTTGGACTTTGCAACGGCCCAGGTACCTTCCAGAGATGCATGGTGAGTATTTTTTCTGATTTTATTGAGACCTGCATGGAGGTATTTATGGATGATTTTATAGTGTATGGATCCTCATTTGATGAATGTCTAAATAGTTTGGGAAAGGTGTTGAATCGTTGTATTGAGAAGAATCTGGTCCTGAACTTTGAAAAGTGTCATTTCATGGTAGAGCATGGAATTGTCTTAGGGAATGTAGTGTCAAAACATGGGATAGAGGTTGATAGATCAAAGGTATATATTATTTCATCCTTACTATATCCTTCATGTGTGCGTGATGTTAGATCTTTCCTAAGGCATGCCAGATTTTATCGGCGCTTCATCAAAGATTTTAGTAAGATTGCTCTTCCTATGTCAAGATTACTTCAAAAGGATTCTGATTTTGTATTTGATGTTTCTTGCAAGAATTCATTTGATGATCTAAAACAACGTCTGACCACTCCACCTATCATACAGCCCCCACGGTGGGAGATTCCTTTTGAGCTTATGTGTGATGCCTCCAACTTCTCGGTTGGAGCCTTCTTATCTCAGAGGGTGGAATGACGTTCACATGTGATTGCCTATTCATCAAGGACATTGGATTTAGCCCAATAAAACTACACTACCACAGAAAAGGAGTTTCTTGCTGTCATATTTGCTTTAGATAAATTCCCTTCATATTTATTGGGCTCTAAAGTAGTTGTTTTTTCTGACCATGCAGCTTTGAGGTACCTCCTAAAGAAGCCAGATGCAAAGCCACGACTTATCCGTTGGATGCTCCTTCTTCAGGAATTTGATATTGAGATAAAAGACAAGAAGTGATCAGAGAATTTAGTGGCAGACTATATGAGTAGGCTTACTCACACACCAGAGGGTGACACCCTGGACCAGATACCACTTCGGGACACTTTCCCCGATGAGCATCTCTATACCATCTCAGGTACGCATCCTTGGTATGATGATTTAGTTAATTACATTGTTTCCTATGAAATCCCAGCAAATTTGAAGAAGCATCAAGTCCAAAAATTAAAAAGTGAATCTAGGTATTGTGTGTGGGATGATCCTTACCTCTGGCGCATGTGTAGTGACCAAGTCATTAGGAGGTGTGTTCCCAATCACGAGTTTGAGTCTGTTTTTCATTTCTGTCATACACTTGCTTGTGGTAGACACTTTGGACCCCAATGGACAGCTAGTAAAGTTTTAGACTCTGGATTATATTGGCCTAGCTTATTCCATGATGCCCATGTGTTTTGTAAGTCATGCTCACGTTGCCAACACACTGGGAACATTTCTAGGGGAAATGAGATGCCCCAACAACCCATACTATTCTATGAGATTTTTGATGTGTGGGGCATTGATTTTATGGGTCCTTTTCCAAGTTCATATGGTTTCTTGTATATTTTGGTTTCTGTTGATTATGTGAGCAAATGGGTGGAGGACAAGGCCACCAGGACTGATGATTCTCATGTTGTTGTGGATTTTATGAAGGTACAAATTTTTTGCAGGTTTGGAGTACCAAAGGCTATCATCAGTGAACAAGGGACACATTTATGCAATCAGAATCTTTCTTCACTTCTTTGGAAGTATGGGGTGACACACAAAACATCAACACCATACCACCCCCAAACAAATGGCCTAGCTGAGGTTTCAAATCGTGAGTTGAAACAAATTTTGGAGAAAACTGTGCAACCAAATAGGAAGGATTGGAGAAAGCTCTTGGATGATGCATTGTGGGCTTATAGGATAGCATACAAGACACCCATTGGTATGTCCCCATTTCGGATTGTTTTTGGGAAAGCATGTCATCTCCCCGTGGAAGTTGAGCATCGGTATTATTGGGCTATAAAGAAATGCAACATGGATTTGGCCCAAGTTGGAATTTAAAGGAAGTTGCAAATTCAAGAGCTTGATGACATTTGATTGTCTTCATATGAGAACTCAAGGCTCTACAAGGAAATATCAAAAGCAGCTCATGATAGAATGATCCAACAAAAGGAGTTTCATGTTGGAGAGAAAGTCCTTCTCTACAGTTCATGACTAAAGCTGATGCCTGGTAAGTTGTGTTCCAGATGGTTAGGTCCTTATATTGTATCTAATGTTTTTCCTTATGGTGCAGTGGAGATCACACAAGAGGACACTGGAATGAGATTTACAGTCAATGGGCAACGTTTGAAGAGATACATTGAGGGACTTCCTACTAATGCAATGGATTTTATTACACTGCATGACCCCATCATCACTTGAGCACATCAGGATGTTTCTAACCCTTTCACTTTTATATTATTTTTCCAATTTAAAAATTCTGCATTTCATATGCATATATCATATCATGGGTTCACATTGAGGACAATGCAATATTTTAAGTGTGGGGGAGGTAACCTTTTAGTTTAGTAATTTCAATTGTTTTACTGTTTAAAAAAAATTGTGTGTTTTTTTCAAATTTTGTGTGTTTATTTTTCAATTTTCTTTGTGTTTTTGAAAATTTTGAGCTGAAATAATTCTCATCACAATTTTGAAATGCATATCAATGAGTGAAACAATTTATCCCTTGAAACTAAGCTTAAATGAATGATGAAATGACTTTGTTTCAAGTTCAAATATTTAGTAATTTCATGAAACGTACACTGAATTTTGAATCCCATGAAACATCTCACTGTCTTTATCTTTGAAATCACTTTCCTGTGAGGCTTCTGAACCATTATTTTCATATTATTTACATTCACCTCACTTCTTGAGAGAACTAAACCATGGTTGATTTAACCAGAATTTGATCTATTCCGGTCAAAACTTGAGGGTTTGAGGTACTTATGTTTAAATGATTGAGGCATTTTTTTGGTATTAAAGTCCCTATTTTAAAGAATCATTTTTTTTATAATGTCCTACCTTGAAAATTTAATCCTTGTATCCCTTAGAATCCAAGCACATCCTGTTAGGTTAGCCACATTACAAGACAATTTTCTATATCCAACCAACTCTTGAAGTGAAATTGCATAATCTAGTTGAGCTTAAGTGTGGGGGAAGCTATCTTGTGTTGTGCTAACACATTTTGTGATACTTAGGATGAAAAATTAAATTATGAAGAGATATGTTTGTTACTGAAGAAAAACATTATATTGAAATCTGTTCCTTTTTGGAGCTTTCATGACAAGTGAAGCTATGCCTTTTCTGGAGCTTCTAATTGAGGTGAAAAGCTGTGCCTATCTGGAGCTTTCAAGAAAATTATGTTTGAGAAGATTGACATTTTTGATGCCAAAATAATGAATGGTGTAACATTTTCACGAATTTTCATGATGATGGAGCTAAATTGATACTGTGGGTATTGAGGAGAAGACCATATTTAAGTGAAAATTAGATTACTGCAATTTTTCTTCAAAAAGAGTCAAGCCCTCCTCATTCAGCCTCGGAATTTTTCACATCTAAATCCTAGCAACCGAAAGCCACAGAACAACCTTGAAAAGTCCTCATAATAAATATACATCCTTGACTCACATCAGGTGGTGATGTAAGAATTTATCAAGCCTATGGTGACCCTTTTATGAGTTTTGATGAGAAAGACATTGCAAAAAAATTGATATTTGTGTGATGAGAGAAAATTCAAGCGAGGTAAGTGTTTTGTGCATGGAAGGATAAATGAAGTGGAAATATATTGAATGATATAAATGGAGAACTTGAAATAAGGTTTTTATGAGGCATGATATATTTTTTTTCTTGGTTTGTAATTGTTTGATCTCAAGGATATGTTTTTTAAAATTGGTTTTGATTTGATATTGATGTTTACTTGACATGAGGTTTTGCCCAGGAGTGCAAAAGGGTAAGTGTGGGGGAGTTGATAAAACACTATTTTTTTGAATATTTTATTGATAATAAATAATATAATTTCCTCAAATTGTGTTAAATATGTTTATTTATAAAATATTTGGGATTTGATCATTCATTTGAAAATTTGGTGAAAATTCCAGTTTTACCCTTTATAGTGCACTATATTATTTCGAGAATAAATATCATTATATTTATTATTTGAATTTGAAATTTTGTAACAGTGTTCATAGATTAATTTTATACAACTTTTATTCAGGAAACTAGATCAAAAGAATGCATTTGGATGGAGTAATTGGGCCATAAATTCAAATGTGGGCTGGACACGCCAAAATGGAGAAGCTTCTGTATTTCGGCCATAACGCCTTCATATGGGCTTGGATTGAGCCCCAAATTTTATATGAGATATAGGACCCATATACGCACATATTATCCTTCTTGAAGGCCAGAAAATTCACGCGTTTTGGTGGTAAAATGGGCAGTGAAAGTTGGCATAAAATATTTGGCCGAGATTTCCCATTCACACTTGAAACCACTTTGAACCTAGCCTCCCCACCACTCTATAAATTGGTGTTTTTCTCATTTTATGGGGTTTGGAACGTGAATTAGGAAGTTTATGGCAGAGGAGAAGAGGTTACACTCCAATTATCCAAGAAATTCAATAATGGTAGCTCTTGAATCAAGGATCCCTTCGTCAAAGCCCTATTCTTCTTCCTCATGTTGTAATGTTTGTGTTTTCTTAATAAACTTCTTTGTTCTTCTTTAATTTCATCTGCTTTCCTCTGTTTTGTTCATTTTTATTCTTCATTAATCTTACTCTTTGGGCTGGAACTCAAGAGTAGAAGCATGATTGGGTTATACCCATTCTAAACCGTTGCAAATGCAATTCGCTTCTACGATGACTACACCGCCCATGGAAGAGTAGTTCTTTTTAGTAATCGATCTACCTCTCACCTTCTTCATTCATTTATTTTGAATCAATAATATAATGTAATTCACTAAAAATTATCCATTAATTGAGTTTTAAAATTAGAAGAAACTAAGTGAGAACTTGAACAATTAACAAAAAACGCGCGAGGTCGGGATTTGTGTGAATTGTGAGAGCGCGATATTAATCGGTAATACAAGACCACACGGGATCAATTTCTAGAGTTCAAATACAATACCTAAACTCAATTAATCCTCATTTCCAGATTGGTTATGTACCTTAATTTACCACTCAACATAAGCTAATCTTAGAACATCAATCAAAGCAGGGTGCTGCGATTTCATATTCTGAAGTTAGCCTAGGGTTAAATTCACATCATCTTCGTGGTAAAGTTAATTCTCGTAGGGTTCGAGATTTAACAAATTAAAGGATTATAATTAAGTTAATGTTAATTTAAATGATAATGATTAATAATAGAGTTAAGAGGTAGAGTTATATCAATTATGCCTTATAAAATATTTTCTAAAAAAAAATATCTTCTTGTTGTGTCTTTTTAATTGAAATTCATTTCAAAACAAAAAACAAAAAAAATACAATCTTCTTCCAGCAAACTTCTTCTAGATTCATTAACTATAACAAACCCCAATCCTTTAAAGTAGTGTTTTTAATTATATTCTATTTTATTTTTAGAATACCTTTAAAAAGTTGTTAAATTCACTTCCTCCTTTGAGAGACGACCTTGGTCAGCCACTATGCTGCACCTAAGTACCCCAAAATCACATTAATCATTTGAGGGAGCCCACGACAGTGCTCTTTCAGTGATATATTATGGGATTTATTTTATCACCAATATCCAATTTATAATAAAATATCTCAATATATTACCCTTTTGGGTTCCCACCCAATATAAATAAGATGATTATAAATTAAGTACAATAATAATACTTCTTTGTAAATGTGTTTGGATGTGAATTTTTAGATATTTTTCTTGAAACATGGAGTTCTATTTGGAAGTTTGACCACGAATAAACACACTAAACATTATGATTTTATTGTTTTTAGTTCAAAAATAATTAATTAAATTATTTGAGAATTCCTATAATTTGGTTTATTCTTTTTTTAATTTCTTGGTAAATCCCTATATTTTCTAGAGATGAATAACAACCAAATTTCTTAACTTCCATGAAATAATTTTGAGATGAAGATTATTTTTTTGAAGATTTAATAACATGAATTATATTTAATTAAGTAGATATTAAAAAATGTGTGATATAAACATTAAATTTAAATAAAATTAAGTTGTTAATGCATGATCAACCTAGTGGTTCAAGGTGGGGCACATTATCTTCCCAATTTGGCTACCAAAACCCACTAGGATTTATTTTACATATACTTTCCCCTCTCACATGGGAAGATATCATCTATGTTTTTATCCAGACATATAGTTTAACAGGTAATAATTATATCACATGAGTGAACAACCTAGCCAGAATTACTCTGAATCCCTTGAGAGTGATCTCAATAATGATGACACAAGCCCCCCACGGTGATTTGAACTCTCTAGGTAATAGATTCTCTATATGGAAAAACACTCAAAGTGATGGCTTCTTATAGTGAGAAAACTCCCCAAGAAACTTAGAATACTCTTTAGTGATGATTTTTATGAAAACAACTCTAACCACTACCCATTTATTATGAGACTCCACCATAAAGACTATCCAGGAAATGTTGAAAATGACTTCCCACACACTATAAAAAAATATTTATGAAGGTTTTATATAACCACTATAAAATATGAAACAAATGATTTTTTGGTTAAAATAGATTATTATTGATGGTTTACTCATAAAAAAATTTGACTATTTATTGGTGATGGTTTTTTAAAAATATACCACTAAATATTTGTTTAATAGTGGTAAAAAACCACCAATAAATGCTTATTTTCTTCTGTTGTGGATCATTTTATTTCTTATCTCACATTTTCATCCGAGACCTCCCCCCAAAAAGGATGATATACACTCTCCTAGTGCAATATACGAACTATATATATACTATCCTCCCACAAAAATTCCAAATATGACCTTCTAACACCATTCATCATCTTTGCACCGTATCCATCCAGTCACAGATGCTTCTTTACCACTCCCTCTTATGATCGATTCCTTCATTACTGTTGATAAACTAAAAAATCAACACCCAACATTACTACCATCACTATATTTGTTTAATACACTTAATATTTTATTTATTAAATGTTATTTTTTTATGATTTTTGTTGGTTATCAAATATATAATTGGATTTAATTTTTAGAAAGCCTCTAAGAATATAATATTATATATGTATGATTCTGTATGTGAATAGTTTTTAATTGAATCCCACCATTAAATCATACCATCATTATTTAATAGTGTTTTATTCAATTTCATTCTATATAAAATACATATAAAATGAAGATCTATTTATGTAAAGGTTTTGTATTGTTTTTTAGTTAAACCGAGTTCATGGTTATTTCCTTGATGTGAATTTGATTGAACTTTACTTTTGTTAACTCATATTTGAAATTTTTTCTTTCCTTTGTGAAATAGAACATATACCATACTCAATATTTTAACATATAACTAGATCATGAAATGATTCAATCAATTTATTACACTCTCATATATCTTTTTAGTTTCTTATGGATGTTAAATATCAAATTAAATTATATTTTGTAGTATATAATGATTTTATATTTTTATTATTAGTTTCTGAAGGGTGATAAATATATCATTTTGTGCTTTTTATGGGTATTAAATATTTGTTCATATGATGTGTTTTCATGTACATAATAACATAAATTTCATGGATATATATTTTATATTTTATACTAAAATGTCAATTTATCTATCATTGAAAATGAATTATTGTATTTGATAAATTCATTAAGCCTATGTTATATTTTAAACATATAATCCACCTTTTTTTTCTCAATAGAAAACCACTATAGTGGGTTGAGTGGGAACTCAAACATCGCAAGAGATGAATCCAAAAAACTATAAAAAAAGAAAAATGAAAAAACAGGAGGATAAATAATCCTTTATAATCCATAAATCACAATCACTCCAAGTCATAGATAATTCTAATATTTCCTCAAAATCATGAGTCATGTACATTATATAGACACCCTACCAAGCTAAAACAAAATAATCTAGCCTAATTAATATCATCTACTTACTTATAGATATATTTTTATAAAATTATTTATTTTATTTTCCTTCCTCTTCTATAGTAAGAATATATTATTGGTATTAGAAATCAATTATTCCTTGGGAAAGTGTACATGGATTTAAAATTCCGCATAATACTTCATCAATGTTAGGATAATAAGTGATTCCTATATGATCCATAGGAATAACCGAATTTATAACCCTGGAGGGTTTAGTTCTTGATCATGACTTACTTCAAGAATGATGATCTCACTTTTATCACCTTGACCAATAATCATTATGAAAGCTTCCAACTAGAGTGTCACAATTTTAAAAGGATACAATTTAATTGAACTATAACTATTTTTTATTACAATGCACATAAGGAAAGAAACCAAACTAAGGACTCAACCCCGCGATTACCACCGCAAACCCCAAACCCTCCTACCACCACATATGCCTATGTGGGGAAATTGAATAGAACTATAATTTAAAAACTCACTCACACGAGGAGAGGATTAATGAGAGGATACATCCTCATTATTCAATTTCATGGAATTTTTTCTCATGAAATCTAGTGTAGTACCCATTAAATAAATAACAACACTTTTAGTTTTTTCAGATTGGTTACATTTAGGATCCATAAAAATGGGAGTGCTATAATTCTTAGCTACCAACACATTCTTAGCAGAATTGAATAAATTGTTATCAATCAACACAACCTAATTAAAATGATATTTGACATACAATACCATAGAAATACCAAGATCTATACCAAAAAGTGTAACACCTCAAGATTTTGTAATTTTTTTTGAATTAATTTTTTCTTTTGATACTTTTTCACACAATGATGAATATATCTTTTTTTGTATAAAAGCACTAAGTTTTTTTTCATTATATGCAACACTAGGTCAATATTTAACTACATGAAACACTTATATTATCTTTTATTATACACAACACTATGTTTAGATTTCATTACACACACTACCGAGTCCCTTTGATAACTTGTGTTATATGCATGATCGAGTTTTATTGGACTACAAGATACTATTAATATTATTATTAAATTATTATTATAGCTACCACCTAGACGTTGGAATGAAAGTTAAAAATAAGATTAACTAAATTGTAAAAATATGATTCAAACATTTATATAAAATTAATCCTTTGGTTATAAATTAGTATAAGTGAATGCAAGAACTATTTGGAAATATAGAAATTACTTTTCTAAGAAAACTAATTTTCTACGTAGAAACACAATTTTATCTCAATAATTTAAACAAAATTATTTTGATTAATGTTTTAAATAAAATTTATATATTATATATTAAATAAATATTATTGATACTCATAAAATATATTTTGTAGTTATAAGATAAGAATAAATCAACTTTTATGAAAAAAAGATGTATTTTCTTAAATGGTAATTTTAACGCCTTTTAATGGAGGACCCATTTTAAATATAATTTTTGACACTTATAATTTTTATTTGATAAAATAAACTTAATTTTAAAAATAATAACATAAAAATTATATTAGGGTGAATATTTTATATTTTACTGTAAATTTACATTTTTTAATGAATAGTGAATAATACTGAATTTTAATTCAAAATTTCTTTTTTATATAATTTATTTATAAGAATAAATCATATTTTTTGATTGGTTTTAAAGTTAAATTAGATCAATTATAAATAAATAATACAATTTAGTTTATTGGAATAAATTTTAATTTGATATTGGATATAAAAACTTAACAAACTTTTGAACATTTTTACTTTAAAAACCTCCTATGTTGTCCCATATACGAGATTAAATTTAAATTAATTTCTACCAATTATATGATTTTAATTTGAAAAAATGGATTCAATATTTGGGATAAAAATAATTTTTACTTTATAATATGGTAAAATTAATTTTTTTTACAACAAATATTAGCAAAAGTGATTAAAATAAATTACAATGATTAAGAGAAAAATTAGCTTAACAAGGGACTAAACCTTACATTTAAGGTCCAAAATGACGTATAAAATTTTCCAAAATCCATTGGATGGATATATTTAGACCCTAAACTTAATTTTATAGAATTGGGTTTATTATTAGATCCAATTTTCATAGGAAAAATATAGGTGGAATTCGCTTTTAAATATTTACAAGAATGCCACTCCTCCTCCACTATAAAAAGACACTCTCCCCTCATACTTATTCACATATATAAATCCATTTTTATCACGAAAAATATAATTAAATAATCTACCAACATCCATAATATAATAATATAAGACTCATTTTGGGAAAAAGGGATCCAAGGAAATCCTTTGTTGAAAACCAAAAGGAGTTGGCCGAAAAAGAGGTGACCTTCTTCAACGATCACTTTAATTTTATTTCATTATACACTACTTAAATTATAATTGGTCCATGATATATAATAAAAATAGTATCCTAGATACACTAATATGTTTTTATTATAAGGTTTCAACCTTCAATTACACATACTTCCATCTAATGGGTAACAAACTTACCGTTCTTGTGTACGATGAACAACCACCTCAAGAAACGATGTTACTTGTTTTTCATTTAACACCTATCATGGTTGGGAATTATGATGTAAATTATGTTTTTATGTTATATATATAATATTTATGATTTATTTATTCTTCTTTAGTAATTATATAAAACATACCTTTTTCTTTCCATTTTGTGTAAATACGATAACTTCCTTTGTGGAAGTGTGGACTACCGCCTCCTCAATGCGATGTGATTCATTCACACTTTAAATGAAATGTATTAAGGATGAGTTTAGTAAAATTATATGATAGATATAAAATAATAATTATACTATAAATATATTATATACATATATACATATATTTCATTTACTTTATTTCATTCAATACAATAATAAAACGGAAACATCGTTCATGCGTACATATGGCCTTTCATCTCCATGAACCGTGTATTTTGTCTAATACTTGTTTCTTTTATATATTACTATAAGTAATTATATAATAAATAATTATGATATTTATATCATGTTTTACATTCTGGGAATCATGATATAACTATGAGGGCAAAAAATATAATAAATCAAAACACAAGAGAAAAAAATTATTATTACCTGAAACATAACATTAACATTGAGTTGTTAATAAATCGGTAATATAAATTCATAATCAAATCATATATGGTATTATATATAAGAATATTTTTCTGTGGTATATTTATAATAAAATTATATTTATTATACATGATTTTTTAATGAGTATGAATAGTGTCAAGACTTAAGACAAGGGAATTTAATCTCACTTTTTATTTCCATGAGATACATGCCTTATTCACCACTCATTTATTTTTTGTTGTGTGTATACTTACCATGGATGTATTATATGATGATTATTCTTAAATTTATATAAATTTACATATATATTTTATGATCTTTCTTTCACGGGGTTTATGTTTCAAAAGTTACTAAATTGGTAAATTAATTTTGTCTCAATTTACGTTCTTTAAGAAACATGCCATGTCATGCACCTATATTTTTCTACAAGGTGTATATACTACCTTTGAAATTTTATACCATTAATATAATTATTTTATTTATATGTTAATACTAATTTAATGATATTATTTAAATTTTATTATGATTCAATGTTACCAAAGTGTTAACAATTTATAGCTATAATCTTATCATTTATCGATATTTTTTTTTATTATGATTCAATTATTGAAATATTATGATATATCTCTCAAGAACTCCCATGATTTTTTTTACCCTATTGTTATTTATGTAATATCCAATTAATTGTACCATTATTACCCTCTTTGGTACTTAAGATAATTAAGAAAATAATTTTAGGAAAATCTGAATTTATTTCTCATTTAGGTCGGAAATTTATGTTCTTTCAAAACCGTGTTTTCTAAAATGTTTTAAAAAGTGTTTTAATACTATCATATGATTTTAAAGGATATTTTTAGCCATGTATTAACTTTTTAATAAATGGTTTTAAAAATAATCTTCTTTTCATTTTCCAATCGAGGATAATTTATAAACTTTTAATGTAAAAAAGGAATGTTCGCCATGGACAGACTTACCCACCGTCAGGAACTTCATTTCCTTGATGTCCCCTTTGTAAGTTTACAATTTTATTTATTTAAAGAAACTTTTTTCCTAATATTTTATAAATTTTTTTATTTTAATTTTTTTAAATAAAAATGGTTTTTAAATTTTTTATGTTTAAAAAACATTTTAAGTGATTTTTAAAGCTTACTTTATATGTTTCAAAAGGTTGTTTTCAAAGAAAAGGATTTAAATTATTTCAAAGAATATTTTATAAGTTCAAAAAGTATTTTGAAATAAATGTTTTTCAAAACTTTTCCAAGATTCTTTTATAATTTTTCAAGGAAAATGGTTTTCAAAAATTTTTCAAGATTATTTTATAAGTTTTCAAGGAAAATGATTTTCAAAATGTTTTCAATATTTCTTTATAAGTTTTCAAAGTATTTTTAAAGTAGTGGTTTGAAAAAAATTTCAAGATTATTTTATAAGTTTTCAAGGAAAATGGTTTTCAAAATGTTTTCAAGCTTTCTCTATAAGTTTTCAAATTATTTTTAAAGAAATGGTTTTCAAATTTTTTTCAAGATTCTTTCATAAGTTTTCAAGGAAAATGGTTTTCAAAGTGTTTTCAGGCATTCTTTATAAGTTTTAAAGAAAAACGTTTTAAGACTATTTTTAAATTTTACTTTATAACTTTTCAAGTTTATTTTTAAGAAAATGGTTTTCAAAAGGTCTTATGTTTTTAAAAATCATTTTTTCAAAGAATGAAGGATAATTTTCTCATGAAATGTTTTTAAAAGATATTTATTTTTTTCCTATATAAGATGACAACCATTGGTGTTACTCATGAATCTATAGGGAAATTATCTAAAGGTTATATTCATATTATTTATCTGAATGGTTTATGTTTTGATAGCATGGTGTTCATTAAACCCATTTCTCCTTCACGAGTTATATTTTTATGAAATCCACTTCTTTTCATGTGTTATACTTTTGATAAAATGATTATGAAACCTATATTTTTTTCATAGGTTATGATTTGATCACTTGTTTATGATACCCATTTCATTTCATTGGTTATGATATGATTTTTATGATCTTGTGGCACACGTATGTATGATTTCATTATGATATGGGTGAGACATATATCTCCATCAAATGATTTGGGTAAATATTTATATCTCATGAGATAATTATGGGATTCAAGCTGATAGGCTTGATCTACTTTGAGAAGATATGGAAACCTGATCCAATATGGGAAGATGGGGAAACCTAATCCACTATGGAAATATGGGGAAAACCTACCCCTTATAAGGAAAGGACCACGACTTGGGATGGTGGTGTATCCCACCCAATAGGTGTAGTCCCCATGAAGTTCCCTGAAAAGTTTTTTGCAACGAGCCTTGAATTTTAGAGAATTCTGTTGCATGTTTATGTATCTACCAAAAATTATATTTATCGTGCCTTTGATATGATCACATGGTTGATGTTCTATATTACCTTATGATTTATGTATTATAAACTTCTAATCTTTATTCCATGTCTAATTATTATGATATTTGTATGTAGGGTATGATATTCAAATGTTATGATCATGTTCTCATACCCTTATGTTAATGTTTTTCTTACATATTTCCTTTATTTACCCTTAATGAGCATTCAAGCTTACCCCTTTATTATGTTTCCTTTAAATAGGTTATGAAGAAAGGTTTTAAGTAGGAGTAATTAATTGTGATGATCATTGAGGAAGATGTTGAAGATATTTCACCAAACTAGAAGAATGTGTTCTAAGTTTACAAAGACACTAAACTATTATGGTCTGTGGGCATGTATTTTTGTAAATTGATGAATATTAATCTAAAATGATTTAATATCCATGTATATTAAGCCTAGGTCACTATAGTTGGTATGAAATTATTTTTTTAGTCAACCTTTGGAAACTAGGATGAGAAAAATTTAGTGAGATCCCTAGAGATATTTATAATGATATGTAAAGGGGTGTCTATAAGGATAAGTCTAAGGATGATATAATGTTTCAGAAAATGTCCTAGAATTTTGGTAAAGGATAGAGTGAGTGGTTTCCTAGAAATACATCTCTGTCTGGATACTAAAAGTGGATGTGGTTATAATATAGATGTACCTTGGAGTAAAAAATCTAATAGGGTGTGCTAGGCTTGACTCAAGCATTACTTAGTAGACAACAATGGGCCTTACTACACACCTGGTTTGACACTCTTAGGGGATATACTTTGGGAATTAAAAAAATCATTTTGAACCATCGTAAATAAGTTAAATAGAAGATGACTTTGAATAATATATGATAAACCTAAGGTTCCATAGATTAAAGAAGTAGGTGTCATTATTTAGACATATTATAAGTGATTTTTCATGTTTATGTGGTTTTCTACTATGATAATTGTTTCTCACCCAATGCTTTTTGGTCTTAGTAAATAGCAGGAACTAGAAGGAACTAGGTTTAAATTGAATATTTTAGATGTGTAAAGTATAAGCATTATAAAAATTGATGTCATAATTGGAAACCTTATAAAGAGAATCAGGAAGGTGGTATGAGTATTGGATAAACTTATAAAGATAAAGAAACCACAAACGACATGTGAAAGGTATGGAATGTTCTTCTAGTATTTTTTACATTAAACACAATAAGCATGACTAGATTAAGGTTGAGGAACCATAATACCTGATTCATATTTCAAATTTTAGAAAAAGTTATTAAGGAATATGTTGATAAATTCTGAGTAATGTTTAATAATAAATTTGGATGATTGAGGTGCATATCTTTTTGAATTAAAATATTATATTATATGAATAATGAAATATATAAGGATTGTTTGTAGAAGTTTTTATATTTTCAATAATGTGTTAAAGGATATCAACGACCTAGAAAATTAATTTAACAGCAAGGTTACATTTAGGTAAGGTAACCCTTAACATGTTACTAAGGATGGAAAAATGATATTTTATATGTATAAAGAGTTGATGATATGGATAAATTAAATTGGAAAGTACTTAAGACATCAGAACTAATAAAATATTTATTGATAAAGTGGTATATGTTATCATGGATGAAGTTTAAAATTTCTTGGATTCAAGGAATATATCTAGTAATATTTGGAATAAGGGAGAATGTATGTTTTAGAAAATGATTTATGGTAATTTAGGTTATTACCATGTCTAAAGAGAATATACGATGAGGGTATTCACATGTTTAGAATGTGACAACCAAGACATACTTTACGATATATTTAGGATTAATGTTAATCTAATCTAGTGAAATTATTTCTAAAGTTTTTGATTTTTATCTTTCAGAAGGGGTATAAGGTTAACCATTTATGGAAAGTTAATATTAAACTTTATATGATTTTTGGAAGATTAAAGTATTATATCACCACATGAGTTTTTTTACATATTGGATAACCTGTTCTCATAAATTTTTGTAGATGATAACTAATGATAGATGGGATTGATTATCATGGATCTCATGATTTGTTAGGGCCTCTGGAATGAAAAATTCACCTTCTTTTTTTGGATAAAGAGGTGAAGTAGAAAGATATCAAGGAAAAACAAAGGGTGAGGTTGTCCTAAAATCACACAAGTATATATTTTCATAAAAATTATTCAACTTTAAGAAAATGATCTATAAATAAAATGTTATCCCAATACCTTAATTTTTTTTAACTACTGGCCTTTTAGATCATCAAATATTTATGATTTTGAGGTCCTCAAATTTTCATTGATCATTCACTTATTTGTGATTTATGACCTCAACCACTCCCTATAAATATTAACGCTTTTCCTAAAATTCTATATTTTTACTTTACAAAATTTTTCACCCATGTAGAAACCTAGTTATGAGTTACTTTGGGTAGCCTTAATGTTTCCAACATTCCTTTTTTAATGGAATTTTTAGTATTCAGTTTTATGAGGTGGATTTATATGAAAGAAAATTTTAAGTATTAATCCTTTAATAATCCAAATGAATTTTGAGGGAGAAATTCATTTTATTGGGGGTAGAATGTAACACCCCTAGATTTGTGAATTATTATTTTTAAAATTAATTTAATCTTTTGATATTTTTTCACACAACACTGAATATATATTTTTTATATGAAATCACTAGGTGTAGACTATGTTATACACAACACCAAGTCAATACTGTGCTAAACGCAACACTTATATTAGCTTACATCACACACAACACTATATTTGGCTTGTATTACACACAATACTAAGCACCTTCGATATCTTGTGTTACATACAAGGTCAAGTTTTATTAGATTACAAGATACTATAAATATTATTATTAAAATATTATTATAGCTACCACCTAGCTGTTGGAATGGAATTTATAAATAAGATTAACTAAATTGTGAAAATATGAATTACACATGTATATAAAATGAATCCTTTAGTTATTAATTAGTATAATTGAAAGTAAGAACTATTTGGAAATAACGAAATTACTTTTCTAAGAAAACAATTTTTCTATGTACAAACTCAATTTTATCTCAATAATTTAAACAAAAAAATGTATTAATGTTTTAAATAAAATTTATATATTATATATTAAATAAATATCTTTGATACTCATCCAATATATTTTATAGGAATAATATAATAAATAATCATATTTTATGAATAAAAACATGTATTTTTTTAAAAGGTAATTTTATCACCTTTTAATGGAGAACCCATTTTAAATATGATTTTTGAAAATTTTATAATTTTTATTTGAAAAAATAAGCTTTATTTTTAAAATCAGAATATAAAAATTAGATTAGGGTGATTTTTTTTGTATTTTTCTATGAAGTTTTATTTTTTAATGAATATTGAATAATACTGAATTTTAATTAAAAAAAGTTTTTTTGTCTAATTTATTTATTATGTTAAATTATGTTTTTGATTAGTTTTAAAGTTAAATTAAATAAATTATACATCAATTAATTCAATATAGTTCATTTGAATCAATTTCAATTTTAAATTGTATATAAAAACTTACTAAACTTTTGAACTTTTTTACTTTAAAAACCCATTCTGTCGTCCCGTCCACAGGATTAAATTTAACTTAAGTTCTCCCACTTCTATGATTAAAATTTAAAAAAATGGATTTTATATTTGGTATCAGAATAATTTATAATATATAATAAGGCCAAATTAGTTTTTGACAAAAAATATTAGTGAAAGTGATTAAAATTAATAACAGGGATTAAGAGAAAAATTAGCTTAAAAAGGGACTGTACCTTACACTTAAGGGATAAAATGACTTATAAACTTGTCCAAAAAACATTTTATGGAAATATATATACCCTATAATACCTTGGATCAATTTTTTTTCATTATTTGATCCACTTTTTATTAAAAAAACATAGGTGGAATTCCTTTTTAAAAAATTTACAAGAATTCCACTCCTCCACAATAAAAAGGAACTCAAACCTCCCACTTATTCACACATATTGTAACACCATGAGATTTTATGAAAAATATTATTTTAATTTCATTAATGTCTTGTGTTGTATTCTACTCCAAGATTACCTTGCGCTATACGCAACACCGTATTAGCTTGCAGTATACGCAACACTATTCATGGACCGTGTTACACACAATTTTGATAATAGTTATTCTACGCAACATTGAGTATATATATATATATATATTAAACGTATAAATGAAATATGGTTGGATTCTGTTATACGAAACAACGAAGGATTCTTTCACAACACGCAACCCTGACTTGGCTTGCATTACACGCAATCGCGACCTTCCTCGATAGCGTGTGTTGTACGGAACACCGGGTTTTAATAAACAATGTTATATTATTATAATATTGTCATGAACTAGCCGTTATGAATAGTATTAACTAAATATTGAATTTTATAATATTATTATTCATCTTACACATTTCTAGAACATGGTATAAGAATAAAATAATTTTTTCGGGTAAAATAAGAATTTTTCAAAAAATGCAGTTTTGCCGCCTTTTGATGGCGCACCCACTCTAAATCTAGTTTTTGACATGTTTATAAGTTCAATTTGACAAAATAAAATTCTTCTTTGGAATCACAAAATAAAAATTTACTTTGGATAAAATTTTCATATTATTCTGGTAACTTTCACATTTTAATGAATAGTAAAAACACGCTATATTTTAATTAAAAACAACTTTTTTCATCGTAATATCTTATGTGGTTAAATTATAATATTGAATGGTTTTAAAGTATAAATAGAATATATTTTTACCATTTAATATAATGTATGTCATTAGCATTGATTTTACCTTGAATTCGTAAGTTAAATCAATTCAATCTTTTGCAATGTTTTAAACAAAAACCCGTTTTTATTCGACAACGGGATTAATTTTAATTTAAATTCTGCAACTTCTGTGTTTTGAATTTTAAAAAATTAATTCCATATTTGGAATCAGTGGGTCCAAATTATTTTAATAGGATACTTTTTATTTTTGGGAATTATGAATAGTAACTACGGTAAATTTTATTTACCACAGTTAAAGGTAAATCAGGTAATTAAGGGTAAATATAATATTTTAAAATTACCCTAACAAATGTCAAAATTCTATTGGGTGACTAAAAAACGACCCATATCACCTAAGGGTCTGATTAGATTAATTTAATTAAATTTTTTCAATGAAAATAATTTAATTATTATTAAAACCAAAGAATGTGACAACATGTCACTTTCTTAAATATTATAAGTATAATAATTTTAATCTAGTGATAAACTTCATGAAACTTCGAACATGAATAGTCTCCAGAAAGCTAATACAATTATCTACATCACAGGAATTTATTTAGAATTTTTAGGTATTAAATAATTATCATTTATTATGACAGAAAGATGATGCAGTAATTGTCTTATTAATGAAATATTGACAGAATTGATGTTATAAATGCCCAAATAAATGTAATTTGAGACTTTTTATGACTTAAAATAATTTATAGGTTACTATGATATATTAGTGTTGATTTAATCAACTTGGTTAGAACATATAATTCTGTTATGACTTTCAAAAAAATCATATATCAAATAGTGTCAAAATTGACACAAAATAGTTTTTAAATCAAATATTATATTATTAATTGTTATTTTATTCCTAAAAATCTAAGGTTCGGGCAAATGACTTAGATAAGGATATATATATTAATAATAAACAATTTGGGGTTCGTTTGGCATGTTATAGTAAGTGTATTAACCATATAGTGAAAGAAAACAAAAAGACACGGTAAAAGTTAAATTATTTAACTTAGAGTTAAATCTAATTGATAAGGTTAAAATAATACCCTAAACTTGTCTAAATCCTATTGGTTGATAGGATTTCGACCCATCCCCACTTTAGCTTCTAAATAAGACCCTTTGGAACCATTATAAACCGATTTTGACTTTAATATAAAATAATATTTTGAGATATTCCTAAGGTGCCCCTCTCCTCCCTTATAAAAGGGCACCTCCTCCCCCTTCCTCCTCACACCAATTTGAGCACTCAAGCTCGGCCAACCTCTGCCAAAATCCCTTCTACACTTCCCTAGAATAATCCTAGAGGTCCTGGTCTTCTTCAAAGACCAATCTTAGTTCCCTAAGTAGAGGATTCAAAGAAGCGTTCCAAAGAAGAGGTAATATCCATTACCGATCTTTTCAATTTCTTTCTTCTTCAACTTCTTCTTCTTTAGTTGTTTCATGATAAATTAATAACATAAGTATTTCTTATATACTGATATGTTATTATAAATATGAAACAACTCTAATTATCCTTCTATCCATCCTACGGAAAAAGGAAATCACGCGCGTGCGTACGTACGGAATACCGTCTCCACGCCGTGGTGTAATCTATTTTCCGCCACCACCTTAATTGGATGGGTATAAAGGTGTAATGAGTAACTATATATGATTATTATAAAGTTATATTGATACTGAAATAGTATACATACACTTCAACACAATTCCACGACCATGGGAATGATATCGTCGCTTGTGCGTACGTACGGACTACCGTCTCCACGACGCGATGAGATTCATTCTCAATGATTAACCATTCATGAATGATTATAAAGTATATATAATAAGTAATAATGAAATATATGACATAATAATGATACTAGAATTATTTATATGTATGTCATCTACTTAATTCCATTCAATTCAATAAGGAAACGAAAACAGCGTTCATGCGTACGTACGGACTACCGTCTCCATGAACGGTGTATTTCTTTCCATTTACTAATTTATTATATATGTATATTCTGAATATATATATAAATCATGTTTTATATTCTGGAATTAAGTAATCATGATCTAAGTAATCATATGAATAATTAAAAGCTAAAAACACGAATGACAAATGAGACGATTTTACCCAAAACGCTACTTTAACATGAATTTACAAAAGAACGGGTAATATAAAGTCATAATTGGACCATATATGATATAATAACAATGAATATGATTCTGGAATAAGTCAATAACATGATTTAAATCATTATACAGGGGGTTCGAACACTTACAAAGCAAGTCGGACATAAGGTAAGGGAAATATCACAATCTCATTTTTATCCGAGATTGTTTATACTTTGGTATTTACTGGGGTGTATTTTATCATCCAAATCCATGTTTCTTCAATATGTAAATTATTTCCATCCACCTAAAATTGTTTAAATCCAATTTTACCCTTCGGTGGGTTTTTAGTAAAAGATATGAAAGGAATCTTTTGTCGTTTTTCATACGAGGTACTTTTTGACTTTTCCGACAAAAGTACGAAGAATGTTTTTTTTAACTTATACGGCATGAATGGATTTCTAAAAAAATTATTTCCAAGAAGCTTCCTTTACAAGTATTCAAGTTTATTTTTAATCAACTTCTTTTAGTTTAAAATTGTATTACATGTTAAGAAAGGAAAAGTGTTTTTGAAGTAGAAAGGATATTTTCCTCAAGAATGAAGTTCAAGTATTTTATAAAAATTATTTTCCATCTAAGATAATAAAAGGGTTCTGTTTTTATCCCTATTATTACATGGATTTGATTATGTTGTTATGGAAACATTTTTATGAATTCCTTTATCTTATATGAATTGTTTTATGATGTCATGTTGTTTAAGAATCCCATTTTTATTACATGGGTTATGCGGTGATGTATGATTTATGATTATGTGGCACACATAAGAAAGGATTCATTATAAGATGGGTGGGACCTATATCTCCCTCCAATGCATTGGGTAAAGATTTTATATCTCATGAGATAGACATGGCTGGAACGGTAGGTTATACCGGTTCAGTGAAACAGGACTGGAACAAGGGTGACTCGGTTCAGAAAGGGACTTTGTCCACTAAGATAGTCTTGGAAATGAGTCATGAATAACAAGAAATGATTTTCCATGATTATGTGTACATGCCACAAAGTTTCAAGTTTCATGTTATGATTATGGGGATCTCATTTTCACTTCTATGATTTGTTCCATGTTAAGATATTATGATCTCTTTTGCAGGTTATGATTTTAAAAAAGATATGATATGATTTTTATTTCTTTTGTATACCCTTACTGAGCATTTGATATCACCCTTTTATGTTTTCTTTTCCCCAGGATATAAAGAAAGGTTTTAGGTAAAAAAAGGGGAAGATCTTTATGGAAGATATTGAAGATCTTTCACCACGATTAGAAGATTACGCTCCGAGTTTCCAAAGACACTAAACTATTACGGTCCTTGTGTGTGTGTTTTTGTTATGTACTAAGTATTCCAAAAATGTAATGTAATGTCCATGTATGTTAAGCTTCGAGTCTCTATAGTTGGTATCAGAGGAAAGGTTTAGTCAACCTTTGGAAACTAGGATGCGAAAATGTTAGTGAGATCCCTAGAGATATTTTTAAGGTATGTCTAGGGATGTCCCTAAGGTTAAGTATACGTATAGGTTATAGTACTAGAATTACGCTAACGATCATAGAATTAAACCTAAGATGTTAGATATTGAAGGTACTCCCCTTTTATTATGATGTTTTCCCTAGCATGATTTTTGTCTCTCACACTATTCTTTTTGGGTTTTAGAAAATGGCTGGAAACAAGATGATTCACGATAATGGAGGATATGATGGACAATGGAATGATATTCTTCATAATGAAATGGGATTTGGAAGTCCAAACATCATTATTATGCCGAATCAGCAATCTCATAATATGATCAATAAAGTAAAATTTGGTAAGTTTCCTGACTCGGCTAATAAGAGAAAGATGGAGTTTCATGATGATCATAGAGGAAAGAAAGTTCAATTTCCCCTATGTAAATCATGTGGGAAGAGGCATCAAGGAGAATATTTGAAAGGAACTGGAAGATGTTTTGGGTGTGGAAAAGAAGGACACAAAGCAAGTAAGTGCAAAGGAAAAGGTTTAGTTAACACCATGGATGAGGATAATGGTATTGCTACGACATCAACAATGGTTAAATGTTTTAAATGTGGAATGTACGGGCATTATGCAAACCAATGCCCTAAGGGAAAGTCTCATAAAGATAATCAGTATGGTCGTATGGGAAGTATTTATGTTGATGATGATGAAGAGACTACAAATGATATGTGAGATTAAAGAATTGTTGAAACTCGGTCAATGGTTTAAGAATGTAGTGGAATGATTACATGTTTATCATGTGTAATTTTGAATAAGAAATCTCATGGTACTATGGAATAAAGAAACATCTAAGGATTGTTACACTGTTGTCTTTCCTTGAGTTATGAAAGTGTATGATTAATGGTACCACTATCCATGAAAGGTTATTCAGATATTTTTGGAATTTAGATGATATGCGCATAATGAAGGAATAATAAGATAATGAGGTGTTTGATTGTATTCATGAGCTCATGACTGATATAAGGAAAAGGTTATATCATGGTTTGAGTATAGAGAATTGTTGGATTTTGGTATGTGGAAAGAGTTAACTTTTAACTGCATTCATGTTTTCACTAAGGATCAATGGGTATTCAAGAGAATACATGATTAAGGACTTTGAATGTTTGGAATGTGACCAACAAGACATATCTTATGATGTATGGGGATTAGCGGCAGTATTAAATCTCTGGTAATCGTTTTCACTATATTATGAGAGTGGACTGTAGTATTATGGATAAGCCTAAAGATTAGAATGGATTATGTTGGACATAAGTTAGTTTAAGGATAGAATATTTTCGATATTATTGATGGGATGTTATAGTAATGTAGTTTTAGAAAAAGGACAACCTGCAGGACGGGCGACAGCCCATCGCTTCGGACAAGGCTATGGGAATCAAACCCACAACCGAAGTGCGACTGGCCTTTATCGCCTACCACTGGCCTACAGGAAGTCCCTGTTTAGTAGAAACTAGTTTTATTATATTAAGCAGTATGATATATGAAGTATAAGTCCATTTTAGGAACCATATATGATTAATCTCACTATAGATCGACTTATGTATATAATTTTTGCTAACCTTTTGTTTGAGACAGATGGAATGACCCTTCATTCTATCACATGATCTTCTAACACTTCACGAATAAAAAATTCAACTTCATTTATTTAAGAGATGAAGTGGAAATTGTTCAAGGCACGAACAATAGTGCGACTGTACCAAAATAAAGTAAGTATTTATTCTAATTCAAATTCTTCAACTTTAGGGAAATGATCTTGAAAACCAAAAATGTTGTCTTAGTGCTCTTATATCTGATGAATCAGATGGCACCTTAGATCATCACAAATTTATGGCTTTGCGATTGCTAGCTTTTCCATAGCCATGTTCTCTACCACTCTCCATTAGAACATGATGGTTAGATTTCTCTTCCATATCCATATTTTCACCTATGTGGAAACCCAGTGATTAGTTTATTTGGGTAACCATTACGTTTCATACTTTTGTTTTTAAAGATAAGTTTTGGTATTCCTTTTTACGATGTGGGTTTCTATAAAAGAAACTTTCAAATAGTAAACCATTTATAACCCCGACGAATTTCGAGGGCGAAATTCATTTTAAGGGGGGTAGAATGTAACACCCTGAGATTTTATGAAAAATATTATTTTAATTTCATTAATGTCTTGTGTTGTATTCTACTCCAAGATTACCTTGCGCTATACGCAACACCGTATTAGCTTGCAGTATACGCAACACTATTCATGGACCGTGTTACACACAATTTTGATAATAGTTATTCTATGCAACATTGAGTATATATATATATATATTAAACGTATAAATGAAATATGGTTGGATTCTGTTATACGAAACAATGAAGGATTCTTTCACAACACGCAACCCTGACTTGGCTTGCATTACACGCAATCGCGACCTTCCTCGATAGCGTGTGTTGTACGCAACACCGGGTTTTAATAAACAATGTTATATTATTATAATATTGTCATGAACTAGCCTTTATGAATACTATTAACTAAATATTGAATTTTATAACATTATTATTCATCTTACACATTTATAGAACATGGTATAAGAACAAAATAAATTTTTCGGGTAAAATAAGAATTTTTCAAAAAATGCAGTTTTGCCGCCTTTTGATGGCGCACCCACTCTAAATCTAGTTTTTGACATGTTTATAAGTTCAATTTGACAAAATAAAATTCTTCTTTGGAATCACGAAATAAAAATTTACTTTGGATAAAATTTTCATATTATTCTGGTAACTTTCACATTTTAATGAATAGTAAAAACACGCTATATTTTAATTAAAAACAACTTTTTTCATCGTAATATCTTATGTGGTTAAATTATAATATTGAATGGTTTTAAAGTATAAATAGAATATATTTTTACCATTTAATATAATATATGTCATTATCATTGATTTTAACTTGAATTCGTAAGTTAAATCAATTCAATCTTTTGCAATGTTTTAAACAAACACCCGTTTTTATTCGACAACGGGATTAATTTTAATTTAATTTCTGCAACTTCTGTGTTTTGAATTTTAAAAAATGGATTCCATATTTGGAATCAGTGGGTCCAAATTATGTTAATAGGATACTTTTTATTTTTGGGAATTATGAATAGTAACTACGGTAAATTTTATTTACCATAGTTAAAGGTAAATCGGGTAATTAAGGGTAAATATAATATTTTAAAATTACCCTAACAAATGTCAAAATTCAATTGGGTGACTAAAAAACGACCCATATCACCTAAGGGTAGGATTAGATTAATTTAATTAAATTTTTTCAATGAAAATAATTTAATTATTATTAAAACCAAAGAATGTGACAACATGTCACTTTCTTAAATCTTATAAGTATAATAATTTTAATCTAGTGATAAACTTCATGAAACTTTGAAAATGAATAGTCTCCAGAAATATAATACAATTATCTACATCATAGGAATTTATTTATAATTTTTAGGGATTAAATAATTATCATTTATTATGACAGAAAGATGATGCAGTAATTGTCTTATTAATGAAATATTGACAGAATTGATGTTATAAATGCCCAAATAAATGTAATTTGAGACTTTTTATGACTTAAAATAATTTTATAGGTTACTATGATATATTAGTGTTGATTTAATAAACTTGGTTAGAACATATAATTCTGTTATGACTTTCACAAAAATCATATATCAAATAGTGTCAAAATTGACACAAAATAGTTTTTAAATCAAATATTATATTATTAATTGTTATTTTATTCCTAAAAATCTAAGGTTCGGCAAAATGACTTAGATAAAGATATATATATTAATAATAAACAATTTGGGGTTCGTTTGTCATGTTATAGTAAGTGTATTAACCATATAGTGAAAGAAAACAAAAAGACACGGTAAAAGTTAAATTATTTAACTTAGAGTTAAATCTAATTGATAAGGTTAAAATAATACCCTAAACTTGTCTAAATCCTATTGGTTGATAGTATTTCTACCCATACCCACTTTATCTTCGAAATAAGACCCTTTGGAACCATTATAAACCGATTTTGACTTTAATATAAAATAATATTTTGAGATATTCCTAAGGTGCCCCTCTCCTCCCTTATAAAAGGGCACCTCCTCCCCCTTCCTCCTCACACCAATTTGAGCACTCAAACTCGGCCAAACTCTTCCAAAATCCCTTCTCCACTTCCCTAGAATAATACTATAGGTCCTGGTCTTCTTCAAAGACCAATCTTAGTTCCCTAAGTAGAGGATTCAAAGAAGCGTTCCAAAGAAGAGGTAATATCCATTACCGATCTTTTCAATTTCTTTCTTCTTCAACTTCTTCTTCTTTAGTTGTTTCATGATAAAGTAATAACATCAGTATTTCTTATATACTGATATGTTATTATAAATATGAAACAACTCTAATTAACCTTCTATCCATCCTACGGAAAAAGGAAATCACCGCGCGTGCGTACGTACGTAATACCGTCTCCACGCCGTGGTGTAATCTATTTTCCGCCACCACCTTAATTGGATGGGTATAAAGGTGTAATGAGTAACTATATATGATTATTATAAAGTTATATTGATACTGAAATAGTATACATACACTTCAACACAATTCCACGACCATGGGAATGATATCATCGCTCGTGCGTACGTACGGACTACCGTCTCCACGACGCGATGAGATTCATTCTCAATGATTAACCATTCATGAATGATTATAAAGTATATATAATAAGTAATAATGTAATATATGACATAATAATGATACTGGAATTATTTATATGTATGTCATATACTTAATTCCATTCAATTCAATAAGGAAACGAAAACAGCGTTCATGCGTACGTACGGACTACCGTCTCCATGAACGGTGTATTTCTTTCCATTTACTAATTTATTATATATGTATATTCTGAATATATATATAAATCATGTTTTATATTCTGGAATTAAGTAATCATGATCTAAGTAATCATATGAATAATTACAAGCTAAAAACACGAACGACAAATGAGACGATTTTACCCAAAACGCTACTTTAACATGAATTTACAAAAGAACGGGTAATATAAAGTCATAATTGGACCATATATGATATAATAACAATGAATATGATTCTGGAATAAGTCAATAACATGATTTAAATCATTATACAGGAGGTTCAGACACTTACAAAGCAAGTCGGACATAAGGTAAGGGAAAATCACAATCTCATTTTTATCCGAGATTGTTTATACTTTGGTATTTACTGGGGTGTATTTTATCATCCAAATCCATGTTTCTTCAATATGTAATATTATTTCAATCCACCCACAATTGTTTAAATCCAATTTTACCCTTCGGTGAGTTTTTAGTAAAAGATATGAAAGGAATCTTTTGTCGTTTTTCATACGAGGTACTTTTTGACTTTTCCGACAAAAGTACGAAGAATGTTTTTTTAACTTATACGGCATGAATGGATTTCTAAAAAAATTCTTTCCAAGAAGATTACTTTACAAGTATTCAAGTTTATTTTTAATCAACTTCTTTTAGTTTAAAATTGTATGACATGTTAAGAAAGGAAAAGTGTTTTTGAAGTAGAAAGGATATTTTCCTCAAGAATGAAGTTCAAGTATTTTATAAAAATTATTTTCCATCTAAGATAATAATAGGGTTCTATTTTTATCCCTATTATTACATGGATTATATTATGTTGTGATGGAAACATTTTTATGAATTCCTTTATCTTATATGAATTGTTTTATGATGTCATGTTGTTTAAGAATCCCATTTTTATTACATGGGTTATGCGGTGATGTATGATTTATGATTATGTGGCACAAATAAGAAAGGATTCATTATAAGATGGGTGAGACCTATATCTCCCTCCAATGAATTGGGTAAAGATTTTATATCTCATGAGATAGACATGGCTGGAATGGTAGGTTATACCGGTTCAGTGAAACAGGACTGGAACGAGGGTGACTCGGTTCAGAAAGGGACTTTGTCCACTAAGATAGTCTTGGCAATGAGTCATGACTAACAAGAAATGATTTTCTATGATTATGTGTGCATGCCACAAAGTTTCAAGTTTCATGTTATGATTATGGGGATCTCATTTTCACTTCTATGATTTGTTCCATGTTAAGATATTATGATCTCTTTTGCAGGTTATGATTTTCAAAAAGATATGATATGATTTTTATTTCTTTTGTATACCCTTACTGAGCATTTTAGCTCAACCTTTTATGTTTTCTTTTCCCCAGGATATAAAGAAAGGTTTTAGGTAAAAAAAGGGGAAGATCTTTATGGAAGATATTGAAGATCTTTCACCACGATTAGAAGATTACGCTCTGAGTTTCCAAAGACACTAAACTATTACGGTCCTTGTGTGTGTGTTTTTGTTATGTACTAAGTATTCCGCAAATGTAATGAAATGTCCATGTACATTAAGCTTCGGGTATCTACACATATTAAGTGCTTCAGATCACCCAAAATATTCTCAAATAAGTTACGAAAAGAAATCCCCTCATCTTATAATCATTAATTTTTTAATAATGGTATCCAAGGAAGTCATTTGGTGAAAAAGAAAAGGAGCTGCCTGAAAAAGAGGTAACCTTCTTCAACATTCACTTTAGTTTTATTTCATTCTACACTCATTAAATTATACTTATTCCATGATAAAATAATAAAAAATTTATCCTAAATACACTAATATTTTTTTATTCTAAGGTTTCTACCTATACATACACACACTTTCATGTAAGGGGTAATGAACTTACAGTTCTTGTGTTTTGCAAACTACCACCACACGAAATGATGTTGTTTGTTTTTCCTTTACCACCTCTCATGGTTGAGAATTATGTTGAAAAATATATTTTTATATGATATATATGATATTATTTATTTATTTATACTTATATAATTATTATATAAAATATACCTTTATGCTTTCCATTTTTTGTAAATATGATAACTTTGTTTGTGGAAGTGTGGACTACTGCCTCCTCAAAGCGATGTGATTCATTCACACTTTACACGAAATGTATTAAAGATGAGTTTAATTAAAATATCTGATATATATTAAGTAATAATTATACTTTAATGATATTATATATATATACACATATATTTAATTTACTTACTTTCTTTCAATATGACACTAAAACGAAAACACCATTCATGTGTTTGTACAACCTACCATCTCCATAAACGGTGTATTTCGCTTAATATTTTTATCTTTTATATATTTTTATAAATAATTATATAATAATTATATATGATATTTATATCATGGTTTACATTATGGATATCATGATATAACTATAAGAACCAAAAATATAACAAATCAAAATAGAAGATAAAAACAAAGTGATTATTACCCGAAACGTAACATTGAAATTTAGTTGTTAATAAATGGGTAATATAAAGTAATAATAAAATAATATATTCTATTATATATAATAATATATTTCTGTGATATATTTATAATAAACTTATATTTATTATTTAAGAGTTTTGAATGAGTATGAAGAGAGTCAAGACTTAAGGTAAGGGAATTTCATCTCACTTTTTATTTCCATGAGATACATGACTTATTCACCACTCATTTATTTTGTATGGTGTGTATACTGAAAATGTATTTATTATATTATTATTATAATTAAATTTATGGGTATTTAAATATCCATTTTATGATCTTTATTTCATGGGGTTTATTTTTCAAAATTTACCAAATCGGTTAAATAATTTTGTCTTAATTTTCTTTCTTTGAGACGCATGCCTTTTTATGAACATATATTTTTATATGAGGTGTATATAATACCATTTAAATGTTATATTAGTAATATTATTATTTTCATGATATTTTTTGATTCATGTAATTTTATTCTTTCCATTTTATTGTGTTTCAAAGTTACCAAAGTGGTAACAGTTTATAGAAACAATCTCATCGTTTATGAAGATTGTTTATGATTATGCTTCCATTGATAAAATATTATGATACGTATCTAAAGAAATCTCAGGAATTTTTTTACTATTTGGTAATTATTGTTATATCCATTTAATGATGCCATTTTTTCACTTTTGGTACTTAAGATAGTTAAGAAAATGTTTTTATGAAAATCTGACTTTATTTCTCCTTTTAGTTGGAAATATTTGTTCTTTCAAAACTATATTTTCTAAAAAGTTTTCAAAAAAGTTTTAATATTTTACTATGATGTTTAAAGTAATTTTTTATCCATATATTACAATTTTTACAATTTTTTTTAAATTGAATCTTCTTATTATTTTCCAATCAAGGTACTTTTTTAAACTTTTAAGGTGCAAAAGGAATGTTCGACATGTACGAACCTACCCTCCATCATGAACGTAATTTCTTTGATTCTTACTTTGCAAGTTTACAAGGTTATTTTTTTAAAGAAATATTTTTTCATAATATTCTTGAAATTTGCTTATTTTAAAATGGGTTTCAAATAAAAAGGGGTTTAAAAAAATTACGTTTAAAAAGTGATTTAAATTATTTTCATACATTTTTTTATATGTTTTCAAAAGTTCATTTTCAAAGAAAAGGATTTTGATTCTTTAAGATATTATTTTATAGGTTTTTATAGTATTTTAAAAGAAATGGTTTTCAAAAAAAATTTCAAGCTTATTTTATAAGTTTTCAGGGAAAATGGTTTTAAAAATGTTTTCAATCTTTCTTTATAAGTTTCCATTGTATTTTCAAAGAAATGGTTTTCAAAATGTTTTCAAGATTGTTTTATAAGTTTTCAAGGAAAATGGTTTTAAATAATTCTTAAATATTTATTTATAAGTTTTCAAAGAAAAAGATTTTCAAAATGTTTTCAAAGCTTCATTTATAAGTTTTCATGTTTATTTTCAAGAAAATAGTTTTCAAAAGTTTTATATTTTTAAAAATATTTTTTCAAATAATGAAGGATAATTTCCTCATTATATGTTTTTTTATAATATTTTTCAAAATTATTTCCCATATAAGATGAAATATATTCTTGTTACTAGTGAATTTCTAGAGAATTGATCTAAAGGTTCCATTCACATTATTTCTCTGAATGGTTTATGTTTTGATAGAATGGTGTTTATGAAACGAGTTTCTCTTTCATGAGTAAAATTTTTATGAAACCTATTTCTTTTTCATGTTTTATATGTCTATGAAACCCACTTATTTTAAACCGTTATGATTTTAATGAAATGATTATGAAACCTATTTTTTTTCTATAAGTTATGATATGGTTACATATTTATGATTGTAACACCCCGGTTAAATAAAGAATATGACATTTTTATATTTATCCCTATTTGTGGAAAAAATGTCAATATTAATTTAAATGGAACGCTATGATCGATGGCTTACCCAATATGCAACAACGAGTTCCTTTGAAATCTTACGTTGCACTCTAATAATAAAATAATATTATTTTAAATAGTAGTTAACACATAGCTGTTGTATTGGCGGGAATGAATAGAAATAACTAAATTATGATTATATATGTGTTTTAAATGTTTTTACTTTTATCCAATAAATTTTAGAGGCTTAAAATACAAATGAATTCAATCTTAAGCATTGAATACACTAGTATTTTTAAAAGATTGTTTTACTACCTTTTGATGGGAAACCATTTTTTAAATCAAACTTTTGACAATTTTATAAGATATATTTTTCAAACTAAACATATTATTTATGATTTGGACATAGAAATTTACCTTGGGTTAATTTTTGGTATTTTTCTGACAATGTTCATTTTTCAATGAATAGTGAAAAATACTGCATTTTACATCAAAACTGCTTTTTTCATATAATTTAATTATATGGTTATATTATCTTTTTAATTTGTTTTAAAGTTTAATTAGAATATATTTTTACCACGTAATTCAATTATGGTCATTGGGATTAATTTCACTTTGGAATTAGGCATAAACAAGTGCCAACCGTTTCATAAATATTGTTTCTAAAAAACCCGCTATTTGTTTTGACAACGGGAAGTTTTTTTAAATTAATTATTGCAATTTATGTGTTTGGAATTTGGTAAAATGGATTACATATTTGGAATCAGAATGTCCAAATTATGTAATTAAGACTCTTTTGTTTTTGGACATTATGAATAGTAACGACGGTAATTATCTTTAATTATCTTGATTAATGAGTAATCGGGTAGTTAAAGATAAAAAGAAAATATCATAATAATAAACAATGACCACAAAATGTGTCCCAAGGCTACTGGTTGTCTCATGGACAACTATGGGATGCCTTGTGCCAAACTTGGGGGCCCCATGGAATCACTTTTGTGAGAAAGTGACTTTTTATCTTTTTATTTTTAAAGAATGTTAAATGTAACAAAGAATATATCACCTAAGTAAAATATTTTTAATTTTGTCTAAATAAATTATATTTTGGACTATAAATATTCATTAGAAATCTGAAAAGATTTCCTACATCATAGTATTTTTTTTATAATTTTTAGACATTAAATAAATTAAATTATTTATGACATCATGATGATGCAGCGATGACCTCATTATTTAACGATTTAAATCAAATGGAAAGATAATGTAAACTCTAAGACCTACACATGTCCAAAAAATATTGTATTGGTGGATTTAGAACCCTTATCACCTTATCCTAGAAAAACATCAATGTGGGACCATTAAAATCCAAAACTCATTCTAAAATAAAGTAACATTTATTTACTTTCCAAGAGTGCCCCTCCCCTCCTCTTATAAAAGGCGCCCACCACTACCTCCTTACCCACACTTCCAAAGCATTTGGCTCGGACAACCCCTGACCATTTTATCTCTCCACATCCCTCTATAACTCCTTGAAGCCCCACTTTGGGCAGAAGCCTTCCCAAGGAAGCCTTTGATCTCAAACTAAAGGGAGTTACCCGATTTTAAGGTAATGTCTTCACTTGTGTCCTTTTGTTTTATTTTGCTTCTACAACCCCCTAAACTCTTTTTATTCATTTCTTTTGTAACAACTCCAGTATATTAAATATACTAGGATGTTTTTATAAGAATTATTCGAGCTACACTTACACACACCTTCGTCTAATGGTTAAAGAACATACTGTTTCTGTGGTTGGCGATTTTCTGCCTCACGAAACGATGATTGTTCAATATTCTTTTAACACCTTTAAAGGTGGCCATTATGATGTCACTGTATTTTATATATTATATATATGGTATTTATGTTTACTATATTCTTATTTATTTTATATTTAAACCATACCTTTATTCTTTTCATGTTGTGTAAATGCGATAATTTCATATGAGGAAGTGCGGACTACCGCCCCCTCAAGTGATGTGACTCGCACATGCAATACATGGAATGTATAAAGAATAAAATTAATGAATATATGTGACCTATATAAAATATATATTATAATGGAATTATAATATATATATATATATAAAAGTTATTTTTAATTCCGTTAATATGACAAAGAAAAAATGAAAGTAGCGTTCATGCGTACGTACGACCTACCGTCTCCATGAACGGTGCTTTTCGTTATTATCTCCAAATGCTATGTAATAGTGTAAAATTAATATATACTGGATATATATGATATTTAAAACATCAATTATATTCGGGATATGATGTACCTATAACTACATGGAAAATTATTTTCCAACAAGTTCAATTTTTGACTCACGTACCAAACATCGAAAAAAACGTCTGATATGAACTCATATTATTAACCAATTATTATAACATTAAAATATGTGATATGAACTGAATAATAATCTTTATAGGAGGTCCTTAAGCAATTATAATTTCACCAAAGTTTATTATTCAATAATATAAAGAAACAAACAAGACAAGTTGGACTTGATGTAAGGGAACCTACTCCTCTCTTTCTTTTTAAGTACACTCTTTTATGTCATTCCTTTTAAGCTCATATTTCTTGTGATTGGGATGTTATTTTATATTAATCTTACTGTAATTTTTATTTACATATTATGAGAGACCCTATTCTCTCTCATAAATCTATTTTGGAAGTTTTGAGTGGTGTCGTTAGGCTGCCGAATTTTCGTAAGAGATCTAACCTCTCTCTTTCTTTTTAAGTACTCTCCTTTATGTCACTTCTTTTAAGCTCCTCTTTGTTATGTAAGGGGATGTTATTTTATATTAATATTTCTGTAAACTTTATGTTTATGTGATGAGAGACCCTATTTCCTCTCATCAATCCATTTTGGAAGTTTTAAGTGGCGCTGTTAGGCTGCCGAGTTTTCGTAAGAGATTTTTCATCTCACTTTTATTCCCGTGAGATTTATGCTACATTTTCCACAATTTCCTTTGAGTGGTTTATGTACTGCACATTATTACACTACTTTTGTAATATAATTCCATTTATGGGTATTTAAATATTCATTGTATGACACTTCTTCAATGGGTTGTACTTTTCGAAAGTTACCCAAGTCGGTAAGGGAACCTTTCACCCTCCTCTTTTTAAAAGACTTCATTTGTTATGTCTTTTAATTCACATACTATTATGTTGGGATATGTTATTCTATATAATGATTGATGTAAATTTTATTTCCAAGTGATTATATTCCCTTTTTATCTCTCATCAACTCATTTTCTGAATTTTTGAAGTGATGCCGTTAGGCTGTCGAATTTTACCAAGGGAACTTTTTAACCCAATTTCGATTTCTTTAGGTTCAAAATGTAGTTATTGAATATGTCATCATTTGAATATGTGTGAATGACCTTTTATTGTTGTACACTTAATATCCAATTATATTGGGTGTATTTATATTTGTCACACATAATTTTGAGATTGATTTATCCTTAATTCAAGGATACCTTCTTTATAAGGGATTTCATCACATTTTACATCTCTATTGAGACTTCATTGTTGTTATGCACCAATTCACTCTTATATGGTGTATATACTGTCCTTTGGAATATTATATCATGAATCCATTTATTCTCATGATATTATAAAGTTCCGATTAAATGTTATTCCTCAATTATTGTATTCAAGTGTCTCTAATTTTGGTAAAAACCCTTTAACCAAAATATAGCTTTAAATGTTTTAATGATTTGTTCTTATTAATATCCATGTTTTCAAAATGGTTTTAAGGATTTATTTATATGTATATTAATGGTTTAAAATTTTAAAGGCTTCAAGGTGGTATGGGACACTTTGATTCAAAAATCTCTTTATTAAATGTTTTAAATGGTTTTGAAAATGGTTTTTTTAATGGATTCATTATTTCAATATCCTAAAATGTTATATTGTGATTGAAATGTGGAAATGTTATATTTCCTTTATTCATGTTTTATGTGATACATTTATGATATGGTTCTTGGGCATTATTATGAAAACGGGTGGTTCCGTGATAAACTAAAGGCGGGTGAGCCCGATATAGCTCTCCAATGCATTGGGTAACACGAAGGGGTTAAACGTTAAGGTTTCTCCGAAGAGATTTAGGGAATATGCTGTGGTGGGTATTCCAAACGTAACCAAGAGGGTTACAACCTACGTAATAAAGTTATGAATGCCTCAAGTTACCTTTATGTCTTTATGATTTCTCTGATTTATTCATGATTTTATGAGGTATGTTAGAGTGCCTATATTTTATGGGTAAAGTATGATTTCATTCTTATGTATATATGAACTCATATTTCCTTTCCATATTTTTATAACCCTTTATGAGATTTTTATGATCATCCCATGTTTTTGAAATGTTTTTCACAGGTCAAGGGAAAGGTACATGATGTGATGATAGTGTCAAGGATGTGTCAAGAAATAATCAATGTTTTATTTTAAATATGTTTCTGTTGAAAGGAAGAATGAATACTGTCTTTTATGTAACCACTTTGTTTAAATGTGGAATGTAATGCAAGTTTCATGATCTAATTATCTAAAACTCTAAACTTGAAAAGATCCTCAATGTGTAATCTTGTAATAACTCAAGATTAAGTAAGGTTTAAGGCTGGGGCCTTATAATGATACCCATTTCATTTAATGGGTTATGATATGATTGTTTATGATCTTGTGGAACATGTTTGTATAATTTTATTATGAGATGGGTGGGAACTATATCTCACACCAATTCATTAGGTAAATATTTATATCTCATGAGATAATGATTGGATTCAAGTTGAAGAGCTTGATCTACTACTGGAAGATGGGGAAACTCGATCCACTATGAGAAGATAGGAGAACCCAATCCACTATGGGAAGATGGGGAAACCCGATCCCTTATAAGTAAAGGATTGTGACTGAGGATGGTGGTGTACCCTTCCTAGTAGGTGTAGTATCCATTAAGTGCCTTGATAAGTTTTTGGAAACGAGCCTTTACTTATAGTTAATGATGTTACATGTTTATGAATCTACCACAAATTATATATCTTATGCCTTTGATGTGATCACACGATTCATATTATTGATTACTTTATGATTCTTGTATTATGAACTACCAATATTTATTCCATGTATCATGATTTTGATAATTTTATATAGGGTATGATCTTCAAATGTTATGATGATGTTCTCGTACCCTAATGTTCATGTTATGATTATGTATTTCCTTTATTTACCCTTACTAAGCATTCAATCTAAACCCTTTATTATGTTTCCTTTACCCAGTTTATGAAGAAATGTTTTAAGTAAGAGTACAAAAGGGGAATATATTTAAATAATATGTTGAAGATCATTCACCAAACTAGAGGAATGTGTTCTAAGTTTCTAAATACACTAAACTATTATGGTCCCTAGGCATCCATTTTTGTAATGTGTTGAATATTAAACTAAAATGATGTAATATACATGTATGTTAAACTTGGGTCACTATAAAAATTCTGAGTAACCTTCTCATATTCAGCTTCATGAGTCTGGATATCCATGAAAATCATTACATCAACCTAGAAATTATCATTTTCTTGATGTAAAAGATTTATAAAAATTTAGCTTAACTATCACAATTAGAAGAAACCTCATCACTTAGATCTTGATTTTTCATTGTCTAAACCACTAAAAGAGTGGTAAATGAACCCATAATAAAGTCATATAAACTAAAATATAAAATATGTAATGAATAACTCTTAGTTTTCCTCCACTAACCCACACCAACATAAATAAAAACAATGATTAAATAAATAATAAAAAAGATGTGGTACACTACTTTGAGGAATTGACCTTCACAAACTAATATGGGAGATCAAATACATGATAATTGAATATAAATAGTGAAGTCTATCCAAGTAAAACATTATCCGTGAAAGTGGGATTCATATCAATAATATGGTATTTACTTTCATGATGAGTAATAATAAGAATATGATGAGATAATATATTCAAAGATAGGGGAGTATTAAAGGCACCCAAATCACACTTCTTCACCTGATACTTCTTCTTTATATAGAGGGGAGTTAGATTCCCTTAAGGTTTTTAAGAGGATCAATAATGAACAACTGATTCAAAGATAAAGTGTTTATTGATAGTGAAATTATATTTAATATAAAACCACACAAATTCTATACGAGGCTTAGAAATATCAAATTCGACACACATATGATCATGAAGGAGAAATTTCCCAGTGAGAATGTTCAAATAAATATAAAGAAAATGACCTATCAAGTCACCCAACTATTGAAAAATTATATGATTATGCAGTATAATATAAATTCTAAGAAGCCTAAACCAAACCACCATGTGGCCAAATCCTAACCAGAGTGTTGGGTTTCTAAGGGGATGAATAACATTTAATTAAAATAGAAGAAGAAATTTAGAAAAAAACACCCAATATTTCCATACAAGAATGATTGAAATTAAGAAATGTTGAAAATGAAGAACTATTGGAAAATGTGTAAACCTCACACCAAAGCTGACACTGTTATATCTTGGTTTTCATTTGATATAGTTGATAATGATCACGAGAGAAATAGATGAAAGACTACTTCATATGAGGGTGGTACATATGCCTAAATATCCTTATCTATAATGATATGACCGTAATACACCAAATTAATGCTGGCACATTCACTTTTGTGAAAAATAGTGTAATGGTAATAAGAAATAATTAAGATTATTTCTTGTAATCAGCCATACCCAACAGGATGGATGTCATCCACTTATATAGTTATCCTTGAAGTGTTTCATTTAATGAAATACATTTTCCATATTATATATATCAACATATGTTTATTCCTACTAGAACAATTCATTAAATTACTTTAATGAATTTAATCAATTTTTTATATTCATAATAGATTCTATTTAATTCATTCATAATGGATTATATATTATAAAATTACATGGAAAGATACATATAACACCCTATAACATAACCAACCCATGATTACATGATTTATAAAAAGGGTTTCAATTTATTATATTTCTAGGATCTTTTAGGTTTATAGTTTTAGAGAATTAATAAAACCATTACATAACACAATGGATATTTCCACACAGTGTGAATTTTTTCACAAAGATAGATTCCTATTTTTAAAATCCTATTTCATTCATGAAATTTTTTCTTCATTTATGAAATTACACCATTGATCTTTATATGATCTATATATATCCTTAAGACCTATGAAAACCATTTAAAAACATTATATGTGAAAAAATATAAGTAAGGGATAAAAAAAGGAAACCCATTAGTCCTTTTGAAAATTAATTAAAATCCCTAAAGAACTTTTCATTTTTTACATAATAATATTTAAGATCAAATAATCATTTATTTACTCATGAAATAATATTAAAAGGAAAAATTTTTCCTAAAAAATTTTATAATCATAAAGGAAAAATCATAATCAATAGATTTACTTGAGAAAAAAAAGGAGAACTCATGAAAAAGTTTCCTTGAAAAACAAACCTTTCACCTTTAAAAGATCATAAACTTAACTTACATTGTGAAATCAAAATATTTCCTTTAAAATCCATATCAATAATTAAAAAAGATTTAGTCATATTATGAAATTATCTTTACAATCACCCTTAAAAAGGAGTAACAATCATAATTAATTCCAACACATCCTTTAGGGGTAATTTAATTCATATTAACTACGTCACTTTACCCAATAAATCAAAGAGATATATCAGGACCAAACATTATCACCGAAAATTTACAAGAACCATATCATGAGTAAAACACCTAAAATATTTCATTTACCTCATAAAATATTCTGTTTAACACATATGAATAAGTACTTTGAGGGTTTATGTAAAAATAAAGATAAAAATAGTATTTCCTTTGAAAAATCCTAAAAATAAAAAATTCAACAAAATGATAATAAATTGAATTTACTTTGAAAAAAATGAAAAAATTGAAGAGGAAATATCATAAAAATTAAAGGATATAATGGAGAAAAAATCCGTTCATGATGTATATGTTCAAAACATTTGTTTTCACTTCAGTAAAAATATTCAAAGGTGACTTTTATAGAAAATTTTAGAAACATTAATTTATAAAAAATCATAAGAAAAGTTAAAATTATTTTAAAATGGACTTTAAAATTTTTTATGTATAAATAATAATATTCTTGAAACATTTAATATAACATTAAAATAAAGGAAAAAGAGTTTAAAAATTTTAAAAAAACATTTTAAAGAAAAATCCCTTGTGTATTTGGTAACTTTTAAATCAAAAGAACTTTGAAGGAGAGAACATGAAATAATTTTGGATACCACTATAATTTTATTAAATTAATGATAAAATAAATTCATATGGAATTTTATACACCAAAAAAAAAAACAAAACATGTGGTGAAAATGGAATACGTCTCAAAGAAATGAAATTAAGATAAGAAATACCTTACCTTTAGTCCCGTATAACTTCATATATTATCTAACTCTTGAATAATAAAATTATATTAGTTATTTAATTAATTAATAAACTTTTAAATTTTCATTCCATTATCATTATCCATTTTATTTCATTTATTACCATATTTTTTATTTACTAAATCAGTTAAGTTCATGTCAGATGTTTTGAGGATGGTCAGTTTATAATAACTAAATGACTTTGGTAGTTTGACCATGGTCAAAGGGGTAATTATTCAATAATTTATAGAATATTAATCATTAAATAATTATAAATTTATATATTAAATACAATTTTATAACCATATATTAAATGTAGATATGAAAAATGAAATATTTCATATCATGGAGGCTGTAGTTTCCACACACACATGAGAGATGTTTCAATTTTTCTACTTGATGGAAGAAAAATAAAGTAGATTACAGTTTACTTTTATAGAATAAAAAATATTTTATAAATTTCATGTTTGTTCATAATTTATATCATTATGACTATCAATGTGAGGCAGTAATGAAAAATCAATCCCATCACTTCGTGGAGGTGATTGTCCACATATACAATAAGTGATATTATCATTTTCTAACTAATGGAAGGGTAAAGATGTAAGTAATATATTATATTTAAAAAATCATAACAGTTTTATAAATATAAAATATATTCATTTTATATATCATTTTAATCAGTTATATGATGTTTTGATAGAAAACTAATTACATCTCTATGTGGAGACGAAAGTCCATCCGTACACACGAGCAATGATTTTATTTCCCATTGGATAGAAAATGGGATGAAAAAATGGCTGTATCGCCAACAAAATAAAATTTTATTATATTTATGATACTGTTTTTATCATTAAATCATGGTTATATAATATTTTATAGATGTATAACAAGAAATAAACATGAAAAAACCTGGTTAAGTGTTATACCACTTATTTGGAAAACCAACTTTAGATTACATCTTAATCCTTATAGGATTAATCCTTTAGTGATACCAGAGACTATAAGTATTGGGTAGTAATGTTAATGTATTTAGTTATATGTTGGTTGAGTTAAATGGAAAAATATTCCAATTAATATAGGAGAGGTGGTGCCTTTTTATTAGTGAGTGAAGTGACACACTTATAACTTTGTTTGACTTTTAAATATTATAAATGTATTAATCATGGGAAAGTGGAAAAAATTCAATCCAATTTTTAATATTATGTGATAATGGTTAAAATTATCTCATAAAATAATAATTAATATTATATTTTTTATCGCATCACTTAGTTTTATCTTTAATTAACTCATTTAATGTTTAACGTGGTGTCAAATTTTTACAATTGTTACTATTTATTATGGGTAAAAATAAAATTGACCATATTAATTAATTTTTCCCTTAAAATTACAAGTTTTAAATCCATTTTCTAATGTTAATTTTTTATATGTTTCATAAATTAATTTTAATATATGTTTTCAAAACACAGTGAAAAACCATTTTTAGAAAAAGTGTTTTTTGAATAAAAATAAACTTATATAAAAATAAAATATAATGATGAATACTATTGAATAAATTATATTATATTTAATAAAAATATACTAATTTTAAATTAAAACCAATCCAAAATATAATGGGACTTTGTAAATAATTTAAATTAATTAAAATTTTTAAATAAAAATGTTATTTTTCAACATTCAACCCCAAATCAATCGTTTCAGAAAAATCCCAAAAATTTGTTCAAAGTATAACGCCCCAAGCCCGCTCTTCCGAAATCGGTGCCTGAAAAATGATGTGTAATGTTTTTTTAAAGAAACTTGACAATTACACAACACTTTATACAAGTGAGGACCTTTTACCTGTCTATGTCATGGAGGATTAAAAAAACCTTACATTTATTAGAGTTAAAATAAAAATAAAACAACTGTCCACTATGCTTCTGCACGTGCTAACTCCAAAAGTGATGACATCTGTAAAAAAATATCCTAAGTTACCTGTGAAAAATTATTTTAAAATAAAATGGTGAGAATTTAGTTTCCCAGTAAGTAGTTTTGAAAACCTTTGATAAATTACATTAAAAACATCCCTTTGATAATACATTCTAGAAATTCAATTAAAAATACATTTGTAAATTTTTTTACAAAATAATATAACGCTTTGAAAAAAAATAATTATACTTCAAATATTATTTTAAACTAATCCAGTGATTTGTTCAAAAATATTAAGAAAGCTCTAGAAAAAAAACATTGTGGAAACTTAGAACGTTGAAAGATATCTTGGGCCTACCCAATTATTGAGTGGTTGGGTTCACTACCCACCACCCTACCATATTTACAATGGTTTAATTGCTGGGTTTTATAAAAAAAGCCTGCATTATATACATATATCTATTTTTCACTCGGATATTATTTCTTCAAAAACATGAAAATATTCTAATACATACATACATACATATATATATATATATATATATACTTTCACAAATAAAAACACCATTTTGATATAATCAAAATCCCATGTCATCATGTCTTTTCTAAATATGAAAGCCAATTTTCATTCATAATACTTTCCAACGGATTTACAAGAAGAACGTTTAAGTATTTAACATTCATATAAATAGTAACACATGAATGGTTTGTGACATGTTATAAGATATGGCTATAAATCATAATAATATTGACATATATGCGTGAAAATAAAACTAATGCACCTAAAATGATAAAAATTAATTAAGAAAAACTATATAAAATAATGGTGTTGAATTTAAGATCAAAATTTTATTAACGTATGATCATAGGTTTTTAAACCCATAAATTGTTTAAGTAAATGAAACAAATTCCTTTAAAAATGTGTTAAACCAATGGAAATTAAAAATGAAAAAGCCTTTTCTTATTTATCGATACACAAATATATAAATATACCAATAACCATAATAAAATCCTGCATTAAACAATAAGGATTATTACTTGAAAATAAATAGACAAAGGTCTATCATAAATTAAGTTTGATTGTGAAAAGAAAATCATAATTTTAAAAGGTTTTAAAAAAACACCAATATCATTTGATTAAAATGTAAGATGAAATATCAAATAAGAATAAAGTAATTTCCCTTACAATTTTTTTGTTGAACGAAACGGATCTCAATGGTGTTGGTGAGGAGTGTGTTTTTATGAGAGGAGTGTTCTATTTTTATAGGTATAAGACATTTACATATGAAAAGGAGGTATTGTTAAAAATTAATTATATATGATGGGTTTTGATATAAGTTTATTTAATCAGTAAGATCATGTCATTGCAGGTTTTGTTGGTGTTTAAGAGTTTTTAGTTCATTCTAATGGATTCGTTCAAGCCAAGTGTTTAAGTGAATGGGACATAGGTGAGTGAGACAACACCACCATATCCCGAGAATAGAAATAGTGTCAAATAGTTGTCCTTTTTTTTGAACAGGTGAAAGATAATGAAAAGGTTTTAGAAGGAAAGAAAATCCACAGTCGAGATTTAATCTGACCGGAGTGGGAAATATGGTCTGTTAATGATATCAACAGTTCATGGTATAAGGCAGATCCCTAGATGATATCGATTTCTTGAATGAGGAGTGGCATGTTCGGTAGGATTTGGAAATGAGGATGCGCCGAAAAAGTCGAACGGTGTGGTCTATTTTGGAAGTCGCAACCCTCATTGATTGGTTTCCAATATTTTATTTAAATCTCAATTATTTGACATATTGTATTCCAATTTACATTTAATAGATTCGATATAAAAAGGAAAGTTAGATTGTAACACTCATATATTTATATAATTATCATATTAATATATTAATAAGATATTTAATATTAATATTTTTAAAAATTTCCAGAATATATGTATTTTAATATTTAAAACATTATTTAATCTTAGAATAGTTTATTAAATATTTTGAAACTTTGTTTATTGTATAATAATATACAAATAAATATTGTTTATATGTGTGTATATTTATTTATTTTATATCAACAGTTATCATATGCCATTTCTCAATTTTAATTTAAAAATTATAACAGATAGATTTTATAATGGTCAGATAAAACATTATAAAAATCAATGTCTAAGGGCCATTCAAACACACAGAAAAATAATATCGTGATTCTCATGCCACAACTTTCAGAAATGGTTTTATATGTCCCTATTATTATTAGTTTCGTTGCTATTGTTCTTGCTATAACTTTTGTGCCTCTATCAGATCCGAAAGATGAGAACTACCCGATTGACATCGTTGTGTTTCTCAGAGGAATTCCAATTGTTTTATTATCAATAGCAGTGGGTTTAATGGGTTAGTTCTTGTGTGTAAAGGATATATTATGGTATTTGTATTAATAAAGTGTCTACTACTTATATCTATGAATTCAGAAATTTAAGTATTTTATTTCATTTTGTAACAAAACATAAAACTTATTTTTAAGCCTGGGGTGTTACATTATTCCCCCTTTTGGGAATTGCGTCCTCAGAATTTTAAAATTGGGCTTGGAAACTTCATTGAAAGTCCCATATCAGAAAAAGAGTCAATAAAAATATCACTTTAAAATAAAGGAAGCGAATTACAAAGGTCACCCAAGACAACAGATACTAGGATTAAATGAAAACATGGATATGAAAGAGAAACTAACTCTCATATATTAATAGAGAGTGATAGAGAACTTGATCATGAAAATTTAACCACCACAATACCATAAATTTGTGGTTGGGTAAAATTCAGATGATAAAAGAGAGCTTATAAAATTTTTGCTTCAAGATCCTTTTCATAGAGTTGAAAAAGTTTATTAATATCTTGACTAAGATCGTAAGGAAATATACTTACTTGTCATGTAGAGTGTCGTCCTTTAATAAAATTCTACCACAAAATCATCTTTTCTCCAAATGGTAAGTCTTCAAGATGACTTGATCACACCTAAAGTGCTAGAATAAACTTCTAGAGTATCACATAATCTACAAAAGATGAAATATATATTTACCCTATTTTTAGACATTAACCAAAACCAAAATTGGTTAGTACAAGATCAGATAATCCCGAAAAGTATAACCCTTTATAAAAATAAATACCACTCTTAATATCCAAAATTCAATAAAAAGAACCCAAAGTTTAAGAAAGACCATTCAATATACAATTTTCCTTAAAGTTCATTAAAATAATCCAAACTAAGATTGAAACCCAAAAATAAAAAGGATTTAATCACATAGTCTTTCACAGTAAATCTTAACATTTATCTCCAAAAACATCGACTACTCTTAATGTCTCATACTGAAGTGTAATTAACTAAATCACATATTCTCTATGATAGGTTAATCATTTCCATAAATAGCCCAAATCACCATATTTCCATTGATTCTTCCAAAATAAAATTCCACCATTACTCATAAGAAGATAAGATAATTATTCATTGAATAACATTTTCATATATCAAACTTCAGGGTTACACATACTATAAAAAGTATTCCAATGTAATCCCATCCTCAAAAGAGCCTTAATAATTTTAAGCATTTCATAATCTTAAAATCTACCATAACTCTTGAATCCCTTATATGTTGAATTCTTACTCATTTAACATTCTTCATGATCCATTAACCATTCCTTACCAACTTATTCTGAAATACTTCTTTCCTACAAACAAAATCATGAATCATATCGTAAGATTCAATAATATCAAAACATATGTTAAGAAATAATCCATACCTTTCATTGGTCATTGTCAGTTTCTTCATCCTCAATCGGAATGGAATTATGTATTGGTAAACATATATTTGTATGATCCTGGTGATCCCATTCCTGAAAATTATTTATAGGACATCTATTTGTATAATGACCATACACACCACATTTAAAACATTCAATTAATCCCTCAGAAAGAACTTCTTTCTCTTTCCTAGAGTCGACTGGATGCTTCCTTTTTCCATGTCAAGTTCTTGCTATATGACCTTCATTCCCACATCTATAGCGTCTTCCCCTCCCTTTAAAGCATTTTCCTAGGTGTTTCTTTCCACATCCTTGACACATTGGTTTTTGAACATATTTAACTTTATGTTTATTACCTGAACTTATGTAGGGATTTTTTCTCTCATATACAATGCCTTATAAAAATAACCATGGTTCAGGTGGTCAATCATTACTCCAGATAGTTGGTTGAGAATAACCACAAGAGTTCTCATTGCAGTTCCCATTTCATTTAGTTTCTCATTCAGAAAACCGTCACAATTTTCTTCACATCCACTGTTACTTTGGTTCCGGATAGATCCACCCACTTACTAAAACCAAAAAGGTAAGTGTGAGTATATCGGTAAAACCATCATATAATATCTTATGAGGAGGGTAAATACTAAGATTGAGTTATGCATATTATCTTAAAATCATTAAATTTATCTAAAATAACTATGGATCTTTATAATATGCAAAACATTATGGTTATTTCACTTATTCTTAAATAACACCCTAAAATATAATGTTATCTAAACTGACCTCTGATACCAACTATAATGCCCCAAGCCCACTCTTCCAGACTCGGTGCCTGAAAAATGCTGTGTAATTTTTTTTCAAAGAAACTAAACAATTACACAACACTTTATAAAAGTGAGGACCTTTTACCGGTCTAGGTTTTGGAGGATTAAAAAACATTACATTTATCAGAGTTGAAATAAAAATATAACAACTGTCCACTATGCTTCCGTGCGCGCTAACTCTAAAAGCGATGACATCTGTAAATTTTTTTCCTAAGATACATGTGAAAAATCATTTTAAAATAAAAGTGTGAGAATTCAGTTTCCCAGTAATTATTTTTTAAAACCTTTGATAAATTACATTAAAAATATACATTTGATAATACATTTTAGAAATTCAATAAAAATAAATTTGTAAAACGAATTTTACAAAATAGTATAATGCTTTGAAAAAAATAATTATACTTCAAAAATGCTTTAAAACAAATCCAGTGATTTGTATAAAAATGTTAAGAAATCTCTAGAAAAAAACATTGCGGAAAATTATAATGTTGAAGGATATCTTGGGTCTACCCACTTGTTGAGGGTTTTAATTCACTACCCACCACCCTACCATATTTATAATGGTTTAATTGCTGGGTTTTATAAAAAATAAGCTTTCATTATATACATATATCTCTTTTTCACTAGGATCTTATTTATTCAAAAACATGAAAATATTCTAATACATACATACATACATACATACATACATATATATATACAGACACAGACACAGACACAGACACACACACACACATATATACTTTCAAATAAAACACCATTTTGATGTAATCAAAATCCCATGTCATCATGTCTTTACCAAATATGAAAGGCAATTTTCATTCATAATCCTTTACAATAGATTTAAAAGAAGAAAGTTTAAGCATTTAACATTCATATAAATAGTAACATGTACGTGATTTGTCACATATTAAAAGATATGGCCATAACTCCTAATGATATTTCCATACATGCCTGCAAATAAAACTAATGCACATAAAATGATAACAATGAATTAAGAAAAACTACATAAAATAATGGTGTTCTATATAAGATCAAAATTTAATTAAGATATGATCATTGGTTTTCAAACCCATTAATTGTTTTAGTAAATGAATGAAATTGCTTTAAAAATTTGTTAAACTAATGAAAATTAAAAACGAAAAAGCCATTTCTTATTTACTGATAGATAAATATATAAATATACCAATTACCATAATAAAATCACGCATTAAACAATAAGAATTATTACTTTAAAATAAATAGAAAAATTTATGTCACAAATTAAGTTTTATTGTGAAAAAAATCATAATTTTAAAAGGTTTTAAAAAAACACAAATATCATTTGATTAAAATGTAAGCTGAAATATCAAATAAGAATAAAGTAACTTCCCTTATAATTTTTTTTGTCGAACAGAAAGGATCTAAAGGTTGCTAGTGAGGTGTGTGTTTTTATGAGAGGAGTGTTCTATTTTTATGGGTATAATAACTTTACATACTAAAATGAGGTATTGTTAAAAATTAATTCTGGATGATGGGTTTTGAGATAAGATTCTTTAATCGGTAAGATCACATCATTGCAGGTTTTTTTGGTGTTTAAAAGTTTTTGTACCATTCCAAAAAATTCATTAAAGCCAAGAATTTAAGGTAATGGGCCATGGGTGAGTGAGAAAACACCACCTTCACCCCATAAGAAAGCTGGTGTCAAATAGTTGTCCTTATTTCGACTATGTAGAAGATGATGAAAAGGTTTTAGAAGGAAAGGAAATCCACGACCGGGATCTAATCTGACCGGAGTGGGAAATATGCTCCGTTAATGATATCAATGGTTCATGGTATAAGGTGTATCTCCAAACAAGATCGAAGACTTGAAGGAGGGGAGTCATGTTCAGCGGGATGTGGAAATGAGGATATAGTGAAAAAGTCAGACGGCGTGGTCTATTTTGGAAGTTGCGACCCTCATTGATTGGTTTCCAATATTTTATTTAAATATCAATTATTTGATATTGTATTCTGATTTTCATTTAATATATTAGATATAAAAATTAAAGTTATATTGTAACACTAATATATTTATATTATTCTCATATTAATTTCTTAATAAGATTTGTAATAGTAATATTTTCATAAATTTCCAGAATATATGTATTTTAATATTTAAAACATTATTTACTCTTAGAATAGTTTATTAAATATTTTTAAACTTTTTTGATTGAATAATAATTTTCAAATAAATATTGTTTCTATATTTTTATATTTATTTATTTTATATCAACAATTATCATTTGCCATTTTTCAATTTTAATTTAAAACTTATAACATTTAGTTTTTATAATGCCTATATAAAACGTTATAAATATCAATGTCTAAGGGCTGTTCAAACACACAGAAAAATAATACCGCGATGCTCATGCCACAAATTTTGGAAATGGTTTTATATGTTCCTCTTATTCTTAGTTTCATTGCTATTATTCTTGCTATAGTTTTTGTGCTTCTATCAGATCTGAAAGATGAGAACTACCCGATCGACATCGTTGTGTTTCTCGGAAGAATTCCAATTGTTTTATTATATATAGTAGTAGGTTTAATGGGTTATTTCTTGTGTGTCAAGGATGTATTATGGTCTTTGTGTTAATAAATTTCTTAATAATTATATCTCTGTGTTCAAAAATTTATGTATTTTATTGAATTTTGGAACAAAATAAAAAACTTATTTTTAAACCTGGGGTGTTACACAAATACTGTTCTAAAATTAATATTTAAGAAATTATATTCATTTCTTTAAATTTTTTTTAAAAGTTTCAAAAATTATGTACACTATCCACACACAAAATGCAATAAAAACCATTTTTTAAGAAAATATATTTTTGAAGTATAAAATTATTTTATTCTCATTCATTACCTAATAAAAATAATTAAATGAATGCTAAATAATTTTATTGGATATATAATATAATAATTTCATTATAATCATTTATTAGTTTAATATATTTATTCTAAAATAATTTTTTCATAAAAATTTAGTTTTATGAAAAAATGTTTATTTTACCTTTAAAAGATTTTATCTTCATTTATAACCAATTGATAATCAATGTATGAACGATTTTTCATTTTATTAAGGAAAAAATTTGTACATATATTTCATAATATTATTAATCATATTCATACCCACCAATTCAATAACTAGGCTACAATTTCCATATTTAAATAATAATATTTTAATTATATATCATGGTTTGTTTAAACTTGATTTTTCATATACAACACGATATCAAATATTTTATTATTTTTAAAAAATATATTCTAAAATATTTGGGTGTTACATTATACCCCCTTATAGAAATTGTGTCTATAAAATTTTATCTCATGTTCGATAGAAAAGTTTTAAAAAAATTTCAGAATTAAATCCAAGGAGTGGAATATAAATACACATAAGTTGAAGGAAATACCTTTTAATCTACATTGATAACATTGAATTTTTAAAATAACTTTAATTTTTATATAAAGAATAGGAAACTTATCATTTCTTGAATATTTATTAAATAAAAATTCTTCAAACCATGTATGTACCATTAAATGACTCATACTTGTGAAGGTGTTTCTAAAAGTGTACCTTGATAATTGAATGATGTTTCTTATAAAAGACTCATTAGATTTATCTTCCCCTTTCTTGAGTTGAGGAATTATTTTATCATTGATATATAGGATATGATAAGATATAATAAATTTATCTCCTACCATAATATCATCCTTTAGTTGTGTTTTTAGTAGTTTTCCACCTTTTCTCCATCCCATATAAATATCCATTATGAAAATTTCTTACCCAAAGCACTAAAATTAACTTTTAACGGATCATAAGATTTAAAAAATGATGAATTTTTTTCCCATATCATTATACATTAACCAAAAAAAAAATGGTTAGTTAAAGTTAAGAAAATATCCAAAATGAATAAATATTCATACATTTATCTCTAAAATAACAAAAATAACTCCTAAACTTGGACTTAAATCATTAAATAAATAACTAACCTTAAAATATTTAAAATATTCCGTACTAAAATTTAAATCAAAATATTAGAAATATTTGATCACATATTATTTTGATATCAATATAATATTTATCTCCAAACAACATTAATCACTCATAAAGTCACATACTAAAAATAGCATACGCCTTAATCATATATTCTCAGAAAATATAATAATCTTCCTAAAATAATGTAAATCATCATAAAACCACAAAAAAATCACGTATGATTCAAAAATTTAACTCAAACATTATTTATCAAATAAAATCCCACATTTTCTAATAATATTTTATTTCTATTAATCATATAATATTCCCAATATAATGAAAATTTTCAAAAATAACTTTAATCACTTAGTCACCAAATCACTTTTCAATCCCATGATTATCAATATGATAAAACATATATTCTCAAAAAGTAATAAACTTTTATCCCAATTAACAATAATTACCTCAACATAAAATATCATATTAACCCTAAAGGTTATCAATACATTTTAACTTATGTCCAAAAAGTATTATATAATTATTCCTCAAATAAACTTTTTACATTTTAAATATAAGGTTTACATATACCACAACATTTATTAAAATTGAATAAATATTTCTAAGGTACCCCCATCACATAAAAATTTATAAGATCATTAATTTATTTGAACTTTTGATCATCCTTAAATTTATCAATCCTTAAATAAAATATTATTACATCATAACTCCTGAAACCCTATATATATACACTAATATCATTCAAAATTCGAAATAAACCTTTTAACCAAGAATTGATGTCATATTACTTAACAATTACTTCATAAAATAAAAATATTAATCATGTACTAAGATTAATAAATCTAAATCTAATCTTGTTTCCTAATTTAAATATAATAAAATAATTCTATTGTTTTATATTCCATATGACCTTGATAAACCTTTATTTGTAAAACCTTGATGATATATTTCATGAGATTTCTAGCTAGGGAATCAATTTTTCATAATTTATATACTCTCCACATTTGAAACATCTTTTCATTCCTTTTGAACATTTATATAGGTTCTTATTCCCACATTGTAGACATTTAGAAAGTTATATTGTTTTAAATTTAGGATCCTTACAACATGAAAATTCCTAAAACTACAATTTTCATTTATTTGGGGTTTTAGGAAGCTCACCTTGGTTCAAGTTGTTAATCATAACTCCAGATAGCTTGTTAAGAATAAACACATTATTTTTCACTCTATATCCCTTATCATTTTATTACTCATTCATACAACCACAAAATTATCCTTTGCATACATTATTAACATGGTTCCTCCTATTTCAACCATTTACTAAAACCAAAAATGGTTACTGTGACTATATCAAAAAAATCATAGTTAGCCATATTATGGGGTGTATAAACACTAAGATATACCTAACCATTCAATATTCTATTAAAATATTTTTATTCAGTGAAAAATAACCATAATTCTCTATAACACACTAACATTTAAGGTTTGAGATGAATTTTAACTTATTCTCAAATAACATCCTAACCTCTAAATTTATCTAAACCCTTTCCTTAATAACAAATATAATTCCCCTCAACATAATCAACCTTAAATTAAATGATTTATAATAAGGGTTTCACTTTATCACATTTACAAGATCTTTTAGGTTTAGAATTTTAGAGAATTAGGAAAATTATTACATAATATAATGGAAATTTCCACACATTACATTTTGTCCAAAAAATAGGTTCTTATATTCACACTATTTTTTCATTCATGAAACCATTTCTCCATTCATAACATTTCACTATTAATATTGATATAATCCCCACACATTCTCAAGCCCTATTAAAAAAATTTTAAAATCTGGGATGGAAAAAGCAAAGATCATTAAGGCATATAAAAAGAATAGAAACCCATTAGTCCTTTAAAAAATTCATGAAATTCCATAAAGAAGAGTATATTCTTACATAATAATATTTGGGAATAAATAATCATTTACTTACTCATGAAATCAGTTTCAAATAATTTTTTTTTCATAAGGCAGTTTTTAAGTATAAAAAAATCTTAAACAATAGAATTACTTTAGAAAAAATTTGAACTCATGAAACATTTTCATTGAAAAATAAACCTTTCACCTTTAAAAGATCATAAACTCCCCTTACCATGTGAAATAATTTTTTTTCTTTAAATAACACAATAATTATAAAAAAATCATTTAGTTATCATAGGAAGTCATCCTTACAAGAACCCTTATAAAGGAATAAACATCATGGTTAATTATAACACATACCTTAGTGGTAACTTAATTCCCATTAACTCTATAAATTTACCTAATACATTAGTGTGCTATATCAGGAAAACTCATTATTAGATCTATATTGGGTTCAACCATCACAGTATAATATTTATAAAAACCATTTCATGGTAAAAACACCTAAAATTTTCCATTTAAATAATAAAATCTCATAAAATATTCAATTTAACACATATAAAGAAGTAATTTTAGGATTCATGTAAAAATAGGAATAAAATTCATTTTTTCATTTTAAAAATATTTAAAAATAAAAATTCTAAAAATCAATGGGAAATTTAATTTTCTATAGAAAACTAGGGAAAATTTAAAAGTAATTTTCATAAAATTGAAAGGACATGAATATAGGAAAATCAATTCATTGTGTATATGTTAAAAAGCCTTCTTTTTTTACTTTGGTTAAAAGAGTCAAAAGAGACCCATACAGAGAATGCAAAAAAATTAATTTATAAAACATTATAAATAAAGTCAAAAGTAGTTAATAATGAGCTTTAAATTCCTGTTAAGTATAAATAATAACATTCTTGAAAAATATAGAATAACATAACCATATAGGAAAAAATATTTTAAAATAGTGTTTTAAAGGAAAATCCCTTACATATTTGGTAACTTTTAAATTATAATAACATTGAAGGAGAGAACATGAAATGAATGAAAAAAATAATTTAATTTTATATTATTAATGATAATATACATTGATATAGTAGTTTGTACACCACAAAAAATAAAACATATGGGGAAAATGGAATAAGTCTCAATGATAAGAAATTTAGATGAGAAATCCCTTACCTTATGTCTCATTTAGCTTCGTACATTCTCTAAATCCCAAATAATAAAATTATACTAGTTTTTTTTCCTGAAAAGGTTGAGGGTCAATCCCCCTTTATTAAACAAACAAATCCACCCCTTTTGAAAATTGGGAAAAGGGTAAACCCATTACATGACCCAAATGTAAAAAATCCTAAAACAACATGACCCAAGGCCCTTATATGCTCCAAAATTCCCAATAAGAAACATAAATCATGAAAAGAACCATCCATAAGCCTCATTGATCCCCCTATAAAACAATATAGCAGTGATTCCTTTCAAATATGATGTTCCACCCCCTTCCAATAATTGCACCGTGTTGGTGACACAACAATATAAATCACTTATCCATCCCTCATTAACATGTGGGATTAAGAACAAATGATAAGTGTCAACACACCTATCTCTCTCTTGAGATACCCACCCGACAGTGCTTGTGAGGTACTCGCTGCATTTTTAACCTGATGTGACACAAAATAAGATAGAAATAACCATTAAAAAATCAATATAGAGTTCCAATCCATCCATCCAACACGAGGACAAATGGCTGAATGATGGGTGTGAACACACCCATCCCTATTTAGAGGCTTCCCACTCGACATTACCTATAATAAGTAGAAATGAATGTCAAATAACAAAGGAAAAGATCTTCAATGAAAGATTTATACCATCAGATACCTAGTCCCATGACAAAAAAAGAAAAAATAGAAACCAAACAACAATAAAGGATTCTCTAACTGCTAATGAAAAATCTAGAACAAAACAAACAATCAGAAAGAGTCCACCAAGTATATCAACTATCAACAAGGCATCTATCACTACCAGAAGTCACTAATGATCAAAGGAACCAATATGAACCCACTATAATATAGCAACATACATTGAACATCACTTCTCATAGGAACACTAAAAATATTTTCACACATTAGAACTCACTACTGACCAGAAGATCGTCGACAAACTGATTCCGCAACCATCAACCACCCAATACCCCATGATTTTATATCAGGATCACTGAAAAATTATTCACACATCCTGTCTGAATCCCAAAAAAACATACATCACTAGATAAATAATAATTCTAACCAAATGAATCCAAACCACCACATGGTGAACAAACTCTGCAGCCCAGAGAAGATTCCAGACAATCGCTGCCCAACGAACAACCATCACCCAAGCTCCTCCATAACTTCTTAATAGTAAATAAAAGAAGGGAGATCCTCGATCTTCACCATATATTGGGAACTTTTTTTTGGAGGAATAATATGAATCATGTAGATGAATAAGATGAGAAGGAAGTAGGGATGTTAATAGAGAAGATTCAAGAATGCAACATCCACCTGAACACCCGAATAAAAAACAGACGAGGCCTCTATCAAATGAGTCACTGTTACATAATCTAAATATTATTAATAATTACATAATTATCATTTAAATACATTAAATATTTTTTATAACTATATATTAAATGTGGAAATGAAAAATGAAATAGGTAGTACCATGGAGGTGATAGTTTCCATACACACATGAGTGACGTTTCCATTTTTTTACTAAGTAGAAAGGAAATAAATTAGATAATATTTTAATTTTATAGAATCAAAACTATATTATAAATACAATTTTAATTAATTAGTTCCATACTTATTACTAAACATGTGAGGAAGTAATGAAAAATGAATCACATCACTTCATGGAGGTGGTAGTCCATACGCACGCACGAGCGATGTTATCATTTTACAATGGATGGAAGGGTAAGAAGGTAAGTAAATAATTATATTTAAAAAATAATAATTGTTTAAAAATTATCACATATATTTATTTTATCCAAAATTTTAACCATACATTTGAGGTTGAAATGAAAAACTAATTACATCACTACGTGATGATAGAAGTCCATACACATGCACAAGCGATGCTTTCATTTCCCATTGGACGGAAAAAGGGATGAAAAAGGTTGTGATAAAACATAGTAAAATTTAATTATATTTAATATACTAATTTTATCATATCATTATGATTATTTAATATTTAAAGGATGCTGAATAATAAATAAAAATGAAAACACTCTGTTAAGAGTTATAACTATTCTTTGGAAAACTTCCTTTGGCTTACACCTCAATATTTATTTTATTGGTATTTTGGTGATAAAAGTGCCTCTAGTTCATGTCTAGGAAGTTTAGTAAGGTATTTGGTTAGGTATTGGTTAAGATAAATGTATTAATAAGTGTGAGGAAGATAGGATGGGCAATTCTATTTTATAACTGAGGAGAGTGACACACTTGCAAGTTGTCTTAACTTTTAAATATTATAAATGTATTACTCATGAAAAAGGACCACAAATGAAATTAAATTTAGAATATAATGTGATAATGGTTGAAATAATATTATCCAATAATCATTAATATGATATTTTTTGAACTTATAACTTAATTTTAACCTTAATTAACCTATTTACCCTTAATAGCAGTGACAACTTTTTAACAAGGTTAATTTTTAGTATGAGTTAAAAAATTGAAAATATTACCAAATTTCACCCCCAAATTTAAAATATGAAATCTATATTTCTAGATTCATTTTTTACAAGTGGTAGAAATTAAGTGTAATACAATTTCACAAAACAAAATGATTTTTATATAAAAATGTATTTTTATGAATAAAAATGAACTTATACCAAAAATAGAATATAATAGTGAACACTATATAATTAATTAAATATATTTAATTAAAATTGACTAATGTTACTTGGAAAAAAAATCCAAAAATAGAATGGTACTTTTTAAATAATTTAAAATAAATGACATTTTTTCTTATAAAAACAAATATTTTTCACTGTTTATCAAAAAATCAATCATCTTGGAAAGATTCCAAAAAATCATCCTCATCCTATTATAAAATGATAATTTGATAAATTTTATTAATTAAATAAATAAAATTTATTAAATTGGTATAAATTAATCACAATATCCATACACAAATTTTATTAAAACCATTTTTTTAAGAAAATGTATTTTTAAAGTATAAAATGACTTTATTCACATTCCTTGCCTAATAGCTGCAATTAAATGATTGTTAATTTATTTGATTGGTTATATAATTTAGTAATTTAATTATAATTATTTTTTAATTTAATTTATTAATATAAAAGTACATTACGCACATAAAAATAGTTTTATAAAAAAATATGTCTTTTACCTTTAAAGGATTTTATTGTCATTTCTATCCAATTAATAATCAATGTATAATTGATTATTTATTTTTTTAAGGAAAAAATTTATATATATATTTCATAATGAGGATACTTCTATTAATACCCACGAATTTGATGACTAGTTTATAAAAGGTATATTTAAATAATAATATTTTAATTATATATCAAAGTTCGTTTAAACTCACTGTTGCGTATACCAAAAACTATAGAATTTAGTATTATTTAAAGAAAATACAATCTAAAATCTTGGATGTTACAATAAAAGCATGAATTTAATTCATTGAAATTAATATTTTAGTTCAAATCAATTAATCTCCCAATTTCCCAAAAATTCCATAATGAATTTATGAAAAAATTCACAACTCTTTATGAATTCATACAAAATTCCTTTTGGATATGGTTTTATCAGGCTATATTCATTTTAGAACAAACAATTTTCCCAAAATTTTATATTTATCAAAAGGTATAACTATGTGTCCTTTAATTCCTTAGTAACATTGATAATAAATATAAAATCACTATTTCATAGATATAAGCAAATAACAGCCTCTAGAAAAGCATCATTGCTACTCAAGATTATAAGCAAGATGGTGTAATCTCCATCAAACTCACTCATACCTCTTTAAAAAAATTTCCACCTCTAGATGTATCATATCCATCATATGTATGCCTATATAATACTTTTTTCCATGACATCTAGTGACCACTAAACATAGGACATGTAAATCTAGTATAGGGAAACATAACTTTTCTTGATTCTCTAAAATGGACTAACCAAGTTGATAAATACATCCCATGTTATTAATCTTATAGATAATGACATAAAATGATCTTTATATATTTTTCTAAACACACCAAAAGTGTTGCAACTAATCATTTTCATTCTTTTTTTAGTTTAATTCAATCAAGGGCCAACTTTATTTTCTTATAATACAAGTAGACAAATACCATCTTGGTTGCACTCTAACTAAAAACATGATCAACAAAAAAACCAACCAAGCAACCACCCAATGATTAAATGAGTTCATATTTTGACTTACATAAGAAATTTATTAAAGTATAAGGGTTCTCATTCTTGTTATCTCACCAATCTCAGGTAATAAGGATTAAAAATAAGTATACACCCCTAAGTATATTCATGACCATATGAAATTCCATGAGATATAATTTAGAGAGTCAGTCCAAGTAATAAGTCTCTAATTATTACCTCATGAATATATTCTTCATATCTCATATACAACCCTTTATAATGATTACTGTAATATACTCAAGCTTAACATTACATATCATCACAACCCATAATATTTGGTGATAATAATTGATTTGGGACACATCAAATTTTTATACTTTTAAGGGACATTATCATTCAACCATTCATGTAATTCAAATAACAAAACATATAAATGAATGATAAAATTAGATTTATTTAATTATAAAAAAATTATATCAGTATCTCAAGTATCATATACTAAGAGATTCTATATGACCCTCATGATTTTTCTATGATAATATATTTAAAAATATATTACATTTAAATATAATTCATGTCACACCTCTATACGACCATCAAATAAAATGACCCAAATAAAACATTTTAATGAGTTATGTCTATGAGTTAAGCTAGTTTGAATAATTTTGAGACTTAGGAATCATATTACTAATGTTTAATGCTTTTAACATTTATATTCAAACTCCTTAATTCTATAACATTTATATGTTATGATTTCATTTTCTTTTATATACTTTGAACTATTTCTAAATACACCATCATAATTCTTGGAACAATTTATATCAAACATTTTATTTAAAATCCTTTTAAATAATTTAACTATTTATATTATTACTATACCAGTACATACGAAACATATTTTAGGATAAATTAATATCAATTTTTTATGGTAACTTTAATATAACTATTTATATTTATTTTTACCAGAATAACCTAAATAATTTTTAGGATATTAAGTGTAATTCACTTTGTAATTTTCCTGGTACAATCCTTTATGATATTATGATATTCACTTATTCAATATAACTAAATATAACTCTTTAAATTTTTATTTTTCTTTACATATCCTAAAATCTTTAGTATATTAAGTGAAAAATCACTATATTGTTATACTTGTATAATCCTTTATTTGTTTACATTGAACTTTAATAAGTTCAAGCATACCCCCTATTGTCTCTTAGACATTGAATTCTCCTCATGAAATCGTACTAAGATCAATACAAACTTCTTTGTTTTTAGGAAATAATTTTTATTTCCTTTTAGTATGAGTAATTAAAAAATAAACTATTATTTCCATATCACATATGGTTTTTTATGTTTTTGTAGAATTTGTTTGAAAAAAATATTATATTCACTAAAATATTTCACTATTGGGTGGAAATCAATTTATATCATATTATAAAAAATAGATGGATAAAAACTTTATCCTCGATAAAACACTTTTATTTATATCTTCTTATCAAAACATGTTATATAATAAAATGAATCCTAAACCATGTGTATTCAATTAATCATCTTATTTTTTTTCTTAAAAACCCTTTAAAAAAACTACTCTTATAATTTTAGAGAATTGAGATGAATATACACATCCTTTACTTAGATTCATCAAAGATTTGATAGATTATTTTATATTCAAATGTATAATATAGAAATTTTTTTCTTTATAATTCAAATACAGACTATAGGCTCAATGAATTATTCCCTTGATTTTGAACTCCTATATATTTACAACCTTTGTAAAATATACATTTGGTATTATATACCCTTCAAAATTAAAGAATCAAATTCTATAAAACTTATAACTAACACCAAAATTCCATGTAGTTTCCAAAAACCCTTTAGGTATTCAATATTATCCCATTATATGGAATCATTACACCTTCTTGATAGTGCGCTCTGGTTTCAAATAACCTCAATTAGATTCTATATGAAACCTTGTTGAACTTTACTACTTTTATTCTTCAATTTTTAATGTTTTCTTCATTTTACAATCTGTACAACATCAGAACTCAGACATTTTGTTCCAAATTTATCTATTCTAAAAACTTAATAACATCATGTTTTTTTTGAACTAATTCATCTTTTTAAGACATTTCCATGGATGAAAAATTGAATTAATTCCTTAACCAAAATAATACTTAAGGAAACCTTTAGTATCACCAAGTCATTAACATTTACAATATCATTGAATACCATTAACATACTTAATCATATTTAGTATATGAGTGGAGATTAATATTCCTTTGTTCATTTTAAATCTAATTCCATTGAAACCATAAATGAATTATTTTATTCTTTATAAGAATATAGATTTTCCCATTGAACAATTTAATACTTGGTTACTCATGAAGGTGTTTTTTAACACATATAATTTTCCTTATTAAAGAACTCTTCTTATGTTACCAATCTTTTGAGTCTTTTATATTGTGCTTCTCATTTTTAAAGGATTTATTAAAAAAGTTTGATAATGATGATGGTAATATTATCTTTAAGATAAGTTTTTTTATATGAATACGACGTCTTATATCTTTTTATCAATAAATTTCAATTAAAGTGATCAAAATAAAATTGATAACCCCAAACATCATATCCATATAGTGAGATAAGATCCATATTTATCTAAGAAATGAGTATGATATTGTGTTCATCTCATCACTTAATTATTTAGGTAGGGAATCATACCAATCATAACAATTATGGTTCTTATATACTTGAGTGGATAACCCTTTATCCAAATCCAATATATGGATTAACTCAACATTATTCATATGGTATCCTAACTATTAGGGTTTCCTAGTAAGTGTAACCTAAATCAGACATAAGAACAAGCTAACAATGGATTAATCATTGGGAACTAATATATGGCCTAAAAATACCTAAAATAATAATCTATAGTAAATTATTACTTGCTTTTATTACATAAGATAATAAAGGGGAACCCAACTATAACACACAATGAACTAATTAGATGATCGAGGTCTTGAAAAGTGTCCCTTTGGAAGGAATCTCACATTTAGTATTTTGAGAGATTTTAAATTTTTAATTCTCACCCATTTAATATATATCATATTTATATTACATTCATAACTCTTACATCCTAAGTAATATTTTTTCTCATGTTTTATTCCTTTTTGTGTATTCATGATTCTAATAATTTGGTTTTTATAATTTCTATTCCAACCACTAAATTAATGTGTGCACACCAATTTAATGTGTAACTTTTATAGAACCCAAAAGTTTGTGTTACTCACTGAAAATTAGAATCCAAGAATATTCATATATATTTGAATGCATAATATTCATATGACACATCAACTATTCATGTGAAGACATAGAATTATATGAGATTCATAAACTCCACATGAGTAATTATAGAGTGATAGATAAGTAAAACCATTCACCTTTCTCAGACAAGGTATAAGCCTGTAGTCTGGTAGGTATTTATACCCCAAGTCCCTCTCCCCAAAGAGACTTTAATCAAGGTATAATTAAATTCATGATAATTATAACACATAATATGAAAAAATATACTCAAAAACTAAATTCATGCGAATAAATCTAAAAACAAACCTATGTTAAGGTAGATGAAAACTAATTCTTATGGAGTCATACCTATAATATAATGTTGGGATATCTTTACTAGAAACATTTTTTCACATTAAATTTTCTGACACAATATTCAAAATATAAATAATTTTATATACAAGAATAATCCAAGGAATAAATTAAATAAATGAAAATTTCATAAATTCAAACATGAGAATAATTTATAAACATTTCATAAATTAAAATCTTATTATAAAAATTTTATAATTAAGTTAAACATTATGGCTATTCCATAGTTTTAGATTTAAATACTTTTATATCCATTTCGAATATGAACACGTTTATATTTTACATTATATAGCATTTCCATATATATCACATTTCATGAATAAATTCATAAATAATTTTATTTTATTTAAATGCTTTTATATAATAAATATATCCTATAAATAATGTTATTTAAACCTATAATAAAATTAATCATGAATTTTTTTATGTGGCCAAAATAATATTTTAAAAAAGGCATTCCTTTTAATTTGAAAATTTTAAAATAAATTAGTTATAAAAAATTCATAATTTTAAATATAAACACTTTTATATTTTATCTTAATTTATGTCATTTATAAAATATTTTATGAATAATTTATAATATTAAATAAACACCTTTACTTAAAGATTAAAAAATATCCCATATAATTTAATACCATTTAATTATGATTTATAAACCTTTTAAAAACCATATTAATTTGAAAAGGATATTCATAATATTAAATGAATATTGGTTGTAAATGTTTTAAAAAAGTTTTAATATATTAACCAAAAACCATTTGTAGTTAACTAATTTATAAATCCCCTTTTATTAATTTCACAAACATTTCATTATAATTAATATTGACATTTTATATTCTCATTTATTATGAAATTTTCATAGTATTAAATATATGGTATTACCCTTTAAATATTTGATATTTTTTGATTTATAAAAAAATTTATAATGCAATTACTATTATGTAAACATTTTACATAATCCAAAAATCATATATTTATATATTATTTAAAATAAGATTAAATAAATAATAAAAAATATTTTTGATACCATTTAAATAAATTCTCAAAATAATACCCCTTTTAATTTGTAAATTTTCAAATTGATAACATTGAAGATTTCATAATTTTAATAAGAAAAATTGATATTTTAGACTTATTCTGCAATTTATAAATACTTTATAAATTACCCTTATGATTCCTAAATAATTTTTTTTCTAGATTATAAGGCATGCTATATAACTAGGTAAAAGGTATTTTAAATACTAATATTGACTATATAGATTATTTTATTAATAAATGTTTTGTAAAAATTTATATAAATATTATAAACTAATTATAATCAACTAATTTAAAAATATGCCTAAAATATTTTTTCCTATGATTTATAAACATTTAATAAACCACACATATTTGAAAAATGTATTTATCAATTAACCATAAAAATTTCATAGTTAATTAATTTTAAAAACAATTTTTTAAATTTTATAAATATTTCAAAATATCATTTCCATTATTTATTAATAGTTTATAAATAATATAATTCAATTCATAAATTATTTTTTCTTAATAAATAAAAAATTTAATTATTTTTTCAAAAAATTAAAAAATGAATCTTATTTTTTATTCAAATTTAATTTAGTTTTATTTTCTAATTATGTCTTGGAAGAAAAAATGATGCCCAGTTTTCTACATTTATTCATTTCATGAATGATTTCACAAATCTAAGACAGGGATAGAAATTTGATACCACTGTTGGATTTTAAAGGGGATGAATAACATTTATTTATAATAGTATATGCAATTTAGAAACAAAAAACCTAATATCTCGAGGCAAGAATAAGTGAAACTGAGAAAAACTATAAATGAAGAACTCTTATAAAATATGTGTACTTCGCACAAAAGATATCTCTACTACATCTTTTTTTTCATTTGATATGGTTGATAAATATTACTAGAGAAGAAAATGAAATACTCCTTCCTCCAGAGTGATACCCTTACCTACAAATCCTCATTCATAATAATAGGACCCTGATACAACAAAGAGTTGATAATGACTTCACTGTCGTGACAAACAGTGTTATGGGACGATGATAGATTTAGGAATCTTTCTTGAAATCTATTTTACTCTATGATATGGATCTCATACCTTTATATATCCACCCTTAACATATTTTATTTAATGAAATTCATCATCCATATTCAATTTACTGTAATACATTTATTCTTGTTGGAATAATTCATTAAACTCCTTCACTAAATGTAAGCTATTTCTTCTATTCATAATAGATTACATTTAATCCATTCATAATAGATTTTAAATGATAAAAAAATGTAGAAAAATACATGAACCTGAATTTAATAAATTGATATAAATATTTTAGTAAACATTCAACATGGAGTATAACATCCTCAAACTCGAAGTCTTGGATCTGGTGCTGAAATCACATTCTTTATATTTATGGATTTGATAAAGATAAAACATGACCCAATTATAGCCATCCAAAACTTATAATATAAAATGGAACCATCAGATCACTCACATAACATAAGAACTTTTAGGTTTATAGTTTTAGATAATTAAGGAAAAATATCACATAAAAAAGAAAATATTTACACACAATATCCATTTTTCCCACAAAACAAGTTCTTTATAAAGACATACTTGCTTTGTCTAAGGTAACTACCATATCTGGAAATATGAATTTAAAATTTTTTCTACTCATCCTTAATCCTTGTTAAAAATCACTTGAAAACTTAGGATGAGAAAAACAAAGATCAATAAGATATATTTAAAATAAATAAATAAATACATTAGTCTGTTTCAAAACAATGAGATGAAATTTGAGAGTTTTACTTTAACATAATAAAATTTGAGTGCAAATAATCATTTAGTTACACATGAAATCATCTCTATTTCCCAAATTTATACATAAAAAACTTTACAATAAAACATAGAGAAAAAACCATTAACATAAGGGTTTCTTATAAAACATTATAATCCATGAAATTTTTTTTCTTAAAAACACATTTTTACCCTAAAATGGAATAATAATTAATTTAAAAAAATATCATCAGCCTACCTTATGAAATCAATAAATTTCCATGAGAACTAATTTATAATAATAAAAAATTAATGTAGGTTTCGTGATACATCACCTTCATAGAACCCTTTCCAGAACCCTTATAAAAGGAAAAACCGACTATGTTAATTCCTACATAATTCTCTAGAGAACATAATAATTACCCAATGAATTGAAGAGCTATATTGGGCTAAAAAGTTATCATAAATTTTTTTTAAGGGCCATAAAATACATAAAAAACATACAATATTTCATTTACATTATAAAATATCATAAAATATTCTATTTAGCACATTTGAAAAATCACTTTTGGGCATCTCATAAAAATAAGGATAAATATCCTTTTTCTTTGAAAAAACTTTAAAACAAATTCCTAAAAGAACAAAGAATATAATATTCTTTTGAAAAATAATTAAAACTTGAATAGATTTTTTTTAAATAGTAATATTTATGAAGAAAATAAATTACAATAATGCCATATATGTTATAAAAAGATTTATTTCAAACTTTTGTAAAAATTTCAAAAATATATCGTTTGGAAATCGTTTAACAGTATGATTTTAAGACCTTCATAAATAAAGTAAAAAATGGTTTAAAATTAATTTTAAAATAAATTAAACAATATTAATAACACACTTGAAACATTTTAAGTAACATGGATATGGAGGAAAAATATAATAAATTATTTTAAACGTTTAAAATAAGGTTTTAAAGAAAAATCTCTTACCTCAAGTCCGAATTGTCACATAAATTATTTGAATCATGTATAAGGAACTTATATTAATTATTTAATATATTAAAAAACTATTTAGTTTTATTCAATTATCATAATATATTTTATTTTATTTATTACCATGTATTAAATAGTTACTAAATCGATTAAGTTCATGTGAGATGTTTTGAGGACGTTCTGTTCATAATCTCCAAAAAAACTTCGATAAGCTAACATTGGTCAAAAGGGACATTGTTAAATCATCTACAGAATAATAATAATAATGAAATAGTAATAAATCTTTACATTAAATACAATTTTATATCCATATATTAAAGTGTTCATGAAAAACAATATTCACCTGGTTGTGAGACGATAGACTGAACGCACACACGAACAATGTTTTTTACTTTTAATTAGATGGAAAATAAAGAAAAAAATAAAATATTATATTTAATGAATTATTATAATTTTATAAACATAAAATAACTTTATTAAATCCATCCCCATGACCATCTATGAGAGATAGTTTTTTAAAAATGAAGTACATCGCTATGTGGAGATGGTAGTCTGTACATATGCTCATGTGATGATTTCCTTTTAGTGATTAGAGTGGTATGAATATTGATGCTATATTATATTTATATATTAATAATTATTTTACGAATATCATATGTATAAATTAAATCATAATAACTATCCATGAATGGTGGTGATGAGAAACGAAATGCATTATTTCGTGAGGCGGTAGTCCGTACATACACATAAACGATGGTTTTGTTTCCAATTTGATAGAAAAAGGAGATGAATAATTTTTTTTAAATTAACATAAAAATATCTCATTATATGGGATATAATTATGTTATTATATTATAATGGTTATTATAGAATGGAAGAAGGTATTAGAAATAGTGAAATTAAAATTCTCGATTAAGAATTATACCACTTCTTTGTACAACCTACTTAGGTTTATAATTATAGAATTATTAAAATGATATTCTGATTAAAATAGTATGTATAAGACATGGGGATTAATCTTAGGTAAATAATTTGTCAGGTACTTTTTGATCAGTTTTTAATAGTGAAGAAGAGAGGATAAGTGTTGTTCTTTTATAAGTGAGGGAGAGAACATAGTTGGAAATTTTGAAAAGATTAAAATATATTATTGTCTTACTCAATAGAAATGGATCTAAAATGACTCACATATAAATAAGAGATTATGTAGGGTCAAAATATTACTATAAAATAGTATTTAGACAATTTTTTAGGTCATTTAAACCCTTATCATTTTAGTTTAAACCATTTGAACCCATTTTAACTCTTATCATGGTAAATAACTTTTTTAAAAAGTTATTATTCATAATGTTCAAAAATTAAAATGGAATCATTAAAAAATTCATACATTTTTATTCCAAATATGGATTAAATTTTATCAAATTTAATTTATATAGGTGGAAAAATTTAGTTTTAAAATATACCTGCAAAAGTTGATAAAAAATGGTTTTCAATAAAAACTCATTTTTAAGTATAAATATGTTTTATACCAAAATTAAGAATAATTTAGATTAAAATGAAACTAATTATATTATTTTTTATGAAAATATTAAACCAATTAAAAATAAAATGTTTCTTTTTAATTACTTGAATGGATTTTTTTCTTTTATAAAATTAGTATTTTTTCACTATTCGCTGGAAAATTAATCTTTTAAGAAAAATATAAAAAATTAATTGAAAGGTAATTTTAATAGTTTTATTTAAAGAATTATATTAATTTTTTTAAAATAAAATTTATAAATATTTCTAAAATTAATTATAATATTGGCTCACAAATTTCAATAAAAACCATTTTTGAAGCACAAAATGACTTTATTCTCATTCCTTTCCCAATAACCATAATGAAATGAATGTTAATTAATTAAATTTTATATATAATCTAATTATATAATTATAATAATTTATAAATAGTTTTAAATTTAATATTTTAAGATAAAAATACACTGCACACTTAAAAAAAGTTTTATGAAAAACATCTATTCTACCTTTAAAAAGAATTTATATTCATTTCCAACTAATTGATAATCAAAACATGATTGATTATTAATTTTGTTAAGGAAAAAATTTCTTCATATATTTCATAATATGGTTATTTATACCCTTAAAACTAATGGTTATGATATAAATGTCATGTTTAAATAATAATATTTTAATACTATATTATAGTTCTTTTTAAGATTGGTATTTTATATATCACTTTCTATCATATATATTACTTAATGAAAATAAATTTTAAAATCATAGGGTGTTATAATCTACCCCTTAAAGAAATTGTGTAGTCAAAATTTTATATTTTTTATGATAAAAAAGTATTAAAGCATTTAAGAAAACAATTCAATGGAGTTGAAGATAAAAAAATACAATTATTAAAGGATTTTTTTTAATATATAAAAATAACTTTGTTGAAAAACCACATCATAAAAAGGGATAATAAAAATCCCTTTTGAAAGGAGTAAAAGAGAAATATGAAGATCACCTCGAATAACACATCATCAGGTTCCCAATAAGGAGATCATTAGTGGGAAGTAAAAATATGGATATAGAGGAGAAATATAACATCCTAGGAATATTATAAAGTGATAGGGAATATGATCATGAGAAAGTTGATGACCACAAAACAAAAAATCAGTAGGGTATAAAGAATGACATAAAATCATAAAAAATGAAGGTAAAAGGATAATTTTTTTATTTTAAGATATTTTTCCTAGAGTTGAGGGATTCTTTTACTATAAATATAGAGAAAAATAGAAAATATACTTGTTTTATTTACATTTCATTATCTTAATTTCATCCTTTGGTCATGATTCGATCAATTTCCACTTATATATCATCCCTTACTCTAATAAATAAATATTAAAGATGAATTTTTCATGCAAGAGGAACTAAAATTAACTTTTAATGGATAAAAATATCTATAAATAGATAATGAGTCATTCTTATTATCTTTAGGAATTAACCAAAACCAAAATGGTTAGGAAATGATAAGAAAATATCCAATATGAATAAACCTTCTTAAATAAATCATATAATTCTAAAAAATAACACCTGAAGTTTAACTTTAATCATTCTATAAATAACTACCCTTAAAAAACTTCAAAATATACCAGACCATAATTAAAAATCAAATATTAGAATGATTTTATTTCATATTCTTCCAAGATAAACTTGAAATTTATCTAAAAATAACATGAATCACTCTTAAAGTATCATACCAAAAATGTATATGACTTAATCATATATTATATGATATATACTAATAATTTTCTAAAATAATGTCAAAATAAAAACACATTTGTTTCCAAAAGATAATTAAACCTTTATTCCTTAAAATAAATCTCATCTTATAGTAAATAATATTTTATTTACCTTAATCATATGATGTTCCTCAAAAATATAGTGAACTTATTCTAAAATGATATTAATCACTTATTCACCAAATCACATTTCAATATCATGGTTATCTATATAGTAAAACACTTGTTCCTAAAATTTAAGAACCCTTTTATCCAAATTATGCATAATTACCTCAATATCAAAGATCATATTAGCCCTAAAATTTATTAATATATTTCAAATTATTTCCCAAAAATATAAGACCATTCTTCCTCAAATAACCCTTTATTAAAACATAAGTTAGGCTAAAGGGGTATATATACCACAAATATCTGTTGAGACTAAATAAATTTCTCTAAGGTACTCCTATCACATAAAACATCAAAATTGTACTAATAATTTTAAAATTACAATCATACTTAAATTTACCACTACATCAAGTTCCAATATATAGACACCTCAATAATTAAATGTTCTTCATAATACATTAACCATGATTTCCATATTATTACTTAATACTTCCTTCCTACAATCAAAAATATGAATCATGTCCTAAGATGCATCAATATCACAACATAATCCAAAATATAATCCATACCTTTCATATGTAATTTGTAGTTTCCTTATCTTCAGCTGTAATGTAATTAGGCATTTTTAAACATTTATCTATTTGATCTTTCTAATCCATTTCTTTAATATTCCACCAAGTAAATAAATTTTTATAATTCCCATACTCTCCATATTTAAAACATTCAATTGATACCTTGGAAATAACTTTATTCCCCTTCATGGTGTTAATCAAAATATTCCTTTTCCTTGGAAATTTATTTCACTATGCTCTCATTTAACTTATATAAAATATTTCCCCATTCCTTTGAAACATTTCCATAGGTCCTTATTCCCACATTATTAAAAATAGGAAGTTGGATATTTTTACCATCATGATCTTTATCACCAAAAATTCCATGGGAATCCATTTTCCTCTTATTTAATGTTTTATAAACTCACTTAGTTTTAGTTTGATAGTCATAACTCTCGATATATGGTTATAAATAACCAAAAGAGTTTTCACTATATCCCCCATTCTGCTTTGTTTCTTGTTCATACAACCACTACATTGTGCTTCACATACATTTTTAATTTGGTTCCTTCCAGTTCCAACCATTTAATAAAATAAAAATAATTTGTCTGAGTATATCAAATAAAATATTAACAAACCACATTATAAGGAGGATAAACACTAATATATACTTAACCATTTCATGTTCTATTTAACCCTTTTAATTAATGTAAAATAACCACAATTCTTCATAATATACTAACCTTTTTGGTTATAGAATAATTTTAACTGATGCTCAAATAAATTCCTAACCTTTAAATTTATCTAAACCCTTCATTTGATACCAACTATAAAAACCCTAAACCCTATGAACTTTTATGTTTAGTGTTTTATAAAATTTGGACAAACACTTACATAAGAAATTGAATATTTTCAAATAGTATCAAATTTTCCCACAAAGTAATTTCTTTATAAAGGAAAACTTTATTCATTTAAGGTAAGTTCCATATCTAGAACTCTGAATTTATTAACATTTCTAGTAACTGAATGGTAAAATTTTATTTCAATTAAGAAAAGAACATGATCATCTTAAGGAGGATGAAAATGATTCAAGATGAATGCATCACCCCTTACAAAAAATATTACAATCTTAAGGAAAAGATCCTGTTACTATTATAAATAATGAATATATTATGAGCACTACCCTTGATGGATAATGAATCGAAAAAAAGTTCCCTTCCCTCTAAGAATAACTCACCTCAATTCCTTGGTACAACATCAATCTATATTTCATGATAAAATAGGTTAGGTCCCATGAGGTTCTTATTTTTCCCGAAGTGTCTTAACCAGAGTTTTAGAGTCATATTCCACCACAGAAATCACAATGCCATACTATTTGAACAAGGTGATACCAATATACATCTCCGGAGCCTTTTATCTAATGAAACTTCCTAAACCATAAAAAGCATTGAACCTAAGCACCACTAAACCCCTTTCATCCCTAACTAATCCACCTCATCGCATAGCCCCCAAAAAACATGACCCATCTAAATTAATTTTTAGACCATTGGATGGGGGAACCCAATTAAACCACCCCCAAAAGACCCAAATGATTTATGTGTAGTGTAAATCATTTGACACAACATCATCTCTTGAATATATGAAGATGACGACCCATCAGGTAAAAAAGATTTCTAGTTCAGAAATGAGAACCCTCACCCAAACCTTGGTATAAGTGAGAGAGAAACACTTAATCTCTCTCACTTTTTTCTTACCCTCCAAAATCAGCCAGTACACAACAAGAAAAACCATTCCATAGATCTTACTACACCTTCAATTATGAACAAACCCTTAGAATTAAGTCTCTAGAAACTCTATAATGAGTCTCCAGGCACTGAGAAGACCATGCACTAACTGATGTAGCCCCAAATACTGCAAGACCAATCACATTTGAAGAATATATGACACAACATTTCATAATCCGATGCCTCACAAAAGATACAACATGAAACAAAGTAAATAAATTTCTTTTGAACATTTTGTCCATGGTAATAGCCTTTTTTATTATAAAGAACACTAAAAATTTCAGATCAATTGGTATCTCCTTACACTATATCCAAATATCCCACATTTTACACATGTATCCATGCATGATAATATCAAGTATTGAAGTATATATTCAAAGATTCCATAAAAACACAAGTATCAAATTCACCTATCATTGTGATGGCCCCAAAGAATAAATTCTCATTCTCACTAAGAAATAAGTTAACAATATCAAGGAATTTAGAGGCCTCCGTATATAATGAATCCATAATTGGACATCTTGAGTAGTGCAATACCCTGCCCACACAATTATCATTCCAGAAGATAATGTCTCCCCACCCCACAACCCACCATGCCTTCTCCTTAAAGGTCCCTAAGTGTGACATCATGAACCGCCCAAGGCTATACTTCCTACCCAAACAATCATTCCAACCTTTCCAATCTATCTCATACCTATATTTCATAAATATATCCCACAAGAAGTCTTGACCAATAATATCCTAGGCTAGTCTTGCTTTCATACATTGCATGGACTCTAAACAATCCTCATCCCAATATCCCCTCCCCAATATGTTTCTCCATTATTTCCTAGGAAGCCCAATGCAATTTCCCTATTTGATTAGCATCCCATATAAAAGTTTCCATGATTCTCTATAAGTGGATGATAGTCACGATATGATAATTGATCACTGAAAATGATTCATGGGAATAAATGTCAAGATAATATTAACAAGAGTAATTATACCTCCAAATAATAAAAAATGATTCTTATAGTTCTGAACTCGCTTAGTAATTCTATTAAAAATTACTTCAAAGAAAGTTATCTTGATCCTTCTATCCGATATAGTATATTCAAGGTATTCCATTGAAAGATTAAATTTTTATATCTGTAGTCTATCCAAAATTGACTTAGTACCCATGCTCGGACATTTTTTTTGAGATATACATGCTGATTTTACCATGATAAATGAACTATCCACTCCATGATCTATAATATTACATGATCTTTATGAAACCATTGGTTGATTTATTCTTCCCATTAATAAAAAAATAATATCTTTTCCAAAACATATATGGGACAGAATATCAGACCCTTATCTATCTATAAAAGGAAAAATATATCTGTCCTCCAAACTGCACTTCACATTCCTAGAGAGTGCATCCTGTTCTATAATTAAGAGGCTTAAAGACACAATACCCCATTTCTGAAGACCACACACCATTTTAAAGAAGGAAAATCCTTTCCCCATAATTGAGATAGCGAACCATGGTGAAGCAAATCACCTAAAAAATAAATCATAAAGCCATTCCCAAAACCAAAAATGTTTCGTTACCTTCAAGATAAAACCCCATTATATATGATCATAGGACATATCAATATCCACCTTGATCATAACATTGGATCCAAAAGTTCTGATGTTAATACCATCCAATAATTCATTAGAAATCCCAATTGTACCATGGATTCTCCCCCTTGGATAAATATGTGTTGCTCCTCAGAGATAAGCCTCAACAACAACTTCCCCAATATCTTGTTTAGAATGTTAGATAATAATTTATAAGAGAAATTACAGAAAAAATAGGAATATATTGGTTGATAGATTCCAGATATTTCTACTTGGGTATAAGAACCACTATTAAAGAGAATACTACTCTAGTGAGCACACCTTATTTGTAGAAATCTTGTACCACCTCAACCACATGAGTTTTTATGATATCCCATACCACCACATAAAAAGAGCCCACTATCCTTTATAACCCTAGAGTTATTTATGATCATAGAATAGTGACTACATTAAAAATCTCTTTATCCCCCAAAATCTTCTCTATATCATAATTATCAATGTCCTCCTCTAAAAAAATGATTTTTTAGAAGAACTCATTCATCTTCATTCTCACCCAACTGATCCCTTCCCTCTTATCCAATCGAACCATCCAATAATTATTCAAAATTATCAATAGATAGATTCCTAGATAAATTAACATCATCCCTGTAAGAGACATTAACTATCATAATATTAATAATTATTAAGACCTTTTTTCTTTCAAGAATACCTTAAATAATGTTGTGTTTCTATCACCCTCTCTACAACACAAAATTTTTGATCTGTCTCTGGTGTTTGTTTCAATTTCCAATAATTTTTTGGCCAAATAATTTTGTTTTTAACCCAAAATAATGAAGACCTCATCATTCCAGTTCCCCTAGAGCTTCTATTTATGTTTTTATATGTATGTTTGAATCCTATAAATATCAGAAAGGTTATTATTCCTATTTGAATCCCATTCCTAGAGATATTTTTTCTGGTGCTTAATATGATCATAAATCCCTACCCACGGTGGTCTACCCACTAGTTTCATCTAGGAATCATGTAGAACGTGCATTAAAGTCTCATCCTAATCCCAACAGATTAAAGAGAAGAAAAACGTGTTATACCCATAATCATGATGAATATTAACCATAAATGGGGAGTGATATAACAATTATATTGTCAAGTGTTTCATAGAATATTGAGAGAAAGTGTCAATAACCTATATGTTGGCCATGCAGTGAACAAGCCTACTCTATATCCTTATGCATCCCTTATGATTATTACACCAAGTAAACCAATCACCTAAAAATACGAGATCTATAATCCTAGTCTTTTCCATAAAATCACGAAATTCATTCGTTTCTCTTATTGAAAATTTTTCCCCACCCTTCTTTTTAGACACCTTATCTATGGATTTTAAGTCACCCACACAAACCAAGACAAACCCCTTAGGTTGAAGTGAAAAAAATGCTTTCATAAAATTCCCATTTCCAAAACATCACAACTAGAATAAATGAAGGAAAATTACAGTTCCTCACCCCCATGATAACTTTGATAGTGACGTGATATTTAGATATATCCACCTGAACAACATATACATTTTTCCTCTAAAGAATCCAAACATGAGAGCTGAATGGGGGTCCATATAGACCATCCAAGAATCTAGTGTACCTGGAGAAGAATGAAAATTTATTCACTTTAATATTTGGTTCCAAAGCTCAGTAAGGGATATTTACAAAAAAGAAACAAAATCTATTTTCCTATTTCCAAACCATGATATCATATGAGAGAGTTTTCCTTTAACATAATAAACTTTAATATAAAATAATCATTTAATTACAAATGAAATCATCTTTACCGCCTAAATTTTTTCATAAAACAAATTACAATAAAAAATAAAGGCAAAATAATAACCATGAGGGTCTCTTAGAAAATATAATAATCCATGAAAAACATTTACTTAAAATAATACATTTTATCCTAAAAGGTAATAATCATTTCTTTAACCAAAAATATTATCAAATTTCCATATGAAATCAATTGATTTCCATGAAAAACCATTTTAAAGAATAGAAAATTATGATAAGTAACTTGGGAAATAATATTCATATAACCCTTATTGGATCCCTAGAAAAAAACCTAATAAATTTTATAACCTACTAAGTTAATTAAAATAGAATTCTCTCGAGAATATAATCATTTCTCGATGAATTTGAGAGTTATATCATGCTCAACCGCCATGGTAAATAATTTACAAGGACCATAACATGAATAAAACACATAAAATATTTCATTTACATCATAAAATATCATAAAATATTATATTTAACACATATAAAAATACACTTTCAGGATTCTCATAGAAATAATGATAAAAATCCTTTTTTCTTTGAAAACTCTTTAAAAAATTTCCATAAGAACATAAAGTGGGATATTATTTTTTAAACCTATTAAAACATTAAGAGGATAATTTTAAATAATAATGATCATGATGGTAGGAAATTCTTCTCATGACATATATGTTAAAAAAAGATTCATTTCACACTTTTGTAAAAATGTTAAAAATATTCTACTTAGAAAATGATTAAAAGTGTACTTTTAAAAAATTAATAAATAAATTAAAATATGGCTTAAAATAAATTTTATTATAAAATTTAGAGTATTAATAATATACTTGAAACTTTTTAAAGAACATAGATATAGAGGGAAAATAGTAGAAAAACATTATTATTTTCTTAAATTAAGGTTTTAAAGAAAAATATCTTACCTCAAGTCCAAATTTTCACACAAATTATTTTATTCATATATAATTATTTTATATTAATTATTTATTTTATTGAGAAACTATCATATATTGTATATTTACTAAATATATTAAGTTCCAGTCATACGTTTTGAGGACATTCAGTTTATAATCAACAAAAAAAATTCAGTATGATAACTATGGTTAAAGGGGTCATTGTTACATAATCTATAGAATAATAATCATGAAATAATTATAATTTTTATATATAAAATACAAACTTTTATCCATCCGTGAAAGCGATCATGAAAAAAATACATTGGATCGCGAGGTGGTAGTTCGCACGTACACACGAGCAATATTTTTTAATTATCATTGGATAAAAAATAAAGAAAAAAGAAAAAATATTATATTAATAGAATTATTATCATGTTATAAACATAAAAAAACTCCATTAAATTCATCCTCATTACCATCCATGAAAGGATGTTTTTGAAAAATTAATTACATCGCTACGTAGAGGCGATAATCTATACGTACACATGTGCAATGATTCTATTTTCAATGATTAGAATGGTATAAAGATTTATGATATATTATATTTAAAAAATCATAATTATGTTATGAATATCATATATATACATTAAAATATCATAATAACCAACCCTTAAATATAGTGATGAGAAATGGAATACATCAGTTCGTGAGGTGGTAGTCCGCACATACACATGAATGATGGTTTTGTGTCCTATTTTATTGAAAAAGGATATGAATAAGGATATTAAATAAACCTAATTAAATAAAACTATATGTTATATAATTATGTTGTTATATTTTAATATTTATGAAAAAATTGAATGAGGTAGAAGTAGTAAAATGAAAATGATCGATTAAGAACCATACCTCTTCTTTAGAAAACCTCATTAAGTTTATACTTATTTCCTTATTTGGAAGTTATTATGATTAAAATAGAATATATAATAAATGGGTAGGTATTTTCAGAAATGACTTGGGTTGGTATTTTTTTATCTAAGAGTCTCTTGAAGTGTAAATAAGAGCATAGATGTGGTTTCCTTTTATAAGTGTAGGAGAGGAAATAATGTTAATTTTTCAAAGGATTAAAATATATTAATATCTTAATCAATAAAAATGTCTCCAAAATGGATCATATTAGAATATGAGATGATATAGGGTCAAAATATGACCATAAAATAGGATTTATACAAGTTTTTAGGTCATTTAAACCCTTATAATTTTAGTTTTAACCCTTTTATCTTGTTTTAACTCTTACGATGGTGACTGATTTTTTTTCCAAAGTTACTATTTATAATGAGAAAAAGTGGCCTCATTAAAAAATTTATACCTGATGATTCTAAATATAGATTCAATTTTATCAAATCTAATTTCTATAATTAGTAGAAATTACCTTTAAAGCAAACCCACACAACGCAATGAAAAACAATTTTATAGAAAAATGAATTTTTAAGTATAAAAATGTTTTATACTAAAATTAATCATAATTTATATTTAAATGAAATTAAATGGATTATTTTTAGTCAAAATAAACTAATTAAATTTTAAAACAAATTCAAAATAAATTGGTTCTTTGTAAATACTTGAATGAAAAAGACAATTTGCTATAAAATGGCATTTTTTTACAATTCATTGTAAATATAATATTTTCAAAATGAAAAACTCAAAATTTAACCACAATATAATTTTTATATATTGATTTAAAAAATTATATCTATTTTTTCAAATAAAATTTATAAAATTTGAATAAATTAATTATAATATTCTTTCACAAAATGAAATAAAAACTATTTTTTGAAGAGAAAGTATTTTTAATGCATAAAATGAATTTATTATAATTCCTTTACTAATAGACATTGTTAAATTAATGTTAATTAATTAAATTGGATATATAATATGCTTATATTTTTATAATTATTTTTCAATAGTGATAAAGTTAATCTATTAGGATAAAAATACATTGAATGCATAAATTTTTTTATTTATGAAAAACATCTATTCGTCCTTTAATTCTTTTTCATCTTCACTTCCAACCAATTGATAATAAGTATATGAAAGATTATTCATTTTATTAAGGTAGAAATTTATTCATATATTTCATTATATTATTTTTCCTATTTATACCCACCAAACCAATGACATGGTCATAACAATCATGTTTGAATAATAATATTTTAATATTATATCACAATTCATTTTAAGGTCAGTATTTAATATACCACTATCTATCATATACATTACTTAATAAAAATATTTTATAAAATATTGGGATTTTACATGGAGTGGGACTCCATCTTTTAGAAGTAATAAATAAAATGATCACCTTTGAAAACCCTTAAACATATGAACCAAGAGAAGGAAAATTCCTCCTAATATGAAAACACGATCATGATACGATGGGAGATGAGAAATATAATAACAACGTAATCCTTTAAAAACAAGTATTATTAAAATTATATTCATAATTATCAATATAGTTCTAGTTTTAACTAAATGTAACCACTAGTGAGAGAGAGTAAGCATATGAAGCCTTTACGAACTCCATATGACAATTGAACAATCTCTTAGCTCAATCACAAATGTTGATATCTAAAATTAGGGGAATGAAGAAGGAATCATTAAAACAGATAATCCATGGGAATATCCCACACTAGATGTATGTGAATCCACAAAAATAAGAGACTTATCATAATAAGAATAAATAGAATGTGTCTTATCCCCTTCTTTCAGGCCTCTAGTGGTCAACGATAGAAAAAACCCTAGGAACAATCCTCTCCACTCAACAAGTAGATGATGATCCATATTATATTTTAAACATTATTTCATTTAATTATTTTTTGTATGTTATTTTGATATTAATTTATCAATACAGATAAAAGTTGGATTACTTTACCTCAAAATACACCTCAACATCTTCAAGGGTCGGATACAGTTTTAGATTTTTCAATTCTAAATAAATTTATGGATGGAATAATTAAATTTCATTGTCCTACTTATAATTTTCATTAAAGGTTGAAAAGACAAAAAGATTATGAACATTCTATATTGAAACATTTACCTATTGGATATGTGTAATGTATTTGACATGATAAATAAAAAATTATATAAAGTTAAATATTTTCCCAATATCAAAATAATTAACCTACTATCCTGGTAGTAGAGAATGAAATTAAAAACATAATTAATTATTGGGGAATAATATAATAACTGGTTGAAGATCATGAAATTTCAGTATATTCTCATGTTAAATCTTTAGATATTAATACAAAAGAAAACCTAATTGAGTAATAAAATGAGTTTTATGAACTAGTATAAGACAGGAATCAAGATTTATATAAAGGATGTGAATTTTTTTCAAATATTTTCTCTCTATCGAAGTTGTACCAAATCAATTGTTTACGTGTAATTAAAAATGAATAAATGTCAATGATAATAGAGTTATTCATGATATTTTTGGTAAAAATAATATACCAAAATCATTTTATGAGATGAATAAATTTATTAACAAGTTGGGTAACAATTATAAAAAGATAAATGCTTGTTCCAATGATTATATGCAACAATGGGGAGAAGATTCAAACATAAAAGAGTTCAAATGATGCCATACTTATAGATGATAATTAAAGAATGATGATTTTTCATGATGAATGAATATAATATTGTGAAGAAATATAGAAATAAAACTCCCATGTATAATTTACATTACATTCCTTTAAAACCACGATTTTAAATATTTTCTAAATCATCTAGAACATTATAGTTAATGAAGTGACATGCTTTAGAAAACAATAATGATAGGTTTACATGAAATCTAAGAGATTTTTAGTATGTAAACCCTTTGATTATTTATATAAAAATTTATTTTTATTTTCTAATAATTTCCATTTGGGATTGGCTACTGATACTTTTAATCTATTATGGACTTTAAGATTCACCTATAGCACATGCCCACTTATTTTGATCCCTTGTAATCTGGATCCATTGATGTATATATAGTGAACTTATTTCATTATTTCAATGATTATTCCACCTAAAAAATCCTATAAATGATATTTATGTATAAATTTATTCTAATAAAAGAACTAAAATAATTATGGGATAATGGTTTTGATACATATGATGCATCATATAACAAATGTTTAAAATGCATAAATATCTTATATGGACCATTAATGGATTTCTAGGACTAAAAAATTTGTTTGGTTGGAACAGATACATCATCCTGACATGTCTATTTTGTAACTTTGAATTCGAATCTAGAAGTACAACTTTTATTATAAAATAGTATTTTATATGTCATTATTGAATTTCAGATGTTTCTTATAGATTTAATTTTAATAAGTCCTGATTTGATGGAAAAAATGATTTGATCCCCATTTTCAAATTACAACATTGATTATAAAAATTAATATAACTATTAGATATTATTGCCTAATTTGGGAAACTCAATCCATTAAATGATGGTGTAAAAAAATATTTTGTACAATTTTCGATTGAATTGGAATAAAACAATGGAAAAAATCAAGTATTTACTCTAAAATTCCTTATTAGTAACCATAGATTCTACACTATAGTCTCTACATTATTAAAATTGAGAATAATATGTGATTTTTATAAAAACTAATGATTAGGGGAAATTAAATTATCATCTTAATTCTAAAAAAGACATAGAATAAATTAATATAAAGTGTGATCAATGGGAAAATGTGAATGGGAAGTATACTCTAACAAATATTCATCGAAACTTAATAAAAAGTTGTATTCCTTTGAAAAATTAAAAACATGAAAGTGCCTGAGGAATATTTAAGTAATATTTCATGATGTGTTTCCATATTTTTTTTTAAGTTACATGGTTTTATAATTCATGAATCATATCTTTTTTGGTTTTATGATTTTTTTCACTCATACTTGAGAGTTATGAATTGGAGGATGAGGTGAGTATTATGTTTTTTTTCTCAAAATTTAAATCATTTTAAAAATATCTTTGAGATTTGACATCTTACACATAAGTTTTGAGTTTCATATGTTAGGGATAAAGGAAGGAGGAATGGGTGGACCTGACAAATTTAAGATAAAATGATGATCCAAGTGACTCTAAATTGAAATCGAATGACGATTCTATTTTGGTGATTTATAATTGATGGAAGATGTCACATTCAATTTCTAACGTGGTTAAACATAAATCAAGGAGTTACAAAACTGAATAATTTATGTATTAAAAATTCAATAATTGATAATTCAAATATGAAATAACTTTTAAAAATTAGGTTTTACTATGAATTTATTTCACAAAGGAGGAGGTTAGTCTACTTGATTCAAAAATTAAGTTTGCATTGATTAGGGAATTTCAGAATAGACACCCTCTTCTTTCAGCTATCAAGAAGTCGATCAAGGAAATAATTTTTTAGGGTTCTCAATTGAGTCTATTGAGGATAAAAATACCTTTTTAATTTTTATTTTAAAGAATTATATTATAATTTTTAGATTTGTGGGTGTTGATATTATTTTAATTTTTGGATGAAAGTGATTAAACGGTCCTTTTATTTTCATCATAATTTTCAGTTGTTTTAGGTTCCAATCTGGGTTTCACTATCATTTATTTCAATTAATTTATTTGATGAGATTTATCTAATGTAAATAGAGAGGATTCTTGGATAATAGATAAAGATCAATTCAAGAATCAAAAGAGGAATTCAACATTATTTAGAAATAACCTTTATTAAAATAGATGTTTCTATTCCCTCTCATTCCATTTATATCAATAATGAATTGATGGGTTTTATTCATGAAGTTTTTTATGGGAAAATTTATAAATTTGGTGACTCTTGAATGGTTCTTGTGCATGTAAAGGTATTTTTTTTTATATGAAGAGAATAAATATTCTAATGATACTAGAGTATCTTTAGATACATTTGATAAAATGGGAACAATATGAAAATTATTAACATGACCCCTATACAAGAATAACATGAAAAAATTGATAAATGTTCTAATGATACTATAGTTATATGAATAAATATTGATGACTTATGTAGAATGTTATTAGCATAAAGGAAGTGGCATTGGAGATTGGTGAGCACATTGAAATGAAAAAATTTAACAATAATAATGTTTAAATAAAAAAGGAGTTGGGTGATGGACATAGGGGTCCTGTTAACACTCATTAAAATGGTGTTAAAGAAGTGTTTCCTTGTCTGAATGACTGAAAATTCTATTTTTATTTGATTTTCAAAATCGGGCCAAGCCATAAACGAGATTACCAAAATAAAAATTCAAAAACTGCTTTCACGAGATCTTCTTTTTGATTCAAAATTAAAAATCACCCAAAAACCATCATCGAATCACAACCAGTATGCCTCGAGACACAGATCCTCAAGCATCGAGCCTTCTAGATCCGCGCCCCCCGACATTGAACCACCTCGTCGTCGCCATCGTCGGACAATGCCAGCAATAACCCTACCGGCCAATGCCATCGTAGCTTCAAACATCGAAATAGAATGGAGATTCAAACATGCCATCGTACATACACCATGTCAACATCGTACACATCCAAAGACTGTCGTGCCATCATCATGCCCACCCGAAGACTGTCTTAAACCTCGTCATGCCATCATCGCCCGTATCCCCACTTTGAGGAAAAAACAGAACAATTAAGAAAACCAGAAGCAGAAACACCACCATTGACGTTGATAAATCCAACACCAAATAGGTCCATCATTTCAGAGGCCAAAAACTAGAAATGCTCCCAACTCCGGTCATGCCCATCAATGGCCTCCAACCCACATCTCAAAACGTCTTAGTACCAATGCTCCGGCTCTGACTGGGAGAGGTGAAAAGTAACACGATGACATGGTAGGGATAAGAGCATAAAAAAAAACTAAATGAAGCCTTCAAGTGAGAAAATGACAAAGAACCTTCAAATACCAACCCACGAACCCAAAACCTCATAGATTCCACTGCTCCGGATCTGACTTGGAGAGGAGTAGAGGAACGAGAAACAGAGCAAGTCATGAGCGACCAAAGGCCAGAAACATCAAGGAACCTACAACAATACCACCAATACATCACCATAGAGCAGTCAATCCTTAACATCAACTTGAAATCACTGGAAAGATTGAGCATATCGACGCCGGTCGTCGTCCTGTCGCAAGCGTGGAAACGAAGCACCGCCGAGGAGAAACTGAGACAGAAGCCCAACATCAAGGAAGACCAAGGAAGACAAAGGGGAGGGGAAAATAGGAAAAGGGAGAAAAAGGGGAGGGAGAAGGCACCATAGACTCCTCCCACCTCCAAATCACTAGCAATAGAACCCTAGGGATAGGGGAGAGGAAGCCGCTGCCACTCAGAGGATCCGTCAAGAAGAACTCCATGATGTGTTTCCTTGATGTTTCAATTAAGTTTTTTCACATTTAACACCATATAATAAAGTGATTATAACTAATTTACAATAGGGGTGAACAATTATAACTCTTTAAGGGTAGACTGATGGAGAAGGTAAAATTATACAACAAATGATGGATGAATATCTAGTTGAGTTACCATTCCTTAAAGAGAAAACAACCCCTACATTTTAGCACAATATGAGTAAATCGGCATGCTAATTTCTACAAAAAAGAGGGCTGTGATGTAAATATGATGTAAATATTTATGTCCATGAGATATATTTTAGATTATATCATAGTGTATGATATTGGTATATTAGATGGTATGAAACACATAAACCAAAGATATATCATATTCTTAGGCTGGGAATATCATAAAAGAGATATAGTGATATCAATCATTACCTTAAAACATATAATATTGTATGATATGTATATAACACAAGTGTTTTGATATTGGTTATTCATATTCTATAATTAAAAAAGGTATTCAAATGTTTATATATAATATTTGGATATCTTCTACACAATGACTATCATTTATTGATAAATTTAATATAATGAAATTTTTGGGAGAATTTTTAGGTTTTAACCATTTGGGAAAACCATTTTTGGGATATGAAACTTAATCTAATAGAAGGAGGTATTTTGATAAAATATTTTTAGAAATTCAGATGGGGATAAATAAGTGACAACTACACCATTCATAATTCTAGAAGCATAAAGACTAGATGATGTTAGTCAAAAGAAAAAAATTAAAAATTACCCTAGAAAAAATAGAAGTTGTAGTATAGAGACACATAAGAATTGTGTAATATTTCTTATAAATTATATATATGAGTATTTAACTAATTTTTTTTTGAAAAAAAGTGAATAGATAAGGGTATTTATGGAATTTATCTAAGTGTATTCTCTCATATTTTTCAGAATCTTGCACTATTCACTGGATGGAGGATTTGTGGTGGTAGCTATCTTTGACCAAGTGAAGAAATTCCTTAAATGGGAACTCCCTTTTTGAGGATCTAAAGATGGTGTTACCAGTTACACTGAATAAACTCTACTTTAAATAGTAAGGTGTGAACATTTTGATAGGTTTATTCCCTAAATAACATTTATATCATATAGTATGACTGTGGTTGTTGTAGAGTATGACACACCATTTGGAAAAAGGCTTAAAACCAAGCTTGTGGGAACATCATACATTATGATATGATGATATCATACTCAGATTTTTTATGCACATTGTACCGTATGATATAGTTGAGTCATAAAACCAAATATCAAATGGTTCAATACTTTTGGAACTATCACAACTTACATATCCATCAGAATGTTAAATAGTTAACATTTGATTCTCCCTTACACATCATCTATCATTAAAAGGCATAGTAGAGTTAATGACTATTGGTTATATGGGATGTAACTGAAGTCATTATTCAAACATTTATGAAATGTATGAGTAAATTCATGGTTTAAATTCATGGCTCATAGAGAATCTACGTAGCCTATATAAAGGGAGAAATTCCTTGGTAAATGTGTGTGTGATTCTCCTAAAAGGATATTGATAAAACTCTCCACACCCAAATAACTATTCCTTCACACTTCTTTGATCTTGAGATACTAACATATCATGAAGGTTGAAGAATCCTACCCAATTTTTTGGGGTGACTTTTTGAAAGATATGGAGACATATTAGAGGGACGAAAAAATCTAGTTGTTCCTTATAGATCACTATGAATCATAAAAAGAAGGATTTTTTAGTTTTATTCTATGGTGAATGGTACACGTTTTATTTCTAGTATCACATGGTTTCTATTTCCATAGCATGGTGATATTGGTTAAGGGTTTCTTTATTCACTTCCACTATATTGATTAATGTTTAATCTATTATTAAAAACCTTACAGTGGCATCAAATTATTTCCATTCATTTTGATTCATGAAATAATTTAGGAAATAAAGTTTATAAAATTTGTAATTCTAGTCATATTTAATAATGTAAAATAAAATTTAGAATTATTCTACCAAATATAGTACTGGATTATGATATGTATATATTATAAGTGATTTAATATAAAACCCTTGGTTTTTTTACATGTCATAGAATTTGACACTGACTAATCATATTTGACAACAAAGCTTCCACATGTTTCAAAAGTAGAGCATCACATCATAGTTATGACAATGGTGTTAATAATTAATTATGATATATATATCATAGGTGTTGATAAATCCATTAACCATAAAATATGATTGATAGAGATAAAGATTTTTAAGCATAATTCCACATATATAATATCTATGAAATACCTTATATGGTTAAATGTGACTCATTAAGAATTTTTTTTCCTTTATTTTCAATTAGGAATAGAATTATAGAATTTATAATTTTTTATAAACTATAATAAAATGTATTTTGGTATATTCATTAATTTATAAATTTTTATTTAATAAACTAATTATAAATAGTTTATAATTAATTAATTAAATGTTTATAAAATATTTAGTAATAAATATTATATAATATTTAGTGTTAATATGAAAAATAAATTTAAAATTATCTGCCATGAATTATAATTTAGATATAAATATTTTATATTGAAATTATAAGTTTAATTTATAAAAGGTTTATTAAATAAAAAATAATGAAAAATATAACTTTTTTAAATTTAAAAATTATGAGTTATTCATAATATTTAATTTGAAATGTTCAAATTAAAAAATATGTATTTGGAAATTTTTTAAACCACATAAAAAGTGTTTTAATGGATGATATGATCGAAGATTTAAATAATATTGATATGTGATATTTGGATTATATAAAAATGTTCACATTATAGAAATTAAAATATAAAATATTTATATTTCATAAAATATAATATATTAAAGTAAAAATCCATATAATGAATAAGTTCATATTGAGAATAAATATAAAGAGTTTATATTAATCTAATTACAGAATGTCTAAAATGAATTATTAATTATATATAATTATAAATTTATGAATTGTTCGAAAATATATATTTCATGTTTAGAAATAAAATAAAGAGTTTATTTATATGTTTAATTACTTTTCAATATTTATGTTTATAAATTATTTATGTAATGTGAATATTATGCATGCTTTTAGTTATGGGATAAATTTATTCTTATAAATTATCATGTTGTGAAATACTAGGTATAACAATATAAGATTTAGTTTTCATCTACCTTGTCCTCAGTTTTTAATGAAATTAATTATCTTGAATTTAGTTGTTGAATATAGTATTTACATATCAGGTGTTAGGGAAATGATGAATTAGATTCTATCTTTAGTAAATTATCTATAGGTAGAAGTAATTTGTATTAGACTTACCACTGGCATGTAGGCTTATAAATTATTCTAGAGAGGTGGGGGTGGATATTTCTGGATTTAGGATTAGACATGTGGTGATTATCAATGCTATATAATTTGAAACCGTTACAGGAAAAGTTTATATACCTTATGTATATGATGTATTTGGATATGTGTGAATATGTCTAACTTCTGTTTTTGGGCAACACAATATGTTATTTTTGTAAAGAGTTTCACATTATTATAGATTGAACATATTAATTTTGTGTATAGAATATGGACTCAAAAATTAAACTATTATAAATCATGTGTACATAATGAAATAAAACATGTTATAATAAAGTTTTCATGTGATTCAATAAAAACTTAATATGAATATGATGTATATTAAATTTATGAGGCTTTAAAATATTACCCCTCAAATACTAAGTGTGATATTCCTTCCAAAGAGACAATTTTTACGACCTTTATTTTTTTAGTATGGGTGATCCTAATGGTTGGGTGCCCATGGATTATATTTTGTATAATAAGAAAGTAATAAGGTGACCTTGAAAGTTATTTTCCTCATTCTTGTAATTTTCATTAGGTTGCACTTAGTTTGGAAACCCTAAGTGATATAATACTATAGGAATAAAGTTGGGTGAATCCATATGATGGATCTAGATAAAGAGTTATCAACTCAACTATCCAAGAGTCATATATGATATTATTGAAACTTACTATATATCTGATATAATCATGGATTATTTATGTGTAAAAACCAGTGCAAGTCATGATGAAATATGGGTCTTGGCTCACTAAATGTATATGATGTATGGGGTTATCATTTTTTATAGGAGTAATTTTTTAAAAAATTATTTATTAAATTAATATTATACATGTTCTCATATGATCAAATATTATATTGTAGATAATGACATCATCATCATTAATATTGACCTTTATATTAAAATTGGATAAAAAAATAAATTGTAATAACTTCCCAAACTATTACTAAAACATGAGAATAGTTCCCAAGTAAGAAGTAAAATTATCTGTATTGAAATAAACCCTTCATTAGAAACCAACTGGTGAATACATTAAAAAAAGTTATATAACTATGATAATAATTTAAATAATTCACTAAAAGTCTCTACTATCATGCTTATTACTTTAGAAGACAATTTTAAAAAGAATCATAAGATAATTGATGATTATAAGATGATAGAAAATTTGAAAAGTTCATATAAATAATAATCTAGTCATGAGAGGTATAAGGTATCAAAAGCTCTCTTTCACTGTAAAAAGGTAGAAGGAACCTCAGACTCAACTCACGTGATCAAAAGGATTGGGTATAATAATGACTTAGAGAGATCATTTTTACCTTTTAGACTCAATATAACCACATACATCATTCTTTAATCACTTATGAAAAGGTTATGATAGTGTATTATGAATTATAACATGAATGAGTTCAATAAAAGTTTACCAGATCTCTTCAATATGTTTAGGATAGATGAGAATGACATGGGACGTCCAAGATAAAGTTCTATTATGATGAGAAAAAGATAAGGGTAACAATTCTGGCTAGATAGAGAAGAAAATAGTTCATAAAGAGTCCATAACACTTCTTAAACCAAATAAAAGGAAGAAAAATTCTTTAATTTTGAAAAAAATATGCATTGGAAAAGAAACATTGTAGAATAATCAAAGGGTTTTAAAAAACCACAAGAATATTCCACATTAGGTATTAGTGTTATAAATCTAATTTACTTTATTCTGAAAGTTATATGATATAAAATGTATATTTTACAAGTATTGTAAATATATAGGAGTTTATAAGTGAAGGAAGAATTTAGGATAGAATCTTGAAGTTTTACTTAATGTAATGGAGAAATGCGTTACTATATTGAGGAATTGGATGTAAGTACCACAACAAGATTTGATGAATTTTTAAAATATGTGAACTAATTATCACATTATTTTCTTGATAATAGCTTTTAAACATTAATTTTTTTAAATTAATGAGTTGATTTTTTGATCCACATTGTTTATGATTCATCCAAATTCTATAACATTATTGAAAATGAGACAAGGAAAAATGGTGTTTTATTTGGTATAAAGTTTTTATCTAAAAATAGAGGGAATATGAATCCAATAATAATAGTGTAAAATTTGATGAATCCTTATTTTCAATAAATTTTCAAACCCATAATATTCCATATGTCTCATAGAAACAATAGTTTATTTGTTAAATATTTATATTAAAAAGAAATAGGAGTTATTTTATAAATACAAAAGTGTTTGTATATCTAAAAAGTAAATAAGAGTTATTTACCATAAAAAATGGATTTTGTGTATCTTAGCATGAGATCCACCAAAAAATATAGTTTCTAAGTTGTTAGTAAGAGTATATTTATACTTGAAAAATTCCATGTTAATAAATAAAATATTATTCTAGTTAGAATTTAAAGTGAATTTCACTTGATATCCTAAAAGGTTCAGAATATGATATAAAAAAATATAAAAGCTGTATTAGTTACCATAACAAATTATATTTCACTTGTTATCCTAAAATATTTAGGATATATTGTTAATTACATAATATAAAGAGTAACATTGGTTACTAGTCGATTTCGAGGAAAAATTTGGATAGAAAGGGTTTCAACAATGATGATTATGCAATTAGAAAGGAGTTATAATTAGATAATATAAGTTAACATTGGTTGTTATGAAGTTAAGGTGTTTAAACATGTTCAAGTATTTGATAATTAAGAATATGATTCCTTTGTATCACTATTATTAAAACTAGATAAATTTATAGATAATACTCACTAAAGAGTTTACTGGGAGAGATTTATCAGATGGCCACATTGTGATGTGAAATAAATTACATATAAATTAATGAGTTAATAAAACACTAGAAAGTGTATCAAACATATATATGATTAATTAATCTATCATATATGGTATGTTAGATAGGTTTTTATATAGAGTTATGTTAATTATTCATAAAAGAGTTTAAGAATATAAAATGTATCATATAAAAGAAAATATCCACTTTATAATTATTTCATGTTGGATGCATATATGTATGTATAGATATAAATTTCATGAAGTGTAATGATAATTAACACCATAAAGTATGAATTTGAGTTATCCCTAACCGATGTTCATCATGAAGTATTATAGGTTATAATGCAATGTTAAGATTAAAATAAGTATGATTCTTTTAAGGAAATATAGAATATTATCACGGAGTACATTTTTTTTAATGTTTGGAGAACCATGAAGTACACCATATAGAGTGTAATTCAATACGTATCTGGTATAATAGGGATGAATTGTTCTTATTTTGATCCCCCACACCCAGCATTGGTGAGATACCTAGCATGAGAACGTTCATACTTCGATACCTTTCTTATGTAATCTTTAAGGATTTGAAAATCATGGGGGGGGGGATGGGTATGCTTTTGATCATGTAATTATTTAGAGATCAACCATTATTGTATTTTTACTTTCCTATGATGAGTATTACATATAATACCTTGATGGAGATAGAATGAGGAAATTTATGGCCATATGTATGAGGAACATATGATGTGATTTTTCACTAGGATGAGGTGTATCTAATATAATAATCTATTATATGAATGACATGTAATTAATTCACCAACTTAGTTAGTCTATACTCAAAGAGTATATAACATTTTAAGAGGCTATACGGTATTAATATACTCTGTGTACCATATTCAATCGATGTCATAGAAAAAGGGAACATATGAAAATGCATGCTAGTACATGATGTGAATGGTGTACACAAGTATAAGGATACATGTGTTTGATTAAGATCATGTCATATACCTTTATATATTGAGTAGAAATGATGCTTTTATATAGGATACTCTTTATTTACATTTATAGACCATATGATTCTTATTTGTTTTCAATGATTCAAAGGCCCTGGGGTAACACTTTTTTTGACTAAAAGATTATTGACTTTGAATCAGAGAGATTCTATAAAAGTGTATAAATTTTTTATCCAAATGAGTTTTGGATGGAATTTTTACAACTGGATATGATGTAATGCAAGGTGAAGTTAATGATAGTTTTAAAAATGTGTTTTAGAAGATATCCAAAAGTATTTTGAATATGGTTTCACAAGTTATCTTACATGATACGATATTAGGTGAAATAGAATGAGAAATTTTTAGGCTTTTATGAAAGTGTGAGATTGGTAAGAATTTTCCCTAAAGAATTTTTCTATCATAAATTACAATTGGGGTTTTCATAGAGTACGACACACCATTTTAAAAATGGATTCAAACTAATTTTTTGGGAATATCATATCTTATGATATGATGATATCAAATTTAGTTAGTTTGTGAATATTATATTATATTATTTGGTTAATTTGTAGTTCCAAGTATCAAATGGTTTGATGATTTTATAACTTTCATGACTTAATCATCTATATAGACATTTAAGAGTCAAAATTTGATTCTCTCTTACACATTAACTATCATTAAAAGGCATTGTATAGTTAATGGTTGTAGGTTACATGGTATTTGACTAAAATAAGTACTCATATGTTTGTGAAATATATGAGTAAATTAATAGTGTATAGAGTGTCATTGTAGCCTATATAATGAAGGATGATTCTTGGGAAGTGTGTGTGAAATTATCCTAAAATAAGCTACCCAAAACTAACCCCTCATAAAGATATCTTCCTTCATCCTTCTTTTATATTAAGATGATAATATATTGTGAAGGTTGAGGAATCCCACCCAATGTTCTTGGGTAATTTGGTGCAATCTATGGATACACCTCAGAGGGAAGAACCATTTGGTTGTTCCTTGGTTATCATCATCAAGAATGTAAATAAGGCTTAAATAGTTTCATTTTATGAAAAAAGGTACCTATTTTATTTCCAAAATTGTATATTTTTTTCAATAGCATGATGATATTGGTTAAAGGCTTCTTTATTCACATTCACTACATTGATTAATGGTTAATATATTATTATAAACCTTTCACATTTGTTCTATGAATATTGAAAATTGTATTCATATTACATTTATCGAATAAAATGGATTATTATAACGCACCATGGATTATGAATAATGCACAAATCATATAAATTACTTGTGTTTTTTTGAATTTTTTCTTTTAATCATTGTCTTAAAAAATTTCTTATCTAGGATTTATTTCAAGGGGTGTGTTTATGTTTGATGAATTAGGTGCTACTTTTTATTTATGTTCTAATACATTTTTTTATGTGAGTTCATTTTGGTACTTTGTTTCCACCTTGTATGTTCTGTAGGAGTAAATTTTAAGTATTAAAAAGCTATATTGAGCCTAATAAAAATTGTGTTGGGGAAGTTTATTAAGCTTCTACCTTTAATATGAAAACTAATTGTCCCATACCACTTCTAGGTTTTGGAAGGATAAATTCAGAATAATACCTTATGGATCCTCCAATGTTAAATAAGTCCATTTGTAAGGTCTGAATTCTACAACACCCCTAAAAACCTAGTGTTCAGAACTAGTAAGAATTTACACCCTAAACACAACACTGGTTAATTATTATTTAATTATGGTCAATTTATTTCTTTTAAAATATCTTTCATAAACAATGAATACTCTATAACAAACACACAACATAAAAACATAATAAGAAAAACTTGGTAATTATGTAATTTAGACAAAGTCCTACTCCACAGGGGAACACTGCAACCTTTCATTCAAGGAAATGGAAATAAGAGAGAACCTGGGTTAGAAGGGACACATATTTTTTGAAACCCTCAATAACCTAATTTACATGAGATATTATTCACAATTCCTTACCCAAAGAAGAATACTATTTCTAGCAATGCCTCCATCAAAAAAAAAATTCTTCAGCAAGCTATTCCAACGGGGAAGCCCCCCTTAAATGTTTTGGGTATAGTGAAAGCATTGGTTGAGTGAAATTTTTTTATTCTCCATTTGTTTAAATAGATAAATTCTGAATAACATAATGAATAAAACCCTATATTCTCCTAGATAATATCTTATAATTTTAATTTATAATTAATTTATAATAAGAATGACCTCAAATACAATAATCCCCTCAATCAATTTCTGTAGCCACTCTAGATGTGTTGTAGTTTTAGGGGAGAATCTAAGAAAGGATTCCTATAGGTGTATCCACATGCGTTCCATGAATATTTTAGTTCCATTCTTGAGTCTTTGGGTTTCAGCAATATAAATACAAGTGTCCCATGCCATTCATTTTTATCGCAATGAGAAGTTTCTTTTATTCCTTATATGTTCATGAGTGGGAGGATGAGAGGATTATTCTCTCTAGGATTGAGAGAATTAAACAGTGGGTTTTTTTGTGTATAGTGAGTATCATATGAAGTAAAATAACATAACTTGTAATTTATAATTAGGGTTCAAAAAATTGATAATTATACAATGTCCCTTTATTAATTTATTTATTATAATTTATAAATTTTTCAAATAATAATAATAATATATCCATGAAATTTGTGTATTTAAATATCATTTATTAAATAAATTAATTAATATGTATTTAAATTATATTAAATAAAATATATAATTTCTATTAATCCCTTAAATCAAACCACTAATCCTCCATGAAATTTAATAAACCTGGAATGATAAAAATATTTATTGACATAAATTTTATTTTCTCAATAAAAAATATTATATTCACTAAACTCAAGAATAAATATTTATTTTAATATTGAAATTACTATATAAATATTTATATTAATCTATTCACTAAATTTTTTAATAAATAAATATCTATTTATTATCTTTTGAATAATTTAAAAAGAGATAATATTAAACTCATATATTCTAAACATGAATATCTCAGGATTTAATTTATACAATCAATATTAATTGAATAATTATTATTTAAAAAACTGAAAATATTATTTATTCATAATATGAAATTCAATGGGATTTAATGAGATTCTAGATACACTTACTTTGTGACTCTATAATCCTCTTTCTCAAAGGTATTAAGAGAACTTACCTAAAGTCCAATATCAATATTTAGAAAATTTTCAAGGAATATATAGAGAAATTGATTAATATAAAACTAAAAAAACCTTCCTATGAAAACTACATTGTAATAAAATCCTTCTGTGTATCAATATCTCATAAACCATGATGCATTATTATGTCATCACATTATATGCTTTATTTTTCATTATTTTATTTTTTTAAAATAAACTCATCTATAAACTTCCATGACCATAGATTCAATTAGAAATTTAAATTTCAATAAAATGGATAAATATATCTTCTTTCATTAAAATGGATTGGATATAAATTTTCTTGAATTATTCAATTATTGTCATATCACTGATGATGCAAAAAAAATATGATACCTCACTGTGAGAATATGTCATCATAGTTTTATTCCATACATCAAAGTATGTGATTAATTATATATATTAATAACATTATAAATTCTAGGGACCTATATAAATGTTCACATATAGGAATATCTAATAACACATTGAACATATGAAATTCTGATTGGTGGGTTTGTCCTCATGACCTTCCTTTTGGGAGATCACTTTGTTTTAACTTCACAAGAAGAAGTATCCTTGTCTTATGAGCCTCAAACACATAATAGTTAAATATAATGTGTGTCTTATCATATATATGTATCTAGAACTTAAAATAAATGTTTATTAATATTTCCATAGAATTTGAAGGTTATAATTATAGTGGGGAAAGACCATAACCCTTAGATACAACAAATAATCTAAGCACATTATCACATTAATTATATATAGATGAAAAATTATTATGTGGTAATATATTCATTAATATAGTGGCAATATAAAGTAAAATTTTAGTTGGTTCTAGGGAAACAACCCTAAAAAACTCCCACTTGCAATATATCCAACAACTAAGATACATTGCTATTATGAAGAAAACAATAATAGATGAAATATACATGGTATAGGAACTAAAGAAATAATATGAATGCTTTTAGATATTATAATCAAGTGTATATATAAAAGATAATATGACCATTGGAAGGGAAATGTGATCATTAGAAATTGTCCGTTAAAAATCAGTTTGTTGTTATAGTAATGTAACCATTATTCAAACAAGTGTATATTAAAATACATAAAAATAATTATATAATAGTATTATTAATAATTATTAACAATTTATATTTAATAATTAATAGTAATATAATCACACATATATTATTTATAATAAAAATAATATTCATTATAAATGAGTTTTTAGATTTTTAGCACCGAACACATGATTTTGAAATACACCAAGATTATTATTTAAAAAATAAATTTATTATTGTTAGAAAATTATTTTCATAAAAAATAAATTTAAAATTTTAATCACCATATTGAAATTATCTTAGAGTTAAGTGTTAGTATTTTTATGAAAAATTTGATTTCTCAGTGGATATTAAAAAATACAGTTTTTACGAATACTATAAATTTTATGAAATCATCATAATATAAACATCTCTTAACAATTTATAAAAACATTTTCACAACCTAAAATTAATTTATTGAGTAAAACAATTCATTTAAAAATAATAAGTTGTATTTATAAACCTATATTTGAAATTTTGAAGCCTAGTTATATTTTATTCAAATAAAAATCTATTTTTTTGTTCATTACCTTTAATTAATTTTTTCCAAGATTCCTTTTGGTTTTTTATTGGTTTGAATTTCAAGTAAACCTCATTTTTTTAATCATAAATCAATTAATGTGATGAGAATCAATACTATTCATAGTCTTTTTACTAAATGATATAACAATTAATACTTTACTTTAGAGTACCCTTGGAAACATAATCCTCCCTCCTCCACCCCTTTCTTATCACTCACAAAATTTGTTCCATTTCAAAAAAATAAACCAAATAACTCTCTAAACATCCATTAACATGTCCCTAATACATTTGTGTAATAAAAATTCCATCCTTTAAATTCATTAACCTCAATCCAAAAGATGCATTTCAAAGAGTAAGGTAAGGGTTTCCAAGCCTCTTTCTTCATCCATATTTATAATTATTTATCTGAAAACTATTTAAAAATGTAATTTTTTTACTTATATTATTATGTTTTCATGTTATTTACATCATTTTGATCTATAAATTATGATAGATCACCCATTACCTCCGACCAAAATCTTTTTCATAACCCGTTTCCATATCGGAATAACAGTTTCTTATTTTTTCTTTTCATTTCCTATATGAGATTAATTTACTATAAAATAATTAAAAAATAAATTTTATATAATTATATGATCTTAATTTCATGTTATTATCATCATTTTTATCATTTATTTATAATGTATTACTAACTTTCTCTTATTAAAACCTTTTCTTGTAAGCCATTACTACGTCAAAATATGGGTTTTTAAAAAACTATTTTTTTTATTTATTTCAATCCTCCTCTTACCCATTATATAACATTAAGTAATAAAAAAAGTAAATTTATTTTTTTTATATAATTTTATGTTTTTATAAAACTTTAATATTAATTATTTTACCACTAATTTTTTTAAAACAGTATTAAAACCATCATTTCACCCATGGGGGTTTATGCCTCCTAAGTGAACAATAACATTTTCATAAACTTATGTATTTCATGGATATTATTCAAAATTGATTTCATAATTAAATATAACGTTAATATTTAACTAATTTCAAGATTATGATTCTTTAAAGGTAAAATATTCATCATAATAATGTAATTAAAAATAAACATATTAATTTTTAACCATAAGAAGACAATATTGTCAAGGAATATTATCTAAATGGTAACTATTTAATGACCTATTAAACTCCCTTTATTTTAGAATGATGTTGATAAAATAAATTTTAACTTATAGAGGTAATATAACCATTGGAAATGGACCATTGACTATTATAATTATACCAAAGTAGTTTTGGATATTATAAACTGAACTACCTCAAAATGATCAAGATGAACAATAATAATTTAGAAAATGAATGGAACATGATAATAAATAAATTTAAAAAAAATAATGAAATTAAAATGAAAATTTTTATAAATAAAGTAAATAATTAATATAATTTATTTAATATGTTATAGGACATACATAAGAAGTCGATATTTGAGGTAAGGGTTTCTATCAAAATATCCATTCTTTTCAAGTATTGTTTCTCTATCATCCCCCATATATATCTTGGTTCCATATTTTTATTTTTTGTAAATATTAATTATTCTATAACTCATACATTATTTCTTTATTCTCTTTATTTTTTTTGACTTTATCATATGACCTTCATCCTATATGGTTTAAATACTAAATATTTATCAATCCAAATTGAAGGCTGTTCACCTAGAAGGTTATTCCATTTATTGACTGAGAGATACTAGAAATCTGTATACCTATTTTTTCAACATGGATATTTATTGATTACTAAGAAATATTGATCATGTACCCCATTTTGATTCATTTATTTCATATGAATAATTCATTGAAATTATTAAGTGATTGATGAGGCCCAAAATTATATATCCCCTCTAGGCATCAATAGGTCCCATGAGACAAACTAGCTCAAGTATTTGGTATATGACTTACCCATTAATGTATGATCTATTGGAAATATTCATGATGATTTGTTTATTATGTCCTATATTATGGATTCCATCATTATGAATTCATATATTATTATCCATGTGATTATCGATTTTCATTTTTATGTTATCCTTGGATTTATTATATGAACATGTTATCAGTCATATGGAGTTATTTGATTCTTATTTATTCATATAATATTATTTATACTTTTTTCATTCCATGATACCCTCTATTTTATGCTAACCCTTACTGATCATCTGTGCTCACCCATTTCTTTTATTTTCCTTTTCCCCTAGGAACCAAAAAGAGTTCCCTGAATGATTATAGGAAATTATAAAAGGAATAATAAACTTATCAATGAATTTTTATGATATATTATTATTTTTTCAAATGTGATGTAAGGAAAATGTGTGTATGTAGTCCCCCCAAGTCTATGAAATAATTAGATCCTGACTAATGTGACCCTTACATTATGTACCGATTTAATAAAATAACCACCGACTCTAGGTTACCAGACTCAAGGTGTTATAGTTTGTATCCACGAAATATTTGAAGAAAAATTAGGAACTATATATAGAATAACATAGTTAGATAACATAACCCTATGAAAAACTTTTATAATATTCTATAAATATTTCTAGATTATATGAAATTATTTTGTAATAAATTCATAGTAATTATATATTATGATTTATAATTCATAAAGTTATTCATGAACTAGTTAATTATATTTTATTATTTAGAAATGATACTTAATGTATGGAATAAAAAATCATATTAACACCCATAATTTCTGTAGAGATAAGACTCCCAATAAAATCAATGAATCTGGTGTTGGAGCTGATATGATTATGAATATTTTAGGATATTTAACTCTTGTTATGAGAAATAACATTTATTGTATAGAACAATCTATTGCACCTCAACTGGGTATAAATTTTTTGGATCATCATGAGGTAACAACCTCTAGATTTTAATGAAACCACTAATTCTTTAGTGGTGGAATAGTGGATCAAGTCTTTAGAGAATATATTCCTTGTATTGGGATGTAGTGAAATGGATGAGATTATCATGGATATATATCATATAAGAGAAAATAATAATCAATGGTTACATTTAATTAAAAACCCCAAGAAAGATAAATAGATAAAAATGATAAAGTGGAATTATTTTAAAGTGATATTCCTAGAGAAATATTTTCCTTGAGAGAAAATAGAAAACATAGAAAGTAAAATTCTAAATATAATGAAAAATGACGATAACTGTTTTCTCAATATAAGGATAAATTTTCAAGGTTATCAAGAAATTTTGAATATTATGTAAAATATCCTAAAATCATGACCGATTACTTCATTGATGCATTAAAGACTAGTATTTTATGTGAATTAGCCTCGAAAATTTTTCATCATATAAGGAGATAGTGATAAGTTAAATCAGGGCTGAAAAGGAATTTTCAAAGTCTTAGGTTTTTAATGTAAATAAAGATAAGAGGGTGGATAAAATCCATTTTTAAATAAGTTTTTCAAAGTAGAATAAAGGAAAGGGGAATTATCAATATATAATAATTTTGGAAAGAAATATCATAAGGTATGATTGAAGGGAATAAGAGTTTGATTCAAATAGAGGGATAAATACCATCAAGTTCATCGCTAAAAATTCAAGAGATAAATAATTAATGACCAATGATTCAATTTAAAGGAGATGAAAAACTATGAAAATCAATTCTCAAATCCTTAAAAGAATCTACCCCAGAATAGGTAAAGGGACCAAGGTTGGGATTATGAAATTACAATAGTATATGTTTAGGTCCCAAATGATTTAATAATAGGTACTCTAATAATAAACTCAAAGTTATACAACAAATTTTTTGATTCTAAATCTACACACTAATTTATATCTTGTGAGTTCGATAATAACATTGAATAATCCCCTAATTCTCTAAGGAAGGAGTTGCGTATTACAAATCCAAGTGGAAATATCATTACAGTAAGGACATATTTCACTGTTTCTATTAAAATACATAGAGATTATATAGAATAATACTCGATTGTTATAACTGTGTTTGAATTTGAAATAATACTTTGGATATATTATATCTCACAATATAATTCAAGAATTTACTAATGAGAGATAGAGGTTACAAATTTTGAAGGAGGCATATAATCCCTTGTTCTAGAGGAGATGATTTATTTCCCAAGTCTTGTTCGGAAGCACCTTTGGTGCATCATCTTAATGAAATTATTATAGAGTATAAATTGATAAATGATAAGGATATCCTTATAATATTGGATGTATTGCTTTATAGATATTACATCAATTCATTTCCTAATGAATTGCATACAGATCCACCTGGGTGATAAGTTGATTTTTTCATTGAAATCACCACTAATGAAAAAACCATATATAAGCCTCCCTATAGAATGAATTTAGTGGAATTGGTGAAACTAAAGAAATATATTAAACAGTTTTGTGATAAGGGATTCATAATCTATAGTGTTTCACCTTAGGGATAACTTTTATTATTTGTGAAGAAGAAGGATGAGTTTATAAGGTTATGCACTGACTATAAGGAAATCAATGCCATTACTATTAAGAACAAGTATATGTTACCTCATATTGATGATATATTTGATCAACTATCGGGGTATTGATACTTCTAAAATATTGATCTATATTCTAGTTTCCATAAATTAAAATTCAAGAAGCATGATCTATGAAATATAAATTTTCACACAAGGTATGGGCATTATGAGTTCATAATAACGCCTTTTGAGTTAAAAATTCACCCGATGTGTTTATGGATATAAAGAATAGAGTATTTAAGGATTGTCTCAATATTATTTTATTATTTTTTTGATGATATGTTTATATTATCAAAGTGATATGAAGAGAATTAATACTATTTATTGATTTTCCATGATACTCTAAGGGAGAAGAAACTAAATGAAAAATCTTGTAAGTGTGAATTTTGGATTCATGATGTTTATTTTTCAACCGCATCATCTATAAGAATGGAAATCTATTAACCCTATAATGAAATTGTTTGTTAAATAAAAATCCACAATAATGATTATAAATGATATACATAGTTTCCTTATCTTAGCCGATTACCATTAGTGATTTATTAAATTTTTTTTTGATTGGGGAACCCATTAACTAATTTAACACATAAAGAGGTAAAATTTACATATTCAAAGGAATGTGAAAAAGTTTTTATGAGTTGAATAAGAAATAGATAAATAAACCAGTATTACCATTATGAAAGTAATTATTTGTAATATATAATAATTCATCGAATAAAGGATCGGAGTGTATTTTTATGTGGAATAATAGAGTTATTTCTTATGAATAAAGGAAATTAAGGACCCATGAATTAAAATATAAAACTCATAATCTTGAGTTGGAACCCATAATATTTTCCTTGAAGATATGGATTCATTGTCTCTATAGTGAAATATGTGACATATATATGGATTATATGAGTTTTAAATAAATATTCACATAGAAAGATCTCAACAAAAGACAAAAGAGATGGATATAACAACTCAAGGACTATGAATTCTCAATAAAATACTAAATTGGGAAAGAAAATAATGTGGTAGATGAATTGAGTAGGAAGGATCATGGTGTTATATCCCTGATGAGGACAGAAAGGGAACCAATGTTCATATATTTAGTAAAGTTGGACATAGGGATTATTAGGGAAATAGAAACATCATTCATTTTTTAAGAAATTTACTAACTATATTTATGAGAGTAGATAAAGGAATTCCAACAAGATGATTAGAGTTTAAAAAATTAGATTAAATCCATAGATGATATGAAATTAAAATACATCATCTATGAAGAAAGTGTTTGATGTTTTTTGGTTGGAACTTGTGTGTTTTACCACCTTTTATATATTAAAGTTTATAAAGAGACTACGTGTTCCATGAGTACCTGATTTGAAGAGGGAATTTATAGATGAAGTTTACAAATCAAATTTCTCTATACAAAATGGTATAACCAAGATGTGTATGTATTTAAGAGAACATTTTTGGTCAGAAAACATGAAGTGGTAAATTGATGACTATGTGTCAAGATTCTTAGTATGCCAAAAAGTAAAAATAAGAGGAATATTTCAAAGGGTGTCATGAAATATATCCTTATACTAATGTGGAACTGAGAAAACATCATAATGAAATTTATTACTAGGATACCTATGACATCCAGAGGAATGATTCTATATGAGTCATTATGGATTATCTTAGCAGGTCTCCATATTTCTTATCAATAATGGACGATATACCCCTTCAGAGTCTTACATGACTCTATATAAATGATGTTGTAAGAATTATTGGAAAAACTTTATCAATTATAATTGATTTTGAATCCCATTTAGCATCAAAATTTTAGAGGATACTAAAAAATGATTTGAAAATAGAGATACACTCAAGCACCACTTATCATCCTCAAATAGATGGGCAATCTGGAAGGAATATCCCAAAATTAGAAGATATATTGAGGTTATGTTCACTCAAATTCTAAGGAATATGGTACCAGTATCCACCCTTGGTATAATTAATACATAATAATAGCTTTCACTCTATTATACAAATGGAACTGTTTGAGGCCTTATATTGGAAAAATATTGTATACTGACTTATGAGGATAATGTTTGGGAGAAGTAGCTAGTACGTCCAGAATATATTGAGGACACAATTAAAAAAGTTTGAGCTATCCAAAATCATATTAAGACAGATAAAAGAGGAAATAAAATAAATTCTGATAATCAGTAGATGGACTTGTAATTTCAAGAAGGGGATCACATATTATTGAAAGTATTACCATATAAGGGAGTTATAAAGTTTGGTATGAAGAAGAATATTTTTCCAAGGTACATTGGGAATTTCAAAATTTATAGAGAATTGGAGGCATGGATTACCATTTAGATATTCCCCATAACCTCTATAAAGGGAAGGATAAATTATATATCTCTCTATCAAGGAAGTACATGTTATATCCAACACAAGTACTCACCACTTGAGAAATATATTTAGAGCCTGAATTTCCTTATAATGATGAGCCTATCAAGATTCTTGACACCATAGAGTAAGTGTTATGGAATTGGATAACCTGAATAGTGAATGTACTTAATAGGAATCACAGGTTGTTGGAAATAATATGAGATACTAAGGAATAAATGAGGAAGAGTTACCTAAATTTTTTCAGGGAATGATGTATACCCCAAATTTTAAGGATGGAATTATTTAAGGGGCTAGAATGTAAGAGTTGAGATTCTACTATAGTAAAAAAACACTTCATCATAAAAAATATTGACTCAAATTATATTATTTAATTATAATAATATAACAGAAAACTAGAAAATTACATTCACAAAAAAATTTAAAACTATTACCATATAACAAGTAACAGTATGGAGAAAAACCATAGTCCTATACTCAAGGGGATCATACTCTAAAATCATTAAAAATTTATAAGATACATTTTTATTATGAATAAAATAACAAGAAATGGAATATATATGGTATAAGAACTATTGAAATAAAATGAATGATTTTATATATTATAATGAAGTGTATATATAACAGGTAAAATGAATTTTGGAAGGGTAAGGTGACTGTTTGAAAATGACAATTGGGAATCAGACCGTTCTAATAGTATTGTAATTGTTATTAAATAAAGAAACCAATAAAATATATAAAAATAATTCTATAATAATATAATTAGAAATTATTAATAATTTATATTTATCAATGAATGGTAATACAATTACATAGATATTTCATATAATAAAAATAATATTTATTAAAAACTATTTTATAAACTTTTAGTGCCAAATGAATGATTTTTAAATACACCAAGAGTTTTATTTAATAATTAAATTTATAATATATATAAAATTATTTTCTTAAAATTTAATTTAAATTTTGAATCAGTATATTGATATTACTTTAGGGTTATTTTTTGGGGATTTTTTTGAAAATGTAGATTTTCTATTGAATAGTAAAAAATACAATTTTGAGGAATATTGTAAATTTCATGCCATCATCCTGATAGTAAAATGTCTTAAAAATTTATAAAACCATTTTATTAACTAAAATATATTTAAGAACTAAATTAATGAAGTTAAAAATAATAATTTTAATATATAAACCTATATTTCAAAATTTGAAGGCTAAGTCATATTTTATTCGAATAAAAAACTATATTGGTTCTTTACCATTAATTAAGTGTTTCCAAGATTCCATTATGTTTTGGATTGATTTTATTTTTAAATAAACCAATAATTTTACTCATTAACCAATACATGTTATGGGAATCAATAATATTAATTTATTTTTGCTTAAATTATAAAACAATCAATACTTTATTCTAAAATATGCCCCCTTGGCTATATAAACACCCATCATCCATCACTTTCTATTTAATTACAAAAATTAGCTACATTACCAAAAATATACCCAAATAAATCTCCACAATTCCATTCCCATGTTCTTAAGACCCTATTTTGACTAAAATATTCCCCTATAAATGCTTTAAGCTCAATTCAAAATAGGTTTCTCAAATTACTTGGTAAGGGTTTCCAAGCCTCTTTCTTATTTATTATTTATAATTATTTTTCATAAAACTCTTTTAAATTTACATTTTTATTATATGATTCCATTTTCATGATATTAGAATCCTTTTTATCTAAAAATTATGGGGTATCACCCATTACCTTTCACTAAACTCTTTCATAAATCATTACCAAGTCAAAATAATAGTTTCTCAATTATATATTTTCATTTCTTAAATGAGATTATTTTTTTTAAACTACATAAAACATAAATTTAATATTTTTAAATTGTTTTATTTTTATTTTATTATAATACTTTTGATCTCTTATTGATTATAGATAACCAATTATCTCTCATTAAACCTTTTTCCATAAGTTGTTATTACATTAAAATACAGATTTTTAAAAAACTATGTTTTTTCTTCAGTTCAATTATAATACTACCCATTATATAACATTAAGTAATAAGTAAAATTAAATAATTTTTTATAAAAAATAATGTTTTTATAAAGATCTAATATTAACTAGTTTACCATTACTTTTTTAAAACACTGTTAATTGTTTTTCTATCCATGATGGATTTACGCTCTCTAATTGAATGATGATGTTTGATAAACTTAAATATTTCATTGATATTATTAAAAATTAATTAAATGATTGAATATAACAATAGTATTAAATTAATTTCATGATTATTATTTTTTAAAGTTAAAATATCCATCATAATAATGTAATTAAAAATAAATAAACATAGTTATTTTTAACCACAAAAAACAAGCTTATATAGGAAGATTCTCTAAATGGTAACTATTTCATGACCAATTTAAATCCATTTATTCATTAATGATATGGATAAAATATATTTATACTTATATATCTTATGAAACCATTGGTAAAGGAACTTTTATCATTATAATTACGCTAAATGAGTTTTGGATATTATAGCCAAACAACCTCAAAATGACTGAGGTGAACAATACTAATTTTGAAAATGAATGAAACATGATAATAAATAGTTTAAAAGAAATAATAATAAAGAAATGAACATGGAAAAGTTTTCAAATAATTTAAATAATTAATTTAATTCATTCAAGATGAAATGGTATGCATGAAATAAGCTAGGACTTAAGGTAAGGGTTTTTGTTCAAATATCTATTATTTTCAAGTACTCTTTCTCTTTTATCGTCCATATTTATCTTGGTTTCATATTTTTATTCCAATAAAATTTCATTATTCTATAAAGTATCCACTATTTATTTTTTTTCTTCATTTTTTACTTGAATGTATACCCTTTACACTATAAATTTTGACACCAAATACTTTTAAATCCATATTGAAGGGTGTTCAACTTGAAGGATTTTCCATTTATTGAATAAGAGATATTAGAAATTTATATACTTTATATTTTAATGTGGACATTTATTAATTAATAAGACATGTTTATTATGCACTATATTTTTTATTCATTCCTTTCATATTATGAATGCATTGAACTTATTAAGTGACAGTTGTGACCTAAAATTATACTTCACATCGATGCATCAGTAGGTATCATGAGAAAAAATAGATCAGGTATTTTTTATTTGACATAAACATTTATGTATAATGTCTTGGAATGATTCCTTTATTTTATGTTTATTATGTATGAGATTATACATTTCTTTACAATGAAATATTTTATTATTATCCATGTAATAATTTATTTTCATTTTTGTGTTATCCATGGATATTTTTCATACACATGTTATTAGTTATATGACATTATTTGATTATTATTTATTTCTAAAATATTATTTATGAATTATTTATTCCATGATAACTTCTATTGGATGACACCCCTTACTAAGAATCTAATAGAACCCCTTATTTTGTTTCCATTTTACCTAGGGAACCAATAATAGTGCTATGAATGATCCAAAGAAATTATAGAAGTAATAATAAAAAAATAATTGATTTTTTATGATGTATTTTTAAGTTTTCAAATGTTATATAAGGATCATGTTTGTATATAGTCTCCTAATATTACAAAATGACTGGATCCTACGTAATGTCATCCCATTTATTTTATAACAATGTAATAAAATAACCACTGAATCTAGGTTTCTAGAGTTGGGGTGTTAGATGATCATACATGAATCTTCCACACAGAAGATATCTATAATTATAAAATCTTTCATAATATGTGACACATGGTAGTTTTATTCTATAAAGGTTATTACTATTGTAACTAAAGGAATTTACTTGTAATGTATAAGTAAATGTGTGTATACTTGAGGAGAATCCATGAGGGATTATAAAAAAGTGAAATCACCATGATATAGTGATAATGAAAGATTTCCCAATCTTTGGTTAGATCTCTCTTCCCTAATGACATTTATTAATCCTTTATCCTTTATCCTTTTAGTAATGAGGTAATAATATAACATGGTTATGAGGATGATCCCACCCAATCATTGGGTGATTCATTAAACCTATGGATACTCCAATATAAGGGAGTTTAATGAATTCCTTTGAGTGATATTTATTAATAATAATGATGAAATACAACAATAGTGCATCAACTGGTTCATGGTACACATGTGTTATTCATTTTATATATCCACATGATTTTAGTTTCAATTATGGTAGATATTGGGTTCTTGGGTTTATTTTTTTGATGTATTGATCGAGTGTTAATAGGTCATTTAAAACCCAACAATTATCACTTTTTGATTATTTTGGAGTAAGAGTGTACAAAGGGGTGAGTCAATTTTATTTAAATATAAATACCACTCGAATCATATTAGGTGATTGAAAAGAAATAAACCCACTTTCAATATCCAAAAGTGATTTAAAAAAACCCAACATGACATGGTGAGGTGGTTTATAGAGTGATTTATGTTAGGTTAGAAAAAATTTATGACAATCAATACAAATATATAGAATTTATAATATATAAATATAAGTAATTTTTCAAATAATATCATTTTTGTACATCTTATAATAAAAATAATCATCATTTTTTGCAAGATCATATTTAACTAATTCATTAAATTAAATAATTTCCCTCGTTCATATGATAGTTATACCTAATTAAATTTCGTAAAAGTATATATCAAAAATTAATATATAATTTTACTTTATACAAAGGGAAGATGATTCTAGAAAACTAAATAAAAAAATAAACCTCATCACCAGACTCGACCTAAATCAGAAAATATTGACCTACATTATCTGGTTCAATTTTATAGTTTTATGGTTTTGTCAGTAAGCTATATTTCTTTGGGTCAGTTTTGTTATTTTATTATTTTTTATACCCCTATTTGAGAGTCATGAATTGAGGAGGTTGGGGTATTATGTTTTTTTTCACCTTTAAATCTTTTTAAAAATAACTTCAAGATTTAAAATTTAAAAATTTTAGGACTCCTTATTATTACTGGGATTTAGACATCTGTGTAATCATTGAAACCAAGAACCTTGGTCCACTAGATATTTTCACATTGGAGGCTCTGTATAGTGGGATCTGACCCTACAAAAGTTTTCCCCCTTAGATAAGTGTACTAGAAGTAGGATGTCATTGTACCCTTCTCACCACTCAAATTCAACCATCACACACATTCAAGAATACTCAACTATATTCAAGAAAGAAAAATTCAACCAATAGAAGAACATAAACCAATGACAGAGAACATAAGGGATTTACATAGTTGAGGCAAGTAATCTTAAATACTTGAGGGAAACACTAATTATTTCATTAAATTCAGTGAAAGTATAATAATTTCACTCAAATGGAAAAACAGTTTAGTAAGAATTCATTACAATGATTATGATTTTGTAATCCACTGAAAAAATTAGGTTTGATTCACTGTGAATAATTTGGTCTACTATTCATGTCACTTGTCCACTATTCATTTCAGTTACCAATTCCTTTTATTTGAAACTTAACTAGTCTTCTAGGTTCCACTAATATACAATTTTTATGGATAAGCCTCTATTTGGAATAGTAACAATTGATATCTAGTTTCCCTTTGACCTCACTACTCGCCTCAGTGAACACTTCAAGAAACTTTATTTTAGAGAATTATATTTGGAAAAATTTCTGGATCACCATGATTCCATTTGAAGATACAAAATTCTAATGAACCCACTACCACCTAGAGAGATTGTGATGTCATTGTTTACACACTGAGCTGAAAAAATATTATTGAACAAAATCCAATGAACTAAATCTGGTGGCCCGAATCCAATGACCTAGAAAATGATTTACATCCCAAAAGTCTCCCACTTTAAGAGTTTTATAGGTAAAAAACCTTTGAAAACTCTCCAAAACTTTGGAAAAACAACCAAAATTATATTACTTATTTTAATAGAGAAAATTTATCCATTCTACTCTCATTATTCCAAGTCCCACTAAGGAATAATGTTATCTTAGGTTTTATTGAACTAATAATTTAGTGAACATTCCCACACGATTTTGGATTCCAACTATCTTTTATAGGTACAACAACTATTCCTATATCATATTCCTAATATAGTGATACTTTAGGTTAATATTATTTATACTTAATATAAAAACTATATTTCAAGAAAATTGGATCATACTCTAATTTTCATAGATTATATTTCTATATCCTAACTTCTTCTGTGTTCCTTTAGTAATCACATTAACCAATCCAAATACTTTGATGCTTATGTTGTTGATATATACTCTACTAACATTTTAATTAGAGTAAAAATACTCTATATTTGTGACATCCAATTGATCATTTCTGCCCCATAGGTGAATAAAAAACCATACATTCTCTTCGAGGTGATTGAATCTCCGATGAATTCCATATCAAAAAATCATTACAACATATATTCCTACCAAAAACATAAAGAAACATCTTTAGATAATTTTAAGTATTATATTATCTAATTAAGGACTTCCCAGTCTTCCCTTTGTGGTTTGACATAAAGTGACTTATAACTACCACTATAAATGAAATGTCTGGTTGAGTACAAATCATTTCATACATCAAACTTTCTACCGCAGATTCAAATGAAATTTTCTCCATGTATCAACTCTCTTATTTCATTTTTGGCGTATGTGCCTTGGATAATTTGAAGTGTCCAACAAGAGGGATTGACACCAGTTTGTGTCTAATCATTCAAAATTTTCATAACCCCCTCCCTCTAAAGGTAACCCTCTCTGCATGACAATGATGGAAGATAGATAATGACTCATGAGGCCTGCCTCTAGTGGGCCGAGGGTTAGTAAAAACATTAAGGATATAACAATATAAAAAATGGGAGGAATTAACTTCTATAATAATAGGACAAAGAGATAGGACATATCAACTACAAGAAAATATATGAAATAATATAAAAAAAATTATAACCATCTCACAATGCATGTATATGTAAAAAATACAGATAAATTATCCAAATAAACACCCAAAAGAAAAGTTAATCTAGCGATACAGATGTTGCCCAAAGTTCCGAGAAAGGAATGTCTAGAAAAATCCATGTAGTACTCTTAGAAATATGAAAATAGTTTGTATATACACAATGTGGGAATATAAGTATACTCAATAGGATCATGACCAAGTATCTCATGTACATGTGAAAGAAGCATACTAATACACTAGTGAGAAAACAGTAGAACCAAAAACACATAAATAAGTTATCTAACCAAGTCCATACTCACCATGAAACATTAACCAAATAAACCATACAAGTATAATAACATAATAATAAGAATATTAATAAAGGATACCCTACTCTACTTTCCCACTAATTTTCCACTCTCACACCCTAACACCATATGTCCTGACACTCCCATATCTTCTGAACATCACAAAATACCAATCACCCCGTGTGAAACTGTCCATCACATCAATTATCACCCAATGAAACTGGGGATATAATGTCACATATCTCCAAATGAAACCTGGGCCATCAAATCACATCTCACTTAAAGAGACTTGGTCCATCACATCACATCTCGCCTGAAGACTCCTAGGATATCACTTCACATATCATCCACAACCATAACTATAATAGTAGGGTATCATGAACATGAAGGGAATTAACCTCATTCCATCCTTTTACCATGAATAACCCCCACTATAAGCCATATCATCACCTCATTAAACATCACTGCAGTGAAATTTTGACTTCTAGCCACCACATCCTGTGCATGTGATCATTATTTGGAAGAGAGAGTGGGAAAGAGTGGGAACACAACCATACATCCTCACCACTGAGATTTTGGAAAAAATACCCCTCAAAATATCTGGTTTTTGGCATGAAGTTCTCAACATGGGTAAGGCGTGTATAAAAATCACAAGGATATAAAATGTGCATATATATAAGAACACACAAGTCCAACCTATGGGTTCATAACCAAAATAATCACCAACTCACAATATCACCACCCAACCCCACAACACCACCACCACTAAATGAACAACACCACACAACATGAAAAAAAATCCACATTTCACATTCCATGTTCTTTATAAACGTAATACATTTTCCAAATTTCATATAACCAACCAATTCCATTATCCAACCCATCCATTTCATTATTTAGACCATTCAATTTCATATTAATCATTAACAACATTTAACCATAGTTCAATTTTTAATTAATTCATTAGTCATTTCTATCCCATTAACCAAACTATCCCATGCCATTTCAATTTCAAGACTATCATTTAATTACAATACCACCTGAGTGACTAACATAACACAAAACCACCCAAACAAAGAACCCATCATCCTCATCAAGAAAACCAGACCCACATCACCACCATTTAACATCCATATCAATTTCCTCATTACCACATCTAAATCATAACCATATCTGTCTCATCCACCACACAACACAACCAAAAATCATCACATAACCACCACACATCACAACTGTACATCACCACCCCACATCATGGCTACACCAAAACACATCATCCCCATATAGAACAACAAAACATTTCACTTCCATGAAAACCCCTTATCATATTTCATATTTAATAATGGGTATTTATCAATTCCACTACTTTATTTTAGGGAATACCCACACAATCCATAGTTTCCATGTATAATAAATTATTTAGATAAATATAAATAAGTAACCATATATTCAAGGTGATATCACAAAATACACACATCAAGGGATATATAATACATATCAACTCAGAAAAAACATAGGATCCCAACATACATGATTTTCAGTGGAATAACAAACATGAATAATCTCAATATCAAAAATATCAAAAGGATATAAAACATGAGAATCATTCTCACCCCCTTCACTTTCAACCAAATATTTCATTATTTTTATTAGTCCAGTGAAAAACAATATTCAAAAAGATAAAAAATAGTATAACCCATTTTTTATGATATAACTAGATGAGAAACGAAGGAACCCTACATCAACCGGAGATTTCTGATTTGCCGAGTAAGGTTGGAACAAGACCAAGGCCACTACCAAGCACTACAAGGAAGAAGAAGAACCTACCATCCTAGAAAAAATAATAACATAATTCTCCCATAAAAATAAGAAAAAAACATGATATTTATATTAACAACAACCTACCAGACAATAAAATAAAGGAAAAAATAGAAAAAGGAAAATAGGAACTCACCAAAACCACAACGAATCGATCCCCCATGGTTAAGGTTGAAATCCACTAAAAGGGGGATAAAATAAATATTTGGGATTCAATTGGGGAACCTAAGAAATGATAGAAAAGTTATAAAAGTGTAAATTTGAGGGATTTTTAGAATTTATACCCAGATTGAAAAAGATAAGATCACAAGGCAACCACCCAGACCGTGTTGTAGCCTATTTAAAAAATGAATGGACTATGACGCAAGACCGCTCACCACACTGCATCCTTACTGGTGAAACTATATATGAGATCCATGGCTATATCCATGTCACATATCCTATAAAATGGGGAAGATGGCCATGACATAGCGAAAGCCACTCCACTGTAGATTATTGATAAATGAAGAGGGGGCTACACCACAAACCCTCTCTATGATGTATTAGTGCCAATTTTGGTAGAACCACTAAAATATACACCTTAGGACAGTACTCCACAGTCAGGGTATCCACACCACAACCATAATTTTATGAGAAGGGATATTCTATGACCAAGGATCCACATATAAACTACCCCTAAATTAGAAGTAGCCTCTAAACTCATATGGAGACCCCCCTATGCCATAACAGACCCTCCTACACCACAATGTAAACCTTTACACTATATCCCTAGTATCCATGCTGAATGTATCCTTCATGGATCGACTGTCCAGCCCAGTCCTCCCTCTCCAACTCCTTGGGACTCCCCCAAAAACATCTAGCACTAGATTCTCACATAGTAATGGGTCTGATGGTCTAGGCCATTAAAAAAACTTTTAGATGAATTTATGGATATAATATTTATAGGATAACACCAATGTACTATATTTATTATCCCTCTCAATCCTCATCCCAAAAATAATTTTTTGTCTATACAAGATCATTTATTTTGAATCTTCTAAACAACTTACTCTTTAGCTCATGAATCCATGAAATCTATAGACCCACCAAAAATATGTCATCTACATACAAGAGAAATATGATGAATGTATCATCATCCCATTACTTCTGGTATCAAAAATTATTTTTGTCACACTTTTCAAATCCTTCTTCTGATATAAAAGAGTTTAAATTCTTGATTCCATTATTATGGTGTTTATTTTGGTCCACACACACTTTTATTCAACTTAATGACTACTTTTTGATTCCATTCTATTAGGAAACTCATTATTTTATTCATGTAAATTTCTTTCTCAGAATTTCTATAAAGTAAATATATCTCTACATCCATATATTCTAAGTACATGAATTATTATTCCACTCTTATTAACACTATCTATATAGTTTCATGTTTAACTATACATGATAACATCTCTAATAAATAAATTCCTTCCTTTTATTGAAATCCCATTACCCCCAATTGCGCTTTGAACTACTTATTTCTATCAGCCTCTTTATTCAAATGGTAAACCCATTTATTCTCAAGTTCTCATTTTCATTCTGGAAAATTAGTCAATTAAAAATTTTAATCAGGATTAAATTAATATATTTATTCATCCATTTCTAAATTCCACTATTTCAATTCACTGAGTGTATCTGATTCTTATGGGTATTTGGTTTCTACAATATATATAAAAAGTATAAATTTTTCGTTATCCCAAAACCACTAAACTAGTATTCTTACTCTAGTTAACCTCCTCAACTGAATAAACAACACTAAAATATTTATCTCTTTTTAAATTCTTGATTCATATCTTCTAGTGCTTTTACTCGAGCTTCAATCATCCCTGACCTTTTTAGAAGATCTTCTATTGAATTCACATCTAGAATTCCAATGCTTTCCTTTGAGTTCTCTAAAAAATTCCACTTTCTATTATTCTCACTTAAATTAACTTGGAATTTAATAGTTGATTTATTTCATTTAAATTCATTATCTTCAAAGTTTTGATACTTCTATAAATCCTTCTCATTGAATAGATCATAAAATACCTTGATGACTAGTTTCATGTCATTTCCCCATATCCTAAATCCAAAATTTCCTTTTCCATACCCAATGAAAAATGAAAATTTGGATTTTTTAATCCTATATTGATATTTATCTTTAATATATAAATATCAAAATCTTTTAAATACTTTGGAATATCCAAATTTTGATCATTTATTAGACCATATCTCCCCTATAATTTCCTTCCCAACCACTGATGATGAACTCTATTGAAAAAGTATGCCATTAAATTGACTAATTGCACCCAAATTACCTTAGAGATTCATGAGTGAAACTATATGATTTGAGACTTCTCCATATATGTCAGATTAATACTTTAATCCACACTATTTTATTGAGGTGTTCTAGGAACCTTGTTCTTACACCATATCTATTCCTTCTTGAAGAAGTTCTAGAAGTTTTTTTTGGTGTATTCACCACCATTATTGGAATATAAGAATTTCAAATTCTTCCCAATATTTTAAAAAAACTTATAAATCTTCCAATGATGTAGTTTGGACCATTATAATTCCATATGTTCTTCAAGACATGTATAGAGTTTAATTCGTTACTCCTCATGAAACCACCATAAATCCTTGTGTAACTTTCCAAACACCATTTAAAAATGTCATTCCAAAGACTTACACATCAAGATATCTTATAGAAACGAGATTTTTATATAGCCTTGGGATGAGTATAGAACCTTTGAATATAAAAAACCCAAAATTATTTATGAATATATTCACATCACCCTTTCCATTTCCATCCAAGGATTCATCATCTTCTAGATGAACTTTTCCAAAAAATTTGGATACATAATCCACCATGAATCCATGTTCTTACATTGAATGGATGGAAACTATGGAACCAACCACCCACAATTACACTGGAACATCAACACTAAGAAATAATGATCTGCTTAATTCTATAATACTAATAGAGTTTGAGATTCTATAAGTTGATACAATTTAAGAGTTTTCCTTGATACTTGTGAAATTATTTTTGATGCGCCCTTTCTTCCCACAAATCCATCATGTAGAAACTAGGACTAGGTTAATTTCTTCAAATCCTATTCTAATACTTATTTTTTGTGGTTTGTTTCAATATCTATTAGGGGTGATATTATTCATCCATCAACATTGAGTAGATTGATAGATGGTACTTAGATTTCCCTTCAATGAAGTTCTTCATTGAGAATCAAATTATCGACCTCTTCAAATATTGAATCCTTTCCACAAGAGTTACTAACACAGTTTATGATCACATCCCAACTCTACAAAAGATAGGATAATAGTAGAAACACCCATACATAATCCTTAAATTTTACCTTCATTTATTCAATCCACCCTTGGATCATATTGAAATAATTCATGTAATATTCCGTTAGTATTACTTATGATAACCTAAAGATAAACAAATTCCACATTATGAACACATTATTAAGTGTTTTATGTTTATGGTGTATATCTTATAGGGATTTTATGATATCCGCTATTATATTCACTTCATGGATGTTAAAGGAAACATTCTATGACAATTACCTCAGGACCAACCTAAACAGATTCCTATCCATCCATTGCCATTCTACCTTTTCCATTTTACATAGATGCACACAAGTTAGTGGAATATCTAGGTCATTTTGAATCAGATGATACTCTATCTATATTCTCCAGAAGGAAAAATTTTGTCAACCAAACTTATCAGACCATATCTTCCCTAAATTCAACATCATATTTTCCATTTATAGTAAAATCCCATAGAAAAATGGAAATAAACACCATGGAAAGAGTGAGTGAAACCTGAAATGCCTCTGAATGTGTTAAGTGCTGAACCACAAGCTTCAACAATTGAAGGTACACTAGAAAAACAACTTGATCTGATGCCACTTGTTGATATGTAGGAGTTAATCTGATCATTATAATGAGGAACCTTGGGCTACTATAAATTCACATATCAAAGGATATGCACAATGAAATCCAACCCTCCATAAATTTTTGACCTTAGTTAAGTGAATTGAATGTAGGAAGTATTCACACCCAAATCAAAATAAAATGTCATACCACACACACATTCACACAAAATCACTTTCATTCAAAGAAATAGAAATAAAACTAATATTAAAATATAAATCAAATATAAATAACATTAGGAATTTATGTAGTTTAGACAAGGTGTCCTACATACATAGGATAAATAGTTATAATTTCATTAAATTCACTAGAATTATGAGAATTATGATCAACTAATAAAAAATCTCAATAATAATTCATTATAGAAATTATTCCTATGTAATCCACTAAATAGAATAAAGTATGATTCACTGTGCAAAAACTAGTCCACTATTCAAGTCACGAATCCACTATAATCACTGGTCCCCATTTCCATTTTAGGAAACTCATATAGTTATATAGGTTCCACTGACCTCCAAATTCATAAATATACCTCCATTTGTAATGGTAACTATTGATCTTTATTTTCCATTAGACTTTGACCGCTTGACTCGGTAAACACTTTAAAAAACTTATTTCTAGATTCTTATGTTTTCAAAACTTTATATACCTCCATGATTCCATAAAAAGGTATGAAATTATGATTAACCCAATAAATTTTAGAGATATTGTGTGGATTCTATATTTTTAACACCCCAAACTTCCATGGTACGTTTCCCTTTGAATAATGCAATAGCTTGCATTGTACACAATTTCGAGATTCTAACACACCGCGACCAATCAAAGTACCCATTATTAATAGTAATAACAAATTTTTGAAATTTTATAAATTTTATATTTCAAAATGGACTTAATTTTTGTATTAATAATATTGAAATTATCATAGTGTGAATTTTTGGCACTTTTCTGATAACGTTTATATTTTTATGAATAGTGAAAAATACTGAATTTTAATTAAAAATAACTTTTTTAATCAAAATAATTTATAGTGTTAAATTATAAATTTTAGTGGTTTTAAAGTATAATTAGATTATATTTTTACCATTTAATATAATTTTGGTGATTGGATGTAATTCCACTTTTAAACTTTATATAAACAAGTGTAAATATTTTGATAGTTATTATTTCTTAAAAACACGCTTTTTGTTTTGACAGTGGGAATTAATTTTAAATTAATTCCCACCACTTCTGTGTTTTGAATTTATAAAAATGGATTAAATATTTAGAACCAGGAGGTACAAATTTTTTAAATAAGTACCTTTTATTTTTATACATTTTGAATAATTACTTCGGTAAATATTTTATTTACCACGATTAAAGGGTAAATATAATAAATAAGGGTAAAATATAATATTATAATAATATTAAATTACCCTAAAATATGTCCTAATCTTATTGGATGATACATAACCGACCATGGAAATCCTTGGGTTGAATTTGGGACCCCATGGAGCCACAGGGGAGTAATAATGACATTTTATATTAATTAATTTAAAGTAAAGACAAAAATGACAAAAACTAATATCTTTTAGTAAATAAATTTTTATATGGGGTTATATAAGTTATCTGTTCGACTATAAATATTATTTGGAAAGATAAAAAGATTTCCTAAATCATGTTATTTTTTTATAATTTTTGGACATCAAATAAATTAAATTATTTATGACACAATAATGATGCAATATTTACCTTATTAATAAATGATTTAAATAAATAAGATTATAAATATTAAAACAATATCCAGAACCTGTCCAAATCTTATTGGATTATTATATTTTGACCATGTGTCAGATTAACTTTGTTATTAATGAATATTTTACCTTTTGAAATCTAAGATGAGGTTATAATAAAATAATTGTTTCAAACTTTCCTAAAGAGCCCCTCCTCTCCCTTATAAAAATTTCTCACTTACTACCCATTTATCACACTTCTCAATCCTTTTTCTCATACAAAACCTTACCAAATATCCTCCCAACATCCCTCAATTCATTCTAGAGGCCTTACTTTAGTCATAAAGCCAACATAATGATCCCTTTTGATCAAATCAAAAGGAAGAACCCATAGAAGAGGTTATAATTTCACCACCCTCTTTTAAGTTCTTTTCTTATTCCACTTCCTATTTATTTGATGTTTCCATTATAAAATAATAACTAAAGTATATTATATATACTTTGATGTTATTATAAATATGGTACAACCAAATTCATTATTCTATCCATCCTTTGAATGACATGTCACCATACGTGCGTACGTACGACTTACTGTCTTCATGTCATGGTGTAATTGTTATTCAATACATTATTATTTGGATGGGTATAATAATGATGTGTAATTGATGTAAATAATAAATATAAAATTATAAATATTCTTTATATATGATATATCATCCAATTATATATTATTTTAATATAAAAATATTGATATTGTCGCTCGTGCATATGTACGGATTACTGTTTCCATGAACGCAATGAGATTCATTCCCCATCGAATCAATTCAAGAATAATTTTCATTATATGATTAAAAATAATGCTTAAAGGCTTAATATCATTATGAATATGAATAAGATACATCCTATCCATAAAAAACTTTAGTTACATAACAAATCATATAAAGGAAAACGAATCAGTTAACACCCGGAACGACGATAATACTAAAATATTATTAACAAAGCAATGTTAAAAGATCATATATGATATCATATTAATGTATACGATTATTGTATAATTTAATAACAATTATTTCACCATTATACAGAAGGTTATCCTACCCTCGAACAAGGAAAAGTACAAGGTAAGGGTTAATTTCACAATCTCTTTATTATCTGAGGTTGTTTTATGTAAGTATCTACTAGGACCACTTTATCATCCACATCCATGTTTGTTAAAATATATTTCAAAACATTCTTAATATTTTATATACTCTGGGTTAGAGTCATTTATACCCTTGTTTGACTCCTTATAAGATATTTATAAAGGAATATTTCTGTTGTTTTCCAAACAAGGTCCTTTATAACCTTTTTGACAAAATTAAGGTAAGAAAGTCTTTTTTTAACTTATACAGAGGGTGCGGCTATTTTCCACCATTATAACATCATCAAAGACTCCATTAAAATCTTATAAGAATATTTCAAAAAATAAATTTTTTCTTTTATAATTATATGAATTTTAAATGATTTTTAAATAGAAAGAGATATTTCTCTAAAAAAGGTTTTGATTTTATCTATGTCAACATCCTTCGATGGATTTTAAGTTTATTGGAAGTTGGTTTATTATGATACAAAACTTCCATATTTTATTGAAGGTTTTGTGATATGTTTTAATATGGATGTGTTATTTTTATACCATTCATGGTTTATGGATAAAGTATTTACATTTCATATGCTAGTTTTAATACGAATTTTTATGTTATGTTTAAAAATTTTCATATGAGGAATTCATTGGACTTAGTATATGATGGGTGGAGCCTGCTATAACTTCTCGATGCATTGGTAGGTCTCATGAGACAAACTAGTGTCTTCGCATAAGGCCTTGAAAAAATCTTATTTTTAGTCTTGGCACAAGGCCTTGACTATGTGGTTATGAAAGTCTGGCATTATGCATTCCATCATTATGAAAGTGGCTATTGATATTGCATGTGATTATTCGACTAGTAGAATATCCATGTGAGTAATTAAATAGCATTATTTTGATTTTTTATTTGCCATATTATACTGAAGTTCAAGTTTAAAAGGCTTTTGTTTTAGTCTTATGCATTACCTTAAATGTTTATGCTTATTTATGAATGTTTTTTCTATATTGTTATCCTTACCGAGCATCTAAGCTCACCCCTTTCTATGTTTTATTTTTCCTAGGATGTGAAGAAGTTAATTATGATTTACTTTCAGGATTAATCTAGGAGGCTTGGATGTTTCTAATGGAATAATTTAGTGTTGTATTTATTTTAATGTTGTAATGTTGAACATATGTATGAATCTTATTTCCAATAATACTAAACTGATCAGTCTTTCAGGACATGATTTCCTTGTGATCATGCCAATGTTACGTAATAATGCACCGACTTTGGATCACTGGTGTTAGGGCATTACAGCTGGTATTAGAGGGAGGTTTAGTACAAACCTTGGAAACTAGATTTAGATAAACTCTAATTAGATCACATTACCCTAAGATAGACTTTGAGGATTAGTATATAAGAACTTCCTAGAGTTTTGGTAATGTAGATATTTTGTGATTTTTCCAGGAAATATATCCCTGTCTGGATACGAGCAGGTAGAGGCGGCTTTGGAACAGATGTACCTAGGGGTAAAACCCGAAAACACCACTTTGAGCTAGACTCAAACAGGAACTGGTTCACAACAACAAGCCTTGCTGTACTCTTGGTTACAACACTCCTGGGGGATATGCTTAGGATAATTATAATTTTCTTTACAAACCATTATTAAGGGTTTATGAGAATATACTTCTTCAAAGAATTTTTTTTATGATTATGGATTATATCAATAAACTGTTCAATTTATGTTAAGTGTTTTACAAGTTTGGAATTATGTATTTCAATTCATAAACTAATAAAGTTTATGCCATTGTTTAGAAATGGCTCCTAGTGGAAGGAATGAAAACCATATCAATGCATGCACTCCATGTAGGGATTTCCCTCCTGATAAAGATAATTATAGTGGAGATGGTGATACAACTGGTGCTGATCAACTTATCACTATATTGGGACAACTCACTCAGTTTATGAATAATAACCTTGCCCGTATGGAGCACCCTGATCCGTAGTGTGGAGGATCAATGTTTGATTGCTTCATGAGGTAACAACCACCAACATTCAATGGGGGTACAAATCCACTAGTAGTTGAGCAATGGATAAATTACTTAGAGAAAATATTCCACGCCTTGGGGAGTAGTGAAAGGGAAAAAGTTGTCATGGCAGTTTATCACCTCACTAGAGATGCTGATCAATGGTGGTCATTGATTCAAAACACAAAGGAAGATGATGAAGTATCAAATATGGAATAGAAGGAGTTTAAAGATATTTTCCTAGAAAAATACTTTCCTCATGACCATCCAGCGGATATGGAAAGACAATTTCTGAGTCTGAGGAAAAAGGAAGATGAGATCGTCGAAAAGTATGAAGATAACTTTACAAGGTTAGCGAGGCATGAAACAGATTATATATGTAACCCAAGAAGTAAGATTTATCTTTTCTTTGATGGGTTAAAAACATTTCTCTATTAATCATTAGTCTCACAATCCTTCTCGATGTATGGAGATATTGTCTCATTTTCTATCAAGATAGAAAATGAATTCTCTAAGTCTTACGACTTTAAAGCAAAGAAAGAGAGGAATAGATTTTCTAAACACTCTGGAAATGGAAATAAGGGGAAGAAAGGAAAATTTGAATATCCATCCTGTATTAAATGTGGGAAGAAACACCCTGGAACTTTCCTGAAGAGAATGAGAGTCCGTTATAAGTGTGGTGAAAAATTCCACCAAGCTCATGATTGTAAGGGAAAGAAAGAAACTACTGATGTTCAATGCTACAATTGTAGGGAGATGGGACATTATGCAAATGAATGTCCTAAGAGACAAGGAAACTTACCTCAAAAAAGTCCAAGGGATCAAGGCCAAGGGATCAAGGCCAAGCTTATTCTATCAATACTACGGAGGTTGAAGCTCCGAAAGACGTGGTCGCAGGTAATTTAATGGTTTCCTCAAGTTTAGAAAATGCTTTATTTGATTCTGGATCATCGCATTGTTTCATATCTTCCTAGTTTTCTAAGAATATTAGGTATTTCCAATTTGATTTAACAAGGGAGTTTCCAGTCAAAACTCCTAAGGGAAGTATCATTTCAATAATGTTTTGTGAATCAGTCCCCATTAGGGCATATACATTTTCTTTATTCTCTGATCTGATCATCATACCGATGATTGAATTTGATATATTCTGTGGTATAGATTGGCTTTCAGACCATGATGCGAAAATTTATTGTAAGAAGGAAGAGGTTACAATTTTTGATGATGATAAAGAGTACCTTATCTTTAGAGAATAAACGTCACCACCAAATTCTTATCTAGATCCACCCCCAGTAGCTCTACTAAATTCAGTATTTGGGGAGGAAGAGAATGAAATAACTATGGGTGAGGAAAATAATGTTCAAATAGAGGATGTACCCATTATGAAAGAGTATGTTGATTTATTTCTAGAGGATTCACCTGGACATCCTCCAGAATGAGAAATTGAGTTTTCCATTGTCTTAATTCATGGTTCAAGGCCCATATCGAAGACCCCTTATAGAATGTCCACTGTGGAATTAGTGGAACTAATGAAAAAACTAGAGGAATTGAGTAATAAGGGATTTATTCACCCTAGTGTTTCTCCTTAGGGAGCCCCTATCCTTTTTGTTAAGAATAAAGATGGATCTATGAGGTTGTGCATTGACTACAGGGAGATAAATGCTATAACAATAAAGAACAATTATCCCCTACCTCATATTGATGATTTATTTGAACAACTTCATGGAGTTCAATAATTTTAAAATATTGACCTTCAATCTAGATATCATCAGTTGTGTGTGAAGAAGGAAGACATTCCGAAAACAACATTTCGAACCAGGTACAAGCATTACGAGTTTACAATAATGCCTTTTGGATTGTCTAATGCACCCTCTGTCTTCATGGATGTAATGAATAGAGTTTTAAAGGAATATCTTGATGAATTTGTGGTGGTATTTATTGATGATATCTTCATATACTCCAAAAGATACGAAGATCATGAAAATCACTTGCGCATTATCTTGAAGACTCTTCAAAGACATGAATTATATGGGAAGTTTAGCAAGTGTGAATTTTGGATTCAGGAGATTTATTTTCTTGTCCATATTTTCTATAAGGATAGAATCTCTGTTGATCCTTCTAAGACCAAGGCAATCCAAGAATGGCCAACACCAACGAGTATAACCAAGGTATGCAGTTTTATTGGGTCAACAGGTTATTATCAATGTTTCGTCCGGAATTTTTCCCGGTTGGCTAACCCATTAACAAAGATCACAGGAAAAGGTGTTAAATCTGTTTGGACAAAAGAGTGTGAAGAATGTTTTAAATAAATGAAGGGTACATTAGTCAATGATTCTATATTGACTCTACCATCGGGGAATGATGGGTTTGTTATTTAAAGTGATGCTTCAAAGAAAATACATGGTTGTGTCCTTATGAAGAATGATAACGTTATTGCCTTTACGTCACGACAGCTAAAAATTCATGAGAAAAACTATCCTACTCATGATCTTGAGTTAGCAGCTGTAATCTTTGCTTTGAAGATATGGAGACATTATCTCTATGGTGAAAAATGTGAGATATATACAGATCAAAAGAGTTTGAAGTATATTTTCTCACAGAAAGAACTAAACATGAGGGAAAGACGATGGCTTTAACTACTCAAGGATTATGATTTAATGATACACTACCACCCGGGGAAGGCAAATAAGGTGGCCGATTTTTTGATGAGAAAAGATCATGGAGTTTTGAACAAGATGAGAGTTGAAAGGGGTCCTATTCTCATGGATCTAGTAAATATGGATATGGGAATAACCATGGAAGGTGGATCATCAATAATTTTTCAAATGGTTTCAAAACCATCTATATTAGAAAGGATAAAAAGTTCTCAAGATGATGATGAGGAGTTTCAAAAAAAGATTGAAGCTGTAAATGATGGGAGATTGAGTGACTTTGTGTATGAAGATGGAATTATTAAATTTGGGAAGAGACTTTGTGTTCCCGATATAACTGATCTAAAAAGGGAATTTTCAGATGATGCTCATAGTTCGAATTTCTCTATATATCCTGGTAGCACAAAGATGTATAGGGATTTGAAAGAACATTTTTGGTGGGACAACATGAAGAGGGAGATTGCTGATTTTGTGTCAAGATGTATGGTTTTTCAACAAGTGAAAGCTGGAAGACAACAACCAAGAGGAGTCATGCAACTTCTTCCCATACCTGAGTGGAAATGGGATGATATTACAATGGACTTTGTAATGGGGATACCAAAGACTCCTAGAAGGAATGACACAATATGGTCCTTATTGATCATTTTTTTAATTCAGCACATTTTCTTACTATAAGAGAAGATTTACCACTTGAATGTCTGGTAAGACTATATATTAATGAAGTTGTAAGACTTCATGGTGTACCCCTATCGATTGTTTCTGATCGTGATCCCCATTTTACATCTAGATTCTGGAAAAGTCTTCAGAAGGCCCTAGATACTGAACTTCGTTTGAGCACTGACTACCATCCTCAAACTGATGGAAAAAAAAATTCAAACCTTAGAATACATGTTGATATCTTGTTCACTTGACTTTCAAGGAACGTGGGATCAATATTTACCCCTGGTAAAATTTTCCTATAATAATATCTTTCATTCAAGTCTTTATATGGCACCATATGAAGCATTATATGGAAAGAGATGTCACACAAAAACTTGTTGGGATGATGTTGGTGAAAGAAAACTCATAGGAAGAGAACTTGTTGAAGAAACAATGGAAAAGGTGAAGGTAATCCAAACCCACATCAAAGTAGCTAAAAGTAGGAAGAAGATCCATGCCGATAACCGAAGGAAGGATTTATAATTTTAGGTCAGAGATCATGTTTTCTTGAAGGTATCTCCATGGGAAGGGAATTATACGATTTGGTAAGAAGGGTAAATGGAGTCCCATGTACATCAGACCTTTAAAAATCCCAGAACTAATTGGGGCTATAGCTTACCATTTAGAAATGCTACCAAGTCTCTCCAAAGTTCATGATGTGTTCCACGTATCACTATTAAGAAAATACATGCCTAACCCAACGCATGTACTCTTCTATGAGAAATTGGAACTGGAACCTGATCTGTCTTATTGCAAAGAGCCTATCAAGATTATTGATACCAGAGAACAAGTATTGAGAAACCGGACAACTCGTCTGGTAAAAGTTCTATAGAGAAACCATAAGATGAAAGAGGCAACGTGGGAACCTGAGGAACTTATGATGAAGAAACACCCAATTTTTTTTATGCAGTAGTATTATAGAAATTTAGAGGATGAAATTATTTTAATTATGGGAGAATGTAACACTGCAAGCTTCTATGGTACATTTCCCTTTGAATAATGAAATAGATTGCATTGTACACAACTTCGAGATTCTAACACACAACGACCAATCAAAGTAGCCGTTAATAATAGTAATACTCACTTTTTGAAATTTTATAAATTTTATCTTTCAAAATGGATTTCATTTTTGGATTTTTAATATTGAAATTAGCTTAGGGTGATTTTTTTTCACTTTTCTGATAACTTTCATATTTTTATGAATAGTGAAAAATACTGAATTTTAATTAAAAACAAGTTTTTTAATTAAAATAATTTATAGTGTTAAGTTATAAATTTGAGTGGTTTTAAAGTATAATTCGATTATATTTTTACCATTTAATCTAATGTTGATCATTGGATGTAATTCCACATTTAAACTGTACATAAACCAGTGGAAATCTTTTGATAGATATTATTTCTTAAAAACACGCTTTTTGTTTTGACAGTAGGAATTAATTTTAAATTAATTTCTGCAACTTATGTGTTTTAAATTTATAAAAATGGATTCCATATTTATAATCAGGAGGTCTAAAATTTTTAAATATGTAACTTTTATTTTTAGACATTTTGAATAATTACTTCGGTAAATATTTTATTTACCATGATTAAAGGGTAAATATAATAAACAAGGGTAAGATATAATATTATAATAACATTAAATTACCCTAACATGTGTCCTAATCCTATTGGCTGACACATATCCGACCATTGGCATCCTTGGGTTGAATTTGGGATCCCATGAAGTCACATGGGAGTAATAATGACATTTTATATTAATTAATTTAAAGTAAAGACAAAAATGACATAAACAAATATCTTTTAGTAAATAATTTCTTTACATTAAGTTATATAAGTTATCTTTTTGACTATAAATATTATTTGTAAATCTATAATTATTTCCTACATCATGGTATTTTTTTTATAATTTTTGGACATCAAATAAATTAAATTATTTATGACACAATAATGATGCAATATTTACCTCATTAATAAATGATTTAAATAAATAAGATTATAAATATTAAAACAATATTCAAAACATTTAAAAATATTATTGGATTATTTTATTTTGACCACGAGTCATCTTAAATTTGTTATTAACGTATAGTTGACCTTTTGAAACCGAATATGAGGTTATAATGCAATAATTGTTTCAAACTTTCCTAAAGAGCCCCTCCTCTCCCTTAAAAAAAGCCCTCACTTCCTACCCATTTCTCACACTTATCATACCTTTGTCTCATACAAAACCTACCCAAAAATCCTCCTAACATACCTCAATTCATTCTATAGGCATTAATTTAGTCAGAAATCCAACCTAAGAAGCACTTTTGATCAAATCAAAAGGAAGAACCCGAAGAAGAGGTAATAAATTCACCACCCTCTTTTAAGTTATTTTATTCTTACACTTACTCTTTATTTATTGTTTCCATTCTAAAATAATAAATCCAGTATCTTATATATACTGTGATGTTATTATAAATATGGTACAACCAAATTCATTATTCTATCCATCATTTGAATGACATGTCACCATACGTGTGTACGTATGGCTTACTGTCTCCTCGTCGTGGTGTAATTGTTATTAAATAAATTATTATTTTGATGAGTATAATAATGATGTGTAATTGATGTAAATAATAAATATAACATGATAATTATTCTGTATATATGATATACCATCCAATTATATATTATTTTAATATCAAAAGAATGATATTGTCGCTCGTGCGTACGTACGGATTACTGTCTCCATGAACGCAATGAGATTCATTCTCCATCATATCCATTCAAGACTAATTTCCATTAGATGATTAAAAATAATGTTTAAAGACTTAATATAATTCTGAATATGAATAAGATACATCCTATCCATAACAAACAATACTTATGTAACAAAGTATACAAAGGAAAATGAATCAGTTAACACCTGAAACGATGATAATACTAAAATATTATTAACAAAGTAATGTTAAAAGATAATATATGATATCATATTAATGTATATGATTCTTGAATAATTTAATAAAAATTATTTCACCATTATACAGGAGGTTAACCTACCCTTGACCAAGGAAAAGTACAAGCTAAAGGTTAATTTCACAATATCTTTATTATCTGAGGTTGTTTTTTCGTAAGTATCTACTGGAACCTCTTTATCATCCACATCCATGTTTCTTAAAATATATTTCAAAACATTATTAATATATTATATACTATGGGTTAAATTCATTTATATCCTTGTTTTACTCCTTAAAATATGTTTATAAAGGAATCTTTCCGTCATTTACTAAACAAGGTCCTTTATAACATTTTCAACAAAATTAAGGTGAGAATGTATTTTTTTTAACTTATACAGCAGGTGAGGATATTTTCCACCATTTTAACATCATAAAAGATTCCCTTACAAGCTTATAAGAATATTTATAAAAATAAATGTTTTATTTTATAATTATATGAATTTTAAATGATTTCAAAATAGAAAGATATATTTCTCTAAAAAAGGTTTTGATTTCATCTACGTCAACATTCTTCGACGGATTTTAAGTTTATTTGAAGTTGATTTATTATGATACAAAACATCCTTATTGTATTTAAGGTTTTGTGATATGTTTGACTGTGGATGTGTTATTTTTATACCATTCATGGTTTATGGATAATGTATTGACATTTCGTATTCTATTTTTAATACGAATATTTATGTTATGTTTAAAACTTTTCATATGAGGAATGCATTGGACTTAGTATGTGACGGGTGGAGCCCGATATAGCTCTTCGATGCATCGATAGGTCTCATGAGACAAACTAGTGTCTTGGAATAAGGCTTTGACAAAATCTTATTTTTAGTCTTGGCACAAAGCCTTGACTATGTGGTTATGAAAGTCTAGCATTATGCATTCCATCATTATGAAAGTGGCTATTGATATTGAATGTTATTATTCGACTAGTAGAATATCCATGTGAGTAATTAAATAGAATTATTTTGATTTTTTCTTTTCCATATTATGCTGAAGTTCATGTTTAAAAGGATTTTGTTTTAGTCTTATGCATTTCCTTAAATGTTTATGCTTATTTATGAAAGTTTCCGCTATATTGTTATCCTTACGGAGCATCTGAGCTCAGCCCTTTGTATGTTTTATTTTTCCCAGGATGTGTAGAAGTTAATTATGATTTACTTTTAAGATTAATATAGGTGGATTTGATGTTTATAAGGGAATAAATTAGTGTTGTATATAAGGCCCCAGCCTTAAACCTTACTTAATCTTGAGTTATTACAAGATTACACATTGAGGATCTTTTCAGGTTTAGAGTTTTAGAGAATTAGATCATGAAACTTGCATTACATTCCACATTTAAACAAAGTGGTTACATAAAAGACAATATTCATTCTTCCCATCAACAGAAACCTATTTAAAATAAAACACGGATTCTTTCTTGACACATCCTTGACACTATCATCACATCATGTACCCTTCCCTTGACCTGTGAAAAACATTTCAAAAACTTGAGCATAAAAAGCTCAGTAAGGGTTATAAAAATATGGAAAGGAAACATGATTCAGAAATACATAAGAATGAAATCATACTTTACCCATAAAACATAGGCATATCAAATCATGAATAAATCATAGAAAACATAAGACATAAAGGTAACTTGAGGCATTCATAACATTCTTACGTATGGAGTAACCCTCTTGGTTACGTTTGGAATACCCATCACAGTATATTCCCTAAATCTCTTCGGAGAAACCTTAACGTTTCACTCCTTCGCGTTACCCAATGAATTGGAGAGCTATATCGGGCTCACCCGCCCTTAGTTTGTCACGGAACCACCCGTTCTTCATAACAATGCCCAAGAACCATAACATAATTTTATCACATAAACGTGAATAAAGGAAACATAACATTTCCACATTTCAATCACAATATAACATTTTAGGATATTGAAATAATGAATCCAAAAAAGAAACCATTTCCAAAACCATTTAAAACATTTAATAAAGAGATTTTTGAATCAAAGTGTCCCATACCACCTTGAAGCTTTTAACATTTTAAACCATTAATATCCATATAAATAAATCCTTAAAACCATTTTGAAAACATGGATATTAATAAGAAGAAATAATTAAAACATTTAAAACGATATTCTGGTAAAAGGGGTTTTACCAAAATTAGAGACACTTGAATACAATAATCGAGGAATAACATTTAGTCAGAACATTATAATATCATGAGAATAAAAGGATTCATGATATAATACTCCAAAGGACAGTATATACACCATATAAGAGTGAATTGGTGCATAACAACAATGAACCCTCAATAGAAATTTCAAATGTGATGAAATCCCTTATAAAGAAGGTATCCTTAAAATAAGGACAAATCAATCTCAAAATATGTGTGAAAAATATAAATACACCCAATATAAGTGGATATTAAGTGTAAAACAATAAAAGGTCATTCACACATATTCAAAGGATGACATATTCAATAACTACATGTTGAACCCAAAGAAATCGAAATTGGGTTAAGAAGTTCCCTTGACAGCCTAACGGCGTCACATCAAAATGAGTTGATGAGAGATAAAAAGAGTATCTCATCACTTGGACACAAAATTTACATCATTAAGGATATATGAGAACATATCCCAACATAACAATATGTAAATTAAAAGACCCAATAAAAGAAGTCTTTTAAAAAGAGGAGGGTGAAAGGTTCCCTTACCGACTTGGGTATCTTTCAAAACTTACCCCCATGAAAGAAAGGCAATAAATCATTGATGTAAATACTCATAAACGAAAGTATATCATACAAAGAGTAGAATAATGGGCAGTACATACACCACTCAAAGGAAATTGTGGCAAATGTAGCATAAATCTCACGGGGATAAAAGTGAGATGAAAAAAATCCCTTACGAAAACTCGGCAGCCTAACGGCGCCACACAAAACTTCCAAAATGGATTGATGAGAGAGAATAGGGTCTCTCATCACATGAACATAAAAATTACAGTACGTTTAATATAAAATATCATCCCAATAACAAGTAATATGAGCTTTAAAAGGAATGACATAAAAGTGTATACTTAAAAAGAAAGAGAGGAGTAAGATCCCTTACCTCGGGTCCGACTTGACTCGATCGTTCTTTAATCTCCTGAATAATAAACTTGAGTTAATTTCTAATTCCTTAAGAACCCTTTTTCAAGTTCATTATTACTTTTATACCACTTGTTACCATGTCACAAACATTATGTAATCATTTAAGTTAATAATATTTGTTTTGCCGATATTTGGTTCTTAAGTCGAAAGTGGTCTTCTTACAATTACATGTTGTTCGTGTGGCCAAATGTTTATTATATCCAGAATTGTATTCATTATGTAGATATCATATATTTCATATATATCCAGTACATGCATGCATTTATAACATTACATAATCATTTAGAGGTAAGAAATGAAATGCACCGTTCATGGAGACGGTAAGCCGTACGTACGCATGAACGCTACTTTCATTTCTATTTCGTATTTTATAGAATGGAATAATAATGATATAAAGGTATATTATAATTCCAGTATAATATCATATATAATATCATATTTCCATCCTTTATACATCCCACATATGGTATTTAACGAATCAAATCACTTTGAGGGGGCGGTAGTCCGCACTTCCTTAAATGAAGATATCACGTATACCCATAATGGAAGCCATAAAGGTAAGACAAAAATGAAAAATACAGAAGCATAAATATAACATAAACATATTATATATCATATATACAAATAGTGACATCATAATGGCCACCTTTGAAGGTGTTAAATGAGTATTTGAACAATCATCGTTTCGGGAGGCAGAATTTCGCCATCCACGGAAACCGTATGTTCTTTAACCATTTGATGCAGTTGTGTGAGAGTGTAGCTCAAATAAATATTATAAAAACATCCTAGTATATTGAAGATACTGTTGTTGTTACAAAAGAAGTAAATAAAAAGAGTTTAGGGGGTTGGAGAAGCAAAATAAAACAAATGAACATGAGAGAATGAATTACCTTTAAAAGTGTAACTCCTTTTGATTTAAGCCTAAAGGCTTCCTTTGAAAGGATTCTGCCCAAAGGGAGTCCTCTAGGATGAGTAGAGGGATGTGGAGAGAGCAAATGGGCAGGGGTTGGCCGAGCCAAAGGCTTGATAAGTGTATGGAATGAGGTAGAGGTGGGGGCCTTTTATAAGAGGAGAGGAGGGGCACTTTTGGAAAGTAAAGAAATATTACATTATTTGAAAATGTGTTTCGGTTTCAAAAGGTCCCAAATTGATAGAATTCGTGGATAAGGTGATAAGGCTTCGAAATCCACTCATCCAATTGGTTTTGGACATGTGTAGGTTGTATATTTTCCATTATCTTTCCATTTTAATTAAATCGTCAAATAATGATGTCATCGCTGCATCATTATTATGTCACAAATAATTAAATTTCTTTAATGTCTAAAAATTATTAAAAAAATACTATGATATAGGAAATATTTTTATCTTTCCAATGAATATTTATAATCAAAATTTGGACTTGTATAACCCCACTTAAAAATTGTTTTCGTAAAACATATTATGTTTGTGTCATTTTCACTTTAACATTAAATAAAAATATATTAAAGTCATTTTCCAACTAAAGTGGCTCCATGGGGCCCCCAAGTTGGCCCATGGCTTGTCATGGTCGGCCATGACACAACCAATAAGGTTGGGACATGTGTCTAGGTCATTTCATATTATTAAAGCATTATTTATACCTTAAACTATACTAATTACCACTAATCGCGATTAAAAACTTAATAAGTTACTATTCACCAAAAAATTATTTTTATCCCATTGAACCACATTTTACTTCTTAATGACAAGCATGTATGTCGGATTTTTGAAATTAAAAACACAATGATGGAAAAATTTCATTTAAACGGAAAATCAGTCTTTATAAGTACCACTTAGTGGTTTCACTATTCATCAAAAATTGAAGTTTTTCAGAAAATTACCAAAAATTCACCCTAAGCTATATTTGATATTACGAATTCAAAAATGAAGTCCGTTTTACAAAATTCAAAACATATTAGTCACATTAATTAATTTAATAATTAATTCCCGCTGTCAGAGCAAATAGCGTGTTTTTATAAAACAATAAGTATCAAAAGATTGACACTAGTTTAAGTCCGATTTCAAAGTGAAATTGATTCCAACGACCACTATTGGTTTTAATGGTAAAAATATTTTCTAATTTCACTTTAAAACCAATTAAAAAGATAATCTAATCATATAAATAAATTATATTAAAAAGAGGTTTTGAATTAAAATACAACATTTTACACTATTCATTAAAAAATGAACTTTATCAGAAAAATACCAAAAATTTACACAAAGTAAAATTTGATGTCCCGATTCTTAATAAGAGTTTTATTTGGTCCAAAAGAATGTATAAGAGTGATCAAAACTATATTTAATGACAGTTCGCCATCAAAAGGCGATAAGTGAACCTTTAGTGAAAACTAGGGCATATATGCCTAAAATTGAATTCTTTCCGTATTTTAAGCCTCTATCCTTTATTGGATAATTGTAAAAACATTTAAAAACATATATAATCATATTTCAGTTATTTCTATCCATTCCCGCCATTACAACGGCTACATGTTAACTACCATTTAAAATAATATTATTTTATTATTAGAGTGCAATGTAAGATTCCCAAGAAACTCGTTGTTGCGTGTTGGGTACGCCATCGAGCATAGCGTCCCCTTTAAAGTCATTTAAATATTTTATTCACAAATATGGATAAATATGAAATGTCATATTCTTTATTTACCTGGGATGTTACACCCTTCCCCCCTTTTGGGAATTGCGTCCTCGCAATTTTAAAATTGCGCTTGGAAACATCCTTGAAAGTCCCACATCGGAACAAAAGTCGGTAAAACAAACACTTTAAAATAAAGAAAGATAAGTACAAAGGTCACCCGAGTTAACCCATACTAGGATTCCAAGTATGAAAATATGGACATGGAGGAGAAAACATAGGGTCATGTTCTTATGGAGAGTGATAGAAAACATGTTTAGGAGAAAGTTAACAATGAGAAAATCACAAACTTGTGATGGGTTAAACGGTATTCGATTCCCCAGTAGGAAAAGTTAATATAAAACATTTTTGTTTTAAGTTACTTTTTATTGAGGAATTTATTCATAAGGAAACATAATCACTTATCATATTGACTTTCAACCTTTATTATATTCCTTACACAAACTCATATTTTCTCCAAAAGACGAGTATTTAGGAAGACTTGTTCACATTAAGAGTACTATAATCAACTTCTAGAGGATCACCTAATCCACAAAAGAGAACTATGTACATCCTATGTCTTTAGGCTTAAACCAGAACCAAAACCAAAAAGGTTAGTACAAGATCAGATAATCCAGAAAAGGATAACCCCTTATAAAAAGAAAATCTATTCTTAATCTCCAAAATTTGTCCAACAAAACCCAAAGTTCAACGAGGACCATCCGATAAACAATTTGTCCATAAAATTCTTCAATGTAAACCAATATAAGATTGAAACCCAAATATTTGAAGGATTTAGTCACATTGTCTTCCAAGTTAAATCGTAACATTTATCTCCAAACAACATTAGTTGCTCCTAAAGTCTCATATTGAAAAGTAATTAACCTAATCACATATCCTCCATGATAGGTTAATCATTTTTATAAGTAACCCAAAATCAACTTACTCTTAATTCATAAAATCATATAACTAGAATGAATCAGTCAAACTAACCAGGGACTTCACGTAGTCCAGTGGTAGGCGATAAATACCAGTCGCACTTTGGTTGTGGGTTCGATTCTCGCAGCTTTGTCCGACGCGACGGGTTGTCACACGGTCTGCGTGTTGTCCTTTTTTCAAAACTATATAATTCTCAAAACATTCCCCAAAACTAGATAAAATCTTCAGAAATATTCACTAAATATTTTAACCTCAATTTTATCTCATGCCTTCCACTTCAATCATAACATTTAGTAACCCATAATTTCCTCAAAATTAAGGATCATATAAACCCAAATGGTTCTTTATAACTATGTCCACAAAAGAAAAGATAACTATTCCTTGGATAAAATTTGCCTATATTAAACATCAGGGTTACACATAATATAAAAAGTCTTCTAATGTAACCCCATCATCAAAAGAGACTTGATAATCTTAAGAATTTCACCATAACTCTTGAAGCCCCTATATGTTGACATCTTACTCATTCAACATTCTTCATGATCCATTATGCATTCCTTTCCAACCTATTCCGAAATACCTATTTCCTACAAACAAAATCATGAATCATATCCCAAGATTCCAAAATAAGAAAACAATAGTCATGAAATAGTACATACCTTTGATTGGTCATTGTCAGTTTCTTCATCCTCAATTGGAATGGCATTAGGTATTGGTAAACGAACATTTGTACGCTCTTGGTGACCCCATTCACGAAACTTCTTCATAGAACATGTGTTTTCATAATGACCATGCACACCACATTTAAAACATTCAATTGATCCCTCAGAAAGAACTTCTTTCCCTTTCCTCGAGTCAACTGGATGCTTCCTTTTTCCATGGCAAGTTCTTGCTTTATGACCTTCATTTCCACATCTATAGCATATTTCTGTCCCTTTGAAACATTTTCCTAGGTGTTTCTTTCCACATCTTTGACACATAGGTTTTTGAGCACACATACCTTTATGATTATTACCTGTACTTCCGTAGGGATTTGTTTCTTGCATATATGATGCCTTAGAGAAAAATGCAAGGTTTAGGTGGTCAATCATGACTCCAGATAGTTGGTTGAGGATAATCAGAAGAGTTCTCATTACAGCTCCCATATCATTCAGTTTTTTGCTCAAAAAAACTGTCACAGTTTCCTTCACATCCACTGTTACTTTGGTGCCTGCTAGATCCAGCCATTTACTAAAACCAAAAAAAGGTCAGTGTGAGTATATCAACAAAACCATCATGTACTAATGAGGAAGATAAACACTATGATACAATTACTCATTCACTTTATCTAAAACTAGGACTTTTTCTGAAATCCTAACCATTATGGTAATGTCACTTATGCTTAAAGAGTACCCTAACCTCTAAAGTTATCTAAACCGACCTCTGATACCAACTATAAGGCCCCAGCCTTTAACCTTACTTAATCTTGAGTTATTACAAGATTACACATTGAGGATCTTTTCAGGTTTAGAGTTTTAGAGAATTAGATCATGAAACTTGCATTACATTCCACATTTAAACAAAGTGGTTACATAAAAGACAATATTCATTCTTCCCATCAACAGAAACCTATTTAAAATAAAACACGGATTCTTTCTTGACACATCCTTGACACTATCATCACATCATGTACCCTTCCCTTGACCTGTGAAAAACATTTCAAAAACTTGAGCATAAAAAGCTCAGTAAGGGTTATAAAAATATGGAAAGGAAACATGATTCAGAAATACATAAGAATGAAATCATACTTTACCCATAAAACATAGGCATATCAAATCATGAATAAATCATAGAAAACATAAGACATAAAGGTAACTTGAGGCATTCATAACATTCTTACGTAGGGAGTAACCCTCTTGGTTACGTTTGGAATACCCATCACAGTATATTCCCTAAATCTCTTCGGAGAAACCTTAACGTTTCACTCCTTCGCGTTACCCAATGCATTGGAGAGCTATATCGGGCTCACCCGCCCTTAGTTTGTCACGGAACCACCCGTTCTTCATAACAATGCCCAAGAACCACAACATAATTTTATCACATAAATGTGAATAAAGGAAACATAACATTTCCACATTTCAATCACAATATAACATTTTAGGATATTGAAATAATGAATCCAAAAAAGAAACCATTTCCAAAACCATTTAAAACATTTAATAAAGAGATTTTTGAATCAAAGTGTCCCATACCACCTTGAAGCTTTTAACATTTTAAACCATTAATATCCATATAAATAAATCCTTAAAACCATTTTGAAAACATGGATATTAATAAGAAGAAATAATTAAAACATTTAAAACGATATTCTGGTAAAAGGGGTTTTACCAAAATTAGAGACACTTGAATACAATAATTGAGGAATAACATTTAGTCAGAACATTATAATATCATGAGAATAAAAGGATTCATGATATAATACTCCAAAGGACAGTATATACACCATATAAGAGTGAATTGGTGCATAACAACAATGAACCCTCAATAGAAATTTCAAATGTGATGAAATCCCTTATAAAGAAGGTATCCTTAAAATAAGGACAAATCAATCTCAAAATATGTTTGAAAAATATAAATACACCCAATATAAGTGGATATTAGGTGTAAAACAATAAAAGGTCATTCACACATATTCAAAGGATGACATATTCAATAACTACATGTTGAACCCAAAGAAATCGAAATTGGGTTAAGAAGTTCCCTTGACAGCCTAACGGCGTCACATCAAAATGAGTTGATGAGAGATAAAAAGAGTATCTCATCACTTGGACACAAAATTTACATCATTAAGGATATATGAGAACATATCCCAACATAACAATATGTAAATTAAAAGACCCAATAAAAGAAGTCTTTTAAAAAGAGGAGGGTGAAGGGTTCCCTTACCGACTTGGGTATCTTTCAAAACTTACCCCCATGAAAGAAAGGCAATAAATAATTGATGTAAATACTCATAAACGAAAGTATATTATACAAATAGTAGAATAATGGGCAGTACATACACCACTCAAAGGAAATTGTGGCAAATGTAGCATAAATCTCACGGGGAAAAAAGTGAGATGAAAAAAACCCCTTACGAAAACTCGGCAGCCTAACGGCGCCACACAAAACTTCCAAAATGGATTGATGAGAGAGAATAGGGTCTCTCATCACATGAACATAAAAATTACAGTAAGTTTAATATAAAATATCATCCCAATAACAAGTAATATGAGCTTTAAAAGGAATGACATAAAAGTGTATACTTAAAAAGAAAGAGAGGAGTAGGATCCCTTACCTCGGGTCCGACTTGACTCGATCGTTCTTTAATCTCCTGAATGATAAACTTGAGTTAATTTCTAATTCCTTAAGAACCCTTTTTCAAGTTCATTATTACTTTTATACCACTTGTTACCATGTCACAAACATTATGTAATCATTTAAGTTAATAATATTTGTTTTGCCGATATTTGGTTCTTAAGTCGAAAGTGGTCTTCTTACAATTACATGTTGTTCGTGTGGCCAAATGTTTATTATATCCAGAATTGTATTCATTATGTAGATATCATATATTTCATATATATCCAGTACATGCATGCATTTATAACATTACATAATCATTTAGAGGTAAGAAATGAAATGCACCGTTCATGGAGACGGTAAGCCGTACGTACGCATGAACGCTACTTTCATTTCTATTTCGTATTTTATAGAATGGAATAATAATGATATAAAGGTATATTATAATTCCAGTATAATATCATATATAATATCATATTTCCATCCTTTATACATCCCACATATGGTATTTAACGAATCAAATCACTTTGAGGGGGCGGTAGTCCGCACTTCCTTAAATGAAGATATCGCGTATACCCATAATGGAAGCCATAAAGGTAAGACAAAAATGAAAAATACAGAATCATAAATATAACATAAACATATTATATATCATATATAAAAATAGTGACATCATAATGGCCACCTTTGAAGGTGTTAAATGAGTATTTGAACAATCATCGTTTCGGGAGGCAGAATTTCGCCATCCACGGAAACCGTATGTTCTTTAACCATTTGATGAAGTTGTGTGAGAGTGTAGCTCAAATAAATATTATAACAACATCCTAGTATATTGAAGATACTGGTGTTGTTACAAAAGAAGTAAATAAAAAGAGTTTAGGGGGTTGGAGAAGCAAAATAAAACAAATGAACATGAGAGAATGAATTACCTTTAAAAGTGTAACTCCATTTGATTTAAGCCTAAAGGCTTCCTTTGAAAGGATTCTGCCCAAAGGGAGTCCTCTAGGATGAGGAGAGGGATGTGGAGAGAGCAAATGGGCAGGGGTTGGCCGAGCCAAAGGCTTGAGAAGTGTATGGAATGAGGTTGAGGTGGTGGCCTTTTATAAGAGGAGAGGAGGGGCACTTTTGGAAAGTAAAGAAATATTACATTATTTGAAAATGTGTTTCGGTTTCAAAAGGTCCCACATTGATAGAATTCGTGGATAAGGTTATAAGGCTTCGAAATCCACTCATCCAATTGGTTTTGGACATGTGTAGGTTGTATATTTTCCATTATCTTTCCATTTTAATTAAATCGTCAAATAATGATGTCATCGCTGCATCATTATTATGTCATAAATAATTAAATTTCTTTAATGTCTAAAAATTATTAAAAAAATACTATGATATAGGAAATCTTTTTATCTTTCCAATGAATATTTATAATCAAAATTTTGACTTGTATAACCCCACTTAAAAATTGTTTTCGTAAAACATATTATGTTTGTGTCATTTTCACTTTAACATTAAATAAAACTATATTAAAGTCATTTTCCAACTAAAGTGGCTCCATGGGGCCCCCAAGTTGGCCCATGGCTTGTCATGGTCGGCCATGACACAAACAATAAGGTTGGGACATGTGTCTAGGTCATTTCATATTATTAAAGCATTATTTATACCTTAAACTATACTAATTACCACTAATCGCGATTAAAAACTTAATAAGTTACTATTCACCAAAAAATTATTTTTATCCCATTGAACCACATTTTACTTCTTAATGACAACCATGTATGTCGTATTTTTGAAATTAAAAACACAATGATGGAAAAATTTCATTTAAACGGAAAATCAGTCTTTATAAGTACCACTTAGTGGTTTCACTATTCATCAAAAATTGAAGTTTTTCAGAAAATTACCAAAAATTTACCCTAAGCTATATTTGATATTACGAATTCAAAAATGAAGTTCGTTTTACAAAATTCAAAACATATTAGTCACATTAATTAATTTAATAATTAATTCCCGCTGTCAGAGCAAATAGCGTGTTTTTATAAAACAATAAGTATCAAAAGATTGACACTAGTTTAAGTCCGATTTCAAAGTGAAATTGATTCCAACGACCACTATTGGTTTTAATGGTAAAAATATTTTCTAATTTCACTTTAAAACCAATTAAAAAGATAATCTAATCATATAAATAAATTATATTAAAAAGAGGTTTTGAATTAAAATACAACATTTTACACTATTCATTAAAAAATGAACTTTATCAGAAAAATACCAAAAATTTACACAAAGTAAAATTTGATGTCCCGATTCTTAATAAGAGTTTTATTTGGTCCAAAAGAATGTATAAGAGTGATCAAAACTATATTTAATGACAGTTCGCCATCAAAAGGCGATAAGTGAACCTTTAGTGAAAACTAGGGCATATATGCCTAAAATTGAATTCTTTCCGTATTTTAAGCCTCTATCCTTTATTGGATAATTGTAAAAACATTTAAAAACATATATAATCATATTTCAGTTATTTCTATCCATTCCCGCCATTACAACGGCTACATGTTAACTACCATTTAAAATAATATTATTTTATTATTAGAGTGCAATGTAAGATTCCCAAGAAACTCGTTGTTGCGTGTTGGGTACGCCATCGAGCATAGCGTCCCCTTTAAAGTAATTTAAATATTTTATTCACAAATATGGATAAATATGAAATGTCATATTCTTTATTTACCTGGGATGTTACATTGTATTTCTTTTCAAGTTGTAAAGTTGAACTTATGTATGAATCTTTTTTCCAATAATACTAAATTGATCGGTCTTTTAGGACCCGATTACCTTGCAATCATTCCAATTTTATGTAATAATGCACCTACTCTGGGTAACTAGGGTCTGGGCATTACAATATGCATGATAATCCGACCAACTTCTGCTGGCCAACATTCTATGAACTAAATCTAGTGACCTGAAGCAAGCTTCACATCCCAAATATTATCTCTTTATATTATCATCCTTTCAATATTAATTTTTCACGTGAATAAATATAAATAATTAACATATTGAATAAAATATATTTATATAGTTCATACTTGATGTGAGTAACCACTTCCTACCGTAATTGAATTACTAAAAACCATAGATATTCTACTATTTTTATCAAGGGATCATGAAGTTTTCACTCCATTATTATGAGTGATATCTTATGGGATTTATTTTATCACCAATATCCAATTTATAATAAAATATCTCAATATATTACCCTTTTCGGTTCCAAACCAATATAAAGAAGATGATTATAAATTAAATATGATAGTAATACTTCTTTGTAAATGTGTTCAGATGTGAATTTTTAAATATTTTTCTTGAAACATGGATTTCTATTTGGAAGGTTTTACCATGAATAAACACACTAAATAATATGATTTTATTTTTTTTAATTAAAAAATAATTAATCAAATTATTTGATAATTCCTATAATTTGGTTTATTCTTTTTCTAGTTTCTTGGTAAATCCCTATATTTTTTAGAGATGAATAACAACCAGATTTCTTAACTTCCATGAAATAATTCTGAGATGAAGGTGATTTTTCTGAATATTTAATAACATGAATAATATTTAATTAAATGGATATTGAAAATTTTGTGATATAAACATTAAATTTAAATAAAAGGAAGTTGTTGATGCATGATCAACCAAGTGGTTCAAGGCAGGGAAAATTATCTTCCCAATTTGGATACCAAAACCCACTAGGATTTATTTTCCATATAATTTCCCCTCCCACATGGGAATATATCATCTATGTTTCTATCCAGATATATATTTTACCAGGTAAAAATTATATCACATAAGTGAAAAACCTAGCCAAAATTACTCTGAATCCCTTGCGAGTGATCTCTCTCATGATGACACAAGACCCCCACAATGATTTGAACTCTCTAGGTAATATATTCTCTATATGAAAAACACTCAAAGTGATGTCTTATTATAGTGAGAAAACTCTCCAAGAAACTTAGACTACTCTTTAGTGATGTTTTTTATGAAAAAAACTCTAACCACTACCCATTTATGATGAGACTCCACCAAGAAGACTCTCTAGGAAATGTTGAAAATTACTTCCCACACACTATAAAAAAATATTTATAAAGGTTTTATATAACCACTATAAAATATTAAACAAATGATTTTTTATTTAAAATAGATTTATTATTTATGGTTTACTCATAAAAACAATTGACTATTTATTGGTGATGATTTTTTAAAAATATACCACTAAATATTTGTTTAGTGGTGGTAAAAAAGCACCAATAAACCCTTAATTTCTTCTGTTGTGGATCATTTTATTTCTTATCTCACATTTTCATCCCAGACCTCCCCCATAAGAGGATGATATACACTATCCTAGTGTAATATATTAACTCTATATATACTATCCTCCCACAAAAATGCCAAATATGACCTTCTCACACCATTCATCATCTTTCCACCGTATCCATCGAGTCACATATGCCTCTTTACCACTCCCTCTTATGATCGATTCCTTTATTACTGTTGATGAACTAAAAAATAAACACCCAACATTTCTACCATCACTATTATTGTTTAATACACTTCATATTTTATTTATTAAATGTTATTTTTTTATGATTTTTGTTGGTTATCAATTATAAAATTGGATTTAATTTTTAGAAAGCCTCTAAGAATATAATATTATATCAGTATGATTTTGTATGTGAATATTTTTTAATTGAATCCCACCATTATATAATACAATCATTATTTAATAGTGTTTTATTCAATTTCATTCTATATAAAAGACATATAAAATGAAGATCTGTTTATGTAAAGTTTTAGTATTGTTTTTTAGTTAAACTGAGTTCATGATTATTTCAATGATGTGAATTTGATTGAACTTTAATTTTTTTAACTCATATTTGAATTTTTTTCTTTCCTTTGTAAAATAGAATATATAACATGCTCAATATTTTAACATAGAACTGGTTAGAGTATTTTTCTATATATTTTTTAAATAATAAATAAATCAAGTATATTCTATCTTTTTTTTTCGTCGATGAGTTTGAATTTTTTCCATGTGCACAAAGGATTAGATGTGTTGGTATGATCATGAAATGATTCAATCTATTTTTTAAACTCTCATATATCTTTTTATTTTCCTATGGATGTTAAATATAAAATTAAATTATAGTTTGCAGAATATTATGATTTAATATTTTTATTATTAGTTTCTTAAGGGTGATAAATATATCATTTTGTGCTTTTTATGGGTATTTAATTTTTGTTCATATGATGTGTTTTAATGTACATAATAACATAAATTTCATGGATATATATTTTATATTTTATAATAAAATGTCAATTTATCTATCATTGAAAATGAATTATTGTATTTGATAAATTCATTAAGTTGATGTTATATTTTAAATATATAATCCACCTTTTTTTCTCAATAGAAAACCACTATAGTGGGTTGAGTGGGAACTCAAACATCGCACGAGATGAATCCAAAACACTATAAAAAAGGGAAAATGAAAAAACAGGAGGATAAATAATCCTTTATAATCCCTAAATCGCAATCACTCCAAGTCATAGATAACTATAATCTTTACTCAAAATTATGAGTCATGTACATTGTATAGACACCCTCCCAAGCTGAACCAAAATCATCCAGGCGGATTAATATTATCTTCTTCCTTATAGATATATGTTTATGAAATTATTTATTTGATTTTCCTTCCTCTTCTATAGTAAGAAGATATTATTGGTATTAGAAGTCAATTATTCCTTGGGAAAGTGTACATGGATTTAAAATTCCACATAATACTTCATCAATGTTAAGATAATAAGTGATTCCTATATGATCCATAGTCATACCCGAATTTATACCCCTGGAGGGTTTAGTTCTTGATCATTTCTTTCTTCAAAAATGATGGTCTCACTTTTATCACCTTGCAGAATAATCATTATGAAAGCTTCCAACTAGAGTGTCACCATTTTAAGAGGATACAATTTAATTTAACTATAACTATTTTTTATTACAATGCACATAAGGAAAGAAACCAATCTAAGGACTCAACCCCGCGATCACCACCCCAAACCCCAAACCCTCCTACCACCACAGATGCCTGTGGGGGAAATTGAAGAGAACTATAATTTAAATACTCACTCACATGAGGAGAGTATTCATGAGAGGATACATCCTCCTTATTCAATTTCATGATCTTTTTTCTCATGAAATCTAGTGTAGTCCACATTCCATAAATAACAACACTTTTAGTTTTTTCAGATTGGTTACATTTATAATCCATAAAAATAGGAGTTCCAGAATTCTTAGCTACCACCACATTCTTAGATGCATTGAATAAATTCTTATCAATCAACATAACCTCATTAACTTGATATTTTCCACTACCATAGAAATACCAAGATCTATACCATAAATGTAACACCTCACTGTTTTATAAATTCTTTTGGATTAATTTTATCTTTTGATATTTTTTTCACACAATGATGGATATATCTTTTCTTATATAAAATCACTAAGTGTGTTTTGCAATATATGCAGCACTAACTCAATATTTCACTGCATGAAACACTTAGATTATCTTTTAGTATACACAACACTATGTTTGGATTTCATTACACACACACTACCGAGTCCCTTCGATAGCTTGTGTTATATGCACGATCTAGTTTTATTGGACTACAAGATACTATTAATATTATAATTAAAATAGTATTATAGCTACCATCTAGCCGTTGGAATGAAAGTTACAAATAAGATTAACTAATTTATAAAAATATGATTCACAAATTTATTTCAAATGAATCCTTTGGTTATCAATTAGTATAATTGAATGTAATAACTATTTGGAAATATAGAAATTACTTTTCTAAGAAAACTAATTTTCTACGTAGAAACATAATTTTATCTCAATAATTTAAACAAAAAAATATTTTGATTAATGTTTTAAATAAAATTTATATATTATATTTTAAATAAATATTATTGATACTCATACAATATATTTTATAGTTATAAGATAATAATAAATACACTTTTATGAACATAAATATGTATTTTCTTAAATGGTAATTTTACCGCCTTTTAATGGAGGACCCATTTTAAATATAATTCTTGACACTTTTATAATTTTTATTTGATAAAATAAACTTAATTTTATAAATAGTAATATAAAAATTATATTATGTTGAATATTTTATATTTTACTGTGAATTTTCATTTTTTAATGAATAGTGAATAATACTGAATTTTAATTCAAAATTGCTTTTTTATATAATTTATTTATAAGAATAAATTATATTTTTGATTGGTTTTAAAGTTAAATTAGATAAATTATAAATAAATTAATCCAATTTAGTTAATTTGAATAAATTTAAATTTGAAATTGGATATAAAAACTTAACAAAATTTTGAACATTTTTACTTTAAGAACCTCCTGTGTTGTCCCATATACAAGATTAAATTTAAATTAATTTCTGTCAATTATATGATTTTAATTTGGAAAAATGGATTCAATATTTGGGATAAAAATAATTTATATTTTATAATATGTTAAACTTAATTTTTTTACAAAAAATACTAGCAAAAGTGATTAAAATAAATTACAATGATTAAGAGAAAAATTAGATTAACAAGGGACTAAACCTTTCATTTAAGTTCCAAAATGACCTATAAACTTTCCAAAAATCTATTGGATGGATATATTTAGACCCTAAACTTAATTTTATAGAATTGTGTTTATTATTAGAGCTAATTTTCATAAGAAAAATATAGGTGGAATTCCCTTTTAAAGATTTACAAGAATGCCACTCCTCCTCCACTATAAAAAGACACTCTCCCCTCCTACTTATTCACATATATAAATCCATTTGTATCCCCCAAAATCTAATTAAATAATCTACCAAGATCCATACCATAATAATATAATCCTAACTTTGGTAAAAAAGGTATCCAAGGAAGTCCTTTGTTGAAAACCAAAAGGAGTTAGCCGAAAAAGAGGTAACCTTCTTCAATGATAACATTAATTTTATTTCATTATCCACTACTTAAATTATACTTATTCCATGATAATATAATAAAAATAGTATCCTAAATACACTGAGATGTTTTTATTATAAGGTTTTGACCTTCACTTACACATACTTCCATCTAATGGGTAACAAACTTACCGTTCTTGTGTACAATGAACTACCGCCTCATGAAAAGATGTTATTTGCTTTTCATTTAACACCTATCATGGTTGGGAATTATAATGTAATTTATGTTTTTATATTATATATATAATATTTATGATTTATTTATTCTTCTTTAGTAATTATATAAAACATACCTTTTTTCCTTTCTATTTTGTGTAAGTACGATAACTTCGTTTGTGCAAGTGTGGACTACCGCCTCCTCAAAGCGATGTGATTTGTTCACACTTTAAATGAAATGTATTAAGGATGAGTTTAGTAAAATTATATGACAAATATAAAATAATAATTATATTATAAATATATTATATACATATATACATATATTTAATTTACTTTATTTCATTCAATACAATAATAAAACGGAAATATCGTTCATACCTACATATGGCCTTTCATCTCCATGAACTGTTTTGTTTATTATTTGTATCTTTTATATATTACTATAAGTAATTATATAATAAATATATATGATATTTATATCATGTTTTACATTCTGAGAATCATGATATAACTATGAGGGAAAAAAATATAATAAATCAAAACACAAGAGAAAACATAATGATTATTACCCAAAACTTAACATTAACATTGAGTTGTTAATAAATGGGTAATATAAATTAATAATCAAATAATATACGATATTATATATAAGAATATTTTTTTTGGTATATTTATAATAAAATTATATTTATTATACAGTATTTTTTAATGAGTATGAATAGTGTCAAGACTTAAGGCAAGGGAATTTCATCTCACTTTTTATTTCCTTGAGATACAAGCCTTATTCAACACTAATTTATTTTATGTTGTGTGTATACTTACCATGGATGTATTATATGATTATTATTCTTAAATTTATATAAATTTAGATATCCATTTTATGATCTTTATTTCATGAGGTTTATGTTTCAAAAGTTACTAAATTGGTAAATTAATTTTGTCTCAATTTACCTTCTTTAAGACACATGCCCTGTCATGCACCAATATTTTTCTACGAGGTGTATATACTAACTTTGAAATGTTATAACATTAATATAATTATTTTATTTATATTTTAAGACTAATTTAATGATATTATTTCCATTTTATTATGATTCAAAGTTACCAAAGTGGTAACAATTTATAGCTATAATCTCATCATTTATCGATATTGTTTTTTATTATGATTCAATTGTTGAAATATTATGATCTATCTCTCAAAAGCTGCTATGAAATTTTTTCCCTATTGTTATTTATGTAATATCCAAGTAATGGTACCATTATTCAACTCTTTAGTACTTAAGATAATTAAGAAAATATTTTTAAGAAAATCTTAATTTATTTCTCCTTTTGGTCAGAAATTCATGTTCTTTCAAAACTGTGTTTTCTAAAATGTTTTAAAAAGTGTTTTAATACTATAATATGATTTTAAAGGAAATTTTTATCCATTTATTAACTTTTTAATAAATGGTTTTAAAAATAACCTTCTTGTCATTTTCCAGTCAAGGATATTTTCTAAAGTTTTAATGTGCAAAAGGAATTTTTGCCATGGACAGACTTTTCGAGTGTTAGTAACTTCATTTCCTTGATGTTCCATTTGTAAGTTTACAAGTTTATTTTTATTAAAGAAAACTTTTTCATAATATTTTATAATTTTTTTTATTTTAATTTTTTTTAAAGAAAAGTGGTTAATAAATTGTTTTATGTTTAAAAAACATTTTAAATGATTTTTAAAGCATACTTTATATGTTTCAAAAGGTTGTTTTCAAAGAAAATGATTTCAATGATTTCAAAGAATATTTTATAAGTTATAAAATTATTTTTAAAGAAATTGTTTTCAAAAACTTTTCCAAGATTCTTTTATAAGTTTTCAAGGAAAATGGTTTTCAAAAAGTTTTCAAGATTATTTTATAAGTTTTCAAGGAAAATGATTTTCAAATTTTTTTAAATATTTCTGTATAAGTTTTCAATGTATTTTTAAATTAGTAGCTTTAAAAAAAATTCAACATTATTTTATAAGTTTTCAAGGAAAATTTTTTTCAAAATGTTTTCAGGATTTCTTTATAAGTTTTAAAAGAAAAATGTTTTGAAAATATTTTTAAAGTTTAATTTATAATTTTTCAAGTTTATTTTCAAGAAAATGGTTTTGAAAAGGTTTATGTTTTTAAAAATCATTTTTTCGAAGAAGAAAGGATAATTTTCTCATGAAATGTTTTTAAAAGATCTTTAAATTTTTTTCCTATATAAGATGACAACCATTGGTGTTACTCATGAATTTCTAGGGAAATTATCCAAAGTATATATTCATATTATTTCTCTGAATGGTTTATGTTTTGATATCATGGTGTTCATTAAACACATTTCTCCTTCACGTGTATTATTTTTATGAAACCCACTTCTTTTCAAGCGTTATACTTCTGATAAAATGATTATGAAACCTGTATTTTTTTCATAGGTTTTCATATGATCACTTGTCTATGATACCCATTTCATTTCATTGGTTATGATATGATTTTTTATGATCTTGTGGAACACGTATGTATGATTTCATTATGAGATGGGTGAGACATATATCTCCATCTAATGAATTGGGTAAATATTTATATCTCATGAGATAATGATGGGATTCAAGTTGATTGGCTTGATCTACTCTGAGAATATATGGAAACCTAATCCAATATGGGAAGATGGGGAAACTAATACACTATGTAAATATGGGTAAAACCAACCCCTTATAAGGAAAGGACCACAAATAGGGATGGTGGTGTGTCCCACCCAATAGGTTTAGTCCCCATGAATTGCCCTGATAAGTTTTTGGAAACTAGACTTGAATTTTAGGGAATCCTATTACATTTTTATGTATCTTCCACAAATTATATTTATCATGCCTTTGATATGATCACATGGTTCATGTTCTATATTACCCTATGATTTTTTTATTATAAACATCCAATCTTTATTCCATGTTTAATTATTATGATATTTGTATATAGGGTATGATCTTCAAATGTTATGATCATGTTCTTATACCCTAATGTTAATGGTTTTCTTATGTATTTCCTTTATTTACCCTTAATGAATTCGATATTACCCCTTTCTTATGTTTCCTTTCCATTGGTTATGAAGAAAGGTTTTAATTTGGAGTAATTAATTAGGAAGATCATTAAGGAAGATGTAGAAGATATTTCACCAAACTAGAAGAATGTGTTCTAAGTTTACAAAGAAACTAAACTATTATGGTACGTGGGAATGTATTTTTGTAATGTGTGGAATATTAATCTAAAATGATTTAATATCCATGTGTATTAAGCCTTGGTCACTAGAGTTGGTATCAAATGAATTTTTTAGTCAACCTTTGGAAACTATAATGAGAAAACTTTAGTGAGATCCCTAGAGATATTTATAAGGATATGTCTAGGGGTGTCTCTAAGGATAAGTCTTAGGATGATTTAATGTTTAGGAAAATGTCCTAGAATTTTTGTAAAGGATAGAGTGAGTGGTTTCCAAGAAATACATCTCTTTCTGGATACAACAAGTGGATGCGGTTATGATATAGGTGTACCATGGAGTAAAAAATATAATAGGGTGTGTTAGGATTGACTCAAGTGTAACTTAGCACACTAAAAAGGGCCTTACTACACACCTAGTTTGAAACTCTAATGAGATATTCTCTAGGAATTAAAAAAAATCATTTTGAACCATCATAATGGATTTAAATATAAGATGACTTTGAATAATCTATGATAAACCTTAGGTGTCATAGATTAAAGAATTAGGTATCATTATTTAGACATACTATAAGTGATTTTTCATGTTTATGTGGTTTTATACTATGATAATTGTTTCTCACCCACTACTTTTTGGTCTTAGTGAATAGAAGGTTCTAGAAGGAACTAGGTTAACATTGAATATTTCATATGTGTAAAGTATAAGCATTATACAAATTGATGTCCTAAGTGGAAACATTATAAAGAGAATCAGGAAGGTGGTATGAGTATTGGATAAACTTATGAAGATAAGGAAACCACAAATGACATGTAAAAGGTATGGAATGTTCTTCTAGTATTTTTTACATTAAACATAATAAGCATGACTATATTAAGGTTTATGAACCATAATACAGATTCATATTTCCAATTTTAGAAAAATGTATTAAGGAATATGTTGATAAAGCCTGATTAATGGTTTAATAATAAATTTGGATGATTGAGGTGTATATCTTATCGAATTAAAAGATTTTTTTAAATGAATCATGAAGTATATAAGGATTGTTTGCAGATGTTTTTATATTTTCAATAATTTGTTAAAGGATATCAATGACCTAAAAAATTAATTTAATAGCAAGGTTAAACTTAGGGAAGGTAACCCTTAACATGTTCCTAAGGATGAGAAAATGATATTTTATATGTATAAAGAGGTGATGATATTGATAAATTAAATTGAATAGTACTTAAGACATCATAACTAATAAAGGATTTATTGATAAAGTGGTCTATGTTATCATGGATGATGTTTAAAACTTCTTGGATTCAAGGAATATATCTAGTAATATTTAGAATAAGGAAGAATGTATGTTTTAGAAAATGATTTATGGTAATTTAGGTTATTACTATGTCTAAAGAGAATATACGATGAGGGTGTTCACATGTTTAGAATGTGACAACCAAGAGATACTTTATGATATATTTTGGATTAATGTTAATCTAATCAAGTGAAACTATTTCTAAAGTTTTTGATTTTTATCTTTCGGATGGGTTATAAGGTTAACCATTTATGGAAAGTTAATATTAAACTTTATATGAATTTTAGAAGATTAAAGTATTATATCACTACATGAGTATTTATAAATATTGGATAACCTTTTCTCATAAATTTGTGTAGATGATAACTAATGATATATGGGATTTATTATCATGGATCTCATGATTTGTTAGTGCTTTTAGAATGAAAAATTCACCTTCCTTTTTTGGATAAAGAGGTGAAGTGGAACTATCTCAAGAAAAAACAAAGGGCGAGGTTGTCCTAAAATCACACAAGTATATATTTTCATAAAAATTATTCAACTTTAGGAAAATAATATATAAATAAAATGTTTTTACAATACCTTAATTTTTGTTTAACTATTGGCCTTTTAGATCATAAAATATTTATGACTTTGAGGTCCTAAAATTTTCATTGATCATTCACTTATTTTTGATTTATGACCTCAATAAATCCCTACAAATATTTATGCTTTTCCTAAAATTTCATATTTTTACTTTCCAAAAATGTCCACCCATGTGGAAACCTAGTTATGAGTTACTTTGGAAAACCTTAATGTTTCCAAAATTCCTTTTTAAAGGAATTTTTAGTATTCAGTTTTATGATGTGGATTTATATGAAAAGAAATTTCAAGTATTAATCCTTTAATAATCCAAATTAATTTTGAGGGAGAAATTAATTTTATTGGGGGTAGAATGTAAACCCCCTAGATTTGTGAATTATTATTTTTTAAATTAATTTAATCTTTTGATATTTTTTCACACAACACTGAATATAGATTTTTTTTATGAAATCACTAGGTGTAGATTGCCTTATACACAACACCAAGTCAATATTGTGCTACATGAAACACTTATATTAGCTTTCCACACACACAAAACTATATTTGGCTTGTATTACACACAATACTAAGCACCTTCGATATCTTGTGTTATATAAAAGTTCAAGTTTTATTAGATTACAAGATACTATAAATATTATTATTAAAATATTATAATAGCTACCACCTAGCTGTTGGAATAGAATTTATAAATAAGAATAACTAAATTTTGAAAATATGAATTAAAAATGTGTATAAAATGAATCCTTTGGTTAGAAATTAGTATAATTGAAAGTAAGAACTATTTGTAAATAAAGAAATCACTTTTCTAAGAAAACAATTTTTCTATCTACAAACACAATTTTATCTCAATAATTTAATCAGAAAAAATTGATTAATGTTTTAAATAAAATTTATATATTATATATTAAATAAATATTTTTTATACTCATCCAATATATTTTAAAGGCATAATATAATAATTAATCCTATTTTATGAATAAAAAGATGTATTGTTTTAAAAGGTAATTTTATGGCCTTTTATTGGAGAACCCATTTTCAATATGATTTTTGAAAATTTTATATTTTTTATTTTAAAAAATAAGCTTCATTTTTTAAATTATAATATAAAAATTATATTATGGTGAATGTTTTTTTATTTTTCTATGAAGTTTTAATTTATGATGAATAATGAATAATACTGAATTTTAATTAAAAAATGTTTTTTGTCTAATTTATTTATTATGTTAAATTATGTTTTTGATTAGTTTTAAAGTTAAATTAGATAAATTATACATCAATTAATTCAATATAGGTAATTTTAATCAATTTCACTTTTAAATTGTATATAAAAACTTACTGAACTTTTGAACTTTTTTACTTTAAAAACCCGTTTTGTCATCCCATCCAGGGGATTAAATTTAACTTAATTTCTCCCACTTTTATGATTAGAATTTGAAAAAATGGATTTTATATTTGGTATCAGAATAATTTATAATATATAATAAGTTCAACTTAGTTTTTGATAAAAAATATTAGTGAAAGTGATTAAAATTAATTACAGGGATTAAGAGAAAAGTTAGCTTAACAAGAGACAATACCTTACACTTAAGGGATAAAATGACTTATAAACTTGTCCAAATTTTTTTTTATGGAAATAGTTATACCCTATAATCCCTTGGATCATTTTTTTTCATTATTTGATCCACTTTTTAAAAAAAACATAGGGGGAATTCGTTTTAAAAAAATTTACAAGAATTCCACTCCTCCACTATAAAAAGGAACTCAACCCTCCTACTTATTCACACATATTAAGTACTTTGGATCACCCAAAATATGCTCAAATAAGTTACCAAAATAAATCCACTCATCTTATAATCATTAATTTTTTAATAAAGGGATCCAAGGAAGTCATTTGGTGAAAACCAAAAGGAGTTTCCTGAAAAAGAGGCAACCTTTTTCAACATTCAATTTAGTTTTATTTAATTTTACAGTCCTTAAACTATCCTTATTCCATGATAAAATAATAAAAAAATATCCTAAATATACTGATATTTTTTTATTCTAAGGTTTATACCTACACTTACATACACTTTCATCTAACGGGTGATGAACTTACAGTTCTTGTGTATGGCTAACTACCACCTCACGAAATGATGTTGTTTGTTTTCCTTTAACACCTCTCATGGTTGATAATTATGTTGAAAACTATATTTTTATATGATATATATGATATTATTTATTTATTTATACTTATATAATTATTATATAAAACATACCTTTATGCTTTCCATTTTGTGTAAATATGATAACTTTGTTTGTGGAAGTGTGGACTACCGCCTCCTCAAAGCGATGTGATTCATTCACACTTTACACAAAATGTATTAAAGATGAGTTTAATAAAAATATCTGATATATATGATGTAATAATTATACTTTAATGATATTATATATATACACATATGTTTTATTTACTTACTTTCTTTCAATATGAAACAAAAACAAAAACATCATTCATGTGTATGTACAACCTACCATTTCCATGAATGGTGTATTTCATTTAATATTTGTATATTTTATAGATTTTTATAAATACTTATATAATAATTATATATGATATTTTTATCATGTTTTAAATTATGGAGATCCTGATATAACTATAAGGACAAAAAATATTACAAATCAAAACACAAGATAAAAACAAAGTGATTATTACCCGAAACGTAACATTAACATTTAGTTTAATATAAAGTAATAATAAAATAATATATGCTATTAGATATAATAATATAGTTCTATGATATATTTATTATAAACTTATATTTATTATATAGGAGTTTTGAATGAGTATGAATAGAGTCAAGACTTAAGGTAAGGGAATTTCATCTCACTTTTTATTTCCATGAGATACATGCGTTATTCACCACTCATTTATTTTGTATGGTGTGTATAATGGAAATGGATTTATTATATGATTATTATAATTAAATTTATTTGTATTTAAATATCCATTTTATGATCTTTATTTCATGGGGTTTATTTTTCAATAGTTACCAAATCAGTTAAATAATTTTGTCTTAATTTTCTTTATTTGACACGCATGCCCTGTTATGAACCTATATGTTTATATGATGAGTATATAATACCTCTAAAACGTTATATCAGTAATATTATTCTTTTCATGATATTTTTAGATTCATGTAATTTCATTCTTTCCATTGTATTATGATTCAAAGTTACCAAAGTTGTAACAGTTTATAGAAACAATCTCATCGTTTATCGAGAGTGTTTATGATTATGCTTCCATTGATGAAATATTATGATAAGTATATAAATAAATCTCATGAATTTTATTACCCTCTAGTAATTAATGTTATATCCATTTAATGATACCATTTTTTTCACTTTTGTTACTTAAGATAGTTAAGAAAATGTTTTTATGAAAATCTGACTTTATTTCTCCTTTTAGTTGGAAATATTTGTTCTTTCAAAACTAAATTTTATAAAAAGTTTTCAAAAAAGTTTTAAAATTATTCTATGATGTTTAATGTAATTTTTTTATCTATATATTACCTTTTTACAAAATTTTATTAAAATGAATCTTCTTATCATTTTCCAATCAAGGCACTTTTTTAATCTTTTAAGGTGCAAAAGGAATGTTCGACATGTACAGACTTACCCTCTATCATGACCTTCATTTCCTTGATTCATACTTTTTAAGTTTACAAAGTTATTTTTTTAATGAATTTTTTTCATAATATTCTTGAATTTTTTTTATTTTAAAATGGGTTTCAAAGAAGAAGGGATTTAAAACAATTATGTTTAAAAAGTGATTCAAATTATTTTAAAAGATTCCTTTATATGTTTTCAAAAGGTCATTTCCAAAGAAAAAGATTTTAATTCTTTAAAATATTATTTTATAGGTTTTCATAGTATTTTAAAATAAATGGTTTTCAAAAAAAATTCAAGCTTATTTTATAAGTTTTCAAGGAAAATGGTTTTGAAAATATTTTCAATCTTTCTTTATAAGCTTCCAATGTACTTTCAAAGAAATGGTTTTAAAAATGTTTTCAATATTGTTTTATAAGTTTTCAAGGACAATGGTTTTCAACAATTATTCAATATTTATTTATAAGTTTTCAAAGAAATAGGTTTTCAAATTTGTTTCCAATGTTCCTTTATAAGTTTTCATGTTTATTTTCAAGAAAATATTTTTCAAAAGTTTTATATTTTTAAAAATAATTTTTCAAAGAATAAAGGATAATTTCCTCATTATATGTTTTTTTTAAATTGTTTTTGAAAATTATTTCCCATTTAAGCTGAAATCTATTGGTTTTACTTGTGAATTTATAGGGAAATGATCTAAAGGTTCCATTCACATTCTTTCTCTGAATGGTTTATATTTTGATGGAATGGTGTTTATGAAACCCATTTCTCTTTCATGAGTTACATTTTTATGAAACCTATTTATTTTTCATGGTTTATATGTCTATGAAACCCTATTATTTTAAAAAGTTATGATTTTAATGGAATGATTATGAAACCTATTTTTTTCTATTAGTTATGATATGATTACATGTTTATGATACCCATTTAATTTAATGGGTTATGATATGATTGTTTATGATATTGTGGAACATGTATATATGATTTTCTTATGAGATGGGTGGGAACTATATCTCACACCAATTCATTAGGTAAAGATTTATATCTCATGAGATAATAATGGGATTCATGTCGACGGGCTTGATCTACTATGGGAATATGGGGAAACTTGATCCACTATGGGAAGATAGGGGAACCCAATACACTATGGGAAGATGGGGAAACCTAATCCCTTATAAGTAAAGGACTGTGACTGGGGATGGTGGTGTACCCTTCTTAGTAGGTGTAATCTCCATGAAGTGCCTTGATAAGTTTTTGGAAATGAGCCTTTACTTATAGGTAAATATGTTACATGTTTATGAATCTACCACAAATTATATATCTTAGCCCTTTGATATGATCACTTGGTTCATATTCTTGATTACTTTATGATTCTTGTCTTATGAACTACCAATATTTATTCCATGTATCATGATTTTGATAATTTTATATAGGGTATAATCTTCAAATGTTATGATGATGTTCTCATACCCTAATGTTCATGTTATGATTATGTATTTCCTTTATTTACCCTTACTAAGAATTCAATATAACCCCTTTATTATGTTTCCTTTACCCAGTTTATGAAGAAATGTTTTAATTATGAGTACTAAAGGGGAAGATATTTAAGGAATATGTTGAAGATCATTCACCAAACTAGAGGAATGTGTTCCAAGTTTCCAAATATACTAAACTATTATGGTCCCCAGGAATGCATTTTTTTAATGTGTTGAATATTAATCTAAAATGATGTAATATACATGTATGTTAAACTTGGGTCACTATAAAAATTCTGAGTAGCCTTCTCATATTCAACTTCATGAGTCTGGATAGCCATGAAAATCATTTCATCAACCTACTAATTATCATTTTATTGATGTAAAATAGTTATAAAAAGGTAGCTTAACTATCATAATTAGGAGAAACCTCATCCCTTCGATCTTGATTTTGTAGTGTCTAAACCATTAAAAGAGTGGTAAAATAACCCATAATAGAGTCATATAAACTAAACTCTAAAATATTTAATGAGGAACTCTTAGTTTTCCTCCAGTAACCTAAACCAACATAAATAGAAATAGGGATGAAATAAATCATAATAAAAAGGTGGTAAACTACTTTTAGGAATTGACCTTCACTACCTAATATGGGAGATCAAACACATGATAATTGAATATAAATGGTGAATTCTATCCAAGTAAAAAATTATCCATGAAAGGGGGATTCATATCAATAATATGGTATTTACCATCATGATGAGTAATAATAAGAATATGAGGAGATAATATATTCAAAGATAGGGGAGTATTAAAGGCACCCAAATCACACTTCTTCACCCGATACTTCTTCTTTCTATATAAGGGAGTTATATTCCCTTTAGGGTTTTAAGAGGATCAATAATGAACCACTGATTCAAAGGTAAATTTTTTCTTGATAGTGAAATTATATATAATATAAAACCACACAAATTCTATATGAGGCTTAGAAATATCAACTTTGACAAACATATGATCATGAAAGAGAAATTTCTCAGTGAGAATGTTCAAATAAATATAAAGAAAATGACCAATCAAGTCACCAAACATTGAAAAATTACATGATTTTGCAGAAGAATATAAATTCTAAGAAGCCTAAACCAAACCACCATGTGGCTAAATCCTAACCAAAGTGTTGGTTTTCTAAAGGGATGAATAAAATTTAATGAAAATAGAAGAATAAATTTAGAAAAAAAACACCCAATAATTCTATACAAGAATAATTGAAATTGAGAAATGCTAAAAATGAATAACTATTGGAAGATATGTAAACCTCACACCAAAGTCGACCCTGTTATTTCTTGGTTTTTATCTGATATAGTTGATAATGATCAATAGAGAAATAGAAGAAAGAATACTTCATATGAGGGTGGTACACATGCCTAAATATCCTTATTTATAATGATATGACCATAATACCCCAAATTAATGCTGGCACATTCACTGTTGTGAAAAACAATGTAATGGTAATAAGAAATAATTAATATTATTTATTGTAATCGGTCATACCCAACATGATTGATGTCATCCACTTATATAGCTATACTTGATGTGCTTCATTTAATGAAATAAATTTTCCATATTATATGTATCTATATATGTTTATTCCTGCTAGAATAATTCATTAAATTCCTTTAATGAATTTAATCCTTGTGTTCTATTCATAACAAATTCCATTTAATTCATTCATAAAGAATTATATATGATAAAACTACATGGAAAGATACATATAACACCCTATAACATAACCAACCCATGATTACATGATTTATAAAAAGGGTTTCAATTTATTATATTTCTCAGATATTTTATGTTTATAGTTTTAGAGAATTAATAAAACCATTACATAACAAAATGAATATTTTCATATAGTGTGCATTTTTTCACAAATATAGATTCCTATTTTTAAAATCTTATTTCATTCATGAAACATTTTATTCATTTAGGAAATTCCACTATTAATCTTCATATGATCTCTATACATATTTAATACCTATGAAAAAAATTTAAAAACATTATATGCAAAAAAATATAAGGGATGAAGAAAAGAAACCCATTAGTCCTTTTGAATATTAATAAAAACCCATAAATAACTTTTCATTTTTTACATAATAATATTTAATATCAAATAATAATTTATTTACTCATTAAATAATCTTAAAAGGAAATTTTTTTCCTAAAACAATTTGTAATCATAAAGGAAAAATCATAATCAATATATTTACTTGAGAAAAAAATGAGAACTTATGAAAAATTTTCCTTGAAAAACAAACCTTTCACCTTTAAAAAATCATAAACTTAACTTACATTGTGAAATCAAAATATTTCCTTTAAAATACATATCAATAATTAAAAAAAATAGTCATGTTGTGAAATTATCCTTACAATCACCCTTAAAAAGGAGTTATAATCATAGTTAATTCCAACACATCCTTTAGGGGTAATTTAATTCTTATTAACTACATCACTTTAACGAATAAATCAAAGAGATATATCAGGATAAAACATTATCATATAAAATTTACAAGAACCATATCATGAGTAAAACACCTAAAATATTTCATTTAACTCATAAAGTATTTTTTTTAACACATATGAATAAGTACTTTAAGGCTTTATGTAAAAAAAAATGCCATTTCCTTTGAAAAATACTAAAAATAAAAAATTCCACAAAATGATAATAAATTGAATTTACTTTGAAAAAAATGAAAAAATTGAAGAGGAAATATCATAAAAATTAAAGGATATAATGGAGGAAAACCTGTTCATGATGTATATGTTAAAAGCATTTGTTTTCACTTTAGTAAAAAGATTCAAAGGTTACTTGTATAGAAAATGTTAGAAACATTACATTATAAAAAATTCTAAGAAAAGTTAAAATTATTTTAAAATAGACTTTAAAATTTTTTATTTATAAATAATAATATTTTTGAAACATTTAATAGAATACTAAAATGAAGGAAAAATAGTTTAAAAATTTTAAAAAAACATTTTAAAGAAAAATCCCTTATGTATTTGGTAGCTTTTAAATAAAAAGAACTTTGAAGGAGAGAACATGAAATGATTTTTGATACCACTTTAATTTTATTAAATTAATTATAAAATAAATTCATATGGAATTTTATACACCAAAAAAAATAAAACATGTGGTGAAAATGGCATAAATCTCAAAGAAATGAAATTTAGATAATAAATACCTTACCTTTAGTCCCGTATAACTTCATACATTATATAACTCTGGAATAATAAAATTATATTAGTTATTTACTTAATTAATAAACTTTTTAATTTTTATTCCATTATCATTATCCATTTTATTTCATTTATTACCATATTTTTTATTTACTAAATTAGTTAAGTTCATGTCAGATGTTTTGAGGATGGTCAATTTATAATAACTAAATTACATTAGTAGTTTGACCATGGTAAAATGGGTAATTATTCCATAATTTAGAGAATATTAATAATTAAATAATTATCAATTTATATATTAAATACAATTTTATAACCATACATTAAAGGTAGATGTGAAAAATGAAATATGTCATATCATTGAGGCGGTAGTTAGCACACACACATGAGAGATGTTTCAATTTTTCTACTTGATGGAAGAGAAATAAAGTAGATAACATTTTACATTGATAGAATAAAAAATATTTTATAAATTTCATGTTTATTCATTATTTATATCATTATGAGCATTAATGTGAGGTAGTAATGAAAAATGAATCCCATCGCTTCGTGGAGGTGATTGTCCACATATACACATAAGTGACATTATCATTTTCCAACAAATGTAAGGGTAAAGAGGTAAGAAATATATTATATTTAAAAATCATAATAGTTTTTTAAATATAAAATATATTCATTTTATATATCATTTTAATCAGTCATATGAGGTTGGAAAAAAAAACTAATTACATATCTATGTGGAGATGAAAGTCCCTCCATACACACGAGCGATGATTTCATTTTCCATTGGATAGAAAATGGGATGAAAAAATGGTTGTATTATCAACACAATAAATGTTTATTATATTTATGATACTGATTTTATCATTAAATCATGGTTATATAATATTTAGTAGAGGTATAAGAATAAATAAACATGAAAACACTCGGTTAAGTGTTATACCACTTATTTGGAAAACCACCTTTAGATTACATCTTAATCCTTATAGGATTAGTCCTTTGGTTATAACAGAGCCTATAATTCTTGGGTAGTAATGTTAATGTATTTAGTTATATATTGGTTGAGTTAAATGGCTAAAGATTCCAATAAATATATAAGAGGCAGTGCCTTTTTATTAGTGAGGGAAGTGACACAATTATAACTTTGTTTAACTTTTAAATATTATAAATGTATTAATCATGGGAAAGTGGAAAAAAATCAATCCAATTTTTAATATTAGGTGATATTGGTTAAAATTATCTCCTAAAATAATAATTAATATTATATTTTTTTATCACATCACTTAGTTTTATCTTTAATTAACTCATTTACTATTTAACGTGGTGACAACCTTTTACAATTGTTACTATTCATTATGGGTAAAAATAAAATTTACCATATTACCAAATTTTTCCCTTAAAATTACAAGTTTCAAATCCATTTTCTAATATTAAAATTTTATATGTTTCATAAATTAATTTTAATATATGTTTTCAAAACACAGTGAAAAAGCATTTTTAGAAAAAGTGTTTTTTGAATAAAAATAAACTTATATAAAAATAAAATATAATGATGATTACTATTGAATAAATTATATTATATTTAATAAATATATACTAATTTTAAATTAAAACCAATCCAAAATATAACAGTACATTGTAAAAAATTTAAATTAAATGACATTTTTATAAAAAAATGGCATTTTAACCATTAAACCACAAATCAATCTTTTCAGAAAAATCCCAAAAATTTGTCCAAAGTATAACGCCCCAGGCCCGCTCTTCCAAAATTGGTGCCTGAAAAAAGCTGTGTAGTTTTTTTTAAATAAACTTAACAATTACACAACACTTTATACAAGTGAGGACCTTTTACGAGTCTAGGTTTTAGAGGATTAAAAAAACCTTACATTTATCAAAGTTGAAATAAAAATAAAACAATTGTCCACTATGCTTCCACGCGTGCTAACTCCAAAAGTCATGACATCTATAAAAAAATATCCTAAGATACATGTGAAAAATCATTTGAAAATAAAAGGGTCAGGATTTAGTTTCCCAGTAAGTAGTTTTTAAAACCTTTAATAAATTACATTAAAAATATCCCTTTGATAATACATTTGATAAATTCAATTAAAAATACATTTTTAAAACAAAATTTATAAAATAATATAATGCTTTGAAAAAAAATAAATATACTTAGAAAATGATTTTAAACTAATCCAGTGATTTGTATGAAAATATTAAGAAAGCTCTAGAAAAAAACATTGTGGCAACTTAGAATGTTGAAGGCTATCTTGGGGCTCCCCACTTGTTGAGGGTTTGGGTTCACTACCCAACACCCTACCATATTTAAAATGGTTTAATTGCTGGGTTTTATAAAAAACAATCTTTTATTATATACATATATCTCTTTTTCACTGGGATCTTCTTTCTTCAAATACATGAAAATATTATAATACATACATACAAACATATATATATATATATACTTTCACAAATAAATACACCATTTAGATATAATAAAAATCCCAATTCATCATGTCTTTTCCAAATATGAAAGCCAATTGTCATTCGTAATCCTTTCCAACAAATTCACAAGAATAACATTTAAGTATTTAACATTCATATAAATAGTAACACATGAATGATTTGTCACATGTTATAAGATATGGACAAAACTCATAATAATATTGACATACATGTGTGCAAATAATACTAATGCACATAAAATGATAAAAATGAATTAAGAAAAACTACATAAAATAATGGTGTTCAACATAATATCAAAATTTTATTAACATACGATCGTAGGTTTTTAAACCCATAAATTATTTAATTAAATGAAATAAATTCCTTTAAAAATGTATTAGACCAATGAAAATTAAAAATGAAAAAGCATTTTCTTATTTATCAATAGATAAATATCTAAATATACCAATAACCATAATAAAATCCTGCATCAAACAATAAGGATTATTACTTGAAAATAAATAGAAAAAGGTATATCAAAAATTAAGTTTTATTGTGAAAAGAAAAACATAATTTTAAAAGGTTTTAAAAAAACACGAATATCATTTGATTAAAATGTAAGCTGAAATACCAAATATAAATAAAGTAATTTCCATTACAAATTTATTTTGTTGAATGATAAGGATCTCAATGGTGTTGGTGAGGTGTGTGTTTTTATGAGAGGATTGTTCTCTTTTTATAGGTATAAGACATTTTCATACGAAAAGGAGTTATTGTTAAAAATTAATTATGGATGATGGGTTTTGATATAAGTTTCTCTAATTAGTAAGATCATGTCATTGGAGGCTTTGTTGGTGTTTAAGAGTTTTTTTTCATTCCAATTGATTTGTTCAAGCTAAGTGTTTAAGTGAATAGTTCATGGGTGAGTGAGACAACACCACTTTCACCCGAGAAGAAAACTAGTGTCAATAGTTATCATTGTTTTGACCAGGTGGAATATGATGAAAAGGTTTTAGAAGGAAAGGAAATCCACAGTCGAGATCTAATTTGACCGGAGTGGGAAATCAGGTTTGTTAATGATATCAACGGTTCATGGTATAAGGCAGATCCCCTGACGATATCGATTGCTTTAATGAGTAGTGGCATGTTTGGTGGGATGTGGAAATGCGGATGCGCCGAAAAAGTCGGACGGTGTGGTCTATTTTGGAAGTCACAACCCTCATTGATTGGATTCCAATATTTTTTTTAAATCTCAATTATTTGATATATTGTATTCTGATTTTCCTTTAATAGATTAGTTTTAAAAAGGAAAGTTAGATTGTAACACTCATATATTTATATAATTCTCATACTAATATCTTAATAAGATATGTAATAGTAATATTTTCATAAATTTCCAGAATATATGTATTTTAATATTTAAAACATTATTTACTCTTATAATAGTTTATTAAATATTTTTAAACTTTGTTTATTTAATAATAATATTCAAATAAATATTGTTTCTATATGTGTATATTTATTTATTTTATATCAATGGTTATCATATTCCATTTCTCAATTTTAATTTAAAAATTATAATGGATAGATTTTATAACATGCAGATAAAACATTATAAAAATCAATGTCTAAGGGCTGTTCAAACACACAGAAAAATAATATCGTGATTCTCACACAACAACTTTCAGAAATGGTTTTATATGTCTCTCTTATTCTTAGTTTCATTGCTATTGTTCTTGCTATAACTTTTATGCTTCTATCATATCCGAAAGATGAGAACTACTCGATTGACATCGTTGTATTTCTCGGAGGAATTCCAATTGTTTTATTATCTATAAGAGTGGGTTTAATGGGTTAGTTCTTGTGTGTCAAGGATATATTATGGTCTTTGTATTAATAAAGTGTTTACTACTTATATCTATGCATTCAGAAATTTAAGTATTTTATTGCATTTTGTAACATAACATAAAACTTATTTTTAAACCTGGGGTGTTACATTCTTCTCCCTTTTGGGAATTGCGTCCTCACAATTTTAAAATTGGTCTTGGAAACTTCATTGAAAGTCCTATATTGGAAAAAGAGTCAATAAAAATATCACTTTAAAATAAAGGAAGAGAATTACAAAGGTCACCCGAGACAACAGACACTAGGATTCCATGAAAACATCATTATTAAAGAGAAAATAACTCTCATATATTAATAGAGAGTGATAGAGAACTTAATCATGGAAAGTTAACCCCCACAATACCATAAATTTGTGGTTGGGTAAAATTCATATGATAAAAGAGATCTTATAACATTTTTTCTTCAAGATACTTTTCATAGAGTTGAAGAATTTTATTAATAACTAGACTAAGATCGTAAAGAAATATAATTACTTAGAACGTTAGAGGCTATCTTGGGCCTACACACATTTTGAGGGGTTGAATTCACTACCCACCACCCTACCATATTTACAACGGTTTAATTGATGGGTTTTATTAAAAAACAATATTTCATTATATATATATATATATATATATATATCTATTTTTCACTAGGATATTCTGGCTTTAAAAACATGAAAATATTCTAATACACACACACACACACATATATAATTTCAAAAAGAAATACACCATTTTGATATAATCAAAATCCCACATCATCATGTCTTTGAGAAATATGAAAGACAATTTTCATTCATAATGCTTTCCAATAGATTTTCAAGAAGAAAGTTTAATCATTTAACATTTATATAAATAGTAACACATGCATGATTTGTCACATGTCAAAATATATGTCCATAACTCATAATGATATTGAGATACATGCATGCAAATAAAACTGATGCACATAAAATGATAATAATGAATTAAAAAAAACTACATAAAATACTGGTGTTCTATGTAAGATCAAAATTTAATTAACATATGTTCATGTTTTTTCAATCCCATAAATTTTTATGTAAATTAAAGCAATTCCTTTAAAAATTTGTTAAATCAATGGAAATTAAAAACAAAAATCCTGTTCTTATTTATCGATAGATAAATATATAAATATACCAATAACCATAATAAAATCATGAATTTAACAATAAGGATTATTACATGAAAATAAATAGAAACATTTCTATCAAAAATTATGTTTTATTGTGAAAAAAATCATAATTTGAAAACTTAAAAAAAAACACCAATATCATTTGATTAAAATGTAAGCTGAAATATCAAATAAGAATAAGGTAACTTCCCTTACAATTTTTTTTGTCGAACGGAAAGGATCTCAACGTTACTAGTGAGGTGTGTGTTTTTATGAGAGGAGTATTATCTTTTTATAGGTATAATACCTTTATATACTAAAAGGATGTATTGTTAAAAATTAATTCTGTAATATGGGTTTTGAGATAAGATTCTTTAATAAGTAAGATCACGTCATTGCAGGTTTTTTTGGTGTTTAAAAGTTTTTATATCATTCCAACAAATTCATTCAAGCCAATAATTTAAGGGAATGGGCCATGGGTGAGTGATACAACACCACCTTCACCCGATAATAAAGCTGGTGTCAAATAGTTGTCCTTATTTTGACTAGGTATAAGATGATGAAAAGGTTTTAGAAGGAAAGGAAATCCATGGTCAGGATCTAATCTGACCGGAGTGGGAAATCTAGTTCGTTAATGATATCAATGGTTCATGGTATAAGGCAGATCCCCAAACAAGATTGAAGACTTGAAGGAGGAGTGGTATGTTTGGTGGGATGTGGAAATGAGGATGCACTGAAAAAGTCAGATGGCGTGGTCTACTTTGGAAGTCATGACCCTCATTGATTGGTTTCCAATATTTTATTTAAATCTCAATTATATGATATATTATATTCCGATTTTCATATAATATATTATATATAAAAAGTAATGTTATATTGTAACACTCATATATTTATATAATTCTCATATTAATATCTTTACAAGATATATAATAGTAATATTTTCATAAATTTCTAGAATATATGTATTTTGATATTAAAAACATTATTTACTCTTAGAATAGTTTATTAAATATTTTTAAACTTTTTTTATTGAATAATAATATTCAAATCAATATTGTTTCTAGATTTTTATATTTATTTATTTTATATCAATAGTTATCATATGCCATTTGTCATTTTTAATTTAAAACTTCTAACATTTAGTTTTTATAATGGTTGTATAAAACGTTATAAATATCAATGTCTAAGGGCTGTTCAAACACATAGAAAAATAATACCATGATGCTCACACAATAAATTTTGGAAATGGATTTATATGTTCCTCTTATTCTTAGTTTCATTTATATTGTTCTTGCTATAACTTTTGTGCTTCTATCAGATCTGAAAGATGAGAACTACCTGATCGACATCATTGTGTTTCTTGGAGGAATTCCAATTGTTTTATTATCTATAGTAGTAGCTTTAATGAGTTATTTCTTGTGTGTCAAGGATGAATTATGGTCTGTGTTAATAAATTTCTTAATACTTATATCTCTGTGTTCAGAAATTTATGTATTTTATTGAATTTTGGAACAAAACATAAAACTTATTTTTAAACCTGGGGTGTTACACAATGCTTGTTCTAAAATGAATATTTAAGAAATTATATTCATTTATTTAAATAAAATTTTAAATGTTTCAAAAAATAAGTACACTAGCCACACACAAAATACAATAAAAACCATTTTTTAAGAAAATATATTTTTGAAGTATAAAATGATTTTTTTCTCATTCATTACCTAATAGACATAATTAAATGAATGTTAATTAATTTTATTAGATATATAATATAATAATTTAATTAGAATCATTTATAAATTTAATATATTTATTCTAAAATACATTTTTCATATAAAAATAGTTTTATGAAAAAAATATTTCTTTTACATTAAAAATATTTTATCTTCATTTATAACCAATAGATAATCAATGTATGACTGCTTTTTCATTTTATTAAGGAAAAAATTTGTACATATATTTCATAATATTATTAATCATATTCATACCCACCAATTCAATAACTAGACTACAATGGCCATATTTAAATAATAATATTTTAATTATATATCATGGTTTGTTTAAACTTGATTTTGCGTATATAACCCGATGTCAAATATTTTATTATTTTTAAAAAATATATTATAAAATATTATGGTGTTAAATTATACCCCCTTATAGAAATTGTGTCTTTAAAATTTTATCTCATGTTCGATAGAAATGTTTAAAAAAATCAGAATTAAATCCAAGGAGTGGAAGATAGGTATACATAAGTTAAAGGAAATACCTTTTAATCTACATCGATGACATTTAATTTTTAAAATAACTTTATTTTTTATATAAATAATAGGAAACTTATCATTTCCTGTATATTTATTAAATAAACATTCTTCAAACCATGTATGTACCATTAAGTGACTCATACCTGTGAACGTGTTTCTAAAAGTGTACCTTGATAATTGAATGATTTTTCTTATAAAGGACTCAATAGATTTATCTTCCCCTTTCTTGAGTTGAGGAATTATTTTAGCATTGATATATAGGATATAAGAAGATATAATTAATTTATCTCCTACCAAAATATCATCCTTTAGTTGTGTTTTGAGTAGTTTTCCACCTTTTCTCCACCCCATATAAATATCCATTATGAAACTTTCCTACCCAAAGCACTAAAATTAACTCCTAACGAATCATAAGATTCAAAAAATGATGAAAATTTATTTCTCATATCATTTTACATTAACCAAAAAAATGGTTAGTGAAGGTTAAGAAAATATCCAAAATGAATACACCTTCATACATTAATCTCTAAAAGCACAAAAATAAATCCCAAACTTGGACTTAAATCATTAAATAAATAACTAACCTTAAAAATCTTTAAAATATTCCACACTAAAATTTATATCAAAATATTAGAAATATTTTATCTCATATTATTTTGATATCAATATAATATTTATCTCCAAACAACATTAATCAATCATAAAGTCACATACTAAAAATAACATACACCTTAATCATATATTCTCCCAAAATAAATTAAATCATCATAAAACCACAAAAAAATTATGTATAATTCAAAAATTTAACTCAAACATTATTTATCAAATAAAATACCACATTATCTAATAATATGATGTTTCTATTAATCATATAATATTTCCAATATAATGAAAATTTTCAAAAATAACTTTAATCACTTAGTCACAAAATCACTTTTCACTCCCATGATTATCAATATGATAAAACATATATTCTCAGAAAGTAATAACCTATTATCCCAATTTACCATAATTACCTCAACATAAAATATTATATTAACCCTAAAGGTTATCAAAATTTTTAAATTATGTCCAAAAATTATTATATAATTATTCATCAAATAAACTTTTTACATTTTAAACATAAGGTTTACATATAAATCAACATCTATTAAAATTGGATAAATATTTTTAAGGTACTCCCATCACATAAAACATTATAATATCATTAATGTATTTTAACTTATGATCATCCTTAAATTTATCAATCCCTTAATATAACATGATTACATCATAACTCATTAAACCCTATATATATACACTTATATCATTCAACATCCTTAATAAACCTTTTAACCAAGAATTACTGTCATATTACTTAACAATTCATTCATAAAATAAAAATATTAATCATGTACTAAGATTCATAAATCTCAATCTAATCATGTTTCCTAATTTAAATATAATAAAATAATTCAATTGTTTTATATTCCATATAACCTTGATAAACCTTTATTTGAAAAACCTTGATGATCTATTTCACGAGCTTTCCAACTAGGGAATCAATTTTCATAATTTATATACTCTCCACATTTGAAACATCTTTTCGTTCCTTTTAAAAATTTATATGGGTTCTTATTCCCAAATTGTAGACATGTTAAAAGTTATATTGTTTTACATTTATGATCTTTACAATACGAAAATCCCTAAAACTAAAATTTTCATTTATTTGGTGTTTTAGGAAGCTCACCTAGGAACAAGTTGTTAATCATAACTCAAGATAGCTAATTAATAATAAACACATTATTTTTCACTCTAGAACCCATCTCATTTTATTACTCATTCATACAACCACTACATTGTCATTTTCATACACCATTAACATGGTTCCTCCTATTTCAACCATTTATTAAAAAAAAATTGTTACTGTGACTGTATCAAAAAAATCATAGTTAGCCATCTTATGGGGTGTATAAACACTAAGATATACCTAACTATGCCATATTCTATTAAAATTTTTTTATTCAGTAAAAAATAACCATAATTTTCTATAATACACTAACATTTGCTGTTAGAGATGATTTTTAACTTACGCCCAAATAACATCCTAACCTCTAAATTTATCTAAAACCTTTCCTTAATACCAAATATAATTCCCCTTAACATAATCGACCTTAAATTAAATGATTTATAATAAGGGTTTCAATTTATCACATTTACAAGATCTTTTAGGTTTATAATTTTAGAGAATTAGGAAAATTATTATAGAACATAATGGAAATTTCCACACATTACATTTTGTCCAAAAAATAGGTTCTTATGTTCACACGATTATTTCATTCATGAAAAAATTTCTCCATTCATAACATTTCACCATTGATATTGATATAATCCCCACACATCCTCAAGCCCTATGAAAAACAATTTAAAATATGGGATGGGAAAAACAAAGCTCATTAAGGGAGATAAAAAGAATAGAAACCCATTAGCCCTTTAAAAAATTCATGAAATATCATAAAGAAAAGTATATTTTTACATAATAATCTTTGATAATAAATAATCATTTACTTACTCATGAAATCAGCTTCAAAGATTTTTTTTTCATAAGGAATTTTTTAAGTATAAAAAAATCTTAAACAATAGAGTTACTTTAGAAAACATTACAACTCATGAAACATTTTCATTGAATAACGAACCTTTCACCTTTAAAAGATAATAAACTCCCCTTACCTTATGAAATAATTTTTTTCTTTAAATAACACAATAAGTATAAAAAAATCATGTAGTTATCTTAGGAAGTCATCCTTAAAAGAACCCTTACAAATGAATAAACATCATGGTTAATTATATCACATACCTTAGTGGTAACTTAATTCCCATTAACTCTATAACTTTACCCAGAACATTAGAGAGCTATATCAGGAAAACTCATTATTAGAGCTATATCGGGTTCAAACATCACAATACAATATTTATAAGAACCATTTCATGGTAAAAACACCTAAATTATTCCCTTTAAATAATAAAATCTCATAAAATAATCCATTTAACACATATGAAGAAGTAATTTTAGGATTCATGTAAAAATAGGAATAAAATTGATTTTTTTCATTTGAAAAATATTTAAAAAGAAAAATTCTTAAAAACAATGGGAAATTTAATTTACTCTGGAGAACTAGGAAAAAATTAAAAGTAATTTTCCTAAAACTGAAAGGACATGAAAATAGGAAAATCCATTCATGGCGTATATGTTAAAAAGCCTTCTTTTTTTACTTTGGTTAAAATAGTCAAAAGTGACCCATATAGAGAATGTAAAAAAAATTAATTTATAAGACTTTGTAAATAAATTCAAATTAGTTGAAATTGAGCTTTAAATTCCTGTTAAGTATAAATATTAACATTCTTGAAAACTATAGAATAACATAAACATAGAGGAAAACGAGTTTAAAATAGTGTTTTAAAGGGAAATCCCTTACATATTTGGAAACTTTTAAATAATAATAACATCGAAGGAGAGAAAATGAAATGAATTAAACAAATAATTTAATTTTATAATATTAATGATAATATACATTCATATATTATTCTGTACACCACAAAAAATAAAAAATGTGGGGAAATTGGAATAAGTCTCAATTAAAGGAAATTTAGATGAGAAATCCCTTACCTTATATCTCATTTAGCTTCATACATTCTCTAAATCCCAAATAATAAAATTATATTAGTTTTTTATTTTTTTTATAAAAAGGTTGAGGGTCAATACCCCTTTATTAAAAACAAGATACCCCTTTTAAAAACTAGGAAAAGGGTAAACCCATTACATGACCCAAATGTAAAAAATCCTAAAAAAACATGACCCAAGGCCCTTACATGCACCAAAATTCCCTATAAGAAATATAAATCATATCAAGAACCATCCATAAGTCTCATTTATCCCCCTATAATACAATTTAGTAGTGATTTATATCAAGGATTATGATCCACCCCATTCCAATAATTACACCGTGTTCACGACACAACAATATAAATCACTAATCCATCTCTCACTAATATGTGGGAATAAGAACAAATGATAAGTGTCAACACACCTATCTCTCTCTTGAGATACCCACCTGATAGTGCTTGTGAGGTACTCATTGCATTGTCAACCTGATGTGACAAAAAATCAGATAGAAATAACCATTAATAAATCAAGATAGAGTTCTCATCCATCTATCCAACACGAGGAAAAATGGATGAATGATGGGTGTAAACACACCCTTCCCTATTTCGAGGCAACCCACTGGACATTACCTATAAGAAGTAGAAATGAATGTCAAATAAAAAAGGAAAACATCTTCAATGAAATATTCAGACCATCAAATTCCTAGTCCTAAGATCAAAAAAGAAAAAATAGAGACCAAACAATAATAAACGATTCTCTAGTTGCTGATGAACAAACTAGAACAGAACAAACAATCAGAAAGAGACCACCAAGTTGATCAACTATCGACAAGACATCCATCACTACTAGAAGTCTCTACTAATAAATGGAACCAATCTTAACCCACTATAGTAGAGCAACATCCATTGAACATCACTTCTTATAAGAAAACCAACAATATTGTCACACATTAGAACTCACTGCTGACCAGAAGACCACTGACAACCTGATTCCACAACCATCAACCACCCAATCCGCCTTGATTTTATATCAGGATCCCTGATAAATTATTCACACATCCTATCCAACTCCCAAAAAAACATCCATCACTAGATAACTAATAATTCTAACTAAAGTAATCCAAACCACCACCTGGTAAATGAACTCTGCATCCCAGAGAAGATGTTAGACAATCACTACCCAATGAATAGTCACCACCCAAGCTCCGCCACAACTTCTTAATAGTAAATACAAGAAGGGAGATCCTAGATATGCACCATATCTTGGGAATTTTTTTTGGGATGAATAATACGACTCATGTAGATGAATCAGATGAGAAGGAAGTATGGATGTTAATAGAGAAGATTCGAGAATGCAACATCCACCAGAACACCCGAATAAAAAACAGATGAGGCCACTATCAAATGAGTCACTATTACATAATCTAAATATTGTTAATAATGACATAATTATAATTTAAATACATTAAATATTTTTTATAACTATATATTAAATGTGGAAATGAAAAATGAAATAGTTAGTACCATGGATGTGATAGTTTGCACACACACATGAGTGACGTTTCCATTTTTATACTGAGTGGGAAGGAAATAAATTAGATAATATTTTAATTTTATAGAATCAAAAATATATTATGAATAAAATTTTAATTCATTAGTTTTATCCTTATTACTAACCATGCGAGGCAGTAATGAAAAATGAATCACATCACTTCGTGGAGGTGGTAGTCTATACGCACGTACGAGCGATGTTATCATTTTCCAATGGATGGAAGGGTAAGAAGGTAAGTAAATAATTATCTTTAAAAAATAATAATTGTTTAAAAATTATCACATATATTCATTTTATCCAATATTTAACCATCCATTTGAGGTGGAAATTAAAAACTAATTACATCACTATGAGAAGATAGAAGTCTATACACATGCACAAATGATGCTTTCATTTCCCATTGGATAGAAAAAGTGATGAAAAAAGGTTTTGATTAAACATAGTAAAATTTAATTATATTTAATATACCAATTTTATCATATCATTATGATTATTTAATATTTAAAGGATGCTGAATAATAAATAAACTTGAAAACACTCAGTTAAGAGTTATAACTATTCTTTGGAAAACTTCCTTTGGCTTACACCTTAATATTTATTTTATTGGTATTTTGGTGAGAAAAGTGCCTATTGTTCACGTTTAAGAAGTTTAGTAAGGTATTTGGTTAGGTATTGGTTAAGATAAATATATTAATAAGTGTGAGAAATATAAGAGGGGCAATTCCCTTTTATAAGTGAGGAGAGTGACACATTTAAAGTTGTCTTAACTTTTTAATATTATAAATGTATTACTCATGAAAAAGGACCACAAATGAAATTAAATTTAGAATATAATGTTATAATGGTCGAAATAATATTATCCAATAATCATTAATATGATATTTTTTGAACTTATAACTTAATTTTAACCTTAATTAACCTATTTACCCTTTATAGTAGTGACAACTTTTTAATAAGGTTAATTTTCAGTATGAGTTAAAAAATTGAAAATATTACCAAATTTAACCCTAAAATTAAAAATATGAAATCTATATTTACATATTCATTTTTTATAAGTGGTATAAATGAAGTGTAATATAATTTCACAAAACAAAATGGTTTTTTTAGAAAAATTTATTTTTATGAATAAAAATGAACTTATAACAAAAATAAAATATAATAGCGAAGCCTATAGAATTAATTAGATATATTTAATTAAAATTGACTAATGTTACTTGGAAAAGAATCCAAAAAATATAATGGTACTTTTTAAATACTTTAAAATAAATGACATTTTTTCTTATAAAAACAAATATTTTTCACTGTTTATCAAAAAATCAATCATCTTGGAAAGATTCCAAAAATTCATCCTCATCCTATTATGAAATGATAATTTAATAAATTTTATTAATTAAATAATTTTTTTTGTTAAATTGGAAGAAATTAATCATAATATCAATACAAAATTTTTAATAAAACCATTTTTTAAGAAAATGTATTTTTAAAGTATAAAATTACTTTATTAACATTCCTTGCCTAATAGCTGCAATTAAATGAATGTTAATTTATTTTATTGGTTATATAATTTAATAATTTAATTATAATTATTTATTAATTTAATTTATTAGGATAAAAATACATTACACACATAAAAATAGTTTTATAAAAAATATGTCTTTTACCTTCAAAAGATTTTATTGTCATTTCTATCCAATTAATAATCAATGTATAATTGATTATTTATTTTTTAAGTAAAATATATATATATATATATTTCGTAATGAGGATAATTATATTAATACCCACCAATTTTATGACTAGTTTATAATAGGTATATTTAAATAATAATATTTTAATTATATATCACGGTTCGTTTAAACTCACTGTTGTGTATACTAAAAAATATATAATTTAGTATTATTTAAAGAAAATACAATCTAAAATCTGGGGTGTTACAATAAAATCATAAATTTAATTCATTGAAATTAATATTTTAGTTCAAATTAAATAGTCTTCCAATTTCTCAAAAATTACATAAGGAATTTATGAAAAAATTCACAACTCTTTGTGAATTCATACAAAACTCATTTTGGATATTGTTTTATCATACTATATTCATTTTAGAACAAAAAATTTTCCCAAAATTTTATATTTATCTAGAGGTATAACTATGTTTCCTTTAATTACTTAGTAACATTGATAACAAATATTAAATCCCTATTTCATATATATAAGAAAAAAACAACCTCTAGAAAAGCATCAGTGCTACTCAACAAATGACATGTAAATCCAGTATAGGGAAACATAACTTTTATTGATTCTCTAAAATGGACTAACCAAGTTGATAAATACATATCATGTTATTCATCTTATAGATAATCACAGAAAATGATCTTTATATATTTTTCTAAACACACTAAAAGTGTTCCAACTAATCATTTCCATTCATTTTTTAGTCTAATTCAATCACGGGCTAAATTTATTTTCTTATCATACAAGTGGAAAAATCCCATCTTCGTTGCACTCCAACTGAAAACATGATCAACAAAAAACCCAACCAACCAACCACCCAATCATTATATGAGTTCATATTTTGACTTACATAATAAATTTATTAAAGTATAAAGGTTCTCATTCTATTTTTCTCACAAATCTCAGGTAATAAGGATTGAAAATAAGCATACAACCCTAAGTATATTCATGACCATATGGAATTCCATGAGATATACTTTAGAGAGTCAGTCCAAGTAATAAGTCTCTAATTATTACCTCATGAATATATTATTCATATATCATATACAACCCTTTATAATGATTACTATAATATACTCAAGCTTAACTTTACATATCATCACAACCCATAATATTCTATGATAATCATTGATTAGGGACACATAAAATTTTTATACTTTTAAGGGACATTATCATTCAACCATTCATGTAAATCAAATTACAAAATATATAAATTAATGATAAAATGAGATTTATTTTATTATACAACAATTATATTAGTATCTCAAGTATCATATACTAAGAGATTCTATATGACCCTCAAGATTTTCTATGATAATATTTTTGAAAAGATATTACATTTAAATATAATTCATGTCATATCTCTATATGACCATCAAATAAAATGACCCAAATAAAACATTTTAATGAGTTATGTCTATGAGTTAAGCTAGTTTGAATAATGTTGAGACTTAGGAATCATATTGCTAATGTTTAATGCTTTGAACATTTATATTAAAACTCCATAATTCTATAACATTTATATGTTATGATGTCATTTTATTTTATATACTTTGAACTATTTCTAAATACACCATCATAATTCATGGAACCATTTATATCAAACATTGTATTTAAAATCCTTTTAAATAATTTAACTATTTATATTATTACTATACAAGTACATAATAAACAAATTTTTGGATAAATTAATATCAATTTTTTATGGTAACTTCAACATAACTATTTATATTTCTTTTTATTATAATAACCTAAATACTTTTTAGGATATTAAGTGTAATTCACTTTTTAATTTTACTGGTACAATCCTTTATGAGATTATGATATTCACTTATTCAATATGACTAAATATAACTCTTTAAATTTTTATTTTTCATTACATATCCTGAAATCTTTAGTATATTAAGTGAAAAATCACTATAATATTATACTCATATAATCCTATATTTGTTAACATGAACTTTACTAATTTCAAGCATACCCCCTCTTAACTCTTAGAGACTGAATTCTCCCCATGAAATCGTACTAAGATCAATAAAAACTTCATTGTTTTTATAAAATAATTTTTATTTCCTTTTAGTATGAATAATTAACAAATAAACTATTATTTCCATATCACATATGGTTTTTTATGTTTATATAGATTTTTTTTGAAAAAAAAGATTATATTTATTAAAACACATCACTATTGGGTGGAAATCACTTTTTATCATATTTTAAAAAATATATGGAAAAAAACTTTATCCTAAATAAAACTCTTTTATCTATATATTCTTATCAAAACATGTTATATAATACAATGAATCCTAACCCATGTGTATTCAATTAATCATCTTATTTTTTTCATAAAAACCCTTTTTAAAAAAACTCCTCTTATAGTTTTAGAGAATTGAGATGAAGATACACATCCTTTACTCATATTCATCAAATATTTGATAGATTATTTTATTTTCAAATGTATTATATAGAAATTTTTTGCTTTATCATTCAAATTCAGATTGTAAGCTCTATGAATTATTCCCTTTATTTTGAACTCCTATATATTTACAACCTTTGTAAAATATACATTCAGTATTACATACCCTTCAAAATTAAAGAATCAATTTCTATAAAACTTATACCTAACACCGAAATTCGATGTAGTTTCTAAAAACCCATTAGGTATTCAAGATACTCCGATTATATGGAATCATTACACCTTCTTGATAGTGCGCTCTAGTTTCAAATAACCTCAATTGGATTCTATATGAAACCTTGTTAAACTTTAAGACTTTTCTTCTTCCATTTTTAACATTTTCCTCATTGTATAATCTGTACAACATCAGAACTCAGACATTTTGTTCCAAATTTATCTATTCTCAAAACTTAATAATATCAAGTAATTTTTTTGAACTAATTCATCTTTTTAAGACATTTCCATGGATGAATAATTTAATTAATTATTTAACCAAAATAATACTTAAGGAAACCTTTAGTATCACTATGTCATTAATATGTCCAATCACATTGAATATCATTAACATACTTAATCATATTGTGTATATAAGTGTAGATTAATATTCCTTTAGTCATTTTACATCGAATTCCATTGAAACCATAAATGAATTATTTTATTCTATATAAGAATATAGATTCACCCATTGAACCATTTAATACTTGGTTACTCATGAAGGTGTTATTTAACACATATAATTTTCATTATTAAAGAACTCTTCTTAAGTTACCAGTCTTCTGAGTCTATTATACCATGCTTTTCATTTTTAAAGGAATTATTACAAAATTTTGATAATGATGATGGTACTATTATCTTTAAGATAAGTTTTTATTATATGAATTTGATGTCTTATATCTTTTTATCAATAAATTTAAATTAAAGTGATCAAAATAAAATTGATAACCCTAAACATCATATCCATTTAGTGAGATAAGATCCATATTTATCTAAGAAATGAGTATGATATTGTGTTCATCTCAACACTTAATTATTTAGGAAGGGATTCATACCCATCATAACAATTATGGTTCTTAGATACTTGAGTGTATAAACCTTTATCCAAATCCAATATATGGATTCACTCAACTTTATTCATATGGTATCCTAACCATTAGGGTTTCCTATTAAGTATAACCTAAAGCAGACATAACAACAAGATAACAATGGATTAATCATGGGGCACTAATATATGGCCTGAAAATACCTAAAATAATACTCTATAGTAAATTATTACTTTCTTTTATTACATAAGATAATATAGGGTAACCTAACTATGACACAAAATAAACCGATTAGATGATCGGGGTCTTGAAAAGTATCCCTTTGGATGGAATCTCACATTTAGTATTTTGAGAGATTTTAAATTTTAAATTCTCACTCATTTAATATATATCATATGTATATTAAATTAATAACTCTTAAATCATAAGTAATATTTTTATTCTCATGTTTTATTCCTTTTTGTGTATTCATGCTTCAAATAATTTGGTTTTTATAAAATCTATTCCAACCACCAAATTAATATTTGCACACCAATTTAATGTGTAATTTTTATAGAACCCAAAAGTTTGTGTTACTCACTGAAAATTAGAATCTAAGAATATTCATACATATCTGAATGTATAATATTTATAAGGCACATGAACTATTCATGCGAAGACATAGAATTATATGAGATTGATAAACTCCACATGAGTAATTATAGAGTGATAGATAAGTAAAACCATTCACCTTTCTGAGACCAGGTATAAACCTATAGTCTGGTAGGTAGTCATACCCCAAGTCCCTCTCCCCAAGGATACTTTAATCAAGGTATAATTAAATTAATGATAATTATAACACATAATATGAAAAAATATACTCAAAACTAGATTCATGTGAATAACACTAAAAACAAACCTATGTTAAGGTAGACGAAAACTAAATCTTATGGAGTCATACCTAGAATATAATGTTGGGATCTCTTTTCTAGAAACATTTTTTCACATAAAGTTCTTAGACACAATATTCACAATATAAATAATTTTATATACATGAATAATCCAAGGAATAAATTAAATAAATGAAAATTTCATAAATTCAAACATGATAATAATTTATGAACATTTCATAAATTAAAATCTTATTATAAAAATTTTATAATTAATTTAAACTTTATGGTTATTCCATAGTTTTAGATGTAAAGACTTTGATATCCATTTCTAATATGAACACTTTCATATTTTACATTATATAGCATTTCAATATATATCAAATTTCATGAATAAATTCACAAATAATTTTATTTTTTTTAAATACTTTTATATAATCAATATATCCTACACATAATGTTATTTAAACCTATAATCAAATTAATCATGATTTTTTATGTGGTCAAAATAATATTTAAAAAAAGGAATTCCTTTTAATTTGAAAATTTTAAAATAAATTAGTTATAAAAAATTCACAATTCCAAATATAAACACTTTTATATTTTATCTTAATTTATGTCATTTATAAAATCTTTTGTAAATAATTTATAATTTTAAATAAACACCTTTATTTAAAGAGTAAAAAATATCCCATATAATGTAATACCTTTTTATTATGATTTATAAACCTTTTAAAAACCATATTAATTTGAAAAGGATATTCAAAATATTAAATGAATATTGGTTATAAATGTTTTCAAAAAGTTTTAATATATTAACTATAAACTATTTGTAGTTAAATAATTTATAAATACCCTTTTAAAAAATTTACAAACATTTCATTATAATTAATATTAACATTTTATATTCTCGTTTATTATGAAATTTTAGTAGTATTAAATATATGATATTACCCTTTAAATTTTTGATATTTTATGATTTATAAAAAAATTTATAATGTGATCAATATTATGTAAACATTTTACATAATCCAAAAATCATATATTTATATATTATTTAAAATAAGATTAAATAAACAATAAAATCTATTTTTGATACCATTTAAATAATTTCTCAAAATTAAGCCCCTTTTAATTTTAAAATTTTCAAATTGATAACATTGAAGATTTCATAATTTAAATAAGAATAATTGATATTTTGGACTTATTCTGAAATTTATAAATACTTTATAAATTAACCTTATGATTCCTAAATAAAGATTTTTTTCAAGATTATAAGGCATTCCATATAACTAGGTAAAATGTATTTTAAATACTAATATTGACTATACAAATTATTTTATTAATAAATGTTTCATAAACATTTATATAAATATTATAAACTATTTACAATCAACTAATTTAAAAATAATCCTAAAATAATTTGTACTATGATTTATAAACATTTAATAAACCACACATATTTGAGAAAAGTATTTATCAACAAACCATAAAAGTTCATAGTTAATTAATTTTCAAAACACTTTTTTAAGTTTTATAAATACTTCAAAATATATTTTCCATTATTTATGAATAGTTTATAAATAATATAATCCAATTCATAAATGATTTTTTCTTAATAAATAAAATATTTAATTATTTTTTCAAAAACCTAAAAAACAAATCTAATTTTTTATTCAAATTTAGATTAGTTTGATTTTCCAATTATGTCTTGGGAGAAAAAATGATGCCCAATTTTTTACTTTTATTCATTTAATGAATGATTTCAAAAATGTAAGACAGGGATGGAAATTTGATACCTTTTTTTTTGGATTTTAAGGGGGATGAATAACATTTATTCATAATAGAATAGGAAATTTAGAAACAAAAAAACCTAATATCTCGATACAAGAATAAGTGAAACTGAGAAAAACTATAAATGAATAAATTATAAAATATGTGTACTTCGCACAAAATATTCATATACTACATCTTTTTTTCATTTGATATAGTTGATAAATATTAATAGAGAAGAAAATGAAGTACACCTTCCTCCAGGGTGGTACCCTGACCTACAAATCCTCATTCATAATAAGAGGACCTTGATACAACAAAGGGATGATAATGACTTCATTTTCATGAAAAACAGTGTCATGGGATGATGAAAAATTTAGGAATCTTTCCTAAAATCTATTTTACTCTATGATATGGATCTCATACCTTTTTATATCCATCCTTAACACATTTTATTTAATGAAATTCATCATCAATATTCAATGTATTGTAATACATTTATTCTTGTTGGAATAATTCATTAAATTACTTTACTAAATGTAAGCTATTTATTCGATTCATAATGGATTCCATTTAATCCATTCATAATAGATTGTGAATGATAAATAAATTTTGAAAGATACATGCACCTGAATTTAATAAATTGATATAAATATTTTGGTGAACATTCAACATGGAGTATAACATCCTCAAACTCAAAGTCTTGGATCTGGTGCTAAAATCATATTCTTTATATTTATGGCTTTGATAAGGATAAAACATGACCCAATTATAGCAATCCAAAACATATAATATAGAATGGAAGCATCAGATCACCCACATAAACTAAGAACTTTTAGGTTTATAGTTTTAGATAATTAAGACAAAATATTACATAAAAAAGAAAATATTTCCACACTACATCCATTTTTCCCATAACACAAGTTCCTTATAAAGACATACTTTCTTTGTATGAGGTAACTATCATATCTGGAAATATATACTTAAAAATGTTTCTAATCATCCTTAATCCTTGTTAAAAATAACTTGAAAACTTGGGATGAGAAAAACAAAGATCAATAAGATACATTTACAATAAATAAATAAATACATTAGTCTTTTTCAAAACAATGATATGAAATTTGAGATTTTTTACTTTAATATAATAAAATTTGAGCTCAAATAATCATTTACGTACACATGAAATAATCTTTATTGACAAAATTTATTCATAAAAAACTTAATAATAAAACATAGAGAAAAAACCATGAACATAAGAGATTATTATAAAACATTATAATATATGAATTTTTTTTTCTTAAAAACACATTTTTACCCTAAAATGGAATAATAATTCATTTAAAAAAAATATCATCAGCCTACCTTATGAAATCAATAAATTTCCATGATAAATCATTTATAAGAATATAAAATTAATGTAGGTGTCGTGATACATCACCTTCGTAGAACCCTTTCAAGAACCCTTATAAAAGAAAAAACCTACTATGTTAATTCCAACATAATTATATAGAGAACATATTCATTACCAAATGCATTGAAGCGCTATATTAGGTTCAAAAGTTATCATAATAAAATTTTAAGGGCTATAAAATACATAAAAAATATAATATTTCATTTCCATTATAAAATATCATAAAATATTCCATTTAACACATTTGAAAAATCACTTTTGGGCTTCTCATAAAAATAAGGACAAATATCCTTTTTCTTTGAAAAAACTTAAAAAAAATGCTAAAAGAACATAAAATATAATATTCTTTTGAAAAATAATTAAAAATTGAATAGAATTTTTTTTAAATAATAATATTCATGAAGACAAGAACTTAGAATCTTGCAATATATGTTATAAAAATATTTATTTCACACTTTTGTAAAAATTTCAAAAATATATCGTTTAGAAATCGTTTAACAGTATTATTTTAAAAACTTCTTAAATAAAGTGAAAAATGGTTTAAATTAATTTTAAAATAAATTAAACAATATTAATAACACACTTGAAACATTTTAAGTAACATGGATATGGAGGAAAAATATAATAAAGTATTTTAAAATTTTAAAATAAGGTTTTAAAGAACAATCTATTACCTTTAGTCCGAATTGTCACATAAATTATTTGACTCATGTATAAGGAACTTATATTAATTATTTAATATCTTAAAAAACAATTTAGGTTTATTCAATTATCATAATATCTTTTATTTTATTTATTACCATGTATTAAATTGTTACTAAGTCGATTAAGTTCATGTGAGACGTTTTGAGGACGTTCTGTTCATAATCTCCGAAAAAACTTCGGTAAGCTGAAATTGGTCAAAAGGGACATTGTTAAATCATCTACAGAATAAAAATAATTTAATATTAATCATTTTTTACATCAAATACCATTTTATATCCATATATTAAAGTGCTCATGAAAAACAAAATTCACCAGGTTGTGAGACGATATACTGCACGCACACATGAATAATGTTTTTACTTTTAATTGGAAGGAAAATAAAGAAAAAAATAAAATAAAATATTTAAAGATTTATTATAATTTTATAAACATAAAATAACTTTATTAAATCCATCCCCATTACCATCTATGAGAGGTAGTTTTTGAAAAATGAAGTAAAATGCTATATGGAGATGGTAGTCTGTACATATGCTCATGCGATGATTTCATTTTAGTGATTGGAATGGTATGAATATAGATGATATATTATATTTATATATTAATAATTATTTTATGAATATCATATGTATACATTAAATCATAATGACTATCCATGAATGGTGGTGATGAGAAATGAAATACATTGGTTCGTGAGGCGGTCGTCTGTACATACACATAAACGATGGTTTTGTTTCCAATTTGATAGAAAAAGAAGATGAATAAATTTTTTACATTAACATAAAAATATCTCATTATATAGGATATAATTATGTTATTATATTATAATGGTTATTATAGAATGGAATAAGGTATGAGAAGAAGTAAAATTAAAATTCTTGATTAAGAATTATTACGCTTGTTTGGACAACCTCCTTAGGTTTATAATTATAGAATTATTAAAATGATATTCTGATTAAAATAGTACCTATAGGACACAAGGATGGATCTTAGGTAAAGAATTCGTCAGGTATTTTTTGATCAATTTTTAATAGTGAATAAGAGAGGATAAGTGGTGTCCTTTTATAAGTGAGGGAGAGAACACAGTTGGAAATTTTGAAAATATTAAAATATATTATTATCTTACTCAATAGAAATGGATCTAAAATGAATCATATCTAAATAAGAAATTATTTAGGGTCAAAATATGACTATAAAATTGTATTTAGACAATTTTTAGGTCATTTAAACCCATATCATTTTAGTTTTAACCATTTGAACCCATTTTAACTCAAATCATGGTAACTAACTTTTTTACAAAAGTTATTATTCATAATGTTTAAAAATTAAATTGGAATCATTAAAAAATTCATATATTTTTATTCCAAATATGGATTAAATTTTATCAAATTCAATTTCTATAGGTTAAAAAATTTAGTTTTAAAATAAACCTGCAAAAGGCGATAAACAATGGTTTTCAAGAAAAATTCATTTTTAAGTATAAATACGTTTTATACCAAAATTAAGAATAATTTAGATTAAAATGAAATTAATTATATTATTTTTAATGAAATTTTGAAACCAATTAAAAATAAAATGGGTCTTTTTAATTACTTGAATGGATTTTTTTCTTCTATAAAATTAGTATTTTTTCACTGTTCATTGAAAAATTAATCTTTTAAGAAAAATAAAAAAAAGTAAATTAAAGATAATTTTAATAGTTTTATGTAAATAATTATATTAATTTTTTTGAAATAAAATTTATAAATGTTTCCAAAATAAATTATAATATTGGCTCACAAATTTCATTAAAAACAATTTTTGAATCACAAAATGACTTTATTCTCATTCATTTCCCAATAACCATAATCAAATGAATATTAATTCATTAAATTTTATATATAATCTAATTATATAATTATAATAATTTATAAATAGTTTTAAATTTAATATATTAAGATAAAAATACACTGCACACTTAAAAAAAGTTTTATGAAAAGAATTTATTCTACCTTTAAAAAGAATTTATATTCATTTCCAACTAATTGATAATAAAAACATGATTGATTATTAATTTTATTAAGGAAAAAATTTCTTCATATATTTAATAATATGGTTATTCCAATTTATACCCTTAAAACTAATGGTTATGATATAAATGTCATCTTTAAATAATAATATTTTAATACTATGTTATAGTTCTTTTTAAGAATTGTATTTTATATATCACTTTCTATCATATAAATTACTTAATGAAAATAAATTTTAAAATCATATGGTGTTATAATCTACCCCTTAAAGAAATTGTGTAGTCAAAATGTTATCTTGTTCATGATAAAAATGTATTAAAGTATTTAAGAAAATAATTCAATGGAGTTGAAGATAAAAAATACAATTACTAACGAGTTTTTTTTAATATTTAAAAATAACTTTGTTGAAAAACCACATCATAAAAAGGGTTAATAAAATTCCCTTTTGAAAGGATTAAAATATAAATATGAAGATCACCTCGAATAACACATCATCAGGTTCCCAGTAAGGAGATCATTAGTGGGAAGTAAAAATATGGATATAGAGGAAAAATATAACATCCTAGGAATATTATAAAGTGGTAGGGAAGATGATCATTAGAAAGTTAATGACCACAAAAAAATCAGTAGGGTATAACGAATGACATAAAATCATCAAAAGGAAGGTAAAAGGATAATTTTTTAATTTGAAGATCTTTTTCCAAGAGTTGAGGGATTATTTTACTATAAGTACAGAAAACAATAGAAAATTTACTTGTTTTATTTACATTTCATTATCTTAATTTCATCCTTTGGTTGTGACTTGATCAATTTTCACTTATATATCATCTCTTACTCAATAAATAAATATTCAAGATGAATTTTTCATGCAAGAAGAACTAAAATTAACTTTTAATGGATAAAAATATCTATAAATTGATAATGTGTTATTCTTATTATCATTAGGAATTAACCAAAACCAAAATGGTTAGGAAAAGATAAGATAATATCAAATATGAATGAACCTTGTTAAATCAATCAGAAAATTATAAAAAATAACACCTAAAGTTTAACTTAAATCATTCTATAAATAACTAACCTTAAAAAACTTCAAAATATACTAGACCATAACTAAAAACCAAAGATTAGAATGATTTTATTGCATATTCTTCCAAGATAAACATAAAATTTATCTAAAAATAACATGAATCACTCTTAAAGTCTCATACAAAAAATGCATATGACTTGATCATATATTCTATAATATATACTAATAGTTTTTAAAATAAATTAAAAATAGAAACAAATTTTTTCCAAAAGATAATTCAACCTTTAATCCTTAAAATAAATCTCATCTTAGTAAATAATATTTTATTTACCATAATCATATGATGTTACCAAAAAATATAGTGAACTTATTCTAAAATAATATTAATCACTTAGTCAAAAAATCACATTTCAATATCATGGTTATATATATAGTAAAACACTTGTTCCTAAAATTTAACAACCCTTTTATCCTAATTATTCATAATTACCTCAATATCAAAGATCATATTAACCCTAAAATTTATTAATATATTTCAAATTATTTCCAAAAAATATAAGATCATTCTTCCTCAAATAGCCCTTCATTAAAACATAAGTTAGTCTAAAGGGGTATATATACCACAAATATATGTTGAGACTCAATAAATTTCTCTAAGGTACTCCTATCACATAAAACTACAAAAGAGTACAAATAATTTTAAAATTATTATCATACCTAAATTTACCATTACATAAAGTTCAAATATATAGACACCTCAATCATTCAATGTTCTTCATAATACATTAACCATGATTTTCCATATTATTTTTTAATACTTTCTTCCTAAAATCAAAAATATAAGTCATGTTCTAAGATTCATCAATATCAAAACATAATCCAAAATATAATCCATACCTTTCATATGTCATTTTAAGTTTCCTCATCTTTAGTTGTAATGGAATTAGGAATTTCTAAAAATCTATCTGTTTGAACTTTCTAATCCATTTCTTTAATATTCCACCAAGGAAATCAATTTTCATAATTCCCATACTCTCCATATTTAAAACATTCAATTGATACCTTGGAAATAACTTTATTCCCCTTCATGGTGTTAATCAAAATCTTCCTTTTCCTCAGAAATTTATTTCTCAATTCTCTCATTTAACATATATAAAACATCACCCCATTCCTTTGAAACATTTCCATAGGTCCTTATTCCCACATTATTAAAAATAGAAAGTTGAATATTTTTACCATCATGTTCTTTATCACCAAAAAATCCATGGGAATCCATTTTTCTCTTATTTAATGTTTGATGAACTCACCTAGTTTTAGTTTGATAGTCATAACTCTCGATATATGGTTATAAATAACCAAAAGAGTTTTCACTATATCCCCCATTATGCTCTGTTTCTTGTTCAGACAACCACTACATTGTGCTTCACATACATTGTTAATTTGGTTCCTTCCACTTCCAACCATTTCCTAAAATAAGAATAATTTATCTGAGTATATCAAATAAAATATTAAAAACCCACATTATAAGGAGGATAAACACTAATATATACTTAACCATTTCATGTTCTATTTAACCCTTTCAATTAATGTAAAATAACCATAATTACTCATAATATACTAACCTTTTTGGTTATTGAATAATTTTAACTTATGCTCAAATAAATTCCTAACCTTTAAATTTATCTAAACCCTTCCTCTGATACCAACTATAAAAAACCTAAACCCTATAAACTTTTATGTTTAGTGTTTTATAAAATTATACAAAACACTTACATAAGAAATTTAATATTTCCAAACAGTATCAAATTTTCCCACAAAATAATTTCTTTATAAAGGAAAAATTTATTAATTCAAGGTAAATTCCATATCTTGAACTCTAAATTTATTAACATTTCTAGTAACTAAAAGGTAACCTTTTATTTCAATGAAGAAAATAACATGAGCATCTTAAGGTGGATGAAAATGATACAATATGAGTGCATCACCCCCTACAAAAAATATTACAATCTTATGGAAAACATCCTGTTACTATTAAAAATAATCAATATATTATGAGCACTACCCTTGATGGCTAATTAATCCAATAAAAAGTTCGCTTCCCTCTAAGAATGACTCACCTCAATTCCTTGTTCCAACATCAATCTATATTTCCTGATAAAATAGGTCAGGTCCCATGAGGTTCTTATTTTCCCCAAAGCATCTTGACTATAATTTTAGAGTAATATTCCACCACATAAATCACAATTCCATACTATTTGAACAAGGTGATACCACTATACATCTCCTGAGCCTTTTCGCTAGTGGAACTTCCAGAACTATAAAAATCATTGAACCTAAGCACCACTAAACCCCTTTCATCCCTACCCAACCCAGCTCCTCGCATAGCCCCCACAACACATGACCCATCTAAATTAATTTTTAGATCATTGGACGTGGGAACCCAATGAAACCACCCCCATAAGTCCCAAATTCTTTATGTGTAGTGTAAATCATTTGGGACAACATCATCTCTTGAATATATGAAGATGACGACCCATCAAGGAAAAAATATCGCTAGTTCATAAATGAGCACCCTCACCCAAACCTTGGTATAAGCGAGAGAGAAACAACCAATCTATCTCACTTTTTTCTTACCCTCCAAAATCACCCAATACACAATAGGAAAAACCATTCCATGGATCTTACTACACCTTAAATTATGAACAACCCCTTAGAATTAAATCTCCAAAAACTATATAATGAGTCTCCACACACTGATAAGACCATGCACCAACTGATGTAGTCCCATATACTACAAGACCATTCAAATTTGAAGAAGATATGACCCCCCATTTCATAATTCGATGCCTCACAACACATACAACATGAAACCAAGTAAATAAATTTCTTTTGAACATTTTGTCCCTGGTAATAGCCTTATTCCTTAAACAGAACACTAAAAATTTCAGATCAATTGGTATCTCCTTACACTATATCCAAACATCCCACATGTTCCACATGTATCCATGCATGATAATATCAAGTATTGAAGTATCTGTTCAAATATTCCATAAAAATACAAGTATCACATTCACCTATCATTGTAATGTCCCCAAAGAATAAATTCTCATACTCACTAAGAAATAAGTTAACAATATCAAGGAATTTAGAGGCCTCGATATATGGTGAATCCATCATTGGACATCCTAGGTAGTGAAATACCCTTCCCACCCAATTATCATTGTCCTACTTATAATTTTCATTAATGGTTGAAAAGAAATAAAGATTATAGACAATTTATACTGAAACATTTACCTATTGGACATGTGTAATGTATTTGACATGATAAATAAAAAATTGTGTAAAGTTAAATATTTTCCCAATATCAAAATAATCAAGCTACTATCTTGGTAGTGGAGAATGAAATTAAAAACATAATTAATTATTGGTTAATAATATAATAACTGGTTGAAGATCCTAAAATTTCAGTATATTATCATGTTGAATATTTAGATATTAATACAAAGGAAAACCTAATTGATTAATAAAATGAGTTTTATGAACTAGTATAAGACAAGCATCACGAGATATATAAAGTATATGAAAAATGTTCAAAGATTTACTCTCTATCGAAGTTGTACCTTATCAAGTGTTTACGTGCAATTAAAAATGAATAAATTTCCATGAAAATAGAGTTAATTCATTATATTTTTGGTAAAAAAATTATCCCAAAATAATTTTATAAGATGAATAAATTTATTAACAAGTTGTGTTACAATTAAATAAGATACATGCATGTTACAATGATTATATATTACAATAGGGAAAAGATTCAAACATAAAAGAGTTCAAATAGATGCCATACTTATAGATGTAAATTAAAGAATCATGATGTTCACGATGAATGAATATAATATTGTGAAGAAATATAGATATAAAACTCCAATGTGTAATTTACATTACATTCCTTTAAAACCACGATTTTAAATATTTTCTAAATCATTTAAAACATTATAGTTAATTAAGTGACATGCTTTGGAAGACAATAATGATATATTTACATGAAATCCAAGAGATTATTAGTATGTAAACCCTTTGATTATTTATATAAAATATATTTTTATTTTCTAATAATTTCCATTTTGGATTGGCTACTGATACTTTTAATCTATTCTGGACTTTAAGAATAACCTATAGCACATGCCCACTTATTTTGATCCCTTGTAATCTGGATCCATGGATGTATATGTAGTGAACTTATTTCATTATTTCAATGATTATTCCACCTAAAAATCTTATAAATGATATTTATGTATACATTTATCGCAATACAAGAACTAAAATAGTTATGGGATCATGGTTTTGATACATATGATGCATCATATAACAAATTTTAAAATGCATAAATATCTTATATAGACCATTAATGGATTTCTAGGACTAAAAAATTTGTTTGGTTGGAACACATACATCATCCTGACATGTCAAGTTTGTAACTTTGATTTTGAATCTAGAAGAACACCTTATATTATAATATATTATTTTATATGTCATCATTGAATTTCGGATGTGTCTTCTAGATTTCATTTTAATAAGTCATGATTTGATGGAAAAACTGATTTGGTCCCCATTTTAAAATTACAATATAGATTATAAAAATTAATATAACTATTAGATATTATTTCTTAATTTGGGAAACTTTATCCATTAAATGATGGTGTGAAAATATTTTGTACAACATTGGATTGAATTGGAACAAAATAATTGAAAAATTGAAGTATGTACTCTAAAATTCTTTATTAGTAACCATATATTCTACACTATAGTCTTTACATTATTAAAATTGAGAATAATATGTGATTTTTATAAAAACTAATGTTTAGGGGAAATTAAAGTATCATATAAATTATAAAAAAGGTTTAGAATAATTGAATATAAAGTATGATCAATGGGAAAATGTGAATAGGAAGTATACTCTAACAAATATTCATTGAAAACTTAATAAAATGTTATATTAATTTGAAAAATTAAAAACATGAAAGTGCCCGAAGGATATTTAAGTAATATTTCATGATGTGTTGGCATAATTTTTTTAAGTTACATGGTTTTATAATTCGTGAATCATATCTTTTTTGGTTTTATGATATTTTTCACACTCATACTTGAGAGTTATGAATTGGATGGGGGAGGGGAGTATTAATTTTTTTCTCAAAATTTAATTCATTTTACAAATATCTTTGAGATTTAACATCTTACACTTAAGTTTTGAGTTTCATATGTTAGGGAGAAAGGAAGGAGGAATGGGTGGACCTAACAAATTTAAGAGAAAACGATGATCCCAATGACTCTAAATTGAAATCGAAGGATGATTCTATTTTGGTGATTTATAATTGATGGAAGATGTCACATTGAATTTCTAAAGTGGTTAAACATAAATCAAGGAGTTACATTACTGAATAATTTATCTATTAAATGTTCAATAATTGATAATTCAAAAATTAAATATCTTTTAAAAATTAGGTTTTACTATAAATTTATTTCACAAAGGAGGAGGTTAGTCTACTTGATTCAAAAATTAAGTTTGCATTGATTAGGAAATTTTAGAATAGACACCCCATTCTTTCAGCTATCAAGAAGTCGATTAAGGAAATAATTTTTTTAGGGTTCTCAATTGAGGCTGTTGATGTTAAAAATACCTTTTAAATTTTTATTTTAAAAAATTATATTATACTTTTTTAGATTTGTGGGTGCTGATATTATTACAATTTTAGGATTAAAGTGATTAAATGGTCCTTTTATTTTCACCCTAATTTTTAGTTTTTTCAGGTTCCAAACTGGGTTTCACTATCATTTATTTCAATTAATTTATTTGATGAGATTTATCTTATAGAAATAGAGAGTATTCTTGGATAATAGATAACGATAAATTCAGGAACCAAAAGAGGAATTCAACCTTATTTAGAAAGAACCTTTATTAAAATAGTTGTTTATATTCCCTCTCGATTCATTTAGATCAATAATGAATTGATGGGTTTTATTCATGAAGTTGTTTATTTGAATATTTATAAATTTGGTGACTCTTGAATGTTTATTGTGCATGTGAGGGAAATTTTTTTTATATGAAGAGAATATAAATTCTAATGATATTAGAGTATCTTTAGATACATTTGATAAAATGGGAACAATATGAAGATTATTAACACGACCCCTATACAAGGATGACATGAGAAAAATTGAGGAATGGTCTAATGATACTATAGTTATATGAATAAATATTGATGACTGATGTAGAATGTTATTATCATAAAGGAAGTGGCATTGGAGATTGGTGAACACATTGAAATGAAAAAATTTAACAAGAATCATGTTTAAATAAAAAAGGAGTTGGGTGATGGACATAGGGGTCCTATTAACACTCATTAAAACGGTGTTAAAGATGTGTTTCCTTGTCTGACTGACTGAAAATTCTATTTTTATTTGATTTTCAAAATTAGGCCGAGCCATACACTAGATTACCAAATTAAAAATTCAAAAACCACTTTCACGAGATCTGCTTTTTAATTCATAATTCAAAATCACCCAAAAACCATCATCGAATCACCACTAGTATGCCTTGGGACATGGATCCTCGAGCAGCGAGCCTTCTGGAGCTGTCCCCAACATCGAACCACCTCGTCATCACCATCGTCAGAAAATACCAGCGATAACCCTACCATCCAATGCCACCGTAGCTTCAAAAATCAAAATAGAATGGAGCCTCAACCTTTCCATTGTCCATACACCATGTCAACTTCATACCCATCCAAAGACCGTCGTTCCATCATCATGCCCACCTGAAGACCATCGTCAACCTCATCGTGCCATCGTCACCTGTATCACCACTTTGAGGAAAAAACCAAAAAATTAAGCAAACCAGAAAAAGAAACCCCACCATTGACATTGGTAAAGACAACATCGAACAAGTACATCATCATGGAGTCCAAAAATCAGAAAGCATCCCAACTCTAGTCACGCCCATCGATGGCCGCCAACCCACATCCCAAAACTTCTTAGTACCAATGCTCTAGCTCCGACTGGGAGAGGCACAAAGGAACACAATGCCAGGGCGGGGATAAGAGCATCCAAAAAACACCGAACGAAGTCTTCAAGCGATGAAATGGAAAAGAACCTTCGACCACCGACCGACGAACCCAAAACCTCATAGATTCAACTGCTCTAGATTCGACTTGGAGAGGAGCAGGGGAACGAGAAGCCATAGTGAGGTATGAGCAGCCAAAGGGAAGAAAAATCAAGGAACCTACAATAATACCACAAATACCTCACCACAAAGCAGTCAATCCTGAAAATCACCTTAAAATCACCGATAAGATTGAGTGGATCGATGTTGGTCATCGTCCCGTTGCAAGCGTGGAAACGATGCACCACCGAGGAGAAACAGAGACAGAATCCCAGCATCAGGGAAGACTGAGGAAGACAAAGGGGAGGGGAAAATAGGAAAAGGCAGAAAAAGGGGAGGGGGAAGGCACCAGAGACTCCTCCCCCCTCCAAATCTCTGGCAATAGAACCATAGGGCGAGGGGAGAGGAAGCCAATGTGGCTCAGAGAATCCATCAAGAAGAACTACAAGATGTGTTTTCTTGTAGTGTGAATTAAGTTTTTGCACATAAAACACTATCTAATAAAGTGATTATAACTAATTTACAATAGGGTTGAACAATTATAAATCTTGAAGGGGATACTTATGGAGAAGGTAAAATTATACAACAAATGATGGATGAATATCTAGATTTACCTTTCCTTAAAGAGAAAACAACCCCTACATTTTAGCACAATATGAGTAAATTAGCAAGCTGATTTCTACCAAAATGAAGGATGTGATGTAAATATGATCTAAATATTTATGTCCATGAGATATATTTTAGATTATATCATAGTGTATAATATTGGTGCGTTAGATGGTATGAAACACATAAACCAAAGATATATCATATTCTTAGGCTGGGAATATCATAAAGAGAGATATAGTGATATCAATCATTACCTTAAAACATATAATATTGTATGATATTTATATAACACAAGTGTTGTGTTATTGGTTATACGTATTCTATAATTAAAAAAGGTATTCAAATGTTTATATATAATATTTGGATATCTTCTACACAATGACTATCATTTATTGAGAAATTTCATATAATGAAATTTTTGGGATACTTTTTAGGTTTTAACCATTTTGGAAAACCATTTTTGGGATATGAAAATTAATCTAATAGAAGGAGGTATTTTGAGAAAATATTTTTAGAAATTTAGATTGGGATAATAAAGTTACAACTAAAACATTCATAATTCTAGAAGCAGGAAGAATAGATGATGTTAGTCAAAAGCAAAAAATTAGAAATTAACCTTGAAAAATCAGAAGTTGGAGTATGGAGACACATAATAATTTCATAAGATTCCTTATAAAGTATATATAGGAGTATTTAAATAGTTTTTTTTTGAAAAAAAGTGAATAGATAAGGGTCTTTAGAGAATTTATATAAGTGTATACTCTTGTATTTTTCAGAATCTTGCACTGTTCACTGGATGGAGGATTTGAGGTGGTAGCTGTCTTTGACTGAGTGAAGCAATGCCCTAAATGGGAACACCATCCTTGGGGATCTAAAGACGGTGTTACCAGTTGCACTAAATAAACACTACTTTAAGTAGTAATGTTTGAACATTTTGATAGGGTTATTACCAAAATAAAATTTATATCGTATAGTATGACTGTGGTTGTTGTAGAGTATGAAACACCATTGGGAAAAAGGCTTAAAACCAAGCTTGTGGGAACATCATACATTATGATATGATGATATCATACTCATATTCTTTATGCACATTGTTTTGTATGATATAGTTGATTCATAAAACCAAATATCAAATGGTTCACTAATTTTGGAACTATCACAACTTACATAGCCATCAATATGTTAAATAGTTAACATTCAATTCTCCCTTACACATCATCTATCATTAAAAGGCATAGTAGCGTTAATGACTATTGGTTATATGGGATGTAACTAAAGGAATTATTCACACATTTTTGAAATTTATGAGTAAATTCATGGTTTAAATTCATGGCTCATAGAGAATCCATGTAGCCTATATAAAGGGGGAAATTCCTTGGTAAATGTGTGTATGATTCTCCTAAAATACTATGGATAAAACTCTCCCCACCCAAATAACTATTCCTTCATACTTCTTTGATCTTGAGATACTAACATATCCTAAAGGTTGAAGAATCATACCCAATTTTTTGGGGGTGATTTTTTGAATGATATGGAATCATATTAGAGGGAAGAAACATCTATTTGTTCCTTATAGATCGCTATAAATCATAAAAATAAGTATTTTCTAGTTTTATTCTATGGTGAATGGAACACGTTTTATTTCAAGTATCACATGGTTTCTATTTCCATAGCATGGTGATCTTGGTTAAGGGTTTCTTTATTCACTTCCACTACATTGATTAATGGTTAATCTATTATTAAAAGCATTCTAGTGGCATCAAATACTTTCCATTCATTTTTATTCCTGAAATAATTTAGGAAATTAAGTTTATAAAAATTTTAATTCTAGTCATATTGCATAACGTAAAATAAAATTTAGAATTTTTCTATCAAATATAGTACTAGATTATAATATGGATATATTATATAAAGTTATTTAATATAAAACCATTGGTTTGTTACTTGTCATAGAATATGACACTGACTAATTATATTTGACAACAATGCTTCCACATGTTTCAAAAATAGAGCATCACATCATAGTTATTATAGTGGTGTTAATAATTAATTATGGTATATATATCATAGGTGTTGATAAATCCATTAATCATAAAATATGATTGAAAGAGATAAAGAAGTTTAAGCACAATTCCACATATATCATATCTATGACATACCTTATATTGTTAAATGTGACTCATTAAGAAAAAATTTTCCTTTATTTTTATTTATGAATAGAATTATATAATTTATAATATTTTTATAAACTATAATAAAAGGTATTTTCGTATATTCATTAATTTATAAATTTTTCATTAATAAATTAATTATAAATAGTTTATAATTAATTAAGTTAATGTTTATAAAATATTTATTAATAAATATTATATAATATTTAGTGTTAATATGAAAAATAAATTTAAAATTATGTGCCATGAATTATAATTTAGATATAAAGATTTTATATTGAAATTATAAGTTTAATTTATAAAAGGTTTATTAATTAAAAAATAAGGAAAAATATAACTTATTTAAATTTAAAAATCATGAGTTATTCATAATATTTAATTTTAAATGTTCAAATTAAAAAATATGTATTTGGAAATTTTTTAAACCACATAAAAAGTGTTTTAATGAATGATATGATCAAATATTTAAATAATATTGGTATGTGATATTTAGATTATATAAAAATGTTCAAATTATATAAATTAAAATATAAAATGTTTATATTTTATAAAATATAATATATTAATGTAAAAATTCATATAATGAATAAAATGAATAAGTTCATATTGAGAATAAATATAAAGAGTTTATATTAATCTAATTACAGAATTCCCATAATGAATTATTAATTGTCTATAATTTTAAATTTATGAATTGTTCAAAATTGTATATTTCATGTTTAGAAATAAAATAAAGAGTTTATTTGTTTGTTTAATTCCTTCTCAATATTCATGTTTATAAATTTATTATGAAATGTGAATATTATGCATGATTTTAGTTATGATATAAATGTATTCTTATAAATTATCATGTTGTGAAATGCTAGGTATAACAATATAAGATTTAGTTTTCATCTACCTTGTCCTCAGTTTTTAATGAAAGTAATTATCTTGAATTTAGTTGTTGAATATAGTATTTATATATCAGGTGTTTGAGAAATGATGAGTTAGATTTTATAATTAATAACATTTCTATAGGTAGAAGGAATTTTTATTAGACTTACCCCTAACATGTAGGCTTATAAATTATTTTAGAGAGGTGGGGGTGGCTATTTTTGGATTTATGCTTAGCCATGTGGTGATTATCAATGATATATAAATCGAAACCTTAAAAAAAGAGTTTATGTACCTTATTCATATGATGTATTTGGATATGTGTGAATATTTCTAACTTCTATTTTTGGGAAAGTATCACAATATGTCAGTTGTGTAAAGAGTTTCACATTAATATATATTGAACATATTAATTTTGTTTAAATAATATGGACTCAAAAACTAAACCATTATAAATCATGTGTACATAATGGAATAAAACATGATATAATAAAGTTTTCACGTGATTCAATAAAAATTTAATATTAATAAGATGTATATTAAATTTGTGAGACTTTAAAAGCTAACCCCTCAAATACTAAGTGTGAGATTACTTCCAAGGAGACACTTTTTAAGAACTTTATTATTTAGTATGGGTGATCCTAATGGTTAGGTGCCCATGGATTATATTTTTTATAATAAGAAAGTAATAAGGTGACCTTGATAGTTATTTTCCTTATTCTTTGAAATTTCATTAGGTTACACTTAGTTTGGAAACACTAAGTGTTAGGATACTAGAGGAATAGAGTTGGGTGAATCCATATGATGGATCTGGATAAAGAGTTATCAAATAAACTATCCAAGAGTCATATATGATATTATTGAAACTTATTATATACAGGATACAATCATGGATTATTTATGTGCAAAAACCGGTGCAAGTCATGATGAAATATGGGTCTTGGCTCACTAAATGTATATGATGTATGGGGTTATCATTTTTTGTATGAGTAATTTTTTAAAAAATTACTTATTAAATTAATATTAAACATGTTCTCATATGATCAAATATTATATTTTAGATAACGACATAATCATAATTAATATTGACCTTTATATTAATATTGGATAAAAAAATAAATTGTAGTAACTTCCCAAACTATTACTGAAACTTGAGAATAGTTATCAAGAAAGAAGTAAAATTATATGTATTTAAATAAACCCTTCATTAGAAACCAACTGGTGAATACATTCAAAAAAGAGTTATATAACTATGATAAGAATTTAAAGAATTCCCTAAAAGACTCTACTCTCATTATAATTACTTTAGAAGAAAATTTTAAAAAGAAACATAAGATGATGGATGATTATAAGATGATAGAAAATTTGAAAAGTTCCTATCAATAATAATCCAATCATGAGAGGTATAAGGTATCAAAATCTATCTTTCATTGTAAAATGGTAGAAGGAAACTCAGAATCAACTCACGTGATCAAAATGATTGGGTATGCTAATGACTTAGAGATATCAGATTTACCTTTTAGACTCAATATAACCACATACATCTTTCTTCAATCACTTATGAAAAGTTTATGATAGTGTATTGTAAATTATAACATGACTGAGTTCAATAAAAGTTTACCAGATCTCCTATATTTTTTGAGGATAGATGAGAATGACATGGGAAGTCCAAGATAATGTTCTATTATGATGATAAAAAAAGATAAGGGTAACAATTTTGGCTAGATAGAGAAGAAACGAGTTCATGGAGAGTCTATAACACTTCTCAAACCAAATAGAAGGAAGAAAAATTCTTTAATTGTGAAAAAACTATACATTGGAAAAGAAACATTGTAGAATAATCAAATGGTTTTAAGAAACCAAAAGAAGATTCCACATTAGGTATTAGTGTTATAAATCTAATTTCCTATATTTTGAAATTTATATGATAGAAAATGTATATTTTACAAGTGTTGTAAATATATTGGAGTTTATAAGTGAAGGAAGAATTTAAGATAGAATCTTTAAGTTTTACTTAACGTAATGGAGAAATGAGTTACTATATTGAGGAATTGGATGTAAGGACCACTGCGAGATTGGATGAATTTTTAAATTATGTGAACTACCTATCACATTATTTTCTTGAGAATAGATTTTAAAGAGTCATTTTTTTAAATGAATGAGATGAATTTTTGATTCACATGGTTTATGATTCATCCAAATTCTATAACATTCTTGAAAAGGGGACCGGGACAAAAAGGTGTTTATTTGGTATAAAGTTCTTATCTAAAAATATTAGGGAATATGAATCCGACACTAATAGTGTAAAATTTGATAAATCCTTTTTTTCAATAAATTTTTAAACCCATAATATTCCATATGTGTCATAGAAACAATAGTTTACTTCTTAAATATTTATATTAAAAATAAATAAGAATTATTTTATAAATACAAAGGTGTTTGCTTATCTAAAAAGTAAATAAGATTTATTTACCATAAAAATGGATTTTTTGTATCTTATCATGATATCCCCCAAAAAATATAGTTTCTAACTTGTTAGTAAGGGTATATTTATACTTGAAAAATTCAATGTTAATAAATAAAATATTATTCTAATAAAAATTTAGAGTGAATTTCAATTGATATCCTAAAAGGTTTAGAATATGATATAAAAAAATATAAAAGTAATATTAGTTACCATAACAAATTATATTTAAGTTGGTATCTTAAAATATTTAGGATATATTGTTAATTACATAATATAAATAGTAACATTGGTTACCAGTCGATTTCAAGGAAAATGTTTTATAGAAAGGGTTTCAACAATGATGATGATGCAATTATAAAGGAGTTATAAGTAGATAATAAAAGTTAAAATTGGTTTTTATGAAGTTAAGGAGTTTAAAATTGTTCAAGTATTTGAGAATTAAGAATATGATTCCTTTGTCTCACTATTATTAAAACTAGATAAATTTATAGATAATACTCACTAAAGAGTTTACAGGGAGAGATTTATCAGATGGCCACATTGTGATGTGAAAGAAATTACATATATATTAATGAGTTAATAAACCCTAGAAAGTATATCAAACATATAAATGATTAAATTATCTATGATATATAGTATGTTAGATAGGTTTTTATATAGAATTTTGTTAAGTATTCATAAAAGAGTTTAAGAATATAAAATGTATCATACAAAAGAAAATATCCACTTTATAATTCCTTCATGTTGGATGAATATATGTATATATAAATATAAATTTCATTAAGTTTAATGATAATTAACCCCATAAAGTATGAATTTGAGTTATCCCTAACCGATGTTCATCATGAAGTATTATAGGTTATAATGCAATGTTACGATTAAAATAAGTATGATTATTTTAAAGAAATATAGAATATTTTCATGGAGTATAATTTTTTTTAATGTTGGGTGAACCATTAAGTACACCACGTAGAGTGTAATTCAATATGTATTTGGTATAATAGGGATAAATTGTTCTTATTTTGATCCCCCACACCCAGCATTGGTGAGATACCTAGCATGAGAACGTTCATACTTCGATACCTTCCTTATGTAATCCTTAAGGATTTTAAAATAAGGGGGGATGGGTATGCTTTTGATCATGTAATTAATTAGAGATCAACCATGATTGGATTTTTACTCTTATGTGATGAGTATTACATATAAGACCTCGATGGAGACAGAATGAGGAAATTTATGGCCATATGTATGAGGCACATATGATGTGATTTTTCACTTGGATAAGGTGTATCTAATATACTCATATATTATATGAATGACTGGTAATTAATTCACCAACTTAGTTAGTATATACTCAAAGAGTAGATAACATTTTTGGAGGCTATATGGTATTCATATACTCTATGTCCCATATTCACTCGATGTCATAGAAAAAGGGAACATGTGAAAATGCATGCTAGTACATGATGAGAATGGTGTACAAAAGTATAAGGATACATGTGTTTGATTAAGATCATGTCATATACCTTTATAGATTGACAAGAAATGATTATTTTATATAGGATACTCTTTATTAAAATTTATAGACCATATGATTCATATTTGTTTTCAATGATTCAAAGTCCCTGGGGACACACTTTTTTTGACTAAATGATTATTGACTTTGAATCAGAGAGCTTCTATAAAAGTGTTTAAAAGTTTTATCCAAATGAGTGTTGGATGGTATTTTCACGACTGCATATGATGTAATGCTAGGTGAAGTTAATGATAGTTTTTAAAAAAAAAATGGAAGATGTCCAAAAGTATTTTGGATATGTTTTCACAAGTTATCTTATATGATATGATATTAGGTGAAATAGAATGAGAAATTTTTATGCTTTTATTAAAGTGTGAGATTTATGAGAATTATCCCTAAATAATTTTCTATCATAAATTATAATTGGTGTTTTCACAGAGTATGACACACCATTTTGAAAAAGGATTCAAACTAATTTTTTGGGAATATCATATGTTATGATATTATGATATCAAATTTAGTTAGTTTGTGAATATTATATTATATTATTTGGTTAATTCATAGTTCCAAGTATCAAATGGTTTGATGATTTTATAGCTTTCATGAATTACTCATCTATCCAGACATTTAAGAGTCAAATTTTTATTCTCTCTTACACATTATCTATTATTAAAAGGCATGGTATAGTTAATGGTTGTTGGTTACAAGGTATATGACTAGAATAAGTACTCATATGTTTGTGAAATATATGAGTAAATGAATAGTGTATAGAGTGTCAATGTAGCCTATATAATGAAGGATTAACCTTGGGAAGTGTGTGTGAAATTATCCTAAAAGAAGATATCCAAAACTAACCCCTCATAAAGATCTCTTCCGTCATCATTCTTTTATATTAAGATGATAGTTTATTTTGAAGGTTGAGGAATCCCACCTAATGTTCTTGGGTAATTTGGTGTAATCTGTGGGTACACCTCAGAGGGAAGAACCATTTGGTTGTTCCTTAGTTATCACCGTCAAGAATATAAATAAGGCTTCAATAGATTCATTTTATGAAAAAAGGTACTTGTTTTATTTCCAAAATTGTATATTTTTTTCAATAGCATGATGATATTGGTTAAATGCTTCTTTATTCACATTTAATACCTTGAATAATGGTTAATGTATTCTTATAATCCTTTCAAATTTGTTCTATGAATCTTGAAAATTGTATTCATCTTAAATTTTTTGAATAAAATGGATTATTACACCCCCCCATGGATTATGAATAATTCCAAACCATATAAATTACTTGTGTTTTATTTGAATTTTTTCCTTTCAATCATTGTCTTAAAAAATTTCTTGTCTCAGATTTATTTCAAGGGGTGTGTTTATGTTTGATGACTTAGGTGTGCCTTTTTATTTATGTTCTGATATATTTTTTATGTGAGTTCATTTCGGTACTTGGTTTCCACCTTGTATGTTCTATAGGAGTAACTTTTGAGTATTAAAAAGCTATATTAAGCCTATTAAAAATTGTGTTGGGGTAGTTTATTAAGATTATAACGATAATTTGAAAACTAATTGTCCCACACCACTTCTAGGTTTTGGAAGGATAAATTCATAATAATACCTTCTGGATCCTCCAATGTGAAATAAGTCTATTTGTAAGGTCTGAATTCTAAAACACCCCTAAAAACCCAGTGTTCAGAACTAGTAAGAATTTACACCCTAAACACAACACTGGTTAATTATTATTTAATTATGGTCACTTTTGTTATTTTAAAGTATCTTTTATAAAAAATGAATAGACTATAACGAACACACAATATAAAAACATAATAAGAAAAACATGGGAATAATGTGATTTAGATAAAGTCCTACTCTACAAGGGAACACTGCAACCTTTCATTCAAGGAAATGGAAATAAGAGAGATCCTGGGTTACAAGGGACACATATATTTTGAAACCATCACTAACCTAATTTACCTAGGATATTATTCACAATACCTTACCCAAAGAAGAATAATATTTCTAGCAATGCCTCTATCAAAAAACTTCTTCAACAAGCTATTCCACTGGGGAAGCCCCCCTTAAATGTTTTGGGGTGTAGTGAAAGCATTGGGTGAGTGAAAATTTTTTACTCTCCATTTGTTTAAATAGATAAATTCGGAATAACCTAATTAATAAAACCCTAGAATCTCTTAGATAGGATATTCCAATTTTAATTTGTAATTAAACTATAATAATAATGACCTCAAATACAATAATCCCCTCAATCAATATCTGTAGCCACTATTGATGTGTTGTAGTTTCAGTAGAGAATCTAAGTAAGGATTCCTCTACGTGTATCCACATGTATTCTATAAATATTTTAGGTCTATTCTTGAATCTTTGGGTTTCATAAATATAAAGACAAGTGTCCCATGCCATTCATTTTTATCGCAATGAGAAGCTTCTTTTATTCTCTATATGTTCATGAGAGGGAGGATGAGAGGATTATTATCTCTTGGATTGAGAGAATTAAACAATGGGTTTTGTTGTGTATAGTGAGTATCATATGATCTAAAACAACATAACTTGTAATTTATACTTAGGGTTTAAAAAATTGATAATTATACAATGTCCCTTTATTAGTTTATTTATTCTAATTAATAAATTTTCCAGATAATAATAATAATATATCCATGAAATTTGTTTATTTAAATATCATTTCTTAAATAAATAAATTAATATGTATTTAAATTACATTAAATAAAATATATAATTTCTATTAATCCATTAAATCAAACCACTAATCCTCTATGAAATTTAATAAACCTGGAACGGTAAAAATATTTATTGACATAAATATTATTTTCTCTATAAAAATATTATATTCACTAAACTCAATAATAAATATTTATTTTAATATTGAAATAAATAAATAAATATTTATATTAATCTATTCACTAAATTGGTGAATAAATAAATATCTATTTATTATCTTTTGAATAAATTAAAAAGAGATAATATTAAAATCATATATTCTGAACTCAAATATCTCAGGATTTAATTTATACAATCAACATTAATTTAATAATTATTATTTAAAAAACTGAAAATACTATTTATTCATAATATGAAATTCAATGGGATTTAATGAGATTCTAGATACACTTACTTTGTGACTCTATAAGCCTCTTTCTCAATGGTGTTAAGAGAACTTACCAAAAGTCCAATATCATCATTTAGAATTTTTTCAAGGAATATATAGAGAAATTGATTAATATAAAAACTATAAAAACCTTCCTATGAAAACTAGTTTGTAATATAATCCTTCTGTGTATCGATATCTCATAAACCATGATGCATTATTATATCATCACACTATATGATTGATTTTTCATTATTTGATTTTTTAAATAAACTCATCTATAAACTTCCATGACCCTAGATTCAATCAAAAATTTACATTTCAATAAAATGGATAGATAAATCTTCTTTCATTAAAATGGATTGGATAATTTTTTTTGAATTATTCAATTATTTTCATGTCACTGATGATGAAAAAAACATATGATACCTCACTGTGAGAATATGTCATCATAGTTTTATTCCATACATCAAAGTATGTGATTCATGATATATATTAATAAAAATATCAATTCTAGGGACCTATATAAATTTTCACATATAGTAATATCTATAACACATTGAACATATGGAATTTATATTGGCGGGTTTGTCCTCATGACCTTCCTTTTTGGGGATCACTATGTTTTAACTTGACAAGAAGAATCCTCAATGCCTTATGAGCCTCAAACACCTAATAGTTAAATATATTGTGTGTCTTATCATATATATGTATCTAGAACTTAGAATAAATGTTTATTAATATTTCCATAGAATTTGAAGGTTCTCATTATAGTGGGGAACAACTATAACCCTTAGATACAACAAATAATCTAAGAACATTATCACATTAATTATATATAGATGAAAAATTATTATGTTATAATATATTCATTAATATAGTGATAATCGAAAGTAAAATTTTAGTTGGTTCTAGGGAAACAAACCTAAAAAACTCCCACTTGCGATATATCCAACAACTAACATCTTTTAAGCTACTATCTCTTACATGTTATTCATTATTCTATGGAGATAAATATTTAGTCAATTGGTTTTCCACATTTTCTTCTATGGACACTCTACTTATTGTGAATTCATCCCTTTGTAAAAAATTCCACAAGATATGACACTTTGAAAGTATATTATGTATTCATTTATGTGGCCTATGAATTGGATAAAACCACTACTATAGTATTATCACAATACAGAGTGATTGGGTATTTACTTTTAGGAATTCCAACAAGCTTCTTGATGAATTTTTGTATCCATACTACTTCTTTAACTACATCAGAAGTCAAAATATAATCAGACACTATTGTATAATTGGTGACCCGGATATTCTTAGAATTCTTACATCTTACAACTCCTTTATTATGAAAAAATCATGTCATGATAGTCATTTTAGATCATTCTAATTTGTTTAAAAACTAGTGAATATATATCCACTCACAACTAGTTCCTCATATACTTTAAAAACTAGGAGTATATCCTTTATATGAATAAGGTACTTTAGGATAGTCTTTATAAATGACTAATGTGACTCTCCTAGGATTACATGATATCTTACTACCATGATGAAGGAAAAAGAAACATAAATAATGGTATATAGAATGATATACATGATATATCCAATCAAAAAAGTGTGAGGTATTCTACTCATTATTTTTTTTCTCTTTCTATGTTTTAGGGAATCTTTTCATAGATAGATGTATACCATGAAACATAAGAAGAAATCATCTCTTGTATGGTTCGATCTTGTATCTTTTTAATAAATTGTTAATGTATGTACGTTGAGTTAGTATAAGAAATCCCTTTGACCTATCATGATGTATCTTGATCCCTAGAATATTGTCTTCTTAACCTCTGTGTTTCATAGAAAGGAATTTTTTTAACCATGTCTTAAATAATTGTAATACTATTTTCTCATTTCCATTCAATAATATACCATCAAAATATTTTATTAGGAAAATAATGAAACTCCTTCTAAACATCTTATAGACACAGGGATCATATTAATTCTTAATAAAACCAAATTCTCTAATGGATTCATCAAAATTAATGTTCCATGATCTTAATACATTATTTAACCCATAAACAAGATATATTTACTAATTGAATAGCTTATTAAAATCCTTTGGTGTCAAACACCCTTATGGTTGTGTCATATATACATATTCTATAATATTTCCATTAAGAGAAGTGATTTTGAAATCTATTTTCAAAATTTCATAATCAAGGAATACTGTAATGACAAGTAGAATAATAATATATTTTATAATGGAGATTGGTGAAATGGTTTCTTCATAGTCTACGTATTAACATTTCTTGAACCCTTTAGTAAACTTCCATTCCTTGTAGTTAGTGAATTTACCACCCATGTTCTGTTTGTTCTTAAATACCCATTTACACCCAATTAGATTTATATATACCAGTGGCTCTTCCAAAACAAAAACCTGGTGTTGTTACATGGAATCTAATTCAGAATTCATAGATTATTTCCACATTATAATTTCTAATATACTTATTACTTCCTTTCCATAAAATGTTTTTCCATTTTAAACTACTAACATGTCTACTTACTCAATGATAATAAATCTATTTCTCTATAGTTCTCTAACATCCCTATAACTCTTACATAGTATACATGTCTCTGAAAAATTTTCATCCATTGGGTTTTTTAGAATTTTTTCCTATAAAAAATCTTTTATATCCTGATATTTTACTTCATAAAAGTTTACCTTTATACTACTATTTATTTGAGAGGTATATTCCCTTTCATGAAAGGTGTAATTTCTATCAACTATGACCCTTTTATTAAAAGGATTTAACATATATATTTATTTAGTTTCTTTAGGATACCCTATAAGGACCTACTTCATAACTCATGATTCCATTTTTCTTTTAGTATTAGCCATAGATATCACATCACATCCCCATACATGAATTTTTGATAATGATTATTTCTTTCCATACCATAACTTATATTGAATTATGCTTTATACTTTAGTTAACACCTGGTTTAGTATGTATGCTTCAGTCTATAATGCATATCCCTAAAAAGATAATGAAAGATATACATGAATCATTATTGATATCACCATTCCCAACAAGGATTTATTCATTCTTTCATTAACATCATTCCACTTTGTTTTATAAGGAGTATGTTGGGATAATATCCAAAACTCTTTTAGATAATCGATGAATTATTATTTATGATACTCCCCACCTTAGTTTAAGTAGAGTTTATTTATCTTCTTAACAAGATTTTTATTTAATTCATTATTTATATACTTAAATTTCTCAAAGTAATAAAACTTATACCTCATCAAATAGATATATCTATATCTACTGAAGTCATCAGTAAAAGTTATAAAGTACTTGTATCCACGTCTAGCCACTATTGGAAATGGTCCACATACTTTTGTGTGAACTAATTATAGAGGATCCATGAATCTCTTACCATTTTTAATATATTTATATTTGGTCATTAATCCTTGAAAATAAATGTGACATATATCCAAGGGTCTCAACACAACATAATCTAAAACCCTTCTTGATATAATTTTTTCAAATGCTTTTCATTTACATGACTGAGTCGGTGATGTCATAAGTAGGCATATATGAGTCATGTGAACATGATTCAAAATCTATTTACAAGGATTTATTTTCATATTATAGTATGTAATTAATATTATAAATATGTTCTATACCATAATACATGTTATCTTTTTAAAAGTAGTAATATTCATTTCTAAATTTTTAAAAAATTCAACCATGTCTAGGCTTGACACGAAAATTATATTTTTTGTTACGTTGGACACATAATAAAATTTATTTTAAACTAAAATAAATCATTTTATTAATGTGAGATATTAGTTACCTAGTCTCACAATATTTTTGCCTTGAATATCCACATCACCATAAAAATTCTTCCAGAATATACTTGGTTTATGTATTTAGACATGAATATGAGAAGTATAAGCTATATATAATACCTTATTTTTATAAATAGATAGGTTACACTCAATAAAAAATGTACCTAAATTTAAAATAATGTTGCTATTTTTTAGATACTCATAAACACTCCGTTTTTATTATGCTTCATTTGGAGTTTTTCCTCGGTTTTTTTGGTGGAAAGTTGATTTTTTTAGAAATTTATGGTTTGTTTATGGTTGGAACATGGTTTTCCCAAACTATACACCCAAAAAATGAAAACCATGAAACCTAGGGTACTTGGGGGGTGGGGTGGGGGTTCACAGTTGGCACATAGTTTAAAATACCACGGGCCCACCTAGTAGAAACCATGCATCCCAGTAGAGGCGCACATGGTTAGGGCACACAATTCGTATAACTGTGTGGCCCTACCCAACTAACCATGAATAAGGTAATTTTTATTTCTAAAAATTATTTTAAAAATAACATAACCCTATTTAACCTTCAATTGAACCAAAATACCCATATCTCAATTTCCTAGGTCTTGGGAGCTCTCAAAAATCAATTTTCCCTCCTATAAACCCCGTCATTAATGAATCAAAGTGCCGATGAAAGATCTAATCCCTCTCCAGTAAGTGGATCTCCTCCCATTCCTTATCTCTCGATCTCTATTTTTTCCCTCCATAGGGTTTGTTAGATCATATTGTGTCTAATTGATATAAAATTTAATATTTTAGATCTTAAATCTAGGTTGTATTTCTTGATCTCTATATCTTTTATTCATCGTTGGAAACTCTTTCTGTGGGTGTTGATTTTTTTGATCCATGATTAAAGGTAGGTGGTTACTTTTGATTTTTTACATATAATTAAACATTCATTTTCTTGATTTTATTTAAATCAATTTCAATTGAATTATAAAAAAGCAATTCGATGTGAATTGGAACTTAAAATTGAATTTGTATGGATTTTGGGAAAAACCCCTAATTCTAATAAAATTGGAGATTGATGCATATTTTGAAATTGAAGTATTTTTTTAAATGATTTATGAAATGATTTATGAATTAATTTTTGAGAAAATATGATAAAATTTAATTTATAAAAACCTACAGTTTGTTTTATTTTGAAAAGGCATGAATAGATGGAAATCCTTTTTTTTAGTTTTGAAAGTGAAATGGAATTTTGAAAATAAAAAGTTGGAAATTGAACTATGGATGATTTATTTGAAATGAAATTATTTTCCCTTTTTCAATTAATTGGTTGATTAATCACATGTAAGCTTGGGTAGTTAGTTGATTATTTGGGACAATCATGATAGGATGGTAATTCCCTAGAAGAAAATTGATGATGAAAAATCTAACAATAATCTAGTTAGGTAGATCATATTCCTGATGGAATATTGATGAGTCATATTCATCCCGATCTTAAGGGATGTGTGTACATATATGACATGATTACTGATATGAGAGTATGAGCATCCTATAACTAGATACTATCATATCGAAGAGAAGATGACCATGGTGATTAATGTGATTTTTTTATTATAAATTCTATTGTTTTTGAAACTGATTTACTCATGCCTAGTGATTTATATAAACTATTTTATATTAAATGTTTACTTAAGCCATTGTTCTAATTTTTTTCCATCATTTTAAATGAAAATCCAGTTTTGTTTTGAATATGAAATTATAATTCCATTCCTATATTGATTAAAATTTAAATAATTAGTTAGTTTATTATAATGTAATCTTAATATGGAACACTTTGTGAGACCCTACTGGTATTTTTAGATCACACCCTACCTTTTCCTTTAGGTGTTTGTAGATTTTCCTCTGCTGGTTCTGAGAAAATTGAAGGATTCTCTTAGAGGAGGTGGATATTCTTCATATTTTGGTCTTGGAGTGATGTGTCCTTTAGAACATTGATTTTATATTTTCTATTTTTGGTTAGCTTTATTATGTTATGTTTTAGTTTCTGATATACCTATTTTTTTCTGCTACTATCTTCCTTTTGAGTTTTTAGCAGACTGATATGTATCTATTATCTTCCACAACTCATATGGAAAATTTTTTCCGTCATTTATTTTGTATGATGTGAGGCACTAGCCTCTAAACTTTTGGGATTAGGTTTTCACTTCAGACTATGTTAGTGACGGATCATGTATCTAGGTACTAGGGTATTCAGGATAGTTCGTGAAAAAGTGACATAAAATGAAAGTTGTGCATGTTTCCTTGATGACAGTATGAATTTTGAGATCTTGTTGGGACTTGGAAGGTATTTTATAGTGATTTCCTGGACATATATTAATTTAATGAGCCATAATACACTATGGGTGGTTTGAGAAATGTTTCTTGAGGATTAGTAATAGTCTTTTTCCTACTTTATATTTGGATAGGTAGAAATCCCAATTTTTTTTCTTATCTTATGGTATTAATTTTCCCTATTTCTCATGTTTAAGTGTTAGTCTAAGTGACCTTTTGATTCCTTCAATGTTGCTTTCTGATGTTGTGTAGAATAATGCCTCTAAGAAGACATGTGAATAAGCTCAAGGAGGAAGCTGGTGATAAACAACCACAAATGAATCCTCTCATGGACCAAAATCTCATTAAGATTATCGTTCATGATGTTCCAGCTTTGGGAAAGGCACCTGCACCCACACACATTCTGATTCTAGTTTTGGAACCTTAGAGTGATGAATTCTATAGTTATACTCGTAAGTTCCTTATCTCTAATCTACCAGTGTTTGAAGGCTCTAATAATCCTCAAGAGTCTAAGGATTGGTTGAGAAATATAGATATTTTTTTGAGTTCTTAGAGGTTCCTGATGTGATCAAGGTAAAATATGCCACCTTCAAGCTGGAAGGACCTACCAAGAGATGGTGGGACAAGATGGGGAGGGAGAGTAAGTATGAGGGTTTAGAGTGGAAGGAATTCAAGGTTTCATTAATTAACTAGTTTTATCTAGAGTCTATGGTGTTGTCGAAGTATATGAAGTTTTCTAAACTCGATCGGGCTGATAGGACTGTGATAGATCATGAAAATAAATTCACTGAGCTTTTATAGTTTTCACCTGATATTGTACTGAATGAGAAGATAAATACTTTATGGTTTGAGATGGGACTTCGATCTGATATTCATTATCATGTTTTGTTGTTAAATATTTCTTCTTATAAGGATGTTCTAGATAGGGTATTGATGATTAATATTGATCTGACTAGAAATTCATGATTGGTGGGAGTTCCTTTTTCTCCCAGGGGTAGTACTGTGAGTCCCCATAAGGGGAAGATAAAGTGTGATGAGTCTCATGGTGAATATTAACACCAGGGTTCTTCAAGACCTCCTATAGTTCCTGAAGTATGCCTTTTGAATTGTTTCTAGTTTGAAAAACCTAGATATTCAAAATGGTTTTGTACTAAGGAACCCAAGATATGTGGTTCTTGAGGATGTTTACATCACCTAAAGAAGTTATGCTATATCTTACCTACTTCATATAGGGGCATATGATCATCAATACAAAACATTAATATGGCGAAATAATACGATTCAAGATCAATGGTTTTATAGCTATAGGCATCCAGAATGAATCCTCTTCGTATAGTGGAATATTCTCCAGATGAAGCAGATACAAGTCCGATAACTGTGAGATGTACCATCACTATAGATTCATCTTTAGTGACTGAATTATTTGATACAGGTGCATATCATTTTTTTATATCAACCCATATTGTGAACCCTCTAAATCTTCATATGGATCTTTTAACTCATGCGATAGATATTACTAAACCCCTCAGAATAAGGAGAGATAAGGTTTTTTATTGTCCTACTTGTGTTTTATCTTTAATAGAGACTGATATTACGTGATATTTTCTGGTTATCAATATGAAACATCTTAATGTCATATTTGGTAAGAATGTGCTCATTACTAAGGTATACTAAATTAAATTCTAGATTCGACAAGTCTCCTTTACCATGCCTAATGGGGTGTGTTGTATCTTTCAAGGATAATGGGACCTAAGGTTGAATTGTGCCAGACTTTCTTATCCAAAGTTAGGGAAATTAATATCAGTTTTTTTTATCCGGAGTAGGAATATTTGAGTGATGATATCCCTCTAGTTTTTTTTTGAGTTTTTTTATGTTTTTTCCTTCTAATTTCTCTGATTTTACACTGGTAAGGGAGGTAGAGTTTTCTATTGATTTAGTGCCAGGTACTCAACCAGTGTCTATTCCTTCTTACCGCATGGCACCAACTGAAATGAAAGAGCTGAAGACTCAGTTGTATGATCTTTTAGATAAATGACTTATACACTTGAGGGTGTCACCTAGGGAGGAACCTTTTCTCTTTGCTAATAAATATGATGAAACACTTGACCTATGTGTTTATTACCAAAGAAATCAAGTGATTTATAGTAAATAAAAAGTATTTTTTCCAGAGATTGATGATTTTTTGACCAGTTGAAAGGGTTAATATGGTTCTTAAAGATTGTTCTTCGATATAGTTATCACTAATTGAGAATAAAATAATCTTAAATTCATAAAATATTCTTTTGAAGTAGTTATGGACAATATGATTACCTTTTCATTCCAATTGGCCTAAAAAAATATCATACAGTCTATGAATTTGATGAGTAGGAAATTCCATGAGTATCTTGATACTTTTATGGTTGTATTTGTGGATAAAATACTAGATTACTCTAATTATGATGAGGATAATTTACATCATATGACAGAAGTTTTGTAATTGTTGTTAAATCATCAACTTTATGATAAGCTATCAAAATTTAATTTATGGATTTTGGAAGTGAACTTCTTGGGACCTGTGGTTTCAGAACATGGTATCTCAGTTGATCCTGGGAAGGTGAAATCTATTATGACATGGGAGAAACTGAATAAAATTTTCATGATTAAGAGCTTCTTGGTTTTAGATTAATATTATCACAAGTTTATAAAGGATTTATCAAAGTTAGATTCTCCAATTAACTCTCTCACTTGGAAGGGAGTAAAGTTCATTTGGAATGAGAAATGTTATAGTTTTTTTATTGAGATGAAATGCCTTTTGACTTAGGCGCTGATGTTGACTCTTCGAGAGTCCAAACATGGCCATGTGGTCTTATGTGACACATCAAGTTTGGTTCTAGGATGTGTTCGTATGGAGGGTGATCATAACATTACCTATGGATCTTGAAAACTTAGGCCACATGATAAGTATTAACTGACCCATAAAGTTTAACTTACAACCATGATGCATGCAATTAAGAGTTGTCAGTATTACCTTTTCAAAGAAAGGTTTACTCTGTATTTTGACTATAAGAGTTTAAGTTATATCATTTATAAAAAAATATTTGAATCTTCGACAGAGGCATTGGGTAGAGTAACTTAAATATTTTTATTTCAAAATCATCTATAACCTAGGGAAAGGTAATATTGTTACATATGATTTGAGCTAGAAACTTCTGAACCATCTAGTGAAAGAATCATCAGAAGAGTGGAACTTGATGGATATTTTTTCATAGTTTCATATAGAAGTTCAGGAAACAGGGGATGAGGTTTTCTTGGATAGTGTTCTGCTGGAATACACTCTTCTTGAGATGATTATATAGGAACAAACACTTGATGATATATTCTGTAGTATAAGAGACTCTCTTTATTGTGGGAAGACTATTTTTGAGTGGTTATTATCCACAGTGTTTATCCTATGTTTCCTGAACCTATATGTTGTAGCTTTTCTATTGATAAAATATATGATGGTATATTTCTCAAATTTCTAGTGGGCTATGCAGCCAGGAAACACAAATAAGTTCTATGATATATGAAATAAATTCAGGTGGATAGGTATGAGATGGGGAATTGTTGATTTTTTCTCTCATTGTTATACTTTCAAATAATTCAAGGCTGAGAACCAGAGACCTTCAGGTTTGATTCATCCACTTCCAGTACCGACATGGAAATAGGATGAGATCTCTATGGACTTTTTTCTTGGGTTTCCATGTACCCATACAAATCATAATTCAATATAGGATTGATAGGATGAACAAATCAGATCCCTTTATACCCTTTAGAGATACAACCAAAGTTGAGGATCTTGGTAATATCTATGTGAAAGAGATTATTTATTTTCATAGAGTTACATATACTATAGTCTTTGATAGTGATCCTCATTTTACTTATTTATTTTGTAGAGGTCTCCAGGAGGCATTGGGATCTCCATTTAATTTTAGTATAGAATACAATCTAAAAATGGATGGCTAGATAGAGAGGGATATTCATATTCTTGAGGATAGAGTTCATGTCCACATCCTCAATTTTTATATATCTTGGGATAACCATTTGGGGCTATTTGTGTTTTTATATGACAATAGTTACCATTCTATGATTATAATGGCTCATTTTAAGGCCTTGTAAATATCCTTTGTGTTTGTTAGAGATCACTGAAAGTTCCTTGGTTGAACCAAGATTGGTTTAAGGAAAGACAAAAAATATTTAGTTCATTTTTTATACAATGTTAATGGTATAGAGATAATATAAATCTTATACTAATTTTTTTTCATAGAACATTGGTGTTTTTAGTTAGTGACCAGGTGTTCTTGAAAGTTTCACCTCATTCGGGTCATCAACGTCTTGAGAGTCAAGGAAAGATTACTCCTCATTTTGTGGGACCTTTTGAGGGTTTTGATCATATAGAGAATGTGTCTTATCATTTATCACTTCCACCATAATTTATTTTAATGCATAATGTGTTCCATTTATCTTAGTTATGAAAGTATCTTTTTGATCCATCTCATGTTCTGTGTTAGTGTGATCTTTATGTTGAATATGATTTATCTATGACTAAGCATTTGGTTAGGATATTTTATTATAAGATAAAGGTACTTTGTGGGAGTACAATACCATTTTTTCAAGTGCTATGGTTATATTATTATGATATGCATGAGACAAGGGAGTGGGAGGTACTGATGAGAGAGCAGTGACCTCAAATTATTAATATGGAAACTTTTGGAAAGGATTTCTATCGACATAAAATTTCTATGGTAGGGAGGTTGTAACATCCTATTGTTTTTTTCTGGTACTCCTAGACCCTCCTTTTTTATCATTCTTTGGTTGAGGTTTTTTATAGGTTGATTTTGGTGGAAATTTGAAATTTTTGAAAATTTATAGGCTCTTTACAATTGGTGCATGGATTTTCCCAAATTGTTCATTGACTTGGTGAAAATCGTTCAACCCCAGGTAGTGGGGATTTGGATGGTTGGCACACAGTTTGAAAAAACATGAACCCAACTGGTATTAAATGGGAAACCTATTATAGGGATCATGGTTTGGGTTAAAAATTTGTCTAACCATGTGGCCCTACCCAGTTAACCATACACGAGGTAATTTTTATTATTGAAAATTATTTTAAAAATACATGAATGCATGGTTAACCTATCTATCAACCCCAACTCCTAATATCATGATTTATTAGCTCTTGGGGTCTCTTAAGAACCAATTTTGGATTCTCAAAAGCCCTTATTTGATGAATTTAATACTATTGGAAGATTTGACCCCTCTTCAATAAATGGATCACCTCCTATTCTTTCTCTGCCACTCTCTCTTTATTTCCTCCACAGGGATTGTTAGATCCTCTTGTGTTTAATGGATCTAATTTTATTTGTTTTGGATATTGAATGTTGGTTGGATTTCTTTATCTCTATTTTCATTATTCGTAGATGGAAACTCTTACCTTGAGTGGAGAGTTTTTTGATCTGTGATTAAAGGTAGGTGGTTTTGTTTGAGTTTTTCAATATAATTAAACTTTGGTTTACCTTATTTGAATTAAATTTATTTCAATTTAATTATGGAAACCCAATTCAATGCGAATTGGAATAAGAAAACGAATTGGTGAGGATTTTGGAAAAAACCCCAAATTCCAATGGAATTAGAGATTGGGGCATATTTTGAAATTGATAAAATTTATGAAATGATTTGTGAATTGTTTTTTTAGAAAAATAGATTAAATTGAGTTTATAAAAACGTATAGTTTGATTTATTTTGAAAAGGAATTAATTGATGAAAAACACATTTTTTGGTTTTGAAATTGAAATATAATTTTGAAATAGAAAAGTGTTAAATTGAACTCTGAATTATTTATTTGAAATGAAATGATTTTCCCATTTTCAATTGATTGATTGATTGAGAACATGCGAGCCTAGGTATTTAGGGGGTTATTTGGGACAAACACATTATATTGGTAATTACCTAAAAATGGATTGATGTTCAAAAATAAAAAAATATATAGTTAAGAAGATCATATTCCTGATGGAACATTTATGAGTCCTATTCAACCTCATCCTGAGGGAAATTTGTACACATATTCCATGGTCACTGATATGAGAGTGTGATGATCCTATAACCAAAAACTATCATACAACATGGAATATTACCTTGGTACTTATTGTGATTGTTTTGATTATAAATTCCATTGTTTGTGAAATTATTTTAGTCATGCCTAGTGATTTATATAAACTGTTTTATATAATATTTTTTCTTAGGACATTGTTTGAAATGTTTTCCATCATTTAAAATGAAAAGTATGTTTTTAAATATTCTATTGTAACTACATGACTTTTTTTATTAAAATTTAATTAATTACTTTGTTTATTATTATGGAATATTATTATGGAACACTTGGTGATACCCTACTATTATTTTTATCCCACACCCTACCTTTTCCTTTGGGAATTTGTATATTTTATTCTTATTGGTCCAATTTAAGGGAAATCGCCTCTTGGAGGAGTTAGATGTTCTTGATCCTTTGAGATTGGAGTGATGTGTCCTTTGAGATGTTAATTTTATCTTATCTATTTTTGGTTACTTTTATGATGTTATATTTTGGGTTTTTATATACTTGTTTGGTTTTTGGTACTATATTTATTTAGAGTATTGAGCATACTGACATTTATCTATTATCTTCCACTGTTTTTTTGGAAAATTAGTTCCTTATTGTATTTTGTATGATGCCTGGTTTTAGTCTACAACCCATGGGGATCAGGAACACCCTTCAGGCTATGTTAGTGCTGACTCGGGTATCAAGATACCTAGGTATTTGGGTTTTTTCATGACACTAAATCTTCCCTTTACTTCTTAAATGTGGCACAATTTTTCTTTCAATGAACCTTATTTCCACAAGAAAAATATACAACATACCAATTTTTTTTGTATTAGACCTTTTTTCCTTTACTTTTATTTTATTCATCATAATGAAAAAAGGTTATTCATGTTTTAGTTGGATAATAAAATTCAATTGATCCAAAGCATCTTCTCTATATTTTTCATATTGAAATTCATAGTAAAACTCGATAAACATGATGTAAATGAGGATAAAATGAGGTATGTACACAATTAATTTGGAAACAAGAATGATAAAATTCCCAAATTATTAATGTATCAAATTATCTTAAATATATGAGGTCAAATTAGAAATCCTTATGTTAGTTTTCATATAAAGAGAGCCTTGTATATTTCAAACCTCTCTTATCATTATTTATCCTGAGAGAGATGATAGAGATGAGAAAATATGGAGTAAGAATCCATGTATTCATGAAGATTTTAGATCTCACTATTCATGGATAATAAAATGGGGTATTGTATATCCAATGCATCATCCTCATGTTTCCAAAAATACATTTTTCTCCTCCTCACTCTGAGAAGACTCTGTAGGAATAAGGGATTCCTGTATATAAAACTTCCACTCTAAGAGTAGTATAATATGAAAATTTCTTTTTTGATAATGGAAGTTACCATCATTTAGAATATTATCTTTACCAAAAATGGATCATAAGGAATGTAATGAGGTCAATATTTTCCCATTTTCTACAAAAAATAAAAGGAAGTTTTTTTGTTTATCTTAATTATCGATTGTGATGTAATTAATGAGTAAATTATCCTTTAACTATTTTATCAAATACCAATATCCCTTACTATTGAATTTATGGGCATTCAAATAAAATTAAGGTATTTATGTCGGCCTTAATTTATAATTCCATTAACTCAAAACTCCTTGATCTATTGAGTGGAATCCCCAATCCAGAAATCCTATACTCGAATATCCACAACACTTGTCTCCAAATTGTATTAGGTATACTATGATTGTTTCCAATCATACCAATTTGGTTAAGTTGACCCATTATCTTTATTAATACTCCCTAATTATTGAATGTGACCTCGACTATGGCCAAAATGACTTTTTAACTATGGTTGCATCTTAACTTAGAAAATGGATTGCATTTTCAAATATTATATTTTCATTGAGATTTTTTTAATGATATACATAAATATTTCTTATTTTTATTCTTCACATTGTTGTTATATTAAATTAAACTTTCACAATTAATTAACAATACATGATAACATAATTTATGAATACTAATTTCTTTTTATTTTATATGAATATTCTTTTAATTTTTTTTATCTTGTGTGATTGATCTTAATCACATGAATAATAAATTTACCATATAAATAAATAAATAAACACATAATTAAAAAAATAAAATAAAATCATGATATGATCATTACATTAATATTTTGGTTGGTTTATCAAGTTGTTATAAACATACATATACCCTATGGGAAATAAATTCTTGATCCTATGATTGGATTGAGTTTCATCATTTATCCATTATTATGTGTATCTCCTTGGTTGGATTCACCTTGGCTCAGATCTAGAATCATCTCCTCTATCTTGGAACTTCATCCCTTACAAATGCTAACTCACTTACAAGTGAGGGGAACATGGGGTTTGGGTTTACATCAAATAAACCCTCGACACACATACTCATACATAATAAAAGAGAGAGGAGTGATATGGAGATCATAATATTTAATTTAATAATAAATATCACATAAAACCATACAATAAATAATAAAATTAATTAAATAAATATAACACATTCAAAAATCAATCCAATCCCATGGTCAATCACAACATGTAATGAACACATATTTATAATTTATAGAATTCATTTCAATTCATTCTAATTATAATAAATTTACTAGAATTAATAAATTAATATATTAATTAATTATCTATCTTAATATTATATCATAATATCCATTGAGGTTTAATAATATCATCCTTAATAATTTTAAATAAATAAAATAAATATTATATTATTTTTAAAATTATTTGAGTACATGATGCATATTTAGAGTCCACACGACTTGTATAATTTGTATCATATTTAAATCCCATTTTTGAAAATTTATTACTTATGTGGCATGTACTTTAACTATATATATTCTATGGTACACACAATATATGGTCCTTGATGTCTATTGTGTACATACACGACATGTAATCCAACATGACATGCCATGTTATATGTGGTGTGTCGTTCTATGGGTCAAACCACATAGTCTTTTTGAATTGTATAAACACACTACATGCCATAAATATATGTCTCCTATACCATTAGTAATGTATGTGAATTAAAAGGCATGCATAATGACCATTACATGTTATGTAGTTGTAGATTTTATATGATATTTGAAACAGAACATGTTAAAACACATGACATACTAAAAATCACTTGGAATGTACCTTGCATGAATTGACACACGTTACAAGACATGTACATTCCAGCTACACACCATGTGTAATCTATCTCACACTATCTCTTTTCCATTAGTTAGTGTGTGTCTTGTAATGAAATTGTGTACTAACCACATGAATTATCATAATTTACATGGAGTCTTTAACTGTGCAGGGTTACATGAAATATATAACTATTATACAACATGTATTCTTTGTTAAACCACATTACATATAGTTAATCAATTTTTTAAGTGTTATGATGTCATGTACCGAGTTATATGGTGAGATTATATTTACGTGGATCTCTCATTATGTGAGTTGTGCATGGGTACATGATGTTTAATTTAATTTTACATACTATGTAACTATTTCATAAATCTAGTGACCTTGGAAACTAAGGATGGTATCATTGAGTTTTCTTCATTCATTTTTGTCTATATGAACTTGAATGAATGTGTTATCTAAACCATTGGATTTATAATTGAAATATGAATATAAAATTTAAGGACCCGACCCCAGTTGCCCGGAGCCGGTGCCTTATTTGATTGCATTAGCATATAAAGAAGGAATATGTATCCCAAAGTACCAAGTAGTTTAGTATTATTGTAAATAAGATATATATATAATCTCAACATTACATCATGAAAGGAAACACAACACTAATTTATTCCATTAAACACATCCATACCTCTTAGATTATGCATGCAAGTCACTCATAACTAACTTCTTCATGTCCTGAGAAAATGAAACATAAGAACGGGGTGAGATCAAATTCTCAGTAAGAGTAAGAAATACAATGAAAGATAACATAAACATAAACACTATACATGGTGAATAATTGAAACACTTTCCTTTACAAATAATAAACTTGAACACATTTTGGAAGGAATATGATCTGAGTAAATAATATCATAATAAAACATAATCATGGGTATTCTTCTAGTTGAATAAGCACATGAACCATCAATAATATTTTCATAATGAGGTAATTCATAATGTGAGACATCATTACTATACCGTCAAGGCCTCGTTCGAAGACCATAAATAATTATTTTGTCAAGGCCTTGTGCGAAGACCGTAGTTTGTCTCATGAGACCTAACAATGCACTGAGGGGATATAGAGAGCCCCACCGGACACTTTCTATGTCCAATTAATTACTCATATGAATGGGGATAAACATAAAAAATATACACATTCATATTGAAACTAACATATGAAATGAAAATAACTCTTCCCGGACATTAAGCATAAACACTAACCATTTGGAGTAAATTGGTGAATGGTTTTAAGATAGCACATCCATAGTAAAACTAATCATAAACCATTCAATTAAATATGGTAGATAATATCATATTAGATAAATCTAAATTAATAACAAGATTTAATAAGGGATGTTGTCTTAGATGAATATACTTTTAAATGAGACCATTGAAAAATCCTTAAAGAAATTATCCTTAAACATTCCAAAGTGTCCCATACCACCTTGAAACATTCAAATCATAATACCTTAGAATATCATGAGAATAAGGATACTCTTTATATGATATAAAAAATGACATTATATACACCACAAGAAAGAAATAAGTGGTGAACAAGGCATATATCTCATAAAAGTTAACATGAGGTGAGAAAAATCCTTTTTTACTTTTGAAAGAATATTTCTTTTGGAAAATCATTTATATTCACAATGAAATAAGTTTTTAAACATGAATATCCATGAAAATAAAATAATAGGACATTGAAATTATATTTTAAGAATAAATTATGTTTCACTGAAGTGAAATAATTTAAAAATAGTTCTTAAGATTCTTTAGAAATAAATCATTTTAGAGCATTTTAAGGAAAGTGTTAAAGTGAATTTTAATGTGGAAATACATGTTTGTTATCTTAAATCCAAAAATTATGAAAGATAAATTTTTATGATAAAATTAGTATTTTTATAAAAATAATGGGGGATTAAAATAGATTTTGGTGTACACTTGAAAATGGGTAAGAATTCCAAAATATCCCTTAAATCGGGTTTGTATTTCAGAAATAATGTTGAAAGTTCCTTTTAAAACGTGTAAATCCACATAAAATAAGGAATTATTCTGGTTGGTAAACTTATATAGAACACTCAAACACAATTTATGAGGATTTTACTATATTACATAATAATTTCATTGAGGTAATTAGACAATAAAAGTAACCTTAATGAAAATGGAGGTTTGGGTGGAAAACCCTCATCACTTTATAATCAATCGATTTGAATGACCAAAAATTAATAATCATAAAATGATACATTGAACACCATGATATTAAATAGATTCATTATATGAAATATCAATAGGAAGTATACATACCCCATACACAAGTAATAGTAGTGAATACAGAATATCTCACAAAGATGGAAGTCGGATGAAGAAACTCTTACCTTAAGTCTGAATGTGTTCCGCTCTTGAAAATAAATTCATGGAATATGAAATTATACTTATTAATAAATTATTTCATAACCTAATATAAATTTATTTAGTTTATCATATTTCTTTTTAGTTCATTTATTTCCTTGTTGATAAGTTATTATATTGAATTTCGTTGTTCCGAAGTGTTCATTTTCTTTATTTTTATAATCGGTTCACTTGTTGTTAAGTAATGCAGTTCATGTGGAATGGATGTAAATATACAGAATTGAAATAACATATTATTTATGAACATAGAGAAGTGTTAATGTTCATTTATATCATTTGGTTACAAATAAAGAGGATGAATCATTAGATTAAATATTTTTGACATTCACTTAGATTATTTTAGTGTTTTTTTATTATTTGGAACTAGTTTGGTCATATGATTTAATAATATGTATCTATAATAGTTTATGAATATTAATTAAGTTATAATAGATATATTATATTCTAGTTAAACCATAAAAATGGTTTCAAGACCTATAATGAAGGAGAAATTGAAGAATGAAACTTTTCCATCCACGAAGGTTATAAATTGGAACCTCATGGACGTTGATTTCGTTTATAAAATAAAAGAGAGAGAGAGAGAGAGAGTAAGGATATTGATGATGGTTATTCCATTCAAGTGATAGAATTTCAGTATATCGATTATATGGGATCTATCCTGGCCATTTGGATAGACGAGGTGAGGATAGGATAACAAAAGAAGATAAATTGAAATGAAACTAAATGAAAGAGAAAGGTGCTTTACCTCTTGAAATAACCTCTTTGAGAACCTAGTTAAGGGAAGGAATTTTGGAATTTTGGAAAGAACAAGAGCTTATTGGATGTGGAGAGTGACTAAGTAAGGTAATTTTTGTATAACTTTGAGGAGATTCAAGGCATAGAGGATTGAAGAGAAGAGTGAGTGAGGGGGGGAGGTTATAGTGGAGGAGAAGAGGGTTTTCATAATTTTTTAATCATTAGTTTATTAATTTCAATCAAGACCAAAAATAGTGATTATTACATGACCAAGAATAGTGATAAATTCATGTGAGTTCTAACCAAGTGGGCTTACATCACTTATAATATCATAGATAGTGTATTAAACTGATAATTTGTATATACGGTATTTTACTGTATTTCACTATTCATCAAAAATTCAAGATTTTTAGAAAAATCCCAAAAATTCACCCCTACCATTTTTTGAAGTTTAGAATTCAAAAATGAAGTCCATTTTTAAAAAATAATTTTATAAATACGATCAATTTAATATTTAATGAAAATAATAATTTATTCTAAAAAAATAGTTTTAAAACATTTATTTAATTATTCCAAAACAAAGGTATATCGTACTTCCACTTGAATATTATTTATATACTATCATAGGTAAGGTTTCTATTAATTAGGGTATATCACTATTAATAAGGGTATGTTACTATTCATAAGGGTAGGTTACTATTCACCAAAAAATTAGTTTTTCTTTTCGGACTCCAAATAACTTATTGATCGCAACCGTGTATGTTAGATTTTTTAAATTCACATCACAAAATTAGAAAAATTATTTTTACTTGGATAGGTTATAACAAAGTGGTGTTTGTAGAGACTCAGTGATCCATGAATTATATAATAAATCTATTTGTAAATTCTTGGGCTGTTACATTATCCCCTCCTTACAAAAAATTTCTTCCTAAAAATTTTAAATTGAACATTGAAAGTTAATGGTTGATAGTTGAAAATTACATTATTGAAACCCACATTGGAAATAGGGTTAATAAAATATCCTCCTAAAAAAGGGTTATGGGATATGAGGTGGTCACCCCAAAAAATATGCTTTTGAATGAAGTTACATTAGTTGGAAGTAAAAACTTGGACATGGAAGAAAAATCTAACTATAATGTTCTGATGGAACATGATAGAGGACATGTTTAGATGAATGTTGATTACTACAAAACTATAAATGAAAAAAAATCATTTATATTATCAATGATTATGATAAATGGAAAAAATTGTATTTAAAAATATTTTTCTTGTGTCAAGGAATTATTCCATTATATAAGAGTATAAATATACATTTCAACTTACAAACTCATCCTTTTATTAAACTTGAACTATAAATACCTCATCACTTATCATGGGTTATGCCATTTGGTGAAGCCATATATTAACCTCTAAAATCTCATACAATGATCAACTTAAACCATTTCATAAATGATTAAAAATTATCAAAATATAATGATTCAACACATTATAATGAAGTACTCTAAATTTCCAAGATGAACATGTCATTAAACCTTAATCAACATTAAGAAACTCTAAATTTCATATTCCAAACATGTGAATAACTTCATTATGTATCCTCTTGAAATATGGTAATAACTTGATTTACCGTACAAACCATTTTGGAAACATGCATTCCTCTGTATTTCTTATGTAAGATACATGTTAATGGATATATTCCTTAAATCCAAAAGTGTTGTAAACTTCATCAATGATAGCATAGGCCACTTCTCAAAAATTAAATAATCAGTTCCAAGGTAGTCAGTACTTATCCAAATCAATCATTTCTTCATCTGTATCTCAACATCATATATATATATATATATTAAGGGTTATCTTTCCATAAATCATGTGGGTTATAAAAAGTTTAACTTTCTACAAAATCACTTTTCCTTTGTACCATTCACCATATGACCTAAAATCCTCAATGAAATAGTAATTTCGTACAATCCTTATATATCTCATAATTCTTACAACCTGTACTTTAGTGACAAAATATTCAAATGACATGATTATTGAATAGAAATATTAATCATTTTACTTCATCTGCAGTAGCATCATAACTTTATCATTATCCAAAATCATTATTTTGGGTATATTTCTTTGATTCTTGGGACATTAATTCACATAGTATCCATTCTCCTTGCAGTTGAAGCATTGAATAAAGGAAAATTCTTTCCTTGTCTTGAATTATGAGCACGGTGGCTTCCTTCTCCACACTTGAAGCAATCTTCTTTTCCCCTAAAGTATATACCAAAGTGTTTCCTTCCAGAATTATCACATGTGGGAAAATATATCTGTCTCTTCTTCCCTTTATCCATATTTTTCCCCACCATCCTCTTCTTCTTATACTTCCCTTAAAATCCATAAGACTCAGAGAATTCTTGACATACCTTTTCAACACATGATACTATTTCCTCATATGATGAGGATACTTGGGAGAAAATCTTCCTTTGAAATTATGGCATAAGACCATCAGAGATATGATCCTTCTTACTCTTTGCATCTCGTGCAATGGTGAAGTTATCATTTCTTATGCTAGGACCCATTTCTAATCAATTCCATATTATATATTAGCTGGTAAAATTATGAACTCTCTATGACTCTAAACATGGTATAACACATATCATAAATTTATGCATCATAAATACTAGAACCATCTAATTTGGTTACTTTGGGGGCATAAATCCTTCACAATGGTGGGTAAATAAAATGTGAATTATCCTAATCATATCCCCTAGGAGTGTCAATACCAAGAGTACCACAAGGCCCATTTTCATGTACCAGGATACCCCAGGTCAAGCCTGAAACTCCTTGTCGATGTTTTCACTCCTAGGTACATCTGTGCCAGAGCCACCTCTACATGTTTGTATCCCGACAAAGATATATTGTCTAGAAATAGCCACATAATATATTCCTTACCAAGATTCTAGGACATTATTGTATGTTTTCCTCAAATTCTACCTTAATACTTTATTCCCTAATCTAAATTTTAATCTAGTTTCCAAGTTTTCTACTGAACTTCCTTTGATACCAACAATAAAGATCTGACCCCAGTTGCTCTGAGTCGGTGACTTATCTGATTACATTGGCATATAAACAAGGAATATGCATCCTGAAATACCAATTAGTTTATTATTATTTGAAAAAATATATATATATATAATGTTAACATTACATAATGAAAGGAAATACAACACTAATTTATTCCATTAGGAACATCCATGCCTCCTGGATTATGCCTGAAATTCACTCATAACTAACTTCTTAATGTCCTGAGAAAATGAAAAAAAAGAAAGGGGTGAGATCAAATTATTACTAAGAGTAAGCAATACAGTGGAAGATAACATAAACATAAACATTAGGCATTGTGAATAATTGAAACACATGCCTTTACAAATAATAAACTTGAACACATTATGGAAGGAATATGAGCTGAGAAAATAATGTCATAATAAAAATTAATCATGGGTATTCCAATAGTTGAATAACCACATTAATCATCAATAATATTTTCATAATGAGGGAATGAATAATGTGGGAAATCATCACCATATCGTTATGTAATCATGCCAGGACCATAAATAATCATTTTGTCAAGGCCTTGTACCAAGACCGGAGTTTGTCTCATGAGACATACCGATGCACCAAAGGGATATAGAGGACCCCAACTGACACTTTATATGTATAATTAATTCCTAATATGAATGTGGATAAACATAAACAATATAAACATTCATATTTAAACTAACATATGAAATGTAAATAACTTTCCCCGAATATTAAACATATACACTAACCATTTAGAGTAAATTGGTGAATGGTTTTAAGATAGCACATCCATACCAAACTAATCATAAACCATTAAATTAAATATGATATATGATATTATAGTAGATAAATATCAATGAAGTACAAGATTAAATAAGGTATTTTGTCTTATATGAAGATACTTTTAAATGAGACCATTGAAAAATCCTTGAGGAAATAATCCTTAAACATTCAAAAGTGTCCCATACCACCTTGAAACATTCAAATAATAATCCCTTAGAATATCATGATAATAAGGAGACTCTTGATATCATATAACAAATGGAAGTAAATACACCAAAAGAAAGAAATAAGTGGTGAACAAGACATATATTTCATAAAAGTTAATGTGAGATGAGAAAAATCCTTTTTACATTTGAAAGAAGTGTTATTTTGGAAAAACATTTATATTCTACAGGAAATAAGTTTGTAAACATGAATATACCAGAAAATAAAATACTTGGACATTGAAATTATATTTTAGTCATAAATTATGTTCCAATTATGTGAAATAATTTAATTTTTTAAGATTCTTTAGAAATAAATCATTTTAGATCATTTTAAGGAAATATGAAAGATAATTTTAAAGTGGAAAGTCATGTTTGCTATATTAAATCCAAAAATGATCCAAGATATTTTTTTATGATAAAATGAGTGTTTTTTTTAAAATAATGGTGGCTTAAAACAGATTCTGGTGTACACTTGAAAATGGGTAATTATTCAAAAATATCCCTTGAACCGTGTTTGTATTTCAGAAATAATTTTGAAAGTTCCTTTTAAAACCTGTAAATACCCATAAAATAAGGAATGATTCTGGTTGGTAAAAATATATATAAAACTCAAAAATAATTTATTAGTAGTACAAAATAATAACTAAGAATTTTATTGAGGTAATTAGGAAATAAAAGTAACCCAAATGAAAATGGAGGTTTTGGTGGAAAACCCTCCTCACTTTGTTCTCAATCGATTAAAATGCCCCAAAATTAATAATCATCAAATGATACATTTAATACCATGATAATAAAAAGATTAATGATATGAAACTTCAATGGGAAATATACATACACCATACATATGTAATAGGTGTGAATACGGAATATCTCACAAAGATGGAAGTGGGATGAAGAAATCCTTACCTTAAGTCTGAATGTGTTCCACTCTTGAACATAAGGTCTTGGAATATAAAATTAGACTTATTAATAACTTATTTAAGAACCTATTAGAAATTTATTTAGTTTATAATAATTCTTTTTAGTTCATTTATTTTCTTATTTATAAGTTATTATATTGAATTTCGTCATTCCAGAGTGTTCATTTTCATTATTTTCATAATTGGTTCATTTGTTCTTAAGTAATGGAGTTCATGTGGAATGGGTGTTAATATACATAATTGAAATTAAATATTATTTATGAACACCCAGAAGTGTTAATGTTCATTTAAATCATTTGGTTACATGGAAAGAGGATTAATCATTAGATGAAATATTTATGACATTCATTTAGATTATTTTAGTGGTATTTTGATTATTAAAAACTAGTTTGGTCATAAAATTTAATAATATGTCTGTATAATGATTCATGAATATTAATTATGTTATAATACATATATTATAGTCTGGTTCGACCATAAAAATTGTTTGATGACCAGTAATGAAGGAGAAATTGAAGAATGAAACTTCTTCATCCACGAAGGTTATAAATTGAAACCTCATGGATGTTGATTTCATTTACAAAATAAAAGAGAGAGAAAGGATATTGATGATGGTTCTTCCATTAAAATGATATATTTCTAGTATATAGATGATACGTGATCTATCATGGTCATTTGGATAGAGGAGGTGAGGAGTGGATAACAAAAGGGGATAAATCAAAATGAAACTAAATGAAAGAGAAATGCGATTTACCTCTTGAAATAAATTCTTTGAGAACCTCTTTAAGGGAAGGGATTTTGGTTTTTTGGAAAGACCAAGAGCTTATTGGACGTGGGGAGTGAATAAGGAAGGGTATTTGGAAAAAACTTTGAGAATATTCAATCCATATAGGAGTGAAGAGAAGAGGGAGTGGGGGGGGGGGGTGGGGGGTTATAGTGGGGGAGAGGAGGGTTTTCATAATTTTTTAATCATTAGTTTATTAATTTCCCTCAAGACCAGAAATAGTGATTATTACATGAACTAGAATAGTAATAAATGATTGTGAGTTCTAACCAAGTTGGATCACATCACTTATGATGTCATAAATAGTGTATTTAACTGATATTTTGTATATACGATATTTTACTGTATTTCACTATTCATCAAAAATTCAAGAATTTTAGAAAAATCCCAAAAATCACCCCAACCATTTTTCGATGTGTAGAATTAAAAAATGAAGTAAATTTTTCAAAAATAATTTTCTAAATATGATTAATTTAATATTTAATTAAAATCATAATTTATTCTAAAAAATAGTTTTAAAACATTTATTTACGTATTCCAAAACATAGGTATATCGTACTTCCACTTGAATATTATTTATATACTATCATAGGTAAGGTTACTATTCATTAGGGTATAATACTATTCATAAGGTTATGTTACTATTCATAAGTGTTGTTTACTATTTAACAAAAATTATGTTTTTCCTATCGGACTCCAAATAATTTATTCATCGCAACCGTGTATATGAGATTTTCAAAATTCACATCCCAGAAGTTGAAAAATTATGTTTACTTGGCTAGTTTATTACAAAGTGGTGTTTTTAGAGACCCAGTGATCCATGAATTCTATAATAAATCTATTGGTAAATTCTTTGGGTGTAACATTAAAACTAACAAACCAACACATGAAATTGATAAAATGTATTATAAATAATTATAAATTATAATGTGACCACTTCAATACCGATTTAAGGTTTCTAGATTCAAAAAAAATGTGGGTTCCTAGATTTTTTATTAGTTTCAAAAAATAAATTCAAAATTAATTAATTAATGTGACCACTAAATCTTATATGAAGGATATTTTAAATTTAATTTATAATTAATTTAAAACCGGAATTACCTCAAATGTGATAATCCCCTTGTTCAATTTCTATCGATTTTGTTGATGAATTTTTGTTTTATGAGATATTCCATGAAAGGATTCATATAGGTTTATTCACACATGATCCATAAATATATGAATTCTATTCTTGAATATCTAATGGTAGCATGATAGAGAAATGTTATTTTTTTCCTTCATTTTTTGATAATAAAAAGAAGTTTCTCTTATTCTCTCTATATTATTGATAGAGGATATTAGAAGATTATTATTTATTGGATTGAGAGAATTATAGAGATAGTTTTGTTGTGAAAAAAATGTCTCACCCACTTTAAAATTATATAAGTTTTAATTTATACATAGGGTTAGTGTTTTTTTTCATATTTTTCATTTTGATTTCCAAAAAAAATTAATCACTTATTAGTTTTCTGTTTGTACTTAGCATTCATTTACATGTTTATAATCCACCTTTTAATTTTGTTTTCATTTTGTTTTATTTTTATTTGTTACCTATTGATGAGTTATCCTGGTTAATTTGAGGTGGAGTCTGTATTGTTAGAATTAATATAATGTGAGATACCTTTATTCTTTATGTGAAGTATTTTCTAGTTATTTTAATCTTCAGTGAGAATATTTTTTAATTTTAAGAAATAGTTTTCTATTTAGTATGACATGAAGTTTTTTTAATATGAGGTGAGACGTATTTCCCAGTGTTTATTCTAACGTGATTGGTGTGATTTTCTATTTATTCTTATACTATTGGGCATGCTATTATTTTGTAGCTAGTTTTCTTTACTATTTATTATTATGTGATAATGTTTTAATCGTAGTCAATTCCTATTTTCACTACTTTCATATACTACCAACATGTATCATTTTACTACTACTATTTGATGTGGGTTGTTATGGTTAATTTGATCATGTCTATCCAATAGTTCTCGAAAATTAATAATAGTTTTTATAGGATCATCACATGATCTTAAAAGTGGTAGAAACCCATAAAATTTATCCATATATCATGAACAATGTAACATGCAATAATAAGGATAAGAAATATAAACTAGAGTAACTATAATTCTAGAATCACAATCTATATTGAGCTCATAGGATTTTACTCAATAAATATTACTGAGAGACAACCAAAATACTATCTACTCCATTGGTAGTACACCATCCACTTGAATCCTTATATGCTATAAGGGGACCCTCGAACACTAAAGTCATGCTAACACATTCTTCACAAATATGAATGGATAACTGGTTAGAAGTCATAGATTCATCTAAGTCATGATAATTTCATCCATCTCTAATAGGGTATCCCATCCATTTATCTAATCTCTATTTAATTAAGGGAGTTGAATATCAGCTTCCATCACATGGAAGTTGACATGCATTACCCATAATAGATGCCCATTGAGAATATTATTGTTTGAATGATTCAAATTATTTTTCATTCAATAAATGAATTAACACATTGGTTTAGAATCGAAGGAAACCATGTGGTAAATATGGAAAAATCAATGTACTTTATATCCCATATCGTAAGCCTATCATAAACTATGATAGAGGAATCTCATGCCTAATATAATATTAGTATATCATAATATGTGATATGCATCACATTTATATCACATTCTATAACTTAGTGTATATCATATAATATGACATAACTATTTTAGTTCATTTCCAAAAATCTACAATTTTTATAAAATATCATAAATACTGTATAAAAAACTTCACAACTCTTTGTAAATCCATTAAAACTATTCTAGATATGGATTATCAAACTTTGTTCATTTTGAAAAAAAAAACATTGTCCAAAATAAAATCCTTATTCTAAGGCCAAACCATGTAAACCTAATGGTCCTTGTAGTATTGAAAATATATTTAAAATTATAATTTCATAGATTTAAGAAACAATTATCCTCTAGAAAAAAATTAGTGCTTCTCAAGCTACGATGGGGTATGGAGTGATCTTGATGAAACATACTCATATATATATATATGAACATTTACACCACAATATATATCATATAAATCATATGTAAGCCTATATAATCCCTTTTCCATGACATCGAGTGACCACTTGACATGGAATATGCTAATCTAGTATAATGAAACTCATACATTCATGATTCATTGAAATAGATTGACCATATGATAAAACCCTCACACTAAAATATTTATTGAGTAACATCTATGAAATAAGCTAGTTTGAATAATGTTGAGGTTTAGGAATCATGCCCCCAACATTAAACTCCCTGAACATATTAAAACTACTTATACTTCAAAACATCAAATTTAAGATGTTAATAAATTATGTTTTCTACTTAGAACTCTTTCTATGTTTATCATCATAATTCTTAGAACCCTTTACATAGAATTGTTCCTTTAAATATTTTGTTAACTAATGTAACAATTTACATTATATCTTTACCAATTTATCCAAACCTCCACTAGGATTAAGTAATATTCACTTGTCACTATAAAAAAATGAAACTCTTTACATTTATATTTACTAACATATCCTAAACTCATTAATGATATAAAGTGAAATTATCTTTTTGGATTGGAATAATATTTTATTTTCTAAATTTGAACTTCTTAATTCCAAACATACTCACCCTAGTCTCTTATACATTACATTCTGTTTAGAATATCATATTAAGATAAATAAACTCCATTTATGTTTAGGATATAATACTTATTTCCTTAAATAGGTTTATTTAAAAAATAAACTATTATTTTCATATCATATATGGAAATTTATGTGTTTAGATATTTTTATTGACAATTATATTATTCTTTAAAATATACCATTTATGGTGGTGGAATCTCTGTTCCTCATATTTAAAAAAACATATGGATAAACATATTTACCTCAGATAAAATTTTTTCATCATTATCCTCTTATAAAACATGCTATAAAATCTAATGAATCACAAACCTTGTGTATTGAATCCATTATCTCATATTGTTTAAGAAACACTTTTTTAACAAACAAATTATCTTTTCATATAAGACAAATGAGATGAATATACAAACCCTTTACTTATATCCATTTAATATTGATATATTACTTTAAATTAAAATATTTGATTTAACAACTCTTTACTTCCCCAATTGAATGCAAAATTCAAGATCTATCAATTATTTCCTTGATTTTGAACTCCAATATACTCAAAAAAAAATTAAAGTATACATTATTTTTGACATACCCTTAAAAACTAAATAAATTATTTATATAACAACAATATATGACATGGAAATTACATGGAATTTGAAAAAATCCTTTAGGTATTCTGAATAATTACATCTCATGGAATTATTACTCCTTTTTTTCTGATAACATATATGGGTTTCACTAACCTTTATTATTTACTCAAAGAAACATTTTTAGACTTTCCAACTAAAATTTCTTCTTCTAGTTTAAACATTTACCCACTTACACTAAAAAAACATTAGAACTTTGAAATAATATGTCCTAGTTAATGTTTTATTAGTACTTTGAGTAAATTGGGTAATAATTTCTTAAACTCATTCACATTATTGGAACATTTTCAATTGAATGAATTCCACAACAAGAACAAGCCTTAATAAAAGTTTATATCTCCCATAGTCATTAAACATACCCAATACTATTGAGTATATATGATTTGAGTCTAAATTTCCTTAGATCATCATGAATATAATGCTTTGAAAACCTTATGTGAGTCATTATATGCTTCTCATAAGCAACTAGATCCACCTATCGAACAACTTCAAGACTTGGTTACTCAAGAAGGCTTTCTCAAATACATATAATTTATTTTACTTAAGAACTTTTATTAAGTTAAAAATATAAGGAGTTGATTATATTAATATTCCCCATTTGAAGGATTGATTTCAAAGTTAAGTTTTATTATAATGATGTATTATCTATAAAAAATCTTTTATCAGTTAATTATCATATTTTATAATCATCTAATAAGGAATTTTATTAACTGTGCTCCCACAAAAATGATAGCTCCATTTTTAAAATTTATTCATAATCATTATATAGAGACCCCAGAACATATCCTTTAATGAATACATTAATTTAATAAAACAATATATCATTTTACATACCTAGGATTATTTTATGTCTATATATTTAGAGAATTAGGAATACTATTACATAATGAAACCCATATTTTCTTTTAAATCTACACTCTTCCCACTAATACAAACTCCTCAATTCTATTTCTACACCCAAAAAATCTAAAACTTTCATATAGTGTAAACATTTCCACACATCCACATTCCATAAGAAAAACATTAAAAAATGGGTTGAGAACAAATAGCATAATAAGGTGTTTAAAAGATTGAGAAAAAAATTAGGTTTTTAAAATTCTTTGAAACTTATTAAAAATGTTTCCATTAATATAAAACACTTTGAGGTTAATAAAAAATTCAATTAAGTAAAAAACTAACCTCAATGTACAAAAGGTTTTCATAAAAAAATTATAATCCATGAAAAAGTAAAAGAATATTATTAAAAATTTCATTAAGAAGTCATAAAAATATTTAATACCCCTTCCTTATAAATGAAAACCTTAAAATTCTTATAAAATAATGTATTTTCATTCAAATAAAAACTTTTTATTTTGAAAATATCACAATATATCCTTATAAAATAAAACTTTTCATCTTTATGAAATCTAGATATTTTCAATAAAAGTCATTGTGGGGATATAAAATACATGAGGCAATCAATAACATCACAAAAAAATCCTTTTAATAGAATAAATTAACCAGTTTTTTTCCACCATCATACATAATGGAATCACCTAACTAGATAATCCCAACATCATATCTTAATCGGATCACTTTATCAGATAATTCTATCTTCATAGAAGTAAATTATATCCAATTAACTCTATAATCCTTACCTAATACATTGGAGGGCTATAAAATACATAACTATCACATCATGGATAAAATTATATAAAGGTTTTGGGTTCACTCCCCATTCCCAATCATCATTTACAATGTCCAACTGTTGTATTTTTTAAAAATAATAATTAATTTCTAAACCTTATCACCATAAAATCCATTTACACTTTATTTTCAGATCCTTAAACATTATAAAATAAATCCACAAAAAATGAATTCTTTTAATAAAATCATGGCTTGTAAATAAAATCACAAAGAGAAAAAGTACTTCATAAATAAATAATTAATACATAAAATAATATTTTTTGAAAAAAAATCAACCGTAGGTCCCTAAAAACAACTTTAAAGTAAATATTTAATTTTAACTCATAAAATTATTTTCTAAGAGAATATGGATTGTTGATAGAAATGCATTGGATATGATTTCTTTAAAATTAAAAACCTTAAACATAAAATCATATTTTTTAAAGGAAATAATCTCTCTTACCATACTTCTAAAAATTGAGTTGAAAATACTTAATAACCAAATTTAAAATCAATTTCTTAATATGAGATTTTATTTATAAAATACAGTAGCCAAAGAGAGTTTTTTTCTTGGAAATTGAAATAAGAAAATAGATAAATTCATCAAAACTTTAAAATGGAAGGTTTAAAACAACCCCATTACATATCCAAGAGATATTTCTAGTCAAATACCAACAAAAAAATCCTTTGAAGTTTATAATTGGATACATACCCTAAGAAATATTCTAGAAATCAAAATCCAAATGGTTTGTATGAGGGATGATGAAAATAGGATAAGGATGGAACATTGGAAATGGATGTTCTTAAACTAAGTGAAGAAAATGCATCACTTATAAAGTCAGACCGAAATGATGCTATCTAAGTGGTATAATTCACAAGTTTAAATATTATTTAGTTTCTTGTGGGGTCAACCTGAATATATATAAATTTATCTTATCTTATTTCATTACCCATTTAGTAATAATGTATCATTACAATTGTATATAAATTTTCATGATTGTCTGGAGGTGAATTAATCTATGTCAATGAAACCAAATATATATATATCATGCATGAATGGACTTTCCCATGACACAAACTCTTCTCGAATAATCTTCCCACTCATACCATAAAATAATCCAACTTTAAACCAATATTATTAATGAATGAATAATTTTTATCTATCTATGGTATCGTTTAATAACCGCATGAGGATACTGCATGTAGGTATTTAATTTTATTATCATAGTCACACACACATATATATATATATACAAATTTTTAAACCATTTTAATCAATCCATAGTCACCTTATTTCAATCACCCTTGTGACATGATATGCCCATGTAGATACTTATGCATATAATACTCGTCAATCCTCTTATCATTGAATCCATCAAAGTAATTTTTGATTGGAAGTGGCCTGATGAGATCATCAGTTTCATGTTGAGAGATACACATGAAAAGCAACCCACACTATAGACCAGGGAAGATGATGATGGGAGATGATGTTTAAAATGAATTGGAAGAACATGTTTTTGAAGCGGTGAAGAATAATTTTTAAATAGACACCACATCAGTTTCTTAGTCTAACTCATACTCCTTCATATATTGGAATGTGATAGGATGATACGTTAAAATATATAATAGTTTGTCTTATATCATGGTACGTGATGCATGACCCCTATGAAATATTATAAGATTACTTCAGCCAAATAAGTGTGCTTCTATTATACTACTCACATCCACCAACATATGCTTGACTACTGGCCATTTTCTCTATGTTTGACCTTTAAAAAATAGGAACACTACCTTTATGTGAGCTCAGAGGGTACCCTTATTTGATAAGGGAATAATAGGTTAATAAGGACCATTATGTGGAGAAAGAAAGACCCTCATATAAACTAATGTGATCTTGGATCTACCCTTATGTGAGTACTGACTAACAATTATACGAGATATTGGGATCTAACCTTATATGATCTAAGAGATGATAACATTACACGAACAAGGAGATAGGTTTATAATACCCTTACATGAATTGGGTATCCACCTAATGAGAAGGATATCATAGGCCTTGAATACAGAATTTCTAAAACTCCTGTAATATAACCTAGTGACTGACCAGGGTTGTGTCTCAAGAAGATGAGCCTAGAGTATTTATTATCCCAACACTTAAGTTTTTTTATTTTGTTTTCGTTGTTTTTTGATATCATGAAATAGGGGGGTTTGATTAATTAAATAAAAAATAGAATCAAAATGAAAATGTAGGAAAAAATATATGAGAGAAATGAGACACCCCTATATTTAACTTATTGATCCATCATTGTCTCACAGCCTTGATCCTCTATCCTATTATATGGTTATTCTAATCAGTTATACATAATATCACTTTCTAGATGATTTGAAGGGGCTTCACACTTAGGAAGAATCCCTAAGTGATCAACTCCTTAGTCTTTGATGAATCACAATCATGAATTCATTCACTTTTCAAACCATTGATCCCAATAATACATTAGTGATCTAGAATGAGGAAGAGGAAATGCTTTTCAATAGTGTGGAATAAAATGAAAGAAGGTAGAATATGTTGTTATATCGTCTCCTCGGTACCTATAACAACCAAATTCATATAATAGAATGGAAAGAATAATACCAAGTGTGTGGGAAGTAGTTCACTAGTTTTTATCTAGCGGGCGATCCTTTGGCTAGCGTCTCATCATTAATGAGAGATTATGAAACACCATAACTTCACAGAGGGAGAAACATGAATATAAAGATGAAAAAGATAACAACATGAATAAATAAAACAATTTAATTGAAATGATGAAATGAATTTTAAAAATACCACTCTAGGTTAATCCCTAGATTAAAGTCATGGTTTAAATTATTTACAAGATAATAGAGGGAATATTTATAGCATCATCTTAGCTCATTATTCTTCTTTCATAGGTTTTAGTATAGTGAGAGTTGAGATCCTTAATTCTCAGATGGACAATATGTGTTCAACTTGAGGATATTGATTAATGAAGCTAGGCATATCTAATCTTCCATCTCATTCTTAAAACTCCCATATGATCAAAAACATTCTATTTTGGTTGATGATCACCACATAGCTAGTTTTTTGAAGTTCTTACTGATTTGGATGAACCAAAAGAATGGAAATTGATTTTATATTAACCTTTTCCATTTTGTGACATTCAGTGATAAATATAACCCATGGCTACCCTTATATAGATTTTTAGTGACCTTGATACAGAAAAGGGACCATGAGAGTGACCTTTACGTAGATCTTAAGATGCACATTCATATTTTATGCTACTCATGGAGCATATATTTCTACCCTTCCACAGCATGTTGTGCGACCTTATTTAGGTTTTCAAATAGGGGAGGCTCACACGTACAGCAGTATCATGACATTAATGATGCATATGTTCACTGAAGATGAAACCTAGTATGGATTTGATCAAATTTATTGTAGACCTTCATCACCCCTATACTGTGAATGAATGACATGAACATTGGGGTTCTTCATACGTACACAGGGCAGGGAATGACATATAAATTTTCCATGCTTTCCCAAATTTCAAACTTAAACATGAAAATCATGAAGTGTATAAATTAATATATTCCTATCCAAATTAAGATCAAAATGAATAAACATGATGAAACTCAGAATAAAATTCCTCAAAATAATGAAATTAAAAATTAAAAATCAAGGTATGGATTTTAAATTAAATCTAAAAATGATTAAATACACTAAAAATCATGATTAAATCCATCTATCCTATAATTCCAGATTTCTAAAAATTACTAAAAATAAAACAATTTCCAAGGTATTAAATCAATTAGGGGGGTCAATTATCAATTAAAAACAGTTTAAGATTGGATAATTTTGTCTCTCATTTATTCCCCACACATACACAATTTCACTCCTCGATAATACAAAGAATTCAACTTATAAATAAATGTGTCATTCCTAAGTTGAAATATACATGTCATAAAATAAGAAAAAAAAAATCAATTTCTTGAAATTTAATACATCATATATGAATTAATCTTACTTTATCATATTAATCCATGTCAAGGATCCATTTCCTAGAGTGTAACAATGTATATTTTAGAGGAATTAAAACATTAATAAGGTAAACTTTCATTTATCATTTCCTCCTTAGTTCTTTAAACCATAGATACATTTTACACATCTTTGATAGAAATAAATTGATTTTATTATAGGTTAATTACCCCTACTTTATTGGGTTCATTATTCCACTCAACTTAATCCATTAATTTTGGATAATTAAGAACTTATTGAATTTTTCCTATCCATTTATCTACAAAGAGATTATTGAATTTATTTATGGAATTTATTTCTCACACACCGAATGGCTAATTATCTCATAAATTCATTATGTGATCCCTATTTTTTGTTTACACCGGTATCAAAGGACTTATAAGACTATATTTGGATCCCCCCTAGGATTTATATTCCACAAATTATAAGCTACCTAGGTTTGAGTTCAAAAATCTAGTTTCCTTAGGTTATAATTCTTATTCCACTTTAACCTCTTCAATATCACTAATTTTCCAAGTTTTAAAACATAATTTTCATAAAAAAGTGGATATATTCACTCAGTAATAAAAAAATACAAGAAATTATAGAATTCATGAAATCCAAAAAACTAACATGTAATCATATACTAGGAAGTAAAACAATTAAACTAAATTTTTATAAGCTAAAAATACACTAAAATGAAAAATTTAAAAATTAAAATGATATTTTTTTTACAAAATCATAAAAATAGATTCTAAAAATATTTAAAACTAACTCTAAAATAGGTCTAAGACATCCCCCACACATTTTAAACAACTGTAAATTAAAATATAAAAATATTTCACAAAAATTATAGTGAATGTTGTATATTCTTTAACACCATTTAATATTCCATAGTTAATCCAAACCGTTGTATGAATCTCATAATCGTATTTTCTCTTGTAAAAAATTCATCTACATTTTTTCTCATTCAAGAAAACGAATATCTTATAATTGGGAATTATATATTTTATGTTTGGATTCAATATCTATAATATTCCCTTAAATAATATTCTATATCTTATCCCAAACACCATTCATGGTCTTAATCCCAATAAATTTTATATATTAATTATTTAAAAGGGTGGAAAATATAGGGTTTCTTATATAGTAGTGATTCTCAATGTATTTATTTTCAACTGGAGTCCAAAATATATCATAAATATTAGTATTTAACCCATCAACTATAAAATTTACTATATGCATAATCATTGAAAATAAGTATTTAAACATTCTATCCTTCCATGTATTATAATTTTTCTCATAAAAAGTAACATCATTTTTTTATTTAATGAATTGATATGATTCATTATGGAAAAAAATTATAACTACAATTGGTCCTCAATCTTAGAATACAGACCACAATAGTATAAACACCACTTCAAAAGGTAACCTAGACTCACTAAAAATAGTTAAGGAGGTATTGGTCAAAGAAATAAAACAAGATTTATGGAGAGTGGGGTATATCATTGAATTATTTTTATCATTAATTGTATTAAAAAGAATTTTTTAACCTTTATTAATCAATTAGATTAACATTACAACATTTTTAATTTATTTAATTATGGATCAAAACAAAATTAACATGCAAGACATGATCATTTACAAGGTTTACTATTAAAACATGAATAACTAAACCCTTGGAATGACCTAGAAATACCCCTGGATTCAAAATTCACTAGGAAAATATAGTTAATAAAAATAAAATTATGATCTTTCAATTTTTACTTAAGTCACCTAAAAATAAAAATTGCTTCATCACTTATGTGAAATCCACACAAATCCAATCAAAATAGAGGATCTTCTTTGATCACTCCTTTCTATTGTAACTTCTAATTTTCAATGACTCTCCACTTTCACATTCATTAACTCTAAAATTAAATGTTGTTGGATTAAAAAATATAAGAACATATTCATAAATTTTTTATACAAGAAAAGAATACCACTTCATTCTTTAAAGAATAACCATAAACATCAAACTTTAGTTATCATCCTTTATTGGATAATAAATTGATGTTGATAATTTATGAATCTTCATCTCTCTTACATCTACCCTTATGGGTTTTATTTAGTTATCTCTCAAAAATATTTAAACCACATATATAAATCACTCCAACCTATTTAAAAGAATTATTATGAATTTTGAAATATATATTGACATTTTAAAGTCATAAAAACATTTCTTTAATTATGGTATAGTATTGTCTTTTATAAAATATCTAAATTCAACTTATATAAAAAATAAATTTTATTTTAAATCTATTATAGCATAGATATTTTCATTATGGTTCAATGCCTTCTTCTCATATATTGTTCCTTGTCAGTCACGACCAAATAAGGTACCCACATTGAACAAATAAATCCCAATTTTCATTATACCTAAGGAATTATTTTGTAGTGTGATATTTAGCTGAACAATTTTTTTTAGAATCTTCAAATAAAAATTATGGTGTAATATATATCATCCATGTATGATTTTATATAAAATAAAAAATAATGAACCATTACTTGTACAAACTCATTTTATTAATTATACATAATTATTAAACCTAAATTTTTGCATATTATCAAAATAGGGCTAACCGACATAGAGTCCAAATTGGATATATGATAGTCAGTTCTAATAAATTTTCAATATCCTTTATAACACCATCTATCAATGTTGGGTTTAATATTATTTGTGGTTTCCTTCCAAATTTATATTTATATTCACATATGGTTTCTTATACAATATGTAAGACATCTATCAAATATGTATCATGTGCTCTAAAATATTTATTTTCCATTTTCAATAAAAAAAATTGATTTAAGTTCTTTTTTAAGAAATATATTGTTGGAAATAGATAATAATAGACTGTCCTCACTCAATGGATAATCATATTTAAAATTACTTACGCCAAATCTCTTTTTTAAATTTTTTAAAATTTACTTTATGGTTTAGTGGTAACTACACATTTAAAAATCCATCTACAATAGCATTCCACACTTCAAATACAAAAAAATCAGTAGAAAGAAAAAAAATAGCCAGATTCAGAAAATAATAGAGAAAGGCCAACCCTTCACCATCACCTTATCTGCATCAACCCCAACCAAAAAAATATGGATATTTGGAAAAACATATAAAATTTTATTTTCAAAATTTAAAATTCAAACAACCACCATAATTATTACCTCAGGTGATGAAACACCTCACGTCGTGCACCTTGACCACCATACACGTCGCCCTCACCATTGTTGGTAAGATTGTCACTATAACCTTCTTAAGACCACTATCATCCATATCATCATCTCCGCCATAGATATTCCATAAAAAAATCTCATAGGACATCTGAAACATGAACAACACCAGTCAAATATTATTCACAACAAACATGAAGAACAAGCCTAGTGAAAACCCATAGACCGAGAGGAATCCACCATGAGAGTCGCCTCTTGAAACACCGACAACCACTTGAACTACACAACCCAAGACCCCTTGGATACCACCACGTGAGTTTGACTAAGATAAGAGTAGTGTAATCCTATATAAATAGTAGATAAATGAGAAGACAAAGTCCATAACAAGGAGCCATGACCATCACCATGACCACCAAACCTGGCCATCAAATCCTTCACTGAGAAAAAAACAACTAAAGTGTGTGAATGTATTTCATTGCACATTTATTTTTTTATTTTTTTAAAATTTCTTATATAAAATAATTATTTAATTTAATTAACATAAATAAAATAAGTAATTTATACTTCAATTTTTTTTAAATAAATATATGATTATATTTTTAAATTTAACCAATAACTGATCATCTTGATGTACTGTGATATTGGGAAATTAGGAATGATTGGTAATTATTCAAGCTCGATATCAAATCGCACTTTAAATCATGAATACAATTCATACATGAATTCTCACCAAATTTTACCCATGTCCATTAACCTTGCAGCCCTGACATTTTTTCTATCAGAAAAATTATATCAAAACTGCATTGGAAAAAATATTTGTTAATAGAATATTATAAATAAATGTATATACAAGTATATTAACATTACTTACCCAAATATCTACCAAGGTATTATTATTTATTTGGTATCAAACTTCTCTCTAACTTATTGGTTAAACCAAAATGATATTTTTGTGTTTAGAAAGTGTCAATTTTTTTTACATTACTTACCATTTTTTCCAATAATAATCCACCCTTATTTTAATGAAATTTGATGTGTGTGTGTCGATTATAGACCTCTCACATTTTCATGTGAACTCATCATCTGGTAGAGGATGCTTCTAATCATGAAAAGAATTTAGTAATGGAAAATAATATATATGAATTTATCATTAATCACTATTAGTAATGTTTAAACACATACCAATAAGTGGGGGATTAGTTGACCCCTAGAGTGCTATGTTTGGAGAAGGGGGAGTATCCTCTGTGGGATGTGGGATATCTACAGTAGGTGTACTTTTTATAGTCTATGAAGATAAATGTATTGATGGAGTGAATAAACCTAATGAGTATTCTTGTAGAGATTAATGTGGATATGGATATAGTGATGGTATATATAGAGGATTGGTGCCCTATACAATGGAAAGTGGGAATGGGTAATAATGAGATATAGGAGCCCAAGGGCTGCTGTAACACCCCAAGATTTTATGAGATAGTATTCTATTGTACGCTACACCAAGATTAGCTTGTACTATATGCAAAACCATATTATCTTGTAGTATACGCAACACTATTCTTGGCTCGTGTTACACACAATTTCAAGTTTGTTTTGTGGAAATTATTCTACGCAACATTAAGTATAGATTTTGTTTAATGTATAAATGAAGTAAGTTTTGATTATGTTATATGCAACACCAAAAGGAGCTTTCACTACACGCAACCCTGACATGGCTTGCATTACGCACAATCATAACCTTCCTCGATAGCGTGTGTAGTACTCAATACCGGGTTTCACTAAACAACGATATGTTATTAAAATATTATATAAATTAGCCGTTATAAATTGTAATACCCTATTTTTGAAATTTTATAAATTTTAACTTTCAAAATGGACTTCATTTTTGGATTTGGAATATCAAAATTATCCTAGGGCGAATTTTTGGTACTTTTCTGAAAACTTTCAATTTTTGATGAATAGTGAAAAACACTGAGTTATAGTTTAAAACTGAATTTTTATTTAAATATTTATTTATTTTATTTTTATTTTAGGTAAAAATTGATACATAATACCTATATAAGTTCAATGTAATTCATTGGAGTCATTTTATAATAATGTTAGATATATAAAAATTTTATTGAACTTTTCACCGTCTTTTACCCATCTCCTAGGAGAATTTTCAAATTTACATAAAAAATAATTTTACCGCTTCTGTGAGTGGAATTTTAAAAATCCAAGAGACACGGTTAATATCAAGGACTAAAATGTGGTTCAATAAGATAAAAATAATTTTTGGTGAATAGTAACTTTTTACTTTTATTTACCACGGTTAAAAATAAATAGGTTAATTAAGGGTAAAAATGATATTATTATTACCCTAACACATGTCCCAATTCTATTGGATAAGTTTAATTCGACCAAAAACAACCTTTGGAATAAAATATTACCCTTTAGGTCTACTTGGATTAGATTAGGACATTTATTATTATTTTATTTAATGAAGAGTTAAAATAGTTAAAATCAAAGTTTAATAACTAAAACATTTTTAATATAGGGTTATACATAAGACAATTTCGACTATAAATATTCATTAGAAACTTAAAAAGATTTCCTACATAATGGTATTTTATTTATAATTTTTTGACATTAAATAGTTTAATTTATTTAGGACACAATGGTGATGCAGTAATTACCTAATTAATGAAATATTAAATTAATTGATATTATAAATACCCAAATAAGTGTAATTTGAGCCTTTTTATGAATTAAACTAATTTTATAGGTTAATATAATATATTATGGTTGGTTAGATGAATTGTTTTAGAAGTAATATTTCTTTTCTAAATTAAAAAAAAAACAAAATACCAAATAGTGTCAAAATTGACATAAAAGAGTTTTTAAAAAAAGTATTATATTATTAATTGATATTATATTCCTAAAAATCTAAGGATCGGCCAAAATACTTATATAATAATATATATGACATTAATGAACCAATTGGGGTTATATTGGCAGTTTATAGTAAGTTTATTAACCATACAATGTAAGAACACAAGAAGATATGATAAAAGTTAAATTATTTAACTTAGATTTAAATCTAAATGATAAGATTAAAATTGTAACCTAAACCGGTCTAAAACCTATTGGTTTAGATGATTTTGACCCATACCCACACTAGACTATAAATAAGTCACTTTGGAGCCATTATAAACCGAATATGAATTTATTATAAAATAATATTTTAAGTTTTTCCTAAGGTGCCCCTCACCCCTCTTATAAAAGGGCACCTCCTCCCTCTACTCTTCACAAAAATTTGAGCCTTCAAGCTTGGCCAAAACCAGACCATTTAACTTCTTCACTTCAATATAAATATACTATAGGTCATGGTATTCTTTAAAGACCAACTTTAGTTCCCTAAGAGGATGTTAAGAGGAGGTGCGTCAAAGAAGAGGTAATCTCTTCTACCGATTCTTTCAAGTTTCTTTATTCTTATACTTCCTATTATTTAGTTGTTTAATTATAAAGTAAAGATATAAGTATAAATAATATATTTATATGTTATTATAGATATGAAACAACCACATTTCACCTTGTATTCATCCTACAGAAAATGAAATCACCACACGTGTGTACGTACGAAATACCGTCTCGATGCCGTTGAGTAATCTGTTTTTCCACCACCACCTTACATGGATGGGTATAATGGTGTAAAGAATAACTATAAATGGTTATTATGAAATCATACTTATTTTGAGATATTATATAATCCACTCCAATTCCATTCAATATTTATGGGAATGATATCATCGCTCGTGCGTACATACGGATTACCGTCTCCACGACGCGATGAGATTCATTCTTCATATTAACCATTAAAGAATGATTATAAAGTATATATAATTAATAATAATGATATATATGAAATAATAATGCTACTGAATTTATTTATATATATATATATATTTCATCTACTTACTTCCATTCAAGTCAATAAAGAAAGGAATACAACATTCATGCGTACGTACGACCTACCGTCTCCATGAACGGTGTGTTTTATTTCATTTACCTATCTATTATATATATATATACTTAATATATATGATATATAAATCGTGTTTTACATTCTTGAAGTAAGTAAATCATGATATAAGTAATAATAATATCAAGAGCAACAAGTTCAAACACGTATGATAAATGAAATGATTTTACCTAAAACGCTGCTTTAACATGGAATTGACAAAAGAATGGGTAATATAAAGTCATAAGTGAATCATATATATTATATAATAAATATTATTATGGTTCTTTTACAAGTTAATAATAAGTTTAAATCCACTATAAAAGAGTTATGTACACGTACGAAAGAAATTGGACCTAAGGTAAGGGATAATTTTACAAATCTCATTTATACCTGGGATTTCTTATACGTAAGTATTTACTGGGGTTATGTTTATCATCCATGTCCATGTTTTCTAAAAATGTTTTCATAAATGGTTTAATATTCTTACATGTATTTTTAAAGTCATTTTTACCCTTTTTTGACTTTTTACCACATTGTATGGAAGGAATCTTTCCTTTGGTTACCATATAAGATACTTTTTGACTTTTCCAGCAAAAGTATGAGAAGAATGTTTTCTTTAACTTATACGGTGTGAATGGTTCTTTATAGTTTCATAATGACTTATTTCAATGAAGCTTCCTATACAAAATTTCATTATTATTTTCACCAAAATTCTTTTCTTTTAAAATTTCACGTCATTTTGAGAAAAGAAAATGATTTTGAAGAAGAAAGGATATTTTCCTCACGAATTAATTTTAAGTGTTTTATTGAAAATATTTTGCATATAATATGACATTATTTAGAATGTTTATGTTTCAAGTATAATGTAACTATTATTTAAATTGTTTGATTTTTCTTATGATGAAATGATATCCATTTGTTTTATATGGATTTTGTTATGATGGGATGAGGTTTATGAAACCCATATTATTCTTTGGGTTATGATGAATGATTTATGTTTATTTTGTGGCACACGAAAGAATTATTTCATTATGAGATGGGTGGGACCTATATCTCCCTCAAATGAGTTGGGTAAAGATTTATATATCATAATATAGACATGGTTGGAATGAAAAGTTAATCTGGTTCGGTGATACAGGACTGGAATGAGGAGTGAACTCGATTCAGTAAGGGACTTTGTCCACTATGATGGTCTTAGCAGCAATGCCTTGGATACTATGGAAATTATAACCTGTTCTTAATGGTTTCCACAATTACATGTTTTCTTCCCATGCTATTTTATCCTGGTTAATGTTCCTTTTTGATCTATGCCTTATGCACTGCCATGATTTATCTCATTACTCATGATTTTGATGTTTTATGTTCATGTTCTTACATTCAAATGTTTAGGGATTATTTTATGTTCTCCATGTTTACCCTTATTGAGCATTTTAGCTCACCCTTTTTATGTTTTCTTTTCCCCAGGATATAAAGAAAGGTTTTAGGTAAGAAAATAGAAGGGGAAGATCTTTATGGGGGATGTTGAAGATCTTTTACCATGATTAGAAGATTATGTTCTGAGTTTCCAAAGACACTAAACTAATACAGTCTTTGGGAGCCTTTTTTTGTAATGTATTACGTATTCCGCAAAAGTAATGTAATTTTTATATATGTCAAGTATGGGTCTCTATAGTTGGTATCAGAGTGAAGGTTTAGTTAACCTTTGGAAACTAGGATGCGAAAACTTCAATGAAATCCATAGAGATATTTCTAAGGTATGTCTAGGGATGACCTTAAGGATAAGTATAAGTATAGGTTATAGTCCTAGAGTTATGGTTACGATCATAGAATTAAACCTAAGGTGTTATATATTGAAGGTACCTCCCCTTTATTATGTTGTTTTCCTAGCATGATTTTTTCCTCTCACACTATTCTTTTTTGGGTTTTAGATGATGGATAGAACCCGAAGGAACCGTGTTGATCAATGTAATGGACAATGCAATGATTTTCCTCCCGAACAATCAAATGTGATGGGATATGGAGTGAAAAATCTTATTTCTATACTTACACAAGCTATGAATCATTATGGACTTCCAAATGAGCAGAGAAAGGAACAATATTCTATTGAGTCCTTCATGAGGAAATGACCACCTTCTTTAAGTGGGTCTTCTGATCCACTTGTAGCTGAAAAATGGATCAGTACCATTGAAAAGATATTTTTCTTACTTTGATGTTTGGAACATGAAAAATTCATTCTATTTGTTTACCGTTTATAAGGTGAAGTAGACTAGTGGTGGACACTAATTAAGAATACAAGGCCCTAAGATGAAATTGAATCCAATGAATGGGATGAGTTCAAGAAATTGTTTTTCAATAAGTACTTCCCTCGTATTCTTTGAACAAAGATGGAAAAGGAGTTCCTTTAGCTTAAGAAAAAGGATGATGAATCTGTTGGTATATACGAGGTGAATTTTACAAGGCTAGCAAGGTATGCATATGGCTTTATCATCCAACCTGAAACTAAAGTTGATCGATTCTTTAGTGGCTTAAAACCAAGTCTTCGAAGGGCATTCACTATAAGAGACTTCGATAGCTATGAAGAAATTGTGTTTTGTGCTATCAAAGTATAAATGGAAGTTGTTGTTACATATCCATCTCATCATTTTGACAAGAAATGAAATATGGAGTTTAAGGAAAAAACTTAGAACAATAGTGAAAAGAAGGTGAATGTTTCTTTATGCTCAAAGTATGGAATGAATCATGGTGGAGATTGTCTAAAAGGTACCATAAAATGTTTCAAGTGTGGAAAATAAGGTCATCGAGCAGTTGAGTTCCGAAGTAATGTAAAAAAGGTATCTAATGATGTGAATAGAGAAAAGACTACAGAGAACACACCACTAACACTTCAATGCTTCAAGTGCAAGGAAATGGGGCATTAAGCTAACCAATTCCCTAATCCAAGGGTTAATGATGATCGACATCAACAACCTCTTAAGGAAAAGGACAAAGGGAAGTCACATGCGATCACTATTAGTGATGTTGAGTATGACAATGATGTGGTGAAATTATTTTGTGTTTATGTAACAGGATTCCAAAATAATATTGTGGAATCTTCTTTATAGTATCATGGAATATTGGAATATCTATGTAATGGTTTGTTGTGGTTTTCGATAATTATGTGGTACATGTAACCATGAAAAGTGACTGAAATATTTTTGGAAAGAGGATGATATACACACAATGAAGGGATAAGGAGAAAATAATATTTTTGATAGTATTCATGATTTCATGATTGATATAAGGACAAAGTGATATCATGGTTTGAGTATATAGAATTTTTGGGATTTTGGTATGTGGAAAGAGTAAACTTTTGATAGCATTCATTTTTTCACTAAGGTTCTATTGTAATACATTTTTTAAAAGAATACATGATTAAGGTAATCACATGTTTGGAATGTGACCAATAAGATATATCTTGTGATATATGAGGGATAAATGATGGTATTCACATGCTTGTTATATGACTTTTTTAGTAATCGTTCTCTTTATACTATGAGTTTGGAAAGAATTATTTTGGATAAGTCTTAAGGTTGGAATGAATTAAGTTGAACATCAGATATTATTTTTTAAGGCTAGAACATTTTGATTTTATTTTTGATATTATACCATGTGTTCATTGACACTAAAATCCATCAATTAGGTTCAAATTAATCCCAAAAAATTAATCTAATGTTTTTAGATTAGAAATGTATTTAAACATTCCAAATATTTTCCAATCCATAGAATTATAATGCGAGATATCCAATTGCAGTGTAATATCCTTCAATCACATAGTCAAAATAATTGATATCCTAAATTGAAAATGAGATCCTTAAAATAATTGGGATAATAACTATAGATATTTCTAACCATAATAACTTATGGTGAAACATGTAATTTACTAGAATATCATGGATTCAAACCATTGTTTAATGTTCAATCCAAAAGCTACATACTAAAACACTTATTTTTGTAATCTAATTATATCATGATTATTAGAAAATAGTGTAAAAATAAACTAAATACTAAAAAAATGAATTAATTATTAAATAAAATAAAATTTAACATATGATTAATCAGAGGATACTTCAAAAAAATGAGGATGCCGCAACACAAGTGTGTAACTGAAGGAATAAGGATAATTGTAAGGAGCTGGAGGAGTGTGGTTCATAGAAAGGGCAATGGTTATCCTGTGTGGGTCCTTCTCATGGAAGGTCCATACTATAACAATGATGCATAATCCACTCACAAAAGGAAAAGGGTTCTGCTGGTGCATCGAATGGAGGAGGACTTGGATATAACACTCTTTATTAGTCCACTGATAGAAGTAAAAGGGTTTTATAGATGCACCAAATAGATAAGGAACATGCATCGAATAGGATGAAGGAGGGGAGGAACACAATATGAAGGGGATGGTAGGAATCACATGAGGGGTGGAGGAAATGAATTTAAGATTCATTGAGGATAAAACAATTGAGAGGGTATTATTTGAATGATGATCAGCTGAGGGAGAATTGTCGATGAGAAGGGATTGGGTGTGTGGGTGGGTAGGAGAGAAAAGCCATAGGGGGTTGAAAATTTTGGAGAACCTTATTTATATGGGCCTCTTTTCTTGTGGATTTAGAAACCATATAACCACTATTTTTAAATAACAATGGCTATATCTAAATCTATATCCATAGACCTATTAAAATATAGCTATTGGTTTATGACTATAGGTAATTTTTACTTGTAGTTTTTATAGGCATGTTCATTTAATAATGTTAAAAAATAAAACAGACAACGTGATAACATTATTATTCATCATTCTTGATGAGATATTAGTAAATAAATGGGTTATGTTACATAATAGAATTTTTAGGAAGGTTTTTATAGTTGCTACATTTAATTTTTCTCTATGAGTTCCTTGATATGTTTCTAAACACTCTATAAAGTCTATTTTTATTATATTTTTGTAAATAACCCTTTTAAGGGTTGATAGGGAACCATAAAAACCCAAAATAATCTATTACACTGAAAATACATATCATAAGAGAAAAAAACCCAGTACTGGAACGCAAAACCCAAAAGGAACACTAAAAATTAAAGTGATATGAAAATTATTTTTATTTTAAAGATATTTTTTATATAGAGGCTAGGATGATGCCACACATTTTCATTATATTTTTATTCTAAAGAACTAAAAACCTCCAAGTATTCATCAATCAAAAAAGTGTTAGGGCCAAAATTCATATAGATAGCATTTCATTGATTGAGAAACAATTTGTTGATTTCTCTATTAAGGCCTTGTGGATATCTTGTATTCATTAGTTATTTTATGTCATTTATAGGTAGGTCAGAATCAAAGTACTAAATCTTTCTACATTCTTCCTTAGTATCTTTATCTAATTTATTATATAATATCATAATCCTTTCAGTAAATTGAGGGGGAAATGATAATTATCTACACACTATTCCTTCCATGACTGAGAAGTGGGTCTTAAGTACTATATAATGAAGTGATTCTTTGATGTTAACCTCATTATCCAAGTCCTCTAGTTATCTTGGTTGGCCATGCCAAAGAAGTTTTATATCCTTATACACCTAAACTTTTACTCTAAGAGGTTCCATAATGTAGGGTAGTTTACCAACTGATCAATTTTCCACTAGTTTGGAAAGGTTTGAGTAGTCCTTTCATTACTTGGTTTCCTTCCCTATACCCACTGGATAATTCACTGAATCTAAGACACCCTTCTACCCTTTCTTTTCTCTTGATACTCTAGGAAATAATTCTTCAACCTATACATATTATTTGAAAGTATAAAATTACTAGAGTATGCCTCATAAACCTTGTCAATATCTGTTGGTCTCCTCCTGTATTTATCTTTTTTTAATGATCACAAATCCTATATATCCTACAAATCCTATTTAATCTATCTCAAATCATGTGTTCATATGTTTGTTTGTTATGATTTAAATAAACCTATCCATGATCTTAAGTGATATGTTTTATTATTGTAAACTATTTGTTTTTAATTTGTGTTATAATGGATTTATTTGATAAATGATTAAGTATAATACATTCTATGAAAATCACTATTTAAGTCTTTATACAGATATTTGGCTAAGTCTGAGAAACCATGAGTCTGCCACCGGTTATGTTTTTCTGGGAAAGGACCCAGACACCATGACTAGACACTGTGACCCAGACACCGTGACCAGAAATTGTGACCAGACACTGTGACCCAGACACCGTGACTAGACACTGTGACCTAGACACTCTGACCAGACACCGTGACCCAGACACCATGACCAGACACTGAAACTAGTTTCAGATCTATTGAAGTCTATGACACCAATTCCTTGCTGAGACACCGTTTGAAGTTTGTAAATGGAATCGACACCGTGATACTAACATCACATCTATACTATCGGTACCTGATATCTATAAAACTATGACACCATAAGTGTATCACCTCTCAATGGAAAAGAAGGAGACACTATTTCATGGAGACACTATTTATAAGTGACACCATTTCTAGAAATATTGTGACACCATTCCTTAATCTGTTTTGTCTTTTTTCAATTTAATTTCTAACAGTCATATTTGAGTCTTTTAAATTCTCTAAAATAATTTATATTTCTTTTTAGACATGTCACCTAACAGTATGATGTGCAGAATACATGTATCCTATTGGCTCCAACACATGCACTAAATGAATAAAAAAGAGAAGTGTGGCCTAGAAACAAAGAAGTGTGATGGTGAAGAAGAATGAGAATTCTTTAGAAAAGAACCAACACATGAAACTCAATACATATGAAGAACACACAAATAATTCATGAGTCAAAAATATGGGATACTATAGATCAAAGTCAACAACATCTTTTCAATACCAACTTCACAAAGAACACAATCCAAATCTAACTGACTTGCGATACTCTGTTTCTCACAAGAGGACTCGATTCCTACATTTTCCTTATCCTAGAAGTCCAGAGTTTCATAGAATAACACTCAGAGTACTTATAATATTATCTCATCATTTTTTCTCTATTTTGTATTATTTTTATCTTTCAAGAAGTGTGTGTGTATGTATAAAAACACACACTATCTCATGTATTAAACTAGAGGATACAGTATATCCTTCCTCACACATCTTTTTACACTTTTTTACTCCCACAGATAAGTGTGGAAGAGGTCCCTGTGTGACCAGTTATTTTATAGCCACAAAGATCTGTGGAATAGGTCATGTAACTTGGATAGTCCTGTGAACTATTTTTTACCCTGATCCAAGGTGTGGATCAAGTTTATTAGTATAAATTTCTTGGTGGAAGGTGATCACCAAGTGTAGTGGATTAGGTCTCGACTTGAGACTGAACCACTTGTTTAATATCTGTTGTGTTGTTTAATTTAGTTTTCTCTGTTTTACTATATAATTTAGAAATCACTAAATTTACTTTGATAGTTAATCTTGGAAAGAAGTTATAATTTTTTTCTTTATTATAATAGCGTCATAATTAATATTAATAAGTGATATTAATATTACTGATAATTAATCAATCTTCTGAGAAGTTATTTAAATAGTCAAACTTTCATAACCATATTACTTTGATTAACTAGGTTGTATTTATTTTTATTGGAGAACCTTTTAAGAATAATTTTGAAACAAATTTTTTATAGATACTCAATTAACCCCCCCTCTTGAGTACTCCACACCGACCAACATTTGGTATCAAAGGAGATTATTAAGACTCTATTTTTGACCCTATTAAACTGTGATTTTAGTTGTACTTTAAAGATCTGTAACTTTATGTTAATTATAAATTTCAAGATCTTTCAAAGTATTTCTTTATTATGGATAATATATTGGAAGGTGCTATAACAAATAGACCACCATTATTTAATAGAACCAATTATTCCCAATGGAAAATCAAAATGAAAATGCATTTAGAAAGCGTGAGTTTTGAAATTTGTTCCTCAATTATAGATGATTATAAGATTCCTATTACTGATAGAATCACTTGGGATGACCCAACCAAAACTGCCTACAATAACAATTAAAAATCCATGAATGATTTATATTTCTCTTTAAAAGATTAGGAATTTAAACGAATTTCTACATGTTAAAATGCCCATGAAATTGGGGATATTTTGTCAGTTTCACATGAAGGAACTTCTAGTATGAAAGAAATGAGACTTAATACTTATACTATTAAATATGATAACTTTAAAATGAAACCTGATGAGCCTATTTCTGACATGTATCTCAGGTTGAACAGAATTTTCAACACAATGATTTCTCTTATAAGAGAAGTTACTTCCAAAGAAAAAATTATGAGGATTCTCAGATGCCTACCTGATAGATGAAGAGGAACCTCTGTCTCTATTAGAGAGTCATGTGACATAAGAAATTTACCAATAAAAGAACTCATTGGGAAACTAATGATGTATTAAGAGGAGATAGAAGTCAACAAGGAAGAAGAGGATGAACCCAAAAGAAAATCTGTTGCATTTAAGACCACCACCTCTAAACACAAAGAGAAAGGAAAATTGGAAGTCTCTGTATAAACTTCCAGCAGTGAACAATCATCACCTAACAATTATGAGGAGATGGCTCAATTTTCCAGAAAGTTTAAGAGATTTTACAATAAGAATAAATTTTTCCGAAATCCTAACTTCAAAGGAAGTTATGATAAAAAATAAAGTTGGAAGAAAGATTGGAAAAGAAGTGACAAGTCTGAGGAAATAGTATGCTATGAATGTAAGTGAAAGGGACATGTAAAGGCTGACTATCCCAAGCTCAAGTAAAAAAATAAATATGAGGAAAAAGATAAAAATTATAAAAAGGAAATAAAAGCAACATGGAGTGATTATGAGGACAGTTCAAGTGACTCAGAATCTTCACACGATGAACATGCTAACAAATCCAATAAGTGTTTTATGACAAACACATCTGAGTAAAGTTTCTTAAAGATATTCTGTAAATGATTATGGTACTTGGACAATGGGTTTTCAAGTCACATGATAGGAGACTATTCAAGATTCAAGAATTTAATAAAAATTTATGGTGGACATGTCACCTTTGGTGAAAATGCCAAAGGAAAGATCATTGGCCTTGTCCAAATCGGTAACTCTAACTCAGTTTTAATTTCCAATGTACTTTCTATTGATGGATTGAAATATAATCTGATTAGTATTTCACAACTATGTGATGCTGGATTTTTTGTTAAATTTGAAAAAGATGCTTGTAATGATTTTAATTCTAAAAATGAATTAGTGTTTTCTACATTAATAAATCAAAATGTATACTCTGTTAACTTATATTCTTTAGTCTCTAGAAATGCTTTATGTTTAAGTATATTTAATAAACAGTCCTAGCTTTGGAATAGAAGACTAGTACACTGTAATATTCTCTCTCTTAGAAAGTTAACTATAAAAATCATAGTCAAAGACCTACCCAAACTTGAGTTTCCAAATGATAAAGTGTGTAATCCTTGTCCAAAGGGAAAGAATCACAAAATTTCCTTCAAACCAAAGAAATAAGTGTCAACTTCTCAACCTCTCTAACTAGTTCACATGGATTTTTTAGACCATCTAGAGTTTCTAGTTTAAATGGGAAGAACTATGTTTATGTTCTTACAGATGAATTTTCTAGATATACTTGGACTCTCTTTTTGGATAAAAAAAGTGAAGCTTTCTCTAATTTTACCAAATATTCTAAAACTATAGAGAATCTCAGTGGAATTAGAATTAAATCCTTAAGAAGTGATCATGACCGTGAGTTTGAAAATAAATATTTTGATTCTTTTTGTTCTCAAAATGGCTATAGTCATAATTTCTCTGCCCCTAGAACACCTCAACAGAATTGAGTTGTAGAAAGAATAAATAGAACCTTGCAAGAGATTTCTAGAACCATGCTTAGTGAATATTACTTAACTATTTATTTTTTGGATGAAGATGTAAATACAGAATTCTATATTATCAATTGAGAGTTAATTAGACCTATTCTTAAAATAACTCTATATGAGTTATGGAACAACAGAAAACCCAATGTAAACTACTTCAAAGTATTTGGTCACAAAGTCTATATCCTTAATACTGAGGAAAATATTGATAAATTTGCATCTAAGAGTGATGAAGGAATATTTCTAGGATATTCAATCTCTAGTAAATCCTATAGAGTGTTTAACAAAAGAACTAAATGTGTGGAAGAATACACCCATGTCAAATTTGATGAAATAGATCCAAATGAGCCTAAGACCACTCTAGAGAACCTATATAACGATGTATCAAATTTGGATATTAATTCAAAATCCTCTAACCATCCTATAAAGGAATCTGTGAAAACTTCTAGTTTTGGAAATTCTTTAGATTCAAGCCATAATGAACCCGAACCTATTAAAGAACCTGAAATCACAAGTCCTTTTTCTAGAGTTGTTAGAACTCTTAAGAACCATCCTTTAGATGATATTGTAGAATACTTAGATAAAGGAACTAAAACTAGAGCTTCTCTTAGAAATTAGGTTGAACATGAAGCCTTTTTGTCCCAAATTGAACCTAAAAACATTAATGATCCTATCAATGATGAATTTTGGGTGATGGCTATGCAAGAAGAGCTTAATAAGTTTGAAAGGAACAATGTTTGGAAACTTATTGACGGGCCCAAAGACACATTTACCATAGGTACTAAGTGGGTGTTTAGAAATAAAGTAGATGAAGCTGGTAACATAGTTAGAAACAAGTCTAGATTGGTTGCACAAGGCTATAGTCAAGAAGAAGGAATTTACTATGAAGTAACCTTTTCACAAGTAGCTATACTTGAAGCTATCAGAATTCTTCTTTCTTATGCTGCAAATCTGAATTTAAATCTATATCAAAGGGATGTTAAGACTGCATTCGTAAATGGGTATATAGATGAGGATTTCTTTGTTGAAAAACCACATGGTTTTACAAATCCTCATTTTCCAAATCATATTTTTAAATTATCAAAAGATTTATATGGTTTAAAACAAGATCCAAGAGCTTAGTATGATAGATTAAGTACTTTTCTTATTTCCAAAGGTTTTAAAAAAGGAATAGCTAATCCTACCCTTTTTATAAAACAAATTTCCAATTATGTTTTAGTAGCTCAAATTTATGTAGATGACATTATATTTGAATCTTCCAAAAATTATATATGTATTAAATTTTATAAAATGATGAAAAAATAATTTGAAATGAGTTTAATGGGTGAACTAAAATTCTTTCTTGGATTTCAAATCTCTCAAAATAATGATGGTATTATTTTAAATTAAAGAAAATATACTAGAGATATTCTAAAACATTTTGGCTTAGATAACACTAAAAGTAGTGACACTCTAATGAGTAATACTTGTAAGTTAGATCTTGATGAACATGGAAAATCTGTTGATCAAACCACTTACAGAGAAATGATTGGAAGATTACTCTACATAACTATGAGCTGAATTGAAATTATGTCTAATGTATGTATGTGTGCTCGTTTTAAGGAAAATCCTAAGGAATATCATTTAAATTTGATTAATAATTTTAAAATACCTTAAGCATATACCCAATCTAGGACTGTTCTATCCTATATTACAATCATTTGAGTTAGTTAGCTAATCTGATGCCAACTTATGTGGTTGTAATTTAGATAGAAAAAATCACCTCTAGAACATGTCACTTTTTAGGCAAGTAACTACTATCATGGTGTAGTAAAAAACAAATATCTATTGCATTATTTATTCTAGAAGCTGAATACATAGATACGGGTAGTTGTTCTGCCCAAATTTTGTGGATGAAACACACATTACTAGATTATGGATATCAATTCAGGCATGTACCTATAAATTGTGACAATATAAGTGCTATTAATATCTCAAAAAATCATGTTTCACTCTTTAGGAAAAAATATATTGATGTAAGACATCACTTTTTGAGAGATCGTTATCAAAAAGGTGATATCACTTTGGAACTGGATATTAGATCACTAATATATTCAACAAACCATTAAATTCTGAAAGAATAGATTACATCATACATGAATTGGGAATGATAAATCTTAATTAGTAAGTTTACTATTTCACAACTTACTATTTCATAGCTTACTCTTTCATAGTTTATGGTTTCAAAAATTACTGTCATAAGATTACTATCTAACTCTAATAGTTCTATAGTTTTTCTATCTTAAAAATTTCTACTTCAAATAATACGGTCGCACAGTTTTAAAGTCTCACAGTTACATTCTCACCATGAAAACCTGTTACAGTCTCACTATGAAATCCAGTTACGGTCTCACTGTGAAAGCCTATTTTGGTCTCACCATAAAAGTCTATTACGGTCTCACCGTAAAGATGCTTTATCATCTTATTTACATATTATAACCCGTATCACGGTAATTAATTATTTTATTCTTTTACTTTCTCGTGCTTTTGATTTTGCGATGCTTAATATCCCTAAATGATAAAAATGAAAAAAATTCACACTTTTATTCACCTGAGCTCTCTTCTCTCAAACCGTAACCCCACCTTCAACATTTATATCTCTCTAAAACCATCATTGAATGCCCAGAATGAAACTTCCATCATCATCAACTCCCGAGAAGTGAAGATCAAAGAAGATGATGAAAATAACACCAAAGTTAGTGCCCGAAGGTTCTTTGAATATGAACCTGGTGAACAGAATAGTGGTACCTAAAAAGGAAATCTGCCCCAAGTGGCTGTTTTCAAGTAAGTCTTTAGTATTGAAATTAATAAGAGAGAAAGGATGGTTGTATTGGTTCACAAAGGAGGATAGGATGATTTACCCAAAGCTAGTTGCATAATTTTATCAGTTCGTTCAACTCTATTTTGATACATAAGATGGTTTTGTTCTGAGAAGCCGGATCAATGGGAAAAGATGTACCTTTTCTTCGAGGATATGGGCTACATTCCAAAGGATATCTCATGATGGTATTTTTGAGGACTACTAGAGAGTTACTACACCTCCAAGTTAGATCTTTGTATTTGAAGAAGACTTGGAAAGCTTAATTGGGAATGAAACAAAGAGAAGATCTATTTCTGCTGAGCTAGATGGGGAAACCAGAATTGTTTTTTAAATTTTTTCAGAATCTGATTAGCCCCAGAAAAGGTGATTTTTTTACACTCAAGTATCAGGATGTATTTTTGACACATCTTATGAAGAATGGACACAAGATCAACCTATGAAAGTATGTTATACTCCATATGTGCGAGTAGATAAAGACAACCTCCAAGTAAAACTCCATGTTCTACTCAAGGTTAATCAAAACTATACTTCATGCAAAAGGGTAGGTTGGACCAGATGAAGAAGTCATTAAGGAATATGAATTTTTTATTTCAAAATTTACAGTTAAGAGAATGAAAATAATTTGAAATCCATGGATAAAGGCATGGGTAGAAGATAATGAGAGGGTCTATGAAAATTTCAACCTGATTGAAAATTATTCAAGACCTAATGACATTTCCGATCCTGGTTTGGAACCAGATGAAATTGTTGACTATTCTGATGAGGAAGAAGAAGAAGATGTTTTTGCACCTACATGGAAAACTGTCATGGATGAGAAAGACAATGAACCTGTTCTCTAAGACATAACTGAGAAAAAAATACATGTTTCTGAAGAAATTGTGAATCTGGAAGAATAAACTTCTTCTAAAGAAGAATCTACTGCCAATTTAAGGGAAAATGATATTATAGAAGAGCATCTAGAAGAATACATTTATCCTTATAAATAATTTTCTTATGAGGAACATTTGGAGTAAAAAGTTGTTCCTAAAATTATCCCATCTATTGAAGATAGAATTGAGTAAGCCTTTCAGTTGGTGAGAAAAGAAATGGGTGAGGCTATTAGGGATGAAATCTTAGAAATAGAATAAGGATCTAAATCTCTTAGTACTGAGAAATATGCACATGTTGAGGGGGAGCATCACTTGAATATGTAAATTGTTGATATTCCTAATCTGGTTGATCTAAGACATTTGGATACATGGTATAAATTTCCTAGATATTTTGATGTGAATGATTCCTAGGAATCCCCAGTTAAAGGTATAGATCTGTCTACTATGTTTCAATTGAAACCATTATCTTCTCTTCATGTTATAGCTACAAAGGAACCTGAGTCTGTCTCAAATCCTATTCCCAAACCTTTATAAGAACCTTCCACCTTGGTGAGTAAGGTTGATTTGAAAGCCTTTGGAGCTACCCTATTGGATGGAGTTAAAAATATCTCAAACACTCAACCTTCTCCTATGACCAAATTGAGTAAAGGAGATGATACCCTATTGTTAGAGAAGATCATTTGGAAGATTCATCCAAAGATGATTCATGAAATTCCAGAAGTCAAAGTTGAGAACAAATAGTTAAGTAATGAAGTGAAGTCTCATAGAGGTATGGTTGAAGATATGAAGAGAGTGATGAAATAAAGAATAGAACCTATTTCTCATCCCATTGTGGATGTTAGTAGTCATATTCCATAAACAATTGACTCCATGATTCAACCTAACCTAACTTATTTAGATGAAAAAGGTGGATGAAAGAAACAAGAAAATAGTTCAAGAGATGCGTGAGCTTTTTATTGGTCTTAACAAGTTGATTGATGAGTATAAGGGTTGTCTCCAGAATGTTCTGAATCAACTGAAGTATTTTACTTTAGCTGTTACAGCTTTTAGTGGCTTTGGACAGTCATCTCAACCTTTCCTGGATAATGATCTACTCAGAATGGTTATTAAAGAAGAACTTCGGTCGGTGCTCAGTGGCTTTGACAAAGAATCTCTATCTATGGTTGTCAAGAATAGTGAAAACGTTCTTGATTTGGTGAGAATTCATTCCAAGATTGCAAATGATGCTCAAGAAGAAATTACTAAGAAGGTGGGTTTCTACTTCAATAGGATTTTCTCTAAGAATGATACGACAAACCATTTCATGTACCTTATAGAGAATCTGAAAATACCTCATTTCACTCAAGATTTCAAAACTTAGGTTCAAAAGTAGATGAATTTCACTCCCTTTTTGGACAAGTTCATGGGGAACAAGGATGACTTAGAAAAAGCGATTTAGTATGGTGGTGAGATTATTTTTTACTTCATCAAGATATTGAGGCCTTATCTTCATGTGAAAAAAACTGCTATTGTGGCTCCTGCAGCTACACCCTTATGACCTAGTTTGCCTTCTACCTCATTCCCTTCCTTTGCCTCTACTTCTATGTCTATCTCTTAGGCTTTGAGTGATATCAAACCCATTATCCTTGACCAAAAATTTCTTTGGTCTTCCACCAAACCTTCCTTGGTCCCTTTTGTTTTTGAAAGAATCACTTTAACTTCTCTGTCAGTTGGTTCAATTCCTTCTTCAACTTCCACCTTTGCTCCTATGGCTTCTAGTGATGCTGCTGCCAAGGGAAAAGAGAAGACAACCAGTGCTAAAGAAACGTGACTACTATATTTTGATAGGGATATTGTTTTATTTTTGTTTCTTACTTCTTGTAATGATGCCTCTTTCTCAATCTAATGCACTGTGAAAATTTATTACCTCCTCTAATAATTAATTTTGTAATCTTCTTGATAATATAAAAAGGTGGAGAGATATGCACTCTCAGTTCACACTACGGAAGAGATACATCCACTAAGAATAGATATCTCACTCACATGATTTGTGATCATAAAAAAAGGTGAGATTTTTGGACTCCTCCTATATTAATATTGTTTTAATGATCACAAATCCTATATATCCTACAAATCCTATTTAATCTGTACCAAATCATGTGTATAGATGGTTGGTTTCATTATTATTTAAATAATCCTATCCAAGATCTTATGTTATATGTTTGATTATTGCAAACTATTTGTTTTTAATTTGTGTTATAATAAATTTCCCAGAAAAATGATTAAGTATAATAAATTCTATGAATGTCATTGTTTAAGTCTGTACACAAATATTTGGCTAAGTCTGAGAAACCATGACTCTGCAACAGTTATGTTTTTCCAGAAAAGGACCCAGAAACTGTGACCAGACACTGTGACCCAGACACCGTGACCCAGACACTATGACCAGACACTGTGACCAGACACTCTGACCAGGACACCGTGACCAGACACTGTGACCAGACACCGAAACTAGTTTCAGATCTGTTGAAGTCTGTGACACCAGTTCCTTACTAAGACACCGTTTGAAGTTTGTAAAAGGAACCAACACCGTGATCTTAACACCGCATATGTCCTACCGGTTCCTGGTCTCTATACAACCATTCCATCATAAATGTATAAACTCTCAAAGTAAAATAAGGAGACACAATTTAATGAAGACACAATTTCTAAGTGACACCATTTCCAGACAGATAGTGACACCGTTCCTTAATCTGTTTTGTTGTTTTTCAATATAATTTCTAACTGTCATATTTGAGTCTTTTAAATGTACTGACATAACTAATATTTATTTGTAGACATGTCACCTGACAGTACGAGGTATGAGGTGTAGAATACATGCATCATGTCAGCTCTAACAGACACACTCCAAGAATAAAAAAGATAAGTGTGGCCCAGAAACAAAGAAGCACGATAGTGAATAAGAACGAGAATTATTGAGAAAAGAACCGATACATACAACTCGATACATCTAAAGAACACATAAATAATTCACGAATCAAAATTCTAGGATACCATAGATCAGAGTCAATGACATCTTCACAATACCAACTCCACGAAGAACACGAGCCACATCTAACTGACTTGAGACGCTCTGTTTTTCACAAGAGGACTCGATTCTTGTATCTGCTTCATCCTTGAAGTCCAGAGTTTCATAGACTAACACTTAGAGCACTTCTAATGTTATCTCATCATTTTTTCTCTGTTGTGTATTGTTTTTTGGATTCGAGTAGTGTGTGTGTGTATGTATAAAAACACACACTTTCACCTGCATTAAACTGGAGGATACAAGATATCCTTCATCTCAAATATTTTTACACTTTTTTACTCCCACATATAAGCGTAGAAGAGGTCCCTATGTGACCTGTTAGTTTATACCCATGAAGAACTGTCGAAGAGTTCATGTTACCTAGACAGTCCTGTGCACTATTGTGTACCACAATCCAAGGTGTGGATCAAGTTTATTAATATAAACTAGTTGGTGGCAGGTGATCACCAAGTGGAGTGGATTAGGTCTCAGCTTGAGACTGAACCACTTATTTTATATCCGATGGGTTGTTTAATTTATTTTTCTCTATTTTACTATATAATTCAGAAATCACAAAATTTACTTTGATATTTAATCTTGGAAATAAGTAATAATGGTTTTTACATATTACAATAACTTCAAAAGTAATATTAATAACTGATATTAAGATTACTAAGAATTAATCAATCTTTTAAGAAGTTATCTAAACAGTCAAAATTTCATAATCGTGTTACTTTAATTAATTGGGTTGTATTTATTTTTATTGGGTAACCTTTTATGAATACTTTTCAAACAGAAATTTTTATAGATACTCAATTCACCCCCTCTTGAGTACTCTACTTTGACCGACAACATCAATGGAAGCCTCAATTTTCATTGCTTCCAAGTCTTTTGTTTATAGGTAAGGTTCAAATCCTGTTGGGCTTGGGTACTTCCTCATATTCCTAGACCTTTTAGTTTTCCAACTATCATGTTCCTTGTCTAAGGATACCTCATTTAACTTTTTGAATTGATTATGGGATTTAGCTTAGTTTTCCTAATGCCACTGGGAAAATTCCTTAAAGGCCACACACTATGTGTATCCAGAATCTCATTAAATTCTATTGAATTTGATATTTAGAATAAATATTATTTTTAGTTTTTGAAATAGTTATTATTAAAGTGATGTTTATCACATAAATTCTATCATAATATATTCAATTTTGGAATATGTGAGTTTAATTTGATCTCCTGGTTATTTATTCACCAATTTATTGAATAAATTAATATAAATATTTATTTCATTATGTGAATATTAAAATAAGTATTTATTTATAGTTGTAATGGATATAATATTTATTTAGTGATTTATTGAATGAATAATATTTATTTTAATAAATATTTTATTATTCAAGGTTCAAAAAATTCCATGGAGCATTAACTAGTTGAGTTAATAGATAGACTAAAATGGTTTATTTTATATAATATCGTTTAAATAAATATTTTTATTTTTATTTATGAAATGTTAATTAAATAAAAAAATTTTATATAAATAATAATAATATTATTATTATTATTATCATTTGACATGGGGATTTCATGGAATAAATATATTGATAAGGGTTCATTGTGTAATTATCAACTGTTTTAATTATTGAGGAAAACTCTTGTCAAACGCCCTCATGCAACAACCCAAGGATCACTGTATATGCATTTAGTTTATTCTATGTTACAAAAATAGAAGATCCGAAATATAAAATAATTTATAGATAAAAAGAACAAGTGTTTGGGGATTCTATAAATATGCAAGGAAGAGAAAGAAATCAGTAAAGAACACAAAAAGATATAATTTTATTTAGAACAATTTAATCTTACAACCATGATAAGAACACCAAATTATCTTATATTTTATTAATGAGTAAACAATATTGGGTACCAACATATTAGTGAAATAGATATAATAGGTGGGTCCTAAAACTCAAAGTGTAGGAAATTAATGAACCCAAACAAACGAGATAAGAATGCTTATAGACCAGAAAACCTCTCCACTATCTAGTTCATACTTGAAAATAATGTGGTTTAGGACAATTTAGTCCAACATCCATAATAAGAACACAAACATATCCTATATTTTACTAATTATCAAACAATAATGAGTACTAGAGATGTAGAGAAGAGAATGAAAAGTATTGTTCTAAAAACTCAAATTATGGGAACTTAATGAACACAAAAAAATGATAAAATAATACATATAGATCTGTCAACCTTACCAATGTCTATTTCATGCTAGAAAATAACTCTGAATGAGATCCAGTGTAGCTTCAAGATTTTGAAATCACTGATGGAACAAATAGGATCTTCTCATAGGTACCAGCTTCAAATCTCCAATGGACTATATATTTGGGATGATCTAAGTACATGGATTACAAATCTAAAGGCACAATCTTCCTTGGACAGAAATATCCAAATATGGTGACCTCTCTCAAAATTTATCTTCTTCACTATAATGAACCAAATGGTGAGAACGATGTGAATAATTAAGGTAACATAGGGTAATCATGAAATAATTCTATTTTAGGATATGATGTAACTATTAGAAACAAAATAAAATGAGTATATAATATTACACAAGATACACCAAGTTGTATCCTGTGATATGCATATAATTCTTATCACAAATTATGATATACTAATATCGTATAAGGCATGATATGAATCTATCATTGTGTATGATGGAATTATGATATGAGATATGGATTTCTCGACTCTATCCATGTTTCCCACATAATTTCTTTCATCAATAAATGAACAATTTGATTCATTAATGGAATAATTTTTTTTGAACGGTTAAAATGATAGTATTATCAACAGGTGTTCATTATGGGTAATGCTTGTAAACTTCAATGACATGGAAGAAAATGTTCAACTCCATTCATTAAATGAAGAGAGACCATATCAATGGATGTTACCCCCTATTTTAGATAGAAGATTTTTTATTCCATAGTCAAAGATCTCTCTTCTATTCAGTTCTCCATTTATTTTTTCTTAGAAGGTGCAAGAAAAAATATTTTAATAGATATGGAGCTTATAGAATTACATGTACTCTAGAAGATATTTCATGTTCTTATTACTACATGTTTCTTTATTGAAAATATGTCAAGAGATTTTATAGGTTTCTTAAACTATAAAGATCATATTATGATCCTTCAAACTCCATCAGTGGTATCAGATAAAATTTTAAAGGGTTATCCTATTCCTAGGAACTCTTACGCATGAATGTGTGATGACGTGTGGCTCTATACCCAGGAGATCCATTACTGATGCTATGAGTTATATAGAGATCACATTACTGTCTTGGGGTCTATAAAAATATTTTATTCCTAGGATAAATCCAGTAGTAGAGGTAAACCTAGGATATTATCTAAAGAGGATTGCTATAATTTTTTTTATCACTTTAGTAAAAAGGTCGGTGTTTTAAAATTGTTTGATTATGAAAATAAAAGGAATCAACGGAGAAAGAGATTGAAATAATGATATTATAAATTTGATAAAGTTGGGTTAATCTATCATATTTCAATGTTACCATAGTCTTTATAATTATTCCCCTCTTCTTCTAGATGACTGATAAGTGAGAGGATTCACGATCACCGCCCCTCACATGTCTAGTTGAATAATGATGGTGAGAATATTCCTAACTAAATTCTAATATTTTTCTAACAAACTTACTTTTTTTGAAATTTATATAGTGAACCCTCATAGTTGACTTAGGAAATTCCTATCCAAGTCATGTTCTTTCTAGACAACCAAGTGTTCCCACTACCACTTAATAATGTGCAGACAATCATTAAACACTTAACCACTAAGCAATAGTCTATTCCATCATTTATAGAATAAAAATATAGTATAGAGTGATTAGAGATCATCAAAAAATGAAATAATAAATAAAAATGATTAAAATAAAATAAAATCTTAGTTGAAAATAAACATCACTTTTGTATATCAAAACCAGTTAGTAGAAGAAAGAGAATTTTATTCAATAAAGTGAAAAGAGTTAAGAATTATGAAAGTGTATATCACTCAATTACCTAATCACTTAAAATTTTAACCTTAAATTAAAAGGTTATAAAACATGATAAAGTAACATCATTTAAAAACTAATAAGACCAAAAGGTAAACAGTAAAATAGTAGCGTCAGTCAGGCCGGACCAAACTCTCCAAGTGAAATTACAACTATTTTTCATTGAGGGTTGTTTATTATTTTATTATTCCAATATTTTACATGATTAAATTCATACATAAAATACTCTTTAAATTTCATTTAATTCCTCATAGAAAATATCCATGAAAAACTTCTAAAAGATAGGAGTTCTATATTTAGGACATCTTCTCACCTGTCTACTTCTACGACATCACCAAGAGCACTATGGTGCATGGATTACCTCCTCAAAAGATAATTATTTTTTTAAGAACCACCATGGTGTAGGGAAATCCTATGTGGTTTAAAATATAATTCAAAAATTGATTCATAAATTAGGGAAAATCCTTCTCTTTAAACTCCCTAAAATATCACAGATAATCCTCCCACTTCCCATGGATCTTGGACGCAGCTTGAAAAGTATTTTTTCTCACAACTATAGGATTTAGTGTAGCCAAAATCCATTAAAAAAATCTTATAGTAAGTTCTATTCCAAATAAACTACCATTTCATAGACCTACACATTGTGAGGAATCCCTTATGATGCTACCTCTTGAACACTGAAAATCTATTATTTTCCTCTTCCTTATTTACAATGCTAGAAGGTTCCTCATAAAAAAGTAGTCTTCAAGATAACATCCCACTTTTCACTTATAGTGTAATTGAACTCTCCATGTTACAGGATCCTCTTTATCAATAAAATAAATCAGATAATTAAAGTTTATTTAATTTACCTTTACATGAATCTTCTCTGCATAAAGGTAATGTAGAGGGCACATTTACATATCTCCTCTCTTCTTCATCATCTACTACACAACACTAAATAATGTATAAACCTTAATATCTTCCACTAGAAAAGTGTTAAACCATTATTTAACCATTCCATGACTCTCTCATATATCCTCTTCTTTACGCTTACATACCCATCTAATATTCACGCAAGTACATAACTATGTTGTAGTAGTACCTACATGTTGTAGTAATTTACATTATTTAAAACATTCTATAATTCTACAATGTTATAAGGTGTCCTACAATACAAATTAATTTCATAAAAACACCCTCTTCAAGGTATTGTGGTGAACCCTCGATCTTATGGCATGTTTTTATGCATTGAGGCAATACATATCCAAGATCACACCCCAAAATCATGGAGATGGAGATGGTGCATTGAGGAAATACATATCCATGCTCACACCCCATGCCAATATCACTCCATGTTTTTATGCGTCGAGGCAATACATATCCAAGCTCACACCCCAAACCCTCTAGACTAGAGACGGTGCATTACTTGTGATATTGGAATGGTTATAAGGAATAAAAATCCTGAAGGAATGGCCTGTTTATTAGTATTGAAGAAACTAGATACATAGATGTTACTCAAACTACATTGGAAAAGTTTACAAAATACAATACATAACAAAAACTAAAAGCTGCATCCAAAAAAACTTAATAAATGATCTCCTCTTTGTCACCTGTCGAAAGTAAAAAATGAAATAGGTGAGATGAAATGCTTAGTAAGGGATTCAAATGGTGGAAGCATGAATCAATAATAACTGAATTGTAAAAAATTTGACATAATCAACATGACATGGTGAATAAATGAAAAACTCATGCCATTAATAAACTGAGAATGAAACTGCATCCATAGATTTTTTTTCATAGTGAAAACCTCATGAATAGTAATAACTGATAATGAATAAAGAGAATTCTTATTAACTGGACGTCATGTATCTGGAACATGAAACCATAATACCATTAAAATGGATTAGTTCTGTGGGTAGAAACCCATCTAATTTTTTGAAACAAACTCGAAGGGTTTGTCGCCAAACTTATTTGTCTCATGAGACCTACCGATGCATCGAGGGGATATAGCGGGCCCCACGCACCACTACATGTCCAAATAATTATTTTTACATTAATTTAATACAATATAAATATGCCTTTTAAATATCCTTATATAGTAGAGTATACGGATTCATCAATATTTCCATAATTAAAATAACTCTCCAAATAAACACCGTATGTATAATGGTATACAGTTTAGAAAACAAACATATCAGTGATATAAGATTATTGATATTTAATATAAATATAATTTCAAATGAAAAGTGATCTCAGATGTGTATTAGGTACACCACATAAGGATTATTAGGTGCACCATACAAAGTTAGTCACAACAAAATAGTAGTTGAGACAAAGTCACTTACCACAATGTAATCGGTCGAACCATATGAACAGAACATAATAACCCTCAAATTAATCATTTAATAACCTGAATATAAGGAGAATAATGTTATTATATATCTAATATTAGTACACATATAACACATACAAGAAATAAGTGGGGAACTATGAAAATATCATAGGAATGAAAGTGAGATGAGAAACCCCTTAACTTATTCTCGAGTGTGTAATTAATTTGTTTTAATGACCTGAATAATAAAATTTAGCTTAATTAATTAATAAATTCATAACCTCCTATACATTTAATTGATTTAGTATAGCCTTATTAGGTTCATTCATAGCCCTTTTTATGGGTTTAAGAGGTTCAATTTTCTTGTTTTGGAAGCATTTTCATGATTTGTTTACTTGTTTTCATGAATGGAAGTTCATTTGAAATGTTATTAAATGTATAGAATTGTTAATATATCTTATTAATGACATTATAGAGATATAAATTATTTTGGGTTATATACCATGATGACGATTCATTAGTTAAAAGTTTATTACAAACATTCAGATTAACTTGGCCGTTTTGTTCATAATGAACATGTTTTGTATGATTATCTTATATTATGAGTGTCTAAAGATTCCATAACATTAATGAGATGAAATACATATATTCTTATCTGGTTCAACCATTAAAATGTTTTCATGACCAGTAATGAAAGAGAAAGTAAAGAATGAAACTCCATCATCCACAAAGGTTATAAATTGGAACCTCATGGACGTTGATTTCGTTTATAAAAAATAAATGGGAGGTAGTGAGGATATTTATGAAAGTTATTCCATTCACATGATATAATTCCAGTATATAGACGATACTATAGTTTATCATAGTCATTTAGAGATAGGAGGTGAGGAGAAAAAAATAAAAGATACAAACTTGAAAATAAAAGAAAAGGTGAGAGATCCCTTATGAAAATTCGGAAGCCTAACGGCGTCGCTTAAAATTTCATAAAATGAAAGGATGAAAGCAAAAGGGTATATCATCATATTTAAATCAAAAGGACTGTAATAAACCCACATAAAATCAATCCCCATAATATGAGAATGTAAAATCAAATAGATAACATAAAGGAAGTGTCGACTAAAAGAAGAGAATGAAGGATTCCCTTAACTTGTAGAGTAACTCTTAGATCTTGAAGTATGGGACCTTGGGAGCTTAATCACACCTTTGTAGGACTTATAGGGAGGTAATACCACCAGATATTCGAGGATATTGAGTTTGGAATAAAATAAAGTGAAGGGGGGGGGGGGGTGAGTGGGTATTTATAGTAATTAAGAGAGTGTTTTTTATTAATTAAAGGGGACACCTCGTTAGTGGTTTTCGCAAAACCATGGGCTTTATCATGGTATTTTCCCCTGGTTTAAGCCACTTAGGACACCTCATGTCATAATATACTGTACACAAGTCGACCAACCCTTCATGTTAATTACTAAATTATTATGATGTCATTAAACTATCGAAAACTTAAATCTGTATATTTACTATTCATGAAAAATTAAACTATTTTAGAAAAATCCCAAAAATTCACATAAAAAAATGGTTAGGGTGAATTTTTGGGATTTTTCTAAAATACAAGAATTTTTCGTGAATAGTAAAAATACAAATTTGTGTTTTCGGTAGTTTAATGACATCATAATGATGTAATAATTAATATAAAGGACTTGTTGACTTATGTATAGTATATTATGACATGAGGTGTCCCAAGTCACTTAAACCATGGGAAAATACCATGGAAAGCCCATGGTTTTGCGAAAACCACTGACGAGGTGTCCCTTTTAATTAATAAAAAACTCTCTCTTAATTACTATAAATACCCACTCACCCTCCCTTTGTTTTCATTCATTCCAATATCTATATCCTTGAATATCTAATGATATTACCTCCCTAGAAGTCCTCCTAAGGTGTCCTTAGACTCCCAAGGTCCCATCCTTCAAGATCTAGGAGTTACTCTACAAGGTAAGGGAATCCTTCATTCTCTTCTTTTAGTCGACACTTCCTTTATGTTATCTATTTGATTTTACATTCTCATATGGTGGGGTTTGATTTTATGTGTGATTATTACAATCCTTTTGATTTCAATATGATGAGATACCCATTTTCTTTCATCATTTCATTTTATGAAATTTTAAGCGACGTTGTTAGGCTGCCGAATTTTTATAAGGGATCTCTCACCTTTTCTTTTATTTTCAAGTTCATCTATTTTATTTTTATCTCCTCACCTCCTCTGTCCAAATTACCATGATGAACTCCAGTATCATATTTGTATTGTAATTATATCTTTTTAATGGAAGAACTATCATAAATATCCTTATTCCCTCCCTTTTATTTTTATAAATGAAATCAACGTGCATGAGGTTCCAATTTATAACCTTTATGGACGACATAGTTTTATTCTTCAATTTATCCTTCATTACTGGTCATGAAACAATTTTAATGGTTGAACCAGATAATAATATATTTATTTCATCTCATTAATGTTTTTAATCCTTAGACATTCATAATATAAGATAATAATACAAAATAGGTTCATTATGAACAAAATGACCAAGTTAATCAGAATATTTGTAATAAACCTTTAACTAATGAATCATCATCATGGTATATAAACCAAAATAATTTATATCTCCTTAATTTAATTAATAAGATATATTAACAATTATGGATGTTTAACCACATTTGAAATGAACTTCCATTCATGAAAAGAAGTAAACCAATCATGAAAATGCTTCCAAAACAAGAAAATTGAACCTCTTAAACCCATAAAACAGGCCATGAATGAACCTAATAAAGTTATACTGAATCAATTAAATGTATTAGAGGTTCTGTATTTATTAATTAATTAAGCTAAATTTTATTATTCATTTCATTAAAACAAACAAAGAACACACTCGACCATAAGGTAAGGGGTTTCTCATCTCGCTTTCATTTCTGTGAGATTTTCATAGTTCGCCACTTGTTTCTTGTATGTAGTATATGTGTACTTACATTTGATATATAATAACATGATTCTCCTTATATTCATGTTATTAAATGATTCATTTGAGGGTAATTATGTTATGGTCATATGATTCGACCAATTACATTGTGGTAAGAGACTTTGTCTCAACTACTATTTTGTTGTGACTAACATTGTATGGTGAACCTAATAATCTTCATATGGTGTACCTATTTCACATTTGAGATAAATTTTAATTTTAAATTATATTTATATTAAATATCCATAATCTCATATCATGGATATGTTTGTTGTCTAAACCGTATACCATTTTACATACGGGGTTTATTTCGAAAGTTATTTTAATTATGGAAATATTGATGAATATGTATACTATATTCTATACGGATATTAAAAAGGCATGTTTTTATTGTATTGAATCAATGTTTAAAGAATTATTTGGACATGAAGTGGCAGATGGGGCCCTCTATATCTCCTCGATGCATCGGTAGGTCTCATGAGACAAATCAGTTTTCCGACAAACCCTTCCAGTTTTTTTCCCAAAAATCAGATGGGTTTCTACCCAAAGAACTTAACCATTTTAATGGTATTATGGTTTAATGTGCTAGATACATGAAGTCCAATTAATAATAATTCTCTTTATTCATTATCAGTTATTACTATCCATGAGTTTTTCACTGTGACAAAATCTATGGATGCAGTTTCATTCTAATTTTATTAATGGCGTGAGTTTTTCATTTATTCACCATAACATGTTGATTATGTCAAATTGTTTACAATTTAATTATTATTGATTCATTATTCAGCCATTTGTATACCTTACTAAGCATTTTAACTCACCCCTGTCATTGTTTACTTTCGACATGTGACAAATAAGAGATCATTTATAAAGTTCTTGTGGATGCAGCTTTTAGTTTTCATTATGTATTGTATTTTGTAAAAATTTCCAATGTAATTTGAGTAACATCTATGTATATAGTTTCTTAAAGACTAATAAAATGATCGTTCCTTCGAGATTTTCATTCCTTCTAACCATTCCAATATCCCAAGTAATGTACCGTCTCCAATCCAGAGGGTTCGGGGTGTTACAGTTGGTATCCTAGGAAGTTTAGAAGGAAACTTGGAAACTATGGTAGGAAATGTATAGTAGGGAACAAATACCTAAGGTATTATTTGAGGATAAACATATAATAACATCCTGGTATTTTGGTAAGGAATAGATTATGTGGATATTTTTAAGCAATAAGTCCCTGTCTGGATACGAGCAGGTAGAGGTTTCTCTAGCACAAATGTATCTAGGGGTAAAACCTGAAAACAATTCTTTGAGATGGACTTGAACATGAACTAGTGCATGAAAATGGGAATTGCTGTACTCTTTTTTACGACACTCCTAGGGGATTTGCTTAGGATAATTCAAATTTTCTTTACAATCCATTATTAAGGAGTTTAATGTAAATTTTTCCTGAGAGGAACCCTGTTTATAAGATTAACTATAAATAGAATTTCAATCTATGTTGAGTAAATTTCTATTTGAGATTCATAAAATAATCTAGTGTACCCCATTATTTAGAAAAGTCATCTAATTGAAGAAGGGGACTCAAAACTTGTGGGCAATGTAGGGATCTCCTTATTGAGCAAGTCAACACAGTCAACGTTGGAGCATATCAGATCATGACCATATTGGGAAAACTTACTCAAGTTGTAAAAAATAACCATTCCAAACCTTTGTTGGATCGTTTCCTGTGGCAGAAGCCCCCATATTTTAGCAGGACTACTAATCCAGTGGTTTCTGAGCAATGGATCAATTCCCTTGAAATGATATTCATGGCGTTAAGATGAAATGAAAATTAAAAGGTACTACTGTCAGTATATTGTCTCAAGGGCGACGCAGATCAATGGTGGTACCTGATTCAAAATACCATGGAGGAAGAAGAAATAGAAGATATTGAATGGATGAATTTTAAGGAATTATTCTTCGAAAAATATTTCCCTCATGAGCAACAAACTGAAATGAAGAGTAAATTTCTTAGATTAAAACCAAGGGAAGAAGATAGTGTTGTAGAGTATGAGGCTACTTTCAAAAGGATATCCAGGTATGTCGTAGATTACGTACGTGACTCGGCAGACAATATTGATCACTTCTTTGAAGGTTTTAATCCAGGTCTTCGAAGGGCACTGGATTCTCAATCATTTTCATCATATGAGAGAATTGTATCAAGTTCCATCAAAACAGAGAGGGAATTTTCTAGATCGAATCTTTTAAAAGGAAACCAAGATAATAAGTGGTACTCTGGTAACAATGAAAAAATAGAATCACCAAAGAAGAGAAAGGGAACAAAGCTATTCCCATTATGTGAGAACGGTGGAAAGAATCATCTCGGGAAATGCTTTAAAAGGCATGGGAGTCTTCTATAACTGTGGAGAAAAGGGTCATCGATCTGATGAATGCAAGGGGAATAAACAACTCAATGATATTAAATGATACAATTTTAGAGAGATGGGACACTATTCAAATAATTTTCCTAATCACCAAGGAAACATGCCTCAGAAAAATCCAAGAGAACAAGGGAGATCCTATGCGATTACAACCGTGGAGGTTGAAATTCCTAATGACATGGTGGCTGGTACTTTAATTGTTTCCGAAAACTTAGCCAACACTTTATTTGTTTCTTGTAATGTCCTGGATTTTTCCATGTATTATTTTAATATTATATGGGAATTAATTAGAGACTAGGCTCTAAGACGACATATAGTTTCGAGGCCCGGTGAGCCCGGAACAAATGTTTGAATTTAATTTTATTATTAAATTATGCGCGCGTGCGGTTTTCCTGAAAAGGTAAAATAACTCCTAAACGGGTGCTTGGATTTGAAATCCGAGGGCACCGTTGCGTACAGAACAATGATTTTACCTTAGGCGAGGCCTAACATCGGCTGGAGTAGGTCTATGGTGAAATCCAGTTTTTGGGACGTAAGAGTAAAAAAATATTTAAATGAAAATATTTTATTCTGCAGTAGAACCTTTTGAATATACTGCAACAGATATCCCTTGCCTTTTTAATTAATGGATGGCACAAGAGTCCAGGGTTACAAACCTCATAACCCTGAAACCCTTGGCGGCTCTGGAGGCTCTGGAGAAAACCTCCCAATGCGGTAACGACGACGCAGTGACCGGATCATCGCCGACGAATGCCGCAGAATCTAGGTAGGATGTTTAAATTGTGATTTCTTCCCCATTTTTGTTTTCCACGACGAACACAGACAAATCAACAAATAGATTAGTCACGGATCGATCATTCTTACGGGATGGTCTTTTGTGGGAATCGTGGGGATTTGATTCTTGAAATTTATTTTGGTTTTCATTCAACCTTCTAATGGTAAAAAACCAAGATAGACACAAACATTGATCGAGGTTCATCCCACTTGATTGTTGTGTTTTTCTCTCCTGATTCCTATGTGTTCTTCATGTGAGTTCTATGCGTTCTTGGAGGGAATTGATCATTGCACATTCTTTTGTTGGCGCAATGATCTGAAATCAAAGATCCAACCTCGAGACGACCTATCGGAGGTGCGACGGTGACAAAGACGGACAAATCAGTGTGGTTCAGAATTCCTATTCTTCAGCCGTTTTCGTGTGGACAGATCGGGATGCGCCATCAAGCCCGATCGGGACCCCGAAACCAATGGAATCGGTTTTGTAGGAGAGGTAAAACCCCAAATCTGGAGTTTTTTGATGATTGGATGGTTGGATCAAGATCCCGAGGATCATCCAAGGCACGTGAAGGAAGATGACGCTTCTAAAAATTTCCCGACTACACGTCGTGTAGTGTGGGATACACGGCGTGTGTTCATCAGCGGATTTACCTGGCGTGTACTTCGGGAGTACACGGACATGGGAAGGGTACACGGACAAGGACACGTCGTGTATACCCCTCCCCAGCTAGATACACGGGATACCTCGTGTACTGGCACACGGGCAGACGACACGGACACGGGCAGAGACCGTGTACGGGCACATGGCCAGCGTACAGGGAGCGATCCCTAGATGCTCGGACACGGCATGTGATTCTTCTACATGCCATTTAGCTGCTTTCTATCCAACAAGCCTAATGACATGAGCTGGTTACATGGAAAGTACCCGGGGTCAAGGAACCTGGCGTGTACTTTTTCTACAAGTCGTGTAGTTTGGTTTTACTCAGCTTGAACGAATGACTCGGGCTGTTTACACTGGCAGTACCCGGGGTCAAGGAACATGATGTGTAACCATACTACATGATGTGTAACCTATCGTAAATAACTTGAGCTACTTGCCTTTTGCGACTTGGACCAGTTTTCTTAGGGTTCGTACCCTTGGTCCTTTCCCTGAAGGTTCTGGTATCATTTCCTTTACACAAGAGTATGATCCATTTAGTAGAACTTCCTGAATAGAGTTTTTGGAATCCACTCTATGAGACTTATATCCGGATCCTCTATTCATTCCTAGAACCCTAGGTAGAGTTCTTGGTATCGACATGACCAACATTACCCGGGCGCCGATCCTCTGCTTAGCAGATTAGCTCAGACTGAGTTGTCGGAATCACCCCATGACTTTTCTATGATCCTCATCAGAGAATAATGTTCTCAAGGGACTTGTGGAGTGTGTTATCCTGGAACGAGTCCTTCATATCTCTCTCTTCAGACCTAGGAGTGTGTTCTCCCAGTTGCATCCTTAGTGGAATCTTTGAGCTGGATCTTAGTGGTGGTTTCGCGACAGTCGTTTGTGTTTGAGTATATCTGGATATTCTTATTATATGTTCAGTAGAAATATACTTTATAGAGCTGACTATATCTCCCTTTTTGGTATTTTCCCTTGTTGTTTTTCCTTTGTGGTTTCGGGGTGTCCTACTGGGTATTGTTATACTCACCCCTGCACGGGCTCTGCCCACACGTGTCGTGTCTTGTGCAGACGAGCAAGCCTTTGACAGGATTCTAGGTGGATTAGGGCCAGACAACGCTTAGTGAGATCAGGCGGGCCGAGGTGTGTTCCTACGACTACAGATTGCAGTCCCAGTACCTTTTCCTTATAGGTTGGACTTTGTTACAGACTTTCTCTAGTGGTCTTGTACTTTTGGCCCGAGGTTTTTCATTCCTGTACTTTACATTCCTGTCATAATCTATTGGTTGGGTTTTAGTGTATGCATGCATATTTTCCTTTTAGTAGTTTTTACTTTTCAGCTTTGTGGGCTTAGAGATGTGTGTGCGTGTGTACAGGTTTATAGGCAATGCCTCCCGTGTTAGTAGTGTGCCTACTCGGTGTTTGTCACCAACCCCTGGCCTATTGGAGGCGGGCTTTGGGAGTTGCAGCTTGGGCCCCACTGGGATGGGTCATGATAGAGTGGTATCATAGGTGGTTGGTTCTACCTTAGGACCGAGAGTCTATGAGTTGGTTTGGGGAAACAGTGTTAAGTGTTTCGAGTTTGGCTTTCAGGCCAAGGATCCCAGTGTTGGTGTGGGTGGCCGACGTATCCATACACCAGGACTCTGATAACCTTCTTTTCAACTCGGAGCATGAGAACACTAGTTGTAAGGAAAAATAATGGTACATGCATCATATAGGAATGAGTTAGGGTTTCCATGTCTTTCTTGAGTGATCTCTCCAGATATACTCACTAACTGAGATACATCTTGTTTCTTTAAAAGGATGCCTCCGTGACGCGCACCCATTTGGATCCAGCAGCTCGATCATGAGGATGACCCCTCAGTGATGAAGCCTCAATACAGTGACCAGATCCCCCAGTTTTACCACCTGGTGGTGTGCCAGTTATCCCGCCACCTATGGAGCAGTGTTTAGTGCCTGTTGTACCAGTGGAGGAGGAGTGCAGGCTGAGCGCACTCCCCGAGTTTCAGAGACAGAGACCCCTCAGGTTTTGAGGCGAGCCTAACCCTCGGGCAGTAGAGGACTGGCTTGAGGTAGTGTTCATAGTCTTCCATTTGGTAAGGACACCAGCAGACCAGATGGTGATCCTGGCTGTGAGCCTTCTGCAGGGCTTGGAAGGACGATGGTGGAGTTTGGTTATCCAGACCCACGACAAGGCAACACTTGCGTGGTCAGAGTTTGAGAATCTCTTCATAGAGGAGTTTTCACCGGTTACCCTGAGAGAAGTACGCATATAGGAGCTTCTTCAGCTCCAGTAAGGAACCATGATGGTGGCTGAATATTCGTCGAGATTTACCGACCTCTCATGGTACTCGATGGATATGGTCCGAGATCAGTACTTCAGAGCTCAGAATTTTGAGCGGGGCTTGCATAGGGATATCTGAGCTAGCATCATCCCTATGATAATTCCTACTTATGATGGGGTGCTCGAGTGGGCTTTGGTGGTCGAGAGCTTCTTGGAAAAGCAGAGACAGCCGACAGTTGTCAGTAGCGAGTGAGCTGGAGCGGAGACCTCGGCAGCAGGGAGTCGATGTCAGGGACCCAGGCGTGGGAGACGTTTCCAGAGGAGATCCCAGGACAGGGGATCTACCGTGTAGGGTTCGCAGGGTGCATCCAGCCAGCCTCTAGAGAGGCGATGCTACTCATGTGATGGCAGGGGACATCTCACTCGAGATTGTCTGACCCACCGTACTACTAACACCGGCGCAGTGGATGGACCACCGAGGCAGAGGAAATGTGTGGAGCAGATAGATCCACAGGGCAGAAGACGTGGTAGGGGAGATGGGAGAGCATCTGGAGGTGGTCGGCGTTTTGAACTTTTACCACCACCACCCCCAGGAGGTCCACCCCCAGGATGTCCACCCCAAGCTTAGGGAGCTGGTGGACAAAGGCAAGGACAGCTGCAGGCGGCAGTGGCTTATGACCCAGGTACTCCCGGAATGATTAGAGGTACTATCTATGTCTTTTTTACTTTGGCTGTCGTATTGATAGAAACAGGTGCTAGTCATTCCTTTCTAGCTGCTTATCTTGTTCGAGACCTTGAGATTCTAGTTGAGCTATTGACTCGACCCTTACGCGCAACTAGAGAAGATTCAGAGATCACACACCTCTGTAGACAGTGTGACCTAACCCTTTGAGGCGAGATTTTCGGTTGGAACCTCTTGGTGGTAGTGTCGAGGCCTTACGATGTCATTCTTGGTATGGATTGGCTATCCACAGTTCATCCCCAGATCGGCTGTTTTAGGAGAAGGGTGTGGTGTGTCCGCAGTGATGGAATGAGGTTCTATTTGGTCAGTGAAAGAGAGACCCAGGCAGCACAGGATGGACTCGTGCATAGGAGGGCACAACCGATTTCACATCATTTTTCTAGCCTAGCCCTTGGCACATCAGATGTTACGAGTTTCTAGTTTCCAGCAGTAGTAGCTGAGTATGAGGACATCTTTCCGGAGGATGTCCCCGGGATACCTCCCCGGCGGGAGATAGATTTATGCATTGAGTTGCAACCCGGGACGACACTGATATCAGCATCAGCATATCGGATGGCTCTTGCAGAGCTTCGTGAGCTGAGGGTGAAGATGGACAACTTGCAGAATAAGGGCTTTGTGAGACCCAGTGTTTCACCCTAGGCGGCCCCTGTGTTGTTTGCCAAGAAGGCAGACTGGATCTTGAGGCTATGTGTGGATTACCAGCGCTTGAATCAGGTGACCGTGAAGAATCGGTATCCACTACCGAGGATCGATGACCTCTTCGACCAGTTAAGAGTGGGATGATGGTTCTAGAAGGTTTATCTACGATCAGGCTATCACTAGTTGCGAGTACGAGATGGGTATATATCGAAGAAGTCTTTCCGATGTCGCTACAATAACTATGAGTACTTGGTGATGCCCTTCGGCGTGACGAACGCCCCGGCAGTGTTCATGGGACTCATGAACCGGATCTTTCAGCCCTACCTAGACCGGTTTGTAGTGGTCTTCATTGATGATATCCGTGTGTACTCTGCGTCTGAGGAGGAGCACGCGAGACACCTAAGGATGGTTCTAGACACACTCCGAGAGCACCGGTTGTATGGGAAACTCTCGAAGTGTTAGTTCTGGTTACACGAGGTCCATTTTCTGGGAAACATTATCTCAAAAGACGGTGTAGCAGTGGAGCCAACCAAGGTGGAGGCTGTGCTAGCATGGGAGACACCCCGGAGCATGACGGAGGTGCGGAGTTTTGTTGGGTTTGCAGGCTACCATCGGAGATTTATCTTGGATTTCTCCAGGATTGTAGCACCCATGGTAGCTTTGACCCGAAAGGGGCAGCCTTTCGTGTGGACCGAGAGATGCCATCAGGCTTTCCATCAGTTGAGACAGAGTTTGATGAGCGACCCGATCTTGAGATTACCAGAGGAGGGTGTCGAGTACGTAGTGTTCTGCGATGCATCAGGAACCGGGATTGGTTGTATCCTGATGCAGAGGAAAGTGGTGATTGCCTATGGCTCACGTCAATTGAGGCCACATGATCAGAACTACGTGACTCATGATCTTGAGTTGGCAGTGGTAGTCTTCGCGTTGAAGATGTGGCGGCACTACCTGATGGGTGAGCAGTTTACCATCTACTTTGATCACAAGAGTCTCATATATATCTTTTCTCAAAAGGATTTGAATCTGAGATAGAGGCAATGGCTTGAGTTCCTCCAGGATTATGACTTTGAGATCGTTTATACTATTGGGAAGGGGAACGTGGTGGCAGATTCTCTCAGTAGGAAATCCAGTTAGTAGTTTCTGGATGAGGCGACAGGGTAGTTGGCCTCTTTATAGTTATCCTTCGTGGATGGGGATGAGGGAGCTTACCTTCAGTCGATGGTTGTTACCCCTCCACTCTTATAGTGAGTCATGGAAGCACAGCTCGAGGATGCTAGCTATGAGACTCTACGTGCTCAGGTATCCACAGGCGTTGCTGCTGATGGATATTCAGAAGGTATGGAGCATGTTGTTATTTTCAGAGGATGTACAATAGTACCGTTGATGTTGCAGGAGGAGGTTACAAGGGAGTTCCATACATCCCCTTTGGCGGTACATCCAGGCATGGAAAAGATGTATTAGGACCTCCAACGTCAGTTCTGGTGGCCAATAATGAATAAGTGTGTAGCAGAGTTTGTTTCTCGGTGCCTTACTTATTAGCAAGTAAAGGCTGAGCACTGGGTGCCAGCGGGCTTGACTCAGCCCCTTGAGGTGCCAGAGTGGAAGTGGGATGGGATATCCATGGACTTCGTGACATATTTTCCACATACGTCCAGGGGACACGATACCATCTGGGTGATCATTGATCGACTCACCAAGTCAGCTCACTTCCTAGCCATATGGGAGCAGAGTTCAATAGAGAGATTTGGATGCCTCTACGTGCAGTAGATAGTTCGACTTCATGGAGTTCCATCCACGATCGTTTTAGATCATGATGCTCATTTCACATCCCGGTTATGGAATGGATTGCAGGAAGCCTTTGGAACTTAGTTACACTTAAGCACAGCGTTTAATCCCCAGACTGATGGTCAAACAGAGCGGACCATCCAGGTCCTGGAGGATATGCTTCGAGCTTTCATTATTGACTTCGGTCGTATCTGGGAGGATCACCTAACATTGGTGGAATGTTCTTAAAACAACAATTATCATTCCACTATTGGTATGGCACCATTTGAGGCTCTGTACGGGCGACCTTGCAGGTCACCACTTTGCTGGACTGACCCAGGAGAGTCAGCACTCATGCGCCCAGAAATGGTGAGAGATACTACAGAGAATGTTCAGGTCATCCAGGAGCAGATGAAGACTGCACAGAGTCGGAAGAATTCTTATTCCGATAGGAGGATGAGGCCCTTAGAGTTCGAGGAAGGAGACCATGTGTTCCTTCGGGTCTCACCTCAACGGGGATTACAGAGATTTGTCCAAGGAGGAAAGCTATCTCCAAGGGTCATTGGACCTTTTCAGATTCTGAGTATAGTTGGAGAGGTGGCATATTTCTTGAATCTACCTCCTCAGATGGACCGAGTACATAATGTCTTCCATGTGTCGCAGCTGTGGAGGTACGTGCATGATCCATCACGCGTTATCGATTGGGGTGAGCTAGACATCGATGATGGAGTGACCTTTTCAGAGCATCTAGTGGAGATTGAGGATCGGTAGGAGAAAATCCTTTGTGGGCGAGCTATTCCCTTAGTGCATGTTCGGTGGCAGCACGAGAATCTCCAGGAGAGCACGTGGGAGCAGGAGGCTCAAATTCTCATGCAGTACCCACATCTTTTTTAGTAGCCTTTGTTTTGGCTTTTTGGGGACGTAAAAGCCCTAAGGTGGGTGTGATGTAATGTACTGGATTTTTCCATGTATTATTTTAATATTATATGGGAATTAATTCCAGACCAGGATATGAAACGACATGCAGTTTCGAGGCCCGGTGAGCCCGAAACAAATGTTTGAATTTAATTTAATTATTAATTTACGCGCGTGTGCAGTTTTCCTAAAAAGGTGGAATAACTCTTAAATGTGTGCTCGTATCAGAAATCTGAGGGCACCCTTGCGTACAAAACATCGATTTTACCTTAGGTGAGGCCTAACATCGGCCGGTGCAGGTCAGTGGTGAAATCCAGTTTTTGGGACGTAAGAGTAACAAAATATTTAAATGAAAATATTTTATTCTACAGTGGAATCTTTTAAATATGCTGCAATAGATATCCCTTTCCTTTTCAATTAAAGGCTGGCACAAGGGTCCAGGGTTACAAAACTCATAACCCTGAAACCCTTGGTGGCTCTGGAGGCTCTGGAGAAAACCTCCCAACACGGCGATGACGATGCAGTGACCCGATCATCACCAACGAACGCCGCGGAATCCAGGTAGGATGTTTAAATTTTGATTTCTTCCCCGTTTTTGTTTTCCACGATGAACGCAGACTAATCGACGAACAGATTAGCCATGGATTTATCGTTCTTGCAGGATGGGATTTTGTAGGAATTTTCGGGATTTGATTCTTGAAATTTATTTTGGTTTTCATTCAACCTTCTAACGGTGACGAACCAAGATCGACATGAACATCGATCGAGGCTTGTCCCTCTATATTTTTGTGTTTTTCTATCCCAATTCCTACGCATTCTTCGTGTGCGTTATACAAATTCTTTGAGGGAATCGATCGTTACACATTCGTTCGTTGGCACAACGATCTGAAATCAAATATCCAACCTCAAGACGACCTATAGGAGGTGCGATGACGATGACGGTGGACAAATCGGTGTGGTTTGGAATTCCCGTTCTTCGGGCGTTTTCGTGCAGATGGATCAGGACGCGCCATCAAGGACGATTGGGAGCCCAAAACTGATAGAATCAGTTTCGTTGGAGCAGGACGACCCCAAATCCGGAGTTTAATGATGATCGGATGGTTGTATCAAGATCCGGAGGATCAACCGAGGCGCGGAGGAAGACGACGCTTCTGAAAATTTTCCGACTACACAACGTGAAGTATGGGCTACACGGCGTGTGTTCATCAGTGGATTTACCTGGTGTATACTTCGAGAGTACATGGAAATGGGTAGGGTACATGGCCAAGGACACGCCGTGTATACCCCTCCCCGGCCAGACCCAGCCAGATACACGGGATACCCCGTGTACTAGTACACGGGCAGACGACACGAGCATGTCAGAGACCGTGTACGGGCACATAGACAGCGTACACAGAGTGAGCCCTAGATGCTCAGACACGGCATGTGATTCTTCTACATGCCATGTAGTGTCTTTCTATCGAACAAGCCGAATGAAACGGGCTAGTTACACGGGCATTACCCGAGGTCAAGGAACACGACATGTACTTTTTCTACACACCGTGTAGTTTGGTTTTACTCAACTTGAACGAATGACACGGGCCGTTTACATGGGCAGTACCCAGGGTCAAGGAATATGGCGTGTAACCATACTCAACACTATGTAACCTGTCTTAAATGACTTGAGCTACTTTCCTTCTGTGACTTGGACTATTTTTCTTAGGGTTCATACCCCTGGTTCTTTCCCTGATGGTTCTGGTATCATTTCCTTTACACAGAAGTATGATCCCTTCAGCAGAACTTCCTGAATATAGTTTTTGGAATCCCCTATGTGAGACTTAGAGCTAGATCCTCTATTCATTCCTGGAACCCTAGGTAGAGTTCTTGGTATCGACGTGACCAAATTTACCCAGGCGCCGATCCTCTTCTTAGCGGATTATCTCAGACTGAGTTGTCAGAATCACCCAATGACTTGGTTGTGATCCTCATCTGAGCATCATGTTCTCAAGGTACATGTGGAGTGTGTTCTCCCGGAACGAATACTTCATATCTCTCTCTTTAGACCTAGGAGTGTGTTCTCCCAGTTGCATGCTTAGTGGAATCTTCGAGCTTGATCTTAGTAGTGGTTTCGCGACAGTCATTTGTGTTTGAGTATATCTGGATATTCTTATTATATGTTTAGTAGACGTAAACTATGTAGAGCTGACTGTATCTCCCTTTGTGGTATTTCCCCTTTTTGTTTTTCCTTTGTGGTTTCGGGGTGTCCTACTGGGTATTGTTATACTCACCCCTACACGGGCTTTTCCCGAACGTGTCGTGTCTTTTGTAGATGAGCGAGCCTTTGACAGGATTCTAGGTGGACCAGGTCTGGACGATGCTCAGTGAGATCAGGCAGGATGAGGTGTGTTCCTATGGCTACAGATTGCAGTCTCACTACCTTTTCCTTACAGGTTGGACTTTGTTACAGACTTTCTTTGGTGGGCTTGTACTTTTGGCCCGAGGTTTTTCTTTCTTGTAATTTACTTTCCTATCGTACTCTATTGGTTGGGTTTTAGTGTATGCATGTATATTTTCCTTTTAGTAGTTTTTACATTTCATATTTGTGGGATTGGAGATGTGTGTGCGTGTGTACAGGTTTATAGGCAATGCCTCCCATGTTAGTAGCGTTCCTACTCAGTGCTAGTCACCAGCCCCTGGCCTATTGGAGGCGAGCTTGGGGAGTTGCGGCTTGGGCCCCACTAGGACGGGTCGTGACAGTTTTGGATCATCGCACTCATTTATATCTTCCTAGTTTTCTAAGAAAATTAGATATGTCTAATTTTATTTAGTAAATCAGTTGTCAGTAAAAACTCCCAGGGGATATATCATTGCATCAAAGGCATGTCGACTAGTCCCCCTCCAGACACCAAAACGATCTTTAGTTGCTAACCATATCATCATAACATTGACTAAATTTGATTCAATTATCGGAATGGATTTTCTATCCAATTATGATGCAAATATTTATTGTAAGAATAAGGAAGTTACAATTTTTAAAAATGGTGGAGAATCCCTAGTCTTTAGGGAAGATACTTCACCACCTGATTCTTATATAGAACCACCTTGATTAGCTCTACTGAACGCAATACTTGGAGAGGAAGATAAACCAATATCCATGGGTGAGGAAAGAAATATTCAAATTGAAGATGTGAAAATAGTGAAAGAGTACATTGATGTATTTCCAAGTGATTTACCTGGACATCCCCCAGATCGAGAAGTTGAGTTCCCTATTGGTTTAATTCTTGATACAAGATCTGTATCAAAGACTCCCTAGAGAATGACCATTGTGGATTTAGTGGAGCTAAAGAAACAACTAGAGGAGTTAAATGAAAAAGGATTTATTCAACCTAGTGTTACTCCTTGGGGAGCCCCGGTCCTGTTTGTCAACAAAAGGATGTATCAATGAGGATATGAATTGATTATAGGGAAATTAATGCTATTACAATAAAAAATAATTACCCTCTTCCCCAGATTGATGATTTATTTGATCAACTTCATGGAGATCAATAATTTTCAAAGATTGACCTTCGATCCGAATATAATATGATGCGTGTGAGGAAGGAATATATTCCAAATACATCATTTCAAACCAGGTATGGGCATTACGAGTTTACAGTGATGCCTTTCGGACAGAAAAATGAATCCTCTATTTTCATGGATTTAATGAATAGATTTTTCAAGGAATATCTAAATATCTTTGTTGTGGTATTCTGTCACGACCTAACCCAATGGGGCTCGATCCATGACTCCCCAAGACTGCCTCTAATAGGCCAGGGGTTGGCGACTAGCACCGAGTAGGCTATCACACACAAGGGAGGCATTATCCTAAGGTACCTGTACACATGCACCCACATAAAGCTCCATGAAACAGTGCATAGATATAAATAAAACTGAAAATTAAAGGCATGCATACAACTATCTCAAACCAGAGTGCAACAGAAGTACAAAAGGAAAAAACATGGCCCACTAAAGGAAAACTAAAAAAGCGTCCAACCTGCTCGAAAGAAGGTGGAAGGCTACCAAAGCACCACCGGAAAGCACCTTGGCACAAATCCGGTAAGACTCCACGGTCAGCCCCGCTCACTCAGCTCCGCCTGCTCTGGGTCCTCCTGGGACACCGTCACAAGTCCTATGGTCATCCCAAGACACAAACATGTGCAGGAAAAGCCCATGCAGGGGTGAGTATAACAATACTCAGTAGGCACCCCAAAAACCCAAAACAAAAGAGAGAAAATGAAAGGAAACAGTCCGCTCATCCTAGATAGAGGGAACCCAGGTGAGAGAAAAACTCCATCTCGTGACCATCCTCAGCTAAACACAACTAGTCAGCTCAAATCAGGTGTATTACCATATATATACCATGAACATCCAGATATACTCAGCTCACGCACCAAGACACATGAGGTACCGACCTCATCTCCAGCAATGGTTCAAAACCAGGAGAGCACACTCCATGATCACTGTCATCCCAGATGACACTCGTCCGAGAGATACACTCTATCAGGTCCCACACAAACATCTCAGACACTAACCTGAGAGATCATGCTCGTCGGATATCGTCACTGAGGAAACCACGCTTGAGTAGTAAGAACAACAAACTCCTCGGATAGGGGATCGCTCCTAGGGTCCGCTAGGGGATACCAAAACCCACACCGATATACAAAGATTTCACAGATAGGGGATCACTCCCAGGGTCCACTGGGGGATACCACAACCCAATCTGGCATTCGTAGATCTCACAAATAGAGGATCACTCTTAGGATCTGCTGGGGGATACCACAACCTGATATAGAGCTTGTTAGTAACACATCACTCAGATAGAGGATCGTCACACGTGTCACGACGATCACGATGATTACGAAACCCTATCTAGGACATCTCAAACTGTAGGGGATCGTAAAACCAATGATACCGCGACCCTACTATAATCCTCATGCTGAGTAGGGGATCATATACCTGATGATGCCACAACCCTACTGAGCACGGATCACTACATATGGGATCATATTCCTGATGATGACACAAACCCTATAGAGTTATCCTGCTAGATAGGGGATCACTGCCCATGGATAAGTAGTCATAGTGATACCAAGAACCCGATCTAGGGAAACGATGCTAGAGGATCCCACTTGGGGACCACCGGAAGGTTGCCACAACTCTAAAAAATTATACATCCCATCAAGAGGATCACAAACCTATACTGAGGTTGTGATTCCACATAAACCCTCATATGAATGAACCAAGGGAGTTCCCTCAACCACTGCTGGTCCAAATGTCGCTAACCCGAGAGACCCGCCACAACGCCACACCGCACACCTCCAAGGCTGATACTGATGCTACCATCATGATCCATGTGAGAAAACACATCGGATAGGCTATTTACTCACCCAAAATGAACAACTGGTGAAAAATGAACTATTTACCATAGCTAGCCTATGCAGGGCCCACACCACGATCCCAAAACTCATCAAGGGGATCATACCACTGTGATCCCCTCGAAAAAACACATGGGATTGACTACTCGTTCATCCCAAACGGACACCCGGTGAAAAAGGTACTATTCACCAAAGCCAACCCAGGTGGGGCCCATGACTTGATCCTAGAACACATCGAACGGATCACATGATTGCAATCCTCTCGAAAAAACACACAGGATCGACTATTCATCTGCCAGAAATGGACTCCTAGCGAGAAAGTTACATTTCTCCGTAAACGCCCCAAACCGGGCCTCATGGGGCCCGCAACCCAATCTTAGTCCCAACACATGGAAACCATCAAGAAAATTCCACTGTACCATCAAGGTCTCAACGCCACTGACAACATGTCAATCGGACGCTTCGGGTAGAAGATACAATGGCCCGAAGTCGAATAATAATAAAATGTCATTATTTTATTCGACATTTCTAGCACCCGGTCCATAATCCCAAACTTTAAACCCCCCAAACCCACATTGAAGGGTTCACCTCATCGGAAGAGTCATGTTTCCGTAGACGACACATGATTCAGGTCTCCAGGTAGTAAGAAATGGGGGTTTTAAAACCCTCGTGTACCAAGAGAGGGTCGGACCGGCCCGCGCCTGCCGACCCGGCCGCCGCCGCCGCCGCCACTGCGGTGCAGCACACACACACGACAAACCCCCTCCATGGGTCGCCGCTAATTGGTGGTCGTACCATCACGTTGCGGTGGTCTCGGTTATCTCCTACGGCCCACCGCTGCCGGTGTCACGTCGGCAGACCTTCCGAGGGCCGCCAGGGGCACCCCGGGGCCCAAACGTGCATTCAAAGGCATCTGCACACCCCCAGGACCAGATCTATGCATCTGTAGGCTCAAAATAGAGAAAAACCAACCAAATTGGGATCCGGGATTTTAAAACGCAAACCACCTACCTGTTGGCAGATCACCGAAGCTTCGGGTGCAGAACGACGCCCACAATGCCCCGAAGCTTGATCTGCTGACGATCGACGCTGAAAACGGACGGTTGCAGCTCAATTCTACGAAGAAATAGAGAAGCGGTGGGGGGGGGGGGGGGGTCATCGCCTACGTGTACAAGGTGAGGGAGGGGGGAGGGATGATTGGTTTTTATATTTTTTTTAAATAAAACATCATTTTATCTCCCCGCCAACACGCCTCCGACTCGGCACACGAGGCCGACTAAAATTATATCACGCCTAGGGTAAACATGACATTATGAATGCAAAAACGCACTCAAAATTGTTATCTGAGACTTCGTTCAAGAGTTATTCGACCCAACGCTCATTATTAAACTTTTCCATTTATTTATGAAAACACCCCTGGCGGATTTTTCCACAGCAGGCCCACGCCCACAAAGTTTACACCCCGCCTAGGGTAAACGGCACACTCCAGATGCAACCGTGCCCTCAGATTCTCATTATGATCTACCTTTTTAGAGATATCATTCCCCCGCCATGTGAATTGTATAAAAATACATAATATTTTTTTAAAATTAATTCTGGGCACACCGGGCCTCGAAATCGAACGCTATCTTTACACCTAGCTCTGGAAATATTCATAGGAATATTCCAAAGTTTGACAGGGCCAAAACTTGAGTCTGTACATCCTCCCCACCTTAGAAATTTTCATCCCCAAAAATCCATAAGCATAAAGAAACCAACTGGACTCTCAACTGGGTTTCCCACGCGAGTGATTTTTCTAACAAACACCCCTGCCCGAACACATAAGTCCTAGGGATTCATCCACCACACCACAACACTATCCGCTTTGGGCGGCACTGAATCGCCCGCACGGTTTTGATCACATCACATAATCACGACTCGGTGGGAGAAAGATCCCTCTTCCTCACGCATTCGAAGCACACCGAACAACACCAACACATGGTCTTACCAATTCCCTAAACAAAACTCGAACACGCAATGGAAAGGGAAGAGTACTGCTAAATATTGTCTATCAAAACTACTGCAGAAGGTAGAAAGGGCACAATTCATACCGCTATCCATCCGCAGAGCCTCTAGGTCAACAGCCTCTAGGGAATGCAGTTATCCCCGCCCTCACCCTCTAGCTCCTTGAGCTTCATGTGGACCACCTGGGGTTGGTGGTGGTGGTATCTGATACCACCTACCACCTCTTACTACTGAACCAGCTCTGTCACCACGTCTGTCACCCTACGGACCGCCATACTCGATATGTTGCCGCTGCCAAGGCAACCTATTAACGGGCCCCCTCTCAGCAGCACGACGGGTCGGACAGTCTCTAGCAAGATATACCAGACCGTCGCAAGCGTAACACCACCTCTCCTGTGGCTGACCAAAACTGGCCTATGTGCCCTGAGCCTCAGATCCTCCATCCTGGGGTCACCTCTGGAAACGTCGGCCACGTCCAGACCCTTGTGCCTGAAGCCGGCTACAAGCTACTGACGTCTCAGCTACAACAGGCCCAACACTGACAGGATGAATCTAATCTGCTAAAAATCTCTCCACCACCAACGCTTGCTCCAGCACTCTGACAATAGTGGGAAGACACAAAGAAACCACACCTGCCTGGATGTCTATACGTAGCCCCTGATCAAAGGTCCAAACCCTAAAAAACGGGTCTTGAACCATATCCAGGGAGTAGCACGACATGTCTATAAACCTCGCTGAGTACTCCAACACAGTCATGCCCTCCTTTTGAAGCTGCAGAAGCTCCTAGATCTACACTGACCTCAGCGTCACTGGATAGAACTCTTCCTTGAAGAGCCGCTCAAACTCTGCCCACGTGAGCGTCTCCTTGTCGTGGGACTGCGTCACCAAACTCTACCATCGCCTGGCCGAACCATGCATAAGCCTCAACACTAGGACCACCATCTGATCTGGAGGTGTCTCACCATGTAAAAAACTCAGGTGACTACTTCAAGCTAGTCATCAGCTACCTGAGGGTCTGGATCACCCCGGAACCTCAGAGGTCACTACCTCTTGAACTCATGCAGTGCACTTAGCCTGCACGAAACCTCATCCATCTCTACTGGCACAACCAGCTACTCGAAAGGTGGTGGCTCAACTAGAAGACCACCTTGAGGTCCAGCCTTAGAACTTGCACCCTGGTCTACAACCTCTACACGGGGCAGATCATCACCACAATCCCGCCGCGGAACCCTCGCTGGCTGTCGTCATGGAGGAATCCTGAAATACAATCAAGATTCTCCATGGTCAAAGAGTATATCTAGAGAGCTGACTCAAGAAGAACAAGGGAAACCCAAAAACCCAGTCCTATATGATGCATGTACTGTTATGTCCCTGTGACTAGTGTCCAAATTTCCCAAGTCGAAAGGCAGGTTATCAGAGTCCTAGTGAATGGATATGTCTGCCTCCGCACCAATACTAGAGTCCATGGCCTGAAAGCTGAACTCGAAACATCTTGACACTACCGCTATGCAACCCAAACCAAACTCACAACTAGACCAGCTATGCTCTGAGATCCCAAAGGTGGAACCTCCCTATGATACCACTCTTTCACGACCTGACCCAATGGGGCTCGAGCCGTGACTCTCCAAGCCCGCCTCCAATAGGCCAGGGGTTGGTGACTAGCATTGAGTAGGCTATCACACACAAGGGAGGCATTAGCCTAAGGTACATGTACACACGCACCCACACACACCTCCATACAACAGTGAAGAGATATAAAAAAACTGAAAAGTAAAGGCATGCATACAACTATCCCAAACCAGAGTGCAATAGAAGTACAAAAGGGAAAAACAACACCCACCAAAGGAAAACCAAAAAAGCGTCCAACCTTCTCGGAAGAAGCGGGTATGCTGCCAAAGCACCACCGGAAAGCACCTCGGCACAACTCCAGTAAAACTCCATGTTCAGTCCCGCTCACTTAGCTCCGCCTGCTCTGGGTCCTCCTGGGACACCGTCATAAGGCATGTGATCTGTACAAGACACAAACATGTGCGGGCAAAGCCCGTGCAGTGGTGATTATAACAATACTCAGTATGCACCCAAAAACCCAAAACAAAAGAGAGAAACTGAAAGGAAATAGTCTGCTCATCCCAGCTAGAGGGAACCCAGATGAGAGAGAAACTCCATCTCTTGACCAGCATCGGCTAAACATAACTAGTCAGCTCAAATTTGGTGTATGCCCATACATATACCATGAACATCCATATATACTCAGCTCACGCACCAAGCCACATGAGGTACTGACCTCATCACCAACAATGGTTTACAACCAGGAGAGAACACTCCATGATCACTGTCATCCCAGATGACACTTTTCTAAGAGATACACTCCATCAGGTCCCACTCAAACATCTCAAATGCTCACTCGATAGATCATGCTCATCAGATATCGTCATGGAGGAAACCATGCTGAAACAGCAAGAAAAACGAACTCCTCGGATAGGGGATCACACCTAGGGTACGCTAGGGGATACCAAAACCCACATTGGTATACGAAGATCTCACATATAAGGGATCACTCCCAGGGTCTGCTGGGGGATACCACAACCCGATCTGGCATTCTTAGACCTCACAAATAGAGGATCACTCCCGGGATCCGCTGGTGGATACCACAACCCAATATGGTGCTCGTCAGTAGCACATCACTTAGATAGAGGATTGTCACCCGTGTCACGACGGTCACGATGATACCAAAACCCTATCCGGTATATCTCACGCTGTAGGGGATTGTATAAACAACGATATTGTAACCCTAATATAATCCTCATCCTGTGTAGGGGATCATATACCCGACGATGCCACAACCCTACTGAGCACGGCCCACGATGTAGGGGATCATATTCCTGATGATGCCACAAACCCTAAAGAGTTAACCTGCTAGATAGGGGATCGCCGCCCATGGATAAGCGGTCACAACGATACAAAGAACCAGATCTAGGGAAACGATTCTAGAGGATCCCACTCCGTGCCCACTGGAGGGATGCCACAACTCTAACAGATTAAACATCTCATAGATAGGATCAAAAAAATATATTAAGGTTGTGATGTCGCACGAACCCTCATAGGAACGAACCAAGGGAGTACCCTCAACCACTACTGGTCTAAACGTCGCTAACCCGAGCGACCTGCCACACCGCGCACCTACAAGGCTAATACTGAGGTCACCATCGCGATCCATGCAGAAAAACACGCAGGATAGGCTGTTTACTCCCCCGAAACGAACAACCGGTGAAAAAGGAACTATTCACCATAGCTATGCAATGCGAGGGCCACACCACGATCCTGAAACTCATCAAGTGGATCATACCACTACGATCTCCTTGGAAAAAGACACGAGATCGACTACTCATTCATCCCAAACGGACACCCGGTGAAAAAGGTACTATTCACCGAAGCCAACCTGGGTGGGGCCCACACCTCGATCCCAGAACACGTTGAATGGATTGAAACATTGCGATCCTATCGAAAAAGTACATAGGATCGACTATTCATTTTCCAAAACGGATTCCTAGTGAGAAAGTTGTGTTTCTCCGTAAACACCCGAAATCGGGCCTCGTGGGGCCCACACCCCAATCTCGGTCCCAACACCCGGAAACCATCAAGAAAACTCTGTTATACTGTCAGGGTATCAATGCCACTAACGATAGGTCAATCGGACGCTCTGGGTAGAAGATACAACGACCCGAAGTTGAATAATAATAAAATATCATTATTTTATTCGACATTTCTAGCACCTGGGCCATAATCCTGGACTTCTAACCCCCCCAAAACCATACCGATTTGTTAAAATCATTTCAAAGGTCGCATCACCGTAGACGGCTCATGATTCGGGTCTCCAGGGAGGAAGATACTGAGATTTTAAAACCCACGTGTACCAAGAGAGGGCCAGACTGGCCTGAACCGGCCGGCCTGGGCCGACCCGCGCCGACCGCCGACCACCACCGTCCGGCGGACCGCGCCACCATGGTGTGGCATAGTGCATGCGTGTGGCTGTCCCCTATGGTGGTCATCTCTAATTGGTGGTCGGACACCGCAGTGCGGTGGTCCCGATAATCTCCCACGGCCCGCCGCCGACGGACCTTCTGAGGGCCGTCAGGGGCACCCCGGGGGCCCAAACACGCATCAGAAGGCATCTGCGCGCCCCTCGGGACTGTATCTATGCATTAGAAGGCTCAAAACATATAAAAACCAACCAAATCAGGATCTGGGAATTTAAAACTCAAGTCACCTACCTGTTGGTGGATCACCAAAGCTTTGGGTGCATAACGACGCCTACGACGCCCTGAAGCTCGATCCACTGATGATCGGTGCTGAAAATGGATGGTTGCAGCTTGATTTGATGAAGAAACATAGAAGAGGGGAGGGGGGTTTGTCACATGCATGTACAAGAAGAGGTAGGGGGATAGATGATTGTTTTTTAATTTTTTTTAAATAAAAACATCATTTTATCTCCCCGCCAACACCCCTCCAACCCGTCACCCGACGCCGACTAAAATTATGTCGCACCTAGGGTAAAAACGGCGTTCTAAACGCAATGGTGCACTTAAAATGGCGATTTGAGACTCCATTTAGGAGTTATTCGAGCCGACGCTCGTAATCAAAATTTTCCATTTATTTACGAAAATTCCCCTGGTGGCTTTTTCCACAGAAGGCCCGCACTCGCAAAGTTTACACCCCACATAGGGTAAAAGGCATGCTCCGTACGCAACCGTGCACTCATATTATCATTATGAGCTACTGTTTATGAGATATCACACCCCCACCACGTGCATAGTATAAAAATACTTAATATTTTTATAAAATTAATTCTGGGCACACCAGACCTTGGAATCACATGCCATCTTTGTGCCTAGATCTGGAAATATTCATAGGAATATTCCAAATTCTGACAGGGCCAAAACCTGATTCACTACATATTCATGGATGATATCCTGGTATATTCAAAAATTTATGAATACCATGAAAATCACTTGCGGATTATTCTGAGAACTCTTAGAAGAAATAAATTATATGGGAAATTTAGAAAGTGTGAATTCTGGCTTCAACCATTTTCTTTTCTAGTCCATATTGTCTCTAAGGATGGAATCCTAGTTGATCCTTCAATGAAAAAGGCAATACAAGATTGGCCCATGCCAACAAACATAACCAAGGTTCATAGTTTTATTAGCTTAGCAGGTTGCTATTGGCTTTTTGTTCAGAATTTCGCCCGACTGTATAACCCGCTAAACAAGCTCACACGTAATGGAGTTAATTTTGTGTGGAAAAAAGAATGTAATGAATGATTCGAATAATTGAAAAGAAGATTGGTCAATGCTCCAATTTTTACTCTTCCATCTGTAAGTGATGGATTTTTAATATATAGTGATGCATTAAAAATGGTATGGGTTGCGTTCTTACGAAAAACGATAATGTTATTTCTTATGCATAAAGACCGTTGAAAACCCATGAGAAAAATTATCCAACTCATGATCTTGAATTAGCAGCCATAATCTTTGCTCTGAAAATATGGAGACATTATCTTTATGATAAAAAATGTGTGATATACATAGATTATAAGAGTTTGAAATACATTTTCACACAAAAATAACTGAACATGAGGCAAAGAATATGACTCGAGTTACTTAAATATTACGATTGTTCAATACACTACCACCCAAGAAATGCTAATAAGGATAAATATGAGTTAAGTAGGAAGGATCACAGACTTCTGACTCAAATGAGGATTGGGAGAGATCCTATATTTTTTGGATCTACTAAAGATGAATATGGGAATTGTTAAGGAAGGGGAAACTTCTTTTCTCTTTCAAATGATTGCTAAAACGTCTTTATTAGAGAAGATAAAAAGATCTCAACCTGATGATGAAAATCTGCATAAGAAAATTAATGCTGTCAAGGATGGGAGACTGGATGACTTTGTATATGAATGAGTTCTAAAATTTTGTAACATGTTATGTGTTCCATCAGTACCTGAGCTAAAATGGGAACTATTAGATGATACCCATAGATCAAATTTCTCTATACACCTGGGTAGTAATAAGATGTACAGAGATCTGAAGGAATATTTTTGGTGGGAAAATATGAAGCGAGAAATTGCGGACTACATGTCAAGGTGTCAAGTTTGTCAATAAGTGAAGGCAGAGAGAAAACATCCCAAAGTATTGATGCAACCTCTACCTATTCATATGTGGAAGTGGGATAAATTACCATGTATTTTATCACTAGACTACTGAGGACACCTTGAAAGAACGATGCAATATGGGTAATTGTTTATCGTCTCCCAAAATCAGCACATTTTCTTCCTATAAGAGAGAAATTGCCACTTGAGCGCCTGACAAGACTGTATATTAATGAAGTAGTAAGACTTCATGGTGCACCTATATCAATTGTATCTGATCGAGATCCCCATTTACATAAAAATTCTGGAAAAGTCTCCAAAAATATTTTAATACTGAGCTTCGTATGAGTATTTCTTATCACCCCCAAACCGACAGACAATCTGAAAGGACTATTCAAACTCTAGAAGACATGCTGAGGTCATTCTCTCTTGACTTCCAAGGTATGTGGGATCAATACTTGCCTCAGGTGGAATTTTCTTACAACAATATTTTCCATTCTAGTATTTAAATGGCTCCATATGAATCATTATATGGAAAGATATGTCGAACTCCAACTTGTTGGGACGAAGTTGGTGAGAGGAAAATTATAGGCTCACAACTTATTGAAGAGACCACAACAAAGGTGAAGACAATCCAAGCCTATATTGAAGCATCCCAAAGTAGGCAGAAGATTTATGCTGACAACTGAAGAAAGGAATTGGAATACCAAGTGGGAGATCATGTATTTATGAAAGTATCTCCATGGAAGGGTTTCTTAAGGTTAAGTAAGAAAGGGAAACTGAGCCCCATGTACATCAGACCATTTGAAATTCTAGAAATAATCAGAGCTATAGCTTATAGTTTAGCGATGCCGCCAAATATCTCTAGAGTTCATGATGTGTTCCATGTGTCATTGTTAAAGAAATATATGCCAGACCCAATGCATGTACTCACATATTATGAAATAGAACTGGAACCTGATTTTCCATACTGTGAAATGCATATCGGGATTCTTGACTCAAGGGAGCAGGTATTGAGAAATCAAACAACTCGTCTAGTAAAGGTTCTTTGGAGAAACCAATATATGGAGGAATCAACATGGGAACCATAGGATTTTAGGAAGAATAACCACCCACATATTTTTTGTGGGATTTATACATAAAATTTTGAGGATGAAATTTCTGAAGGAGGGAATAATATAACACCCCAAACATTTTATAGTATGTTGCTCTTAAATACTTTATATTCATTAGATATCCCATATTGCATGAAGCACTAAGTCTTTTTTTGAAATAGAAAATTATAGGATAAAGTTATATGCTATCCATTAAACATAAATTTTCAACTTCTATGTTTTGAATTTGGAAAAACAGTCATCTAGAGTTGTGACCAATAAGTCGTTTAGAGTTTCATAGAACCAACTTGATTTTTTGATGACTAGTAACATACCCTCATGAATAGAATTATGAATAGTAATATGGCCCTTATAAATATTAAATAATGATAATATTTTATTTTCTTAAGGTAATAAGATAGTGAGATGTTAATTAATTTTTCAAGGTAATACAAAACTAATTATACCTTTAAATTGTTATTTTATTAAATAACTTATATTTTATTTAAAAATTAAATTAAAAATACTTAGAGAATTATTTTAAAAAAATGGAGTTTATTTTTTAATTCTACACGTCGAAAAATTGTTAGGGTGAATTTTTGGGAATTTTCTAAAATACTTGGATTTTTCATGAATAGTAAAAATACAAATTTGAGTTTTCGGTAGATTAATGACATCAGAATGATGTAAAAATTAATATAAAGGTATGATCGACTTTTATATAGTATATTATGACATTATATGTCCAAATTGGCTTAAACCATGGGCAAATACTATGGGCAAGTCCATGGTTTTTCAAAAACCACTAACGAGGTGTCCCTTTTAATTAATAAAAAACTCTCTCTTAATTACTATAAGTACCCACTCACCCCCTTCGTTTTATTTCATTCCAAACTCAATATCCTAGATTTTATGGTGGTATTACCTCCCTAAAAGTCCTCCCAAGGTTTCCATAAGCCCCCAAGGTCCCATCCTTCAAGATCTAGGAGTTACTCTACAAGGTAAGGGAATCCTTCATTCTCTTCTTTTAGTCGACACTTCCTTTATGTTATCTATCTGATTTTCCATTCTCATATGTTGGGGTTTTATTTTATGTGTTATTATTACTGTTTTTTTTATTTCAATATGATGAGATACCATTTTTCTTTTATCATTTCATTTTATGAAATTTTATGCGACGTCGTTAGGCTGTTGAATTTTCATAAGAGATCTCTTGCCTTTTCTTTTATTTTCAAGTCCATATCATTTATTTTTATCTCCTCAACTCCTCTGTCCAAATGAACATGATAAAATCCATTATAATTTATATACTTTAATTATATCATGTTAATGGAAGAACTATCATCAATATCCTTACTCTCCCCTTTTATTTTTAAAAACGAAATCAATGTCCATGATGGTCCAATTTATAACCTTTGTGGATGATGGAGTTCCGTTCTTCACTTTCTCCTTCATTAAGGGTAATGAATCCATTTTAATGGTTGAACCAGATAATAATATATATATTTAATCTCATTAATGTTCTGTAATTCTTAGACACTCATAATATAAGATAATAATACAAAACAAGTTCATTATGAACAAAATGGTCAAGTTAATCCAAATATTTGTAATAAACTTTTAACTAATGAATCATCATCATGGTATATAAAAAAAATAATTTATATCTAATTAATTTAATTAATATTATATATTAACAATTCTGGATGTTTAACCACATTTTGAATGAACTTCCATTCATGAAAACAAGGAAATGAATCATGAAAATGCTTCCAAAACAAGAAAATTGAAACTCTTAAACCCAACAAAGGGCCATGAATGAACCTAATAAGGTTATACTGAATCAATTACATGTATAGGAGGCTCTGGATTTATTAATTAATTAAGTAAAATTTTATTATCCAGGTCACTAAAACAAACGAAGAACACACTCGAGCATATGGTAAGGGGTTTCTCATCTCACTTTCATTTCTGTGAGATTTTCGTAGTTCACCACTTATTTCTTGTATGTGGTAGATGTGTACTACCATTTTATATATAATAACATTATTATACTTATATTCATGTTATTAAATGATTCATTTGGGGTTTATTTTGTTCTGGTCATATGATTCGACTGATTACATTGTGGTAAGAGACATTGTCTTAACTACTATTTTGTTGTGACTAACTTTGTATGGTGCACCTAATAATACTTATATGGTGTACCTACAAAAATTTGAGAACAATTTTAATTTGAAATTATATTTATATTAAATATCCATAATCTCATATCGTGGATATGTTTTTGGTCTAAACCGTATACCATTTTATATACGATGTTTATTTGGAAAGTTATTTTGATTATGGAAATATTGATGAATCTGCATACTCAAATCTATACGGATATTAAAATGGAATATTTATCTTGTATTGAATAAATGTATAAAGAATTATTTGGACATGAAGTGTTGGGTGGGGCCCTCTATATCTCCTTGATGCATCGGTAGGTCTCATGAGACAAATCAGTGTGGTGACAAACCCTTCGAGTTTGTTTCTAAAAATCAGACGGGTTTATACCCATAGAACTAAACCGTTTTAACGGTATTATGGTTTCATGTGACAGATACTCGATGTCCAATTAATATTAATTATCTTTATTCATTATCAGTTATTAATATCCATAAGGTTTTCACTATGAAAAAATCTGTGGATGGAGTTTCATTCTCAGTTTATTAATGGCGTGAGTTTTTCATTTATTCACCATGCCATGATGATTATGTCAAATTGTTTACAATTCAATTATTATTGATTCAAGATTCTTCCATTTTTATCCCTTACTGAGCATTTTAGATCACCCATTTCATAGCTTAATTTTGACTGGTGACAAAGAGGAGATCATTTATTAAGTTCTTGTGGATGTAGTTTTTATTTTTCGTTATGTATACTATTTCGCAAACTTTTCCAATATAATTTGAGTAAAATTTATGTATCTAGTTTCCTCAAGACTACTAAATAGAACTTTCCTTCAGGATTTTCATTACTTCTAATCATTCCAGTATCACAAGTAATGTACCGTCATCAGTCTAGAGGGGTTTGGGTGTTATAGTAACATAACACCCCAAACATTTTATTATATGTTGCTCTTAAAAACTTTCTATTCTATAGATATCCCATATTTCAAGAATCACTAAGTATTTTTTGAATAAAAAACATTATAATAGAAAGTTATATTCTATCCATTAAATATAAAATTTTCACTTCTATGTTTTGAATTTCGAAAAAACAATCATCTAGAGTTGTAACGAGTATGTCATTTGGAGTCTGATAGAACCAACTTGATTTTTTGATGAATAGTAACATACCCTTATGAATAGAAATATGAATAGTAATGTGACCCTTATAAATATTAAATAATGATAACATTTTATTTTCTTAAGGTAATAAGATAATGAGAAGTTCATTAATTTTTCAATGTAATACAAAACTAATCATACCATTAAATTGTTATTTTTTTAATTAACTTTAATTTTATTTAAAAACTAAATTATTAATACATAGAAAATTATTTTCAAAAAATGGAGTTCATTTTTGAAATCTACGTGTTGAAAAATTTTTAGTGTGAATTTTTGGTATTTTTCTAAAATACTTGAATTTTTTGTGAATAGTAAAAATACAGATTTGAGTTTTCAGTAGTTTAATAACATCGGAATGATGTAATAATTAATATAAAGGGCTGGTAGAATTATGTATAGTATATTATGACATGAGGTTTCACAAGTGGCTTAAACCAAGGGAAAATACCATGGGAAATCCCATGGTTTTGAAAAAACCACTAATGAGGTGTCCCTTTTAATTAATAAAAAGCTCTCTTAATTACTATAAATACCCACTCACCCCCCTACGTTGTATTTCATTACAAACTCAATATCCTAAAATATCTGGTGGTATTACCTCCCTATAAGTCCTCCCAAGGTGTCTTTATTCCCCTAAGGTCCCATCCTTCACGATCTATGAGTTACTCTACAGGGTAAGGGAATCCTCCATTCTCTTCTTTTAGTCCACACTTCCTTTATGTTATCTATTTTATTTTCCATTCTCATATGTTGGGGTTTGATTTTATGTGTTCTTATTACTGTCCTTTTTATTTAAATATGATGAGATACCATTTTTCTTTCATCGTTTCATTTTATGAAATTTTAAGCGACACCGTTAGGCTGCTGAATTTTCATAGGGGATCTCTTACCTTTTCTTTTATTTTCAAGTTCATGTCTTTTATTTTTTTCTCCTCACCTCCTCTGTCAAAATGACAATGATAAAATCCAGTATCATCTATATACTGAAATTATATCATGTTAATGGGAGAACTATCATCAATATCCTTACTCCCCCCTTTTATTTTTATAAACAAAATCAACGTCTATGATGTTCCAATTTATAACCTTTATGGACGATGGAGTTTTGTTTTTCACTTTCTCCTTCATTAATGGTCATGAAAACATTTAAATGGTTGAACCAGATAATAATATAGTTATTTCATCTCATTAATGTTTTTCAATCCTTAGACACTCATAGTATAAGATAATAATACAAAACAAGTTCATTATAAACAAAACGACCAAGTTAATCCGAATATTTGTAATAAACTTTTAACTAATGAATCATCATAATGGTATATAACCCAAAATCATTTATATCTCCTTAATGTCATTAATAAGATATATTAACAATTCTGGATGTTTAACCACATTTCAAATGAACTTCCATTCATGAAAACAAGTAAACGAATCATGAAAATGCTTCCAAAACAAGAAAATTGAACCTCTTAAACTCATAAAAAGGGCCATGAATGAACCTAATAAGGTCATACTGAATCAATTAAATGTATATGAGGTTATGGATTTATTAATTAATTAAGATAAATTTTATTTTTCATGTCTTTAAAACAAACTAAGAACACACTCGAGCATAAGGTAAGGGGTTTCTCATCTCACTTTCATTTCTGTGAGATTTTCACAGTTCGCCACTTATTTCTTGTATGTGGTATATGTGTAATGCCATTAGATATATAATAACATGATTATACTTATATTAATTTTATTAAATGATTCATTTTATGGTTATTATGTTCTGGTCATATGATTCGACCGATTACATTGTGGTAAGAGACTTTATCTGAACTACTATTTTGTTGTGACTGACATTGTATGGTGCACCTAATAATCCTTATGTGGTGTACCTACTACACATTTGAGATAAATTTTCATTTGAAATTATATTTATATTAAATATACATTATCACATATCATGGATATGTTTTTTTCTAAACCGTATACAATTTTTCATATGGTTTTTATTTGGAACGTTATTTTAATTATGGAAACATTGATGAATCCATATACTCTACTCTATAAGGATATTAAAAAGTCATATTTATATTGTATTGAATCAATGTATAAAGAATTATTTCGACATGAAGTTGAGGGTGCAGCCTGCTATATCCCCTCGATGCATCGGTAGGTCTCATGAGATAAATCAGTTTGGCGACAAACCCTTTGAGTTTGTTTCTAAAAATCAGACAGGTTTCTACCCACATAACTAAACCATTTTAATGGTATTATGGTTTCATGTTCTAGATACATGACGTCCAATTAATAATCATTCTCTTCATTCATTATCAGTTATTACTATCAATGAGGTTTTCACTGTGAAAAAATCTATGGATGCAGTTCCATTCTTAGTTTATTAATAGCGTGGATTTTTCACTTATTCACCATGCCATATTGATTATGTCAAATTTTTTACAATTCAGTTATTATTGATTCATGATTTCACCATTTTTATCCCTTATTGAGCATTTGATCTCACCCCTTTCATTGTTTACTTTCAACAGGTGACAAAGAGGAGATCATTTATTTAGTTCTTGTGGACGCATCTTTTAGTTTTCATTATGTATTGTATTTTGTAATGTTTTCCAATGTAATTTGAGTAACATATATGTATCTAGTGTCTTCAAGACTACTAAACTGATCGTTCCTTCGAGATTTTTATTCCTTCTAACCATGTCAATATCACAAGTAACACACCGTCTCCAGTCTAGAGGGATTGAGGTGTTACAGTTGGTATTAGAGGAAGTTTAGTAGGAAACGTGGAAACTAGAGATGGAAATGTCTAGTAGGGAACAAATCCCTAAGGTAGTATTTGAGGATAAACATACAAGAACGTCCTATTATTTTGGTAAGGAATAAATTATGTGGATCTTTTTAAGAAATATGTCCCTGTCTGGATACAATCAGGTAGAGGTGACTCTGGCACAGATGTATCTATGGGTAAAACCTGAAAACACCGCTTTGAGGTAGACTCAAATTGTAACTAGTGCATGACAACATGCCTTTATGTACTCTTGGTTACGACACTCCTGGTGGATATGCTTAGGATAATTCACATTTTCTTTAATGTCCATTATGAAGTATTTTAATGTAAATTTTTCTTCATAGGAACCATGTTTATAAGATTGGTTATGCATAGAATTTAAATCTATGATGAGTGATTTTCTATTTGAGATTCATAAACTAATCTAGTGTATCCCATTATTTAGAAATGACATCTAATGGAAGAGGGGGAATCAATACTCGTGGGAAAGGTATGGATCTCCCTACTGAGGAAGTCAACAAAGTCAACGTTGAAGAAGATCATATCATGATTGTATTGGGACAACTAACTCAAGTTGTAATGAATAACCATTCCACACCTTTGTTGGATCGTTTCGTGCAGCAGAATCCCCCATCTTTCAGTGGTACTACAAATCTAGTGGTTGCTGAGCAATGGATCTAGTCCCTTGAAAATATATTCATGGTGTTAAGATGCAATGAAAATAAAAATGTAGTACTATTAGTATATTGTCTCAAGGGTGATGCAGATCAATGGTGGTCCCTAATTCAAAATACAACGAATTACGAAGAAATAGAAGATATAGAATGGAGGTCTTTTAAGGAAATATTCTTCGAAAAATATTTCCCTCGTGAGCAACGAACTGAAATGAAGAGTAAATTACTTAGCTTAAAACAAAGGGAGGAAGATACTGTTGCAGAGTATGAGGATACTTTCACAAGGCTGGATAGGTATGCCATAGATTACGTATGTGACTCGGCAGACAAGATTGATCATTTCTTTGAAGGTCTTAAGACAAGTCTTTTAAGGGCATTGGCTTCTCAATCATTTTCAAAATATGATGAAATTGTATCAAGTTCCATCAAAACAGAGAGGGAATTTTCTAGATCAAATATTTTCAAAGGAAACCAAGATAATAAGTTTTACTCTGATAACAAAGGAAAAGGAGAAGCACCAAAGAAGAGAAAGGGGACAAAGCTATTCCCATTATGTGAGAACTGTGGAAAGAATCATCTCTGGAAATGCTTGAAAGGAATGGGAGTCTGCTATAACTATGAAGAAAGGGGTTATCGATCTGATGAATGCAAGAGTAAGAAACAATTCGATGATATTCAATGATATAATTGCAGAGAGATGAGACACTATGAAAATGAGTGTTCTATGCGCCAAGGAAACATGCCTCATAAAAAGCCAAGAGAACAAGGGAGAGCCCATGCGATTACAACCGCGACAGTTGAAATTCCTAATGACATGGTGTAAGGTACTTTAATTGTTTCCTCAAACATATCCATGACTTTATTTGATTCTTGGTCATCTCATTCATTTATAACTTCCTAGTTTTCCAAGAATATTAGATATGTCCAATTTTATTTAGTAAAAGAGCTGTTAGTCAAAACTCCCAGGGGATGTATCATTGCTATAAAGGCATGTCGACTAGTCCCCCTCTAGACACCAAAATAAGATTTAGTTTCTAACCTTATCATCATACCAATGAATGAATTTGATATAATTCTCGATAAGGACTGGCTTTCAAATTATGATGCAAAGATTTATTGTAAGAAGAAGAAAGTTAAAATTTTTGAAAATGGTGTAGAATCCCTTGTATTTAGGGAAGAAACTTTGCCACCTGATTCTTATCTAGAACCACCCCCAGTAGCTCTATTGAATGCAATACTTGGAGAGGAAGATAAAACAATATCTATGTGTGAGGAAAGAAATATTCAAATTGAAGATGTGCACATAGTGAAAGAGTACATTGTTGTATTTCCAGAGGATTTACCTGGACATCCTCCAGAGTGGGAAGTTGAGTTCTCTATTGATTTAATTACAGATGTAAGACCTATATCAAGGACTCCCTATATAATGGCCATTGTGGAGTTAGTGGAGCTAGAGAAACAACTACAGGATTTGAATGAGAAAGGATTTATTCAACCTAGTGTTTCTCCTTGGGGAGCCCTAGTCTTGTTTGTCAAAAGGAGAGATTGATCCATGAGGCTACGCATTGATTATAGGGAAATCAATGCTATTACAATAAAAAATAAGTACCCTATGCCTCGAATTGCTGATTTATTTTATCAACTTCATGGAGCTCAATAATTATCAAAGTTTGACCTTTGATCTGGATATCATCAACTGCATGTGAGGAAGGAAGATATTCCAAAGACAGCATTTTGAACCATGTATGAGCATTATGAGTTTACACTGATGCCTTTTGGACTGCAAAATGCACCCTCTGTTTTCATGGATTTAATGAATAGAGTTTTCAAGGAATAACTTGATAACATTGTTGTGGTATTTATTAATGATATACTGGTATACTCAAAAAGTTATGAAGACCATGAGAATCACTTTCGGACTATTCTGAGAACTCTTAGAAGTAATAAATTATATGGGATGTTTATCAAGTGAAAATTCAGGCTTTAATTAGTTTCTTTTCTAGGACATATTATCTTTAAGGATGGAATCATAGTTGATCCCGCAAAGACAAAGGCAATCCAAGATTGGACCATGCCAACAAACATAACCGAGGTATGTAGTTTTATTGGCTTAGCAGGTTACTATTGGCATTTTGTTCAGAATTTTGCCCGACTGGCTAACCTGCTAACCAAGATCACACGTAAAGGAGCTAGGTTTGTGGGGACAAAACAATGTACTGGATGTTTCAAAGAATTGAAAAGAAGATCGGTCAATGCTCAAATTTTGACTCTTCTATATAGAAGTGATGGATTTGTAATATATAGTGATGCATCAAAAAATGATCTAGGTTGCGTTATTATGAAAAACGATAAAGTTATTGCTTATGCATCAAGAAAGTTGAAGACCCATGAGAAAAATTGTAACGTCCTGGACTCGAGTGCCACGCAACAGGTGCCCCGAATCCGGTTCACCATGCGACCTCAAGCGCGTTTCCCCAAATGCCAGAGGCTTCCAACTAGTAGCGAGGGCCCAGGTCTATTAGTGGAGAAACTATGCCCTCATTTGTCAAAGTGTAGCGCAGCAGAATTTAAATAAACATACAACAACAGCGGAAGTAGTAAACCATACACAACTGAAATAATAAACAACAGTGGATATAACCAACATTATATAAATAATGATGCTACATGTCTTAGTTCTAAGAAAACAGCCATAACATGTTATACATAAATATAGTACAATACATAGTACAAGTACAGAAAAACAAAACAGCTGGTAGCGGCATCGTGAGACTAGGCTTGGTCCCATGCCCTCCTACTCCTCAGCAACAGTCAAGTACCTGTATAGGGACTCTTTCCCCTATCCACACCTATAGAAATTTAATCTGTTTGGGCCGAAAACTGTGACCCAAACAGGGTGTGAGAAATATATCTCAGTAGGCACCCACCAAAGGCCCGTGACCAACTGCATGTATGCGTGAAACAGTAGTGTGAAGTAGTAAAATGCAATAAAGTAAGCATTACTCAAAAGTAACTAATTACTAGTTATATTTCCATTTTATTATTCATTTAATCCATTAAATATTAGAAATCACCACAGTGCATTTCTAAGTAACAGTCCACGTCCTCAGACAAGAAAAACCTTACCCTCAGGTAAGCAGAATCCAACCTGCAGGTATAGACCTCAGGCGTAACATAAGTTGCCCTCAGGCGTATGAAGTGTCACCCTCAGGCACAAAAGTCAAGCCCTTAGACACGAAAGGTTTCCCTCAGGAGAAATAACTACAACCCTCGGGCTAAATAGTGCAGTGCCCTCAAGCTAATCACAACAATTCCCTCAGGATAAACAGGTAACCGGGCTATTCCCAACAGGTAAATAAGTAGAAACAAGCAATTCCACTCAAGGAAATTCTACAATTACTACTTTGAAGGCATACCCTCAGGTATCCTGGCCAAACAGCTAAACAGTGGAACACACCCCCAGGGTGGTTCCAGATCCAAGCAATGATCCCAACCGGTATTTTATTATCACAATTTAATAACCTATTCAATTATAGGAATTAAATATATCAACGGCCTCAGCCACACGACACCCCAACATGGGTTCGTGGCACAAAAACGCACAAAATACACAGCGGTTGGAAAACTAAACACCAAGCCACCTACCTTATACGCCAACGAGCGGTATACCTGAACGTCGACTCTAGAAACACCCAATAATGGCGTATATCTAACTAAGAACAAAACCTTATTAAACTCAAATAAATCCTTCTTGGAAAAGAATTGGTAAGAAACACTCCAGGAGAAGAGAGGGCTTACCCGTGCGGTTCCAACGTGATCGTCCGAAGCGGAATCGGATTCCAGAAGAACACCCGGCGGATCTTCGAAGGTCTGGCCTCCTCCTTTGGCTCCAAAACGGCTCAAATGACTCTTCTGCCAAATGAGGAGGCTACTGCCTATTTTAAGCCGGAAAAACAAATTAAACTGCGTGTACTTCCAAGTACACGACATGTAATCCTTTCATTTAACTGTTCCTCTGGCGGCTTCCCTCCAGCACGACACTGTTCGCCTGCCGAAAAGAGTACACGACATGTACTCTTGAATACACGGCGTGTACTACCTCCCAGCTGTCAGCTGCTCCACCACCTTACTTTTTGACCTTTCGACTGACTACACGGCATGTAAAGGACCACTACACGGTGTGTAGTCAGTTCCTACACCCTTTGTCGCTGACATGGCTACGCGCCCTGTGTACTCATCCTAACACGACCAGAAGTACACGACTTGTGGAAAAAGTACACAGTGTGTAGTTCTAAAATTTAGGATTTTCCCCCATTTTCATATTTTATTAAAAACACTTAAGGAAATGAGAAAGAAGAAGCCCGTACCTCAAGAGACGAACCGAGTTCTTAAAAAATTCCCCCCTTATAACAATTCGTCCCCAAATTTCCCTTCTAAGGGTGGAGAAGATATAGTCATGAACAACTCTGGCCACTGGGCACGTACGTCAGCCTCCCACTCCCAGGTCTTGTCTTTCACTCGGCCATACTACCATAGCACCCATATGAAAGGAACTGACCGGACTCGGAGAACCTCCGTGCTCTTGTCAATGATACAAATTGGATGCTCCTCAAAGGACGGATCTGCCTCCAGCTCAACCTCCTTGGGCTGAAAAACGTGAGATGGGTCTGAATGACAGCGACGAAACTGAGATATGTGGAAGACATCGTGCATGGCTCGGTACCACTGTGGTAACCGCAACCGATAAGAAACCAGCCTGACTCTCTCAAGAATGTCAAATGGTCCCATATACCATGGTGAAAGTTTACCCTGTCTCCTGATCCGCTTGTGTCCCAGCCTCGGCGAAACACGCCAGAAACCCTGATCCCCGACCATGAACTCCAAAGGTCGTCTGCGGCGATCAACATATGACTTTTGACGAGACTGTGCGGTAGCCATCCACTTCTGAATCAACTGGACCTACTCAGACGTCTCCTGCACGAGATGTGGTCCTATCAAATCTGCCTCACCTTCCTCTATATAGCACAAGGGTGAACAACATGGCCTACTGTATAAAGCCTCGTATGATTCTATCTTGATAGTTTCCTGAAAACTATTGTTATAAGCAAACTTGACTAAGGGTATATGCTTCTCCCAAGAGCCCCCAAAGTCTAGGATGCACGCATGAAACATGTCCTCTAGCACCTGTATTATACGCTCTAACTGGCCATCAGTCCGAGGGTGGTATGTTGTGCTCAGAAGTAACTGTGTACCCAGTGCTCTCTGAAAACTCTGCCAGAAAGGAGATGTAAAGTGGGAGTTCCTATCTGAAATGATAGAACGAGGGACCCCATGAAGACATACGATATCTCGGATGTACAACCTTACGAGATCGTCAACACCGAAGGTCTCCTTGATCGGCAAGAAGTGAGCTACCTTCGTGATTATGTTCACAACAACCCACACAACATCATTGCCAAGTGGTGACCTCGGCAACCCAGTCACGAAATCCATCGCGACATCATCCCTTTTCCACTCCGGAATCGGTAACTGCTGTAACAGCCCAGCTGATCTCTGACGCTCTGCCTTCACCTGCTGATAGGTGGGACACCTCATAACAAAACCAGCTACATCTCTCTTCATACCCAGCCACCAGTACTGATGTCTCAAGTCCTGGTACATCTTGGTAACCCCGGGATGAACTGCCCAAGCTGAAGCATGAAAATCTCACATCAGCTCCTCACGTATATCCCCTAGAACCCACACTCGTCCATGGAAACACAAAACCTCATCATCGTCTATTGTCTAACCAGGAGGAGGTTCCTCACTTACCACCGACTCCCATAGAACTCGGCCTTCTGAATCAGATAGTTGTCTCATCCTCAATCTATCCAGGAGGGTAGATGTCACACATAAAGAGGAAAGATAAATCTTCCCCTGACTGTCGTGCACCTCCAGATGCATTTCAGAGAATAAGGCTATGAGCTGCCACTCACCACTAGCCTCCTTCACTTCCTGTATCTGAGTCTTCCTGCTCAGTGCATCAGCTTCTGCATTACTTTTACCGGGTGTATAGGCAAGCTCAAAATCGAAGGACTGTAGGTATTCAACCCACCTCCTCTGCCTCAGATTCAAGTCATACTGATTAAAGATATACTTGAGGCTTTTGTGGTCAGTGAAAACCACAAAATGCTCCCCCAATAGGTAATGTCTCCAACAACGCAACACATGTACTACTGCAGCCAACTCAAGATCATACGTCGAGTAATTACTCTCATGTGGCCTCAACTGCCGATACCCGTATGCCATAACTCGGTCTCCCTGCATCAACACTACTCCCAGCACAATACCTGATGAATCACAGAAAACTATGTAGCTCTTCCCCTGATCTAGGAGTATCAAGATCGGTGCTAATTTCAACCTTCCCTTCAAGTCCTAAAAGGTTGTCTCGCACGCTTCCGACCAAACGAACATCACACCCTTCTTAGTCAGACCTATCAACGGTGCTACTAAGTGGGAGAAGGATGGTATGAAACGTTTGTAGTAACCAGCCAGCCCTAAGAAACTCTGTATTTCGAACACGTTCTTAGGCTTCTCCCAGGAAACCACTGATCTTACCTTCTCTGGGTCTAATGAAACTCCTGCCTCAGAGATGATATGTCCTAGGAAGTGAATCTGGTCCATCAAAAAGTGGCACTTTGAGAGCTTAGCAGATAGCTGATGCTCCCTCAGTGTACTCAATATGATCTCAAGATGGGTGGCATGGTTGTGTCAAGTGTGAGAGTATAATAAGATGTCTTCCACGAATACTACCACAAAATAATCCAGATACAGATGGAACACACGATTCATTAGATCCATGAAAACTACTGGCGCGTTCGTGAGTCCGAACGGCATAACCATATACTCATATAGACCATACCTACTCCTGAAATCCATGAGAGGTATATCAGATGGTCTCACGCGCAGCTGATGATATCCTGATATCAGGCCAATCTTTGAGAACACTCGTGCTCCATGAAGCTGATAAAAAAGATCATCAATCCTCAGTAAGGGATATCAGTTCTTAACCGTCAACTGGTTCAGCTTCCGATAATCCACAAAAAGTCTGAGGGCACCGTCCGCCTTCTTCGCAAAAAGGACCGGAGAACCCCAAGGAGAAGTACTGGGTCGGATAAATCCCTTTGCCTGCAACTCCTCCAACTGCCTCTTGAGCTCCTGAAACTCAGGTGTAGCCATCCTATATGGAGGAATGGACACCAGTGCTGCTCCTGGCACAAGCTCAATGGAAAAATCCACCTCTCTCTCTGGAGGTAGACTCAAAAAGTCGTCCGGGAAGACATCCCTAAAATTATCAACAACAGGAGGGAAATATGTCTGACAAGTCCCCTGGTCATCCAGATATAAGCTCTCAATCTGGGTCGTGACTCCACCTCACCCACGATGCTCTAGTCCAGCTCAACTCGCCTGAACATCCCGTTCTCCCTTGTATATAAACTCTCCACCCTCTGGTGACGTGAAACGCACCCTGCGATGATAGCAGTCTACAAAGGCCTGAAAAGGAACCAAACAATCCATCCCGAGAACGACGTCATAGATCATCATTTCTAGGACATAGAGGTCCCAAAGGAAGTGAAACCCACCAACCTCAAGGGGGAACTCCCTGCACTGACACACACCAGCTGTTCTAGTCCCCAACGGAGTGTCTAGCGTCATGATAACAGAAGAAGTAGAAACACAGAGCCCAAGGCTCTCCACAACGGGTACAGATATGAAACTATGTGTAGCACCCGTATCGAAAATTACTGAAGATAAGATATAAGCTACTAAAATAGTACCTTTAACTGTAGAAGGTCCGGGATCCTGCTCCTGCTGGGTCTGTTGCACTGCATATGCCTGCCCAGTGTCGCGGCCCTGCGACATAGCCTGGCTACCCTGAGCTGTCACGCCCTGCTGCCTCTGAGATCCTGGTGTCTGGCTACCACGACCACGACCACCATCTCTGCCTGCACGCCCTGGCGTATTCCAGTTCCCTGACTGGTAAGAATCCACTGGTCCTACTCCCACACATGGAGTCTGCACAGAACCCCTCTCACTAGCCACCGGTAGAAACGCCCTACAGAAGCGCTGCAGATGACCCATCTTGCCGCTAGCTCGGAACTCCACTAGGTCTTGTGGACACTGCGGTCTCTTGTGCCCCTCTTTGCCACACTGGTAGCACCTGACCGGACCACCTGAAGAAGCTGCCTGGTTGGTACTGTCGCCCTGAGAGAAGTCCATCTGTCTCTTCCTCTTGCCAGTAGAAATAGTACCAGTAACTGGTGCTGAACCGCCCTGGCCCATACCACTAGATTCTCGAAGGTTCCTCTCTGTGATCAACACCTGGTTCACAATAGCATGTACAGTAGGCAACCTGAAGACATTAACCAGTGATCAGATGTCATACCGAAGACCATCCTCAAAATGTCTGTCTCTCAACGTCTCATCACCCACCAGCACGAGTGCAATGCACTGATGCTCCGTAAAATGAGTAGAATAGTCCATCACTGACATAACGCCCTACTGCAGATTCATGAACTCTCAAGCTCTATCTTCTCTCAGTGTCTCGGGAAAGAAGAATTCATAGAAGACTGCCTGAAAATCCTCCCATTCTATGTCCCTGTGATGCTCTGACTGGGTGGTAACATCTCAGCACCTCTTGGCGGAATCACGCAACATGTAAGTCGCGAGCTTGACCCTCTGCCCTGGAGGCGTCTCAAGATTCTCTAAAATAGTCTGCATCGACCCCAACCAAGACTCCACAGCCTATGGTCCGCCATCCCCTGAGAACGTAGGTGGATGCTGCTGCTGGAAGATATGTGTAAGCTCAGCCATAGATGTGGCAGCCTGTGGTGCTCCCTAAAAGGTATGCATGAACTGAAATAAGACTTCACAGAAGTGCGCCTCTGAGCCTGTGTCCGGTATAGCAGCTGGTGCCGCATCTGGCTCTACTGGAGGATCAATTGGTAGCCCATGGCCCACCATCTCCAGAGTATTCTCGTTGCCACTATCCTGGCGAAAAACGTACAGTCGTCTAGGCGTTATGACACTACAAGGTCAAAAACACGCCTTAGAACAAGATTTATCAAAGACCGAAAGTGAAGAAACCCAAAAGGGAACAGGAGGAATAAGGCATTCAAAATTTGAAAAACAAGACTACATGGCGTGTATACTGACTACACAGCATGTACTTGACTTCCCTTCTCCTGCCCGGGTCCTTCTGTACGGCTAAGCCACACGGCTCCCAAAAACTACACGGCGTGTATATAATCTACACGGTGTGTATGGTGTTATTTTCCAACTGCCCGTGTCACTTGTGACACGGCCGACTACTCGGCTTGACATTACACGACATGTTACACCCGCACATGACGTGTACACCATCACCATTTCCCAGCCACACGGCTAAGTCCACATGGTCTGTTCTCGTACAAGACTACATGGTGTGTCCCATAGGTACATGACATGTTCAAGGAGAGGTGACACTGACCCGTGTTGTTAGTTACACGGCCGAGTACCCACGTCACACTACACTGCGTGTTCATCATTGACCTGGTGTGTTCTGTACAGGAGTTCACCGACCCGTTTTGTTAGTTACACGGTCGAAATCCTGGTCAAAACTACTCGGTGTGTATATCTGGTACACAACGTGTATTACCCAAGCTCTTCCCTACCCCGTGTCGCTGCCCACACGGTTTGTGACATGGGAAGAGACTACATGGCGTGTACTCAAAGTACACGATGTGTACTTAAAAACTTCATTTTCCTTCCCGAACAGAAGGCCATACACAGCGTGTGTAAAAATACTACATGGCGTGTATACTGGGTTTCTGGACAGTATGTCTCAGAAACTTCTCTGGAACCCAGAAAATGCCGAAAACCAACACCTAAGTGTCAAATTCTGACCCGTGAGGGCCCATACTCCCCACAAATCAATGTTTGACATCTTACCTCTGTTATAAATAATAACAGTCAATGATCCACCAGATTCTGGTCAATGGGGGCCCATACTCCCCAAAAACCAAAGTTTGGCGTCCATTCTATAAACAGGCTTACACACAATACCCTATCAAATAACAGGTATTTATCAAGCAGCTATCACAACAACATGCTTTTCTAGCACAACTACTATCACAACAGCATGCAATTTCTAATGCACCTACATGGCATGGAACTATACAAGGCATGTGATTTCTAGCATGTGCCTACATGATTCATGAGATGGAATACCCTCATCTCCTCAGGTTGCAACTAAATAGAACCCATAATTTATAACATCACAATCCCAAGTGCGTCACCCAACAGTGAAAACATATCAACTGTAAAATTTGCAAAATTAGTAAAATTGAAATACGAGGTAGACTGGATTTTCCCTGTACACGGTTTAGCTATGCCCGAGCATAGCTTATTACCAACTATCGTTCGTCCTATCCCTGACTACGGCTCCAAATAGTAAGTCAAAGAAAAGAACCCCTCTGATACCACTTTGTAACGTCCCGGACCCGGGTGACATGCAATGGGTGCCCCGAATCCAGTTCGCCACCTGACCTCAAGCGCGTTTCCCCAAATGCCAGAGGCTACCGACTAGCAGTGAGGGCCCAGTTCTGTTAGTGGGGAAATTATGCCCTCATTTGCAAAGTGTAGCACAGCGGAATGTAAATAAACATACAACAACAGCGGAAGTAGTAAACCATACACAACTGAAATAAGCAACAACAGTGGATATAACCAATAGTATATAAATAAGGATGCTACAAGTCTTAGTTCTAAGAAAATATCCAGAACATGTTATACATCAATATAGTACAATAAAGAGTACAAGTACAGAAAAAATTTTTTTGGTAGTGGCATCGCGAGCCTAGGATCGGTCTCATGCCCTCCTACTCCTCAGCAATAGTCAAGTACCTGTATAGGGACTCTTTCCCCTATCCACACCTGCAGAAATGTAATCTATTTGGGCAAAAAGAATGACCCAAATAGGGTGTGAGAAATATATCTCATTAGGCACCCACCAATGGCCCATGCCCAACTGCGTGTAAGAGTGCAACAATAGTGTGCAGTAGTAAAATTCAATAAAGTAAGCATTACTCAAAAGTAACTAATTACCAGTTATATTTCCATTTTATTATTCATTTAATCCATTAAATATTAAAAGTCACCACAGTGCATTTCTAAGTAACAGTCCACGTCCTCAGACAAGCAAAACCTTACCCTCGGGTAAGCAGAATCCAACCCGCAGGTATAGCCCTCAGGCATAACAGAAGTTGCCCTCAGGCGTATGAAGTGTCGCCCTCATGCACAGAAGTCAAGCCCTCAAGCACGAAAGGTTTCCCTCAGGCGAAATAACTACATCCCTCGGGCTAAATAGTGTAGTGCCCTCAGGCTAATCACAACAATTCCATCAGGATAAACAGGTAACCAGGCCATGCCCAATAGGTAAACAAGTAGTAACAAGCAATTCCTCTCAAGGCAAGTCTAAAATTACTACTTTGAATGCATACCCTTGGGTATCTTGGCCAAACAGCTAAACAGTGGAACACACCCCCTGGTGGTTTCAAATCCAAGCAACGATCCCAACCAGTATTTTATTATCACAATTTAATCACCTATGAAATTATAGGCATTAAATATATCAACGGCCTCAGCCACACGACACCCCAACATGGGTTCGTGGAAAAAAAACGCACAAAACACAAGGCAGTTGGAAGCCTAAACACCAAGACACCTACCTTATACGCAAACGAGTGGTATACCCGAACGTCGTCTCCAGAAACACCCAATAACGGCGTAGATATGATGAAGAACAAAAACCGCTTAACCTCAAATAACTCCTTCTAGAAAAAGAATTGGTAAGAAACCCTCTAGTTGAAGAGACGACTTACCCGTGCGGTTCCAACATGATCGTCCGAAGTGGAATCGGATTCCAGACGAACACCCGGTGGATCTTCGAAGGTCCGACCTCCTCCTTTGGCTCCAAAATGGCTCAAATGCCTCTTCTGACAAATGAGGAGGCTATTGCCTATTTTAAGACAAAAAAAACAAAGTACACGACGTGTACTTCCAAGTACATGGCGTGTACTCCTTTCATTTAATTGTTCCTCTGGTGGCTTCCCGCCAGCGCGACACTGTTTGCCTGCCGACAAGAGTACAGGACATGTACTCCTAAATACATGGCGTGTACTGCCACCCAGCTGGCGGCTGCTCCACCGCCATACATTTTGGCCTACCGACTGACTACAAGGTGTGTAAAGGACCCCTAAATGGTGTGTAGTCAGTTCCTACACCCTTTGTTGCCGACATGGGTACACGCCCTGTGTACTCATCCCAACACGGCCAGAAGTACACGACATGTGGAAAAAGTACACAAGGTGTAGTTCCAAAATTTAGGTTTTTTCCCCATTTTCCATATTTTATTAAAAACACTTAAGGAAAAGAGAAAGAAGAAGCCTGTACCTCAAGAGAAGAACCAGGTTCTTACAAAAATTATCCAACTCATGATCTTGAGTTAGAATCCATAACATTTTCTCTGAAAATATCAAGACATTAACTTTATGGTGAAAAATGTGAGATATACACAGATCAGAAGAGTTTGAAATACATTTTTACACAAAAAGAACTCAACATGAGGCAAAGAAGATGGGTCGAGTAACTCAAAGATTACGATTGTTCAATACACAACCATCTAGGAAGGCGAATAAGGTGGAAAATGCTTTAAGTAGGAAGGATCACAGACTTATGACTCTAATGAGGATCGAGAGAGATCCTATATTTTTTTATCTACAAAAGATGGATATGGGAATTGTTAAGGAAGGGGAAACATCTTTTCTCTTTCAAATGATTTATAAACCATATTTATTAGGGAAGATAAAAATCTACTGATCTAATAATGAGAATCATCACAGGAAAATTAATGCTGTCAAGGATGGGAGACTGGATGACTTTGTGTATGAAGAAGGTGTTCTGAAATCTGGGAAGAGGTTATGTGTTCCATCAGTGCCTAAGCTAAAAAGGGAACTATTAGAAGATGCCCATAGCTCAAATTTCTCTATACACCTGGGTAACACCAAGATGTATAGATATCTGAAGGAATATTAATGGTGGGATAATATGAAGTGGGAAACTGCTGACTACGTGTCAAGATTTCTAGTTTTTCAACAAGTGAAGGTAGAGAGAAAAAATCCCAAAGGAGTGCTGCAACCTCTACCTATTCCTATATGGAAGTGGGATAACATTACGATGGATTTTATCACCGGACTACCGAGGACACCTAGAAAGAATGATGCAATATGGGTAATTGTGGATCATCTCACAAAATCAGCACATTTTCTTCCTATAATAGAGGACTTACCACTTGAGAGACTGGAAAGACTGTATATTAATGAAGTTATAAGACTTCATGGTGCACCTCTATCAATTGTATCCGATTGAGATCCCTGATTTACATCAAAATTCTAGAAAAGTCTCTAGAAAGCTTTGAATACTAAGCTTCCTATGAGTACTGCTTATCACCCCCAAACCAACAGACATTATGAAAGGACTATTCAAACTGTACAAGACATGATGTGGTCACGCTCTCTTGAATTACAAGGTATGTGGGTTCAATACTTGCCTCTGGTGGAATTTTCTTACAACAATATTTTCCATTCTAGTGTTTAAATGTCTCTATATGAAGTATTATATGGAAAGAGGTGTCGAAATCCAACTTGTTGGGACGAAGTTGGTGAGAGGAAACTTATAGGCCCAGAACTTATTGAAGAGACCACAATAAAGGTGAAGACCATCCAAGACCATATTAAAGAAGCCAAAAGTAGGTAGAAGAGTTATGCTAACAATTGAAGAAAGGACTTGGAATTCCAAGTAGGAGATCATGTATTTCTGAAAGTAACTCCATGGAAGGGTGTCTTAAGGTTCAGTAAGAAAGGGAAACTGAGACCCAGGTACATCAGAACATTTGAAATTTTGGAAAGAATTGGAGCTGTAGATTATCGTTTAGCGATGCTGCCAATTCTCTCCAGAGTTCATGATGTGTTCCATGTGTCAATGTTAAAGAAATATATGCCATACCCAATGCACATACTCACATATGAAGAAATAGAACTGGAACCTAATTTTTCATACTGTGAAAATCCTATCAGGATTCTTGACACAAGGGAGCAAGTATTGAAAAATCGGACAACTCGTCTAGTAATGGTTCTTTGGAGAAACCAAAATATGGAGGAAGAAACATGGGAACTAGAGGATTTCATGAAGAAGAACCACCCACATCTTTTTTTGTGGGATTTATACATAAAATTTCGAGGACGAAATTTCCGAAGGAGGTAATCATATAACACCCCAAACATTTTATGGTATATTTCTCTTAAATACTTTCTATTCATTAGATAGCCCATATTTCATGAATCACTAAGTATTTTGTGAAACAAAACATTATAGGAGAAAGTTATATGTTATCCATTAAACATAAATTTTCCACTTCTATGTTTCGAATTTTGAAAAACAGTCATCTAGAGTTGTGACCAGTAAGTCATTTGGAGTCTCAAAGAACTAACTTGATTTTTTGATGAATAGAAAAATACCCTTATGAATAGTAATATGAATAGTAATATGACCCATATAAATAGTAAATAATGATAATATTTTATTTTCTTAAGGTAATAAGATAATGAGAAGTTAATTAATTTTTCAACATAATACAAAACTAATTATACCTTTTAATTGTTATTTTTTTGAATTAACATTGATTTTATTTAAAAATTAAATTAAAAATAATTAGAAAATTATTTTCCAAAAATGGAGTTCATTTTTTAATTTTACAGTTCAAAAATGTATAGGGTGAAGTTTTGAGATTTTTCCAAAATACATGAATTTTTTGTGAATAGTAAAAATATAAATTTGAGTTTTTGGTAGTTTGATGACATCATAATGCTGTAATAATTAATATAAATGGATGGTAGAATTTTGTAAAGTATATTATGACATGAGGTGTCCCTGGGGGTTTAAACCATGGGAAAATACCACGGTCAAGCCCATGGTTTTGCGAAAACCACAAACGAGGTGTCCCTTTTAATTAATAAAAAATATCTCTTAATTACTATAAATACCCACTCACCACCTTAGTTTTATATCATTAAAAACTAAATATCCACTCATTTATGGTGTTATTACCTCCCTATAAGTCCTCCCAAGGTTTCCTTAATCCCCCAAGGTCCCATCCTTCAAGATCTAGGAGTAACTTTACAAGGTAAGGGTATCTTTCATTCTCTTCTTTTAGTCAACACTTCCTTTATGTTATCTATTTTATTTTCCATTATCATATGTTGAGGTTTGAATTTATGTGTTCTTATTACTATCATTTTGATTTCAATATTATGAGGTACCCTTTTTCTGTCACCATTTCATTTTATGAAATTTTAAGCGACGTCGTTAGGCTGCAGAATTTTCATAAGGGATCTCTCACCTTTTCTTTTATTTTCAAGTTCATCTATTTTATTTTTCTCTCCTCACCTCCTCTATCCAAATGACCATGATAAACTCTAGTATCATCTATATAATATAATTATGTCATGTTAATGTAAGAACTATCATCAATATCCTTACTCCCTCCCTTTTATTTTTATAAATGAAATCAACGTCCATGAGGTTCCAATTTATAACCTTTGTGGACGACGGAGTTTTGTTCTTCACATTATCTTTAATTACTGGTCATGAAACCATTTTAATGGTTTAAACAGATAATAATATATATATTTAATCTCATTAAGGTTCTGTAATCCTTATACACTCATAATATAAGATAATAATACAAAACAAGTTCATTATGAACAAAACGGCCAAGTTAATCCGAATATTTGTAATAAAATTTTAAATAATGAATTATCATCATGGTATATAACACAAAATAATTTATATATCCTTAATTTCATTAATAATATATATTAACAATTATGGATGTTTATCCACATTTCAAATGAACTTCCATTCATGAAAATAAGTAAACGAATCATGAAAATGCTTCCAAAACAAGAAAATTGATCCTCTTAAACCCATAAAAAGGGCCATGACTGAACCTAATAAGGTTATACTAAATCAATTACATGTATAGGAGGTTCTGTATTTATTAATTAATTAGGAAAAATTTTATTATTCAGGTCATTAAAACAAACAAAGAACACACTAGAATAAGGTAAGGGATTTCTCATCTCACTTTCATTTCTGTGATATTTTCATAGTTCACCACTTATTTATTATACGAGGTATATGTGTACTTACATTTGATTTATAATAACATTATTCTACTTATATTCATGTTATTAAATGATTCATTTTAGGGTTATTATGTTCTGGTCATATGACTTGATCGATTACATTGTGGTAAGAGACTTTGTCTCAACAACTATTTTGTTATGACTAACTTTGTATGGTGCACCTAATAATCCTTATGTGGTGTACCTACTGCACATTTCAGATCAAATTTCACTTGAAATTATATTTATATTAAATATCCATAATCTCATATCATGGATATGGTTTTTTTATAAACCATATACCATTTTACATATGGTGTTTATTTGGAAAGTTATTTTAATTATGGAAATATTGATGAATTTGTATACTATACTCTACACGAATATTAAAAAGGCATATTTATCTTGTATTGAATCAATTTATAAATAATGATTTGGAAATGAAGTGGAGGGTGGGGCCCTCTATAGCCCCTAGATGCATCAGTAGGTCTCATGAGACAAATCAGTTTTGCGACAAACCCTTCGAGTTTGTTTCCAAAAATCAGATGGGTTTCTACCCACAGAACTAAACCGTTTTAATGGTATTATGGTTTCATGTGCCAGATACTTTACATCCAATTAATGAGCATTATATTTATTCATTATTAGTTATTACTATCCATGAGGTTTTCACTATGAAAAAATCTATGGATGCAATTTCATTCTCAGTTTATTAATGGCATGAGTTTTTCATTTATTCACCATGCCCTGTTGATTATGTAAAATTGTTTACAATTCAGTTATTATTGATTAATGATTCTTCCATTTGTATCCCTTACTGAGCATTTGAGCTCACCTCTTTTTTTTTACTTTCGACAGGTGACAATGAGGAGATCATTTATTAATTTCTTGTGGATGCAGCTTTTAGTTTTCATTATGTATTGTATTTTGTAAACTTTTACAATGTAAATTGAGTAACATTTATGTATCTAGTTTCTTCAAGACTACTAAACTGATCGTTACTTCTAGATTTTCATTCCTTCTAACCATCCCAATATCATAAGTAATGCACTGTCTCCAGTCTAGAGGGGTCGGGGTGTTACAGTTGGTATCAGAGGAAGTTTAGTAGGAAACTTGGAAACTAGAGTAGGAAATGTATAGTAGGGAACAAATCCATAAAGTAGTATTTGAGGATAAAAATACAATAACATCCTAGTATTTTTGTAACGAATAGATTATGTGGATACTTTTAAGCAATACGTCCCTGTCTGGATATGACTAGGTAGAGGCGGCTCAGGCACAAATGTATCTAGGGGTAAAATCTAAAAACACCAGTTTGAGCCAGACTCGAACGAGAACTGGTGCACAAAAATGGGACTTGATCCACTATTGGTTATGAAACTCTCGGGGGATATGATTAGGTTAACTCACATTTTCTTTACAATCCATTACGAAGGAGTTTATTGTAAATTTTTCCTCAAAGGAACCATGTTTATAAGATTAGCTATGCATATAATTTCTATCTATATTGAGTGATTTTCTATTTGAGATTCATAAACCAATCTAGTGTATCCCATTATTTAGAAATGGAATCTAATGGAAGAAGGGGAATCAATAATCGTGGGAAAGGTAGGGATCTCCGTACCGAGCTAGTCAACGCAGTCAATGTTGGAGGAGATCAGATCATGACCATATTGGGAAAACTTACTCAAGTTGTAACGAATAACCATTCCACACATCTGTTGGATCGTTTCATGAGGCAAAATCACCCATCTATCAGGGGGACTGCTAATCCAGTGGTTTCTGAGAAATGGATCAAGTCCCATGAAAAGATATTCATGGCCTTTAGATGCAATGAAAATGAAAAGGTAGTACTGGTAATATATTGTATCAAGGGGGATGGAGATCGATGGTGGTCCCTGATTCAAAATACCATGGAAGAAGAAGAAATAGAAGATATGGAATGGAGGAATTTGAAAGAAATATTATTTGAAAAATATTTCCCTTGTGAGCAATGAACTGAATTGAAGAGGAAATTCCATAGCTTAAAACAGAGGGAAGAAGATAGTGTTACAGAGTATGAGGATACTTTCACAAGGCTGGCCAAATATGTCGTAGATAACGTACATGACTTGGTAGATAAGATTGATCATTTCTATGAAGGTATTAAGCCAACTCTTTTAAGGGCACTAGCTTCTCAATCATTTTCTTCACATGATGAAATTGTATCAAGTTCCATCAAAATAGAGAGGGAATTTTCTAGATCAAATATTTTTAAAGGAAACCAAGATAATAAGTGGTACTATAATAACAAAGGAAAAGGAGAAGCACCAAAAAAGAGAAAGGGAACAAAGTTATTCCCATTATGTGAGAACTGTGGAAGGAATCATCTCGGGAAATGCTTGAAAGACATGAGAATCTGTTATAACTGCAGAGAAAAGGGTCATCGATCTGATGAATGTAAGGGGAAGAAAAAATTCAATGATATTCAATTCTTAATTTTAGAGAGATGAGACACTATGAAAATGAGTTTCCTAAGCACCAAGGTAACATGCCTTAGAAAAATACAAGAGAACAAGAGAGAGCCTATGCGATTACAACCACGGAGGTTTAAATTCATAATGACGCGGTGGTAGGTACTTTAATTGTTTCCTCAAGCTTAGCCAATACTTTATTTGATTTTAGACCATCAAATTAATTTATATCTTCCTAGATTTCCAAGAAAATTAGATATGTACAATTTGATTTAGTAAAGGAGTTGTCAGTCAAAACTCCCAGGGGATGTATCATTGCAACAAAGGCATGTTGACTAGTCCCCCTCCAGACACCAAAACGAGCATTAGTTTCTAACCTTATCATCATACCAATGACTGAATTTTATATAATTCTTGGTATGGATTGGCTTTCAAATTATGATGTGAAGATTTATTGTAAGAAGAAGGAACTTACAATTTTTGAAAATGGTGTAGAATCCCTTGTCTTTAGGGAAGAAACTTCACCAACTGATTCTTATCTAGAACCAACCCCAGTAGCTATACTGAATGCAATACTTAGAGAGGAAGATAAACCAATATATATGGACGAGGAAAGAAATATTCAAATTGAAGATGTGCACATAGTGCAAGAGTACACAGATGTATTTCTAGAGGATTTACCTGGACATCCTCCAGACTAGGAAGTTGAGTTCTCTATTGATTTAATTCCAGAGGCAAGACCTATATCAAAGACTCCCAATAGAATGGCCACTGTGGAGTTAGTGGAGCTAAAGAAACAACTAGAGGATTTGAATGACAAAGGATTTATTCAACCTAGTGTTTCTCCTTGGGGAGCCCCGGTCTTGTTTGTCAAAAAGAAAGATGGATCCATGAGGCTATGCATTGATTATAGGGAATTCAATGCTATTATAGTAATAAATAAGTACCATCTTTCCTGGATTGATGATTTATTTGATAAACTTCATGGAGCTCAATACTTTTCAAAGATTAACCTTTGATCCGGATATCATTAGCTGCGTGTGAGGAAGGAATATATTCGAAAGACAGCATTTCGAACCAGGTATGTGCATTACGAGTTTATAGTGATGCCTTTTGTACTGGCAAATGCACCCTCTATTTTCATGGATTTAATGAATATATTTTTCAAGGAATATTTTTATAACTTTTTTGTGGTATTAATTGATGATATCCTGGTATACTCAAAAGCCATGAAGACCATGAGAATCACTTGCGGATTATTCTGAGAACTCATAGAAGAAAAAAATTATATGGGAAATCTAGCAAGTGTGAATTATAGATTCAATCACTTTCTTTTCGTGGATATATTGTCTCTAAGGATGGAATCCTAGTTGATCCTGCAAAGACAAAGGCAATCCAAGATTGGACCACACCAAAAAACATAATTGAGGTACGTAGTATTATTGGCTTAGCAGGTTACTATCGGCGTTTCGTTCAGAATTTCAACCGACTGGATAACCCTCTAACCAAGCTCACACGTAAAGGAGTTAAGTTTGTGTCGACAAAAGAATATACTGAATGATACAAAGAATTGAAAATAAGATTGGCTGATGCTCTAATTTTGACTCTTCCATCTGGAAGTGATGGATTTTTAATATATAGTGATGCATCAAAAAATGGTCTGGGATGCTTTCTTATGAAAACCGATAATGTTATTGCTTATGCATGAAGACAGTTGAAGACCCATGAGAAAAATTATCCAACTCATGATCTTGAGTTAGCAGTCGTAATCTTTTCTCTAAAAATATGGAGACATTATCTTTACGGTGAAAAATGTGAGATATAAAAAGATCACAAGAGTTTAAAATACATTTTCACACAAAAAGGACTCATCATGAGGCAAATAATATGGCTCAAGTTACTCAAAGATTACGATTTTTCAATACACTACCACCTAGGAAAGGTGAATAAGGCGGAAGATGCTTTAAGTAGGAAGGATCATGGACTTCTGACTCAAATGAGGATTCATAGAGATATTATATTTTTGGATCTACTAAAGATGGATATGGGAATTATTAAGGAAGGGGAAACATATTATTCTATATAAAATGATAGCTAAACCATATTTATTAGAGAAGATAAAAAGCTCTCAATCTGATGATGAGAATCTGCATAAGAAAATTAATGCTATCAAGGATCGGAGACTGGCTAACTTCGTGTATGAAGAAGGAGTCTTGAAATTTGGGAAGAGTTAATGTGTTCCATCAGTACCTGCACTAAAAAGGGAACTGTTAGAGGATTCCCATAGCTCAAATTTCTCTATACACCTTTGTAGCACCAAGATTTACATAGATCTGAAGGTATATTTTTGGTGGGATAATATGAAGCAGGAAATTGCTGACTACGTATCAAGGTGTCTAGTTTTTAAAAAAGTGAAGGTAGAGAGAAGACATCCCAAAGGAGTGATGCAACCGCTACATATTACTATGTGGAAGTGGGATAACATTATGATGGATTTTCTCATTGAACTACCGAGGACACCTAGAAAGAATGATGCAATATGGGTAATTATTTATTTTCTTACAAAATCAGTACATTTTATTCCTATAAGAGAGGACTTACCACTTGATCGCCTGGAAAGACTGTATATTAATGAAGTTGTAAGACTTCATGGTGCACCTCTATCAATTGTATCCGATCGAGATCCCTGATTTACATCAAAATTGTGGAAAAGTATCTAGAAATCATTGAATACTAAGCTTCATATGAGTACTGCTTATCACTCCCAAACCCATGGACAGTGTGAAAGGACTATTAAAACTCTAGAAGACATGTTTATGTCATTATTTCTTGACTTCCAAGGTATGTGGGATCAATAATTGACTTTGGTGGAATTTTCTTACAATAATAGTTTCCATTCTAGTATTAAAATGGATCCATATGAAGCATTATATGGAAAGAGATGTCAAACTCCAACTTGTTGGGATGAAGTTGGTGAGAGGAAACTTATAGTCCCAGAACTTATTGAAGAGACAATAGAAAATGTGAAGACAATACAAGCTCATATTAAAGTAGCCCATAGTAGGCAGAAGATTTAGGATGAAAACCGAAGAATGGACTTGGAATTCCAAGTGGGAGATCATGTATTTCTTAAGGTATCTCCATGGAAGGGTGTCTTAAGGTTCGGTAAGAAAGAGAAACTGAGCCCCAGGTACATCGGATCTTTTGTAATTCCGTAATGAATCGGAGTTGTAGCTTACTGTTTAGCGATGCCTCCAAATCTCTCTAGAGTTCATGATGTGTTCCACGTGTCATAGTTAAATAAATACATTCTAGACCCAACACATGTACTCACATACGAAGAAATAGAACTGGAACCAGATTCTTCTTACTGTGAAAAGTCTATCGGGATTCTTGACACATAGGGAGTAGGTGTTGAGAAATCAGACATCTCATCTAGTAAAGGTTCTTTGGATAAACCAAAATATGGAGGAAGAAACATGGGAACCAGAGGATTTCATGAAGAAGAACCACCCACATCTTTTTGGTGGGCTTTGTACATTAAATTTCGAGGATGAAATTTCTGAAGGAGGGAATGATATAAAACCCCAAACATTTTATGGTATGTTTCTCTTAAATACTTTATATTCATTAGATATCCCATATTGCATGAAACAATAAGTCTTTTTTAAAACAAAACATTAAAGGAGAAAATTATATGCTATCCATTAAACATAAATTTTCCACTTCTATGTTTTGAATTTCAAAAAACAGTCAACTAGAGTTGTCACCATCAAGTCGTTTGGAGTCTGATAGAACCAACTTGATTTTTTGATGAATAGTAACATACCCTTATGAATAGTAATATGAACAGTAATATGACCATTATAAATAGTAAATAATGATAATATTTTATTTTCTTGAGTTAATAAGATAAAGAGAGGTTAATTGATTTTTCAATGTAATACGAAACTAATTATACCTTTTAATTATTATTATTTTGAATTAACTTTTATTTTATTTAAAAATTAAAATAAAAATACATAGAAAATTATTTTCAAAAAATGGAGTTCATTTTTGAATTCTACACGTTGAAAAATGGTTAGGGTGAATTTTTGGGATTTTTCTAAAATAATTGATTTTTTCATGAATAGTAAAAATATATATTTGAGTTTTCGAAAGTTTAATGACATCATAATGATGTAATAATTCATATAAAGGGCTGGTAGACTTGTGTAAATTATATTATGACATGAGGCGTCCCAAGTGTCTTAAACCATGGGAAAATATCATGGGAAAGCCCATGGTTTTGCGAAAACCACTAACAAGGTGGACCTTCTATTTCGAGAGCCTACCTGATTAGAATTCCACAGTTAAGCATGCTTGTCCTGGAGTAGTGATCAGGATGGTTGACCTTCTGGGAAGTTTCCCAGGTTGTGTGTGAGTGAAGAAAAACCACACTGTAAAGGACTTGTGTTGGCCTTTGGGGACAATCATTAGTCAGATGACCCGTTTGGGCATGTGGGTGGCCCCTAGGGTGGGGACCACGTGTCTGCGGGGCAACTGGTTGTACCTGATGGGCTAGGAAACGATGACCATGTTAAGGCGGGGTGGTTGTGCTGTCACCAGGACCCAATTGTTACATTTGGTATGAGAGGATGTTTAGTAGGAAACTTAGAAACTAAAGTAGGAAATGTATAGTAGGGAACAAATCCCTAAGGTAGTATTTGAGGATAAACATACAAGAACGTCCTGGTATTTTGGTAAGGAATAGATTATGTGGATTTTTTAAGCAATACGTCCCTATCTAGATACGATCAAGTAGAGGCGGATCTGGAACAGATATATCTATGAGTAAAACCCGAAAACATTGCTTTGATCTAGACTCGAATGGGAACTGGTGCACGACAACAGGCCTTGCTGCACTCTTGGTTATGATACTCCTAGGGGATATGCTTAGGATAATTCTAATTTTCTTTACAAGAAATTATGAAGGATTTTAATGTAAATTTTTCCTTATAGGAACCATGTTTATAAGATTAGATATGAATATAATTTTAATCTATGTTGAGTGATTTTCTATTTGAGATTCATAAACTAATCTAGTGTATCCCATTATTTAAAAAATGCGTCTAATAGAAGAAGGGGAATCAATACTAGTGGGAAAGGTAGGGATTTCCCTATTGAGAATGTCAACAGAGTCAATGTTGGAGCAAATTAGATCATGACCATATTGGGACAACTTACTCAAGTTGTAATGAATAACCATTCCACACCTGTGTTGGATCATTTCAAATGGAAAAATCCCCCATCTTTCAGGGGGACTACTAATCCAGTGGTTTCTGAGCAATGGATCAAGTCCCTTGAAAATATATTCTTGTTGTTAAGATGAATTGAAAATGAAAAGGTAGAACTGTCAGTATATTGTCTCAAGGGAGACGCAGATCAATGGTGGCCCCTGATTCAAAATACCATGGAGGAAGAAGAAATAGAAGATATGGAATGGAGGAATTTTAAGGAAATATTATTCTAAAAATATTTCCCTCATGAGCAACGAACTGAAATGAAGAGGAAATTCCTTAGCTTAAAACTAAGGGAAGAAGACAGTGTTGTAGAGTATGAGGCTACTTTCACAAGGCTGTCCAGGTATGCCATAGATTACGTACGTGACTCGGAAGAAAATATTTCTCATTTCTTTGAAGGTCTTAAGACAAGTATTCAAAGGGCACTAGCATCCCAATCATTTTCATCATATGAAGAAATTTTATGAAGTTCCATCAAAATAGAGAGGGAATTTTCTAGATCAAATCTTTTCAAAGGAAACCAAGATAAGAAGCGGTACTCTTAAAACAAAGGAAAAGGAGAAGAACTAAAGAAGAGAAAGGGAAAAAAGATATTCCCATTATGTGAGAACTATGGAAATAATTATCTTGGGAAATGCATGAAAGGAATGGGATTCTGCTATAACTGCGGAGAAAAGGGTCATTGATCTGATGAATGTAAGGGGTTTCTCATATCACTTTAATTTCGGTGTGATTTTCATAGTTTTCCACTTATTTCGTGTATGAGGTATATGTGTACTGCCATTTGATATATAATGACATGATTCCCCTTATATTCATGCTATTAAATGACTCATTTGAGGTTTATTATGTTCTGGTCATATGATTTGACCGATTACATTGTGGTAAGAGACTTTATTTCAACTACTATTTTGTTGTGACTAACTTTGTATGGTGCACCTAATAATCCTTATGTGGTGTACCTACTACACATTGGAGATCAATTTTCATTTGAAATTATATTTTTATTATATATCCATAATCTCATATCATGGATATGTTTGTTGTCTAAACCATATAACATTTTATATACAGTGTTTATTTGGAAAGTTATTTTAATTATAGAAATATTGATGAATCTGTATACTCTACTCTATACGATCATTAAAAAGGAATATTTCTCTTGTATTGAATCAAAGTATAAAGAATTATTTGGATATTTAGTGGCAGGAGGGGCCTTCTATAGCCCCTCTATGCATCAGTAGGTCTCATGAGACAAATCAGTTTGGGGACAAACCCAACGAGTTTGTTTCTGAAATTCAGATGAGTTTCTACCCACAGAACTAAACCGTTTTAATGGTATTATGGTTTCATGAGCCAGATAAATGACATCCAATTAATAATAATTCTCTTTATTCATTATCAGTTATTATTATCCATGATATTTTCACTATGAAAAAATCTATGGTTTCAGTTTCATTCTCAGTTTATTAATGGCTTGAGTTTTTCATTTATTCACCATGCCATGTTGATTATGTAAAATTGTTTAAAATTTAGTTATTATTTATTTATTTTTCTATCATTTTTATCCCTTACTGAGCATTTTATCTCACCCCTTTCATTCTTTAATTTTAACATGTGAAAAAGAGGAGATCATTTATTAAGTTTATGTGGATGCAACTTTTAGTTTTCGTTATGTATTGTATTTTGAAAACATTTCCATTGTAATTTCAATAAAATCTATGTATCTTGTTTCTTCAAAACTACTAAACTGGTCATTCCTTCGTGATTTTCATTCGTTCTAACCATGCCAATATCACAAGTAATTCACCGTCTCTAGTCTAGAGGGGTCGGGGTGTTATTGTTTGTATCAGAGGAAGTTTAGTGGGAAACATGGAAACTAGAGTAGGAAATATATAGTAGCGAACAAAGCCCTAAGGTAGTATTTAAGGATAAACATACAAGAACATCCTAGTATTTTGGTAAGTAATAGATTATGTGGATATTTTTAAGCAATACATCCCTGTCTAGATACGAGTAGGTAGATGCGGCTCTGGCAGAGATGTATCTAGGGGTAAAACCCGAAAAAACCACTTTGAGCTAGACTCGAACGGGAACTGGTGCACGACAAGGGGACTTGCTTCACTCTTGGTTATGACACTCCTGGGGGTTATTCTTAGGATAATTCACATCTTCTTTACAAGCCATTATGAAGTATTTTAGTGTAAATTTTTCCTTAGAGTGACCATGTTTATAAGATTAGTTATGCATAGAATTTAAATCTATGTTGAGTGCTTTTATCTTTCAGATTCATAAACTAATCTAGTGTATACCATTATTTTAAAAAGGTGTCTAATGGAAGAAGGGGAATCAATACTTGTGGGCAATGTAGGGATCTCCCTACTGATCATTTCAACACAGTCGAAATTAGGGAAGATTAGATCATGACCATATTGGGAAAACTTACTCAAGTTGTAATGAATAACCATTCCAAACCTGTGTTGGATCGTTTCATGCGGCAGAAGCCCCCATTTTCAGCAGGACTACTAATCCAGTGGTTGATGAGCAATGGATCAAGTCCCTTGAAAATCTATTCATGGCATCAAGATGCAATGAAAATGAAAAGGTAGCACTGGCAATATATTGTCTCAAGGGCGACGCAGATCAATGGTGGTCCATGATTCAAAATACCACGAAGGAAGAAAAAGTAGAAGATGCGGAATGGAGTACTTTTAAGGAAATATTCTTTGAAAAATATTTCTCTCGTGAGAAACAAACTGAAATGAAGAGGAAGTTCCTTATCTTAAAACAAAGGGAAGAAGACAGTGTTTCAGAGTATGAGGCTACTTTACTAAGGCTGGGTAGGTATGCTGTAGATTACGTACGTGACTCAGCAAACAAGATTGATCATTTCTTTGAAGGTCTCAAGCCATGTCTTCGAAGGGCACTGTATTCTAAATCATTTTCATCATATGATGAAATTGTATCAAGTGCCATGAAAACAGAGAGGGAATTTTCTAGATAAAATCTTTTCAAAGGAAACCAAGATAAGAAGTAGTAATCTGATAACAAAGGAGAAGTAGAATCACCAAATAAGACAAGGGAACAAAATTATTCCCATTATGTGAGAACTGTGGAAAGAATCATCTTAGGATATGCTTGAAAGGCATGGGAGTCAGCTATAACTGCAGAGAAAAGGGTCATTGATCTGATGAATACAAGGGGAAGAAACAATAAAATAATATTCAATGCTACAATTGCAGAGATATGGGACACTATGAAAATGAGTGTTCTAATCTCCAAAGAAACATGAATCATAAAAAGCTAAGAGAACAAGGGAGATCCTGTGAGATTACAACTGTGGAGGTTGAAATTCCTAATGATGTGGTGGCAGATACTTTAATTTTTTCCTCAAACTTAGCCAACACTTTATTTTATATTGGATCATCGCATTCATTTATATCTTCCCATTTTCCCAAGAAAATTAGATATGTCCAATTTTATTTAGTAAATGATTTTTTAGTCAAAACTCCATAGGGATGTATGATTGCAATAAAAGCATATCGACTAGTCCCCCTCCAAACACCAAAACGAGCTTTAGTTGCTAACCTTATCATCATACCAATGACTGAATTTGATATAATTATGGGTATGGATTGGATGTAAAATTATGATGCAAAGATTTATTGTAAGAATAAGGGACATATAATTTTTAAAAATGGCGTAGAATCCCTTGTCTTTAGGGTAGAAACTTCGCCACCTGATTCTTATCTAGAACCACCCCTTGTAGCTATACTGAATGAAATACTTGGAGAGGAAGATAAACCAATATCTATGGGAAAGGAAAGAAATATTAAAATTTAATATGTTCACATAGTGAAAGAGTACATTGATGTATTTTCAAAGGATTTACCTGGACATACTCCAAAGAGGGAAGTTGAGTTCTCTATTGATTTAATTACTGATGCAAGACCTATATCAAATACTCCCTATAGAATGGCCACTGTGGAGTTAGTGGAGCTAAAGAAACAAGTACATGAGTTGAATGAAAAAGGATTTATTTGACCTAGTGTTTCTCCTTGGGGAGCCTCTGTCTTGTTTGTCAAAAAGAAAGATGGATCCATGAGGCTATGCATTGATTATAGGGAAATCAATTCCATTACAATAATAATAAGTGCCCTCGGACTCAGATAGATGATTTACTTTATCAACTTCATGAAGCTCAATACTTTTCAAAGATTGAAATTCGATACGGATATCATCAGCTGCGTGTGAGGAAGAAAGATATTCCAAAGATAACATTTCAAACCAGGTATGGGCATTATGAGTTTACAGTGATGCCTTTTGGAATGACAAATGAACCCTCTATTTTCATGGATTTAATGAATAGAGATTTCAAGGAATATCTTGATAACTTTGTTGTGGTATTCATTGATGATATCCTGGTATACTCAAAAAGCTATGAATACCATGAGAATCAGTTGAAGATTATTCTGAGAACTCTTAGAAGCAATAAATTATATGGGAATTTTAGCAAGTGAGAATTCTGGCTTCAATCAGTTTCTTTTCTAGGACATATTGTCCCTAAGGGTGGAATCATAGTTGATCCTGCAAAGACAAAGGCAATACGAAATTGGCCCACGCCAACAAACATAACCGAGGTAAGTAGTTTTATTGGCATGTCAGGTTACTGTCGGCGTTTCATTCAGAATTTCGCCTGACTGGATAACCCTCTAACCAAACTCACACGTAAGGAGTTAAGTTTGTGTGGAAAAAAGAATGTATTGAATTCTATAATGAATTGAAAATAAGATTGTCTAATGCTCCAATTTTGAATCTTCCATCTGGAAGTGATGGAATTGTAATATACAGTGATGCATCAAAAAATGGTTTGGGTTGTGTTCTTATGAAAAATGATAAAGTTATTGCTTATGCATCAAGACAGTTGAAGACCCATGAACAAAATTATCCAACTCATGATCTTGAGTTGGCATCTATAATCTTTTCTCTAAAAATATGGAGACATTATCTTTATGGTGAAAAATGTGAGATATACACTGATTAGAAGAGTTTGAAATACATTTTCACACAAAAATAACTCAACATGAGGCAATGAAGATGACTCGATTTACTCAAAGATTACGATTGTTCAATACACTACCACCCAGGAAAGGAGAATAAGGTTGTAGATGCTTTAATTTGGAAGGATCATAGACTTTTGAGTCAAATGAGGATTGAGAGAGATCGTATATTTTTGGATATACTAATGATGGATATGGGAATTGTTAAGGAAGGATAAACATCTTTTATCTTTCAAATGACTGATAAACCATATTTATTAGAGAAGATAAAAACAATCTCAATCTGCTGATGAGAATCTGCACAAGAAAATTAATGCTGTCAAGGATGGGAGACTGGCTGAATTCATGTATGAAGAAGGAGTTCTGAAATTTGGGAAGAGGTTATGTGTCCCATCAGTACCTGAGCTAAAAAGGGAACTATTAGATGATGCCCGTAACTCAAATTTCTCTATACACCAGGGTAGCACCAAGATGTACAAAGATCTTAAGGAATATTTTTGGTGGGATAATATGAAGTGGGAAATTGCTGACTACATCTCAGGGTGTCTAGTTTGTTAACAAGTGAAGGTAGAGAGACAACATCCCAAAGGAGTGATGCAAACTCTACCTATTCCAATGTGGAAGTGGGATAACATTACGATGGATTTTATTACCGGACTAACAAGGAAACCGAGAAAGAACGATGCAACATGGGTAATTGTTGATCGTCACACAGAATCAGCACATTTTCTTCCTATAAGAGAGGACTTACCACTTGAGCACCTGGAGAGACTGTATATTAATTAAGTTTTAAGACATCATGGTGCACCTCTATCAATTGTATCCGATAAAGATCCATAATTGAAATCAAAATTCTGGAAAAGTCTCCAGAAATCTTTGAATACTGAGCATCGTTTGAGTACTACTTATCACCCCAAACTGACGGACAACCTGAAAGGACTATTCAAACTCTTGAAGACATGTTGAGGTCATGCTCTCTTGACTTCCAAGGTATGTGGGATCAATATTTCCCTCTGGTGGAATTTTCATACAATAATAGTTTCCATTCTAGTATTAAAATGGCTCCATATGAAGAATTATATGGAAAGAGATGTCGAACTCCAACTTGTTGGGATGAAGTTTGTGAGAGGAAACATATAGGACCAGAACTTATTGAAGAGACCACAACAAAGATGAAGAAAATCCAAGCCCATATTAAAGCAGCCCAAAGTAGGCAGAAGAGTTTTGCTGAAAACTAGAGAAAGGACTTGGAATTCCAAGTGGGAGATCATGTATTTCTGAAATTATCTCCATGGAAGGGTGTCTTAAGGTTAGGTAAGAAAGGGAAACTGAGCCCTAGGTACATCGGACCATTTGAAATTCTAGAAAGAATCAGAGCTGTAGCTTACCGTTTAGAAATGCCACCAATTCTCTCCAGATTTCACGATGTGTTTCACATTTCATTGTTAAAGAAATAAATTCCATACCCAATACATGTACTCACATATGAAGAAATAGTACTGGAACCTGATTTTTCATACAGTGAAAAGCCTATCGGGATTGTTGACACAAGAGAGTAGGTATTGAGAAATCGGAGAACTCTCCTAGTGAAGGTTCTTTGGAGAAACTAAAACATGGAGGAAACAACATAGGAACCATAGGATTTCATGAAGAAGAACCACCCACATATTTTTGGTAGGCTTTATACTTAAAATTTCGAGGAAAAATTTTCCGAAGGAGGGAATAATATAACACCCCAAAAATTTTACGGCATGTTGATCTTAAATACGTTTTATTCATTAGATAGACTATATTGCGTGAAGCAGTAAGTCATTTTTCAAACAACACATTATAGGGAAATTTATATACTATCCATTAAAAATAAATTTTCCACTTCTATGTTTTGAATTTCGAGAAACTGTCATCTAGAGTTCTGACCAGTAAGTCGTTTGGAGTCTGATAGAACCAACTTGATTTTTTGATGAATAGTAACATGCCCTTATGAATAGTAATATGAATAGTAATATGAACCATATAAATAGTAAATAATTATAATATTTTTTTTAGGTAATAAGATAATGAGAAGTTAATTAATTTTTCAATGTAATACAAAACTAATTATACCTTTAAATTGTTATTCTTTTGAATTAACATTGATTTTTTTTCAAAATTAAATTAAAAATAATTATAAAATTATTTTCAAAAAATGGAGTTCATTTTTGAATTCTACACATCGAAAAATGGTTAGGGTGAATTTTTGGGATTTTTCTAAAATACATGAATTTTTCGTGAATAGTAAAAATACAGATTTGAGTTTTCAGTAGTTTAATGACATCATAATGATGTAATAATTAATATAAAGGGATGGTAGAATTGTGTATAGTATATTATGACATGATTTGTCCCATGTGGCTTAAACCATGGGAAAACACCATGGTAAAGACCATGGTTTTTTAAAAACCACTAACAAGGTGTCCCTTTTAATTAATAAAAAACTCTCTCTTAATTACCATAAATACCCACTCACCCCCATTCGTTTTCATTCATTCCAAACTCAATATCCTCAAATATATGGTGATATTACCTCCCTATAAGTCCTCCCAAGGTGTCCTAAATCCCCCAAGGTCCCATCCTTCAAGATCTAGGAGTTACTCTACAAGGTAAGGGAATCCTTCATTCTCTTCTTTTAGTCCACACTTCCTTTATGTTATCTATTTGATTTTCCATTCTCATATGTCAGAGTTTGATTTTATGTGTTCTTATTATAGTGATTTTGATTTAAATATGATGATATACCTTTTTTCTTTCATCATTTCATTTTATGAAATTTTAAGCGACGTTGTTAGGCTGCCGAATTTTCATAAGGGATCTCTCACCATTTTTTTTTATTTTCAAGTTCATCTCTTTTATTTTTCTCTCCCCACATTCTCTGTCCAAATCACCATAATAATCTCCATTATCTTATATATATGGGAATTATATCATGTGAATTGAATAACTATCATCAATATCCTTACTCTCTCCCTTTTATTTTTATAAACAAAATCAACATCCATGAGGTTCCAATTTATAACCTTTGTGGACGACGGAGTTTTGTTCTTCACTTTCTCCTTAATTATTGGTCATGAAACCATTTTAATGGTTGAACAAGATAATAATATATGTATTTAATCTCATTAATTTTTTTAATCCTTAGAAACTCATAATATAAGATAATAATACAGAACAAGTTCATTATAAACAAAACGTCCAAGTTAATCCGAATATTTGTAATAAATTTTTAACTAATGAATAATCATCATGGTATATAATCCAAAAATCATTTATATCTCCTTAATTTTATTAATAATATATATTAAAAATTCTGGATGTTTAACCACATTTCAAATGAACTTCCATTCATGGAAACAAGTAAACGAATCATGAAAATGCTTCCACAACAAGAAAATTGAACCTTTTAAACCCATAAAAAGGGCCATAATAAACCTAATAAGGTTATACTGAATAAATTAAATTTATAGAAGGTTCTGGATTTATTAATTAATTTTATAAATTTTATTATTCATGTCATTAAAACCAACTAAGAACATATTTGAGCATAAGGTAAGGGGGTTCTCATCTCACTTTCATTTCTGTGATATTTTCATAGTTCGCCACTTATTTCCTATATGTGGTATAAGTGTACTGAAATTTGATATATAATAACATGATTCTACTTATATTCATGTTATTAAATGATTCATTTCAGGGTTATTATGTTCCGGTCATATTATTCAACTGATTACATTGTGGTAAGAGACTTGGTATCAACTACTATTTTGTTGTGACTAACTTTGTATGGTGCACCTAATAATACTTATGTGGTGTACCTACTACACATTTGAAATCAATTTTCATTTTAAATTATATTTATATTAAATATACATTATCTCATATCATGTATATGTTCGTTGTCTAAACCATATACCATTTTACATATGGTGTTTATTTGGAAAATTATTTTAATTATGGAAATATTGATGAATCTGTATAATATACTCTACACAGATATTAAAAAGGCATATTTCTATTATATGTAATCAATGTAAAAAATAATTATTTGGAAATGAACTGGCTGGTGGGTCCCACTATATCTACTCGATGCATCGGTAGGTCTCATGAGACAAATCAATTTGGCCACAAACCCTTTGAGTTTGTTTCAAAAAATCAGACGAGTTTCTACCCACAGAACTAAACCATTTTAATGGAATTATGGTTTCATGTGCCAAATACATGACATACAATTAATAATAATTCTCTTTATTCATTATCAGTTATTACTATCCATGAGGTTTTCGCTATGACAAAATATATGGATGCAGTTTCATTCTCAGTTTATTAATGGCGTGAGTTTTTCATTTATTCACCATGCCATGTTGATTATGTCAAATTGTTTACAATTTAGTTATTATTGATTCATGATTCCGCCATTTGTATCCCTTAATGAGGATTTGAGATCACCCCTTTCATTATTTACTTTCTATATGTGAAAAATAGGAGATCATTTATTAAGTTCTTGTGGATGCAGCTCTCAGTTTTTATTATGTATTGGGTTTTGTTAACTTTTACAATGTAATTTGAGTAACATTTATGTGTCTAGTTTCTTCAAGACTACTAAACTGATCATTAATTCTGGATTTTCATTCCTTATAACCATTCCAATATCACAAGTAATGCACCATCTCCAGTCAAGATGGGTCGGGGTGTTACAGTATGAAAATGAATTTAATTTTCATCTTCCTTGAATTCAGTTTTTAATTAAGGTTATGATCTTGAATTTAGTTACTGAATATAGTTTACACGTATTATGTGTTAGAGTTATGATCAAATTTAAGATCTATTAAGAAGAGTATCCCTAGGTAGAGGGACTTTACGTCGGAATTCCCACTGGCCTAGAGGTTTATGCCTTATTCAAGAATGGTGGGGGTTAACAATTTATGTCTCTAGGATTACTCTTGTATATATTACTGATTTTATGTAATTTTAAAACTTTTTCCTAAATATTTAATGTACCATATTCATAAGATGAATTTGAATATGTGTAAATATATTTTTATTCTATTTTTGGATGAGAAACCCAAACTATGTGTTGTGAAAGAGTTACACACCAGTAAAGTTAGAAAATTTGGTTGATCAGAGGAATAAGATTCCAAACTAATTAATTAGAAGCATGAAAACATGTAAAGCGAATAGAATGAGATGATTTGGTGAGAATTAAACCCCCTTGAAAATATTACGTGTTATATTCCTTTCAAAGAAGAACTTTTAAAGACCTCAATCATCTAACCATGTAGGTTCATGTTATAACCCCCCCACTAGGTCTAGAAATGAGAGAAGGGAGATGATGATAACCTAAATCCTTCCTCCAATAGGCCATGAGGTAGAAAAAAGCACTGAGTGTATATCATATATACAAATGGGAGGAATTATACTCTATGATAATCATACAAGAGATAGAGAGAGAAGATAGATAAAATAATAAACTTATACTCGGATAGATAAAATAAATCCCAAGTATAAACATGTAATTTCATATAAGACTAAAACTACTAAAAAAGAAACTACATGTACCTAATTATAAACTCGGTTGTGACCACAAAAACAAAAAAAAAGAACCTAAAAACCATGAGAAAGTATTATCCAAAATGATCTCCAACCTCCTATTTCTAACCTAAAAAAGTTTATATATATGTAGGTTAAGAATAATAGGTATATTTAGTAGGATCCTCCCTAGAGCCTCTCATTAAAAATATAAATAAATCATACTAAATCTTAGTTAAAAATATGGAAGCTAACTCATTACCTACATAGGTATACTAATTCCCCAACCTCACTATAGATATCTCTCACTAAGTATCACATGGATGAGATCATATATTATAATAATGAAACAAAATGGTTACCCTGTTATCGCTTCCACCCTAGTTTTTCACTCCGCCCCAACATTTTATGTCCTAAGACATTTATCTCCAAAGGATTCCAGCCCATAAACACTTGGGATATATATCACAACATGCTTCTTGTTCATCACATCATCTCATCATCCCATACACATCTCCATATAGTAATAGAGTAGTTCTTGAGAGCCACTATAGCTAGTATGGTATGTATTATTGTAACACGCTAATATTTTATAATACATTTCTCTTTAAATAATTCTTCAATAGATTGTGTTACACACAACATAGAGTTTAAAAAAACTATGATTTACTACTGAAATATTATTATATGATAGTTATCTCCTAGCTGCTGGATTATAAGTTATGAGTATGACAAACTAAATTCAGAAAAATATATGGTTAAATATGTATATAATGAATTCATTTTTTTCCATTAGTTATAAATAAAAATAAAATTCATTTGAAAATAAAAATGATGTTTATCTGAAAAACTATTTTTATGAACGTAGTATATTTTTATCTTAATAAATTAAAATAACCAGTATTGGTGAATTATTTTAATGAAATTTATATATTATATATTCCATAAAAATTTTAACTTTCATTTAATTTTTTATTTCTAAGAATGAGATATGAATAATTCCAATTTTATGCTTTAATATTTATTTTCTAAAAGTGGTTTTCATCAAGTTTCACAAAATTAGTTTAAAATTAATTTATTCCACTTATAAGTATTGAATTTGATAAAATGGATTCCATATTTGTAATTATTAAGTGCAATTTTTTTGAATATCTCCTTTTTATTTTTAGGAACCATGAATAATAATCGTTGTAAAATTTATCACCTCGGTAAAGGGTAAATATGGTTAATCTGTTTTAAAAATAAGTTTTAAGGTCACCATTTTTCATCTAAATTCAATTTGGATGAATTCAGTTCAACTCTTGTAGCCTTATTCTTAAAATTAAATTGTTTAATAGACACTTTTTCATGAGAATGACTAATATAATATTTAAAGAAAATAAAGTTACAAAATGTCACTCTCTTAGTTTTAAATGTCTCTTATGTGTCAACATAGGGAAAAAACTAGTTATGAATAAATATTAATATTAATTTTGTGAATAATTAAATTATATTCATGATATTAATTTATTTATAATTTTTAGGGATTAAATAATTAACTTAAATTCTTTTTAAAATCTAATAAAATATTTATTCAATTAATAGAAAAATTAAATAAATGATATTGAAAATATTAAAATTAATATAATTTTAGTGATTTATAGTTTTACATGATTTTTTATATAAATATAACATATTAGTGATGTTTAAAATGATTATATTTTAATTTAATTTTTGTATTAGTGTCTTTAAAGTCAAATTAAATGAATAATTCCAAAATTGACATTTTTGTTATTTTGTAATAAATTATATATTATTGAAAGATTAAAATGAATAAAAATGTTATCATCATCCATGAAAATCTATTATGGTTGAAAACATCATCCATGGTCCATTTATGAGACAATTGTCTATTAATGGTAACATTCTTAACCCTTTATGGATAAAATAGTTGTTGTCACACTTAAGGTAAAAAGCAATTAACAAAGGGATTAATTAAAATGATAAGGTTTAAAACAAAACAAAAACCTGTCTAAATTTAATTTAAAGATGTAATTTAAAATATAGAAACATTTTCATCTAATTTATGGCCATTTGGAATCATTTTTCTTGAAATTGAATTTTTGATATTTTAATATTTTAAGAAATTCCACGTGTGACCTATCCCTCCCTTATAAAAAGACACCCCTCGTTTATCATCCTTACAACAATTTGATACATATATATTGAACATAATCTACCAAAATCCATTCAAAAATTACTTATATACATTAAAGACTTTCTTTTATTTCCAAAATATCTACCCTATGATCCTTAAGAGGTGATCTGAAGGGGTTCTTTAATAGAAGAGGTAGTCACCTTAATCGATCACTTTCTTTTTTTACTTATTCTTTATCTCATATAAATATACGAAATTTATCATAAAATAATAAATTAATTAATCTATATATACTAAAATATTATTATTATTATTTAATAATAATTATCCACCCTCTTCCCCGTCAAAAGGGAAGTGAAATTATAACTCATGCGTACGTACGACTTAGCATCTTTACGTAATAATACAATTCATTTTTCACCACCATATTTCATGGAGGGTCATTATGATGGATATAATGTTTATATATGATAAATATGAAATAATTATATTTTATTATTTATATTATCATATCTACATTCCCACCATCTATTTTTTTGAAAATGATAACGTTGCTCATGCGTACGTGTGGAGTGTCGCCTCCACAAAATGATGTCATTCATGTTTCATTTACACATTACATGGATAGTAATAAAGATAGATATAATGAATTTATATGATGTATATGATATAATAATGATTCATTAAAGTTTATTTTATGTTTACATTTCTTTCATTCCATCCATAAAAAAAGGAAACAAATTTCATGTGTATGTATGATCTACCATCTCCATGAACGATGTAGTTCATTTTTCTACATCCAATTTTATGGTAGACTATAAATATATATATAATTAATATATATGATATTAATACCATAATTAACCATTTTTATATGATGAATCCATCATCAAATTACAAGGACCAAAACTACTTAACCAAAACATACATGAAAAACGTACCAGATATCACCCAGAATAATGATTTTATTAAAGAATTATTAATAAAAAAGTGATAAAATTTTATAAGTAAATAATATTTGGTATTATATATGTGAGAACCCGGATCTTCGTTTTAGGTATGTTTTTCCGTTTCTGGTCATTTTTGAGAAAAAGAGGAAAATCTGGAAATTTTCAAAATACACACTGTGTACATTGATGCAGCGCCATGCCGTGTGTTGGCCGTGTCCAGGACACACACATGGTGTGTAGGGGTGATGTGGAGGCCACTTAAAGCGGAGTATGGAAAGGACAAGTACACACCGTGTACCCCATAAGTGCACACCGTGAAGTTTCTTTTTTTTTCATTAATCGGATCGGGGTCGCACTTAATCGATGAAAACGTCTTCTTCTCTAGGTTCTTCGAACAAGAGTGACTCATACAGCCGTGAACACCCTCCAAGCCCCCGAGCCTCCGTCTGTTCTCTGAATCAACTGTCATCGATTGCGTTGGGACCGCAACGGTAAGCTCTTCCTTATCTTAGAGGTTTGTTTTCCAATTCCACCTCTTTCTCAAGTTATCTTGGGTTGAATTTTTGTGCATTTTCGTAGATCTATGCCGTTATAAGGAGAATCAAGCCTCGTGGTTCAAGTATTTTGATCTACTAGAATCAAGGTAGGTGGTTTTTTCCTTGCCTTTCGAAGCCTTTGAGTTTTATGTGCAAATTCCACCAATACCTAAGAACGGGGTATTGCATGTTTACCTTTTTGAACCTGTTGTTTTCCTGCCTTTATTGTATGCTTGTGTAGAGGTAATTTGATCATTTTTGTGGATAATTGCTATGTTTGGATGTTTTTCCCATTCCTTGTTCTTGTTACGACCTTTGGGTCATGTTAGCCTTTGGCCGCTATTCCTGTTTTCCATGCCTTGTGACCATAGGATGGAATGATGTTCTGGACATGCTTATTATGTTGTAAACTGGTTATCCAAGTTGTTCTATAGGTGTACTTTGGCCTTATAGCATTATTATGCACTGACTGGCATGAGACCATGAGAACCTGATGCTATAGACTATACGGGGAGAGACCGAGTGAGCTTCCTCAGAGAGTCTTGGACATTATAGACTACAGGGGATAGGCCGAGTGATCTTCCCAGAGAGTCTTGGATGTTATAGTATACAGGAGGGTAGATCGAGTGAGATTCCTCAGAGAGTCTTTACTTTGTTTTCTATAAAACATTTTTCTAGGCTAGAGAAGGAATTGACTGAGTGATATTCCTTAGAGAGTATGTGATAGACCCGAGACTATAGGAGGAATTGACCAAGCAAGCTTCCTTAGAGAGTTTCTAGACCTTGGGGCTATAAGAGGGTTAGACCACATGATCTTCCTCAGAGATTCTCTGACTACCCTAGACTATAAGGGGGATTGACCGAGCAAGATTCCCCAGAGAGTCTTGTAATTTTCGTATGACCAAACCAGAGGGGGTAGGTTGAGTGCACTGCCCAGAGGGTTGTTGGTACTTCTTAGATAGAACTAGAGGGGTTCTTATTGTGTTAGTTGTTTGCTTCACTGCTGCTTGTTGTTCTGTGGATTGATTACCATTTTTTATCATCCTATTACTACTTACTGTTTACTGCCTGCTGTTTATTGTCACTATTTACTGCTTACCGTAATATTACCTTCCATATGCTCACTAGCTGTTAGGCACAGATATTCGGGTGGTTTCCTACTGCGATTTTACTATCACACCCTGTTTGGGCCATACTTTTGGGCCCAAGAAGACTATGTTGTTGCAGGTATAGACAAGGGAAAGCGCCCTTCGACTTCTGGTACTTGATTGCTTTGGACCAGGAGAGCATGGGACTAGGCTAAGGCTTGCGATGCTGAGGAGTTGCTTACCTGTTTACTTTCTTTGTACTTTGGATTAGTATTGTATTCAGCATTGTGACTTGTTTGGCTTCTTTCCTAGACATATGTATCATGCATCATTTTATATATACATGTGTGCTCCAGCTGTTTATTGCTTTAGTCTTCCGCTGTTTGTTATTGTTGGATATTTACCACTTCTTCTATTGAATGTTTTATTTACTTCCACTGTGTACTCTACCAATGAGGGAATAGTTTCCCCACTATCACACCCAAGGCCCTCACTGCTAGTCGACAGCCTCTGGCATTTGGGGAAATGCACTTGAGGCCATGCGACCAACCGGGTACGGGGCGCCTCTGGGCAGCTTCTGGGATCGAGATGTTACAAAGTGGTATCAGAGGAATTATTTTATCTTGATTTACTGTTTGGAACCTTTATCCAGGGATAGGACGGATTCGGTATTTGGTAATAAGATGTGCTCGAGAGTAGCTAACCCGTGTACAGGGAAAAGCCAACCTACCTAGATTATTGCAGTTTTCTTGTTTTGAGATTTTACGGTTGATATGATTTCACCTAGAGTGATTCACATGCCTTGTGTTGTTATTATTGTGCTATTTCGGTTCTATTTCTATCACAACCCAATGAGATCATGGTATTCCATCTCATACATCATATAGTCACTTGTTAGAAATCACATGTCATGCATTCTTTCCTTGCCATCTAGGGTGCATTAACGATTGCATGTTTTTGTGATAGACATTGTGTAGATTATGCATGTTGTTGTGATAGATTCTTTGATAGAATCCCTACAGTTTGATAGAGAAATTTTTTGTATTGTACCTTTACTTAAATGAATGCCGAATTTTGATTCTTGAGGTGTTACGGGCCCTCATAAATTGGAGTTTAGTGGATCATTGACTTTTTTCCATTGCATTAGATGTGTAAGAGATTCCAAGCTTTGATTTGTGGGGAGTATGGGCCCCCACAGATCGAAATTTGGCACCTCCATGTTTTTTTCTAGTGTTTTCTGGGCTTCGGTGCTGTTTCTGAGCTACTACCTGGAAAAACCCAGAATACACGTTGTGTACTTGACTACACGCCGTGTAGTGTTATACTATGTCACTGAATGTGTGAGAAGAAAAATGGGGCGGTGAAAAAGTTTTCATCAACACGCCGTGTACTGTAGTTGCACGCCATGTAATAGTGAGCCATGTACCCAGCCATGTCACTAACAACACGGGCTGGGGAAGCTCGCGTGGTACACAACGTGTTGGGTATGAACATGCCATGTAGCCTCTCTCTAGATACCCGAACATGTCACGAACAACACGGGACGGTGTTATCTTCTCCTATACACACCGTGTTTTTTCGAAACACGTCGTGTAAGGGGTCAGCCATGTAGTCGGTTGTGTAACTAACAACACGGTCCCCGAAACCTCATTTAGTACATGGAGTGTCCTTAAGTTAGAACGTCGTGTAGTCTAAGGTTATGAGGACCGTGTGAGTTATCCATGTAAAGAGAATCGGGAAGGGGAATGGAGATCTAGTACACACTGTGTGTGGGGACAACACGCCATATAGTCATGTTTTGTAGAACTTGTTTATTCTTTTCCTCTATTCCCGTTTTGTGAACTTGTGTTCTCTGTCCTTGATAATCCTCATCTAAGGTGTGATTTTGATCTTTCAGAGCTATACCTCTGAGACGTCCTTCGATTGTATGTCAGCTACCAGACGATGATCGGACACCGGATATGGCCGATCAGGGATCTCCTATAGATCCTCCTGCAGATCCTCCTATAGATCCTCCTGCTGTGCCAGCCTTGGCACCAGCAATTATACCTGTTATGGGAGCCGATGCGCAGTTCATGGAGGACTTCTTGAGGATGATGCATAACTTTCAGGGAGCACCGCCTCCTGCCCCATTGATGGCTGAGTTGACATGGGTTTTCCACCAGCAGCATCCTCCTACATTCTCAGGGGATGGAGGACCCCAGGCTGCAGAGTCATGCATAGAGGCTACGCTGAAGATCTTTGAGCACCTGGAGATACCTCTATATAAAAGGGTAAAGTTTTCTACTTATATGCTCTGAGACACCTCCAAGAGGTGGTGGGAGGTGATCTCACAGTTAGGGTGCCAGCAGGCGCTGATCACTGAGTGAAATCTGAGAGATTCTGGATTAGTGAGCTAGGGTGGTTCGACATCCAGAGTCAGTGTTCCTCCTACTGATAGTAGGAAGCGTCACAGGGAGTCTTCTCGAGAAGATTAGGGTAGGTGGAATGTATCTTCGAGCAGCTAGGTAGTATGCTACCAGTGCGGTAGGAGTGGGCATACTAGGCCTTAGTGTCAGAGATACCCAATGAAGTGCCGATCTTGCGGCAAGATGGGCCATCCTTAGCATTTTTGTTAGATCTTCTCACCTACAGCTGGTGGTAGGGGTTCTTCTATGACCCCACATACAGGAGATGTATCGCTAGTTTCTCAACAGTTTGGGAACTGGAGTTATTCCAGCCGTTCGGGCTGAGGTGGAGGTCGCGGTCATGGTGGTCAGTCACTAGGCTATCAGCAAAAGCAGAGTGGATTAGCTCAGAGTGGTTATCCATGGGAATAGGGCCGCGGTACAGGCCATACATTCGCTGTGGAGCAGACCTGTCAGGAGCAGGATCCCGACCCTTCCACAGTTCGAGGTATGATCTTAGTAGCCTCAGTTTTATCTTCAACACTTTTTGATACTGGTGCCTCACATAGTTTTATCTCTGTTTCTTTTGTGGAGAGCCTTGAGCTCTGTATCTTTTCTTCTGCTGACATGTTGACTCTTGATACACCGTTGGGAACGAGGATGTCTAGCGTACGTCAGAGCAGAGAGTTCCCTATTGAGGTTGCAGGGTTTCACTTGTTATGGGACCTCTATGTCCTAGAGATGACAGGCTATGATGTCATTCTCGGTATGGACTGGTCAGTTCCCTTCTAGGCAGTCATAGATTTCTATCGCCGCAGAGTGAGTTTCGTATCACTATAGGGTGGATCTTTTCTTCATAGAGGCAAGTGGAATGTCCAGGTGGGTAGAGTTGGACCAGAGCATCATGGGCTAGGGGGAGTTACCCCCAAGATTTCCAGTCTTTATATGGTTGACTAGGGGACTTCGTAGTTAGACTTTCCTCCAGTGGTGGATCATTTCTGGGATGTCTTCCCAGAGGACTTTTTAGGTTTTCCTCTGGAGCGTGAGGTATACTTCTCAATTGATCTTGTGCTGGGAGTGGCACCAATGTCCATTCCTCCTTATAGGATGGCTACACCTGAGTTCCAGGAGCTCAAGAAGCAGATGGAGGAGTTGCAGGCAAATGGTTTCATCCGACCCAGTACTTCTCTTTGGGGTTCGCCTGTCCTGTTTGCGAAAAAGTCAGATGACAACCTTAGGATTTCCGTGGATTATCGGAAGCTGAACCAGTTGACGGTCAAGAACCGATATCCATTACCAAGGATCGATGACCTTTTTGATCAGTTTCGAGGAGCCCAGGTGTTCTTGAAGATCTATTTTAGGTTCGGTTATCATCAGTTGCGCGTTAGACCATCGGATATACCTCTTACATGATTCAGAAGTAGTTATGGTCTATACGAGTATACGATCATTCCATTCGGTCTCACGAATGCACCAACAGTTTTTATGGCACTGATGAACCGAGTGTTCCATCCATACTTGGATTCCTTCATGGTGGTTTTTGTGGACAACATCTTGGTGTACTCTCACACTCGACACGACTATGCTACCTATCTTGAGATTGTTCTGAGTACACTGAGAGAGAATCAGTTATATTCTATGCTCTCGAAATTCAACTTTTGGATAGATCAGGTTCACTTCTTGGGTCATGTTATCTCAGAGATAGGAGTATCAGTAGACCCAGGGAAATTGAGAGATGTAGTTTCCTGGGAGTAGCCGAAGAATTTCTTTGAGGTGAGGAGTTTTCTTGGGCTAGATGGATACTACATGCATTTCATATAGGACTTTTTTGGCCTTGCAGCACCGTTGATAGGTCTGACCAAGAAGGGTGTGAAGTTCTTATGGTCAGATTCCTATGAGTCATCCTTTTAGGAGATGAAAGTGAGGTTGATGTCAGTACCGATACTAGTCTTTCTATAGTTGGGAAAGAGCTATACTGTCTACTATGATGCTTCAGGTGTTGTATTGGGAGCTGTGCTTATAAAGGGATATGGAGTCGTTGCATACGGGTCTCGGCAGTTGAGACCGCATGAGAGGAACTACTCGACACATGATCTGGAGTTGGCAGCTATTGTTTATGAATTACATTGTTGGATACATTACCTTCTGGGAGATAACTTTGTGGTTTTCACCAACCACAAGAATCTTAAGTACATCTTCACTTATCGTGATCTGAATCTGAGACAGCGTAGGTGGGTCAAGTATCTTCAGTCCTTTGACTATGACCTTGCCTGTACGCCAAGAAGGGTCAACGCAGTGGAAGATCTGTTAAGCAGGAGAACTCAGATTCAGGCAGTTCAGGAGGCTAGTAGTGAGTGGCAGCTTATGGCTATGTTCTCTGAGATTCATTTGGAGGTGCACGACAAACAGGGCAGAATTTTCTTTCTTCTGTAGCTGTTGCCTCTACAATTCTTGATCAGGTGCAGATGAGGCAGTTATCAGACTTAGAAGGCCTAGTCCTATAGGAGAGTGTGTCAGGAGTGGATCCTCTTCCTGGGTGGACAGTGGGCAAGGATGAGATCTTGCATTTCCAGGGACACGTATGGGTGCCGGTAGACATACGTGAGGAACTGATGCGGGATTTTCATTCTTCATTTTGGACAGTTCATCCTGGCATCACCAAGATGTATCGTGATCTACACTGCCATTACTGGTGGCCAGGTATGAAGAGAGATGTTGCTAGGTTCTTCATGAGATGTTCTACTTATTAGCAGGTGAAAGTAGAGCATCAACGACCAGCAGGGCTTTTACAGTAGTTACCCATTACTGAGTGGAAGTGGAACGATGTCATGATGGACTTCGTGACCAGGTTACCGAGGTTACCGAGGTCACCTTAAGGGAGTGATGTTGTTTGGGTTGTCATCGACAGACTTACGAAGGTTTCTCACTTCTTTCCAATCAGGGATACCTTTAGTGTTGATGACCTGGGGTGTTTGTACATCTGAGAGATTTTATGTCTGCATTAAGTTCCACACTCCAATGTTTTAGATAGGGATGCACGTTTTCCTTCTCGGTTCTGGCAGGGGATTTAGAAGGCTTTGGGTACACAGGTACTTTTGAGTATAGCATACCATCCCCAGACATAAAGTCAGTCCGAGCGTATAATATAGGTACTTGAGGATATGCTCTGAGATTACATCCTAGACTTTGGAGGTTCTTGGGAGAAAAATATTCCTCTTATGGAGTTTTCCTATAATAACAGTTTTCAGGAGACTATTTAGATGACACCTTATGAGGATTTGTACGGTAGGCTATGCCGATCACCATTGTGCAGGCTGGAGGCAGGATAGGAAACTTTGTTGGGACCCCGTCTTGTTCCGGAGACCTCAGAGCAGATAGAGTTGATTTGGAAGAGGATGGATACAGCACAGTCTCGACAGAAGTATTATGCTGATCAGCAGAGATGACCTCTGGAGTTCGAGGTCAGGGATCAGGTTTTCCTACGTATTTCACCAAGTTTGGGACAAAAGAGGATTCAAAGACAAGGTAATATTTCACCATGGTACATTGGGCTGTTTGAGATGTTGGAGAGAGTTGGGCCGGTTGCCTATCAGTTGCAGTTACCTCAGAGGTACTGGGCTATGAATGACGTCTACCACGTCTCTGAGATCTGACAATACTTTTCAGAACCGCATCATGTCTTTCAACCTGAGGTGGTTGAGCTTGAAGCGGATGCGTCATTTGAGGATCATCCTTTCCGGATTTTTGATCTTAGTATGAAGGTTCTCCATGGCTGGTCTGTTCCTATGGTACGGGTTCTATGGTTGTACATGTGAGTATAGGATGGGACATGGGAGAGGGAGGCCCATGTACGATCGCAGTGGTTAGAGCTGTTTTGGGTTTCTTCTTCTACACCTCGTTAGGGAAATTTTGGGACGAATTTCTTTAAGGGGGGAAGTTTATAAGAACTTGGATCTTTGTTTCTGTTATGTTTTTCCGTTTCTAGTCATTTTTGAGAAAAATAGAAAAACCTGGAAACTTTCAAAATACACACTGTGTACTTTATAAGTACACACTGTGTACTTTGATGTAGCACCAGGCCGTGTGTTGGCCGTGTCTGGGCCACACACACGGTGTGTAGGGGCGATGTGGAGGCCGCTTAAAGTGGAGTATGGAAAGGCCAAGTACACGACATGTACCCCAGAAGTACACGTCGTGTAGTTTCTTTTTTTTCATTAATTGGACCGGTGTCGTGCCTAATTGACGAAAACATCTTATTCTCTAGGTTCTTCGACCGAGAGCCACCCGTATGGCCGCGAAAATCCTCTAAGCCCCCGAGTCTCCATTCATTCTCTGAATCGACCATCTTCGATTGCGTTGGGACCGCAGCAGTATGCTCTTCCTTCTCCTAGAGATTTGTTTTCCAAATACTCCTCTTTCTCAAGTTGTCATGGGTTGAACGTTTTTTGCGTTTTTGTAGATCTATGCCATTCTAAGAAGAATCAAGTCTCGTGGTTCATGTATTTTGATCTCCTAGCATAAAGGTAGGTTGTTTGTGCCTTACCTTTCAAAGTCTTTGAGTTTTATGTGCAAATTCCACCAATACCTGAGAACGGGGTATTGCATGTTTACCTTTTTGACCCCATTGTTTTCCTTCCATTCTTTTATGCTTGTGTAGAGGTAATTTGATCATGTTTGTGGATAATTTCTATGCTTGGATGTTTTTACCATGCCTTGTTCTTGTTACGACCTTTGGGTCTTGTTAGCCTTTGGCCGCTATTCTTGTTTTCCATGCCTTGTGACCGTAGGATGGAATGATGTTCTGGACATGCTTGTTATGTTGTAGATTGGTTATCCAAGTAGATCTATAGGTGTACTTTGGCCTTATAGAATTATTATGCATTGAATGGAACATGATCATGAGAACCTGGTACTATAGACTATAAGGGGATAAACCGAGTGAGCTTCCTCAGAGAGTCTTGGACATTATAGACTATAGGGGATAGACCAAGTGAGATTCCCAGAGAGTCTTGGATATTATAGAATACAGGAGGGTAGAACGATTGAGCTTCCTCATAGAGTCTTTAATTTGTTTGTTTTCTTTAAATCCTTTTTCCAGGCTAGATAAGGAATTGACTGAGTGAGATTCCTTAGAGATTCTATGATAGACCTGAGACTATAGGAGGAATTGACCGAGAGATCTTCCTCAGAGTGTTTCTAGACCTTGGGGATATAAGAGGGTTAGACCGCGTGATCTTCCTCAGAGATTTCCTAACTACCCTAGACTATAAGGGGAATTGACCGAGCGAGCTTCCCTAGAGATTATTGTAATTTTCGTATGACCAAACTAGAAGGGTTAGACTGAGTGCACTACCCAGAGGGTTGTTTGTACTTCTTGGATAGGACTAGAGGGGTTCCTGTTGTGTTAGCTATTTTCTTCACTTCTATTTGTTCTTCTATGGATTGATTTCCATTGTATATCATCCTCTTACTGCTTACTGTTTACTGCCTGCTATTTACTATTACTTTTTAATTCTTATCGTACTATTACCTTCCATATGCTCATAGGTTGTTAGGAACAGATCTTCGGGTGGTTTCCTACTAGGATTTTAGTCTCACACCCTATTTGGGCCATGTTTTTGGGCCCAAGAAGACTATATTGTTGCAGGTATAGATAAGGGCAAGCGACCTTCGACTTCTGGTACTTGATTACTTTGGATCAGGAGAGCATGGGACCAAGATGAGGCTTGCGATGCTGAGGAGTTTCTTACCTATTTACTTTCTTTGTACTTTGGTTTAGAATTGTATTCAAAATTGTGACTTATTTGGCTGCTTTCCTAGACATATGTATCGTGCATCATTTCATATATACATGTGTGCTCAAGTTGTTTATTTTTTTATTCTTCCACTATTTATTATTGTTGGATATTTACCGCTTCCTATATTGAATGTTTTCTTCACTTCCGTTGTGTACTCTGACAATGAGGGCATAGTTTCTCCACTATCACACCCAAGACCCTCGCTGCTAGTCGGAAGCCTCTGGAGTTTGGGGAAATGTGCTTGAGGCCATGTGACCAACCGGGTACAAGGCGCCTCTGGGCGGCTTCCAGAACCGGGACTTTACAATATATATCATTATGTTTATTTAATATATATATAATAAATCTATATTTATTATATCGTAAATTATAACACGTGTGAAAGAAGTTAGACATAAGGTAAAGGATTTTTGTTTCACTTTAAATTCTGTGAGACACATTCCATATTCACAACTTTCTTATTTTATATGGTGTATATACTACACAAGAATGTATTTTATGATTTTTTGGACCAATAGGGGAATATATACCCTGATAGGGGGTGAATCAGGGTATGGATATTCTTTTCCAAAATTCTTCCTGCCCCACTAGATCTTGACCTCTTCATCACAAGGGTCACTTTGTTTGCACTTGTGTGTTAATTATGATCACTTGTTTTCTTATTTATCTGATGATGATGATTTGGATGCAATGCAAGGAATAAAGTAGGCAGACACATAGATTTTTACTTGGTTCACCCTCATTGGGCTACTTCCAAGGAGAATACAACGACGATGTACCACTGTACCAAATCCACTAAATCTCACTACCAATAATGTTTGGGATATATCAATTCTAAGCCTAGGCTCACTACCTTTACAATATTTAGGGTCATATCACTTCTTTCCCAAGGGTCACTCCCTATTTCTCTCTCTCTGTATCACTGCAGGTAGAAAGTATAACTTTCTTCCTCTTCTTTTTCTCGTTGCACTGGGAAGGAATCCACTCACAGTTTATAGACCTGTAGGTCTCTTCATTATCACTAATAAATGAATCCTTCACTGTATGTTGATGCTATGTTGAATTCAAAATTTCATCCACTGATGAATACCCCCTTTCCTCTAACCACTAGGCAATACCCTTTGGAAATACCTTTGCAAATCACCCTACTTCGTGAAGCTCCCAATTTCACAGAGCTCAAACAAGCCTCTGCAAAGTCTCTGCCTCTTCGTGAAGCACATACCATCACAAAGCTTGTTTCCTCACATAACACACTACTTCCTAGAGCTTATACATTTGCAAAGCTCAAGCCTTCACAGAGCATTGTTTCTCATAGAGCTAAATCCTTTGCAAAGAGACTTCCTTCAAAAATCTCACTTAGCCAACGCAGAACACACCCCTTCCATGGAGCTAGATTAGTCATCGAAAATCTCATTATTTCGCAAAGCACACTACCTTTGAGAACCTCCTTTGGAATTCAAGAGCTACAAATTTTTCTTATAAAACTCTCTACTTCTCTCGAGGGGGTCTAGGTTTATTTATAGGAGATTCCACCGACCCTCAAACCTTCCGTACGAAGTCAGAGCCACGTCAGCTCAAATCATGAAGCTCCAAAATTTCCGCCAAAATTATCTCTATATCATGAAGCACCATGAATCTTTTCATATCACAGATCCCATCCTAATCACGTAATGTTCCGTCAATTCCTTCACATTGCCACTATGAAACTCCACTCAGAATGCCCTTCAACGCTACTATTCACGAAGCTCGTCAAAATCGTGAATAACACCATCAAATTTCATCATGTCTTCAAGAAATCCACACCAAGAAGACCATATTTTCAAAACTCATAAATTTGAAATATTTTGATGAGATCTTCAAAGAAATCCACATTTCGCCATGCTCACCAAATTCCAAATTTTGGACCCCAATTATTCCATTCCTTTTTCATGGTTCTTTGTCAACATGGATTGTAAAAAACATCTCTGGAAATCAAAAATTCACTATGGAAAACCTATATTTTCAACAAACACAACCAACCCAAAATTGTTGTAATGTTACCTTGAGGGAGTTTTTTCCCAACATAAATCTTCTTATGACTTTTATGGGGATTTAAAAATCCATAAAATGTTATTTATTTTATGGGGATTATGATTCAAATATTACCAAAATGGTAAGGTCTTTATGTCATAATCTCATTATTTATCAGGATTATTTTATGATTAAGTTTTATATAATTAAATATTATGATATATCTCTCAATAAACTCATGAATTTTATTAAACTATCGTTATTTATTTAAATTACATGTTGTCGTTTAATTTTTCTCTCTTTTTATACTAAATAGATGAAAACAATGTTTTTAAGTAAAATTGTCTTTATTTATCTATTCGATCAAAAAACATTTTTCTTCTATATACATATTTTCTAAAAATATTTTAAATAATGTTTTTATAATTCTACTATTATTTTTTAAGGTATTTTTTTACCTATTTATTACTTTTTAATTTTTTTTAAATGCAATCTTCTTGTATTTTTTTTGAATGAGTTACTTTTTTTCTTTTTACAAAAATATGAAAGGAATATTTTATTTCATTTTATACAACATGGAAAAAATTTCACACCATCATGACAACTAAATACTATAAAGATTCCATTATAAGTTTCAATGGATATTTTCAATGAAAATCATTTTAATAATATTTTTTGAATTTTTAGTTTTTAAAAAATTATTTTCAAGGTGGAAAGGTATTTTTCTCAAAAATTCTTTATTGATCATATAATGGTATTTCTATTCATCAAAGAAAAAATCTCTAAATTCCACTAATGATTTACTAGGGATGTAATCCAAGGATAACATCGATATTATTTCTCTACATGGTTTATGTTAATACTGAAAAGATATTTATGAAACTCATTCCTTTTACATGGGTTATGCCATGATAAAATGTTTATTAAATGCATTTATTTTTCAGGGGTTATGATATGATGAATCATTTATGATATTATGGAACACATCTAAATGATTTTCATTATGATATGGATGGGATCTAAATTATATATCCCTCTATTTAATTGGGTAAATATTGATATCTCGTGAGATAAACATGACTATAATGAGGTGAGAACCCAATTCATTAATGGAATCTATCTACTATGATAGTGTTAGGAGTGAACCTTGTCTATTATGATAGTTTGGGGAGTGAAACCAATCCACAATGACAGTCTTGGTAGTGATCCTTAACTACTATGAAAATGGTTTTTTATGCTTATGTGAATTCCATAAACTTATGTCTTATGCAAATTTTATACTCTCATGGATCATGTTATTTTATGATTTTATGATTCATGTATTATGAACTGTCAAGCTTTATGCCATGACTCAAGATTATGATCTACGATATCCAGGGTTTGAATTTCAAATGTTATTCTCATGTTCTCATATCATTATGCTCATACTATGCTCAAGTTATGATTGATATATCCCTTTTTTACCCTTACTAAGAATCTCATCTCACCAATTATTATATTTCCTTTTACTTATGTTATGAAAAAAATTATTAAGTATGATGCATCTAATAAGGGTGTTAGTTATGAAGAAACTAGTGGGAGATGATGTAGTTCACTTATGAACTAGTATTTACGAATCTATGTCTTCAGAGGAACTAGACCTATATGATTCTGACATGGATAGTTATGTTATGTAATGAATATTAATATAATAAGATTTTATATCAATTTATGAAAATTATCAGTCACTATAATTATACATAAGGTAGTATACCTCAAGCTATCATAGCGCATACACTGTGTAATATACCTCGATCCATCACATCTCATACAGGTCATACCTATTATAGTCCTTTGAATAATATATACCGAGATAAATATGTATGAAATAAATAAAATCTATTATAATCTTATACACACATATACAACGAACTAACCACAGTGAATACCATAACATAATACTACCAAGATAAGAGAGTGAAGATAAAGGAGGTAGTCATCCATCCATCCTCACAACTGAGATATTATGGAAACCACCATCCCATAGTCCATTGGGTGTTGGTCTCCCTACTAAAATGGGTGGGGTAGTGTATGAAATCAAAAATCATAGAAGATATAATATATCTCACAACCACACAATGGGTATAACCTAGTCCTAGGCCCAATTACATCTATCATCACTTGAACACCTGAATTCCACTATTAGGTATTAGATATCCTATAAGCACATTAGTACATACAAAGACGTACATTAAATTACTTATTTTATTTTTATCATTTCCTTTCATTAATTAATTAATTAACTAATAATTAAAAAATTTACAAATTAAATTACATTAACCATAAATTAATATAGATTTAAACCACACTTTATTATCCTCAAGTGAAGTCCAATCCCCACTCGTATAATCCAAATGAGTCTATGATTTCTCATGATTTAATATCAACATTTTCATTATAACAATTACCAAACCTAAGGGTTAATTCATTTATTATTCTATTACAATTCTTTAATTCTAGGTACTATTGGAAAATAGCCTAAGATACCATCATGATATGCATAACCAATCATATGTAGCTACCTCAAGCAGTGGGGAAATGAATGAAAATAAACAATAAACATGAACCTATGACCTTTAATTATATATATTTAGTAAGCATCCCAATTTCCATCATAACAAGGTATAAGCCCAACATCAACCCATTCCATCATATCTAGTGTTATACCTGACACCCTCATGCATGTACCAGGAATCTAACCATCATTGGAATCAACTACTTCCATAAACCCTGTCCTCCCTGTACATATCTCATCAGCCATCCCAAGCTCACATCACATAGCATAGAAATATCATGTCCACAGAACACAGAATAAATCAAGTAAGAAACGTAGTCAATAGGGAAACTGGGCCCTAAAATAAGGATTTCAAACATTACTTGAAAATAGGTTATCTTAGCCCCCAACACAGGGCATATAAACTTCATAATAAAATAATCTCTCTCATCCCAAAATAATTATCTTTATCAAAAAACCAATTTTTATTCCATCTTGAATCAACTGATTCAATTATCGTAGGTTCCAATTATGAGAAATACAATTAATCATATTTAAAAAGCTATTAAATTAATTAAATAGGATTCTTATCATTTTATAGATTTAACAAGCTTTAAAGAATAAAAATTATCATTTAACATTCCTTTAACCATTAACATCATCAAAAATAATTTCAACTTCAAGTTATTTATCCAATTCCATTAACATGTGAAATAACATATTTAACTAAACATGCATTTTTCATCAATTTTATGATCATCAAATCAAAAGAATCTAATAATTCATTCATAAAACTTCTTTAATTATTAATCCAATTAACAAAATTTCCAACTTTACATTATTTACCAATTTCATAAATTTAATCATGATAATACAAGTATGTAAAACACTATAACAAAATTAACAAACATAGAAGACTATCTAGAAGTTCACGAGGAATACTATTTTGACGATGTAAAACAATGACATGTGATCACTAAACATAAATCAATTCTTTAATTAATATAGTTTAATCATTAATTTGGAAACATCCACCACCATCCAAAGGGATAAACCATAATAACATTATAGTTTCATGTAAATAAAAAAGATAAGAAACAAATCCCCTACCTTAAAAGCATCGACATTTTTTGGAAGAGAATGAACAAATGTTGCAGATATCTGATCACCCCTACCATAAAGAAATTATGATCTCTAAAGGAAGTTGTGACACAAACACATTAGAATATGAAAATAGAAACTCTGTTATAATGATGGATTTTAAACTCCATAACATGAAAATAATAATATGAGGAAAATGATAACGAAAGTAAGATAAATCACAGGAAAATGAGAACTCACCATGGATCACCACAAATCGATCCTGTGAAGATTAGGATTAATACCAATATAAAGGATCATAAAATGAAATCAAAAATAACTTGGAAAAACCAAGTGTTTGAGAGAGAATTTTGGGAGAAAATAAGGGTTGAGGGCCGCCAGGGTATTTATAGGCAAACTGATTTTTAAGAGATGAAAACACATCTATCCATACCATACAATGACAATGTTGATAAATTGGAGGACTACGATTCAATTAAAGGATACCACACTATATCACCTGGTCAAATATGCATATGATATCCACACCTTCCTATGCATTTTAGATCTTTTATACCCTGGGGAGGGGCAACGAAGAAACCTACCCCCACACTATATAACCACATTTTCCAATAGGGCGGATATACTATAGCCTAAGCCCCATGGTGAAAATTCCTTATAAAATAGAAGAACTTCCAAAAATCTCTTTTCTATATCATCCTCACTCCATTCCAAAACACTCAACCATTGGGGAAGGCCCTACTCCATAGCGAATCAACATAGTGCCTCTACCCCCAAAAGGTAGTAGCTTCAAAATCCCTCATCTCAGGACCCTATATTATAGTTAGGAGACCACACCATAGTAAGGAAAAATTACTAAGTGGTTCCTCAAGGAACTACAATTCATCTATCATCTCCAAACCATAGTCACTTACCCTATATCAACCTAGGGTTCTATACCTCAGCCATGAAAAAAATGGCATTGGCACTCCCATTTGCCACATTTACCCTCCAAACTCCCTGAGAACCCTCTCCAAACACCTTCTACACCCAAAAATCACAAAGTAAAGGGTGAATAAGGTCCAAGAACTTACATTAGGTACCTTTATAACTATTCTCATCCTCAAGAATTTAAAACTAGACCTAGAGATAAAGAAGTAATAAAGGTTTTCTGAACAACCACCTCACTAGATACCTCTCAAGAATCTCACCATCAGAGGAGATCAACCACCTCACTTGGAGGAAAAAAGAACTAAAACATGAAATAGAAACATACAAATCTTTAATGATATACTAAGGGACATACCAATTAAAAAATATAAAGGTACCAAATAAACAACAAGAGGATATCAACTCATAAACTAGAAAAAGTTTAACAACTGCAAACAAGAATCACTACTAAAAAGATTTAAACCAAAATAACTTGGGGTACTGAGTGTGTATCTATGAATCACATTCATAGGTACTATATTCTATGCCACTATGTCACCATAATAAATGAACTAAGGGAATATAATTCGCATTTAACACCTTCTCTTCATGGTCCTAGATCTCCACAGTTTTCTCCATGAAGGTCGCATCATCGTCAACATCGATCTAATCTCAATCAATGAATCTAGAGTTATCATAAAGGTAACTATAGAGTTGAGTCACATGAAATAATTCTTGTATCTGAATTATCTACAAGGTAAGTGATATCCAATATGTCATAGCTCAAACATAAGCCAACATCTAAAAAGGCCCAAAAAATAAGGGACAAATCATACTCCCATGACCAAAACTTTGCTACCCATGATGAGGAGTCACCTTCATAAACACGTGATATCCAACATCATGCTCTAGAGGTATCCTACCATGATAAAAATAATATTTATGATGATCATGTAATACATTCATCCATTATTGAATTACCTAAACCATATATATCATATTATACACTAGCTCTAACTTAATAATTACTCACTCTCTGAACCATGTCCAAAAAAATAGAGAATGGAAAGGTTAGCCATACAGAAATTCAAATGGTTCCATACCAATGATGGAGTGAAAACTATTTTTTACGAAAACACATCCATAGGTTAGTTCATCATCGATTAAACTATAAAATATAGAACAAAATCATGCAACATGTTCTCTAGAGTATGGATAGGCTACTTTGTCTGATCATCCATCTACGGATGAAAAGTAGTACTAATTCATAATTGAGATCCAAAATCATTCTAAAGACCTCTCTATACTGAGTAGGTAAAACTAGTATCACGATCAGAGATGATAATCCTCAAGAATCTAGGGAGTATCACCACCTACACTAGATACTACCTTGAAAAAATCTCCACGGATCTCAACTCTTTAACCACTATAAAGTTGTCTTATTTCATCAAACAATCCACTATCATCAATATAACATCAAATATTCTCTGAGATTGAGGTAAAATGGTAATGAAGTAAATCAAAATTCACTCTCACTTTTATTAGGGAACATTTAATTGATATATAAAACCATCAGGATCATGGTGATATGCCTTTACCTTATGGAAAAACAAACATCCAGACAGAAACACTGCAACTACACTCTTTAACCCAGGACACCAAAACTGCCCTATCATAGCTCAGTAAATATTTTCCATGCTAGGATATACTACCAAATGTGAACCTTGAAACCTATGGGGAACCACATTATGAATCTCCAAAATAATTAAAACCCTCTCCTGAAACAACTCCTAGTGTTTTCATCATCATACCAACTATCAGGGGCATTTCCAATGACAACTCACACTCTCCATACCTATAACTCAGAATCCACCAGATGGGAATCCTCCACATATTGCACCAAATATGACTGTAATTTCATTTAATAAAGATAATATCTACCACCAACCACTCCCATATTTTGATACATTCTTGATATCTCTTCCATCACTCCCCAAGAATCTCCAAATTCCCACACGACATCACTATTTGACTTCCTTATTAGTGAATTATCTACAATATTATACTTTCCTAGTGTATATGAAATCTAAAAATCATAATATAATAATAATTCCATCTAACCCCACTAGAAAAAATTCAATTCTTACTGGAATAATACGTTCTTGAAGATATTATGACTAGTAAAAAAATCTCTCATCGATGAGGTAATGTATTAATGGATTCAATATAAACACAAGTACCACCAACTTGAGATCATAGGTGGCATAGTTACACTCATGGGTATGTAACTTCTGAGACCTATAAGAAATAAAAAATATATACTACATTAGAAAAAAACAAATTAAATATGTGAATAATTACAAAAAACCTCAAACTAATCCCCCTCTATTGGAAAAAAATGACTAAAATACTGACCAACTTTTCCTTTAGGTACTCAAAAGCTACCTGGCACTGGTCAATCCATAAGAACACCTGATTCTTTCTAGTTAAGGTTGTTAGGGGATCCAAAACCTGAGAAAAATCATCTAAGAACCTCCTGTAATATCCTACAAGACCAAGGAAACTTTTCACCTCTCCAATAGTCTTAGGGTATTCTTAAGAAACAACTACCTCTATCATTGTAGGATCCACAACCACTCACTGTAGGGATGCAACATTCCCTACGAAATGACCTTCATGACACCAAAACTCATAATTTAAAAAGTTCCAAAAAAAATTATAATGGTGAATAACTACTAAAATGGAATTAAAATTCTCTATATGATATTCCCCATATGTGGAGTACACAAGGACTTCATAGAGGAAAACCACTATGAACCAATCTAGTAACTCTCTCAAAACTACATTCATTAAACCAATGAACATAGATGGAGTGTTTCTAACCCCAAATGACATTATAATAAAATCATAATTCCCATGATGATATTAAAAAGTAGTCATATAATATCATAATCCTACACCTATATATAATGACATTCTAACCTTAGATAGATCTTTAAGAACCAACTATATCCTTTTATATAATTAAACAAATCAACAATATGTATAAGGGGATGGAAATTATTCATTTTCACTTGATTCAACTGACAATAATAGATAAAAAGATGAAAAATACCATCTTTATTTTTTATGAAAAAAATCAATGCACCCTAAGGAGACACACTCTGTAGGATAAAAAATTTCTACAATAGATCATTAATATGTAATCGTAGCTCTCACAACTCAAAGGGAACCATATTATACATAGAAATCGAGATAGTAGAAACAATAGGTTGTAGCTCAATCCAAAACTCGATCTGTCCACAAGGGGGTAACCCTATAAACTCTTTAGTAAATACATCATGGTAATCTTACACAACCTTGGAAAATACTGATGGTTGAACCTCTAATGAACTCAGCATCAACTCAACCATCAAGGAAGATAAGGATGTAATACACTTTAGACCCATCTGTGGGTCTCACTTACCATTGAACACTGTTGTATCTACATCAACAATATAGAAAACAACATGCCTCCTGAATAAATCCATAATATCTTGTAACAAATAAAACTATTTTAGACCAATAATGATATCATAGGGATTCATTAATAAATATATGAAGTATCTCAAAGATAAATTGTTCCCTAGAACTATCTAATAGTGTATACATACTCCATACAAATAATATTAACCATCAACTGGTGTAGTCAATTTCAATGGAACTAGAATTATCTTCACCTCAAGTCCCAAATAATAGACTAAGGAAAGTGATATGAATGAGTTTATAAGTAATAAATCAAAAAAAGTATGCACCCATGTATAAAACAAGAAAATAGTACCTTGAGTGATGTTTGGATCACCCAGAGATGGAAATTCTAGAGCATGAAGTTAACCACAACCTAATCCATAACCTCTTTAACACTGATGATGAACACGTCCTCAGTCATGCTCTACTCTCTGAGGATGAGAACCATCCTAAGGAAATTTTCTTCTTACCCCTTATCCTCTCTATTGATCCCAAATTTGAGAATCTTATTTTTTATACATCAGATGAAGCTACCTTAATAGAGGAACCTAAAGTAAAACACCTAGAACACATTTCCTAATTAGAAATTTTGGTCACTCTCTCCACTAATGACCTCAAACTCTACAAGAAAAACATGCATATGGTCCCTTAGGATAGTATTGACAGATTCCACCCCCATTGAAACCAGATAATTAGGGCTAGGGATAACCCCCGACTAACCAAAATCTCTTTTGTTCATGAAACTAGGAACCCCAGACTACAAATATTCTTCTTGGGGAATCCTAATGACTCCAACATCATGATGACCTAGTTCTAGATTATTTCCTCTAAACAACCTATATTACTTCCAAAACCTTGAGAAATGTGGAAAAAATAAATGGGGTAACCTAGAACTAGATATCTAGATTCAAAGCCTCATCAAAATTCCTCACCCTGGCCTCATTATCTAGAAATAGGTCTAAAGTATATCGGAGAAGGGTCCTAAAATAGATCCTAAACTCCTACATCATAAAAATTCCTTATCAATGGGTAAGAAACTCTTAGAAACATTCCACCTTCATGATAAAAGAAAGAATATTTGATAATAAATTGTCCTTTAACATCTCCCACAAGACCTCAAACTCATTGTGTTCCAAATGAAAAAATATTGACCACTTCCTCACTACTTTATGCAATATCATCACAGTAAAAAAACCTAGTTCTCTTTTCAAGTACACATCGATTTGAATGTTTTCTCAACATACTATAACCAATATTCTATAAATGAGTCTAAAATAGATCCCTCATACTTCTATAGACTCTAGAACTAAAACTCTCAAAGTTCCCTCCTCTAAGTGTTTTCATCATCAAACTTTACTCTACGATGATCTTCTAGCGCATCCTGCTAAACTTCCTATGTGCGACCATGATGGGGATGTCGACCATGAGCCATACCTACAAAAGAAAAAATAGTTAAAGAATCCTGAACCTAGAATATGTAATAATTAAAATTAATTATTATTTTTTATTTAAGGTTTAACCATATCCCATGGTCTATCCATATCAAATACAGGAGCGAAGAATAATGATACATGATCATTTCCTAGGTCTTTACCCCAAAACTGGTATCACTTCATATAGTAGGCCCAATAAACTTAAAATGTTTGTGCATCAGATCATAGGGGGGCCTAAATACCCATGTCTCAAACTATATCTCTTTTTTACATTACTTAATATACTTATCTAAAAATATTTCCCTTCCAACGCTTCTCAACTCACTTTTCCCTAACTCTAAAATCCATCCTATCCCTCAACCCAAACCTTTGATACCACTATGTCACACCCCCAAAAGGTACCCCTCCATTGAAGATTGTGAGAGAAGGGTGATGGTGACTTCCCAATGCCTACCTCTAATAGGCCATGGGTTGGAAACAAGAACCAAGGTTATATGAAACATAAAAATGGGAGATATTACCCTATAATAGAAACATGAAGAAGAGAGAGATAATACAATTATTATAATAAAATATTTCTCAAATATATAAAATAAATCTCGATTATATATGTATAAATTCATACAATACTAAAATAACTGGAATGGAAACTTCAAGTACCAATAGAAAAAGTCAGCAATGACCATGAACCCCAAATAGCTCTTAAAAATGGCAAGATAGTAATATCTATCCTGATCTCCAACCTACTCCTAATAACCTAAAAATAGTTTATATATACATAGGGGGATCATAACATGTATACTTAATCCTCCCTGAATCCTCTCCTGAAAAAGATAAAGAAATCGCAACAAAGCAAAGTGAATAACAAGTGAAGCTAACTTGTCACCTAAATAGGTATATTAAGTTCTCAGCCCCACCAAGACTATCACTCACCAAGTATCACATACATGAGATCATATATTATAATAATAAAACAAAAGGGCACCATGCTAATACTTCCCCACTGTTTTTCCACTCTTCCATAATGTCATACGTCTTGATTCATCTCTCTCCAAAATATGATAGATCGTAAACACCTAGTCTACATATCACGACATGTATCTCATGTATCACATCATCTCATCATCTCATCCACATATCCATATAATAACTAAGTATCTTATATGATCCATAATAGCTTGTAAGGTGTGTGTTATACATCGGGTATTGTACCTCAAGCTATCCCAACCCATACACCGTGTAATATACCTCAATCCATCATAATCTATACATGTCATACCTATAATAGACCTTTGGATACTCTATTCAGAGATAAATGTGTATGAAATAACAAAAAGAAACTATATCCCTCTATACACATATATGGGAAACTAACCACCATGAATACCAGCATATAATACTACTTAGAGAAGAGAGTGAGGCTAAAGGGGGTAGTCATCCATCCATCATCTCTACTAGGGTCACTAAAAAAAAACTAAAATTAAGCGACTTTTAGCGATGTTTTTATAAAATGTCACTAATTTAGTGATGTTTCATGAAAAATGTCGCTACTTTAGTGACCTTTCATGAAAAAACGTTTCTACTTCAATGATGTTTCATGAAAAAGTTTGTTAATTTAGTGAAATTTCATGAAAAACGCTGCTAATTTAGAGACTTTTCTGGACAAACATCGCTAATTTAGTGACGTTTTCTGTAAACGTAGATAATTTTGCAATGTTTTGTGAAAAAATGTTGCTGAATTAGAGATGTTTCCTTAAGATGTTTCTAATTAGTGATGTTCTTGAAAAAACATCACTAAATTAGCGACGTTTCTGAGAAAAAAATTCTAAATTAGAATTTTTTCTGAAAAATGTCATGAAATTAGAGATATTTTCAAGAAATGTGGCTAATTTAGCGATGTTTTTAAGGAAATGTCTCGAAATTATTGACTTTTTTAAGGAAACTATGCTAAATTAGTGCTTTTTTTAAGGAACATTGCTAATATATATTTATATTTTTATACCTCATTTACCTACATCGATGTAAATATATATTTAGATATATATTAAAAATATATTAATATATATAAACATCGACACTTATATAAACAAATATATAAAAAAAATATATATATTTATATTTATATATATAAACACACACACACATATGCATATATTTATATATAAAACACACACATATATATTTTAAATTTAGTCATGTTTTAAGGAAAATGTGGCTATTTTAATAAAAATTTTACCAGCGTTTGAAAATGTGGCTAATTATATATATATATATATATATTATGTAGTTGGGGACTTATTCGAGTGGTAAAGGCTCCCCGTAATCCTACATCAGACCCAAGTTCAAATCCTGGTGGGAACGAATTTCCGTAGGCATGCGGTGATGCAGCCATGACATATGACACAGGCAGGCAGTGATGCAAGCCCGGTGACGCAGGTAGTATGATGCATGCATGCCGCTGCATTGGGCCCTCAGGCCAATTAGTGGGCATTCAAACTATGTAATGAGTTTCATGTCCACTGAGTATTCAGGCCATGTACTGAATAAATAAGGATTGATGAGTAAACTATCTCTTGGGGGGATATGACCTACCTTTCTAGCCTGTGTGTATGGTGTGTGTGTGTTTAATGTAATTGTACCACTAAGCATCTAATATATATAATTATATATATGTATACATACAAATCTATATTTACACACACACACACAGACACAAATATATATATATATATAAACACACACATATATATGTATAAACATATATATATCTCTATAATATAAACATATATAAATTAATATAAATATATGACATAATAAAATATAAACATATATATAAACATAATATATATATATATAATATAGAATATAAACACACACACACACACACATAAACATAAAATATAAACATATACATACATAGAATATAAAATATAAACATATATTTATAATATAAACATTACTATATATATATATATAAAATAAAAAAATAACATTAATATATATATATATATATAATATAAACACACACACATATATATAATATAAACATATATGTAAAATATAAACACACACACACACACACAGATATATATATATATAATATAAACACATATGTCAAATATTAACATATATATATATCATATTGATTTTTAAATACTTACACACACATATATATAAACATATGTAAACAAAGACACACACACACACACACAAACATATATTAATATATATAAACACAGACACGTATATATAAACATGTATAAAAATATATATTTTTATATATAGAAGCACTCACACACATATAAATATATATATGCACACACATATATTTATATATATATATATATATATTTTAAATTTAATCATATATTTTAAGAAAAAGCATGGCTAATTATATATATATAATTGTAATTTTTATTATATATATGTATACAAAGATATATTTACACACACACACACACACACACACATATATATAACATAAACACATATCTATTTATATTATATAAACATATAAATAAAAATAAAACATAAACATATAAATAAACATAAAATATAAACATATATATATATATATAATATGTATGTATAATATAAAATATAAAAATATATACATAATATAATATAAACATAAAATATAAAATATAAACATATAAACATATAAACATATAAACATATAAACATATAAACATATAAACATATATATATATATATATATTATATAAGTATATATATATATAATATTAATTTATTAAATACTAAAATGTATTTATGCATATAAATAAAATAAAATAAAATAAAATATGCATAGTTAATGTGGATGAGTTGGCCTGGTCTTCGGGTCTAATGGCATGCGTTTGGAATTTGATTCCATGGGAGATATATTTTAATCATGCAAATTGGTGTGGATTTGTTATGGCTATGTAACATGTTGGGTTGGGGAACTAGACCGAACTGGACTGGGAGAGGGGGATCGTGTCCAAGAATAGGAATGAAACTGGCAGGTCTAGCAGATGATATTTTTTAATTTTAAAAATAAGATTTGAAAAACTAATAATAAATTAAAAAAATGAAAATGATCAATTGTAAGAAAAAAATAAATATCATTAGTTTCAAAAAAACAAATTACCGACATTTCCAAAAATGTTGGTAAATGAGGTGTCGCTAAAAATTAACATATATAAGCGTCACTAAATTAATTATGTTTATATACTAATGCTTCTAAAAAACATCAGCAAATAAGGCATCGCTAAATACCGATGTTTCTAAACGTTGCAAATTTAGCGATGCTGATAAATGTCGGTATTTTGCGATGCATATAAACGTTGGTAAATTAAAAATTTTTATAAGCATCGCTAAATTAGAGAAACCTCATTTAGAAATGTGTTCTACAAATGTCAGTAAATGAATTTTCGATATTTTTAAACATCATTAATGAAAAAAACATCACTAATTATCATTTTTTATAGAGGATATTGGGAAAACACCCTCCCAGATTCCACTAGATATCGATCACCCAACCAATATGGGTGGGTTGAATATGAATTCAGAAATCATAAAAGATATAGTATATCTCAAAAAAACACAACGGTCATACCCCAGTCCTAGTCTCAACTGAAAATATCTTCACTTGAACATCATGCTACCACTTCTGGGGACTAGATATCCTATAATCAAACACAAATTTTTGAAGACTGTTATTAATCTAATTCCTTCATTTTTACCATTTACTTTAATTAATTATTCATTAACTACTAATTAAAATCTTTACAAATTACATTTTATTAACCATATATTAACAATGATTTAAACCACAATTTATTACCCTCAAGAGAATTCCATTCTAGCTAGGAATAATCAAACCAAGTCCATGGTTTCTTTGGATTGAACATCAAAAATTTCATTCCAAAAAGTTCCAAACCCATGATTTCAGTGATTTATTATTCTCTTACCATTCCATAATTGTAACGACCCGAAATTTTGAATAAATATTGTTTCCTAAATTCATGTGTTATTTTTTTTATACTCAAAAAAATGTTTTATTTGATAAACATGATTATAAATAAAATGAGACCATTGGTTTTTGAGTGTTATATGACCATCGGTCAATATGACCACCGTGAACAAAATGTTTTGATTATTGTCTCTAAATTAAAGTAATCTTGGTTAATTATTATAGAAAGAAGATTTGATGGCCTCACCTAGTAGCCTTGGGCCGATCGAAGCCCATCTAACAGATATTGGGAAGGAGGTAGCACCATTGGGCTTTGCTCTGGACCAAATCCAAGCCGAACTTCATCATGTGAAGCTAGAACGGAATCGCCTTCGCGAGAAGTTCAAACTGATAGAAATTACTACTCGGGCAATGTTGACTGAGCCGCCCCAAAATTCTATCACCCTAGCACACCTTACTCTTAGGTCCTATGCTGGTATTATAAGGGGTTATGTAACGAGACCGTAATTGCCTTGTGTAATCCTTTTTTTAAATAAAAATTTGGATTTCTTCTTATGATGATGTTTATGAATTTTCAAATGACCGGATAAATATTGTATGCATATTTTTGATGAATTTTAGAAAAAGGATATTTTAAAAATGGTTGTGTAAACCTTAAATAATTAAAAATGTGTAATGATTTTCGAAAAATAGTCTTCTACAATTATGTTCAGTACGAAATTTAGAGTCTAATAAGATCAACTTGTTTTTTGATGAATAGTAAATTATGAATAGTGATTTTATGATTTGGATTAGTAATATGACCAAATGGATTAGTAATCTCACTTAAAGAAAGTTTTAAAATAATCTAGGCACCTTGATTAAGTAATGTGATTCAATAAAATAGTTAAATAACGGTTTCATTGATTATTATTCAAGTATTAGTTTTTTTCTGGTGAATAGTGTTTTTTAATTAAAAATTTAATTAAAAATAATTAGAAAATTATTTTTATAAAAATGACTATATTTTTGAACTCAGAGCATCGACATTATGTTATGGTAATTTTTGGGGTTTTTTTTCTGAAAAATGAATTTTCGATGAATAGTGTTTTTATTTAAAAATTAAATTAAAAATATTTAGAAAATTATTTTTATAAAATGGAGTTCATATTTTTAATCAGAGCGTTGATATTTGGTTAAGGTGAAATTTTGGGATTATTCTGAGAAAGTTGAATTTTTGATGAATAGTGAAAATACAGTTTTTAAGTTACGGGTGTTTAATGACATCATTAAATGATGTATTAAGTTTGTAATCAATATGTTCGAATTATGAATAGTGAGATAAGGTATGAGGTGTCCCAAGTGGCCAATACCATGGGCAAATACCATGGGCAAGCCCATGGTTTTGCCAAAACCACTAATGAGGTGTCCCTTTGCCATTAATGCCTTGTCCCCTCACTTTCCCTATAAATACCAAGCCATCCTCTCATCCATTCGACTCCCCAATCTTCCCCAACGATGTTCTGGTCTCATTACCTCCCAAGGAGTCCTCCCAAGGTGCCCCCAAGCCCTCAAGGTCCCAACCTTTGAGGTTTAAGAGTTACATTTTAAGGTAAGGGATCCGACCCCTCTCTTTCTTTTCAAGTGATCTCTTTTATGTCATTCCTTTTATGCTCCATGTTCTTATTTTGGAGGATGTTCTTTTATACTCCTCTTACTGCCCTTTTTATGTTCATATGATGAAAGACCCCCTCTTACTCTCATCATTTCGTTTTAAGAAAGATTAAGTGGCGCCGTTAGGCTGCCGAATTTTCAAGGGATTCATTCACCTCTCTCTTTTTCAAAGTTCTACTTTCATGTCAAGTCTTTCAAGTTCATTTTTATTATGTTGGGGTATGATCTCTATATTTATCATACTGGTCTTTTATGATCACATTATGAGAGACCCCATTTGATCTCTTCAATTCAGTATTTTGATGTCTTAAGTGGCGCCGTTAGGCTGCCGAATTTTTAAGTGGTTCTTCACCCTTCTCGTTTTGAAGTTCTACTTTCATGTCAATTCTTTCAAGTTCCTTTATATTATGTTGGGGTATGATCTCTATATCTATAATACTGGACTCTTATGTTAATATGATGAGAGACCCCATTTGATCTCTTCAATTCCGTATTTTGAAGTTTTAAGTGGCGCCGTTAGGCTGCCGAATTTTTAAGTCGTTCTTCACCCTTCTCGTTTTGAAGTTCTACTTTCATGTCAATTCCTTCAAGTTCCTTTTTGTTATGTTGGGGTATGATATATATACCTATCATACTGGACTCTTATGTTCATATGATGAGAGACCCCATTTGATCTCTTCAATTCAGTATTTTTATGTTTTAAGTGGCGCCGTTAGGCTGCCGAATTTTTAAGTGGTTCTTCACCCTTCTCGTTTTGAAGTTCTACTTTCATGTCAATTCTGTCAAGTTCCTTTTTGTTATGTTGGGGAATTATCTCTATATATATCATACTGAACTCTTATGTTCACATGATGAGAGATCCTATTTGATCTTTTCAAATCATTTTTTTTGAAGTTTTAAGTGGCGTCGTTAGGCTGCCGAACTTTCACAAGAGAAATCTAATTTTTGTCTTCCTTCCATGTTTTCATTTCAAATGGTATGTCCTTGAAATTTCATTACCATGATCATGTATCATTCTTATTCTGTCCATATACTGTTTTATAGGTCATTTATGAATGTTTGACCCATTTTCCCTCTCTTTTTAATGTCTTCTAAAACGTCGTAACATAGCCGTTATGCTGCAGAATTTCCGTCTCAAAATGTCTCTCTATTTTTCTAAAGTTCTTTTATATTATTAAGTGAATACTCAAATCTCTTTCTTCTAAAGGGGTATTCACATATATACCAAAATGTCTATTTTAAATTCTGGGATTTAAATACATGAGACCCACCTTCCTTTTCTGTGGGTTTTAAAGTGACGTAAAGATCATGTCTTTAAAGCAGTTTTTAAAACGTTATGATTATGAAATGAAACCCATTTATTTTATGCTATATGGGTTATTTATGAAATGTTTGATGATGATATATGTGGCTCACATGATAATAAAGGCAAATTTAAGGGTGCGCCCTGATAGCGCTCCAATGCATTGGGTAATGATGTAACCACTAGAGATTACAATTTTAATGATGCCTTGGTGAAAAACCTTGGTAATTTTTAACGACACCTTGGGGATGGACCTTGGTGAAACGAAACGATTGTCAATATTAAATGTTGCAGCCACATCTTCAAGTTATGAAAAAGTTTTATTTTTATTATGATATGCCTCATGATTTCATTTTCATGCCTTAAAGTTCTTTTCATGACTTTATTGATGTATCCCAAGTTCATATGTAAAATGTTTCACTTGTTTCCCTTGCTGGGCCTTCTGCTCACCCTTTCTTTTGATGTATGTCCCCAGGTTATGAGATTCAGTAATGAGCCTAGGGTGAACATGAGGAGAAGCCTTTCAAGTGTTTAAGAAGAATGTTTTTTTTGTTTCATGTTTTATGTTCCTTGTTTTCAAGACACTAAACCTTAACGATCCTCAGTTCCGTGTAATGGAATGAAAAGTTATGTTATAAAAATATGGGATGCTATAGTTGGTATCAAAGGATGGTTTAGTTATTTGTGGAAATTAGGATATGAAAACTATAGGAGGAACCCTATAGAAAAGTTTAATATAGGAAATCTTCCTGGTATTTTGGTGAGTATTGAGTAAGGGGTTGCCAAGCAAATACATCCCTGTCTGGATACGAACAGGTAGAGGTGGCTCTGGCACAGATGTACATAGGGGTAAAACCCGAAAACACCGCTTTGAGCTAGACTCGAACGGGAACTGGTACACGACAACGGGCCTTGCTGCACTCTTGGTTACGACACTCCCGGGGGATATGCTTTGGTAAATTCATAAGCTTGGTATGAACCATTATTAAAGGAACAAAGATAAAATAAAATAAAGATTCACATAAGAATATATGATCATGGATAACCTAGATGGGAACCTAGGGGATCACAAGTTAGGGTATACTTTTCTTCTACAAGTTATCCTTATATGCTTTAAGTTCCTTTTCATGATTATTGGTTAAGTATTTAAGCCTCTAATTATACTTTATCTTCTTAGTTAATGGTGGGAAATGGAATAACGTGTCCCAACAACCAATGTGATAGGAAATGTGACAATTTCCGTATTAATATGTCAGAGATGATTAGGGGATTAAAAGATGATTATTATTTTGGAAGGCGTTCACTATTTTGGGGAACCTATATGATCGAGGTAAATAGATTACTATAGTATTTTCATTGAGGAGTAAGGTTGACTTATATTTTGAAGAATTGATGAATTTAAGGTGGACTTATAGTAATTTAGGTTACTTTTGGGAATGATTAACCTATCTTGGGTAAAATATGTTTAGGTTAGCTACTTTTGTTATAAGATGTTAGGAGTGGTTGATGTTGTCTGGAGATGAACAATGAAGTTGTTTTGGAAGACTATGTTATCAAATCCTTCTTGTATTTGGGTTTCAATCTTAGTTTGGTTAATTTTGAGGAATTTTAAGGACCGTTATTTATGGAGTGGTCTATGATGAACGTTGGGTAGTACCATGGAACTTTGAAGATTTAAAAGTAGGTTATATTCCTATGTGATTCTTTCTTTTTGAAGAGTTGTTTTACCTTAACCTTTCTGTTTTTGGGATAATATTTAAAGATAGAAGAAATAGATAGTTAATCTTTTTTAGATTATGTGATTCTATAGAAGATGATTCTTGTGCTTTTATGAGACCAAGTGTTTTTGAATTCTCATCATTTGGCGAAAAGATTAGTGTTGGTAGGGACTTGTTAAAGGATGAAACTCTACTTGAAGGTAGGTATATTTTCTTATGTTTTTGTTCTATGTAGTAAATGAAATCCTCAAAATTATGAAAAGAAACGTAAAACAAAAATGTTGTTGGTTTACGTTTCCTACTAGGTAATCAAAGACCGTTTACACACATCATAAGTTTGGGATTTTCTCATGGTTAACTTTCTCCTAATCATGTTCTCTATCACTCTCTCTCAGAACTGACCCTTTGTTTTTTTCCTCCATGTCCATGTTTTCCTACATGGAACCCGAGTGTGGGTTAACTCGGGTGGCCTTTGTACTTCCTTTTCTTTCTTTTAAAGTAATGGTGTTACTGACTCTTTTTCCGATGTTGGACTTTCAATGAAATTTCAAAACCCAATTTAAAAAAATTGCGAGGACGCAATTTCTTAAGGGGGGAAGATTGTAACGACCCGAAATTTTGAATAAATCTTGTTTCCTAAATTCATGTGTTATTTTTTTTATACTCAAAAAAAATGTTTTATTTGATAAACATGATTATAAATAAAATGAGACCATTGGTTTTTGAGTGTTATATGACCATCAGTCAATATGACCACCGTGAACAAAATGTTTTGATTATTGTCTCTAAATTTAAGTAATCTTGGTTAATTATTATAGAAAGAAGATTTGATGGCCTCACCTAGTAGCCTTGGGCCGATCGAAGCCCATCTAATAGATATTGGGAAGGAGGTAGCACCATTGGGCTTTGTTCTGGACCAAATCCAAGCCGAACTTCATCATGTGAAGCTAGAACGGAATCGCCTTCGCGAGAAGTTCAAACTGATAGAAATTACTACTCGGGCAATGTTGACTGAGCCGCCCCAAAATTCTATCACCCTAGCACACCTTACACTTAGGTCCTATGCTGGTATTATAAGGGGTTATGTAACGAGACCGTAATTGCCTTGTGTAATCCTTTTTTTAAATAAAAATTTGGATTTCTTCTTATGATGATGTTTATGAATTTTCAAATGACCGGATAAATATTGTATGCATATTTTTGATGAATTTTAGAAAAAGGATATTTTAAAAATGGTTGTGTAAACCTTAAATAATTAAAAATGTGTAATGATTTTCGAAAAATGGTCTTCTACAATTATGTTCAGTACGAAATTTAGAGTCTAATAAGATCAACTTGTTTTTTGATGAATAGTAAATTATGAATAGTGATTTTATGATTAGGATTAGTAATATGACCAAATGGATTAGTAATCTCACTTAAAGAAAGTTTTAAAACAATCTAGGCACCTTGATTAAGTAATGTGATTCAATAAAATAGTTAAATAACGGTTTCATTGATTATTATTCAAGTATTAGTTTTTTTCTGGTGAATAGTGTTTTTTAATTAAAAATTTAATTAAAAATAATTAGAAAATTATTTTTATAAAAATGACTATATTTTTGAACTCAGAGCATCGACATTATGTTATGGTAATTTTTGGGGTTTTTTCTGAAAAATGAATTTTCGATGAATAGTGTTTTTATTTAAAAATTAAATTAAAAATATTTAGAAAATTATTTTTATAAAATGGAGTTCATATTTGTAATCAGAGCGTTGATATTTGGTTAAGGTGAAATTTTGGGATTATTCTGAGAAAGTTGAATTTTTGATGAATAGTGAAAATACAGTTTTTAAGTTACGGGTGTTTAATGACATCATTAAATGATGTATTAAGTTTGTAATCAATATGTTCGAATTATGAATAGTGAGATAAGGTATGAGGTGTCCCAAGTGGCCAATACCATGGGCAAATACCATGGGCAAGCCCATGGTTTTGCCAAAACCACTAATGAGGTGTCCCTTTGCCATTAATGCCTTGTCCCCTCACTTTCCCTATAAATACCAAGCCATCCTCTCATCCATTCGACTCCCCACTCTTCCCCAATGAAGTTCTGGTATCATTACCTCCCAAGGAGTCCTCCCAAGGTGCCCCCAAGCCCTAAAGGTCCCAACCTTTGAGGTTTAAGAGTTACATTTTAAGGTAAGGGATCCGACCCCTCTCTTTCTTTTCAAGTGATCTCTTTTATGTCATTCCTTTTATGCTCCATGTTCTTATTTTGGAGGATGTTCTTTTATACTCCTCTTACTGCCCTTTTTATGTTCATATGATGAAAGACCCACTCTTACTCTCATCATTTCGTTTTAAGAAAGATTAAGTGGCGCCGTTAGGCTGCCGAATTTTCAAGGGATTCATTCACCTCTCTCTTTTTCAAAGTTCTACTTTCATGTCAAGTCTTTCAAGTTCATTTTTATTATGTTGGGGTATGATCTCTATATTTATCATACTGGTCTTTTATGATCACATGATGAGAGACCCCATTTGATCTCTTCAATTCAGTATTTTGATGTCTTAAGTGGCGCCGTTAGGCTGCCGAATTTTTAAGTGGTTCTTCACCCTTCTCGTTTTGAAGTTCTACTTTCATGTCAATTCTTTCAAGTTCCTTTATATTATGTTGGGGTATGATATCTATATCTATAATACTGGACTCTTATGTTAATATGATGAGAGACCCCATTTGATCTCTTCAATTCTGTATTTTGAAGTTTTAAGTGGCGCCGTTAGGCTGCCGAATTTTTAAGTCGTTCTTCACCCTTCTCGTTTTGAAGTTCTACTTTCATGTCAATTCCTTCAAGTTCCTTTTTGTTATGTTGGGGTATGATCTCTATACCTATCATACTGGACTCTTATGTTCATATGATGAGAGACCCCATTTGATCTCTTCAATTCAGTATTTTGATGTTTTAAGTGGCGCCGTTAGGCTGCCGAATTTTTAAGTGGTTCTTCACCCTTCTCGTTTTGAAGTTCTACTTTCATGTCAATTCTTTCAAGTTCCTTTTTGTTATGTTGGGGAATTATCTCTATATCTATCATACTGAACTCTTATGTTCACATGATGAGAGATCCTATTTGATCTTTTCAAATCATTTTTTTTTGAAGTTTTAAGTGGCGTCGTTAGGCTGCCGAACTTTCATAAGAGAAATCTAATTTTTGTCTTCCTTCCATGTTTTCATTTCAAATGGTATGTCCTTGAAATTTCATTACCATGATCATGTATCATTCTTATTCTGTCCATATACTGTTTTATAGGTCATTTATGAATGTTTGACCCATTTTCCCTCTCTTTTTAATGTCTTCTAAAACGTCGTAACATAGCCGTTATGCTGCAGAATTTCCGTCTCAAAATGTCTCTCTATTTTTCTAAAGTTCTTTTATATTATTAAGTGAATACTCAAAGCTCTTTCTTCTAAAGGGGTATTCACATATATACCAAAATGTCTATTTTAAATTCTTGGATTTACATACATGAGACCCACCTTCCTTTTCTGTGGGTTTTAAAGTGACGTAAAGATCATGTCTTTAAAGCAGTTTTTAAAACGTTATGATTATGAAATGAAACCCATTTATTTTATGCTATATGGGGTTTTTATGAAATGTTTGATGATGATATATGTGGATCACATGATAATAAAGGCAAATTTAAGGGTGCGCCCTGATAGCGCTCCAATGCATTGGGTAATGATGTAACCACTAGAGATTACAATTTTAACGATGCCTTGGTGAAAAACCTTGGTAATTTTTAACGACACCTTGGGGATGGACCTTGGTGAAACGAAACGATTGTCAATATTAAATGTTGCAGCCACATCTTCAAGTTATGAAAAAGTTTTATTTTTATTATGATATGCCTCATGATTTCATTTTCATGCCTTAAAGTTCTTTTCATGACTTTATTGATGTATCCCAAGTTCATATGTAAAATGTTTCACTTGTTTCCCTTGCTGGGCCTTCTGCTCACCCTTTCTTTTGATGTATGTCCCCAGGTTATGAGATTCAGTAATGAGCCTAGGGTGAACATGAGGAGAAGACTTTCAAGTGTTTAAGAAGAATGTTTTTTTTTGTTTCATGTTTTATGTTCCTTGTTTCCAAGACACTAAACCTTAATGATCCTCAGTTCCGTGTAATGGAATGAAAAGTTATGTTATAAAAATATGGGATGCTATAATAATTCTAGGTAATGAAGTAGAATATTCTTATACAACATCAATATATGCATAACCAAGTGCATTCAGCTACCTCAAGTAGTGGGGAAAAGGAATGTAGATAGTCAATAAACTCGACCCTCTATCCTTTAAATAGATTTATTATGAAAGAATCATATCTTCTAGTATAAGAATAAGTAAGCCCAACCTCAACCTATTCCATCATCTTTGTATCCATCCCCAACACCCTTATGCATGTCCCCACACATATCACTATCATAGGCGTCAACTACTACCACAAACCCAAGCCTCCCCACCTATATCTCACCAGCCATCTCAGGATCACATCACATCGCATAGAAATGATTCTATCTAGAGCATAAATAAGGAATCAATAAACAAACATAGTTAACATGGAAAATGGACCTAAAATAATGCATTCAACCTTTACATGAAAACGGGCTCTCCTAGGACCTGAAACAAGGCATTTATCCTTCATAATAAAATATTATCTCTTAAACCCAAATAATTATCTTTGTCAAAAAACTAAAATTTATTAAATATTAAATTAATTGATTAAATTATCATAGGTTCCAAATATAGGTAAACTAATTTATTCTATATATAATCTATTAAAATAATTAAACATGCTTCCAAGAATTTTTCATCTTTAATAAGATTTAAAGAATAACAATATTCATTTAACATGACTTTAATAATTAATATCATCAATAAAAAATCAAGATTCATGTTATTTATACAGTTACATTAACACATGGAATAATATATTTAATTAATCATGCATTTTTCATCAATATTACCACCATCAAATTATAAAAATCGAAGGATTAATTCAACATAACTCTTATTTAATTCAAAATCTAATCAAAAAAATTACCAGCTTTATGTTCTTTTCCAATTTCATCAATTTAATCAAGCTAATCCAAGAATAAACAAATATACTAATAAGAATAAAATAGATAGTACACTATCTAAACATTCAAGAGTAAAACTTTTATCATGATGGAAAATAACAACATACTATTGCTAAAAATAAAATTATTCTTTCATTAATATAGTGTAATATTTAATTATGTTAATTCCACCGCTATCTAAAGACATAAACCATGATAACTTTAAAATTTTAGGTAAATAAAAAAAATAAAAAAATGAATACCATACTAGAAAAACATCAATATTCTTTTCATGAGAATGAATCAACATCACATATCTCTTATCACCCCTCCCTAAATGAAACTATGATATCTCAAGGTAATTTTTCCATCAACACATCAAAAAATGACACGACAAAATCTATTATAATTATGAAAACAAAAACTGTAGCATGGAAAGGATAATTGATGTAAAATTGGATTGAACGGAGGATAAACCATAAGAAAAGGAGAATAACTTATCATAGATAACCATGGATCGATACAAAGAAGTTAGTGATTAATCTTGATAGAAAGGTGCTTCAAAGGGATTCGAAAGTCACTCTGGAGAGACTAGGGTTTAAGAGAGAAGTATGAGAGAAAAGTGGGGTTGATGACCTTAGGATAATTTATAGGAGTACTAATTTATATGATATAATTAAGAAACCACCCAAACCACACCACAAAACTATTGAAAAATAGCATGACTATATCATAATGGAAGGATACCAAACCATAGCCCCTAGTCAAATCCACATCTTAGATCCATAACACCCTCTATGGTGTGGATCCTATATATCTGGGGGAGGGATTAAAAAGAATCCAAACACCACACCATAGAACCCCCTTTTAAAATAAGAAGGCTACACTATTACCTAATCCCCACAACATATCTACCCCATCAAATGTAAGAACCTCCAAAAATCCCAATGTCACACCTTCCTCACTCTACGCCACAATGCGCAACCACCAGGGAACAGAATATAATGCATCCAACCTATAACACCCCAAGATTTCATAGTACATTATTTCTTTAAAGTAATTTAATAGCTTATACTTCACACAACACCGACTTGGCTTACGTTATATGCAATATTGAGTTTCTTCGAAACAACAGATTAGTATTATAATTATTTAAACGATATATTTATTTATCAATTAAATATTATGATATGAATAGTAACAAATAAATTTTAAATGTTATTTATAATTTTTTCATATAAATAAAATATATTTATAATTAAATGTAAATATTTTGTTAAAATAGTTATATATTTTGAAAAAATATTTTCTTAAATAACTACTTTTTATGTCCTTTTCTGAACAATTTTAAAATTAATTTTAGACAATATTATGAATTTAATCTAGTAAAATAGACTTCATTTTTGAGTTAGGAATATCAAAATTATCTTAGTATGAATTTCTGGTATTTTTTGGAAAACATTCAATTTTTTATGAATAATGAAAAATACTACATGGTACATAAAAAACAACTTTTTTATTTATATAATTAATTTGAATTTAAATTAATTGTAAAGTAAAAATAGATACATAATACTTATATTAGTCCAATTCGATTTATTAGACTCATTTTAAAATAATATGAGATATATAAAATTTTATTGAACTTTTTAACGTCTTTTACCCACCTTCTAGGCACATTTGCAAATTTGTATAAAACGTAATTTTACGAATTCTTTGAATTGAATTTGAAAAATCCGAGAGAAAAAAATGACATCAATATGTAAAATGTGGTTCAATAATATGAAAATGATTTTTTTTGAACAATAACTTTTGAATTTTATTTATTGTAGTTAAAAGTAAATAGGGCAATTAAAGGTAAAAATAATATTATAATAATTTAAAATTACCCCAAAACATGTCCTAATTATACTGGATAAGTGGTTTTAGACCAAAATCAACATTAGCACAAAAATATGATCCTTTTTTATTCACTTAGGTAAGATTAGGACATTTATTATATTTTATTTAAAGAAGAGTTAAAAGTATTAAATTCAGGCATTATTAAGTGAACCATTTTTAATATAGAGTTATACATAAGATAAATTAGACTATAAATATTCATTATAAAGATAAAAATATTTCTTAAATCATGATATTTTATATATAATATTTAGACATACAATAATTAAACTTACTTATGACATAATGATGATGCAATAATTACCTTATTAACGAAAGATTAAAATAATTGATTTTTGTAAATATAAAAATAAATGTAAATTGAGACTTTTGATGCCATAAATGAATATTCTAAGTGAATATGACATGTTAGGGTTGATTAAATTTAATTTTTAAAGTAATTAAGTTGTGATGAGTTTAACAAAAAACAAATACTAAATAGTGTCAAAATTGACATAAATGAGTTATTAAAATAAATACTATTTTATTAAATGATATAATATTCCTAAAAATATAAGATTAGAAAAAAGGACATATATAATTATAGATATGTAATTAATTAACCACTTTAGGTTCTCTTTTAATTTTATAGTAAGTTTATTAACCATGAATTATAAAAATACAAGAAGACATGGTAAAAGTTAAACTATTTAACTAGGAGTTAAATCTAAAAGATAAGGTTAATATGATGACCTAAACATGTATAAAACCTATTTGTTAAGAGAATTTCGACCCATAACCACATTATCCTAGAAATAAATCAGTTTGGAGCTATTAGAAACTGAAAATGATTTTATAATAAAATAATATTTCAAGCTCTTCCTAAAGTGCCCCTCACCTCTCTTATAAAAGGGTACTTCCCCTTCTCTCAAATTCACCCCTTATAATCCATTTGGATCGGCAAAAACCTGCTTAAATAAACTCCCAACTACCCTCAATTCAACCTATAGGCCTTAATTTTATTATAAAGCTAACCCAATGATCCCTTTTGTTCAAATCAAAAGGAAGCACCTGAAGAAGAGGTAATTATTTTATCACCTCTTTCAAAATTCTTTTCTTCCTCTACTTCCCCTTTCTTTATTATTTCCATACTAAAATAATAACTACAGTAACTTATAAATACTAATATTATATTATAAATATGGTACAACCATATTCATTATTCTATACATCATATGAATGACAAAGTCACCATACATGTGTACATACGGCTTACCGTCTCCACGTCGTGGTGTAGTTTCTTGTTTAATACTTCATTATTTGGATGGGTATAATAATGATTATAATTTATGTAAATAAAAAATCTAACATTTTAATTATTATGTATATATAATATAAAATCCAATTAATCACCATTTCACTATCAATAGAATTATATTGTCGCTCGTGCGTACATATGACTTACCGTCTCGATGTCGCGATGAGATTCATCTTCAACGATCACCCTTCAAGAATTTTTATAAATATATATATATATATTGATTAATTATGAGGTATATGAAATAATATTTCTAATGGAATTATATATATTTATCTAGATAAATATATTTTGTTTTCTTACTTCCATACTATACAATAAGAAAACGGAAACAACGTTCATGCGTACATACAGACTACCCTCTCTATGAACGGTGTTTATATTTCATATATCTATCTATTATACATATTTACATTCTAAATATATATGATATATAAATCATGTTTTATATTATGTAAGTAGATAAATCATTATCTAAGTTACATGATCGAGAATAACAAGTTAAAACATGTACAATAAAGAAAGCGATTGTTACCTGAAATGTTACTTTAACATAGAAATTATTATTAAATGTGTAGTATAATTTCATAAATGAATCATATATGATATCATAAATATGAATATGGTTCTGGTGTAATTTAATAACATAATGCAGTCATTATACTTGAGGGTAAACGTACCCTCGACTAATGGAAAGTATAAGGTAAGGGTTAATTCCTCAATCTCATTATTATTTGAGATTGTTTACGTGTTAGTATTTATTGGAACATATTTATAATCCATGTCCATGTTTCATAAAAATGTTTTCAAAAAAAAAATTTAAGGTTTTTTTGAAGGATATATTTATCTAGATCATCGTTTTAAAAGTTTTAAAGATTCATTTTTCTAAATCTATTTAATTAATGTCCATACATTCAAAATGATTTTAAGGATTTATTTGTATAGACATGATTCTTTTAACAAGATAATTCTTTTAAAAATTTTCAAAGTGGAATGATAAATTTTGATTCAAAAATCTATTTTAAATGACTTTATTTATTAATTTTTTGTCTTTTAAATGATTTCATGAAAAATGGATATTTCTCTCAAACAATATTACTAATCATTTAAAACTATGTAAATATCCTTTACTATATATTATTCTTGATTGAGGATGATTTATTATATTAAAACATTCCATATTGTATTTAATGAGTTATGATATGTTTGACTGTGGATGTTCTATTTTTTTACCATTCATGGTTTATGGTTAAGGTATTTACACTTCGTATCTAGTTTAATATGAATGATTATGTTATGTTTCACCCTTTTCATATGAGGAATGCATTTGACTTAATAAGTGATGGGCGGGGCATACTATAGCCCTTTGATGCATTGATAGGTCTCATGAGACAAACTGGTGTCTTGGCATAAGGCCTTGACAAAATTTATATTTAGGGTCTTGGACGATGCCTTGACTTTGTGGTTAAGATGTTCGACATTATGCATTCTATCATTATGAGATTAGTTATTAATGTTACATGTGATTATTCGACTAGTAGAATATCCATGTGAATAAGTAAATGGAATTATTTAATTTATCTTTTCCATATTATGCTGAAGTTTATGTTTAAATGGATTTTTTTTTCAATTTTATACCTTTCCATAAATGTTTATGATTATTTATAATAGCTTCCGCTATATTGTTTATCCTTACTCAGCATCTGAGCTCAACCATTTCTTATATTTTATTTACTAGGATTCCAAGAAGTGTATTATGATCTATATGCAGGTTTAATCTAGTAGAATAATGGAATTCTTGAAGGATTGTCTATGTTGTTTTTTATGTTTGAAATTATAATGTGAAGTTCATGTATGTAATCTATTTTCCAAGGCTGCTAAATTGATCAGTCCTTCAGGACATGATTCTTTGTATCATGCCAATGTGTTAAAATAATGCACCAAATCCAGGCTTCTGGGGTCAAGGAGTTACATTTGGTATCAGAGGACATTTAATAATAACCTTGGAAACTAGATTTCGATAAACTCTGATTAGGGAACATTAACATAAGATATACTTTGAGGATTAGTGTAGGAGAACATCCAATTTTTTTGGTAATGTAGATATTATGTGAGTTTTCCATTAAATACATCCCTGTCTAGAAACTACAAGTAGACGTGGTTCTGGAATAGATGTACCTAGGAGTGAAAACTCCAATAAAGAGTTTTAGGCTTGACCTGGGGTATCTTGGTACACGACAACGGGCCTTACTACGCACCTGGTTTGACACTCTTGAGGGATATGATTAGGATAATTCACTTGTTCTTTAAAAACCATTATGAAGTATTTATGAATAAATATGTCCACAAGAAAACCATTTTTATTATTATGATACTAGATGTGTGAAAATATTCAATTAATGTTGATAATTTTTCTAGTTTTTGGATTATAAATTATGATATGATATAACCTAATGTATGTCATCATTTCGAAATGGTGCCCAGTAGAAGGAATGAAAAATATAACAATATGCATGATCCAAAGAGTAATAAGGATCATATATTTCTTGGTCTTAAGGAAACATTTCAATTGGAAATAGCCTCCCATGTATTCTCATCATTTGAGGAAATAATATCATGTGTTAATAATATAAGTAAATAATTCTCTAAGTCCCGTGGCTTTGAAAGGAAGCGAGAGAAGATTAGGATTGCAGAGAGAAATATGGATAAAGGGAAGAAGGAAAAGAAGTATTTTCTTATATGTGATAATTGTGGAAAGCATCACTCTCGGAAGTGCTTAAAAGGACTAGGAGTTTTTTATAAGGGTGGAAAAAAGGGTCATCCGGAAAAAGAATGCAAAGGGAACAAAGAAAAGACTAATATTCAGTGTTTTAGTTGTATTGAAATGGGGAATTACACAAAGAAATGTCCTAAGCATCAAGGAAATCTATCTCAGAAGAATCAAAGGGGTCAAGGTCAAGCATAAGCTATTACTATAGTAGACATGGAATAATTATTTTATTTGTGTTTCTAGATTAACAAATTATTTCATTTGAGTGTTGTATCAATTATGTACTGGTTATATAAATTATGGAAGTATATAAGGATTGTACTATAGTACTATTTCATTAAGGATTTGAGATTGTATGGTACTAAGAAATGTGACTCAATAGAAAGTTAATATTTTTGTAAAATACATGGTTGAGGGAAAGATAAACCTTAATATTGTCTTGATATTGAGGTAGTGATTTTGAAATAAGAGATAACTTTTTTGGAGAGATTATATTGGATATTCTTAACTACCTTGAAGCTAATTAATTGTTTGTTAATTCCATATTTGTTGGAGTTTACAACATTTTTGGATATAAAGAGTCTATCCAGTATAATAAAGGACTAAGGGAACATAAATGTAATCAATAAGGTTTTATGATAATTTAGAGTGTTACCATGTTTTAAGAGAATACATGATGAAGGTATTCACAAGTTATTATGTGGCAAAAAGAGAACTTCATTATGTTTACCTTCCTTTTAAATTTTGGATTGTGAGTTTGGAAAGAAGTATTTTGAATAAGTCTAAATGTTGGAATGGATTAAGTTGGACATTGGTTACTATTTTTTAAGGTTAAAACATTTCTTCAGATTATTTTTAAATTTTTATAAAATGGACAACCCTGAGGTCGGGTGACAACCCGTCACGTCCGGCATGGCCACGATACATGAACCCGCAACCGAAGGGTGATAAGGGTGCATCGCCTACCACTGGCCTACGTGATGTCCTAGTTTGTATAATGTAGTTTTTTAAACAGTCTGAAAGATGAATTATAAATGCATTTTTTTGGAACTCTATACGATTAGGATAAATAGAATATTTTTGAGTTCTAAGAGGAGTTTTTTGTAGAAATTAGTTAAATGATGGAACTCTACTTGTCAAGTATTTTTTTCTTATTCTATGAAGAAATTAATTCTTTATTTTTAGGGAAAGGATCTTAAAACCAAAAATGTTTTATCCTAATATCTTATGTTTTTTTGAACCAATGAAATTTTAAGTCATCATAGATTTATGGCTTTGAGGTCCTCAATATTCTATTTATTGTTCACTAGTTTGTGATTGATGAACTCAATCACTTCTTATAAATATTTATGTTTTCCCTCCAATTATGTGTCTCAAATTTCCACCAATGTTCCTCTATTCAAAATCCTAATTTGGTGGTGACTTTTTCATTTCCATTTCCATCTTATTAAGATTAAATTTTATTAACCCTATTTCTGATGTGGGTTTTCCACAAAGGTATTTTCTATTTTTAACATTTTATTTGTGAAAAAAAAATTCAAATTGCGAGGATAAAATTTATTGAAGGAGGGGAGAATGTAACACCCCAATATTTTATTGTAATTTTTCTATTTAAAGTAATTTAATATCTTATATTACATGAAACACTGACTTGACTTGCATTATACGCAAGATTGAGTTTCTGTGAAATAACACATTAGTATTATAATTATTTAAATGATATATTTATTTATAAATTTAATATTGTGATATGAATAGTAACCAAAAAATTTTAAATTTTATTTATAAATTTTTCATATAAATAAAACATATTTATAATGAAATTTATATGTTTTGTTAATATAGTTATATATTTTGAAAAACTATTTTCTTAAATAACTACTTTTTATGTCCTTTTGTGAACAATAGTAAAATTAATTTTAGACACTCCAATGAATTTAATTTGGTATAATAGACTTAATTTTTTAATTAAGAATATAATATTTATCTTAGGACGATTTTTTGGTATTTTTATGAAAACATTCAATTTTTGATGAATCGTGAAAAATACTGCAGAGTACATAAAAATCGAGTTTTATTTAAATAATTATTTTTAATTTAAATTTATTTTAAATTAAAAAGAGATAAATAATACTTATTTTATTCCAATGTAATTCATTAGAGTCATTTTATAATAAGATTATATATATATAATTTTATTGATCTTTTTAATGTCTTTTACCCATCTTTTAAGCACATTTGAAAATTTACATAAAACATAATTTTACCACTTCTGTTAATTGAATTTAAAAAATACCATAGACATAGTTGACATCAGTAAGTAAAATTTGGTTCAATAGGATGAAAATAATTTTTTTTGAATAGTAACTTTTAAATTTTATTTACCAAGGATAAAAGTAAATACGGTAATTAAAGGTAAAAATAATATTATAATAATTTAAAATTATCCCAACACATGTAATAATTCTATTGGATAAGTGTTTTTAGACCAAAATCAACCTTAGGATAAAAATATGATCCTTTTTGAATCACTTGGGTTAGATTAGGACATTTATTATATTTTATTTAAAGAAGAGTTAAAAGAGTTAAATTAAAATTTTATTAACTAAACCATTTTTAATATAGAGTTATACATAAGATAAATTCGACTATAAATATTCATTATAAATATAAAAATATTTCTTACATCATGATATTTTAGTTATAGTTTTTATATATTTAATAATTAAATTTATTTATGGCACAATGATGATGAAGTAATTATCTTATTAATGAAAGATTAAAATAATTGATTTTATAAATATCAAAATAAATGTAAATTGAGACTTTTGATTCCTTCCATGAATATTATATGTGAATATCACATGTTATAGTTTATTCAATTTATTTTATTGAAGTAATTAAGTTGTGATGACTTTAACAAAAAACAAATACTAAATAGTGTCAAAACTGACATAAATGAGTTATGAAAACAAATACTATTTTATTAGATGATATAATATTCCTAAAAATTTATTATTTAGAAAAAGGACTTATATAATGATAGATATGTAATTAATTAAAAAATTGAGGTTCTCTTGGTATTTTATAGTACGTTTATTAACTATGTAATATAAAAATACAAGAAGACATGGTAAAAGTTAAACTATTTAACTAAGAGTTTAATCTAAAAGATAAGGTTAATATAGCGACCTAAACATGTATAAAACCTATTGGTTGAGATTATTTAGACCCATACCCACCCTATCCTCGATATAAATCCATTTGTAACTATTATATATTGAAAATTATTTTATAATAAAATAACATTTCAAGCTCTTCCTAATGTTCCCCTCACCTCTCTTATAAAAGGGTACTTCCCATTCTCTCAAATTAACACCTCTAAAGCCATTTGGATCATCCAACCCCATATCAAATATCATCCCAACTACCCTAACTTTAAACTATGGTCATTAATTTGATAATAAATCCAACCTAAGGAGCCCTTTTTTTCAAATAAAAAGGAAGCAACTGAAGAATAGGTGATTATTTTTTCACCTATTTCAAAGTTCTTTTCTTCTTCGACTTCCTCTTTATTTGTTATTTACATACTAAAATAATAACTCCAATACCTTATAAATACTGAGATGTTATTATAAATATGTTAAAACCATATTCATTATTCTATCCATCCTATGAATGACAAAGCCATCATACGTGCGTAGGTACGACTTACCGTCTCCACGTTGTGGTGTAGTTTGTTGTTCATGTTGGAACCACTTTGTGTATAAGGTTTTATTTGTTGTTAAAAGTTGTCAATGAATATCAATATGAAGGAGATCAAGAATTAATCCAATGAAATGGATGAATAGAAATTCAGACGATTGTTTTACTGATCATAAGTTCAATGAACATGTGTCCAAGGTGACACATTGTTTACAACAGTGAAGAATGGGGATCTCATAAAGACCATGCAATTCTTCATGATTGAATAAGAACCATGCTAAGGCCTACTTGAAGCATTGAATCATATGTTTTTCATGAATTAAATAATGATGGTTGAAGAAGAAGAAAGTGTGGAAGGGATTAGAATTCTAAGATGGTCATGCACTTCACATTGTCTCAAAATATGATGATGCTAAAGCTATTCTATCAAAGGATATATATCACGATAGTGAAGTTTGTGATGAAATAAGAAGAGTTGTTGAAGAATCCAAATCACAGAAAGGAAACATTCTTGAAGTGTTGTGATTGTTGACAAAGAAAAAAATCGACATACAAATTTGTGGACAAAGGAGATTTCAGGGTGGCATATCGAGTTCAAGGGTTGTGGTTAACGATCCATGTTTGATTCAAGAACGTCAAAAAAGGAATGGATGATCTGGAGGTGGTACAAAAAGAGAATATATAAGGTGGCGCTGTTTCCCTGTGTTTGCCAAATTTTTGGGCCTAAAAATCGACAAATGGAGAAAAGTGTTTTTGGAAAAGAGACATGTGTGTCGTGTACTTGAAGGAGAGGAAAATTTCACACCATATGTTTTTCAAGATCAGAACATGGAAAAATGGAAAAGGAAATATAGTCGTGCAAGTATTGGGTTGGTCGTTCAAGTGACCTACACGCCGAGAAAAGGACTTGTGCACTGATGCCTAGAAGGTTTGGAAACTTGTGCACTGGTTGTTCTTCATGATTAGAACATCAAAATATGGAAAAGGAAAGTAGGTCGCGCAAGTATTGTTGTGTTTGCGCAAGTGAGTTGCGCGACAGAGGCGAGGGCGGTTGGAGCTGCACGCTGTGACCTATGCGCCGAGGGAAGACTTGCATGCCACCGTGCAAGGTGTCCAATTTTCCTATAAATAGAGGACCGCCCCTCCTCATTTTGTACGGAGTTCAAGACTTGGAGACTGTTCGAGCTCTCGTCACGCAGGTGGTTGATCCGCACAATTGTTATTTGGTTCGCGCAAGTAGAGGCTGCGCTACTATTGTTGGTTTCATGCCCAAGCCGGTTTGGGAGAAAAAGGAAGTGGGTAGCGCAAGTTTTTAGTTGGGGAAGGAAGCATCGTGCAGGTGATTTGGTGACACTTGCGCACCAATTTAGACTTGCACGCCATATTGGGACTTGCGCCCCGGGCTAGAGAAGAGCGCCATGTGCTGTTTGAGTACGCCCGTCTTTTTAGAGCTGCATGAAAGCTGAAAGATTGATGGATATCTTTAGTACAACAGATGATGTATTCATTTGAAAAGACGGAAGAATAGTGAACAATTTGGTTTTATAAAGAGAAGTGGTACCGGAAACACATGACTAGTGTTTAGCATCCTCACTGTGCTTTGCGAAGAGAATAAGAACAGTTCATGCAACTAAACACAGATCTAAACAGAAAGAGGGGAATATATAAATACACTCATGTGTTAGTATTGGGAATCAAAGGAAGAGAAGAAGAAGATTTTGTGCATTCATTTATTGTACTAAAGAAGAAGATTGAATACAAAAGAGCGTCAACTCAGTACTTTGATGCAAGCATTGTCTCATGCTGAACATGAGACAAAGACTTCAATGAAAATATATTGAATAGACCTTCACGTCTATAAACTGAGTGGGACTTCACCAAAGGCAGTGAGCCAGGGGGAGTAAATGGGAATGACCCGAGGGACGCAATGATTTATCCCTGAACTTTTCTAAAGGTAGTGAGCCTTGGATAGAGTGATTGTTCCCGAACTATTGTAATCCACAACTAGTGAAGATTAGTGGAATTTGGTATGACCGACAACTTGTCGGCGTATGCTCCTTGGATGTTTCCTTTAGTGGTAAACCAAGTAAAAATTTCTGTGTCATATCTTCGCATGTGAATGTTTCATTGTTGATCATATCCATCATACAGGTTTAACTAGTTCCTACCAATGTGGGAAAAATATCCACAACTTTAAAAAGAAAAAGTTGACACCCTGATTCACCCCTCCCGTCTGAGGGTGTCCTGGGGTCCTACAGTTCAACAATTCATTATTTGGATGGGTATAATAATGAGTTTAATTGATTTAAATAATAAATATGACATTTAAATTATTCTGTATATATAATATAACATCCAATTAAACTCCATTTCACCATCAATATAACAGTATTGTCATTCGTGTGTGCGTACGGATTACTGTCTCCATGATACAATGAGATTCATCTTCAACGATCACCCTTAATTTTTTTTATAAAATATATATATTGATTAATTTTGATTTATATGAAATAATATTTCTACAATAACAATATATATTTATTTATATAAATATATGTTTCTTACTTACTTCCATGTTATATGATAAGAAAATGGAAACAATGTTTATGCATACATACGAACTACCGTCTCCATGAACGGTGTTTCCATTTCATATATATATATATCTATTATAAATATTTATATTATGAATATATAAGATATATAAATCATTTTTTATATTTTTTATGTTTTTAAATCATGATCTAAGTGATATGATCAAGAATAAAATGTTAAAAAACGTACGATAAAGAAAGTGATTATTACACAAAATGTTACATTAACACGGAAATTATTATTAAATGGGTTGTATAATGTCATAAACGAATCATATATGATATCATAAATATAAATATGTTTCTGGTTCAATTTAATAACATCCTATGGTCATTATATAGGAGGTTAAACATACCATCGACTAAAGTAAAGTATAATGTAAGGTTTAATTCCTCAATCTCATTATTATCCGAGATTATTTATATGTAAGTATTTATTGGGACATATTTATCATCCATGTCCATGTTTCATAAAAATGTTTTCAAAAGGAATAATTTAATGTTTTATTGAAGGTTATATTTACCCAGATTGTCATTTTGAAGGTTTAAAGATTCATTTTTCAAAATCTATTTAATTAATGTCCATACTTTCAAAGTGATTTTAAGGATTTATTTATATGGGAATGATTGTTTAAAAATGTTAATTAATTTCAAAAGTTTCAAAGTGGTATGAGACAATTTTATTCAAAAATCTCTTTTAAATGACTTTATTTATAAATTGTTTGTATTTTAAATGATTCCATGAAAAAGGGATATTTCTATCAAAGAGTATTACTGGTCATTTTCAATTATGTCAACATCCTTTACTAGATATTATTCTTGATTGAGGTTGATTTATTATAATACAATATTACATATTTTATTGAATGAGTTATGATATGTTTGACTATGTATATGGTATTTTTATACCATTTATGGTTTATGGTTAAGGTATTGACATTTTGTATGCTGGTATAATATGGCTGATTGTGTTTTGTTTCACCCTTTTCATATGAGGAATGAATTGGACATAGTTAGTAATGGGTGGGGCCCACTATAGCCCCTCGATGCATCAGTAGGTATCATGAGACAAACTAGTTTCTTGGAGCAAGGCCTTGAAAAAATTTATATTTAGGGTCTTGGCACGAGGTCTTGACTTTGTGGTTAAGATGGTCATTTTTCATTCCATCATTATGAGATTAGTTATTAATGTTACATGTGATTATTTGAGAATATCTATGTGAATAATTAAATGTAATTATTTAATTTATATTTTCCATATTATTCTTAAGTTTATATTTATAGGGCTTGTGTTTCAATTTTATTCCTTTCCATAAATTTTTATGATTATTTATGATAGCTTCCGCTATATTGTTTATCCTTACTGATCATCTGATCTCACCCCTTTATTATGTTTTATTTTCACAGGATTCCAAGTAGTGTATTATGATTTATATATAGGTTTAATCTTATATAATAATTTAATTCTTTAAGGATTATCTATGATGTTTTTTGTTTGAAATTGTAATGTGAAGTTCATGTATGTAATCTTTTTTCCAAGACTGCTAAACTGATCTGTCATTCAAGACATGATTCTTTGTATCATGAAAATATATTAAAATAATTCACCAACTCCGGGCTTCTAGGTTTAGGACATTACACAACCACCATGGAATAACTACCCCAAAAGGTAGTACCTTCAAATACTATCCTCTTAGGACCCTACATCACATCTAACATACCACGTTGTAGCCATGTAGTATTTGGTGGTGGATCCTCATTGCACTATAGAACAACCATTATCACCAAGTCATAGTCACCTATCCTATGGAGAAGCATGGGGATCTATGTCATAGCCTTGCCAAAAATGGCAGTATAACTCCCCTTTTCCACATTTACCATCCAAACTCCATGGGTACCCTCTCCAAACACCTCCAAAAACCAAAACCCAGAAAGGAAATGGAAACTAAGGTTCATGACCCTATAGTTAAATCTAAATATGAGTACCCGTAGATTATCTTTTGTAAGGAAAAAATGTAATGGGTTACCCGAATAGTATTATGTTATTTTTTCTTATCATTTTTTGGGTTACACTTAGATTGGAAACCTTATGAGATAGGATACCAAGGGAATAGAGTTTAAATTATCTATATTATTAATTTGGTCAAAGGGTTGTCTAATCAACTGTCCATGAGTGTTATTTGATATGATATTCATGATTTCCTACGAAAATAGATATGTTTTGAGGTGAAAAATATAATAGTTTCAAAATCATAGTGAAATATGGATCTTGGACCATCAATGTGTAATATCCCATGATTTTAATATATTATTATTTATTTAATACTATGTTATATCATATTTTTCATACACTCACTGGATTAAAACAAAATGATACTCAATTTATTGAATGAATGAAATGATCCACATTTAGAAACAAAGTATTTGTTCATAAAATTAAAATCCTATCATAATTGGAAATATAGAAACATAACATTAATGATAATTATTACAAGAAGAGTAAGAAATTAAATAAAGACCAAAAATAGAAAATAATTTTTTTAGAATGAGTCATCATGACCGACCGTGAAGACAACTCCTTCAAAGTCGAATATATAGAGAATTCCTATGAGCAGAAATATAGGAATCATCTTGTGAGTGAAGTCAAGGGATAAGATGTGAAGGTATTTAAAGAAAAAAAGAGATGACTGTTGTGTGTGGTGTTATGAAGAAGATGGTTGTTAGGGAAATCATATAGAGTCTTTTTGAATAATGGATAAGATATGGGATAAAAAAATTAAAATATTAATATTGTAAGAGTATTAGTTTAATTATGTTAGTATTTTTAGTACCAAAAAATAAATATTATAGATAGATTTTTATTATTTATAATCTTATATATTAGATGCTCACATTTGAAAATACATACTTACCATATTTTAATTTATAATTGAAAAGGAATACATAGATTAATGGATTAAATGTTAATAAATTAAATAATTTTCTTTGATATTATATGATATATTATAATGAATGGTAGATATAGTAATATAAATTTTTTAAGATGTATAAATACTATGATATTTAAAAATATTAACTTATATGAATATATTTATGATAAAAGGTAATATGATAATTATATTAAATAAATGGATTATATTTGTAAGAATGATAAATTTTTTGAAGATTTATTGAAAATAAGTAAATAGATTTTAAGAAATTTAAAATAAATTATGAAACTTTTTTTGGGGTATAGATGATCGATTTTGTAATTTAGAAAAGGAATAAATATATATATTTATTGAGAGAATTTTTATGTATGGGTAGCATCTCCTAGTTTAGTTAAGGGTAGTTGGTACCCAACTCGTGTTTTGTATAAGGGTAGTGATGAGAGCTAAAATTTCCTAATTTTAAAGTTATTTTTTTAGAACAGGAACCCCCAAATTGATTTAATGACTAGAAAATTAATCGATTTTAAGTAATTTTTTAAAATATGTAATTAAATGATAAATGGATTTAATCACGATTTTTAGTTATTTTAACTATTTTTGAATTTAATTAACATGCCATAGATTTATTTTCAATTCTATAATATTTTCCATGGGGATATTTCAAGGTTTCCTTTATTCATTAGTTTTATCCTAAATAAGTAAGAATTTACATGGAGATAGAATCCTAAGTGTTCATCAGGATGATTAGATAATTAAGGACTATATTGATCATTTCACTATACTATTTTTGTTCTCTCCTGGGTTGGCTACTAAGGATTTAATGACGGCTTGGTTCTCTACTAGAAGCCTTTATCTAGATCTCAAATTTGTGATGTTTTAGTCTATCGTGACTACATTTGTATAGGTGATTTATAAGGATGTTGTCATGGAATCATTGTCAGTAGGTTAGCCTATATAAAGAGATGTTGTAACCCTGTCTGGTGTTTAAAAGAGAGTTCTGATGAGAAATAAATGGAAGCTAGATTTGTTCTATAAGTGTGAGAAGTATGATCATGTTAGGATATATTATCTAATATCTCCAAAAACCCATCATTAGTGTGCCCATCCTAGTCAACCCTATAGGTTATACAAGATAAATTGACATTAAAAGAAGAAGAAGTCTTTGAAATAGCTTTGATATGAGCAGTGATCTGTGACATTTGTTCCATGAGAGAGTTGGAAGTTATTTTTTGGTTTTAGCAGCATCCACTTTTGTTATATTATTTTGTTAGAACTTGTTCCATCTTTTCTTACACCCTATTTCTGTTATTTTAAAGGATAAAATACTTTTTGGTCTTGTTTTAGTGACTTTTTAGTTGTTAGTTAATCATTTTTTATGGTGTTTACTGTTTTTTTCTCACAACAATGACTATTATTTGAGGTTTTCTCGATGAGTGAAATGGAAATGAATTCAATGTGTACTAGGGTATTAGGGATATACTTTTGGTTTCTAGGTATACTATGAGAGATATTGAGTTGAGTTTTCTCCTTTGGGATCATCGAGAGTAGGTGTTTTATGAGTTTATCCTCGAGTTATCCTCTGTATAGTTTATGACCCAAAGTTAGAGTCATGTCATTACTTGTTGAAGAATATTCATGTTTGGAGTGTATCTAATATTTTTTGGTGTGTTCTGTCTGAACGTTCCCAGTTAGAGTAATTGTATCACTAAGCGGGGGAGGGGGTGAATCAATGATGCCTTTTATTTTATGTTTTGAATTGAAACAACCTTCACCACCAGTTAAAGATTTCAATTCCGTACTAAAAAAATTAAATGCACATCCATAGGAACACAAGTATTTACAAGGTTCTCTAATCAATAAGAATATCTACATACTTGGTATGGTATGGAAATAATCCAATACCACACAACCCACTAGAATACAATCCTTGGAATACAATAATTAGGATATGCCCTTTCACTCATGTAGCACTATGTAAACAATAAAATAGTGCGTGTGCATCCTCTTAGCACAAATATGAAAAAACAATGATTTTGTAAAAATATATTTTATATTGTCTTATTTTCAGTTTCCACAAATGTATAAAATTCAAAAAAAATATATTCACTTTCTTACCCAGAAGCTGGTAAGAACTTCATGGAATTTGTTATGTAAAAATAAATCGGATCTTTAATCTAGTAGAATACAATGATCAGAGCAGAATACAATCTTCTACTCTTCTATCCATTATAGAATACTTTTTTAATAAAGCGCAATATCGAAAACATTCTTCACTTTCTAGAAATTTGGATCTCCTATATCCTCTTTTGTGAGAAGTGAAAGTATCTCAACAAAACACAAACACAATGTGTTCTCCTCCTTTTATAGGCTCTACAAAATTGTTTAGGTAAGATTCCTAAAATAATTTTCCCACTTCACTAAAGTTACTGAATCTTTAATTAATCCATAAATATTGGGTCCATCTTTGACTTCTTCAATGCTTTATTGAATATTAAAATCTCCATAAATCTTGGATCATTCTTTTACTTCTTCAATTCCCTTGAACTTTGGTTTTGAATTTTTCAATGATACAAAATTTATTGAGAAACATCAGTAATATTTTTTATTCAGAAATACCATTCTAATTTTTCATTCAAAAAACATAGTCTGATTTTTCATTTAGAAATCCCAGTCTGATTTTTTATTTATAAATACCAATCTGATTTTTTCATTCAAAAATTCTAGTCCAATTTCATTTAGAAATCCCAATCCAATTTTATTTAGAAATCCTAGTATAATTTCATTCAGAAATCTGAGTCTGATTTCATTCAGAAATCCAATTCTGATTTCATTCAGAAATCTCAGTCTGATTTCATTTAGAAATCCCAGTTTGATTTCATTTAGAAATCCCAGTCCAATTTTTCTGGGTATGAATGTTTTCTAATCTGTTTGATATATGATCAGATGTTATAGTGTTTCTATGTATGATCATTTTTGGGTTCGATCATTTTCTAGATCCAATCATTTTTGGGTCCCATCATTTCTGGGTCCAATCATTTATGGGTCCAATCATTTCTAGGTCTGATCATTTGCTTCCCGAGCATGAGAATGATTTTCAAGAATACGTTTGGCCTAAATACTATCACTATTACCCTTTACTTTTCATCAATCTTGAATTATAATTTTTAGCACTTAATTATGATTTATATGAAATATGAATCAATAAAGCATCGTCACTTTCAGAAAACTACTTCATCTCTGCTCTTCGAACTTCTTCACCTTTTCTCTTGAACCAATTGAGATACACAAAAAGTAATTCAATAAAATATCCATCTCCACTTGAGTTTTATTTTTTCAAGAAAAAAGTGAGGTGATTCCCTTTCTTCAAAAACATTATTGACAACAAAATAAAACACTTGTAAACAATCACTTTAATCATCAGCTTGGTCCTTACAATCTCCCCCTTTAGATTTTGTTTTCAACCAAGTTTCATAACCAAGATTAATAAATCACTGAACTTTTTATCCTCATGCAATGGATTACTTATCAAAAAATTTAAGCCTACGTGAGATAACTCATTATAGGAAACAAGAATCATTAAAAGAAAAACCATGTTATCCAAAAGAAGTTATTATGAAAACATCTTCAAACTGCGTTCTTAGCTTCTCTTTCTCAACTATTCAATATTTCATAGAATACAAAACAAATTTTTTCCTAAAACCACTCCAACAAAAATCTAGAATAGTTCACTCACAAAACAATGTTGAGTTCACAGATTACCCACAACACCCTTTCTACTTAAATCGAATAGATAGATTAATGAAACAATTCAACCCTTGAAAACAATATCCAAAATTAATATGAGAGAGGGGACATAAATTCATACCTCAAAATTGATGAGAAAGAGGTTGTACACCCATGTTCAACCTCAATTTAGAAAAGGGTTCCTTCGGTAATAGTTTTGTGAATATTTTAGAAACTTGTTCTGATGTCAAAACATAATCCACATTAAATTCATTATTATTCACATGATATTTGATGAAAAGATATTTGATATCAATATGTTTTAAACTAGAATGTTGAACATAATTCTTGGTGAGATTGATTGTACTTTGATTACCACAATCTAAGAGCAAGGGTAACTTTAATTCAATAAATAAATCTTCTAATTGATTTTTCACCCATATATGTTTAGTAGTGGCTTGAGTGGTAGAAACATACTCAAATTTAGACATACTATGTGTAACTAAATTCTATTTTTTAATGCTAGCTAACACAATTATTTCCTAGAAATAATATTGTAGTAGATGTGGATCTTATAACATTAGCATTTCCATCCTAACCAGCATCTGAATACCCAAAAAATTAAATACTATCTAAGTTACCATAACCGATTCCAAATTCTACTATGCCTTTAATGTATCTAAGAATTGTTTTTCTAGAAAGTAAATGTGATTCTTTTGGAGCACTCTGAAATCTTGCACACAAGGTAACAACATAAACAATGTCTGGTATAGAGTCAGTTAAATACAATAGGCTTTCAATCAGCTTTAGATACTCTTTATAATCAACTTCTTTTCCTTCTCTGTCTTTTGAAAACTTAGTTACCATAAATATTTGTGTGGAAATAGGTTTTTATTCCTCTATTATGAACCTATTGATAAGTAATTTAGCGTACTTTTATTGAGAAATAAAAATGTATTCCTCCTTTTTTTTATTTTTAACCCAAGAAAGGATTTCATTTCCTCTAGCATGGACATTTAAATTACCTTTTTCATTTCTTCAATAAACCTTTAAAGTATTATTTCATCATCCACAATGAAGATAATTTCATCAACATAATCAATTACAATAAGAGAATACCCTTGAATTTATTTGATGTAAATGTTATAATCCACTCTTCCTTTCTTTAAACTCATCTTCCTTAAGAATGTATCCAATTTGGTAAAACATTACCTCAAAGCTTGGTTTAGCCCATATAACACATTTTTTAATCTACACACATAACTTTAATTTCCCAAAAAACAAATCCACAAGTTTTTTCAATATAATGTTCCTCTTCAAGATCACCATTTAGGAATATAGATTTTACATCCATTTGAAATATCATTTATCCTAATTATACATAAATATAAAGAAATATTTTAATTATTTATAATCCTAAAACCAAAAAAAAGGTTTCATCAAAAACAATGCCTTCAATTTGTGAATACCCTTTGCACATGAATCATGCTTTGTTTCTTATTTCTTCACCTTCTTCATTCATCTTGTTCTGTAAAACCCAATTTGTACTAATAATATTTTTTTGTTTTTAGGGTTTGGTACAAGTTCCCATGAATAATTTATTTCAATCTTATCCGACTATTCATTCATGGATTGAACCCATTCTAGATACCCAAAGGCTTCTTTTACATCATTCAGTTACACTTTTTAATACAAAGAAGCTTGTGTAATAGATTTTTTTCTTCTTGTTTGAACCTTATAATGTTGATCACCAATAATATTCTAAGATTCCACTTGTTTCCTTATCCTTGGATGATAATTTCAAGTATCTTTCTCATTAATGGAATTATTTGAGTCTAATTCTTCTTCTTGAGTAGGATTACAATTATCTGTATCCTTATTAGAATTGATTTCAAAACATTCCTTATCCTTATCAGCTTCATTATCTACTTGAATACATTTTTATTCATCATATGTTTCAACTAATTTCACATTATTTGAATAAAAAATTCTTCATATTTCTTTTTTGAGACATCTATATCCTCTTTCTTCTGGGGAGTATCCAAGAAAATTTTTATCTTCACCTTTCTTCTCAAGCTTTCCATAGTTCCCACCCTTCTTATTTATAATACATGCACTACCAAAAACACTTTAGTGTTTCAAACTTTGAGTTTTTACATAAAAAAATTCATATAGAGTCATATATAATTGAGGCCTATAGAAATAAATGTTCTGTATATAAACACCAGTACTCATGGCTTACCTCCAATAGTAATGATAAAGACCATGTTCCAGTAATATAGTTCTTCCCATTTATAAGAAACTTCTATTATTTCTTTCAGCAACCCCATTTTTTTGAAGAGTGTATGGGGATCTATAATCATGCTAAATTCCATGATTCTCAAGATAAATTTAAAATTATTCACTTCTGTATTCACCGCTATTTTCTATTCTCAACATCTTTATTGAATATTCACATTCATTTCCAGCTTTCCTTCTAAAACATTTAAACATTTTCAAAGATTATGAATTAAGTTTCATATAAATAGCACAAGTAATGATAGTAAAATCATTAATAAAATTAATGGAATACTTGTTTATTGTTTTCTCATTAGCCCATAAATATTATAATGAATCAGCTCTAGGGGTTCTCTTGAACATATCTGTCATGAACCAGCCCAAGTCGACCTTGAACCAGTCACAAGGGCCAGCCCGTGACAAGTCCCGAGAGGTGTTCCCGATCCTACTGAGATGGCGACAGGCACCAAGGGAAACAATATAGTTCACAAGGTAATGATTTCTCCCATATATAAAGAATCAAACAAACAGTGAAATGAAATGGACATCCCAAAATACATTTATATAAAAACTGAACTGAACATTATTTATGTAAGAAATTGAAAGCACAACTAAAACAAAAACTCAAATGACCAAACCCAATAACAAAATAACTCCATGTGACCCTTCTGGTCACTCTCCAATATAATGATCACATGTTTCCCAAGGTGATCGAACTCAAGCTAAAACCTTCACAAGGGCTAAAAACAGAAGAAGACTATAGATGTGAGTGTTAAAACTGAGTAGGTTAGCCCAATATTCTATTCCTAATGCACATCATTTAAAATAAACGAAACATAAATTTCAAGTTTTAAATACAATATATAAATGTATATTTTCCAAATGAGGTGCTAACCTATATAAAAAATTAACAGACAAAAACTAGCATGTTTTATAAACAATAAAGCTAGTAACAATTTTCAAAGAGATGCAACTTCAAAATAAAAATAGTTTTCAAGAGGGATGATTTAACGAATTTACACTTTTAAATAAATCACAAAAACTTCTTAATTTACCAACCAAACACACTATATTCTTATGGTGAGTATAAAATAGCCAATGAGCACAAGTCGCGGGAACACCCTTAGGCACTAGTTAGTTGTGAGCCCCCAGTACCTCGTATCTCAGTGAAAGTAACCATAATAAATATATGTTCTCATGAAACTTATACATTAGTAGAGATCATAAACATAACCTAGTGGTCCCCTAACAACATCATCCTCATTGTTTAGTTAGTGTTGTCATCGTCAAACTTTCTATGTGAAATAGGGGCCAAACCCCACGGAATCACTAGCATACTAGTACACGTCTTCCCACCTAGATACCCATGATTCCATTTAGTGCTCAATCAAGTTACAAATATTATCAAATAAACATTACACATCAAAATTCTATTACCAAACCATAGACACACAAACATCCCACAAAAATTGCTTCACATTTCTATCACGAATCAATAAACCACTAAAAAGTTCTATAAAACAATTTCAAGGAGTATAACGAGCCTTTAATCCTTTCTCAAAACTATCCTTTGACCAAGGTATGCATTTAAATTTTATTAAGGAGGTGTAAAAAAATTATTTATAGTAGTAAAACACATTGATAAATCCCTTAAAACATTCATCTTACATATTCAAAACACAACCATTTTCATAAGGATGTGAAACATGCCATTTTCTGAACAACTCGGGCCAAAACATGTTGTAAACCAAAACCCATTTGTTTGTAAAAACAAATAAAAATTAGAAAGACATGTGAGGACCCCAAATTACATTTATCATACTTCCAATTCATTTATAAATCCAAACAAATAATTTTTAAATCAAACATAACACAAAAAATCCAACCGAGAAATTTACCGAACACATGACATGCCCTTTAAAAAAACAATTTATTTTAAGAACTTGACAAAGAATAAAACATCAATTTCATGACATATTTTATAAAATATACTTTTACATATTCTAAATACCATAAACCAGGTGATAACCCTCACAAAATAGTTTTGAATGATAGTGGAGCATCTAAACAAACACTTGGTGTGCACTTTTATGACAAAACAACATTACCTTACACAAAACAAGGATTAAACAACCATTTTTCACACCAAGAAAATTATAAAAATGCAGAAAAATAATGATACAAATATATATCAGATGATAAAAATAATAAAATGATGATTCTTAAAAGATAAAGGAATGTGAAAGGGATATCCAACCTCAAATCCTTGGCGTAATGGAAACGCACACCCAATATCCCCATCTGAGGGTTTACAAACCCTAAACCTATGAAGACCAGAACCAAACAAACAAAAACCCCATAAAAAATAATATTATATCATAACCCTAGGTATATCATGAGTATTGGAGATTATAAAACCAAGAAATAATGAAAGGAGGAAGAAGAGGGAGGAGGAAGAAGAAGGAATCTTACCTTTTCAACTAGAAAACTCTTCATCTTCCATTAGATTTACACCCATAGGGAACATGGAATGGCTTGAAACTTCTTGGATAGTCTCCTAAGGCCATGAGAAACCAAGTAAAGAAGATTTGGGGAAAGAGAGTACGAATGGAATGATTTATGGATGAAAGAATTTAATTTCACAATTCTGGATGATTTGAGAGACCTTGAGAAGGTTTCCCTAATCCGTGACTCATATGAGCTCCAAATAGGTAAAATAGATAATGGGGGTGAGGATAGGGGTATTTTCTTCGAGTGGGAGGTGTAACAACTAAAACATATTACAAATTTAATTATATATAAAAGGAAAAAAGTATTTTTTTAAAACTGGAAATGGGCCCATGGGCAGGCTCAATACATAAATAAGTAACCACAATTTACCATGCTTATGAATTTCTAAGGGGTAAAAAAGGATATGATAGTTTTAATATGTAAGTGTAGGATAGGTTTGAATTGTAATGAGTCAAAAATGTTAAAAATGTTAATGAGTTATAAAATAAACAAAATATGTTTTTAAATCTCGAAATGGGCTCATAGTTGGCCCAAATCATGAAGTGACCACCCTTTCTACAAAAACTCCTAAACAAGCAATGGAGAACCAAAATTAGGATGATTAAACATATATGGTAGTTCAAAAATCCAAATTAATCTCACCCAACAACCAATAAAAGGATTGGTATTTTCAATGAACCAGATCAAAACCATGACATGAAAAGAAAAAAATCTAGGTGTGACAATTCTCCCCACCATTATAGTTGTCCGCCCCTGGAAAGACATAACACATTCCAGCTGATTGATCAACACCTATGGATTATTTATCAATATGGTCCAACCTTCTAATATAGCGACACACCATAAAACATTAATGGAACTTAATCATTTTACCTCAAACAAAACACCAACTCTAAACCACTTCCTGAGAATCAACCGAAAGATCAAGTCACCACCTCCACAACCAATCAAAGAACCCAATTATTGGGCCTTCTACCAATGACCCAAACAATCGTCCAAACCAAAAATAACTCACGAAAACCAAATATTTTAGTGGATTATGGGATATACTCTCTACCATTAAGAAACAACTAGCACTAGATAAGTTCTTAGGAGGAAAAATCAACGAGACCCGTGGTGGGTCTCCCCACCATTAGAACCCAACTTGAAACAAAAAACAAGAATTAAACATGAGATAGAATCCAAACTCACTCACACAATACCACCAAAACTCTTCAACAACAACCTAACAACCCAATTTGAGAGGAACACAACATGAACATTTATGCCACAATTCTCGAATGGAGGTGGAAAGAATTGGGCTAACACTCTCTGCATAGATCTAGACCCCCACCAATTTGGGATGGGAGGGAAGGGGACCCAATTATTAGGCTATTGAAACGACAATAGAAAAAAAGTAACTACCTCACTGAAATGGTAGAGGTATGATCTTAGAAATAAAACCCACAATCCTAGGACTCCTGACTACATGTCAACTTCACTCTGAAACTTATGGCTGGAGCTCTAATGGATGAAGCATCTCTTGACTCACAGTAATGCTTTGACAATCCCTAACTTGTACTCCATCCCTTAGTTCCACATAGTACCATATAACACTCCCAGGAAGAAACAACAGATCAAGAGACACCATGAAAATATTTTCCTCAAAAAAACATTTTTATCCAAACAAGAACATGGAGATACACAACATTATTTTCTCTCACTCTAAACGAGGAGAAAAATGAAAAAGGAACACAAAACACCCACTAAACATCACCGAGCACAACTAATAAAACCAAGAGAATCACCATAAAGGGAAGACACTTTAAATCAATCCCAAAAATCTCTCCATTTCAAAAAACAGGCTGAGGTATCATTCTAATAGTAAGATTTAACATTTGAAACAAATACTTAGGTTGATCAACTGGAAAGCATGCCAATGGAGAAAAATTTGTGGCCACATCACAACATCCAACACATCTTTAGAAACCCACTGAACATTACCCCAAAACTGAGCCCCCAATAAGATCACATCTCTAGATGCAACAAGAGTATGTATTCTAGATCATAAGGATGCATAAAAAATAGACAATACTTCTAAGACATAGGATAAACCATCCACATAACTATCAGTACATAACAAACACCACAATTGTTCAGCTCAAAACACTTTTGAAAAACAAATAAACTAACTTGGTGGATTTTCACATTCACTATTGGTGTTTCATCAAGTCTCAGTCACATGAACATTTACGTGCCACCCCGGGCACTCAAATACCATGCCATACTTGCCATTCATCCATATATCCACAAAACTTTTCATGTGAGAACCCATGAAAATACTAAATTAAAAAAAACATCATCATTACAAAAATAATCATGTACCGTCCAAAGGTACATTAACCACCAAATCAAAAAACCATTTTAATATTTCACAAGACAAACCACGCTTCTTCAATAACCATTTGATTAAAAAAACAATCCATTTCATTTAATAAAACATTCAAAAACAACCATTATATTCCAAATATCCCTTTTCTAATTTTTTTTAAAAAATTTAGAAAGGTCTATTTTCATAATCTGACAACCACAAAGGCCAAAACCCCTTTCCAGAAAAACACTAGCCTCTCAAGAACCAAATTTCTAAAACCAATTCATCATATTCAAACTCTTTTCAACAGGAAAAAACCCCCCATTTAAAACAATGTTTCACAATTACTTTAAAATGATTCACACTTTCAAGACCTTTTATTTTAACAAACCACAAGTTTACATTAGGGAAAATCCAATCCTATTAAATCATTTCCACTTTCTCCCAAAAAATTGTTCCACCAAAAGAACAACCATCCAAATCCATTCTTATATTTAATTTTTGAAAACCCCTTTTCTACTTTTCAAAAACCAACCACTCCTTTAAAAATCATATTTACAATTCTCACACAAGGATTTTCAAAACAAAAATTCAGAAATCAAGAAAGTTCCAAGAGACCCAAAAAAGGAACTAGTGTCGGTGGGTGACTTGACCATATGGTTGGCGGCCATATGTCAATAACAACACCAACACAAAGAGACTTATTAGGACCATTCCCCAGCTCCACATGGCTTTCCAGAAAAAATGAGCTCACAGATTCCATTAGTCATACTCCCCTTGTCATATCCCAATGTCAAACAATCAATAAGAACAAAAGACACTAATAAAATTGGACTTCCCATGGAAACCCAAGGATCATAATGAGAAAGAGTTTGTGACGCTCTTCCCATAATTACCCCTCAAGTCCCAAAAATCCTACTCCATATACCTTGACATCCCCCAAATAACAGGGGTGCTCTAAAAAAGGTCTGCTAAGAGCCGACCTCCTCTGATACCATTTTGTCACGAACCAGCCTGAGTCGACCCTGAATCAGTCACAAGAGCCATCCCACGACAAGACTTGAGAGGCATTCTTAATCCTCCCAAGACGGTGACAAGCACAAAGGGAAATAATATAGTACACAAGGGAATTATTTCTCTCATATATAAACAATAAAACAAATAGAGGAAAGAAATAGAGAGCCCAAAATACATTTATATAAAAACTGAACTGAACATTATTTGAATAAGAAATTGAAATCACAACTAAACCAAAAACTCAAATGACCAAACCCGATAACCAAATAACTCCATGTGACAATTTTGTTCACTCTCCAACATAATGATCACCCATTTCCCAAGGCGATCAAACTCAAGCTGAAACCTGCATAGGGGCTAAAAACAGAAGAAGACTATAGGTGTTAGTATTAAAACTCAGTAGGTTATCCCGACATTCTATTCCCAATTCACATCCTTTAAAATAAAAGAAACATCAAATTAAAGTTTTAAATACAATATATAAAGGTATTTTTTTCCAAATTGTGTCCCAAGATATAAAAAAAATACCAGACAAAAACTAGTAGGTTTTATAAACAAGAATTCTAGTAACAATTTTCAAAGTGATGCAACTTTAAAATGACAATAGTTTTCAAGAGGGATGATTTAAAGAATTTAAAATTTTAAATAAATCACACACACTTCTTAATTTACCAACCAAACACATCGTATGCCAATAGTGAGTACAAAATAGCCAATGAGCACAAGTCACGGGAACACCCTTAGGCACTAGTTAGTTGTGAGCCCAAGGTACCTCTTATCTCAGTGAAAATAACCATAATAAATATCAATTCTCGTTCATATGAGACACTAGTAGGGATAATACCCATACACTAGTGTTTCCCCAACAACATAATCATCATAGTTTAGTTAGTGTTGTCGTTGTTAAACTTGTTATGTGAAACATGGTCCAAACCCCACAGAATCACTAACATACTAGTACACGTCCACCCACCTAGATACCCGGGATTTATTTTAGTGCTCAATCAAGTTAAACATATTATAAAATAGAATTTCCACATAAAAATTTCATTACCAAACCATAAACACACAAACAACCTGCAAACATTCTTCATATTTCTTTCAGGAATCAATAAACCACTAAAAAGATTCGTAAAAATATTTTAATGAGTATAACGATGCCTTGCACATTAAATCCATTAAAAAAATTCTCTTTTAAGGCCACAAAACCATAAATAGTATAAAAACCAAGATTTGGAAGCCCCAAAACAAATTAATAAATAATTTTCATCGACCATAAAAATTCCCCAAAAGACAAAACATGAAATACACATGGAAACCATTTTTACAAAAAAAGAAAAATGTCGAATGAGCCTTTAAGACTTTCTCAAAACTATCCTTTGACCAAGGTATGAATTTAAATTTTATTAAGGAGGTGTATACACACCATTTACAGAAGAAAAACACGTTCATAAATCCCTTAAAACATTCACCTAACACATTCAAAACACAACCATTTTCATAAGGATGTGAAACAGACCGTTTTTCGACAACTCAAGCCAAAACATGTTGTAAAACAAAACCCATTTGTTTATAAAACCAAAACCAAATTGGAAAGATATATGAGGAAATAAAATTACATTTATCATTATTAAAATTCATTTATAAATCCAGACAAATAATTTTTAAATCAAACATAACACATAAATGCCGACCAGCCAATTTACCGAACACATGACATGCCCTTTAAAAAAAAATTTATTTTAAGCACTTGACAAAGAATAAAACACCAATTTCATGCCATATTTTATAGAAGATACTGTAAAATATTCAAAATACCATAAAAATGGTTCTACACATCACAAAATATTTTTGAATGATAGTGGAACAATTAAACAAACACTTGTTGTGCACTTTTATGACAAAACAACACTACCTTTCACAAAACAAGGATTATACAACCATTTTTCACACCAAGAAAATTATCCAAATCCTGAATAATAATAATAAAAATATATATCAAATGGTAAAAATAATAAAATGATGAATCTTAAAAGATAAAGGAATGTGCAAGGGATATCCTACCTCAAATCCTTGGCGTAATGGAAACACACAACCAATGTCACCATCTGAGGGTTTACAAATCATAAACCTAGGACGAATAGATCCAAACAAACAAAAACCCCATAAAAATCATATTATATTAGAACTCTTGGTCGACCATGACTAGTGGATATTATAAAACCTAGAAATAATGAAAGGAAGAAGAAGAGTGAGGAGAAAGGAGAAGGAATTCCACCTTTTCAACTAGAAAACTCTTCATCTTCTATTATATCTTAACCCTTAGGTAAACGAGAATGGTTTGAAACTTCTTGGAGAGTCGCATAAGTTCAGGAATAACCAGGTAAAGAAGATTTGGGGCAAAAATAGTATGGATGGAATTATTTATGGATGAAATAATTTACCTTCACGATTCTGGACGATTTGAGAGACCTTGAAATTATTTCCCTAATCCGTGACTCATATGATATCCAAAGAGGTAAAATAGATAATGGAGGCGAGTATAGGGGTATTGGATTCATTTGGGAGGTGTAATCAGGGAAAAATATTAAAAATTTAATTAGATATAAAAGAAATAAAATATTTTTTTAAAACTGGAAATGGGCCCATGGGCTGGCCCAATACCTAAATAAGTAACCACAATTCACCATGCTTATGAATTTATAAGGGGTAAAAAAGGATATGGTAGTTTTAATATGTCAGTTTAGGACAAGTGGGAAGTATAATGAGTCAAAAATGATAAAAGTGAATGATTTATAAAATAAATAATATATGTTTTTAAATCTAGAAATATGCTCACGGTTAGCCCAAATCATGAAGTAACCATCATTTCTCCAAAAAATCCTAAACAACAATAGAGAACCCAAAATAGGGTGATTATAAATATATGGTAGTTCAAAAATAAAAATTAATCTCACCCAACACCCAATAAAAGGATCGTTATTTTCAATGAACCGGATCAAAACCATGACATGAAAAGAAAAAAAACCGGGTGTGACAATATCTCAACATTCTTATGCACTGAGTTTGTAATATTTCCTTTATGATAAATAGTAAAACACAAATCTATTATTTATGGAAAATCAATAATGTATCAAACACTATCATGTTTTGATAAATTTCTTATTTTTCTTTGACACATGTGTCCCAACCATTTATTCTACAATTGATTCTTTTTCACCATACTTAGGTAACAAGAGTTTTGTATTTCACCAATCTATTTTTTTTTCTTTTGTAGGTTGGACTCTGGTGAAAATATTTGCATATTATTCAATTTCTAAAAAAAACCAATCTTTTTGGAAGATAACTTCATTACCATCATCACAAAATTTTGAAACACTTAGCAAATTTTGTTTCATCCCATCAACATATGACATTTTCTTGGATTTCATCTTCTCTTTTCCAATGATGGTTGATCCAACACCTTTGATTTTCAAAGATTCATCATTTCCAAACATCACTATTCCATATTTAAAATCTTTCACATTTTTCAACAATATCAATACTCATATAATATGATAAGAATACCCACTATCAAGAATCATAGGTTACTATCCTTTTGTAGCTTTGAATATAGTTTCAAAAATAAAAGATTTTTTTTATTACTTTACTTTATTCACCTTAGGAATTTGAGAATTACTAAGAATATTTTTTTGTGTCAATAATAAAACAATACAACCTTTTGCAAGGTTTCTAGGTATTTCACATCTTTCTCCTATAGTTTCCAAGGCTTGGAACCTATTTTCAATATTCACTTTAGTGGTTTCAGGTTTCTTTCTTTGATAATATTGAATACCACTCAATCTTTTCATTCGATAACCTGTTGTATAACAAAAATGTTGTTGGTTGAACCAACAGATATTTTGTGTGTGTCAAATTCCCCCAAAATACCAGTAATATCCATAAAAAGAGTTTTTTTTGAAATTTTCATACTGATTGTAATTGTGAACATGTTTCTCAACACCCTTATTATTTTTCTTTTCTAAGTCATAAAACTTTCTATTATAAATAAAATTCTTCTTCTTCTTTTAATCCTTATCAGAATTATAAGTATTCAAAAAGTTTATGGATCTAGATAAAACATTTTTGGAATCAGGATGTTTTGAAACCTCTAAATTCTTTACTTTGTCAAACTTGGCCATATACATAACTTTCCCAACATTCTTCTTTTAATAAACAATTAATTTATTATTTTCAACTTCTTAATATTTATTATGTTGATCCTTATCAGGTTTCCATTTTCAATAGGAATTCACCAACTTTAATGATAGAGTTTTGGAAGCATGTACCTTTCTCTTCATCTTTAGAAATTTTTTATTGGAAAAGTTCCAACTATTCTTCTTTTTTACCTTTTCTTCACTTCCATATGCCCATTAAATTTATTTTATTCTTCAAGATATTTATTTAAATCATTAATATATTTCACCAGATTCAATTTCTCTTTAGAAAAACATTATTGATTGGTTGTTGAAGAACATTCATCTTTTATATTTTTTTCTTTTCAAGCCTTATGATTTTTCATAGAAATTATTTCAACTCATATTTCAAATGATGTTCATGTTGAGTTTATTCTTCTTTAGAACTAATGATTCCGAATTCTTCATCATTAACTATAGAAATGAAAGTATTTTCAACACCACACTCAATTGACTTTTCATATTTAGAATCACTTTCTTCTTCTTCTTTATCTTTAGATAAAAAACTTATTCTTTTTAATTTGAATATTTTCCTATCCTTACATTTAGTATAATATTTATCTTTTTCACCCTATTTCTTCCAAGATATTCTTAGCATTATTTATTTTTCATCACTATGTTTTTATTCCTTTCTTTGAGGAAAATTGGATGCAAAATGCCCAATGGCTCCACAATTTAAACATTTCAAGGGAAGTTTACCTTTTTTATTTCCCTTTAAATCTTCTAAATTTTTTAGAAAACAAGGATAAAATATCATCAAAGTTTTTTACATACGTCATTTTCAGATTCAAAATCACCATCTTCATCATCAATAAGAATATTTTTTGACTTTTCTTTCTTAGTAGCCCTGGAATTCATTTATCTATCTACTTTTGCTTATAATTTCATATCTTTCTCCCTTATTATTTCACAAGTGATGAGAGTACTATGAAAATCATTAAGAGATAATGTTTCAGGATCTCTATCTTCTAATGAAGAAACTTTTTCATCAAACTTATTGGGAAGGATTATTAAGATATTTTCACAAACTATAGAATCATATAACTTTTCACCAAGACATATCATAGTATTAAAAATTTAATTTACCCTTTTAAAGAAGTCCCTAATAGATTCATGCCCACCCATCTTCAAATCATCATATTTCAATCTCTATATTTGTATCTTTTCCTTCTTCACTTTTTTGTTGCATTCATATATGTATTTCAATTTATCCTATATACCTTTGTCTATGGAAACACCTTTCACCCTTAAGAATTAAATTTAATAAAGATATGATAATATAACATTCTTGGACCATCCATCATTCTCATGATTCTTTTTATCAGCAGATGAAAGTGGAGATTTATCACCTATATGGGTTAACCTAATTTTTGCAGCTTCAAAAAAATCATATCCAGTAGACATGAGATATAGAAACAATATATCTTTAAAGATATGAAAATTCATTACATAAAAAACTAGAATACCTTAACTATTTACACAATTAAAATTCTCCATCAACCTTCTCCTCAAAACATCAACAAAGAATAAGTGAAATGAATCGTCACTCTAATACCAATTGAAAGTGCCCAGTTAAAGTAATTGTATCCCTGAGAAGGGGAAGGGGTGAATCAGTGATAATTTTTATTTTATGTTTTTAATAGAAACAAACTTTACCTCCTACTAAATATTTAAATTCCTTGATGAAAAAAAATCAAACACACATCCACAGGAACACAAGTATTTACATGGTTTACTATTCTATAAGAATAGTAATGTGATTTTTATGGTATGGAAATGATCCAATAACACAGAATCTACTATAATACAATTATTGTATTACAATGAGTAGGATATTCCCTTTCACTTATATAGCACTTCTTAAACAATACCGTAGTTCATTTCCACCATCTTAGCAAAAATAGGGTAAAAAAATGATTGTGTAAAAAAATATATTAAATGTGATTATTTTCAAATTCTAAAAATATATTCAATTGATAAAAATTCTTCACTATCTTACCCTGAATCTGGTAAGAACTTCCTAGACTTTGTTATGGAAAACTCAGTCTGATTTTTAATCCATTAGAATACAATGATCAAAGCTGGATACTATCCCATCCTATTATATCCATTAGAAAAGTCTTATTTAAGAAATCACAATCTGGAAAACCTTATTCACTTTCTAGAAATGTATAACTTCTATCTCCTATTTAGAGAGAAATGAAACGATCTTAACAAAAAATAAATAAAAAGTGTTCTCCTCCATTCATAGTATCAGAAAAATAGTTTAGGTAGGATTCCCAAAAGAATTTTCCCATTTCACTAAAGTTCTCGAATATTCAATTGATCCACAAATGTTGGGTCATTATTTGACATAATCAATTATTTCTTAAATATTAAGATCTCCTTAAATCTTGGATCAGTATTTGACTTCTTAAATTCCATTTAATTTCAGTTTTGACTTCTTCAACACTTCAAACTTTCTTGAAAAACTTCAGCATGATATTTTATTCAGAAATCGAAGTTCGATTTTTCATTCAAAAAACCAGGTTTGATTATTCAATCAGAAATTAAAGTCCAATTTTTCTATTCAAAAATACTAGTCTAATTATTTAATTTTGAAATACCAGTCTGATTTCATTTAGAAATACCAATCCATTTTCATTTATAAACCCCATTCTGATTTCATTCAGAAGTCCCATTTTGATTTTTCTAGGTAAAACTGTTTTCTAACCGGTCCAATAGATGATTAGATTCTACAATGTTTCTAAGTATTATCATTTCTGGGTCCAATAATTTTTTAGGTATGATCATTTTTGGGTCCAATAATATCTAGGTTGGATCATTTTCCTTTTAATCTCGAGTACAATTTTCTAGAATTCAGTTTTCATGAATACTATCACCATTACCCTTTCCTTTTAATCAAGATTGCATCATAAGTTTTACCACTTACATAGGATTTGTATGAAATAAAAATTAGAAAAGCATCATCACTTTTAGAAAAATCTTTCATCTCTGGTCTTATAATTTCTTCACCTTTTCTATTGACTCATTTGAGATACAAAACAAAGTAATTCAGTCAACCATCCTTCTCATCTTGAGTATAATTTTTTCCAAGAACAAAGTAAGGTTATTTCCATTCTTCAAAAACATTATTGAAAACTAAAGAAAACACTTTTAAATAATCACCTTCATCATAATCTTGGTCCTAACACTGTCTTGGTGATATTTGGTTGTTTCTTATGGTTATTATCCTTATGGTTTTTAGAGCTTGTGGCTTGTGGTGTTTGTATCATCCCTGTTTCGTTATGATCATTCTTTTGCGTTTGGCCTTTTTATGTTTCACCATTTTAGATAAAATAAAAATGTTGGGGAGGCCTAATGCTAGTATCTATATGTATCATTTATTTATGGGTTCTTTCTTTTAGATTATTTTGTTTGGGACCAACTGTTGCATTTAATGCTTATGACCTTCGATGCTCAGGAGGTGTTGGCATTATTCTGTCCTTTGGTCTAGGTTAGGACTCAAAAAACACTTATGTGTTATGGTATATGTATTTGATGGTGTTTATAAAATCAAATTATACAATTTTACTGATCATAACACCATTTAAATTTATTAATAATCTATATTTAGGATTTATTGTGTTTCAGTGGTGCGTAAATCGTTAGTTGATTTGGTTTTACTCAGGGAGCAGGCTGTTCGGGTCGCATGTTATTGGATTCAAGTTTAGATGTTGGATTTTGGTTAGAAATTTATCTTTGGTTATTTTTACTATACCTTTTCCAATAAATTATTTTATTGAAAACTTTCTAGGATCATATAGAAGGTGTAATGATAGGGATAATTTTGATATCCCAAAGTGTTTCTTTCTTACTTGTTTTTTTTCAATTATTTACTCCTTTGGGCCCCAGTTTTCTCAAGGTTTTAACTTTGAATACTTTGAGTCTTTTACAAGGATACATGTTAAGACACATAGTTTTGGAAATAGTTCAGTAGAAATTGTGTGCCATCTATAGTTTTAGATAGTGGTAATCACACAATCTGTACAGAATTTCATAAACAACGTCACCTTCTTGAGTTGGGGTATTGTTTGTTATTTTGTGTTATTTTTTAATTAGGTATTCTTCCCAAATACTCCCCATTCAACCCCCCCCCCGACTGAGGATCCTTCCATGTTTCTAAATTTCTCTTCTAATCCCCTTAATGGTTGTTTTGAGGTGATTTATTGGGGGTTTTTCCTCAAATAGATGGGTATGGGACCATCCTTCCTTCTCTTCCAAGTTTTTTCTATTTTCCCATATTTTAATCTAACCCTAATGGATATGTGGGACAATTTTAATCATTAGGGTTATCCTAAATTTGGGGTTTTATTTTTTAAAGCTTGTTATCCATCCTAGGAGACCTTTTTGGTGGTTTGCATCATATGTGGCATTATTCCATGACTTTAGTTGGGTGTTTCTGTTTTGATTCCTGTAATTAAAAATTTAATATATTTCTTGATATTTTAAGAGTGTTTAAAATAAAATAAGTATGTATAGGATTCCTTGTTTTTTTATCAAAGGTTCATTGTATTTTTTTAGTTTTTGCTTTGGAAAAAATGGGTAAAGTATTTACATTAATAACATTTTGTTTTTAAATAATATATTTTTCTTTTAAGGTGTTTGATAGAATTACATTGAAGGTTTTCTTTATGAGAAATTATAGTCTCATGGTGTTTTGAATAAATTTGGAATTATAAATTAGCGTGTTATTTTTTTATGGAGTTTAATTATTTTAAGCGGTGTCCCCTTACTTTAAAAAAGAAAAATAATTATTTATTAAGGGGTTTCCTAGTTTTTATAAGTAGGTTCCTTTATTTTAAATAGGTAACCTTGTATAAAAAATGGGTTTGGATTCCTTTTGGATTGTTTGACTAGGAGGAATCATTGTTTGTTTAATAATGTTGATTCTTTGATAATGGTTTATATGTTTTCAAGAATTTACCTTGTTTTTAAAGGTGAGTTTTTAGGGTATTTTCATATTTTTTATTTTATTATTCTTTGGTTCTATATGTGATATCTTTTGTAATTTTATTTAAGTTTAAATATTATTTTTAAAAAGGTATTTCCATATCACATCCTTTATATGTATAAAGATAAGGCATGTTTTGTAAGTTAATGGAAGGGGGTTTATTGATCAATGTTTACATTGTATTTGAGCCCTTGTTATACTTTGTTATTATTAGGTGAAGGTGTTAAATTTATATGAATTATGATTTATGATTATGTAGTTTGGATTTGATATCATTATTAAAGGGGGCATATTGGTGGTGGAATGTATTGATTGATGTATTGTATTGTGATAAGATATTTGATTGTCATAATGTGACATTGATTTGATAGTTTTCTACCTAAATTATCTATGACATGAGGTACACTATGATATTAATTTGGGAGTCAAGGGATGTTGCATTTTATATTTGAGATTTATTTACTGGAATGTGTCCCCTAGTTGAATGTTATTAATTGACTACGGGCTTGTCACTGATGACACTACTTGAGAGTGATTTGAGGGATGATTTATGTTATTATTAACCTACCGAAAGTTGGTTCCTATTCATCATATATAGTTCTCATTCCATTATCCACTTGGTTATTTCCTCATGATATATTTCCTATGTTATACATTTTTATTATATATTGACATGTGAGTTCCTTATGTCTTGTTTTTTCCTATTTTTGATATTTGTTATTTGTGATTGATAATTTTTGTTATAATGATTTACTATAATTATTGTGGTCATTTTTTAAGAATATTCATGGATTTTAATCTTATTATGTTTACCCTTTATTATACTTATGTTGTGTGTGTGTTAATATTTAAAAAAGTAAAAGATATATTTGTTAGAAATGAAAGCCTTGAAAAATGTTTCCTTTGAAATATATTTTTAAACTGTATGTTTATTTTGTTTCAAGGAAGGATATTTAAAGAGAAAAGATAATTTTTAACTTGTTTCCTTTTGAAATTCAAGTTTATTTTTGAAAATGTAAATGGTCAGTTTTTGAAACAATCTCACCTCAGTAAGTCCTCTTTGAGACTTGTTTTTATAAATAGCATGTTTTAAGAAATGGTATATCGTATGGAATATTTATTTATGTTTTGTATAAAGTAAATTCAAACCTATTTTAGAATTAGTTTCAAACTAGTATAATTATTTTCATTATATAGAAGGAATGTAATGGACTTATGGTGGTATACTACGAGCCTATGGATCACAACCTACATATTCATATTAGTGGGTATGCACTCTTCATTTTTTCTCTAGGTTATAAGGTTATGAATTGTAGGTTTGTTCAATAATACTATCAATTGTGAAGTGGATGATATTTGAGTTATGGTGGTGGCTTGAGAGTCACATGGAGATATTGGGGTTGGTCACTCGATTTCTTTAGACCACTTGGGGTCATGGGGTGTATCAACTTCTCCATAATCCTTTTGAATATAATTTTGTTCCTTTTTTGGATTGTAAAATATTTTTAGAAAAATTATTTTATTTAAGGGGAAAAAATATTTGGAAAAATATTTGGGTAATTTTTATGTTTTTATGGCATGTTTGGTTAGCATTTATTTTCATATATATTTATTTATCTTAGTATGATCATATAATAAATAGAGACCTCATACTGGTTTCCTAATTGAAAACATTATTGATTCTAGTTTTCATGAGTTTGAAATCATTCCCACATGATTAATTGTGATAACCTGGTACTTTTTTCTAGCCCTAGGAAATCAGACACACACCTCGGGCCTTGTGCAGAAATGAATCAAGGGATGTGTCAGGTCAACCCAGGTTTCTTCACTATAAATTGGTATCAGATAAGGTTATTATTTAGGAGTAAATATAGATTGGATCTAGGACCATAGAATATAAATTTATGGGTGTAGAGTAGTGATTTTCTAGATCTTCCACATTCTACACCATGAGTTTTCATGGGTGGTTGGGAGCCTTCATCATTTTTTAGATTTATAGTGGATTGTTATTCAGATATGTTATTGTGTTTTGATACTTATATGAGTTTTAAGAAGATCCTAGGATATATCTTGGGAAATTGAAAGTTTCATATTTAAATTGGAGGTAATTTTGGTGGAATGTGTAATGTGCATGGTCTTTAAAACTATGAAATGGTCATACAAACCATTCTGGAAAACTTTAGTGGTACCTACATGATTGGTGCATGGTATGAAAAAATATTCTATGAAAATGCAGTGAATGTTGGGTTTTTTAATGTTTTAATTCATTTTATTTTTTACACTATATTATGTTTGATAGAGATTTTTTATGAGTATTGAAGTGAATATTTATGGATTTTAAAAGTGTTTTAACCATGATTTATAGCTATGTTTTTATGCTTTAGTAATTTAAAATGTTTTTAAAACCATGTTTTGGATGTTTAAAATTTATTCTGTGTAAATGTTTTTAACTCTCATACAAATGTATTAAGTGGATGAAGTGATTTATGGGTAGTGATGGTTTTCGAGAAAATAACTTCATGGGGTTTTGAGTGGTGAAATTATTGAAGTGTTGTGGTGTGTGTGGTTTGAAGGGAAATTGGGTTTTAAAAAATGGGTTGCTTTATTCTTTTTCATAATTGGTTTTAAGGATTTATAAGAACCCATAAACCATTTTATAAATTAAATTAAGGTTTCATTTTTTTTAAATGATTTTTCAAAGTGTGTTTTGTAATATTATTTCATTTGATTTATGCATTGTATCCCTTGTGTTGGGATCTATGGTTATTTGATTAAATGTTGTGTTTTTGTGATGTTTTAGAATGAGACCCCCAGAAAGGAATCAACAAGTCTAGAAGGGAATCTCTACGATATTCACTTTAATGATCCATATTTGGTCTTATACATCTCATACACTTTCCATGTCCTCAATAGAGTCGCAGGGAATTGTTCTTCTAAACTCATGGATCATGCATGATAGTTTCTAAATTGGCATCCATTTGTGATTAATGGTTATCAGGGATTACTAGAGTTGATGGAGTGTCTATCTAAGGTTTAAAAGATCTATGAGTCACTAAAAACTTCAGATTCATAGAGGGTGTGGTGCACCACTCCTTTGTTTGAAGGATTGGGTCTGGATTTGTGGAAATAAACTATTAATGACCACATGTTCAAATATTAATCTTGGGGAAATTTCAGGGCCACCTTAATTCAGCAGTTTGATCTTGAAGAAGTAAGAATATCCAATTACAGGGAATTTCTAAGTGTTCATCAGCGAGATTAGTCAGTAAATTACTATATTGAGTGTTTCACTATATTAGTTTATTTCTCTCCCAGTTTTTCTATTGATGATGCAAGGAAAACATGGTTCTTTTTTATAGGCCTTAATCTATATCCCCACTTAGTGGTGATTTAGTTGTTCTTGAAGACATTTTTACAGATGATGTATAAGTCCAATTTTAGGGAAGCCTCGATAGCACAAAAATTCTTGGAAATAGATGTTGTGTCCCCATCTAGTGTCGAAAAGAGACTTCCAGCTGAAAGAAATCGAATCTAGTTGTGTGCTACCAGTATAGAATTCTGAGAATGTTAGACCCTCTTATATAATATCTCTAAGTTCCTATCATAAGTATGGAAATCCTATTCACTTCTATAGGTTTTATAAGTTAAAATTACATCATAAGAAGAAGAAGTCATGGACCCATCTTTGATATGAGAAGTGATCTATAGTGCTGCTAAGTTAGGAGCTATTTTTTGGTTTTAAGAGAATCCTATTTTGTAATATTGTTTTGTTGGAACATGTTCTATCTTTTTATTACATCCCGTTTCTCTTATTGTAATAGATTAAAGATATTTTTCCTTTTGTTATTTCCTTTTTAGTTAGTCATACATCATTATTTTCTGGTTTTTGTTGTTATTTACTCATGATGTTGACCATGATTTGATTTTTTTCTTAATCAATGACATTTAAATTACTTAGATGTATATTGAGGTATTAGGTATATCATTTTGGTTTCCAGGTATACCATGAGAGCTATCAAGTTAAGTTTTTCCTTAGGGATCACCGAGAGTGGGAGTTTGATGAATTTGGACCGAAGTTACCCTATGTGTAGTTCATGAATAGAATTTAGAGTCCTGTAATTCATTATTGATTCTTGTTTGTGTTTGAGGTGTTTCTCATATTTTGTAATGTTTGTTTTCTTGGTGATATTTGGTTGTTTGTTATGGCTATACTTCTTATGGTGTTTATAGATTGTGGAAAGTTGTGGGTCGATCATGCATTTTTGATGATGATATTTTTATTGGTATTGTCCCTTTGATGTTTTACTTTTATAGATAAAATCTAAATGGTAGGGAGACCTAAGGTCATTCACTGTGTGAATCCATTTTTTATGGTAGTTTTCTTCCTGATTTTTCGGTTTAGAACATTCTATTTCATGTAGCTCTTTTGATATTGGATGTTCTAAAGGTGTTGGTGTTATTCTATCATTTGGTTTGGTTCGAGACTCAAAATAAATTTTAGGGTTTTTTATGTGTGTTTTTTAGTATTCCAAAATTCAAGGTAGACTATGGGACTGGCCATCACAACATTTCAATTTTTAAGAATATTCTTTTAGGATTTATAGTTTTTCTATGTTTTGTAAATCATTAGTTGATCTTTTTTTATCGAGTAGTAGGTTGTTCGAGTCTCATGTCATTTTTTCAAGTTTAATATTTTTCTTTTTATAATATCCATCTCTTTGGTTATTTTTACTATACTGTTTCCCTTGACTTATGTTGTTCATGAAATTATGGGAGCGAGCTTTTGGGGGGTAAAAAGTGGCATGTTGGTGAGAATTATAACACCCCAAATTTTCACTTTCTTTATTGTTTTTATGATAACTTTCTCCAATGGGATAAGGGTGTATTAGGGTTAGAACTTTAAAAATTTTAAGGAATTTCTAGGGATTTATGATTAGGTTCATGGATTGGAAACCTTTCCCCATAGGTTATTTTTGGTAGTGGCTATCACACGATTTGGTAAATTTTTTGACTTACTTGAGTTGGGTAATTTTTGTAACATTTGGTTCATTTTAGTTGGGTATTTCTTCCAAAGAAACCCCATTCAAACACCCTGACCTAGGAAACTCCCAAGGGGCTATATTCCTCTTCCAAGTCTCTCTATGGTATTTTAAGGTGATTTATTTGTGGTTTCTTCTACAAATCATAAGGTAAGGGCTCTTCCTTCTTTCTCTTAAAATTTTGTTCTCGTTGACCCTATTTTCATTTAATCATAACAACCATGTGGGACAATTTTACTAGTTGGGGTTATCCTAAATTGGGTTTTTTTGGTTTTTAAAGATTCTGAACCATCCTAAGAGACCTTTTCCAATGGTTTTCATAATAGGAAGCTTGATTCCACCACCTAGGGTAGGTGTTTCCATATGATTCAATTTATTAAAGAGTTTTATGATTTTGTGATATTTTAAAAGTGTTTTTGAAATAAAATAAGGATGTATAAGATATATAATTTTGTATTATCAAAGGTTCTCCAGGTTTTTTTGGGTTTTCCCTAGAAAAATGGGTAAATTGATTAGTTTAATGTCATTTGGTATTAAATGAAATTTTATGAATTCAAGGTGTTTGATAAAAATACATTAAATATTTTATTTAATAAAAATGATTGGTTCATGGTGTTTTGAATGAAATTTGGGGTTTTAAAATGGATTGTTCTATTTTTAAAGGGGTTTTTATATTTTAAGTGGTTTCCTATTGTTTTATTAAGAAAATTTATTATTTATAAAGGGTTTTAATTAGTTTTTTAAAGATATTTCCATGTTTTAAAGAGGTTAATTTTTTAAAAAAGTATATTTTATTCCTTTGGGATTATTTGTCTTAGAGTAATCCTTGTTTGTTTGGACATGTTTATGATTTAACTATAGTTTATGTGTTTTTTAAAATTTACATTATTTTTAATTGTGAGTTTTGGAAAGGATTTTCAAAGTGGCATTTTTATTTCTGTTTAGTTTTATATGTGATCTCAATGGGATGTGTATTTGGTTTTAAAAATAGTTTTTAAAAACGTATTTCCAAAGCATTCCTTTTTTTATTTATAAAGAGAATGAATTTTTGGAGCTCTGAGGGAAGGAGGTTAATTAATTAATGTTTTCACCCTGTTTGAGCCCTTATTATCCTTTTTTATGCTTCTGTGAATATGTTAATGTTATATTAATTGTGATTCATGATTATACAATTTGGTTTGGGGATTGTTATTAAATGGGTCATGTTGGATATAGAAGGTATATGATATATGTGTTGTATTTCATTAGGATATTTGATTGTCATGTGGTGAAATCGATTTGATATTTTCCACCTCCTTTATCTATAACATGAGGAAAATTTGGGTACAAAGTGTGGAGTTAAGGGATGTTGGCTATGCTAGTTGAGTGTTACACACTGGATAGTATCTCTAAGTTGAATTTTGTAACATGGCTAGTGGTTTGTCACTAATGACACTAGTTGTGAGTAATTTGATGGATGAGAAATATGAATCTTAACTTGCTGGTAGTTGGTTCCACTTAAGAATATCTAGTACTAATTCCATTAGTCCATATTTTATTGCCTCATGTTGTTTCTCATATGCAATTCCTTTTAGTCATATATTGGCATATGGGTTTATTATCTCTTTCTTTGAGCCTATTTTATGCATTGGTTATTTATGCTTGAGAATTATTTTTATAAGGATTTCTGGGCATTATTATGTGCATTTCCTTATGATTCTTAATGTATTCACTTATTATTATGGTTTACCCTGCTTTTCCACATGTTGAGTCTATTTATATTGAGTTTTAAAAAGGTAAAGGAGATGGTTTCTAAAAATCAAAGCCTTAAAAATATTTATTATTAAATATATTTTAAAACTATCAGTTTGAATATTTTTAAAGAATTATATTTTAAGATAAAAACAGGGTTTAAATTATTTATTTTTTAAAATCAATTGGTTTTGTTTTTAAAATGGGAATGGTTGGGTTTTGAAATTATTTCACCTTAGTAATTCCTTTTGGAAGCGTGTCTTATAAAAGGTGTGTTTTAAGAAATGATATATGGTATGGTATGTTTACTTCCATTTTCTATAAAAGAAGTTAAAACCTATTTTTTGTATTAGTTTAAAACAAGTAAACTTGGTTTATTTATCAAAAAGGAATGTAATGGACTCATGGTGGTTTCCTTCTAGCCTTTGGATCACACTCTACATACTCACATTTGTGGGTATACAATTTTCATGTTTTCTACGGGTTATATGAGTATGGATTTTTGGTTAGTTTTCTACCACTATCCTTTAGGAAGTGAATGATCTTTGGGTTATGGTGGTGACTTAAGATTCACATGGAGATGTTTGGGTTTTTCACCCAATTTCTTTAGACCACTTGGGGTCACTTGATATATCAACCTCTCTGACCTGTTACATTTGAATTTGGTTTTGTTTTCTTTTTGGATTGTATAATTTTTTTTATAAAAATTATTTCATTTTTGGAAAAAATGTTTGGAAAAAGTTATTGTTAGTGTTTTTTATTTATCATTCCATGTTTTTATGGAGTTTATTTTCATATTTTCTTATTTATCTTGGCATGGTCATCCAATAAAAAGAGACTTCATGTCATGTTCCTAGTTAGAACCATTGTTTATTATGAATTTAATGAGGGTGAAATCATTAAAAAAATATAAATTGTGATACTATGATGCTTTTCACCATCTTTGGGTGATCATGAACACTCCTCGTGTCTTATTATAGAACAAATTAGGTGACATGTTAGGTCATACTGGGTTGGTTTATTATACCCCTACTATATCAAGTCTATCAAAAGATATGTAGGGGTTTTAATGGGGGATATTTTCTAAGTAATTTTAAAAAAATTAAAAGGTTATCCTAAAATCCATATTTATTCCTTTGGTTTATCCAAGTACAGAATAACATAAAAAAATTCCTATTATGTGATCATTAATCCGAGGATGATGGTGTTGATAATGGGAGAGTGTCAATAAGAAGTTAGAAGATTTTAGATGGATAAATTTATCAATTGAAACCCTCAAGCTGGACACATGATGACTATTCTAGGAAGATAGAGCTTGAAGCTTGTTGTAGTGAAACCAAATTAAGAGGAATAAAAAGATGATATGATGCTATAAATATTACCTCCCTCCCATATGATAAATAATTGAAAACAAATCCTTTGGCTATGTCTTGACCTAGAGTATGATTTCTATAATTCATTTCTCTATTTTAATTCAATTTTATTATTATTGTTGTTGTTTTATTCTTCCCCATGTTTCTATTTTTCTCCCTCTATGAAGGGATAGTGATTCCGAAGATCTCATTAATTATGAGTGTCTAATATGAGGACCACATATTGGATGAGAAAAATTAACTAGATTCTATAAAACCAGTTTTTTATTTCAATTTTTCTAGTAATTTGGGTGTTTGAGGGGAATAGGAGGTAGTAGTACCTCATGTTCTTCCTTCCCTCATTTTATTTCACACTATTGAAAACCATTTCATCTCCATTTTTTTGGATCATCACGGATGTATGATTGGGATCATTGGTTTTGGTAGTGGATGGATTCACGATTATGGTCCATTTGAGTGAGTGATGATTTAATCACTTGGGGATTATTCCTTAGATTGAAGTCCATTCACACCATATAAATAGTGAGTTCATGTGTAATTTATTGGAAAATATAGTGAATATGATAGAAGATTATGGCCCTAAGACAATGAGGGATCACTAAGTTCAATATAGGGGTGTCTCCTTTCTCCTATTCATTTTGTCGTGAATTTAAATTTTCATTCTATTTCTTGTTTAATGAATCAATATCCCTATTTTATACATAACACAAAAATAAAGAAAACAAAATAAAAAAACATATGTTCTTGGATAGTAAAGGCTTTAGGACCAAATCCTTGAGATGTAACCCTATTCATCCACTAGGTTTCATTCCAAGAGTTTTAGAAATTTTTCATGTAAGGCCCATGACAACCTTTTCATTATTGGTGCCATTTTTGGGGTTTTGGATATGTTTTTCAGTATTTTGACAAAATTATAATTAGTGTGTTTCATTTCATTTGTTTTTATTTGTGTTTTATTTCTTTTATATTTCCTCTCACCCTTCTCTTTCCACTCTAACCTGAGATAAAAATCATTGAGTGACCATTCTATAGTAATAAAAAAACATCATATGAATTTCAAAGAGATTTTTAGAATCGCTAATGTAGTCACAGAACCAAACCTAGATAACTTATTTTAAACTAATAAATATCTCTTCCCACAAATCCTAAGGAAAAATAAGATCCAAAACCACAAATGGATAAAACATCAGTAAACACTAATGAGTGGAATTGTGAATACTACTACCATCATAGAGAATACCAAAATCAACTAAAATTCTCCCACATCATCTGAGTTAAGAAGAACCCATATTAAAGGATATTCCAGCATACATTAGTATCTATTTTCTTTCAAACCAATAAATGATAGAATAATGAGTAGAACTATGGGATTTGAGGGAAAATATTATCCATGATAGCCACCACCCTCTATGAAGTAATGAAGAAAGGGAAACAAAAACATGTATAATAGGATCAATAGTTGAAAAAATAAGATGAACCTAATGTGAGTACCCTAGTCATATTGATAGTTAAGGTGGAGGAACTACTTGAACAAAATTTAATATCTAACATTTATGAGTATATACCTAATGAACTCATGGAGAAAAAATTTCATCCAGTTGAGTAATTTAATGATGATGACCAAACTCCAAACTCACTTGCTTTTATTTTTCTTGAAATTTATTTGAAAATCAATACCATTTTTTAATGATATAGATTCATCACTACTAGATAATGCCATAGAAGAAGAAGGAGAAAATAACATTCTTGTCTTTGAAGAACACATAATGTATCCAATTACATATCCTAAAGAAATCATTCCAAAAAAATTAATTAAAGGAAAAGAGATCTTGGCTTAACCACCCGAGGGATTAGAACTTTCTATATACTCCCTTTCATTTTATCATTAACTAATTGCATTATATTTTCACTCCACTTGTACTAAATTTTAAGGCTAAGGTGAGTAGAATTTGTATTAGATGATAAAGAACCTAAGGTACCCATCATAGAGGAAATGGTGGTGTTAGAGTTTAAAGAATCGGCTGACCAATATGAAGAAGAAGAGTTGTATGAGGATTAATTATAAAATTTTCTGAAAGAATATTCTCAATAATCCAAATATGAGGATCTAGTAGTGTTTGTAAAGACTAGAGAAAAACTACATCCACACAATTTTAAAGGGAAAATTGTAAAAACAACCATGGAAAATGAGAAAAAATGAACATGAGAAGTGGAAGAATAAGAAGAATGAGTTGATGGATATGTGGAGAAGACATTATCTCCTCATAATCACCTTAAACAACCACCATAGGAGAGTGAAACGTCAAACAAGGAGGAACCTTACTATATTATCCCTTCCCCAAAAAACATAAAATTATTTTATAATTTGGGGTATCTATAAAATATCTATATTCATGAAGTTCTCCAGGGCTAGTGTCCACTCATGCACTTTGGGGAAAATAATTTTTCGGTACTTTTTTTAATAAAAAACCCATTCTTATTGGATTTAATAATTAAAAATACCCACTAGGGGGAGTAAAAACCTAATACATACTTGTGAGTCAAAACAATATTTCTTTCTTTTACTACTTTATAATAAAATTTCTTTTGATTAATCTAATTTTCTATAATATTTCATGTGGAAATCACCCTAGGTAGCAAGGACAAGGTCATATATAGATAGTCCAAGAGTGATATTAACACAAACATATTGGATAATAAAAATAAGGTTCTTTATATCCTCTTATCACTATTTTAGTAAAAAAATTGATTTAAATACTTCATCACCTGAATTTCATTATTTTAATTCATTTCTTCTGGATGATTTTCATGGTTTGATGTAAATTTTTATCCACTTATGATGTTCCCTCCACTATAACCGAGGCCACAAATGAATCCTAAACCCCTTCCAAGCCTAAAACACATTCTCAGTGGATCAATAATCAGCTCAAGAAATCATGAATCTTTGAGTGGTGATTGAAGTTTTATCATAGGATACTAGATTTTACTTCATTATAATCGATGACACCACCTCTTCACTACAGAGAGTTAAAACAACTCGGTGTTCCACTTCCCCCTAATGTGACATATAAGGAAATACAATCAATAGGAAAATAACATTTAAATAGTTAGAAAATAAATAAATAAAAGGACATGAATGGGAATGGGGATCATGTTGATTATATAGGGGTTCACTAACTAATGGAACAAATCATTTTGCTTTATTATTAAGGTTTTACTAATAATGTGTACTTTTTTATAAGTAATATTCTACAGTTAAAAGGGTGTTATATCAGTATCAAAATTAAAAAACATGAGTATGGATTTAATAATATTCTCTTTCACTAGTATGAACATGTGTGTCTAGTATATCATAACTTCATTGGTTCCCGATCAGGGATGGTGAGTTGTCTTGCCTCAATTAAAAGTCAAACGACCCCCAAAATTTGAAGGTATAGAGTAAAACTCACCCATCTACCTTTATCATCATTAAATGAGTTGGTCTTAACAATATCATTTCACTCTTTCTTAACTAATTGGTTAATATTCCCTACTATATTGATTTTTTATTCATTTAGGCTATATAAAATTGAGTACTATTCTGTTTAGTTTGTTTCAATTCAGTTTATTTTCATTTTTTTTAATTTAGTTAGGTTAGATTTGGTTAGTTTGGATTCTATTGTTTTGGTTTTGTTGAGATCTATTTATATTAAATTATATTATTTCAGTTATATAGAGTTATTTTTATTATTTGTGATTCAATTTAGTTAAACTTGTTTGAATTCAGTTTAGTTAAATTTATGTTAGTTTAGTGAAATTTGGTTTGGATTTGTTTGAGAGAAGTTAGTTTATTATATATCAAATCAATGTGATTTTATTCAATTTAAGATATGAACATCACGATAGGGATGGTCATATAGGAACAAATTAATGTTGCAATCAACTAGGAAACTCAAAAAAGAAGAAGAAGATACTTAACATAAAATGTTGATCAATGAACATATGATGAAACCTATATATGCTCTTTATTTTTCACTTCTAAGAGAAGTTGTAGTATCATTTGATGGATGTTTGATAACAATGTGTTATGTTTATGAGGACTTCTCTACTCCTATCGATTCTCATTCCACTTTTTCTATTTTTTCTAATGATGATGGCGATGCCACTATTAATGTCGATGTCAATGATGATTTCCATGCCCATTCCAATAACCAAGAAGGTGGTGGTGGTGGTGGTGACGTGATAATTGATGATGGTGTTTATGAATGAGGTTTGGATGAGGGTTGTTATGGTTCTATTAATATTGATATTGAGGATAATTTATAATTTAAACTGTATTCATAGTTTATTTAATTGTTTAATTTTATTATATATTTTAGTTTTATTGAAGTTATATTGATTTGTATTTTTGTATTTTTGAATTAAATTTTGGTGTGTGGTGTCGGTTTTGTTTCTGAAGGAGTGGAAAGGAGGTTGTATTTTATGACGGTTGATGGAGGATCCTGTATCCACAGTTTGAAACTGTGGAAATAAACTAGTATCCATAGTTTCCACAATGGAAATACCCATATAACCACTGTTACAAACTATAATTGTAGGCTTGTTTGGGAGAAGGAATATCAACTGTTTGTAAGCATGGATATAGGGGTAATTCCATGGTGGAAAAAATATATATTTCTCAATATCGGTGGTTTGAAACCATTGAAATAGGCTTACATTTGATTATTAATGTCCATGTTTTTAAACTGTGGCTTCAGGTGTATTTCCATGTTAGAAACCATGGTTATTTTACTATTTATATTGTTTTGACAATGGATATAAGTCTATAACCACAATTTCATATAGTGGAAATATAATTCAACCTATTACCACTGACTGCAAATTATTTTTTTATTTGATTATCAAATCACTTTTAAGGAGAAAGTGAGAAACCACCAGATCCATCGAAATAGTCAAAATAAAAAGAAAAGCAAAACCAAATAAAAAAATGGTTCCACCTCTCCCCATCAGCTAAAAAAACTGATGTCCCTCCACCAAATCATGATCACTCGGCATATAGTCCCATGAAAATATGCATGGGCACAGAACCGATGGCCAAGACATACCCTCTCAGTCTTCCACTCCAAGTGTCATGCTGAAGTGATGACCTCATGCTCTGAACCCCATATGAAGTGGACCTAGGAAACAAGCTAGAAATGAAACACCCAAATTCTTCTCAAAACACATAGACTGATTATGAAATACCCCCTTTCAAATGATTTAAGTAAAGGTAAACCAAGCATTAGTCAGAAATGTCTATGGAATAATCATTGAAGAAAAAATTAATTCTGCAAGAAACCGTTTCTATAAACAACTTCTAGGATATAGCGGTTACATAGATGTGCTACTCTCCGCTTAACAGGTCTTAAAATGCCAAAGATATTGTATCCCAAACTTGTATATACTCCTCTATGTTGATCAACCCCTTGTTAAAACCCCAAACCAGAATTGAATCCTTTTTTTAACCCAAGAATATTGTTCCTTATTCAGTGTCACTTGAATGACCCGACCCATCATCTTAGTCGCGTCCTCTCCGAAGGCATTGAGAAATAGAACATGCTCTGTCACATTATTATCTGAACTTAGAATCTGATCCCATGAAAAATCGAGCTGACCATGTGGTTATAGTTGACACATGGCCTCGATGTCCAGCTTCTCCTCAATTTTCTTTCCTATTGGTCGATTCTTCAATGGGGGTGGTAAGGAAGAGTAGACCTTCCTACCCCTACACCTCCTGTTACTCCTGTTAGCCCTCAGGAAAATTTTCTCCAGTAGAGTTGTTTTTACTTGTTTCAATGGTTTCCTCCTCCTGGCCCCCCATCTTGTCTTTTGAACTCTTCATTGACCGTGTCTCCATAGGGAGTGGAAAGAATGAGTTGTCCTTTCTCAATTTTTGGTTTCCCTTCTGGGTACTACCCCTTCTTGTACTTGATATTCCTTCACCCTGAACTTGAACCTCGCCCTAAACTTCATTTGCAGGCTGACTAGATCTACCATCACTGGACTTGAGGACCTTCTTCCCATCTGTGGATAACCTGGGCTGATCCTGCTCCGCATTATAAAGGCTATCAAAATGGTTTCCCAACTCCATAACATCCACCTCCTTACTAGGACTGGGTCTGAAACCTGAAGACTCACCCTCCCCTTGTTCCTTCAGAGTCATTGTCAAACATTTACCGCTCCTTGAGCACACCACATCAGCATATGAGGCACCTAGGAGATCCTTGGGACCTCCCTCTTCAACCCTTGGAGGCTTGACTCTACATCGATCCTGGGTACCCCTAGTTCTAGCCCCCATTTCCACTTCTAATTGCTTCACCGAGACATCTACAACTGTTTGGTGAACTCCCAAATGACTGTATTCTCGGGAATGAGCACCCCTGGATCCAGCCTCCACACCCTCTACTGTACTGGTCACAAGAGGCTTGACACTACTTGCTCCACCCCCGTCACCTTGCCTATCTGAAAATCCGGAGTCGCACCTATAGTCCGCAGAGGTGTGGCCCATGATTTTGCAAACTGAACAGAAATCAACCCAAGATTCATAAACAACCTATTGTTTAAAATGGAACTCCTCATCCACTATGATCCAAAAAAAGTCAGGAGGCACCCTTGAGGCATCAACTTCCATAAATATTCATGGGTTAACAGGATGAAAAATCAAATTGGTTCGACTATCAGAGCATTAATACCTACCTACTAGGTTGCCAAACATCCTAAATATCAAGGGATTTTGAAATGGTAAAGGATATTTGGGAAGACTAACCCATATTACAATCGAAGGTGAATCACACTTCATGTGGAAGTCGTAGGTCCATCTGTGGGGGAAAAGTGAGAACCGTTATAGTGGTGGGGGTGCTAGACTAGTCTTTAATCAAGTCCTCTTCTGATGCCAAACAAACCATGATATTCTTATTGTTGATCAGTCCAACTATTGCCCTATCCTATAAATCCCACATGCTGAATACAAACCTATAAAATGAATCTACCGAAGGCCTTCATTTAGAGAATCGAGTGATTAAAGTCAGGTTATGGAGTGACGAAGCTTCGTTGAATTCAGAAATCAAAATCGGAAGATTCAGGCATACTTCATGTAGCTCCGGAACCTTGGTACAGAACAAAAATTGAGGGAAAGGGGGAAGGAGATCGGGATTGGAAAAGGGGGAGAATGATGCCACCACACCAATATAATCAATGACTAGCTAAACCATTGATATTACCAATAGACGTGATTTAGCTGTCTATAGCCATAGTTATAAACCATAGATATAACTTTATTTTCTAGAATTAAAACTACCATGATCATGGATTTACAAAAATAGGTGTATTTCAATAATAGGGATAAATATATCTTCTTCCATTAAAATGGAATGAACAAATCATGTCTCTACTAATTCAATTGAGTCTATATCACTTATAATGCACATAAAATATGTTACCTAACTGCAATCATATGTCGACATGGTTTTTATCCATACATAAGTACAAAATATGTGATATACATTAATAATAACCTAAAATCTATGAAAACATACACACATTAATTGTTAGGAATATCAAATGAAACATAGAACATGTGAAATTATTATTAGTGGGTCTTTTCTCGGACCTCTCTTCTTATAGATCACCAAGTGAAAATATCTTGAGAATAAGTATAATTGTTTTATATACCTCCAACAATTGATAATAAAATATCATATTTGTTCCATCAAATAGATGTATCTAAACCATACTATAAATATTTATGAATATTTAATAGCGTATCAAGGTTTTTATTATAGGAGGGAGCTACTATAGAAATTTGATGTGAAAATACTATAAGGACATTATTATATTAATGATATATTGAAGATAAATAATTATATGATAATATATTTTTTAATATATTAATAACCAAAATTAAAATTTCATAAAGTTATAGGGAACCAACTCCAACACCCCAAAAGGGAACCATCGCCTCTTATTTGGCTTGAACAAGTGACCCACACCCTCTATTTTTAGATGTTATTTATAGTAGCCATCTAATTTGTTCTATTATATAAAATTATTTTTTTTATAAATACCCCTATACTCGATCAAGGTGACCTATGGAATTGCACCACCTTAATTGATAAAAAAAATTAATAATACAATATTTAGATTCTCTATCAATATTCCTATATTAGTGAAAGCTTTTGAAACACATCCTATAATGTCTGTACTTGATCACCGATTAAAATTCAATCTTCAATCAAGATTAACATTACATATACCTTCAAATTATTCTTAAAAAATATTTTTTTTTAATATTATGTAGATTTTTCAATCACCTAGAATAAATTTTCTCCTACCATATTCACCTCTTCCTATAGAAACTCATGCTTCATCCAAAACACCATACGTCACTCCCTATGGACGTTCTGGCTACCACTACCTCCACTTCAGTTTATAATTTAGCTACAATATGTTCTAGGTGTTGGGTGAGCATGGATCTATCTAGTTTTCAATATTTTTTTCTAAAATTCCTGTTTCATAAATTACAACCTTAACTATAAAACATTTCTCACACAAAAATATTACAAATTGAATCGAATGAATTTATGTGATAAATACATGCATCATTTTTGAGTTATAATTTTTTTAACTAATGAATTAATCATATATTATTTAACATATAATTAAATTCACTAAAGGATTGAGGATAATCATCAAGGCCTATATAAAGTGATCGAATTCAAAGAAAATGGTATCCATGGTTCCTATTGATTCACCATACACAAATGTATCTTTATCATTTCTTCTTTTCTTTGAGAGGTTCCTATAAACTTTGGGAGTTGAGGATAATCCCACCCAAATTTCAGGTGATTCAGGTCATCCCATGGTTACATACTAAAATAAGAGTATCATTAAATTATTTTTAGGTATCTTCATTAAAATAGTGTTTTAATATATTATTTTTTGGAAAACTTTGGGGTCAGTCATACTCATATGTTGTTCATTTTGTTTATACATGGTTTTGGTTTCATAATATAGTGATCTTGGGTTTTGGGTTTCGTGATATATTTCACTGCTTGAATAAGTGTTATTTGATCCTTAAAAACATATCATTGGTATCATATATTTCCACGCTTTAAATTATTCATGAAATTATATTAAAAATAAAGAAATTTTTGATATCAATTTACTTTTGAAAATGGATATCGTATTTGGTATTGTAAAATATGATACAAGTTTTCAACTATGAATCATTTTATGATGTGTGATATTTTAATAAGAGATATGATCTCATAATACGATATAGGATATCCTAACTTATGATATATATCAAATCATTTGGTTTCTAATATATCTTGATAGATGATTTCGTGAATCATATTAGATGATTACATTGAATACTCCGACAAAAAAATAGTTCATAATATCACTTTATAAATATAATTGTGTATCATAAAATATGATCAACAAGTAACTTTTTTTATGTGACCCCTTGAACGCATCTTTTTGAGTTAGTGAAGATCTACATTACAAGGTTAGGTGGTCTCTAGTACTTTACCATGGATGCTTTGGGTTGTGCAATTATTGAGAGGATAGAGGTTGGATCATTCCTTAAGGGGTTTTAATCCCTAATACATGACTCTATTATAGATTTAATACAAGTTTGTATATCCTTACAAATAATAATTCTAATTACCCTTATGAAATTGATTGATTAATGACATGAATTGAAGATAACACTACACATGGGGATTATACTACCTTCTGTTTGATCTATGAATATAGTCACTGTATTTTTTAAATTCATATAGCTAGAAACTCTAGAATAGTTTAACCATCATAGGAGGCATTAGGATCTAGTGAAATTTGTGGAAGGAGTTTTGGACTAGGGATCAATCCTATGAATTGGGGTTCCCATGTATCCTTGTGAAAAAATTAGTAACCAATATTGTTAAAGTTTTATAATTTATGGCCATATGACAGGAAAGATCAATGTAGTTTTGCATCATGTTATTAAGATTATATGTTATGGAGTTTGATTTTATATATATTATTATGTGATATGAAGTTTAAATTCATATAACTTGTACTACTAGGAGAAGGGTGCCTAGAAATGAGTTGGTGTGGGTCTTATGAACAAGAGGCCATTTCTAGTTTACCCTGGAAGGTGAGCCATGTGAATTTATATTTGGGAAGACATGAAGAGGATCTAAATTGAAGAAATTTATAGAAACCAAGAGGACTATATTGAGTCAAGAAATATTTGGGAAACCAATAGGAGTATCTCAACTCATGTAATGTTGGGGAAACCAGGGGGTATCTAGACTTAAGTAATATAAGGAAACATAAAGGTGTATCCTAAATCAAATATTTCTTGGGTTGAAGGATGGAGTTATAGGTGTTTAAAACCAAATAATATATAGCACAACCCTAAATATTCTTAGTGAAACTCTCTATTTTTCATGGGTATCAATGATAGGATCACATGGATCAGGATGAAGGCCCAATACTATAGTTATTCACTGATCTCAACTAAGGGTTTTGGGGTAGATACCCCATGGTATGGACCTTTATAATAGGGTTGGGTACCCAGGTAAGAGACCAGGTAGAATAAGTTACTATATATAGAACTAGGGTTAATTGGAACCATAACATGGAGACCTGGGAAAATTTTTACCCTAACATGGAGACACGGGTAAAGTGGCACCCAAGTATGGAGTCATGGGTGAAGTGTCATCCTAGTATAGAACTACGGAAAAGTGGGAAACCAAGTAGGGGATTAAGAAAAATATTTTCACTATTAGGGATACCTCAAAAAAGTGGATCCATAGTATGGAACTAGAGTGACGTGGTGCCCTAGTAGGGAACTAAGGTGAATAGGTTGAAATGGTAGGGGTTAGGGTGAAGTGGGAATGAAATATATGGCCTGCATGAAGTGGTTTTTAGAAAATTCAGTACTCAATTGGTGGTCACACAATTTTTTAGGAGCCTACTCTCAAGCATAAAGTTCTCAAGTTGTCCCGCACCCAAGTATTACTGTTCTTAGGTCTTGAGCAGTCAAGCTATCCAACGCCCATGAAGTACAGTACCCATGTGTTTGTCTATGTAGGTATCTAGAACTTAGATGGATGGATGCCCATGTATCTAAATCCTAGGTAGCTTGTGTAACACCTTGATAATTTAGAATTTATTTATCTTTAAAAAAAATTATTTCTTTGATAGATTTAATTACATATAACACTATGTTTTAATAAACCTCATTATACTATTAATATGTTATTATTATTTAAATATGACTGTTATAACCTAGCCGATAAACTGGAGGGTACAAATAGGATTAAATAATTTATTATATATATATATAAGTTTCCTTCCCAATTTAAATGTTTTTATAAATTATTTGTAAATAATCACACTACTTTTAATAAGTATATTTTATTTAATAAAAAATATGTATTCTTTAAAAACAATTTGTATTGTTTTTTATGAGAAAATATTATCATTAATTTCTAGAAATTTTTTAAAAAATTTGATATAAAATTAATTTTTTAAATAATCGAATAAAAATTAATATAGGATAATTTTTTTGGACTTTTTTTAAAATATTTATTTTTTAGTGAATAGTGAAAAATACATATTTTAGTAAAACTCTCATTTATTTTCAATAAATTATGTAATTTAAATGTCCCATTATGCTTTTAAGTTGATTTAAATTATCATAATTATTCTTTAGTTATATTTAATCCAATTAATTACATTTAAACCATCTTTATACTATATTTTGGAATAAGTTTATTTTGAGACTTAAAAATACCTTTTCCTGAAAACCATTTTAAAGTGAGAAATGCTCCTCCATTTTAATTAATTAAAATAACCCATAATGAGGAATTATTTAAATTAAATTTATATATTATATACATATATATATATTAATTTAAATTCATATGATGATTAATAATAGTCACAAATTTAATATAAAATCATCTTTTACTTGAAAATGCACTTATAAAAAAACAACTTTTCCACCGTTCTTGCATGTTTCATTTCAAATTAAATTCTGATGCATATATGAATTGAATTTGATAAAATGTATTAATTTTTTTAATCTGGAAAATTTAAATTATATAACAATTTCAACTTAATTTTTTGTTATAATGAATAGTAAATATAGTAAAAAACTTATTACCATGGAAAAAATATTAAAATGGTAAAGGTGAGTAACCTTAGTAGTGAAGGAAACAACATGTTTAAAACATGTTTCTTTTTAGTGGTGGAGGTGTTCATATTACTTAAAACTCATTTGTTTTTAGAATTTTTAGGCACTTTTATTGAGAGTGACTTTCCATTATTGAATAGTTTTGGGTTTTTACAAAAATTTCACTCCCCTTACCTAATAAAATTTCACCCCACTTATCTCTTTTACACACTCCAAAATCATTTTGGTTTGAAACATAATTACCAAAATACCTTCCTTACTTAACTCCCCACATCCTATAATCCTTTTTTTTATCATAAAACCAACCCAGTAAGGCTTTAGGTATAATCCTAAAAGAGGTGGTTTGAAGAAGAGGTATTATTGTTTACTGAGCATTTTGTTTTATTTATTATTTAGCCTCCAAAAAATATTATTAAATCATGATAATATATTCAAATAATTATCTCCCATATAATTAGATGTTATTATTTTAATGGAATAACCTAAATCTATCTCCATTTTCATCAAATGGGAAATAAACCCATCATTCATGTGTAAGGTTGACTACCACCTCACGAATCGATATAATTCGTTTTCCATCATTGCATATCACAAATTTTTATAATTGTGTGTTTAATTATTTTATATCAAATTAATGAATAATTAATAATTATGGAAAATTAATATATGATATGATTTATTACGTTACCATCCATGGAAAAATGATAACATCGTTTGTGCATACGATATACAACCGCCTCACAAAGTGATGTGATACATTTTTTATTACCTCGTCATGTGGATTGTAAATTTTAGTGTATTTAAAAAAAATAATATATTTATGATATAATTATAATTTTAGAAATATAAAATTATACTTAAATTCTTTCCATCATGATCTTTGAAAAATGGAAATGTTAAGCATGTGTTCTTACGCCCTACTGTCACCATGGTTGTAATATAGATAATTTTTAATAACCATATTTCATGGTTGTTTTAAAAAGTAGAATTTATGTATAAAAATTATAATTATTTAATTATTATTTTTTATAAGATGATGGAAAAATTAACCCTTTGACCGTGATCAATTCATTGATGTCATTTTGAACTTATGAACATGACGTCCTCAAAACACCTCACGTGGACATAACTGATTAAGTAATTATATATGTAGACAATAAAATTGAAGTAAATGGTTTAAATATAAGGTATTGAAAATATAAAATCTTATTGATAAAAATAATTATTTATATATGTTTATTATACAGGAGATTAAATACATACATCACAAAGTATAGACTCAAGGTAAGGGTTTCATTTAAAAACTTTTTTGAGATACATGTTATTTTATGAACCTAATTTATTTTAAATGGTTTATATAATTATTATTTACATATTATCTCATAAATCCCTCATAATTCATGATATTTTAATTTACAATTAATTTATATAATTCAGGTAATTTATGATTCAAAATTTATCACAATGGTAAGGGTTTATTTGACAATATCATCATTATTTCGAGATTGTTTATGTTTATATCTCCAATAGAAAAATTATTTCTATATTAAAAATGACATATTTTCTTTTAAAATGGTTATTTATGAAAATTTCATGTAATATTACCATTTTCCCACTCTTGGGTACTTAAAATGTTTGAGAAAATATTTTTTTTGGAAAATCAACTATATTTCTCTATTCGGTCAAAAGATCATTCTTTTTCATGTCTATGTTTTCATTAAAATGATTTTTAAAAAGGTTTTACTATTATTACATGATTTATTAAATTCATGTTTAAAATTTTTTACCTTTTTAGAAAATGGTTCAAAAATTAATCTTGTTATCATATTCTGAATGACACACTTTTTGAATTTTTACTAAAGTGTGAAAGGAATGTTTTTTCACTTATACAGCATGTAAAAAAATACTAATTTCCATGAGAATTATTTTAATTAATTATTAATTAATAATTTTCAAAGTTTATTTTCATTGAAAATTATTTATAAAATGTTTTTATAATTTTAAGTATTTAAAAAGTCATTTTTAAAGTGAAAGGATATTTTCCTCAAGATTTTTTTTTAAAATTAGTATTATTCATTAACAGAAAAAATAATTAACATAATGGAATGATTCTAAATTATATATATATTTATCCTACATATATACCTATATCAACATCCATTAATTTTAGGGGGTAATACATGTCCTATGACTATTTCTCAAATTCCTTCTTTAAGAAACACCCTTTGTTTATGATATGAGGCAAGATTATGCAACCCATTTATTTTCATGGGAAATTATTATTTTTATAAATTATGATTTATTTTCTTATTTAGAAAATATATATATTTACATGATAGGAATGTGATTGAAGGGCCTATAATTATATATCCCTCCAATGCATTGTGTATTGTTTTAGTCTCATGAGACGCCATGTCTAAGATTAGGGATTGAAACTAATCCATTATGTGACTCTATAAACCATATGGTGTTGTCTTACTGGTTATCCTAGACTTATGATTATTTAATGTTTTATGTTGCTACCACTTTCCTATGTTTACATGATCTTACGATTCCATGTTCTTTATATTATTCTCCCATGTGATTACTCCTGATCCATCTCTTTTATGATATCATGTTATAGGGATTGAAACTAATCCATTATGTGACTCTATAAACCATATGGTGTTTTCTTAGTGGTTAGCGTAGAATTATGATTATGCAATGTTTTATGTTGCTACCACTTTCCTATGTTTACATGATCTTATGAAACCATGTTCTTTATGTTATTCTCCCATGTGATTACTCCTGATCCATCTCTTTTATGATATCATGTTATACCTTTGAATCAATTGTTATATTTTCTTACAATGTTTATTACCTTTCTTTTAGTATTCCCGAAATTTTACTATATTATTTTAGGTGATCATATATATTTAGGATCTCATTATGGAGAATAAAATTATGATACGATGTTTTAGTCTCCTTTGATGTATTATGCACCTAGTCTTCCAAAGACACTAGACCTCATGATCTTTGGGTTTTAGTTAATGGATGTTTATGTTAAAAATCAAATAACAATATGTGGAAAAGGAAAGGGTCACTATAGGTATCATATAAAATGTTTAGTTATCCTTTGGAGATATAGATGATAAAATGTTAGTGAGTTCCCAATGGATAATTTTAAACATATGACTAAGTATAGTAAAATAACTGAGAATTTTGGTGAAGTATATAGAAAGTGATTTCCATGGAATTAAATCAATTTATAGATACTATAGGTGGATATAGATATAGAACAATTATAATTAGGGGTAATAACTCAGAAAAGGTTTCATTGAGCTAGACTCAATTGTCACCTGATGCATGAAAATGACCCTTTATTCATACCAATTTCAACAATCCTTGGGGATATGTTTTTAGAAATTCAAAAAATCTTTAAAAAAATTTTTTATGGACTTGAAAAAATTTATAGGTCAGGAAAACTAATAAGAAACATTACAATAGATAACCAAGATTGAAACCTAGAGACTCATAGATCAGTATATAATTAAAATTTATAAGTTATTCCTTCTAGGTTTATAAGTTTCCATTTTTTTATGTTTATGTATTTTATTCTTGTTTTTTAGTTAATAGAAAGAAAAAGGAGTAACCATTCAAAAAACCAATGTGATGTGTAATTTGATGATTTACCTAACGAGATACCGAACCTGATGGGATCTGAATCAAGCCATCTTGTAATTATTAAAAACTGGTTATCATGAATTATGATTAATAACTAGAACATATTTGAGTTTCCATGAACATCAAAGAAGATAAGGATTATGTATCATAAGAGTTCAAGTAATAAAGATGATAATGAAAATAAGATTTAGCTTCCAACATGTCAAGAATGCGGGAATAATCAGTAGGGAGAATATCTCAAATGGAGGGGAAGATTTTTTCTATGTGTAAATATAGGTAATAAAGAAACTAATTTCTAATTAATTTAATGTCATATATGTGGGATACTTGGGAAATATTTTGATATAAAAGTATTTACTTATGGGGATCTAAGAATTATGTTGTAGAATTATATTTATCAATAGTTTTTTGGTTATATGAATCATAAAACATAAAAGGATAGTGTTAATATTTTGGAAGAATATATGATTTTATTACAGATTTATAGTCACTTAGGTTATATATAAAAATTATTAGAATAAATTTCATATATATTTTGGTATGACACTTTGTGGGTGATTTATTTTATTTGGAAATAAATATTAAATTTATCTTAGATGAATATGTGATCAAGTCATTAAAATATTTGGGTTTTAACCTTAGTGAAGAATATTTTGAAGAATTTTAAGGTTATATATTTATCTAATGATCTATGTTTAACTTTATGTGATATTTTTGAGGCATTAGAAATTAATTTTTTATCTCAATGTATGGTGGTTTATTCATTTTAGGAATTATTTTACATTATTCCAAAAAATTTCATTTTACTAAAGACATAAATAATAACTTGTTATTATTTTGTGGATTATATGATCCATTATAAGTTTATTTTAGTTATTTAGAGATAAAAATTGATATTTAATACTCATCATTTGGAGAAAATATGATATTGTGGTGGAAATTATTTGGATGATGAAATTTTACTTGTCAAGTAAGTATAATTCCTTATGTTATTAGTCAAGATGGTAAATAAATTTCTTAACCATATGAAAAGGATCATGAAATAGAAATTTCATCCTATTAAATTCATTTTGAATGAATATATGGTATTTTTTTACACCTAATAAATTTATAGTTTTGTGGTTGTTAACTATCTCTTGATCATTCACTTTCTTATGATCAATGTTCTCTATCACTCTCTATAATTATTTATGATTTTATTACATTTCTATATTTTCACTTACTACTGATTTTGTCCTACATGGAGACCTATTTATGTGATGATTTTGTATTTACCTTTCTCACTTATTAAGAGGAAGTTTTGTTAAACCTTCTTACGATGTGGGATTTCAGGAAAGGTATTTTCAAATGTCAAATTGTTGATTATCGAGTTCAAGTTCAGATTTAGAGAATGCAATTTATTTTATTGTGTGAGTGAGAATGTAAAACAATAATAATTTTGAATATATTTATCTTCCAATAAATTTTATTTCTTTGATAGCCTGCGTTACACACGACACTAGTTTTAACGAACCACATTGGACAATTAAAATATTATAAATATTTAAATATGACTGTTATAACATTGACATTAAACTAGATGGAATGAATATGATTAAATAATTTATGAAATAGATATAAAGTTCCTACCCAATAAAAATGTTTCAATAATAAATTATTAAATAATCATTCAACTTTTAATAAAGATATATTATTAATAATAAAATATGATTTCTTCAAAAATGATTTTTATTAATTTTTTTATGAGAAAATATTATAATAAATTTATTGAAATTTAAGAAAATTTATTTCATAAAATTAAATTAAATTTTCAAATTATCATATCAAAATTAACCTAGTGTTAACTTTTTGGATTTTTCATAAAATAATGATTTTCAGTGAATAGTAAAAAATACCGATTTTAGTAAAACTATTATTTATTTTAAACATATTAAATAATTTAAAAATTACATTTGGATTTTCATTTGATTTAAAGTAACATAATTATTATTTAGTTATATTTAATTAAATTAATTACATTTAAATCTTATTAATATTGGATTTTAGTATAAGTTTATTTTCAGTATTAAAAATGATTTTTTTCTGAAAACTATTTTAAAGTGTCTAATGTTTATCAATTTTAATTAATTAAAATTAAATATATTTAGTAATTATTTAAATTAAATTTATAAATTATAAATCTATAATTATGAATTTAAATTCATCTAATTAATAATTATGGTAATATAGTTAATGTAAAATCATCATTTCTTTGAAAAATGCATTTTCAGAAAACGTCTTTTTTATCACGCTTGCGGGTTTTATTTTAAATTAAATTATGATAATTATATAAATTTAATTTGATAAAATAGATTAAATATTTTTAATTATCATAATTTATATTATATAATAAGTTTAACTTAACTTTTTTTCAAATGAATATTAAAAATAGTAAAAAAACTAGTTACCATGGTAAAAAAATTAAAATGGTACTGGTGAGTAACCATAGAGGTAAAGGAGATAAAATGTTTAAAAAATATTTATTTTTTTATATGTTTTTATATAAATTAAATCTTCTAAAATACTTTATTTTTCAATTTTTGAGGAACTTTTATTGAGAGTGACTTCCCATTATTGAATAGTTTTGGGTATTTACAAAAATGTAACTCCTCCTCCTTTAAAAAGGACACCCCTCACTTTTTCCTTACACACTCAAAAATAAATATGGGAAAATAGATTCATATTTAAATTCCTTAATTCTCTCCCCACATCCTAGAATATTTGGTATGATCATAAATCCAATCTGGGAAGGCTTTTGGTATAATCCTAAAAGAGGTGTTATGAAAAAGTGGTATTATTATTAACCAAGATTTTTGTTTCATTTATTCTTCCATATCCTTAAAATATTATTAAATGTTTATGATATAATAAAATTAGTATCTACCATATAATTATATGTTATTATATTAAATAAATAATCTACTTCCATCTACACTTCTATCAAATGGTAAATGAACCCATCATTTGTGTGTGCAGCAGACTACCAGCTTACAAATTGATGTAATTCATTTTCTATAATTAAATATAATGAATATATATTATTATATATTTAATGTTTTTATATTATATTAATGATATATTAAAAAATATTTAAAATTAATATATCATATACTTACTTACCTAACTATCCATGGTAAAATGATAATGTTGTTCATGTGTACGATGCACTACCGCCTCACAAAGCGATGTGATCCATGTTTTATTACCACATCACATGGATTGTATATGTAAGTGTATTTAAATAAATAATATGATATTTTTTATATAATTATAATTATTTAATGATAAAATATCACTTACCTTCTTTCCATCACGATCATTGAAAAATGGAAACGTTACACACTCATAAGTACGACCTACCGTCTCAATGATTGTACCGTAGTTCATTTTTCATAACCATATTTTATTGTTGGTTTTAAAAGTATTATTTATATATAAAAATTTATAATTATTTCATTGTAATTATTCTAGGTACAATTTTACAATTAACCCTTTTATCATGATCAATTCACCGATGCCATTTTGAATTTTTGAACTGAATGTCCTCAAAACCCCCGATATGGACATAACTGATTAAGTAATTATATATGTAATTAAATTAAATAATTTAATTTGTTTTATTATATTGGGTTAAACCTATAAATTTTTTTCAATAAAACAAAAAATTAATACATTTTACTATATAAGAGAAAAAAGACATATACGAAAAAGTCTAGACTCAATGTAAGGGTTTCATCTCAAAACTTCTTTCTTTGAGATATATGTTATTTTATGCATATAATTTATTTTAAATGGTGTATATAATTATACATTAAATATTATATCATTAATACATCATATTTAATTATATTTTAAGTTAAAATTCATTTACTTCATTCATGGTAGTTCTGATTCAAAAGCTATCACATTAGTAAGAGATTATTTCACAATCTCATCAGTATTCTCAGATTTTTTAGGTTTATATCCCCAATGGGTAAATTATTTATATATTAAGCCCAAAATATTTAAATTAAAACTTTTTTTTATAGAATTTTTATTAATGTTTCCACTTTCCTCTATTTTTTACTTAAAATTATTTAGAAAATGTTTTTAAGGAAAATAGACTTTATTTCTCTTTTCGGTCGAAAACCCTTTCTTTTCAATGTCCATGATTTAATTAAAATGTTTCAGAAAAAGAGTTTAATATTATTAGTTAATATTTTAAAATCAATTTTACCCATTTCTTAATTTTTTTAAATTTTTTTAAAAGGAATATTCTTGTAATTTTCCAAACAAGGCACTTTTTGACTTTTTACCAAAGTGTGAAAGGAATATTTTTTCACTTATAAGGAATGTATGGAATTACCCACCATTATAAACACTATTTTAAATGAATTATCCTTTATAAGGTAATAATTTTATTTTCAAATAAAATTATTTCTGTAATATTTGGTGATTTTTTATTCTTCAAAAGTGATTTTCAAAGTGGAAAGGTTATTTTACATAAGAATGTTTTTAATTTTATTAAAATTATTTCTATTCATCAATGAAATAAAATTAATGTTATGTAATTATTTTATGTTATGTATATATATATATATTAAATATATACCTATCTCACTCTACCTGCCTTTGTTGGTGTAATATATTCCTTATGACCATTTCTCAAATTCCGTCTTTAAGAAATCTTTTTTGATTATGATATGAGGCAAGATTATGAATCCCATTTATTTACATGGGAAATTATTATGATTATGCGCTAAGATTAATTTTATTATGTGGAACACATAATAATGTACATGATATGAAATTTATTGGTGCCCCTAGAATTATATATCCCTCCAATGCATTAGGTAATGTTTTAGTTTCATGAGACAACATGTATGGTATTAGGGAGTGAACCTATTCCATTATGGGACACTATCCATGATGAGATATTGTCTTGGTGGTTATAATGAACTTATGGTAATGTCATGTTTTAAATATCTACTACTTTCCTATGTTTCCATGATCTTATGATACCATGTTATTTATGTTTTGATCCTATTTGATTACTCATGATCCTTCTATTTTATGATATCTTGTTATACCTTTAACTCACACATTATGTTTCCTTATCATCTTTATTACCTTAATAGTCTTTTTATATCACCACTTTCATTCATGTATTCCCCATGTTATCCTATGCAGTTTTAGGTGATTGAAAATATTTAGGAGCTCATTATGAAGAGTAAAATAAGGATGTAATATTTTTGTCTAATTTATATATTATGAACCTAGTCTTCTAAAGACACATGTAATCATGATATTTGGGTTGTAATTAATGATTTTTTATGTCCAAATTCATGTAATAATATGTGTAAAAATGATTAGGTCGCTATAAATGGATTCTAAAGTACTTGGCATATAGGGAGACTAAGAAATCAGGTCATCGGGGCCTAAATGGATGACACTCTGATGTATTGGTTCCCAGTGTGCTCATAGAAGGAAGTATGTAAAATTGAATTCAAAAAATGGAATGAAGAAAAGGGTTCATACATCATATTCATGAAATGTTTCATGGAAATTTGGAAGAGGGTCCCATGGGAGAGATTCATATAAGACTAAGGTATGCAAAACTAAGGCACACACAACTAGGGCATGCATGAATAGGGTGAAAACATGTGAGGAAAGGCATTCATATTTGTGTATGAGGTTGGGTGTGCATGAAGTAGGGAACACATATAAGAGAGTGCACACAAGAATGAGGGGTGGGGGGTTACCCATGTAAAAACTGGCCAAAATTTATCAAAACAACTTTTAACTTCAAACAAACATATTTTCTGTATTTTTTGGCTCAAAAACTAGTCAAATAAAAGCTTGTGAAATGAAATAAGAAACTTGATATAGGGTTCCCCCATAATTGGTGTTTTCTATGGGAAACAAGTGTCTAAAAAATTTAAAAAATGGGTTTTTCTGTTTTAAAAACCCATTTTTCAGTAATGGATAAAATACTTGGCGTAATCCAAGTGGGGGGTTCTAACCACCATGTAACTAAATTGGGAAATTATTTTTAATGAACTTTATCTCTCAGTATGTGAGAAATCATGCGGTACATAGGGATACCATTACTATCTTATTTGACCTTATGAATACTTTTCTTCCCACACTTGACTTTTATTTTTCGAAAGAGAACTATTTCATGGATTTCACAAAAAAGTGTGTGGCATTCATTCTTTAGTGCCAAAAGATAAGAAGGACTAAACCATTAATTATGATAAAAATGATATCTTAATTTATGTCACATAATGCTTGGGTTATCTATCATAGGTTACGATGCACTAATCATAGGTCATGAAATCAGTTTTAAACTGAGTTAATCTTATGAAACAAGGCTTATCTCTAAAATAATATGAAGGGGAAATTTTCTTTTACTATATTTCAGTTTTGAGTTTAATTATTTAATTTATAAATTATTTGTAAATTATAGAAAAAGATATTTGGGATATTTTTTAATTTATAAAGTGTTTATAATTAATTACTAAATGTTTGTAAAATATTTATTAAATAAATATCAAAAATATTAATCATGAATATTAGAATATTTTTTACATAGATGTATTCTAATTTTGATATAAAGTGTTTATATAAATGTTTTTAAAAAATCATAAAAAAAATTTTAATTATAAAAATACCGAAAAATATCAATGATTTTATATTTAATTATGAATTTTTTATAGTTGTTAATTTGAAATACTTAAATAAAAAGGACTTATTTGAGAAATTATTTGAACTATATCAAAAATGAGTTTTGATAAATTGATATGATTGAGGATTGAGTAATATTAAATATGTGATATTATGATTATGTAAAAAATTTACATAATAGAAATCAAATATAAATTGTTTATATTTTAAATATCATATATTTAAGTAAAATGTATTATAAATAATAATATGAAGGAGTTCATTTTAGAAATCAATATAAAATTTTTATATTTATTTAATTATGTAATGTCCATAATGCATGGAAAAATTATAAAGTGTTTTTATTTTTTTATTTATGAATTGTTCATAAATGATTACGTCATGTATAAATTTATAAAATGTTTATTTCTTTAGTTTTATTCCCTTATTTATTCATAAAAATATATTTTTTATATAATGAATGGATGTATGATTTAGATTAAATATATAAACTTCATCTATAAATTATCATACATGCATATAAGAAGTTATATACTAGGTATGATAATTTATTTAGTATTCTTTTACCTTGACCCTAGATTTTATTATGTAATTAAGTTGAATTTAAATATTAATTATAGTTTATACATATTAGGTGTTAAAATTATAAGGGAATCAATGTATATATTGGGTAAAGAATATTGGTCACTAGTTAGAAGGACTTTGGGTTGGATTACTCACTAGCCTCGGAGCTTAGGCCATGTCTAGAAAAGTGGGGGTTAACAAATAGTCCCTCTATTTTGACTATTGTAACGATTTTTTATTTTATATGATTCTAATACTTTATATGAATGAGTGTCATGTAACTTATTCTTAAGATTCATTTTTATATGTTAACATATAATTATCTTTTAATTAAAATTAGTAATATAACCTATGGGTTTCACAAAGAGTTACACATCTATATGGTTTGAACATATTGATTTTGTGTAATGAATAGGAATCAAAACAGATTCACTAGAAGAATGCATACATGTAATAAGAAGATATAAGATAAGATCGTGAGAATATGAAACCCCTTGAAAATAAAAAGTGTTTGATCACTTTTAAAGGAAACACATTTAATGACTATGATTATTTGAATGGGTAGGTTCTTCCAAAGGGATGCACCATGGATTAACTTGTCTAAGGAATGCTGAAAATGGATAACCTAAAGAGTTTGGTTATAAAATATCACCGTGATATTTATTATAAACATAGATAATAAATCCAATGAGATAGGATACCATAGAAATAATTTTGAGTTAATCTATATGATGAATTAGGACAATGAGTTTTCAACATGATTACCTAAGAATAATATCTTATATTATTATCATAATAGACAACCTATATAGTTACACGATGAGTGGAATGCCAAAAAAACCCATTACTTAGTGAAAAATACTTTCCACACTAATGGATATGATTAAATTCAAATTGTTTTATAAATTTAGTTGGACTATATTTAATAAATTTACTTATTAAATGAATGTAAAACATGACACTTATATGATAAAATATTTTTTTTAGATAAAATTTCATCATAATCATAAAAAATAACATTAAGATGAATCTTTGAGATGGAAAATCATAGTGTAATAAACTTATTATACCAGTATAGAAACTTAATAATTGTTCTTAAGAAAGAAATAAAAATTCTATGTTTTAGAATAACACCTTACTGATTAATTTATTTTTAATGTTTCTTAACAAGGAGGTCTATATTATTATGAAAAACATAAAAGGAATAAATTAAGGTTTTGGGGGCATTAAATCCAAGATTGTTGAGGGAACTTTAGTCTCAACTCATGCATTAAATATAAATATGGTACACTGATGAATTGGAGTGTTTAAATTTTTCTTTATGGAATGATCTTCCAATGAAATTAATTTTGTAATATTCATTGGAAATATTTCTAAAATATATATGAATTTAATAAAATTTACCATATTTCTAAAAGTGGTTAAGGATTGTATTATTGGGCATATGATGTCCAGAATCAAGTGTTGTATTGATAGTACAAGAGGTTAAAATCTTATCTGATAAGAATTATATTAGATTGTCTATTTTTATACTAGGTCATTAAATCCTAATAAGGTATTAGAAAAGGGGAATGATGTATTAGTTTGATGAAATTTCCCATAATACTATAAGGGGTTTGATAAACTTTTTGGAGATTCAACATCGGCTATTGATGTTTCATGAATCAATTCATCAATTTTGAAAGGTATATAATATACTTTATAAATGTTGTAAATATATATGAGTTAAAAATTAAGGTAATAAGTGATAGGGATTCCAATTAAGGTTTGAGTTCATCTGATATGGATAAAGAAAGTAGGAATGGATGAACCTAATAACTTTAATAGAAAATAATTATCCTAGAAACTCTAAATTGAAACTAAAGGATGATCCTTTATTAGAGATTTAAAATTAGTGGAAGTCATCTCATTCATTTGCTAATGTGGTTAAGCATAAATAAAACAGTAAATCTTATAAATATGATCTATGTTTAATTTTAAATAATCAACAATTGAAAGATAAAACAACTTATAAACATTGGGTTTTATTGGTTATTTAATTTATAGAGGATGGGTTGAGTATACATTCTTAGAAATTTACGTTTTCTTTTATTGTAAAACTTTATAATGGAATCCCTATTCTTTCAGTTTTCAAGTTATCGATAGAGGCAATCATATTTTTAGGATTCTATATTGGGGTTATTGATGATTGTACCTATTTTTTATTTTTATTCAAAGGAATGCTATTTTTGTTTTTGGATTTGAGTGTCAGGGGATTTTTACAATAATGAGATGAAATTTATTAAATTATCCTTTGATTTTCACCATAATCTGGAGTTTATTGTTGTTACAATCTAGGTTTCACTATCATTACTTTTGATTTATTTATTTAATTATCTTTATCTTTTAGAAATAAATATGTGTTTTAGATACCTAATTAATATCTATTTAACAACCAAAAGTGTAATTCAACCTTATATATAAATTTTTTTATAAAAATGGATAAGTATATTCCTCCTCCCCATTTTATTTGGATTAATAATGACTCGATGGGTTTCATTCAGGTGGTCATTTATGAGAATATTTCTAATTTTTTTTGACTCTTACATAGTTCTTAACCATGTAAAAGGTATATTTTTAATATTTTGAGAATAAAAACTCTAATGATACTATGTAATCCAAAAATACATTTGATAAGATTAGTATCAAACAAAAAATTTAACATAACCCATATGCAAGGCTAACATGAACAAATCAATGAATTTTATAATGAAATTGGATTTCATAGGAAGACATATTAATGATTCAAGTAGAATATTTTTATAATAGAGGAAGTGGAATCAAATATCAGTGGTAACATTTAAGGAAAACAATTAACATGAAGAGTTATCAAATGTAAACTTTGTGGCTAATAAGAACATAGGTTCTATTAATACTAATACAAATGGTGATAAAGTTGTAATTCGTTATAATATGTCTTAAGATTTTTTAGTAAGAATACCATTCTATAATCTTATTATAACTTTTTTAAAAGTGGGGTAAATTATCAAAACTTTTGATGGAGATATTTATAGAGAATGAAAAATTATAGTAAAAATGATATAGGAATACTAATAGAGATTTCTTCCCATGAATATATCCCAATAGTTTCATTCAATGAGGTCATTGTAGTAAAATATGATGGAATAGAATCATTGATTACTACCATAATGAAGGTAGTGATGGTGATATTCCTTGAAGAATTACATGCATAGGATGAATTATAACAACCCTAACTCTAGTAACCTGTAGATGGTATCTACTTTATTATATTGGCATTGATATAAGGGATATTACAATATAAGAGTAATCTGTTTTATAGTCTTAGAGATCTAGATACATACATGATTACCACATTACATTGGAAATATAAAATACATAGCATGGAAAAATTATTTCATATTTGATATAATTCATAATATAATACTTAATATCCTTGAAATAAAACAAATAAAGGGTAAGATAAAATTATCAGTAAGAGTTATATACAATATAATCTTTCATGATTCAATAAGTCATAATCAATATATCAATATAAATATCTGAAAAAACATTCAATTTAATCAGTAACTCCAGTGAAAAATTCATCCATGGATAATATCAATACAGTTATCTCATGGATAATAAAAACTGAATTCTCAATAAAGTAAATCATTAATATTGTACATCATGATTTAAGATATCATGATATTTATTCCTCCAAATTATTATTATAAGACAATTTAATCGATGGGTAGGTATACACCATAAACCCATTCAATGCTATCTTACTATTTTTTCTCACGAGAACCATCGAAACATTGGGGGCTATCTATAACTGAGCCTCACCCATCACTGAATATCCAATGCATTCCTTATATGTTTAATTATAAAATTAAATTCATAAACAATATTCCCTATAAAACAATATACATATCGATCAAAGAATATAGATTATCAATTATTCCCCAGTCAATAAAATATATTTTAAAGTAAAACACCGTATGTATAAATGGTATAATTATTAAGAAATAAGAATATCCATGATACAAATAAATTTTTTTATTTATGGTAAATATAATTTCCAATTATCAAAATAAAGTGAATGTTTCAAGACAAAGTTAATATCCATGATATTAGTCAAGAGATGAGAGATAAGCATCAAAAGGTAAATTTTATAGTAAAATCGATTAATTTAAAGAATATTTTAAATAAATGAAATATTTAAAATAAGTTTTAATTAAATTATTTTCTTTGAGAAAACATATAAAAGTTGTGAAATAAGTTGAACTGCATACAAGGGAAACTTGAAATAAATGAAACATTTAAAATAAGTTTTAATTAAAGTATTTTCTTTGAGAAAACATATAAAACATGTGAAATAAGTTAAAGTGCATATAAAACTTGGAATAAAAATATATTAGATCAAAAAAATTAATAATATTGAATTTTCTATTAATCATACCTCTTTAATGAGTAACTTGAATTGAATCATTAATCATCCTGAGAAAAATCTATATCTATGTTTAATAAATAAAATGGTAAGTATATACACCTCATAAAAATAAATAGGTGCATAATACTAAATATTTCACAACGGAGTGGAAATTGAGATGAAATCCTTTAACTTTTGTCTGACTTTTCATTTAAGTTATTTATATTCCTGAATAATAAAATTATATAAATTATTTACTTTATGAATAGCATTTTTCATGTTCATTATTATTTTATTTTATTTTTCACCATGTTATATCCATTTAATTACTCAATTAAGTTCATGTCATAAGTCTTGATGATATTCAACTCATATGTCCAAAATGACTTTTCTAGGTTTACTATGGTCAAGGTGGTAATTATATCATTATCTGTATAATAAAAATCTAAAAATAATTATAATTTTTATATATAAATTATTCTTATTAAAACCAATAAATAGATATGGTTACGAAAAATGAACTACGTTACAATCATTGTGAGGGATGGCCATACATATTCCTGAGTAACATTTCTCATTTTTCAATGATCGTGATGGAAAGAAGGTAAGTAATATTTAATATTAAAATAATTCTCATTATATCATAAAAAATTATTATTTATTTAAATAAACTTTTATATAAAAATTATGTGATACAGTGATGAAAAATTAATCACATTGCTTTTTGGAGGTGGTTTTCAACACATACACACAAATGACATTATCATTTTTCAATGAATGGAAAGGTAAAAAATATATATGATATATTAGTTTTATATACTGATAAATATGTCATGAATATCATATATATATATATAAATTAAATCAATCTTTATAACCATCATTGAGAGGCGGTGATGGAAAATAATTTACATTAGTTCTTAATGCAGCAGTCCTCCATACACACGAACAATGGTTTTTTCCCATTTGATGAAAGATGAGATGGATGTAAGTTATGACCTTGACATGTTAAAATATTAGTATATGGAATGTATTTTTTTCATTATATTTTAAAATTTGAGTAACTTTGAAGGAGTTTGGAGAATAAATAAAACAAAAACACTTAGTTAAGAACGATACCTCTTCTTCAAACAACCTCTTTACGATTATACCTAAAGACCTCATCGATTTGATTAATGATAAAAATACTATTTTAGGTGGTAAGAAATTTAAGGAATATATTTGGGTTTTTATTGTCTCATCTAAAAGGTTTTTAAGTGTGAAGTAAAGAGGAGATGAGGTTCCCTTTTAAAAGTGATGGGAGGGACATTTTTGGAAATTATTAAAGTACTAATTTAATGTAAAATAATATTCATATTAAAATGGATCAAATTTTAAATAACTAAAATATAGGATTTATATAAATGAGAATAATATCATACAATAAAATTTGGATAAGTTTTAGTCATTTTTTTACACTTATCTTTTAGTTTTAACCCCCATTAACCCTTTTGACAATTATCATAGTATTAATGTTTTCTACCATTCAAGGGCCAATAATGTTACTATAAAATGAAAAAAGACCCATAAATGGACCATGGTAGATGTCAGTAACCATATAAAACTCATTTTGAAGAATATAAAATTTTTATGAATTTTAAATCATTTAATAAAATATTATTTGTTGTAAAATATCATTAATTTTATTTTTGACACTATTCATTTCATTTGAAATTAAAAACATAAATACAAAGAGTTAATTAAAATATAATCATTACACATATAAATAAAATTTTATAATTATTTAATTTTTTAACACGATAATTATTTGAAATTATTTTAGTTTTATAATCTTTAAAATAATTTATTTTATTTCTATATTAATTAAATTAATGATGTGCCGGCGTTGCATATGATTATAAGATAATTTTCTCATCACTAAAAATGATAAATAAATAAACATTATAAAAAAATAATTTTTATTTCAAATAAATATTTATAACCAAATATAAATTTTATTTATGCCTATGATAAAATATTTAAGATATTAAAAGAAGAAATGTGACATTTTTATCATTATCTTTCACTTAAAGATTATAAAGGTCAGAAAAAATAAAAATTTAAAAAAGGATATATTTGAAAAGTTTTTATGAATATGGATGAAATTTAATTATATTATGATATTAATGAATGTCTTGGGGTTATTTCGAATACCTTATCACATAATTTTTAAGCTTAATTAGTCAATTTACCCTTATCATGGTGACAATTATTTACTATGTTTGTTATTCCTAATGACAAAAAATAAAAGGGGACTATCATAAAATTTTTTACCTCATGATTTAAAACATGTAATAAATTTTTCAATATTCAATTTTAATATTTGGAAGAAAATAATTTAATATTAATTTGTAAAATCCGACAAGAAATATTTTTTTTCAAGAAAATGATTTTTTAAGTGTAAAATTTTTTATACTAAATTAAATCATAAAATTGATTAAAATTAACATAATTAGATTGTTCATAATATTAAATAAACAATTTTACATTTATACCATTTAAAAAAAATGGTACTTTGTAAATTTTTGAAAAAAAATACTATTTTCTAGGAAAAATCTTTATTTTTTCACTATTCACTGGAAAGTCAATCTTCTTAGAAAAATCCCCAAAATTCTCCCTAATATAATTTAAATTTTAATACATATTAAATTAATTTAATTTTATCATATACATTTTCTAAGTGTAAAAAATTAATTATATTATTTTCTCACAAAAAAGATTAAAAATATTTTTTTGAAGAAAATTTATCTTTGAACAATAAAATGACTTTACTAAAAAAATTGAGTGTTTATTTAATAATAATTAATAAATTAATATATATTAACTATAATATTTATATATATTTCATAATGTGATTATTCCTATTCATGTCTACCAATTGAACGACTAGGTTATAATGGTTATATTTAAATAATATTATTTTGTGATTCATTTAGGATTGCTGTTGTATATTGTATACACAATCGAACAAAGGGTTCTTTTAAAAACTTAGGATATTATATTATTCCCTCCTAAAAAATTTATTCATTTAAAATTTCACAAATATTACCATTTAAACTGTTGAAGTTAGTTCTTCTTCCTAACATCCTATGGTTCTCACATTTCTTCCTCTATTTTGTGATTTCTCCAATAACACCTACTATGCAGTGTTAAGAATATAGATAGTCTCTTTACAAAATGATATATTATGTTCTGGTTTTATTTTATCATATTTGATTGCATTCAATTAGTCTAGAATATACTTCCTTAATAAAGAGATATATAACACATCATACACATTAGAGAGGCTTTAGAGAATTACTAATATGTAAGACCCAAATCCTATTCATTCTAGAATTTCAAAACTTTTCATGTACCTGGGGCTTAGTTTTTCCCTTTTACTAAAACTTATAACACCCATCCATGAATATTCTTTCAAAAAAATTTGAACTCTTACATGAAATTCCAAATCTTTCCTCTGGTTATTAGCATAACTCTTTTACCTACATTAAGTTGATTTAATATTAGTCTGAATATCCTTTACCCTAGATGTTATCTTCTAAAAAATATATAGACCCACAAGATTTACTTCACCAACATCTTCCCAAAAAGTTGTATTATGACATCTCTTACCATATAATGCTTTACATGAAGCCATTTGAATACTTGAATGGAATCAATTGTTATAGGGAAATTATAATAAATATAAATATTTACCCAAAATAATTTTAAAGACAAATGAAATGACCTAAAAATATATTACAATGTTATAATAGTTCTTTCTTATTGCCCAAAAATATTAGGATGATAGGTAGTGGTTAAATGAAGTTTAGTTTAAAAAGACTTCTGAATATTTTTCCAGAATTTTAATGTAAACTTTGGATCATTATGAGACATAATTAAAATAGGTACACTATGAAGTCTTATAAAATCATTAATATATAGAATTGTGAGGTTATAAAGATTTAAATATTCTCTTATAACAAATAGGTCTTCATATTTGGTAAGGAGTTAGACAATAACACATATTATATCATTATTTTTAGGAGCCTTTCATAATCATGTTACAAAGTCTATATTAATGTCATCTTATTTCCACATAAGAATAGGTAGGGTTGGCATGAATCTTCTAGGACGCTATCTCTCAACCTTAAATTATTTATTAACCAAACATATTAGGACAGAATCAACAATTTACCACTTCATATTATCACACCCAAAATGTTCCTTTAAATCTCTATACATCTTGGTACTTCTAGAGTGTATATAGAAATTCAAGCTAATAGAATTATATAATAATTAATTTTTAGCAATGATATTTATGGAATGCATAACCTCTTTAAAAAAATTTATAATCACATCTTCATATTTGATGTTTTCCAATTTCCCATCACTCAAAACTTTAATTTTTATTTTGAAAATTCTCATCATCGTGATGATAACTTTTTATCTTTTCAAATAAATATGGTTTGGTAAACATTTGAAAAAGGAGAAATGTTTCCCCTTTTGTAATAATTCCAAAATCTATATTTATAAAAATTATGAACATAGGATCTCTCTCAATCCTCACATTTTCCAGAACTCCATGATCTTTCCTGCTCAATGCATGTCCTTACTTATTTGCCTTCCCTAGGTGGTAGTGTATTGAGAAATCATAATACTTGAGTATCTTGAGCCATAATCTTTTCTTCATGTTGCTATAATTATGTGAAAAGATATATTTCTGACTCTTATGATCTATTTATATCTCACATATTTCACTAAAGTGATAATGCCTCCATATCATCAATGTAAATATTACATCTAAAAACTCAGGATCATGAGTAGTAAAGTTGTTTCCATGAATATTTACGAATCATGATGAATATGAAATAACTTTATCATTCTACATAAGGACACAACCAAGTTCATTTTCAACGCTTCTCTATATATCACAAATCCATCATTTCTTGATGGTATACTCAAAATTAGAGAATCCACCAATATCCTCTTCAATTATTCAAAAAAATACTCAAATTTATTTTTCTATATGAACTTAAACCCTTTAAATGTAAGCTTGATTAACTGGTTATCCAATCAAGAATTTTTTTGAAAAAATCCCAGATAGTAACCTATTAAACCAATGGAACTATGTACCTCAATTATATTTGTTTGTGTATACCATTATTTGGTTGCCTATGTTTTTATTGGATCAACTAAGATTCCATCCCATGAGACTATATTCCAAATACATGAAACTTTTTAATTCTATAATTCACAATTGAAAAACATCCCATGTAACTCATTTATTTTAAGAGTCTTAAGAATGATCCGTAGGTGATTCACATGGTCCTAAAAGATTTTCAAATATACTAAGATATCATTAATTAATACCACAATAAAATTATTAAGATATTCCTTGAATAATATGTTGATTATATCTTTAAAAAATTATGAATTAGAAAATCCAAATGGAACTACGGAGAACTCATTATGCCTCATTCAAAATGTTTAATGATGAATATATTCCTTCTTTACTTTCAATTTCTGAAACTTAGAATAATAGTTGTTCTTTGTAAAATATCGATCTCCATGAAGTTGATCGAATAAGTCATGAATATGAGGAAAATTCTACTTGTTCATTATCATAATATCATTGATTTCCCTATAATCAATACATAGCCTCATAGATCCATCTTTCTTCTTAATGAAAGGAACAGGGGCTCCCAAAGGTGAAACATTAAGGGATATAAATCCCTTACCAGAAAAATCCTCAAGATGTTTCTTTAGCTCTAATAATTCCATAGTGGAAAATCTATTGGGATTCTTTGATATAGTTCTTTCAATAAGTATTAAATTAATAAAAAACTCAACTTCATGAACTAGTGGATTACCATGTAATTCATTAATAAATACATCAATGTATTTCTATATAATAGATACATCCTCGATTTGAAGATTAAATCTTCCATCTATAGGTTGTGTCTTCTCTTATTCCCTAGGAATTTCACTCAAAATATCTACTATGGGTGGATCTATACATGACTCAGATGATTAATTCTGCCATCTAAAGATAAGGAATTTTATATCCTCATTAAGAATCATAATTTACTTCTATTTGAAATAATTTTAGTAATATAATTAGAGATATAATTCATACTAAAGATCATATCAAAATAAACCACATGTATAATAATAAATTCTTTAATTAGGGTTCATTTATGTGTTATATTGGGAACTGACTAACACATCCTTTTTTTGGTGAGATCACCACTAAGAGTTTTTACTAACAACTCCCTTAATAAGGTGTTATAGAAATATCTAATTTTCTTGGAAAATATAGTAAATATAATAGAGTGTTAATATATAGAATAAAATATAGCATTATCTAAATTTAGGTCTATGATTAAAGTACATTCCACCACATATTTAGGAATTTAAACCTCTTTGGTAGTGATTGTATAATCTTGCCCTTATCCTCTTGGCATATTCTTTTGAATATTCCCTTAATTCTTGGGACACTGGTCTGAATAATTCCCCATTTCTTTGGAGTTGAATCACTGGAAAGTATAAGTCTCTTTCATGTCCTTACATTCATTAGATAAAGTACCATAATATTTGAAATTGTAACAAAATCATATGAACTTAAAAAAATTTCCATGTTTTTTATTTCCAAGGTTTTCATAAGATGTAAATTTCTTCATTCTCTTCTTCTTCTTTGAACTTTTCCCTTTTTATTAGTGTTCATCCACCCTCTTATTTTCTTGATTTCCATTGAATATATAGGATCTATAATATTTATTCTCAATATTAATGTCACATGATACTATATCATCATATGATGAAAATGTTTGATTAACTTATGCTCTTTAGATAATTTCTTTAATCCTATAAAATAAATGGTTGATATTACTTCTAAATTACATATGTAGTCTGAATCACACCTTGATAATCTTGTAATGTTAGCCTAACAATCTACCACACTTTATTCTACCTTCTTCTTTAAAGTGAGAAACTTCCTCTCTATTTCAGATCACTATTCCCAAGAGAATTAATTATCAAATAAATTCACTTTAAAAATTCTTCATTACATTCTTTTTATTTCTTCATAATATTAAGTGTTCTGGATGAATGACCACCATTTATCAGTATCTCCTTTCAAAAAACACACCGCTATAATAAATTTTAAAATTTAATCACATCCCAAAGCATAGAATATCATTTTTAGAGACTTAATCCATTTCTCATCCACCAATGGATTAGTAGTTCCACTAAAATATAGTCTTATATTTCATGAAAAGATACGACATAGTAGAATCAAGTTGTACAACAATAGGTTTCTCCATTAAAAATGTTTATTTGTTATAAACTAAGTAATCTTCCCTAATATGGCCATGGTATGATAAACTAAAATACAAACTGTATTGGATTTCTTGGAAAGGAAAACTATACATTTTCTATGGTTGTTGATTCCATTTCTTCTGTTAGGATCTATAACTAAATAATAAAACACACTGAGTTATATCATAATAATAATGAATATTGAGTCATAAAAAATCTATATAAAGGTAAAAATAATCAAATAATATAAGGGATTATTATATTTCTCATGTTATCTATGTTTATTTAAAATCTAGTACTCAATGTTTCTACTAAAATTTATTAGTAACCCAGAGATGGTGTCTAATTTATTACCTTGTCAAAGATATAAAGTTTCTCACCTTGCAAGATCTTTTAGTATATAACTAATGCAGAACTAGATACACATATGATTCTTAAATTACATTGGAAATATAAATTACATAGAATGAAAATATTCTTTCATCTTTAATCCTGTACATAACATATTTATTCATATTCTGGGGAAAATAAAAAAAACAAAGGGTGATATTGTATTCTTATTAAGATTTACATACATCATAATATGTCATGAATCAGTAATGTATAATCAATATGGAAAGGTAAATTACCAAAAATACATGTCATTTAATTAGTTACTTGAGTAAAAAATTCATCCATGGATAATATCAATGAAGTAATATCATGGATAATAATAATTTAAGTATCAATGAATAAAATTCTTAATATTAGACATCATTATTTTAAACATCATGATATCTATACCTTCAAATCCTTGTTCTAAGAAAATTGAATTGATGGGTTGGTATACACGAGAAACACATTTAATATTATCTTACTGATTTATATCATGAGACATATTCGATACATTGAGGGAATATCTATAACTTATCCCCATAAATCACTTCATGTCCATGCATTATTCATATTTTTAATGATAAACATTAATTAGTAAGAAATATTCCTTTTCAAAAAATTCCCAAATCGAGTAAAAATACAGATTATCCATGATTCTCTAATCAATCAAATAAATCTAAATATAAAACACTATATGTAGAAATGGTATATGGTTTACGAAATAATTATATAAATGATACAAATAATATGAAAATTTGAGGGAAACATGATGTCAAAATATCACAATAGATTGACCGTTTTGAGAGAAAGTTAATGTTCATGATATTAATTAAGAGATGTGAGACGACCATCCAGAAGGTATATTTTGTAGTAAAATATATTTTTTAAGAATATATGAAAATGGAAATGAAATATTGAAAATAAGTTTTCATTAAATATTTTTATTTGAAAAATAATTAATAAATTTTAGAATATCTTAATGGGAATACAATGGTTATGGAAGCAGGAAAGTACACTAAGGCCATATATGTTAATAGAGAACATTCATTTTGTATTTTTTTTTTAAAGAAAGTTGAAAATGAACCTTTCGGGAAATAATTATAAATATTCCTTTAAAACCATTTAAAAATTAAAGTATAACATGAAACTTCCATAATAAGTCATTTTATTAAATAAAGACAGACTTCGTTAAACAATTTTGAAAAATATGGATATGGAAGAAAAATATACCTGATAAAAAATAGGGATAAGATCAAATTTTATATTAAACATAACTATTGAATGTGTAATTTGAATTGAATCATTAATAATCATGAATAAATTTATATTCATGTTAAATACCTCAAATAATAAGTATATACACCTCATAAAAAATAAACAGGTGCATAATACTAAATAGGTCTCAATAGAGTGAAAATTGTGATGAAATACCTTACCTTCGGTATGAATTTTCATGTATATTATTTATCATAAAAAATAATACACTTATGTTAATTATTTAATTTCTTATTAAACTTTTTAATTTTTATTATTCATTTTATTTTATTTATTTCCATGTTATATTTATTTACTTACTCAATTAAGTTCACATCAAATGTTTCGATGATATTCATCTTATATGTCTAAAATGAATTAGATAGGTTGACTATAGATAGAGTGGTCATTATTTCATCACATATATAATAATAATCCAGAAATAATTGTCATTTTATACATCAATTATAATTTTAAAATTAATCAAAATATTTTTTTAAGAAAAATGAACTACATTACAATCATGGAGATGGTAGATTGTACGTATGCATGAGTAAACGTTCTCATTTTTATGATTATGACAGAAATAATTTATGTATTATTTAATATTTATAGAATGATAATTATATAATATATATAATATTATTTATTTAAATAAAATTATATATACCGGCCATGTGACGTGTTTGTGAAAAACAAATCACATTTCTTCGTGGAGGTGGTAGTCCACACATACACACAAACAAAGTTATCATTTCTCAATGAATGGTATGGTAAGAAAATATATGATATATTTCTATTTTATAATGATAAATATGTCACATATATATATATATATATATTAAATCCATCATTATAACCACCCATGAGAGGTAATGATTGGAAAACAATTACATTGGTTCGTGAGGCGTTACTCTACCGTACAAACGAACAATGATTTTGTTTCCCATTTGATTGAAGAGGATATGGATTGAGGTTGTTACATTTACATAATAAAATTCTGAGTTTATGGGATATAGTTATGTTATTATATTGGCATGAATGAATAGGATTTTAAGGACCTAGAAGAATAAGTAAAACAAAAACACTCAATTAAGAATGGTACCTATTTTTCAGACAACGTCTTTAGGATTATACCTAAAGCCTTCCAAGATTATATTTATAATAAAATAGGAATCTAGGACATGTTAATTTATTTATTTAAGGTATTTTGGTATTTATTTTCTGAACTTATTTTTTTGAAGTGTGAAGAAAAGAAGAGGTGAGGTGTACTTTAATAAGTGAGGGGAGATGCTCTTTTAGAATTTCTTAAGGTATTAAATTAATATAAAATAATTTCCATATTAAAATGGATTAAAACTTATATAATTAGAATATATTATGATTATTTATCTATATCCTATCATTATATAAAATTTATAGATGTTTTTATTATGTTTTTACCATTATCTTTTTGTTTTAATCCCCTATTAACCCTTTTGACAATTACTGTAGTATTAATTTTTTCTACCATTTAGGGGTAAATAATGTCACTATCAAATTATAAAATACTCATATATAAACCATTTTAGATGTTTAAAACTATATCCCGTTAATTTGGAAGAATATAATATTTTTATGAATTTTAAATAATTTAATAAAATATTGTTTATTATAAAATGTCCTTAATGTAATTTTTAACACTATTCAATTTTTATGACTTGAAATACATAAATAAAAATAAGTAATTTGAATTTAATCCTTTAAAAAATTACTATCATATTATATTTATCTAAAAAAATCATGTAATCCCATAACTATTTCAAATTGTATTATTTTTAGTAATTTTAAAATTGATTATTTTATTTTCCTATTAATTAAATAAATTATGTGTTGACATTGCATAAGAATTTAAGGTAATTATTTCATCACTAAAAATTATAATTAATTTATAATGGTTAAAAAAATAATTTATATTTTAAATGAATAATTATAACTTAACATAATTTTTATATATCCCTCTCATAAAATTTTATAGATATTAAAAAAAAGTGACATTTTTGTCTTTATCAAACACTTAAATATTATAATGGTCAAAATAATATACAAATGAAAAAATTCATATTTTAATAGTTTGGTTGATTATGGATGAAATAGACTCATCCAATGAAATTAATTCAAGTTTTGATTTTATTTTTAATTCCATGTCACATCATTTTTAACCTTAATTACTCAATTACTCTTATTGTGGTGACAATTGTTTACTAGTGTTACTATTCACAATGAACATAAATATAAGAGAAAATTTACCAAATTTGGATGTCTTGATTCAAAATATGAAATTAATTTTTCAATATTTAATTTAAATAATTTTAAAATTTTAATTTAATATTAAAACTCAAAATGAAAAGAGAATTTTTTTAGAATAATGCATTTTTATTATAAAAATGTTTTTATAATAAATTAAATAATAAAGTTGATTCAAATGAAATTAATTGGATTTTTAATACAATTAAAGATCTATTTTTACCTATAAACCATTTAAAAAAATAGGGCTCTATAAATGCTTGAAACAAAAATATAGTTTTTAATAAAAACAATATTTTTCACCATTCATCAAGAAATCAATCTTTTGAAAAAAATCTAAAAAATTACCTAAGATAGTTTTAATAAGATGATTTCAAAAATGAAGTTAATTTTATAAAATAATTTTTATTAAATTGAAAAAATTAAATTATATTATTTTCTCTGAAAAATCAATAAAAATCATTTTTGAAGAAAAAAGTATTTTTGAAGAAAAAATGAATTTACTAAAAAAATGATTGTTTATTTACTAAGAATGAATAAGTAAATTTTTATTAAGTATGAACTCGATATATATTTCATAATGTGGTTATTCATAGTCATATCTATTAATTTAATGACTAGGTTTTAATAGACATATTAAAATAAAAATATTTCATGGCTCATTTAGGTTTGATGTTACGTGTTGTATATGCTATAAGAAATAGTGTTCTTTTAAAAACTCATCATATTACATGAATTTTTCATTATATAATAGTGTATTATATTTTTGATTCATATGGTACTAGAAACATAAGATCGATGAAAATTTATTCTTAGGTTAGGAATATCATAAGGGGGTGATCTGGAGATTTCGCTTCACTGCATTAATTCATATCGTATTGTATGATATGTATATATCAGAAGTTTTGTGATATATGTTAATCATAATATATTATTATCAAAGATATTAAAATATTAATAGATGACATTCATATCACTTCCATATAATTTCTATTATTTATTCTTAGTGTTTCCTATGATGAAACATATGGGATAATTGAATGAAATATATTTATATAATAAATAAATAAATTGATCATGAGTTACAAATTTTGTAACCAATGTAATACTAATACATTAGGTAATATGTGTGTAAATTCATGGAAGGCTCAGGGAGTTTCCCCAAGGATTATGTAATGATTTTTAAGGATATGAAAAATGATATCCATGGTTCCTATCAATTATCCCTACATGAAGATCTTTTTAACCTTCATCCACTCCTTTGAGTGGTACTATTATACCGTGGGAATTAAAAAGAATCCCAGCAAGGCATTGGTTGATTCTGGTCAAACCATGGATAAATTCCAAAGGAAGGATTTATTTGGCTACTTCTTAGGGATCTTCAAAAAACTTTTGTTTAAAGACAAGAGATTCCGACTACTTCAGCATAAGGTACACACATATGTTCTTCATTTTTTTATGTATGGTTTCAATTTTATGGCTTGGTGATCTTGGGTTTTGGGATTATTTATGACTTATACTGCTTGAATAAGTTTTATTTCATCATTAAGAATCCATAAGTGGTATTAGATTTTTCTATACATCAAATTATCCATGAAATCATAATGAAAATGGAGAAAATGTTAATATCATATTGCATATCTTAAGTTGTGATATGGAATTTCCTTTAGAAAATGGATATCATATTCAATATTATAAAATATAATAGAGTTCATGAATTATGTACTATTTTATGATATGTGATATTATATGCAGTGATATGATTTCATAATATGATATAAGACATTGAAACTTATAACAAAGTACAAATCCTTCAGTTTTTGATATATCATAATATATAATATAGTGAATCATATTAGGTGGAAAAAAAATTACCTCGTTAAGTCCCCTTTGGTGTGCGATTGATATTACTGTCAATGAATCATGTCAATATATATGTTATCAATGAGCATAGAGGAATGAGTGATGGAATGAGATTCCACCCAACCAAAGGAATACATGAAGGTTTCCAATGAATAATGGGTCATGGAGAAGAGATTGCTTCCATTTTATATTTAAAGGAATATTAATATGTTGGAAAAAGAGTTTTGAAAATCTGGATAATTTGTGAACATCCCATGAAATCAACTGATTATGTTAGTTATCAAGTCCATGACATATACTAGGTGGGTGGAAGTGTTATATACAACATCTGTAGAATTAAATAGCTAGATGTTGTGTATACAACGTATAAAAAATTTGTAATCGATGAATAATTAGCTAGATGATTGTGTGGAGAACCCATGCTTGTTGTGATTATATAAATAATTTCTGAAATCAGTGTTATACAATACATGGAATAATTTTAGAAGATATTTAAGTGAGACTAGAATTAAAAGTGCAGTGAGCTACTTAGAAGAATTCATTGAAGAGTAAATATGTTTCAAGGGTTCTTGAGAATCGATTTTAAGTGTTTGAGAAGGATTTATAAATTCCAAAAAGTGTTTTGATGTTATTAGAGGATATTAAATAGGTCCTAGGTTAATGTGAAGAGAATATAACGTTATATTAAATAATTTTGGATTTTGGAATTTAATGTTGAATTTTAGCTAAGTCTGGGTTTCTACGTATATATCATCTCATAGATAAATGAAATGTTTTTGAATGATCTAGTGGTTTATAAACATCATTTGAGCTAAGAATAGTAATCATTCGACATGTGTATAATCATTATCTATCCTCTATGTAACCATGATTTAGTTTTTGCATAAGCACTATCTGCTAAAGTATGATATGCATAACCATGAGTTGCCTCCTCATAAGAATGAATCATTCTTACATAACCGTTATATTCATCCACATAAGCACTATCTATCTGGGAGATTTTTCATTATATACATCATCTACCATCACCATAAGCATCATATCTATCTGAGTTGACATTAATGCATAGAGAAAATTGATGATTTATATTGTATGGTAAATAAATATTCTAGATTTTATATCTAATAAATAAATTTAATTTGAAGAGGCTTGGACTCATTTTCATGGATTGAAATAACAAAAAAAATATGTGATAAAATAAATGAATTTTAGATTATCTGATATTCAAGTAATAATAAGTAAGATCAAATCAAGAAGAAATTAAAAATAATTTAAATGTTGATTTATTGGGAACTTACATAATATGAAGAAGATTAATTAGATGATTCATTTTTCATTCCTCCTTATTTAATACATAAAAAAGTAAGTTGTATCCCTTGTTGAGAGTATTTTGAGAGAATGAATCAGGCTGAAGATGAGAAGCTTCTAGATTTTCAAATAAATAAATTATGTAAAATGAGAGGATGTTGAATCAGGTATGAAATGTTCTACATATGAAAAGACTATTTTATTCATGTTGGATAGAGAAGAATAAGATTTAGGTGGGATTCCATTCAATATTTTCAAATGTAAGTCTAAGATATGTATAGTCATTTATATGTGGTAATGTTGGAAAGATATGAACTGAATTTAAAATCTGAAATGTTATATAGTTTTCCTTTAACTATTTGTTTTTTTGAGCTATGGATTTCTATGAAGGAATTTTGAGTAGAAGATCAAGAAGTCTAGAGACTGTTGGATGTATCTGAAAGAGTTTATTTCATCCGATAAAGAAGTGAGGAAAAATAGAAAAAGAAAAGGAACTCCTCTAAAGGTATACGAGACATTAGTTGAGGAGGAAAATCGAATATTGAGATCATTGGAATGCCCACATATGAAAAAGGTGAAAATAATGTGAATAGAGAATTATGGGCGCCGAAATAATTGATCACTGCAAAAAAACATCATTTATTGCGATGGGGAAGGGTCTCATCGCAAATAGTCCATTGGGAGGTACTTTTTACGATGAAATACTTTTCCCTTCACAAATAACTAATTATTTGCGATGGGAATAGGTGTCCCATCGCAAAAGGTTTGGCATGCACAATGCGCCAAATCGCGGGAAGGGTATTTGCGACGGGGATCACAAATACTATGTCGACCGGAAGGTATTTGCGACGGGACCCATCACAAATATCTTTTTAACCACCACCAGTAATTAATATGAGGGTTAACAGTTGCAACGAGATTCCCTTTGTAAATACTCCTGTCGCTAATAATATAACCTATAAATATGACCATCAGTTTTTTTTTTCAATTTCACAACTCTCTCAACTCCTCTCTCCCTACCAACTCCTATATTTTTCTCTTCAAATTTTTCAAAGTTTAAAATTTTACATCCAAATAATTTTCAAGCCTTGCATCCTACTAAAGATTCCATTTTAATGTATTTATTTATTAATTTCTTTAGTTAATTCATTTTATTTTATATTAGTTATAATTACTGTTAATAAGAGGCAATTAAATTAAATTAGAAATAGATAGTTTTATTTTGCATTATTTATTTTTACAATTATGTAGATCCATTAAGATTTATTATTTTTATTTAAAAGTAAACAATATTAATCAGTAATAATTTTGTTTAACTGTCATTAATTAACAATAATTACTTGCAATTAGTATTAATTATTTTTAATTAGTAGTAATTAGTAGTAATTATTATAAATTAGTAGTAATTGGCATTAATTTGTATCAACTAGAAGTAATTAGTATTAATTATTATAAATTTGTAGTAAATAGTAATAAATTGTAATAATTAGCGATACTTAGTAAAAATTAGTTTTAATTAGTAATAATTAGGGGTAATTTGTAATAATTAGTAGTAATTAGTAATAATTAGTAATAATTAGTAGTAATTTGTAATAAATAGACGCAATTGGTAATAAATAGGAATAAATATTAATAAATAGTAATAATTTTCAATAAATAGTAAAAAAAAATATTAATAATTACTAATAAATAGTAATAACTAGTAATAAATAATAATAATTTGTAATAATTTGTATTAAATAGTAATAAATAGTTATAAATGGTAATAAATAGTAATAAACAATAGTAAAGAGTAATAATTAATAATAATTAGCGGTAAATAGTAATAATTAGCGCAAATTAGTAATAATTAGTAATAATTATTAATAATTATTAATATATCGTAATAAATATTAATAATTAGTAATAAATATTAATAATTAGCGGTAAATAGTAATAATTAACAGTAAATAGTAATAATTACCGGTAAATAGTAATAATTAGCTGTAAAAAAAGTAATAATTAGCGGTAATTAGAAATAATTATTGATAATTAGCTATGATTAGAAATAATTAGTGATAATTTGTAATAAATATTAAATATTAGTAAAAATAGTAAAAATCGTAATAATTAATAAAAATTTGAAAAATTATTATTAAGAAAAATTAATAAAAAGTAATAATTAGCGGTAAATAATAATAATTAGTGGTAAATAGTAATAATTAGCAGTACATAATAATAATTAGCGGTAAATAGTAATAATTAGCGATAATTACCCATAATTAGTAATAAATAGTAAAATTTTGATAAAATAGTAAAAAATAGTAATAATTAGTAATAATTAGTAAAAATTAGTAAAAATTAGTAATAAATAGTAACAAATAGTAATAATTTGTGGTAAATAGTAATAATTAGCGTTAATTAGTAATAATTAGCACTAATTAGTAATAATTAGTTTTAATTAGTAATAAATATTAATAAATAGTAATAAATAGTATTAATTAGTAATAATTAGTATTAATTAATGGTAATTAGTAATAATTAATGGTGGTTAGTAAAAATTAGTAAAAATTATCTTTAATTAGTAATAATTAGTGGTAATTAGTAAGAATTAGTAATAAATTGTAATAAATATTATTAAATAGTAATGAATATTATTAAATAGAAATAATTAGTAATAATTAGTAATAAATATTAATAACTATTAATAAATAGTAATAAATATTAATAAATAGTAATAATTAGTGGTAAATAGTAATAATTAATGTAATTTGTAATAATTAGTTTTAATTTGTAATAATTAGTTGTAATTAGGAATAATTAGAGGCAATTAGCAATAAATAATCATAAATAGTAAAAAATAGTAAAAAATAGTAATAAATTTTAATAATCAGTAATAAATAGTTTTAATTAGTAATAATTAGAAATAAATAGTGGTAATTATTAATAACTAGTAATAAATACAAATAATTAGTAATACGTATAAATAATGAGTAATAAATATTAATAATTAGTAATAAATATTAATAATTGGTAATAAATATTAATAATTAGTAATAAATATTAATAATTAGAAATAATTAGTGGTAATTAGTAATAAGTAGCGATAATTTGTAATAATTTGTGGTAATTAGTAATAATTAGTGGTAATTAGAAATAATTAGTGATAATTAGTGGTAATTATTGGTAATTAGTGATAATAAAGGATAATTAACGATAATTAGTGATAATTAGTGATAATTAGAGGTAATTCATGATAATTAGCAGTAATTAGTGGTAATTAGAGGTAATTAGTGATAATTAGTGATAATTTGCGATAATTAGCGATAATTAGTGGTAATTAGCGGTAATTATTAATAACTAGCGGTAAATAGCAATAATTAGCGGTAATTAGAAATAATTAGTGGTAATTAGTAATAATTAGGGGTAATTAGGAATAATTAACAATAATTAGTAATAATTAGTAGTAATTAGTAATAATTAACGGTAATTAGAAATAATTAGTGGTAATTAGTAATAATTAGTGGTAATTAGAAATAATTAGCAGCAATTAGTAATAATTAGCGGTAATTAGTTATAATTAGAGGTAATTAGTTATAATTATCAGTAATTAGTAATAATTAGCGGTAATTAGAAATAATTAGCAGTAATTAGTAATAATTACTGGTAATTAGTAATAATTAGTGGTAATTAGTAATAATTAGCGTTAATTTGGAATAATTTGTTTTAATTGGGAATAATATACAGATAATTAGTAATAATTAGTAGTTATTTGGAATAATTAATGATTATTAGTAATAAATAGTAATAATTAGTAATAATTAGTTGTATTTATTAATAATTAGTAATAAATTGTGGAAATTAGTAATTATTAGTAATAATTAGTAATTAATTGTAATAATTAGTTATTAATTGTAATAATTAGTAATAAATAGTAGTGATTCGTGGGGAGTAGCAGTGATTAGTAGTAATTTGGAATAACTAGCAGTAATTAGCAGTAATTAGCAATAATTAGGAATACATAGGAATAATTATCAATAATTTGAATTACTAAGGAAAAATTAACATTTTTTAGATCACATTTTTCTTATATCAAATTATTTATAAAAATACTAATTATTTTATATTTTTTAAGAAAATATGGAATAATGAATTTGACAATAGTCATTATTAGATGACCACGCTTAGATAAATCAACACAAGAATCCAAATGATTCTGGTATAAATCATATATATATTGAGGGTGTTGAAACTTTTTTATCATTTGCATCATCAAAACTAGAATTTATTTTAGATGAGACAATTAACTTTCCATATAAAAAATGTGGTCGAAGGAAGTTCAATACATTTGAAAATATTGGGATCATCTATTGAATTTTGGTTTTCAAACTGATTATGCTTTTTGGTATCAATATGGTGAATGAATTTCTAGAGAAGATACTAATGATTTAGTTCCAGATCCACCATGGTTTCAAAATTTAGTACAATATGTGGAAGGTCCATCTTTTCAATAAACTGAAACTCTGAATGATATTGATTTAATTATTGAGTTGTAACCATCTCAATTTTATGATTTTCTAGGATGAACCGAGGATGCCTTATATTCTTATTACAAGATAATAAAACTTGAAGTTGTTAAAAAATATATGGATATTTAATTAGATAATGGAAGGTCAAATAACTGTTTTGATCACATATTCTCTTTGTTTAAAACACTGTTACCTGAAGTAAATGAGTTGTCTATATATTTCTAGAAAACCAAGAACCTGGTTTGTAATCTGGGTCTTGGTTATAAGAATACTAATGCATGTTCAAATGGTTTCATATTATATTATGGTGGTAATGAGTCATTGGATAGTTTTCCAACATGTAAATAATCGTGGTATAAGGAGGCTCAACTAGGGTAGTCTAGATTAATTCCTATTAAAAAATTGAGTTATTTTCCATGTACACCCAGATTATAGTATTTTTTTATGTCTCAGAACACATTATCGTTGATGTTAGAGCATATAAATAATATTACAACTGGTAAAAGATTAAATCATCCCTTTGATGGTGATTCATGGAATCATTTTGACTAAGTACATTCATATTTTTCTTGAAAATCCTGAAACATGCGATTGGATCCTTTTACAGACAGTTTCTGTCAATTTCACTCTTATGGTAGTCAATATTCTTGTTGTCCTATCATTATAACTCTGTACAATTTACCTCCTTGGATGTTGGTGAAGGATCTATATATCATTTTGACCATATTAATTTCAAGACATATGAAAAGTAATATTGATGTATATTTGAATTAAATGATTGATGAGTTAAATTTATTATGTAGTAATGATGTAATTACATATGATGTTGATGAGAAACAAAATTTATTACTAAAAGCTACATTGATTTGGACAATTAGTGATTTCCTAGCATAGGATATGTTATCTAGAAAAAGTACACATGGTCTAAAATAATATTCGTACTCTGTGAGAGACAGAAAGTCATTTATGCTCATCAATGGAAGAAAAACTTTCTTTTTCAATTGTCATCATAGATTCCTTCCATCCTTTTACCTTCATTTTTATTTTATTATGATAAATCCCCATTTTAAGGGAAGAAGGGGAGAACCCCATGACATTAAGACTTAAAATACAAACTAGGCCCTAGAAGACCAAAACTCAAGATCAAGAACAACCCTCACTCCAAGAGATCAGCTCCTCTCGGCAACAAAAGACATCAAAAACCAGATTTCATTGTCTCATCGCAACCAGGAAAACTATCCCGCGCCAAAAAGCACGGGCTTGGTACAGATGGTAAAAGCCATACCCTCTCAAAGATCTGATTCTACGAATCCATGAAACAATGATATCTCCTTTCCCTGAACCTCATCTGGAGCAGCCCTTGAATAAAAACAGATGCAGTATCACTTAAGCCACGAACCACCACATCCAAAACCTTTCCTTCATTCCAGAATTTCTCAAGCACTGTCGTCCTTTCCATCCATTCAGTGAAATCCAAATATAGAACAACCGCCATTCCATCAAACATGTCAGAAATATCACAATCCGCAAAAATCCACCATCGCCAGCATTCCAACAGATTCACCAACGCAGATACACCCTCAAGGAAGCGTCATTTATCCATCCAAATCAGATAAAATTATAAAAAAACAACAACTTGAAACCAATGTGACGATTTCTGCGAGGAAACAAGGTTCCCAAATGCCAAATATCCAGAACAACACTACAAATCACAAAGGAAGAAAAAATCATCACACTGGATGAAGAAATTCATCACAAACCAGAAGTAACCGCATAAAAGGAAAGCAGAAGAACATCACCATATCTCTAGAAGGACTCCCTCTACCTAGATCCCGTCACCGCCATCCTGTTAGGACTCAGAGACTACAACAAACAACCAACCACACATACCAGAGGCAAGGCAGAGACCTCAGAATGTTAGATCTGGAACCTCGAACGCAGTCCAGTACCGTACTGCCATTAAATCCCTATCCATTGAGGAAGGAATCGGGCGAGGAGAGGTACGAAATGGTGAAAAGGGGAGGTGACCAGTTCCACGAAGCCACTGCAAGAGAGGAAGCTACCAGAACTCACTGAGCACAGGGATGGCCACTACGATAACCAGAGCAGCTAGTAGCGGCGACGAGGAGAAAACCATAGCACGATGTGCCCTTCCAACCAATCATCATTTTTGGAATAATATATATCATTTCAGAAAAGGCACAATTGAAAGAGATGGAACTTCCATAGTGATCTCATGTACAGTGTTAAAATCAATTTTCTATTCATTACCTCCCATTACATTTGGACCAACTATAAACCAACAAAAAATTGATGGATTTAGGAAAGAACACAATTGGATTAAAAAGATCATTTTTTGGGATCTTCCATATTTTTCTAATTTGTTAGTCTGTCACATGTTGAAAGCCATGGATACTGTTTTGATAATATATTTCATATAATTTTGGATACACTACATAAGACCAAAGTTAATGTAAAGGCACAATTATATCTTTCCCAAATTTTCATGTGACGAAGACTTGAACAATTTTGAAATGTCAAATCATAGAAGTTAATGATGTCAAAATTAGCTTATAAACTTTCCAAAGAAAATAGTTTATTATTTTGTCAATGTATTTTATATTTGATACTTATATATGGTTATGTTTTCAATTTGGGAAGATGTGCCAGAAATGGTCATAAACTAGATTAAAAGGCCATAAATGTCAGGTTGTAATGGGAAGAATTCTACTGATTGAATTAAGAGGTTTTTTGAATTCTATGATTTGGGATGTTCTAAAAGACATATCATATTTTTTGAGACATTCATGTGGTGAAAACATAGTACGATGCACTAAGAAGACTACAAGAATATGTTGTTTTAATTTTTTATAAACTGGAAAAAATATTCCCACCCGCTTTCTTTGACTCAATGGAACATTTGATATTACATTTTCCACATGAAGAAAAATTTAAAGGTCTGATACAATTCTGATTAATGTACCCATTCAAGAGATGCATCCAGAAATTGAAGAAAAAAGTATATAACAAAGCATCAGTTGAAGGCTCAATTGTAAAAGCTTATTTGTTGGAGAACATTTATTTTTTCGACTCTCATTATTTTCAATATGAATATACATCAAAATAAAAACAAATGGGATATAATGATGGAAATGTTGAAGATGAAATGAGAAATCAATTATTAGTTTTTAATTAGGAAGAACTTGGATTTGGTGGAGTTTATGAATGATAGATTTCAGATGATGAACACCATAGAGATCAAACATATATTCTCCTTAATTATGAAAAAATTAAACCATTTGTACTATGAGTGCTTCAATCAATTATTCTATAATATTTTTTACATTAAATTAATAATATTTTATTTGTAGGTTATATGATAATCATATCAATAAGTAACTTACAAAAAATACAACAGCTTCTCTTAAAGAATGTCAAAAAAATAATATTTCATAATGGTTTAAAATATTGGTAACATAAAATTTTTATGGTTTAACATATAAAATCAATTTATTACTTTTTATAATGATTATTTTTTTAAAAAAAATAAGGTATCTCAACATGTTGATAAAATTGATAATTTATTGTGTGTATTGAGTAACCCACCATCCAAAATGTTTAAATCTTAAAATGAATATTTGGTGAATGGTTTTTGATTTATTAAATGTGAATATGGGGAATAAAAACAACTAATAGTGGTGTTTGGTTGAGAGGATCTCATCGTAGAGAAATTAAAGTTGACTTTTATAGAATACTGGAAGAAATTATTGAACTATGTTTTCTAGGACAGAATTAAATAACAATGTTTAAATGTCAATGGTTGGATACTGAGTGAGGCTTGCGGGTTCATCTAAGCCATAGAATCCTTGATATTAAATATAAAATCCTTCTTTCAGTAAATGAACCATTTTTATTGTCTCATCAGGCACATAAAATTTATTATGAAAATTATTGTGCTACTAAAATAGAGTTGGGGGATTGGTGGAGCATAATAAAAATGAAATCTCAAGAAAATCAGTTTATTCAATGTGAATGTGGTTTTGCTGAAGTGTAAGGAATTTAATTTTTTAAAGAGACTACTTCAAATCCATCTTTTCCATGAAGAGACAAAAATATCGATGATGAAACCCCATAGTTAAGGGCCAACTATGATAATGATGTTATTGATGTAACAAATGAATTTAAAATGAAAAGAGATAATGAAACTGAAACTTCTATGGAAATTTATGATACTAAAGAGGAATATGAAGACACTATCATATATAAAGATGAGGATAGAGATGAAGATTCACACAGTTAAATTATACTTATCATCATATATAATATATTACTATATATAATAGTTATTTTCAACTATTTTCTAACGACATCCATTTAGTGCTTCAGATGGACTCAGATTGGTTTCTTGAGTTTGAGGAAGGTGGTCTACCTCATGATGGGTTGGATATTGGATCATTTGACCCTTAGATAGCTGGCCATGTATCGATGAATTTTAGGGGTCGTGGTCTTGCAAGATTGATGATTCCCAACCCTATCCCTGAGTGACGTCCATGTCTTGGATTCAATCCATGCATACAGAGGTATATTTACTTGTGTATTTTAGTTAATTTTCTTTAATTTTAATTTATTTATTTATATAATACCTGTTTAATTTTTTTTAATCTTTACGCATATAGTGATTGGATTGGGTGTTCTATATTTCCCAATTTTTTTGGAGCATAAGTTACATGGAATCTGGTTCCTATTGATGATTAGCACTACATGTTTGATCACTAGCTGGTATGTAAATAAATATTATTTATTTTGAAATTTATTTTATTAATGACTTGATATTATTAATTTTTTAGGGTTTATATTATCCCATCGATGAGAGAATGCATGACTCTATCTGGAAGGCATGAGAAGTTTGTATCCCTGATCGTTGTCATCCATTTTTGCACAATTTAAGGAGGACAATAATGAGGAAAGCAGAAGTCACAGATTTTGATGAGTATTATTGTGACCACAAACATAGTTACATTTCATCTTAGGTTTGGGATGGATTATGTTCATATTGGATGGGTGGCCATTTTTAGAGGAGATCATCAGTAGGCTGAAAAAACTGGGGGAGACAGGAGGTGACACATTGAGATGGTAGTCGTACATTCAGTATGCATAGGGAACATATGGTAACCACCTTTTTTAATTTATTTATATAACATTAAATGTAAACTGATTATTTTATATTCACATAGTCAATCGAACAGCCTGATATTATGAAGTTCGATGTTTATAGGAGGATATATAGTGATCCTATCACTGGAGAGATTAGAGGTGATCGCCAACATCAGATTATGACCAGTATAATTTCTTTTTGAGTACTAAAATTAACTGAAAATAATATTTTAACTTTTTCAATTTTAAATTTCAATTAAAAGAGTCAAATGAGGCCAAGATCGGGGATCAGACCAGTGCACCAGGATTTGATGAGGTTGTACGGATGTAGGAGACCCTGTATGCCTTTGAGAAAGGATGAGTTGTTAGTATCGGCTCTCGATTGACGTCTGGGAGTTATTATGGTACCACTGCGATGTTGGTGTGCGGCTTGAGAGGATTTCATATTGAGTCATCATCATATGATACACAGTATCAGGAGCAGCTACGAGATCAGGGCGAGCTTATAGAGAGTATTTTTAGGGAGCAGGAGGAGCATCATCAGTAGTAGCAGTAGTAACACAAAGAGATGTGACAATGGAAGCTACAATAGTAGCACGAGCAGACAATGAAGTACATGCGACGTCTAACTCATGGTTAAGGATAAAGTTCCCTCCACCATTTCTTCCATCTCCTCCATAAGACCCCCCTCAGGGATGTATTTACTTTTTATAATAAAACGCCTGAATGTACATTTTTTTGTAATATTATATATTTACATTTCTATACAGTGCGTTTTTTATATTATTGCGAATATTTCATTTATTATTATTTTATTATTTATTTAGTTATTTATTATTTTATTATTTTATTATTTATTTAATAATAATAATAATAATAATAATATTTATTATTTTATTTTTATTATTATTATTTTTATTATTATTATTATTATTTCATTATTATTATTTTTTATATTTTTGTGAATATTGATATTTTTATTATTTTGTAGTTTATTATTATTATTATTAATTTTAATATTAATAATGATATATTATTATCATTAATTTTATTAATATTTTTTTATTATTAGTAGTATTAATATTATTATTAGATTATTATTATTATAATTTTATTAATTTTATTAATATAATAATAATAATAATAATAAAATTATTATTTAATATTATTTTACTAATATTATTTTTATTATTATTATTAGTATTATTTTATTCAATTTTATTAATATTAATTTTTTTATTATTTTAAAGCTTTTTGTGACGAACCCATCGTAATAGGTTTCTTAAAACCCTAAAAAAAACTATTTGCAACGCAATTTTCTACAATGTGCCATTTGTGACAGGACCCCTTCACAAATGACCCATCGCAAATAAGTCCTTTTCCAGTAGTTGGTGTTTTTTCTATATATTTAATATAGAAAATAATATTCAGGTTACCAATGTATAAATAGAAAAATAAGGAGGGAGTGGATGGTTTTGAAGTAGTTAATCTGAGACTAAGATGAACTGAGACAACCTCCAAGCTCCCAATGAAGGATAAATCCAATACAATTTTAAAAAGAATTTATTTTGAGTATCAAATATGAAATAAGAAGAAGGATCTTACCATTATTATGATATTTGATCAGTGTGCTGATGCAACGAGGAAATAAAGAAATAAGAACCAAAGTGAGACTAATTTATTGAGCATGTTTTGATCATTGGGGTTGAAACTTTTATTGAATAGAGAGATATTAGATTTATGATGATCACATGATATCAAGTTGAGTAGATAAATTCAGTGATTTTTTTATAATATTCTTGAACTAATTTGTGTGTATAGAATGAGTTGTTGAACATTCTTAAAAACTTTTTAGCATTTGAAGAATCAACTAATGAGGAAGTAGGAGATATATTCTTTAATACAATAGAATACTTGTATTGATATGCATTCTAATTTAGAATAAGAGAAAATAAATTATTTCATATATATAGTGAGATTATGTGGAACCCATGTGACTCAAGGTATATAGGAAGATCGTAGTGTGACTTTTTGACTATAGTGTGAAGTTGTTAGAAGAATTCAGGTGTGAAGCTTGCAAGAGAAGTCATATGAGAAGTAGGCAAGTGCATTCATCCTGAGAGATTGGGAAAGCTTGTGAAGAACGAATCATTATAGTCAGTCATTGATTATAGTGTAGGAACCATGATTGGGGTGAATGAATAATCATGGAAATGTATAAGCCTTTGATCTAAAACTTGTAAAAATACTATGAATATCTTTTACTTAATATCCTATATTGCATGTGGTGTGGCTTTCTTGGTTAAAATAAAACGACCCAACTATTATAACACAATTGGGAAAATAGTCTTTTGCGACGGGAACTAATCCCGTCGCAAATAGTCCATCCCAGAAGTTATTTGCGATAAGATTTGGGGTCCTGTCGCCAAAGGTAATGCGCGCTTTGGCGCGGGATGCGGGCTAAAGCACAAGAAGGTTATTTGCGACGAGAGGATCCCCCTATCGCAAATAGTGAGTCGGTCGGAGGGTATTTGCGATGGGTCCCATCGCAAATAATGGCGGCGGTAAAAGCGTTTTTGTGACGAGATGTTGTCCTTTCGCAAAAGTTGTGTCGGTAGGTCACCTTTTACGACAGGCCCCACCACAAATACCCTTTTAACCACCGACAACAATTAATGCGGGCAAAATTATTTGCGACAGGGCCCGTCACAAAAAGTACCTTTTGCGACGGTAAGCCCGTCCCAACTAGTCCCGTAGCAACTAATCTAACCTATATATACCACCTCCATTTTTCTTTCTCTTCCTCTCATTTCTCACTTTCTCTCTCTCTCTAAACACGGATTTTAGCGTGAAAATTTCGCTCAGTTAATTTTTTTTATGGAGAAGTTGTGAAGGTGCATACATCAATCATAGATCAAGTTTAAAAGTATTTATATTTTATTTAATTTAGTATTTATTTAAATTTTTTATGTTAATTTTAATTATTGTTGATTAGTTGTAATTAAATTAGATTTAAATTGTTTTGTTATCTGTATTTCAGTAATAAATAGTAATAAATAGTAATAAATAGTAATAATTGGTAATAATTAGTAGTAATTAGTAATAAATAGTAATAATTAGGAATAAATAGTAATAATTAGGAATAAATAGTAATAAATTGAAAAAAATAGTAAGAAATAGGAATAAATAGTAATAAATAGGAACAAATGGTAATAATTAATAATAATTAGTAAAAAGTAGAAATAAATTGGAAAAATTATTAATAATTAGTAATAAATTGTAATAATTAACAATAAATAAAGTAATTAGTAATAAATAGTAGTAATTAGTAATAAATAGTAATAAATAGTAGTAATTAGTAATAAATAGTAACAAATAGAAATAATTAGGAATAAATAAGAATAAATGGTAATAATTAGCAATAAATAGGAATAAATAAGAATAATTAGCAATAAATAGGAATAAATAGTAAAAATTAGCAATAAATAGGAATAAATAATATTAAATAGTAATAAATAGGAATAAATAAGAATAAAAAGAAATAAATAGAAATAAATAGTTATAAATTGGAATAAATAGTAATAATTAGTATTAATTAGTAATAATTAGTAACAAATAGTAATAATTTGTAACAAATAGTAATAATTTGTAACAAATACTAAGAATTTGTAATACATAGGAACGAATAGTAATAAATAGGAACAAATAGTAATAAATAGAAACAAATAGGAATAAATAGGAATAAATAGTAATATTTAGTAATATTTAGTAATATTTAGTAATATTTAGTAATAATTAGTAATAAATAGTAATAAATAGTAATAAATAGTAAAAATTAGTAATAAATAGTAATAATTAGTAATAAATAGTAATAAATAGTAATAATTATTAATAAATAGTAATAATTAATAATAATTCGTAATAATTAGTAATAATTAGTAATAAATAGTAAAAAATAGGAATAAATAGTACAAAATAGTAATAAATAGGAAAAAATTGGAAAAAATTGGAAAAAATTGGAATAAATTAGAATAAATTGGAATAAATAGAATTAAATAGTAATAAATACGAAGAATTATGACTAATTAGGAATAATTAGTAATAATTAGTAATAATTAGTAATAAATTGTAATAAATAGTAATAAATAGTAATAAATAGTAATAAATAGTAATAAATAGTAATAAATAGTAATAAACAGTAATAAATATAATAAATAGTAATAAATAGTAATAAATAGTAATAAATAGTGATAAATATTAATAAGCAGTAATAATTAGGAATAATTAGTAATAATTAGTAATAATTAGTAATAATTAGTAATAATTAGTAATAATTAGTAATAAATAGTAATAAATGGTAATAAATGTTAATAAATGGTAATAAATGGTAATAAATGGTAATAAATGGTAATAAATGGTAATAAATGGTAATAAATGGTAATAAATGGTAATAAATGGTAATAAATAGTAATAAATAGTAATAAATAGTAATAAATAGTAATAATTAATAATAATTATTAATAATTAGTAATAATTAGTAATAATTAGAAATAATTAGTAATAATTAGTAATAATTAGTAATAATTAGTAATAATTAGTAATAATTAGTAATAATTAGCAATAATTAGTAATAAATAGTAATAAAAAGTAATGCATAGTAATAAATAGTAATAAATAGTAATAAATAGTAATAAATAGTAATAAATAGTAATAAATAGTAATAAATAGTAAGAAATAGTAATAAATAGTAATAAATACTAAGAAATAGTTAGAAATAGTAAGAAATAGTTACAATTAGTATGAAATAGTAACAATTAGTAAGAAATAGTAACAATTAGGAAGAAAATCAATTGTAATAACTTGTAATAACTTTGAACAATTTCCAGTGGATTGACGACACTCCTTTTTCTCGATGACTCTTCTCCTTTCAACTTTCACCGACTCAAAACATTATGAACAATATGCTTCTATGTATGCATATCCAATATCATATGTACGAGTTTGAATATGCATTCATAGGACCACATTTTTCATAATGTGTTCAGGTGGTGACAGTTACAAGAAGATGATTCATAGGGGGCTCTTTTGTCTGAGGGCTCATTTACTTGCAACTTTGTCACACAGAAATAACAATGAAGAATCTGCGCGGAGGTAGGAATATTCATTCTCGTGCCTACGAGAATGAATATACGTACCTGCGGGAGATTCTTCATTGTGATATCTTTGTGAGAAAGTTGAAATTTAATGAACCAGCAGACAAAATAGGAGTCGTCAATCCACTAGAAATTGTGTCACTTGTAAGTAATGGTAATTATTACGAAGTAGCTATAATTATTTATCTTTTTTTTAGATAGTGTTTTTATTTTTGAGATGGTATGTGGACTATGATATACTATATAATACCAAATGTAGGATTGAAATAATATAGATACTGAATGAAGTATCTAATAATGCTCAAAATACAAGAGGGGGGGTGAATTGTATACTTTGAAAATTTTGTTTAGAACATTTAAATATGATTATGTTTAACAAGGTTAAATAAGGTAATTCACAAAACCTCTTGTTCTATAAACATGCTTTAATCCAGAAAAGTGATTCCATGAAAGAAACTCTGGAATGATGGTTCTGGAAAAGGAAACTTAATGAAAGTTTACAGAGATAAAGATTCGACCTTAAAGCGTATATAATCTTACTAAATCAGAGTACAAGTATAAGGAAGTATAATATAGTTATACTTTCCTCAAAAATCAAAATATAGCAGAAAACTTAAAACAAACAAGTAATAAGTATTAAGTCTTTTAACCCAAAGAGAAGGGTATCAAACAACCATGGATAAAAGTCCGTTGATTTATACTTTCAAGAATGTATTTCTTACCCACACTAGGGTAAGCCCTTGATACGAAGATCAAAGTCTTTCTTGCTATCCCTGCAAGCCATCAACTTCAAGGTAGTCGGTACATCTGTCTTCCTCAGCAAGGAAGCCTTCAACTTCAAGGCAGTTGACACCTCTATCTTCCTCAGCAAGGAAGCCCTCAACTTCAAGGTAGTCGGAACCTCTGTCTTCCTATCCCCGGAAGCCCTCGAATGTACTCAGCAACATTCAGAGTCAAACAAAGCAAATCTGAACAAGACGTTCAGTATGCACTAAACATAAGAGTCTCTCTCTAGAAATCACTTCAACATCATGTAATCTCTAGAGTCATCAACTTGTTCAACAAAGTTATGAGCTCATTCAAATGAGCTCCTATTTATAGGAAAAACTCCAACGGTCAGATCCCTCCTCCAACAGTCATATTTTTCCTTGAATTTAGGAGGGACCTGTACATGTGTCACTCAAACAACTGTTAGTTAGAAACAGAATGTACGAAATCATTTCATAACTATATCAAATATGATCAAAATATTGTTTCTTAATCAAAACCAATTTTTTGGAGTGGAAGAAAATAAATGTTCCGAGTCTAGGTAAAAACATATCTGGTGTCTATAATACAAGGATTTTTGGATTCTATTTTCTAAAGGATTAGGAACCTGAACTATATAGAATTCCAGATTCTGAATTTCAAGGAAATTCGAAATCTGGATTCACATGAATTTGGAACCTGAACTTACAAAGTTTGGAGTCAGAGTTCATGAGAATTCGGAGTCAGAACTTCCAAAGTTCAGAGTCTGAATTCCGAGAACTCAGAGTCAAAACTCTGAAGAGTTTGGAGTCCGAATTCAAAGAACTCGGATTCTAAATTCAGAAGAGTTCAGAGTTTGAATTCAATGAACTAGGATTCTGAATTCTGAGAACTCAAAGTCTGAATTTAGATCCTGAGAATAGAACGCTCTTTATCTAAGTATTATATTATTTCGAGGTTTTAGGTATGAAAATGAATTTTATACTTATACAAGATAATGAATAATTAAAATCATGGAAAGGATAATATTTTCCTTATGAAATCAAAATACGGTAAGGAGAGAATTTTCCTTGAGGATGGAAAAATTTCCTTAAGGAAGGAAAATCTCCCTTATCAAGATAAAATGTATTTTGCCTTAAAATAGGTGTTTGTGATTTTCAAAACATGGAGGAATGGAAAATTTATAAGGAAACATTATTGACTCAATAATATCCCCCTTTTTGGAAAGCAAAAACATCCTTACGAAAAATAATATAAGGACTTTGAATTTTTATTCTATTGAAAATAAAACTTATTTCCCTTCACTTATGAATCAGAGTGAATACGACTAACTCACCCTTAGGCTCTAGAAAAACTAAGGATCGTATTCTGTTTTATGGAATGGAATTTTAAATTATCTTGCATACAAAAATCTTTAATATGAAAACCCCCTTAGAAAAACTCCCCCTTACTTAGGTATATTTCTTCTTTACTTAGTATTATTTTTTCCTTTCTCCTCATTTGTGATTTTGAAAAATAACTTGAGGGAATGACAAAGGAAATTATGGTACCTGAAAGATTAGTAAAAGACAACACAAAATGAAATAGAGAAAGAAAAACATCATTATGTTTGGAAAGAATTTGTACAAGAAGTAAAATACCACAAAATATTGGATTAAATCTATTTTCCTTCCTTCTCATTGGGTATCAATTTCTTCACTATGGTTTTCAGATTTTTGAGTTCCTTTTGGTCTTCCTCTTCTTGATTTAGGAGTTGTTCCTGATCCTATGATTTCTTCTCTAAAGATTTGATTATTTCTTCCTGATACTTGAGAGCCTCTGCCTGAGCCTTTAGGTCTTCTTCCTGCTTAACAAGATTCTCTTCAATCTCAATCCAAAGATCCCTTTCTATCTTCTAGCTTTGGGAAACTGAGTGTAGCTTTCCATTCAGATCTTTTACTTCTTGCATCCGAGTATTCTACTCAAGGGTTATATTTTCTTCAAAACTGGTTGTAAGATCCTTGATCCTACCATCTTCAGTATCAAAAGCATTCTTGGCACTCTCACGAAACTCATCAAGAATATGCATATCTTCTATGGTTTTCTTAGACCAAATGGCCATCTTCTTAAAGGATATCTTGTGGGCTTCATAGTTAATGAAAAAAGTCTTGAAGTCAGCCTCAAGCTTCACACATTCTTTCATCACCATGGACACTGAATCTGATTTCTGATTTAATATGTGTTGAAGTATATGACATCTCGATTCTATGATTGGGAAAATCGGAATGGTGAAAACTGTCTTCTTTAAGGATTGGACTACAAAATCATGTCAAAGGGAAGATTATTCCGAATCCGAGACATTTCTTGGTGAGGGCTATTTATCTAGATCAGCAAGCTTCCTCTTTGAAGATCCACCAGAATCTTTATTCTTCACAACGACTTTGGTATGTGTAAAAACAACCACCTGTTTAACCTTGTCAGTTATCAGAATGGATTCCTCATCTGGAGATTCATGTTCACTATGAGACAGCTGAACAATCTTATCTTCATCTATATTCTATTTCTCGGCTCTAGCCTCAACATCCTCAGGGTGTATGAAATCATGGTTTGAACTTTCTTCCTCAGACATTTTATTAACTTCTACTTCTCCCTTCTCAATTTTCAACTTCCTCATCCTTCCTAGAAGTTGCGATATTTGAAGACTTGGCTTCAGAAGTTTGGATAGATAATTTCTTGGATGGGGTTTCTATTTCATGGTAATCTTTAACATGATTTATAAGATCTTCGTTGCCACCACTACTTTCTACCTCTTTTTATCCATTTTCTTCAACAATATTTTCTTGGGTTTTTTCTAGGGTGACAAACTTCTTACCCAGAGTTTCTGGTAATGCTTCTACCATGAAATATTGTGGTACCAGAATATTCTCGGATGCTATTTCAGTATCCTTAAAAAGAGATTGGAATAACTTAGATTCAGTCATTTTTTTCTTTTTCTTCTTTTCTTTAGCTTCCTTCTCAATATCATCAGCGGTCTTCTCTTTTAAATCCTTGGCTTTCGAATGATCCAAACCAAAACATGGCTCCCCTGCTTTCCTATTATTTTTGTCTTCCCTCTATTTAGCTATGACCTCATCAGGATAGGATTTCTTCTTCTTGGACTTTGGAGGTGCGGATTGGGTTTGTTTATCCTCTGGGGTTTTACCTTCAACTACTACTTCTTTAAAATTCCTCTTCATTCCTCCCTTTCTCGATGGTATAGGAACTTCGTATTCCTTCAGAACAGCTTCAACCAATTCCTCTGGTAGGTCATAAAATTCTCTGGAATCTTTAGAAAAACTAATATTCATTCTCTTTAATGTATCATCACTTACTGATATGACTTTCAATTCTGTGGCTTTGGAACTGCAAGGAATCTTGAAAGACCAAAGGCACTGAAAAATTAGCTTAGAAAGGATGGAAGGATGCATGATTATTTGAGCTTTAAAATTCCCATTATTAGTATTCTCAATCTTAATGAGAATATTCATCATCAAGTTGATCTTCATTTGGTTTACCAAGAATTCCAAAAAGCACATATCACTCTTCTTCAAGGTTTCCTTGTCACCTTTTCTTGGAATGATGAAACCTTGCACCCATAGTTCAAGGATTTGATTATTTGTAGAGAGATTAACAATCGTCAGATTATTGACATCAGTAAGACCATTTAACTCTATAGCTTTCACTTTTACAAAAGTACCTTAAACATCTGGCAACTTATGAGAACAAAATTCAGCTTCCCCTTCATAAGACAACCCCACTAAGCTTGTAGCCTTGGTGTATGAAAGGGAATAAGTTTTTCCATATATTTTGAAAGAAAATTTAATCCTCTCTTCTTCTTTGAAAAATCTCACAAATTCATAAAATTCCACAAGAAAATCCGGATAAACTACATCTTGAGTTCCTGGCTTTGATATGCTAAAGTTTTCTCATCCATTCAACCTGATGTTCTTGGATATAATGGAATCATACTTGGCAAATAAATTCGGATGGTCCTACCTCTCTCGGTAAATCTACCACTCTGAAATCGGCTTGACAGTTGACATCTCTTGGGAAGGAACTTCAACAGACATTCAGATTTGAGAAAGATTTGAGGGGTTTGAAAGAGGCTTTTGAAAGGGGGGGGGGTAGAGCTTCACCACACAAAGGCTTGAAATCCAATATGGGATCACTATCGGGGGGGTCCTTTATATAGACGTTTGATATGATAGTTAAACTTAAAAAGTCAATCCAATGGTTGATAAAACTTCTGATTTGATCTGATGGTTGAAATGATAGCCACAAGGAAAACTTGAATCTGATCTTTTGAGGTTTTTAAATGAAAAACATTCAGATTTAAGGAAAAGATAATCTGAAATTTTTTAAAAACAAATGAAAATAACAGCAAGTAAATCCTGATTACAAAAACATAAGAAAGGAAATCATACCTTTCAAATTTCCAGGAAGATTATTCGTATTGAGGAAAAAAAATTTCTTCAAGAACTTTAGATTCCATAAAATTTGATAAAGGAAAAACTCCATTACAAAAAATTTTGAGTATAAAAAACATCAATATAAAAATTTTGAGTACGAAAAACTTCACTATGAAAAATTTGAGACAAAAAACTTAATTACCAAAATTTTGAGTACAAAAAACTTTATTACAAAAATTTTGAGTATGAAAAACTTCATTACAAAAATTTTGAGTAAGAAAAACTTCATTATGAAAATTTTGAGTACGAAAAACTTCATTACGAAAATTTTGAGAACGAAAAACTTCATTACGAAAATTTTGAGTATGAAAAACATCATTATGAAAATTTTTAGTATGAAAAAATTCATTACGAAAATTTTGAGAAAAAAAAGATTCATTACAAAATTTTGAGTAAGAAAAACATCATTACGAAAATTTTGAAAAACTAAGTACGAAAATTTTCATTACCAAAATTTTTGAAAAACTAACTATGAAAGTTTTCATTATGAAAAATTTTGAAAAACTGACTACGAAAAATTTTAATTATGAATTTTTTTTGAAAAATTGACAATGAAAAATTTCCATTACGAAAATTTTGAAAAATCTAACTACAATTTTTTTTGAAAAACTTCATTTCGAAAAATTTGGAAAAATAACAAACAAATGTACCCCCCTATGAAAAGACGTTTATTACTGTAAAGATATTGGTTTAAAAAAAAGGTTAATGAAGATTAATATCTTTTGGTTATCATTCCTAACTTTTGTTTAATGTATTCAAATCTATCAAATGGTAATGATTTTGTAAAAATATATGCAAGTTGATCTTGTGTTATGATAAATTGAAGAATGATATTTTTTGTGTGTGTGATCTATAAGAATGTGATACCTAATATCTATGTGTTTTTTATGAGAGAGATGTGTAGGTTTTTTTCTTAAATAAATGACACTAGTATTATCACACAAAATTTTTGTTTTGATAAAACTCATACCATAGTTTGTGAGTGTGTGTTGGATCCACAACACTTGAGCACAACCACTTCCAACTGCTACATATTCAGCTTCAGTAGTGGAAAGTGCTACTGCGTGTTGCTTCTTGCATGAACAAGAAACTAGTAAATCTCCTAAGAAATGAGAAGTTCCAGATGTACTTTTTCTATCCATTTTACATCCACCAAATTCAGCATCCGAAAAAAATAGAATAAAATCATTTCCAGAAGTATAAAAGAGTCTTAAATCCATGGTTCCCTTTAAGTAGTAAAAAATATTTTCACTGCCTTAAAATAAGATTCCTTAGGATTGGATTGATATCTTTCACATATGCATATTGAAAACATTAAGTCTGGATGACAAGATGTCAAGTAAAATAAACTTCTTATCATACCTCTAAAAGATGTTTGATCTACTGGTTTCTCAGCTTCATCAAGATCAAGAGTCTTTGAGGTACCAATGGAAGTACTTATACTCTTAGTGTTGTTATATACATACTTTTTAAGAAGATATTTAATATACTTATATTTGGATATATAGATTCCTTCTGGTTTTTGGGAAATTTGAAAACCAAGGAAAAATGTTAACTCACCCATCATACTCATTTCAAACTCAGATTTAATTAGTTCTACAAAAGAATCAGTTAAATATTGCTGAGTTGAACCAAATATAATGTCATCAACATAAATTTGAACAATAAAAACATTTTTCTTATCTTTATTTATAAAAATGGTTGGATATACATTTCCCTTAATGTAATTATTTTGAAGCAAAAATCTTATAAGCCTACCATACCAGGCTCGAGGGGCTTTCTTAAGTCAATACAAAGCTTTGGTATGTTTATAAACATGTGTAGGATGTTTTGTCTCTTCAAAACCAAGAGTTTGTTCAACAAAAACATCCTCTTGTACAAAACCTTTAAGGAAAGCACATTTCACATCCCTTTGAAAAAGTTTAAATTGAATAATGTTGCAAAGGCAAGTAGAATATGAATAGATTCAAGTCTAGCTACTGGAGTATAGGTTTATTCATAGTCTATTCCTTATTGTTGATTATAGACTTTATCAACCAACCTAGATTTATTTCTAACAATGAATCCATTTTCATCACACTTATTTCTGAAGACCCATTTGACTCCAATAACAGAAGTTTCCTTAGGTCTTTCAACCAATGTCCAGACTTTATTCCATTCGAATTTGTTTAGCTCATCTTGCATAGCTTTTATCCAATATTCATCACCTAAAGCTTCATCAGTGCTTTTTAGTTCTAATTGGGAAAGGAATTCTAGATATTCTACTTCATTCCTTATAGAACTTCAAGTACTTACAGGTTGATTCACATCACCAATGATACTATCACTAGGATGATTATTTAGAAACAACTGATTTGGGTTTTGTAAAACCTGTCCATCAATATAGGGTAGGAAATCTTCTAGGGTAAATGTTTCAAAATTATCTTCTTCGAAATTTTCTTTATCAGAAGGATCTTCTGTTATGGGTTGATAATCAGTTTTTGAAATCACATCAGAAGATCTAAGTTTGGGAGGTTTAAAAACAAAAGGATTAGTTTCATCAAATTTAATATGTACTATTTCTCCAATAGTACAAGTGTTTTTATTGAAAAATTTATAATCCTTAGAAGTTGTGGAATAGCCTAAGAAAATTCCGTCATCATATTTTGGTACGAATTTTTGTAGATTATCTTTAGTATTCAGAATGAATACTTTGAAACCAAAAACCTTAAAGTAGGAAAGTCTAGGTTTTCTACCATTTCATAACTCATAATGAGTTTTATTAAGAAAAGGTCTAATTAAAACACGATTTATAGTATAACAAGAAGTACTTACAGCTTCATCCCAAACATGTTTGGCTACAGAATATTCACTCAACATGGTTCTTGTTTTCTCTTGAATAATTCTATTTCTTATTTCATCAACACCATTTTGTTGAGGTGTTAAAGGTGCTGAGAAGTTATGAGTAATTCCTTTTCTACTAAAAAAAGTTTAAAAATCAGAATTTTGAAATTCTCCTCCATGATCACTATAAATAGTTTTCAAAGGAAGGTTTTTAACATTTTTAACTTGGGCTCTAAAACTTTCGAAATAAGAAAAAGCTTCAGATTTATTTTCTAGAAAATAGACACACATAAATATAGTGTAATCATCAACTAGGAAAAATACATAATACTTGCCTCCAATGCTTCCAGTTTTTGTTGGTTCAAAAAGATCCATATGCACTAACTATAATGCATCAGTTGTTGAGACTTCACCGATTGATTTAAAACTTGATTTATGTTGCTTTTCATATTGACAAGTATCATTGAATTTTGAAGAATCAAATCTAAGATCAGGTAAATCCTTAACTAATCTTTTATTTGAGATTGTTCATAGGTTTCTAAGGTTACAGTGTCTTAACCATCTATTCCATAACCAAGAATAATCTTACATTTCACTAATTCAAGGTAGGTCTTGGCTCCTAAGGTCTTCTAAGTTTAGTGTATAAATATTCTCTTTCATATTGGCAGAAAGAATAAACTATTCCTTAGAATTGTGTACTGAATATTTTTCATTCCTAAAATTCCCAAGGTAACCTTCATCACATAATTGAATTATGTTAATGAGGTTGTTCTTATGACACTTAACAAAAAAACATTTGAAATAAATGTTTTTCCAAGAAGAACGTTTTTACCTATACCAATAATTTCTCCCTTATCATAATCTCTGAAAGTTACTTTTCCTCCTTTAGTATTGATAATCTTTTCAAAGTCATTCTTGTTACCAGTCATATGCCGAGAACATCCACTATCCATGTACCATATATTGTTGTTGGTAATTTCTTTACTTTCCAGAAAATAAGAGTGTTAGGCTTTCAGAACCCAAGCATTTTTGGATCCGGAAATTTCAGAAATAAAAATCTTAGGCACCCTCGTTTTCTTAGAAAAATAGGCTTTATGAAATCCTAAATCTTGAGTTTTGTTTAAGGAATAACTTTTTTCATAGAGTCCACCACACTAAGACTTAGTGCATAATGGAGCACTTTGAGGAACAAAATAATTATTACTAAAAATTGGTTTAGAACTAGTATAACCAAAACTAGAATTATTCCTTAGAGGTCTGATTTGTGAATACATCTTATCAAAAAATTCCTTACCTAAAGTAAAGTTTGACAAGAAATTCCTCAAGGAAAAAATTTCGATCTTTAGTCTAATAACTAATTTCTTGTCTTCCAAAAAATTTTATTTTGAATTAGAGTTTGGCTCGAAAACCTTTTTCTTAGAAATTACATTTTCTAGATCTTTAGAAAGTTTATCCATATCAGAATTTACTTCATCAAGGTTTTTTGAAATTCTTTCAAAATCAAGGGTTTTATTATCAAGATATTTAGAAAGATCTGATATTTCTTTAGTAAGTATAGAAATCCTAGAATTTTCCTTATCATGATTTTTGTTGAATTTATAATTTTCATTCTCAAGATTCTTAGCAAACCTAGAAAATTCTTCATAGGTAGGTAAAGTATCATCCTCATCAGAAGGAGATTATTCAACCAAAGATTCATAATATTTATCATTACTATAATTTGATTTTAAAGAAACCTTGGTCGTTGATTCAACATTGTGTACCTTAGCCATTAAGAAATGATTGTCAATAGGTAGTATGGCTATTAGACCAAGATTCTTCTGTCCAGAAGATTCGTAATCTGATGATTCATCTGAAGTGTCTCTAGCACTAGCACTCCAGGTGTCATTAGCTTTCAAAACATTCTTAGATTTAGCTTTGTAGTACTTCATTCTATTTCTCTCAGAATGGATTTCCTTTCTTTTCTCTTAAGCATAGGACAATCAGGTCTTATATGTCCACCTCTCTTGCATTCATAACATGTAAATTCTGAATCTTTCTTATCATTCGTTTCTTTCTTCTTATATCTGGATTGAAAGTCCTTTAGACCAATAATCTTGTTCATCATTTGAGCAAGATTGGCTAGTTTATTTTCTAAAGACTCACTTCCACTAGATTCGGATTGTATAACAACCTTATTATATTTGGATCTAGTAACTCTCTCAGGAGTCTTTGATTTCATATGATTTGAAGTTGTAGTAAAAGAAACACTTCCATTCCCATTCTTCTTCTTTGCATTATCAACATCCCTCTTCATTCTAGTATCATTTTAAAGAAGAGTTCTAAAATGTTCATCAAGTGAAATCTGAGTAACCTTTATATTCTCATCAATAGCCATTCTCTTATATTCCCATTCATTAGGAATAATATCAATGATCTTATCAACAAGAGATTCATCATATAATCCTTTCTCACCCATATATTGTAGACTATTAACAACAGTCATGAATCTCTACTACACCTTACATATGGGTTCTCCATAATGAAATCAAAAACCATGGTATTCAGCTCTGAGCATGGCTCTTCTAGTTTCAATGACTTTTGAAGTTCCAAAGTGTGTAAATTCAAGTTTCTTCCATATACAATTTGATACTTCACATGATTAAATTTGGCTATATATATTTCTAGTCATGGAAGAAATCAATGTAATGTATACCTTATAATTTAGTTGATATTCATGCTTTTCTTGATTGGTGAAAGAATTAACATCCTTATCAAGAATTTTATATCCTCCAATAAGAATGAAAAAATTGTCTACTCCAGTATTGATAATAAATGTCTTCATGTGATCTCTCTAATATTCATAATAATTTCCATCAAAAATTGGTGGTCTAGTTGGATTTAGGATGTCAACGGAACCAACATTTATTCCTGCAATCTTAAAGAAAATCTTTACACACAAATTTGTTAGTAATAGAAGTTTGTAAACAGGAAAAATATTCCTCAGAATGAAACATATGGAACAAGATTATCTGTAAGAGAAAATGAATATGAACTTGTGAATTTAAAAAGACGATTCCAGAAATAAGAAGAAAATGAATTCTCTCTTGAATCTAATCATGAGATTAATTTAGATTGAACCAGTGCTCTGATACCAATTGTTGAGAAGATATGTGGAGTATGATATACACTATAATACCAAATGTAGGATCGAAATAATATAGATACTGAATGAAGTATCAAATAATGCTCAAAATACAAGAGGGGGGTGAATTGTATTCTTTAAAAAATTCCGTTGGAACTTTTATAGATGATTATGTTTAACAAGGTTAAACAAGGTAGTTCACAAAACCTCTAGTTCTATAAACTTGCTTTTATCCAGAAAAGTGATTCCAAGAAAGAAACACTAGAAATATGGTTCCAAAAAATGAATCTTAATGAATGTTTATAGAGATAAAGATTATACCTTAAAGCATATAGAATCTTACTAAATAAGAGTACAAGTATAAAGAAGTATAAGATAATTATACTTTCCACAACAATCAAAATATAGAGGAAAACTTGAAACAAAAAAGTAACAAGTAGTAAGTATTTTAACCCAAAGAGAAGGGTATTCAACAACCTTGGATAAATTTACATTGATTTATAGTTTCAAGAAAGTCGTTCTTACCCACACCAGGGTAAGCCCTTGATACAAAAATTGGAGTCTGTCCTGCTATCCCCGCAAGACCACAACTTCAAGGTAGTCGGCACCTCTATCATCCTTAGCAAGGAATCCCTCAACTTCAAGGTATCCGGCACCTCTGTCTTCCTCAGCATGGGAGCCCTCAACTTCAAGGTAGTCGGCACCTCTATCTTCCTATCCCCGGAAGCCCTCGAATGTACTCAGCAACATTCGGAGTCACACAAAGAAAATCTTAACAAGATGTTCAGTACACACTAAGCATGAGAGTCTATCTCTAGAAATAACTTCAAAAACATGTAATATATAGAGTCATCAACTTGTTCAACAAAGTTATGAGCTCTTTCAAATGAGCTCCTATTTATAGGAATGGCTCCAATGGTCGACTCCCTCCTCCAACGGTCATATTTTTCCTTGAATTTCAGAGGGACCTATACACGTGTCACTCAAACAAAGTTTAGTTAGAAATAGAATGTATGACATCATTTCATAATTATATCAAATAGGAGAAAAATATGGTTGCTTAATAAAAACCAATTTTTTTAGAGTGTAAGAAAATAAATGTTTGGACTCTAAGTAAAAAAAACATTAGTGTCTATAATGCAAGGATTTTCAGATTCTATTTTCTAAAGAATTCGGAACCTAAACTCTATAGAATTCCAAAGTATGAATTTCAAGGAAATTTGGAATCTGGATTCATAAGAATTCGGAACCTGATATTACAATGTTCGGAGTCAGAGTTAATGAGAATTTGGAGTCATAACTTACAAAGTTCGGAGTCTGAATTTAGAGAACTCAGAGTCTGAATTCAGAAGATTTTAAAGTCTGAATTCAAAGAACTGGGAGTCTGAATTCAGAAGAGTTCAGAGTCTGAATTCAGAGAACTCAGAGTCTGAATTCAGATCCTGAAAATAGAATTCTCTTCATCTAAGTATTATATGATTCCGAGGTTTTAGGAATGAAAACAAATTTTAAACATAGACAAGATAATTAATAAGGAAAATAATTGTAAGGATAATATTTTCCTCATAAAAAAAATAGGGTAAAGAAAAACTTTTCTTTGAGGAAGGAAAATTTTCCTTAAGGAAAATTTCCCTTATCAAGATAAAATGAATTTTGCCTTAAAATAGGTGTTTGTGATTTTTAAAACATGAAGGAATGGAAAAGTCATAAGGAAACATTCTTGAATCAACATTTAAAATTTCAAATTATTCAAAAATAGTAATGATTTTATATTTTGTAGAATAATATGGAACACAGAAGTCGACAAAAATAATTATTAGATGATTGCGCTTGGATAAATCACTGTATAAATCCAAATGGTTCTAGTTTAAATCCTATATATATTAAAGGTGTTGAATCATTCATATCATTTTCATCATAAAACCAGAATATGTTTTAGAAGGCATAATAATGTGTCCTTGTAAAAAATGTGTTTTGAGAACGTTTGACATATTTGACAAGGTTGGGGGGACATCTCTTGTGGTTTATTTTTCAACCAGATTATGTTTTTTGGTATCAACACGGAGAACACAGTTCCAGAGAAGATACTAATAACTTTATTCTGAATCCATCACAATTTCAAAATTTAGTTCATGATGTTGCATGTCCATCTGTTCAGCAAACTGAAACTCAAGATGATATCGATTTAACTCCTGAGTTGGAAACATCTAAATTTTATGAGTTTTTGAGGTCTGCTAAGGATGCATTATATCCTGGTTTTAAGATAAGAAAATTATAAGAGGTTGTGAAATTTATGGAAATTAAATTAGATAATGAAATTTCAAACAATTGATTTGATCAGATATTTTCATTGGTTAAAACACTATTACCTGAAAGAAATGTGTTTCCTACAAATTACTATGAGAGCAAGAGGCTGGTTCATGATCTGGGCCTTAGTTATCGGAAGATTCATGCATGTCCAAATGATTGCATCTCATATTCTGGTGAAAATGATTTGTTGGATAGTTGTCCCACATGTGGACAATCGAGGTATAAAGAAGCTCAACCAGGGAAGTCTGGATCGATTCTAGTAAAATAGTTGAGATATTTCCCCCTTACGCCCAGGTTGCAGCATTTATTTATATCTCAGAACACAATGTCAATGATTTCATGGCACAAAACCAAGATTTCAATTGATAAAAGCTTGAATCATCCATCTTATGGTGATTCATGGAAACATTTTGACCGTCTGCATCTATCTTTTTCTTTAGAAGCTCGAAACGTGCGATTAAGTCTTTCTACTAAACGTTTCTCTCTGTTTGGTTCTTATGGTTGTCAGTATTCATGTTGACCTATCTTTATAACTCCGTAAAATTTACCTCCATGTATGTTGATGAAGGATCCCCATATTGTTTTGACCTTATTAATCCCAGGACACCCGAAAAAGAATAATGATGTTTATTTGAAACCATTGATTGATGAGTTAAATAAATTATGGAGTGATGATGTTAGTACATATAATGTTTCTGCGAAACAAAATTTTATATTGAAAGTTGCATTGATGTGGACGATTAGTGAATTTATGGAATATGGAATTTTATCTAGCTGGAGTACACATGGTCCAATATCATGTCCTTACTATATGAAAGACAACAAATCTTTTATGCTCGTCAATGGAAAAAAAACCTTGCTATTTTGACTATCACCGCAAATTTCTTTCAACTGATTATTATTTTCGGAGGAACACATATCATTTCAGAAAATATACAATTGAAAGGGATGAACCTCCACAAATGATCTCGGGTACATAGTTAAAATCAGTTGTATTTTTGTTACCTCCCATAACATTTGGGCCAGCAGTAAACCAACAGAAAATTCATGGCTTTGGGAAAGAAAATAATTGGATAAAATGAAGCATTTTGGGATCTTCCATATTGGTCGGATTTTTTGTTTTGCTACATGTTTGATGTCATGCATATTGAGAAGAACTATTTTGATACTTTATTTCATACTATTTTGGATACACCATGTAAGACCAAAGATACTGTAAAGGCATGATTAGATCTTGCCTAAATTTGCAGGAGACCAGAACTTGAACTATTTGAAAATGTCAGATCATAGAGGTTAATGAATCCAAAAGCATCTTCTACACTATACAAAGTGAGTCTCTTACTATTTTTTCACTGTATTTTATATTTGAGACTTCTAGATGGCTATGCTTCCAATTTGGCCAGATGTGTTTAGAATGGTTATATTATCGGATTAAATTCAAGATTTTAATGTTATAATGGAAAGAATTATTCTGATTGGATTCATAGGATTGTTGAATTCTATGATTTTTGATTCAATAACAGACATATAATATTTTTTTTGAGAGATTTATGGAGAAATAACAAACTACGATGCGCTAAGAAAAATGAAAGAAGATGTTGCTGTAATTATATGTGAACTGGAAAAAATATTTCCGCCAGCTTTCTTTGACTCAATGGAACATTTGATATTACATTTTCCACATGAAGATAAATTTGGAGGTCCATTATAGTTTCTATGGATATACCCATTTGATATATGCATGCAGAAATTGAAGAAAAAAGTACGTAACAAAGCATCATTTGAAGGCTCAATTGCTGAAGCTTATTTGCAAGAGGAAATTTCTTTTTTTTACTCTCATTATTTTGAATTTCAATATCCCTCAAAACAAAATAGCATGGGACTAAATGATGGGAATGTTAATGAAGAAATGGAAAATTAATTATCAGTTTCTAATTATCCAAAACTTGGTTTCAGTGGAGTTCATAAATGATGGATTTCAGATGATGAACATCACAGAGCTCATACATATGTTCTGCACAACTATGAATAAATGACATCATTTTAACTGTTAGTGATTCTATCACTTATTCTATAATTTATGTTATAGTATGTAAACTTATTTTATTTGTAGGTTATATGATAATCATATCAAAAAACAACTTCCACAAATTACAGCAGCTGCTCTCGAAAAATGCTGACAAATTTTTCTCTCTCAATGGTTTCAAAAACTGGTAACATAAATTATCGATGGTTTAATATCAATTTTTTTTATTATTTAACATATTAATAATTGTTTTACAAATTTTCAAGTGTCTCAACATGGTGATAAAATTGATAATAGACTGTGTATATTGAGTAACCCACCATCCAAAATGGTTAAATCTTATAATGCATATGTGGTGAATGGTTTCCAAATTTGTACACGTGTATATGAGAAATCAAAAAAAACAATGAACAATGGATTTTTCTTGAGAGGATCGCATCACAGAGAAACTAAAGTTGACTTTTATGGAATTATGGATGAAATTATCGAGCTGTGTTATCTAGGACATAATTATATAATGATGTTTAAATGTCAGTGGTTGGATACTGAGAGAGCCTTGTGTGTTCATCTGACTCATAGAATCATCGATATTAAATATAAAAGTATTCTTGCCCTAAATGAACCCTTTTTAATGGCTCAATAGGCACATCAAATTTATTATGCAATGTACTGTTCTAATTCAAGAGACTTGAGTGATTGGTGGAGCATAATAAAAATGAAATATCAGGAAAATCAGTTTACTCAAATTGAATGTGGTTCTGCTGAAGTGGAAGGAATTGAAATTTTTCAAGAGACTGCTCAAAATCCATATTTTTCATAAAGATTCGTGAATATAGATGATGACACTCCACAATTAAGGATCAATGATGATGAAGATGTTAATGATGTTACAAATGAATTTGAAATGACAAGAGACGATGAAACTGAAACTCATATGAATATTGATGGTGTTGGGGAGGAAGACGAAGAGATTGACATGGACAACAATGGAGAAAAGGATGATGACAGACATTGACATAGTTAAATGATGGTTATAATCATAAATAATATATATCTATATCTATTAGTTATTTTCAACTATCTGCTAATAATAATCATTTTGTGTTTTAGATTGATCCTGATCTATTTCGTGAGTTGCTGGAGGCTGATCTACCTTTGGATGAGGGGGATTGTGGACCATCTGACCCTCAACCTTCTGACGGTTTAGGAGGTACGCATAGGGGGCACGATATTTCATGGTTGATGATTCATGACGCTACCCCGGGTGACGTCCATGTCTTGGTTTTGATCCACGCACTTAGAGGTATGATAACCTGTATATTTTAGTTATCTTTCATTAATTTATTTATATATATACTAATTGTTTGAATACTTATTTTTTTCACAGTTTTTCACATGTAACTATTGGATAGGAAAGTGTTATCTTGTGCAATTTTTTTTCTCAGCCATGGATCACATGGGAACAGATTCCTGTGGTTGTGTGGTGCGACATGTTCGATCATTGACTGGTATGTAAATAGAGAATATTTATTTTGAAATTTATTTTATTAATAACTTGATATTATAAATTATTTTTAGGGTTTATGGTATCGCATTGATGATAGCATGCGTGATGCTATCCACAAGGCATGGATGGTGTCTATGTGTTACTGTTTCTGTCAATTTTTTCACAATTTGAGAAGAACAGCCATTAAGAAAACATAAGTGAAAAAATTTGATGAGTCGTGTAGAGCCCACTGACCAGAGTACATTTCGTCTCATGTTTGGGATGGATTATGTTTACACTGGTTAGGTGGTGGATTTCAGAGGAGATCTTCTGTGGGACGGAAAAACTGAGGGAGACAGGAGGTTACACATCGAGCTGGTAGTCGTACATTCAGTATGCATAGAGATAATCTGCTAAGTATATTTTAAAATACTTTATATAACATTAAATAAAAATAGTTTATTTTATATTTCTGTATATAGTCAAGCATCACGATATTACGGAGTTCGACGTTTATCAGAGGATTACAGTGATCTAGCCACTGGAGAGATTAGAGGTGATCACCAGCGTCAGATTGAGGTTAGTATTATTTTGTTTCAATTTGAAAATTAACAACATATAATATTTTCACCATTTTAATTTCAAATTGGAATTGAAGGATTCATATGAGGCTGAAACCGCTCCGACCCAGGCTGAGATTCCGGACGAGACGACTGAGCAGACTAGTGCCCACCATTTCGATGAGGCGACATGGATGCAGGCGATGCAGTATGGCTTTGAGAAGGGCTGAGTAGTTGGTATTGACTCTCATTTGACTCCTAGTACTTATTATGGTATTGCTGCAATGTCGGCTTTCAGCTCGAGAGGAGCTTGTGGAGTGGCATAATATTTTTCCTCACAGTATCAGGAGCAGTTGCGAACTCAATATGAGCTTATAGAGAGTTTGCAGAAGCAGTATGAAGAGATGTGTCAGTGACAACAGCAGCAACAACCGTAACAGGAGGAGGAGATGCGTCGATGGCAGCAACAACATCACGAGTAGATGAAGTACATGCACCATCTCACTCGTAATTTAGGGATGGAGTTTCTTCCACCATCTCCACCATCTCCTCCACCTCGTCCAGAATACGACCCCCAATGATTTGTTTTTTATTTTAAAAACATTTGAATTTTAGATTAATTGTAATATTAACTATTTACAGTTTCTGTATTTTATATTGGTACAAATATGGCATAATTTTTTTTTATTTTTAATATTTTATTATTTATTATTAGTATTAAATTTTTTAATATTTGTTTATTTTACTAATAATAATAACATTTTGTGATTTTTTTAATTTTTTTGTAAATATTGAGAATTGTCATTATTTTTTTTATTATTTTAATAAAATTAATATTAATTTTCTATTAATCATAATTTTATTAAATATATATTTTTTAGTATTATTTTTTTTAATGTCTGTTTATTTTACTAATAATAATTTTTATTATTATTTTTATTATTTTAATAATATTAATATAATTTTTTCATTAATCATAATTTTATTAAAAAATTTTTTATTATGTTTAGTATTTGTGACGGGACATTTTGCGACGGGCTCTCATCACAAATAATCTAAATATAATTTTTAATTAATAGTATTTACGATGTGCCAATCATTCCATCACAAATAGTATTTGCGATGGGCCCATTGCAAAAGGTTATTATATATATAATGTATATAATCGAAGGATTATTTGCGATGGGGAACTGACTCGTCGCAAATATTATTTTCGATGGTCCATTGCGAAAGGTTTATTTATATATAATTTATATAATTGGAGGATTATTTGAAACGGGGCCATCGCAAAAAATAATATTTGCAGCGCTGATTTCTACAACGGACTATTTGTGACGGGGCCCCGTCGCTAAAGCCTATTTGTGACGGGATCCTGTCACAAATAGCCCATCGCAAATACCTCTAATTCTAGCAGTATAACAAGAAAAAAAGGTTTAAATTCCAAAGGGGGTAAAATTATCATTGAGAAATCAAAATTTAGTAAATATAGGAAACACCTAATGCACCCCCACTCAGGTGCCTACCCTGATCCTTAGGGGAATATCACCTTGGATGAAAAAAAGCATCATATCACCATAGCAATTTTAGTTAATTTCATAGAATATGATTTCCAAGTACCAAATTTCTAGAATGAGAACTATGATAGATAATGATATCATAATTTATAATGGATAGTGCCTGAGTTGTCTACCATAGGTTATGACATTCCAATTATAAGGTATGTTATCAGTTTTGAAATTAGTTACATTTTATGATATAACATATTTCATCAGCTAAAATATATAGATTCTTTTTTGTATTTTTTTGATGTGAATTGCATTATATAATTTATAAATAACATTAAAAGTTACTCTAGGATATTTATTAGATTAATAAATTATTAATAAATTAATTAATTATAAAGTATTGATAAATAATTATTAAATATTTGTGATTTTTTTTAAAATAAATATCCATAATATTTATTATTATTATGAAAATACATTTATTTTACATGTAATGTCCTATAATTATGATATAATGTTTTTATATAAAATTATAATGTAATTTATAAAATGTTTATAAATTAAAAAAATAAGGTAAAATAAAAAGAAGATTATATTGAAATATAAAATTGTTCATGATTGTTAATTTTAAAAAGACTAAATTAATATTCCATGAGAATTTAGTAGAACCATATCAAAAATAGTTATTATAAATTGATATGATCAAGATTTTAATAATATTAAAAATGTGATATTTTGATTATATAAAAGTTATTCATGATATAAATGAAATATATTTTTTTTATTTCAAATATCATATATTTAAGTAAAATGGAATATAAAGTATAATATGAAGGAGTATGTGTTAGAAAAAATATAATTTTTTTTATATTTATTCAATTATGCAATGTCCATAATGCATTGAACAATTATAAATTTTATATAATTACTTTATTCTTGAATCATTCATAAATGATTATCCCAACTCTAAATTTAAGAAATTTTCATTTATTTAGTGTTACTTACTTCTTTATTAACATATATAAATTTTTTATATTATGAATGAATGTATGATTTAGTTTAAAAGTGTTAAAATGTTATATATAAATTATTATACACTCATTTAGAGAGTTACTTTCTAAGTATTATAATTGATTTAGTATTCTTCAACCTTTGCCTTATCTTATACGATGTTATGACTTGAATTTAGAATTTAATTATAGTTTATCCATAGAAGGTTTAATAATTATGATGGAATTTATCTCTCTCTTAATAAAATAACTATGGGTAGAGGGACATTAGGTTGGAATTCTCATTAGCCCAGGAGCTTAGGTTCCATCTTGAAAAGTGGGGGTTGAATACCTATATCTTCATGATTACTCTCATAGGGATTGATAATTTTATATCATTTTAAGCTTTTATTAGAAGGGTTTCATATAACTTATAACTTAGATTCATTTGGATATGTGTAAATATAATTATCTTTTAATTTGTGTTAGTAACATGAGTTATGAGTTCTATAAAGAGTTACACATCAATATTTTTTGAATATATTGATTTGGTGGAAGGAATAATATTCTAGACATAATCATTAAAATCATGAATATGTGTAAAGGGAATACATGAAGAAAGATTATAAGAATATAAAACACCTTAGAAATACTAAGTGTCAGATTGCTTATAAAGTGAGAACATGTCAGGACCACGATTATTCAAACTAATAGATTTTTTCAAAGGAGTGTACATATGGATTTTCTTATGTAAAGCATTGTGAAAATTGCTTATGCTAAGAGTTTAGAAACCAAATTACACTTTGATATTTTTTTACACATATATGAGAAACATTATGAGATAGGATGCCAATGTAATAATTCTGAGTGAATCTATATGATGGATTTAGATAAATATTTATCCACTATACTATATAATAATATTATATGATATGATTAGAATAACATCCTTCTAATTCAGCTAATTAGTCATAGGAATAAAAAAAATCATTACTTATTGAAATATTATTTCCCTACTAATGGATGTGATGAAATTTAAAATGGTTCATAGTTTTAGTTTGAGTACATTTAATAAAATTCCTTATTAAATGAATATAAAACATGATACTCATGTGATAAAAGAATCTGTTGAAGATAAAATAAAATCATAACCATCAAACATATCTTTGAGATCAATCCATGAGAAAGAAAATATTAATGTAATTAACATCCAAGAGTGATATAAAAACAGAATAATTATTCTGAATTAAGGAAGAAACAATCTATATGTTAGGAAAACGCCTCTTAGATTAACAGACTATGAAATTTGTTCTATAAGAGATCGAGATGCCTATTGGGAGAATATAAGTATTCAATTCCAGTTTCAAAAGAATTAAATTCAAGATAACTGAGGGAAATTTAGTCTCAACTCATGTACTGAATATGATTGGGTTCCTCATTATCTTGGAAATATTGTAGTTTACTTTATGGATTGATATGACTATAAAAGTATTTATATAATTATCATTGGTAATGCTTTTAAAATGTGTATGAGTTTAATAAAAGTTAACCCTCTTTGTCAAATTGATTAAGATAACTAGATTGGGAATGTTAAGTCTAGGATCAAGTGTTGTATGATAGAGAAAACAGGTAAATGTTTCATCTATAAGAAGAATATTGGATGGTAAACTTATTAGAATATATAATTGAAATCTAAATAAGGTATTAGGAATTAATAAAAAAATATTAATTTGATGAAATTACCCAAAAAACTTGAAGTGGTTTAATAAACTATATGGAGAGTCTGCATCACATATTGATGTTTTAAAAATCAATTCTTAGATTTTTCAGGGTATATGATACCAAATGTATAATTTAAAAATTCTTCAAATATACTGGTGATAAAAATAAATCTAAGAATTCATGGAGCTACCAATTAAGTTTAGAGTTCATATGATAGAGAGATAAAAATGAGGAATGTATGTTCCTGACTACTTCTAGAGAAAAAATTGATCATAATGAGTCTATATTGAAATCAAAGTATGATCCTCTATTTTATATTTAATATTCAAGGAATACATCTAATTCATTTGTTGTTGTGGTTAGGCATAAACTAAAGAGTAACTCTTCAGAATATAACATGTCATTAATTTTCAATCTTGGATGATTTAAGTATGATATATATTTTACACATTAGGGTTTACTGGTGATTTATTTCACAAAGTAGGATGTTAATCGACTTTCTTTGAAATTTAAGTTTTCCTTGATTAGAAAATTTATGAATAGATACTCACATATTTTGGATTTCCAGAAGTTTATAGAGGTAGTCAAATTTTTTCATATTCTATATTGGGGTTATAAATTATGAAAATAATTTTTTAACATTGATTATTATTAATTCTATTATCTGTTTTCAGATTTAAGGTTGTTCAGATTTTTAAAATTTTGAGATGGAAGTGATTAAATCGTTCTCAGTGTTTCATCCTAAATTTGAGTTTCATGTGTTTCCAATCTAGGTTTCGCTATCATTTATTTATATTATTTAATTTGATGATCCATCTATTATGGAAATAGAGGGGGTTATTATATAATTGATTAAAATTGATTTAGTAACTAAAAGTGAATTTTTTTTAATGTAGACAGAACATATAATAAAATGGATGTTTCTATTCCTCCACCTATTTTCATTCAGATCGATAATGACCTAATAAGTTCTATTGAGGAGGTTAATTATCAAAATATTTCTAAATTCAGTGACTCTTTCTTGGTTCTTGAGAATGTAAAAGAAATTTTATATATAAGGAGAATAAAAAACTCTAAAGATATTATATTCTCTTAAGATACTTTCAATAAAATTAAAATGACATAGGGAAGATTTTCATGACCTGTATACAAGGATTCCATTCATGAATAGTGAAATAGTCAAATTATTCTAGAACATAAAGGAACAATTATCGATGAGTCATGTATAAGGTTATTAGTGCAAAGGAAGTTCCATTAGACATCAGTGATCCCATTGAAAGGGAAACCATTTACATGAAGACTATTTACATGGAAAAAGGTGATAGTCTATGAGAACAATGGTCCTAATAATACAATTTTGGATGGAGTTGAAGATGTAAGACCTTGCAAGATGGATAATTTTTCATTATAAGAACACTTTCCTTTAAATATATTATAATTCCTTTAGATGTTGGGTGCACAATTATAGCTCTTGAAGTTGAGACATATGAATAATAGAAAATTTGATTGTAAATAAGGGAGGAATATATTGTAGAGTTGCCTTCCCTAGAATCAAACCGAACCTAATCATTTGTTGAGGTAGTTTTATCATACTATAAGTCTATATATATTTATTAATACCAATATTATGGTTATAATGGAGGTATTCCCTACATATTTATATACATTAGATGTATTTTGTCTTATATCATAATGCATGATATTTGTTTGTAATATGGTACACAATGCATAAACCTAAGGCATATTGTATACATTGGTTATGAATATCATAAGGGGTGATATGGTGATATTAATTCACTATCTTTATGTATATCATATTGTCAAATATATATATATCACAAGTGTTTTTATGCAAGATAATCATATTTCATGATTACCAAATACAATCAAGTATTAATAAATAATGTTTGGATCTCTTCTATATAATGAAAATCATTGATGGATAAAATTTTCTATGATAAAACATATGAAATAATTCAATCAAATTCATTTATATGATAAATACAAGCACCTTTAATTAGTTAAAAACATTTTAACTGATTAATTAATCATATGTTATGTAATGTAGGAGTAAATTCATGGAAGGTTGATGAGGGTAACATCCTGAGAAGAATCACTGTGTCTATAATGGAATTCCATATGAACTCATGAATTCCTCCCTATATGAAAGAGGATATTGACTATAAATGAGGGTATAAGGTGGAACTATGTACAGACTATACCCTCAATAAAAGTAAACAATAACAAATAAATAACCAAATGTATAACAATATATAATCAGAGTAAGTGGAATCTAATAACATACCAACTATATGAATGAATGGATTAAAAGAAGACCTGAATAGTCACACCTAAGCACAAGGAAACTAATAACACAAAAGGAAAATTAAATATACCAATAAAGAAAAGAAAAAAAGTAAAAGAGGCTCGACAACCTACTATAAGACATTCCACATCCCGGTCTCCAGACTCATAGTGATTTATCCCACAAGATGATCAAACCTAGGTATCCACCCAACATGTTTCTACAAGAATTGTGAGCTGCTCGGGTACCCATGTGCCATGGCCTCTTGAGCAATGTGTGATTATAACTCAGTAGGACACAACCAACATGGTCTAATACCCAAAACATAATATGCAGTGTACATGCATATGATAAGATCAACATAATGTAAATAGGAAAAATATAACCATTCAATCATAACATAAAATAACAAAGAACACTTAAGAAATACCAGTAATGTGTTGAGAGATCATGTACCTACAAAGCCATCATGAACCCTGACTGTACCTCTATCAACTCTATTTTAGATGGAAATTCATAATGTATTTCCAAATTAATCAAGAGAATCCACAAGGCTGGTCCACCAGGTATTGAGACAACATGTACCTCAACATACTCAAGGCATCGAGGTAACACGCCTCTCAGTAACAACAAGGCATCAAGTGAAAATTTTACTTGGAGTCACTAGTCACTGAGAGCACATGATACTCGACTTCTACTCAGCATTAATTAAACATATTTCTTGGAATCCACTAGTCATTAGGTGAACATGCTACTCGTCATCCACTATTCATCAAGTAAACATGCTAATCAACATCTCCAAGGCAATTATAGCCCAAAGCCTGCTATCAAAGGTCTAGCCTCAAGGTCATTATGCCCCTTCCCCATGATTAGGCTCATCATTATCTTCATAATCAATGAACACTCACCCTCAAAGGGATTTTCATATCATAGTGGTGCACCAAACATTATACCTCCAAATGAAAAATGATATATCACACAATAGGGTATCGTGGGATCTAGGTCTCTTATATCATAAAAACACCAAAATGTGTCTAATTACATTAATTAAGGTACATTTAATTTATTACTATGTATGGATATTTATTAAATTAATCTTTAGTCATGTTTCCTTTAATTATTTAAGACATTTGAATCATTAACTAATTAATCATTAAATAATCATAATAAAATTATGAATTAAGGTTCATTCCCCTAATGTGGAAAAGCTCATATCATATTCCAAAAAACCATGAAAAAACTATAGGGTATAAAACACCTAACCACCTACCTCAAATGGAGACAAATCCAGCCTAGAAAAACCCAACAGATTTTTCTGAGTCGATCCAAGTCCATTTAACCTCCAATGGTCACCACAATGTCCTTATTAAGCCTTGGAATTCGAAAAAATTAATTATAACTAAATTATAATTAATTAAACATTAGATTAACTCAAATTAAATAGAGAAGGAACCCTTAATCAAAGAATTACCATATATCACTGCTTAATTGGAACCATGATCAACCATCTATGGAAGGTCCGTCTAGTAATTCCAACTTCATTATGAGAAAAGGTAATATCACATGACAACAAAACAAATTATTATTTAATATAATTAAATTGGAAACCTTCTGAATAATCCTAAAAAAGTGACGTACCTTGGATGAACCTTCATCCAACAGAGTTTGAGCCACTCCTGACACACTCCTAGTTCTAAGATAAGAAAATATCCAAATAAATTCTATGATTTAATGGTCAATTAAACATAGATTGAAAAAAACCCTTAAAAATAATTATTAAGGTTCATTCCATCATCAAAACACCCATCAATGGTACTTTTTCATCATAATTAGATATTCTCTAGCCATACTGATCCAAATCTCCATCAATCTTAGAAAATTCCATCATGATCTGATGGAATTGTCTTCTGATTCTCTATTTAGAGATAATAAAATTATCAATAGAGAAGAAATATGATCAAGGGGAAGAATATATGGAAATAAATTTGATATCTAAGGATTTTAAAGACCTAAACAAACTAATAGGATAATCCATGGTGAACAAAAACTTGATCTACCATCATATGGGAAGAATGATGTCGGTTTTGAAAAATATTAAAGGATATATCTCAGATTCTCAATTGAGTCACCCCAAGATCCACCCCATATCAAAGGAGAATCTTTAAAGGAGGTATAGGGTAGATTCATGCTGAATGTGTGGTAAAAATTTGAGAAATAATAATAATATTGAGGGGGATTTGGTGCTGAAAAGACCAAAAGGGACCTGCATTTTACAATGTCCAGTGAGCCCCACTAGCTACCTACTACGGGCACACTGATGATCTAGTGTAGCAACTTCAGCTAGTTGGTGCTTCCATTAGGGTAGAATGTGCACTATGTAACTCACTGGCTATATGGTGCAGGCTCACTAGCTAGTTTGTGAGACCTTATGGGAAATAAGTTTTCTTCCCATCCCACAAGAAATCTGGTGGGGCTATCGGCTTTCTGGTGTTTCTTTAGAAACCCAGAAGTCCTAGAAATATCTGCTAAAAACACAATGATTTTGTTGTCTCCCATTCCTTCATTCAAGTCCAAAAACACCCCTTAAGGATGTTCAAACAATAATCACCTTGGTTTAACACCCAGTTCCCTGAAGGATCCATCCACTAAATGAAAAGTTCAAATTCCCTCCACAATTCACAACCACAATGGCGAGGGTCATTATAATCTCCCCAATATATCACTTATCATCTTCAAGAAGTTTTGGTAGTATGTGAATAATTCCTCTCAATGTAGTTCAATCATTTTCCACAAGCATTTATCATCATTCCATCCTCAAGCACCAATTCATCACATGAAGTTTTTTCTCACCTCTAAACATCCACCATGAACTTTCTAGGTGAAACCAAGAAAAAACCATAGAATCCAATCCAAAGCTTACAATTATCCTTCATTAAGACCATGATCATAAAATCTATCGAACTCTGTATTATTTAGTGTCTTCAATCAACTCATTTTGAATAATCACGGTGCTCTCCACCATAGGAATTGTCATATGGAAGAAGACACTAGAAGTCGAAAAATATTCTAGTTGTAGTTCATTTACCCATAATCAATAAAACACAAGAATCAAGTTAAAGTGAATACCAATACCTTGTTATAAGTTTTGAACTAAACCAATGAGTAATTCCCAACTAACACAACACGAACCTGCTGACCCTTCTATAATGGCCTTAACCAATATTAAACAACCAACACTCTATAAATCCAATGATCATGATGCCTTAAACCTTAGAGGAATTGTAAAGTAGATTCAACATCATTATTGAATTTTTATCTAACTTCAAATGAGTTCCTATGATTAATTCATCAACTGCTTGAACCATCCATAAGGATCATAGTCTTTTGTTAGTGCACCAATGATTTTACTCCCTCATAGTTAATATCGATTATTCCCAAGTTCAATGACCACATATGGTCTCAATATAGTGTTACATTTGAATAAAACATTAGGTATTCAACATAGAATTATATTCTCTTAGTTCCACCCCAAATCAGTCTCATAGAGTTACCTGAATCATATAATGGTTAGTCTAATACAAGACCATGATGTTTCCCACAAGAGAGTTTATCTCACACACAACCAAGTTGGTGATCCCAAATATAAGAGTAATATTATTATTACCTTGTAGTGATTTTATTGGTCTACCTAGCGCCCAACTAGTCTATCTCAAAAAAAGACTAAATGTGACTGTCCACTCACAATCAATTGTCAAGAAATAACAAATCACTATGCACACCGGGATTATTAAAACATAGTTCACTACATTCAATGAGACATTATCAATGTTCAGAACTTCCTTTAGTATCCTAGGCATGTATTATGAATTCTAACCCAAATAGGTATTATTCACTCACACAAACCACTACACTGAACCATGATATCTTCACCCCATGAAAAACTCGATTTACCTTGCAATGGTACCCCGATCCATTTTCAATTTTATCTCTCACTATGAAGAAAAATATGCTCATAGAAACCTTAAGGGTGTCAAACCATGAGAGATTCATAAAAAATTCAAGTTTCTAATAGTAACGGTGACCATAAACTAGAAACATTAGTGTTTTACCACTACAAATTCTTTGTGATCCTCCAAGGAACTCATTTCATTATCAATGATCCATTCACTACCCTGTTTCTGCCAGTTCAATCGAATATGAACACAACCATGTTCTTGAATGATCATGAATCTATAATTTCCTAGTAAGGAATGTCAACACTAATCTTACTCCAAACAATGTGATTTTATATTTAGTCTTGATCCTCCATACACATACTTTCTTTCCCCTTCAGATATCTTCACCACAAGGCACTGACTCACTAACTTAAGCAATCCCAACAATCCTCTATTAGGAAATAAAAATAATTAAAAATGATATTAATTAATCACCATAAATCACATAGTTGTTATCTCAATCCAATTAGCATCCACCCACACTATATCTCCCTTAGTTTTACCACTTAGTATTCTCACTCATCATTCAATGAGAGTTGTATACCAAATAAACTAGTCAGACAACCCTTGGTACCACCCTCTATGCCACAATAATCCAAGCCCTCTAAAAACTAACCTTGTTTCATGAGAACTAGAACTCAAGGTGATCCATACTTTAGGGTTTTAATGAAACTTTCAAAAATATTCGTTTAAGACTTTCATGGGTTACACACAAGCATATGGTATTATCATCAACAAAAATAGATAAGCAATTAACCTTGACTATCCCATCACAAGGGACATCCACACTAAATATACCTTCCTATAATATGAGACATAGACTCACTAGTTACTAGAGTCATTCCATAAAGGAAAAAATGTTTTACACATTACAAAAAATATGTAGAGACTAGGTTTTCACCATATAATACTTTGGAATATTTCTATATATATTTAATGAGCTAGGTGCTGAGACGACATGCGATTCCGAGTCCTAGTGTGCCCAAAATAAATTTTAAAAAAATATTAAGTATATTTTTTACTATGCATGTGAAAAAATATTTTATCTCTCAAATTGTATCTTGGATCAGAAATATGAGTTCATGGTTGAGCTCATATTGTGGCATTTACCCTAGGCAGGACAAAACGTTTTTCAGTGGGGGGTCTTCTGTTGAAAAATCCATGGAGGGGGAAACTGTAAATAAAATAATTAAATAAATTTATTTTATCTCAGATGTTAATTCAAATAACTTTTTAAGAGGGACTTAGATTGGAAATCTAAGACTACATTTGAGTTCAAAATGGGGTGTTTTACCTAAGCGTAATATAAAGAGAGAAGGCATGAGATATTCAGACCCCGCAATCATTGGTGGGAAATTCTAAAAAATTGGTGTTTATGGAAATGAGAATGTGCTTGTCTCATTTCCTCCAAATGCCAGTGAAGCTCTCTCCTCTCCTTCCGTTAGCGAATCGATGCCGTATCCTTGATGGATCGCGAGAAGATTACATATCTAAGAATATCAGATCATGGTGAACATAACAACAGATCCAAAATGTATGTAGGATACATGTTTGGGATTATGCATCCCTGATTGTAATTTTTAGTTGTCAAAATTGATTCGTTATCAATTTCATTGCTTTTTCAATCATCATCGATGGCCATTCTAACATGACCATCGACTGATCTATTTTTTGGATCGCTCAATCTTCATGTTCTTCACTCGTTCTTCACATTATTCATAGATAAAATTTTCTACATGTTTAAACAACATCCAAACATCGATAAAAGATTAGATATGTGAAAGTTGTGATCCAAGGATTCCAGATCTATGATAGTTTCATATTTTGGGCGTCAGATGAGGAAAAAAAGTGAGTGGAAGTGATGCCAACTTTTCTTCATGTTGAAGTAGTAGTGTATCTTCAACCAAAACATGAGTATGTGTAGTTTGGGAGCCTAGGATCCTAGATCTATGCTTGTTTTCATTTTTTGAGCACTGGTGTGGTCCCGATGGTTTTCTAAAGGGTATACCAGTGTGCGGCGGTCCAGGGGTGGTTTCAAAGCAGTCCTATGGTAGTTTTTCCACAGAATGAAATAGTAGGCATGGAATCTGGTGAGGTGGCATGGTCAGCTATGGCGATGGTCTGTGAGGTGGCAATCTGCGAGGCAGCGACTGTGCTGTATGAAGGTGGCTAGAACAAGTCCGAGATCTGGTGATGCTAGAGGGATGCAGAGCCCGTAGAGAAGCAGGCCGAGGTTTCTGGGCCATATGATCATGTGGCTGGGTCGGGCCGAGGTGGATAGGCCGCAATTTGGCATGGATGGGCCGCTCGGACCGTGCTGAACCGGCTAGAACCGGTCGGGCCAGGCAGGTCTTCAGGCCAAGGCAGTTCTAAACCGCTATATCTTCTATTCAGGGCATCCGTTTTATGTACCATCTGTAGCAGCATGATCCTACATTTGAGATAGACCTTTTGAGGCTATTTTGAGAATTTTATATTTTGGGCTCATGGATTGGTTTTATGAAAAACAGAAATATAATAATTATAATATAATTATTATTATTGAGGAATTTTGTATCGGGATTAACTCCTGCATATGATGTCTGATCGATGCACCATCAGTGGCCTCATAAGCCTAAAATTTAGGCAAACATTTAAAGACTGATTTTTGGTGCTTAAACCAAAATTGAGGTGTGGGTCCCCCAGACCTAGTTTGGGTATTTGTAGTGAAATTTGATTTTTCACCGAGTTCCCATTTAAGACAAATGAATAGTTGATAATGTGTGTTTTTCCATGAGGATTGTAATGTTTCGGTCCATATAATGTGTTCTGGGATTGAGTCATGGGCCCCATGAAGCATCATTCTTGTACAATGTTGAGAGATGCAACTTCTTTATCGGGTGTCTGATTTGGGCGAATGAATAGTCTATCATGTGTGCTTTTCAGCAAGTATCATAATGGTATAATCCATTTGGTTGAATGAGGACATTTGAGGAGTCATTCCAGAAAAACTATGTCTTCATCCTTTATACCAATGATGAGTTTTGTGCACTCATCTACCTGTTTTTCTAGATGTACTATGTACTCTATGAGTACACTGGAACGCCTAGGGGTACTAGTGCAGAATTTAATACCCTAGTATGGCTGGGTACATGGATACACAATGAGTTAGGGCCACACATAGTGTGGGCCCCACAAACTTTGTGTACTACATTATGAATCTTCTCCTCTCTCGTATCTCCTTCTGTTGGACTCGGATTTTAGCATGCGAGTAGGATATCCTACGTGTTTTTCTATGTAGAACGTGATAATGACTTCTAATGCAGTTTTCTAGTTACTATTAATGGTGTTACGATCACAATGCACCTTCAGGTAGTGTTTGATGACAGTAGTGATCAGGTATGCATCTTAGATGATTCAGAGTGGCACCCTCTAGTCGGGATGGGAATGGGTCCTTGATGAAACCAGAGTGACACCCTCTAGCTGGGATAGGCATGGGTCCCCAACTGATTCCTAGTGGAACCCTCCAACCAGGCTCTGCATGGGTCCTCGATGACACTAGAGTGGCACCCTCCAGTCAGGCTGGGGCAGGGTCCTAAACCGATTCTGAGTGGCACCCTCCATCCAGGTTGGGCATGGGTCCTCGATGACACTAGAGTGGAACCCTCCAGTGGGGCTAGGTATGGGTCCTTAACCCCAAGATCAATACTCTTGACTATGAGGATCAGTGACGAGACATGTCTTGATGTAACTTTGGACTCACAAGGAAGAGTGAAAGTTTCCCCACCATGATGTATCCTTGTGAAATGACCTAAAACCATATGGGTGAGGCAAAGCCTCCCAAAATGGATAGTATCAAGTTGTGGTGATTGAGCCCATTTGACTGGCATGTTTGGGGCAGACATGTGGTATGCTAGGCATCATTAGTGGTTACTCCTAGAATTGTTGGAAACTCTTCTTCTTGGGCTGAGTTGTGATAAGGAGATCCCCTTACTCTCTTGTTTGGGCTTCTTTGACTGAGCATATTTATATATCCTATTTCAGTACCCACCCCTTGGGTTTTGTTTACTCTTCTTCCAGGAGAGGCAAAGATCTGTGGGGTATGACATGTGCTTTCTGTGTCTAGATTCTCATGGTTGGATGAGTCTACCCTCATACTATATATATCAAAGACTCGATGATAAGTCCATCTTCTCACTTTTTCAAGCTCCTTGTGTTGGTATGAGTTTTCTTTCACTCTCTTGTTGGGTTGAGCTATACTCTTTACTATACCTTGTTCCGTATACTGCTTTGCTCTTCAGGGTATCTCTTACTACCCCCTTCAAATTTTTGGGGTGTCTTACTGAGTATTTTTATATTCAACCATGCATGGGATTTTCCCACACATGTATTTCCATATGTATATGATAGAAATGTTGTTCTTGAATCCAGAGCAGCTTAGTGATATGGGTGCTTGGACTTCCTATAGTGGTTGTAGCTTGGGATCCAAGGGCGAGGCTCTCTGAGCTGTTTACTTTTCAATTACTACCAGGTTGGGCCACTTTTCTTTTTGGGTGTGTATTTTTACTATTTCCCTTTTAATTTATATTTTTGTAGTTTTACTGATTTGAGGTTGATGCATGTTTGGTTCCATTTTATAGAAGTTTTGTATCTTTTGTTTCTTTTTCTCTGAATTTTTTCATTGAGTTAACTGTGCGTTTGTGTATAGATTCCTAGGAAAAGGCATCCCAATGTTTTTTGTGCTTTTGGAACTTGTCTCTAACCCCTAGCTCATGGAGACGAGCTTGGGGTAGTTGTAGCTTGGGCCCCAGTATGGGTCGAGTCGTGATAAATTTGTATCAGAGTTTGTTCAAAACTTAGGATATCATTCAGATGTTTCCCTAAAAAGGTATTAGTTGGGTTTTTGGAAACAGTTTCAATGTGTCTCGAGAGAGGATATCAAGCCATGGAGTCCAGTGATGATTTGGCAACCGACGTGGAAATTCCCTAGGACCATGATTACCTACTTGTCGACTCAACGTGCTGAGAAATTTTTTGCAGGGAAATTTGGTACATGCATCTTATAGGATCAATTCATTTACTGTCCTTATTGAGTTGGATCCCCATTGTGGTTGATATATATATATATATATATATATATATATTCGCATCTAACTATGGTACTCGTTGATAACATTCAGGTTGCCTCTGCGATGACAACAATCTAGGATACCAGCTCTGGTTCGTGATGATGATTCCATGATTGACAAGGCCTCGGTTTGGGGTCCAACATGTGATCCCCTTCCTTTGGGTGGATAAGTAGAAACACCTCCACTTATTTAGTAGTAGATAGTCCCAATATAGTGGGCTGAGGATGAGTGTATGTTGAGCACCCTTTGTGATTTCCAATGAGAGAGACCAGTGAGGTTTCATGGTGAGCCGGATCCTCGGGTAGTGGAGGACTAGTTGGAGTCAATGTACTACCTCTTAAGGCTTGTGTGGACACCAACAAACCATATAGTGGATTTGTCATCCAATCTCTTCCATGGGATGGATAGATGTTGGTGGATCTTGGTTACCCAGATACACGATGAGGTGGTACTCTCAGGGGATGACTTTCATCAGCTATTTCATGAGGACTATTTCCCCTCCAGTTCAAGCTCTATTCGGAATTAGTATTTTCTAGAGTTTTGAATGGGAGGGATGATAGAGGTGGAGTACTCAGCTAGGTTCACCAACCTGATTCGGTACTCTCTAGATATGATCTGCGATGGTTACTTATAATCATGGAAGTTTGTGTATGGACTTCATAGGGAGATCTATGCCAATATACCACCCTTGTAAATCCCCACCTATGCTGAGGTGCTAGAGTGGGAACTGATGATAGAGATAATTCTATTAGAGGGATGCTAGTTAGATAATTTTGGTAGATGAACTGCTATGATAGAGAAAACACCATGATCAGGGATCTCCAAGGTGAGGACTGGGTTGTTTCTAGGGAGGCAGTGATGGTAGAGGAGAAGTAAGGGATATGGTTGGTGGATAATGCTATAAGTTCCTTCCTCCACTAATAGAAAACCCATGTCAGTCTCAGGGAGCTGGAGGATGGGGCTGTGGGCAGCTACATGTGTTTAATGTTTATGATCCTACATCATGAAAGATGATAAGAGGTACACTCTATGTCATTTCTACCTTTGGTAGTAGAACTTCATAGACAGTGTGTGAGTATTCCTTCCTCCCTAGTTATTGCTTTTGGTTTTACCAAGGTGATGTGGGAAATCGGTCTAACTCTGTATCGGTATTATTTGATGTAACATTGAATTCATGATGAAGAGGGGTCCTTTCCCCCTGAGATGCATTTTTGTGATGTGAGAAAAACCATGAGGGTGAGTCGGTGTTTCCCGAAGTTAATAGTATCAAGTTTTGGTGGATTAGTCCCAATGAATTGTGTGTTCATGGTGTGGTTATGAGTGTCAAAGTAGGTCCTCGCATTATCGGTGGAGTTTTTATGCCTAATATCCTTTGGGATGGAATGCCACTGGTGGGTGTGGAGGAGTGCCTGCTTTAGGGTATAATCTCCTTCCAAGAAAAGATACGATTTGTGGGGTAAGCCACATGATTTTCATTTCAAGATTATTGTTGTTGGATAAGTTTATTCACCTACCATGTTCATTGGTATGTTTTCATCCTCAACATAAACCTTGATACTACAGTTATCAAGTACAAGTTGAGGTGATGGAGACCCCATGAACATGAATACATGACTCACTACCTGGTGTCAGAAGTGTTAGTATTATCTTTGAGGATATAGAGACACTACCTTATGGGAGAGGGCTTTGTGGTTTGTCCAGACCACTAGAGTCTAAGGTACGTTTTCACTCAGAGAGACTTGAACCTGAGGTGGTGGTTCTAGTTGAACTTATTATAAGACTAAAACCTTGAGATATTCTATAATCCAAAAAGGGTAACATTTTTTCATATTCCCTTAGAAGGAAGTATCAATCTTGCTTAGTGTAAGATGTTTCAAAGTATTTATCTTCCCTAGAGATGACCCCAGTTGAGTATGAATGTATAGTTTTTCTTCACTAAATGGTGTCGAATACTTCCCTTCTCAAGTATGTGAGAGAGTCCCAGTTGAGACACACCAATTGTGAGATCTTGTGTGACTAATATATCCACAAGTGATGCACAAGATGGATATTTTAATGGGAGGAATCACAATATCCTATTCGAGGGGAAAACAGTGGTTCCAGTTGTGATGCGAGAGGAGGTGTTGTGGGAGTTCCATACATCTACCTTGGATATAAATTCTTATGTGGAAACTATGTACATGAATCTTTGGCAACAATTTGGGTGGTCCGACATGAGATAAATTATAGTTGAGTTCTTCTCAAAATTCCTCACATGTCAGTGGGTGAAGGTTGAGCACCGAGTTCTAGTGGGTTGTTGCAGCCTTCTGAAATCCCAGAGTTGAAATGGGATGGCATATACATGGAATTAATAACAGGGCTTCCATGCACAATGAAGGGACATGACATCATTTGGGTAATAGTATATCAACTCATGAAGTCGGTGGACTTCCTTGCGATATGGGATCTGAGTTCGGTAGAGAGTTTGGGGAATTTTTACATATGAGAGATTGTCCGCATTCATGAGTTACTTCCAAAGTTTGTCTCTAATCATGACGTGCGGTTTAAGTCATGATTATGGAGAGGCCTACAAGAGGTGATCGGGACATAGTTGTGGATGAGTACACTATTTCACCCCCAGATCGTTGGACTAATAGTGTACGTTATCCATGTGTTAGAGGATATGTTGAGGGATTGTGTGTTGGTTTTCATCAAGGTAATCAAGTTATCCCTGAGGTTATTTTGTCCATTTTTGATCGTGTAGAGGGTTGGAGAGGTTTTATAATTCCTTGCCCTACCACCATTGCTGTATCGGTTGCACGACATTTTCCATGTTCCACAGCTGAGGAGATAAGTTCATGCCTACGCATGTCATCGATGGGAGAATACCTTATAAGGACAGACCATCCCCTTGGCTCGCATGTTGTGGCAGCACAGAAAGGTGCAAGAGTGATCTTGAGAGAGGGATATCCAATTCTAGGCTCAGTATCCCAAATTATTTACCTAGTTTTTCTTTTAGGGGATGAAAATCATGAATAATATAATGATTTAGAGATATGATTTTTTCCTTGTTAGACTTTGGAATATTTCTACAAATATTTTCAAAGTTAGAAGCTAAGGCGACATGCGATTCTAAGGCTTGGTGTGCCCAGAATAAACTTCAAAAATATATTAAGTATATTTTATACTATGAACATGAAAAAATGGTATATCTCTCAAATGGTAGCTTGTATTAGAAATACGAGGCCATAGATGAGTCCAGGGCATGGTGTTTACCCTAATTGGGACATAACTTTTGTCGATGTGGATCTTCTGTAGAAAAAGTTATAGAGAGAAAAACCATAAATAAAATTATTAAATAAAATTATTTAATCTTGGATGTTAATTAAAATAATTTTTGAACGGGGACACAGATTGGAAATCCGAGATCACTGTTGTGTTCACAATGGGTTTTTTATCTATGTACAACATAAAGTGAGAGGGCGTGGGATGTTTGGATCCCGCAACTGATGGTGGGGAATTCTATAAATTGGTGTTTAAATAAATGATAAATGATTTGGCTCATTTCCTCCCAACCCTAGAGAATATCTCTCCACTCTTTCTATTGGGGAATCGATGTTGAATCCTTGAGGGATCGTGAAAAGATTGTAGATCCGAGCAGATCGGAGCATGGTGAATGCAACGACATATCCAAAATCTAGGTAGGATTCTCCTATTAGATTTTTCATCCCCAATTTAAATTTTTTGATTGTGAAAATTGATTTTTTATTATTTTCATTTCTTTTTATATCATCATATATGGTCATACTAACACAGCCATTGACCGGTCTATTTCTAGATCACTCGTTCTTCTAATTCTTCACTCATTCTTTTCATTCTTCATTGATAAACTTTTTGAAACATTGGAACGACATCCAAATGTCAAGTGAAGAAAATATCTTTGAAGGTCATGATCTAGGGATTCCAGATCTATGATGGTTTCATGTTTCTGGTGATAGAGGAGGTGCGATAATGAGAAGAAGGGATTCCTATCTTTTCTCACACCGAAACAGTAGAGAATCTTCAAGTGAATCATGATTTTGTCTAGATAGGGACCCTAGGATCCCATATCTATGCTTGATTTCATTTTTTGAGATCTGGAGTGGCCCCAATGGTCCACTGAAAGGACCACCGGCACACGACGGTCCAAGCACAGAAGGTGGTGGTGGTCACGGGAGTTGGTGATGTGTCGTGGCCAGCGGCGGTGGCGGTCCGTGAGGTAGCAGAAGCAATGTGTGGAAGCGGATGGAGTGTGGTCATGAGCTATCGGTGAAGTTGGGGTGTGGATTCTACAAAGCGGTGGGCCAAGGAGGTTCTGCTTTAGGCTGGGCCAGGCATGCGTTTGGGCCAGGGTAGTTTTAGATCCCCAAATCATCTAAACCGAGTGTCCGTTTTGCATGTCGTATATAGAGATATGATCCTACTTTTGAGATGGAACATTTGAGGCTAGTTTGGGAATTTTATATTTTGAGCTCATGGTTCGGTTTCACTAAACTTTTAAATATAAGATTAATAATATAATTATTATTATTGGGAATTTTTATATCGGGCCTAACTCCTGCATACTACATCCAATCGAGGAGATATCAGTGGAATCACAACCCTAAAATTGAGTTAGACATTTGAAGACTGATTTTGGGTGCTTAAGCCAAAATTGAGGTGTGATTCTCATGAGGCGTGGTTTGGGCGTTTGCGGTAAAATGTGACATTTTCACCAGGTGTCCATTTTGGATGAATGAATAGCCGATACTATGAATTTTTCCTTAAGGATCATAATGGTTCAATTCATATGATGTGTTTAGATCGATGTGTGGGCCTCATAAAGCACTGTTTGTGTACGATGATGAGAGATGTAGGTTATTTATCAGGTGTCTGATTTGGGTGAATGAATAGTCGATCCTACGAACTTTTTTGCAAGGATCACAATAGTGTGATCTGTTTGGTTGTCTGAGGACGTTTGAGGAGGAATTTCAGAAAAAGTATGTGTTCTCCCTTTGGATCAATGATGATTGTCATGCGCTCATTAGCCTTTTTGGCCAGATGTTCCATGTACTCGTAGAGTACACTAACACAACTAGGGGTACTAGTGCACAGTTTAGCACCTGAGTATGGTTTTGTACATGAACACGGGATGAGGCAGGGCCACACATCATGTGGGACCCACATGTGTCATATACTACATTATGGATCATGTCCTCTCTCAAATATCCTTCTATTGGACTCGGATTTTGGAATGGAAGTATCCAATCCTATATGTTTTTTTATGTAGAACGTGATGGTAACTTTCAATTTGTATTTTGAGATATGATTAAAGGTGTTTCAAGAACAACACACCTTCAAGTGGTTTTTGATGATAGTAGTTATTATGTAGGTATCTCAAATGATTCAGAGTGGCACCCTCTAGTAGGGCTGGGAATAAGTCCTCGATGACACTAGAGTGGAACCCTCTAACTGGGCTGGGCATGGGTCCTTGAAGAAACTAGAGTGGAACCCTATATCCAGGCTAGGTATGTGTCCTCAACTGATTCCGAGTGGCACCCTCCAGTTAGGATGGGCATGGGGCCTCAATGACAGTATAGTGTCACCCTCTTGCGGGGCTGGGCATGGGTCCTCAAACTCAAGATATTACCTCTTGACTATGTGGAACAGTGATGAGAAGATTCTTGATGTAACTTTGGACTCACAAGGAAGAGGGACATTTTCCCCACCATGATGCATCCTTGGGACGTGACCTAAAACTATGCAGGTGAGATAGTGCAACCCAATGTGGATAGTATCAAGGTGTGGTGATTGAGCCCCTTTGACTTTCATGTTCATGGCAGATGTGTCAGATGTTGGGAATCATTGGTGGTTACTCTTAAAACTATTGGAAACTCTTCTTCTTGGGATGAGTTGTGAGATTGAGATCCCCTTAATCTCTAATTTGGGCTTCTTTGATGAATCATATATATATATATATATATGTCCTGTTTCAGTACCCACTCCTTGGGGGTTTTAGTTACTCTCCTTCCAGGAGAGGTGAATACACGTGGGGTATGCCACATGCATTCCATTTCTAACTTCTCATGGTCGGTTGAGTATACTCTCTGACTATAGGTAGAAAGGACTCGACAAGAAGTTCATCTTCTCACCATTTCAAGCTCCTTGTGTTGAGATGGGGTTTTATTCACTCTCTTGTCATCTTGAGCTATACTCTTTACTTTACCTTGTTCTAACTACTTATTTCCTCTTCAGTGTATCTTTTACTACTCCCCTTCACCTTTTTGGGTGTCATATTGAGTATTTTTATACTCCCCACTGCATGGAATTTTACCACACATGTTATGCCATATGTAGACAATGGACATGTTGATCATGACTTCAGTGGATCTTAGGGATACAGGTGCTTGGACCACGTATGGTGGTCATAGATTTGGATCCAGGAGAGAGTATTTTTCAACTATTTTACTTTTTAGTTAATCCCATGTTGAGGAACTTTTCTGGTTGGTCATGTATTTTTTCCCTTTCCCTTTCAGTTCTGATTTCTGTACTTTTATTGATTATATGTTTATGCCTATTTGGTTCTATTTTATAGCAATATTGTATCTTTTGTTTCTGTTCCTATACACCTTTTCATTGAGTTGACTGCATGTGTGTAAAAGTTCTTACATAACTCCATCCCCAAGTTTGTTTTTCCTTTGGTGCTTATCGCCACCCCTTGCCTATAAAGGCGGGCTTGGGGTAGTTGCTGCTCGAACCCCAGTATGGGTCGAGTCATTACACAATAAGGTTTTACTGGGGTTATAGTTCATAGAGCATTATCTAGGCACATCTCTACTTACATGACATGACACATTTTCCCTTGGAATATCCATTCTAAGAGTCTAAGATGCTTGGTTTGGTGGAAAACATGCCACTATGGTATATAGATCACTCCCCATAGTCTATAGTTGGAACCATAAGTAATGAAACCTATCTAAAAATTTCTCACAAAAGGTTATTTAATAAGATAATTAATGTCTGAGAATGACCTCACAAGAGCACTGCACTACCTTTTCACAGGAGGGCTGCATCATCATCATCATCACCACCACCACCACCATCATCATAATCTTCATCACCTAGGTGAATCACATCATAGTGTCACAAAAAATTTTATTATATGTATACATTCATAGGGGTTCAGCTAAAAGAATGTCATCAATAACTCATATGTGCAAGCACGGTACAAGTTGTTAACACCCAAGAAAATGAATCCTTCATAATCATTATAATAACATAAAAGTAGTATATATTTCAAGAGGAAACTACATGTTAAATATGATGCATGTGACTACACTTACCAATATGAAAAATATTTAAATCCATATGAAATCACAACCTTAAAATCCATGTTTGTTACATGATGTAAAAACATATTCCCATAAGAAAACAAACTAATAACATCAGTACGTACCCTAGTAACTCATACTTATCACATAAATGGTTCTCGTGATGCACTAGACTAAGATTTATTAGGATATCTAACACATTTCTATGTATCCTATCTAATAAATCCACAAAATAGGAAAAAATATAGCATATTCTTCGATACTGTTTTATAAAATATTGACCTAAATCACTAGGTCTAAGTCGAAATGCCATATAACCTCAGGCATGCCTCCCCATACACCAGAGGCTACTGGCTAGCATTGAGGGTCTATATTAGAAACATCGGGAGACTATAAACTCAATCCGAGCACACGGTAAAAAATAAATAAGCAAACATATAACAATATACAATCAGAGTAATTAGAAAACAATAATATTCCAACTATATGAATGGATATCAAAACAAAAAACCTAAATGGTCATACTTTAATATAGGGACACTGACCACTCACCAAGATAATTACATATAGTAATAATGAAAATAACAATTTATAAGAGGCTCAACATCCAACTCAAATCCATGATTCAACATGATCTATATACTCGTAGCAATATATGGAATCATAGCAATCTATCCTACTAGATAATAAAACCCAAACATCGAACTAACCTATACCTATAAGAAGTGAGTATGGACCAGATTCCCAAGTGTCATGGTTTCCCAAGAAGGGTGTGAGTGCAACTGAATATGACACCACCGATTTGGTCTAGTACCAAAATGGTAATATTTATTATACATGAATATGAAAATATTAGTAGAAATTGAATAATAAAAACATAACTATGCAAGAATAACATAAAATCACTAATAACACCCAAGATATAACAACCATTTCTCAAGTGGTTGTGAGATTACCAAGTTGACATGAACCCATAACATACCTTCTTCACATCCATGTAAGATGGAAATTCATAATGAACTTCAAAATTAATCAGGAGAAAGTGAAATATAGGTCAACCAAGTGTCGAGACAACTTTTCAGTCAATATACACAAAGCATGGAGGTAACATGTGTCTCAGTAAACACTATTCATTGAGTGAACATGTTACTTGGAATCACTTGGCATTGAGAGTACTTGTTTCTCAACATCCACTACGAATCAAGTAAACATATTACTTGTAATACACTAGTCATCAGGTGAACATGCTACTCAACATCAAATAGTTATCAAGTAATAAAGATACTCTACATCTAAGAGGTCATCATATCCGCAAGAATACTATCACAAGTCTAGACTCAAGTTCATAGTGTCCCTATCCTTTTCTTATATTCATCTTTATCATCGTAATCCATGCACACTATTCCTCAAAGGGATAACCATATCACGATGGTCCACCTACATTTAATTACCAAAACAATACCTCTAAATGAAAAATGATATAACACAAAAGAAGGAAAGACCTACATATAAGAAGAGTATAACATATTATCTTGAGTGTTTAGCAGCAACATGAAAATACATGTGATCATCCTCAAACATGGTGAAACTCATTACACATGCGTACACATAGAAAAAGCATCATAAAGGTTATCATGGGTTACACATGCACCCACATGTGATCAATATCTATCATAGTCAATAAGTTATAAAATTATAGGCATAAAATTATAGATAAAAAAATTCCACATATAAAAAGAACATGAAATATCATCATGATTCATAGTAGTGACACATGTTTTCAATATCAAACAAATTCTAATAGGCTATCTAATAATACTCATGATACACGGTTTCATGGGATATAGGTCTGATATAAAACAACACACACATCAAGGTGTCCAGCTACAATAATAAATGTTCATTTAATTAATTAAGACTTAAGTATAATTAATTAATTAAGAATTAGGCATGTTTCCTTCAATTAATAAATACTTGAGAATAGTTAACTAATTATGCATTACAAAATAATAAAACAATTATGAATTAAGGTTCATTCCCTAAAAGTGCAATTCCTTGTATAATATTCCAATAAACCATGCATAAACCATAAGGTAGAGTACACAAGATTACATAACTAGAACAAAGACAAATTTAGAAAAGAAAAACCCAACATCTTTTTCTGAGTCTATCCAAGTCCATTCAGCCTCCAACAATCACCACAATGTCCTTATCAAGCTAAAAGATTCCAATTAATTAATTATAACTAAATTATAATTAATTAAAAGTTTTCAAGAAATAAAATTCAATGGTTAAAGGAAACTTGATGAAAGACTTAACAAATATCACCTCCTATATGAAACCACGAAAAACTATCCCTAGAAGGTCTATCTATAACTTCAGACTCCATTCTGAGAAAAATCCCCATTGCGTTGAAATAATAAAAGGATTAATTTAATATAATTAAAATGTATTTTTTTTTGAATAAACCTAAGCATGTGAAATGCCTTGGTCATAATTTCATACAATGGTGTTTTATCCACTCTTAGAATACTCTCAGTTTGAATTTGAGTAAAATCCCCAAATAAATTCCATGTTATGATGGTCTGTTCAACATAAATTGAAAAAAAACCATACAAATAATTACTAAGGGACATTCCATCATTAAAAAACCCATAAATGTATTACATTCATTGTTAAGAAACATCCCCTGGCTATATTGATCTAATGATCAATCAATCTAACACTATTCCATCAAGATCTAATGTAATTATCTTCTAACTCTCTATCTATACATAAGAGTACGATCAATCTTGAAGTATTATGATTTAGGTGAAGAATATATGAATAGAATTTTGGCATGAAAGGATCAAAAATTATTAAAATTATCAAGATGATCATCCATGAAGGACACCACGATCTACCACTATATGTGGAAGAAGTAGGCCAAGACTAAAAAAGTTCAAATTATCTAGCCCAAATTCAACATTGGGTTGCATAAAGTTCCTCCCAAGGAGACTCATAGAGGTAGGAAGAGAGGAGAGTCTATCCCAAAGTGTCTCAAATATTCAATCCAAGACTAATAATATCTAGGGGATTTAGTGGTGAAAAGAGAAAAACTTCCCTCCATTTAACTATGATTTGCATGCCCCACCAGCTGGATGGTGAAGTTCCACCATATTCCTAGTGTAGGATCACCAGTTGGAAAATGAGTCCTTCTTTGTATTAGGATCACTACTTGCCTCACTAGATGGCCTGTGAGACCTTCTGGGTAGCAGGGTTTATTCCCATCCCACCAACTAGTCGATGCTACCGTAGAATCCTGGTTCTCCAAGACATCTCTGTTAAAAACCTAGTGATCTTATTGGCTCCCTGCCCTTCATTCAAGTTTGAAAATCTCACTTAAGGATCTTCAAACCAGAAGCATCTCAATTCCACACCTGGTTCCCTGAACAAGCTGTCTCCTTGATGAAAATTTAAAATTCCTTTAAAAACTCACAACCATAATGGCATAAGACATTTCAAGGAGCATCCTAAAGGAATATATAAATAGGAATAAGGCCATTAAAATGGAATACATGGTTCTTTTCAATTCCCCCTTTAAGAATGTCTATTTGTATTTCTATCCTTTCTTTAATAGGTACTACTATACCATGGGAGTTTAGTATAATACAACCTAAATATTGTGTGATTCAGGTAAACTTGTGGATACACTTGGGAGTAAGGGTTCTGTTGGATTCTTATCAATGATCTTCATAAAACTAATGTTTTAATATAATAGATTCAACCAAATTTAGTTTAAATTATGTGCATATTTTTTTAATTTTTTATGCATTATTTTGGTTTTATAGCATAATGATTCTTTTGTAGTGTAAAATCTTTCTGTAGTTTAAATGATTCATTAAATAATGTTTAAAATTAATAAATTATTGATATAAATTTGATATTTTATGTTGTGATATGATTTTTTCATTATAAATTTGATATCATGATCGATATTTTAGAATACAACATAGTTTTTGAGCTGTGTATCATTTTATGATATGTGATATCCTAAGATATGACATGATGAAATGATATGATATAGAATATTGTAGCTTACGAAGTAGTTTAAATCCTTTGGCTTTTTATATATCATTACATATGATACGGTGAATTGTATTGGATAATGGCACTGATTACCTTGGTTGAAAACAAGGAATTTTATTTCCCTATCGATATCGAATCTTATTGTAGTATATGATTCCTAGGAACTAAAGGTCTAAATCATGGATTATGATAGATAATTGTAACACCCCTATATTATAGAATTTATTTTCAATAAATATTATATTTTTATAGCATGTGATACTTGTAACATCAAATTAAAATGAACTGTGATACTTTTATTTAAATAAAACATATCAATGAAATATAAACACTAATACATTTTGAGGTTTCAATATAAAAAACCTAAAGAAAAGTATAAGTGGTGTAAAGGAAAATATATATAAAAATACCATAATAAAAAACTATTTATATTCATGGTTTACTATGAATATTGTGATCCCATATATAACTATGGAAATAATTCAAAGAATTGGGAATACAATAGACATGATGAGATAGAAGTGAATAAATAAATTTTAATGAAGATGTGAGGCTATATATAGGAATGTAATATGACTATTATATATGAAGTTACTGTAAAAAATAACTCTTGTATATATATATCCATTATATATATATATATTATATATATAGTCATTGGGTATACTTAAATTTATTTAGTTCAAAATAAAGATAGAATCATTTTATGATAAAAGAGATATTTTCAGTAAAACATTTTTATTAGTAAAATGTATTTTTATATTAATAGATTAAATTTATCACTAATTATAAATGTTTATAATGAAAGAACTATATTATATATTAGATTTATTTAATTAATATTAATTTAATTATGTTTATTAGTAATGGTATGAGAATAAGGTCATTCTATGTTTTAGAATTCATTTACGTGAAAAATGGGTTTTACTGGATTTTGTGCATGGATATTATAATTAAATTATAAAAATTTCTAAAAATATATTTGATAAATATATATATATATTAAATCATCATATAAAAATTATTTTATGGTGAATCTTTTTTATTATTCTGAAAAGATTAATTTTCAATGAGTAGTGAAAAAATAACGATTTTATTGAAAACTTCATGTTCCATTAAGTATTTACTCATTTTCATTTTTTTAATTTATTTTAAAATTTAATTAGTTTATTTGATTAAAAATAATATAATTAAGGTCATTATAATCAATATTATACTTAATTTTTGTATAATAAAAATTTCATACTTAAAAATGCATTTTTCTTGAAACAACTTTTCATTGTGTCTATAGATTTATATTAAATGTAATTTATTCCATTTATATAAATAGAATTTTATAAAATAGAATAAATATTTATAAAAATAATTCAAAAAAAATTCACTGGGAAAGGTTCATTTTTGGTCATTTATAATAGTAGCATTGTTAAAAAAAGTCGGTTACCTCAGTAAGAGTTAAAACTAATTAAAAGTGTTAAAAATAAAATGATAAGGGTTTAAATGGATTAAAAAATTATCTAAATAATATTTTATGGTCATTTTATACCCTAAACCATATATTATTGTAAAATGGCCCATTTTGGAGTCATTTTGCTTGAGTGAGATAGTAATATGTTTTCATCTTTTGAAAATTATCAAGTGTTTCCCCTCCCTCAATTATAAAATTACACCCCTATCCTCTCTTATCCATACTTCAAGAACCTCTTATATTTGGAAATATCCACCCAAATTAGTTAATAACATCCATACCCACATATTAGAGGTCCTTTCTTTATCATAATATCATCCAATGAAGGCTTAAGGTATAAACATATTGTGGTTGCTGAAGAAGATTTATAGTTATTAACCAGAAATTTTATTTTTTATTTCTTCTTTTACCCCACTTTAAACCTATACTAAAAATTGTGATATTATAACATAATTATCTCCCATATAATTGTTTTTATTACATTTATGGTATAAAACGTTTTCATCTACTTATCTTTATAATGGAAGATGACAATATCTTTCATGTGTACATTCAGATACCCACCTTGTGAAAATGATGTATATATTTTTCTCATCATAGACTCTTATGGGTAGTCACAATGATCTATAAAAATTAAATAATATTATATATTATTATATAAATTTCATTCTGGAATTATAAATAAATATCATAATTTTTTCTATAACATCTAATGAAAAATATAAACATTGCTCGTGCGTGCATGCTAATTACCACCTCACAAATCGATATATTATATTTTTCACCACCGCCTCACATGAATGATATATATATTGGTGGATTTAAACAAATTATATTATATTTATGATATAATGGTAATTTTTAAAATTTAAAATAATACTTACCTTCTTTCCCTTACATTTTTTGAAAAATAGAAACATTACTCATGCATACGTACAGACTATCGTCTCCACGACTGTAACATAATTAAATTTTCCTAACTAACATACATGGTTGGTTATAAAAGTATAGATAATGTTTAAAAAATATTATTATAAAATTATTAATATTATAGAAATAATATAATCATGATCCATTTGATCATAGTCAACCTTCAAAGGTCACTTCTGACTTATAAGCAATATGTTATCAAAACATATGATGTGAACTTAATCAATTGAGTAATTATGAATATCAAGGATATAAGTGAAGTAAAAGGAATAATAAACTTTAAAAATGATATTAATCTTGTAAATAATTAAAATAACATCATTATTTTTGGAATATAAATAATTTATGTGACATGTCAGACTCGAGGTAAGGGAATTCTAGTCTCAATTCCATTTTTATGAGGCTTAAGTTATTTTCACCACATTTTTTATGTTTTATATTGTATTAGTTACCTTATGGATTTATATTGTCATTATTATATAAAAATAAAACTGTTTAAAAATAAATTCAAATTTCATTCATTTAATTATTCATTGGTTAAAAATTTATCAAGATGTAATGGATTTTTATTTAAAACTTTTTTTAAAAAAGTTTTACAAATTTTCTTCTATTTTCCCTCCATGTACATATTCCTGAAAAATTTTAAACCATTTTATTAAAATAATGAAATTATTTTTAAAATTATTTTCAATATATTTTTTTACTTTATTTATATAGGTTTTAAAATATTACTTTTAAATGTTTTTCTAAATAGGTTATTTTTAACATTTTTACAAAAATACGAATGACATATTTTTTTAATTTCTGCAAAATTAGTGAAATTCCACAAAATCAAGAACATTATTCTTTAAGAATAATACTCTTCATGTTTTAATTATTTTTTAAAAGATTATCCCATTTTCTATTTTTAGGGAATTTTTTATTAATTTTTTTTAAGAAAATGGATTTTTATCCTTATCATTATGGGAATCTTGAAAGTGCTTCCAAATATGTGTAAAAAATAATATTTTTGATTTTTTTATAACATAAATTCAAGATTATATGTGTTTTATATATGTTATGGTCCTTATATATTTTTTATGATATTCGGTGAGCCTGATATGGATCTCTAATACATTGGGTAATGATTATGTTTTCTAGAGAATTATGATGGAATTAACTAAGTAGCTTATTCCATTTATAATGGTTCTTTTAAGGGTTCTTATAAGTGTTCGGTGAAGATGATGTCGCAGGGTATCTATGTTAATTTTCTATTCAATATAATGATTTTTCATGTAAATATTTTTATTTTATAAGTTAAGATAATGAAATTTTATTTAAAGGAATGATTATGACATTTAAGGTTAAAAGTTATTTTTTAAGATTTTTTTTCATGGATTATCATGTTTTATAATAAACCCCTATGATTATGTTTTTTCATTAATGTTTTCTTATAAATTATTTTATAAAAAAATATAGCCGTAAAGCTAATTTCATGTATAATTAAATGATTATTTTTTCTAAAAGTGTATTATGTTAAAGGTAAAATCTCTTATATGATCTCATAGTTTTAAAATGGACTAATAGGTTTCTTTTTCTACTCTTATACATGTCCATCATCAATCTTTGTTTTGTTCATATTATGTTTTTAAATGATTTTTCATATTTCTTATGTATGAGTAGAAATATTAACAAATTTAGGGTTCTAGATATAGGAGTAACCTTGAACGAAGTAAGCATGTCTTTAAAAAACATTTTTTATGGGAAAATGGATACTGTGTGGAAATATAAACTTTTTTTGGAATATTTTGTCCTAATTAACAAAAAATATAAACCTAAAAGTTCCTTGGGTATGAAAGTAATAAAAAATTTTCATTTGATGTTTTATATTTTAGATATAAAAAATTGGGTCATGTTTATCAGTATAAAACCTAGAAATATAAAAAACATGTTTCCAGAACCAAATCTGGGAGTATGGTTTCATAACTATTAATGTTTCTATAATCATATGGTTAAGATAACTTTATAGATTATGATTTTTTCATGTGAGGTTAACTTAAGAGTAATGGATTCCATCATGGGTTTAGAAGTTTAAGTGTGATCATGTTTTTAAAGGAATTAATACTCTTTTTATGTTTTATCAAATAGGAGTACTTTGGGTGACATTTGTTTAGTTTTAATAAATTTTTGAGATACATAAAACCCTTATGATTAACTTTTGTTTAAGTAAAAAATATATTTCAGGATTAATGATTATATATTTTATGGACATTAGTTTAAATTTAATGATAAAATTTTCGGTCAATATGATCTTTGATATTGATGTAATTATAGTTAATTAGGATAAAGGGGTTATTATATTTTTGGAACATATGTTTTATAATATAGATTACCATTGGATTTAAATTTCATTTGGTGACTATGTGATTAATTTTATTTTTGAAGATTTTTATTATTATGGAAACATTATATGATTAAGTTAAATGGAATTTTTTTGGTTAAGATGAGATTTTATTTATGGAATAAAGGTTTAATTATCTTTTATAATTATATATGATTTTATTTTGGTTTTTTGGAGACTCAGGTTATTTATGGAAAAGATTATAATATTTTAGAGATTATATGATTAGTTTATATATATTATTAATCATATGAATTTATGAGTGACTAATGTTTTTTGGTGATAAATGTTAAATTGATCTCAAAAGAATATTAGATCAATTCCTTTTTATTTTTAGGTTTTGAACTTGGCGATGAATACTTTGAAGAGTTTTAAGGTAAATTATTTATAGAATTTTTAAAGTTTAAATTTAGTTGTTATTATTGAGTCTTTTGATATTAATGTAGTAATTCATAATAGTGGATATTATCCTACCTTATGCCAATAAATTTTTGGTTTTTGATTAATTTATAGAAGACAAAGAAACAACATTTCATCCCTTTGTGGATCTCTTGATACCTTAAAAGATAATTTTAGTGCTTTAAGAAGGAGAAATTAATATTGAATATTTATTTCCTGGACTAATATATGGGATTGAAGTGGAAATTTACCAATTCACAACAAAATGATAAAATTTTACTTATGAAATGAAAATAAATTGAGTAATTATATTTTCCCATGTTCTCTAACTTGATAGTACTATAATCCCTCAACTATAAGAAAATGATATTAAAATAAAAACGTTATCCTTATACATTAATTTATAATGAATTTTATTCTTATTTATCCCCTAATAATTTATGGTTTTTTGGTCAATAAATTTATAAGGACTATGTTCTATATAACTTTCTATTATTTCTTATATTTTTTTTGTTTTTTATCATTGTATAAATTTTCAATTCCCATCAACGATCATCTTATTTGGGAACCCGATAATGTTTTATTTTAGGTGACCATCCTATTTCTATTATCCTCTTTTAAAAATGGTATTTTTTATATGTTATTATGATTTGGGTTTTCAAAAAAGGTATTTTTAAATATTAATAATGTTTCCTTTCATGATCATATATTTTATCCATAACTCTTTGGAATTTATTCTAATTTTTTAAACCCATTTTATTCGAAATGAGATAAAATTCTGAGGATGTAATTTCTTTAAGGGGGTAGAATGTAACAAACCTATATTTTTAAATTTATATTTTGTAAATATTATGTTCTATATATTATGATACATGAAACTTCAAACTAAAATGAGTTGGGGTAATTTCATTAAAATAAAATATTACAATGAAAGATAAACACTAACACATTATGAGGTTTCAATATAAAACAATACGAATAAAAGTATAGGTGGAGTAAATTTCCATATATATAAAAATAACAAAAATATAAAATCAATATCCTCATGTTTTTACATGAATATTTTGACCTCAAATATAACTATACAAATAAGGAAAATAATTAGGAATATAATATTTACGATGAGAGAGAAGTAAGTGAATACATTTTAGTGAAGCATATAAGGCTATATATGAAAATTTAATATGAATGTTATATATTTGGTTTTTTTCATTTATACATTCTACCTATATATCCTTTAGGTATATTTAAATTCAATTTTTTGAAAATGAAGACAAAATCATTCGAAGGTAAAAAAGATATTTTCAATAAAGTTGTTGTTATGTTCGCAATATTTGTTTATCTTAATAGATTAAATTTATCCCTACTTATAAATGATTTATTTGAAAATTATATTATATATTAAATTTAATGAATAAAAATTAATTTAATTATTGTTATTAAGAAATGAATAAAAATATGGTTATTTTATGCTTCAAAAATATATTTTATTTAAAAATCGTTTTTTGGCATTTTGTGCGTGAATATTATTATTATTTTATCAATATTTTAGAAAGAATATTTGATAAAAAGGATATAATTTTTTAAATCCATATTTTAAAATAACATTAAGGTAAAACTTTGTAATTTTTCAAAAAATAATAATTTTTTATTGAACAGGGAAAAAATACCAATTTTATACAAAACTGACTTTTCCAATCAAATATTTACAAAGTATTATTTATTTAAATTGATTTTGAAATTTAATTAATTAATTTCGATTAAAAATTATAAAATTAATGTCATTATAATTGAAATTATTCTTAATTTTGGTAAAAAAATGATTTTATATGTAAAAATTCTTTTATCTAAAAAACTATTTTTCATCACGTTTTGCGTGTATATTTTAAAAGTAATTTCTTCCACTTATATAAATTGAATTTGATAAAATTTAATTCATATTTTGAGTAATCATTTAAAAGTTTTTTATTAATCCCACTTTCATTTTTGGTCATTATGAATAGTAACATTTGTAAAAAATTGAGTTGCCTTGATGAGAGTTAAAACTGGTTAAAATTGTTAAAACTAAAATGATTAGTGTTTAAATGAATTAAAACTTATCTAAATCATATTTAATGGTAATATTTTTAATGTATAAATTATTTTAAAATTTTCCATTTTAGTTCCATTTGAATCTAGTAAGACAATAATATATTTTAATCTTCTGAAAATTTCCAAGTGTGTCCTCTCTCTCAGTTATAATGGACACCCCCTATCATCTCTTATCTACATTTAAAGAGGCTCCTATCTTGGAAAAAACCTACCCAAATAATTTTATAAAGTCCCTCAAAACATTTTATTGGTCTTTATTTGATCATAATTCCATCCTAAGAAGGTGTTAGGTATAAACCTAGGGAGGGTTTTTTGGAGAAGAGGTATAGTTCTTAGCCAAGTGTTTTATTCTTATTTCATATTTAACCCCATTAAAACTCACCCTAACCATTTTAATATGATAAAATAAGTATTTACTATATAATTAATTTATATTATGTTTATTGTGTAACCCTTTTTCATCTATTTATCCATCTAATATAAAATGAAGATATCTTTAGTGTGTACGTGCGAACAACCACATTGTAAAGATGATGTATTTCATTTGTCAACATCAAATCATATGGATAGTACTAATGGTTGATCAAAATAAAATAATATGATATATATTTTATAAATTTAATTACTTAATAGTAAATTAATATTTTATTTCTTTCTTTACCATCCAATAAAAAATAAAAAACATCACTTGTGCGTACGTACAAACTATCGCCTCACGAACCGAAGTATTTTTTTCATCACTGCCTAACATGGATGATATATAAGTGTATTTAAAGAAAAAATATATCATTAATTATATAATTTTATAATTATTTTTATATAAATTAAAACTAATACTTTCTTTATTTCTCTCATGTTCATTGAAAAATGGGGACATTACTCATCTATACGTATGGACTATTGTTTCCATGATTGTAAAGCAATTAATGTTTTATATCCACCTCATATGGTTGGTTCTAAAAGTATAAATAATGTATAAAAATGATAACTATAACATATTTAATACTATTTAAATAATATAATCATGATCTATTTAACCATAGTCAACCTACCAAATCTAATTCCGACTTATAACCTAAATATTCCCAAAACATCCATTGTAAAATTAATCAATTAATTAATTACATATAACATGGGTATAAGTTAAATAAAAGGAATAATAAACATAAAAAATGTTATAATGTAATTAAATAATTAACCTAATTTTATTATTTTTGAATATAAATTATATACGTGACAAGTCGGATATGAGGTAATATATTTCTTGTCTCAATTCCCTTTTTTTGAGATTTATACTATTTTCACCACAAGTTTTTTTTGTACTGTATAAGTTTCCTTATAGATGTATTTTATAATTAATATAAAAAATTATTCTATTTAAAAATAAATCCAATGTTTATTCCTTTAATTATTCATTGGTTTAAAATTTATCAAGGCGTATGGGATTTTTCTATAAAACCTTATTTTAAATGTCTTAAAGTTTTTATTATATTTTCCACCATATCCATGTTCCTTAAAATGTTTCATGTATGTTATTAAAATAATTAAATTTAAAGTGAAATTAATTTTAAACCATGTTTTAATTTCTCTATGTAGGTTTTAAAATAATTCTTTTAAGCATTTTCCAAATGGGTTGTTTTGAATTTTTTTATAAAAGTTTGAAATGAATATTTTTCAAACATATGAGACATGAGTGAAATTTCTACCTATCATAAATATTACTCTTTAAGTAGATTAATATTATAGTTTTAATTTTTATCAAAATAATATCCCATTTTATACTCTATTGGTATTTTTTGATTAAATAATTTTCAATGGAAAATACTTTTTATCCTTTTTTCTACATGAAGCCCAGAAGTGCTTCTTCATATGCATTAAATGAAATATTTTTGGGATTTTATGAGGTGAATGAAATATTTTATGCGTTTTATGTATGTTATGGTGGTTGTACATTGGTTATGATGATGTGTGCTCCTGATATAGATGTCTAATTCATTGGATAATGATTATGATCTCCAAATAATTATGTTGGAATTAATGGAGTCAGTTTTTTCACTTGTAAGGGGTCTTGTAAGGGTTCTATGAATATGATATATCAAGAAAATTACAAGAATATTTATTAATTTATAATTATTTTTCATAGTGAAATTTTAAATTCATAAAGTAATCTGGTGATCTTTTGTTTAAAGGGATGATTATACCGTTTATGTGTAAAAGTTGTATTTTTAAAGAAATATCCTTCATTGATTCTCATGTTTTCTAAAAAACCATCATGATTGTGATTTTTCCTTTATGTTTTCTTATAAAGTGTTTTATAAAAAACATTGGCATAAAAGATGATTTAATATACAAGTAAATGATTATTTGAGGTAATTTTTTATTATGTTTAAGGACAAATACCTTATATGAAATCATGGTCTTGAATTAGACTAACGGGTTTATTTTCATCTTTTTATTTGTCCCTTATAGATATGTTTATACACATATCATGTTTTAAAATTCTTTTCCATAGGTCTTAGGGATGATAATAGATTTTAATAAAGTTAGAGTTCTATATATGGGAGTTACCTTGGACAAATCAAGTGTTTCTTTATTAAGAATTTTTTTGGGGAATATTGGAAACTATGTGGAACTGTACACTTTTTTATGCAAGAGTTTATATATATTATATAAAACTCTAATCCTAATTTTTTTTATAAATGTAAGTGATCCAATATTTCCATTTTGTGTTGTATGTTTTGTACAACTAAAATTAGGCCAGGTTTATCAGTATCAAATCATGAAATTTAAAGATTATATTTTTAGAATTAAATTAGGGAGTGCATGTTTAGGGTTGTTATAAAAATGTTACACAATTTATTATTGATAATGAATGAGTTATATATCATAGGCCTTGACACACTAATCATAAGGCAGAATATCAAATTTTTTACTTAGTAACATCTTATGATATAATGTGTCTCGACAAATATGATTTGAATAATTTTTTTCCTTTTTTAATTTGTAAATGGTGTTATATAGTTTATAAATTTTTTATAAATTATATAAAAAATGTATTTTAGCATATTTTTTAATTTAAAACGTGAATATAATTAATTAATAAATTTTTGTCAAACATTTATTAAATAAATATGCATAATATTAATTGTTAATATTAAAATACCTTTATGTTATATAGAATGAATTTATATTTTTATATAAGATGCTTATATAAAATTATAAGGTAATTTTTTTATAAACTAAAAAATAATATATAATATAAATTTGTTTAAGTTTAATTTTGAAATTTTTCATAATTGGTAATTTGAAATATACCAATTAAAAGGCCTTACATGAGAAATTATTTGAACCATATAAAAAGGAGTTTTAGTTAATTTATATAATCAAGTTTTGAAAAACATTAAATATGTTTTATTTTATTATGTAACATGATTGAAAAATATAAATGGAATATAAAGTGTTTAAATTCAAATATAAAATATTTATGTAGAATTCTAGATAAAATATAATATGAATGATCACATGTTAAAAATAAATACAAAGTGTTTATATTTATTTAATAATAGAGTGTACATAATTCCTGGCTAAATTTTACACTTTTTATAATATATTTATTTATAAATTCGTCATAAATTATTATCTCAAGTATAAATTTAAGAAATATTCATTTATTTTTTGTCATTCCCTGATTTATCTAGAGTTATAAATTGTATATATTATGAACAAATGAATGATTTAGTTTAAGGGGTTAAACCACATTTTTAAATTGTGATACATGCATCTAAGGAGTTTCAAGATAGGTATGATAAATGATTCCGTATTTTCTAACTTCACCTTGGCATGAACTAGGTTATAATATTGAATATAAAATTTAATTATTGTTTATATATTTTATGTGTAATAATTATGATGGATTTTATGTCTCTTCTAAGTGAATAACTATGGGTGGAGGGACAAGGCATGACTCACTACAAAAAAATTGAATTTAGTCATGTTTTTATTTTAAATTAGTCAAGTTTATAAAAATTTATAAATTCATTACCCATGATTCATAAAAATGTTGTCAAGTGAGGTTCGGATAAATTTAATCATGCTTCAAACTGAACATACCTACAATATTATGAAATTCTGGTAAATCACCCAATAATTTACCCATGTTTTTTATAAACATAAGTGAATATGTTTTATTAAATATTTTTTAATATCATATTATATGTTTACCCCATGTTCCCTATCCCCCACATCCCACTAACACCCTTGCCTAGCCCCCTATGTCACTTTGAGACCCTTGTTGGGACTAAGTTGGATCGATAAGGTTTTTTGGAAGTAATTTTTTTTTAGAAGTTTATTGTATTTTTTACCAAATAAGATAAATCAATTCACTTTCTAATAGTTGAAAAACAAACTGACCATCATATTTAGAAAATCAGAATCATAATGATTAAGAAATTCCATCATATGGAGAATATGTTCCCTATAAGAAAATGTTTTTTGGACTCAACATAAGTCTGTAACTAAAGGAACATGTTAATGAGGTTCTATGTCAGAGTTTGAATGGATTCGATGAAAATCCAATGATGATTTAAAATTTTGTAATTCACTAAATCTCAAGTTGTCTAAAAAACATGTTGTGATAGGTTGATGAAATAAAGAGGATGGGTTTCCAATCTTATTCAGGTTGTTGGAGAGAAATATATTGCTAGAAGAATAGGAAGTTACGATACTTTCCATTATAAGTTAGATGATGCTATACTGATCCTAAACGTATTCAAATCCCTAAAGGAAGTCATGATACAAGTTGAAGTTTGTTGAAGAAGGTAGATTGTGAAGATGATACTTTCCAGTCTTAGTCCATCGGTATGAGATCAACAGAATAATTTTTTTTGAAGGATGGGAAGGTTGATCAAAATGAGAGAAGATGAATATGTTGATTTTTAGTCAGACCAAAATTCAAAATATTTAAATACCTTGAAAAAGAAGTTCATAGTTCTCGTATTCATAAAATAAAAAATTTTATGAATTCGAATATGCTGATAATGATCCCTCAGATTCGACATTCCATCATAATACTCAAAGGAATAATTGTCTTCATTTGGAGTTGTTGGGACCAATGTAAAGGAAAAAAAGTAAAGTTGTTGGGGGTTGATACAAAAAGATTGTTAGATATTGATCAACAATGTATTCAATCATTCATCAAGTTCAATAGTTTTGTATCCATTTTGTGTATCAATTATGTCAAGAGACAAATAATAATTTCCTTAATAAGTGTTCAAGAGAAATGAATCTGATGTGTTGGGTCAATATCCATCAGACTAAAGGTGACACCAATAACTTGATCAGATGCAGGATTATCGGTCAGAAAAAAATAAGAAAAATAATATTTCTTGATGATTTTGAAGAAGATTTAAAATTATTGTCAAGGGGATCTTTATGTTCAAAAAATATGATTTCTATGGTTTTAATAAGTTGTTATAGAGAATTATAATAAGAAGACATATGTTTTACATTTCTCAAATTTGGTATAGATAAAGGTGTTGAAGAATTTGTTGTCTTCATTATAATTGTAAAATTGGAATGTGAAGATTAGTCATTCAATCGGCATAGAGCAATGTAATGGGATATATTCAGTTCTAATTTGTTTTCAAAAGGGTCTAAATATCGTATTGAGAAGTTATATATTTATTCATATATAAAAGTGGAATTGAGAATAATAATAAAGAAATAAGAATGAATAATCAGAATCATACTGAATAATTTCAATATATTTAGAGTGATATGAAGTTTTGATTAGATTTGAGAAGGTTTGGGAAGAGTTGAGAAGCATTTAAGAAATCATAAATGTGTATGGAATTCAAGGAAAATTGATATTTTGGGAAATTTGGCTCTGTGGGAAAAAATTTCAGAATCTCACCCAAACCATTTTGGGTTTCCTATAAAAGGATAAAGTACTTTATACTTTTGATTACATGAATGTAAAATTGAGAATAAGAGAGAGGAGCTCCAAATTTATTGAGATAATAATTTTCTAGATTGAGAATACCTAAGTATTTTTTTAGAAAGTAGATGAAAGGAGAAGATAAAAGATCGTATTTTTATGTTTATCATATTGGGCTTGATCATTGGATTGTGAAAATAGTATTTAGATTTCTGGATTGAGGAATAAGAAGTTCTGAATTATTTCAATGGTACTCATAGTGTTTTATTTCTATATTGAGCAATTGGACTTGGGAATCAGACTAGGAAATAAGAATTATTTTTATTATGAAGTCTATAATAGGTTCTTGTCATCTTTTAGGTAATAATGTGAAGAATTTTTTTGAAAAAAATAAAATTTTATCAAGTAGCATCGTAACATTTTTGTTACCAAAAAAAATTTATTACATATTCGTGCTACTTGAAGAATATACACTTTTGTATTAAACATAGTGCTGCATGAGTGTAAGGGAATATCCTACTAATTATATTCTATATGGAAGAATTATTTTATAGTGGATTGTGTGGTATTGGATTGTTTTCAATCCATACCATGGATATTGCTACTCTTATTGAGTAGTGAACAATGTAAATTATTGTGTTGCTATGGATGTGTGTTTGTTTTGTTTTCAGTAGTGAAATTAACCTTTAACATGATATAAAGTTTATTTCAAGAATAAGGAAATTTAAAATAAAAAGAGATCACTGATTCACCCCCTCCCCATTTCATTGATACAAAAATATTGACGAGAAAATTAAAAGTTATATTAGATTGAAGGTTCCCTTCATTTACTCTTTATTGAAGTTTTGAAGAGATGTTGATAGAGAATTTGAATTCTATCAATAGTAAATGTATTCTGGTTTTCAATGGCATGAACTATCATATCTAGAACTATAGAATGATAATTTTTCATATGTATCTTGGGTATGATGTTATTGAAGCTGCAATAGTGTTTTTGCATCCTATTAATGATAAAGTTCCTCTTACATGTACTAATAATAAGAATCTCGAGAATGATGGAAGAGATAAGAATGATTTACTTGTATCACTTTATGAAAGTTAGTTTTTAAGGGTGAAGGGTGTAGCCACTTCCAAAGGCATGTGAGATAAGCTGAAAATCATTTACAAATGCAATTCAAAAGTGAAGAAGAAGAAAGAAAAAATCTAGAGGATGACGTATGAATATCTAAAAATGGGTGAGTATGAATATGTTGGGGACTTATTTATCAGGGTAAATGACATTGTTAGCACTATCAAATGTCATGGTAAAAATTTGGAGGATTCTATAGTTATGTAAAAGATATTTAGAATTATTCCTAATAAGTTTGATGTTAAAGTATCCTCATTTGATAATAGAGATCCTAAAACTCTATCTTTGGATGATCTTCATAGTACTCTCATTAATTATGAAATGAGAAGGGAGTCATTAATAAATAGAAAAGAAAAATATGATAGATAAATTTATTTAATAAATCCATAAAAGAAAAGTATAAGGAAGTTCTTGAGAAATTTGATGTTTCTGACTCTTAATCCATAAATGAGGTATGTAAAATCCATGATAAATTTTTATCCTTTTTTAAAAAAAATATGAGAATAGGTATAGGTAAATACAAAGGGAAACTTCCCTTAAATTGTTTTGAATTTGGAGTCATTGTGTAAGAACCAGATTTTTTCTATAAAAGATGTTGGAATATTCTTGATGTTATTCTAGAGCAGTGCGTTCAGACAATGTGCGATTCTGAGCCCCAGTGTGGTCAGAAATAAATGTTCAGTGTGTTCACACTGTGAATTCCAAATAAATTGGATAACTCCTAAACAGAGATCCAGATCAGAAATCCAAATTCACATATGGGTCTGAAATGGGGTGTTCACCCAAGGCACGACATAAAATGAGTCGGCGCGGGATGTTCGGACCCCTTTCTCGTTAGCAGTGTGTTAAATGGATAAATTAAATTAAAAAAAATTCATTTAATAGCTTAAACTCAAGTATCTCATAAACAGTTTCTCAGATTGGATAATCGAGGGCACCGTTGAGTCTAGAGCATGTCGTTTACCCTAGGTGGGGTGTAAAAGTTGCGGGTGCGGGCCTGCTGTGAGAGATGTCACCCATGTGAAAACTGTCATTTTGAAATGTCCACTTAGTGATTTTTATCACTGGAGTTCTTTCTGAATAACTTTCGAACAAAGTCTCCGAATTGAAAACTGAGACTTCCGTTGAGTTCGGAATAGGGCATTTTTCCTAGGCGTGAGATAAAATAGGCAGGCGTGGAGGTTTCGGAATCCGCGCCCGTTGGGAGAGTTTTAGTGAATTTCGGTAAATTCACTATGTGTTGGGAGAACCCATTTTTTCCTCCCTCTCTCTCTCTACCTATATCTCTCTCTATAGTGTTCTTCGCCGTTCTTCGACATTCTTCGCTATTTTTCGCCGGATTGAGGCCTGGACTCCGGTGGATCAGAGTGGGATCGAGCGGGCACGTCGACAACGTCAAACGGCCGGATCGAGGTAGTCGTTTTGTTGGTTTTTACGCCCTTTGTCAATTACATCATTTTAAATTGTTTAATTTTAGAATTTGGGGCGTTGGCCAAATGAACACGACCAACACCCGTGCCCTGTTTTGTTTATTATTCTTGGTCATTCTTCGTCCAATTTTCAGATGCGCCAAATCGTGTCGGATCAACAGTTAGCGGTAGGCGTTTCGAAGGCCTCGCCCCGAGGAACCCGAACCCGCGTTCGATTTTGGGAACGGGCCACCAGAGTAGTGGCGGCGACCATTGGAAGACCTGGCTCCGGCAAGGGTGGTGGCCGGAGCTCGGGGTGGCGCAGTGGAAGGTTCGGATGAGGTTACCAGCGCGGATGGGGTTTAATTTGAAGTGGCGGCGGCTGGGCAGTATCGGGTGTCTCCGGTTGGAGCCGGAGTGGTGCGCGGAAAAAGAGGCAGCATGGTCGAGTGGAGGAGCCGACGCGGAAGTGAGGTTGGCGTGAGCGGAGAGCGGCAAGCGGTGTCGGTCTGGCGTGCGGCGTAGAGAGGAGGAGCCGATGGAGGTCGAGCCGGCAGAGGTCGAGCTGGAGCGGAAGAGGCGCTGGGGTGCGGTGGCCTCGGGGTAGCGTGGTGGTGTGGCTGCGGAAGGCGGAGGAGCAAGGGGAGCCGAGACAGCCTATCGCGGTCAGCGGGGGGGGGGGGGGGGGTACCGAGGAAGCAACCTCGGGGCTGCAGAAGGAAACAAGGACCCGCTGTTTGCGGGTCCTGCTGGGGCGACACGAGGAGACCGGCCTTCGGCCAGTTAGTTTGATGAACCGGACCTAAGGGTCCGGTGGGTTGAGGTGGGCGATGCCCAGCGGGCCGGGGCGTGACGGGCCAGACCCGCGGCTGGGCCACGGGCCGGCGGTTCGCACCGGGCCGGCCGAGGTGGACCGGCCCGGTTAGGCCCCCTTACATTCGGGGGGGGGGGGGGGGGGTAATTTCCAAACGGCGTGTTCGATTGACGCGTTGTCTGTGGATGTAGGTCCGTGTCAACAAGGCAGACTTTTTGGAACGTTTTCCAAGGTTTTTGGGTTCCACGCTCGAAGGTGGGTGACCAAAACACGTTAATTTAATAATAATAAATTTATTATTTGTGTTGCGACGAACGTGGATCGCAAGCCAGATGTCCGTTTGACGCGCCGTCGGAGGCGTGGTGGCTCCAGAGCTAAGGTGGTCCTTAAAAAGTTGTTTCGGAGTGCTTGCGGTTTGGTTTTGTTGCTCGGTGGCACAAAATGATTTATACAAACAATTAATTAATTAATTAATTAATTAATTAATTGTTGCCTCGGACCTAACTTTTGTCTGGGACGTCTGATTGATACACCATCAGCAGCAGCATGACCCCTGTCCTTGTGAAGACTTTTTGAGATGCTTTCCAAAGTGTTCAGGTTAGAGACAAGGTGCGGGCCTCACATGGCCTAGTTCGCGTGTTTTACGGTGAAACACCATTTTTTCACCCGACATCCGCTGGGGGTGTTTGAGTACTCGTTTCTGAGTGTTTTTCCGAGGGGATTGCAATAGTGCAATCCGCCCACTTAAATTTGGGTCCGAGGTGTGGGCCCCACGGGGTCTCATTCTCATATAACACGGGGAGTTTCAGCTTCTGCATTCGGAGTCCGTTTTAGGCGTCGTCAACGGGGTTGTGACCCTGGCATCGAGGCGGAATTGACTGGGGTGGTTTTAGGCGTCGAATTTGGAGTTGAGGTATGGGCCCCACAAGACTTCTCTTGAGATGTGTGCTGCGTTTTCATGCCTTTATCACCAAACGTCTGGTCGAGGCAATTGAGTAGGTGTTTCCGCGTATTTTTCTGGGAGCATCGCGATGGCACAGTTTTCCTGACGATTTTCGGAGTTGGGGTGTGGGCCTCACATGGGCTGGCAATGGGGAATAGTACCATATTAACTGATTTTCCATTTCAAGAAATTAGGTTGTCTATCTCGCATGTTTTTTCACGAGGACTGTAATGGTGTAATATGTTTGGGTATGTGGAGCCTCTTTTGATATCATGTTAAATGTGAAAACATGGGACGGTGTTGAGCGGAGATCCCTTTTGACACACTCCGAACCAATGCACGGTGGCGTTGTTAGTGACACCTGGTGAGGTCAGTAGCGGTGCAGAGCCATCAGAACGATTCCGTGTCTACCCTCCAGCAGAGACTGGGCTGTGGGTTGTATGTCGACTTTTTTGAGGTCTACCCTCTAGCAAGGCTGGGAAGTGGGTCACCTGTCGACTTCTTCGAGGTCTACCCTCCAGCAAGGCTGGGCAGTGGGTCGCCTTTCGACTTCTTCAAGGTCTACCCTACAGTAGAGAATGGGCAGTGGGTCGCCTGTCGACTTCTTCGATGTCTACCCTCCAGTAGGGATGGGCAGTGGGTTTCCTGTCGGCTTCTTCGAGGTCTACCCTCCAGCAGGGCTGGGCAGTGGGTCGCCTATCAACTTCTTCGAGGTCTACCCTCCAGCAGGGCTGGGCAGTGGGTCTCCTGTCGACTTCTTCGAGGTCTATGCTCCACCAGGGATGGGCAGTGGGTCGCCTGTCGACTTCTTTGAGGTCTACCCTCTAGTAGAGACTGGTTAGTGGGTCTCCTGTCGAATTATTCGAGGTCTACCCTCCAAGAGAGATTGGGAAGTGGGTCGCCTATCGACTTATTTGAGGTCTACCCTCCTGCAGAGACTGGGTAGTGGGTCGCCTATCGATTTTTTTTGGTTCTACCCTCCAACAGGGCTGTGTAGTGGGTCGCCTGATGATGTATTGTGATTCACCCTCCAGTAGGGCTAGACAGTGGGACACCCGTTGGAATTCCAGACTCAACCATTATTATGAGGCTAGTCAGTGGATTTTCTCCGTGACTACCGGAGTGAGACCCTTGGTTGTACGGGTCAGTGATGTGATAGCTTTGACTTTGAGTGGACCTCTTAACTACAGGGCAGTGGCGAGGTGTGGTTGGACCTTTTCCCCAAAACTCTCAAGTACGAGGGGGGATTTCCCCACTGAGACGCCTCCTTGAGACGTGACCTAAAACCATGTGGGCGAGTCTGTTCCGCCCAAGGCGGATAGTGTCGAGGTTCAGTGATTTTATCCCCTTGAATTGTAGTTCTGGGAAGATGTATGGGATACTGGGCTCCTATGGTGTTTTATTTTGGGACTGTTGGTGACTCACTTCCTTGGGCTGAGCTACGGGATGGATATCCCCTTACGATTATGTTTGGGTTTCTAGTTTGAGCATATGGATATGTATATACCTTATTCCAGTACCGACTTCTTGGGTTTGGTTACTCTCCTTCCAGGAGAGGCGAAGATGCGTGGGGTATTCCATGTGATTTCTGTGTCTAGCTTATCATGGTTGGACAAGTCTACTCTCCTGATATAGGTAGCATAATCTCAACGAGAAGTTCATCATCTCATCATTCCTAGCTCCTTGTGTTTGGACGAGTCTAATTCCTTCCTCTTGTTCGGTTGAGTTGTACTATTTACTGCACTCTATGTTGTACTCCTTTACTATTACCTTTTCGATCTATTTCTCACCTCGTCAGTACCTCCTTTGTTACTCCCCCGAGCCTTCGGGGCATCCTACTGAGTATTTTTATACTCACCCCTGCTTGGGTTTTTCCTGCACTTGGTGTGCCCTTGCAGGCGACAGACAGGTTAGTCATGACTTCAGTGGTGCTTAGGAGATCGGGAGCTTGGACCGCGTATGGTGGTCGGAGTCAGGTTCTATGTGGGGGACCCTTCCAGCTATTTTTCTTTTGTTTACCTGTTTCCAGGTTGTGGCACCTTTTCTAGTTGGGTGCGTGTTCTTCCCCTTTTCTTTTTTACTTTACCTTTATCACTTACTTGTACTATTTAGAGGTCGATGCACTTTGTGGTTTATTCATAGCGGTTGGTACTTTACCTTTCTTTTTACTCTACACTTCTGCATTGAGTGGGATGCGTGTGTGTGTATAGGTACTTAGGCAAAGGCCTCCCTGAGTTGTTGTGCCTTCGGCACTGGTCTCCAGCCCCTGGCCTATGGAGGCGGGCTTGAGGTAGTCACGGCTCGAGCCTGGTTAGGGTCGGGTCGTGAAAAAGTGGTATCAGAGGTGGTTCGTTCCTTGGGACATTTTTCAGATATCCCTAAAAAGGAATTGGTTGGGATTTAGGGCAACAGTGTTAACGTGTCTCAAGAGCGGCTCTCAGGCCAGGGAGTCCAGTGATGGTGCGGCGGCCGACGTATCCATTCCCCAGGACCTTGAAAACCTGCTTGTTGACTCGGCATGCTGAGACACTTGTTACATGGAAAATTGGTTTGTGAATCACCTAGGATTGAGTCTTTGACTGTCCTTCTTGAGTTAGTTCCCCATCATTGTTGTTTTTGTGATATACATATATGCTCATCTGATCGTGGCACTCCTAGATAATATTTAAGATGTCTCCATAAAGACAGCCCGCCGGGAAACCATCTTTGCATTGTGAAAATGACCCTGTGAGCTACGAGGCCTCAGTCTAGGACACATAATGTGAGTCCCTTTCTCTGGGTGGGCTGGTAGAAGCACCCACACCTGGTGAGCAGCAAAAAGCTTCAGTAGAGCATACTGAGCTTGAGCACAGGTTGAACAGGCTCCACGAGTTCCAGCGGTAGAGACCGCTGAGGTTCAGTGGTGATCCAGACCCTCCGGCAGCATATGTTTTGCTGGAGACGGTGGTTTGACTTTTTAGGATTATGCAGACCCCGTCAGATCTTATAGTGGCTTTGGCCGCCAACCTTTTCTGTGGTGCATCTTGGCATTGGTGGAGTCTGGTAACTCAGTTTCTTGACGAGTCGTCGCTTTTGTGGGACAACTTTTAGTTTTTGTTTCATGAGTTTTCCCCTCATGCTTATGCTCCGTTCGGATTCAGGAGCTCCTGCAGTTTCAGTAGGGAGGGATGATGGTGGCCGAGTACGTGGCTGGTTTCGCAAACCGTGCACGCTTTTACCCAGACGTGGTCCATGACTGTAACTTCCGAGAGCGGAAGTCCAAGTAGAGTCTCCACCGAGAGATTCATGCTATCATAGTGCCATTGGGAATTCCCACTAATGTCGGGGTTCTAGAGAAGCAATTAGTGATAGAGAGTTTCTTGTCGCATTCTACATTTGGTGGTTGCAGCAGGCTCGACAGAGCCAAGACTTCTGCCGCAGCTAGCGGGCGTCGGGTGACAGAACCTCGACGCAGGTGGATTCCTGACAACCAGACTCATGGGCGTGGTCGTACACCACAGTGGCGTTGGAGGGCACCAGTGCAGCCCGGAGAGAGTCGGTGTTATGCTTGCGATGGACAAGGTCACCTGGAGCAGTACTGCCCGACCAAGAACGCTAAGAATATCGGGCAGGTAGCAGGTGCACCACCGCGGTGGAGGCAGCGCCGTGATCTGAGTATCACCCAAAGAGGTGGTGCTAGAAGAGGAGAAGGAGGAGATGGTAGTGGGGGACAACTTTACGAGGTCTTCCCATCACCACTAGGTGGTCCAAATCAGGCTCCGGGAGTAGACAGTTGGGACCACGGACATCCACGAGCTTTGGATGTCTACGATCCTGTAGAGCATGAGGTGATAAGAGGTACACTATACGGCTCTTCTAATTTTTGCAGTGGAATTGTTAGACTCTGTGTGTGAAATTATTTTCTCCCTGCTTCTAGTTTGAGTTATTACCAGGGTGGCGCAGGGCGTCGGTGTAACCCTATGTTTGTAAGGTAAAAGGCGTGGAACCTTTCTCTTTATTCGATGGTGTTAACTCCTTCTCTTCCTAGTGTGTAAGAGAGTCTTGGTTGGGAGACATCGACTACGAAATCTTATGTGACCAGATATCCTTGGGTGTTTCACCATATGGATATTCTAAAGGAGGGAATCACCGGACATTGTTCCAGGTGCGGACGGTGATTCCAGTCGCGACGTGCAATGTAGGGGTTCGGTCGGGGAGGTTAGCTTCCCCTGAGAGCCTTCGGGCCGTTTGAGACCGTGCGAAGGGATGGAGAGTTTCCCTACCGCCTTTCCCTAACCCCAAAGGCTGGGTTGGGTGGATGAAGTCTCCCACGTGACTCACCCAAGAAGAAGTGTGCGTTCTCTCATGCATGACATTGGCGAGGGAAGACCTCACATGAACAGATCAAATCCTTTGGTCTGTGTGTGGTGGCGCAGAACTGTGCAAGAGTTATTCTGGGTACGAGAGAGCCAGGTGTGGGCTTAGTACCCTGAGTTGTTCCCTTGTTTTGCTTTTCAGGGAAGAAAATTTTGAAGGAGAGAATGATGTAAGAACCCATTTATTTGCTATAAAAGACTTTGGAATATTCTTTATGTTATTCCAGAGAAGCGCCTTAAAACGATGTGCGATTCCGAGCCCCGGTGTGGCTGGAATTAAATTTTCAGTGCGTTCACACTGGGAATGACAAATAAATGGGATAACACCTAAACAGAGACCGGGATCAGCAATCTGAGTGTACAGATGGGTCCAAAATGGGGTGTTCACCCTAGGTATGACATAAAATGAGTCGACGCGGGATGTTCGGACCCCTCGCTCGTTAGCGATGTGTTAAATGGATAAATTAAATTAAAATTTTACATTTAATAGCTCAAAATCAAGTGTCTCATAATCGGTTTCTCAAATGGGAAAACCGAGGCACCGTTGAGTCCGGAGCGTGCCGTTTACCCTAGGCGGGGTGTAAAAGTTGTGGGCGCGGGCCTACTGTGAGAGATGTTAGCCAGGAGAAAAACCGTCATTTTGAAATGTCCACTTAGTGATTTTTATCACTAGAGTTCTTTCTGAATAAATTTAGAACGAAGTCTTGGAATTGAAAACTGAAACTTCCATTGAGTTCGGAATGGGTCGTTTTTCCTAGGCGTGAGATAAAATAGGCGGGCGCAAAGGTTTCGGAATCCGCGCCTGTTGGGAGAGTTTTAGTGAATTTCTATAAATTCACTAAGTGTTGGGAGAACCCATTTCTTCCTCCCACCCTCTCTCTTTCTCTCCCCCCTCTCTCTCTCTAGCGTTCTTCGCCGTTCTTTAGCGTTCTTCGCTATTCTTCGCCGGATTGAGGCGCGGACACCGGTGGATCGGAGTGGGATTGAGTGGGCACTTCGACAACGTCGAACGACCGGATCGAGGTAGGCGTTTTGTTGGTTTTCCTGCCCTTTGTCAATTCCGTCATTTTAAATACTTTAATTATAGAATTTGGGGCGTTGGCTGAACGAACACGGCCAATGCCCAAGCCCCGATTTGTTTATTGTTCTTGGGCGTTCTTCGTCCAATTTTCGGATGCTCGAAATCAGTTCGGATCAACGGTTAGCGGCAGGCGTTTCGAAGGCTTCATCCCGAGGAACCCGAACCCACATTCGATTTTGGAAATGGGCCACCGGAGCGGTGGCGGCGACCGTCGGAAGACCCAACTCCGGAAAGGGCAGTGGCCAGAGCTCGGGGTGGCGCAATAGAAGGTTAAGATGAGGTGACCAGCGCGGATGGGGTTCAGATTGATGTGGCGGCGGCCGGGCAGTGTCGGGTGTCACCGGTTGGTGCCGAAGCGGGGCACAGCCGAGGAGGCAGCACGGTCGAGCGGAGGAGCCGACGCGGCAGGGCAGTCAGCACGAGCAGAGAGCGGCATGCGATGTGGGTCCGACGTACGGCGTAGCGAGGAGGAGTCAGCGGAGGTCGAGCCGGCGGAGGTCGAGCCGGAGCGGTGGAGGCACTGGGGAGTGGCGGCCTCGGGGGATCACGGAGGTGTGGCTGCGAAAGTCGGAGGAGCCAGGGGAGCCAGGCCGGCCTGTCGCGGTCAGCGGGGGGGGGGGGGGGGTACCGAGGCGGTGACCTTGGGGCTGCAGAAGGAAACAAGGACCCGTTGTTTGCGGGTCCTGCTGAGGCGACGTGAGGAGACCGGCCTTCTGCTGGTCTGTTTGAAGAACCGGACCCGAGGGTCCGGTGGGTTGAGGCGGGCCGCGGCGTGACGGGCCGGACACACAGCTGGGCCGTGGGACGGCGGTTCGGATTGGGCTGGCCTGGGTGGACCGGCCCGGTTAGGCCCCTTTACATTCGGGGGGCCATAATTTCCAAACGGCCCATCTGATTGACGTGCCGTCTACGACTGTAGGTCCGTGTCGACAAGACGGACTTTTTGGAATGTGTTCCGGGGTTTTTGGGTTCCGTTCCCGAAGGTGGGTGACCGAAATGCATTAATTTCATAATGATAAATGTATTATTAGTGTTGGGATGGACGCAGATCGCAAGCCAGACATACGTTTGACGCACCGTCAGAGGCGCGGTGGCCCCGGAGCTGAGGCGGTCCTTCCAAAGTTGGTTCGGTGCCCTTGTGGTTTGCTTTCATTGCTTGGTTGCATGAAATGATTTATACAAGAAATTAATTAGTTAATTAATTAATTAATTAATTTTGGTATCAGACTTACCTTTTGTTTGGGACGTCCGATTGATGCGTCGTCACTAGCAGCGTGACCCCAGTCCTCATGCAGACTTTTTGAGATGCTCTTCGAAGTGTTCAGGTTGGAGGCAAGGTGCGGGCCCCACAGGGCCCAGTTCAAGCGTTTTATGGTGAAACAACACTTTTTCACCCGACATCCGCTTGGGGTGTTTGAGTACTCGTTTTTTAGTGTTTTTCCAAGGGGATTGCAATAGTGAAATCCGCCCTCTTAAATTCGGGTCCAAGGTGTGGGCCCAACCAGGTCTCGTTCGCATATAACGTGGGGAGTGGAAACTTCTGCATTCGGAGTCCGTTTTAGGCGCCATCAACGGTGTTGTGACCCTGGCTTCGAGGCGGAATTGATCGGGGTGGATTCAGGTGTCGAAGCCGGAGTTGATACGTGGGCCCCACGGGCCGTCTCTTGAGCTGTGTGCAGCGTTTTCACGCCTTTATCACCAGACGTCCGGTCGAGACGTTTGAGTATTCTTTTCACCCTATTTTTCCGGGAGCATCGCGATGACTAAGATCGCCTGACGAGTATCAGAGTCGGGGTGTGGGCCCCACATGGGCTGGCAATGGTGAATAATACCATATTCACCGGTTTTCCGTTTTGGACGAGTAAGTAGTCTATCTCACGTGTTTTTCCGTGAGGACTGCAATGGTGTAATTTGTTTGGGCATGTGGAGACTCTTTTGATATCATGTTAAATGTGGAAACATGGGAGGGTTTTGAGCGGAGATCCCTTTTGACGCACTCCGAACCAATGCACGGTGGCGTTGTTAGTGACACCTGGTGAGTTCAGTAGCGGTGCGGAGCCATCAGACCTATTCTGGGTCTACCCCCCAGCAGAGACTGGGCAGTGGGTCGCCTGTCGACTTCTTCGAGGTCAACCCTCCAGCGGGGCTGGGCAGTGGGTCGTCTGTCGACTTCTTCAAGGTCTACCCTCCAGCAGGGCTGGGCAGTGGGTCGCCTGTCAACTTTTTTGAGGTCTACCCTCCAGCAGGGCTGGGAAGTGGGTCACCAGTCGACTTATTCGAGGTCAACCCTCTAGCAGAGACTGGTCAGTGGGTTTAATGTCGACTTCTTCGAGGTCCACCCTCCAACAAGGATGAGTAGTGGGTCGCCTATCGACTTCTTTGAGGTCTACCCTCTAGCAGGGTTGGGCAGTGGGTCGCATGTCGACTTCTTCAAGGTCTACCCTCCAGCAGGGCTCGACAGTGGGTCTCCTGTCGACTTCTTTGAGGTCTACCCTCCAGCAGGGCTGGGCAGTGGGTCGCCTGTCGACTTCTTCGAGGTCTGCCCTCCAGTAGGGATGGGGAGTGGGTCTCTTGTCGACTTCTTCAAGGTCTACCCTCCAGCAGAGACTGGGCAGTGTGTTTCCTGTCGACTTCTTCAAGGTCTAACCTCCAGCAGAGACTGGGAAGTGGGTCACCTGTCGACTTCTTCGAGGTCTACCCTCTAGTAGAGACTGGACAGTGGGTTGCCTGTCGATTTGTTCTGGGTCTACCCTCCAGCAGGGCTGGGTAGTGGGTCTCCTGATGATGTATTATGATTTACACTCCAGCAGGGCTGGGCAGTGGGACACCCATTGGAATTCTAGACTCATCCATTCTTATGAGGCTAGTTTGTGGCTTTTCTCCATGACTACTAGAGCAAGACCCTTGGTTGTACGGGTCAGTGATGTGACAGCTTTGACTTTGAGCAGGCCTCTCGACTAAGGGGCAGTGACGAGGTGTGGTTTGACTTTTTTCACATAACTCTCAAGTATGGGGGGCGCTTTCCCCACCAAGACACGTCCTTGAGACGCGACCTAAAACCGTGCGGGTGATTCAGTGCCGCCCAAAGAGGATAGTGTCGAGGTGCGGTGTTTTGAGCCCCTTGAATTATAGTTCGGGGCAGACGTATGGGATACTGGGCTCCGATTGTGTTTTCTTCTGGGACTGTTGGTGAATCACTTCCTTGGGCTGAGCTACAGGATGGAGATCCCCTTATGATTCTGTCCGGGTTTCTAGTTTGAGCATATGGATATGTATATACCTTGTTCCAGTACCCACTTCTTGGGTTTAATTACTCTCATTCCAAGAGAGGCGAAGACGCGTGGGTTATGCCACATCCTTTCCATGTATAGATTCTCGAGGTTGGATGAGTATGCTCTCCTACTATAGGTAGCATAATCTCGACGGAAAGTTCATCTTCTCACCGTTCCTAGATCCTTGTGTTTGGACGAGTATACTTTCTTCCTCTTGTTGGGTTGAGTTGTACTCTTTACTGCACTCTATGTTTTACTCCTTTACTATTCCATTTTTGATTTATTTCTCACCTCTTCAGTACTTCCTTTGTTGCTCTCTCCAGCCTTAGAGGCATCCTACTGAGTGTTATTATACTCACCCCTGCTTGGGCTTTGCCCGCACTTGGTGTGCCCTTACAAGCGACAGACAGGTTGGTTGTGACTTCAGCGGATCTTAGGAGATCGGGAGCTTGGACCGCATACGATGGTCGGAGTTGGGTTCCAAGTTGGGGACCCTTCCAGCTGTTTTTCTTTTGTTTACCTATTGCTGGGTTGTGGCACCTTTTCTGGTTGGGCGCGTGTTTTGCCCCTTTTCTTTTCAGTTTACCTTTAGCACTTGCTTGTACTGTTTAGAGGTCAATGCACTTTGTGATTTATTCATAGCAATTGGTACTTTACCTTTCTTTTTACTTTGCACTTCTGCATTGAGTGGGCTACGTGTGTGTGCACAGGTACTTAGGGAAAGGCCTCCTCGAGTTTTTGTGCCTTCGACGCTAGTCACTATCCCCTAGCTTATGGAGTCGGGCTTGGGGTAGTCGCGGCTCGAGCCCGGTTAGGGTCGGGTCGTGACACATTGAACTCTTTGCAACTAATTTTCCATAAAGAAAGAAATAAGAGGATAGTGATGAAGAAAAAACAAAGAAAAGAAGATCATGGAAAAACCTTGATGATAAAGCTAAATCTTTTTCCAAAGGGAAAGATAGAAAATTATAAATATAAAAAAAGAATTTTCTTATATAAAGATGAAGAAAAAGAAGATTGTAAATCTAAATATGACAAATTTATTTAGTCTTATAGTGAGAATACTTCTATTTCAATAGTGAATAAAAAATAATTCTGAATTATAAATTATGAATTAGAAGAAACACAATTATAATTTAATCATAAATTAGAATTTAAATAATGTCATATAAATTATGTGGGGCTTGAAAAAGAAATGAAGAAGTTAACAAATGAAATTCTCCCATCTAGCAATACAGATTGTTTTCCTAATGAGAAATTCAAGATATTGAAAGATATTTATGATTTGAAGAAATATCTTGAGGAATAAAAAATCATAAGGAACATCTAAAAGTAAGGATGAAGGAAAAATAATAAGAGTTGGAACTTGTCTAATAAACACATTCTAAAGATAAACAGAGAGGTATAAGTTTTAAAAACACTATATTTGAAATTAGTGGAGGTTATTATAATTAGAAACTAGATAAGGATCAAACATTACCTTCAAAGGTTGAGATGAAAGTCAGAAATGTTTCTGAAATGAAGATATCTGGTAAAGTGTTGTATATGGCTGAAACCAACAAAGTTGAGAATTTAGAAGTTTCTAAACATTTTGAGCCTGAAAAAGTTTCTATTACTTCTAGTTCTGATAAGTTTGAAAAGAAAATTGTGATGAAAAATAATATTTTGCTTAAGAACATAAAGGTTTGTGGTCAACAAATTTCTAACAAGAAATACAAGAAGGTTGTAAAGAAACATGTTCATAACTCTAGTAAGTATGGAATTTTCAGAGGAATATATTTTTTCTATGGATACTAATGGTATTATTGTGGATTCAGGAACACAGAAAATATTTTTTGGTTCAACCCACAACATTACAACTATTCCAAAAAATTTAGACGTAAAATTTTGACGGGGAGTAAATCCCCAAAAGGAAAATGTTTTAGAAGGATGTTCAGAAGAAACCTGAGAAGATTCTCATAAAAGTTAAAATAGGTTTCAACCAATATAAAATATTTGTGAAAGGTTTGAACAACATAAAAATATTGCAAAAGGATGTATTATTTTTTTTACCATCACAAAAAAAGTTTGTTTACAATTCTCCGAAGTCGTAGGTGAAGAAAGAAAAAGGTACATAAAAATACCTTATTATAGAAACTACTCTGAAATATACAAAAGAATAAGTAACTTGGATCATGGATAATGGGTGTTATTATCATATGATAAGGGATTAAATGTTGTTTAATAATGTGAAATATTTCAAAGAATCAATAGTGACATTTGGAAATGATGCATGTCTAAGAATCAAAGGTGTTGGATCAACCATCATTGGGAAAGAAAAGTTGAAGTCCAAGAAAGAATTGTAAATTTATTGGATGAAATGAAACTTTCTAAGTGTTTCAAAAATCTATGATGAAGGAAAAAAGTTATTTTCTATAAATATGGGTTAGTTAGGAAAAGATAGGAAGATGGAAATATAGTTACAAGAGGCCAACATACAAAAAGAAATTTATTTAAAGTTGGTGAAATACAAAACTCTTCTTACTTGGGTATGGTGGAAGAGAATTAGTTGTGGAATAAAATGATAAGAAACATGTGTCATAGAAACATGATAAAGTTATCTAAGAAAGATATTGTCTATGTTATTCTTAATATGTCAATTATAAGTGATTGTTGTCGCATTACTTGTTTTAAAGGAAATATTACAAAATCTATGCATAAAAAAGTTGAAATTTGTTCAAAACAGCCCTTGAAACTTATCCATTTTGATATCTATGGGACAATAAGAAAAAAATAAACTAATGAAGATAATTACTTTATCACTTTAATTGATGAATTTACTCACATTACCTGTATTATGATTATGAAACATAAGTTAGATGCTCTGAGAATGTTTAAAAGTTTCAGGAGGAAGGATGAGGAGGAATGTGAGTATTCAGTGAAGAAGTAGAGGATCGATAATAGTGGTGAGTACATAAATGATGAATTTGAAAGCTATCTTGATAAGAATGGAATTCGGCATGAGTTTAGTTCACCATACACACCTAAACCAAATAGGGTTTCTGAAATGAAAAAATTTAGGTTTTGTGGAAATGGGGAGAGCTTTGATACTTGAACATTGTCTTTCTCATTACATTTGGTGGCAAGCCATGAGTACTACTGTGTAGATTAAAAAATGATGTCTCTATAGGATAAGTTCATTTATGACTCAATATGAAATTTTTTATGACAAAAATACAATTTTAAAACACTTAATATTTTTTGGGAGTCCACGAGTCATAAAGAAGAATGGTGGAAACCTCGGAATGTTTGACTAGATAAGTGAAGATAGAATTTCTTATAGCTATGATATTGAAGGAAGAAGAAATAAGTGTTTGAATAAAGAAATAGGAAGAGTTTTTGATTCTATTGATGTGAATTTTATTGAAAATAATGAGAAAGATAAACAAACTCAGGATGATAAGGAAGATAATCAAGAAAACAGAAATGTTGTTTAAAATCCTAATTTGGATACTGACAATAGTAATCCTACTAAAGAAGAAGAATAGAACTCAACTATTTCAAGTGATGAGGAAGAAACTAAAAAACCAAATCCTAGGTTGCGGAAGAAAATGGAAGCAACAAACACTATTGGTGATCAACATGAGAAGGTTCAAACAATAAGAGCATCAAAATTAGTTACACACATTTTTTTTATTCCAAATTTGAATTGAATAATGTGATTGAAGCTTTTGAGAGTCCAGAATGGGTTTAGGCCATGAATGAAGAGTTTTATTATATATAAAATAATGATACCTGGGAACTCATACCCAAGATGAATAAAGAAAATTTTATTGGTAAAAAATGGATTTTCTGAAATAAGATGAATGAAGAAGGTGAAGTGATAAGAAATAAGGAAAGATTATAGTGTAAAGGTTACTCATAGATTGAAGGCATTGATTTTGATGATACATTTAATCTCATAGAAATATTAGAAACAATCAGAATCTTTCTTTCTATTACTGCTCAATGAAGTTAATTTTTTTTCAAATGGATGTGAAGTCCACATTTTTGAATGGGGATCTTGATGAGTAAGTTTACACTAAATTAACTTGTGGACTTGTTGTTGGAAAAGATGAATGTTATGTGTGTATGATGAAGAAATTATTTTATAGGCCAAGACAAGATCTCTAAAGACCCTGAAAATTCAAGGAAATTTTTTTCTTAAATTATTTGGAATTTTAAGAGTCCAAAGCTTTTGACGACGCCTGATTCTGAGGCTTGGTGTTCCGGAAATCAATTTCTGAAGTTTTGTTCGGGTACGTTCAGTAAACATACGTGTGGGTTTTTCTATCTTTTGAACCGGTGCTCAGAATTGAAATCTGAGGACACCGATGAACTCGCAGTGCCGGTATTCTCCTAAGGGGACCTTTATTGCAGTTGTGTTTGTACGGGAGGATAAGTTAATTTTTTTGGGACTTCTTTAAAAAAATAAAAAAATATGTGTTACATAATTTTTGTTAAGACTTTTTTTTCTCTGCAAAGAAGAGTTAGAGGTAGATCCCATATCCCACATAACCTCCAATGGGAGGATAATGTTTTGTGGGGCCCACACGATCCTAACCCCTCAACTTTCCCTTAAACTCCCCTTAATTAATTTGACACCTCCCCTCTTTAATGGAGACTTTACACTCTCCTCTCATGAATGTGCCGACACGTTTTCAATTAATGATCAATTAATGAATTGGATCCACTAATATTTGATCTATTTTGAATTGCATGGCATTATTAAATTATGTGGGAGCCTTTCCTTTTATGTCTTGGTAATTGTTCTGTGGAGAAGCTTTGGAGGATTAGAAGGAAAGCTTTCTTCCCACGAAGAACACAATCATTCTCTCAGCGAAGGACATCTCCTCCACTTCTTCAACCGGGGCAAGGACGTGAGGTGACACCCACGAGGAACACCATAATTCTTTTTCTTCCTCCATATCAAGTGAGAAGACTCCACCCATGAAGAACTCCTCCAATGATGCTTCCTCTTCGGATGCACCCTGACGTCAATGAAATCGACGTCCGTCTTCCGCAGCTCGTCGATGTGCAACGTACCTTTAATCGATGTAGGGGGTTATTGTATGATTTTAGTTTAATAAAATTATACTCTCTTCATGGATGAATTCAAGTGATTTTCTATAGCCATTTGATTTCACCAAACGCGGAGGGCGCGAGCCGAACAAACACGGCCCGACGACCCTCCGTTGATCCTTGTGTTTATTCGCGATGGAGACGGTGATGGAGGAGGTGCCGACAACCGGAGTTGATGATGATCGGGGGTAGCGATGAACGAAGGCGGAGGTAGCAATGACAACCACGTGTCGGCCCATTCAAGGAGCACAACACCGGGTGCCGCGCGGGAGGAGGAGACCGCATACCACAACTGAGCCGCTCGGCTAAAGAAGAACCGGTCGGTCTCACGACCTACCGGGCTAGAGAACCACGACGCCTCTTGGAGCCATGCTGCGGAGAACCATGGCCCGATTCCATGGGCTGCTTCAGCGGGCAAACCAGTCGGCCTCCTTCCAGCCGGGTGGAAGAAACTGCGGCGCCTAAGGGCGCCATGTGCAGAGGATTTGGGGATAGCAACTGTGGGATGCTCCCACGGGAGAAGACCGGCTGGCTTCGGCCAGGCTGGCAGGAGGGGTGGGGCCACCATTTCAGAAAACCAGGGGGTCGTGCCCCCTCGCTCCGCGTCTGGAACGCAACGCGCTCGGCCAGCCTGGCTGAGCAGTGACCGGCCACCGGGCCGGGCCACCAGCTGTGCGGGCCGGGCCTCCCTCACATGGGCCAGACCACTGATACCAGGCCGGACCACGACCTACTAGGCCGGACCCGGACCCGGGTCGGGTCAACCCGGTTCGGGCTGACCCAGGGTGGGTTGGGCCGGGTTGGACCGGACCCAAACCCCCTTTTCGGACAAATTTTGTTTTTTCTCCCATAACTTGAGCTAAGGACCTATGATCGATGCACCGTCTGTTGCGTAGGATTTTTTGGACTGAGGCGGTCAATTTGGTATATTACAGTGATGGTTTTGGAAAAGTTTGTGTATGGCCGGGTTGGTTCAAACCTGAAACCAACGAGGCCCTTGGAGCAGAAACACATATAACATAAAGCCCAGACGCCCGAATGACGTGCTGTCAACAAAGTTGATTTCATTTTGATGAAACAGAAATTTTGGCATACTCCATGTAGGATTTGGATGAGGTTGGAGTATGGATGGGTTGGATTATACCTGAAATCCAACCAGGCCCTTGGAACGGAAAAGCCAATAACTCTTAGATCGGGCGTCCAATTGACGCGCTATCTATCACGTTGGGTTCCTTTCGATGAGACAGAACTTTGGGATACATAAACTCTGGACTTCGTGATATTTGATGTATCGACCCACTTTGCTCGAGAAGCAGACCATCCCGGAATCGAGCGTGCTGTGTGCGGGAACCCTAGAGCTAGATGCAACTGCGTCGACTACTGTATTTGAATCCTCTGTGGGTTCGACAGCGACGACTACTGTACTGGAATCCTCCGTGGGTTCGACAACGACGACTATTATACCTTAATCCTTCGTGGGTTCGACAGTGATGACTACTGTACTAGAATCCTCCATGGGTTCGATAGAGACGACTACTGTATTAGAATCCTCTGTGGGTTTGACAACAACAACTACTGTAATAGAATCCTCCGTGGGTTCGATAGCGACGACTACTGTACTGGGATCCTCTGTGGGTTCGACAGCGATGACTATTGTCCTTGTATCCTGTGTGGGTCTGGTATTTTTACCTCTACACTTGTATCCTATGTGGGTCCAACAGAGTAGTTGGTCTTATATCCTGTGTGGGTCCAACAGCTTATCTTGTCTTGTATCCTATGTGGGTCCGACAGCCTAGATGAATTAGTGACTACATCTGATCATCTCTATCGCTATATGAAAGATGTATAATTGTGTGAGTTGAGTCTTGAATTTCGATCATTATCATTGATGTGATTGAATTTACTTCCTGTGTGGACTGGGTTGTGCTTGGGCTCGAGAGTTGGAGTTGAACTGAGATTGATAACTTAGGTATATGTATGGGTATATAACTAAGTAGGGTTGGTTGATACTTCGTGGTTGTATATTTCTTTTGTGGTTTATCGTTTGTGGATTCTAAGAGACCTTCGGGGGTCTTGGTGTCCCTACTGAGTATCGTTATACTCACCCCTAAACGGGCTATGCCCGCACTTCGTTTTGTATGATGCAGATGACGGACAACGTTGACGGTGGCCGAGAGAGAGCTAGGACCAGACGGTACTAGGAGGTTGACCACACGGCGAGATGGTACATGGAGCGGACCGATAGACGTGGAGTGTTGAGGTAGACTTCTATACCTACCCTTCAAGTAGGATACTTGGAGGACATTCCAGGAGCTTCCCTTTTTAGTTGTTGTCCCTTTTTCAGTTGTACTTGCTTTCCATTGTACCTGTACTTTACTATTGGGCTTGTATTTCCGGCCCCTTTACTTTCAGCACTACTTTCTGTATACAGTATTCACTTAGTGTTTACTTCATGTTGTGTACTCTGTTGTGTTTGTTTACTTTCATAAAGGAAATGCCTTCCCAACTTAGAGATTTACGCCTTTGGTGCTAGTCGCCAGCCCCTAGCCTATGGAAGGCGAGCTTGGGGTAGTCACGACATGGGCCCCGAGGACGGGTCGTGAAAAGATCTATGAGTATGGTATCCAAAATTGGATACTTGCTCGAGGAAGATTAATTTTAATAAAGGAAGATTTGATAATAATATTTACATCAATGAAAGTCCAGATTTTTCACTCACAAAAACTGTTTATTTTGATTACATTATATTTCCTTGGAATGGTGAAAAAACTTGTGAAATATTTGCTGAAGAAATAAAAAATTCATTTGATATGTCCATGGTGGGAGAAATAATATACATGGGTTAAAAATATTAAAAAATACGGAACATATTTTTATTTTTCAAGAAAAATATTCTAAGTAACTTCTTAAGTGGTTTGGCATGGAAAATTCAAAACCAGTTTCCACACCGATTTCAGTGGTAACTAAGTTGTCTAAAGATATTGAAGGTAAGAAATTTGACCATAAAGAGTTTTGAAAGTTTATAGGAAGTTTGTTTTATTTGAATGCCTCAATACCTAACATTTTTTATATTGTTACCTTATATAAAATACTTTAGATTTATCTAAAAGAATCACATTTATTGGATGGAAAAAGAATTCATAGCAATATCAAAGGAAAAACACATTTTGGAATCGGGTATGAAAACTCAGAAAGTATTGACTCTTTAATGAAAATATATTTTGTTTCAATGAATTTAAAACAATAATAAAAAATGAGAATGAACCTAAAACATTTTTTTATTAAATATGTATCACATGATACAGACTCAAAAAGTATTAACTTGTTTCAGTATTTAGATATAGATTGGGCAGGAAATGTTAATTATAGAAGATCCACATATGTGGAGTTTTCATTTTGGGGAAAATTTCTGTTATTTGGAAAAAAAAGAAACTTAATTGAGTAAAAATTATCACAACTGAATCAGAGTATTTTTCTTCCACTCAAGCCGCTGGACAACTTTTGTGGATAGAGGCTCAGTTAGAATATTTACATATTGAAGTGAAGACACCTTTTCTCTTGGGCTATTATAATAAAGTGAAATCAACCATACCATAAATACAGTACAACATTTTCATTCAAAGAATATTGATATCAAATATAATTTCATCAAAGAGAATGTGGAGAATAATGAATTTAATCTAAATCATGTTCTCGCATTAGAATAATTTGCTAAATTTTCATAAAACCTTTTCCAAAGGAACCTTTTCAAAAATTGAGGTTGAACATGGGTGTCCAACCTCATTCTCATAAATTTTGAGGTATGTGTCTTTTTTCATTCTACCATATTTTCTTTGGAGAGTATTTAAAATGAGGATATTTTTTTCATGAATCTATCCATTATATATGTTTTAAACATTTTAAGGAAGTGCTAAACCTTTTAAGGGATCATTTATAAAGGGGGAGTAGGGGGTAAGCTCTGATCTCAGCATGTAAGTGTGTAAACTTTTATAACTATTTGTTAGAGTAGTTGTAGGAATAATTTGTTTATGGGAAAGTTGAATTAGAATAAATTTGTGAAGAAAAGTTGAGGATGTTTCATAATCACTAATTTTTGATAGCATGGCTCTAATATCAATAATTCTTGTTTTCTATAATGAGTTAGATCACATTGGATTAGAATTGTTGATAAGTAAACCATAGATCAAGGTTAAAAAGTTTAGTGATTTATGAATCTTGGTTCACAACATAATCCAAAGGGGGGTATTGTTGGGACCAAGTTGGATTTTTTGGAAGAAAAAGTTTCTTTTACAAGTGTGTTTTTTTCAAAGAAGATAAATCAATTCACTTTTTAAAGGATGAAAATAAAAATAACCATTGTATTCTAAAAATCAAAATCACAATGATTAAGAAACTCCATTGTATTGAGAAGATGTTTTCTAGAAGAAAAGGTTCATAGGACTAAACTTATGTATAAAATTAAAGGAATATGAAAATGGGGTGATGATCCGGAGTCTGAATGGATCTAATTAAAATATGATAACGAATTGAAATTTTTTAATTCAAAAAAATCATAAGTTATCTATAAAATGGTGGTTACATATTGATGAAAGAAAGGGGGTGTGCAACCAATCATATTTAGGTGGTTATAAAGAATGATGTTTCCAGAAGAATGAAATGTTAAAATACTGTATATTATAAGTAAGATGGTTCTATATTGATCCTCAACATTTTCAAAGTCATGAATGAAGTCATGATATAATTTGAAGTTTTTTAAGAAGGTAGTTTGTGAAGCCAAAGATTTTCGGTCTTAGTCCATAGGTATGAGATCATTAGAATCTAATTTTTTTGAAGGATTGGAAGTTTGATCAGAATGAGAGAATTTGAAGATGCTGGTTTTCAACCATACCAAAATCCAGAAGATTTAAATCCTCTAAGAAATAATTTCATTGTAATTTTATTCATAAAATAAAGATGTTTTTGGAGTCTAATCTATTTATAATGATCCATTGGATTTGGTATTCCATAATAATAATTAGAGGAAAATTTGATTATTTTGGGAGTTATTTGGACCTATGAAAAGGAAAATAAGCAATGTTCTCAGGGGCTGATTCAAAAAGAAATTCAAAGGCTAATCAAAAATATACTCAATAATTTATCTGGTTGATTTTTTTTCTCTCTCTTTGGTATCTAGTATGTCAAGAGAGAAATAATAAATCCCTTAACTAGTGGTTTGAGGGAAAGAATTAATTTAATGTGTTGGTTTAAGATAAATCATACTATAGGTGAAACTAATAACATGATTATACGTATGATCATTAGTTTGAATAAAATAAGAAGAATCTTTCTTGAAGAGTTTGAAGAAGATTCAAAATTATTGTCAAGGGGAGCCTGAAATTCGAAGAATTTGTCTACTTTATTTTCATCTATTGGTACAAATAATTGTATTAAAGAGAAATATGTTTTAAATTTGCCAAATTTTTTATAGAGCAATGTGTTGAAGAATATTTTGTCTTCATTGTAATGGGGAAATTGGAATGGGTAGATTAATCTTTTGATTGGGTCAGAGAAACCTAATGGGATATCATTAGTAATAATTTGTTTGTAAGAGGGTATAAACATCATATTGAGAAACTGCCTATTTATTCATATATGAAAGTGGAAAGGGGCATTGTAATAACGAAATCAGAATGAAGAATCAGAATCAGACTGAAGAATGTTAATAAGTTTGAAGTGAGAAGAAGTTTTGAGTAGATTTGAGAAGGTTTGAGAATAGTTGAGAAGTTTTGAAGAAGTCATAAGTGCATCCAAAATTCATAGGAAATCATGATTTTAGGAAATTTGGAAGAGTAGGAAAAAATTTCAGAATCTCACCCAAACCATTTTGGGTTTCTTATAAAAGAAAAAAGCACATCGTACTTTTTCTGACATAGATGTATTATTGATAATAAAAGAGTGAAGCTTTGAATTTGTTGGGAGAAGATGTTTCCAAATTGATAATACTTGTGGATTATTTATGGAAATATGAATAAAGGATATTAGATAAAATTACATTCAACTGATTATCATTTTATGATGGATTATTGGATTGGGAAAATCATATTACAATTTATTAATTGAGAAAAAAGAAGTCGAGAATATTTTAATCGGTATTCTAAGAGTAATATTTATGTTTCGAGAAATCAGACTTGGGAATTAGAGTGGGAAATTAGACTGAGTATCATTACGAAGTGTAGAAGAATTTATTTCTTAATTATGGGTAAATAATTGAAGAATTATTTTGAAAACCATGTTTTTTAAAGCTGATAAAGCAGAACCGTAACATGTTTGTAACAAAAACATTGTATTACATATTTGTGATACTTGAAACACATATACTATTGTATTGAACATAGTTCTACACAAGTGAAATGAAATATCCTACTCGTTGTATTCTATAGAAAATTATTTTTTTCTAATGGATGGTGTGGTATTGGATTGTTTCGAATCCATACCATGGATGTAGATACTCTTGTTGAGTAGTGAACCTTGTAAATTCTTATGTTACTATGGATGAGTTCTTGTTTTTTAGAATAGAATGAAATAATAGGAGGTGAAGGTTGTTTCAATAAGAAAGAAACATAAAAGAAAAATATATCACAGATTCACCCTCCCCCTCTCAGTAATAGAACAATCTTGACTGGGCAATAACAACTCTGACGCAGCCTCCCATGCCCTCTCTTGATCGATCCCCTTTCAATGATATTAAAACAAACCAATAAAAACCTTCCCTCACATTCCAATTCATGTTTATAAATGTCGCTAAATTTATTATCCATGTTTTATAAAAATGTAGTCAAATGAGGTGTGGCTAAATTTAATCACGTTTCAAACTGAACATACCCACATTTCTATGTAATACTGGTAAATATCCGAATACTTTACCCTTGTTTTTCATAAACATGGGTAAGTATGTTTTTTAAATTATATTATATTTTTACCCTATGTGACCAATCCCCCACATCCCGCTAAGGCCCTTGCCTAACCCCCTATGTCCCTTTGACACCCCGACACAACCGTCCCCACCCACCTGATCCCCCTTTTAATGATATGCCAACATACCAACACATACACCTACTCCACGTGCTAAGTCTCCTCAAATATTGCTAACACAAACTCCCAACACCTCCTAAAAATTTAGTTGCACGTCACAAGGCTTAAACCCGCAATGTGGTGGATATAAATCAACCCCTAGACCACTCATTTAGGAATTTTCTATGACATATAATTATATTTTAATATATATATATATGAAAACAAAAGAATTCTTATAAAGTTTTATATTAATTAATATGTTAATATATAATTAATATATATTAATATAAATGACTATATAAAAATATATTAATTTATAAGTATACTTATTTTAATTTATATGTGTGTGTATATATAATTATATTAATATAAATATTTATATATTAAATAAAATTTATTTATTTATTATTTATATTTATATATATTAATATAATTTTTAATATATATATATATATTAATTTATAAATTAATGATCATTTATCTAGATATTATTAATAAATTATAATTATGTTTTAAATTTTGTGTTTGTGTGTTTATATGTATGTATTTATGTATCTTTGTGCGTGTCAACATATATACATATTAATTTTATATAATTAACATTTATTTTTAATGATATTTAATACTCCTATATATATAATATTTTAAATATGTTTAAATATATATATTAATAGATAAATTAACATAAATATAATTATATATATATTTACATATTAATGTTTATTTATTCAGTTATTATTAATTTATTCTAATTAGGTTTTTTCTTTTGTGTTTTTGTGTTTATAGGTATATATATATGTATTAATGTGCATAATAATTATATTCAAGTGAAATTTATTTATTTTTATATATAATATAATCATAAATGTAATATTATTAGTATGTTTATATATATATATATATATTAATATAAATATACTAATAAATTTATATGCATATAGATAGATATATTAATATATATATGCTATAATAATCATTTATTTAGTTATTATTAACTAATTATAATTATGTTTTAACTTATGTGTGTGTGTGTGTGTGTGTATGTATGTATGTATCTATAGAGGGATGTATGGGCACACATTTCTATATATATATATATATATAACAAATATCATTAAATTTCACATTTAATTTTTACATATTTTAAAAATGTGTTTAAATGTAAATTATCGATGTTTTAAATTGAGAAAATAAAAAATTCCACTAAATAAGTCACATTTTTATTAAAATATGGCTAAATTTAAAATTATTCACATTTAAAAATGTGGCTAAAAACATGAGTAGTTACTTTTTTTCTAGTGACTTCTCACTATATAGGGGAATTTGGTTTATCTACAAAATGGGTGGTTGACTACTTATCACTCCATTATTACTCTTGTAGAGATTACTGATTTTATATTATTCTATGCCATTACATGGAAGAGTTTCATATAACTTTTTCATAGGATAAATTTGTATATGTGTAAATATAGTTAACTATTAATTTGGGTTTGTAACACAATATATGAGTTTCATAAAGAGTTACACATTAATATTGTTTCTACATATTTCTTTGGAGGAAGGAATTGGATTCAAAACAAAATAACTAAAAGAAAATATTTGCGAGACAAGATTGTTAGAATATAAAACCCCTTGAAAATACTATGGTTTAGACTACTTCTAAAGTAAACACATATTAGGACCATGATCCTTTGATCAAGTAGTTTATTCCAAACTAGGACACCTAGGGATTATCTTTGGTAATATATGGTGAAAATAGAAAACCCTAAGAGTTTGGAAACATTGGTTTCTTCTTATATAGGAAACCTTATAAGATATGATAATAGTAAAATAATATTGAGTGAATCCATATGATGGATTAAGACAAATAGTTATCCACTCAACTATCTAAGTATTAAATTTGATATGATTGGAATAATGTCATAACTATACAGATAAATGATGATAATAATTACAATAATGAAATATGATTATCTCACTAATGGATATGATGAAATATAAAAGGGTTCATCTTCTAGTGGGATCACATTTAATAAAATCCCTTATTAAATGAATGAAAAACCATGATCTCCTCAGATAAAAGATTTTGTTGTAGATAAAAGGGAATCATCATCATCGAACACAAACTTGAGGTAAATTTTTGAGAAGGAAAATCTTAATGAAAACAACTCCCTAGACTGATATAGAAATATAGGATTTTTTCTAAAGAAATAATATAAAAGTAAATGTCTTTGGGAATCCCCTTCTTGATTAATCGAGTGTTAAAGTTGTTTAAAAAATGGATCTAGATGCTTATGTAAAGTATAAAAATATTTACTTATGGTTTACAATTCATTAAATAAAATATGACTAAGGTAACTTTATTATCAATTCCTATACTAAATATGATTAGGTGAATCAATGATTGGAGGGATTGGGATTTCCTATATGCCATGATTTGGCTATGGAATTAATTATGTAATCATCATTGTAAATGTTCTGAAAACGTGTATGATTTTAATAAGAATTTACCCTATTTATTAAAAAATTTAGGATATATGGACTGGGCTTGCATTTTCTAGGATCAAGTATTGTATTGATAGTGAAAGTGGGTAAACCTTTATGCTTGAAGAATAATATCAGATGACCTAATCGTTATCCTAGGTTATTGAAACCTAAAGAATGTATCAAAACAAGAATAATGTTTCCATTTGATAGAATTTATCATAATACCTAAAGCGGTTTGAGAAACTCTATAGAGATTTAACATTAGGCACTGATGTTATAGAAATAAATTACTCAATTTTGAATTGTATATGATACCAAATGTATAATTTAATTTTTTTTAAATATACAGGAGTTAAAAATAAAGTTAAAAATTGATGTACCTTCCACCTATGTTTTGTATTCATTTGATTGGGATAAATAATGGAGGAATGGACAACCCTAAAGACTTTAATAGAAAATAATGATCTTAATGAATCATAATTGAAATCAAAGGATGATCCATTATTCGATATTTGAAATTTTTAGATGATGTCCCTTTTATTTATTGATGTGAATAATCATAAATCAAGGACCATATCATCTAAATTTTATCTCTCTTTAATTTTCAATCATCGACGTTCAAAGAAAAAAATTCCTTCTAAACATTGATCTTTATTGGATATTTCTTTCACATATGAGGAATTCAGTTTATATACTTTGGAAGTTAGGTTTTCTTGGATGGGAATATTTTATAATAAATTCCCTCTTCATTTTTTCTCTTAAAAAGTTGATGGAGTCAATCAAATATTTTAGTTTCTTTATTGTGGTAATCAATGATAAAAATCAAATTTTAATTTTGATTATGAGAAATTTTATTATATTTTTTCTATTGAAGGTAATTGTGTTTTTTACATTTTTAAGATGAAAGTGATTAAGTGGTATATCAATTTTAACTCAAAATTTGAGTTTCTTATGGTTCCAATATAGGTATCACTGTTGTTTATTCTTATTCAAAACATTGAAATTCCAACTTTTATATAAATAGTGAGGTTTCCTGGACACCTAAATATGATTAATTCAACAAAAAAGGAATACATCCTTCTAAAAATGGAATCATAATAAAATGAGTGTGTTTGTTCCTTGTCCTTCCATTTAAATCAATAATGGATGGATGGTTTTTATTATGGAGGTCATTTAGGAGAATATTTATAAAATTCGGGATTCTTTTATGGTTATTAATCATGTAAAAGGTAACCATTTTTTATTCAAGAAGAATAAAAAATCGAATGACACTGAAGTCTCCTCATTTACATTTAACAAAACTGACATGATATATTGAAGATTAGAAAGACCCCTATGAAAGGATGATATTCACAAATCATGAAATAGTCAATATGAGATGCAAGAAAAGGTTGAAAAGGAGATGGGTGTTTCACAAAATCCCTTGAGTGCTGCTGCATCCCAGGCCGACAAGGAGGAGGCAGATTGATGATAAATTTTTGTTGGAAATGTTGATTATGCATGTACACTAGAGGAAGTGCAGTAGCATTTACAGTCATGTGGCACTGTCAACAAGGTAACGATACTTACCGATAAGTTTTTGTAGACAAAGGGGTTTGCGTATGTGGAATTTTTGGAATAGGAAGACATCAAGAGGCTCTCCTTAGGAATGAGTCTAAATTTCATGGTCATCAACAGAAGCTATTAGCTAAATGGACCAACATCCTACAGATGAAACAGTTCTATCAAAGGTGATTCAACCCTTACATGGGTGGTAGCTATCAATACCCATGACCATATATTCCCTATACTTCTACTCTCCCTATGGATATGGAAAATCTCTCATATATAGGAGGCCAATGAGATTCATGCCATATTACCCAGGCCATGAAAATCAATTATCTTATCCGTACCATGCACGTTAGATCTTAATGCACCCATGATATATTTTTTTAGATTTTTGTTTTTGGTATTCTTTCGAGATGATTCAGTTGTATGTGTATTTTATGATATTCATCAGTTTTGAGTAAGAAAAAGGTTATTATAAAAGATTAAGTGTAATCATAGGTCAGTGAACATGTTGAAGGGGAAATGTTAAATAAGAGGAGTGTTTAAATAGAAAATGTCATGGTTAATGAGAATAGAGGTCCTATTAATACACATTAAAATGGTTTTAACGGTTTGTTTCCTTGTAATATGGCTTACATTTTTTAGGAAGAACACCATCCTCTAAATAGATTATAACTTCTTCAGAATATGGGTGAAAAATAATATTTATTCAATGTGTGACTGATGGATAAGGGATAATTATACAAGAAACTAATGAGAAAAGTGGCAGGAATTTCATTCTGGTCAAGTTTTTTATAATTTTGAGAATTTTGGAGTTTTTTGTGTCATTATTTGTGAAATAAGATGAGTGAAATTGTTATGGATAGCTATTTTAGTGGGATTTTCCCACTGAATAGAGGTAACCTATCCTCATCCACCATGTCAAGGTAAAATTGTTTAGCTTAAAATGACTCGTAATTGTATTAAGTTAATAATACTTACCATTACTTGAGTTGTCACTCGAGTGCACCGTGAGTAATGAAACAATTTAACTAGCTATTTTGTAAGTTTTATTTGATATATAGTCCCTCTGTGTGAAACAAGGACTGGTGAAACGCCCTATATTATTCGTTTTGATGGTTATAGTGGTGAGTTGATGTGGAATTCAAAGATATTTCTAGTTTCACATGAGATATGAGGAAAGGAGGAGTTTGAGGCCACCATGCCATAGTTCTTGGCATGGTAGTCTAGAACAACAAAGAATTTATCCATACATTATGGTGAAGGATATGTTTATTGTTGAGTGTAGTTTATAAACCTGTGTGAGGTTAAAGTCGAGTTTTATAAGGTTCAATGGCCACGTCCATCATTTACATATGGTTAAGTTTGATATTCCTATTATTATGTAAGGGTACAATAGAGATCCTAATTCTCATGTATGGGTAATAGTTTGAAGCTATGTAAGGGTAGTTTATACTTACCCTTAGCATTGTATATAGGTCACATGAATATAGAAGGTTTTGTTTCAGAATTCAATTTTTATTCATATTTCCATTATATTACTCTTTTTTTTATATTTAATGGTTTTATAATTTAAAAACCATTATTTTAAATATATTATGAAACGATTGAATAAAATATTTAGTATACTAAATTATAGATTATTTAACTAGGTCATGTGAGGAAAAATAAATCAAATATAATTAATAAGTAATCAAATATGAGAGTTTGATGAATATTATAGGAAATATTTGAAATTGTATCTTTTATCTTCTAAATTAGAGAGTCTTTATCATTTGAGTTCTTGGAGTTATTCTATGAGTCTGGGTAGTCCAAACATAAACATTTGAGTCTTGTGATCCTTCTTTGATCAGCTGAATCCCCTCTAACATGTTTTCAAAACTGCCATCATTTTCTATCTCTTTATCTTTATGTATCATGGGACGAATATCTCTAGGTAGGGGATTCAATAAATATCTCTATTATTTTTTACAAATTATGAGTTTATCATGATTTTTTCTTTCACTAGGTAATAATCAATAATTGATTTAAAGAGGAAAAAATAAATCAAAAGAAAACGATATTGAAAGAGAAGCACTGAATATGTATTTTATTCATATTTTTTCGTTATCTCATGCATGTTTTCTACTAATACTAATACCATAAATAAAAAAGTAAGAATAACCAAGGAAAAATATGAATCTAAAGGGTATGGAAAACTTATAGAAATAATGTTTTGTTTAAGTCTTGAAATATCTATGATATGTAAGCCTTATTAAATTTGATGAGTGTTTATTGTTCATTTTATTTTTTAGTATCATATTATTGAATGTTGTGTATTTATCATTCATTAGAACCTCAATTGTTGCAATATTTTATTATTATAAACTCCTTAAATAAATAGTTAACGATTACAGTTGACTATTTAATATTCTATTTTGATAATCAGGACATGAAATACATTGATCCATGTACTATTTATTCTTGTAAATATGATTATTTATTAATGTATTTTGGGTTATGAAATGTGATGTGTTTATTATATGATGTTGAGGTTGTTATTGATTCATGGAATAATGATATGTATGTATTAATGAATGTGGAAACTAGGATGTGATTGGAATAAAGATAATGGTGGGAAACAAATTTAATTTGGAAAGTAGAAAGACTACAATAATGTATGCTGGCTATAATTGGAATATAAATTCTTGAAATAAATGAATAATGGATAGAATAAATGGGGGTGATAAAAAATAATGGGTTTTCATTAAATATAATAAATAAATGGAATAATTAATCTTATTTTAGTTTATAATAGTAACTATGGAATTTTATAAATGAATGCTTAAATGAAGGGTTGAGTTTAATTGTAGGGCTATTTTTATGGTTTTGGTTAGTTTGGTGTATAGAGGAAGAGATAGTGGTGGATGGGTGGTGATGACCACTAGGTGGAGAATTATTATTTGTTTTAGGTATTTTAGTGTACAATCATAGGTTAGGTATTGTATGTGATTATCTATTCATTTACTTTTCTTTTTATTTGTAAATATACCCTACATGAGTTGAGTGTTTTATACTAAGTCCAGATGTTTTAGTTCTAGGTGTATTCCCCAATATATAGGTTCATTATGGTTGATGGCTAACTACCCAACTTTACTTATCTCCCTTTAGCAGTAAACCATTTGTGATAGAGGAAGCCTCCTGAGATGAGTTCCTTGTCTTAGTGAATGAGTAGTTCATTCATAGGTTAAGGAATCATGATAAGAGTATTGGGGGTTGTGATTTAAGCTATGTCTCAGGAAAAAATTAGGCATATGGAACCACACAACCTCTTGAAATTTATGTACAAACCTAGGTTTGGGGTGTGCTTGACTCTAGGTGGTCTAAATAGGACATGATAAAGTGTTTTGGCAATAGTGTTATAAGGTACCAAGGGTCCCACTACCTTATGTTTTGTGGAATTCCTAGATTTTAGAAAATTGGTTGGTTTATCTCAAGTAATTTTAGATAATACATGGGAAGTTGAAGTGGAATCATTCTTAACAAATGGTCTCTAGAATTTTATTTCTGATGAAAAATGTTCAATGTTCTTATCCTTAATGGATGAATTTTAGATGATTCCCATTTTATTATGATTTATGTTCTCCCTATTTTTATAAATTTCTTGTTTTTTAATGGAACTAACTATATTTCATAGGTATTTCATGTGGAGAATTGGGTGGATATGGATGTTGTAGGTTATAAGTTCTCTGATATCCTTAGATGGTGGTTGTGTTTGTGTTGTAGCAGCATATCTAAGAAGAGTCACATGAGGTGGTTTTTCAGGCCATGTCTCCTCTTTATTTTAGGATTTTTATTATTACCATGCATGAGAACATTTTAAGATGTATTTTGTGAAATGGATCAGAAGATTTGTCTCGTTCCTTTTCATTTTTAGATGTTTAGAGGTGTTTTATAGGTTAGAGAGGGATTTTGGCCATCCTAAGGACCAGAATTCCATTGTTGTAGGTGTGGTAATATTTTTCTGGAAGCTATGGACATGAGGTGGTCCATTTTAGCCAATCGTTTTTAAAGGGTTAGTGTTTTAGAGTTGGTTGTGTGGAACTTGGTGCATCATGGTGAGTGAAGGTGATGGGGGATTATTTCAATGTTTATTTTTCATTATGTAGAGGTAGAATAGATTCATCCTCCATATAAAGGTAAAATTATTTACCATCACATGAGTTATCACTACATAAAGGTAAGGAATATTACATTTTTGAGAGGCACCACTTGAGTGAACCATGGGAAATGAAATGGTATAACTGGCTGTTTTGGAAGCTGTTTGGCACAAAGAATCCACCTATATGAAATGGGGACTAGTTAAAGGCATTAACTTAGTATTTTTGGTCTATGTGGTGGTGATTTGATGGGGAAGTCAAAGAAACACCAAGTTTCACATAGGTGTGGAGTAAATAGGGAGCTATAAGTTATAATGTCATAGTGGTAGGTGTGGTAGTCCAAAACAGAGAAGGATTTATCCCAACGTCATCATGGAGGATGTGGTGGTGGTCAAGTACTGTTTCTAAAACTACATGAGGGTAAAGTTCAATAACTAAAGGGTCAATGATTCTTTATATCATCTATGTATGGGTATGTACAATATTAATTCTATTACATAATGGTACAATAGCTTTGTTAATTCTCATTTACAAGTCATAATTTGAAGCATTGTAAGTGTAGCTTCCACTTACCCTTAAGTGGAACATATAGGTCACGTAAGTGCTGAACGTTTTGTCCAGGATTCCTATTTTTATTCCCAGTTCCATTAAAAACATCCATTTTATAATAATTAAAGGTTTTGTAACTAAAAATTTGTGGCATTAAATCTATTATGAAAATATTGAAGTAAATATTTTACATCTTAAATTATAGAAGATTAAAATAGTGAATGATAGGTGAATTAAATGTAATCTAATTAATATTAAATAAAATATGGATGTTTGAAGAGTATTATTGGAAATACTACAAACCATGTCTATCATATTATAAACTAGATAGTATTTCTCATTTGAATTCATGTAATTATTATTAATGTATTGGAAATCCAAACTCCTATATTCAAATCTTATAATCCTTATCTGATTGGCCCGATCCCTTCATAAATGTTTATATAACTACCTTCATTTTCTCTATCATTATATTAGTTTATTACATGAATAATTTCTCTAGGAAGGTGATTGAAAACTTCTTGCTATTATTTTCTAAATTTTTATAGGATTTCGTGATTTTTTTTCATTGGGTAATTAGACATGAATCGATTTAATGAAGATAAAAAAAATTAAGATGAAAATAAAGAAATATAAGAGATAGTCATATATTTTATTTATATTTATTAATTATTTCATGTATTTATACTTCTAATACTATCATAAATAAATATCATTAATAACCAATGCAAAATAATAAACTGAAGGGTACGGAAAATTTATTAAAATAATGTGATGTTGAGCCTGATAATTTCAATGATATATAAACCATATTAAATATGAAAAATGGGGGTTCAAAACCCATTGGGCGTAGGTACTGTAGCAGTACTGTAGCGCACTGTAGCGGCGGCGCACTGTAGCGCCGGTAGGCACTGTAGCGGCGGCAGAGTGTTGTAGCAGCAGCGGGTACTGTGCAGTACTATAGCAGAGCAGGTACTATAGTAGTACTATTCACAGAATGGGCTTTGGGGGAAAAAAATGGGCCTACGGGCCACGTAATGGGATAAATTCCCATCGGTACTTCGGGCTATGTAATGGGTCTCCCTCTACCCAGTTCAAAGAGGTCTTTTCTTTGCTTTAATAATAAATGAGTCTTCGGCCCCAACCTTTAAAAAAAATTAAATTTATTGGCATAAGCCTGTTTTATGTTGTGTATTTCATATTTCTAAGATCCTGAATTTTTTTTTTCTATAAATACATTGAGTAAATTACTAATAATTAATGTTGTCAATTTAACAAGATGAATTGATAATTAGGACTTGAATAAAATTGGTCCATGTAATATTTATGCATAGAAATATAATGATTGCTTGATATTGTGTGGCTTTTGAAATGTGAGGTAGTTAGTATATAATGTATAGGTTTTTATTGATTAATAGTAGAATGGTATAAATGAATTAATCAATGAGTAAACTTGGATGTGGTTTGAATAAAGGCAATGGTTGGTGGTTAATTTAATCTGTAATGTGGAAAGGCTAAAAGAAATCGATGTAGGCTATAATTATAATATAAATTCTTAAAATGGATGAATAAAGGTTGTAATAAGTGTGGGTGATAGATAAGAATGGGTTTTCATTAAATATGGGAAATAAATGAAATAATGAATTTAATTTTGGTTGTCAATGATAAATATAGGCTTTTATAAATGAATTCTTAAAAAAGTGGCTAGAGTTGTTCATAAGGCTATTTTTGTATGGTTTTTGGTTTGTTTGGGTAATAGAGGATGCAGTAGTTTTGGATGGGAAGTGGTGACTATGTTATATATAATTATTAGTTGTTTTATAGTTTTTGGTGTCCACCCATAGGTTGGTTATTGTGTTTGAATATATATTCATGTATTTTTCTTGTGATTTCTACACACACCCCACTCAAGTTGGACATTTTATTCTAATTCCAAACATTTTATTTCATGGTTTTTTCCATAACTACAAGGTTGGTGAGGGAATATTGATTACTACCCCCACTTCCTCACTCTCCTTTTAGGGGTAGACTGGTTGTGATGGCCCGAGGTTGGTAAAATCATACAAGGTGTGAGAGGTGTGTGCGACATACCCAATGAAGTGTAAGTGATGGGATACTGGTTATGTGGTGGGGTTCATGCGTGGTAGTATTAGATCATGTGGTTTATGTACATATGGTTCATGACACCCTTATTCTCTAGTTCTGAGGTGATATATGTTAAGGTGATGTTGTTATGATTTGATGATTTGATATGTGGATCTTCCTTATTTATAGTAGGATATATTAGAAATTTTTGAGCATTGGGGTAGGTAGGTTTGTGACCTTAATCACTTTAGGTAGAAAGGTATGGGAGAAGAATACATTTAGTGTTGGGTGTGTGAGAGTATAAAACCAATGTGGAATTGGTTGTGAGGAACCTATGATTATATTCTTTAGATGTTATTTTATAATACCATGGATGAAATACTTAGTGAGTGGGAATTGGTGAGTCTAGGAATGGGTAGTTGAAATGTTGGATTCATGTTAGTTATACTATTTACTCACTAGATAATTAATAAACTTCACTCACATTTTCATGAGAGGTCCTAAGGAGGAACATATTCATTATACATGTTATTCTCAACACACACACACACACACATAAACTATTTTTTAGGTGATTAGGAGGGTTTTGATGACAAATATGAATCATTCTAGTTGGAGATATAGTTTATTTTGGGGCTACTGCATAGGAATTATTTGTACTTTTTTTGGAGATTTAAATTATATGGAATGATATGAATTGTTGTAGTTATTTCTATAGGATATTGTTTATTTATATGATATGGTGTTTATAATTTTTTATAATAATATTTATTTTCCATAAATTGTATTATGAGGGATATAAATATTTCCATATGTTTTATAACCTCAGTTTTAGTTGCCATCATGGGTCCTATTAGTGGTGGGATTTGGGGGTCACTTCTCTTCACTGCAATCCTAAAAGGGGCTCTAATGGAGGGGGGGTTCAGGACATTTGGGATAAATATATTCCCTAAATACTTATATACATGAGATGTATTTTGTAATATATCATAGTGTCTTATATTGGTTTTTCATATTGTATGACATATATAAACCTAAGGCATATCGAATTGTTAGGATGGGAATATTGTAATGGGTGATATGGAGATATCACATTATTCCGATGAGCCACATCACTATATGATATTTATATACCATAAGTGTTGTGATATGGTTTATTCATATTATATGGTATAAAAATGTTGCTAAACATTAATAGATAACATTTATAACTCTTCCACATAATGGATATCATTGATTATTAATGTTTCATATGATCAAACAAAAGTATGAATTGAATAAAATGAATTTCTTATATAAATACATGAATTGATCATGAGTTTCAAATGTTGTAACCGATACATTACTCATACATTATGTAACGTGTAATTAAATTCATGTAAGGCATGGTTAGAATCCTTAAGGCCAATATAAATTGGCCAAAGTACTTTAAAATTGTATTCTTGGTTTCTATCAATTATACGTGCATGAATCTCTTTTTATCCTTCTTATATTTGTTTCAGAGGTACTATCATACCATGGGGGTTAGGGAGAATCCTATCCAAACATTGGGTGAATCTGGATATCCTTCAGATACATCCCACAATAAGGATTCCAATAGATTCTTCTCATAGATATTAATAGAAATTATATCTGAAGATATGATATTTAGTAAAATTTAGTGTAACATACACACATATGTTCTTCATTTTGTTCAGGCATGGTAATCTTGGGTTTCAGGTTTCTTGATGTCTTCCACTTCTTGGATAAGTGTTATTTGATCATTAAAATACTATTAGTGGTATAAAAGCCTTCCATGCTTCATGAAATCATGATAAAAATGAAGAAAATATTGATATCACATTGTATATAATATGCTGTGATTTTTAGTTTCCATTGAAAAATGTATATCATATTTTTTATTTCAAAATAAAATACAGGTTTTATACTTATATCATTTTATAATATGTGATATCATAAGAAATGATATGATCATATATTATCATATAGGATATCTTAGATTATGTAATTGTTAAAATTCTTCAATTTTCAATATGTCATAATATATAATATGGTGAATCCTATTAGAAGATTACAGTGATTACATTGTATGAAAATATAGTATTGTATGAAATTAAAAATGCCATTGTGTGTAATAGAATATGATTAACATGAACTTAACATTGAAACCATATATTACAGTAGATAATGATATCATAATTTATGACCAATAGTGTGACCTCCTGACCTGGGAGCCACTGAATGGTGCCCCTATTCGGTTGGCCACATTCCCTCAAGTGCACTGGTGTCACCCAAATTTACCCAAGATTTTAGGTTTAAGCGGTTACTTGTAGTTTTGCTTGGGTTGTCGAATCCTCAGAGACCTAAGAAGTAACCTAAAGATAGATACATCATATGGATTATTTTTGGAAATGAAGTGGCCAACTTGGGTTGATTTTAGATGCATTTAAATGAATTCTAAGAGACTTAAGTGAATTCAAATTAAAAGAATGAGTTGATCCTTGGTTATTACTTGGGGGTGTATTAGATGAAATTATTTTTTATCGGTTTCAACTTCTTATATGCGAGAAAGGTTTATTCAAGAAGATCAAACAACTTCATCACATACTGGTTTAATACCAACACACCATAATAATAATCACCTATACACTTGGAGGTTCAAATTTAGGATCACTCTAAGGTAAAGGTTTGTATTATCACTTGAAGTATGTGACCTTAAAATTCAACAAGGATGAAGAAGTTTCAAAATCATCAAATTAAAATCTCTATTAAAAGTTGTGATTAGAATTTAATGGGGTGATAAATAAAATCCAATACATCCCCATTGCTACTCTCTTGTATCAACCCATAAGTGGTTTAACCTTCCATTGATTATATGGTTGCATTGGAAGCAGGAAGTACTCATAAGGGAGGAAATGGAGAAGTAAATAAAACACAGAAATAAGGATCACCCCACCATAGTGTGATAATTTCACATGGTTTAGTGAGAATAAATTCACACATTGAACCAATGGTATCGAAGTGATATTAAGAACAAAATAATAATAGGAGAAGAAGAACTTTTATTAAGAAACTAAAATGAATTGAACAACTTACATGTGAAAGGAAAACATGAGACAACAAAATCGCATCATAACATTACAATGAAAGAAAGCTCAAAAGATGATTAAATCCTCCAACACCACTACCTTGAATAGGAATTTCAGGATACTTGGGTTGATACTAAAATAGTGAAAGTCATCCTACTTGAGTATGGTAGGCCTAGGGTGGTGGAAAGTTGTGGAACTTATACTTTTCCACCCTTGGACCAAAGTGGAAGGCATCTTGCATCTACCGAACATACGCATCACAATGAAATTCTAGATGGCCGAATTAGATTTTTCCATAGTACAGGAAAATTTAAATCTAGATGTCTCCTAACCTCTTGAAAAATTTCATCTCAAATGGAAATTTTTGCGAGATATTATTGAAATGGTGGGATGTTTTTCGGGGCCGCAGAATCTGGACCAGAATTTTATCTCCAACTTGGGACACCTGGAAATCCCTTAAAAAATCAAAATTAGCTTTGTAAATTGTTGAATTAAATGTTCCCCATGATGTCTTCTATTTGTTTTTCAATTTTCAGAATTTTTGGGCTTTTATATTGGCCTCTACAGTAGTTGTATTGGGATGCTGTCCAGTTCACTTCACCCAAAATGTTGTTTGTTCAAGGCCAGCTTTGGTGGTCTTACAATATGAATCATTAAGTACTCAAAAATTATGAATTATTACCAATGTAATAAGAAACCTTAAAATTAAACATTAAAATAAAATCAAGATCATTGGGTACTTTAAATGATGTTAAAAAATGAACCATGTAATCGTGCATTTTAAGAAGGAATTACAATTATAATATGAAATAATTTTCAAAGTGTAAAATTCTCTAAAATGGTGTTTATAAATATAAAGAACATGAATATTATATATATTGACAATGAATATTAGCCTCATTTAGTGTCAAATCACACCCTCCAACTTGATTTTTGCGAGTCCCGAGGAAAATATATCTCAAAAAATGTGAAATTCGAATTCCCTTTTCTAAAAACATTTGGATAAACAATGATCACCAAAAAGCCTTATATCAAAAAACTGTGAAACCCATTAAAATATTTTAATACACGATAGTTTCATAATTAGATCCCAATCCCTATCACATTCCTTTATTCAAATTCATCTCTATATTTCATCCAATATCAATTAAGTATGAGGATTTTTTGTGTATCATAATAGACATGGGAGTTCATCTTTATTCAAGGGGGAAATGAAGGAAGCGCTAGGTGGAATCACATTTTAATATTAAGATGAGTATTCAATTTTTTTTGCATTATTTCCATGGTAATTTAAACTTCCCTCAAAAGAGTCAACCCATGTAGCAAGACTTTGCTGATAACTCCCAGGCTCAACGACCTTAGGGCACCAAGTGGAGCCCACATACTCGGGCATCATCTCAAGTTATGTTAGTAAAAACAAAATCAAATTACCACAAATAGAGATAAAATTACTCAATTTGGGCCAAAAAACTATGGATTCATGATACCTAAGTGCCTAAGTCCACGCTTTAGGTCATTTCATTACTCTACGCACAAATTTATTGTTTTTTCATTTTTTTATTGAATTCTCATATTAAAACTAAAATGATCAAATAACCTATGATATTTATTTGGGGGACCCCATGAACTCAAACTAATATCCCACTATCCAAATGACATGCATTGTGATCTCTTTTTTTTCTATTTAGATGAAAATATAAATGATGAAATTTCACATTAGACAGCCACACTTTTCAAAATCTGTGCTCATGAAATTATACATGGATTAAAATTAGAATCAAGGCATGCTAAATTATTTGATATTCAGTTTCAAAGTTTGAAATGTGTACTTTTCTGTTCAAGGTTAAATAAATTTTTCCTTCCACACATTTTTTTATGCACACAATATTAATAATTTTTTTCATTCTTTTCACCCCCCAACTTAGAATAACACTGTCCATAGTATTGAAAGAAAATAAAATTGAGAAGGGGGTAGAGGTAGATGACATGAGTTCTAAAAGGAATTTGCAATATGAGGATCATGTAATGAAGTGACCTGGTGGTTGAAGTTGAGGTTCTTGCTGCTCCAATGTAGTCCTTTAAAATCTATGTCACTTGCAGATTTCCTTAGTGAAAAACGGAAAAAAAACAAAAAAACAAAACAAAACAATATAAATAGATATATATATTAATTCATATAATAAAAAAATTAAAATATAAGTATATAAAAAAAAAATTATAGTATAAGGAAGCACTATAAGATGTAGGTCAGTGGTAAGAACACACCCTTGTCTCTCTTCGCTCTCGGGTTCGAGTCCCCATGGCTTCGCCAGTTTTGACGGGGTTTTACCCATGACCTATGACATGTACTTTTATATTTTTTTAATTATTATTATATTATTTTGTATTTTTATTTTAAATTAGAGACACATAAAAATAAAATAAAATAAACTGATGATACATTGTCTTCTTTTTAAATTTCTGGGTAAGGTATTACTCAAGGATCACACCACATGACACAGATGAATATGGAGCTCCCCTTTTATACCCATTAATAATCATAATAGAAGAACAGTTCAACGAACTATTTTTTTTAAATAAAAAAATGATTCATTAATCCTATTTAAAAAATAAATATGATTTAAAAGGATTGGAAACATGAAAACTACAGGTTGCCTCCCGTGAAACTCTTTTGTTTAACGTCGTTAGCCCGACATGGATCCTAAATCTATTAATTTTTTCCTGGTTCATAGGTTGTCTTAGTTAACTCAAACTTTGTTTCTTGTTTATTGAATGATTCAATGAATTGTTTTAACCTATGACCATTTACCTTGAAAAGTTGACCACTTATGGGATCACGAATCTCTACTGCCCCATGGGGGTACACATAATGCACTGTGAAATGACCTGAGCATCTAGACCTTAACTTTTCCAGGTGTAAATGAAGTTTTGAACTATACAAGAACATGAATTTTCCCTGTTCAAATGATTGACTTTGATATTCTTGGATTGGTAGGCTTGAACTCTAGATTTATTTACCCTTTAATTTTAATAAGACTCCTTCCTAATATCCCCAAGTTCATTAAGATCTAATTTCCTCTTTTCTTTAGCCAATGAAATGTCAAAATTCATTTTTTTTTGATTTCCCAAAATGGCTTATGCTCAATTTCAATAGGTAAATGGCATGATTTTCCATAAACTGACCTATATGGTGACATTCCTAGGATGGTTTTGAATGATGTACGATATACCAAATGGGCATTCATGAGTTTCTCAGACTAATCATTCCTAGAGTAATTGAATGTTTTTTCAATAATTTGCTTAATCTCCCTATTTTCTAACTCATCTTGACCATTGGTTTGAGGATGGTATGCAGTGGACACTTTGTGAGAAATCCCATACCTAGACACGAGTGGAGAGAATCAGAAGATGTAGAAATGGGTTCCGCGATCACTGATTATAGCCCAAGGAATTCCAAATCAAGAAAATATGTGCTCTTTTAGAAATCGGATCACAACATGATGGTCATTGGACTTGGTGGGAATGGCTTAAACCCATTTCCATACATAATCAACAGCCAAGAGGATGTAGAGGTATCCCCTAGAGTTTGGGAAGGGTCTCATGAAATCAATTCTCCAACAATAAAATATTTCAACGATAAGAATGGGAGTGAGGGAATTTGATTCATTTTTGTAAGGGATCCTAATTATTGACATTGAGAACAACTTTGGTAGAATTGGTAGGAATCCTTAGTGAGGTCAGTCCAGAAGAAACCACTTTGGAGGACTTTTCCCTCTGCATGACAGAATCTTAGAATGGACTCTTTCTCAGACTCAGAAACACAACTCCTAATGATTTGATCGGGACAGAACATGAAGAGATAAGGATCATCAATCACAAAGTGTTTGACATCATAATGGAATTTACTCTTATCTTGGTTCCATAGAAATTTTGGAATGTCACCTATAACCAAGTGGTTTTCTATGTCAGCATACCATGTGCAATCACTCATATAATAGAGGTGCTCATCAAGAAATGAATCAAACATAGAAAGGTGATGTGAGTTGCCTTTGAATTCCATCCAAGAGAGGTGATCAACTACAACATTTCAACACCCCTTTAATCCAATAGTTAAAACGAACTCTTGAATAATAAGAACACACCTAATAAATCTAGCCACGGAATCTTGTTTTTGGAAAATGTATTTTAGGGATGAATGGTCGGTGAAGACAATGATGGGTGATCCTAAGAGATAATAGTTGAATTTATATAAGGCAAATACAAAAACAAGAAACTCTTTCTCAATGGTGGTGCAGTTGATTCATGCATCATTTTAAGATTTTCTTGCATAAGCAATGACACAAGGTGTTTTCTCACATCATTGACCTAATACTACCCCAACAGTGAATTCACTCACACCACACATGAGTTCAAATGGAAGTTTCCAATTTGGAGCTTCCATGATAGGTGGAGATATAAGAGCTGACTTGAGTGTAGAGAGTGATTCCTCCCAGATTTCTATCCATAAAAAATGGATCATATTTCATCAAAAAAGCACAAAGTGGTCGAGAAATAGAGGTAAAATTCCTAATGAACCTTCTATAGAATCTTGCATGTCCTAAAAAGGACCTAACTTCCTTAACAGTTTTAGGAGATGGAAGGTGACGAATGATGTCGACCTTATCTTTATCAACATCAATCCCTCAACCAGATACTACATGTCCTAGAACAAGTCCTTTACCATGAAATGAAATTTTTCCCAATTTAGGATGAGATTCTTATACTCACATCTTGACAAAACCCTTTCAACATTCAGAAGGAATCCCTCAAATGTATCCCCAAATATGGAGAATTCATCCATGAAGACTTCTAAAAAATCCCCTACCATGTTCGAGAAGATTCCCATCATGCACTGCTAGAAGGTACCATTAGAATTACATAACCCAAAGGGCATGAACTTGAAGTAAAAAGTGCTGAATGGACAAGTGAAGGTTGTTTTACCTTGATCCTCTAAGGATAACTTGATTTGATTATACCCTGAGAATCCTTCTAGGAAATAGTATAATTAATGGGCCCCACTCGCTCGAGGACTTGATCAATAAAGGGAAAGGTTAAACGGTTTTTCTTGGTACAAGAGTTGAGCTTCCTATAGCCAATACAGACTCTCCATACACTACTGAACCTTGTGGGGAGAAGGTCACTATCCTCATTGGTGATCGTGGTAATTCTAGATTTCTTTGGGACAACTTTAATTGGGCTTACCCACTCACTCTCAGCTATGGAGTAGATGATACTCACTTTCCATAACATTAGAAGTTCTTTCCTTACCACATCTATAAGATTTTAATTGTGTCTATACTGAGTTTGATGACTTGGTTTGGATTCAAATTCAAGAACAATCCTATGAGTTCCAATGAGTGGGATAATCCCAGGAATATCAGAAAGGGTCCATCAAATAGATTTCTTATGCTTTCTTAGGACATCCAGAAGCATCATCTCAGGATTAGATTTAAGAGAGGAATAAATGAAAATAGGAAAGGCTAGATTGTCCCCAAATAACTCATAATTGAGTGATGAAGGTAACACCATAAATTTGAGTTCAGATTGGTTATCACATTCTATGAAAGGATGAGGCTTCGTATTGAGTTCAATTTCTTTGTTCAGATTTATTGACAGAATTAGTTTCTTGTGAATAGAATTTCCATCCAGTAAATTACCTAGAGCAGTGTCATGAATGGGTATGGACTTAATGTTATTGATTTCACCCATGGTATCATTGATTGGTGATTCTAGAAAATCATCAATAGAGCTATCTGAAAGAGATTAAAGCCAAGGAGACAAATTTACCTCATGTGAACAAAGAAAATCAATCTCTTCTTGACTTAAACATCCTTTAGTAATTATTTGATATTCCTCGAGTTCACTGTCAACAATACCAATACAATTAACCTCATTTATCTCTTCATCTTCCCCTATTTGAGAGTTTTCATTGTAGATGTTCAAGTCTATAATCATGTTCCCAAAGGTTATTTTCATGTTCCCATTTCAGACTCGGTTGACTGATTTAATTTTTAATAATAAGGGATGACCAAGGATGATGGGGGTTTTCTCCCTAGAACCTTAGCATGGGTGATTTTCAAGGAAAATTAAGTCAGCTGGGTAAATGAAATTTTTTACTTTCACCAAAACATCCTTTAAGATCACCTTAGGAACTCGAACACTACGATCAACAAGTTGAAGAGTGACATATGTGGGTTAGAGTTCTACGAGCCCTAACTGACAATACATGGTATAAGAAATGAGGTTCACACTGGATCCCATATCACAAATGGATTTGACAACATTGTTCTCTCCTATCTCAACATTGATGTGTGGACATCTTGGATCTTATAACTTTGGAGGAATATTCCCTTAAATGTTGGTACCCACATTAGAAGCCAAAAGGACTAGGTTTTTATGTGAAAATTTCCATTTAAAAGTGGAAAAGTCCTTAGGGAACTTTGAATAGGTAGGAATGTTTTGGATTTCATCATGAAGTGGGATGTTCAACTTAACCTGAGAGAATATTTCCTTCAAAGTTTCATTCAGTTCTGGTTTAGATTTTCCTTTCATGCATTGAGGGAAGGGAGAAGGTTGTTTGATTGTTTTGTGTGGTTTTAGTTCCTTAATATTCTTATTGGATTTTCCAGAATATATGGGTGTTTCTTCATCATTTTCCTGCATTTTTGAAGATTTTAATGGTTCTGGTATGTCTTCATTAGGTTTCTCGATGGATTTACCACTTCTTAAAATAGTTACTACATTGAGTTGTTCATGATAGGTTTGTGTTTAACTGGATTCTCCCCTTAAAGTTGAGGATGGTAACGCCTGAGTAAGAATGGGTGCCTTACTAGTTTTAATGGTTTGAATTTCATGTTTAAGGTATGAGAACTCTGAGTTCATTTTCTCTATTTTTTTACACAACTGCTCAAGGATTGGAAGAGGGACATATTGAGTAGGGTCTTGTGCTGGTTGGTTTATCCTAGGAGGATACTTTAGTTGTTGGATTGGTTGTTGCATAGGTTTCTGGATGGGTTGTTGGAATTGGAATGGTTGTGGTTGGAACTAGTTATGTTTTTGAAAATTTTGTGGAGGGTAGGGGTTTGGTCATTGTGGCTGTCTAGGTTGTTGGTTATCTTTCCAATGGAATCCTGGATGGTCATAGTACCATGGATTGAAAGTGTTTTGGTACTGTGGATTCTAAAGGATCAGAGTATTTACCTCCACTTGTGGTCCTCCTAGAAGAACATTTTTAATTAAAGGTATGGTTGGGCAGTTTTTAGTCTTGTGGTTATGTTTATCACAAATTGTGTAAACATGGTCAATAGTTTGAATTTCATGGACCTTCCTAAGATCGATCTCCTCGCCCTTCCTCGTGAGTCCAAGAAGTTGTGCCCTAAGGATTTCCTCCTCCCTAAGTGTGTGAATTCCAAAATAATTGGATGGATTTTCATAGTAAGGTGATGTTCCCCATGTTTGATTTTGTTCAGCAAGGCTTTCTAGATACTCATAAGCATCATTTGTGTATTTTCTTTTGAAAGTTCCATTACTCATGATGTCAATGAATTGTTTGTTCACCAGACCCAACCCTTCATAGAAAATTCTCACTTGTTTTGGAATATAAAAACCACAGTGTAGAACCATGATTAGAGTGTATTTGAACCCATCTCGTGTTTTGTAGAATGAATCTCCCTCTTTTTCAAAAATGTTTTGGATTCTCTTTTTAAGTGAATTTTTTTTTGTGATGGGGGAAGTATTTTTTGTAAAATTCTCTTTGTAATTGTCGAAACAGTTGATGGATTATAGTGTCAAAATTTTTATCCAATTTTTAGCTCGATCATTTAATGAAAAAGTAAATAGCCTCATCTTAGATGATTCTAGTTTATGTGGGGACACATGGTTTCTAAAATTTCATTGAACTCCTTGACGTGAAGGTAGGACATCTCAGTCTCCATTCCATTGAATGTGGGAAGGTGGTTTAGGGAATGTGGTTTAAATATTTTGTTGGAATCTATTAGGGAATTGTGTATAATGCATGAGGGTTCATTGTTAGAGATAGGTATGAGGTATTCATTAATGGTGTGATCAACTACATTCCCCAAGTTTGTGGTTTCCCCATTTGGATTTCCATTTTTGATCCCACCTGGGTTTATGAGTTGGTTTCTTTGAAGACCTTCCTTTAAAATGGGATCGACTTTTGAATATGAAGTATTAGGAAGATTAGGATCTAATGGAAAGAGCTTACATGGTGTACTTGAATCCCCAACCCCAGGACTATCCTCCCTAACTAGACGGTTTGATTGGTCACGGGTATAGGCGGACATGCGCCAAAAGAAAAAAAACAAGAAAGGGAAAAGATAAGGGAATTTGGATGAGAATAAAAGAAATGGGGAAGAATAGAATGGGTGTTGAGATGAATTACTTGGGTCCCCAGTAATGGTTCCAAAATTTGTCCTTGCCCAAATTTACCCAAGATTTTAGGTTTAAGCGGTCGCTTGTAGTTTAGCTTGGGTTGTCGAATCCTCATAGACCTAATAAGTAACCTACAGAAACGTACAACCTGTGGATTGTTTTTGGATATGAAGTGGCGAACTTGGGTTGATTTTAGATGGTTTTAAATGAACACTAAGAGACTTAAGTGAATTCAAATTAAAATAATGAGTTGATCCTAGGTTATCACTTGGGGTGTATTGGATGAAATTCTTTTTTATCAGTTTCATCTTCTTATATTCATGATAGGTTTATTCAAGAAGGTAAAAAAACTTCATCACTTTCTTGTTTAAAACCAACACACCATAATACTAATCACCTATACACTTGGAGTATCAAATTTATGATCACTCCAAGGTAAAGGTTCGTATTATCACATGAAGTATGTGGCCTTAAAATTCAACAAGGACGAAGAAGTTTCAAAATACTCAAATAAAAATATCAATTAAAAGATGTAATTAGAAATTAATGGGGTGACAAATAACATCCAATACATACCATTTCTACTCCTTTGGATTAACCCATAAGTGGGTTTTCCCTCTATTGATTCTATGGTTTCAATGAAAGTGGGAAGTAGACTTATGAGGGAGGAAATGGAGAAGTAAAAAAACAATGAAATAACAATCACTCCACCATTGTGTAAGAATTCCACAAGGTTTGGTATGAATAAATTCACACCTTGAACCAAAGGTATAAAAGTGATACAAAGAACAACATAATAAGAGGAGAAGAAGAACTTTTATTAAGAAAATAAAGTGAATTGAATAACATTCATGTGAAAGACAAACTTGAGACAACAAAATCACCACATAACATTACAATGAAAGAAAGATAATAAGATGATTAAATCATCCAACAACACAACCATAAATAAGAATTTTAGCAGACTTGGTTCTAGACTCAAATAGTTAAATTCATCCCACTTGAGTATGGTAGGCCTAGGGTGGTGGAAATCTTGTGGAACATTGACTTTTCCACCCTTGACCCGAAGTGGAAGGCAACTTGCATCAACTGAACAGACGCATTCAAATGACCATCTAGATGGCCGAATTAGAGTGGTACATAGAGTAAGAAAATGGATCTATGGATGTAGCGTTACCTCCTATAAACTTTCATCCCAAATGAAATTTTGGATTGTGCGATATTATTGAATTGGTGGGATATTTGTCTAGGCCACAGAACTTGGCCCAAAATTTTATCTCCAACTTGGGATGCATGGAACTCCATACAAACATCAGAATTAGATTTGGCCACTATTTAATTAAATTTTCCCCATGATGTATTCTATATTCATATCGATTTTTACAATTATTTGTATTAGATATTGTCCGATAAAATAGTTTTATTGGGTAGGTGTCCAGTTCACTTCACACAAAATTTTGTTTGTTCAAGCCAACTTTGGTGGTCTTCCAATATGAATCTTCAAGTACTAAAAAAGTATGAATTGTTACCAATGTAATTAGAAACCTGAAAATTATATATGAAAATAAAATCAAGATCATTGGATACTTTAAATGATGTTCATAAATGTACCATGTAATAGTGCATTTTAAGAAGGAATTACAATTATAATATGAAATAATATTCAAAGTGTAAAATGCACTAAAATGGTGTTTAAAAATAATAAAGCACATGAATATTATATATATTAAAAATGAATATTATCCTCATTCACTGGCTAATCATGCGCCTCCCAGTACGCTAGAGGGTGTCAACTAGCAACGAGGGTCTGGTAAGTCAGTTTTGGGGAGACTACACCCTATGTTATCAGAATAAAACAGCAGTGGAAGAAAATGAAAATAACCAGGTATGGAAGCATATAAATAACCATAACAACACCATGACATATGATAGTTAAAACCAAAAAATAAAATACTCAACTGAAAGGTAAAACATGCCAGGACAATGAAAGTTCCAATTGTCTACAATGTAACTCAAAGTAAAGACACAATGACTCCAAAATGGGTCTCGAACAATGTTTGGTTCCCTCTCCCATGATCTAATACCAAACATAAACCTATCCTAGTACCTTTACCTTATCCTTCCATACAATAAAAAAGTCTTCCTAGGTGATGATCAGGCGGCCCGAATATGGTGTGAGTACAAATCAGTAGACCACCACCAATGGTGTCTAAAACGAGTCCAGTCAAAAGATAGTTCATGCATATTTATTAAGCAATAAATACAATGAATAATTTAAACAGTTATCAAATTTTCATTTAATCTTTAATAAAAATATTTGGAAGATTCAATTCATGTTTCCCATTTGAATCATCAGTTATTATTATCATTCATTTGGTGTAGGTCGGCATGCCTAGCACCCCAAATCTCAGTTGAAACATCATTCATTTTTATCATTCATTGGGTGTAGGTCGTCATTCCTAGCACCCCAAATCTCGTTGAGTGCAGGTCTTCATTCCAAGCACTTCTTTTCTCAATCAGTGTTGGTCGTCATGCCTGACACCTCATAATCTCAATCTTGGATAACTATTGGGAAGGAACGCCATGTCCAAGTTCCAACTTCTAATCATTCTAGGATGCCATTCCTACCACCAAATATTTCATCCATTTAATATTTATTTAAGTCATAATAATTTTTCACATTTATTATTTTCTAATAAAATTATTAGATAAAAATTTCAAAGTCCATTAGTTAATTAAAAAATTAACTAATCATATTACCCATTAATTAATTCATCAATTAATTAATCAATCAACAAAATTGTCTTTCCATAATTAATTATTCACAATTAACTATCCAAATCAAAACACAACATGTCATAATTAATTCTCACAATTAATTATCTTAGATCACCACATGGAACATAATCAATCCTCACAATTTATTATCCTACAGAGCCAAACATAATTCCATAATTAATTCCCCCCAATTAATTATCGTATCATAATCAAATCAATATCACAATTACAATATATCAAAATACTATTTATCAACCCATATTAAATCTCCAAAATATTCATTTGGGAAAGCCCCCCTTGTTTGTTCTATGATTCAATTTCCAATTAATCACCAAGGCAAACTCAATTCAATTTAACATTCCTAATTAATCCAATTTAGGAAATCAATCATCAAGGGAAATATAGAAAAACATGAACTCACATTCACATATCATAAATCATGACTACGTGAGTTATATTTAGACCACCTACCTCAGTTTATTGATGGAGGTTATCCCAAATGAAATCCCCAAAATCCAAGCGACACAACGTTATCGATCAATCTATGGATCTAAATCCCTAAAATATAAATTAGGATCAAAGACAACAAGATCTTCCAAAACTATATCTAGATCCATAATCCTAGATCTAGATCTCAATCCATAGGTTTAGATCTAATAAAAAGGTGGATATCTTCCCTGAAAAGACCTAAAAAAGATTAGAGAAAGAACGAAATAAGCATCGAGATGAAATCCAATTACTAGGAGGAGAGAAGATCTTCAATATGAGCATTCAATCTCAAAGAACAGTGATCAGATAACCTTTTAATCTCTTCAAGAGGCTTTGGAAACACCTATAATTCTTCATTCCTGAGCCAGAGTTGAAAATATAGATGTCTTGGGGGTTCAAGTGGCTTTAAAAAGGAATTTCAGAATTAAAATCCCTCGTGCACGATTCCCTAGGAAGAGGCGCACAGGTAAGAAAATCATTTTCCTACCATGAATACCTCTATGTCCTGGTTTTCCCGGTTGGAATGGTTTGGCCGCATGTTTTTTCAAAACATGTAGACCTATCTGTCTATTTTTGCACGTTTGGCAGGGTTTAGTCGCACGGTTTGTTAAATCGTGCGCAAACCGTGCACAACCAAATTTCCTTCAGTTTTTCTAAAAAAAACACCCAAACTCTCCCCAAGACACAAATTCAAATCAAAGGTACTTAAAAGCTTCAAAAAGTACCTGAAAACACGCCCAATATGAGTCTAGAAAAAATTTGAGATCTTATAATCTCCCCACCTTATAATAGCTCATCCTCAACCTGCACTCCTGAACTTCTATAAGATTTCGGGCCAAAAATATTGGGCCATTGAGACCTCAAGTCTGCTTCCCATTCCCAATTTTCCTATTTAACATTTACATATTTCCATAACACATGAACTAATGACATGGTATTTCCCCGTAACACTTTCTCACTGTGACCCATCACACGTATTGGATATTCCTCAAAGGACACATCATTCGTGAGGTCAACCTCTTTCAAATCAATCACCTGAGATGGGTCAGGGTGATATAGAAGTAGTAGTGAAACATGGAAAACATCATGCATTTTTTTTATTTCTGTTGAAGTGATACTCGGTACACCACCGACCCAATTCTCTCCAGCACCTCAAATGGTCCCATAGACCTGGACGCTAACTTTCCCTGCCTCCATATCCTGTGGTGACCCAATCTAGGCGACACCCGAAGTAATACATGATCACCCTCTATAAAATCTAGGGGTCATCTCTATCTATCAACATATGACTTCTTCCTACTCTGAGCCATATCCATACAATTTCAAATCAACTGAACCTGTTCCAATGTCTCACGAACGAGACTCAGTCCTAACAGCTCGGACTCACCCACCTCTAACCAGCATAACAGTGATCTACAAGGTCTAACATAAAGTTCCTCATATGGTTCCATCTATATAGTTTCATGATAACTATTGTTATAGGAAAACTACACTAAATAAAAGTTATTTTACTAAGAACCACATAAGTCAAGCACATATGTTCGCAGAATATCCTCTAACACCTTTATGGTACGCTCCGACTACCCATCTGTCTGTGGGTGGAAGGTTGTACTTAACAGAACTTGTGAACCAAGTTCATTCTGTAAACCCTGCCGGTAGCATTATGTAAAGCATGAATCACTATCTAAAACGATAGTCCATGGCACCCCATGAAAAAGAATTATCTCTCTCACATATAGTTCTTCCAACTGCTCTACTATAAAGGTTTCTTTGATAGGAAAGAAGTGTTCTATCTTCATTAGTCAGTCCACAATGACCCAAATAACATCATTAATCCTAAGTGCATTTGGAAGTCATACCAAGAAATCCATAGTCACATCATTTCAATTCCATTCCGGAATAGGTAACAGTTGTGATAGGCCTCCAGGCTTTTGATGCTCTACATTCACCTTATGATAGGTGAAACCACTTCTTATGAACCCTTCTATCTCATTTTTCATTCATGGACACCAAAACTATCGTTGAAGTTCATGATACAATTTTTTCACCCCAGGATGTACCACCCACCTTGAAGCATGAGATTATCTCATGAGTTATTCAAACATACTCGTAGGCACAACAACCTGATTTTTCACATATATGATCTCATCCTCATCTATTTTCGAGTCTGAAGGTGTCTCCCCACCTTCAAGGATTTATCTCAAGGATAAACATTCCAGATCCTCATACTGTCTACCCCTAATCCATCTCAAGAGTCTATACTCCACTACTACAGAAACAAGAGTCATCCTCTCCCGACTCTCCTGAACTACCATATGCATTTCCTCATATAGAGTCATTATCTTTCACTCTACACTCGACTCATGTAACAACTGAGTCTGAGTTTTCCTAATCAAGGCATAAACCACACTATTCCCCTTTCCAGGTGTATATGCTAGTTCAAAATCAATGAACTATATATACTATACCCATCTTCGCTACAGAATATTTAAGTTTTACTGTGAAAAGATATACTTTAGGTTTTTGTGATCCGTAAAAACTATAAACTTTTCACCCAAAAGATTGTCTCACGAACACTTAAGATCATAAACCACCGTTGTCAACTCAAGTTCATGCATAGGGTAATTCTATTAATGTAGAATTAGATTTATAAACCCATATATAATGAATCTTCCCCCTTGTATCAACACAACTCCGATTCCGACCCCAGAAGTATCATAATATACTGTGTACTCCTCACATGACTAAGGTATGATCAAAATTGGTGCTGAAGTCAAGCACTTCTTCAAAACATGGAAATAATTCTTGCATGATTCTTTCCAAACAAACATTGTCCCTTTCTTTGTCAAACCATTAAGCAATGCTCTCATTTGGGAAAAGTCCTAGATAAACCTCACTACTACAAATATGGATTTTATTAGCACTAGAAAAGGGAGTTAACAATGCTAAAAAAGCACTGTTAATTGAGGTGAAGATAAAGGGGGTCCCTTTTATCAGTGCTCAGAAAAACATTGATAAATGGGTCTTTTATCAGTGCTCAAAAAAGTGATGATAATGGACCCCTTTTATCAGTTCTAAAAAAAGCGCTGATAAAAGGGGTCCTTTATCAGTGCTTTTTTAGCGCTGATAAAAGTCAATATATATATATATATATAATTGGGGGAGATCTTTTAACAGTGATTGACCCCCTTTATCAGTGCTAGGTGGACCACTCTAGTGTGTTTCCCTTGCATGCGCATCCATCACATGCCCCCCACACACCTCCTTGCTTCCACCAGAACTCGAACCCGTGACCTCCCCCTTACGCACCTTCACCTTTACCACTAAGCCATTTTTTTTTCTATTTAATGATATATCGATTTATTTATATATAGTTATATTTATTAGTATATTAATATGGATTCATGTTAATATAAATATATTTAGTCATATTAATACATATATATTTGTTCATATATTAATATTGATATATTTTTATTTATATATATAGTTATATTTATTCGTATAATAATATAGATTCATATTAATATAAATATATTTAGTTATATTAATACATATATATTTATTCATATATTTGTATATATATATTTATTCGTATATTAATTTATATTTATATTTATTTATATATATATATTTTGTTATAATTTTTATCCATATATTTATTTGTATAATAATATACATTTATAAGATTAGTTTTAAATACATTTATAAAATATGTTTTTTATGTGTGTTTATAAATAAATAAATACATACATATATATAACACACACAAATACACACACAGACACATACACACACACAGACACACACACACACACATATATATATTTATGAATAAATACATCTATATATGTTTATTTGAAAAGCCATAGAATGTTAAAACAATCATAACTTATAATACAAAATTCTGTTTCAACTCCACAAATAGTCAAATCTATGAAAATGAAACAATCTTCAATATGATATATGATACAGGCCTAACGGACATCTGGATCAAAAGTTATACCTGTTTGAATGTGAACAAATTGGGGTATCCCGACTAAAAACTCAGTTTTAGAGGCCTTCTGGGCCTTTTTGGCCTTGAAAATGTGAAAAAGGCTTTTCATCAATCACTATCATGTAGAGATCATCACAGGCTTAGATTTGATATGCTGTAGAGATAAAATGGACACCTAGATTAAAAGTTATGGTCGTTTGAAGTTTGAGTTACATTTTCAACTTATTTTAGATCTTTTATTATTTTTTTGATTTTTTCTATCTTCAAATTGTTATTAAATGATTTTTAATTGATGATAATTAGAAAATTATTAATTAATTATATTTTTTAAAATAATTTAAATCAATTTTCACTAAATTTATTATTTATTAAAATGTAATAGTCTATTTATACTTATCTAAAACATATTTAAAATATATATATAATATTTATATCAATATAAATATACTTATATAACAATATATTATTTTTCATGAAAAATTATTATTTTTTAAACATAAAATTTATCAGCGTGAGGAAAAAGCACTGATAAAGCCCCTCTTCATAAGCACTACAAAAAAAGCACTGATAAAGGGGGGTCCTTTATCAGCGCTAAAAAAAGCACTGATAAAGGGTCACTTTTAACATCGCTTTATTTAGTGCTGTTAAAGGCCACCCTTTATCAGCGCTTTTTTTAGCACTGATAAAGGCCCCCTTTATCAGCATTTTTTTAGAGCTGATAAAAGGGTAGTGCTTCGCTTTCCCATTTTTGTAGCAGTGCCTCAAGTAGTAACTAGATAATTCCAAAAATCATTGAATATTAAAAAAAATTCTTGAGATGCTCCAAAGAAATAACTACCTGCACTTTTTCTGGGTCCACTGCCACAACTTCTTCTGAGATGATGTGCCCCAAAAAGTTTTCTCTGTCAATCCAAAAATGACATTTAGATAGCTTTTCATATAGACGATTCTCTCTCAGTGTACTCAGGACAATTTCAATATGTTTATCATGATCACCATGAGTCTTAGAGTACACTAAGATGTCTTCCACAAATACCACCACAAACAGATATTAGTATGAATAAAAGATCATATTCATCAAGGCCATAAACATGGATGGAGCATTATTTAACCCAAACAACATTGAGAAAAACTCATAAAGGATATAACTGATCCTGAAAGTTTTTCTTGGTATATCAGAGGTTCGAACTCTCACCTGGTGATACCCCGGTCTTAGATCAATCCTTGAGAACACACTACCCCTTCAGCTAGTCAGACATATCATCGATATGCAGAAGATGATATCGGTTCTTCATAGTCATTTTATTCATCTTACAGTAATCGACACATAAGAGTAGACTCCTGTAGGCCTTCTTTGTAAAAAAAAACAGGTGATCCCCAAGGCGATGTACTTTGATAGATAAACCCTTTATCCTCCAATTCTTCAAACTATATTTTGAGCTCTTGAAGCTCAGTCGGTGAAATTCTGTAAAGTGGAATAGATACCAGCTCAGCCCTCGACATGAGCTCAATAGTGAACTCCACATCTCCCTCAGGTGGAAAACCTAAAAAGTATTCAGGAAAGACATCCTAAAACAGTTCTACTACTGGTGGAAGGAAATCTTTCCTACCACACCCATCATCCATCAAAATACTAGAAACATGGTTCGTGAGATCTCCCAGTAGCTGATTAATTATCCCAACTCTGACTTCAATGATATAAAATTCTCTACGAAGGAAATATTGTTCACCCTTAGGAGAAAAAAAGATCACTCTCTTATGGACACAATCTTTGTGGGCTCGGTATGCGACTAGCATTTACATACCCATTATCATGTCGAAACCCATTATATAAAGGACATAGATATCCCAAAGGAATGATACTCTCAAATATCTAAAAAAAATTTCTTGTATAAACATATTTCCCTAGTCCGTGTTCGCAATAGTGTATTTATATTCATCATCCCGCTTATAGACCCCACCTTTAGGATCAATCCATTTATAAGGTTTTCAGATATAAAGGAATGAGGGGCACAAGTATCAAATAAAGTAGTAGCTAAAGTAGAAGCAACTTGAATTGTACCTCTCACTGTCGATGGACTAGCCTCTCTCTCCACAAGTGTAGGCTTCACTGCATGTAACTGTCCTTCCCATCTTCCTTGTGGTGTCGTCTGACTCCCTTGAGTAGCACCACTCTCTTGATACAGGCACTCATACCTTGAATCACCATGTCCACTTACTCTACCACCTCTTCCAGTATAACACTAGCTTCTAGACCTATATGTTGTAGAAGACCCACCTTCCCACACTCTGACTCTAAGAAGCTGCTCCCTCAGCACCAACCTATTGTTACTTCCTGTAGAACATCTTTAGGTTTCCCATATTTCCACAAAACTTGAACTCCACTGGTGGTCAAGGACAATGTGTATGATATTTTTCTTGCCTACCACACTAGTGGAAAAGCACATGAGAACGATATGGTTTAACTGTTCCTCCTGAATGTCCACCTAACTTTCCACTGTCCTAACTAAGATTCTCGTGATGGCGCTTCTTTCCCACAGAAGGTACACTCCCTAATCATCCGGCTACCTATCAAGTAATGGATGCCTCCTTCAGGTTCCCCTCTGAAATGAGAGTCTGATTAACCACTTCTGAGAATTTCTTCAGCCTAAATATATTCACATTGGACTTAATTTTAGACTTAAGTCCGTCCTAAAATCGTTTAGCCAAAAAGCCCCATCTGCCTCCAAAGATGAATCAAAACGCTATAAATCTAGGAAATGGTCATCGTACTCCATTATTCACATGCTTCCTTATGTCATATGCATAATCTCTGAAGCCTTTTCTTGCCTCAGTGTGTCTAGATAGAAGTGTTCTAAGAAATTCTAAAAAAACTCCTTCAATAACATTTCTTCAGTCTATATAGATCCTACCTGAATGTCCGAACAGTGCTTAATGGAACCCCATAGCATATAAGCATCCAACTTGACCCTCCTATGATCCGGAGTCTCCAAAGGTTCAAGTATCATCTTTAGGTATTCAATCTAGAATCTATCTCCCATTGGTCCACCCTCTCCAGTAAAAGTAGGAGGGTGCTACAGCTGAAACACCCTTGTCAACTCATACATGCTTTTCTGAACCCGCCCTTGGTCTCTCTACATGAATTGCATGAAAAAAGAAAAGTTCTCTCAGAAATGTTCCCCTTCTTCCTCTACTTTCCCCAATAGTTCCTCAAGCTCCCTGTCTGGAAGTTCATTGTGGGATATACCCCTTAGTCTCTCCCTCAACGAGTATTTTGGAGGCATACTCCTATAAATCCAAACACACGTCTCAAGTTTCATAACACAACCTTATAACATTTACATAAGAGGAGAAACTAACACAACATGTTTTAACATGTCTTTTCTCCCATTTTCCTCACCAAACAGTAAACACTGAGGCCTTATCACCACCCTTAACCATCATACTCCTAGGTCTCGGTTAACAAGGGTATATTCATTCTCATTAATTAATTCATCAACTAATTAATCAAATTATCTAAAATTAATTAATTCACAAATTAATTAATTAATCATTCCCATTTCACCAATCAAGGTTCTCATTATAAACCCATTTATTCTCATTTTTCAACATTATTTCAATCTCACAAGGAAAAACAGTTCATGTTCAAAAACGTAACCATAACCCATTTTCTTGTATGTTCCTAGAATGATGCATGTTACAATAACACTAAGTGCCTAGAATGATGGATGTAGACTCAACTATCGTGCCTCTTTAGGCCACGAATCAAAATAACAATTTTCAAAACAAATATTACATCACACCACTAGTGCATTACCCAAGGTGAAATAATATCCAACTTTAACAACAAACAGAAATCACAAAAATTACACCCTGAGTACTCAGATTTTCCCCCGTACATGGGTTTGCAACTCCCATGCATGAGCTCATTACCAAGCCTCCACTCTTCCTAGTCACCTATCTACCTTTTCCGAAATACTAATACAAAATAAGAAGAAAGAAAAGAAGATCCCTTGATAACACATTATGACTTCTCGACTTGCCACTGAACGATGTCCCAAGTTAGTTGGCCACATGCCCTTAAGCGAACCTCCCCATACGCTAGAGGGTGATGACTAGAAGTGATGGTCTGGTAAGTCATTATTGGGGAGACTATACCCCTTGTTTTCATAATAAAACACCATCAGAAGAAAATGAAAATAAACAGGTATGGAAAAGTATAAATAACCAGAATAATACCACGACATATGATAATCAAAACCAGAAAACAAAATACTCAACTGAAATTTAAAACATTCTATGACAATGCAAGTGACATGTGTCCACAATGAAACTCAAAGTAAAGACAAAAAACTCCAAAACGAGTCCCGAACTGCATCTGGCTCCCTCTACCATGCTCCAATCCCTAACAGAAACCTATCCTCAGGCCTTGAACTTATCCTATTCTGCAATAACAAAGTATTCTTGGGTGCCGATAAGGAGACCCGAATAGAGTGTGAGTAAAACTCACTATCCAACCACCAACAATGTCAAAAATGAGTCTAGTCAAAATATAGTGCATGAATATTTATAAAGAAATAAATACAATGCATAATTTAAATAGTTATAACATTTTCATTTAATATTTATTCATCATATTAGGACAATTAAATTCACATTTCATATTTGAAACATCATTTATTATTATCATTCATTTGGTGCAGGTCTTCATTCCTAGCACCCCAAATATCAGTTGAAACATCATTCATTATTATCATTAATTGGGTGTAGGTCATCATGCCTAGCACCCAAAATCTCGTTGAGTGTAGGTCATCCTTACGAGAACTTATTTTCTCAATCAGTGTTGTTCGTCATTCTTAACACCCCATAATATCAAGCTTGGATAACTATTGGGGAGGAATGCCACATTTAAGTCCCAACTTCTAATCGGTCTAGGTAACCATGCCTATCACCAAAAAATCTCAACCATTTAATCATTATTTAATTCATACGAATTTTCCACTTTATTCATTTACTAATGCAGTGATTATTTAAACATTTAAAAGGCCATTAGTTAATTCAATAATTAACTAAGCATATAACCCACTAATTAATTCATCAACTAATCAATCAATCAAACCCATTATCTTTCTATAATTAATTATTCACAATTAATTATCCAAATAAAAAACCAAAAAGTCATAATTAATTCTCACAATTAATTATCTTAGATCACAACATTGCACATAATTAATTCTGACAATAAATTATCTTACATACCCAAACATAATTCCCTAATTAAACCTTCCCAATTAATTAACTTATCACAATCAAATAAATATCTCAATTATAATATATCAAAATAATATATCTCAACCCATATTAAAGCTCCAAAAAATTCATTTGGGAAAGCCCCCCTGTTTGTTCTGGGATTCAATTACCAATTAATCACTAAAGAAAACTCAATTCAATTTAACATTCCTAATTAATCCAATTTAGGAAATAAATCATTAAAGTAAATCTAGAAAAACATAAACTCACATTAACATATCATAAATCATGAATATTGGAGTTTTATTTAGACCATTTACCTCGGTTTATTGATAGAAGTTATCCAAATGGAAATCCTAGAAATTTGAACGGCACAACGTTATCGATCAAGCTCTAGATCTAAATCCCTAAAACAAAAATTAGGATCAAAGACAACAAGATCTTGAAAAAATAGATCTATATCCACAATCCTAGATCAATATCTCCATACATAGGTCTAGATCCAAGAAAATGGTGGAGATCTTCTATGAAAAGTCTTATAAAAGATAAGAGAAAGAACAAAATAAGGATCAGGATGAAATACACTTACTGTGAGGAGAGAAGGTCTTCAATCCAGGCTTTCAATCTTGAATAACGGTGATTGGATCACCTTGGAATATCTCATTGAGGCTTTGGAAACATCTAGAATTCGTCAATCCCAAGCCAAAGGAGAAAATATGGAAGTCTCGGGGGTTCAGGTGATTTTAAAAATGATTTTTGGAATTAAAATCCCACGCGCATGAGGTCATGGGCCGAGGCGCACGGGTATGAGAATTTTCCCCCAACCATGAGGACCTATCTATCCAGGTTTTCATGGTTAGCATGGTTTGGCCACACGATTTGTCAAACCATGCACAAACTGTGTGGACCTCTCTGTCCAATTTGACACGTTTGGCACAGTTTGGTCGCACGGTTTGTTAAACCGTGCATAAACCATACACAACCCACTGCCCTTTATTTTTTCTAAAAAAACACCCAAACACACCCCAAGACACAACTCAAGATCAAAGGTACTTAAAATATTAAACATGTACATGAAAATATTCCCATAATGACTCTAGAAAAGGTCCAGATATTATAAATATTGCCATCGATCATAAGTCATGATTCCCCAATTGTAAGGTGTGATATTAGTTTTGAATCGAGTCACATCTTAATAAATTTCATAAATCTTGAAATAGGATATGAAAATATTTTTTTTTCTATTTTTCAATTATGATTTGAATTATATAATTTATAAATTGTCTATATTGTTTAAATATATTTATTTTGTGTAAAGAATATTAGTAAAAACCAAATCATTCAACACATGCATACATGTAAAGAAAATATATAAAATAAGATGGTGAGAATATAAAACCCCTTGAAAATACTAAGTAATGGATTCTTTTTTATGGTAAAAAATTCCAAGAACTTGATTATTTGACTAGTTAGGTTCTACTAATGCAGCGTGCCCATTGATTATCATGTGTAAGGAATGTGGGAAAAACTAAGCCTAAGAATTCAATAATCAAATCACATAGTGATATTTGGTTTAAAATTTATTGGAAACCCATGTGATATAGGATATGATAGAAATGATGTTCATTCGATCCATATGATAGATTGGTATAAAGATTTATCCACTTTAATATCCACAAATCATGTATTATATGATTAGAATAATGGCTTACCCATATATCGTATTTAAGAGTGGAACTCAAAAAATTAACCATTTAATTAGTAAAACATTTCTACACCACTAATGGATATAATGAATCATAAAAGGGGTCAAAATTTTAGTGGGAGAACATTTAACAAAATTTTTTATTAAATGAATGTAAAACATGATACTCATTGGATAAAATCTTCTATTGTAGATAAAATTTCATCATCATCATCATAAAACAAAACATTGAGATCAATCATTGGGAAGGAAAACATTAATGGAATAAATATACTAGACTTGTATAGAAACGTGATGATTTTTATTAATCAAGAAATAAAATTTCTATGTTTTTTGGAAAACTCCTTATTGATTAGACATTTGTTAATGTTTTTCAAAAAGTGGATCAATATTCTTATCAAATGTATATAAGGTTTCAATTATTATTTTTAAAGGAAAATGAAATATGGTCGAGGGAACTTTAGTCTCATCTCATGTATTTAATATGATTGGGTATATCGATGAATTATAGGGTCTATGGATTCCTTTATGCCTTGATCTGGTTATAGAATTCATTTTATAATAATCATTGGAAATGTTTATATAGTGTCTGTGAGTTCAATAAAATTCCCCCAATTTCACTAATTGTTGAGGATGAAAAAACTGGGCATGTGATGTCTATGCTAGAGGGTTTAATTTATGGTATAATAGGGTAAAAATTAATCTAGAAAAAGAATATTAGAAGGTCCAATTGTTATCCTAGGTCATTAAAACCTAAATAATGCATTCGGAAGGAGGAAAAATATTTCCATTAGATATAATTTCCCATAATATATAAAGGGTTCTTAAGAACTCTATGGAGAGTCTACACAATATGAAAAATCAGAAATATAGGTCGTCTTTTGGGAATATGCACCAGTTTGAACCACCTTTAGACATTCTGTAGTGGTTATATAAACTATTGCATTTAGTGATATCTAAAGTTTAAACATAATGGGTTTTTAGGTGTTGTTTTTCTTTATAACTACTCTAGAATCATTATTTGAATATAGTCCATAATTTCCAATAAATAAAAAATATTTAATGATGGTTATATTTATCGCTAAATCCTTTATCATCAGTTTTGTAGTACCTATTGGAAGTTTAAGCTTCTATATTTTAGTTATCAGGGATTTTTTATGATTATCAGTAGTTTATATCACTCTGAATAATGAAATAAATATAAAAACATCCATCTACAATTCAATACACATACTAGAGATAAAAAACACAATTACTAAAAAAATATGACAAATAATTTTATTTTCTTTATAAAGAAAACTTAGAATATATTATAAGATTTAATGCACATAAAAAACCAAATATTCTAAATGGTCATTCAAACAACACATCATTACATTCAAATGACATAATATCTAGGGATTCATAGGAATACCAACCTGTAATACATAAAAATTCATTTGGAATTGCATCTACATCTCATTGGATGACTTGATATGATAGATGCTCGTTATCTAGAAAAATTTTATCCTCCAATGTAAGCAATTATAAAATTTTAAAACGATAAATTAGATTATCTTAAAAAATAATAACAATAAAATATAAATAAGAGAAGTCTAAAACCAACTGAGGTAGTCGTATCATGAATGTAATCACCCTAAGAATACATCCTATCATGTCCCAAAATAAAGCATCCAAAGTATCCCCCACTATAGTAAACTACACATATAAAACTCTCATATATGAATTCTCTACCTATACTTTGGTCTAAAATGACCACTAACACACAATTATTTTATGCACCAAAAAAAACCACAAATAAATAAGATATGTAAAAATTATTTGAACAATACTATTTATAGTAATATCAATTTAGTAAATTGTTTATAAAAATTTATTTTAATTTATATTTATTTTATTATAAAATATATTTTTCTTCTATTTGATTGGAACATGCCTCCAATCATGATATACGATTGGGATATCAGTGTAATCTAGTCTTATAAACTGGCTATGGTCTTTATACCTTTTAGTCCTTGGTATTTTTAGTAAAAAAAATAAACAATAGTGAAAGAAACTAAAACTTCGCACAATGATAGAAGATAATGATAAAATTTAAAATTACAAACATAAAAATATTTATTCATTTGTGGGAATTTAAAAACTAAATTTAATTCTCAAAGCTACTGATTTATTTTACTAAATTTCTAATAGTATTATATGTAATAAATAATATTGGATTTTTTATTTTACCCACATACTATTATTTTATACTCATTAAAGGTACAAAGTAAATTTATTTACCCTAATACCATAACTATTCAATTTTTAATTCATGATTTTTCAAGAATAAATATTACACAATATATTGAATGTTAATTTTTGTGATGTAAAAGTAAAAAATTTCTATGATTGAAAATTTGTTAAATAATGAATCAATATTTTATAATTCTAAAAAATATGGTTTATTAAGTTAAAAGATTATTTAACGTACTATATTTTCATTCATAATTGATTGTCATTATCCAATGTTAACATGATGTCTTTATATTCACCCTCTCTTGCAATATTGATAGTTTCAATTCCATCATGCAAAAATAGATCAGTCACTTTCAATTTAAAGGGATTACTATCCTTAAAATTTTCTTCAACATCACCACCTATATCATACCAGTCTCTCAGTTTCACATAGACTACATTACTAAACCCTTCATAGATTCCATCATCAACATAATATACAATAATTTACTATGAAACAAAAATATATGGACCTTGTTCATCATTCTAACCATCATTAATATATAAATTTAAGTTTAAATAAGTAAATTGTAACATATCTTTCTTTATACCTATAATTATATGAAACCACTTTAATTTTATTGACACAAAAAGTGTCTATTGTAAATTAATTTGATAATAAAAATAAACTTTCCAAAATATCCCAAATCTATGAATTTTTTAAGGATAACACTATTTTGTTTTTTTAAACATTATTTATGATACACATTATGAAACTCTAATCCACTAATGTTGTAGGCAATGAATATCTTAAGCCACTTCAAATTACCTTGAGTTAAATATTTCAAAACAGAAGATAATTTATCTTGATTTCAAAATTTCATTTTCTATAAAAATATATATATAATGTTAGTATTTATACTATATAATTATAAATATATTATAAATATAAAATAGATTATGAATATACATGATGTGAAAACCAATCAATAATATCTCTGTTTAGAAATTTTATTATTTCCAAATCATTTCAATTTTGACTCTAAATTCATCTCTTTGTTTATGTTTTCAATTATTCAATGAAACATTCCATGATATCATTATTTAGTAACACAAATATTTTTTCTTTTATGAAATCTATGAGTTAGTAAAAATGAGGATATATTTCCAATTAGATTACATAACATTTCATGGATTATTTATTTACTAAAGAACCAATTATAATTTGAGTTATCACAGAATGTCCAACTTGATTGAATCTTGACTCAATCACATCAAAATACCTCAAATATAATTTAAGAGACTCTTTGACCAAGTAACCTTAAATAATAAAGCCTTATGGTTGATATTTTTTTTATTAACAAAAGACTTCAAATGAAAAACATACCTAATAGATCAAGTCATAATAAAACTATATGTTACAATTTAGAAAAACATAATTCAATAGGGATGAAAATTTAAAAATATAATACCCTTTTATTAGATACATCCATTTATAGTGTATAAGTGCTCCAAATTTATAAGGACCCGACCTTATTACATGCACAATATTGAATTTAGGCAAGAAAACACTTTATTTGACATTGAAGATCTTTTCAAGTTTATATATTTAGAGAATTAGGACAATACATTCATGACATTACACATTTTTATAGAGTGGATACCATAAAAATAGTTTCAATTTTTTTCAAAATATAAAACATTAAAACATAAAACCAGACTCCTTGATAATTATTCAACATTTAAAAAGTCTTCCTTCCTTGTATTACACATCCATTAACCTGTGAAAAATCATTTGAAAACTTGGGATGTGCACAAAAACTCAGTAAGGGATGGAAAATAAGTAAAGATCACATTAGTCCATGAATACTCATAACGTATGAATGCATTTTCAAAAGACATTTTGTCACCCATATATACTTACTTTGTGTAACATCAGATTCACATAGGATCCCCAAAAAACATGAGAACATAAATATAATCATAAAGTTTTCTTGGGGAATTACTTACATAATCTTCTAACCATTCTTGACTACCTTATAATCTGTAACCCTCACCACTATCTTACTTTGTGTAACCATCGCAGTTACACTTGGAGTAACCATATGGCCGAACTCCAACTTACTCATACCCAATGCATTGGAGGGAAATATTGTTCCCACAAATCATCATAAATAATTTCCAAGAACCAAAAAATAATCAAACAATATTAATGATTCCATAAAAACATTGTTTTAGAATTTCGTAAAACAGAATTTTAATAGAGGATTTTTAAATAAAAGCCTCTTATAAATATCATACAATTGAAGAGAGTCTTAATATAGTGCATGCAGTATGTATATGTACTAAAATAAAAATAATGAAACATAATATAAATAGAACCCATCAAACAAATAATTTAAAAATCACAAAAATAATGAAGTAGAAGGTTAACCCAAAGAATTGAAATCGGGTTAAGAATTCCCTTACCTCGGGTTTGTCTTACTTCAAACTTGTTTAAACCTACTGTATAATGGTTAAAATACTGTTATTAATATTTTACATAATCATTTTAATGTTTATAACATATTATATGATCATTTAATAACATCATTTCTCCTTTAATTGTTAGTATTTTTCCCCTTGCACTGTTTTTGGTTGAATTCTTTACTTAATTTCTATGATTGGTTCCTGGTGGACAATCTTGTCGATTGGAAGTGAAACTACAGAATTGGAATGGAGTAGTATTTTAATATATATAGTAACATAAATTATTCCATTTATACTTTTGAATTATTACATGAGGATTATTCATAAGTTAGAACATTAATGATGTTCACTTAGATCATTTTAGTGGTTATTTGATAATAACAACCCCATTTTTTCTTATAAATTTCAACCATGAGTACAAAAGAATTCCATAACCATGGGTGAGTCATAAAAAATATATTATAACCTGTTTCAACCATATAAATGGTTTCATGACTATACATTAAATAATTAATGGAAATTGAAATCACATCGTCCACGATGTCAATAATTCGACACAAACGAACAATGTTTTTATTCTTTAAATAAGTAGAAGAGGAGAGGGAGAGGAGAAGAATAATGATGATTAATTTTCCATAAACATGATAAAATATAGAATATACATGATTTATGGATATTTCATTCCTCTTGTGTAAGGATATATGAAGAAAGAATAAGGAAAGAACTCAAAATAAAAGAATAATTGTGAAATCGCTTACAAATATACGGCAGCCTAACGGCAACACAACATGGTTTTAGAAAATATTAAAAAGGGAGGGGATAGAGGTAAAGTATCGAGAAATGAATAATAATATATATTATATCAATTATAAGTAGAAAATGAGAGCTTGGTATGGAAAATTAAAAGTTATACCACAAAAAATAGAACTTGAAAGGAAAAAAGAAAGAAATTGAGAATTTTCTTACCTTGTAGAGTAACCCTTAGAACCAGAAGGTTGGGACCTTGGGGCTTGATGAAACCTAGGGAGGACTAATATGAAGATAAGGAGGCCAGTTCTTCATTGAGGGAGAATTGTGAATGAATTCAGTGAAGGGAATAGTTGGTATTTATAGAAAAAGTGAGGGATTATTTTAATAATTTTCAAGGGACACCTCATGAGTGGTATTTACAAAACCATGGGCTTGCCCATGGTATTTTCCCATGGTATAATACACATGGGACACCTCACATATTATTTAACTATACAACATTAGACCATATTATGACATCATTATTAAATCATTAATGATGTCATTAATACACCGAAACTAAAAACTGTATTTTTTACTATTCACTGAAAAATAAACTGTTTCAGAAAAATTCCCAAAATTCACCCTAAATATTTATCAATGTGTATATTTCAAAAATGAATTCCATTTTTCGAAAATAATTTTCTGAATATTGTTAATTTAATTTTTAAATAAAAGCATACTTAATTCAAAAATTAACAATTCTAATTTTGTAACTACTTCTATATCACAAAGAAAAATTAACCTAGATGCAATTATCTTAATGATTTAATAAAATAAAATAATAATAAAAATTACTATTCATTATGGTAATATTACTATTCATATTAATATTCATTAGGGTATGTTACTATTCACCAAAAAAACAAGTTGGTTCTAATAGGCTCCAAATAATATACTGAACACAATTGTAGATGACAGTTTTTTGAAAATCAAAAAATAGAAGTGGAAAAGTTTTGTTTTAAAGGATAATTAAAAATATCTATTTAAAATAGAGTTCCATGCATTTCTATTTATTTTTAGAAAAACATGGGGTGTTACAAAATTTATCTTTCTCAACTAAATGTACTATCAAATGAATTATCACAATGAAAAATGATGGGGGGGATATCATCTTTGGGTGAAAAGGTTTCCTTAAATTTATTTCCTTTAAATTTTCAATCTTATTAGGGTTTAAGGTTTTTTCATATATTTTTTTAAAGAAAAAGTACAAGTCAATTATGACTACTATTATTATATTAGGTAACAATTTACTCAATGAAAATGGTAATAGTTGATCCATAAAAATATGTGAGTTGTGAATTTTTAGTCCATGTAATTTATTTTATTTTATATCAACACCTCATGAAATTTTATTAGAATATCTATCATATAATTTCAAATTTTTAAGTATTTTAATGAACAAAATTTTCATGTTTTCTTAGTACATAAATTTTTATATGATAATTCCCATTATCATTCACCCATAGGTGATGATTTAAATTAATTTATTCAAAATATTTATTTGAATTAAGATGATAAATCATTTTTTACAAAAAATTATGTATTGTAAAAAGAACATAATTATAAACATTATTCTCAATGTGCATAAAATCAAGACTATAATGTAATATTTTTTTCCAATAATTAACTTTGAAAAATATTATTTTTTCTCTATTTTTAGTTTCCAATTCCATCTGATATAGTAAAAACTATTTTTCACATCAATGTTTAGTTGATATTATTTCCAAAATGCTATATCAGTTAATAATTATTTTGAAATTTATGAATTAGATGACAATTTCAGAGGGTAACTCAAATCATTTTGTCTATAGAACCATGAATTGTTAAGTCATAGTTTATGAGATGCATCCAAGAATCAATGATGAAACATAAAACACTATTTTATAGTATAATTAATTATTTATAGTTTAAATCAAGATTACAAAATGGAAATGCCAAGCCAATGTGAGTATTCTAACTATAAAAATTGTTTTTTCTTGGAAAGACACTTATTGTATACATGAGAGAAACATGCATTTTAAACAATTTTTTAGTTGATACATCATATTTATACACACCATGGTATAGTAAATGTTGAAATTCCTATATAAAAGGTCGAAGGTATACATCGATATCATTTATAGGAATTTTTTTCCCTGTAATAATCATAAAAACAATAAAATAAGTATTTTGTATACACATCCATAGAGGTTGATTTCAAGGGATCAAAATAACATGACATATGCTATAACTGATACTGAAAGTCCAAAATAGATTAACTATGTCACTAGTCAACTCAAACTCACATTAATAGTGTATATAGATATATTTTTATATAAGGAATCAGAAATATTTCCATATTGTATATTCTCTTGGATGATACATAAACATGTCACTATTTTTTCCATATAATTCCATGTCATCCTCTCTTTTAATTTTAGATGTTGTGAATAATTTTTTTAATTGGGAAGAAAACTAGTAGAAACCCTTTATGAGAGTTTTATTTATATTATTCTTCATAGTATAACTTCTATTCAACCTTTCATTTTTATTTAATGATTTTTATCTATAAGTATGAAATATTTTAAAATCCCCTCTATTTGAATCTTCTCCCCAATACAACATATATTCATTGGGACATGAATGTATCTTTATATAATTTCGAACAAGAATTTTAATACCTTTATTCATCTTATAAAATGATTTAAGGATCTTAGAATTATCAAAACTGTCATGAAATTACTCTAATATCATGAAAATTTATTTATTTTTAAATATGAATAAAACATTTATGTGGTACAATTTTAGTAAAAAAGTAAAACATTTAGTATTTTTCACACCCCTTGTGTAGCTCCTGATTGTAATCTTCTACGTGTTTATAAAACTCATTTGATCGCTTATTTAGGTAATCACCAGTATTAATTTATAAGAAATCAACATGATAATTTACTGACATGTTTTAATCTTTATCTTATTATGTTGTTATACGTAAAGAATCAATAATTATGTTTCTAATTTCATTCCATGTACCGATGTGATAACTTGATGATTATGATGTTTGAAAAAGATCAAACATTTTTTAATGTTCAATTTTCTAGGACAATTACATTCCACATATCTAATTAGAAATTATTTTAATGTCAAGTGTTAATAAAACATAGCTATTTTTAACCATCCTCTAAAATTACATGTAGGATATTAATATTTAATTATTCTAGAAATAGATTCATTTTTAATTGAAAAATATAAAAAAATTTCCAATCATTTAAGACATTGGAGTGTATTTCAAGGTAATGTAATCTAACTTTTATCCATTTCTACATTGTTGACTTGTAACTATAAAAATTATTCAAAATATTTTTGAAATGAAATCAAGTTTAAAATATAACATATGATTAATGTAACACCAGAATGAAAATAATAATAAATATATAAAATCATAATATATTGTAAACTGTAATAAATTTTAATATTTAATGTCTATAATAAACTGAAAACAATTATGTGATAATGAATTAGATGATTGGATCATGCAAAAATCCTACAAAAAACTTAATTTTTTCAAAACTGGATAAAATTTATAATTGGTAATGAAAGAAAATAGAATATAGTTGATTGGGATTTTATTTAAAATAAATTAAAAAATTAAAAAATCAAATTTTATATTAAAATATTTCTCATGGTATATGATTTATTTAATTGATACAATATTCCACATCAAATATTAGGAAAACAAATTATAATTTTAGATTCAATTATATAATCGAAAAATAGTAAAACATTAAAAAACTAATTAAATTAAATAGTGATCCTATTGGATTAACAATTTTTTAATAAATTTCAGAAAATATATATAAATGATTAATATATACCAATAGAATTAAAAATATATAGGAATAAAAATTATTAAAATAATTACTGAATGAATACATAATAATTGAATAATGTACAAGAGTAATTTATAGAGGCGTAACACATCAATAAAAACTTGAATGACGTTCCCATAAAATAGAAATATAAAACCAGTTATGGTGATTCTTATAAATAGAATCAATAACATGAAAATAGAATTTCCATATCTAGTTATACATAACAATAACTAGAATATAAAATTGATACATAATGAATTGTTAATAAAAATATATACAAAAAATTGTTAGCAACAACAAGTAAGAAATCTATATTCTAGGGATGGATGGAGGGGAGGAGAATGTGTTGTCTTGAGTTGGGACTGGGATCAAGGGGAAGGGAGGTTGATTCTAGGACTGAGAACAAGGGGAGGGTATTGGTATCTAGGGTAGGGGATGATATAATCATTGATGGGGGGTTATTCTGTGAAGGTTAGGGGAAGACATACTAAAGTAGAGAATGAGGGGAGGGAGAATGAGGAGGTCACAATAGTGAATTTACGGGTTTACTGGATATGGTTTTTAAAAACCACTACTAAAGATTTTTTTGGTGGTGGTTTATTATTAAACCACCATTAATAATTAATAAGTGACCATTTTATATAAACCACGACAAATTAATCAATGTATATTTGATTTATAGTATTTCATGGTGGTTTTATATAACCACTATAAATAAAACACCACAAATATTTATTTTCATTGTAGTTCTACATGAAGCATTGTTGTTACAGAAATCTGTTATTCTATTTTGATGGGTATATGATTCCAAATGTATAATTTAATTTTTTTTAAATATATAGGACATAAAAATCAAGGTAAAAATTGATTGATATTCTACATAATTTTTGAGTTCATTTGATATTGAGAAAGGATTAAGAGAAGAAACTAATTATTTCAATTGAAAATGATAATATTGGAGACTCTAAATAGGAATAAAAATATGATATTCTATTGAAGATTAAAAATCAGTGGATGAAGACTCATTTATTTTCTAACGTGGTTAAATATAAATCAATGAGTAATTCATATTAAGATGTACGGTCATTAATTACCAATCATCAATGGTTCAAAGATAAAATAAATTCTAAACATCAAGGTTCAATGGTGATTTATTTCAAAAAGGAGGAATTCAGTCTACTTGATTTGAAATTTAATTTTTCCATGATTGTAAAATTTTGGAATAGAAGACCTCTTCTTTCAATTTCCAAGAAGTAAATGGAGGAAATAATTTTTTTTGGATTCTCTATTTTATTATCAATGATAAAAATTATTTTACAAATTTTTGTATAAATAATTATATTATCAGTTTAAGATTTTATAGTGTTGTGATTTTTATGATTTTGGATAAAAACTGTAATAATGTAATTTATTCAGGGGCCATTTATGGAAATATTTATGAATTCAATGAATCCATTATGGTTCTCGAGCATGTAAAGGGTAATTTTTTTATATCAAGAGAATAAAAACTGTAATTATGGTTCTCAAGCATGTAAAGAGTAATTTTTTTTATATCAAGAGAATAAAAACACTAATTATAAAGGAGTATATTTAGATATGTTTGATAAGACTATTATGATATATAGAAAATTATAATAACCCCTATGTATGGTTGACAAGAATAATTTGAGGAATAGTCTGATAATATTGGAATTTATACGAATAAATATTGATGATTTATAAAAAAGATTATGTACATAGAGGAAGTGCTGTTAAATATTAATGAGAAACTTTAATGGGAAACCTTTAATAATAAGATAATTGAAATGGAAAATCAGGTTGAGGATGGGTACAAATGTTCTTTTAATACTAATTCAAATGGTGTTGAATATGTGACACCATATAAGTTGGGTCACATTTTTATAGACAAAATGACATCCTAAAAAGTGATGAAAACTTTTTTATAAGAGTGGTGGAAAATCATATAACTTTATACTAATAATGTTATAAAATGAAAAATTGTATTATAAATAATGGAGGAATATCTAGCAGGGCTTCTGTGATGCCTTTTTTTACCCAGGGTTGTGAAAATCAGAGAAAAGTTGAATGTTGTTCCTAGAAGTATTTCAAGGGAAAAATGGAAAATTCTCATGTAATATGATCTTAATTTTTTTTTTCTAACCACAATTTTAATCATGAAAAATGGTTTTTACCCTAGTATAACAGCTTGGGGGAAATTTTAGAATTTCAAATTTTTAAGTATTACTAAATAATTAATTAATTAACTATTAATTTATTCACATGTGTTTGTTTAGTGATATATATTAAATAGAGATTCATATTTAGATATATTCTCTATGGTTGAGTCTAGGACATGGGTTTTTTCCTAGGTGATGCATGAACCCATCACAGGCATCGAGTTCAGGTCTAGGCCCCATTTTATTTTGTTTTTCTTTTTCTTTATTTTTCTTTTTTCCTTTTTTATTTTCTATTCTCCCCTGGTTCATAAAATACACCCATGTGGTTTCACACATTGGGGTACTTATTTGAGAGAGGGAGAGGAATATAATATGTATATGTATAGAAGAGGTAGATGGAGGAGGAGGCGTTGGATGGGGATCTCTTCCAAAGGTAGATCAAGGCTCATTGGTCGCGTGACATGGATCTGTTGTGAAGCTTCAATGGTTTCTACCATGTGGTTGTCCTGTTTTATTTTTTTCAAAATAAATTACTAAATGAGAAGTGATTTTATGTTATAAATCATTTTATGGGTTATTTGGGACCCCATAAGGGTCGATCTAAGAATAATTAGGGAGAAATGTAGGTTTCAGGATGTTTTGGTGTTTTTTGTTCGAGAAAATGCATGTACATGAGGTGTATTTCAGAGAACAGACATTTCATGTTCTTATTATTCATGGATGACAGGTTTTTGGGACTACACATATTGTACTGAGGATATATTCCATGTAGTGGTGACTTAGGGTGTGTTGAGGTCACATGTCCATTTAGGGTACTCATTAAAAACCCACACAAGGTATTTGACCAGTGGTCATGTACTATGCTTGTCCAGACCACATGTGGGGGTAAATGTCAAAGTACATGGAAGGGAACCCAATGTGGGGTACAAGCTATGAATGGGGTGGTACATGGTGTGTATTTGGGTGTTGTACATGTCAAGTGGGCTGGGTACATGGAAGGAACCACATGTGGGGTTAAAAATCATATACTAGGAGGAACACAATGTGTAATTTAGGATATTATACACAGATGGATAGTGTAACATGACCACAAAGGACATATATGGGTACATGTTTCGTACCAAAAGTGAAAATAGTGTACTTTTTCCTACCTTGGTTTGTTTTTTCATATATTTTTACCCTAGAGTCAAAATTGGACATGTGATTAGTATATTCTGAGTATTTCTTCCACGTAGATAATGATGGTAGAATCTATTCACCATTTAGAGTCCATTTGGACATTATTCTGTATTGAAAAATGTTTTAGGATTATTTCTGTATTGTTTGGTTTTGAAATATTCTAGTGTATTGGGATGTGAGCTGTGAGGCCATAGTGAGGATTGAGAGCTTGATGATCATCTTGGATTGAGTGTTCCATTGAAATCTATTTGAGGTCCTTTGGACAGAACCTAGAAGGTGGGATTGAGTAATATCTTTGAGGAGATATTGGTTTTACCATGCATTTAGGTTCTAGTATCTCCATGTTAGAGTTTATTAGGTTTAACTCATGTGTTTGAGGATCAGTGCTATTGGAGCCTTCGACCAAGGTTAATGCGGTGTGATGGAAGTTATCAAATATTTTCATATAGCTATTTAGATGAGTATGAGGGACTCTTCATGATTCTCTTATGAGATAGTTTTGGATCAAGTGATCAGTTGGTTATGTATTCATATGCTATATATAACCACATCAAATGGAATTTCTTTAAATGCCCTTTTGGGAAAGTTTGTTCCTGATGATATGTTGGTTTCCGAGAAGGCTGACTGAGGTTCTTCTATGTGGTATTTTCCTTGAGATTTTTTGGGCTAGGATCCCTTATATATGGTATCCTAATTTTGAGGTGTCTACGAGAGTTTTTGTGAATTCTATGGTTTTTGTGATTCTATTTTGGATACCCCTATTAGTGCGTTATTGATCGAGGATCGGTTGGAGGACACTAAGGGCCATTTGAGATGTTTCAATACTGGGCATGTCTGATGCTATGGATGAGCCAGAATAACCCCACATAGGGTTTCATGCTCTTTCTATATCCTTTATGATAGTTGTGATTCCATTTATGGGTGTGACCCAAGATCCTGGGTGTATTAAGGGATCCCCTAGCTCAATATTTCTCTTTATTGTGACCACTGGGACAGTGGAAGCCTCAAGTTTTTTTCCCCTATGGTGGGTCAGGGAGAGCTTGTGGTGGTTGTTTTCTAGAAGAGAAGATCCAAGGGTCCAAGAGAGGCCTCATGAATTGTTAATTGATATTTTATCATGTTTCTAGTTTAGGTGTTTGATTAGTGGTTTCGGGAGTTCTACTGACCCATGTTCGGGTGGGCTTTGGACAAGATGTTTGAGGTTGTTTATACTCAATAATTTGGTTTGAGGAGGAAACCCTTATGATATCTTAGATAAGGCATTATCCTTGAGTGTTGATATGGTTCTGTACTCTATTTGATGGTTGTGGATAGATAAATTTAGCTAGATAATGGGTGATATATATGAGTTAAACCTCCTTATAGGTGAGTATTCTTCCATGCTATAGTGGCTTCAATATCATGAGGCGTTGAGGCACTGATGGAGTGGTTTTGTTTGTTACAGATGTCATAGTTCACTAATCCCATAGATTCTATGCAAGACAATGTTTATATATAGTGTCCATTCATTATTTGGGACCATATATTCTAATTAATTTATTATTTAGGAATATTGGGATAGAAAAGTTCTCGAGTTGTGTCCACCTAGATGTTCATGTTGCTATTTCAGATTACGTTATCAGATTCCTAGATCCAAGTAGGTGTTCTTTGTCGATTGGACACATACAACAACACCCTAGGGTCCATCATTTCTGACTTGTGATTATAAGTCTTAAAAATAATGTGTAGATATACCAGGCAAACCTAATTTCATGTTGTTGGGTGAGCCACATGCTATAAATCCTTTATTGTGGGTTATCTTAGGGGTAGGTTTACCTCAGGTGGCAGGCTAGAACCTGGAGTTGGATGCTTTATTATTTTTGTTTTTCCCCTTTATTTTCATGTATTAGTTTATTTATGAAAAATATTATTAGTTTTTGAAAAGGCTGGAAATATCACACATGCATTCATTTTTATGACAACAGATTATAGGTTCAATATTGGGGGTGACCTATTGATATTTATTTTTAACCAACTATACATGCATCTTGGTGTTCATAAATACATGATGTATTCTTTCATGTTAAAGGATTGGTTATCTGGTGAATAGGAATAGGCCCTAGTGTTTCTTGATCAAGTGGAGCCACTCATGTGGATTATCCGGATCATAATAGTGTAGCTTGAGTATCGTGGAGACAAGTTATGTGGTTTGGCTCAGAGTTGGAAGTAGAGTTTGATATATTTTATTTTCATTTTTTATATTTTGTATGTGTGGTCATCCAAGTGGGATACTATTTTGTATATGTTCTACATGGTTTGAGTTTGTATGAATTTATACCACATTTGATTTAGTATATAATGTTATTTCTTTAGTTCATTTATTATATGTAATTTTATGTTTATCCATGTGTATGTTTCATTTATTTCTACTTTTATTTCACTCTGAAAAGATGGTATATTCTCCCACTGTATTTTTTAGACCCACACCACTTGTCAGTATCCTCTATAATTCTAGGAGGCATTCTTGGGGCCTTTTGGAAATCTAGATCAAGTGATGTATTAGTTCAACTTGGGCTAGTTTTTTATAAAATAGTATTTAATCTGTTTGGTTTAATGATTTGGTGAGTTAGTAAAGTGGTGGGCCAGATGTTTATTGTAACTTTTCAGGGATATAAAACTGGTGTGTCGTGATTACCTTTGAATATAAGAATTCAATGTTTCCAAGGAATGGGATTTTTTTCTTGGATTTATTTTCAAAGTTATGTTATTTCACTTAGTAAAATGCACTTTATATTTTGGATTCGTGGTTTATTCTGGTATTTGAGTCTTGAATCATAGGAAAGAAGACAATGTTTTTGTATCATTATAGGCTCATATAATTCACCTAAAATATATCTGTCTATGTGTGGTTTCACGGAAAGGGATGTTCAGTTTTATAAAGTGTATGAAATGACCAACATGGTATATAACATATAGATCCTTTGTGACATTCTACTAAAAAGACTGTGTGTATATTTTTTCTTCTAATGATTAGTTAAGTGGATATTATGGAAAAGATGTTTTATGGAATTATAGATGTTTCCCCTCACCGAGGGATGCATAGAAACCATTATAGTTTAGTACAAGATATGAGTGACCTATTGGTGTCTTGGTGAGGTAAAAGATACTAGAGAGACCCCTAGATTAGGCCCGATTTTCCCTAAGGTGGTGGTTCCCATGATGTCCCGGGTTTATGTTTATTATGAGGGATCTATTCTTTCTAGTGTTGTCTTTCTGACCCTATAGTGTGTCCAATGTGCCTACTATCACTGATGGCTTGTGTGGGTATGGATATTCTCCCTTGGTGGGGGTGTTTATTTCCACTATCACAATGATATGGTTAGGCATGAGTATGATTAGTGTTTGATAATTTGATCCGTGGTAGTGCTTCCAATCTCATGGATGGTTTAGAGGGTAGGTTTGGTTAGCCCCTACACCTGCTCATTTTTTGTTGTGTAGTGAAATCATGGTTGGAAACTTGTGGATTTGGATTGATACTTGAGTAGATTATGGTCTTGTGGTTGATTTTGGAATGAGTGACATGCTTCAATTTTGAAGAGAATTTTTTAAGGTACTCCATTTTTTGGAAACTAATTAGTGTGATGAGTTTGTTTAGTAGTTTTTAGAACATTAGACTGGTCTCATTAGGTTTCTCGAGAGTTTTTTAAGGAAATTTTCATGTCAGGGAGTGCTTCATTGGATTTCAGAGGCCATGAACCTTTTTTAAGTGGTTTATTGATTATGGAGGTTTCTATTCCTAGTTGGACAAGAATAAACATTGGTTGTTGTTGTTTTTCATGTTTGCACTCAGGTGTGAGCAGTTTGGTCACATCTATGCATTGTGTTTGGTGGTGGACATACAATGGGCTGTGTAGTTTTCCATTTGGGTAGTGGGAAAATTATAAGGACCCACTTATAGAGGGGAGCATCGTATCAGTCGCGGTTGAATGCCTCTCATGTTGGGAGAGAATTTGGGATGCTATAAGACTGATCATTTGATATAAGGGATAACATCGATGCTATCAGTGGTTGAGGGAGATAATGACAATTAATCGACCACCTATTCTTTTTAGGGGTGAGAATCATTTGTGGTAGGGAGTTTATGACATCTTTCATCATCATAAATTTTTAGAATAAAGGGAAATTTTAATCTTGCTCCTAGAAGTGTTATAGAGAAAATTAATAATTTCACCTCTAATATGATCTAAAATAATTTTTTGGGAAATCTTTTGATTCTAGAATAAGGGTTTTACCCTATGAGAGGAGCTTGGTGGAAATTCAATCCATTTGTATTTTCATAGAATTTTAAATATTTATTTAATTAAATATTAATTTCTTCACATGTGTTAATTTGTAGATATATTTTAAACATATTATTAGTTTGATATTATATATTTTTAGATGATTCTATAATTAGGTATTTTTTCTTAGAAAGGCATAAACCTATTTCGGGCACTGGGACTTAGGTTGATCCCCTTTTCTTTCCTTTTTTTCTTTTTTTTTCTTTTTTTTTATTTTGTCTTATCTGTTGGATTTTCACATATTCCCATGTGGATTCCCCATTTTGGTTCTTAGTTTGAGGTAGAGATAGGGAGATAATAGGGAGAGGGATGAGGAGGCACCAACCTGGGACCTCATTTGAATGTAGATTGAGCCTTGGTGGGTGCTTGGCGCAGATCTGGTGTGAAGCTTCAGCGGTTTCCTCCTAAAAGTAGGGAAATTTTATGTTTTTCAATACAAATCCTATTATTTTATGTTTTATTAATTTTTAAATACTTTTATATGTCTTTTGGGACCCCCTAATGGCCGATCTAGGCTTAATCGTGGAGAAACTGATATTTTTGGACATTCTGGGGGTTTTCCATTTTGGAAAACCTGTTTAAATGTTGTGTAGTTCTGAGAACACACATATTCTATTATTTATTTTTGGGAAAGATATTTTTTTGGAAACTCATGTTTTGTACTTGGGATACACATCTTTTAGTGAAAACTCAGGGTGTGCCGGGAGCACATGGTCATGCAGGGTATATGGCCAGAACTCGTGTCAAGAACATAACCAATGGATATATAATGTTCATGGAGAGACCCTACGTGGGGGTAAAAGGACAAGTATATGTTTGGGAACCTCATGTAGGGTTAATTCCATATATGTATTGGTACATTCCATGTAATTGGGATTTGCACACATCGAGTGGGGTTGAGTAACATAGGTGGGTACCCCATATGGGGTTACACTTCATATATTATGAGGCACGTGTCATGTACTTTGGAAAAGTACATGCCAAGTGTCTAGTGTAAAATATATTGGGAGGAACCCTATGAGTACACATATTGTACCCAAATTACACACCAGGTAATTTTTCCTTGGATTTTTTCCTATTTTTCTCCCAGGAGTCAGAATTAGACTTTTGAGTAGCCTATTTTGAGCATTTTCTATATATATCACACTGGTGGAATCCATTTAGAATTTATTGTCTATTTGAATGGTTTTATGAATTAAGAGACATTGATGGTAGGGTTTCTTTTAGGATTGTCTTTATAATTCCAGTAGGTTGGGTTGTGAACTGCAAGGCTTGGGTGAGGGTTGAGAGCTCGATGATTGTTTTGAATCATGTGTTCCATGGAGATATATTTAATATTCTTTTAGATGGATCATAGAAGGTAGGGTTGAGTATTATCTTTGAGATCTTGGTTTTTCACAGAATGTTGGGACCAGTTTCTCAAGTTCATAGATATTTTGGTTTAGCTCCTCTGTTTGAGGATTGGAGTTATTGGAGCCTTCAGGTTGGGTTGATGTTATGAGGTGGTGGTTACATCTGGGTGTCATTAAGATATTGAGATTATTTTGAGGTACCCTTTAGGATTTCCTTGTGTGATAGTTTATAATCATGTTATTATCAGGTTCTATAGTCAATTTCTGAGGATACCCACACGACATGGTGTTTCATTGTATGACCTTGTGGGAAAGATGGTACTTGAGTAAGGGCTAGTTTTTAGGAAGTTTGCCTTAGGTTTTACAGCATGGGATTCTCCATGTGGTTTTGTTACTCTAAGGAGAAATTTTATATGTTCTCATACTTTTTATGGGTCATTGGGAACATTGTGAACAAAATGGATTTTGTGATTTTCATTTGTATTCCCCTATGGATGCATTATTTGTTGAGGATCAATTGAGGGCTAATAAGGGTTGTTTAGAATGTTTCCGTACTAGGTGTGACCCATTATATGGATTATCTAGAGGAACCCATCATAGGGTTTCTAACTCTTATTGTGTCCTTTAGTAATGTTGTGAATCTTTGGATAGACGTGGCCCAAGATATTGGGTTTTTCAAGGGAGCCCCTAGTGGAATGTTGATTTGTGTTGTGACCCTAAGGACCATGGGTACCATGAGTTTTGGTTTGGCCCTGAAGTGGGTCATGGAGATCTCGTAGTGGATTTTTATTAGATAAGGAGTTCTAGGGGATTGAGAGAGGCCATATTATTTCTTGTCTAAGAGTTTACCGGCAAAGATATTTCAACTATTTGGATGGTGGGTTTGAGAGTTGGACCGACCCATGTTCAGGTGGCCTTTGTTCAAGATGTTTGAGGAAGTTTCTTATCAGGACTTTGGTTTAAGGAGGAGACCCTTAGGATATATTTGATTGAATATTGTCCCATAGTATAGGTATTGTTCTCTCCTCTATTGGTTCAATTTGGTTAGATGATATTAGGGAGATAATGAGTGATCTAGATGAGTGTAATTCCCCTCTAGTTGAGTATTCATCATGTCTAGAGTGTCTTCAGGATCATGAGGTGATTAGGAACTCATAGAGTGGGTTTTTTTCACCATGGATGTTGTAGTTCTCTTGGTCCCATTGATTATATTTTCTGTTAGGTTTTTATACAGATGAAATGTATTTTTTAGGTCCATAGTTTTTTCTCAATTCATTCGTGAAAACTTTTGAGATATGAAGGTTCTCTTATTTTTTAGAAATATATATTTCTATGCCTAGTTTATATCATGCTATTGGTGTCTTAAATCTATTGACATTTGATTTTTTAGCGGTGACATATGTTTACACCCTGGGTTCTGACATTAATGTATTACTGTTAGACATCTTGGAGCTTCTATATAGATCTAGTTGATGTGCCTAATGTCATGTGGATGGGTGATCTGATTGTTATAAATCATTTATCATGGGATAGAGAAATGGTATATTTTCCTTAGGTGTTAGGATATAACCCATGGTTGGATTATTTATTTGTTTTCGTTTACATAATTTATTTTTATAAAGTTTTTTCTTTATGATAGCTATAATTAGTTTTCCGTATGGATGGGTATATCCTTTGTGAATTAATTTGTTATTATAGTAGACTATAGGTTCACCTTTGGGGGTGTCCTACTAAGATTTATCTCTCACCCCCTGTATATTCACCTCGGTGTGTATGCAAACCTGATGTATGAATTTAGGTTAGAGAACATGTTGTAAGGTGGATTGGAATGTGGCCTAGTGTTACTTAATCAAGATGATCCACTCGCATAGAGTCTCAATATTTATATAGTACATCTTGAGTGTCATAGAGACCAAGTATGCGGTTCATCTTAATGTTATATGTAGATTCTAATGTATTTTTTTTATTTTTTTTATTTTTTATATGTGGTCAGCCTTGTGGGAGACCGTTTTTTCTTTTTTTTTGAATTATTTTAACCAATATTAATGTATATCACATTTTTTTATTATAGCATGTTTTTTATTTGGTTAATTTATTATTCATAATCTGATGTTTATCCCAATGGATTTTTTGGATATTTCCACTATTATTGCACTCTGACCAGAGGGTATAGTCTCCCCACTATATCTTTTTGACCCTCTCTATTAGTCTGTAGCCTTTTCCATTCAAGGAGGTGTTCTCGAGGAATTATAGAGAGCTAGATTGAGTGATGTGTTAGGTATACCTGAGCAGTTTTGTTATAGATTCACTCCCTTGAAGCCAACCCAAACCATTCATTTCATGAGGTCATTGCAGTACTACCCAAGGACATAAATATACTAATTTCTTCTAGAATAGAAAATGAGATTTATATATTCCCTAAAGTCTTTTATACATGAGTTATATTTTGGATTTTTTCACAGTGTATGATATTGGCATGTTATATGGAAGGAAAATCATAAACACAATTATTTTTATATTCTTAGGTTAGGAATATCATAAGGGGATATATGTAGACATTACTTCACTTCCTTAAACTATTTTTTATTATAAGATATGTATATATCACAAGTGTTGTGATATATTTTAATCATATTACATGATTAACAAAAATGGGAAACATTAATAGATACTTTTTTGGATCTCTTCGATATAATATATATCATATTTTTTTCAATATTTCATATAATAAATTGTTTCAGAGAATTATATCAAAATAATTTTCTGATAAATCCATGTATCAGTCATTAGTCACAAATATTGTAATTGATGCATTATTTGTACAATATCTAATGTTTATGTAAATGTATAGAAGGGGCAGGGTGTGTCTTCAACGCCTATATCAAGAGGTTTAAGGCCATGTAAATTGTATACATGGTTCAAGTTAATTACCCATGTATAAAACCATATATCTCCTCCTTCCTTTACTTTAATATATACCAACATAATGTGAGAATTTAGGATAATTCCTTCCTAGCATTGGGTGATTCAAGTCTATTTGTGGATACTCCATATAGGAAGAATTTATTTGTATTATTTTCATGGATATTCATTAAACTCGTTCTTTAAGATAAAATGTTTATCCAACTTTGGGGTAAGGTACAAACATATGTCCCATATTTTTTTTATTCATGGTTTTCATTTCATAGAACTTTGATATTGGGTTTTGGAATTCTTGTTGTCTTCCACTGCTTGAATAAGCATTATATGATCCTATAAATGTGGTATTATCGATTTACTGGCTTCAAATTACTCATGAAATCATGTTGAAAATGAGTAAATTATCGATATCATATTTCATATTGTAATCTACAATATGGGTTTTACCTTGGAGGAAAGATATAATATTTTGTATTGTAAAACAAAATATTTTTTTGAACAATGTATTAATTTATCATATATCATATCACAAGCAGTGATATGATCACATAATATGATATAAAAGTTATAAACATATGACATAATTCAAATTTGTCATTTTTATATATATTAACATCTAATATATTGAATCATTTTGGGTGATGGTGTTAATTAACTCGATCAAAAATAGAGCATTGTATCACCTTTGAAATATCAGTGTGTGTTTTAGTATATGATTTCTAGGTACTAATGGTATAAAGTTATAATTATGATAGATAATGATATTATAATTTATGAATGATAGAGCCTATTTTATATATCATAGGATGTGACTTTCATGTTAAAATTTGTGATATTGATTTTGAATTTTGTTATATCATATGATATAATGTATATCATAAGATACAATATGAATATAATTTTCTTTTAGTTTTTTATTAGTGAAATGATTTTTTATAATTTGGATTTTAGTCCAAAAGGAGTTCAAGCCACAATGGTACTTAGAGACATAGGTCATTTGGGCCATGAAAAATGAGAAATAAGTTATATGGTGAGATTAGATAAATTGATTGATGCTATAAAAAGGTGGTGAATCATGGATACACACATTCATTATTAGGTGGGTGTCCTTGAAAGAGGGATGTGTGTGTGTTGAAACCTATAATCATCCATCACTCCCCATGTATTTCTAGTGTGTTATAGATGGTTTCCCTACAACATGACTCTCAATACAATGGGACTAATCATATGGTGCATTGAAACATGATGACGATGTAGTGGGGGGCCTGTCACGAACCAAGTCAGGTCGCCATCCGAACCGATGCCTGACCCAGCCTCCGGCAAGGCCCGAAGGGCGTTCCCGATCCACACGGGCTGGCACAAGTGCTCGGGTATCAAAATAAACTTTGGGAACTATTTACCCGAGTAGACAAGTATAAAGAAGCCAACAAAATAAACCAAACAAAAGTAAAAGTTGCAGCCAAACATGTCTTTATCCAAAAACAGGTTTATGAGTCACATGTATCCAAAACCAAAATAATACTAAAAACAATGTGACCAAAAACCCACCTAAGAACTATCGCCCGACGTGAGGACACGACCCTCAAGCCACCACCAAAACTACACATAGATAGGCCTGCTAACAACCTGAACCACTGCTCCCAAATGCTGGACCATTACCTGTATCAGACGTAAACAAATCTACTTACACCCAAGGGTGTAAGTAGGGTTTGAGAAATCTCCCAGCAGGATATCACCAAGAGAATATTCCACACACAAATATCAAAAGACAATACATTTTCAATGATTAATAAAAGAAAGAAATAAGTGCTTAACAATGTTAGTGAAAAAAATGGTTTTCATAAAACGACTTTAAAGAAAAACTGTTTAAGGTAACCACATGTTTGGGCAGTAACTCAAGTGACATATCATGTATCATCGTGCGTGCAAAGTAACCTGTAGCACTAAAGGATGGGAGAGGCCCTATGGTTACTAGAAACAGTTAGGACCCTAGAACGTCGTGTCTCGGTGAAATGTGGCTTAGATGGCCACGACCATCAGATAACATGGATTATAATTCCACGACCCTCAGAACACGTGGCTTAGAAGGCCACAACCATCAGATATCATATGTTTAGTTAGTTTTGCAATCGTCAATCCTGCCAGTGAAACCAGGCCAAGTCATCTCCGGAACACTAGCTCACTACTCCTAGTTCCCCAAATTATTACCCCAGGCTCACCTCCTTGTGCTTACCTAAAGATCAAAGTTCACATAACATGAAACATTACACTCAAGAGCCAAACAAGGTTCTTACACACAAAAAGAAGTCATTTTCACACTGGTATCATGCGCATTGTTTTGGGAACTTTGCGGGATCACCGCCTGTATGCCAAACTCTCGAGGCGCACATTCTGGATCAGGGAAGTGACGTTTCTAGGGCATGTTGTCTTAGAACAAGGGATTTTAGTGGATCCTGAGATGATCAGTGCGGTGATTTCGTGAGAATAGCCGAGGAATGTGTTTGGGATCAGGAGTTTTCTTGGCCTGGTAGGTTATTACGGGCGATTTGTTCGGGATTTCTCATGTCTCGCCTCCTCCATGACCGCACTCACCCAAAAAGGGGTGAAGTTTGAGTGGATCCCACAGTGCCAGGCATCTTTTGAGGAGTTGAAGCGACAGCTGACCACCACACCTGTGTTGATCTTACCAGAGTCTAGGAAGGGCTATGTGGTTTATTGTGATGCATCAGGTACGGGCCTTGGGTGTGTGCTCATGCAATATGACCATGTGGTGGCTTATGGTTCTCGCCAGCTCCGGCCGCATGAGAAGAATTATCCGAATCACGACTTAGAGTTGGCAGCAGTGATTCATTCCCTGAAGACTTGGTGTCACTACCTCTTTGGGGAGAAATTTTTGGTCTATTCTGACCATAAGATCATAGCCTACATTTTCTCTCAGAAGGATCTCAATCTGAGGAAGCACCGCTGGATCGAGTACCTACAGGGTTTTGACTTTGACATTGTCTATACCCCCGGTAAGGGTAATGTGGTGGTGGATGCTTTGAGCAGAAAGGTACCAGTGCAGGCATTGAGGAAGTCCAGTGATGAGTGGACTTTGATTGGGCTCTTTTCCCAGATGCACTTGAAGAGTAGGGAGCACAGTGGAGGTATTTTTTTGGCTAGCATTTAGTTGACTCCTGCTCTTATGGAGTTGATTCAGCGAGAGCAGCCCGGTGATGAGTTGTGTCAGCGATCCATGCAGTTTCTTTATGGTGGGGAGACACCTTATGATTGGTCTTTGTCTCCCGAGAGGATCATGTTCTTCAAGGGCCGTGCTGTGGTGCTGTTGTCTCTGTGGAAGGTGGTGATGAAGTATAGCCACCAGTCTCAGTGGGTCATCCATCCTAGTACCACAAAGATGTATTATGATGTTTTCTGTCAATTCTGGTGGCCAGGTATGAGACGGGACATAGCCAACTTTGTATCGAGATGCTACTCTTGCCAGCATGTGAAAGCAGAGCATCAGAGACCATCTGGCCTACTCCAGCCATTATACATTCTTACCTGGAAGTGGGACGAGGTCGCCGTGGACTTCATTATTGGATTTCCTCGTACAACTAGGGGGAGGAATGCTATCTAGGTAGTGATTGACCGCTTGACCAAGTCAGCTCACATTATCCCGATCAGAGATACATCGAAGGTGGAGGAGCTGGGCCGTTTGTATGTTCAAGAGGTGGTCAGACTTCATGGTGTGCTGTCAGTAGTTGTTTCTGACAGGGACCCCTGCTTTACATCCCGGTTTTGGGGAGGCCTCCAGAAGGCTTTGGGGTCATAGATTAAGATGAGTACGACATACCACCCTTAGACGGATGGCCAAACGGAGCGGGAGAATTAGATTCTAGAAGACATGCTCTGATCCTGTGTGTTAGATTTTGGAGGCTCATGGGATAACCATTTGGGATTGGTCATGTTTTCTTATAATAATAGTTACCAGTCTTCCATCAGAATGGCACCCTTTGAAGCTCTTTATGGATGGCCTTGTCGGTCTCCTTTGTGTTGGGATGTGGTAGGTGAGACCTCACTCTTGGGACTGAGCATTGTTCAGAAGACATATGAGAATGTTAAACTGATTAGGCAGCAGTTTTTGATAGCATAGAGTCACCACAAATCTTATGCAGATAAGAGGCATCAGGAACTTGAGTTTTCAGTGGGGGGCAAAGTGTTCTTGAGGGTGGCCCCTTGTTTGGGACACCGCCGCATGGGAAAGCAGGGAAAGATGACACTGAGGTATGTTGGGCCTTTTGAGATTACTGAGCGGATTGGAAAATTGGAATACAGTTTAGATTTTACCTCACAGTTGATTTCGATCCACGATATATTTCACATCTCCCAACTGAAAAAGTATAATCCCGACCCGTCACATGTGTTGAATTGGGAAGAACTGGAGATAAAGCCTAAATTGTTTGTTGTTGAGAGGCCAGTAAAAATAGTGGACTACCAAGAGAAGATACTTCAAGGGAAGTCTATTCCATTAGTCCAGGTTCTATGGCAGCATGAAAATGATACACATGAGACATGGGAGTGAAAGTCATGGGTCGAGGTAGAGTACCCGTTCTTGTTTTCCAATCAAGTTTCATGTTGACTTTCCGGGGCAGAAAGTCCTTCATGGTGGGGATAATTGTCACATAAATGACATATTTTAAATTTATTTTTCATTTAATTTAAATCTTTGATTTTTTGGGGGGGTTTTCCATGCATTTTTGAAGTAAATGGTGGGTTCCTAAAATTTGGGCCAACCCGAGAGCCCATTTCAAATTTTGAATGTATATTTTGTTTATTTAATAACTCCTTCGGTTTTTAACCTTTTTCACTCATTAAACATCCAAAATGACCTTAATTTAACTATTAGAAACACCAATGAAATTTGGTCCCCTTAAAAATTCGTTACCATCATGGATTTGGTTTATCAAATTAGGTATTGGGCCAACCCGAAATCTGATTTCCAGTTTTAAAATTGTTTTTTAATTATTTCATAAAATATTCATTTTTTATACTTTTTCAGTGATTCCACCTCTAAAATGCTCCCACTTTACCAGGAAGAACCCCCATCTTTGTTTCTTCTTCTTTGGAGATCGTATTAGTCAGTAATTTGGGAATAACTTCTCAGGTTTCTAAAATCGTCCAGATTTGTTTACTAAGTGATTGTACTTATAAGTTCCTTCCCATTCCTTAAGCTTTATCTTTTTTTTCCTGAATCCCCAAATGTCCAGTGTTGATTCAATAATGTTTTACTTATGAATTTTCCATTCATTCTTGTTTTGAAAATCACAAACACCTTATACTTAAGCAAATGTATGTTTTACCTCCATAAAGAAGATTTTCTTCCATAAGGAAATTTACCCTAACCTAGAATTTCTTATACATAGCAATATTTTTCTTAAATACAAAAACTGGATTCTTAACCAAAATTCCGAAATTATATAATGAAAAGTATTGGAGTATTCTGTTTCTAGGATCTGAATTCTTGTTGTGAACTATAATGAAGTTCCACTCCGAATTGTGGATACGAACTTTCATGAGTTCGACTCCGAACTCTTTAGTAGTTCGACTCCGAACTCTTAAGAAGTTCGACTCTGAACTCTTAATTAGTTCGACTCTGAACTCTTCAGTAGTTCGACTCCAAACTCTTAAGAAGTTCGACTCTGAACTCAAAATTAGTTCGACTCCAAACTCTTATGAAGTTCGACTCCGAACTCTTAAATAGTTCAACTCCGAACTTTTACTAGTTCGAATTTGAACTCTGCATGTTCATATTCTGATCTCTGGTGAAACCAGACTCCGAATTCCTATAAAAAAGAATCCGAACTTTTCTTAACATAGACTCCGAATTTCACTTTGGTTAGAATCCGAACTTTTAATTTACTTACACTCCAAAATTTTATATGGCTCTTACTTACTTTTTCTCCATTTCAAAACGATGTCGTGCATTCAGTTATACATGATTTATTATTAAACAATGTCATCTATTCAGTTTCTAATTAACTGTTCATTGAGTTACATGTGTACAGGTCCCTCCGAATTTCATGGAAAATATGACCGTTGGAGGAGAGAGCCGACCGTTGGAAATTTTCCTATAAATAGGAGCTCATTTAGAAGAGCTCAAAAAATTAAGTTTATTGATCTAGAGACCACACGCTGTTAAGGTGATTTCTAGAGAGAGAAGATTTTCATGCTTTTTATGTACTGAACCACTCGTTCAGATTGCTTCGTGTGACTCTGAATGTTGTTGATTACATTAGAGGGTATCCGGGGATAGGAAAACAGAGGTGTCGACTACCTTGAAGTTCGAGGGCTTCCTTGTTGAGGAACACAGAGGTTCCAACTACCTTGAAGTTGAGGTCTTGCGGGGATAGCAAGACAGAGTCACCGATCTTCGTATCGAGGGCTTACCCTGGTGTGCTTAAGACATACATTCTTGAAAGTATAAATCAAGGGACCTTTATCCAAGGTTGTTGGATACCCTTCTCTTTGGGTTAAAAGACTTATATTTTGTTACTTGTAGTTTTACTACGTGTTTTTCCGCTGCACTTTTGTATTTTAAGGAAAGTATAACCTTATTATATTTCCTTACACTTGAATTCTGATTAGTTTAGATTCTATACACTTTAAGGTAGAATCTCATGTTGTAATCCTGAGTTCCAATTTTCCAATTGCTTTTAGAGGTGTTGTGAATTTTCTTAGTTTAACTCTGTTAAACTTAGATTTTACCTTGTCTAAGGAATTTTTTTAAAGTGTACAATTCACCCCACTCTTGTATAATGAGAATCTACATCATTATTTAGATCCTACATCCAGAAGCTAGGGCTTCGTACCTAGGGTTTTCATTTTGAGTTTCTTGGTCAAATCCTCTGGGTTTAGGTTTGATATCACTCCATTGTGGTGCGGTGGTGGTGCGGTTGAAGTTCCCCACTAGGATATGCGGTTATTGACTCTTTTGTTCAGTGATTCCATGTTTATGAAATATTTGTGTCTTAGCATGCTGTATTTATCATAATTTCAGGTTTATCTCATTTTATTATTGCTGTAAAAATTAGTTTTATTGGTGTTTGTTTTGCAAATGAATTTTTAAATGCAGACTTCATGTGAAATTAGGGGGGATTTCATGGGAATGTTTTATTGGTTTATTAAGGAATTTTCTATTAATACTTAATTTATTTTATTGAACTATAATAGGGAATCCAAAAATGTTTTTAATTTTATCCCCTTTGTTTTTTCTGTGAAAATGGGTTTTAATAGTGTTTGTAGAACAAGTGATCTTTAAGTCCCATGTTTGTGTAAAAATGGAGGTTTTTCAAAGTTATCATTTCTTGGTTCACAAGGGGCTGCCCTAAAAATGATTTTTTGTTTTAATAGAAATGCATTGGTTTTAATTTTCTGTTTTGGAAACCTTATGGTGTGCACATAGTGTGAAAGTTTGGTTTTAAGGATTTTGATGTGTGAAATATTACGGGATTTGGAGGAATTGTTTTATTAAAAATATAAGTGTTTTGTTGTGTATTTTAAGTGGTATAAAATGTGATATCTACTGTATTATTTTTGTGTGACCATTAGTGGGTTGTTATATGAAAATAGATTTATATTTCATGATGAAATTGATTGAGCACAAAAGGGGAAGACCGTGTACCTAGGTGGGGCGGATTTGTACTAGTACGGCTAGTGGACCGGATGAGTTTTGTCCCTGTTTCACATAGAATTTGGATAACGAAAACTATATCTAAACTATGTGGATGATGATTGGGGACCACTAGATTATAGGTATGTTCCCTACTAGTGGTTCGTTCAAGAGAACAGATTTTTCTATGGTTACTTTACACCGAGGTACGAGGTACATAGGGCCCGAGACAACCTAGTGCCTAGGGGTGTTCTAATTTTGTTGCTCATTAGATTTGGGTATTTACCCATGTACTAGGGTTTGTTTGGAAGTAAATTACAGTAGCTAAAATTTTTATTTTAATTTGTCAACATTCTGAAATTCTCAGATTGAAAATTGATTTCAATTTAAAGTTGCATTTCATGGAATTTTAAAACAGTTTCACCTTGTATATTAAAATTTCTTTTTTTGTTCACATTGTATTGCATGTTCTTTGGAATCATCTGGTGGTATCCTATTGGGCTTAGGCTCACACCATAATTACACCCATTGGGTGTAAGTAGACCTTATTATGCTTAACTTAGGTAAAGGGAAAGCTAAGGGTGATGGCGGTTCATGGTGTTAGTCCCCATCGCTGGGGCAGAGTTGTGGAGAAGGCTTGCGAGTGATGACCCCCTTGTCGTGTTTAGTCCATGGGGATGTCTTGCTATTGTCATTATTTTTATTTGGACCACTAGTAGTGTCTTTAAACAAATATATTCAGATCTAGTTTTGTTAAGAATTGTTTAGCATGAAAATTTCAGATTCTAATTATTGATTGTTTTTTTTATGTTTTATGCTTTCTTACTCGGGTAAATCGTTCCCAAACCAGATTGTTTGATACCCAGGAACTTGTGACATCCCATGGGGATAGGGAATTCCCTTTGGGCCTTATCACGGGCTGGGTTTGGTGCCATTAATGGTGGAGACCATATTCAGTTCATGACAGGGCCACATAGGCATTATCAGGTGGTAGGCTCTAAAGAGTGATATGTGTATTGGAACCTATCATCCATTCATTTTACCAAATGTATTTTTGATGTGCGATGGACGAGTTCCCTTACACAGTGAATTTAAGACATCTCAATGTAATTATTGTTGGTGGGGGTGCAACTTTAAGGACTGGTAACATAGTGTGATGACTACTGATAAGGGGTGGTAAGGTGTCAGTCTAGTGATATGGAATAAATATGGATGATAATTTGGGGAAACCGTGTATTCTACCTTTGAACTACTGATCCTTTATTACACTTAGTTTTTAAAGAATATGAGCCTTCAGTCCTTGTCTTTAATAAATAGTTCTAGTGGGTTATTTACATTCTTTATGAAGAGGGATGAGGCATGACCCACTATGGTGTCTAGGTGTTTGTGTTCTTTTAGATTTCGATAATACCCTCTAACTATAATAATAATAATATAAATGAAATATAATTTTTTATTTCAAATATCATATATTTAATTAAAATGGAATAAAATGGATAATATAAAGGATTTTATGATAGAAATAGATATAAAATGAGTATATTTATTTAATTATATAATGTAAAAACTGCATGGCCAAAATATAATATGTTTATAATTACTTTATTAATGAATTTTCCGCAAATTATTATCTCTTGTATAAATTTATTAAATGTTCATTTATTTAGTTTGATTCTTTTCATTATTCATAGATATATATTTTCTATACAGTGAATGAATTTGTGCTTTTTTTTAATGTGTTAAACTATTTTTATAAATTATCATACAAGCATATAAGGAGTTACATGAAAGGTAAGTTAATTTATTTAGTATTCTTATAACTTGAAATTGGACTGTACTAGGTAATGTGACTGAATTTAGATGTTAATTATAACTTATAATCATTAGTTTTAATAATTATGATGGAATTTATGTCTCTCTTGAGTAATGAATCATGTGTAGATGGATTTTGGGTTAGATTTTTAACACCCTAGCCCGAAACACTTTTCTAATTCAAAGGGATACATGCCTCAATAATGCCTCCCTATATTCTAGAGGCTACCAACTAAGAGTGAGGGACTAATCCATACAATTTAGAGACTATGCTCCTGAATCAGAGTCAAACACAAAATGGAAATAACCAAAAATTATCACACACAATAAGTATTAGAGTATTCATAATCAATAAAAAACAATGTTATACTAAATTAATCACATAAAATCATATAGTAATACATTATTTTATCACGTATTGGTCCGAACACATATAAAAATACACAAATCACACAATAGTACCTACTAATATCTGTAGGCATCAAAAACCTAATCTCCAATTCCCATAAAGCTGCTCGGGGAAGTTTCACTATAGAACTTGAGTTCAAACCTAAAAGAAAATACAAGGCCCACACAAGCACCAGAGTTCCCATGTTTCATGTGATAGATACATATCAGTATGGTATCACCATGTTCCACAAGTATAAACCCTCATATATGTGTATGTTTGAGAAAAATAAACATGTCACACTAGCATGTCAGATGTTGCATGCTAACTATGCCACCACGACTCCAAGTGAATTGGGTCATCATGTTCTAACCATACCACCACAATAACCAACTATACCAACTTCAATGAAATAATAGGATCCCCTTATCTCAATGTTCCATCATACTTATAAACCAACCTATACCAGAATACTTAAGGTATGGCAACTCATTGAGTCCAATATGTAACACCCCAATATTTTGAAAATAAATTAAATATTGAATGCATGAAACACTAACTCTCTACAAAACACAATTTTGTTATAACCTAGCTAGTAAACATAGTTTTTTCCACATTTGTGATTCGAATTTTGAAAAACTGACATACATGGTAACATTTAGTAAATATTTAGAGTTTGATACAACAAACATAAAATTTTGTGAATAGTAACTTACCCTTATGAATAGTTACTTGACCCTTAAGAATAATAATTCACCCTTATGAATAGTAACTTGAATAGTAATGTACCCTTATGAATAGTAACTTGACCCTTATGAATAGTATGCTCCCTTATGAATAAAAAATTGACCCTTATGAATATTAATACACACTTATGAATAGTCAGATGAGTAGTAATGTACCCTTGTGAATAGTACCCTCAGACAACTAAGTAAAAAAAATTAGGCACCTTATAAATGAGAGTGAATATTCTAAAAATTAATAATTATGTGTTGGTATTTTTATGATCAATAAACAATGAATTACAATTTTATAATAAATAGTTTAATATAAAAGATAATTCATTTTCATAAAATGTATTCATGAATCAATATTTTGTTTTTCTATATTATAAGATATTTTTATGCGACTGTAGTTAATTTTTGGAAGTGTCATAAAATCAGTCATAATATGAAAATTTGTATTTTTCAAGTAAATGATGATTTTATTTAAAAATTTAATTTCTCATATTTAGAAAAAAAAATTCATAAAATTGATTTACTTTTTGGATTCTACGCATCGAAAAATGGTTGGGATGAATTTTTGGGATTTTTATGAAATAGTTTAATTTTTGTGGAATAGTAAAAAAATATAGTTTTTTTTATAAAATAAGGAATTTTTCATAACATCATCCTGAAATTATTATGATATAATTTTTTTTAAAACTATGTAATAACTAAATAATTTTATTATAAGTGGAATATTTTATAGAATTAATTTTAAACATGAAAAGTATAATTTTACATGACAAATATAAAAATCATTGTCAATGTAGACGCATCGCCTGTGTATTGCTCACAATGTCAAAATTGGTAATTTATATATAATAATTGAGTGCTAAAAATTACATTCATGAATTATTTATTAATTATTATGTACTATTTATCTCTTTTATTTTTAATTTCTAATTTGAGTGTTATATAACATGATTATTATCCAAATGTTTCTGCAATGCTTGTGCATGGAAAGAAAAGACAAAATAACAAAGTAAAAAGATGTCTTGTTTTACATAAGAGTGAATATACATAATGAATAAATTCATAATTTTATATTGAACCAAATTAATTTATCTTTATGATAGCGTTTTATTTTTTATTTTTATATATTAAATAATTAACATTAATGCTTATGAAAAGTGTAAGGTCCCGGACTTCTCCGTAAGGTATGTTTTATGCACGTTTCAGTTTAAGCCCTTTATTTTGGTTAATTAAGTGCTTACCCATGTCCTTAAGGAGGCTAAGGTGTTCTGGGGGTTTAAGACACAAAAAATTAGAAAAATGGGTTTTTTGGGAGGGCCGCATGGTCAGCACATGGTTAGTGCTAACCGTCCAAATAGTCCAGGGAAACCTTATAGGAGGTGGGATTTTGGAAAGTGGAATTAGTAAATTTTGTGCATGGTTTGTAAAACCATGTTGGTAAAACATGTGGCCTATAAAATTTTAAAAAATTACAAAATTGCAACTCCTGGGTTTTAAAGTTTACTTGGTATTTTCCTCCTCCTCCTACCTTGTAACCATTAGAACAAAGCAAAGGGACCAAGAGCTTCCACGGATTGATCTCCTTCGATTAATGACCATTTGGAGTGTCGTTGGATGTGAATCGAAGATTTGGGTGTGTCTAATCTTCTCCTCCTATATCTTTTCTAGTTTAGGTCTTGTCTTTTGTGCGATCTCCATCCAATGCTCTCAACCCTTTATTTTTCAGTGAGATCTATGTTGAGGCTTCAAATGGGTGGTGTATTGGGATCTAAGGCCTCAGTTGAGAGGGTGTTCACCAATGGATTCAAGGTAGGTGGTCTACAAGTTATATCCCTTGAGTTTTATGGAGATTTGTGCATGCAGGGTTTTGATTCTTACCCTATTGTGATGAGTTCTTCATGCAACTATTTTGATGTGATGTTTAAGTTGTCTGAACAACCTAATGGAACCCTTATGATCCCCACAAGATTCATGTAGGACGATGTGACCTTTGTTAGGGCCACCCATGGGTTGTGGAAAAATTCTAGGACTTAGAGTTTAGCTAAGTAAATGTAGGGTTGTTGTGAGAGAACATTAAGCCCAGGGTGAATATGATATAAAGATTGAAGGATGTTAATGGGATTCCTAGTAACACACCATGGTTGGGTGGTGACCTATATGGGTGTTTGGTTTTCTTAAAAATGGTTTAAGTGAGATATAGGGAAATGATGAGGGATTATATTTATACATGACTATTCTTAGTGAGATAGGCATGGAAAATGGGAAACTGGGATGAATTTTGTTGTTTATAAATGAAGAATGTGTTAATGGATTGTGGCATAATGTTAAATTTACATTTATTGATATTTGGTGATGTTGCTAATGGAATTAGCGATTCTTTGTTGTGAATTTTAGTTGAATGTGATGAATGTTAAATAAATCATGTGCACATGGATTGGTAGTGTGTTGTATATACTTGAGGTCTTATGCCTATGGGTCGAGTTTTGACTGAGGTTCCAAACTCCACCCACTAATTATTGGGTTAGAGAAGGGGAGAGAGTTTCATTCCCCTAACTGTTGCATCCACTCAGACTAAGGCTTCTAGGTGAGGATAATAAAAAAATTTGTGTTATGATGCATAGTGAGACATGACTTGTTAATTCCCTCAAGCTGCGAATGTTGATCTTGCCTAATCCATTGAACATGTAAAAAGGTTGAATTGATAAATTAAGTGTCTTGGTATGAGAACGTGTTATTTGGTAGGTTAACATAATAGGACACAATTGAGATTGGATTTCAAAATAGTTTCCCTCAGTTGCTTTTTTTACCTTTGAATGCACTATCTATTGACTGGATATTTTGTAGACATCATTGGTGGTGGCGTACTGAGTTGTACTCACACCCTTCTTAGGTCTTCATTGGGTACCTGGGCAGATTTGATGGTTTCAGGTTAGGAGAAGGAAAAGGGCCCAGTGCTTGGGAATTGAGTTGGGATTCAGGATGAGCATGGTTGAGGTTTGAGACATAGTTTCAGGATAGATTTGGGGATTCCACTATTTGTTTTCATTTAGATTTTTGTTCACTTTTCACTGTATCATGGCATGACATACTTATTATTGGTTTTGTTGTACCCATTTTGGGAATGGTTTATTTATGCATTGGGTTGGTTTTTTTACAGCATTTCCTCTATTTATATTTTTACTATTATGGATTACTCTGGTAAAAATGGGGTATAGTCTCCCCATGTGACTACTTAGACCCTCGTTGCTAGTCGAAAACCTCTGGTGTACGGGGAGGTGTGCTTGAGGTCATCTAACCACTCGGCTCGGGGCAACAATTAGTGGATCCTGGGTCGGGGATGTTACAAAGTGGTATTGGAGGAGGTCCTTTCTCTTTATTACTATTTGGGGATGGTAGATGGAGGTTAGTATAGTGTTAGACCTTGGTAATGGGCTTGTTCTTGGAAGTATCTAACCCATGTATGGTGGAAAACCCAAGTAACCCTTGGTGGGAATTGATGTTTTGTTGTGTGTTGTTACATTTGATGGTATTTCATATAAGGCCGCATCCTTAAACCTTAATTAATATTGAATTAAATGAATAATTCAAATTGAGGATCTTTTCAGGTTTAGAGTTTTAGAGAATTAGGTCATAGCTATTACATCTCAAAAGATTACATAGTAGACAGTTCTACTAAGTTTCTATAAAATAAAAAAAAAAGCTTAAAAAGAAACATGTCTAGTTCCATGTTTTAGAAAGAATGTCTTTCCTTGATCCCATCCTTGACCCTATTCATCTTTAAGTCCTCTGGAAAACATTTCAAAAACTTGGGATGAGCATAAAAATCCCAGTAAAGGATACACAAAGAAGGAAAACTGTTAGTTTTTCAAAACAACAAGTAAACCATGAATACTTTACCAAAGTAATACTTTTCACCTTTATGAAGTAGTAAAAAAAATATTCACTGAATAAAAGACCATTACATACCCTTTTATAACCAAACGATTGCCATAAAACCCTTATAAAGAACACATAACATATAAAGGTAACTTGGGACATAAATATACTTAAATGGAATAACCATACGGTCGACTTCCACACATACATAATGGAATAGCCATACGACCAACTTCCATACCCAATGAATTGGAGGTTATAACGTAACCACCCGTCCTGGTATTCATGGCACCACCCGTCATATGGTTTACCACGTAACCACCCAAAAAATGTCCAAGTACCATTACAAAATCATAATACATAAAAAAATTATAAATGAAAGAAAACATTTCCATATTTCAATCACAATATATCACTTAAATATATTGACTTAACAAATCCATTATCAAAACCATTTTCAATACCAAAATACATAAAAGATTATATGGTATTTATTTACTTTTATAAAATATTACATCTTTTTGAGGAAGCCAAATATCAAATAATACTCGCGGCGGCGGAAAGTTCGTTGTCACTGCGTACGTTAAAAGAAACATACTTTTTGTCATTTATTGAAATGATTCATATAAAAGAGATTCCTTTTGAATAAATGTCAAATTCAAAGGGGTTTATACATTGTATAAATAAATTTGTGTATTAAAAAAATATGCCTCAATGAAAAGAGATTGAGACGAAGTCCCATACAAAGACGGTATCCATGGATTAAGGATAAATCAATTACATAATTATGTGTGCCAATGAATACACAAAATATAAGTGGATATTAAGTGTAAAACAATCAGAGGTTATTCACACATATCCATAGAACGACATATTCAATGAGTACAAGTTTATCCCAAAGAATCAAAATTGGGTTAAGAAGTTCCCTTGAAAATATTCGACAGCCTAACGGCGTCACTTCGAAATTCTAAAAATGAGTCGTTGAGAGATAAAAAGGGTATCTCATCACTAGGACATAAAATTTACATCAATAAGTATATATAAGAACAAATCAGAACATAATAGTATGGGAATTGAAATACATAACAAAAGAAGTCTTTTAAAAAGAGGTGGGTGAAAGGTTCCCTTACGACTTGGGTAACTTTCGAAACGTACACCCCATTGAAGAAGGGTCATACATTGAATATGTAAATACCCATAAATGAAATTATATTACACAAAGAGTATAATAATGGGCATTACATACACAACTCAAAGGAAATGGTGGAAAATGAAGCATAAATCTGATGGGAATAAAAGTGAGATGAAAAATCCCTTACGAAAACTCAGCAGCCTAACGACGCCACTTAAAACTTCCAAAATGGATTGATGAGATAAAACAGGGTCTATCATCATATGAACATGAAAATTAAAGTAGGAGTAATATAAAAGAACATCCCAATCATAAGAAATACGAGCTTAAAAGGAATGACATAAAAGAGTGTACTTAAAAAGAAAGAGAGGGGTATGATCCCTTACCTCAAGTCCGACTTGTCTTATTTGTTTCTTTATATTCCTGAATAATAAACTTTGGTAAATTTATAATTTCTTAAGGAACTATTTTAAAGATTATTATTCATTTAATATCACATATTATAATGTTATAATAATTGGTTAATAATGTGAGTTCATATCAGACGTTTTTGTCGATGTTTGGTACATGAGTCAAAAATGAACTTGTTTGAAAATGATTGTCCATGTAGTTATAAGTAAATCATCTCCAGAATAGAATTAATGATTTAAATATCATATATATCCAGTACATATTCATTTTATACTACTCCATAACATTTGGAGATAAAAAAAATAAATGAAATGCACCGTTCATGGAGACGGTAGGTCGTACGTACGCATGAACGCTACTTTAATTTCTTTGTCATATTAATGGAATTAAAAATAATTGGGAGATATATATATTATAATTCCAGTATAATTTACATGTTATATAGGTCACATATGTTCATTGATTTAATTCTTTATACATTCCATGTATTGCATGAACGAGTCACATCACTTGAGGGGGCGGTAGTCCACACTTCCTCGTATGAAATTATCGCATTTGCACAACATGAAAAGAATAAAGGCATGTTTTAAATATAAAATTCAGAAGCATATAGAAAACATAAATACCATATATATTATATATAAAATACAGTGACATCATAATGGCCACCGTGAAAGGTGTTAAGAGAAGATTGAACAATCATCGTTTTGTGAGGCAGAAATTCTCCATCCACAGAAACAGTATATTTTTTAACCATTAAACGAAGGAGTGTGTATGTGTAGCTCGAATATTTCACATAAAAACATACTAGTATATTGAATATACTTTTTCTGTTACAAAAGAAAGTAATAAAAAGATTTTAGATGGTTGTAGAAGCAAAATAAAACCAAAGAACACAAGTGAAGACATTACCTTTAAATCGGGTAACTCTCTTTGATTTGAGCTCAAAGGATTCCTTGGAAAGGATTCTGCCCAAAGTGAGGCTTCAATGATGAATATAGGGATGTGGAGAGATGAAATGGACAGGGTTTGGCCGAGCCAAAGGCTTGAGAGGTGTGTGTAAGGTGGTAGAGGTGGGGGCCTTTTATAAGAGGAGAGGAGGGGCACTCTTGGAAAGTTATAAATTATTACTTTTTTATAAAATGATTTTCGGATTTAAAAGGTCCCAAAAGGATATATTTCTAGGATAAGGTGATAAGGCTTCTAAATACACCCATCCAATTGGTTTGTGACAAGTTTAAGACTTAGATGTCACCCTATCTTCTCATTTAATTTAAATCGTTCATTTATGAGGTAATCACTACATCATCACGGTGTCATAAATAAATTAATTTATTTAATATCTAAAAATTATACAAATAATATCATGATTTAGGAAATATTTTTATATTTCTAATGAATATTTATATTAAAAAATATGACTTGTATAACCCCATCTAAAAATTGTTTTAGTAAAACAACACATGTTTCTGACATTTTAATTTTAGCTTTAAATAAAAAGGTATTAATGTCATTTTCAAACCAAAGTGGCTCCATGGGTCGTTGACCCATGGATTGTCTTGGTCGGCCATGACTCATCCAATAAGGTTAGGACATGTGGCAAGGTCATTTCATATTATTACAACATTATTTTTACCTTAAATTACACTAATTACCTCTAATCGCGATTAAAAACATAAAAGTTACTATTCACAAAAAAATTATTTTAATCCCATTGAACCAAATTTTACATCCTAATGACAACCATGTATGTCAGATTTTTGAAATTCAAATCATAGAAGTGGTAAAGTTTCATTTAAACGAAAAACCAGTTTTTAAACTACCACTTTGTGGTTTCACTATTCATCAAAAATTGAAGTTTTTCAGAAAAATACCAAAAATTCACCCTAAGCTATATTTGATATTCCGAATTCAAAAATTATGTCTATTTTACAAAATTCAAAACATATAAGTTGCATTAATTAATTTAATAATCAATTCCCACTTTCAAAACAAATAGCGTGTTTTTAAGAAATAATATCTATTAAAAGATTGATACTAGTTTAAGTCCAATTTGAAAGTGAAAATAATTCCAATGACCACTATTGGATTAAATGGTAAAAATATATTATAATTTCACTTTAAAACCAATTCAAAAGATAATATAATCATATAAATAAATTAGATTAAAAAGAGGTTTTGAATTAAAATACAACATTTTTCACTATTCATTAAAAATGAACATTATCAGAAAAATACGAAAAATTTACACAAAGTAAATTTTGATGTCCCGATTCTATATAATAATTTTATTTTGTCAAATATAACACATAAAATTTTCATAAAGTGGATTTAAAATAGGTTCTCCATCAAAAGGCTGTTAATCGGTTTTTTTAAAGAATATTAGAATGTTTACACTTAAAATTGGATTCATTCACATTTTTAATCCTCTAACATTTATTGTAAAAAGTAAAAAAATATTTTACAAAAATATATAATCATTTATTAGTTAGTACCATTCTTTCCCGCCATTACAATGGCTAGGCATTAACTACAATTTAAAATAATATTATTTTATTATTAGTGTGCAATGTAAGATTTCAAAGGAACTCGTTGTCGCGTATTGGGTACGCCATCGAGCATAGTGTTCCATTTAAAGTAAAATTAATATTTTTTCCACAAATAGGGTTAAATATAAAAATGTTATATTCTATATTTACATGGGGTGTTACATCCTTCCCCCCTTTTGGAAATTGCATCCTCACAATTTTAAAATTGGTCTCGGAAACATCATTGAAAGTCCCACATCGGAACAAGAGATGATAAAACAATCACTTTAAATGAAAGAAAGATAAGTACAGAGGTTACCCGAGATAACCCATACTAGGATTCCATGTAGGAAAACATGGATATGGAAGAAAAAGAAAAGGGTCATGTTCTGAGGGAGAGTGATAGAAAACATGTTTAGGAGAAAGTTAACCACAAGAAAATCACAAACTTGTGGTGGGTTAAACGGTATTCGATTCTCCAGTATGAAAAGTTAACGGAAAATTTTTTAAGTTACTTTTCATTGAGGAATTTATTTTTGATCTTAAGGAAACATACTTACTTGTCATGTTGACTTTCAACTTTTACTAGATTTCTTACACAAACTCATACTTTACCCAAATGAAGAGTATTTAGGAAGACTTTTTCACATTAAGAGTACTATAATAAACTTCTATAGAATCACCTAATCCAAAAAAGAGAACTATATACATCCCATGTCTTTAGACTTTAACCAAAACCAAAAAGGTTAGTACACGATTAGATAATCCAGAAAAGGATAACCCTTAATAAAAAGAAAATCTATTCTTAATCTCCAAAATTTGTCCAACAAAACCCAAACTTCAATGAAGACCATAAGTAAACCAAACTAAGATTGAAACCCAAATAATTTAAGGATTTAATCACATAGCCTTCCAAGTTAAATCGTATCATTTATCTCCAAACAACATCAGTTGCTCTTGAAGTCTCGTATTGAAAAGTAATTAACCTAATCACATATCCTCCATGATAGGTTAATAATTTCCATAGATAACCGAAAATAAACTTACTCTTAATTCATAAAATCATCTAACTAAAAAGAATTATTCAAACTAACCAAGGACTTCACGTATTCCAGTGGTAGGTGATAAATACCAGTCGCACTTTGGTTGTGGGTTCGATTCCCACAGCTTTGTCCGACGCGACGGGTTGTCACATGGTCTACGTGTTGTCCTTTTTTCCAAACTATATATTTCTCAAATCATTCCCCAAAAAGAGATAAAATCATAAAAAATAACCATAACATAATTTAACCTCAATTTTATCTCTTGCCCTTCACTTTCCATCATAACATATAGTAACCCATAATTACCTCAAAAGTAAGGATCATATAAACCCAAATGGTTCTTTATAACTATGTCCACAAAAGAACAGATAACTATTACATGAATAAAATTTTCATATATCAAACATCAGGGTTACACATACTATAAAAAGTCTTCTAATGTAACCCCATCATCAAAAGAGACTTAATACTCTTAAAAATTTCACCATAACTCTTGAAGCCCTTATATGTTGACTTCTTACTCATTCAACATTCTTCACGATCCATTAACCATTCCTTTACAACATATTCTGAAATACTTCTTTCCTACAAACAAAATCATGAATCAAATACTAATATTCCAAAAAAGGAAAACAAATGTTAAAAAATAATCCATACCATTGATTGGTCATTGTCAGTTTCTTCATCCTCAATCGGAATGGCATTAGGTATTGGTAAACGAATATTTGTACGATCTTGGTGATCCCATTCCCGAAACTTCTTCATAGGATATGTGTTTGCATAATGACCATGAACACCACATTTAAAACATCCAATTGATCCCTCAGATAGAACTTCTTTCACTTTCCTCAAGTCAACTGGATGCTTCCTTTTTCCATGGCAGGTTCTTGCTTTATGACCTTCATTTCCACATCTATAGCATATTTCTGTCCCTTTGAAACATTTTCCTAGGTGTTTATTTCCACATCTTTGACACATAGGTTTTTGAACACACTTACCTTTATGATTATTACTTGTAGTTCCGTAGGGATTTGTTTCCCACATATATAATGACTTATAGAAATCACCAAGGTTTAGGTGGTCAATCATGACTCCAGATAGTTGATTGAGGATAAACACTAGAGTTCTCATTGCAGCTCCCATATAATTCAGTTGCTTGCTCAGAAAACTGTCATAGTTTCCTTCACATCCACTGTTACTTTGGTGCCTGCTAGATCCATCCATTTACTAAAACCAAAAAGATCAGTGTGAGTATATCAAAAAAACCATCATGTACTAATGATGAAGATAAACACTAAGATATACATACTAATTAACTTTATCTAAAACTAGGACTCTTTCTGAAATCCTAACCATTATGGTAATGTCCCTTATGCTTAGAGAATACCCAAACCTCTAAAGTTATCAAAACCGACCTCTGATACCAAATATAAGGCCCCTACCTTAAACCTTACTTAATATTGAATTAAATGAATAATTAACATTGATGATCTTTTTAGGTTTAGAGTTTTAGAGAATTAGGTCATAGCTATTACATCTCAAAAGATTACATAGTAGACACTTCTACTAAGTTTCCATAAAATAAAAAAAACACTTAAAAAGAAACATGTCTAGTTCCATGTTTTAGAAAGCATGTCTTTCCTTGATCTCATCCTTGACCCTATTCATCTTTAAGTCCTGTGGAAAACATTTCAAAAATTTGGGATGAGAATAAAAAGCCCATTAAAGGATACACAAAGAAGGAAAACTGTTAGTTTTTCAAAACAACAGGTAAACCATGAATACTTTACCAAAGTATTACTTTTCACCTTTTTTAAGTAGTAAAAAAACTATTCAATGAATAAAAGACCATTACATACCCTTTTGTAACCAAACTATTACCATAAAACACATATAAAGAACACATAACATATAAAGGTAACTTGGGACATAAACATACTTAAATGGAATAACCATACGGTCAACTTCCACACATACTTAATGGAATAGCCATACGGCCGACTTCCATACCCAATGCATTGGAGGTTATAACATAACCACCCGTCCTGGTATTCATGGAACCACCCATCATATGGTTTGTCACATAACCACCCAAAAAATGTCCAAGTACCATTACAGGATCATAATACATAAAACAATTATAAATGAAAGAAAACACTTCCATATTTCAATCAAAAAATATCACTTAAATATATTGTCTTAAAAAATCCATTATCAAAACCATTTTTAATAACAAAATATATAAAAGATTATATGGTATTTATTTACTTTTAAAAATTAGTACAGCTTGTTGAGGAATCCAAAGATCAAATAATACTCACGGCGGCGGAAATGTCGTTGTCACCGTGTACGTTAAAAGAAACATACTTTTTGTCATTTAGTGAAATGATTCGTATAAAAAATATTCCTTTTGAATAAAAGTAAAAGTAAAAGGGGTTTATACACTATATAAAGAAAGTTATGTATAAACAAAATATGCCTCAATGAAAAGAGATTGAGATGAAGTCCCATACAAAGACGGTATCCTTGGATTAAGGATAAATCAATTACATAATTATGTTTGAAAAACGAATACACCAAATATAAGTGGATATTAAGTGTAAAAAAATCATAGGTTATTCACACATATTCATAGAACGACATATTCAAGGAGTACAAGTTTATCCCAAAGAATCAAAATTGGGTTAAGAAGTTCCCTTGCAAAAATTCAACAGCCTAACGGCATCAATTCAAAATTCATAAAATGAGTCGATGAGAGATAAAAATGGTATCTCATCACTTGGAAATAAAATTTACATCAATAAGGATATAGAAGAACAAATCCCAACATAATAGTATATTAATTAAAAGATATAACAAAAGAAGTCTTTTAAAAAGAGGAGGGTGAAAGGTTCCTTTACCGACTTGGGTAACTTTCAAAACGTACACACCATTAGAGAAGGGTCATACAATGAATATGTAAATAAACATAAATGAAATTATATTACACAGAGAGTATAATAATTGTTAGTACATACAAAACTCAAAGGAAATGGTGGCAAATGAATCATAAATTTCACGGGAATAAAAGTGAGATGAAAAATCCCTTACGAAAACTCGGCAGCCTAACGACACCACTTAAAACTTCCAAAATGGATTGATGAGAGAAAATAGGGTCTCTCATCATATGAAAATAAAAATTAAATTAGGAGTAATATAAAAGAACATCCCAATCATAAGAAAGATGAGCTTAAAAGGAATGACATAAAAGAGTGTACTTTAAAAGAAAGAGAGAGGTAGGATCCCTTACCTCAAGTCTGACATGTCTTGTTTGTTTCTTTATATTCCAGAATAATAGAATTTGGTCAATTTATAATTGATTAAGGACCAATTTTAAATATTATTATTCAGTTAATATCACATATTATAATGTTATAATAATTGGTTAATAATGTGAGTTCATATCAGACGTTTTTGTCGATGTTTGGTACATGAGTCAAGAATGAACTTGTTTGAAAATGATTGTCAATGTAGTTATAAGTAAATAATCTCCAGAATAGTATTAATGATTTAAATATCATATATATCCAGTAAATATTAATTTTATACTACTCCATAACATTTGGAGATAAAAAAAATAAATGAAATGCACCGTTCATGGAGACGGTAGGTCGTACGTACGCATGAACGCTACTTTAATTTCTTTGTCATATTAATGGAATTAAAAATAATTGGGAGATATATATATTATAATTCCAGTATAATTTACATGTTATATAGGTCACATATGTTCATTGATTTAATTCTTTATACATTCCATGTATTGCATGAACGAGTCACATCACTTGAGGGGGCGGTAGTCCACACTTCCTCGTATGAAATTATCGCATTTGCACAACATGAAAAGAATAAAGGCATGTTTTAAATATAAAATTCAGAAGCATATAGAAAACATAAATACCATATATATTATATATAAAATACAGTGACATCATAATGGCCACCGTGAAAGGTGTTAAGAGAAGATTGAACAATCATCGTTTTGTGAGGCAGAAATTCTCCATCCACAGAAACAGTATATTTTTTAACCATTAAACGAAGGAGTGTGTATGTGTAGCTCGAATATTTCACATAAAAACATACTAGTATATTGAATATACTTTTTCTGTTACAAAAGAAAGTAATAAAAAGATTTTAGATGGTTGTAGAAGCAAAATAAAACCAAAGAACACAAGTGAAGACATTACCTTTAAATCGGGTAACTCTCTTTGATTTGAGCTCAAAGGATTCCTTGGAAAGGATTCTGCCCAAAGTGAGGCTTCAATGATGAATATAGGGATGTGGAGAGATGAAATGGACAGGGTTTGGCCGAGCCAAAGGCTTGAGAGGTGTGTGTAAGGTGGTAGAGGTGGGGGCCTTTTATAAGAGGAGAGGAGGGGCACTCTTGGAAAGTTATAAATTATTACTTTTTTATAAAATGATTTTCGGATTTAAAAGGTCCCAAAAGGATATATTTCTAGGATAAGGTGATAAGGCTTCTAAATACACCCATCCAATTGGTTTGTGACAAGTTTAAGACTTAGATGTCACCCTATCTTCTCATTTAATTTAAATCGTTCATTTATGAGGTAATCACTACATCATCACGGTGTCATAAATAAATTAATTTATTTAATATCTAAAAATTATACAAATAATATCATGATTTAGGAAATATTTTTATATTTCTAATGAATATTTATATTAAAAAATATGACTTGTATAACCCCATCTAAAAATTGTTTTAGTAAAACAACACATGTTTCTGACATTTTAATTTTAGCTTTAAATAAAAAGGTATTAATGTCATTTTCAAACCAAAGTGGCTCCATGGGGTCCCCAAGTTGACCCATGGATTTTCTTGGTCGACCATGACTCATACAATAAGGGTAGGACATGTGGAAAGGTCATTTCATATTATTAAAACATTATTTTTACCTTAAATTACACTAATTACCTCTAATTGCGATTAAAAACATAAAAGTAACTATTCGCAAAAAAAATATTTTAATCCAATTGAACCACATTTTACATCCTAATGACAACCATGTATGTCAGATTTTTTAATTTCAAATCACAGAAGTGGTAAAGTTTCATTTAAACGAAAAATCAGTTTTTAAACTACCACTTAGTGGTTTCACTATTCATCAAAAATTGAAGTTTTTCAGAAAAATACCAAAAATTCACCCTAAGCTATATTTGATATTCCGAATTCAAAAATGATGTCTATTTTAAAAAATTCAAAACATATAAGTTGCGTTAATTAATTTAATTATTAATTCTCGTTGTCAAAATAAATAGTTTGTTTTTAAGAAACAATATCTATTAAAAGATTGAAACTAGTTTAAGTCCAATTTCAAAGTGAAATTAATTCCAATGACCTCTATTGGAATAAATGGTAAAAATATATTCTAATTTCACTTTAAAACAAATTCAAAATATAATCTAATCATATAAATAAATTATATTAAAAAGAGTTTTTGAATTAAAATACAACATTTTCACTATTCCTTAAAAATGAACTTTATCAGAAAAATACAAAAAAATTACACAAAGTAAATTTTGATATCCCGATTATAAAGAATAATTTTATTTTGTCAAATATAACACATAAAATTTTCAAAAAGTGGATTTAAAAGAGGTTTGCCATTAAAAGGCAGTTAATGGTTTTTTTAAAGAATATTAGAATGTTTACGCTTAAAATTGGATTCATTCGCATTTTTAATCCTCTAACATTTATTTTAAAAAGTAAAAAAATATTTGACAAACATTTATAATAATTTTGTAGTTAGTTCCATTCTTTCCCGCCATTACAATGGCTAGGCGTTAACTACCATTTAAAATAATATTATTTTATTATTAGAGTGCAATGTAAGATTTCAAAGGAACTCGTTGTCACGTATTGGGTACGCCATCGAGAATAGAGTTCCCTATATAGTAATATTAATATTTTTTCCACAAATAGGTATAAATATAAAAATGTCATATTCTTTATTTACCTGGAGTGTTACATCCTTCCCCCCTTTTGGGAATTGCGTCCTCGCAATTTTAAAATTGGGCTCAGAAACATCATTGAAAGTCCCACATCGGAACAAGAGTCGATAAAAAAATCACTTTAAAAGAAAGAAAGATAAGTACATAGGTTACCTGAGATAACCCATACTAGGATTCCATGTAGGAAAACATGGATATGGAAGAAAAAGCAAAGGGTCATGTTCTGAGGGAGAGTGATAGAAAACATGTTTAGGAGAAAGTTAACCACAAGAAAATCACAAACTTGTGGTGGGTTAAACGGTATTCGATTCTCCAGTAAGAAAAGTTAACGGACAATTTTTTTTAAGTTACTTTTCATTGAGGAATTTATTTTTGATCTTAATGAAACATACTTACTTGTCATGTTGACTTTCAACTTTTACTATATTTCTTACACAGACTCATACTTTACCCAAATGATGAGTATTTAGGATGACTTGTTCACATTAAGAGTACAATAATAAACTTCTAGAGAATAACCTAATCCACAAAAGAGAACTATATACTTCCCATGTATTTAGACTTTAACCAAAACCAAAAAGTTTAGTACACAATCAGATAATCCAGAAAAGGATAACCCTTTATAAAAAGAAAATCTATTCTTAATCTCCAAAATTCGTCCAAAAAAACCCAAAGTTCAACGAAGACCATAAGTAAACCAAACTAAGATTGAAACCCAAATATTTGAAGGATTTAATCACATAGTCCTCCAAGTTAAATCGTATCATTTATCTCCAAACAACATCAGTTTCTCTTAAAGTCTCGTATTGAAAAGTAATTAACCTAATCACATATCATCCATGATAGGTTAATAATTTCCATAGATAACCCAAAATCAACTTACTCTTAATTCATAAAATCATCTAACTAAAAAGAATTAGTCAAACTAACCAGGGACTTCACGTATTCCAGTGGTAGGCGATAAATACCAGTCGCACTTTGATTGTGGGTTCGATTCCCGCAGCTTTGTCCGACGCGATGGGTTGTCACATGGTCTACGTTTCGTCCTTTTTTCCAAACTATATATTTCTCAAATCATTCCCAAAAAAGAGATAAAATCATCAAAAATAACCATAACATAATTTAACCTCAATTTTATCTCTTTCCCTTCACTTTCCATCATAACATATAATAACCCATAATTACCTCAAAAGTAAGGATCATATAAACCCAAATGGTTCTTTATAACTATGTCCACAAAAGAACAGATAACTATTACTTGAATAAAATTTTCATATATCAAACATACGGGTTACACATACTATAAAAAGTCTTCTAATGTAACCCCATCATCAAAAGAGACTTAATACTCTTAAGAATTTCACCATAACTCTTGAAGCCCTTATATGTTGACTTCTTACTCATTCAACATTCTTCATGATCCATTAACAATTCCTTTCCAACTTATTTTGAAATAGTTCTTTCCTACAAATAAATCATGAGTCATATCCAAATATTCCAAAAAAGGAAAACAAATGTTAAGAAATAATCCATACCTTTGATTGGTCATTGTCAGTTTCTTCATCCTCCATCAGAATGGCATTAGGTATTGGTAAACGAATATTTGTACGATCTTGGTGATCCCATTCCCGAAACTTCTTCATAGGACATGTGTTTTCATAATGGCCATGAACACCACATTTAAAACATTCAATTGATCCCTCATAAAGAACTTCTTTCCCTTTCCTCAAGTCAACTGGATGCTTCCTTTTTCCATGGAAAGTTCTTGCTTTATGGCCTTCATTTCCACATCTATAGAATATTTCTGTCCCTTTGAAACATTTTCCTAGGTGTTTATTTCCACATATTTGACACATAGGTTTTTGAACACACTTACCTTTATGATTATTACCTGTAGTTCCATAGGGATTTGTTTCTCGCATATATGATGCCTTATAGAAATCACCAAGGTTTAGGTGGTCAATCATGACTCCAGATAGTTGTTGAGGATAAACACTAGAGTTCTCATTGCATCTCCCATATAATTCAGTTGCTCACTCAGAAAACTGTCACAGTTTCCTTCACATATACTGTTACTTTGGTGCCAGCTAGATCCAGCCATTTACTAAAACCAAAAAGGTCAGTGTGAGTATATCAACAAAACCATAATGTACTAATGATGAAGATAAACACTAAGATATACTTACTAATTCACTTTATCTAAAACTAGGACTCTTTCTGAAATCCTAACCATTATGGTAATGTCCCTTATGCTTAGAGAATACCCTAACCTCTAAAGTTATCTAAACCGACCTCTGATACCAAATATAAGTCCCCTACCTTAAACCTTACTTAATATTGAATTAAATGAATAAGTCACATTGAGGATCTTTTCAGGTTTAGAGTTTTAGAGAATTAGGTCATAGCTATTACATCTCAAAAGATTACATAGTAGACACTTCTACTTAGTTTCCATAAAATAAAAAAACACTTAAAAAGAAACATGTCTAGTTCCATGTTTTATAAAGCATGTCTTTCCTTGGTCCCATCCTTGACCCTATTCATCTTTAAGTCCTGTGAAAAACATTTCAAAAACATGGGATGAGCATAAAAAGCCCATTAAAGGATACACAAAGAAGGAAAACTGTTAGTTTTTCAAAACAACAAGTAAACCATGAATACTTTAACAAAGGAATACTTTTCACCTTTATGAAGTAGTAAAAAAACTATTCACAGAATAAAAGACCATTACTTACCCTTTTGTAACCAAACGACTACCATAAAACCCATATAAAGAACACATAACATATAAAGGTAACTTGGGACATAAACATACTTAAATGGAATAACCATACGGTCGACTTCCACACATACTTAATGGAATAGCCATACGACCGACTTCAATACCCAATGAATTGGAGGTTATAACGTAACCACCCATCCAGGTATTTAGGGCACCACCCGTCATATGGTTTATCACGTAACCACCCAAAAAATGTCCAAGTACCATTACAAAATCATAATACATAAAACAATTATAAATGAAAGAAAACATTTCCATATTTCAATCACAATACATCACTAAAATATATTGACTTAAAAAATCCATTATCAAAACCAAAATACATAAAAGAGTATATGGTATTTATTTAATTTTAAAAAATATTATGGCTTATTGAGGAAGCCAAATATCAAATAATACTCGCGGCGGCGAAAAGGTCGTTGTCACTGTGTACATTAAAAGAAACATAATTTTTGTCGTTTAGTGAAATGATTCGTATAAAAAAGATTCCTTTTGAATAAAAATAAAAGTCAAAGGGGTTTATACACTGCATAAATAAAGTTGTGCATAAACAAAATATTCCTCAATGAAAATAGATTGAGACGAAGTCTCATACAAAGACGGTATCCTTAGATTAAGGATAAATCAATTACATAATTATGTTTGAAAAAATAATACACCAAATATAAGTGGATATTAAGTGTAAAAAAATCAGAGGTTATTCACACATATTCATATAACTACATATTCAAGGAGTACAATTTTATCCCAAAGAATCAGAATTGGGTTAAGAAGTTCCCTTGCAAAAATTCGACAGCCTAACGACGTCACTTCAAAATTCCTAAAATGAGTCGATGAGAGATAAAAAGGGTATCTCATAACTTGGACATAGAATTTAAATCAATAAGGATATATAAGAACAAATCCCAACATAATATTATGTTAATTAAAAGACCTAACAAAAGAAGTCTTTTAAAAAGAGGAGGGTGAAAGGTTCCCTTACCGACTTGGGTAACTTTCGAAACGTACACCCCATTGAAGAAGGGTCATACAATGAATATGTAAATACCCATAAATGAAATTATATTACACATAGATTATAATAATGGGCAGTACATAAACAACTCAAATGAAATGGTGGCAAATGAAGCATAAATCTCACGGGAATAAAAGTGAGATGAAAAATCCCTTACGAAAATTCGGCAGCCTAAAGACGCCACTTAAGACATCCAAAATGGATAGATGAGAGAAAATAGGGTATCTCATCATATGAACATAAAAAGTACAGTAGGATTAATATAAAATAACATCCCAATCATAATAAAGATGATCTTAAAAGGAATTACATAAAAGAGTGTACTTAAAAAGAAAGAGAGGGGTAGGATCCCTTTTCTCAAGTCCGACTTCTCTTGTTTGTTTCTTTATATTCCTGAATAATAAACTTTGGTCAATTTATAATTGCTTAAGGACCTATTTTAAGGATTATTATTCATTTCATATCACATATTATAATTTTATAATAATTGGTTAATAATGTGAGTTCATATCAGACGTTTTTGTCGATGTTTGGTACATGAGTCAAAAATGAACTTGTTTGAAAATGATTGTCCATGTAGTTATAAGTAAATCATCTCTAGAATAGTATTAATGATTTAAATATCATATATATCCAGTACATATTCATTTTATACTACTCCATAACATTTAGAGATAAAAAAATAAATGAAATGCACCGTTCATGGAGACGGTAGGCCGTACGTACGCATGAACGCTACTTTCATTTCTTTGTCATATTAATGGAATTAAAAATAATTGAGAGATATATATATATTATAATTAAAATATAATATAAATGTTATATAGGTCACATATGTTCATTAATTTCATTCTTTATACATTCCATGTATTGCATGAACGAGTCACATCACTTGAGGGGGCGGTAGTCCACACATCCTCGTATGAAATTATCGCATTTTCACAACATGAAAAGCATAAAGGAATGTTTTAAATATAAAATTAAGAAGCATATAGAAAAAATAAATACCATATATATCATATATAAAATATAGTGACATCATAATGGCCACCATGAAAGTTGTTAAGAGAATATTGAACAATCATCGTTTCGTGAGGCAGAAATTCACCATCCACAGAAACAGTATGTTCTTTTACCATTAGACGAAGGTGTGTGTAATTGTAGCTCAAATCCTTCACATAACAACATCCTAGTATGTTTAAGATACTGGTTTCATTACAAAATAAAGGAATAAAAAGATTTTAGAGGGTTGGAGAAGCAAAATAAAACAAAAGAACACAAGGGAAGACATTACCTTTAAATCGGGTAACTCACATTGATTTGAGCTCAAAGGCTTCCTTGGAAAGGATTATGCCCAAAGTGAGGCTTCACGGATGAAGAGAGGGATGTGGAGAGATGAAATGGGCAGGGTTTGGCCGATCCAAAGGCTTGAGAGGTGTGTGTTAGGTGGTAGAGGTGGGGGCCTTTTATAAGAGGAGAGGAGGGGCACTCTTGGAAAGTTATAAAATATTATTTTATTATAAAATTATTTTCGGATTTAAAAGGTCCAAAAAGGATATATTTAGAGGATAAGGTGATAAGGTTTCAAAATACACCCATACAATTGGTTTGTGACAAGTTTAAGACTTAGATTTCACCCTATCTTCTCATTTAATTTAAATCGTTCATTTATGAGGTAATCACTGCATCATCACGGTGTCATAAATAAATTAATTTATTTAATATCTAAAAATTATAAAAGAAATATCATGATTTAGGAAATACTTTTATATTTCTAATGAATATTTATAGTAAAAAATATGACTTGTATAACCCCATCTGAAAATTGTTTTAGTAAAACAACACATGTTTTTGACATTTTAATTTTAACTTTAAATAAAAAGGTATTAATCTAATTTTCCAACCAAAGTGGCTTCATGGGGTCCCCATGTTGACCCATGGATTGTCTTGGTCGGCCGTGACTCATCCAATAAGGGTAGGACATGTGGTAAGGTCATTTCATATTGTTAAAACATTATTTTTAACTTAAATTACACTAATTACCTCTAAATGCGATTAAAAACTTAAAAGTTACTATTCACAAAAAATTATTTTAATCCCATTGAACCACATTTTACATCCTAATGACAACCATGTATGTCGGATTTTTGAAATTCAAATCACAGAAGTGGTAAAGTTTCATTTAAACGAAAAATCAGTTTTTAAACTACCACTTAGTGGTTTCACTTTTCATCAAAAATTGATGTTTTTCAGAAAAATACCAAAAATTCACCCTAAGATATATTTGATATTCCGAATTCAAAAATGATGTCTATTTTACAAAATTCAAAACATATAAGTTGCATTTATTAATTTAATAATTAATTCCCGCTGTCAAAATAAATAGCGTGTTTTTAAGAAACAATATCTATTAAAAGATTGATACTAGTTTAAGTCTAATTTTAAAGTGAAATTAATTCCAATGACCACTATTGGATTAAATGGTAAAAATATATTCTAATTTCACTTTAAAACCAATTCAAAAGATAATCTAATCATATAAATAAATTAGATTAAAAAGAGGTTTTGAATTAAAATACAACATTTTTTACTATTCATTAAAAATAAACTTTATTGGAAAAATACAAAAAAAATTACCCAATGTAAATTTTGATGTCCCGATTCTAAAGAATAATTTTATTTTGTCAAATATAACACATAAAATTGTCAAAAAGTGGATTGAAAAGAGGTTCGCCATCAAAACGCGGTTAATCGATTTTTTTAAAGAATATTAGAATGTTTACGCTTAAAATTGGATTCATTCGCATTTTTAATCCTCTAAAATTTATTGTAAAAAGTAAAAAAATATTTTAAAAACATATATAATCATTTTTTAGTTAGTTCCATTCTTTCCCGCCATTACAATGGCTAGGCGTTAACTACCTTTGAAAATAATATTATTTTATTATTAGAGTGCAATGTAAGATTTCAAAGGAACTCGTTGTCGCGTATTGGGTACGCCATCGACCATAGCGTTCCCTTTAAAGTAATATTAATATTTTTTCCACAAATAGGGATAAATATAAAAATGTCATATTCTTTATTTACCTGGGGTGTTACATTTCACCATCAGGTGATGCACTTGTTGTGTGACGTGACGATTTTGTGATATTTAACTCATGGTCATAATGGCATGAGTTTTTTCATTCATGCATCATTCTAGGAACCTATTTTGATAAGTGACATGCATCATGGTAGGCACACACACATGATGGATGCGAGGGATGTAAAAGTTAGGATTCATTGTTTCTTGTTAAAAGTGATGAAGTTATGCCTAATAAGATGATATTAATGGGTAACAATGGGTGTAAAAAGGTTGCGTGATAATCAAGATACATGTTTAATACAAATTTAAAGTGGGTTAAGATGTTGTTAAAGTAACCTGGAATGTGGAATGGTTTGAAATGGTGTAAGAAATAAAGGCTTGAACTTCTGTGAGTTGGTTAACCGTGTTGGCCATGGTCCTAGGAGGAATGTCTAAGGGTAGTGTCCTGGAAGTGATGGGCACAGTGGAATGGTGTATGAATAATGGTTGATTATGGATAGTGATGATCCTTACTATGTTATTCCTTCTTTACTTGATATATTTAGAGATTCATTCTAATTTTGTGTTTGACATTGTAGAGAAATTTCATTGCGAAGATGCGTGTTAGTTGGGAGAATAGAAGAAATTGCCAAGAATTATTCTCTGGTAGTGGAGAAGGGGAACCCATTGGTTCAGGGTGATATGGAAGAGAAGTTCCATAATAAATTTTCTCATTTTATGTAGATGATAGAACATGACCCATGGTGGGTTGTTCCGAGTATGTTCAAACTAACCAGAGAGTTTCAACTGCAGTACCCTCCGACCATTATCAGAGAGGGTGGCACATCGGTAGTAGAGCTCTGGATCGAGTCTATCCAAACTATTCTTCATCATATAGAGGCTACTATTGATAAGTGAGTCAAGTTGGAGGATTATAAGAGGCCAAGTGATGTGTTGGTGGGACATTATGGTCCAAGTAGAACATGTTGAGGGAATACTATGGAAGGACTCCCAGGATAAGCTTATTGAGAACTTCAGTCATAAGATACTGAGATAGGAAAAGGTGATGGATTTTAAGAGTTTGAATCAAGGGGAAATGTCAGTGATAGAGTAGGCTAGTCTTTTCACTGACTTTCATCACTTCATTCCAGCTTTGACTAGGGACAAGGCTGCTATGGAGAGATGTTTCAAGGATGGGTGGAGACATGAGATCAGGTCTCTGGTAAATATCTTTCATCTGAAGAGGTTTAATGATGTGGTAGATTAGGCTCCTATCACATAGGGAATCCTCAAGGGGGCCTCGGGTAGTGAGCTTGTGGGGGAAGCTGGGCATCCCAATAGTGTGACTTCTAAGGGAAGGAAGCACCATTTTTGAAACATTCAACTGAGTGGAGGTTTTAATAGTAGAAAGAAGAGGGGAATAACCTCTCGGAGTGGCAACCAGATCTTTTGATATCAATTTATTAGGCTGGGTCATAGGTGTGGCCAGTGTCCCATACCACCAATAGATTTCCCTACATGTGATAGGTTAGGCCATGTGGAAAAATTCTAGAGGAACACGTAATAGTCGGGAAATGAAGGGATTTAGAAATAGATGTTGAGTGTATGAAGGGGGTAAGTTACCCCATATTAGGGTGGAATTTGGAGCTCCACAGGTCGTACCAGTAGAGGTGGTGGATGTCAAACTCTGTGGCGAGACCATTCTTACCATTATGGTAGTGCAGCACAGGGTACTCAAGTTGGATCCTAGGGTATAGGGGCGGGTCAACTCCATGCAGTTTAGACTACACCTGAGGCTGGTGAGGAAGGATAGTCCATAGTTTGAGGTACGATTCTTGTACCATACATTCTTGCTAGTTCATTATTTGATACAAGTGCTACACATTCTTTTATTTTTGCTTTTTTTTCGTAGTTGTGTTGGGTTTGACTATGGAAGATGCATGTGGTGTAATATCACTTGATACTATATTGGGGGTATGAATTGAAAACATCAAGAAATGTAAGTGTTGTCCTCTAGATATTGGTGGATATCTTTTTCTATGGGATTATTTTGTCCTAGAGATGTCGAGTTTTAACTTGATCATGGGAATAGACTTGTTACTATTTTATCAAGACCATATTGACTGTTATCGATGTTGAGTAATATTTATTCCTCTCGATGGAGAAACATTTTTTCTTTATGGTGAGTGGGATGCTTGATTAGTCTATGTCAGGCCTCTTTTCGAGTATTAGGGAGATCTCATGGCCCAGGTAGCATGCCTTGTGTTCAATTATTGGGAGAAGGAGCAACCAATATTTCCACTAGTAGTGTTTCAGTTTCTGTATGTGTTTCCTGAGGAATTCTCAGGGTTACCACCTAAGAGAGATGTTGAGTTCACAATTGAGTTGTTACCAGGAGAAGATCCAATCTCCATTCCTCAATATCGTATGGCACCAGAAGAACTCCATGAACTTAAGTTTCAGTTAGAGGAAATGGAAGACAAGTGGTTTATTCATCCTAGTATATCACCTTGGGGATCACCTATTCTTTTTTTTCTAAAAAGGTTGATGGGTATCTTAGACTGTGTGTCGGTTATAGGAGGCTAAAGCAGATGACAGTGAAGAACCGGTACCCTCTTCCTAGAATCAATGATCTTTTTTACTAGCTTTGAGGTTCTTTAGTGTGTTCGAAGATCGATTTGAGATCAGGATACCATCAGTTAAGGGTGAGACCTTTTGGCATACTCAAGATATATTTCTAAAGAAGGTATGGGTTGTATGAGTTTTTGGTAATGCCGTTTGGGATGACCAATGCAACAGTTATGTTCATGGATTTGATGAAATGGATATTTCACCAATATCTGGTCCAGTTGCTCATTGTTTTTGTTGATGATATCTTAGTGTAATCCAGAACTCATGATGATCAGGCCCAACATCTTGAAATTATCTTGATCACACTAAGAGAGCATAGGATTTACACCAAGCTATCAAACAACCAGTTTTGGATTGGTGAGGTGCACTTTTTGGGATATATCATCTCATAATCAGGTGTGTCGATGGATCTAGAGAAAGTACTGAATGTGGTGTCTTGGGAATAGCCCAAGAGCGCTTCCAATGTTTGGGATTTTCTTGGTTTTGCCTATTATTATCGGAGGTTCTTTAAGGACTTCTCTCACTTGGAAGCACCACTCTCCAGTCTAACCAAGAAAGGAATGAGTTTTTAGTGGTCAAGAGCATATGAAGGTGCTTTTCAAGAGATGAAGAAGCGGTTGACTACCACAAAGATTCTAGTTTTACCTGAACCAGGAATGTTGTATACCTTTTATTGTGATGCGTTTGGTGTTGGACTTGGTGCAGTGCTGATGCAAGAAGACCGAGTATTTTCCTATGGGTTATGACAGTTGAGAAATCATGAGAGAAATTACCAGACTCGTGACCTTGAACTAGCTATAGTGGTTCATGATTTGAAGTGTTAGAGACATTACTTGCTAGGATAACCTTTTATGGTGTTTACCAAACATATTCATATTCTCTCAATGGGATATGAATCTTCGACAGTAAAGGTGGGTTGAATACCTTAAATACTTTTATTTTGAGTTGGTTTACACACAAGGAAAAGGGAATAGTGTAGCTAATGCTCTAATACAGAAGTCTCAGAATAAGGTGGTCCAAGAATCATCATTAGATTGGAGATTAATGACCTTGTTTGTTGAGATGCATCTGTAGGTACATGATGAGCTGTGGTCGATGACTCTTGTATCATGAAAAATTGAATCTATGCTTTTGATCCAAAACAAGGAGATCTAGTTGGCAGATCTAGAGTGTTTATCTATGAAGGAAAGTCTTAAAGGTGTAGAGTCACCTTCTAGATGGGGTTTTGGTGCTAATGGTGTGGATCATGTTCATGACTGTGTCATGGTACTGGTAGGAGTATAAGAAGAGTTGATACGTGAGTTCCATGAATCGAAGTGGGAAGTACATCTTGGTTTGATTAATATGTACCATGATATCCACAGACAGTTTTGGTGGCCTATAATTAAGAAAGAAGTTGCAGGCTTCATGGTAACATTCATTACCTGTCAATAGGTGAAGGCCGAGCACCAACATCCAGGTGGATTATTGCAGTCATTACCTATTCTGGAGTGGAAATGGAATGACATGACATTGGACTTCATGGTTCTTGTTATGAGGATGCCTCAAAATAGTGATTCAATTTGGGTGGTTGTGGACCGATTGATAAAAGGGGCTCATTTCATGACAATCCAGGAGACCTTTATAGTTGACTAGTTGGGACAATTGTATGTTCGAGATTTTGTAAAATTTCTTGGGGTGACGAGAATAATAGTTTCAGATCGTGACCCGAATTTCACTTTGTTCTTCTAGAAGGGGTTACAATAGGTTCTTGTTACCTAGGTGTTGTTGAGTACAACTTATCACCCATAGATAGATGGGAAATTAGAACAAATGATTTAGGTGTTAGAGGACATGTTGAGAGACTGTGTTTTGGATTTTGGTGGCTCGTGGGAGAAACACTTTACCCTTGTTGAGTTTTCCTACAATAATAGTTTCTGGGATATGATTCAAATTGCTTATTTTGATGCACTCTATGGGAGATCGTGCAGATCTCAGTTGTGTTGGTTTGAGAAAGGAGAGTCTGAGTTTTTGGGACCAAGTCTCATGAGGGAGATGTCTGAGAACGTTAGATTGATTTAGAAACGTTTGGAAACGGCACCAAGTAGGCATAAGTCTTACGCAGATCCACATCATAGACCTATAGAGTTTTGGGTTGGTGATAGTTTGTTTCATTGGGTGACACCAATTTTGGGTCACCATCGGATTGAGAAGCAATGAAATTTGGCACCTAGGTATGTGGGTCCGTTTGATACTGTGGAGAGGATCGGTCTAGTGGATTACTGATTGGCTCTTCCACAATGTTATTGTGGGATGCATGATGTGTTTTATGTTTCAAAACATCATAAATATCACCCTGACCCATCTCATGTTCTATATGTGAATGATGTAGAGATTAATGTTGATGAATCCTTCAAGGAGTATCAGGTTTTTGTTGTGGACCATGGTGAGAAAGTTTTGCGAGGAATGGTGGTGCCTTTAGCTTGTGTGTTGTGGAAACATGGAAAAGTTTAGGAGGAAACATGAGAGTGATAAACAGATATATGGGCCTAGTGGCCTAAAATCTTTTCTTAGCAACTCGGTGATGCTCGAAAGAGAAGTTCAAGGATGAGCTGTTATAAGGCGGGGAGGTTGTAATATACCATAATTATCTATAAGGTATGTTTTACTTACGTTTCAGTTTAATCTCTTTATTTTGGTTAATTAAGCACTTACCCTGGTCTTAAAGAGGTTCGGGGGTGTTTTGAGGGTTTAGGACATGAAAAAAGAGAAAAATGGGTTTTCTGGGAAGGTCACACAGTCTGCGCACGGTTAGTGCTAACCGTGTGGACAACCCAAGGAAACTGCGCAGGAGGTGGGATTTTGGATAGTGGAATCCGCATGGTTTTCCCGGAGTTCGGAAAACAGTGTAGCCTAGAAACTTTCAAAAAATTTAAAAAATTCCACTCTGGGGTTATTATGTACACTCATGATTTTCCTCCACCTCCTCCCTTGTAAACCTAGGAACGAACCAAAGGGACTAAGAGCTTCCAAAAATTTATCTCCTACGACTCTTGACCATTTGGAGTGCCTTTGGATGTGAATCAATGATTCAGGTGAGTCTAATATTCTCCTCCTCCCTCTTTTTCAATTTAGGTATTGTATTTTGTGTGACCTCCATCGAAATCATTCAACCCTTTATTTTTTGGTGAGATGTAGGTTGAGGCTTCAAAGGGGTGTTGGATCGGGATCTGAGGCCTTGGTTGAGAGGGAGTTCATCAACAGATTCGAGGTATGTGGTTTAAAGTTATATGACTTTAGTTTTATGGATATGTTTTCATGTAGGGATTTTACTCTTAGCTTCTTGTGATGATTTCTTTATTCCATTATTGTGATGTGATGTTTAGGGTGTTTAAAAAACCTAATTGAACCCTCACGATCCCTACGCGATGTGTGGAGGATGATTTGACCTAGGTTTGGGCCACCCATGGTGTGTTCCCACATTCCCGGACATAGAGTTTATCTAAGTAAATGTAGGGCCATTGTGTGAGAACATAGAGCCTAGGGTGAATATGATATTAATCTTGAAAGATGTGAATGGGTGTCCTAGTAACACACCTTAGTTGGGTGGTGACCTATGTGGGTGTTTGGTTGGCTTAAAAAGGGGTTAAGTGAGATAATGGGAATTGCTATGGTATTAGATTTATACATGATTAAGCGTAGTGATATTGGAATGTGAAATGGGAAATAGGGATGAATGTTGTTGGTTAGAAATGAAGAATGTATTAATGGATTGTGGAATAATCTTAAATTAACATTTATTAATATTGTTGTGATGTTTCTCATGACATTAGTGATTCTTGGTTTTGAATTGTGGTTGAATGTGATGAATATTAAATAAATCATGTGCACATGGCTTGGTAGTGTGTGTTATAGACTTGAGGTTCTACACCCGCGAGTCGAGTTTTGACTGTGGTTCCAAACTCCACCCACTAAATGCATGGGATAGGTAAGGGGAGAGAGTTACAATCCCCAAATGGTTGCATCCACCCAGACTGAGGCTTCAAGGTGAGGATAATGAAAATTGTTGTGTTATGATGCCTGATGAGATAAGACTTGTTTAATTCCCTCATGTTGTGAATTTTGATCTTTCAAAATCCATTGAACACATAAAAAGGGTGAATTGATAAATGACATGTCTTATTATGAGTATGGGTTATTTGGTAGGTTAACAGAAAAGGAAAAAATTGAGATTGGATTTCAAAAATGATTCTCTTACTTTCTTTTGTTTACCTTTTCATGAACTATCTATTGACTTGATATTTTGTAGACACCATTGGTGGTGGCCTACTGAGTTGTAATCACACCTTTCTTGGACTGCCATTGGATACCTGGGTAGATTTAATTGTTGCAAGTCTGGAGAATGGTAAGGGCCCAATTCTTGGGAATTGAGTCGGGATTTAGGATGAGCTTGGTTGAGGTTCGGGACTTAGTGTCAGGATAGTTTTGGGGATTCTGCTATTTGTTTTCATTTCGGTTTTTGTTCACTTTTCACAATAGCATGGCATGACATACTTATTGTTGGTTGTGATGTACGCAGTTTGGGAATGGTTTATTTATGAATTGTGTTGGTTATTTTATATTGTTTCCTCTATTTATATTTTTACTGTCGTGGCTTACTCTGGTAAAATGGGGGTATAGTCTCTCCATGTGACAACTTAGACCCTCGCTGTTAGTCAGAAGCCTTTCGTGTATGGGTAGGTGAACTTGAGGACATGTAAATACCCAGCTCGGGGCACCGACAAGTGGCTCCCAGGTTAGGGATGTTACACAAAGCCGATGTAGCACTTGTGCAAGCATAATATAAATAAATAAAATGTTTTTAATTAAAATTATAAGAATTACTAAATGAAACATAATTTGGATAAAACATTTTATATAATAAATTATATAATATTATCAAGTTTTTATTCGAATTTGAGACATTTTGGTCCCACATGAGTCACTTTAAAGCCATTATAATATTTTATTTCAAAAGGAAATTAAGTTTTCATATTATTGTTTTTAACTTAATAATATTGTTTTATGATATTTTCCATAGGTTTTATTTGATCAAGAATAGTATTTTGAAATCTAATAAAATTATCTTTCTCATGGATTTTTTTTTAATTTTTAGAAAAAAATACCATAATGGATTCCATAAAGATGATGCAGTATTAATTTAATTAATGAATAAATCAAATAAATGATATTAAAAATAATAAAATAAATATAATTTTATTTTTTAAGCTAATTCACAGATTCCCTAAATGAATATGACATTTCTACAATATAAAAAAATTATTTTATTTTTAAACATTGTTTTGATGTGTTTAAATTCATAGATATGAATAGTTTTTATCTTGAGAAAATTGTTTTTCATGAATTAAATATTTTATTAAATTATTTAAAAATATCAAAATTATTGAAAAATTCAAATAATGATAATATTACAACAAACATGTAACCCCCTTTAGTTTTATGCCTTTTGAGTGTCTTAAACCCTATAATATATTTATTATATTTTAATAATTTTACTGATACCTATGTTACCCCTCACCTCACTTATAAAAGGAGGTTCCTTCCTTCACAAATTTCATAACCATAATCCTTCTTATTTAACCAAACTCATACAAATTCCATCATCCGAATCTATTGACACATTATTGTGCTTATGTTCTCACAAAACACCACTTCCAAGAGCATTAAGGTGGTTTCAAAAGAGAAATATTCAAGAGGTAATATTTCTTCTTCTTCTCTTTTAAATTATTTATCACTTATACCTTATCCATACCTATTATCCAATTATTCATGAAAAATATTGTATATTATATGTACTAGAATGTTATAATAATGGAATATTCCATCAACATCTCTTCATTTCCCACCTTTTATACTATAAATGAGAATTTTGCCCAAGATGTGTTAATTATCACATTCAAGGAAGATGAGTTTTCAATTTGCATTACTATCTTCATGACTGGTCATGAAACCTTTATAATTGTTGAAACATGGAAGAATATATATTTATATATTATCTTATGTAATTTCCTTTAATCCTTACACACTCATAATATAAAATAATAATAATAAACTAGTTCATCATGCACAAAACCGCCAAGTTAATCCAGGCATTTATCATTAACCTTTATCTAATGAGTCATCCTCATGGTATATAACCAATATCATTATAAGATTGTTTATCTCTCTATAATTTCACTAATAATATATATTAACAATTATTTTTGTCTAACAAAATTTGAAATTAACTTCCATTCATAAATACAAGTAAACTAATCATGAAAACCAAGGAAGAAAATCCTTCCAAAACAATAAAATAAATCCTCTAAAACCTATCAAGAAGACCATGAATGTACCTAATAAGGTTAAAATGAATAAATTAATTGCATATGAGGTTCTGGAATCATTAATTTATATACCCAAATTTTATAATTTAGGCTATTAAGATCAAGTGAGGAATAGCTTTGGACTTAAGTTAAGGGTTTCCTCATCTCACTTTCATTTCCTTGAGACATTCCTTATTCAATATGATTACATATATATGGTGTATTTATACTTCCCATTTATGTATTATATCATGAATATATTTAATTTCATGGTATTCAACGTATCATTTGATTGTTATTAGTTTTGGGGCATATGTTTCTATTGATTACAAAGTGGCAATGGTTTTCTACCCGAACCTCCATTTTCATTTGGGTTGCTCTTATTATCTACTCACCTAAATTAAATTCATATTTATTATTATGTACTCCTCATAAATTATTTTTGAATTTTCTATATAGGTTTTCCAATCAGAATCCATCTTTATTTTATGGGGAGTTAAATGTTTTAAAAGAATCTTTCATAAAATTCTTCTGAAATGAAAGCTCGAGTCAAAGAATTTCACGAATTCTTACCTATTTTGATGTTCACTATAAAATATATTTTAAGACATATTTATCTTTATAAAATAAAAAATTTTAGCGTGAAAATATATTTTGGTTCATTTCTGGTTTTATGAAAGAAAACATTCATTTGCGCTTTAAAATATCATTAATGAATTCCTTAAACCAGAATAAAATATTTTAATTCTAAATCTTCTTTTAAAACACTTTTTACTTGATTTCTCTTTAGTGGGACAAAATTTATGCATCAAATGTAATTTAAATGTACTCCACTTTTCTTTTATATGATATACATATTTAAAACCAGATTTATGACAAATACAAATGATTTTCCAAAAGAACTATTCTTTCCAAAGTTAAACAGATTTTTCTAACCACACTTTAACTTTTATGAGATATATGTCGTGTTAACCACTTATTCCTTGAATGTGGTGTATGTAATTACCCTTGGTATATCATATAAACAGTCTCCTTATTCTCATGATATTCTAATGGATTATTATTTGAATGTTTCAAGGTGGTATGGGACACTTTGGAATGTTTAAGGATTATTTCCTCAAGAATTTCTCAGTGTTTACATTTAAAAGTATCCTTATTTATGTAAACATCCATTGATGAATCTTGTATTTCCTAGAGTTTTATACCTTCTTATACTATATAAAATATTTTTTGATGGTTTTCTAATTATATTTAATGTGGATGTTCTATCTTAAAACCATTCACAAATTTACTCAGAATGGTTAGTGTTTTTGAGTAATGTTTGTGGAAAGATATTTATATATCATATATTAGATTAAATATGAATTTATATTTTGTTTATGTTTATCCCTGTTCATAATAAGAATTAATTGGAATTAGTAAGTGTCGGGTGAGGCCTGCTATAGCCCCTCAGTGCATTGGTATGTCTCATGAGACACTCTACAGTCTTAGCACAAGGCCTTGACAAAATTATTATTTATGGTCTTGGAACGAGGCCTTGAAGGTATGGTTATGATGTCCCACATTATGAATTCCATAATTATGAAAGTAGTATTGATAGTTCATGAGGTTATTCAACTATTTGAATACCCATGATTATGTTTTATTATGACATTTTTTATTCAGCTCTTATTCTTTCCATTTTATGTTCAAGTTTATTTTTAAAGACATCTGTTTCTAGTTATTCACCATGCCTCATGTTTATGTTTATGATATCTTCTGCTGTATTGATTACCCATAATGAGAATTTGAGCTCACCAATTTCTTATATTTCATTTTATCAGGACATGAAGAAGTTTATTATGAAAGACCTGCAGGGATAAAATTATAGTTGTGGATGTTCCCAATAAAACTTTTATGTTGTATTTATTTTCAAGTTGAATATTTAACCTATGTATGTATATCTCTTTCAAAAACCACTAAACTACTAGGTCATTAGGTATTTTATTCCTTTTAATCTTTCGAATGTATTAAAATAATGCACTGGCACCAGGATTCTGGGGTTGGTTAATTACAATTGGTTCTAGAAGAAGTTTAATAGAAAACTTGGAAACTAGATTTAGAAAATTTAGATTAGGGAAAACCCTAAGATAGACTTTGAGGATAAACATACAATAATTTCCGGATTTTTTTTTGAGGAATAGATTATGTGGTTTATCAAGAATATAAATCTCTGTATGGATACAAACAAGTTGAGGTGGATCTAGCACAAATGTATCTAGTGGTAAAACCTGAAAACAATGATTTGAACTAGACTCGAATGGGAACTGGTGCACGAAAGCAAGCCATGCTTCACTATTGGTTCGACACTCTTGGGGTATATGCTTTGGTAAATTCATAAGCTTATTAAAAACCATTATGAATGACTTATTCCCCCAAAGTAACCAGAGTATATGGTTCTAGGATTTATGATGCATAAATTTATGTTATGTGTTATTCCATGTTTAGAGATATATAGAGTTCATATATTTATAAGCTAATATATTATATGGAATTTATTATAAATGGTGCCTAGTATAAGGAATGAGAAATTCCCCAATACACATGATGAAAAGAGTAAGAAGGGTCATATATCTTATTGTCTTAAGCCATCGTTTCAAAGGAATATAGTCTCCCATGTGTCCTCACCATATGAGGAAATATTATCATGTGTTAAGAAGGTATGTAAAGAATTATCTGAGTCTTATGGATTTTAGTAAAATCAAAATAATAAGAGGAAGTAGAGAAAAATATGGATAAAGGGAATAAGGGAAAGACAGGTTTTCCCATATGTGATAACCGTGGAAAGAATCGCCCTGGTAAATGCTTGAAGGGAATGAGAGTTTGTAATAAGTGTGCAAAAAAAGGACACCAATTTCATTATTGAAAGGGTCATAAAAAGTTTTCTAACATACAATGATTCAAATACAATGAAATGAGACACTATGTGAATCAATGTCCCAATCTTCAAAGGAATATTCCCCAAATGTTGTTACTGGATAATGATCAAGTAATGATACAATTGTAGATGATGTGGAAGGATTAATATTCCTCATTAAGAATAATATCATTTGAATATTTTATTAGCAATATACTGGTTATAAGGACTATGGAATATATGAGGATTGTATTATAGTACTACATTATTAAGTATTTTAGGTCATATGATGAATTGTACCAAGGATAAGTGACTCAGTAGAAAGTTAATATATTGGGAAAGAATATGGTTGATGGAAAGACAAACCTAAATATATTCTTTATGATTAAGATAATGATGATGAAATGATTTATTTGGATAAGTTCTCATTACCTAAAAATGATTATTGACTTATTCACAAGTGGTTATGCTATCATTGATGGAGTTTAAAAATTTTTGGACACAAGGAATATATCCAATAGCATGTGTATGAATGAATGCATAATTAGAATAAGTATTTATGATAATTTGAGTTATTATAATATTTCAAGAGGACACATGATGAAGATATTCACATGTTTGGAATGTAAAAATTTAGGGCTGCTTCATGTTGATTAAAGGAAAATAAGGTAGCAGATGACTTGAGTAGGATAGATTATCGATTCCTAAAAAAGAGGATTGACAAGGACCATGTGTACATAGATATAGAAAGGATGGGTATGGTAATGATTTTTATGAGTTTGATCATGATCTTTGGGAAAGTTAATGTCACGACCCGACCCTACCCAGGCTCGAGCCACAACTACCCCAAGCCCGCCTCCATAGGCCAGGGGCTGGAGACTAGCACCGAAGGCACAACAACTCGGGGAGGCCTTCTCCTAAGTACCTGTACACACACACGCAACACACTCAATGCAAAAGTCCAGAGTAAAAAGGAAGAACAAGAAGAGTAAAAAGAACAACTGCTATAAATAAACCACAGAGTGAATCGACCACTATAAGTACAAAGTACAAACTGAAAGTAAAAGGGGCAAAACACGCGCCCAACCGAAAAGTGCCACAACCCGGCAATAGGTAAATGAAAAGAAACAGCTGACGGATCTGCCACCTGGAACCCGGCCACGACCACCGCACGCGGTCCAAGCTCCCAAGCTCCACTAAAGCCACGCTCCACCTGTCCGTTGTCTGCAAGGGCACACCAAGTGCAGGCATAGCCCAAGCAGGGGTGAGTATAAAAATACTCAGTAGGATACCCCGAAGGCTCGAGGGAGAAACAAAGGAGGTACCGAAGGGTGAGAAGTAGAGTGAACAGGGAGTAGAACAGAAGTACAACAGAGTGCAGTAAAGAGTCCAGCTCAACCCAATAAGAGAAAGGAAGTAGACTTGTCTAGGCACAAGGAGCTGGAAACGTTGAGAAGATGAACTTCCCGTCGAGTCTTCGCTACCTATAGCAGGAGAGTAGACTCATCCAACCACGATAAGCTAGACACGGAAAGCACGTGTCATACCCCGTGTGTCTTCGCCTCTCCTGGAGGGAGAGTAACCAAGCCCAAGAAGTGGGTACTCGAACAAGGTATATACATATCCTTATGCTCAAACGAGAAGCCCGAACAACGTCCTAAGGGGATCTCCGTCCCGTAGCTCAGCCCCAAAAAAAGTGTCACCAATAGTCTCTTAGGTAAACTCCATCGATGCCCAGCATCCCGCACGTCTGCCCCGAACCGCAAGCCAAGGGGCTCAATCACCACACCTCGACACTATCCGCTTTGGGCGGCCCTGACTTGCCCACACAGTTTTAGATCGCGTCACAAGAACACGTCTCGGTGGGGAAAGTGTCCCTCGCACTTGAGAGTTCTAGGGGAAGTCAAACCACGCCTCGTCACTGCCCCGCAGTCAAGAGGTCTCCTCAAAGCCAAAGTCGTTCCATCACCTACCCATACAACCAAGGGTCTCGCTCCGGTAAACACGGAGGAAAAGCCACAGACTAGCCTGGTAGAAAGGACTGAGTCTGGAATGCTAACAGATGTCCCACTGCCCAGCCCCGTTGGAGGGTAATTCATAACCAAATATCAGGTGACCCACTTCCCAGCCCCGCTGGAGGGTAAACCCTAATACATCAACCAGCGACCCATTACCCAACCATACTGGAGGGTAATTCATAATATCATATCGGGTGACCCACTGCCCAGCCCTACTGGAGGGTAGACCATAATACATCATCCGACGACCCACTGCCCAGCCCTGCTAGAGGGTAGACCTTAATAAGATACTGGGTGACCCACTGCCCAGCCCTGCTAGAGGGTAAACCATAAGACGTCATCAGGCGACCCACTGCCCAGCCCCGCTGGAGGGTAGACCATAACACATCATCTGGAGACCCACTACCCAGCCCCGCTGGAGGGTAGACATTAATAAGATACTGGGTGACCCACTGCCCAGCCCTGCTAGACGGTAAACAATAAGACGTCATCAGGCGACCCACTGCCTAGCCCCGCTGGAGGGTAGACCATAACACATCATCAGGCGACCCACTTCCCAGCCTCGCTGGAGGGTAGACCTGGAATAAGTCGACAGGTGACCCACTGCCCAGCCTTGCTGGAGGGTAGACCTGGAACTAGACGATAGGCGACCCACTGCCCAGCCCTGCCGGAGGGTAGACCCTAAGAGGTCATCGGGTGACCCACTGCCTAGTCTCTGCTGGAGGGTAGACCCTAAGAGTGTCGGGTGACCCACTGCCCAGTCTCCGCTGGAGGGTAGACCCTAGAAGCCGATGAGTAACCCACTGCCCAGCCCCGCTGTAGGGTAAAACTCAGAACTGCTCTGACCATATCCACTAGAGGGCACAACACTGGCCAACCGAACACGGAGTAGGTATCGCGCAACCACCCAACTCCAGCACAGCTCACCCAAAGGGGTTCAGTGCCTGTTCCAGCACTGGGTGTCACTAGCACCGCTACCGGCCAATCCATCGAGAACGAAACTAGGGGGAGACCACTCAACCCTGCTGGTCAATAAACGAGCACTGAGCCAGGGGAAAAGCTCCACCCTGTTGGTCAAACAAACACACAGAGGGACCCTCTACTCCGCGAGAGGTCAAAGTACGTGAAGCAGAACACAACACGCACTTGGGGCCCACACGACGTGTGGCCCCAAGTCAAACCCCAACCAAGTGCACGAACATCTCAGGTACAAACCACACGTACCTCCAAGCGATCCCGTATGCTCCCAGAGTATACCTCGTTCTAGCCCATAGGCTATCGTGCACACGACACCCCACATCAACGCGAAGGCGTGACATGACAACTCCAACCTGCCACCTCATCAGCTGAGGCACAACCAACCACATCTCAAGAACCATTTATATCACTCTCCCAAGAGTGCGCGATCACACGCCAAGGGTCCGCTACAAACAATGTAGGACGAACCACCACTGGAGCACCTTCCATGCTTCCACATTAAATAAGATCGCATAAGAGGCTCCGCACAACCAAACAGATCGCACTGTTGTAATCCTCGGGAAAAAACACGCAAGATCGACAACTTACTCGCCTCCAACGGATATCCGACGGAAAAGTCACCAACACTGCCTCACGCCCGAACGGCATCCTGTGATCCTGAGCCTCGGCCCCGAAAACCGTCGGGTGCATCGCACCAATGCGATCCCCTCGGGAAAACACGTCAAAAGCAATACTCACATGAGTGCAACAGATATTCGGAGAAAAGATGCATTCTGGCACACCGCACACGAGCGACGCCACGTGGGACCTGCATCCCAGTACCGAAACTCAAAGAATGGATCGTATCGTTGCGATCCTATCGAAAAAGTACACGAAATGGACTATTCACTTGTCCAAAACGGTCGCCCGGTGATAAAGCTGGAAATCACCGTCAACTCCTGAAACGGTCCTCGCGGGGCTCGCACCATCGTGCAGAATTACAGCGGGTAGACTGCGCCAACGCGATGCCCTCAGAAAAACACCCAACATCAACTGCTCGCACGCCCCGAACGGACGACCGAGGAAAAAGTCGCTAAAAGCTGCATGTAGCTCAAAAGACGGGACGTGGGGACCACACCTCAACTTCGTCCTCAAAGCCTGAAACCACTTTGGAAACCTCTGCCTCGACGCCAGGGTCCCAACGCATCTGAAAACACTCAAAGCGGACGTCGCATGCGCCCGCGCCGTCCAAAACAAGAAACTCGGGGAAATACGCTCGCCCACTTAAGGACAGGTCGCGCCTCCGTGGCCCCTCATTTCGGGAATTAAAAATTCCCGAAACTATCTCAAAACACACTCCTCGAGACGAGGGTTACCCTGGCGTAGACGGCTTGTAAAACGGACATCCGTGGCAGAAAATACGGGTGTCCGAACCTTGAGGGCAGGGCCCCTTGGGCCGGACCGGCCTAAACCGGCCGGTCCGGCCGTTCTGGCCCGGGCCGTTGTCCAATCGCGCGGTCCAACCGCGCGGTCCAGCCGCTGGCCAGCGGACCGCACGCCGACCAACCCTCGTGGCTGGTCGCTTGGTCCGCGCGAAGACCCGCGTCGCGCGGGTCTTGTCCCCGCGCTGGGGTCGCGCGCCGTGACCGCGGTCCACCCTCGCCGCGGGTGTGCGCCGCCTGCCGCCCGAGGTGCTCACCGCCACTGCACCTGAAACCCCAGCCCCCGCCACGCCGATCCGTGCCACCACCGCCGCCTCCTCCTTGGACCGAAGCCGCGCCGCCACGGGAGCTCACCGGACCGCGGGAAATCGCCGGGACAACCCAGAATTCCCGCAAACTTCGACGATCAACCCCGAACTCCTCCGAGCTCGGATTTTGATTCCGAAATATGCGTTGGAAAGATAAAAAACTCTACTACGCATTATGTGGTTTGTTCGAAATGAAAACAACAAATCGATGCTAAAATTTGGGTTCAAAGAGAGATCCGGGAATTAAAACGCAAAAACATAACCCTACCTCTTGGGCGATGCCCGTCGCTTCGCCGTCAACCCGCCGACACCACCGCACCTTGCCGGAGTCACCTTGCCGGAGCTCGCCTCACCGGAGATAGAGGAGGAGAGGGTTTGAGGAAGAAGAAGAAGAAGAAGGAGAAGGGGGGGGGGGGGGGTGGGGTGTTTAAGTACAAATCACTTAAACGCCCGCCCGACAGCCCCGGACCCGAACTCCCGACGGGGTCGGGATTTAGCCTCCCGTAGGCTAAGAACTACGCTCTGAGCGCAACGGCCGTCTTGGAATTTTATTCCGAGACCCCGTTCAAAATTTATTACACTTAGCGCCCGAGGCCGCCAAATTACGAAAACGCCCCTGGAGCCATTTTTCACAAACGGACCGCACCCGCGAAACTTATACCCCTCCTAGGGTAAACAGCACGCTCCGAACTCAAAGGTGCCCTCGGTTTTCCAATCCGAGCCACCGTTTAAGAGATGCCTACGTTTCAACATTAAACGATCAAATTAATTAATTAATTAATCCGTTTAACGTTCCAGAAGCGGCCGAGGGGCCCAAACGTCCCGCGCCGACAAGTTTTATGTCGTTCCTAGGGTAAACACCCCATTACGGACCCATCCGTACACTCGGATCATTGATCCGAAACTCCGTTTAGGAGTTATCCCATTTATTTGGCGTTTCCAGTGTGAACACACTAAAAATTTAATTTCGGCCACTCCGGGGCTCGGAATCGCACGCCGTCTGAAGGCACTGCTCTGGAATATTATCAAGAATATTACAAAGTCTTTCTCAGAAAAAACCGGGTTCTTACATCATTCCCTCCTTCAAGATTTTTGTCCCCGAAAAGCAAAACTAGGGAGCAACATTGGGTACTAAGCCCAGACCTGGCTTTCTCATAACCATAAGAACCCACGCACAGCTCTTCGTCACTGCACACAGACCAAAGGATTGATCTGTTTATGCGAGGTCGGCCCTTGCCGATGTCGTGCAATAACTCCAGACTTTGGGGTTAGGGCAAGGCGGTAGGGTACCTCGCCATCCCTTTTTCACGGTCTCAAACGGCTCTAAGGCCCTCGGGGATATCTCACCTCCCCGGTCAAACCTCTACATCGTACGCCACGACTGGAATCACCGCTCGCACCTGAAACAAGGCCCAGTGATTCCCTCCTTCAGAATATCCATATGGTGGAACACCAAAGGATATCCGATCATGCAAGATTTCATAGTCGATGTCTCTCAACCAAGACTCGCTTACACGCTTGGAAGCGAAAGAGCCAACACCATCGACTAAAGTAAAAGGTCTCACACCTTTTTTCCTTTCCAACACTGGGTTACACCCGACGCCCTGTGTCACCCTGGTAACACCTCAAACAAGGAGAAGGGAGAAAATAATTTCACACGCAGAGCCTAATAATTCTACTGCAAAAATTATAAGAGTCGCAAGGGGTACCTCTCACCATCCCATGTTCTGCAGGATCGTAGACATCCAAAGATCGTGGCTACCCACGGTCCCAACCGTCAGCTCCTGGAGCCTGATGTGGAACGCCTAGTGGTGTTGGGGAGATCTCGTAACGTCGTCCCCCACCTTTAGCTCCTCCGTCTCCTCTGCTAACACCACCTCTCTGGCCACTACTCTGATCACGGCGTTGCCTCTGCTGTGGTGGTGCGCCTGCTGCCTGCCCGAAGCTCTCAGCAACTTGGGTCGGGCAGTCTCGTGCCAAGTGACCTCGCCCGTCACAAGCATAGCACCAGCGCTCTCTGGGCTGCCCTGGTGCCCTCCGGCGCCACTGTGGTGTACGACCATGGCCCGAGATCCACTCACGGAAGGGCATCCCCGGCTGAGGCCCTACGACTTTTCTCCACAGTGGTATACGATCACGTCTCCGAAATCGGCAGTGGGAAGGCCAGCTGCATCGAGGTCCTGTCCTCCGGTGCCTGCTAGCTACGACAGACGTCCTGGATCCGTCGCGCCCACTGCCACCACCAACTGCAAAACATGACAGGAAGCCCTCTGTCACCAGCACCTGCTCTAGCACCCCAGCATATGTGGAAATGCCCAAGGGTACTATGACAGCACGAATCTCTCGGCGGAGACCCTGCTCAAACATCCGTGCTCAGATGTTGTCGTCATGGACCAAGTCCGGGTAAAAGCGTGCACGGTCTGCAAAACTAGCCGCGTACTCGGCCACTGTCATCCCTCCCTGCTGAAACTGCAGGAGCTCCTAAATCCGAACGGAGCGTAAGATGGAGGGGAAAAACTCCTCACGAAGCAACAACTGAAAGTCTTCCCACGAAAGCGACGACTCGTCAAGAAGCTGAGCCACCAGACTCCACCAACGCCAAGCTGATCCACAGAAAAGGCTGGCTGCCAAAGCCACTCTCGGACCTGTCAGTGTCTACACAAGCCTAAAAAGGAAAACCACTGCCTCGAGCCAAACCTCTGCTGCCTGAGGGTCTGGCTCACCACTGAACCTCAGCAGTCCCTGTCGCTGGAACTCACGGAGCGCGCTCAACCTGCGCTCAAACTCAGCCTGCTCTAGCTGAAACTGTCTGCTGCTCAACAGGTGCGAGGGTGCTGGTACCAGCCCACCCGGAGAAAGGGCTCGCATGATGGGTCCTAGACCGTGGCCTCATAGCTCACAGGGTCGTCGTCATGCACCAAAGCGGGTATCTGGGCTGGCTGTCTTCATGGAGACATCCTGAATATTATCAAGGAATGTCGCGGTCAGATGAGCATATATGTATATACCACAACAACAACGATGGGGAGCTAACTCAAGAAGGACAGTCAAAGACTCGGTCCTATGTGATGCACAAACAAATTTCCCCGCAACGAGTGTCTCAACATACCAAGTCGACAAGCGGGTTATCAGGGTCCTGGTGAATGGATACGTCGGCCGCCGCACCATCACTGGACTCCCTGGCCTGAGAGCCGCTCTCGAGACACGTTAATACTGTTTCCATAAATCCCATCCAATTCCTCTTTTAGGGACATCCGCACAACGTCCCAAGGAACGAACCAACCTCTGATACCACTTTGTCACGACCCGACCCTACCCGGGCTCAAGCCTCAACTACCCCAAGCCCGCCTCCATAGGCCAGGGGCTGGTGACTAGCGCCGAAGGCACAAAAACTTAGGGAGGCCTTTTCCTAAGTACCTGTACACACACACGCAGCACACTCAATGAAAAAGTGCAGAGTAAAAAGGAATAACAAGCAGAGTAAAAAGAACAACTTCTATAAATAAACCACAGAGTGCATTGACCACTACAAGTATAAAGTACAAACTGAAAGTAAAAGGGGAAAAACACGCGCCCAACCGAAAAGTGCCACAACCTGGCAACAGGTAAACGAAAAGAAACAGCTGATGGGTATGCCACCTGGAACCCGGCCACGACCACCGCACGCGGTCCAAGCTCCCAAGCTCCACTGAAGCCACGCTCCACCTGTCCGTCGTCTGCAAGGGCACACAAAGTGCAGGCAAAGCCCAATCAGGGGTGAGTATAAAAATACTCAGTAGGATACCCCGAAGGCTCGAGGGAGTAACAAAGGAGGTACCGAAGGGTGAGCAGTAGAGAGAACATGGAGTAGAACAGAAGTACAACAGAGTGCATTAAAGAGTCCAGCTCAACCCAACAAGAGAAAGGAAGTAGACTCATCCAGGCACAAGGAGCTGGAAACGGTGAGAAGATAAACTTCCCGTCAAGTCTTCTCTACCTATAGCAGGATAGTAGACTCATCCAACCACGAGAAGCTAGACACGAAAATCATGTGGCATACCCCACGCGTCTTCGCCTCTCCTGGAGGGAGAGTAACCAAGACCAAGAAGTGGTTACTCGAACAAGGTATATACATATCCTTATGCTCAAACGAGAAGCCCGAACAACGTCGTAAGGGGATCTCCGTCCCGTAGCTCATCCCAAGAAAAAGTGTCACCAACAGTCCCTGAGGTAAACTCCATCGATGCCCAGCATCCCGCACGTCTGCCCCGAACCGCAATCCAAGGGGCTCAATCACCACACCTCGACACTATCCGCTTTGGGCGGCCCTGACTCGCCCGCACGGTTTTAGATCGCGTCACAAGAACGCGTCTCGGTGGGGAAAGTGTCCCTTGTACTTGAGAGTTCTAGGGGAAGTCAAACCACGCCTCTTCAATGCCCCTCAGTCGAGAGGTCTCCTCAAAGCCAAAGCTGTTCCATCACTGACCCGTACAACCAAGGGTCCCGCTCCAGTAAACACAGAGGAAAAGCCACAGACTAGCCTGGTAGAATGGACTGAGTCTGGAATGCTAACAGGTGTCCCACTGACCAGCCCCACTGGAGGGTAATTCATAACCAAATATCAGGTGACCCATTGCCCAGCCCCGTTGGAGGGTAAACCCTAATACATCAACCGGCGACCCGCTGCCCAGCCATACTGGAGGGTAATTCATAATATGATATTGGGTGACCCACTGCCCAGCCTTGATAGAGGGTAGACCATAATACATCATCTGGCGACCCATTGCCCAGCCCCGCTAGAGGGTAGACCTTAATAAGATACTGGGTGACCCACTGCCTAGCCCTACTGGAGGGTAAACCATAAGACGTCATCAGGCGACCCACTACCCAGCCCCGTTGGAAGGTAGACCATAACACATCATCCGGTGACCCACTGCCCAGCCCCGTTGGAGGGTAGACCTTAATAAGATACTGGGTGACCCACTGCCCAGCCCTGCTAGAGGGTAAACCATAAGACGTCATCAGGAGACCCACTGCCCAGCCCCGCTGGAGGGTAGACCATAACACATCATCAGGCGACCCACTGCCTAACGTGCTGGAGGGTAGACCTGGAATAAGTCGACAGGCGACCCACTGCCCAACCTTGCTGGAGGGTAGACCTGGAACTAGACGACAGTCGACCCACTGCCCAGCCCTGCTAGAGGGTAGACCCTAAGAGGTCGTCAGGTGACCCACTTCCCAGTCTCTGCTGGAGGGTAGACCCTAAGAGTGTCGGGTGACCCACTGCCCAGTCTCCGCTGGAGGGTAGACCCTAGAAGCTGATGAGTAACCCACTGCCCAGCCCTGCTGGAGGGTAAAACTCAGAACTGCTCTGGCCATATCCACTGGAGGGCATAACACTGGCCAACCGAACATGGAGTAGGTATCGCGCAACCACCCAACTCCATCACAGCTCACCCAAAGGGGTTCAGCGCCTGTTCCAAGACTGGGTGTCACTAGCACTGCTACCGGCCAATCCATCGAGAACGAAACCAGGGGGAGACCACTCAACCCTACTGGTCAAAAAACGAGCACTGAGCCAGGGGAAAAGCTCCACCCTGCTGGTCAAACAAACACACAGAGGGACCCTCTATGCCGCGATAGGTCCAAGTACGTGAAGAAGAACATAGCACGCACTTGGGGCCCACACGACGTCTCGCCCCAAGTCGAACCCCAACCAAGCGCACGAACATCTCAGGTACAAACCACACATACCTCCAAGTGCTCCCGTATACTCCCAGAGTATACCTTGTTCCATCCCATAGGCTATCGTGCACACGTCACCCCACATCAACGTGAAGGCATGACATGACAACTCCAACCTTCCACCTCATCAGCTGAGGCACGACCAACCACATCTCAAGAACCATTTATATCACTCTCCCAAGAGTGCGCGATCACACGCCAAGGGTCCGCTACAAACAAGGTAGGACGAACCACCACTGGAGCACCTTCCATGCTTCCACATTTAATAAGATCGCGCAAGAGGCTCCGCACAACCAAAAGGATCACACCATTGTAATTCTTGCGGGAAAACACGCGAGATCGACTACTTACTCTCCTCCAATGGATATCCGACGGAAAAGTCACCAACACCGCCTCACGCCAGAACGACATCCCGTGATCCCGAGCCTCGGCCCCGAAAACAGTCGGGTGCATCGCACCAATGCGATCCCCTCGGGAGAACACGTCAAAATCTCTACTCACATGAGTGCAACAGATATCCATAGAAAAGATGCATTCTGGCACAATGCACACGAGCGATGCTACGTGGGACCCACATCCCAGTCCCAAAACTCAATGAACGGATCGCACCGTTGCGATCCTCTCGAAAAAGTACATGAAATGGACTACTCACTTGTCCAAAACGGACGCCCGGTGATAAAGCTAAAAATCACCATCAACTCCTGAAACGGCCCTCGCGGGGCCCGCACCATCATGCAGAATTACAGCGGGTAGACTGCGCCAATATGATACCCTCGGAAAAACACCCAACATCGACTGATCTCACGCCCCGAACGGACGACCGAGGAAAAAGTCGCTAAAAGCTGCACGTAGCTCAAAAGACGGGTTGTGGGGCTCGTGCCTCAACTTCGGCCTCAAAGCCTAAAACCACACTGGAAACCTCCGCCTCGACGCCAGGGTCCCAACGCAACTGACGGCACTCAAAGCGGACGTCGCATACGCCCGCGCCGTCCAAAACAAGAAACTCGGGGAAATACGCTCGCCCACTTAAGGACACGTCGCGCCTCCGCAACCCCTCATTTCGGGAATTAAAAATTCCCGAAACTATCTCAAAACACACTCCTCGAGACGAGGGTTACTCTGCCACAGACGGCGTGTAAAACGGACGTCCGTAGCAGAAAATACGGGCGTCCGAACCCTGAGGGCAGGGCCCCCTGGGCCGGACCGACCTAAACCGGCCGGTCCCGCCATTCTGGCCCGGGCCACGGTCCAACCGCGCGGTCCGGCCGCTGGACCACGGACCACCCGCCGACCGGCCCTCGTGGCCAGTCTCTTGGTCTGCGCGAAGACCCGCGTCGCACGGGTCTTGTCCCCGCATTGGGGTCGCGCGCCGCGACCGCGGTCCACCCTCACCGCGGGTGTGCGCCGTCTACCGCCCGAGGCGCTCACCACCGCTTCGCCTGAAACCCCAGCCCCCGCTGCACCGATCCACGCCACCGCCACCCCGGCATGCGCCACCTTCCACGGAGAGGCCGCCGCCACCGCCTCCTTGGACCGAAGTCGCGCCGCCACGGGAGCTCACCGGACCGCCGGAAATCGCCGGGACAACCCAGAATTACCGCAAACTTCGACGATCAACCCCGAACTCCTCCGAGCTCGGATTTTGATTCTGAAATATGAGTTGGAAAGATAAAAAACTCTACTACGCATTTATGTGGTTTTTTAGAAAAGAAAACAACAAATCGACACTAAAATTGGGGTTCAAAGGGAGATCTGAGAATTAAAACGCAAAAACATAACCCTACCTCTTGGGCGATGCCCGTCGCTTCGCCGTTAACCCGCCAGCACCACCGCACCTTTTCGGAGTCACCCCGTCGAAGCTCGCCTCGCCGGAGATGGAGGAGGAGAGGGTTTGAGGAAGAAGAAGAAGGAGGAGGGGGGGTGTTTAAGTACAAATCACTTAAACGCCCGCCCGACAGCCCCGAACCCGAACTCCCGACATGTCACGCTCGAACTTTTTTTTTGAGGTACAAGTATAATTTTAATTTTTTTTATTTCGTAAATTAATTACCAGTTTATTTAAATTATTTGGTTGTATCATGGGCTGAACCTAGTGTGGGCTGCCCGTTGTGGTAACGATGTGTGCGCGCGGGCCTTGCGCCACTTGACGCACGGGCAGGGGTTGGGCAAAGCCATGCAGCTTTGCCATTTCAACGCACGGTGCCCGTTGCACGGACGGTTCAAATAACTGATGTTAACTTCAGTTTTTTTAATATTATGTATATTATTATTATTATTATAGATACTATTATTATTATTATTATTATTATTATTATTATTATGCTTTTATTATTGTTAATATTATTAATATTGTTATGCTATGCGATTATTATTATTATTTATTATTATTATTATGTTATTATTATTATTATGTCAATAATAATAATAATATTATTATATTATTATTATTGTTACTATTATTACATTATTATTATGTTATTGTTATTATTATAATATTGTTATTATATTATGGTTATGCTATTATTATTTTATTATTATATTATTATCATTATTATTATTATATTCACATGCGATTATCATTATTATTATATTATGTTATTATTATTACTATTATTATCATGTTATTGTTATTATTATTATCATTATTATTATTATGTTAACATTACCATTGAACCTGTTGAACGATCTGCTGTTTTTAGGACCTGTTTGACGGCTCAAGACGGTGCGACCGCGACGCAACTGGAGTCTTGCGCCGTGTCTTTCTCCGTTCCTGTTTGAGGTAGGTGATTCCAAACTCAATTATCATCTCGCGATCTTTTGCGTGTTGGTTTAATTTTTTTCAGCACCCTGCTAATTAGTTTCCATGGTGAAAAATTAGTTCTGATTACTTTTTAAATGTGCATCTAATTTGCCAGTAGTATATTTATGTGATGCAAGTCCATTTTTATTGTGAAAACTTACTTTGGCTATTTATTATTATTTTTAAACTGTGCAGTGTGTGAGTTAGAAAGTGCGGATGACGCAGTTTGTGTTTTGGCATGTCAGAATATGTTTTATTATATAAAGGGATTTTGAGTGACTTTCTATCCTTTAAAAAAAATTGCGACATGTTTGAAAACTGTTCAATAATTTTTCTTAGTGGTTTTCTTAATTAACAAAGTGATTTCGTTAAGTTATGCGTCTAGTTTAATTTAAAGTGTAAGCATTGTGGTTTAAGTTTTTTTTAAAGTTTTGGTGTGTGTGTGGTTTTCAAAGAGGATATCAGTGTGCATGTGACACGTTTGGATCTAAGTGCTAATGTGACATGCTACGCGAACTTTGATCTTTAGGTTAGCACAAGGAGGGAAGCCAGGGTATTAGGTGGGGAGACTAGGACTAGTGAGCTAGTGTTCCGGAGATGACCCGACCCGGTTTCACAGGCAGGTTTGACGATTGGAACACTAACTAAACATATGATATCTGAGGGTCGTGGCCTTCTAATCCACGTGTTCTGAGGGTTGTGGCCTTATAAGCCACGTTATCTGAGGGTCGTGGCCGCCTAAACCACGTTTCACCGAGACACGACGTTCTAGGGTCCCACATGCTCTAGTACCCCTTTTGGGCATTTCCCATCCTTTGGTGCTACCGGTTACTTTGCATGCACAATGATACCTGATATGTCACTTGAATTATTAACCTAATGTGTTTATCTTGAACTGTCTTTCCTTTAAAACGTTTTATGAAAACCATTTCTTTTGCACTTCTTTCTCTCTTTATTTAGCATTGCAAATGGTTTGTCTTTTGATAGTTGTGCGTGGAATCTTTTCTTGGTGATATCCTGCTGGGAGATTGCTCACACCCTACTTACACCCTTGGGTGTAAGTATATTTGTTTACTTATGATATAGTTAAGGGTCCAGCTTTTGGGAGCAGTGGTTCAGGTTGTTAGCAGGTCTATCTACGTGGCGTTTTGGTGGTGACTTAGGGGCGGTGTCCTCACACCGGGCGACAGTTCTTAGGTTGGTTTTTGGTCATCTTGTTTTAGTGTTATTTGGGTTTTGAATGCTTGTGAACCAAAAACCTATTTGGTTAAGTGCACGTTTGACTGTAACCTTTACTTTTGTTTGGTTTACTTTTATTGGATGCTTTATATTTGTTCACTCGGGTAAACTGTTCCCAAAGTTTATTTTGATACCCGGACACTTGTGCCTGCCCGTGGGGATCGGGAACGCCCTTCGGACCTTACCGCGGGCCGGGTCGGGCATCAGTTCGGATGGCGACCCGATTCGGTTCGTGACAAAATGGTATCAGAGGGGGTTAGTTCGTGGTTTATGTTATTTGGGATGAGTTGGATTATACAGGAGTTGGGTCTGTCGGGGATCATAATTCATGTTGCGAGTAGGGTGCCTGGCCAGCACGCCTCGTGATAGATATTGAGTCACCATGGGATGTCAGGGTGCTTGTTTCACTTATTTTCTGGGTGGGACGTGCAGGCTGCAGACTGTACATGGACACCAGGCAAGAAAAGTAAAGCTTTTAAATGGATTCGTTTTTGCATGTTTGGTTTATTGGTGAATGTTTATCTTGTTGTAAAAATTTATTCCCTTTTTATTGATGGTTTTATTTCTTGATTAATGCCCCTTTTGCAGTAAGATGCCTCCCCGGAGAGCTCCCATGCACCCACGGGAGGAAGCCAGAGAGAGTTCTCCCGCACCGCTTGATCAGAGATTGGTAGAGGCGATGGTCCGAGCCGTTCAGGCTTTGGGACAAGGGGCGACTCTTGCCCCCTCCCCTATTCCAGCTAGAGGGGAAGAATTTGGCTCCAGGAAGGATAGAGCTCAGGAGTTTCTGAGGAGAAAACCTCCTTCCTTCCGAGGTGGTTTAGAACCTCAGGAGGTAGAGGAGTGGCTTGAAATGATAGAACACATGTTCGATTTTATTGACATGCCCGAGGAAGTTAGGGTGAAGTGTGCCTCGTTCCAGCTGGAGGGTTCCAATCGCAAATGGTGGGAATCAGTGGTCCAGGCTGGGAAACATGAGCACATGAGCTGGAAGGATTTCAAGGGTATCTTCAATGAGTAGTATTGTCCAGAGTTCGTAGCCTATGCTAGATATTGAGAGTTCATGGAGCTTTCGCAGGGGAATCAGACAGTGATGGAGTATGAGAATCGCTTTGCTGAACTGATACGGTACGCACCTGAGATAGTTTCGAGCGAATTCTTGAAAGCTCAGAAGTTTGAGAAGGGCCTTCGACCAGAAATTCACTCCCTGGATTTCTTATTCAAGCTGAAGACTTGTGCTGAGGTGGTCGATCGGGCTTGTATGGCCGATATTGACCAACAGGGAAAGTCGGGGTTTTCTAGATCAGTGTCAGGGTTTGGTAGTGGCAGTTCATCTGAGAAGAAGAGGAAGCGTGATGAGCAATGGAAGAAGAGTGATGGCAGCTCAGGTCATCCTCCCAGGCAGTGTTCATCTGGGGCTTCTGGTTCAGGGTCCGTTGTGTGCCATCAGTGCGGAAGGGAAGGTCACATCCGACCTATTTGTCCATACCCTCCCAGACCATGCCATGGATGTGGAGTTGTGGGACATCTACAACGCTTCTGCAGGATTGCATGCCCTTACTAGAGTGGGGCTGGATCGGTGGCTTCTAGAGGGGTATCAGTTCAGTCAGAGCCGACCAGAACGATAGGATCTCGGTTCGGTGGCCGTGGTGGTAGAACTGGATCATATTCAGGGAAGAGCCAGATCAGGACAGAGCCACAGGTGAGTGGTCGTTCTCAAGTAGGGACCAGGCAACTGCATGCGGTGGATCAGGCACCAACGGGGTCTGATGCAGGGCCTTCGATGGTTCGAGGTACTATTCTGGTTGCATATCCTATAGCTACTATTTTATTTGATACTGGTGCTTTAGTGTCTTTCATATCTGCACATTTTGTGAATCTGCTGAACCTACCGACCGAGCTGTTATCGTTTGCTATGGGGTTAGTAACACCGTTGGGGAAAAAGAGGGAGCAAGGCCTTAAGTGCCAATCGTGCGCACTCTCTGTGTCAGGAGTCGAGATGGAATGGGATCTCTTGGTCCTTGACATGGACCTATTTGATGTGATCCTCAGTATGGACTGGCTGGTGCGCTTCCAGGTGCACATTGATTGCTATCGGCGCCGAGTCAGTTTTACGGCACGAGATGGGACTCCCCGGTTATTTCACGAAGAATGGGATCCTCGGTCGGGACGCGCGGGACCTCCACTCCCTGAGCATGGAAATCTTGCTCATCAGTTGTCGTCGCTCGCGCTGGAGGACGATGGTGGTATTTCACAGGGCGGGTTACCTTGTGTAGTGGATGAGTACCCAGAGGTCTTCCCAGATGATTTTTCTGGCTTACCCCCAGAGCGGGATGTGGAGTTCTCGATTGAGTTGGCGCCAGGAACACAGCCTATATCTCTTCCCTCATATCGCATGGCCCCCACCGATTTGAGGGAATTAAAGATACAGCTGGACAATTTGGAATCCAAAGGATTCATTCGCCCGAGCATCTCTCCTTGGTCTGCACCGGTTTTATTCGCGAAGAAGGCTGATGGAACCCTTCGGTTGTGCATTGATTACCGGAAATTGAACAAAGTAACCATCAAGAATAAATACCCTTTGCCTCGGATTGACGATTTGTTTGACCAGCTGAAGGGGGAAAGTGGTTCTCAAAGATTGATTTGCATTCGGGATACCACCAACTCAGAGTGAGAGAAGCAAATATCCCGAAGACGGCTTTCCGAAGCAGGTACGGTCACTTCGAGTACTTGGTCATGCCTTTCGGACTGACGAATGCTCCTGCAGTTTTTATGGCGCTCATGAAAAGGGTGTTCCACCAATATCTCGACTCATTTGTCGTGGTATTCATGGATGACATCCTGGTTTATTCTGGATCTGAGGAGGAGCATGAGCATCACCTGCGCGTTGTTTTGGGCACTTTGTGGGATCACCGCCTGTATGCCAAACTCTCGAAGTGAACTTTCTGGATTAGGGAAGTGAAGTTTCTGGGGCATGTCGTCTCAGAACAAGGGGTTTCAGTGGATCCCAAAAAGATCAGGGCAGTTATGTCTTGGGAGCAGCCGAGAAATGTGTTTGAGATCAGGATTTTTCTGGGCTTGGCTGGTTATTACAGGCGCTTTGTCCGGGACTTCTCGCGGCTTGCCTCTCCCATGACCGCACTCACCCGGAAAGGGGTGAAGTTTGAGTGGAACCCACAGTGACAAGCATCTTTCGAGGAATTGAAGATGCGGTTGACCACCGCACCTGTTATGACCTTACCAGAGTCAGGAAAGGGATATGTGGTGTACTGTGATGCTTCAGGTACGGCCCTTGGATGTGTTCTCATGCAGGATGACCATGTTGTGGCTTATGGTTCTCGCCAACTCTGGCCGCATGAGAAGAACTATCCAACTCATGACTTAGAGTTGGCGGAGGTGATGCATGCTTTGAAGATGTCGTGTCACTATCTTTTTGGGGAGAAGTTTGTGGTCTATTCTGACCATAAAATCCTGGCCTATATTTTCTCTCAGAAGGATATCAATTTGAGGCAGCACTGCTGGGTCGAGTACCTGCATGGTTTTGATTTTGATATTGTCTATACCCCTGGAAAGGGTAATGTGGTAGCTGACGCTTTGAGTAGAAAAGTACCAGTGCAGGCGTTGAGGAAGTCCAGCGATGAGTGGACTTTGATGGGGCTCTTCACCCAGATGCATTTAGAGAGCAGGGAGCACAGTGGAGGTACTTTATTGGCTAGCATCCAGTTGACTCTTGCTCTTCTGGAGTTGATTCAGCGGGAGCAGCCTGGTGATGAGTTGTGTCAGTGATCTATGCAGTTTCTTCATGGTGGGGAGACTCCTTCTGATTGGACTTTGTCTTCCAAGAGGGTCCTATGCTTAAAGGGTCGTGTTGTAGTGTCGTTGTCTCTGCGGAAGGTGGTGATGCAGGATAGCCACCAATCTCAGTGGGTCGTCCATCCTGGTACCACCAAGATGTATTACGATGTTCGCCGTCAGTTCTGGTGGCAAGGTATGAGACGAGACATAGCCGACTTTGTATCCAGATGTTATACTTGCCAGCAGGTAAAAGAAGAGCATTAGAGACCATCTGGCCTACTCCAGCAATTACACATTCCTACCTGGAAGTGGGACGAGGTCGCCATGGACTTCATCATTGGATTTCCTCATACACCTCGAGGGAGTAATGCTATCTGGGTGGTGATTGACCGCTTGACCAAGTCATCTCACTTTATTCCGATCAGAGATACAGCGAAGGTAGAGGAACTGGGCCGCTTGTATGTTCAGGAGGTGGTCAGACTTCATGGTGTGCCGTTGGCAGTTGTTTCTGACAGGGACCCCCGCTTTACATCTCGGTTTTGGGGAGGCCTCCAGATGGCTTTGGGGTCGCAGATTAAGATGAGCACGGCATACCATCCTCAGATTGATGGCCAGACGGAGCAGGCGAATCAGATTCTGGAAGACATGCTCCGAGCCTGTGTGCTAGATTTTGGAGGCTCATAAGATAGCCATTTGGGACTGGTCGAGTTTGCTTATAATAACAGTTACCAGTCTTCCATCAGAATGGAACCCTATGAGGCGCTCTATGGTCGGCCTTGTCGGTCTCCCCTGTGTTGGGCTGAGGTAGGAGAAGCCTCGCTCTTGGGACCGAGCCTTGTTCAGGAGACGTCTGAGAAGATAAAACTGGTTAGGCAGTGATTGTTGATAGCTCAGAGTCGCCACAAGTCTTATGCAGATCAGAGGCGGCGGGACCTCGAGTTTTCAGTGGGGGACAAAGTGTTCTTGAAAGTGGCCCCTCGCTTGGGTCACCGTTGTTTGGGGAAGCAGGGGAAGTTGACACCGAGATATGTCGGACCTTTCGAGATTCTTGAACGGATTGGAAAGGTGGCATACAAGTTAGCTTTTCCCTTGCAGTTGACGTCGATTCACAACGTATTTCTTGTCTCCCAACTAAATAAGTAAAACCCAGACTCGTCGCATGTGCTGAATTGGGAGGAGTTGGAGATAGAGTTCGGCTTGTCTGTGGTTGAGCGACCAGTGCGTATAGTGGATTCCCAGGAAAAGGTGTTACGGGGAAAGTCCATTCCTCTGGTTTGTATTCTCTGGCATCACGGGAGTGATGAATATGAGACTTGGGAGCGGAAGTCATGGGTTGAGCAGGAGTACCCATTTCTATTCTCTGATCAGTCTTTGAGCTGACTTTCCGAGGGCGGAAAGTTTTCATGGTGGGGAGAATTGTCACGCCCAGACTTTTTTTTGAGGTACAACTTTAATTTTAATTTTTTTTATTTCGTAAATTAATTACCAGTTTATTTAAATTATTTGGTTGTATCATGGGCTAAACCCGGTGTGGGTTGCCCGTTGTGGTAACGATGTGCGCGCGGGGGCCTTACGCCGCTCGGCGCACGAGCAGGGGTTGGGGAAAGCCATGCAGCTTTGCCATTTCAATGCACGGTGCCCGTTGCGCGGACGGTTCAAATAACTGATGTTAACTTCAGTTTTATTATTATTATCTATATTATTATTATTATTATCGATACTATTATTATTATTATTATTATTATTATTTATGCTTTTATTATTGTTAATATTATTAATATTGTTATGCTATGCGATTATTATTATTATTTCTTATTATTATTATGTTATTATTATTATTATGTCAATAATAATAATAATAATATTATATTATTATTATTGTTACTATTATTACATTATTATTATGTTATTGTTATTATTATAATATTGTTATTATATTATGGTTAGGCTATTATTTTTTTATTATTATTATATTATTATTATATTTACATGCGATTATCATTATTATTATATTATGTTATTATTATTACTATTATTATTATGTTATTGTTATTATTATTATCATTAATATTATTATGTTAACATTACCATTGAACCTGTTGAACGATCTGCTGTTTTTAGGACCTGTTTGACGGCTCAAGACGGTGCGACCGCGGCGCAACTGGAGTCATGCACCGTGTCTTTTTCCGTTCCTGTTTGAGGTAGGTGATTCCACACTCAACTATCATCTGGAGATATTTTTTGTGTTGGTTTAATTTTTTTAGTACCCTTCTAATTAGTTTCCATGCTGAAAAATTAGTTCTGATTACTTTTTAAATGTGCATCTAATTTTCCAGTAGTATATTTATGTGATGCAAGTCCATTTATATTGTGAAAACTTACTTTGGCTGTTTATTATTATTTGTAAACAGTGCAGTGTGTGAGTTAGAAAGTGCGGATGACGCAGTTTGTGTTTTGGAATGTCAGAATATGTTTTATTATATAAAGGGGTTTTGAGTGACTTTCTAAACTTTAAAAAAAATTTGCGACATATTTGAAAACTGTTCAATAATTTTTTTAGTGGTTTTATTAATTAACAAAGTGATTTCGTTAAGTTATGCATCTAGTTTAATATAAAGTGTAAGCAGTGTGGTTTAAGTTTTTTTTAAAGTTTTGGTGTGTGTGTGGTTTTCAAAGAGGATATCAGTGTGCAGGTGACACGTTTGGCTCTATGTGCTAATGTGACATGCTACGTGAACTTTGATCTTTAGGTGAGCACAAGGAGGGAAGCTGGGGTATTAGGTGGGGAGACTAGGACTAGTGAGCTTGTGTTCCGGAGATGACCCGACCCAGTTTCACTGGAAGGTTTGACGATTGAAACACTAACTAAAGATATGATATCTGAGGGTCGTGGCCTTCTAAGACACATGTTCCGAGGGTCGTGGCCTTCTAAGCCAAGTTATCTGAGGGTCGTGGCCGCCTAATCCACGTTTAATCGAGACACGAAGTTATAGGGTCCCACATGCTCTAGTACCCCTTTTGGGCCTTTCCCATCCTTTGGTGCTACTGGTTACTTTGCGTGCACAATGATACTCGATATGTACCTTGAATTATTACCCTAATGTGTTTATCTTGAACTATATTTCCTTTAAAACATTTTATGAAAACCATTTCTTTTGGACTTATTTCTCTCTTTATTTAGCATTGCAAATGGTTTGTCTTTTGATAGTTGTGCGTGGAATCTTTTCTTGGTGATATCCTGCTGGGCGATTTCTCACACCCTACTTACACCCTTGGGTGTAAGTAGATTTGTTTACTTCTGATACAGGTAAGGGTCCAGCTTTTGGGAGCAGAGGTTCAGGTTGTTAGCAGGCCTATCTACGTGGAGTTTTGGTGGTGACTTAGGGGCGGTGTCCTCACACTGGGAGACAGTTCTTAGGTTGGTTTTTGGTCATCTTTTTTTAGTGTTATTTGGGTTTTGAATGCTTGTGAACCAAAAACCTGTTTGGTTAAGTGCACTTTTGACTGTAACCCTTACTTTTATTTGGTTTACTTTGGTTGGATGCTTTATATTTGTTCACTCGGGTAAACCGTTCCCAAAGTTTATTTTGATACCCGGGCACTTGTGCTAGCCCATGGGGATCGGGAACACCCTTCGGGCCTTGCCGCGGGCCGGGTCGGGCGTCGGTTCGGATGGCGACCCGATTCGGTTTGTGACACGACAGGGTCGGGATTTAGGCTCCCCTAGGCTAAGAACCACGCTCTGAGCGCAACGGCGGTCTCTGAATTTTATTCCGAGACCCCGTTCAAAGGTTATTAAACTTAGCGCCCAAGGCCGCCAAATTACGAAAATGCCCCTGGAGCCATTTTTCACAAAATGCCTGAACCCGTGAAACTTATACCCCTCCTAGGGTAAACGGCATGCTCCGAACTCAACGGTGCCCTCATTTTTCCAATCCGAGCCACTGTTTAAGAGATCCCTGCGTTTCAACATTAAAAGATCAAATTAATTAATTAATTAATCCATTTAACGTTCCAGAAGCGGGCGAGGGGTCCAAACGTCCTGTGCTGACAAGTTTTATGTCGTTCCTATGGTAAAAACCCCATTACGGACCCATCCGTACACTCAGATCATTGATCCGGAACTCCGTTTAGGAGTTATCCAATTTATTTAGCGTTTCCAATGTGAACGCACTGAAAATTTAACTCCGGCCACTCCGGGGCTCGGAATCGCACGCTGTCTGAAGGCACTGCTCTGGAATATTATCAAGAATATTCCAAATTCTTTCTCAGCAAAAACCGGGTTCTTACATTTATACCAATTACAAAATGGTTTAAAATGTTCATTGTATGAGGATTTAGAGTTTAATGTCACCACATGATGCAACCTGTGCTAAGAGAAGAAGTATATATAGTTCAAAGAACAAACAAAGGATAATATTATGTTTATGAAATAGAAATATATATTTATACTATTACAGAGTGGAATAATTCCTGAAATTTTGGAAAAGATCCTAAATAAATGTTTTCCTATTATCAATTTTTTTCATAACTATAGTTTATGGTTTTTCCAGTAATGATCTTTCATCTGAGCATGTTCTCTATCACTTTCCATCAGAACATGATGGTTTGATTATTCTTCTATGACCATGCATCCAATTAGAATGAGTAGTTTTAAAGTAACTGATGAATTTACCTTTCCCACTTATTAAGAGGATATTTTAACCATATGGGGGTTTCCTACAAGAGAATTTTCAAGTATCAACCATTATCATTAGAAATTTAATTTCAAAATTTTGAGAATGATATTTTGGTAAGGAGGGGATAATGTAATGCCCCAAGATTTTGAAAATGAATTTAATATTTAATGTATGAAACAATGATTCACTACAAAATATGATTTTGTTATAACCTATCCAGTAAAAAGAGTTTTTCCACCTCTGTGATTTGGATTTCGAAAAACGGACAGACACAGTTGCATTCTATAAGATATTTAGAGTCTGTTAAGAAAAACATAAATTTTGGTGAACAATAACATGACCTTATTAATATTAATGTACCCTTATGAATAGTAACTTTCCCCTTAAGAATAGTAATATACCCTTATGAATAGTTACTTTAATAGTAATTTACCCTTATGAATAGTAACTTGTCCCTTATGAATAGTAATTCACCCTTATAAATAGTAACTTGACCTTTATGAATAGTAATATACCTTTATGAATAGTACTAGAATCATATTATACCCTTATGAATATTAACCTCACACAGGTAAGTAAAATTATCCTTTAGGCACCTTGTAAATGAGAGTGAATATTTTAAAAATTAATAATTAAGTGTTGGTATTTTTATGAGGAATAAACAATGAATTGAAATTTTAGAATTAATAGATCAATATTAAAGATGATTAATTTTCATAAAATGTATTTATAAATCAATATTTTGTTTCCCTATGATTATAAGATAATTTTAGGAGAGCCTAGTTAATTTTTCTTAGTGTCATAAAATCAGTTATAATATTAAAATTTGTATTTTTTGAGTAAATGATGATTTTAATTAAAAATTAATTTTCTAATATTTATAAAAATATTTTCTTAAAATAGAGTTAATTTTTGGATTATACAGGTCGAAAAATGGTTTGGATGATTTTTTGGGATATTTATGAAATAGTTTAATTTTTGTTGAAGAGTAAAAAATTACAGTTTTTTAGAAAATACAACATTTTTTATGACATTTTCATGAAATTATTATGATATAGAAATTTATTTAAAATATGTAATAAATAAATAATTAAACTATTTAATAAAAATTTTAATTATTCATGATAACTAAAGTAATGGAATATGTCATAAAAATCCCAAATATTCATCCAAACCATTTTTCATAAAAATCCCAAAAATTCATACAAACCATTTTTCAAAAAAGATATAAATTTTAATAATATAACTGATTTTATTATCTTTCGAAATAATATTCTTTTTTGAATAAAACCTCTATAAAATCTCAGATAAAAATATTATTAAATTAAAAACTATAATGTGACAACCTAATTTCCTTTTGAAATAAAATATTATAATGGCTATAAGGTTATTGATGTGGGTCCAAAATATCAAAAATTAAAATAAAGTACCTTATATGTACTATAATGATTCTATGATAATGTAATATTCCATCATAATCTCTTATTTTCCCTCCTTTTATACTATAAATGAGAACACCGTCCGAGATGTGTTAATTATCACGTTCAAGGAAGACGAGTTATCAACTTGCATTATTATTTCCAAAACTAGTCATGAAACCTTTTTAATGGTTTCACATGATAATAATATATGTATTTTATCTTATTTAATGTTATCTAATCCTTAAACACTCATACAATAAAATAATAATACCAAACAAGTTCATCAAGCACAAAACCGCCAAGTTAATCCAAGCATTAATCATTAACCTTTATCTAATGATTCATCCTTATGGTATGTAAAAAAAGTCATTATAAGATCATTTATATCTCTATAATATCACTAATAATATATATTAACAATTCTGTATGTTTAACCACATTTTAAATGAACTTCCATTCATAAATACATGTAAACCAATCATGAAAACCCAGGAAGAAAATGCTTTCAAAACAATAAAATTGAACCTCTTAAACCCATCAAGTAGCCCATGAATGTACCTAATAAGGTTAAATTAAATCAATTAAATATATATTATGTTTTTTAATCATTAATTTACGAACCTAATTTTGATTATTTAGGGCTTTACGGTCAAGTGGGGAACACCTTCAAACATAAGTTAAGAGTTTCCTCATCTCGCTTCCATTTTCGTAAGACATTCCTTATTCCCAACAATTACTTGTGTATGTTGTATGTAAACTGAAAATTTATGTATCATATCATTAATATATTTAATTTAATGGTATTTAATTTATAATTTGATTATTATTTGTTTTGGGTATTATGTTTCGATTGATTACAATATGGCAATGGTTTTCTACCCAAACCTCCATTTTCATTCGGGTTGCTCTTATTCTCTAACAATCTCAATGAAATTATTATTTAATCTTATGTACTCCTTAGAAATTATTTTTTAATTTAATATATATGTTTACCAATCATATTACTTCTTTATTTTATGGGGATTTAAATGTTTTAAAATAATCTTTCAGAAAATTCTTTCAAAATGCATGTCCGATTCAAGGAATTTCTTTAATCCATACATATTTTGAAGTTCACAATATAATATATTTTAAACCTGATTTATATTTTAAAATCACAAATTTTATCATGAAAATATATTTTGGTTAATTTTGTGTTTTATGAAAGTAAACATGCCTTTGCGCTTTAAAATCTCTTTAACAGATTCCTTAAACTGCACTAAAATGTTTTAATTCTAAAGCTTCTTTAAAAACACTTTTTACATGATTTCTCTTGAGAGGTACATAATTTATGCCTAAAATGTAATCTAAATGTAATAACCAATTCTTTTCTAGGATATAAATGTTTAAATATAGATTTATGAAAAATACAACTGATTTTCCAACAGAACTCTTCTTTCCAAAGTAAAATAGTTTTTTCTCAACTCACTTTAACTTTTATGAGATATATTCCTTTTTCACCAATAATTATTTGCATTTTTTGTATGTAATACCCCTTAATATATCATATCAAGAGTCTCATTATTCCCATAATATTATAAGGGATTATGATTTGAATGTTTCAAGTAGATATGAGACACTTTGGAATGTTTAAGTATTATTTCCTCAAGAATTTCTCAATGGTCTCATTTAAAAGTATACTTATTTATGTCAACATCCATTGATTAATATTGTTTTTAATAGAGGATTATATCTTATTATATCATATAAAATATTTCTTTGAAGGGTTTTTGATTACTTCAAATGTGGATGTTCTATCTTAAAACCATTCACCAATTTACTCCAAATAGTTAGTGTTTATACTTAATGTTTGGGTAAAGTTATTTTCATGTCATATATTAGATTAAATATGAATTTATATGTTGTTCATGTTTATCCCCATTCATATGAGGAATGAATTGAACTTAGTAACTATTGGGTGGGGACCTCTATATCCCCTCGGTCCATCGATAGGTCTAATGAGACAAACTATGATTATGGCACAAGGCCTTGAAAAAATGATTATTTATGGTCTTGGAAAGAGGCCTTGGCAGTATGGTTATGATGTATTAAATTATCAATTCCATCATTATGAAAATATTATTGATATTTCATGAGGTTATTTGACTAGTAGAATACCCCTTATTCTGTTTTTTTATGGAATTTGTTTATTAATCTCTTATTCCTGCCATTTTATGTTCATGTTTATTTTTAAAGGAATGTGTTTCTAGTTATTCACCATGCCTCAGGTTTATTGTAACGACCCGACCCTAGAAGCCTAGAGATGGGGAATTATTTCTTAAATTGGTTGGATTAAATGGAATTAAATCTAAAAGGAATGATCAAATTATTATTCTTGAAAAATCTAGATACATACATGTAACTCATATTACATTTGGAAAGGTAACAAAATACAATACATAACAAAAACTAATAAACTGTATCCACGAGAACTCAATAAATAGTCTCCTCTTCATAACATGTTAAAGGTAAAAAAATAAAAGGGGTGAGATAAAATGATCAATATGGGTTATAAATAGCAGAAGCATGAAACAAAAATAATTGAATCATAATCAAATCGGCATAGTCAATATGGAATGCTGAATAAATGGAAAAAAGACACCATAAAAAACTGAGAATGAAACTACATCCGTAGATTTTTTCATAGTGAAAAACTCATGGATAGTAATAACTGAAAATGAATAAATAAATATGATTATTAATTGTATGTCATGTATTAGGCACATGATACCACAATACCGTCGAAATGTTGTATGCTTATGGATAGAAACCCATCTGATTTTTGGAAACAAACTCAAAGGGTTTGTCACCAACTGATTTGTCTCATGAGACCTTTTGATGCATCAAGGGGATATAATGGGCCCCAAAAATCACTAAAAATCCAAATAATTCTTTATAGATATATTTAATACATTTAAATTATGTTTTCTCAATATCTGTATAGAGTAGAAGACACAGATTCATCAATATTACCTTAGTTAAAACAACATCCCAAAAAAAAACACCACATGTAAAAGGGTACACGGATTAAGACAATAATCATATACATGAAACAAAAATATGGATATATAATATTTTTACAATTAAAAATTAAAAATGACCTCATATGGGTAGTGGATACACCACATAAGAAAGATTAGGTGCACAATACCAAGTAACAGACAATGAAATGGAAATTGAGGCAAAGTCCCTTACCACATTGTAATCAATCGAGTCGTTTGAAATAAATATAATAACCACAAAATTAATAACTCAATACCATAAATATTAATAAAATATTTATAATATAGATCAAATTTATGTACACAATACACAACATTCATGAAATAAGTGGCGAAAAAATGGAAATCTCACAGAGTTAAAAGTGAGATAAGAAACCCCTTATTTCCAAATGTGTTCTTAGATTGATCTTAATAACCTGAAAAATCAAATTTATCTTCATTATTTAATAATTAAATAACCTAATATACATATAAATGATTTATTTTAACCTTATTATGTTCATTAATGGATTTTTTGATGGGTTTAAGAGGTTTAATTTTATTGTTTTGGAAGCATTTCTTCCTTGGTTTTCATGATCGGTTACTTGTATTCATGAATGGAAGTTCGTTTGAAATGTGGTTAAATATGAAGAATTGATAATATATTTTATTAGTTAAATTATAGAGATATAAATGATCTTATAGTTATTTTTATTATATAACATGAGGCTGACCCATTAGATAAATGTTAATGATAAATGCTTGGATTAACTTGGCGGTATTGTGCACAATGAAGTTGTTTTGTATTGTTATATTTTATTATGATTGTGTAAGGATTAAAGAACATTTAATAATATAAAATAAAAATATTATTATGTGGTTTAACCATTAATAAATTTTAATGACCGGTCTTGAATATAGTAATAGAAATTGAAAACCCGCTGTCCTTGAATGTGATAAATTAACACATCTCAGACGATATTTTCATTTTTAGTTTAAGATGAGGGGAAGAGAAAAGATGATGATGGAATATTCCATAATCATAATAAGATTAAATTTCATGTATGGTACTTTAATTACCATAGAATTTTGATTATGGGAGGTGAGGATAGAGAAACAAAATAATGGGACTTGTAAAACAAGTTGAAAAAAAGAAGAGACATTCACCTCTTGAGTACTCCTTGAGAATCTCCTTAAGGCCTTTGTTTTTGGAATTTGGTGACCCAATAAGGTCTTGGAAATTGGTGGAGGACTTGGGAAGTGTATTTGGAATATATTAGTAAATTATCAAAGCTTAAGTGGTGTGGGAGGAAGAGGGGGTGATGGGTGGTATATATAGTGGAGGGGAGGAGGGGTTTCTTAATATTTCAATCGTTAATTTATTATTTTACCCTAAGGAAAGAAATAGTGAAGATTAAATGACCTAATATAGTAATAAATGCATGTTAATTCTAGATTTTTGTGCTTATATAACTCATGATGCTTGGAAAAGTGGATTTAAAATATACTGTATTTATACGGTAACTTAATGTATTTTACCATTCGCCAAAAATTCATGTATTTCAAAAAATTATCATAAATTCAACCTAACAATTTTTCAACATGTAGAATAAAAAAAGAAACTCCATTTTTCAAAAATAAATTTATGAATATTATTAATTAAATTTTTAAATGAAATCAAAATTTATTCAAAAATAACAATTTTAAAACTGTAACTCATTTTTTAACACCTTGAAAAATTAATCAACATCTCATTGCCTTATAATCTTAAGAAAATAAAATAATAACATTATTTACTATTAATAAGGGTCATAGTATTATTCATATTATTATTCATAAGGTCATGTTACTATTCATGAAAAAAACAAGTTGGTTCTATCAGACTCCAAATAACTTACGAATCACAACTGTAGATGACCATTTTTTGAAATTTAAAACACATAAGTGGAAAATGGATAGGTTATGAATTTATCCTACAAAAAACCAAGTTTTGTTTCACAGAGACCCATTGCTTCATTGATATTATAGGCCTTCTTTTTATTTTATTATAGATAATCCACCTTTCTCTTTTTTTCAGCATAACTCTTTTTCCAAATTTGGGATGCTTTAATATGGGCCTGAATTTTAATTACCTTTGCAGTTGTACCATTGATATGTTTTGGGCCTATAAGTTTTCTCTTTCCATATTCATCCCAACAAGTTTTAGTTTGACACCTCTTACCATATAATGCTACATATGGAACCCTTTTAATGTTATAATAGAAACTATTATTGTAGGAAAATTCCATAAAAGGAAAGTATTGATCCCACATACCTTGAAAGTCAATAGATCATTATATCGAAATCTCTTCCAGGGTTTTAATATTACTTTTAGACTGTTCGTCACTTTGGGGGTGATAAGCAGTACTCATATAAAGCTCAGTATCCAAAGCCTTTTGGAGAGTTTTCAAGAATTTTTATGTAAACTCAGGATCTCTATTGAACACAATCGATAGAGGTGCACCATTAAGTCATACAAATTCATTAATATAAAGTCTTTCTAGGTACTCAAGTGGTAAATCCTCTCTTATTGTAAGGAAATGTGTTGATTTTGTGAGATGGTCAACAATTACCCATATTACATCATTCCTTCTGGGTGTCCTCAGTAGTCTTGTGAAAAAATCCATCAAAATTTTATCCCACTTCCATATAGTAATAGGTATAGGTTTCATGATCCATCTAAGATGTTGTCTCTCGGCCTTCACTTGTTGACAAACTAGACACAAAGACACATATTTAGCAATTTCTCACTTCATGTTATCCCACCAAAAATATTCCTTCAGATCTCTATATATCTTAGTGCTACCAGGGTGTGTGGAGAAATTTGATCTATGATTATCATATAATAGTTCCATTTTTAGCTCAGGTACTGGTGGAATGCATAACCCCTTCCCACATTTCATAACTCTATCCTCATACATGAAGTCTTCCAGTATTCCTTCCCTAACAGCTTTAATTTTCCTTTTTAGATTCTCATCTGTGAATTGAGATCTTTTTATCTTCTCTTATAAAGATGGGTTAGCAGTCATTTGAAAGAGGAAAATGTTTCCCCTTCCATAATAATTCCCATATCCAAATTTAGTATATCCATGAATATAGGATATCTCTGAATCCTCATTTGGGTCAGAAGTCCATGATCTTTCCTGCAAAATACATCTGCCACCTTATTTTCCTTTCCTAGGTTATAGTGTATTAAGAAATAATAATATTTGAGTAACTAGAGCCATCTCCTTCACCTCATGTTGAGTTATTTATGTGTAAAAATGTATTTTAAACTCTTTTTATCCATATATATCTCATATTTTTTACCATAGAGATAATGTCTCCCTATTTTTAGAGCAATGATTATTGCTACTAACTCAAGATCATGAGTAGGATAATTTTTATCATGAGTCTTCAACTGCCTTGATGAATAATCAATAACTTTAGCAATTTTCAAAAGGATTCAACCCATTCAATTATTTTATGCATCACTATATATAAAAAATACATCATTTCTAGAAAGAAGAGTCAAAATTAGAGCATTGACCAATCTTCTTTTCAATTATTAAAATCATTCTCTACATTCTTTCATCCATAAAAATTTAACCTCTTTTTGTGTGAGCTTGGTTAGTGGGTTATCCATTCAGGTTAAATTCTGAATGAAACACCGTAAGTAACTAGTTAAGCCAATAAAACTATGTACCTCAGTTATGTTCATCGGTGTGGGCCATTCTTGGATTTCCTTTTTCTTCACAGGATCAACTAATATTCTATCCCTAGAGAAAATATGTCCAAGAAAAGAAACTGATTGAATAAAAAATTTACACTATCTAAACTTCCCATATAATTCATTTAATTTAAGAGTTGTTAGAATAATTCTCAAGTGATTCTCATGGTCTTCATAGATTTTGAATTATACCAGGATATCATTGATAAATACAACAACAAAGTTATCAAGATACACCTTGAAAAATATATTCATTCTATCCATGAAAACAGAGGGTGCATTACTCAGTCTAAAAGGAATTACTGTAAACTCATAATTCCCATACCTGGTTCGAAATGCTATATTTGGAATATCTTCATTACTCACACATAACTGATGATATCCATATCGAAGTTCAATCTTAGAAAAATATTGAGCTCTAGGAATTTGATCAAACAAATCATCAATTTGTGGAAAAGGATACCTGTTATTTATTTTAATAGCATTGATTTCCCTGCAATCAATGCATATCCTCATGGATCCATATTTCTTCTTGACAAATAGGACATGGGATCCCCATGGTGAAATAATAAATCGAATAAATCCTTTGTCACTAAATTCCTATAGTTGTTTCTTTAGCTCCACTAATTCTATAATGGCTATTCTATAGGGAGTCTTTGATATAGATCTTGACCCATAAAATAAATCAATAGTGAACTCAACTTTCAGCTCTGGATGTGGTCTAGGTAAATCCTATAGAAATATATCAATTTAATCATTCACAATTGGTACATCTTCAATTTGAATATTTATTTCCTCTCCCATAGATATTGTTTTCCCTTCCTCTCCAATAATTTCATTTTGGAGAGCTATTGGGGTGGATTTAGATAAAAATTAGATAGAGAGGTTTCTGATCTAAAGATAAGGGATTCTATACTAATCTAAAAAAATTTAAATTCCTTATTATTACAATAGATCTTCACATCATAATTTGATAGCCAATTCATACTGAGAATTATATAAAACTAAATCATTGGTATGATGATAAGGTTAACAAATAAATCACGTTTATGTTTCATGAGGGGGACTAATCACACATCTTGGTTGCAATGATACATCCCTTAGGTTTTTTAAATGAGAACTCCTTTATTAAATGAAATTGGACATGTATAATTTTATTGGAAAACGTTGAATTTATAATTGAATACGATGATCCAGAATCAAATAAATCATCCGATAAGTTTGAAAAAATAGTTAAAGTACCAGCCACTACATCATTAGGAACTTCAACATCAGTGGTTGGGATTGCATAACCTTTCCATTTATCTCATGGAATTTTATGAGTTATGTTTCCTTGGAGATTAGGACACTCATTTTCATAGTGTCCCATATCTTTACAATTATAGCATTGAACATCATTGAATTGTCTCTTTCCCTTGAATTCACTATGTCAATAACCCTTTTCTCCACTCTTATAGATAACTCCCATTCCTTTCAAGCATTTCCAAAGATAATTCTTTCCATAGTTATCATATAATATAAATTTCTTCATTCCATTATTCTTCTTTGGTTCTTCACCTTTTCCATGGTTATCAAAATACCACTTATTTTCTTGGTTTTCCTTGTACAAATTTGATCTTGCAAATTCCTTCTCTATTTTGATGTCACTTAATAAAATTTCATCACAAGATAAAAATGTTAAAGAATCCAGTTACCTTTAAAGACTTTTCTTAAGAACTTCAAAGAAATTATCAATCTTGTCTTTTGAATCACATACATAATCTATAACATACCTGGATAATCTTGTGAAGGTAGCCTCATACTCTGCAACATTATCATCTTTTCTTTACTTTAAGCTAAGTAATTTACTCTTCATTTTAGTTTGTTGTTTACGAGGTAAAAACTTGTTGAAGAATATTTCCTTGAAAGTCTTTCATTCCATACCTTCTATTTATTCTTCCTCCATGGTATTCTCGATCAAAGACCACCATTGATCAACATCACCCTTGAAACAATATACTACCAGCACTACCTTTTCACTTTCATTACATATTAATGCCAGGAATATATTTTCAAGGGACTTGATACAATGATCAGATACCACTAGATTAGTAGTCTAACTAAAATATGTGGGCTTCTACCACATGAAATGATCCAAGATAGGTGTAGCATGGTTATTCATCATAGTCTGAGTATGTTTTCCCAATATTGACATGATCTGATCTACTCCAACATTGAATTTGTTGACTTGATCAGTGGGGAAATACCTACATTGTCAATGAGTATTGATTTACCATCTTCTATTAGGTGTCATTTGTAAATTATGGAATACACTATATTAGTTTATGAATCATAATTTATAATCCCAAATAGAAAAGTACTTAGCATAAATTGACATTCTATGCATAGATAATCTCATAAACATGGTTTCTCTGAGGAAAAATTTTATATTAAAATCCTTCATAAAGGCTTGTAAAGAAAATGTAAATCATCATAAGAATATCCACTGGGAGTTTCAAACTAGGTTCACAGTAATGCCTATTTCTGTGTACCAGGATACCCTGGGTCAAGCCTAAAACTCCTTGTCAAAGTTTTCACTCCTAGGTACATCTATGCTAGAACCACGTCACCCTATAGTATCCAAATGAAGATGTATTGGATATAAATATCCACATAGTCTAATACTTACCAAAATACTAGGATTATCTTGTATTTTTATCCTCAAAAACAATCTTAGGGGTTTATTCCATAATATATGTTTTCTAAATTTAGTTTCCAAGCTTTCTACTAAACTTCCTTTGGTACCAACTGTAACACCATAACCCCAGAATCCCAGAGATGGTGCATTACTTATTACATTAGCTTGATTAAAAGGAATTAAATCCTGAAGGAATGATAAATTTATTAGTCTTGAAGAAACTAGATACATACCTGTAACTCATATAACTTTGGGAAAAGTAACAAAATACAATACATAACAAAAACTAATAAACTGAATCCATGAGAACTAAATAAATATTATCCTCTTCAAAACCCATTGAAGGTAAAAAAATGAAAGGGGTGAGATAAAATTATCAGTATGGGTTAAAAATATCGGAAGAATTAAAAACAATAAAAATCATAATCAAATTTTCATAGTCAATATGGCATGGTGGATAAATGGAAAACCCACACAATAAATAAACTGAGAATGAAACTGCATCCATATATTTTTTCATAGTGAAAATCTCATGGATAGTAATAACTAAAAATGAATAAAGAGATATGATTATTAATTAGACTTCATTTATCTATCACATTATACCACAATACTATCGAAATGTTGCAAGTCTATGGGTAGAAACCCATCTGATTTTTGGAAACAAACTTGAAGGGTTTGTCTCCAACTGATTTTTCTCAAGAGACCTGTCGATGAATCAAGTTGATATAGTGGGCCCACCCTTCATTTAATGTCCAAATACTTCTTTATACATTGATTTAATATATTTAAAATATTATTTTCCAATATCTTTATAGAGTAGAGGATACAAATTCATCAATATTTTCATAGTTAAAACAACATCCTAAATAAACATCGTATGTAAAAGGGTACACAACTTAATACAATTATCATATCCATGAAACCATTATATAGATATATAATATATTTAAAATTTCAAATGAAAAATGATCTCAAATGGGCATTGGATACACTATATAATAAAGACTAGTTTCAAATACCAAGTAACTGGCAATGGAATGAAAATTGAGACACAGTCCCTTACCATGTTATAATCAATCAAGTCATATGACCAAAAATTAATAACCACCAAATGAATCATAGAATACCATAAATATAAATAGAATAGTTATAATATAGATCAAATTTTAGTATATAATACCCCACATGAATGAAATTATTGGCGAACAATGGGAATCTCATGGAGTTAAAAGTGAGATAAGAAACACCTTACCATATGCCTAAATCTGTTCTTGGATTGATCTTAATAACCTGAAAAATAAAATTTATCTTCATTAATTAATAATTATAGAACCTATTTTGTATATTATTGATATATTTTAACCTTATTATGTTCATTAATGGCATTTTTTATGGGTTTAAGAGGTTCAATTTTATTGTTTTGGAAGCATTTTCTTCCTTGGTTTTCGTGATCAGTTACTTGTATTCATGAATGGAAGTTCATTTGAAATGTGGTTAAACATAAAGAATTGATAATATATATAATTTGTTAAATTAATGTTATATAAATGATATTGTAATGTTTTTTGTTATATACCATGAGGATGACCCGTTAGATAAATGTTAATGATAAAGGCTTGGATTAACTTGGCAGTTTTGTGCCCAATGAACTTGTTTTGTATTATTATATTTTATTATGAGTGTGTAAGGATTATAGAACATTACATAATATAAAATAAATATATTATGATCTTGTTCAACCATTAAAAATGATTCATAACCAGTCTGGAATATTTTAATATAAATTGAAAACCCGATGTCCTTGAATGTGATAAATTAACACATCTCGAACGGTATATTAATTTTTAGTGTAAGAGGAGGGGAAAAGAAAAGACGATGATTGCATATTCCATTTGCATAATAAAATTATAGTTCAAGTAAGTTACTAGACCAAAAGGTCTTAGACAAGGGGGGAGGTCTTGGGAAGTGTCTTTTTCAGATCATAAAAAAGGATAAAAACTTATGTGGTGTGGGAGGAAGATGGGGTGAGGGGTGGTTTATATAGTGGAGGGGAGGAGGGTTTTCTTAATATTTTAATCACTAATTTATTATTTTACCCAAAGAAATGAAATAGTGAGGATTCCATGAACTAGTATAGTAATAAATTCACGGGAATTATAGATTTGGGATCTTATATCACTTATTATTCTTTGAATATTAGATTTACATTATAATGTATTTGTATAGTAAATTAATGTATTTTACTATTCACCAAAAGTTCAAGTATTTCCAAAAAATATTATAAATTCACCCTAACCATTATTTGATGCATATAATCCAAAAATGAACTCCATTTTTTAAAAAAAATCTAAATATTATTTATTTAATTTTTAAATAAAATCATAATTTATAAAAAAATAACAATATTAAATTTATAACTCATTTTTTAACACCTTGAAAAATTAATCATCAACTCATTAACTTATAATCTTAAGAAAATAAAATAATAATATGATTTAATATTCATAAGGTTCATATTAATATTCATATTAATATTCATAAGGGTATGTTACTATTCATCAAAAAAACATGTTGGTTTTATCAAACTCTAGATAACTTACTGATCACAACTGTAGATGACTGTTTTTTGAAATTCAAAACATGGAAGTGGAAAATGGATAGGTTATGACTTTATCCTATAAATAACCAAGTGTTTATTCATGGAGACTAAGTGCTTCATGTAATATAGGATATCTAATGAATTGAAAGTATTTAAGAGAATCATACTATAAAATATTTGGGGTGTTATATTTATGTTTATGATATCTTCCACTGTATTGCTTACCCTTACTAAGCATTTGATCTCACCCCTTTCTTATGTTTCATTTTCTCAGGACATGAAGAAGTTTATTATGAATGACCTGCTGGGATAAACTTAGTGATGTGGATGTTCCCAATAAAAATTATATGATGTATTTGTTTTCAAGTTTTAATGTTGAACCTATGTATGTATATGGATTTACAAAACTACTAAACTAGTCGGTCCATTGAGATTTGATTCCTTGTAATCATGCCAATGTATTAAAATAATTCACTAGCTCCATGATTCTTTGTTTTGGGCCTTATAGTCGGTATCAAGGGAATTTTAGTAGAAAACATGGAAACTAGATTTAGAAAATGTAGATTAGGGAACAAAACCCTAAGAGAGACTTTGAATATAAACATACAAGAACGTACTGAAATTTTGTTAAGGAATATATTATCTGGTTTATAAAGAAAATACATCCCTGTCTAGATAAAAACAAGTAGAGGTGGATCTAGAACCTATGTATCTAGGGTTAAAACACTAAAAAACCACTTTTAGCTAGACTCAAATGGGAATTAGTGCATGACAATCGGCCTTGCTTCATTCATGGTTAAACATTCTCAGGGGATATTCTATGGTAAATTCATATGATTTTTATAACCCATTATTAAGTATTTATTCCCCCAAAGTAACCAAAGTACATGGTTATAGGATTTACGATGCATAAATTTATGTTACGTGTTATACCATGTTTAGAGATATAGATAGTTCATGATTCTATGAGTTAATATGTTATATATAATTGATTAGAAATGTCACCAAGTAGAAGGAATGTGAAATTAACCAATGCACATGATGCAAAGAGTAATAAGGGTCATATATCTTATGGTCTTAATCCATCGTTTCAAAGTAAGATAGTCTCCTATGTGTCCTCATCATATAAAGAAATAATATCATATATTAACAAGGTATATAAAGAATTATTTGAGTCTTGTGAATTTAAAGGGAATCAAAAGAAGAATATTATGGTAGAGAAAAATATGGATAAATATAATAAGGGAAATAAGGGTTTTCACATATATAATAACTGTGAAAAGAATCAACATGGTAAATACTTTAAGGGAATTAGAGTTTGTTATAAGTGTGGAGAAAAAGGACAGCAATTTAGTGATTGAAATGGTAAGAAAAAGTTTTCTACTGTACAATGATTCAACTACAAGGAGATGGGACACTATGCAAATCAATGTCCCAAGCGTCAAAGTAATATGCCTCAAATGATGTCACTCGATAATGAAAAAGTTATGATACTACCGAAGAAGAAGTGGAAGGATTAGTATTCCTCTTTAAGAATCATGCCATTTGAATATTTTATTAGCAATGTACGAGTTATATGATTAATGGAATATATGAGGATTGTACTAAAGTACTATTTCATTAAGTATTTGTGCTCTTATGGTGAATTGTACCAAGGATAAGTGATGTAGTAGAAAGTTAATATATTGGGAATGAATATGGTTTATGGAATGGAAACCCTAAATATATTATTGATGATTAAGTTAATGATGAAGAAATGATTGATTTGGATAAGTACTGATTACCAAAAAAATGATTATTAACCTATAGATAAGTGGTTATGCTATCATGAATGGAGTTTACAATATTTTTGGATATAAGGAATACATCTAATAGAATGTGTAAGGATGAATTCATATTTCGAATAAGTATTTATGGTAATTAGAGTTATTACCATATTTCAAGAGTACACATGATGAAGGTATTCATATGTTTAGAATGTGAAAATTTAGGGTCGCTTCATGTTGATTAAAGGAAAATAGGGTTACAGATGCCTTGAGTAGGATAGAATTAGGAGTTATAAAAAAATGAGGATTACCAAGGATCTTGTGTACATGGATCTAGCAAGGATGGATATGGGAATGATTTTTAAGAGGTGGATCATGATCTTTTGGAACGTTAAACCTTTTATGAAATGGTTTAAGTTTTTCATTGTATGGGTATTTATAGTTTATTGTCTCAAGATAATGAAACCTATGCTAAGAGATGATGTATATATAGTTCAAGGCACAAATAAAGGATGAGATTATGTTTATAAAATAGAAACGTATATTTATACTCTTATAGAGTGGGATAATTTATGAACTCTAGGAAAATATTCCTAATTTTTTTGTCCAATAATTATTTTTTTCATAACTATAGTTTATGGTTTTGTGGTAATTATCTTTCATCTAAGCATGTTGACTATCACTTTCCATTAGAACATGATGGATTAATTATTCTTCCATGACCATGAAATCCAATTAGAATGCATAGTTTTGTAGTAATTGTTGCTTTTCCATTTCCCTCTTATTAAGAGGATAATTTAACCATATGTGGGTTTCCCACTAGGTAATTTTCAAGTATTAACCATTATCTTTCAAATTTTAATTTCAAAATTCCAAGGATGATTTTTTTAAGGAGGAGGTAACATAAAAATGGATGATTTTGAAAATAAATTTAATATTGAATTCATGAAACATTGAGTCTCTAAAAAACACCATTTTTTATAACCTAGCCAGTTTACATAGTTTTTTCACCTCTGTGATTTGAATTTTGAAAAACTTATATACACAATTGCGTTCAGTAAGATATTTAGAGTCTGATATGAAAAATATAAATTTCAGTGAATAGTAATGTACCCTTATGAATAGTAATTTACCCTTATAAATAGTAACTTGACCCTTATTAATAGTAATTCACCCTTATGAATAGTAAATTTACCCTTATAAATAGTAATGTACCCTTATGAATAGTACTTTGAATAGTAATATACGCTTATGAATAGAAAATTGACCATTATGAAGAGTAATACACCCTTATGAATAGACCATGAATAGTAATATACCCTTTTGAATAGTAACCTCACACAGGTAAGTAAAAAATATAATTTAGGCACCTTATAAATTAGAGTGAATATTTTTAAAATTAATAATTTAGTGTTGGTATTTTCATGAGCAATAAACAATGTATTACAATTTTATAAGTAAATCATTAATATAAAATATAATACATTTTCATAAAATGTTTTCTTGAATTAATATTTTGTTTTCCTATGATTATAAGATAATTTTATGAGACTCTAGGTAATTTTTCTAAGTGTCATAAAATCTGTTATAATATTAAAATTGGTATTTTTTTGAGTAAATGATGATTTTAATTAAAAATTAAATTTCTTATATGTAAAAAATTATTTTCTTCAAATGGAGTTACATTATCTATTCTACATGTTAAAAAAAATTTGGATGAATTTTTGAGATTTTTATGGAATAGTTTAACTTTTGTTGAATAGTAAAAAATACAGTTTTTCATAAAAATGCCATTTTCTGTGACATCATCATGAAATTATTATGATATAAATATTTATTTAAACTATGTAATAACTAAATAATTATATTATAATTATAATATTGTACATAATTAATTTGGAACATGAAAAGTATATTTTTTCATGATAAGTATAAAAATCATTGTCAATTTCGACGCAGTGCCTGTACAGCGGTGACAAAGTCAAAATTGGCAATTTATATATAATAATTGAGTTCTAAAAATTAAATTCATGAATTATTTATCAATAATTAAGTATTATTTAACTCTTTTATTTCTATTTTCTAATTTTAGTTTTATATAACCTGATTATTATCCAAATGTTTGTGTAAAGCTTGTGGAGGGAGAGTGAAGACAAAATAAAAAAGTAAAGAAGATGACTTGTTTTGTATAAGAGTGAATATACATAATGAATAAATTCATAATTTTATTTTTAACCTAATTAATTTAACTTAATGATAGTATTTTATTTTTAATTTTTATATATGAAATAATTAACATTAATGCTTATGCATAACCGATGCAGCGATAATGCATGCATAAGAGAAATAAATAAAATATTTTTAATTAAAATTATAATAATTATTAAATGACCCATATTTTAGATAAAACAATTTATATAATCAATTTTAGACTATTATAAAGTTTTTATTTGAATTTGATACATTTTGGACTCACATGAATCATAGTTAAGCCTTTACAATATTTTATTTCAAAAGGTAATCAAGTTTTCACATTATAGTTTTAAATTTAATAATATTCTTATATTAGATTTTACAGAGGTTTTATTCAAAAACTAATAGACTCTAGAAATAATATGAAATTATATTTCTCATGAAATTTTATTTTTAAATTTTAGACAATATATAAATACCATAATGGAATCCAGAAAAATGATGCAGTATTAATTTAATTAATGAATAAATAAACTAATTGATATTAAAAATAAAAAAATAAATATAATTTTATAATTTTAAGCTAATTCAAGGATTCCATACATGAATATGATATTTATATGTTATAATATAAAAGTTTATTCTATTTTTAAAACTTTATTTTTATATTTTTAAAGTCATATATATGAATAAGTTTTATCTAGAAAAAATTGTTTTTCATGAATAAAATATTTTAGTAAATTATTTAAAAATACTAAAATTTCGAAACAAGTCCAGAAATGATAATATTACTTCGAAAATGTAATACCTTTTTATTTTTAGGTCTTTTTAGTGTTTTAAAAACTATAATTTATTTATTATATTTTAATAATAATTATGATTCTTAAGTTACCCTTCACCTCACTTATAAAAAGAGGTTCCTTCCTTCCCAAATTTCATAACCATAAGCCTTAATGTTTGACTAAACTAGGAATAATTCCATCCTACTCAGCCCTTGACACATTATTGTGCTTTTAGTCGCACAAAAAGACCAATTCCAAGATCATTAAGGTGATTTCAAAAGAGAAATATTCAAGAGGTAAGATTTCATCTTTTTCTCTGTCAAATTCTTTCTCACTTATACCTTATCCCTACCTATTACCCAACTATTCATGAAAACTACAGTAACTTATATGTACTTTAATTTTTTTAGAATAATGTAATATTCCATCATATTCTCTTCTTGTCCCTCCTTTTATATTTTAAATGAGAATGTCATCCGAGATGTGTTAATTATAACTTTCAAGGAAGATAGGTTTTCAATTTGAATTACTATCTTCAAGATTGGTCATGAAACCTTTTAATGGTTGAAAAAAATCATAATATATTTATTTTATCTTATTTAATTTTATATAATCTTTACACAATCATATAAAATAATAATACAAAAGAACTTCATCATGTACAAAACTACCAAGTTAATCCAAGTGTTTATCATTATCCTTTATCTATTTATTCATCCTCATGGTGTATTAACAAAATCATTATAATATCATTTATATCTATGTAATGTCATTAATAATATATTTTAACAATTATTTATGTTTAAAAACATTTTAAATGAACTTCCATTCAAGAAAACAAGTAAAACGATCATGAAAACCAAGGAAGAAAATGCTTCCAAAACAATACAATTGAACCTCTTAAACCCATCAAGAAGGACATGAATGAAACTAATAAGGATAAAATAAATAAATTAAATTTATTGGAGGTTATAGAATCATTAATTTATGAACTTAAATTTTATTATTCAGGTCATTAATATCATGTGAGGAACACCTTCGGACTTAAGGTAATGGTTTCTTCATCTCACTTCCATTTTCGTGAGACATTCCTTATTCACTACAGTTACTTGTGTTTGATGTATGTATACTACCCATTTATGTATCATATCATGAATATATTTAATTTCATGGTAGTAAATTTATCATTTTATGATTATTAATTTTGGGGCATATGTTTCGATTGATTACAATGTGGAAAGGGTTTTCTACCCAAACCTCAATTTTCATTTGGGTTGATCTTATTATCTACTCACCTTAATAAAGTTCTTATTTATTATTTTTTACTACTAGAAAATTGTGTGTGAATGTTATATATATGTTTACCAATAATAATACATATTTATTTTATGGGGAGTTAAATGTTTTAAAATAATCTTTCCGAAAATTCCTCTGAAATGCAAGCAAGATTCAGGGAATTTCTTGAATTCTTAACTTTTTGATTTTCAGTCCATAATATGTTTTAAGACAAGTTTACCTTACTAAAACCACACATTTTAACATGAAAATATATTTTGGTTTATTTTTGGTTTTATGATGAAAACATGACTTTGCGCTTTTGTTGACGCTCCTTTCCGTCAAAGAGTCTAAACGAATGAAAAGGGAAATACCTTGAACCCAAATTGATTCATCCTTTGAAGAAACATCAAAAATTGACAAAGGAATGAACAAAGATTCATCTGAACTTGAGTCGTGCAAGTTCCACCAAGGTCATGCAAGTATACTTGCACGTCGCCCAGTTGTCACGTAGGTGACTTGTGCACCCTCTTTGATTCTCGCCCAGGGTCTTTAGCAACCTATAAATACCCCTGGTGGGCCCCCCATTTCAGGACAGAAAAATTCCAAAACTAATATTCGAGCTTTGGTTACCCAAGTCTCTTCGGGAAGTCTTTCGAACACTTCTAAGGTAATTTCTTACCTAGAATGGAAGCTCTAAACAGGGGAAACAAGGCCTAAGTGTTGAAACTCATCAACACTTGTGCACCTAAGTGGCCAGCCCTTAAGGGAAATGGCCACACTTACAGGCCGCCTTATTCCTTCAACAAAATTTGTGATCCACTCTTTTGTAAGCCATTAGGGATAATACTAAGGGCTTGAGCCAAGTCTTGCCCAAGTATTAACCTAAGGGTTGACCGTCGCGCAAGTACCTATGTGTCACGCAAGTATACTTGTGCGACCAGGACATGCGCGCCTATGCAGCACTTGCGTGCCTCTCTCATTTTGGGTACCCCTCTAACCTATTCACTTACATTCTTCAAATACACCTCTCCTCTTCAAGATTCAGCCATCAGAACCATCTTCAAATCCATTTTTGGCATGGTTCCTTTGTTGGCTTCCTTATCTGAAAGGAATTCAGCGGAACATATCTCAAATCCTGGTGATTTTCATATATTCATGTCACTAAGGTGAGAGATTTCATTCATTTCAACCTCATCCTTTAAATATGAGAGATTCCCTAATCTGGGCCTCCTTTTCAGGAGTAAGCCCAAGACATAATTTCTCTAAATTGGGTATCTTCCTTATGAGTAAGCCCCACTCATAAATTCAATTATCTTAGTTCTCCTTCTCAGGAATAAGTCCGAAGTCTCAATTCTCCTTAAAAAATGGGCCTCCTTCTCAAGAGCAAGTCCCAATCTCAAAATTCCCAAGATATGGGCATCCTCCTCAGGAGTAAGCCCCAAATCTCCTAACATGGGCCTTCTTTTCAAGAATAAGCCCCAGTCTTCATGTTCCCTTAATTTTGGGCATCCTACTTAGGAGTAAGCCCTAACCATAATTCCATTAATATGGGAATCCTCCTTAGGAGTAAGCCCCACGTTCCCAAATATTGGCATCCTCCTTAGGATTAAGCCCCAAATTCCAAATCCCTTAACCTGGGCCTCCTTCTCAAGAGTAAGCCCCAGTCATAATTCCCCTTAACCTGGGCCTCCTTCTCAGGAGTAAGCCCCAGTTATAATTTCCCTTAACTCGTATTAATTTACATTTTGATTTGGGCTTCCTTCTCAAGAATAAAATCCAATCCTAAGTCCCCTCTTATTTGGGCATCCTTCTCAGGATTAAGTCCTAAGTTAAGTATCCAAATCTCCATAAAGTACATATACCTTTATGGACCTTGTTCTCGGGTTTCTTCCCTAAAGTAAATCCTAATCTTTATCCATCTAGACAGACATACAAACATAATCCCCACATCATTTCTTATAATTGTATCTTTCATGGCACAATTGTCTGGTTTTACCAATACCTCTTGTTTCCCACATCGAGCATTGACTCACGTGAGATTAGAGTGTAAAAGTAATTATGAAATATTTCTTTGAGCCATCAATCATGCATAAACCCCATACTTCTTTACTTGAACTACGTGGGCTATGATTCCTTTTCTAAAACAAAGGATATGTAGGTATCCCATCGGCGGGTACGATCCCAACTCTGAAATAATCCATGTCCTTCAGAATGACAATAAACATCAAGTGCCCCACTGAGTGGCTTTAAAACTATTATGGTTATCATAATGACCAAGAGATTTCTATATAATGTGTCAAAGGATACCATTGGCCAAGAATATCTAACAATACTGATGATTCTCTATCGTTTAAGAACCTCGAATACATATAAAAGATTCTCTAAATCTCATACATACTAATCATTGATTGTCAGATCTAAAGGAAAGATCATTTTCATACTTGGTAATGTAATAAGGATTCACAAACATAACTTAAATCTATAAAGAGAGTCCCAGAGTAGATAATAATTCCCCTCAAAAAGGTGTGATGAGTCCGACCTCCCATCCTCTCGACCAATGCAAATTCTTAAGCCTCATCAGTTCACAACTAATGAGCACCTACCTTTAGAAAGTAGGTCCAAATGGATATGGAATCATTGGATGTTTCCAGTTCTACGAAAAAACCCATTTGAAACCTCTTGGAATGTTTGTACCTTAAATCAATGAGGTCATCCCCAATTCCAGAGGAAACAAAAAATGGTGAACCCGAAGTGAATCCTTAATCAAGTTGAAATGATGTTTTACTTATTTGTTAGGCCCCTATTTAAACTCAACGAGAGGGCCAAAAAAACAATCAATAACATATGTGCTCATCAAAAAAATGTAGTGTCTGAAAATATCTTGATTATGTCTACTATATCAAACAGGCACTCTTTTCCAAGATCTTCTGCATTACAAAAATGGCTTCTCTTAAGTTCACATTTTTGAATACATTTGCTGTGAACGCCGCTACTGCTACTCGTGCTGGATCATCGTCTGCTCTGAGGATGACATCACCTACTCAGCATCTTCAATGATGGGTATAAAATGCGCTGGTTAAGGAATACTATCAAAACGGTATTATTCCAACTCTGTAGGCTGCTCGACAGGCCCTCCATGTCAATAATTCACCCTGGTTTTCCGGACAGTGACAACCAGCGATCAAGAAGCAGGTGGTGCCAACAATCGTTTCCAACTGTTTCGGTTCATTATCCCTGAAACACAATCACAAGTCCCTCCCATATTATGGGGAGGTGAATGAGTAGGTCCCTCATGGACTTAATTCAAAGAGACATGAGTCCTTCCCGAGGGATCCCATCAATAATCACCACCAGAATCATGCGACACTGCACCCTCAACATGATTAGGGTGTCGTCTCAGGGCGTTCAGCTCAGGTTCCTCAAACCCGAGCAGACAACAAGAACCACCAGAGGTGACAACCAGTCAACAATGAGTAGGTTCTCATCTCTGTCATTTCTGGAGAAGTCCACCAAGCTAACTTGGTGGCAAGCAACGAGCGGGCATACACACCTGTCTGTTTTAATTCTGCTATCCATCAGACTCGTCTTGTAGCAACACGCCAATCCTTCCAGGCAATTCTGGAAGAGTACTATAGACAAGAACATACACCTATTTATAAATCATAAACTAGTCAGCAGGCTCGTCTGACTAAATACGATGAAGCCCGCCAACCCAATGTGTTGACAACTGGTAAACAGGCACATACAAATGCTTATACTCATCAGTCCTGCCAGTAGCCTCGTCTGTCAGTATTGAAGGATTTTTTTCAACCACATTCGGTGGAGTGTAAGAAACAGCCACATAAACCTACTAGTATTGATCAATCCTACTAACAGTCTCATTTGGTAGCATTCAGAGAAGTCAGTCGGAAAGCTCCGACAACAAACATGAGGCAGACTCAACTCTCTAACCCCACACATGAGTACTGTCAGAATTCACTGACAGGAAAAGAATGACAAGAGCAGGAACACACACCTACTCCAAGCACAGAATGGACGTATATTCACGTTCCGGTAGCTGAAGTCACCAAGCATATTTTGTCAATGGTGAAAGAGCAAAAGCAAACCCCTGCTCATATTCTGGATGCCTGTCAGGATATTATAACAGTTTCAGTAGCATCACAGGGGAAGAAATGATAATCTACCCCTACCAGTGGAGTGACACATCAACAATTCACTCTGTAATAGACACACACCTCCGTTCTGGTCCAAGAGGGTTTGGGGGTGTACTCCCCCATATCATACAGACAACCAAGTCAGGCACATACACCTGATTTGAGTGGAGATAATCAGCCTAACCTGATCATTTCTTCTGATAAGGCACATACACTTGCCCATAATGACCACTTTCCTCAACAAGTGGTTCCTAAAGTGAGTAAGAATGCGTCTAAGAAGAAAACCCATCCAGCACGGTCAAGAAATCAGGGGCCAATCTTTAATAAGGCCTTACTCGATGCTGGAGTTCTTGATGCACTCAAAAAATTATAGGTTGCAACTCAGGATTCTACTCTCCTAGTTCCCAATAGTGGGAACACTAATTCTGAAGGTCTTAATCAGACACTTCTCATGAAGGCTTGCTTCATGACAATTCGGTCGATCTCGAAGATTCATCTTCAGATGAGAGCCACATTAACCCTCTGTGTGGCTAGAAGATTAAGGAGAAAAATGTTTCATCTTTTTTCTGTAACCCACCATGGTGGTCCTTCCCATGATGATGAATTTAACTGCGAAAGTCCTCTCTGTTGTAATAATGCACATTTCCTGGAAAATTCTCCAACAGACAATGTGGTGACGAGAAATCCCTCTTATCTTAAGGCACTTGAAAATGTGAAGCCAGTCATGTATTATTCATTACCACTAGTAGGTGAAATACTTTCTCAATCAGAAGATAGCCTGGGGTGTAGATCATTCTCCATACCAACCCTGGGTCGTTCATCTTCTAGTTTAATCAGTGAATTCTCTACTGATCTTGTTGAATCTGATGAAGCAACAAGGAAGCACCAGCTCTGGTCTAATCAGGTAGAAGAATCTTCATTTAATGATAAATAAGAAGTACTGAATATGAGAAAACAATTCGTGAAAGGTGAAGTTCTAGTTATTTTTTGGCCTTTGGAAGATTCTCAGTATGACATTCCAGAGATGTTGATAGAAGATGGAATTCATGATATTCGTCTCAAAATATGGAAAACTCTTTGTCAGTTGAAAAAGAAAATATTATCTTATGATGAATATGGAAATCATTTCAAAATAATTGAAGGGTTACAATGCCAAATTGATTTGGCATTTCTCTCAGTTTCTCGATATCCGAAGGCTGGAAAGTAGCAGAGAGCCCTTCAATGTTCATGCCTTGGAGAACTAAGAATATTTCACCAGTTAATTTCCAATGCCCCATCTAGTATTCATATCAGGGGATGGGGTGTTCATGGAGCACTACATTTCACTATTCTCTCCAGTCAGTAAAGCCCTCTAAAAATGGTCTCATGTAATGTTATTGCCCATGGATGGCCATAGTCAATTGGCTTTGTTTGTAATCAGAGGCTCGCTCAATAACAGGACTCAAATGGTTCTTCTCAAAATCAAGCATACAGAGAACAAGTTGTTGAGTTACTCCTGCATCAAGAAAACGAGAATATTGAACATGCATCTCGTTTGGATCAAGCACATAATCAAGTGACAGAAGTGTCAGAAATCATCCAGCGGTCTTTTGAGATGGGTGATAAAAGTGGATGCAGGTTGATGCATCCAGCCAATTTCCGGACTAAAGTCCGCAAGATCAGGAGAGATTTCATGAATGTTTCAGATGTAGCAGCTCAAGAATCATCCCAGCTTGCCAGACTGGGGACTTTTTTAACCCAACCCTCAGAATCAACAAATAGGATTTCAGTAGTTGAGAAGAGACAACAGGAACATCCCCAGTCCGCAAGACTGGGGACTTTTTCAAATCCTCAATTTCTCCCTCAGAGAAAGTCAGTCTTCTCTCGATTAGGGAAGAAGCCACAAGAGGAACGAAGAGCCAAAGTATCAAGATATTCCCTCCACATTACGGTTCATCAAGAAGTTCCTGAGGGATTAAATCAACAAAATGTAATGTCTCATCAAGGACATGGAAGATGTCAATATCACAGAAATCCCTATAGAAGGGATGCAATGAGTTTCGCATCAATCAATTTCATCAATGTCGTTGTTGCTAATCCCTCAGATGAGGCTCACTCAGAGGGATCATATGAAGAGGTTCCTTCTCAAGAAGTTGTACACACAGACACAAATGAAGAAGGTGTGCGTACACAAAATCAAAGGCTTACCCAGAATCTTGGTGTTCCTTCAAATAACACACTTACCCCTCTCCGAAAGGGATCTAATAAGTTGAAAGTAAATAATCAGGTTACATACCCTTCCTCTGGAGAAGGCCAATCGCTCTCACTAGAGAAAAGATTTGCACAACAAGAGGAAGAAATGAAGGAATTGAGGAGGTTGAATGTAGAAATACTTCAAGGTAGTCTTCCTCCTAAGCGTGCTGGAGTCAGTCAGCCAAGGGAATTTGTTGTGGCTACTGAGATAGATCAAGAATATCCTCCTTTATCAGCACACCCTCCCAGGTCTAATCCTACGGGTCAAGTGAAACAACAATCGGTGGTGCTACCATCAGTTGCAGTACCAGCCACCATACCTATCCAAGCTCTAGTGGTTTCACCTTCTCAAGTCCAAGCTCAACCAGATATTTCTCAAAAGTTAATAACTACTATTGAATCCTTAACAGCTCAGTTGGAAGCTATAGAGGGAAAACGAGCTCAACTTCATCCAGAAAAGAGATTTTACACTGAATGGGTTGATTCAATTCCTCCCCCATCAAATTTTTCAAGTACCACATTCCCAATCATTAATGGATCAGGAGACCTAGAGAAACACTTAACACATTTTTTTTCTCATTGTGATCCTATGATGGGAACCCCTTAGCAACAGGAAGCAGTTAAGCTCAGGTGTTTTGTACAGTCATTACAAGGGCCCGCTTTTGTTTGGTACACAATCTTGCAATCCCGATCAATTACTGGGTGGGAGGATCTCCGTCAATGATTCCTTCTCCAATTCAGCTAAATGTTGCCCAAGACAGCAGTTTTTTATCTTAAAAACTGCAAGCAAATAGAGAATGAAAGGGTTTCAGATTTCATTGCTCACTGGAAGGGATTAACATATTTCCTAAGCTTAGAACTCCCTCAAGAAGAATTTTCGCCAATATGTCTTGAAAATCTATGTGATGAGTTGCGCACACTGTTGATCCCTGTGAAATACACAGGAGGGTTTTGAAGCCTTACTTCAATCACTCAACAGATTGAAGAATCTCTTATGAAGACTAAGGATAAAACTTGTGTAATTCCATCAGCTCCAAGAAGAAGAATGGGTAGAGCAGAGACTACTAAAGTTATGCTTAAACAAGCACATGTACCTGCTTATACTTCAAAACCTTCATCTTCCCGAAGGGTTCCGCCTCCTGAGTGTCAAAAATAGATTCCATTTCTTCAATATTATGAAAGAGATCAAAGACGGAAACAATTTGAGGATCAAAAGAGAAATGTTTACTCTTTCCAAAATGAACAAGTTCCTGGTTACTTCATTTCAGCTCTGGAAAATAATTTGGTTCAATTTCCAAGGCCCAAAAGGCCAAACAATGAAGGAGATGAAGACCGTCCCAACTATTTCTCATTTCATCAGATGATGCGACATCCCATTTAGGTGTGTTTTATCTTCAAGGACCTCCTGCAAAAAATGGTCAACCTGGGAAAAGTCAAACTTAAAGGTTCTTCAGCTTAGGTAGCATGTGTTATTGCTACAAATATAGAGGAGGAAGGCGAGTGGCAAGAATTCAAGAACAAAAATGCACAAAAATATGATGATTGGATGGTTAGAAAAATGATCAACTGAAATCATGATTTTTGAAAACACAATTGAAGAAACCAATTGTGTCTTCTGCCGTGAATGCCATAGTAAAACCCTCTTCATTAGAGGGAAAATCCTCAAAGAAACGACATAATTGAATGAAAGAAGAACAATCAGAAGAATATGAAATCGTGTTAAAGCCCAAGTTGTGTTTGAATCTGGCAGATTTTATGTCATCTACTTCGAAGTCACGGGCACTGTCCCGCCAAATGGCATAGCCTAAACTAGCTAATCAGGCAGAGTCTTCATCAGAAAAAGAGTTGATCTTTGGTTCTGTTAACATTATTCACTTAACAGATCCATATACCAGTCATAGTTTCGATTTTGATGAGCCCGAGTTACCTGTATCAAACAAAGGAATGAAAGGGAAAACCAGAGGCTCAGGGTACAGGGGAAGACGTGGATCCTTTAGAGGCCACTATTCCAATTCTACCCCTACTAGAACTGTGTGTGCAGCAGAAATTCGTGGCAGAGCCCTTCAACGGGCTCAACAAGAACAAGAAAATTCTTCCACCAATAGCAGACTCAGTCTTGGCACAATTATTCTGGAAGATCAGTTTGAGGTTCCACCTTATTTCTCTCAGCATGTAAATAGAACTATTCGGTTTAATATTCCAAAAAAAGGAGTATTACCAACTCCTACCCTGATACAAGATGCATCAACTTCCAAAGCCTCAACTTTTAAGGAAACTGCGAAACCACATGTTCTTATTGGGAAGCACAGACCTTTGGATCAAAAGTATGATGTATTGAAACCCTTGTCCCAAATACTGGCCAAGTTATCAATTCTGGATACTTTGAATTTATCAAAGGATCTTCAGGAGGCACTCATCGAGGCTTTGTCAAGTCCTTAGGAGTTTGAAACTGAAATTTCTACAGCTAAAGTCAACCATGTAGAAAATAATCCTGCAGAATTCCATGCAGTGATATCTTTCATAGATGAAGATGAAGATGATGTCATACATGGACATATTAGACCTTTGTACTTATTTTTCAAGGTCAATGGTGTAGACATCTGAAGAGTTTTAATTGATAATGGTTCAGGAGTCAACCTCATCCCCATTCGTACACTTCATCGATTGGGCCTCACAGAATCTAATTTATCTCCTTCTACTTTGATGTCACATGGATATGATAAAAATGAACAAGAACCACTAGGTGAGATTACACTCAGAACACAGTTTGGAGATCTTGTATCCAATTCAGATTTCGTGGTTGTTGATCAAGACTCAACCTTCAACATCTTGCTTGGAAGACCCTGGCTACATCAACATGCAACTATCCCTTCATCATACCATCAATGACTCAAATATTGTTTCGATGGTCAAATTGGGACATTGTATGGTGATAATTCCCCGTTCAATACATGTGAATCTCAATACATTGAGGCGAAATTCTATCACATGAAAGGAAAGGAGAAATCTACAACAAGGGAGATTACCAAAGTTAATGGTCCATATGGTTTGGAAAAGATTCTAGTAAACCCATTAGCACATGTGAGTATATATTATGTGTTTCCTATCAGTCAAATTGACAGGATATAACCAAATCCAAATACTCTTATGGAAACTTCCATAATGTCAATTACGGAAAACAAGCTAGACAACATGGGAGAAAATGGTGATCCACCAAGAAATGATGAAAGATCAAATGGGGATGTCTTTATTTCATCCACTGAAATCTATCAAGTCTATACTTCACCAATCAGGCCAGAAGAAGTCATAGAAATGTCAGAGGTGAATGATGATGTTGATTCTCAATCCATCATCTCCTCTATATTACCCAAGGAAGACCCTTCATCATCAATAGGGTAAGAAATGGAAGCCTCTTCTTCAAGATTTTCAAAATTTAAAATTTCTTCTGATCATGGAAATTATGCTTCTTCATCTACTATGAAAGTAGAAACAAAAGAATTAATACATGTTGAAGAAGAAGAGGAAGATCTCATGGATTATCCTCCAGCATTTGAAGAGGGTATCTCTACTACTGTGGATGAACTCATAGAAATAAATCTGGGTACAAAAGAAGATCCACACCCCACTTTAATTAGTGTGGCCATGACTAATGAAGAACAACAGATGTATATTTAATTTTTAAATCAAAATAGAGATATATTTTCTTGGAACTATACAGAGATGCCATGGATTGATCCTGATGTTGACCCTCATTGTTTGGGTTTTCTAGAAGAACATCGAGGATTCAAACAAGTTGCTAGAAGAACACACCCAACCTATGATTCCAAAATTAAAGGTGAGGTGGATAAGATTATCAAAGATAACTTCATCATAGAATTTAAATATCCCAAATGGTTGGCTAATATTGTCCTAGTGAAAAAGAAGAATGAGAAAATTTGAGTTTGCATTGATTTCAGATATCTTAATCAGCATTGTCCTAAGGATGATTTTCCAGTTCTGATTACAGAACTCTTAATTGATGAAACAGCTGGCTATGAAGCACTTTCCTTCATGGATGCATATTCTGGATATAATAAAATCCAAATGGCTCCATAATATGAAGAATCTACAGCCTTCAGATCCCCTCAGGGTGTATTTTTCTATCGAGTAATTCCCTTTGGCCTGAAAAATGCAGGCGCAACATATCAGCGTGCCATGCATCATATCTTCAAACCCTTTTTAAAGAATTTTGTTGAATGTTATGTGGATGATTTGGTGGTTAAATACAAACAACATTCTAACCACTTGGCTGATTGTAAATCATATTCCACAAACTTTGGCAACATAATTTGAAGATGAACCCCTTAAAATGTGCTATTGGGGTAACCTCAGGAAAATTTCTCAGTTTTGTTGTTCATCATCATGGTATCGAGGTCGATCCTAAGAAGACAAAATCAATCCTTGGTATGTCACATCCTCAAAATTTAATGGAATTGAGAGGACTTCAAGGACACTTGGCCTATATTCAGCATTTCATCGCCAATTTGGCAGGCAAAAGTTTACCCTTCACCGAATTGATGAAGAAGGGAGTCACTTAACATTGGACTAAATAATGTCAAGAAGAATTCGATATTCTCAAGAAGTATCTCTTGAGTCCATCGGTATTAGTTCCACCTGTTGAAGGAAGACCACTTATCCTCTATATAACAACTTTAGAGTGATCATTGGGTGCCTTTCTTGCTCAGAATAATGATGCTAGGAATGAAAAGAGCCTCTGCTATCTCAGTCAGACTATGCTTGAAGCAGAAACCCGATATTAAAATATTGAGAAGTGCTGCCTTGCATTAATATTTGTAGTTCAGAAGATGAGACACTACCTGCAACATCACGAGGTCCAATTGGTATCTCACAATAACCCGCTCAAATGCATCCTTAGTCGTCCAATTCTTACAGGAAGTCTAGCAAGGTGTGCAGTTATTTGGCAGCAATTTGATATCCAATATGTGTCTCAAAAGGTGATAAAGGGCCACGCTCTAGCTGATTTCCTTACTGAACACCCTTTAGTAGAAGATACATCTTCAGATATTGAACTTCCCGATGAGGAAATCTTCTTTATTGAAGATAGTCTTCAAACATGGGAAATGTACTTTGATGGTGCTTCTAGAAGTCCAATAGGGAGGAAAATGGAAAATCATAAATTCAACAAAGCTGAGTTAGAAATTGTGCTCATTTCACCAGAAAAGGCAGTGTTACCCTATTACTTTTCATTGTTAGTAGGCAGTACAAATAATGAAGCAGAATACCAAGCTCTCATCGCAGGTTTGGAGTTGGCTCTTTAAGCACAAGTGAATTATTTAAAGATGAAAGGTGATTCAAACCTAGTAATCAAACAAGTCAATGGAGATTATGCAATTAGAAAAGAAGAACTAATCCCATTGTATGATTACATCAGAGAGTTAATGGTGGAATTTCCTTCGGAACTGACATTTTTTTATGTCCCGAGATCACAAAATACCCAAAATGATGCACTGGCTAATATAGCTACAGCCTTGGAAGATCCAAATCGGGATGAGACAACCATCAGTATTTCCCACCGTCGTACAATTTCACCTTATGTTCAAGCCAGAACAGATGAAATCAATGAAATTAGTCCCATTTCTGAACCATATGGTCATACTACAGGATATATGACACTTATCAGGGAATACCATCAAAATGGAACACTTCCACCTGATAGAGCTGGGAAAGAACAAATCCAGTGACGTTTGGTCAATTTCACTCTTTATGATAGCACAGATCACATAGAGAAAATTCTCTACAAAAGAGGTTTTGATGGAATTATCTTCAGATGCATTGATGGTGAAGAGACAATGGCTGTCATAAAAGAAGTGCATGTAGGAGTCTATGGTGCCCATCTGTTTTGACCTAGACTATCTGATCAAATTTGAAGGCTTGGATACTTTTGTCCTTCAATGATACAATATTGTGTTGATTTCACAATGAAATTTCATTCTTTCCAAGTACATGCCAATTTCATTCATCAACCCCCAGAGTTGCTTCATACAGCTAAATACTCGTGGCTATTTGCCACATGGGGAATGGATGTAGTGGGACCTTATCCTTCGGCTACATCCAAGAAGTTTAAGTAAATTCTTACTGCTACTGACTTCTTTTCCAAATGGATAGAGGCAATACCCCTCAAAGAAGTTAGTTCTAAAAGCATTGTTAGCTTCATCAAGTCTAACATCATTACCAGATTTGGTGTCCCTCATACCATATTGACGTACAATGACACCAACTTCTGTTCATCTGAGGTGAGGAAGTTGTTTCAAGAATACAACATAAAATCCAATCATTTATCTCAGTATTATGCAGCGGCCATTGGCCAGATAGAAGCATTCAACAAGACTCTTTAAAATATACTAAAAAAGATGGTGGATAGAGATAAGAAATCATGGCTTGATAAACTCTTTCATGCTTTATGGGCTTATCGGACCACCACCCGCACTACAATGCAGTCAACTCCATATTCATTGGTATATGGAACAGAAGAAGTCTTTCCCATTTAGGTTCAGTTACCCTCGCTCAGAGTAGCCATTTGTGATCAGTCATCTAAATATGAACAATCTCAAAATCGATTGGATGAATTGGAACGATTAGACGAGAAAATATTGTGCACCTTGACCAACTAGGAAGTCTATCAGAATCAAATGGCATGATCTTTCAACAAAAAAGCTCATCTTCAATCATTCATTTAGGGAGAATTGGTATTGGTACTCAGAACTCCAATGATACCAGGAAAGAAAACTCCCAAGCTGGAGCCAAAATGGGAAGGACCTTATTCAATACATAAGGTCTACTCCAATAGAGATTTTTCTTTAATCTCAATGGATGGAGAACTCATCACTACTAAAAAAAATTCTAGATTTCTGAAGAAGTATTTTTTGTAACACAAATACTTTATCATCCAGCAAGACGTTAAACTGCATCATCACTAGTCCAAGCATATGACCTTAAACTATTTGCACCCAGTTTTTCCAACATGACATTAAACTGTGTTGTCCTTACTGCAAGACTTTAAACTGCATAGTCCCTTATGTCCAACAAGATGATAAACTGCACCATCACCGGTCTATGCATATGACCTTAAACTATTCGCACCATCATCCAACATGATTTTAAACTGTGATGTCCTAGATACATGATGCTAAACTATACAGAAGTCCCTTACATCCAGCAAGACGTTAAACTGTGTCCTCTTTTGTCTTTACTACATGACATTAAATTGCACAGTCCCCCTTTTGTCCAACATGACGTTAAACTGTATTTTCCCCATCGTCTTAGCTACAAGATGCTAAACTATACACCACCCTTATTGTCCAACATAATGAAAAACTGTGTTCACGTCCAACATGACGTTAAACTGTGTCCCTATATTTGTCCTACAAGATGTTAAATTGTACTGCTCATTCGTCATATATGACATAATATTGAAAAAAAATCCCTTAATACGTCCTACATAACGTTAAACTATATTTTTTCCATGCTACATGAAACTAAACTGTGCAGCACCAATAGACCTCACTGTAAGACTTTAAACTGCATAGTCCCTTCATACGTCCTACATGACGTTAAACTGTGCATCATTAAGGTTGTTTCTACCTCTTGTTTATCACACCGAGTATGAATCACGTGATCTTAGAGTAAACTTCAACCATAAAACTCTCTTTGGGCCTTTAACAATGTGTAAGTCCCAACACCATTTTTAGGTTGTTGTTATCAAAAAAACAACTTGATCACTAATTTATTCTTTAATTGAACTACACGGACTTAGATCCTTTCCTTCTAGGCTGGGTACGTAAGCAACCTTCTGAGGTTCAAGCCCAAAACCGATCTCTTCACATCAGTTCACCTCCATATCATACAATGTTGATTCATGAAGCCACGCCCAGAAACAATCTCTTCACATTGGTTCACCTTTTTCCTTGCTATATGACGTTAAACTGTACAACACTTTTGTCCTGTATGACAATAAACTAAAAAAATCTTTGATACCCTCACCTAAGATGGAATCATTATTTACATTGATCTCCAATCATGTTATATTCCAAAGACTACGTGCATACATAGAAATGCCTGAACCTTTTATCTTGGGTCAAACCATCATTGCACTAAAGTCCCCTTTTCACCCTTCACTTTTACGAACCAAATCTGTACATAGGGTATTTCTAGAACTACATGCGGCTTGATTCCCATCCTTATGGGATACGTAGGAATGTTTGAGCATCCCTCGAATCCATCCCCAAGTCTTTAGGCCTAACCCCAAATTCCACATTCAGTCCCCTGGCTGAAAATTCCCTATGAAAACACACACTCTGTATTCATTATTATGGTCCGAGCTCTATGACCCTAAACTAAGATCTCTCATAAATTCATCCCACATGACGTTAAACTATATTTCAAGAACTACATATGACTTGATTTCCATCCTTATGAGATACGTAGTGAAGTCCAACATTTCAATTCAGGACCCAGCCACAACATGATAATGGTTAGCATTGATCTATGTATCTCTTTCATGCATTGGAAAATACCCATTTTCATGTGTCATACTCCTAACCTTAAATACTTCCATATCTCCATAACACTTTTCTTGACTTCTGGTCACAAAATGTCCAATGTTTTAGAGTTCTTTTTCCTAACTATGCATCACGTTCCCTTAGGCAGCCTTGCATAAACAGTCTACATAACAGACTTGTCAGCCAAAAGATACTATTATTTAACTATGCAGCCAATTACCATAGGTGGCCCTGTATAATCCAACCCCCTAATGGGTTTGTTAAATATTGGTAACTTCATTCATGGGAATAAAACCTCTTTTGTCCTTAGTTGTCTTAACAATAATATGTAGGGATCCGAAAAAATAGTCATTCTTAACATATTTGTCCCATACTCTTTTTCATGATCTGAAAGTATTCAAGTCTTTGGTTTATATTTCTTTTCACTATGTTTGGGTCAGAACTTCATAGGATTGACATTCATCTAGTTCTTAGACAATCTTGTTTGGAAATATATTCTCCATATTCAAGTACCTCTCTCCATATAGCAAAGTCTATGCTTTGGAAAATTTGAATCTCCATAAACTTTCACTGGCTTTTTACCAGTAGGAAAGTAAATTTCTAAGAGTTCTTTTTCCTGACCATGCATCATGTTCCCTTAGGTGTCCTTGCATAAGTATTCTAGATAATGGACCTGTTAGCCAAAAGATACTATTATTTGACTATACAACCAATTCCCCTAGGTGGGCCTACATAATTCAAACCCCTAACGGGTATGTTAAATAATGGTAACTTTATTATTGGGAACTACTTCTTCTAATGCCTTTTAGCCCTTTTTCATATCATTCCTCAGATCCAAAATTTCTTAAGTCATTGTTTACATTATTCCCCCATACATGAACATGGTAATATAGTTTCAGATAAATTATCAAGGAATTGAGTCAATTCTAATCCATTTGGTCAAAGCTATTTCAACCTTAAACATTAGCCTTTTTATGTCCAATGTGCATGACTTTAAACTGCTCACAAAAGACAAGGGAAATCTGAATAAAAGTCAAGTTACAGCTCACTAAACATAAATTTTGTATGATTTTAGGTAATATTGAGCAATAAAAAAGATTCAAAATTTTTAGGGTTATTTATAATAATCCTAGCAAGAATTTAACTATGCTTACTAGGCCCATTGGATTAGGTAAAATTTAAAGCATGTAAAAAAAAGAATACAAGAACAAATGATGGAAGATGAAAGTATTCTTCATTGATGCCCAAAAGTTAGAAGGACATCCATAGACTGGAGTCTCTTCTCTTTTCTAAGAATTACAAAAGTCTGTCATCATAAATCTTCCTTTGATTTACAGCATCCCGAGCTTCATCAGCAGCCACTTGAATCTCATGCACTTGACCAGCTTCACTCTTTTCAGCTTGATGGAGTGATTTCTTAGCATCTGCAATGGATTTCATACCATTCATTTGAACTCCTTCCAATGAATTATTAAGCTGGTCAAGTTCCCCAGTAATATCATCTAACTATTGCTGAAGGTGCATCTGCTGGACGACTTTCTCTTTGATCTTATGCTTCATCTCCTTCAACTAGACAGTATGATCAGCCTCAGCTCGGGACACCGCAGCCTCAAATTCTTTGATGTTGACTGACAGCCTCACCCGGGTCAAATCCTGACGGCACTTTTTCTCCTTCTCCCTCCTTAAGATGACTTGTTTCACTGCGGCATGGATCTCTTGATATCCAAAACTGCCAAGTCCGATCATGACAAACAGGGATGTCAATCGTGGGATCTTCGATGATATATCTTCTAAAGGCACTTCAGATATGATCTTCCATATGTTCGGCCATGCCTTGCGTCGTGAAAATTGTAGCACCCTTTTAACTTCTGGGTCCGACTTAGAATCACTGTCATATGAGAGGAATATAATCCGGGATTAATTCACTTAGGAAAGTGCCCTATTCTGCTCCTTCCCCCTAAACCATGTTTCTTCACTCTCTATTCCCGTTGGGGCGGAGGCTGAGGATTCACCTCCCGATCTAGCCACTGAAATTGATGGCCCTGCATAATCAATTGAAAGCTATGGTTAGTTTCAAAGGACAACAAATGTTGATTGGATGTCTTGCAAATTAAGTATGGTTGCAAATATTGTTATCCCTTACCCAATGGTAGATCGGTAACTTGAGAAGGATCCTCTCCGTCTTTCTTAGCTTCAATAGGATTTTCAGGATGAGTTTCAGGAAGCTCTACTAGGTTAAGCTCCACTTGAGATAATGTCTCTACAATAGTAGGTTTTTCTGTACCCCCTTCAGGAATTGGCAGATCAGCAACTTTCTCATATAGAACTGCATTTTTGAACTGATTATGATCAGAGATGTAATAAAAAGTTGTTTTTAACAGGATGAAGGATAACACTCATGTTCGTAATCTTCTAAATTAAATGGTAATTTAACATGATCTAAAAAATCTTCAAAATATGCACCAAGTTCCATAATTTCATCCAATGTAATCTCAGAATACTGGTTAATATCACTAATGGGAGCATTCGATATGTCTTCTTGACGGCCTTCATTCTGCGGCCTCTGACCTTGAACATCCTCTTTAGATAAAATTGCGGCATCAGTTGCAATGGAAGCCAAGAGCTCTAGTTCAGGGGTTGAACCAAAAGTATCACAGAATGGAAGTCAGTTGATGTTTCAATCAACATTTTATGAAGAATTGTTAACTTACCACAAGCAGGATCTTCTCTTCTTGCAACAGTAGTACGAGGAATATTGGGAATAGACATTGGCTCTTATCCAGGAGCAGCCAAGTCAGCTTGAACTTGGGATTTTTCACCAGTACCCTCCGTGGTCCTCAAAGGAGGATTATTTCTCTCCCTCAGAGGGGAAATTGAAGAAGCCAATATAATCCCAAAAAGTATGAGAAAACTTTTCATGGGTTAAGACCCATGATTATCTGAAGGACTTACCACTAATGATGAAGCATTTAGTTGTGGACTTCTTCCTTCGATGCCTTTGTCACTTTGGTTTTTTGGGAGTGTCGACAGTCTCCTTTATAGGTACATGAATTGGAGAATGGAAAGCCATGTCCAACTCCTCATCCATGGCTTGATGGCCTAGAGATATTTCATCTAGCTGTGAGGAGATTTAGCAGCCCTGATAGTAGTACCACCAGGGATATACAATGGTGAAGGAAACTCTGCAGTTCCTTTCTTTGCAAGCTGTAGGATAAGAAAAATAATTTCCTTGAGTAACAAAGCGTTAATTAGAAACAAGTTACAAAGAAAATAAGTAAAGTGACTTACATCTTAAAGATCCACGTAATCATGCCACTCCTCATCTCCGGAAGCACCAATCCCATTAGTGGTGCCACAATCCTTCATTTCCTTCACCCTCTTGGTGAAATGAATGGAATCGTCAGTGGAATATAAGAGAATTTCCATCTCTCTGATGTAATCCCGCACTTCATTGGGGTTATCCTTGAAATAGATATCGGTGGAGGCCAGAAGATTCCCTATTCCAGGGATGTGTAGTCCCTCGCACAAATCCAGCCAGGTAGTTTCAGCATCACTGTATAAACTCTGCCATGTCTGGAAAGCCTCTGGTCATAGATATTCAATATGTGTACCAGAAGGCTATGAGGAAGGTCCTAAAATCTTGGACTTCAGCTTCTTCCCAGATCCTGCAACTACAAATAGAGAATAAGAAAATAAGACTTCTTACTCTATAAAGTAATGCTGATTAATGTTCCATAAATGAAGTAACTCAATAGGAGTTTATAGAGTTGGTCTTTTGATTCTGACGGGAGGATTATATCTGGCACGAGGCCGCTTTGTCGCATGTGGTGCCTCATCATCCCCATCCCAGGAATCCGGCGAATCAGCTCCAGGTGGTGTAGAAGAATCACCTTCCAGATGAAGGGTTTATTTCTCTACAGTTCTTTTCCTTTTCCCCACAAGGTAAACTGGGTGATTTAGTACCCCTTCTGGGTATGATTCTATCCAGTTCTTAGCATACCATGTGGTCATGTTATTTTCCTCTTTATCAACTGGTAGATCAAAAACTTCCCTGGTCTTCTCCCTAGATGTCAGCAACCATAGTTGTCGGGAAACCATCAGAAGTTTCTCTATCCTGACATGCACAGGGGGAGATAAAACAGTCTGCTGTAAACCCTTAAATTGATGTGAAAATCTATATGGAGCATAGGCCTCTCATATAATCTCTCTGTCAATCCTGGTGACCAGTACTCCATCTCTGCAGGCCAACATGTATGCCCTAAATTCCAGGCTGGTTGTTCCATCATCAAAAAACCGCCCGGTTGGTGGATTTCTATAAGAAAAGAAATTGAATTCCTTATACATGCTCATCCTCACCTTCATGTCATAGGAATTGAGAGCTAGTGGAGAAATTCCAGAGAATGCCTGCACTGATGGCCTGAAAGAACTTCTGGGGATTTGTACTCCGTTCTGTACATTATACATCCTGATGTGATTGGTGATCCATCCCCACAAAACTTTGAATGGTCCAACTATTCTCAAAGGAGACTTACCCATGAAGACATGGAGTAATCTCCTGTGAATCATTTCTAAAATGGGGGTATCCAACCCAACCATTTTCCCCTCAGCCAACTTTGCTGCAACAACGAAGGTCCCTAGCCTGACACCTCCCTTCGAGTCCCTGACTGGAAAAAGATAAAAACTGAGCCACAAGGCCAAGAAGCCCACCAGACGAGTCTTCTTTTGGATTCTTTGATTCACTTCATAACCCCACTTCTCAAATTCTCCTGCTTCCATTGTCGGCCAAAATGTGCCAGGAGCACCCCTCTTCTCTGTTTTGGGGTAGGTGGTAGGACGAGTACAGGTGGGCCCCTTATCCTTGGGCCCCTTCCCCTTCGATCCATTCTCCTTCGGCTCCTTCTCTTGCTTCTTGGTAAGAAACATATTCATCAACTCCTCTATATGAATATCCTTTCTAGAATGAGTTAAAGAGGTCTCTGAACTCTTGAGCTTGTGAAACATTTTCAATAATTCCCGATCAAAAGTCGGGGTCTTCTCTGAATCATTCCAAGTCACCTTGGCAGGGGGGGATGAATTCATCATACATGTCACCCAAAATTGGATCCCCTGACATCTTGTAGACATCTCACAGACTGATGCCTACTTTTCCATGAGTCAGATGGAACAAATTGGTTTCTGGGCCCTAATGGCTGAGTATCTCTGGCACAAAGTCATCATTTCTGTAAACATATGTTTTCCCAGCCCTGACGACTTCATATATTGCATCTCCTTTTAAATCCTCGACAAACTCTGCACAGGTTTGTCTCACCCAGTATTCCCACATCCAAGTTCGCTTCACACCTCCTCCAGGATGAAAGTCTCAACTCTTCTTCCAGCCTTTGGAATGATCTATCTGAGAGTTTCGGAATATTGAGGGATAACAATGTCGTTGCAACTCAGGCTTGTGAGGTTTTAGATCTGAGGTACATGGGCTATGATTCATTATGTAGGCCTTCTCCACTGTTCCAGTATTTATAAATGATCCTTCACTACAGATATTTGCTGAAGCAAAGTTGGTGTAATTCTAAAACCATGAATGTAGGAGATAGTTCTTTTCCTATGGAATGGTGACTTCTCGCAGATGACCATAACCATACAGAAGTAGATAAATGCTTTGTGGGAAGTCAAGATGATAATTCTTCAGATACATAGCCAAATCTGGAAGAGTTTTGTCGCAGATAATATAATAATCATGGACAACAATGCTCATCATATCATCAATTCGCTTGCTATCCATTTCATCATCCATTCCGATTCTCTTGGGATCCATTTAATCTGCACAAAATTTGAATAATTAACTCTTAAGTAAGTTGTTTTTTCATAAATTTTTTGAAGAAAAGTGAAAAAATGGAGAAGGCATTAAGGCACGCAAGTCCCAAAATTGGCACGCAAGTATTAGTTTGTCGCACAATTTTTGGCGCGCAGGTATCACCACGCAAGTCCAAATACCTCTACAACAGCGCGATAGAAAAGAAACAGCAGAAAATAGATTATCTTGCACAGAGAAGGAAACTTGCACGGTGAGAGCTCAAAAGTTTGAAATCCGTGTGCTTTGCGTGAGAATGGCCGCATATATATAGGTCAAGCCGCACCCCTGCACACCTAAAGCCAGCGCGCTCAGCCCTAGCGTGCTGCCATTTGCGCGCTCAAGACGTACGCAATGTCATCTGTTCACTCAACACTTGTGTGCCGTATGTTCCTTGGTTTTCTTCTTTAACTTAGAGTCGCATCCTCATTTCTTTCGGTTCCAAATCTGAGGGGGGACTTTTGTTGATGCACCTTTACATCACAGAGTCTAAACGAATGAAATGAGAAATACCTTGAACCCAAATTGATTCATCCTTTGAAGAAACATCAAAAATTGACAAAGGCATGAACAAAGATTCATTTACACTTGAGTCGCACAAGTTCCAGCAAGGTCGCGCAAGTATACTTGCACGCCACCTAGTAGTCGCTCAGGTGACTTGCGCACCCTCTATGATTCTCACCCAGGGTCTTCAGCAGCATATAAATACCCCTGGTGGTCTCCCCATTTCAGGACGGAAAAATTCCAAAACTCATATTCGATCTCTGTTCGCCCAAGTCTCTTTTGGAAGTCTTTCGAACACTTCTAAGGTAATTTATTACCTAGAATGGAAGCTCTAAACAGGGGAAACAAGGCCTAAGTGTTGAAACTCATCAACACTTGCACGCCTAAGTGGCCAACCCTTAAGGGAAATGGCCACACCTGTGCGCCGCCTTATTCCTTCAACAAAACTTGTGCGCCACTCTTTTGGAAGCCTTTAGGGATAATACTAAGGGCTTGAGCGAAGTCTCGCCCAAGTATTACCCTAAGGGTAGACCATCGCGCAAGTACCTATGTGTCGTGAAATTATACTTCTGTGACCAGGACTTCCGTGCCTACGCAGGACTTGCACGCCTCTCTCCTTTTGGGTGCCCCTCCTTCCTATTCACTTGCTTTCTTCAAATCCACCTCTCCTCTTCAAGGTTCAGCCTTCAGAACCATCTTCAAAGCCATTTTTGGCATGGTTCCTTTGCTGGCTTCCTTATCTGAAAGGAATTTAGTGGAACATACCTCAAAACCTTGTGATTTTCATATCTTCATGTCACTAAGGTGAGATATTTCATTCATTTCAACCACATCCTTTAAAGATGAGAGATTCCCTAACCTTTGCCTCCTTTTCAAGAGTAATCCCCAGTAATAATTTCTCTAAATTGGGCATCTTCCTTAGGAGTAAGCCCCACTCATAAATTCCATTAACTTAGGCCTCCTTCCTAAGAATAAGTCCTAAGTCTCTTGTCTCCTTAAAAAATGGGCCTCCTTCTCAGGAGCAAGTCCCAATCTCAAAATTCCCAAGATATGGGCATCCTCCTCTGGAGTTAGCCCCAAATATCCTAACTTGGGCCTCATTTTCAGGAATAATCCCCCGTCTTCAAGTTCAATTAATTTTGGGAATCCTCCTTAGGAGTAAGTCCCAACCATAATTACTTTAATATGGGCATCCTCCTTAGGAGTATGTCCCAAGTTCCCAAATATGGGCATCCTCCTTAATAGTAAGCCCCAAATTCCAAATCCCTTAACCTGGGCCTCCTTCTAAGGAGTAAGCCCCAGTCATAATTCCCCATAACCTGGGCCTCTTTCTCGGGAGTAAGCCCCAGTTCTAATTTCCCTTAAATAGTCTTAATTTACTTTTTGATTTGGGCTTCCTTCTCAGGAATAAAATCCAATCATAAGTCCCCTCTAATTTGGGCATCCTTCTCAGGATTAAGTCCTAAGTTAAGTATCCAAATCTCCATAAAGTACATATACCTTTATGGACCTTGTTCTCGAGTTTCTTCCTTGATGTAAATCCTAATATCCATCCATCTGGGAAGTCATACATATATAATCCCCACATCATTTCTTATAATTTCATCTTTCATGGCACAATTGTCGGGTTTTTCCAATACCTCTTATTTATCACATCGAGCATTGACTCACGTGAGCTTAGAGTGTAAAAGTAATTATGACATCTTTCTTTGAGCCATAAATCATGCATAAACCTCATACTTATTTACTCGAACTACGTGGATTCTGATTCCTTTTCCAAAACAAAGGATACGTAGGTAGCCCATCTGTGGGTACGATCCCAACTCTGAAATAATCCATATCCTTCTGAATGACAATAAACTTCAAGTGTCTGGTCGAGTGGCTTTAAAACCAGTATGGTTATCATAATGAACAAGAGATTTCTATATAATGTGTCGAAGGATACCATTGACCAAAAATCTCTAACAATACAGATGATTCTCTATCGATGAAGAACCTAGAATACATATAAAAGTTCTCCAAATATCATACATACTAATCATTGATTGTCATATCTAAAGGAAATCTCATTTTCATACTTGGTAATATAATAAGGATTCACAAACATAACTTAAATCTATAAAGAGAGTCCCATAGTAGACAATAATTCCCCTAAAATGGTGTGATGAGTCCGACCTCCAATCCTCTCGACCAATGCAAATTCTTAAGCCTCATCAGTTCATAACTAATGAGCACCTACCTTTGGAAAGTAGGTCCAAATGGATATGGAATCATTGGATGTTTCTGGTTCTATGGACAAACCCATTAGAAACCGCTTGGAATGTTTGAACCTTAAATTAATGAGTTCATCCCCTATTTCAGAGGAAATAGCTTTAAACTCTCTTTAATGAATTCCTTAAACCGCACTAAAATGTTTTAATTTTAAAGCTTCTCTAAAAACAACTTTTACATGATTTATCTTCAGTGGGACATCATATATGAATTTAATTTAATATCAATGTACTCCCCTTTTATTTTATGGGATATACATTTTTAAAACCAGATTTATGGTGTAACTTTCCCAACTCAGGAGCCACTAAACCAGTTCCCCGAGCTGCGTTGCCACATGACCTCAAGCACGCCTCCCCATACATCAGAGGTTGCCAACTAGAAGAGATGTTCCAATAGGTCATATTGGGAGACTATAACCTAATTACTAAATTAAGACACAATAGATAAAAATTTAAATAACAGAAAAAATGGGCAACTATCGATAACATGCCTAAACAACTAATTATCATAACTTGGTACAACCATATACAACTGTAAATATGTCATGCTATGATATAGTTCCAAGTGAACAAAACCCAAAAGAATGAAAACATAAGAATCCCAAAAATGGTCTAAACTCTATGTCTATAACCTCACCCAAACATTTTTTACATCCAACTCAACTCCCTAGCATAGGTCCCTTGCTCTTGTCCTTACCTGCAAGCATTCAATCTTCTTGGGTACCCAATGGTGCCCAGGCAGGGTGTGAGTATAACTCAGTAGGCCACCACCAACAGTGTCTACAAAATATCCAAAAAAGTAGATAGTGAATTCCAATGATAATAATGGAAAAGTAATGGTTAAAAGTTTAATAGGTCATTCTAGACTATGATCATTTAATTTATGTTACCATTGAATCTAGGTTCACTACTTAGTAATTTCATGGTTTAATAACATATTTTTCATGTGTTCAATAGATTAGAAATATTCAATTTTCTCAAGAATATGAGAATAAAATTAATCCCTATCTCACTAGGAATCACATTATACTATCTCATAATCCTCAACTAGAATCCTTAGTCTGGGTGGAATACAACCATTAGTGGAATTGAAGTCTTCCCCCTCCTTTAACTGGTGTATTTGGGGGCAGAGCTAGAACCTCGGTCCAACTAAACCCATGGGCATATAACCTCAAGTCGATACCCCACTCAACCCATCCATGTGCATATGCTTATTTATCATTCACCACAAGTAACTATATCACAACCAACATATCCAATATCATTTACAACATCACAAAAATATCATTAGATGGGAAATTAACATTGTTCCTCATTCCATTAAATCATTCATCATTTATAATACTTACCCCTTTAGTTCCATTTCCCATTTCCCACTCCTAACTCACTAAGAATATTAAATTGTAAACCAAATCCCTTATCATATTCCCATTATTCCCACTAAACCCATTTTAATGCAAACCAAAAAATTCTTTAGATTTTAATGATATTAGACCCAACTGTTCACAACCCTTCTAACCTATTATATCAACCAATTAAAACACTCACTAAAGATTTATATCAACATGAATCCATTTCACACCCTATGTTTCCGTTATCCATTTAGGAGGGTCATCACATCCCTTGTGTGGCCATAAAATAGGTCACATCGTCCTCCATGCATCCCATGGAGAAAATGAGGATCTCATTAGGTTGTTTAGACACCCAAAACATCACATGATGTCAAAGTCACCAAGAAATCATCAAAATAGGGGAAGAATATATACCCTACATGCAAATATGTACACAAAAACCAAGGGATATTACTCATAGACCACCTACCTTGAATCCATTGGAAAACACACTCCCAACCAAAGCCTTAGATCCCGATTCAATCAAACCATGAAGCCTCAACCTATACCCCACCAAATAAGAAGTGATTAAGAGCTTCAGAAGACTATGGAGTTGAAATAGAAACCCTAGATAAGAAAAAGATGCAAGGAGGGGTTTAGACTCACCCGACTTTTCAATACTCAGTTGACAGTGCTCCAAATGGCCCTAAGATGATGGAGATCGATCCTTGGAAGCTCTTAGAGATTTTGGGGCGTTACTAGGGATGGACGAGGAAGAAGGGATGAAAATCCTGAGGGACCCTTATTTCCCCATAATGGATTTTTTGTAAATTTTTAAAAGTTTCCAGGACATACGATTCACCTGCACGGTTTTCCAAATTGTGTGAAAACTGTGCAAAGGATACTACCTTCACGTCCTTTCTCTCACACAGTTTTCTTGATAGTGCAAAAACTGTGCAGATTGCTACTGACTGCATGGTTTTTCAAATTGTGTGAAATCTATGTGTATTGCTACTGACCGCACAGTCTCCCCTCGCACAATTTTCCAAACCATGTGCAAACCGAGAAGATTAACTAGAAATCCACTCCCCCCTTTTCATGTCCCGAACCCCCGAGACACCTCGATCCTTCTCGAGGACTCGGGAAAACAATTAATTAACCATAAACATGGATTAAACTAAAACATAAACAAGAACATACCTTACGGAGAAATATAGGATATTACAACCTCCCCACCTTATAAAATCTCATCGTCGAGCCGCTATTCCTGAGCTTCATCGGGTTTCCAAAACAAAGAGGATGGGCCACTAGGCCTGCATATCTGATTCTCACTCCCATGTTTCTTCTTGAATGTTTCCATGTTGCCATAGCACCTAAACTCAGGGCATAACCTTTCCCCGCATAACTTTCTCACTGTGATGCACAATACGAACCGGGTGATCCTCAAAGGACTCATTAGCCTTAAGCTCGACATCCTCATAATTTATCATGTGATATGGATAAGGATGATACTGTTGGAGTTGTGAAACATGGAAAAAATCATTCATCCCACTATACTGATATGGAAGAGCCAATCGGTATTCTACGGGTCCAACCCTCTCCACAATCTAAAATAGTCCACATATATAGGCACCAACATTCCTTATTTCCGAATTCAACAGTGGCCCAACCCTGAAGACACACGAAGAAACACACTATCACCTACCATGAACTACAAAGGTCTATGACACTGATCTACACATGACTTCTTCCAACTCTGAGCTATTGCCATTCACTTTTGAATCAAATGAACCTTCTCTAACGTCTCCTACATAAGTCTCAATCCTAATAGCTTGGACTCCCCGACCTATAACCAACATAATAGAGATCTACATATTCTCCCATAATGTGCCTCAAAAGGTTCCATCCGAACTATAGACTAAAAGATATTGTTTTAAGAAAACTCCAAAAGTGACAAGTGTTTCTCCCATGATCCTCCAAAATCTAGAACACATTCTCCCAGCATGCATTCTAATTCCTGAATCGTACACTCAGACTACCTGTCAATCTATGGGTGGTAATCCATACTCAAAAACACCTGGGTACAAAGTGCCTTCGTTATCCCCTTCTAGAAGTGTGAGGTGAAACATGCATCATGATCCGAAACTATAGTAATCGAAACACCATACAACCTTACTATTTCTCAAACATACAATCCCCCCAACTGGTTGACTATATAGGTCTCCTGAATCAACAATAAATGGGACACGTTGGTCATCCAATATACCAACACCCAAATTTCATCATTCTTCCAAGGTGTTCTTGGAAGACCCACCATGAAGTCCATTGCGACGTCATTCCACTTACACTCTAGAATAGGCAATGACTGCAATAACCGACCTGAACGTTGATGATCAGCCTTCACCTGCTGATAGGTATGGAATCATGCCACAAAATGAACAACTTTTTTCTTCATTCCTGGCCACTAAAACTACCTACAAAGATCACAATACATCTTAGTAAATCCTGGATGCACTACCCACATTGACGCATGGAATTTGCGCATCAACTCCTCTCATACATATGTCATCACCACAACATGACCATTAACATAAGAAACCCCATCAGCACCGAAAGTCCATCCAGAAGGTGACTCCCCACCTTTAAGACTTTCCTTCAAGACCAAACACTCAGGGTCTACTAGCTGTCTCTCTTTTACTCGGTTCAAAAGTACAAAATCAACTACTATAGATGCAAGGTTCATCTTCCTGTGTGATTCCTGTACCTCCAAATGCATCTCAGCAAATAAGGGCATCTTCAGCCACTCTGAACTAGATTCCTAAACCACCTAATTTTGAGTCTTCTATCATAGATAATCAGCAACACTATTCCCTTTACCTCATGTGTACACCAACTCAAAATTAAACGACTATAGGTACTCGACCCACCATCACTGTCGAAGATTCAAATCTCGATGAGATAAGATGTATTTGAGTCATTTATGGTTAGTTAACGCAGTGAAAGGTTCTCCCATCAAGTAATGCCTCCAACACTTTAAGGCATGAACCACAACAACTATCTCTATGTCATGAGTAGGATAATTCCTTTTATGTGGCCTTAACTGTCTCAACCCATAAGCTACAACCCAATTATCCTACATCAACACTGCGACAATTACAAAACCATACACATCACAAAACAAGGTGTACTTTTAACCTGGTTCGGGTAAGATAAAAATGGGTGCGGTAGTCAACCACTTTTTTAGCTTCTAAAAATAATTCTCACAAGCCCCTGACCAATCAAAATTAACCCCTTCTTGGTTAGTCTTTTGAGAGGCGATGTCCAATGAGATAAATATCTAATAAACCTTCGGTAATAAATATCCAAACCAAGAAAAATTTGAATATCAAAGACATTCTTGGGCTACTCCCAAGACACCACAACCTACACCTTTTCCAGATCCTCCAACACACCTGACTTAAAAATGATGTGTCTTAGAAAGGGAACCTCATAAATCCAAAATTGACATTTTGATAGCTAGGTATAAATCCTCTACTCTCTTAGTGTAATCAATAAGATGTCAAGATGTTTGGTATGATCATCATGAGTTTTTGAGTACAACAAGATTTCATCCATGAAGACAACTACAAAATGATCTAGATACGAGTGGAATATCCAGTTAATCAAGTCCATGAACACCGTTGGTGCATTGGTCAAGCCAAACAACATCATCAAAAATTCATACAACCCATACCTACTTTAGAAATCTATCTAGGGAATGTCAGAAGGTCTCACCATCAACTAATGGAATCCGGATCTCAAATTGTTCTTAGAAAACACCAAGGCACCTCTGACCTAGTCAAATAGGTCATCGATTCTAGAAAGAGGGTATTGGTTATTAACCGTCATCTGGTTCAGCTTCCTATAATTGACACATAGCCTCAAGGATCCATCAGTATTCTTAGAAAACAACACCGGAGATCCCCAAGGTGAATTACTAGGATGTATAAACCCCTAATGCTCCAATTCCTTTAACTGAACCTTCAGTTCATATAGCTATGTTGTCACCATTCGGTAGGGTGAAATGGAAACTGGCTCCGCTCCTGGAAGTAATTCAATTGTAAACTCAACAATTGTCTTTGGTGGTAACCCTAAGAAGTCATTAGGAAACACATCTAGAAACTGGTCCAAAACAAAAGGGAATACTGGCTACACATTCCCTCCATCATCCAATATAACGAATGCCACTTGGGATATGAGTTCTCCAAACTATTATTGTGATGGACCTCCACGACCCGCTCAAGTATCCCACTCACCAAGAAGGTCATAAGTTCTCCCATCGAGATATGTAAAAATTACTCGACATTAGTAACTGTTGATATAAGATTTATATAAACCAACCAATCCATCCCTAAGATTAGGTCAAACCCAAAAATTTATAGGACAAACAAATTCCACAGAAAACAATAACCACCAATCTCCATAGCACAACCCTTAAACTACCTAATGTTCTCAACTTGTACCCCTAGAGGGGTATTAGGTGACATTACCCCATATGCAATCTCAATGGTTAAGCCCAACACAACTACAAAAAGAGCAGAAATAAAGGAATGTGTAGCACATATATCAAATAAAGCACTAAAAAGCATAGAAGATACCAGAATCATACCTCGAATAGTAGATGGTCATTCCTCACCACCATCATGTGTAGCTTGAACTACATGGAGATGAATTTACCCCTTACCCTGGGATCCAGCTTGAGTTCCTTGCATTAAACTGCTCTATTGTTAAGAATGATCTCACCCTAGAGTTCCACATCCACCGCCTCTGCCAACACAACCCGTGGAGCTCTAAATTCCTACCTGATACGAGGTAACCAACCCCTACCTATAATCAACATCTTTCTTTAACCTCCGTCATTACCTAACTTCTGTGGGTTCATATAGAACCTCTGCACATGGCCTAACCTTCCGCACACTTAGTACTTGACCAGTGGGTGGGGGCACTAGTCACGCTTCTGCCCCAGCATGCTACACTAATAACAGAAGACCTAGTCACTACCTTGAGAAGCTGAAACCCTTTTCTGATTGATTTTTTCACTTCCACATTTCTGAATGGTTCCAAAGCGGTGCTTCCTACTATCATAATCTACACCACACACTCACCCAGTTGGCAGCACAAGTTCACTACCTGAATCTCCCTTTAGGTTCCCCTATGAGATAAGGGCTTGGTCCACCACTTCAGCAGACCGTTTTAGATGAAATGTATTCACCTGAGATCTAATCTCGTGTCTCAACCCATACTAGAATAATTTCTCCACAACTATCTCATCTCCTATCAACATCGGAGCAAAGCACCTAAAATCGGTCAAACAGTTAGTATAGTCCACCGCTGACATTTTTCCCTTAGTTAACTTCATGAAATCCATATCCTTCTATTGCCTCAAGGTTTTTGGGAAGAGGTGCTCGAGAAAATTATCCTAAAAATCCTTCCACATCATTCCCTTAGCCTTCTCTCTTTGGACCATAATGTCCCACCAACGTTTTTCTTGACCTCTCAACATATAGACCAACAACTTGACTCACTTCTCAAGAGGATTCTCTAGATGGTCAAGAATAGATTTGATGGACTCTATCCCAAAATCTGCTTATTTTGGTCCACCCTCTCCAGTAAAGGTCATAGGGTATTGAAGGTGAAACTCTATATTCATCTCAAACATACTTGTTGAAACCCGCCCTGAGTATCATTCCATCATATCCATAAAAAAATTGAAGTTCTCACGAAACTGATATTTCTTATTTTTTTTGGATCACCACGTTCTCCTACTCCACTACTAGAGGAGTATTCTCGAAAACATCTTCATGTATCCCAAGGGGAACATATCTTCAATGTGGAATTTATCTACAATTCCAAACATTAGCTTTAGAACACAACCATAAATATTTAATGATAAGGAATAGATATTGATAGGATAATCACTTACCACAACCGAACTAGTTTTCACACACTCCCCAAATGAGGCCACTCACAACCGGATCACTACCCTTCTCCATATCTTCTATGTTCATGGCTATCATGGGTATCTAATTCACATGGTTACGAGCCTTACAATTTTACTCCCATTCAAAACCATTTCCATATCCCAAATTACTCTTACAATCGGTTAATCGAATTTTACTTCTTTATAAAGCACCATTTTTTACTTTCTACTTGACATTTTCACATCCCTTTTTAACCACTCATATCACCTTATTAGGTACAATTTTTCATTACTTTTAAAAAAAATATGCATCCTAACATTGATATCCTGCACACCCATCACATATATGTACCTATCATGATGCATGCCACTTACCTACAAAGGTGACTAGAATGATGCATGAATGAAAAAACTCGTACCATTATGGTTACAAGATAAAATATCACAAAACCATCAAATCACACAACAACTGTATCACCCAATGGTGAAATATCATCAAATATAACAACACACAATAATAACAAAAATCCCATCCAAGTGTGACTTAGGTTTTCCCCCGTACATGGGTTAGCTACTCCCAAGCACGAGCTCATTACCAAGGACTACAACTTTCTTAACCTACTATCTACCATTCCCAAATAGTAAGAAAGGGAAAATTTCCTCCTCTAATACCACATTGTAATATACCCAACTCGGGAGGCACTAAACTGGTGCCCTGAGCCGGGCTGCCACATGACCTCAAACACACCTCCCTATATGCTAGAGGTTTTTAACTAGCAACAAGAGTCAAATAGGTCACATGGGGAGACTATAACCTCATTACCAGAGTAAGACACATTAGATAATAATTTAAATAATAGAAACAATGGGAAACTCTTGATAACTATCATAAACAAATAATTCTGAAAACTGGGTACAACCATATACAATCGTAAATATGTCATGTTATGTTATAGTTCCATGTGAGAAAAACCCATAACAAAGAAATCAGAAGAATCCCCAAAATGGTCTAGAATCTATGTTCGGAACCTCACCCAACCATGTCCCACATCTAACTCAACTCCCTAGCATAGGACCCTCACCCTTTCCCTGACATGCAAGCATGAAATCTTCTTGGGTACCCAATGGCGGCCCGATCATGGTGTGAGTATAACTCAGTAGGCCACCACCAATAGTTTTTACAAAATACCATGAAAAGTAGATAGTTCATACAAATGATAATAATGGGAAAATAATGGTAAACAGTTCAATATGTCATTCGAGACTATGCTCATTTAATTTTTTTCTACCATTGAATATAGGTTTACTACTTAGACATTTCATGGTTTAATATACCATTTTTATGTGTTCAAATGGATTATGAATATTCAATGTTCTCAATAATATGGGAATACAATCAATCCCTATATCAATAGGAATCACGTTCTAAAATATCATAATCCTCACCTCAAAGCCTGAGTCAGGGTGGAACACAACTATTAGGGGAATATAACTTTGTCCCCTTCCCTAACCCATGCATTTGGGGAAAGAGATAGAACCTCCGTCCAACTCAACCCATGGGTATAGAACCTTATGTTGATACCCCACTCAGCCAAGACATGTGCACATGCTTATTTATCATTCACCACAAGTAACCATATCACAACCAACATAGCCAATATCATTTACAACATCACAACGATATCATTAAATGTGAAATTAACATTACAACTCAATATATTAACATAATCATAATTTATAATACCTACTTGTTTAGTTCCATTTCCCATTCCCATGCTTAACTCACTAAGCATATTCAAGTGTAAACATAATACCTTATCATATTCCCATTATTCACAATTAACCCATTTTAATGCCCACCAAACAATTCCTTAGCCTTTAACCACATTAGACCCAACTATGCACAACCCTTGTAACCAATTACATCAAATAATTAACAAATTCTCTAAGGTTCTATATCAACATGAATCCATTTCACACCCTATGTATCCATTAGCAGTTCGAGAGGGTCGATGCACCCCTGGGGTGGCCCAAAAATAGGTCACATCATCCGACATGCGTTCCATGGGAATAATGAGGGTATCATTAGGTTATTTAGACAACCAAAACATAAAATAATGTTAAATTCACCAATCTATAATAAAAATATAGAAAGAATAAAAACCCCACAGGCACAAATCTAAAAAAGAAACAAAGGGATATAACATTTATACCACCTACCTTGAATCCGTTGGCGAACACACTCTTAACCGAAGCCTAAGATCCTGATTCAAACAAACCTTAAATTCTCTACCTAAACCTCTCCAAAAAAGAAGGGTTTAAGAGATTAGGAAGAACATGGGGTTTAAATAGAAATCCAAAAGAATAAATAGAAGCAAGGAGGTGTTTATCCTTACCTAGATCTTTAATCTGAAATTGACAGTGCTCCAAACGGCCCTAAGATGAGGGAGATTGATCCTTGGAAGCTCTTGGAGCTTTTGGTGTGTCACTAGGGATGGATGCGGAAGAATGATGGGAAATTCCGAGTGACCCTTATTTCCCTATAATGGCATTTTTTTAATTTTTTAAAATTTTTGAGGCCACATGGTTTACACTCACGGTTTGCCAAATCGGGCACTAACCATGTGGAAGCTACTGCCCAAATGCCCTTTTGATCACTCAGTTTTTTAGAACGTGCACAAATCATGTGGATTTCAACTGTCTGCAAGGTCTCCCCTCACATGGTTTTCCACACTATACACAAACTGTGCAGATTGACCAGAAAGCCCCATTTTCCCCCTTTTTCATTTTTTGAACCCTCGAGACACCCTCAATCCTTCTCAAGGACATTGGAAAACACTTAATTAACCAAAAAATGGGACTTAAACTGAAACATAAACAATAACATACCTTATAGATAAAGTCAAGATCTTACATTTGACAAATACAAATGATTTTCTAAAAGAAATCTTCTTTCCAAAGTAAAATAGATTTTTCTCACCTCACTTTAACTTTTATGAGATATATGGCTTGTTCACCACTTATTCCTTACATGTGGTGTATGTACCACCCCTTGATATATTATATCAATAGTATCCTTATTCTCATGATATTCTATGGGATTATTATATTAATGTTTCAAGATGGTATGTGACAATTTTGAATGTTTAAGGATTATTTCCTCAAGAATTTATCAATGGTCTCATTTAAAAGTATCCATATTTATAAAAAAATCCATTGATGAATCTTGTATTTCATAGATGTTTATATCTTATGATATCATCTACAAAATGTTGTTAAAGGGTTTTTTGATTAGTTTGAATGTGGAAGGTCTATCTTAATACCATTAACCAATTTATTCTGAATGGTCAGTGTTTTTTATCAATGTTCGGGGAAAGTTATTTAAATTTCATATATTAATTTCAATATAATTTTATATGTTTTTTATGTTTATACTCATTCATATGAGGAATGAATTGGACTTAGTAAGTGTCGGGTGGGGCCCTCTATAGCCCCTCAGTGCATCGATATGTCTCATGAGACAAACTACGGTCTTGGCACAAGGCCCTGAAAAAATGATTATTTATGGTCTTGGAATGAGGCCTTGAAAATATGGTTATGATGTCCCACATTATGAATTACATCATTATGAAAATATTATTTATAGTTCATGTGGTTATTAGACTAGTAGAATACCCATTATTATGTTTTATTATGGTCTTTTTTATTCAACTCTTATTCCTACCATGGTATGTTCAAGGATATTTTTTAAAGGCATGTGTTTCTAGTTATTCACCATACCTCATGTTTATGTTTATGATATCTTCCACTATATTTCATACCTTTTCTGAGAATTTGAGCAAACCCCTTTCTTCTGTTTCATTTTCTCAGGACATGAAGAAGTTTATTATGAATTACCTGTGAGGATAAACTTAGATTTGTGGATGTTCTTAATAAAATTTATATGTTGTATTTATTTTCAAGTTGTAATGTTGAACCCATGTTTTTATCTAGTTTTCCAAAACTACTAAACTACTCGGTCCTTTGGGATTTGATTCCATGTAATCATAAAAATGTATTAAAATAATGAACCAGCTCTAGGCTTTTGGGGTTGGGGTGTTACAATTGGTTTCAGATGAATTTTGGTAGAAAACTAGGAAACTAGATTTAGATAATGTATATTAGGGAACAAAACCTGAAGAGAGACATTGAGGATAAACATACAAGAATGTCCATAAATATTATTTAGGAATAGATTATGTGGTTTATCTAGAAAATACATCCCTGTCTGGATACAAACAAGTATATGTGGATATGGAACATATGTATCTTGGGGTAAAACCCGAAAACCACACTTTGGGCTAGACTTGAATGGGAACTGGTGCACAAAAATAAACCTTGATGAACTCTTGGATCAACACTCCCAGGGGATATGAATTGGTAAAATCATAAGCTTTTTACATACCATTATGAAGGATTTATGCCCCTAAAGTAACCAAGTCATATGGTTCTTGGATTTACGATGCATAAATTTATGTTATTTGTTAAACCCTATTTAGAGATATAGAGATTTCATTATTTTATGACATAATATATTATATAAAATTTATTATAAATGTAGCATAACAAAAGGAATGAGAACTTCACCAATACACATAATTCAAAGATTAAGAAGGGTCGTAACTCTTATGGTCTTAAGGCATTATTTCAAAGGAAGATAGTCTCCCATGTGTCCTCATCATATGAGGAAATAATATCATGTATTAACAAGGAGTGTAAAAATTCTATGAGTCTTATGGCTTTCAAGGGAAGAATAAGAAGAAGCGGATGGTAGATACAAATATTTATAAAGGGAATAAGGGAAATAAGGTTTTTCCTATATGTGATAACTGTGGAAAGAACCACCCTGGTAAATGCTTGAAGGGAATAAGAGTTTGTTATAAGTTTGGAAAAAAAGGAAACCAAATTCGTGATTTCAAGGGTAAGAAAAAGGTTTCAGATGTACAATGCTTTAATTGCCAGGAGATGTGACACTATGCGAATTAATGTCCCAAGTGTCAAAGGAATATGCCCCAAATGATGTTACTAGATAATGATCAAGTTATGATGCTGCCACAAATAAGTGGAAGGATTAATATTAATCATTAAGAATCATTTCATTTGAATATTTTATTAGAAAAGTACGAGTTATAAGAATTTTGGAACATATGAGGATTGTACTGCACTACTACTTCATTAAGTATTTCAGGTCGTATGGTGAATTATACAAAGGATAAGTGACTCAGTGAAAAGTCTGTATATTGGGAAAGAATATGGTTGATGGAAAGACAACCGTAAATATATTTTTGAGGATTAAGATAATGATTGTCATGAACCAAGTTGGGTTGTCGTCAACCTGACGCCCGACCCGGCCCACGGCAAGGCCCGAAGGGCGTTCCTGATCCCCATAGGCTGGCACAAGTGCCCGGGTATCAAATTGAAAATTTGGGAATGATTTACCCATTTAAACAACCAGGAATAACCACAAGTAAACTGAACTCAAAAACAACGTTGCAACCACAAGTTTTTAAACAAAAAAAGTGAGTCTCAAAAAAACAACTACAACCCAACCACAACTAAATCCGAAAGGGGTGACCAAAAACCAAGTCAGTAGTCGTCACCTGATGGAGAAATACCACCATCCAGCCTTCACCACCAATACCAAGTCAGAAGAAGCAGCTAACAACTTGGACCACCACTCTCAAAACCTTTTCCTTTCCCTGCATCAGACATAATCATATCTACTTACACTCAAGGGTGTAAGTAGGGTGTGAGAAATGCTCTAGGGAAAAGATTCTGCATGTAAAGGTTAGGTGACCAAAACACTTTGCAGGTTTAAATTATAGAAATAAAATAAATGCACTAACAATTTAATGAAAACATTTTTTTAAAGAAAGATAGTTTAAATAGGGAATGGGGTTTTTGGTACTAGGAGAAAATGAAAAAATTCTTACCTTTTTACACCATAGAAGTCACACAATAAACTAGTGATGAGTATATAATCACACATGATCAACAAAAGTGGGAGAGGCCCTAAAGGGAATAAAGCTGTGTGGGGCCCTAGAACCTCACGTCTCGGTGTACCAAAGAATCCATATCATACATTCTCATGAACAAGACACTAGTAGGGAAACACATCCATAACCTAGTGGTCTCCAGTCGTCATCCAAGGTTTAGTCAGTGTTGTAAAAATCAATCCAGCTAAGTGAAACTGGGCCGAGGCCACTCTCGAATCACTAGAACGCTAGTCTAGTCTGGCCACCTAGTACCGAGGCTTCCCCTTTTATGCTCAACATTCCATGTTCACCCTACTCATCAAGGTCAAGACACAACACGCCTGGATGTCAACAAAGTCAAACACCATACACCTAGGATGTCAACTAAGTCAACCATCACAATTACACATTAAATATAAATTAATGAACAAATAACCATTAAAGGTATTACTCACAACAGAGATCCTCGGAAATAGAACACAACGTGAAAGAACTACACAGTCTAATAAACTACACAATTCTAAGATCCAAACTAAAATTTATCAAACATTTGAAAAATCGGTTTATTAGTTTTAAAGAAAATAAAAAAGAACAGTCATCAGTGCCAAAACTCACTCGAATGCACACTAAGACTGTAACAAGAATCAAATATCAACTGCTGCATTTGTTCAAAAACCAAAGGCACAACACAGTGAAATCCAGACAACCTAAACATGCCACTAATAAAAATAAGGCATCAAATTCTACCAACCAAAACCAACAACTCACAACAGCAATTTAATAAAAGACATATTAATTTAATTAAACCAACAGAATAATTGTTCAGATAACCTATGCATGTGAAACCACCTACCTCAAAGTAGGTACAGAAAAGTGATATAGCACAACACTCCCGCTGTGCAACGGTCGCACCACACGGATCTGTAAAAAAGGTCCTAAAATAGTAGAACAAGTAACCTCAATTCCAATCCAGTAAATCATCAATGGTCCATAAAAAATAACATCATCAATTAAATAATTTAATTAATAGTTGAAAAAAATCAATAATAATTAAATTAATTAATTAAAAATTAAAAATTTTCAATTAAATAAATTGATTAACAACTATTTTTTTAATAATAATCAAATAAATTGATTAACACTTCAACAAATGCATTAAATTAATTAAAAATTAAACAAATAAAAAAATTAAATAAATTAAAACCAAACCCCTAACCATGGAAATTGTCAGAATGAAGACCGAGGGACAGTGCGGCGGCTTCCCGGTGAGCGCGAATCGAGTTGTGGCAGCTGTCCGACGAGCAGAGGGAGGCGATAAGGAAGACTGGCAGATGCTCAACCGAATAGAGGAGCGTCGCACATGCTCGGGGAGTTCCGGCTTGATGAAGGCGGCCCGAGGACTGGCGTGCGGCTTGGCCGAAGTGAGTCTGGACAGTGGGGAAGGTCAGAGGGGGAGATACAGGCATCTAGGGTGAACAGAAAGTAGCAGGAAAAGAGGAAGAGGGCGTGGCCTGGGTGAGCGGGAGGCCAGTGCGAGGTAGGTCGGGGCGTGGCAGGCCGAGAGATGGAGGATAGGGGTCCGACAGGGAGATAGAACATGGCAGTGTGGCAGATAGAGGGAGGAGAAGAAGGGGAGGTGCGCGAGAGGAAGAGAAGGGAGGGAGAGAAGGGATGGGTGGCCAAGTGGGGAGGAGGGGAATGGGGTGCAAAGGATGGGGGGAAAAGGGAAGGGGAAGAGGGGAGGGTGAGCATGCGGGGTAAAGGAGAAGGGAAGAAGAGAAGAAGAAAGGAGGAAGATAAGGGGAACAATAAGGAGAGGAGAAAATTGCGGGGGAGAAGAAAGTGTAGGAAAAAAAGGGAAAGATAAATAAAGGGGGGGGGGGGGTGGCGGCTAGGGTTAAGATTTGGAGGGGGAGAAAAAAAAGGAAAAAAATAAAAGAAGTGATGTAAATAAATAAATAAATAAAAAATAATAAAATTGAATAAAAATAGAGGGATAATAAAATAAAATAACATAACATAAAATAAAATAAAGGGGGTTTACTAATAGTAATAATAACAATATAATAATAACAATAACAATAATAATAATAATAATAACACAAAAATAACCAAGAAAACCATAATAAATTTTATCGGGTTATTTAACATCCGTGCATCGGGCATTGCGCATTAACCGGTGAAGTCACACAACTTCACTCGTGCCTTGCCCGCACACCAAGTGAGGTAAGGCCAACGTGCACTCAACGGTGCCACGATGGACAACCCACATCGGGTTCATCCCGCACTACAACCAACCAGCGGAAAAAACTGGAAATTAAATCATGTAATAAAAATTTAAAATTAAATTCATACCTCGAGTCGAAGTATGGGGATGACAATTCTCCCCACCATGAAAACTTTCCGCCCACAGAAAGTCAATTGGAAGCCTGATCAAAGAATAGAAATGGGTACTCCTTCTCAACCCAAGACTTGCACTCCCAAGTCTCATGCTCATCATTCTCGTGCTTCCAAAGAATACGAACCAAAGGAATGGACTTCCCATGCAACACCTTCTTCTGATAATCCACTATCCACACTGTCCGCTCAAACACTAATAAGTCTGGCTCAATCTCCAACTCCTCCCAATTCAAAACATGCGACGGATCAGGGTTATAATTTTTCAGTTGGGAGACATGAAATACGTCTTGAATCAATGTCAATTGTGAAGGAAAAGCTAACCTGTAATCCACCTTGACAATTCTCTCAGTAATATGGAATGGCCCAACATACATTGGTGTCAGCTTCCCCTGCTTCCCCAAACGGAAGTGACCCAAACGAGGGGACACCTTCAAGAACACTCTGTCCCCCAATAAAAACTCAAGATACTGAGGCCTCTGGTCTACATAAGATTTTTGGTGACTCTGAGCTGTCAACAACTGCTGTATAATCAGCTTGACCTTCTCAGATGTCTCCTGAATAAGGCTCGGTCCCACGAGTGAGGTCTCGCCTACCTCAGCCCAAAAAAAATGAGACTGACAAGGTCGACCATAGAGCGCCTCAAAGGGTTCCATTATAAAAGAGGATTGGTAACTGTTATTATAAGTAAACTTGACCAATCCCAAATGCCTATCCCATGAACCTTCGAAATCCAACACACATGCGTGAAGCATGTCCTCCAGAATCTAATTCGCCCTCTCCGTCTGGCCATCCGTCTAAGGATGGTATTCCATGATCATCTTAATCTATGACCCCAAATACTTTTGGAGGCCTCCCCAAAACCAAGATGTAAAGAGGGGGTCCCTGTTAGAAACAACTACTGACGACACACCATGAAGTCTAAACACTTCCTGAACATACAAATGGCCTAGCTCCTCCACCTTCGCTATATCTCTAATCAGGATAAAGTGAGATGACTTCGTCAAGCAGTAAATCACTACCCATAGAGCATTCTTCCACCAAGGTGTATGAGGAAATCTAATAACGAAGTCCATGGTGACCTCGTCCCACTTCCAGGTAGGAATGGGTAATGGCTGGAGTAAGCCAAATGGTCTCTAATGCTCTGCTTTCACCTGATGACAAGTGTAGCATCTCGATACAAAGTCGGCTATGTCCCGCCCCATACCTGGCAACTAGAACTAGCGATGAACATCATAAATCATCTTTGTGGAACCAGGATGGATGGACCACTGAGACTGGTGGCTATCCTGCATCACCACCTTCCGTAGAGATAATGGAACCACAGCACAACCCTTGAAGTACAAGATCCCCTCGGGAGACAAAGACCAATCAGAATGAGTCTCCCCACCATGAAATGACTGCATAGATCACTGACACAACTCATCACCAAGCTGCTCCTGCTGAATCAACTCGAAAAGAGTGGGAGTCAACTGAATGCTAGCCAATAAAGTACCTCTGCTATGCTCCCTGCTCTCCAAGTGCATCTAGGCGAAGAGCCCCATCAAAGTCCACTCATCGCTGGACTTCTTCAAGGCTTGAACTGGTACCTTCTGGATCAAAGTGTCGTCCACCACATTACCCTTGCCTGGGGTATAGACAATGTCAAAGTTAAAACCCTACAGGTACTCAATCCAGTGGTGCTGCCTCAGATTGAGATCTTTCTGAGAGAAAATGTAGGCTAGGCTCTTATGGTCATAATAGACCACAAATTTCTCCCCAAAGAGGTAGTTACACCATTTCTTCAGGTCATGCATCACTGCTTCCAACTCTAATTCGTGAGTCTGATAATTATTCTCATGCGGCAGAAGCTGGCGAGAACCATAAGCCACCACATGATCATCCTGCATGAGCACACACCCATGGCTCGTACCTGAAGCATCACAATAAACCACATAGCCCATTCCAGATTCCAGTAAGGTCAACACAGGTGCAGTGGTCAACCACCGCGTCAACTCCTCAAATGATTCCTAACACTGTGGGATCCACTCAAACTTCATCCTTTTCCAGGTGAGTGCATTCATGGGGGAGGTGAGCCGTGAGAAGTCTCGAAAAAAATGCCTGTAATAACCTGCTAAGCCAAGAAAACTCCTAATCTCAAACACATTCCTCGGCTATTCCCATGACATCACCACACTGATCTTCTCAGGATCCACTAAAACCCCTTGTTCTAAGATGACATGCCCCATAAATTCACTTCCTTGATCCAGAACATGCACTTTGAGAGTTTGGCATATAGGCGATGGTCCCTCAAAGTTCCCAAAACAATTCGTAGGTGATTCTCATGCTCCTCCTCAGATTCTGAATAAACCAGGATTTCGTCCACAAATACCATGAAAAATGAGTCGAGATATTGGTGGAACACCTTATTCATGAGTGCCATGAAAACTACAAGAGGATTCGTCAATCTGAAATGCATGACCAAGTACTCAAAGTGACCATACATGCTTCAGAAACCCGTCTTTAGGATATCTGATTCTCTCACCCTGAGTTGGTGGTATCCCGAATGCAAATCAATCTTTGAGAACCACTTTTCCCCTTTCAGCTGGTTGAACAAATTGTCAATCTGAGGAAAAGGCTATTTATTCTTGATGGTCACCCTATTCAATTTCCGGTAATCAATGCACAACTAGAGGGTTCCATCAGCCTTCTTCGCAAAGAAGACTGGAGTGGCCCAAGGAGAGACGCTCGAGTGAATGAATCCTTTGGATTCCAAATCGTCCAGCTATATCTTTAATTCCCTCAATTTTGTGGGGGGCATGCGATATGAGGGAAGAGATATAGGATATGTTACCGATGCCAACTCAATCGAGAACTCCACGTCCCGCTCCGAGGGTAAGCCTGAAAAATCATCTGGGAAGACCTATAGGAACTCATCCACCACATGAGGTAACCTGCCCTGAGAAACACCACCATCGTCCTCTAGTGAGAGCGAAGACAACTGATAAGCAATATTCCCCAACTCAGGGAGTGGAGGTCCCGCATGACCTAACCGAGGGTCCCATTCTCCATGAAATATTTGAGGACTCCCATTTGGTGCTGTAAAGCTAACTCGGCACCGATAGTAGTCAATATGCGCTTGAAAGTGAACCAGCCAGTCCATGCCGAGGATCACATCAAATAGGTCCATATCAAGGACCATGAAATCCCACTCCATCTCAACTCCCGACATAGAGAGTGTGCAGAATGGGCACCTAAGACCCTGCCCCTTTTTCTTACCCAACAGTGTTACCAACTCCATGGCCAATGATAACAGTTCGGTTGGTAGGTTCAACAGATTCCCAAAATGAGAAGATATAAAAGGAAATGAAGAACCATTATCAAATAAAACTATAGCTATAGAAGATGCAATCAGAATGGTACCTCGAATAGTTGATGACCCTTCATCAGATCCCACTGGTGACTGATCCACAACATGAAAATGTATGGTCCCTGCCTGGGAACGACCGCTTGCTTGAGGCTCTGCCCTGATCTGGCTCTGCCCTGAAGATGATCCAGTCCTGCCACCATGACCACCAAACTGAGATCCCAACGTCCTGGTCGGATCTGACTACACTGATACTCCCTCAGAAGCCACAGATCCAGTCCCACTCTGGTGAGGGTTCATCACTCTACAAAAGCTTTGTACATGCCCCATGATCCCACACTGGTAGCAAGGCCTAGGAGGGGTGGGACGTACAGATCAGATGTGCCCTTCCCTTCTGCACTGATGGCACACAACGGACCTCACATCAGAATCCCCATATGAAGTCTGCTTAGAGGGATGGCCTGAGATACTACCACTCTTCTTCCACTGCTAATCATGCTTCCTCTTCTTCTCTGAAGAACTACCGCTACCAAAACCTGACCCTGATCCAGAAAACCATGACTTTCTTCTTTGGTCAATCTCAACCATATAAGAACAATTTACCACCTCGGCATAAGTCCCCAGCTTGAATAAGAAAACCTGAGAGTAGATTACTGGTCAAATCCCCTTCTCGAACTTCCTAGATTTCAAGTACTCACTTTAAACGATCTGAAGTGTGTACCGCACTAGCTCAGCGAAGCGGTTCGCATACTCAATCACTATCTGATTCCCTTGTAAAAGATCCATGAACTTACGAGATCTAGCATAGGCCAGGAAATCTGGATAGTACTGCTCACTGAAGATAACTTTTAAATCTTTCCAAATCATATGCACATGTTTCCCAGCCTGAATCACTGATTCCCACCATTTGCGACTGGAACCCTCGAGCTGGAAAGTGGCACACCTTACCCTAACTTCCTCAGGCATGTCAAGGAATTCGAACATGCTTTATATATTTTCAAACCACTCCTCTGCCTCCTCAGGTTATGAACTACCTTGGAAAGAATGATGTTTATTCTTCAGACACTCCTGAGATCTATCCTTCTTGGAGCCATATTGATCCCCTCTAGCCGGAATAGGGGCGGGGGCAGGAGTCTCCCCTTGCCCTAAAGCCTGAACAGCTCAGACCATGGCCTCTAACAATCTCTGATCAGGCGGCATGGGAGAAATCTCTCCGGATTCCTCCCATGGGTGCGTGGAAGATCTCTGGGGAGGCTTCTTGCTGCAAGAAGCAACAATCATAAATGAACACCATCAATATCTGATATCTCAAGGGAAAACAAATTTTCAGCAAGATAACTGATCATCAGTCAACCAAACTTGCAAAAATAACATTATTCCAAAACTCTACTTTTATGCCTCGTGTCCACACATAGTCTGTAGCATGTACATCCCACAAGGAAAAGAAGTCAAACAAGCATCATGACATCCCATGGTGACTCTGTGTCTGTCACGAGGCGTGCTGGCCAGGCACTCCACTCGCAACCAGAATTCTGAGCCTTGACAGTTCTAACTAATGTTTACCCCGACTCATCCCAAATAACATAAACAAAGAGCTAAACCTTCCTCTGATATCATTTTGTCATGAACCAAGACGGGTCTCCATCAACCAAACGCCCGACCCGGCCCGCGACAGGGCCCGAAGGGTGTACCTGATACCCACGGGCTGGCACAAGTTCCCAGGCATCAAATTGAAAATTTGGGAACGATTTACCAATATACAAAACCAGGAATAGCCACAAGTAAACTGAACTCAAAAACAACGTTGCAACCACAAGTCTTTAAACAACAAAAGTGAGTCTCAAAAAAACAACAACAACCCAACCACAACTAACTCAAAAAGGGGTGACCAAAAACAAAGTCAGCAGCCGTCACCTAATGGAGAAATACCACCGTCCTACCTTCACCATCAATTGGGGGCCGCGGTCCCCCCCCCCCCCCCCCCCCGCTTAACGGCTCGACCGTTTGGCTGAGTGCCTGGCCAGCGCGCCCATCGCGCCGCGCCCAGGCTGGGCTGGGCCGGGCCGCGCCCAAGTGGGCTGGACCCGGACCCGGTTTGGGTCGACTAGGTTCGGGCTGACCCTGGGGGTATCGGGCCAGGTCAGACCGGGCCCGAACCCCTTAATACCGAATCGTTTCCGTTCAGATGCCCATAACTTGTGCTACAGACCTCCGATCGACGCACCGTCAGTTGCGATGTGATCCTTGGATCGAGACGGTCTTTTCGGTATATCGCACTCAAGGTTTCAGAATACTTTGGGTTCGTCCGAGTTGGTTCGTACACGAAACCAACCGGGCCCTCGGAGCGGAAATGTTCATTTCTTGAGCTCCGGACGTCCGATTGACGTACCGTCAACTTTGATGGATTCCTCTAAGTGAGATGGATCTTTTGGATTAATCCGCCCGAGGTTTGGACACAGGTGGAGTACGGTCTGGTTGGTTTTGGCTTAAAAACCATCCGGGCCCCTAGGACGAAAAAACCAATAACTCTCAGACCGGGCGTCCGATTGACGCGCCGTCTATGACGTTGAGTTCCTGTTGACGATACAGAACCTTTGGATAAATCAAATCTGGACAATGTTTCAGTTGATGTATCAGCCTCTCGGCTCGTGGAGCGGATCCTCCCGAATGAGCTTGCTGTGTGCGGGAACCCTAGAGCTGGCTTCGTTTGCGATTGTGACGACGACGACTGTACAAAGATCCTCAGTGGAGTCGACGGTGACGACTATAGCACTCAGAGATCCTACGTGGATCAGTGCTACCGATCCAGTGTGGGTCCGATCCTGTGTGGGTCAGCGCTCAGTGGTTCTGTGTGAGCCAGCGCCTACAGATCCTGTGTGGGTCCGATCCTGTGTGGGCCTTTGCGGGGGTTAGTTACCTTTTGATCCTTTGTGGGTCAGATCCTTTGTGGGTCATTGCGGGGGTTCATACCTATCGATCCTTTGTGGGTCCGATGGCTTAGATGAATCAGTGGCTATATCTGATCATCTCTATCATCATACGAAAAAGTATACCTGTGTGAGATGAATCTTGTTTTTCTTTCCTATGTGGATTGTATTGTGCTATCCTGTGTGGATTTACGTTTTTCTTTCCTGTGTGGACTGGGATGTACTTGGGCTCGACTGTTGGAGCCGAACGAGAATTGATGACTTAGGTATATGTATGGGCATATACCTAAGCAGTGTCGGATGTTACTTTGTGATTGTATCTTTCCTTTGTGGATTATCCTTTGTGGATTCTGGGAGACCTTCGGGGGTCTTGGGGTCCCAAATGAGTAGCTTATACTCACCCATGCACGGGCTATGCCCGCACTACGTTGTGTTGGTTGCAGACGATGGACAGCGCTGATCGAGGTTGAGGCCTGCGAAGTCGGACGGTACCTGGAGGTGGACCACTGGGTTGGACGTACTTGGAGCGGACGGCTGGACTCGAGGAGCTATGGAGGCTATCTGTACTCACCCTTCAGGTGGGATTTCCAGTGGATAGCACAACGTTGCGTCTTTACTTTACAGTTGTTGTTTCCCCTTTCCAGTTGTACCTTATTTTCAGTTTGGGTTTGTATACTGGCCCACTTACTTTTTCTGCACAAACTGTTGTACTCAGTTTTTACTCAGTGTTTACTTCTACTGCTTGCTTTCTCTATGGTGTTTGTTTACTTTACAAAGGCAATTCCTTTCCTTCTTACCGGGATTTATGCCTTTGGTGCTAGTTTCCAGCCACTGGACTATGGAAGGCGGGCTTGGGGTAGTCACGACACGGGCCCCGAGGACGGGTCGTGACAAATTGGTATCAAAGGAGTTCAGTTCTACCACATAACATGGGACTCTGATCTTTTTCTATTTGAAGCAATAGTGTTAAGCGTATTGGGTGTGGTTATCAGTCCAGGGAGTACAGTGTTGGTGCAGCGGCCGACGTATCCGTACACCAGGACCCTGACTTCTGATTTCCAACTTAATGCACGAAAACATTGATTGCATGTGTGTTTCAAGTTTTCTTTATGATTACTTTATGTCAGCTCACCAGGTATACTGATTGACCATGGCACACCTGTTTCTTTTCAGGATGGCCCCACGACGGCAGCCAGCTAGGGTTCCGAGATTTATGCATGACGACAGCCCACCGAGCGATGAGGCCTTAGTGTAGGGCCCTTTGACAGTTGAGGCACCGTCGGTACCTCTACCCACCGAGCCACCGATGATTCCAGCCCCAACCGCTGATGATGCACGTCGCCTTAGTGCACTGCATGAGTTCCAGCACCAGCGACCACCCAGGTTCCGCGGGGAGACGGACCCCCAGGCAGCCGAGTACTGGATGGAGGCAGTGGTGAGAGTTTTTAGGTTAGTGAGGACACCAGCAGACCTCATGGTGATCCTCGCAGCGAGCCTGCTGCACGCCACAGCAGGCAGATGGTGGAGCTTGATGCTCCAGGTGCACGATGAGACATCTCTCATCTGGACGGACTTTGAGAGCCTATTCCGCTCAGATTTCTTCCCAGCCACCCTCCATGCGGTGCGCATCCAGGAGCTTCTTCAGCTGCGGCAAGGCAGCTTGACAGTCGCCCAGTACTCGGCGAGATTTACCGATCTCTCGCGCTACTCGACAGACATGGTACGAGACCCATTCTTTTGGTCCCGGACCTTTGAGAAGGGATTGAGACATGTGATCAGGGCATCGCTGATCTCCCTCAGCATTCCGACTTAGGCAGGAGTACTGGAGTGAGCCCTTTTGATCGAGAGCTTTCTTGCTGAGCCTTCTTCAGCAGTGAGACCTACTGTGGGGCGGCACGTAGCAGAGTCTTCTGCAGCAGGCAGTCGACGGATGACTCATGGGTCCAGGCAGACCAGACCCTCAGGAAGACGACCTCGGGACACTAGCTCAACAGTGCGGGGCACACAGCGCGGAGCCAGTCTTTTGAGAGGTAGGCAGTGCTACTCATGCGGCAGGCAGGGCCACATGGCTCGTGACTGCCCGACCCGCCATGCCGAGGAGCAGCAGATGGTTGAGGGACCACCCAGGAAGAGGCAGAGGGTCGACCGTGGCAGTCCGCAGAGAGCAGGCGGACGAGGAAGAGGAGATGGCCGAGCAGTAGGTGGTGGGCGACGCTTTGAGGCTCTACCACCACCACCACCAGGAGGTCCACGCCGACCACAGAGAGCTGGCTGGCAGAGACAGGCACAGCTCCAGGTAGTGGAGGCCTATGACCACGGCGCACCCGAGATGATTTGAGGAACTATTTTTCTCTATTCCACCCTTTCTGCAGTTCTTATAGACACAAGAGCGAGTCATTCTTTCATAGTCGCTGCCCTTGTTCGGAGCTGAGAGATTCCGACAGAGCCGTTGGATCGATCCTTACAGCTAGAGACTCCTATGAGAGCAGACTCGACGATTACGCACTGGTGCCGGCAGTGTGAGATTACTCTAGGAGGTGAGATCTTCGGCTGGGATCTTCTTATAGTGGCGTCGAGGCCTTACGACGTCATCTTGGGCAGGGATTGGTTATCAAAAGTACATGCTCATATTGTCTGTATTAGGCGCAAGGTGTGATGTGTACGCACCGACGGGAGCAGGTTCACCTTCACCCGTGAGAAGGGAGCCTTTGCAGCACAGGATGGACTCTTGTAGAGGAGAGGACAACCCATCACTCATCAGTTGGCTAGCTTCATCCTAGGAGTAGTTGACGTACGGAGTCCTGGTTTTCCTGCAGTGGTGGATCATTATGCGTACATTTTCCCCGACGACGTTCCAGGACTACCTCATCGCAGAGAGGTAGACTTTTATATTGACTTGTACCCCGAGACAACCCCGATATCGACTCCAGCATATCGGATAGCCCCCGCTGAGCTTCGATAGATACGGGTACAGTTGGAGGACTTGCAGGGCAAGGGGTTCATCCGACCCAGGGTTTCACCCTGGGCTTCCCCGATTTTGTTCGCCAAGAAGGAGGATGGGAGCTTGCAACTTTGTGTCGACTATTATCGCCTAAACCAGGTGAAAGTGAGGAACAAGTATCTGATACTGAGGATTGATGACCTCTTCGATCTGCTCAAGGGAGCACGGTGGTTCTCAAAGATAGACCTCAGGTCAGGCTATCATCAGCTCAGAGTTCGGGACGAGGACGTGCAGAAGACGGTCTTCAGGTGTCGGTATGGCCACTATGAGTTCTTGGTTATGCCATTAGGCATAACCAATGCTCCAGCAGTGTTCATGGACCTCATGAACAGGATCTTTCTGCCATACCTCGATCGATTTGTCGTGTTCTTCATCGACAACATTTTGATATACTCGACGACTGAGGAGGAGCACGCCTACCACTTGCGGGTTGTACTAGACACACTCTGAGAGCACCATCTTTATGGTAAGCTCTCGAAGTGCCAGTTATGGACACGTGAGGTCCACTTCTTGGGACACGTCATCTCTGAGGCGGGAGTTGCAGTGGATCCTGCGAAGATCGAGACAGTTCTATCTTGGGAGCCACCCAGGAGCATGACAGAGGTTCAGAGTTTCTTGGGATTATCTGGATACTACCGAAGATTCGTGACAGACTTCTGCAGAGTTGCGATACCACTCTCAGCTTTGACGAAGAAGGGGAAACCCTTTGTATGGTCAGACAGATGTCAGGAGAGCTTCCAGGAGCTGAGACAGAAATTGACCAGCGCACCTGTTTTGAGGTTACCTGAGGATGGAGTAGGGTACGTAGTCTACTGCGATGCATCAGGGACCAGACTCGGATGTGTTCTGATGCAGGAGAGGGCCATGATCTCCTATGGATCACATCATTTGAGGCCGCATGAGCATAACTACACTAACCATGACCTGGAGTTAGCAGCAGTGGTCTTCGATCTGAAGACATAGAGACACTACCTGATGGGCGAACGCTTTACAGTCTTTTCTGACCATCAATGTCTCAGGTACATCTTCTCTCATAAGGACCTGAACCTGAGACAGTGATGATGGCTCGAGTTCCTCCAGGAATATGACTTTGAGATAGTCTATACTCCTGGGAAGGGGAATGTAGTAACCGATGCTCTCAGCAGGAGGACGAACATTCAGCTACTTGAGGAGGCGACAGAGAAGCTAGCCGCTTTGCAGATATCCTTCATGGATAGAGATGGGGCAACATTCCTTCAGTCTCTCAAAGTCACCCCTCCACTACTGTAGCGGGTCAGAGAGGCATAGCGTGGGGACGCTGACTGTGAGACGCGGCGTGTGCAGATATCCTCAGGACATGCACCTGATGGTTTCTCCCTTGGAGCAAAGCACGATGACCTTTTTAGAGGAAGTACCATGGTACCAGTTGCTTTACGGGAGGATGTGCTGAGAGAGTTTCACACTTCTCCTTTGGCGGTACATCCTGGAGTGGCGAAGATGTACCGGGATCTCAGACGACAGCACTGGTGTCCGAGCATGAACAAGGCTGTGGCAGAGTTCGTTTCTCGATGCCTCACTTGCCAGCAGGTGAAGGCAGAGCACCAGATACCAGCAGGCTTGGTACAACCCTTGGAGTTCCCGGAGTGGAAGTGGGACAGGATATCTATGGACTTCGTGACATGAATTCCATGCACTTCCAGAGGTCACGACTCCATTTGGGTGATTGTCGACCGACTCACCAAGTCGGCACACTTCTTACCCATCAGAGAGCAAGGCTCAGCGGAGATCTTGGGGCGTCTCTACGTTCAGGAGATTTTACGGCTTCACGGTGTGCCATCGTCTATCGTCTCCGATCGAGATGCTCTCTTTACTTCCCAGCTTTGGAAGGGGTTGCAGGAGGCGTTCGGGATGCAGCTACGTCTGAGCACTGCATTTCACCCTCAGACGGATGGTCAGACAGAGAGGACCATTCAGAATCTCAAGGACATGCTCCGCGCATGTGTTCTCGACTTTGGTCACAGCTGGGAGGATCACCTACCCTGGGTGGAGTTTGCGTACAACAACAGCTACCACTCCACCATTGGGATGGAACCATACGAGGCGTTGTACGGCCGACCTTGCAAATCTCTTTTGTGCTGGACAGAACCTTGGGAGTCAGCACTTGTGGGACCAGAGATAGTCCAAGAAATGACAGAGAAGGTTCAGGTCATCCAGGAGCAGATGAGGACAGCTTAGAGCCGGCAAAGTCTTATGCTGACAGGAGGCGGAGGCCACTAGAGTTCGAGGATGGCGACCACGTCTTCTTGCATGTCTCACCTTGACGTGGATTATGGAGATTTGGCCGAGGCGGCAAGTTGTTTCCAGGCTTCATCGGACTGTTCCAGGTCCTCAGCAGGATTGGCGAGGTGGCTTATCGCTTGGCTCTACCACCTCAGTTTCACCGAGTGCACGACGTCTTCCACGTATCTCAGCTGAGGAGATACGTGCACGACCCGACGCATATCATTGACCATGGGGAGATGGACATTGATGATGGGGTGACTTTTAAGGAGGTACCAGTGGAGATTGAGGATCGACAGGAGCGGGTCCTACATGGACAGTCGATTCCTCTAGTGCGCATCATGTGGCAGCACGAGAACCTCCAGGAGAGCACTTGGGAGCGGGAGGCTCAGATGCGTGCTCAGTATCCACATTTGTTTCCGTCGTTTTGATGCATCTTTACAGGGACGTAAAGCCCTGAGGTGGGAGTAATGTAAAGACCCATAAAATTCAAGGAATTTTTTTTCTTAATTTTCTTTGGGATTTTACAAGAACGCAATTTCTGACGACACTTGATTCTGAGGCCCGGTGTGTCCGTAATTTCTATCCTAAGGTTAGCTTGGGTAAGTTCAGTGAACAAACGAGCAGGAATTTCTAAATTTTGAACCGGTGCTCATAATCGAATTTCGAGGGCACTGATGGATTCACAGCGCCGGTAATTGCTTAGGAACGCCATTTCCGGAGTTGCATTTACACGAGAGAAGTTGTTAATTTATGTGGAAGGTAAAATAAAAATTATGCAACAATTTTTATTTTTTACTTAAGTGGATTAAGCTTTGGGTGGAAGTTGGGGAAAAACACCCAACTTTCATTTGTAGGTTATGAAGGTGGTGGGGCCCACACAAACCCTTCCCCTTCACCTTCCCTAACCTTCCATAACCCTTCATAAATTATGAGAACTTGTGTAATTTCATTTTGTGGTTTAATTCAAACTTTTGAATTTCGAACATTATGTTATGTTAATAAAATAAGTAAGTGACTTATTTTATTTTTTGTTGGAGTCTTGTTGCCTTGAGAGATTTGGGAGAAAAAGCTAAGGGATTCTTGAGTTTCTTCATCCTCTTCGTCGAAGAATACGAAGAACGCGAAGAACGCAAAGAACGCCAGATTCCTTGGAGTTCGACGTCTCCCCCCACGACGTCTCCTTCCACGACGCCTCTTCCCGCGACAGATATTCCACAATGAATCCTCATTCAACGAACCTCCGTTCAAGCTACGCTCAAGGTAGGGGTTTATTTATTTATTTTGTTCGTGATTACTACTTTGACGTTCTTCATGGAATATGACAAATTGCTATCGATTAACGAGAGGGGGCCGAACCACACAAACACGGCCGACCCTCCTCCATTATCCATGTTGGTTTTTAATGTGGATTGGAACGGAATGGAGCGGTGTCGTCACACCGCGTGGGATCGTGCGACAAGAAATGCGCGGCGTCGTCGCGCAGCGCCGTGAAATCGAACAAGGATGCGACGCCGTTGCGCCACGTCGGAGTAACCCGAAGACACCGCGTCTAGAGTAGGGCCGCGGCGGAGGGGCGCGATGCTGTCGCGCCCCGCCGGACGAACCAAGGCCGCGGCCGGTTCCGGGCCGCGGCGGAGTAGAGTGACCAGCGGCCGGTTCCGGGCCGCCGACGTCAGAGCAGGGGGGACCGACCGTCACCGGTACGTGGTGGCAGAAATCGGCCGGCCAAGCGGGCCAGCCGGACAAAGGAAGGACGGGGGTTACGAACCCCCGATGGCCAGCTCAACGGCCCCCCTTAATTGGGGGTCGCGGTTACAAAACCAGGGGGCAGCCCCCCCCCCCCCCCCCACTCAACGGCTCGACCGTTTGGCCGAGCGCCTGGCCAGCGCGCCCCTCGTGCCATGCCAAAGCGGGCCGGACCCGGACCCGGTTCGGGTCGACCCTGGGGGTATCGGGTTGGGTCAGACCGGGCCCGAACCCCGTAATACCGAATCTTTTCCAGGCGGACACCCATAACTTGTGCTACGGGCCTCTGATCAACGCACCGTCAGTTGCGATGTGATCCTTGGATTGAGATGGTCGTTTTGGTATATCACACTCAAGGTTTCATAATACTTTGGGTTCGGCTGAGTTGGTTCGTACACAAAACCAACCGGGCCCTTGGAGCGGAAACACTCATATCTTGAGCTCCGAACGCCCGATTGATGTACCATCAACTTTGATGGATTCCTATAATTGAGACAGATCTTTTGGCTTACTCCGCCCGAGGTTTGGACATAGGTGGAGTATGGTCGGGTTGGTTTTGCCTTAAAAACCAACCGGGCCCCTCGGACGAAAAAACGAATAACTCTCAGACCGGGCGTCCGATTGACGCGCCGTCTGTGACGTTGAGTTCCTGTTGATGATACAGAACTTTTGGATACATCAAATCTGGACTATGTGTTAGTTGATGTATCAGCCTCTCGGCTCGTGGACCGGATCCTCCCGAACGAGCTTGCTGTGTGCGGGAACCCTAGAGCTGGCTGCGTTTGCGACTGTGACGACGACGACTGTACAGAGATCCTCAGTGGATTCGACGGCGACGACTACAACACTCCGCGATCCTATGTGGATCAGTGCTACCGATCCTGTGTGGGTATGATCCTGTGTGGGTCAGCGCTCAGCGGTTCTGTGTGAGCCAGTGCCTACAGATCATGTGTGGGTCCGATCCTATGTGGGACTTTGCGGGGGTTAGTTACCTTTCGATCCTTTGTGGGTATGATATTTTGTGGGTCATTGCGGGGGTTAGTACCCATCGATAATTTGTGGGTCCGACGACATAGATGAATCAGTGGATATATCTGATCATATCTATCGTCATACGAAGAAGTATACCTATGTGAGCTGAATCCTGTTTTGCTTTCCTATGTGGATTGTGTTGTGCTATCCTATGTGGATTTACGTTTTGCTTTCCTGTGTGGACTGGGATGTACTTGGTCTCGGATGTTGGAGCCGAACGAGAATTGATGACTTAGGTATATGTATGGGCATATACCTAAGCAGTGTCGGATGTTACTTATTGATTGTATCTTTCCTCTGTGGATTCTGGGAGACCTTCGGGGGTCTCGGGGTCCCTACTGATTAGCTTATACTCACCCTTGCACGGGCTATGCCCGCACTACGTTGTGTTGGTTGCAGATGACGGACAACGCTGATCGAGGTTGAGGCTTGCGGAGCAGGACAGTACCTGGAGGTGGACCACTGGGTGGGATGTACTCGGAGCGGACGGCTGGACCCGAGGAGCTGTGGAGGCTATCTGTACTCACCCTTCAGGTGGGATTTCCAGTGGACAACATGACGTTGCGGCTTTACTTTACAGTTGTTGTTTCCCCTTTCTAGTTGTACCTTATTTTCAGTTTGGGTTTGTATACTGGCCCACTTACTTTTTCCGCACAAACTATTGTACTCAGTTTTTACTCACTGTTTACTTATACTTCTTTCTTGCTCTGTGGTGTTTGTTTTATTTACAAAGGCAATGCCTTCCCTTTTTACCGGGATTTACACCTTTGGTGCTATTCTCCAGCCCCTTGCCTATGGAAGGCGGGCTTGGGGTAGTCACGGCACGGGCCCCGAGGAAGGGTTGTGACAGAGAGGCCCTAAAGTGACTAAAGCTGCATGGGGCCCTAGAACCTCACGTCTTGGTCTACCAAAGAATACATATCACATGTTCCCATGCATGAGCCACTAGTAGGGAAATACCTCCATAACCTAGTGGTATCTAGTCATCATCCAAGGTTTAGTTTGTGTTGTAAGCGTCAATCTAGCTAAGTGAAACTAGGACGAGGCCACTCCTGAATCACTAGCATGCTAGTCCAGTACGCCCACCTAGAACCCAGGCTTACCCTTTTGTTCTCAACATTCAAAGTTCACCCTACTCATCAAAGTGAAGACACAACACACTTTTATGTCAACAAAGTCAAAGACCATACACCTAGGATGTCAACTAGGTCAACCATCACACTTACACATTCAACATAAATGAATGAACAAATAACCATTAAAGGTATTACACACAACAAAGATCCTCTGAAACAGAACACAATGTGCAAGAACTACAATGTCTAATAAACTACACAATTCCAAGAGCCAAACTAAAATTTATGAAACATTTGAAAAATCGGTTTATTAGTTTTAAAGAAAACAAAACTACACAATCATCAGTGCCCAAACTCACTCTAACGCACACTAAGGCTATAACAGGAATCAAATCTCAACTGCTGCATTTGTTAAAAAACCAAAGGCACAACATAGTGAAAACCAGACAACCTAAACATGCCACTAATAAAAATAAGACATCAAATTCTACAACCAAAACCAACAACTCACAACAAAAATTTAATAAAAGACATATTAATTTAATTAAACCAGCATACTAAATGTTCATATAACCTAAGCATACGAAACAACCTACCTCAAAGTAGGTACGGAAAAGTGATACAACACATCACCCCCACTTCGCAACAGTCGCACTGCACAGATCTGTCAAAAATTTCCTAAAAGAGTAGACCCAGTAACCTCAATGCCAACCCAGTAAAAGCATCAGCAGTCCATAAAGAAATAACATCATCAATTGAATAATTTAATTAACAGTTGAACAAATTCAATAATAATTAAATAAATTAATTAACAATTAAATAAATTCAATTAAATAAATTGATTAACAACAATTTTTTTTAATAATAATCAAATAAATTGATTAAAACTTAAACAAATGCAATAAATTAATCAATAATTAAACAAATAAAAAATTATTAAATAAATTTAAACCAAACCCCTGACCACGAAAATCATCGGAATGATGAACGAGGGGTGGCGCGACGACTGTACGGCGAGCACGAATCGGGTTGCAGCAGCTGTCCGGTGAGCAGAGGGAGGCACAAAGGAAGACTGATAGATGCTCGACCGAACATAGGAGAGTCACGCACACTCGAGGAGGTCCAGATTGATGAATACTGGCTGAGGACTGGCATGCGGCTTGGCTGAAGTGAGTCAGGACAACGGGGAAGGTTAGAGGAGGAGAAATGGGCGGCTGGGGCAAGTGGAAAGTAGCAGGTGAAGAGGAATAGGGCGCGACCTTGGTGAGCGGGAGGCTGGTGCGAGGCAGGTTGGGGCGCGACAGGTCGGGAGATGGAGGAGAGGGGTCTGACGGGGATGGAGAATAGGGAAATGCGGCTGATAGAGGGAGGAAAAGAAGGGGAGGAATGTAGGAGGAAGAGAAGGGATGGAGAGAAGGTAGGGGTGGCCGAGAAAGAAGGATAAGAAGGGCGTGCAGTGGATGAGGGGAATAAAAAAGGTAAGGGGAAGAGGGGAGGGTGATCGCATGGGGGAAAGGAGAAGGGAAGGAGAGAAGAAGAAAGGACGAAGATAAGGAGAAGAAGAAGGAGAGGAGAAGAACATGGGGGAAAAAGAAAGGGTAGGAAAAAAAGGAAAAGAGAAATAAAAGGGGGGTGGTAGCTAGGGTAAAGATTAGGAGGGGCTGAAAAAAAAGAAAATAAAAATAAAAGAAGTGATTTAAATAAAAAATAAAAAAATAAAAAAATTGAATAAAAATAGAGGGATAATAAAATAAAATAAAATAACATAAAATAAAATAAAGAAGGTTTACTAATAATAATAATAACAATATAATAATAATAATAACAATAATAATAATAATAACACAATAATAACCAAGAAACCCATAATAAATTTTATCTGGTTATTTAACGTCCACGCATCGGGCACCGCGCGTTAACCAGCGAAGTCGCACGGCTTCGCCCATGCCTTGCACATGCACCGAGCGAGGTAAGGACAATGCGCAGTCACCGGCGCCATGACGGACAACCCACATTGGGTTCATCCCACACTACAACCAACCAACGGAATAAAACAGTCAATTAGCTCATGTAATAAAAATTTAAAATTAAAGTCGTACCTCAAGTCGAAGTCCGGGCATGACAATTATGAAGAAATGATTGATTTTGATAAGTACTTAGTACTTTAAAAATGATAATTGAATTATTCGAAAGTGGTTATGCTATCATTGATGAAGTTTACAACATTTTTGGATATAATGAATAAATCCAATAACATGTGTAAGGATGAATACATATTTTTGAATAAGGATTATGGTAATTTGAGTTATTACCATATTTAAAGAGGACACATGATAAAGATATTCACATGTTTGGAATGTGAAAATTTAGGGTTGATTCTTATTGATTAGAGGAAAATAAGGTAGAAGATTCCTTGAGTAGGATAGATCATGGAGTCCTAAAAAAATAAGGATTGCCAAGGACCTTGTGTACATGGATCTAGAAAGGATGGATATGGGAATGATTCTTAAGAGTTGGATCATGATATTTTGGAAAGTTAAACCAATTATGAAATGGTTTAAGCTGTTCATATGAGGATTTAGAGTTTAATGTGACCACATGATGAAACATGTGCTAAAAGATTAAGTATAGATAGTTTAAGGCACTAAAAGGATAAGATTATATTTATGAAATATAAATGTATATCTATACTCTTATAGAGTGGAATAATTCTTGAACTCTAGGAAAAGAGTCCAAAAAATTTATTCCTATTATAATTTTTTTCATAACTATTGTTGATGGTTTTGTGGTAATATTCTTTCATCTACGCAAGTTCTCTATCACATTCCATCGGAACATGATGGTTTGATTATTCTTCCCTGACCATGTAATCCAATTAGCCTGAATTGCCTGAAGGCCTTCATTTTTATTGATTTTTGATAACCCCCCTTTCAAGGGATGAGGGGGAACCCTTACAAGGCCCGTAGGCTCAGAAATTAAAATATCTCATAATGGGTAATGGGTAATTTGCGTATGTAATCCAATTAGAATGCGTAGTTTTATAGTAACTCATGTATTTACCTTTCCCTTTTATTAAGAGGATATTTTAACCATTTGTGGGTTTCCAACAAGAGAAGTTTCAAGTATCAACCATAAACGTTAGAAATTTAATTTGAAAATTTCAAGGATGAATTTTTTGTAAGGAGAGGATAATGTAAAACACCATGATTTTGAAAATAAATTTAATATTGAATGCTTGAAACACTAAGTCTCTAAAAAACACCATTTTTTTATAACCTAACTAGAAAACATAGATTTTACACCACTGTGATTTGGATTTCAAAAACTGATATACACGGTTGCGGTCTATCCGATATTTAGAGTCTGATAAGATAAACATAAATTTTTGTGAATAGTAACTTACAATTTTGAATAGTAATGTACACTCATGAATAGTAACTTGACCCTTATGAATATTAATGAACCCTTATGAATTTTAACTTGGGAATTATGAAGAGTAATACACCCTTATAAATAGTACTTGAATAGTAATGTACACTTATGAATAGCAACTTGACCCTTATGAATAGTAATGCACCCTTATGAATTGTAACTTGACCCTTATGAAGTGTAATATACCCTTATGAATAGTAATTAAATAGTAATATACCTGTATGAATAGTAACCTCACTAAGGTAAGTAAAAATATAATTTAGGCACCTTATAAATGAGTGTGAATATTTTAAAAATTAATAATTAAGTGTTGGTATTTTTATGAGCAATAAACAATGAATTACGATTTTAGTATTAATATATTAATATAAAATATAATTAATTTTCATAAAACGTATTCATGAATAATTATTATATTTTCTTATGATTATAAGATAATTTTATGAGACGCTAGTTATATTTTCTATGTGTTATAAAATCAGTTATAATATTAGAATTGGCATTTGTTTAGTAAATGATGATTTTAATTAAAAATTTAATTTCTAATATTTAAAAAATTATTTTCTTAAAATGGAGTTCTTTTTTGGATTCTACACATCAAAAAATGGTCTGGATTAAGTTTTGGTATTTTTATGAAATATTTTAATTTTTTGGAATAGTAAAACAATATAATTTTTTATAAAATACGGCATTTTTCGTGACATCATCATGAAATTATTATGATATAAAAATTTATTTAAACTATGTAATAACTAAATAATTATATTACCAGTGGAATATTCTACATAAATAATTTGGAACATGAAATATATATTTTTTCATGATATGTATAAAAATCATTGTCAATGTTGACGATGTGCCTGCACAGCGCTGACAAAGTCAAAATTGGTAATTTATATATAATAATTGAGTTCTAAAAATTTAATTCATGAATTATTTATTAGTTATCTATTTTATTTTTAATTTCTAATTTTAGTGTTATATGACATGAGTATTATCCAAAAGTTTGTGCAATGGTTGTCGAGGGCAAGAGATGATAAAATAAGAAAGTTAAGAAGATGTCTTGTTTTTTATAAGAGTGAATATACATAATGAATAAATTCATAATTTTATTTTGAACCTAATTATTATATATTTATGATAGTATTTTATTTTTAGTTTTTATATATGAAATAATTAACATTAATGCTTATACAAAGCTGAGGCAACAATCATGCAAGCATAAGAGAAATAAACAAAACGTGTTTAGTTAAAATTAAAATAATTATTAAATGACCCATATTTTAGTTAAAACATTTTATATAATCAATTTAATACTATTATAAAGTATTTATTTAAATTTGAGACATTCTGGACTCACATGAATCACAGTAAATAATTTATATTATTTTATTTAAAAATGAAATCAAGTTATCACATTATATTTTTTTATTATAATAATATTCTTATATGAGATTTTTTAGAGGTTTTATTCAAAAAAAGAATAGTCTTTGGAAATATAATAAAATTATATTTCTCATGAAATTTTAATTTTAGTTTTAGACAATAAATAAATACCGTAATGAATTCCACAATGACGATGCAGTATTAATTAAATTAATGAATAAATAAGATAAATGATATTAAAAATAATAAAATAAATATAATTTTATATTTTTAAGATAATTCAAGGATTTACCCTATGAATATGACATTTATATGATATAATATTTTTTTCGATTTTTAGACTTTCTGTTGATGTTTTTAAATTCAGAGATATGAATAGTTTTTATCATGACTAAATGGTTTTTCATGAATAAAATATTTTATTAAATTATTTAACAATCCCAAAATTATTTCACAAGTCCTAAAATGATAAGATTACTTCCAAAATGTAATCCCCCTTTATTTTTAGGCCATTTTAGAGTCTTAAACCCTATAATATATTTGTTATTTTTTAATAATTTTTGTAATTCTAAAGTTACCGCTCACATCATTTATAAAAAGAGGTTCCTTCCTTCACAAATTTCATAACGATAAGCCTTATTCTTTAACCAAAATCTTCCAAATTTCATCCTCATCATCCCATGAAACATTCTTGTTCTTCTGGTCTCACAAAAAGACCACTTCCAGGAGCATTAATGTGGTTTCAAAAGAGAAATATTGAAGAGGTAATATTTATTCTTCTTCTCTTTTAAATTCCTTCTTACTTATACCTTATCCCTACCTATTGTCCAATTATTCCTGACAACTACAGTAAATTATATGTACTATAATATTTTTATGATAATAGGATATTCCATCATTATCTCTTCCTTTCCATTCTTTTATACTATAATTGTGAACGTTATCTGAGATGTGTTATTTATCACGTTTAAGGAAGACTAGTTTTCAATTTTCATTACAATCTTCCAAACTGGTCATGAAACCTTTCTAATGGTAGAAATATAGCATAATATAAGTATTTTATCTTATGTAATGTTCCATAATCCTTACGCAGTCATAATATAAAATAATAATACAAATCAAGTTCAGCATGCACAAAACCGCCAAGTTAATCAAAGTGTTTATCATTAACCATTATCTAATGAGTCATCCTCATGGTATATAACCAAAATCATTATAAGATAATTTATATCTATTTAATTTCACTAATAATTTATATTAACAATTCTTTATTTTTAACTACATTTCAAACTAACTTCCATTCATAAATAAAATTAAATCGATCATGAAAACCAAGGAAGAAAATGATTCCAAAACAAGAAAATTGAACATCTTAAACCCATAAAGAAGGTCAGGAATGAACCAAATAAGGTTCAAATAAATCAATTAAATGTATTATAGGTTCTGAAATCATTAATTTATAAACCTTAATTTGATTATTCAGGGCATTAAGATCAAGTGAGGAAGACCTTCAGACTTAAGGTATGAGTTTCCTCATCCCACTTCCATTTTTGTGAGACATTCCTTATTCACTACAATTACATGTGTGTGTTGTATGTATACTACCCATTGATGTATCATATTGTTAATATATTTAATTTCATGATGTTAAATATATCATTTTATTATTATTAGTTTTCAAGAAAATGTTTCGATTGATTACAAAGTGGAATGGGTTTTCTACATGAACCTCCATTTTAATTCGTGTTTCTCTTATTCTGTACTCACCTCAATAAAATTATTATTTATTTATTATTTACTCCATATAAATTATATGTTAATTATATATATATATATATATGTTTAAAAATAATAATACTTCTTTATTTTATGGTGAGTTAAATGTTTTAAAAGAATCTTTCTGAAAATTCTTGTAAAATGCAAGCCCGATTAAATGAATTTATTGGATTCTTTCCTATTTTTAAGTTCACTATATAATCTATTTTAAGCTATATTTATCATTATAAAATCACAAATTTTAATATGAAAATCTATTTTGGTTTATTTCTTATTTTATGAAAGCAAACATGTCTTTGCGCTTTAAAACCTATTTATTGAATTCCTTAAACCGCACTAAAATGTTTTAATTCAAAAGATTCTTTAAAAACACCATTAAAATGATTTCAATTAAGTGGGAAATAATTTATGCCTCAATTTTATTCTCAATGTACTACCATTATTTTTTGGGATGTACATGTCTAAAAATAGATTTATGACAAATACAAATGATTTTCCAAAAGAGCTCTTCTTTCCAAAGTAAAATAGATTTTTCTCACCTCACTTTAAGTTTTACGAGATATATGCCTTGTTCACCACTAATTACTTGCACGTGGTTTATGTAATTCCCCTTGGTATATCAAATAAAGAGTCTCTTTATTCACATGATTTTACAAGGGATTATTATTTGAATGTTTCAAGGTGGTATGGGAAACTTTTGAATGTTTAAGGACTATTTCCTCAAGAATTTCTAAATGGTATCATTTTAAATTATCCATATTTATGTCAAAATACATTGATGAATATTTTATTTCATATTGTTTTATATATTATGATACCATGTACAATATTTTGTTTAAGGGTTTCTGATTAGTTTGAATGTGGATGTTCTATCTTAAAACCATTCACCAATTTACTCTGAATGGTTAGTGTTTATGATTAATGTCCAAGGAAAGTTATTTACATGTAATATATTAGTTTAAATATGAATTTATATGTTGTTTATTTTTATACGCATTCATATGAAGAATTAATTGGACTTAGTAAGTGTCAGGTGGGGCCTGCTATAGCCCCTCAGTGCATCGGTAGGTCTCATCAGACAAACTATAGTCTCGGCACAAGGCCTTAAAAAAATGATTATTTATGGTATTGGCACAAGGCCTAGAATGTATGGTTATGATGTCCCGAAATATGCATTATATAGTTATGAAAATATTAAGGATATTTCATGTGTTTATTCAACTAGTGGAATACCCATGATTATGTTTTATTAAGTCATTTTTTCATCTCTAATTCCTACCATTTTATGTTCAAGTTTATTTTTAAAGGAATGTGTTTCTAGTTATTCACCATACATCATGTTTATGTTTATGATATCTTCTGTTGTATTTATTACCCATACTGAGAATTTGAGCTCACCCCTTTCTTATGTTTCATTTTCTCAGGACATGAATACTTTTTATATGAATGACCTGTAGGGATAAACTTAGATTTGTGGATGTTACCAATAAAACTTATATGTCATATTTATTTTCAATTTGTAATGTTGAACCTATCTATATATCAGGATTTTTAAAACTACTAAACTACTTGGTCATTTGGCATTTTATTCTTTGTTATCATGCCAATGTATTAAAATAATTCACCCACTCCAGACGTTTGGGGTTGGGGCGTTACACCATCCACTACCCAAATGTGCAGGGTAAGGTCCTACATCTAAGTCTCAAACCAATCCTTATCACTAATTGGAGGTCATTTGTCAAGATTTATCCTCTACCTTAAAACTTGAGGTTGGCTGATCATCTACAACTCACACTTTATCACAACCAAACTAGCCTTCCAATTTAATACTGACCATTATCTTAAAACTTTCCTTCTCACTCAATCAAAGGTCCATAGATGGACTCAAGTTACACGTTCTCACTCAAGGTATGTCCATACTTTATACACACTAGTATAAGATCTCAAAAATAGATTAAATTATAGTTACATATCATTCATGGTGGGTTAAATCCCAAGGATCTGTCATCCACACCATATTGTTTCACATATAATAAGAACATACATAAAAACATGGAACAAACCTCATTACACAAGCTCAATATCTCATAGGTACTATCTAAATTCTATTACCCCTTGATGATGCTACTTCCCATAGTACCCTTCGACATAGACCAAAAGGTCTGGTTGAACCTTATATAAAATCCTCATCACCCTTATTACAACTAAATAAGGATAATAAAAATCTATCCTACACTAAGATCCTTGGAGGCTCGATTCCATGTCCTGAACACTTTCCACAACACAGAATTGGGTCCCAAATCACATATTCTAATGGAGATTCTTCAAATCACTACAAGGAGGAAAAATATATATGTTAAACCCCATTTTGACCCAATTTCTCATCCCATAAAAAAATTTGCAAAGCCTCAATTCACCATCAGGAGGGTGCTCATCACCAGGTGTGAGATGTATGGCCCTCCCACCAATCACCCAAAATACCAAGTCTCCAATTCCTAAATGAATAGAAATAGGAAAATCCTAGGATAATAATTTCATGTCTCAAACCTTGATTCCAATTTAGGTTTCTTTTTAACTTATCCACCACCTCCTCCCCTTGGCGACATAGTCATTGGGTAGTCCCAACTACCCAATGTGAAAAAGAGACATGTATGCTAAAGGTCACCATCTATCAGCCTTTATGGTTCTCTCAGTTCCTATCCCATTACCTAATCCCATATAGTATGTATAAATAAAATAAAACATGCATAAATATGCACATAAATTTATATTCAAGGGGCCACCGACCTCCATTATTGATTTACTGCCTCTCCAAACACATCTATGCCTTAACTAATCTCGTTCATGCCCCATACAAGTCCACATCATCTCCAAATATAATATCTCGTGTTATAAAAAAATAATTAATTAAGAAAATTTATAATTAATTTTTAAAATTTATTCAAATAGCAATTTTCACCTAAAAACTAATTGCATATCCTAGTTGCAGCAAAAATGCTTTTGATGGCATGCGATTAGCCTTTTGGGGCCTCTTCATACCATGATGCATGAAATTCCCATCATATTCATCTGATTTTACAATGATATAGTGAAATATACATCTAACCCCTAGACCAAATAAGACCAAAATCATAACGATAATAATGACAACCCAAAAATGAAAGCAATAGGGGAAAGATACTTTGAATCACCACTTAATGACACCAAAAACAATCCCCCACCCTGAGGATAAAATGAGGGAAGAAAGAGGTTATTTGACAAAAATAACCCATTATTGATGTCCCTAGTTCCCAAATACCCTAGGGGCTAACCGAAAAAGACTAATTTTTCCTTGTTAAATAAACATACCTATGTGTAGGGAGTGATGAGACTATGGGGGGTCATGGTGTGAGACGCCTATTTTCTCAACAAGATCATGGGGTGGCCTTACTAGTCTGGAAATGGCCACCCTAGGAAGAAGGCATAGCCCTCATCCTACCTCCACCACATGATGGCCCCTCTAGATCCGGGTATAACTACACCTAGATAAAAGACCCAACCTGTAACACCCTGAGATTTTATGAGAAATATTATTTTTAATTACTTTGATGTCTTGTGTTGTACGCTACACCAAGATTATCTTGTGCTATATGCAACACCGTATTAGCTTACAATATACACAAACACTATTCTAGGATTGTGTTGCATGCTAGAGCAACCTTCCTCGATAGCGTGTGTTGTACGGAATACCGAGTTTCACTAAATGAGATATTATTATAATATTATTATGAAATAGAAGTTATGAATAGTAATACCCACTTTTTGAAATTTTATAAATTCTATCTTTTAAAATGGACTTCATTTTTGGATTCAGAATATCGAAATTATCCTAGGGTGATTTTTTGGTATTTTTCAGAAAACATTCAATTTTTGATGAATAGTGAAAACACTGGGTTACTATTTAAAAACTGACTTTTTATTCAAATAATTATTTATTTTATTTAAATTTATTTTAGGTCAAAATTGATACATTATACCTATATAAGTTCAATGTAACTCATTGGAGCCATTTTATAATAATTTTAGATATATAAAAATTTTATTGAACTTTTCACCGTCTTTTACCCACCTCGTAGGAGAATTTGAAAATTTAAATAAAACATAATTTTACCGCTTCTGTCAGTTGAATTTAGAAAATCTGAGAGACATGGTTAATATCAAGGAGTAAAATGTGGTTCCATAAGATAAAAATAATTTTTGGTGAATGGTAACTTTTTACTTTTATTTACCACGGTTAAAAGTAAATAGGGCAACTAAGGGTAAAAATGATATTATTATTACCCTAACACATGTCCTAATTCTATTGGATAAGTCTAATTCGACCAAAAAACAACCTTAGGAATAAAATATTACCCTTTAGGTCCACTTGTATTAGTTTAGTACATTTATTATTATTTTATTTAAAGAAGATTTAAAATGGTTAAAATCAAAGTTTGATAACAAAAACATATTTAATATAAGGTTATACATAAGATAAATTCGACTATAAATATTCATTAGAAAGATAAAAAGATTTACTACATAATGGTATTTTATTTATAATTTTTAGACATTATGTAATTTAATTTATTTATGACACAATGATGATGCAGTAAATACCTTATTAATGAAGTATTAACATAATTGATGTTATAAATACCCAAATAAATGCAATTTGAGACTTTTTATGAATTACACTAATTTAATAGGTTACTATGGAATGTTAGTATTGATTCAACTATCTTTTTTCGAACTAATCATGCTATTATGATTTTCACAAAAATCAATTACCAAATTGTGTCAAAATTGACATAAAATAGTTTTTAAAACAAATATTATATTATTAATTGATTTTCTATTCCTAAAAATATAAGGTTTGGAAAAATGACGTATATAAGGTTATATATATTAATAATTAACCACTTGGGGTTCGTTTGGCATATTATAGTAAGTTTATTAGCCATATAGTGTAATAAAACAAGAAGACACAGTAAAAGTTAAATTATTTAACATAGAGATAAATATAAATGATAAGGTTAAAATAGTAACCTAAAATTGTCTAAAACCTATTGGTTGAGATTATTTATACCCATACCCAATTTATATTCGAAATAAATCAATTGGGAGCTATTATAAACCAAATATGACTTTATTATAAAATAATATTTTATGTTTTTCGTAAGGTGCCCCTCTCCCCCCTTATAAAAGGGCACATACTCCCTCTTCTATTTACACAATTTTGAGCGTTCAAGCTCTGGAAAACCCTGAAAATTTCCCTTATAAATTTACCTAGAAACATTATAGAGGTTTTGGTCTCCTCAAAATACCAACTCTAGTGCCTTAAGAGGAATCTTAAAAGAGGTGCGTTGAAGAAGAGGTAATCTCTTCTACCGATTCTTTCACGTTTCTTTCTTCTTCAACTTCTTATTATTTAGTTGTTTCATTATAAATAATTAACATCAGTATAAATAATATACTGATATGTTATTATAAATATTAAACAACCTCATTAAACCGTATATCCATCCTACAGAAAATGAAATCACCGCGCGTGGGTACGTACAGAATACCGTCTCCAAGCCGTGGTGTAATCTATTTTTCCACCACCACCTTACTTGGATGGGTATAATGGTGTAAATAATAACTATGTATAGTTATTATAAAATCATACTGATTCTAAGATATTATATCATCCACTCCAATTCAATTCAATAATTATGGGAACTATATCATCGCTCGTGCGTACGTACGGATTATCGTCTCCACGACGCGATGAGATTTAATCTCTATGTTAACCATTCAAAAATGAATATAAATTATATATAACGAATAATAATGAAATATATGAAATGATATATCATCTACGTACTTCCATTCAAGTCAATAAAGAAATAAAAACAGCGTTCATGCGTACCTACGGCCTACCGTCTCCATGAACGATGTATTTCATTTCATTTATCTATCTATTATATATATATATATATACTGAATATATATTATCTATCAATCATGATTTAAATTCATTAAGTATGTAAATATTGATATAATTAATAATAATATCAAGAACAACATGTCCAAACACGGACGATAAATAAAACAATTTCACCCAAAACGCTGCTTTAATGTAGAATTTACAAAAAACAGGTAATATAAAGTCATAAGCGAATCATATATGATATCATAACAATTAATATGATTCTATAATAAGTCAATCACATTATTTAAATCATTATAAAGGAGGTTAGTATAATTATGAATCATATCATACATAAGGTAAGGGATAACTATTCCAATCTCGCTCTTATCCGAGATTGCTTATTCGTAAGTATTTACTGGGGTTTTTGTTATCATCCATGTCCATGTTTTCTAAAAAAATTCAGGTATGTTTAATGTCCTTTTTACAAATTTTTTAATTTTACCACATGTTATGAAAGTAATCATACTTTTGTTTACCACATGAGAAACCTTTTGACTTTTCCAACAAAAGTACGAGGAGAATGCTATTTTTAACTTATACGGTGTGAATGGATTTTTACAATTTCATAACGCCTCATTTTCATGAATATTACTCTAAAAGATTTCATGATTATTTTCAACAAAACCCTTTTCTTTTAAAATTTCCTGGAATTTGGTGAAAAAAATGATTTTGAAGAAGAAATGATATTTTCCTCAAGAATTCATTTCAACTATTTTATCAAAAACATTTTCCATCTAAAATGTCATTATTTAATATGTTTATGTTTCAAGTATAATTTCTCCATTATGTACATGGTTTGATTTTTCTTATGATGAAATAATTTCCATTTTTTATATGGATTATGTTATGATGGCATGATGTTTAAGAATCCCATTCTATTACATGGGTTATGCTATGATGTATGATTTTGTGGAATAAAAAATAATGATTTCATTATGAGATGGGTGGGACCTATATCTCCCTCCAATGAATTGGGTAAAGATTTATATCTCATGATATAGACATGGCTTGAACGGTAAGTTAATCCGGTTCAGTGTTACAGGACTGGAACGAGGAGTGAACTCGATTCAGAAATGGACTTTTTCTACTAAGATGGTCTTGGAAACAATGCCTTGGCTACTATGGAAATCATATCACGTGCTTAATGGTTTTCCACAATTACATGTTTTATTCCAATGCTATTTTATCATGATTGATGTTCCTTTATGATATATTCCTTACGTACTTCCGAGATTTATGTCTTTGATCACGATTTTGATGTTTAGATTTTATGTTCAAGTTTTTGTATTCAAATGTTTATGGATTGTTTTATGTTCTCTATGCTTTCCCTTACTGAGCATTTGAGATCAACCTTTTTATGTTTTCTTTTACCTGGGATATAAAGAAAGGTTTTAGGTAAGAAAACCAAAGGGGAGATGTTGAAGATCTTTCACCATGATTAGAAGATTACATTCCATGTTTCCAAAGACACTAAAATAATACGGTCTTTGGGAGTCTGTTTTTGTCATGTGTTAAGTATTCCGCAAAAGTAATGTAATGTCCATGTACGTCAGGTTTGGGGTCTCTACATTTGGCATCAGAGAGAAGGATTAGTTAACCTTTGGAAACTAGGATGTGAAAACTTTATTGAAATCCCTAGAGATATTTCTGAGGTATGTCCAGGAATGTCCCTAAGGATAAGTATATGTATAGTTTATAGTCCTAGAATTACGGTAATGATCTTAGAATTTAACCCAAGATGTTAGATATTGACGGTACTCCCCCTTTATTATGTTTTTTCCCTAGCATGATTTTTGCCTCTCACACTATTCTTTTTGGGTTTTAGAAAATGGCTGGAAACAGGACGATTCATGATAATAGGGATATAATGGACAATGGAATGATATTATTCATGAGAAACCAAATGAAACGGGATTTGGAAGTCCAAACATCGTTATTATGCCTAATCAGAAATCTCATAATATGATCAATAATCTCAACTTTGGTAAGTTTCCTGACTCATCTAATAAGAGAAAGATGGAGTTTCATGATGATCATAGATGAGAGAAAGTTAAATTTCTCTCACGTAAATCATGTTTGAAGAGGCATCAAGGAGAATGTTTCAAACGAACTGGAAGATGCTTTGGGTGTGGAAAATAAGGACACAAATCTAGTAAGTGCAAAGGAAAATGTTCAGTTAACACCATGGAGAAGGATAATGGTATTGATACGACATCAACAATGATTAGATGTTTTAAATGTTGAATGTATGGTCATTAGGCAAACCAATTACCTAAGGGAAAATCTCATGTAGAGAATTAGCATGATCATATGGGTAGTATTTATGTGGATGATGATGAGGAGACTACAAATGATATATGAGTTGAAAAATGTGTTGAATCTTGGTCAATGGTTTAAGAAGGTAGTGGAATGATTGCATGTTTATCTAGAGTTATGTTGTATCGGTAATTTAATGGTACTATGGAATAAAGAAACATCTAAGGATTGTTACACTATTATTTTTCCTAAAGTATTTGAAAGTATATGTTGAATGGTACTGGTAACCATGAAAGGTTATTCAGATATTTTTGGAAAGAAGATGATATGCGCATAATGAAGGGATAAAGAGAAAATGAAATTTTGATAGTATTCATGAGATCATGACTGATATAAGGACAAAGTGATATCATGGTTTGAGTATATAGAAATTTTGGGATTTTGTTATGTGGAATGAGTTAACTTTAGACAGAATTCATGTTTTCACTACGGTTCTATGGTAATTCATTTTTCAAAAGAATACATGATTAAGGTATTCACATGTTTGTAATATGACCAACAAGATATATCTTATGATATATGGGAGATAAATGATGGTATTCACATGCTTGGTATACGACCTCTCTAGTAATCATTTTCTTTATACTATGAGATTGGACATAAGTATTTTAGATAAGCCTAAAGATTGGAATGGATTATGTTGGAAATAAGTTTGTATTTCTTAAGGATATAACTTTTTTTTTGATATTATTGATGGGATGTTATAAAATGTAGTTTTAGAAAAAGGACATCCTGCAGGACGGGCGACAACCCATCGTGTCGGACAAGGCTGTGGGAGTCGAACCCACAACCGAAGTGCGAAAAGCCTTTATCAACTACCACTGGCCTACAAGAAGTCCCTGGTTAGTAGAAACTAGTTTTATTTTATTAAGCGCTATGATAGATGAAGTATAAGTCCATTTTTGGAACCATATGCGATCAATCTCACCATAAGATGGACTTATAGCTTTTTTTAACCTTATGTTTGAGATAGATAGAATGACCTATAATTCTATCACATGATCTAATAATACTTCAAGGAAGACAAATTCAACTTTATTTTTTTAAGAGATGAGGTGGAAATCGTTCAAGGCATAAACAACAGTAAGATTGTACCAAAATCATGTAAGTATTTATTTTAATTCAATAATTCTTCAACATTAAGGAAATGATCTTGAAAACCAAAAATGTTGTCCTAGTGCCCTCATATCTGATGAATCAGATGGTACCATATATCATCACAAATTTATGGCTTTATGATTGTTGGATTTTTCATATCGATGTTCTATACCACTCTTCATCTAAACATGATGGATAGATTTCTCTTCCATATCCATATTTTCACCTATATTATCCTATGTGGAAACCTAGTGATGAGTTATTTTGGGTATCCATTATGTTTCTAACGCTCCATTTTAAAATGATGATTTAGTATTCCTTTTTACGATGTGGGTTTCTATGAAATAAACTTTCAAGTAATAAACGATTTACAACCCCGATGAATTTAGAGGGTGAAATTCATTTTAAGGGGGTATAATGTAACACCTCAAAATTTTATGAGAAATATTATTTTTAATTACTTTGATGTCTTGTGTTGTACGCTACACCAAGATTAACTTACGCTATACGCAACACTGTATTATCTTACAGTGTATGCAAACACTATTCTAGGCTTGTGTTGCACGCTAGAGCAACCTTCCTCGATATCGTGTGTTATACGCAATACCGAGTTTCACTAAATGAGATATTATTATAATATTATTATGAACTAGTAGTTATGAATATTAATACCCACTTTTTGAAATTTTATAAATTTTATCTTTCAAAATGGACTTAATTTTTGGATTGGGAATATAGAAATTATCCTTAGGTTAATTTTTGGTATTTCTCAGAAAATATTCAATTTTTGATGAATTGTGAAAACACTAGGTTACTATTTAAAAACCGAATTTTTATTTAAATAATAATTTATTTTATTTAAATTTATTTTGGGTAAAAATTGATACATAATACCTATATAAGTTCAATTTAATTCATTGGAGTCATTTTATAGTAATTTTAGATATATAAAAATTTTATTGAACTTTGCACCCTCTTTTACCCACCTCCTAGGAGAATTTGAAAATTTACATAAAACTTAATTTTACCGCTTCTATGAGTGGAATTTAAAAAATCCAATAGGCACAGTTAATATCAAGGAGTAAAATGTGGTTCAATAATATAAAAATAATTTTTGGTGAATAATAACTTTTTACTTTTATTTACCACGGTTAAAAGTAAATTGGGTAATTAAGGGTAAAAATGATATTATTATTACCCTAACACATGTAATAATTCTATTGGATAAGTGTAATTCGTCCAAAAAAAACATTATGAATAAAATATTACCCTTTAGGTCCACTTGGATTTGATTAGGACATTTATTAAAGAAGAGTTAAAATAGTTAAAATCAAAGTTTAATAACCAAAACATCTTTAATATAGGGTTATAAATAAGATAAATTTGACTATAAATACTAATTAAAAAGATAATAAGATTTAATAATAATTTTATTTTATTTATAATTTTTAGACATTAAATAATTTAATTTATTTATGACACAATGATGATGCAGTAAATACATTACTAATGAAGTATTAACACAATTGATGTTATAAATATGCAAATAAATGTAATTTGAGACTTTTTATGAATTAAACTAATTTTATAGGTTAATATGACATGTTGTTATTGATTCAATTATCTATTTTAGAACTAATCATGCTGTTATGATTTTCACGAAAATCAATTACCAAATAGTGTCAAAATTGACATAAAATAGTTTTTAAAACAAATATTATATTATTAATTGATTTTATATTCCTAAAAATCTAAGGTTTGGAAAAAATACATAGAAAAGGTTATATATATTAACAATGAACCACTTGGGGTTCGTTTGGCTTTATATAGTAAGTTTATTAACCGCATATTGTAACAAAATAAGAAGACACGGTAAAGGTTAAATTATTTAACTTAGAGTTAAATCTAAATGATAAGGTTAAAATAGTAACATAAACTTGTATAAAACCTATTGGTTGAGAGTATTTAGACCCATACCCACTTTATCTTTGAAATAAATCAATTGGGAGCTACTATAAACTGAATATGACTTTATTATAAAATAATATTTTAAGTTTTTCGTAAGGTGCCACTCTCCCCCCTTATAAAAGGGCACATCCTCCCTCTTCTCTTTACACAATTTTGAGCCTTCAATATCGACCAAAACCTGCCCATATCCCTTATAAATTTTCCGAGAAACATTATAGATGTTTTGGTATCCTCAAAATTCCAACTCTAGTGCTTTAAGAGGAAGCTTAAAACAGGTGCGTCGAAGAAGAGGTAATCTCTTCTACCTACTCTTTCAAGTTTATTTTTTCTTCAACTTCTTATTATTTAGTTGTTTCATTTTAAATAAATAACATAATTATCACTGATATAATGATATGTTATTATAAATATTAAACCATCTCATTTCACCTTATATCCATCCTACAGAAAATGAAATCACCGTGCGTGCGTACGTACGAAATACCATCTCCACGCCGTGGTGTAATATGTTTTTCCACCACCACCTTACTTGGATGGGTATAGTGGTGTAAAGAATAACTACGTACAGTTATTATAACATCATACTGATTCTGAGATATTATATCGTCCACTCCAATTCAATTCAACAATTATGGGAACTTTATCATCACTCGTGCGTACGTACGGATTACCGTCTCCACGACGCGATGAGATTCATTCTCCATGTTAACCATTCAAGAATGATTATAAAGTATATATAATGAATAATAATGAAATATATGACATGATAATGCTACTGTATTTATGTATATATATATATATATATATATATATATCATATACTTACTTCCATTCAAGTCAACAAGGAAAGGAAAACATCGTTCATGCGTACGTACGGCCTACCGTCTCCATGAACGGTGTATTTCGTTTCATTTATCTATCTATTATATATATATATATATATATACTGAATATATATGATCTATAAATCATGATTTACATTATGTAAGTATGTAAATCATTATATAATTAATAATAATATCAAGAACAACATGTCCAAACACACACGATAAATAAAACAATTTCACCCAAAACGCTGCTTTAACATGGAATTTACAAAAGAACGGGTAATATAAAGTCATAAGTGAACCATATATGATATCATAACAAAGAATATGATTATTTAATAAGTAAATTACATTATTTAAATCATTATACAGGAGGTTCGGATACGTACAATGCATATCGGACCTAAGGTAAGGGATAACTATTCCAGTCTCGCTTTTATTCGAGATTGTTTATTCGTAATTATTTACTGGGTTTTTTGTTATCATCCATGTCCATGTTTTCTAAAAATGTTTTAATGTATGTTTAATGTCATTTTTACCCATTTTTGAATTTTACCACATGTTATGAATGGAATCTTACGTTTGTTTACCACACGAGAAACTTTTTGACTTTTCTGGCAAAAGTACGAGGAGAATGTTATTTTTAACTTATACGGCATGAACAGATTTTTATGGTTTCATAATGCCTCATTTTTACGAAGCTTCCTCTACAAGATTGCATGATTATTTTCAACAAAACCCTTTTATTTTAAAATTGCATGTCATTTTGTGAAAAGAAAATGATTTTGAAGAAGAAAGGATATTTTCCTCAAGAATTCATTTCAAGTTTTTAATCAAAATTATTTTCCATCTAAAATGACATTATTTAATATGTTTATGTTTCAAGTATAATGTCTCCATTATTTACATGGTTTTATTTTTATTAAGATGAAATGATATCCCTTTTTTATATGGATTATGTTATGATGGCATGATGTTTAAGAATCCCATTCTATTACATGGGTTATGCTATGATGTATGATTAATGATTGTGTGGCATACAAAAGAATGATTTCATTATGAGATGGGTGGGACCTATATCTCCCTCCAATGCATTGGGTAATGATTTATATCTCATGAGATAGACCTGGCTAGAATGGTAAGTTAATCTGGTTCAGTGTTACTGGACTAGAACGAGGAGTGAACTCGATTCAGAAAGGGACATTGTCCACTAAGATGGTCTTGGAAGTAATGACTTGGATACTATGGAAATCATATCATGTGCTTAATGGTTTTCCACAATTACCTGTTTTATTCCAAAGATATTTTATCATTATTGATGTTTATTTATGATATATGCCTTACTTACTTCCAAGATTTATGTCTTTTCTCAAAATTTTGATGTTTAGATTTTTTGTTCAAGTTTTTTCATTCAAATGTTTATGGATTGTTTTATGTTCTCTATGCTTTCCCTTACTGAGCATTTGAGCTCACCCTTTTTATTTCTTCTTTTCCCCAGGATATAAAGAAAGGTTTTAGGTAATAAAACTAAAGGGGATATGTTAATGATCTTTCACCATGATTAGAAGATTATGTTTCGAGTTTCCAGAGGCACTAAAATAATACGGTCTTTAGGCGTCTGTTTTTGTCATGTATTAAGTATTCCGCAAAAGTAATGTAATGTCAATGTACGTCAGGTTTGGGGTCTCTACACAACCCCAGACAAATATCATTGTGGTGAAACATAAGGGTCATAGTGTGACTAGATTTCATCCATGTAAAAATAAATAAAAAACTATAAGAGTCCTCAAACCCCTTCATAAGAGTCATTTTCTTAGAAAATAACTCCCTTAATGGAATTACCACTTCATAAGGGTCCTTCCCTATGTCATAATTAACAAAACACAACATGCTATAAATACCATATTTGTGATGTGACACATCTTATAAAGCCCCGGACTTAAACCTTACATAATCTTGAGTTATTACAAGATTACACCTTGAGGATCTTTTCAAGTTTAGAGTTTTAGAGAATTAGAACATAAAACTTTCATTACATTCCACATTTAAACAAAGTGGTTACATAAAAGATAGTATTAATTTTTTCCATAAATGGAAACATATTTAAAATAAAACATGGATTCTTTCATGACACTTCCTTGACACTATCATCATATCATGTACCTTTCCCTTGACCTGTGAAAAACATTTCAAAAACATGGGATGAGCATAAAAAGCTCAGTAAGGGATATAAAAATATGGAAAGGAAACATGGGTACATATATACATAAGAATGAAATCATAATTTACCCATAAAACATAATAACTTTAACATACCTCATAAAATCATGAATATATCATAGAAATCATAATACATAAAGGTAACTTGAGGCATTTATAACATTCTTACGTAGGAAGTAACCCTCTTGGTTATGTTTGGAATACCCATCATAGTATATTCCCTAAATCTCTTCGGAGAAACCTTAATGTTTCAGTCCTTCGCATTACCCAATGCATTGGAGAGCTATATCGGGCTCACCCTCCCTTAGTTTATCATGAAACCACCCGTCTTCATAATAATTCCCAAGAACCTCAACATAATCGCATCACATAAAACATGCATAAAGGAAACATAACATTTCCACCTTTCAATCACAAGATATCAATACAACACATTGACATAAAAGAATTATGAAAACCATTTTCAATACCAAAATAATAGAAAAGTAAAACATGGTATTTATTTTTCTTTAAAAAAAAGGTATGGCTTGTAGAGGAAGCTGAAACTCAAATAATGGTCACGGTGGCGGGGAAGTCGTTGTCGCCGCATACGTACGACAAAAACAATCCCTTTTTTCATTTAGTAAACGCTTCGAATAAAAAAGACTAATTTTGAATAAACGTAAAATTCAAAGGGGTTTATACACCGTATTAAAGAAAGTGGTGTATAAAACAAAAATATTCCTCAATGAAAGGAGATTGAGGTGAAGTCCCATACCTCGTATCCGACTTGACTTGATCGTTCTTTAATCTCCTGAATAATAAACATGAGTTAATTTATACTTGTTTAAGAACATTTTTCAAGTTAATTATTACTTTTATATCACTTATTGCCATGTAGTAAACATTATGTAATCATTTAAGTTAATAATGTTCATTTTGTCGATATTTGGTTCTTAAGTCGAAAGTGGACTTCTTACAATTACATGTTGTTCGTGTGGTCAAAGGTTCTCTATATCCAGAATGAAATTCCTGATTTGGATATCATATATATCATATATATCTAGCATATACATGTATTTATAATATCACATAATTGTTTAGAGGTAAGAAATGAAATGCACCATTCATGGAGACGGTAAGCCGTACGTACGCATGAACACTACTTTTATTTCTATGTCATATTAATGGAATTAAAACTAAATGAGAAGTATGTGTATTTTAATTCCATAATTATATTAATCATTTATATTTAACATACATCATATATATCCATTATATATATGTACTTATAATAGTACATTATATTTGGGGATAAGAAATGAAATCCACCGTTCATGGAGACGGTAAGCTGTACGTACGCATGAACGCTACTTCCATTTCTATTTCGTATTTTATGAAATGGAATCATAATGATATAAAGGTATATTATAATTCCAGTTTAATATCATATATAATATCATAACTCCATCCTTTATACGTCCCACATATGGTATTAACGAATCGAATCACTTTGAGGGGGCGGTAGTCCGCACTTCCTTAAATGAAGATATCGTGTTTACCCATAATGGAAACCATAAAGGTATGCCCAAAATGAAAAATACAGAAGCTTAAGGAAAACATAAACATATTATATATCATATATAAATATAGTGACATCTTAATGGCCACCTTTTAAGGTGTTAAAATAATGTTGAACAATCATCATTTCGGGAGGCAGCAATTCGCCATCCACGGAAACAGTATGTTCTTTAACCATTAGATGTATGTGTGTGTAAGTGTAGCTCGAATCCTTATTATAAAAAAAATCCTAGTATATTGAAGATACTGGAGTTTTTACAAAAGAAAATAATAAAAAGATTTTAGGGGTTTGGAGAAGCAAAATAAAACAAAAGAACACAAGTGAAGACATTACCTTAAAATTGGGTAACTCCCTTTGGTTTGAGCTCAAAGGCTTCCTTGGGAATACTTCTGCCCAAAGTGAGGCTTAAAGGAGTAATAGAGGGCAGTGGAGAGAAAACATTGGCAGGGTTGTTCCAATCCAAAGGCTTTGGAAGTGTGGGTAAGGAGGTAGAGGTGGGGGCCTTTTATAAGAGGAGAGGAGGGGCACTCTTGGAATGTAAAGAAAAGATACTTTATTTTAAAATGAGTTTCGGATTTAAAAGGACCCACATTGATATAATTCGAGGGTAAGGTGATAAGGGTTCGAAATACACCCATCCAATATGTTTTGGACATGTGTAGGTCATATATTTTACATTATCATTTCATTTTATTTAAATCCTTTATTAATGAGGTAGTCGCTGCATCATCATGATGTCATAAATAATTTAATTTATTTAAAGTCTAAAAATTATAAAAAAAATACTATGATGTAGGAAATCCTTTTATATTTCCAATGACTATTTATAATAAAAAATATGACTTGTATAACCCCATGTAAAAATTGTTTTAGTAAAATAACTCATGTTTGTGTCATTTTACTTTAACATTAAATAAAAAGTTATTTATGTCATTTCCCAACCAAAGTGGCTCCATGGGGTCCCCAAGTTGACCCATGGCTTGTATTGGTCTGCCATGACACATCCAATAAGGGTAGGACATGTGTCAAGCTCATCTCATATTATTAAAACATTATTTTTACCTGAAACTACACTAATTACCTCTAATCGCGATTAAGAACTTAAAAGTTACTATTCACCAAAAAATTATTTTAATCTCATTGAACCACATTTTACTTCTTAATGACGACCATGTATGTCGGATTTTAGAAAATCAAATCACAGAGGTGACAAAGTTTCATTTAAACGAAAAAATCAGTTTCCTTAACTACCACTTAATGGTTTCACTATTCATCATAAATTAAAGTTTTTCAGAAAAATACCAAAACATCACCCTAAGCTATATTTGATATTCCGAATTCAAAAATGATGCCTATTTTACAAAATTCAAATCATATGAGTTACATTAATTAATTTAATAATTAATTCTCGCTGTCATGACAAATAGCGTGTTTTTATGAAACAATAAGTATCAAAATATTGACACTAGTTTAAGCCCAATTTCAAAGTGAAATTGATTCCAATGACCACCATTGGATTAAATGGTAAAAATATATTCTAATTTCACTTAAAAACCAATTCAAAAGATAATATAACCATATAATTAAATTATATGAAAAATCAGTTTTGATGTAAAATGCATTATTTTTTCACTATTCATAAAAAATGAACATTATCGGAAAAATACCAAAAATTCACACAAAGTAAATTTTGATGTCCCAATCATAAATAATAAGTTTATTTTGACAAACATAGATTATAAAATTGTCAAAAGATATATTTAAAAATGGTTTTCCATTAAAAGGCAGTAAAACAAACTTTTAAAAATATTAGTGTATTCCATGCTTAAGATTGGATTTATTTTCATTTTAAGCCTCTAAAACACTATCTAATTCATTAATAGACATAGATAAAAAATATCTATTATTCATTACTTACTCGGGATGTTACATCCTTCCCCCCTTTAGATAATTGCATCCCCGCAATTTATTTACTTGTCGAATAAATGGGGTTACTTATCCCTCATTTCATTTTCAGATTCCCATGTTGCCTCTTCAATCATGTGGTTTTTCACAAAACCTTTACCTAATGAATCACCTTATTCCGTAACACTTTCTCCCTGTGGTCAAGAATCTGGACCGTTTGTTCCTCATAAGATAGGTTCTCTTCCAGCTGAACTACCTCTGGACTCAAAACTTGAGATGGATCTGGCATGTACTTTCTCAGCATCGAAACATGAAAAACATTGTGTACCTGAGATAAACTCGGAGGTAAATACACTCGGTATGCAACTGATCCAACTCTCTCCAGAATTTCATATGGTCCAATGAATCTTGGACTCATCTTTCCTTTCTTACCAAATCGCATCACACTTTTCCATGGAGAAACCTTGAGAAAAACATGATCACCTACCTCAAAAGAGAGATCCTTCCTCCTGTTCTCCGCATAACTCTTCTGCCTGCTCTGAGGTGTTCTCATGTGTTTCTGTATCATCTGAACTTTTTCTACCAACTCTTCTACCAATTCTGGTCCCATCAGCTTTCTTTCACCCACTTCATCCCAAAAAGATGGAGTTCGACACTGCTTCCCATATAACGCCTCAAATAGTGCCATCTGTATACTAGAATGAAAACTGTTATTATATGAAAATTCAACCAAAGAAAGATGTTGGTCCCAACATCCCTGATAATCCATCGAACAAGCACGTAGCATATCCTCCAATGTCTAAATTGTTCGTTCTGACTGCCCATCTGATTGAGGATGAAAAGCTGTACGAAAATTTAATTCAGTACCCAATGACTTCCAAAGGCCTTTCCAAAAGTTAGAAGTGAACCTAGGATCACGATCAGATAAAATGGATAGAGGAACTCCATGAAACCTGACTATCTCTTTAAGGTACAAACGGGAAAGTTGATCTAGGGAAAAAGTATCTCGAATAGGAAGGAAATGAGCAGATTTAGTCAAGCGATCAACAATAACCTAGATTGCATTATTACCTCAAGATGTCTTCGGTAATCCCACAATAAAGTCCATGGATATATTCTCCTATTTCCACTCTAGCACTGGTAGAGGCTGAAGCATCCCTTTCGGTAACCGCCGCTCTACTTTAACCTGCTGACAAGTCAAACACTTCACAATAAAATCAGAAATATCTCTTTTCATTCCATCCCACCAGTAATACTCCCACAGATCTCTGTACATCTTAGTACTGCCAGGATGAACTGAAAACGGAGAACTATGAGCTTCACATAACAACTCTCTCTTCAACTATGAATCACAAGGCACACATAATCTCTTCCCAAACCTCAAAACACAATCATTATCAATGTTGAATTCATGCAACTTAACTTTCTGAACCAGCTCTACCTTTTTCTTCAACTCACTATCTTGCTTCTGTGCTTTCTTGATTCTATCTGATATAGAAGATTTCACTGATACCTAAAACAAAACAGAATAACATCCCGCACCAACAACTTCTATGCCAAAGTTCATCAAATCCTTAACCAAATGATCATGTTCCAAATGCAACATTGTTAATGAAGCATTACTTTTTCGACTCAAAGCATCAGTCACTTTATTTGATTTTCACGGATGGTAATGAATTGTACAATCAAAATCCTTGATTAATTCTAGCCATCTCCTCTGTCTCATGTTCAATTATTTCTGAGTTAATATATACTTTAAACTTTTGTGATCGGTATATATTTCACACTTTACTCCATACCAATGATGCCTCCAAAATTTTAAAGTGAAAACAACAGCAGCTAATTCCAAATCATGTGTAGGGTAATTTACCTCAGGAGTTTTCAACTATCATGAAGCATAAGAAATTACCTGATCATTCTTCATTAGGACACAACCAAGTCCTTTCAATGAAGCATCACTGTAGATAACAAACTCACCATTCCTGGAAGGTAGTGCCAAAACTGGAGCATTCACCAATCTTCTTTTCAATTCCTGAAAACAATCATCACATTCTTTTTTCCAGATAAACTTAACACCCTTCCGAGTTAGCTTAGTCATTGGACTAGATAACCGTGAAAAATTTCTAACAAACCTTCGGTAATAGCCTGCCAAACTAAGGAAACTACGAATCTCTGTTACATTTGTGGGTCTTGGCCATTCTTCAACAACCTATGTTTTTGCAGGATCAACGGTTATCCCATCTTTAGAAAAAATGTGACCAAGGAAAGAAATTTGTTGCAACCAAAACTCACACTTGCTGAATTTCCCATACAATTTCTTTTCTTTCAAGGTTTGCAAAATAACCCTTAAATGCCTTTCATGCTCCTATTTACTTTTAGAAAACACCAAAATATCATCAATGAAAACCACCACAAACTTATCCAAGAACTCATGGAAAATTGTATTCATTAAGTCCATGAATACAGCAAGTTCATTGGTTAGCCCAAAATGCATTACTAAAAATTCATAATGGCCATATCTTTTACGAAACGCAATCTTTGGAACGTCTGCTTCCTTTACCTTCTGCTGATGGTACCCCGATCTCAGGTCAATCTTTGAAAAAAACTGAGCTCCATGGAGCTGATCAAACAAATCATCGATATGAGGAAAATGATATTTTTTCTTAACAGTGATGTTAATAAAGGCTCTATAATCAATGCAAAGTCTCATAGAACCATCTTTCTTTTTAACAAATAAAACAGGAGCACCCCATGGTGATGTGCTAGGTCGAATGAAACCTTTCTCTAATAAATCTTGAAATTGCTCCTTTAACTCTAAAAGTTCAATTTGAGCCATTCGATAAGGGGGTTTTGAAATTGGCTTAGCATCAGAAACTAAGTCAACAGTAAATTCAACTTCCCGATCTGGTATTATTCCAGGAAACTCATTAGGAAAAACATAAGGATACTCATTTACCACTGGCACATCATTAATCTGAACAGTTCCCTTGTTTTCAACAATATGTGCAAGGTAACATTCATTTCCATCTTTTACAAGTTTCTCGGCCTCTTGATAAGTTATCAACAGTAAGGGTTCATTCTTGTACAAAAATTGAAAGTCTTTCTGAAAAGAAACTTCTTTATCTATACAGTCAATCATAGCATGGTAAATAGAGATCCAATCCATACCCAAGATAACATCAAACTCTACTAGAGGTAGAACAATAAGGTTTGCAAGTAGGTTCTTTCCACGGATAAGGATAGGAAGATTCTTATAAATTATTTTTGCCTCAACATTTCCCCCAGGTGTTTTTAACACAATTTCAGGAGTCATTTCTTGAGATGGTATTCCCATTTTACTAGAAAAGGTTTTAGAGATGAAAGAATGTGTAGACCCCGAATCAAAAAACACACTGGCATAATCTGAAAAAACAAACAAAGTACCTGATACAACTTCATTTGATGGCCCGACATCTGCTAAAGTAGTTTCAAAGGATTTCACCACCCCTTTCTCCTTGTAGTCGAACTGCTTCCCATCACTTGAGGTCTTTGTCAGACACTCGTTTGCATAGTTACCTATCTCATTGCACTTAAAACATTTCACTAACTGTAAATCAAATTTGGTCTTACCTTCACCTTGATCTTTTTCAGTGCAATCACGAGCCTTATGTCCCATCTTACCACATCGGTAGCACTTTCCAGAATTCAGAAGACATTCCCCAGCATGCCTTTTACCACATTTATCACAAACTGGAAACTTAGTTTTCCTACCATTAGACTTTTTTGAAGAATTCTTACCTTTCTCCTGCCACCTCAGTCTCTTCTTCTGTTGGTTGTTATGGAACACTTGATCATCAGAAAACTCCATTTCCACCTTCTCAGCACATCGAGCAAGATTCTCATAACTTTTAAACTCACGAGAAGCTAATTCCCTTTGATATTTTGGTTTTAATCCTGAGTAAAAAAAATTGATTTTACTATCAAGGTCTCAGATAAAATTTGGAGCATACCTTGCCAAATGAGTGAACCTCTCTTCATAGGCAGCCACTGAGTCTTCCTCTTGCCTCAATTCCAAGAATTGTTTTTCCATCCTAAGTCGAACATCCATAGGGAAATACTTTCACGAAACATACCTTTGAATTCATCCCAGTCAAGAGCATCAATCTCATCAGCGTCCCTGATATTTTTAACCATCGACCACCACTGATCTGCCTCACCCTCCAAATGGTAAATAGCAAGACTAACCTTTTGATTGTCAGAACACCCCATGACATAGAAAATCTTTTCCAGTGCTTTAATCCACCCTTCAGCTAACACAGGGTCAGATGATCCTCTGAATGATGGGGGATGTTGCCTCATGAAATGTTCCACCACTGACATGTTCCTCTGCGATTCATATGGCTAATCTCGTGCATGGATACCACCTCCATTTATCGCTTGAGTCAACTGCGCCATTACTGCAACAAACTGTTCAGTTCCAATTCCGACCATCTCAGGATGCTGATTCGGAAGGTAATTTTTTTCTGTATTCCTTCCTAGCACTGCTTCCCTGTTTCCTCTGCGGAAAACCATTCTGAACAAACATGTCTTAGATGAAGAAACATGGTAATCTTCAAATTCTATATCATTTCAATTTGACCATAAAAAAAATATTTTTTGGATAATCATTTAATAGAATTCTAACTCCTAAAGTCATCTAAACCGACCTCTGATACCAACTACAAATCCCCGACCTTAAACCTTACTTAATCTTGAGTTATTACAAGATTACACCTTGAGGATCTATTCAAGTTTAGAGTTTAAGAGAATTAGAACATAAAACTTGCATTACATTCCACATTTAAACAAAGTGGTTACATAAAAGATAGTATTCATTTTTCCCGTCAATGGAAACATATTTAAAATAAAACATGGATTCTTTCTTGACACTTCCTTGACACTATCATAATATCATGTACCTTTCCCTTGACCTGTGAAAAACATTTAAAAAACTTGGGATGAGCATAAAAAGCTCAGTAAGGGATATAAAAATATGGAAAGGAAACATCGGCACATATATACATAATAATAAAATCATAATTTACCCTTAAAACATAAGCACTTTAAAATACCTCATAAAATCATGAATAAATCAAAGAAATCATAAGACATAAAGGTAACTTGAGGCATTCATAACATTCTTACGTAGGGAGTAAACCTCTTGGTTACGTTTGGAATACCCATCACAGTATATTCCCCAAATCTCTTCAGATAAACCTTAACGTTTCACTCCTTCACATTACACAATGCATTGGAGAGCTATATCGGGCTCACCCACCCTTAGTTTATCACGAAACCACCCGTCTTCAAAATAATGACCAAGAACCTCAACATAATCGTATCACATAAAACATGCATAAAGGAAACATAACATTTCCACCTTTCAATCACAAGATATCAATACAACACTTTGATATAAAAACATTATGAAAACCATTTTCAATACCAAAATAAAATAAAAGTAAAACATGGTATTTATTTTTCTTTTAAAAAAAGGTATGTCCTGTATAGGAAGCTGAAACTCAAATAATGGTCATGGTGGCGGGGAAGTTGTTGTCGCCGCATACGTACGACAAAACAATTCCCTTTTGTCGTTTAGTAAACGCTTCATATAAAAAAGATTCCTTTTGAATAAACATAAAAGTCAAAGGTTTTTATACACCGTATTAAATAAAGTGGTGTATAAAACAAAAATATGCCTCAATGAAAGGAGATTGAGATGAAGTCTCATACCTCGTATCTGACTTGACTTGATCGTTCTTTAATCTCCTGAATAATAAACTTGAGTTAATTTATACTTGTTTAAGAAACTTTTTCAAGTTCATTATTCCTTTTATATCACTTATTTCCATGTTATAAACATTATTTAATCATTTATGTTAATAATGTTCGTTTTTTCGATATTTGGTTCTTAAGTCGAAAGTGGACTTCTTACAATTACATGTTGTTCGTGTGGTCAAAGGTTATTTATATCCAGAATGAAATTACTGATTTTGATATCATATGTATCATATATATCTAGCATATACATGTATTTATAATATCACATAATCATTTAGAGGTAAGAAATGAAATGCACCATTCATGGAGACGGTAACCCGTACGTACGCATGAACGCTACTTTCATTTCTATGTCATATTAATGGAATTAAAACTAAATGAGAGGTATGTGTATTTTAATTACAGAATTATATTAATCATTTAGATGTAACATAAATCATATATATCCATTATATATATGTTCTTATAATAGTACATTATATTTGGGGATAAGAAATGAAATGCACCGTTCATGGAGACGGTAAGTCGTACGTACGCATGAACGCTACTTCCATTTCTATTTAATATTTTATGAAATGGAATCATAATGATATAAAGGTATATTATAATTCCAGTGTAATATCATATATAATATCATAACTTCATCCTTTATACGTCCCACATATGGTATTAACGAATCAAATCACTTTGAGGGGGTGGTAGTCCGCACTTCCTTAAATGAAGATATCGCGTTTACCCACAATGGAAACCATAAAGGTATGACAAAAATGAAAAATACAGAAGCTTAAGGAAAACATAAACATATTATATATCATATATAAATATAGTGACATCTTAATGGCCACCTTTTAAGGTGTTAAAATAATGTTGAACAATCATCGTTTCGGGAGGCAGTAATTCGCCATCCACGGAAACAGTATGTTCTTTAACCATTAGATGTAGGTGTGTGTAAGTGTAGCTATAATCCCTCTTATAAAAAATACTAGTATATTTAAGATACTGGAGTTGTTAAAAAAGAAAAGAATAAAAAGATTTTAGGGGGGTGGAGATGCAAAATAAAACAAAAGAACACAAGTGAAGACATTACCTTAAAATTAGGCAACTCCCTTTGGTTTGAGCTTAAAGGCTTCCTTGGGAAGAATTATGCCCAAAGTGAGGCTTCAAGGAGTAAGATAGGGAAGTGTAGAGACAAAATGGGCAGGGGTTGTCCTAGCCAATGGCTTTGTAAGTGTGGGTAAGGAGGTAGAGGTGGGGGCCTTTTATAAGAGGAGAGGAGGGGCACTCTTGGAAAGTAAAGAAAAGTTACTTTATTTTAAAATGAGTTTAGGATTTAAAAGTCCCACATTGATATAATTCGAGGGTAAGGTGATAAGGGTTCGAAATCCACCCATCCAATAGGTTTTGTACATGTGTAGATCATAGATTTTACATTATCATTTCATTTTATTTAAATCCTTTATTAATGAGGTAATCGCTGCATCATCATGATGTCATAAATAATTTAATTTATTTAAAGTCTAAAAATTATAAAAAAAATACTATGATGTATGAAATCTTTTTATCTTTCCAATTACTATTTATAATAAAAAATCTGACTTGTATAACCCCATGTAAAAACTGTTTTAGTAAAATAACTCATGTTTGTGTCATTTTTTACTTTAACATTAAATAAAAAGTTATCTATGTCATTTCCCAACCAAAGTGGCTAAATGGGGTCCCCAAGTTGACCCATGGCTTTTATTGGTCGTCCATGACACATAAAATAAGGGTAGGATATGTTTCAAGCTCATCTCATATTATTAAAACATTATTTTTACCTTAAACTACACTAATTACCTCTAATCGCGATTAAGAACTTAAAAGTTACTATTCGCCAAAAAATTATTTTAATCTCATTGAACCACATTTTACTTCTTAATGACAACCATTTATGTCTTATTTTTGAAAATAAAATCACAAAGGTGAAAAAGTTTCATTTAAACGAAAAATTCAGTTTCTTTAACTACCACTTAGTGGTTTCACTATTCATCAAAAATTGATGTTTTTCAGAAAAATACCAAAACTTCACCCTAAGATATATTTGATATTACGAATTCAAAAATGATGTCTATTTTAAAAAATTCAAATCATATAAGTCACATTAATTAATTTAATAATTAATAACTGCTGTCATGACAAATAGCGTGTTTTTATGAAACAATAAGTATCAAAAGATTGACACTAGTTTAAGCCCAATTTCAAAGTGAAATTGATTACAATGACCACCATTGAATTAAATGGTAAAAATATATTCTAATTTAACTTAAAAACAAATTCAAAAGATAATCTATCCATATAATTAAATTATATGAAAAAGCAGTTTTGATGTAAAATGCAGTATTTTTTCACTATTCATAAAAAAATGAACATTATCGGAAAAATACCAAAAATTCACAAAAAGTAAATTTTGATGTCCCAATCATAAAGAATAAGTTTATTTTTGCAAACATAGCTTATAAAATTTTCAAAAGATATATTTAAAAATGGTTTTCCATTAAAAGGCAGTAAAACAATCTCTTAAAAATATTACTGTATTCCATGCTTAAGATTGGATTTATTTTCATTTTAAGCCTCTAAAACACTATCTAATTCATTAATAGACATAGATCAAAATATCTATTATTCATTACTTACTTGGGATGTTACACATCTCATGGTTTTCCATCATGGAATGACATGATACACATATAGAATTTTAGTAAGGCCACCTGAAGATGTCCTGATTCACACTCAAGTAACTTTAACACCGCTTGGGCCTCGATCCTCATCCAAAAAACAACTTCATGAGAAGTTATAATTCTTGGAATCATTATAAAAATATGAAATATTGAAATAACCCCTTCTCTAGGATTACAATTTTAAACTTTAAAAAATTAATGGCCTTTAAATATATAGGTCATTATAAACTTCCCACCATAACACTTTCCATCCCTAAGAATATCCAATAGTCATGTATCCACTATGACCAACTTACAATGATAATCAATTTATCACTAACTCACCACGCTCTATCTTAAAATAAGTCTTCCACTATGTAACTCCAACACTAAGATATACTCTTCATAAAAAACCAATCCACCCATTCTTCAAAAGTGAAAACACCAAGATGAAACACAACTTCTCCCATCTATCCCAAGAAACAAAATCATCATCAGATGAATCATCCTAATGTTTACGGTTCTCCCCACCATAACATGTCACTAACAAGGATAAATTTCATGACATTGCACTTCACACTATATGAATATACTCCAAAAATTCACTTCTAGTTTTCCTTGGACATGCATAGTGTGGTTTTCACTTCATCTCACCTAGAATTGTCCAAAAAAATGGTTGATCATCCTTTGGATGAATTATCTAAAAAATGATGAACCTTAGCTACCAACATGTTATAAAACCACCTGATCATGATACCTAAACACTTTGAGTCATCACAGAATAATCAAAATGTCTATGTCAAGGTACAAACCAAACTCCTTGTGTAGTGACACTATTGGATCAAAACAACATACACAAACCTTTTTACTCTCACCTTGATCATTGGTGCACATAAGATCTGACTCAATATTGGATCATGTGAATACATACTAATTCCAATTCCAACACAAAAGCTATGGTTATAACCACATCTAATCTCCTAGATATAGTATTTTCCAACAAACATGATCAAATTAGATATAATCATGTAATGATATTCTAATTCAATCTCAAACATCCTCCAAACTGTCTCGCCCCACCCATGGACAATCTAACATAAGGTCCACATATTTTGGACCAATTCAAGAATCCCCACAATATAAGAATCGTTATCATCACCCCACCTAACCAAACACTAATCTCTATAGAAAATGTTCCTTTAATTACTAATTGTAATGACTGGATGTAGCCATCACAATTTTACATGAATTCCAACAAAAAACACTAATCACCACATTTTCTTGGTTCACCAAAAATTCCGTCCTCAATTTTCACAAAAAATCTCCCACAACTAGTGTCATGTGATAACCCATAGTTTATAAATGATATTTTTATCTTGAAATAAATGTGTTTTATAATATAATATATAGTATTATACATATAAAGAAAAAAATAATTTATTTCATTAATAAATAATACTACATTAATCAGTAATGAAACTATTTATAATTCCAAATATTACAACTGGACCAAAAATATACAATAGAGAAGATAAAATTGGAAAATTTGGATCACCCTAATCCACTAGAATCATCACCCCTACCAACACCATATAAAAGAAACAAATTTATAGTAAACCAATAAAAATATTAGAAAATTTAAATATAGAACCTTGAGATTAATTGAGTTGAATATTGAGTAAAATAATGAATTGGTGTATACAGAAGGTAATGTGATTGTTGTAATAGCAACCCGACAATTAGAAATAGTAACCTGACTATTGGTAATAATACCTTGACCATTGGAATGGTAATTATACTTCAAAATATTAAATCATTATATTAATAATATTTATCATTATTAATTTATGTAAATATAAATATTATAATTCTAAAAAAATAAATGTTATTATTAAAAAAATCAAAGAAAATATAAGCTTATTTTTAACAAACTGTAATTTAATGTTTTTTGTAAAAATCATAATTTTTATATTTGAAATTAAATTTACCTATGATAGAAATTTATTATGATAAAATAAATATCATCTTTGAAATTATCATTTTGAAATTTCCCAAGGGTTATTTTTTTGTAATTTTTTGAAATACTTAAATTTTCAGGTGAATAGTAAAAATACAATTTATTCACATAATCAGTGTATATTAAATTACATCTTTCATAATGTAATAATGAAATAATAATTTATATAACTTTACATACTTAAATGATATATTTAATTACATAAATGATTCTTTAAAATGTAGTAAACTTAATTTTCAAACCTAAAATTCACTTTCCAAAACCTAAAGTCAAAAATGATTCCTTAAAATAACAATTTATTTTTTCCACTTTATTTTTTTAAAAAACTAATTAATTATAATTATAAATTGTATATAAAGTCTTGAACCAATTATATTATATTTATTTATGATTTATATTTTAAAAAATAAAATTTTACAATCTTTACCTTTGATATATTATTTTATTTAACATTTTTTTCAAAAAATACACATCTCCTCTAGTATAAATAACCCCACTCCCTCTCCATGGAAAACCACTCATCCATCACTTTAAAGGACTATAATAATCCAAAATATTTTCCCTAAATACCCTTATAATTCTTAGGTACATTATGGAGTAATAAAACTTGAATCATCAAGGGATTTTTAGTGTTGTACAAGAGATGTTAAACCGAGGATTAAGTTACTTCTTATCAACTCCTATTTTTTATTTATTCTTCTTCTTCTCTTTATTTTTCCCGCCAAAAATATCATGAAAAAACCATATAATAATTAATTAGGATTTAATTTAACATTATATTAATTATTTTAACCTAAAAATATATAATGTTACTATATATATAAATGTCAAACTTCTCTTTCCCACTCTCCTAACAATATCCCATAAAAGGTTAAAAAACCACCTATGGATAAATTTCCATATACAAAATCACTTCCATAATAATGAATGGATATTATGAATTATATATAACATATAAAAATTTAATTTTATCTATTATAATATTCTATAAATAAATATGAAAATGTATAATTTACATTTAACAAAATAGCGAAATTGAGGGAAAATAGGAAATTTTTAAGTAAAACATGATATCAAACCGACTACCCTATAACCGAGGAAACTAATAAATACAATCAAATGATTATAATTGATAAATAGTGGTAAAAATTAAAATAATTCACTGATAGATAAAATATTTAATAAATCTATGTTTATTATTTAGGAGGTACAAATCCAATGAAATAAAGTAGTAATTAAGGGTAGGGGATTCTCAAACCCAAATCACATTCATTGGGATTTCCTTATATAAAATAATTTTAGTATGGATATTACTATAATATTTCTAAATATCATAATATTATTCTTCTTTATTTCAGAGATATACATGTATCCACCTTGATTTTTAATCCAAATATAATGATTTTCCAAAAAACAATTTATATCCAAAATAAATATTCAACTCCTCATGTGTTGTTTCTTTTCTAAATAAAATGACCTTTTATTATAATGTATTATCTATATTTTTTATTTAGTGGAATGAAATTTTATTCACGAATTTATACATTATGAAATCCTTATTAAACCCATTTGTTTCAATAGGTTATTTCTGGTTTATGATTGTTATACGTTCTATGTGGAATGCAAGATTTTATATATATTATGATGTGATGGGTGGGCCTAGATTTATATTGACCTAAAATTTATTGGGTAATGTGATTCATCTCATGATATAATGTGTAATATGTGTGAATATGTTGCTATATGTTTTTACCAATGATGTTGTTATGATTATGCACATATGTTATGATTTATCATGTTGTTATCTTTGTTCACAACTATGTGTGGTATTTTACCACTATGGAAGAATGTTTAATTTTTATACATTTCCACATTATATGCCTTTATCACATATTTCCCTCATGATTTTTACGATTATCCTATTATTATGATATGATGTTGATTATTATTATCAACCATGTTATATTTATTCATTTCCCTTATTCATACTCTTACTGGGATTTTAGATCACCCCTTTCATTATTTATATCCTTAGGTGATTATATATACTATGGATAACACTAGATTTTATAAGGATAAAAAATAATGATTTAAATAAATGATTATGTTTTATAATTTACAAGTTATGTATGAGACAAATTTTCCCAATACAGTAAAAAATTTGATCCTGTATTTGAATAACTATTATGTTGTTTATATTAAAAATGATTTAATAGTTATGTAATAAAAATCAGGGTTTCTATGGTTAGTATTAGAGAATAGTTTAGTTAATTTTGGAATTAGGATAATATAACATTAGTGAAAATCCTTAGAATAATTCTAAGTATAAATAAATATCAAAGAAACTTTATTTTAAAAAAATTCTATACACAGGGATCTCATAAGATATACCATTAAATTAAAATGATAAAAAGAATAAATTATTTATTCATGATTTTTTGACTTATGTATTGTTCAAAAAATTTATAGTTTAGAAAATAGTGGGAACCTTGAGAAACCCATCCCAAAACCCTTAATATGGATAATTAAATGGTTTCCCAAATTACATCCCCAATTCCATGGGAGGTGGAGTTACAAATTTCATGGAAATTCATAACCAGTTGTTTCAGCGTATTATTAATAACCTAAACCATGTAGAACATTTTCCTTTACACAATAGTATAAAATAGCCATTGAGTCCTTGATATAGTAATCAACACTCGCATTTAGTGGATCTTTCGATCAACCTATCGCGAAACAGTGGGTTAACTCAATGGAGAAGAAATTTTCTATGCTACACTATTCAAATAAGGAAAATTTGAATCTAGATGTTTATCTTTTAGAAGGAGAGGTTGATCAATGGTGGGCATTGATAAATAACACAATGCAGAAGGATGAAATGGAAGAGATGGAGATAAAAGACTTTAAGAAAATATTTCTTACCATGTATTTCCCTCAAACTCATTGAACAAATATGGATATATAATTCATAGATCTTAAGAAAATGGATGGTGAATATACTAAGTCTTATGAGGTAGAATTCATAAGTATTTCAAGATACCCCTCATGTTTTGTTGTAAAAATGAGAGAAAAATAGATAGATTATTTAGTTGTTTAAAACCACACACTTGATAGGATCTGAGTATCAGAGACTTTGGGAGTTATGAAGAAGTTATTTGATATGCTCTCTAAGTAAAGATTGAGATCACAGAATGGTCTCATGGTTATGGAGATAAGAATAGAATAATGGAGTTTCAAGCTTGTGGGTCAAATGAAAATGAAGGAGAGAGGATCCAAATACCCACATGTAAAAAATGTGCAATAAATAATCATATGAATTATCTCAAAGTGACAAAGAAATGATTCAAGTGTAGGAGAGAGGGCTAAAAAGATCATGAATGTATAAGATAAATAAAGAAAATGCCCAACATGATGAAAGAAATAAGGAAACTAATAATGCACCACCCATGGTTCAATGATTCAACTGTAGGGGTCAAGGGAACTATGAAATCCAATGTACGAAACCATGAGTTCTTGTGGGTAATCATAATCAATATCCACTAATGGAAAAAGATAAAGGGAAGGATTATTACATCAGAACTGCTTATGTGGATCATGAAAATGAATTCTTACAAGGTAAACTTATTATTCACTCAATAATGGAAAAAGTCTTATTTGAGTATGGTTTTATGCATTACATTATATCATGTAAGTGTTTTAGGACTATTGAATCAAATCCACGATACCTAGAAAAAATGATATCTATGAAAAAACCTAGTGGTGAAAACATTGAAACCCACGTATTGGAATATTCTCTTATAAGAATTTTTAGGAAGATTCTTTTAGTGAATATCATAAGACTTCCCATGGTGGAATTAAATGATATAATGGGCATGGATGGGCATCATTATATAGGGAACACATCAAAAATAAAGAAAATAAAATCCATTTTCATATTCAAAACCATCCAATTTTCCTCTATAAATGTAAATAAGATCAAGAATCTCTATTTAAAAACCCCTAAATGGTGTGGGTGTGGATACTATGTAAAGAATCATACATTTCCCAAATGGTTGAGTCAAAGAAAGGTATCAAAAAAAAAATTTCCATTGTTAGGGAATACAATGATGAATTTTCTAAAGAGTTACCCAAACATTCCCCAGATCATGAGGTATATTTCTTAGTAGATCTCATACCCAGATCTAGTCCAATATCAAAATTACCCATAAAAGTTGTCCATGGTCGAATAGGAAGAGTTAAAGAAAAATCTATAAGATCATTTGGAAAATGGGTTCATATGCCCAAGTTCATCACCATAGTGTGTTCCAGTTCCCTTTGATAAGAGGAAGGATGGATCAATGTAGCATTTTATCAATTATTAGAAGCTTAACAAGATCACCTTAAAGAAAAAGTATCCCCTAACATGTATTAATTTCTTGTTCGAACAACTCTAAGGAGATCAATTCTTCTAAAATGTAGATCATCATTTTGGATATAACCATCTAAAGGTGATGAAGGAATATATTCATAATACAACCTTTAGTAAATGTATGGTAAATATGTGTTTATATTTATTCTCTTTGAACTAACTAATTACCCTAAAATCTTCATGGGTTTGATGAATAGAGTCTTTAGAGACTACCTTGAAAAACATGTGTTAGTGTTTATCAATGATATTATAATTTAATATAAGAGATAGAAAGATCAATAAGAGTATATAAGGGGTTTTATAGAGACATTAAGTGAGGAGAAAATGTATTCTATGTTTAAAAAGTGTGAAGTTTAGATGATGTAAGTCACATATTTAGGGCATGTGATCACAAGTGAGGGAATATCTGTGGACCTTCAAAAGAAAAAAACTATTGAGGAATGCACCAAAACCATTTGTGTCATATATATCTATATTTTTCTTGTCTTAGTAGGCTGGTACTTATGTTTTTTGGAAAATATATCATAATTTTCTATCCCAGTAACAAATTTAACACAAAAAAGTAAATTATTTATGGATGAAAGAATGTGAGGAATGATTTAAGAATCTAAAAATGATGCTAATAACCATGAATATACTCACACTACCAATAAGTGTATATGGTTTTTTGATATATAGTGATTCTTATATGAAATTATTTGGTTGTGTACTCATTATAAATTATGAAGTGATATCCTATGTGTCATGAAAATTGAAGATCCTAGAGTAAAACTACCCAATACATGGTCTGGAGTTAGTATTTGTGATATTCTCCTTGATTAAGTGAAATAACTATCTCTATAATAAGAAGTGTGAAAAATATACTGATCATAATATTCTAAAGAATATATTCACACAAAAGTATCATAACATGTATCAAGGTATTCAGTTAGATCTAATCACAGACTACAATTTCTCTATTTACAGCCATACAAGAAAAGCAAACATGGTAGTTGATGGTCTTAGAAGAAAAGGACCTTCTACTAAAACCATCATGTATATTTTGAAATACCCTATCTTTATGGATATGAAAAAGAAAGATATTGAATTCATAATGGAAGGGAATACATCCTACCTTTCCCAAATTATTTCCCAACCATCCATCCAATATAAGACCATGGAGGCATAGAGGTTTGATCTTGTGCCACAAAAGAATGTGAAATTAGTAAAGGAAGTGAAGATACATGAGTTCCAAATTTATGAGGATAGTGTGATTTGGTTTGTAATGATGATTTTTGTGTATTCGTCACTTGAGATAAAGGAGGAGCTATTGGATAATGGAAGTAGCTAACCTTTCTCTATCCATCCGGGATCTACCAAGATGTATCATGATCTTTGAGAGATCCTATGGTGGGATAAAATTCAATAAGTTAAATCAGAGATATAGAAGTACAAAGAGATGATGAAACCATTTCATATACCCATCTAGAAATGAGAGAATGTCACTATGGAAATTTTCACTAGTCTCCTGACGATACCCAAAGGAAACAATGGGATATGGGTTGTGGTGGATTGATTCCCCAAGACTACCCACTTCATCACTATTTTGGAAGATTTATCACTTGAACATCTTTCTAAGATATAAATAAAGCATGTAGTGAAGATGCATGGGTACCACTTTCAATCATCTCTAATCATGATCCAAGTTTTTCATATAAATTCTAGAGAATCCTTCAATATTATTTGAGTACCAAATCGAATTTCATCATGACCCATCACCCTCAAACTGATGGAAAATATAAAAGGACTATTAAGACACTCAAGGAAGTGCCAAGATCTTTCTAAAAATAATTCAAAGGTAGATGAGATCAATATCTCCCATTGAATTTGTATACGGGAAGTGTTGTAGAACTCCAATTTTTTTTGTATGAGATTAGGGAATGGAATATACTTAGACCTGACCATATACAAGTGATGAAAGGGAAGTTTCAAGCCATCCAACTACAAATAAAATCTTCCCAGATTCAGAAGAAGATATTTTCTAACAACCATAAAATGTTACTTTAAGTTTGAATTTGGAGCAAATGTTTTCCATTAAATATCACAATGGAAGTGAGTCGTGTGATTTGTATATAATGGAAAGATTAATCCAAGGTACAATGGCCCCTTTGAGATCTTTGATCACATAGGATTAGTAGTCCATCAACTTGAACTTACACAAAATATAGATCAAGGTTGTGATGTGTTCTACATATTTCTCCCAAGTAAGTACTTGCCTAACCCCTCATATGTATTGAATCTTGAGGTAGTATAACTAGAAAATGAATTCTCATATGAAAATTAGTTGGTGAATATCTTGGAATTTAGATGCAAAGTAATATGCAAAAAGACAACTCACCTTGTCAAAGTGTTGTTGGAGGACCATATGTATGAATAGGTGACTTGGAAACTAGAGGAAACAATGAAACAAAAGTACCCTCACCTATTCTCCACTCAGAATATGAGCTGAAATTTCATGAATGAAATTTCTAAAGGGGGAATAATGTGACAACCTAGAGTTTATAAATGGTATCTGTCTCTTGAAATAAATATGCGTTATAATATAATATATAATATTATACTTATAATGGAAATGATAATAATTTAATTCATTAATAAATAATTTTACATTTATCAGTAATGAAAAAAATTAAAATTTGAAACATTTGAAGTTGAAAAAAAATATAAAATAGAAAAACTAAAATGAGAAAATATGGATCACCCTAATCTACTCGAATCGTCGTCCCCCCTACAAACACTATTTAAAAGAAATAAAATATTAGTAAACCAATTGGAATATTCAAAAATGGAAAGATAAAACATGAGAGTAATTGATTTAAAATTTTATTGAAATAATTAAGTGGTATATATATGTGATAATTCTACCAATGCAATAGTAACCTGACCATTGGGAATAGTAACCAAACTGCTGTGAATAGTAACATGACCAATAAGAACAATAAATTGATCGTTAGAATAGCCATGTAACTAAAAATATTTAATTTTGGATATAAATTATATTTATAATTATTAATTTATGTAAATATAAATATTATATTTCCAAAAAAAATATCAGGACTAAAAAACTCAAAGAAAATATATGCAAATTTTTATTAAACTGCATTTAAAAGTATTTCATAAAAAACATAAATTTTATATTAAAATTTAAAATTAAATATGATAGAAATTTATTTTAATAAAATTAATACAATTTATGAAATCATCATGTCTAAATTTTCCAAGTGTGTTTTTTTGGTAATTTTATGAAATACATCAATTTGCAGGTGAATAGTAGAAATACAGTTTATCACATAACCGATGTATCTTAAATTACATAATTCATGATGTAATAATGACCTAATAATTTATATAAATTAACAATTATCCATGATATATTTAGTTTCATAAACGAGTCATTAAAATTCAATTGACTTAATTCCCAAACCTAAAAATCACTTTCCAAAACCTAATGTCAAAATTGATTCTTTAAAATAACAATTTCATTTTTTTCAATTTCCTTTTTAATAAACTAATGAATTCGAATGATAAATTGGATTTAAAGTATTAAACCCACTATATTATATTATATTTATTATTTTTAATGTAAAAAATTCACTATTACCAGGTTTACCTTTGATAAATTATTTTAGTTAATGTTTTATTTTAAAAATACCCCTCTCTTCAAATATAAATAACCCCACACCCTCCCCTTGTAAAAAAACTCATCCATCAATTTAAAAATCCTAATATATTTCAAAATAATTCCTCTCAATCCACATGGAATTATTATGGACATTCTGGATTAATCAAACTCCAAGTATCAAGGGAGTTTTAATGTTTTACAAGAGAAGCTACAACGATGATTAAGTAAGTTCTGATCAACACTTCTTTTTTATTTATTATGTTTCTTCTCTTTATTTTTTCCAAAAACCCTTTCTGAACCAAAAAATATAATAATTAATGAGGTAATAATTTAACATTATATTAGTAAAGTTATCCTATGGTAAGTATCATATTACTATATATATAAATTTCAAACATCCCTTTCCCACTCTCCTGACGATATCCCATTAAAGTTCAATTAAACTCATACCGAGGCATTTCCTTATCAACATTTATAACCAGAATCATTGAAGGATATTATGAATTATATATAACATATAAAAAATGTAAATATATGTATTATAATATTTTATAATTAATTATACAATTGTATAATTGACATTTAACAAAATAGAGAAATTGAGGAAAAATAGAAAATTTTTAAGTAAAACATGATATCAAATTTACTTCCCTATAACCATGAAAATTAAGAAATACAATCAAATGACTATAATTGATAAATAGTGGTAAAAATTAAAATAATTCAATGAAAAATAATCTTTTATTCCAAAGTATGATCTCCCTTTTTTATTTGGGAACCCCGAATTTTATTCATGAATGTATACTTAATGAAATCGTTATGAAACCCATTGCTTTCCGTGGGTTATTTCCTGACTATGGTTATTATCTGTTCTATGTGTCATGCATGATTATGTAAATATTTGTATTTTATAGGTGATCCCAAAATTATATATCCCTCCAATGCATCGGGTAATGTGATGTATCTCATGAGATAATGCGTAATATGAATGAACGTGATGCTAGATTTGTTTATAACAATGTTGTTATGATTATTCACATATGTTATGTGTGACCATGATTATATATTTGTTCAAAACTATGTGTATTATTTAACCATTATGACATGATTTTTCATTGTTATAGATTTCTACATTCCATGCCTTTATTACATGTTTCCCTCAAGATGTTGACAATGATCCTATGACCATGATTTAATGATGATGATTATGCTCACCCATGTTATATTGATTGATATCATTTATTCATACTCTTAATAGGATTTTATCTCACACATTTGTTTAATGTATATACTCAGGTGATTACATGTGCTAAGGAGAAACCAAGATTTTATAAGGTTAAATCATAAGTATTTAAATAAATGTTTATGTTTTATTATATAGAAGTTATGTATGAGCCTAATTTTCACATGAAGATAAACCATTGGATCCTAGATTTGTATCTATTTTATATTGTTTATCATATAAATTTTGTAATAGTTATGAAAGAAATTTTTTGGTTTCTATAGGTTACACCCTCAACCAGCCAACGATGTGTTTCTCACTACATGGATTCCCTTAAACCATTCCCTGAGCATTGGCCCAACTGGGCCCCATCACTACGCGTATGCCACTCTTCCTTAGTTATGTTCACCCAATATTTCAACCTTCACCCCATACATCCATGATTTCATCATAGGTGTCAGGTGTAACATCTCGAATCTCATCCAATACCTTGGCGCACTATGTCTATAAGCATCTCTTCAAACAAACTATTCCTTGGGCCACACATAGACACATATAGATCTAAAACTTAATGGGAACCATGCATAAATAGTGTGAACCTTACCTCTGAAATAAATACTTTCCCCTTGAATATACATTCCATCACTCACTCTACTTATCAGGAAGAGAAATACACCAAAAAATATCTTATAGTTTCTTACCCACTACATAACACAACATTAACTAAACCCAACTATTTCACACTCTCGTACAACACAAATGAAAATTCCAAAATCATGATACCAAGAGTCACATCCCTTATAACCTAGGACCGTACACCAAACCCACTAACCATGGTGCACTTATACGCCAACCATTACTAGTATCCCAAGGAAGAACACTAATGCCAAGGCTTACTATACATTCAACAACCATACTGACATCATTCCAAAACCCCAAGCATCTACCCATGCCTCCACCACACCAGTAAAAGCACAACCATAATATATTGTTCTAGGAATCTAACTAACAATAACATCCCAAATCAACCTAGATACTAGATATTCTCCTAGATCTTGACATCCTGAAATCCCAAGGAATTTATTATACCTTTCCTAAACCATCTGGATAGATTATGTAGTGTTCCACCAAGAATCAATATGGGAATACACCATATAAGTTATTTTTAACACTTTTAGCGACTAACCTCACATCCTCAATGAAACCTATTCCCATATCTAGAACAAATCTTAGGCATTCAGTAGATATAAAACCCCACTAAGGATCTCTGTACATCCATTTTGAATGGGAATTTATATCAATCAATAGATAACATCCTGCACTAGGATCCACCTGACCTACCATCATAAAGCCGATCATGAGTGAAAATTATTGTATAACTAAGTAGAACATAAATAATATGTTATATGGGTAAATGACATATACTTTATTGTTGACACTCATCTCTATAATTAGAGATAATGCAAAGAATAGAAATCCCATACCCCATAGTAACCAGAAATTCTCATCAGAAAAGTTTTCAAGACTCACCCATTCATGGTCTATCATTGTAACAGCCCGAGATTTTATGAAAAATATTCTTTTTAATTTTATTAATGTCTTGTGTTATACGCTACACCAAAAGGAGCTTTCACAATACACATCTCTGACCTGGCTTGAATTATACGCAATTGCGACCTTCCACGATAGCGTGTGTTGTACGCAACACCGAGTTTCGCTAAACAACGATATGCTATTAAGATACTATTAAAACTAGCCATTATGAATAGTAATAACCACTTTTTGAAATTTTGTAAATTTTATTTTTCAAAATGGAATTCATTTTTGGATTCGGAGTATCAAATTTAGCCTAAGGTGAAATTTTGGTACTTTTCGGATAACTTTCATATTCTGATGAATAGTGAAAATTACTAAATTATAATTAAAAACAACTTTTTTTAATAAAAATAATTAATAGTGATAAATTATTAATTTGAGTGGTTTTAAAGTATATTTAGAATATATTTTTACAATTTAATACAATGTTGGTCATTGGATATAATTTCACATTTAAACCAGACATAATCAAGTGTCAATCTTTTGATAGATATTGTTTCTTAAAAACATGCTATTTGTTTTAACAGCGGGATTTAATTATAAAATTAATTAATGCAAATTCTATGATATGAATTTGGTAAAATAGACTTCATTTTTGAATTCGGAATATGAAATATAGCTTAGGATAAAATTTTTCCATTGTTCTGAAAAACATCAATTTTTGATGAATAGTGAAACTACTAAGTGGTAGTTAAAAAAATTAATTTCTTCATAAATCTTAATTTTACCGCTTCTGTGAATGGAATTCCAAAAATCCGAGAGACACGGTTGATGTCAGTAAGTAAAATGTGGTTCAATGAGATGAAAATAATTTTTGGTGAATAGTAACTTTTTACTTTTTTTTACCACGGTTAATAGTAAATAGGGTAACTAAGGGTAAATATGATATTACTATTACCCTAACACATGTCCTAATTCTATTGGATAAGTGTAATTCGACCAAAAACAACCTTATGAATATAATATGACCATTTAGGTCCACTTGTATTAGATTATGACATTTAATATTATATTATTTAATGAATAGTTAAAATAGTTAAAATCAAAGTTTAATAACTAAAACATTTTTAATATGGGGTTATACATAAGATAAATTCGACTATAAATATTCATTAGAAAGCTAAAAATATTTCCTACATAATTATATTTTATTTATAATTTTTAGACTTTAAATAAATTAATTTATTTATGACACAACGATGATGCAGTAATTAACCTTTTAAGGAAATATTAACATAATTGATGTTATAAATGCTCAAATGAATGTAATTTGAGACTTTTTATGACTTAAACTAATTTTCTAGGTTACTATGATATATTAGTGTTGATTGAATCAACTTGTTTCGAACATATAATTCTGTTATGACTTTCACAAAAATCATATATCAAATAGTGTCAAAATTGACACAAAATAGTTTTTAAATCACATATTATATTATTAATTGTTATTTTATTCCTAAAAATCCAAGGTTCGGCCAAATGACTTAGATAAGGATATATTTATTAATAATATACAATTTGGGGTTCGTTTGGCATGTTATAGTAATTGTATTAACCATATAGTGAAAGAAAACAAAAAGACACGGTAAAAGTTAAACTATTTAACTTAGAGTTAAATCTAATTGATAAGGTTAAAATAATAACCTAAACTTGTCTAAATCCTATTGGTTGATAGGATTTCGACCCATCCCCACTTTATCTTCGAAATAAGACCCTTTGGAACCATTATAAACCGATTTTGACTTTAATATAAAATAATATTTTGAGATATTCCTAAAGTGCCCCTCTCCTCCCTTATAAAAGGATACCTCCTCCCCCTCCTCCTCACACCAATTTGAGCACTCAAGCTCGGCCAACCCCTGCCAAAATCTCTTCTCCACTTCCATAGAAACATACTAGATGTTCTGGTCTTCCTCAAATACCAATTTTAGTGCCCTAAGAGGAGGTCTCAAAGAGGCGCTTCAAAGAAGAGGAGGTTCGGACACATACGAAGCAAATCGGACCTAAGGTAAGGGAAATATCACAATCTCATTTTTATCCAAGATTGTTTATTCGTAAGTATTTACTGGGGTGTATTTTATCATCCACATCCATGTTTCATCAATATGTAATATTATTTCCATCCACCTACAATTGTTTAAATCCATTTTTACCCTTCGGTGAGTTTTTAGTAATATGTACGAAAGGAATCTTTTGTCGTTATTCGCACGAGGTACTTTTTGACTTTTCCGACAAAAGTACGAAGAATGTTTTTTTTAACTTATACGGCATGAATGGATTTTTAAAACATTATTTCCAAGAAACTTCATTTACAAGTTTTCAAGTTTATTTTTAATCAACTTCTTTTATTTTAAAGTCGTATGACATGTTATGAAAGGAAAAATGTTTTTGAAGTAGAAAGGATATTTTCCTCAAGAATGGAGTTCAAGTATTTTATCAAAATTATTTTCCATCTAAGATAATAAAAGGGTTCTGTTTTTATCCCTATTATTACATGGATTTGATTATGTTGTGATGGAAATATTTTTATGAATTCCTTTATCTTATATGAATTGTTTTATGATGTCATGTTGTTTAAGAATCCCATTTTTATTACATGGGTTACGCTATGATGTATGGTTTATGATTATGTGGCACACATAAGAAAGGATTCATTATAAGATGGGTGGGACCTATATCTCCCTCCAATGCATTGGGTAAAGATTTTATATCTCATGAGATAGACAGGGCTGGAACGGTAGGTTATACCGGTTCAGTGAAACAGGACTGAAACGAGGGTTACTCGATTCAGAAAGGGACTTTGTCCACTAAGATAATCTTGGCAATGAGTCATGACTAACAAGAAATGATTTTCCATGATTATGTGTGCATTCCACAAAGTTTCAAGTTTCATGTTATGATTATGGTGATCTCATTTCCACTTCTATGACTTGTTCCATGTTAAGATATTATGATCTCTTTTGCAGGTTATGATTTTCAAAAAGATATGATATGATTTTTATTTCTTTTGTATACCCTTACTGAGCATTTGAGCTCACCCATTTATGTTTTCTTTTCCCCAGGATATAAAGAAAGGTTTTAGGTAAAAAAAAGGAAGATCTTTATGGGAGATTTTGAAGATCTTTCACCACAATTAGAAGATTATATTCCGAGTTTCCAAAGACACTAAACTATTACGGTCCTTGTGTGTGTGTTTTTGTTATGTACTAAGTATTCCGCAAAAGTAATGTAATATCCATGTACGTCAGGCTTCGGGTCTCTACAGTTGGTATCAGAGGAAAGGTTTAGTCAACCTTTGGAAACTAGGATGTGAAAACGTTAGTGAGATCCCTAGAGATATTTCTACGGTATGTCTAGGGATGTCCCTAAGGTTAAGTAGACGTATAAGTTATAGTACTAGAACTATGCTAACGATCATAGAATTAAACCTAAGATGTTAGATATTGAAGGTACTCCCCCTTTATTATGTTGTTTTCCCTAGCATGATTTTTGCCTCTCACACTATTCATTTTGGGTTTTAGAAAATGGCTGGAAACAAGATGATTCACGATAATGGAGGATATGATGGACAATGGAATGATATTCTTCATGAGCAACCAAATGAAATGGGATTTGGAAGTCCAAAGATCATTATTATGCCGAATCATCAATCTCATAATATGATCAATAAAGTAAAATTTGGTAAGTTTCCTCACTCGGCTAATAAGAGAAAGATGGAGTTTCATGATGATCATAGAGGAAAGAAAGTTCAATTTCCCCTATGTAAATCATGTGGGAAGAGGCATCAAGGAGAATGTTTCAAAGGAACTGGAAGATGCTTTGGGTGTGGAAAAGAAGGACACAAAGCCAGTAAGTGCAAAGGAAAAGGTTCAGTTAACACCAGGGATGAAGATAATGGTATTGCTATGACATCAAAAATGGTTAAGTGTTTTAAATGTGGAATGTATGGGCATTATGCAAACAAATGCCCTAAGGGAAAGACTCATGAAGAGAATCAGTATGGTCATATGGGTAGTATTTATGTGGATGATGATGAAGAGACTACAAATGATATGTGAGATGAAAGAATTGTTGAAGCTCGGTCAACGGTTTAAGAATGTAGTGGAATGATGACTTGTTTATCATGTGTAATGTTGTATAAGTAATATCATGGTACTATGGAATAAAGAGACATCTAAGGATTATTACACTGTTGTCCTTCCTTGAGTTTTGAAAGTGTATGATTAATGGTACAAGTATCCATGAAAGGTTATTCAGATATTTTTGGAATGTAGATGATATGTGCATAATGAAGGGATAAGACGATAATGAGATGTTTGATTGTATTCATGAGCTCATGATTGATATAAGGACTAAGTGATATCATGGTTTGAGTATATAGAATTTTGAGGATTTTAGTATGTGGAAGGTGTTAACTTTTAACTGCATTCATGTTTTCACAAAGGTATTCAAGAGAATACATGATTAAGGACTTTGAATGTTTGGAATGTAACCAACAAAACATATCTTATGATATATGGGAATTGACGATGGTATTAAATCTCTGGTAATCGTTTTCACTATGTTATGAGAGTGGATTGCAGTATTATGGATAATCCTAAAGATTGGAATGGATTATGTTGGACAAAAGTTAGTATTGTTTAAGGATAGAAGTTTTCTCGATGTTATTGATGGGATGTTATAGTAATATAGTTTTAGAAAAGGACAACCTGCAGGACGGGCGACAGCCCATCGCGTCGGACAAGGCTGTGGAAATCGAACCCACAATCGAAGTGCGACTGGCCTTTATCGCCTACCACTAGCCCACAGGAAGTCCCGGTTTATTAGAAACTAGTTTTATTATATTAAGCAGTATGATATATGAAGTATAAAGTCCATTTTAGGAACCATATATGATTAATCTCACTATGGATCGACTTATGTATATAATTTTTGCTAACCTTTTGTAGATGAAATGACCCGTCATTCTATCACATGATCTGCTAACACTTCACGAATAACAAATTCAACTTCATTTATTTAAGGGATGAAGTGGAAATTGTTCAAGGCACGAACAACAGTGAGATTGTACCAAAATAAAGTACGTATTTATTCTAATTCAAATTTTCAACTTTAGGGAAATGATCTTGAAAACCAAAAATGTTGTCCTAGTGATCTTATACCTCATGAATCATATGGTACCTTATATCATCACAAATCTATGGATTTGTGATTATTGGCTTTTCCATAGCAATGTTCTCTACCACTCTCCATCAGAACATGATGGTTATATTTCTCTTCCATATCCATATTTTCACCTATGTGGAAACCCAGTGATTAGTTTATTTGGGTAATCGTTACATTTCATACTTTAGTTTTTAATGCTAAGTTTTGGTATTCCTTTTTACGATGTGAGTTTCTATTAAAGAAACTTTCGAATAGTAAACTATTTATAACCCCGACGAATTTCGAGGGCGAAATTCATTTTAAGGGGGGTAGAATGTAACAGCCCGAGATTTTATGAAAAATATTCTTTTTAATTTTATTAATGTCTTGTGTTATACGCTACACCAAAAGGAGCTTTCAAAATACACATCTCTGACCTGGCTTGAATTATACGCAATTGCGACCTTCCACGATAGCGTGTGTTGTACGCAACACCGAGTTTCGCTAAACAACGATATGCTATTAAGATACTATTAAAACTAGCCGTTATGAACAGTAATAACCACTTTTTGAAATTTTGTAAATTTTATTTTTCAAAATGGAATTCATTTTTGGATTCGGAGTATCGAATTTAGCCTAAGGTGAAATTTTGGTACTTTTCGGATAACTTTCATATTCTGATGAATAGTGAAAATTACTAAATTATAATTAAAAACAACTTTTTTTAATCGAAATAATTAATAGTGATAAATTATTAATTTGAGTGGTTTTAAAGTATATTTAGAATATATTTTTACAATTTAATACAATGTTGGTCATTGGATGTAATTTCACATTTAAACCAGACATAATCAAGTGTCAATCTTTTGATAGATATTGTTTCTTAAAAACACGCTATTTGTTTTAACAGCGGGATTTAATTATAAAATTAATTAATGCAAATTCTATGATATGAATTTGGTAAAATAGACTTCATTTTTGAATTCGGAATATGAAATATAGCTTAGGATAAAATTTTTCCATTGTTCTGAAAAACATCAATTTTTGATGAATAGTGAAACTACTAAGTGGTAGTTAAAAAAATTAATTTCTTCATAAATCTTAATTTTACCGCTTCTGTGAATGGAATTTCAAAAATCCGAGAGACACGGTTGATGTCAGTAAGTAAAATGTGGTTCAATGAGATGAAAATAATTTTTGGTGAATAGTAACTTTTTACTTTTTTTTACCACGGTTAATAGTAAATAGGGTAACTAAGGGTAAATATGATATTACTATTACCCTAACACATGTCCTAATTCTATTGGATAAATGTAATTCGACCAAAAACAACCTTATGAATATAATATGACCATTTAGGTCCACTTGGATTAGATTATGACATTTAATATTATATTATTTAATGAATAGTTAAAATAGTTAAAATCAAAGTTTAATAACTAAAACATTTTTAATATGGGGTTATACATAAGATAAATTCGACTATAAATATTCATTAGAAAGCTAAACATATTTCCTACATAATGATATTTTATTTATAATTTTTAGACTTTAAATAAATTAATTTATTTATGACACAACGATGATGCAGTAATTAACCTTTTAAGGAAATATTAACATAATTGATGTTATAAATGCTCAAATGAATGTAATTTGAGACTTTTTATGACTTAAACTAATTTTCTAGGTTACTATGATATATTAGTGTTGATTGAATCAACTTGTTTCGAACATATAATTCTGTTATGACTTTCACAAAAATCATATATCAAATAGTGTCAAAATTGACACAAAATAGTTTTTAAATCACATATTATATTATTAATTGTTATTTTATTCCTAAAAATCTAAGGTTCGGCCAAATGACTTAGATAAGGATATATTTATTAATAATATAAAATTTGGGGTTCGTTTGGCATGTTATAGTAAGTGTATTAACCATATAGTGAAAGAAAACAAAAAGACACGGTAAAAGTTAAATTATTTAACTTAGAGTTAAATCTAATTGATAAGGTTAAAATAATAACCTAAACTTGTCTAAATCCTATTGGTTGATAGGATTTCGACCCATCCCCACTTTATCTTCGAAATAAGACCCTTTGGAACCATTATAAACCGATTTTGACTTTAATATAAAATAATATTTTGAGATATTCCTAAAGTGCCCCTCTCCTCCCTTATAAAAGGACACCTCCTCCCCCTCCTCCTCACACCAATTTGAGCACTCATGCTCGGCCAACCCCTGCCAAAATCTCTTCTCCACTTCCCTAGAAACATACTAGAGGTTCTGGTCTTCCTCAAAGACCAATTTTAGTGCCCTAAGAGGAGGTCTCAAAGAGGCGCTTCAAAGAAGAGGAGGTTCGGACACATACGAAGCAAATCGGACCTAAGGTAAGGGAAATATCACAATCTCATTTTTATCCGAGATTGTTTATTCGTAAGTATTTACTGGGGTGTATTTTATCATCCACATCCATGTTTCATCAATATGTAATATTATTTCCATCCACCTACAATTGTTTAAATCCATTTTTACCCTTCGGTGAGTTTTTAGTAATATGTACGAAAGGAATCTTTTGTCGTTATTCGCACGAGGTACTTTTTGACGTTTCCGACAAAAGTACGAAGAATGTTTTTTTTAACTTATACGGCATGAATGGATTTTTAAAACATTATTTCCAAGAAACTTCATTTACAAGTTTTCAAGTTTATTTTTAATCAACTTCTTTTATTTTAATGTCGTATGACATGTTATGAAAGGAAAAATGTTTTTGAAGTAGAAAGGATATTTTCCTCAAGAATGGAGTTCAAGTATTTTATCAAAATTATTTTCCAAATAAGATAATAAAAGGGTTCTGTTTTTATCCCTATTATTACATGAATTTGATTATGTTGTGATGGAAATATTTTTATCAATTCCTTTATCTTATATGAATTGTTTTATGATGTCATGTTGTTTAAGAATCCCATTTTTATTACATGGGTTACGCTATGATGTATGGTTTATGATTATGTGGCACACATAAGAAAGGATTCATTATAAGATGGGTGGGACCTATATCTCCCTCCAATGCATTGGGTAAAGATTTTATATCTCATGAGATAGACAGGGCTGGAACGGTAGGTTATACCGGTTCAGTGAAACAGGACTGAAACGAGGGTTACTCGATTCAGAAAGGGACTTTTTCCACTAAGATAGTCTTGGCAATGAGTCATGACTACCAAGAAATGATTTTCCATGATTATGTGTGCATGCCACAAAGTTTCAAGTTTCATGTTATGATTATGGTGATCTCATTTTCACTTCTATGACTTGTTCCATGTTAAGATATTATGATCTCTTTTGCAGTTTATGATTTTCAAAAAGATATGATATGATTATTATTTCTTTTGTATACCCTTACTGAGCATTTGAGCTCACCCTTTTATGTTTTCTTTTCCCCAGGATATAAAGAAAGGTTTTAGGTAAAAAAAAGGAAGATCTTTATGGGAGATTTTGAAGATCTTTCACCACGATTAGAAGATTATATTCCGAGTTTCTAAAGACACTAAACTATTACGGTCCTTGTGTGTGTGTTTTTGTTATGTACTAAGTATTCCGCAAAAGTAATGTAATATCCATGTACGTCAGGCTTCGGGTCCCTACAATCATAATCTATGACACATTCCTGTACAACCTATCTTCCATTTAAAAAAATAGAAAGCCAAAATATGTCCTATAAAACCACTTATAACACCCCATATCAGAGCACATTTTTTATCCAGAGGGCTATATGGCCTAAAGAATGCCTCCCCACATGCTTGGACTATAGACCAGGAGAGAGTGCCTAAACCAAAAAATAAGGAGATTATGTCCTAAAATTAGAGTCAAAAACTTAATATAAATAATCAAAGTGTATTATACATCTTAAGAAATAGAAAAAAAATTAATCAACAAAACTCAATGCTTTAAGAAATGACTCAGGTGGAAGCATAAAATCATATATAAACTAGTCAACCATTAGGATGATCACATATACTAATTAAAAAAACAAAATATACTACATTACCTACTACCATTCCCATACCTCCACAACCCCATCTATAATATCAATCATGCTAACCCAACCAGATCCGCTACTCAACCTATAGTTTGACCTGAAATCAAACATATGGTCTACACGTGCATTGGAGTTCTCATGTAGTGTGTGAGAAAAAAATATCACTAGGGTCTCACCAAGTTCCTGTAGTATAATCCAACATATACATGTATAAAAAATGAAAATAAACATGTCACCCAAGCATCTTAGACCTCATGTGCTAACCAGACCACCATGACTCCATGAAAATCAGGTTTTCATGTGCTAACCAGGCCTCTATGACACCAAATCATACTTTCTTCAATTCCATACTGTAATATTATTTCCACCTTGTTCCATTTTACCCATTACCTTTACCACACCTGAAAACATTAGTAGAGGTGTCTCATTGAGACCCAAACACTACCCGAAGGTCTAGGGAATGGTCTTTCCTCTAAGTCCTAGACCGACCGTTATCACTCAAGGGAGGTTTCCCATTAAGATATAGACTCTAACTTGTAAATCAAGGTTGGGACCATCATCTGAATCTAGAACCTTATCATAGCTAGACCATCATTCTCAGTCATGACTGAACTTTATCCCAACCCTTTCGATATTTCTCAAGGAAAGTTCCATAAATGGTCTTAATCCATACCTTCTACCTCAAGGCCAGCCTAGTATTCATGCACATAAGGATCCCATCTCACACATGGTTTGGTCCAACCTCCTAAAAAACCCTCATCACTTCTGGTCCTACTAACTAAGGTCTCTCTTAAGCTATCCTGATGTATTCCCCTTGGGAACTTGATTTTATGTCCTAAATACTTCCCATGACCCACACCTAAGTCCTATATTACACCACCTAATTGAGATCCCTCCAATAACCACTAGGAGGGAAGAAATATCTGACATAATCTATCTAATCCTGATGTGTTGTTCATTGATCAACCTCACTAAGACTCAAGAGGGATTAAATTGGGCCTTTTTAAATTTTCTTCACTTAAAAAATCACCCTATTTAAAGATATGATTACTTATGATATTTTATTAACACATGTATGAAATGGAAATAAAATAATAATGAAAAGATATCACACACAAATATTTATAGTGGTTTATGAAAAATAAATCCCCTTGTCCACTCCACTATTTCTCAACTCTAAGAGTTTGTTGAATTTCACTATACCAATCCCTTTACTAGGGACTTCAATTCCTTTTCCCAAGGAATTCATGACTAAGTGAAATAATTTGATACTTACTACTACACAAGTTATATCTGTGAACTAGGAACTAACAAATATTTACAAATAATAACTTTGAAGGTTCTTTAAGGGGGGATATTTACAATGAGAAAGAGAATAAATAGAATATTTACAGGTGGGGCTCACAGTTGATAGATAAAACTGACCGACGATAATATATATCTATTAGATATTATATGAATAAAAAGTGGATTGAGGAGAATATTATGAAATGATGAAAAAGATTATCAAGATAGCACAGTTGTAGATCTTGAATCTTTTTGTTCATTTCTAGTAAAATAGAGTAGTGCATATGGATCTTTGAGGGAGAGTTCTTGGACAATAGTGAAGTTGAATCTTTTATTCTCAATATATCTCTTTTATACACATATAAAACACATTAAATTCGTGAAATAATTATTTTTAATCACAATTTAATAGAATAATTTAATTTATGGTTAATGTTTTTAAATCCTTCATGTCCTTTTCTTGAAAATAACTTGACAATAGTACTAAATGTTAAATTATCCCTATACTTGTTTTGTTTCTCAATACACACCTCTTATTATAATTTTTTTCATCATAATGTTGTAATAATGCATTTAATGAATGCACAATATCATTTATTCTCACTAAAAGAACACCAAAGGTAATGAATATTTGGATGAAGAACCATGTTTCCAATTGAAGATCAACACATAGTCAAATTATATAAATTTGAATTCATGTAGAAAAATTATCCATGTAGTTATTTTTCAAGTATTTGAATTATCCACATAGATGAATTTGTGTAGGCCCTTTTCATGTAACATATTTTATTAACATATTCTTTTTTACTTACATATCCAAATTTTGACATAGAGGAATTGAGTTACAAAGCCATTTGGAACTGTCTAGCAGATTTCACCACATAACTGAATCACATAGCCGATTAATAAAAATAACTGATTCACGTAGTTTTTTGATCTATATATAAATATGATTATGTGGTTGATTCATTGATGTAGGTTATTTCTAAATTTATAATTTCATGACATAATGATTTCTCCAGGTATCCAAATGCCTCACATACCTGGATTTCTAGACATCAAAAAACTTTTTTCAAACATCCATATATTTTAGATTTAACATACAAATGACTTAGATAATAAAAAAAGATCAATATAATTAAAATACAAAATCAATAAATAACATATGAAGGGTATTTTAGATCATCAAAACCAAAAGTACATTAGATATGCTGGAACAATACTAGTAGCCCAACAATAACCCCACTTTTGATTATCAGAAATCCCATATGAAATTGAACATGAAATGTTTCAAAATTTATTTACAAAACTTTTTAGAAATATAAATAATGTATATATTTATTTTATAATTTTTCATTTATACTTATATTCTCTATATTAATTATATACTTATCCCTATTGTATTACTTGGGAAAACCTTCTCTACATTTTGGCACCACTAAAAAAAGGAAGGGAATAGAGAAGAAGAAAAAATTTAATTTTTTCACTTAAAGTGATGAACTAGTTAATTATAGTTTTGAAATAGAATTTTAAATTATGGAAAAATGGAATATTGTAATAAAAGTAAAGAGATTAAAAAAATGAATGAAAAACAACTATAAAAAGAAAAAGAAATGGATAAAGAATAAATTTTATTTATTGTCAATATGTGTACAAAAATATATACATTAAACACACAACACAGAAAATATAAAAATATTTCTCAGAATACCTAAGATTATATATAGGGTTAAACTGAGAAAGTTGTTTGGGTAGAGGTAAATTGAAATTAGGAGAGGTCCTAATGGTAGTAAGAGGGTCCATCACTAGTGGTAACATGAATTTCCCAGTCTCCATAGTAGATCAGTCTATGGAATCAATAGATGATCTATCTCTTGAATCCTAATCAGACTAGATGAGTATTATTTTATGATTTCTTTAGCTATATGAAAATCATAAGATCTAAGAGAAATTTTTTTAACTTCTTTAATAGGTTTGAGGATTATACTCTTTACCCAAATTTTTTAGCAGCCAAGGTAGCATCCATCTTGTGTTGAACTTTGTTATTGTTTTTTTTGATCATAAACTATATCAAATCTTTTTTTAGTACCTTGAAATCTATCTAGAGAATCATTCCCAATATTTCTTCTTCCTATTAGATAATAAAATTAATTACACATGTATATTATCTTTATGATATTATAATATCATAACTTGAGGATAATAGAAGGTGTATATCTATGAATTTGGGAAATAGAAGAGAGGCCATTATTTATAATTCCTTTTATGGATTCAAGATAACAAAAATTAAAACTCTGAGGAGCATCTGTTAAGGGTGAATTCTAAAAAACCGGAGGAGCTAGAATGTCTAAAAGTAGATTCCTCTAAATCTTGTCTAAGAAAACGTACACACTGATCAATTTTTCATTCATAGATTGAAACTTCCTTTCCATACTGGATACTTGAACTATAAAATATTATTCTACTTCCTAAATATAATTGGATAGAGGTTTAGAAATTGGTAATCAAGTAGTTGCAACAATAGGCTAGAAAAAAATTGGAGCATGTACTGTAGGGGTAGTCAGTTAAACTAATGTAATAACTTTGATAGGATTGTATAAAAGAATATCTTTCCTTATATTAGATATTTGATTTTTTTGGAGCTTCCTTAGACTCTGATTAATTGTAATAATCTTTTATTGAGTACATACCATTAACTTCTTCATATATCTTTACCAGAAAGTATGTTATTATATGTTAATTTTAGGTCACAGGACTACTGAACCAAGATATCAACCCCTTAATATTTTGTGATAAATCTAGGATTTTTTTCATCATTACACTAGTATATTATTCACGATATTCCATTGGGTTATTTGAGGACATGTTATTTCTAACTCCATGATTTTTTTCCAAATATATGGTGTCTCAGAACTCACCCAAAAGGTTTTTATTGAAATCCATAATTAGGATTGGGGTGAACATATCACACTATAGAGATTGAATATGAGAAGATAAAGACGTTATATTGGAAATCATCTAATAAAACCCATTCTGAAAATCAAGAGAAACTGAAGGTATAAAGGTAGAGGGTTTGGTAGTTGGATGAAACTTCCTAATGAATTCAAAATGACTCACCATAGCACTCTTCCTGGTATTCAAGATTTCCTTCGTCTCAATCTTCAAACTTTGAATTTTATTAATTGTATCCTAAGATATGTTAAATTGAACCATATGAATATTTTGAATCTCTCCACTTTAATATGAAATTAACACTCTATGTTCATTAAACTATGAATTGATAGTACATACATTTTTTGTCCACTCACTTGAACTTAAAACTTCTAATGATCTTTTTAACTGACTTCAAATAAAACACGTTTAACAGAAGGGACTATATAAATATTTTTTGTTAGATCAAATTGGGTTTCCAAGATCCCAAATAATTTTTCAAAATAAGACTTTGAAATATAATTATCCTTAAGTTTTTTAATCTCATCCTTATAATATGTAAATTAATTCTTTAACTCTTTGTAATATCCTCTAAAACTACCAAACTCAATCAATAGAGCATAAGAAAGGGTTTTCATTTCAAAACTATTATAGATTTTATTTATTTAAGGACATTCTTCATGAATATAAGGAGGAGGGGGTGGAATAAGTGGTGTTTAAAAATGACTAATAGTCTCCATAAGGAAATCTATTGATCTATCTCCACTAATAAGTTATCTAGGATGAAATATATTAGACTCAAGGTGGTAAACCATAGCTTCAGGTATTAATTTATCAATTCAAACACTAGAAATATTTTATAAGGGCCTTTCTTAAAGAACTACAATAATTGTATCAACAACTAGTTCAATATACTAAACTACTTCAGCAGATTCAACAAATTCCACTTCTCAAATTTGAAATTTTTCATCTATAAAAGGACTAAATTCTATAAACTAAGGCTATAATATTGTACCCACTATCTTATGAACCTACCTATTATGAATCATCTCATCAGGTGCTGCATACCTAGGTGGTGAGGTTTGGGATGACTCCCCTTGAGCCACACTTTCCTAACAAATAGGTCTCAAAGAATTTGAACTTGTTTCCTAGTATTATCCAATAGTTTTCAAAATAAAAATATAGGGAGTATTAATTTTATGGAACATTATTTCATCTCCCTCATTAAGATATGCTTCCTTCTTCTTATGAACCATGAAGATAATCCTACCAGTAAGGGTAATAATTTAACTCAAATTTCCATTTGAAACCATTATGCATAAAAAAATATTTTTTGTTGGTAGATTCACCTTTAGATAATTGATTATATATATAAGAAATACCTATCCTAAAATAACACCTTTTCTATCTCTCCAACTCTTTGGGAAATACTTGTCTGAATAAACTTACAAAGAACCTTCCCCTAGGGATTTGAATCCATAAGTGGATTATTTTAAAAAGTGGAGGGTCTGAACAAGAACATAAACACCTCAGTTGGTCCTACTGAACTTGTTGCAACCAATGTATGGTTAAAGTTGAATTACCCATAAAGTTCATAATTAATGGTTTCAAATAACTCTATTGATGAAAATATAACAACCTTTCCACTGAAAATTTATGAAAGAACGTACTTTGTTCCACATAATTGGAACTCTAAATTCCTCATAAACTCATTAAATTATTCTTCAAACAAGAAACTAGAATTATTTTCATCAAAAAGAATTACCAACCATGAAACTGAAGTACCTTCTTCAACAGAATCTCTATAGACTTCAACCAATCCATATCAATGTCTTTTATAGTAAGATCACTGCATGGTTCATTGAATGGATTTTCTTTCTTAGAATAATAATAGAATATATTATCTCCACACATAGACATTCCAATGTTAAAATATTAATAGGAGGTTAATAGGGGATTTATAGGAATGATGAGAGAAAAGAGTAACAGCTCATCTTCTGAGATAAGCTACATAAAAAAAGGAGAATGGGTCGAGAGACAGTTTAATTTTATGCCACGAACTTGATTTCTTAAAGGCTTATGTTCTTGATTTTAAATTTATGATTATTTTTAATTAAAATAACTAAATAAAATAATAAAATTAAATAAAAATAGAAAATAATCACATAACCTAATTTTTTAAAAGGGCTCAATAAAAAAATGTTAATTTAATTTTCCTAAATAATTAAAAAAACATTAATAAGATAATGTAGAGATTAAAATATAAAGAAATAAGAAAAATTAAAATTATTTAAATTCAAATAATCCCAATTCTCTTTTAATAAAATCATACTAATAGCACACAAGGGGCATAGTAAAAACTTCAACTAAATAGTTCTTAGTAGAGATAAAATAAAGAGTAATATCACCTTTTTTTGTGTGATCCCTCAAGAAATAATTCCTTAAATCCACAGTCTTCTTTCTCGAATGATTTGTTTGATTCATTAAAATATTGACAACACTAGTTTATCAAATTTGATTGATAATTTATTATAATTAAATCCAAAATATATTAAGGTGTGTTTCAACCACAATACCCATGCACAATAACTACTAACTACAATATATTCAGATTTGGTCTAGAAAATGAAACAACGTGTTGTTTCTTACTAAACTAGGATACTAGGTATTTACCAATAAAATGGATGTTTCCAAAAGTAATATTCATATATTGTATACAACCACCAAATTTTTTATATGAATATGATGGAGAATTAAAATTAGAAGGTTTTTAGAAAAATTACGGAAAAAGAAAGTATTCCCTTTAAATATCTTAAAATTATTTTGGAATATTTTAAATGATATTAATTAGGATTTTTAGGAAATATAAGACTTAATCATACTTCAAACATAAGTTTTGGTCTACAATAAGTCCAATATAATAGACTACCAAATATTCCTCTATATAGTTTATGTTTGACTAGTTTTCCAAATTCATCCAAGTCAAGATTTTCATTAGAATACAAAGGTTTTGTTTTACATTACCACTATCATGTCGAAATATTTTATGAAATTCATATACGAATTTTATTTGATTTATCACAATTACAAAGTATTTTTGATAAATTTTAACCCCTATAATATAGTATAAATCACCCACAATGTTCATTTAAAATCATTTTTTCCTGATTTTTGAAGATTTATTACATAATTTTTTTGTTTATCGAATAAAAAAATCACATCATAAATATATATCTGAACTAAAAAAATATTTTAATATGCAATTTTATTAATTAAAGTTGGATATTACTTTCCTAATAAAAAACTATTTAATAAAGAAGGAATAAAACATTTATACCATGATCTTGGTTCATATTTAAGGCTATAAAAAGATTTGGTAAGTTTGAAAACTGAATTTGGAAAATGAGGATTTTCAAAGACATGGGGTTGTTCAACATAAAAATCCACCAAAATAAAACCATTTAGGAAAGAATATTTTAAATCAACCTAATATAATTCTAAATTCACATGTGTTGCATAGGCTAGGAGAATCTTAATGGATCCTAATCTAGCTACAGGTGCAATAGTATCTTCATAATCTATAGTTTATTATTGGTTATATCCCCTAGCTACAAGTCAAGCCTCATTCATAGTGATCACACTATTATCATCCTATTTATTCATAAAAACTCATTTTTGTTCCTATAATAGGATAGCCAGATAGTCTATTAACTAATTCCCAGAACTTTTTCCTCTTGAACTAGTTTAACTATTCCTACATTAGGAAGACCCAACTCTCATCCACTAAGGTTTCTTCTATAGTCTTAGGCTCCAGTTGAGATAGAAGGGCAAGAAATTATAAAAGATTTACTATAATCATTATAGTCCTAATACCTTTAACTAACCATCCAATAACTATTTCAAAGTGATTTTTCTTAAGAGTTATAGGTTTTCCAAGTAGCACATTTTTAGGTTCACTAGTATCCATCATTTTAGGATTTGATTCTAGAAAATAAATTTACAACTCATCATCCTTTTTATTATCAACGAGTGATCCATGTATCATGTTTTTAAAAGAATCATGTAGCCCATAAACATTATTGTTTTTGTTATCAAAAGGATCATTTTAATAATATTTTATATTAGTTAATTATTTACAAATCTCTAACCTTTTTTGAAGAATATATAAGCCTTTAAAGTAATAGAATATCCATAGAAGATTACATTATCATCCTTAAGATAAAATTTACCAACATTTTCCATGGTGTTTAGAATATAAACCGTGCATCCAAATACTTTGAATTATCCAAAATTTTCTTTCTATTATTCCTTAGATCATAAGGTTTTTTATTCAAAAAATGTTTTATTAAAACTTTTTTTATGAAATAAAATGTTCTGTTTATAGCCTCAATACAAAAATGAGTAGGAATGTTTTATTCTAATATAATTGTTATAAGAATTTATTACAAAGTCATATCCCTCCTTTCAAAAACACCATGTGGTTGAGGTATCATGGGAGTATAAAAAATATTTTTCATACCATAGTTTGAACAATATTAATTAAAATCATGGTTTTCAAATTCTCCTCCATAGTCACTTCTCAATGATATAATTTTATCATCTTTCTCTTTTGCAAATGGTTTAAAAAAACATAAAAAATAGTACATGATTCACTCTTAATAATTAAAAATAAGTCCTAGGTAAATCTATAAAAATCATCAAACTAGAATATAAAAAAGGTTTATCTATGTGTCTTATGGATCTAGATGGACCAAATAAATCCATATGAATTTGTTCTAGGGGCCTATAAATTGAAAAATATTTAATTGGTTTGAATGATGACTTCTGTTTCCTTCCCATTTAGAATGTATCACATAATTTATTTTTATTCAATTAAAGTTGAGGTAAACATAAAAATAAATTATGTTTGGTTAATTTTCTCAAGGAATAACCAGTAAAATTCCCCATTATTCTATAAAAAAATCCAAGATTTATTTTTTTAATCATTTAAAATTTTAAATTTTTGTCTACTTAAATAATTAAGATCAAGAGTATAGACATTCTCTGTTACAGGTGCCATAAATTTCACAATTTTATATTTAAAAACAGAACATGAATTATTAAAAAAAATCAACACAATAATCTTCATAAAAAAGATGAGAAATAATTATTATATTGTGCTTTAATCCTTCAACATAAATATATTTGTTGATGATTATTGAGTTTTGGATTTCTAACTGATTCAACTCCCTTAATATTTCCTTTACCATTATTACCCTAAGTGACATAGCCACCATCAATTTTTCATAATGAGTGGAAATTAAGAAAATATCCACTCATATGCCTTGATCATCCACATTACATACACCATATTTTTTTTATGATCTTGTAACTTTTTTCCATACAATGAAAAAGTTAATAAGAAATTTTTTTTGTAAACATATTATCTTGGGTACATTAATGGTAGTAACTAAATATTTGGGAACATAAATATTTTTTTACAATCTAAAAAAACAACACTAAATTTTGAGTAACATTTTGAAGGTAAATAATGTCTGACTCCACAAAAGTTTTTTTTATCGAACAATAATAAATATCATTGTTACCTAATTTTCTATAGAGAAAAAATTAATTTTAGAGAGGTTTTTTTCTGGGGGATAGGAAGAATATTGTTTTTATAAAACTTTTTCTTCTCACATTGTATTCTTATACCAAACTATTGTTTTTGAGATTTATTATTTCTATGAATTTGGATCAAGTAATTTTATAATTTTGTGAAAACACTAGCTACATCATTATAGTTTCAGAATTATTTTTACAATATTTTAATATTATTACCATGTTTAATACATGACACAATTAAATTTTCTATCATGGTTTTTGAATCTAAAATTGGTTTATTTAATTCCAATTTTTCATTAACCACAACTTCATGAGATTTTTTTAGAGTTTTAGTTTTATTTTTAAAAGATTTATATTTAGTTTCCGACATGGTAGAATATTAATTTAATTCCTCATATGAGTATTTTAAATTTTTACATTCATATTCATGCTCAGAAAAATAATAAAAATGTACCTTATCTGAGTGTGCCATAAAATACATGTTGTCCTTTTGATTAGAATGTTCGGATTATGATTATAAATAAATGACATCAATAGAATCCTCTTATGTAATCCATGTTTCTTTCATGGACTTAATTTCTTTATTATTGCCAAACTTTTAGCAATAATTTTTCTCACACTTTTTTTTTCTTGCAATTGTGAAATATCTAGTTTGATGTGTCCAAAATTCTTACATTCATAAAATTTTACCTCTTTTTAATTTCCATAATGATTATTGAAATTATTAAGGTGTTTCTTGAAACCTCTTACCTTATTATATAATTTTTGAACTTTTGAGTAAGGTGTGCTAAATCACAATCTAAAGCGTAACTATTTGAGATGTCTTCATCTGAAAACTGAACCATTTATATATCTTTTATTTTCAGAGAATCATTTGAATTTGAAACATTTATATAATTATTCTCCTTATCAACCAATATTTTATCTCTAGATTCAGTTTCTATATCAGCCTCACACATCAAATGAGTTCTAGTAATAACTTTTATTTTAATTTTTTTGGCCTCTATTGAATGGTTAATAGTAGGTGAGGTTCTAATCCTTCTAGTTTTTAGAATTATGAGGATTCCTTGAGCCTGATCTGGATCAAGAATTGGTGGCCTAAAGTATAAACATTGTTTACAACCTCAGTTAGTCTTATATTCAACCCTGTGATTCTCTCACCATCCACAATTTTAAAATTATTGAACATAATCTTGGAATTATTAAATCTGAAAGATTTCATGTTGTTTATTCCTTCATAAGAAGCTTCTATAGTAGTCTACATTTTATGAGATATTTGACATTATGAAATTTCATTAAACTCATCTTAAAATAGAACACATATTTTATAATTCATTACTTGGGATTTAAAATCATATATGGATTCATTATCAACATCCCATATTTTAGGATGAGTCTATGGAATTTTATAAGGCTTCATAGTTTTAAGATAATTCTTCAGACCAAGGATCTTCAAATATATTATCATTTGAGCCTTATAGAAATAATAATTCTAACCATTAAAGTAGGGGGATTTTACCATTTTCATTCATTCTTAGTTTCATTCATATATTCCATTTTATAATGATCTTCAGACTTTAACTTTTGAAAATTGAGAACTCAAAAGTCATAGACTTTGATACCAATTGTTGGTCGGAGATTGACTTCACTGTGAATTTAGAGGGGTGAATTGCTTCCTTTGAAATTTTCTTCACTTAGAAAACCACACAATGAATATATGATTAATTATAATATTTTATTAAGACACGAACATGGTGAAAATAATATCAAAAATAATATATATCAGACATAGATATTCATAGTGGTTTGGAGACTATAAATCCTTTTACTGGGGAATTACAACCATTCTCCCATGGATTATAGGACTTAGTGAAATTATTCAACACTTGTTAAAAGATATGTATAAGATTTCATCCAGGATCGAACAAGGATTTAAAAATAATAACCTTCAAGGAACATTTAGTTGGAACCTTTACAATGATAAAAAGAATAAAAATAGTGTTTATAGGTGATTCTTGTAAGGAAATTAATCCAAATATCCCAGATTTAGTCTTAATTTTTTTACATTTACACCGGATATATGGAATAAAATCCCAAAATACCTAACAGTTTAGTGGAATTAGAAAACTAGATACATACTTTAATCTAAAAAAAATTGAAAACTTAAAATAAACTATAGTATTTATATGTAGAAAAACATAATTACCTTTAGCATATCCCTACATATCCATCATAATACACATCATGTCATCCTAGGGAAAAGAAGAATAAGATTAGGGTTAGCTATAATGCTCTGTAAGGGTATGTGTACAACAAAAGATATAATGAATAAATAATTCATAATCATTATGGGAAGGTAAATAACTGAAACACATTCTATTTAATCAAAAACTTGAACATGAAGAATAATATATATGAAAAAAATGATGGTCAAATAATGACATATAAATAATCACATGAGATTGAACCTTGTCCATGGATATTATAACTAATTCAATAATCACATGGAAATCAACACAAATATGATAGTAAGGAAATTCATAATACCATACATCATAACCATACCTTCAAATCCTTGTTCCAATATGAATTATATAAATGCGTAATGAATCAGCCAAATACCCAAGCTAGTTTTTCTCATCAGACCTATAGATGCATAGAGTGGCTATATCAAGGCCCTCCCATCACTTAATATGACCAATAAATTTATCATATGAAAATGGAGAAACATAATCAATATAAACATTCAGATTGAAAAACTAGTAGAAAAAAGGTTAACAATTTCCCAAATTAATAATCATAATCATTAACAATTTCGAGTAATGTAAAAAATGGTGTCAAAATAGTATATCCTCAGTCAATATAATCATAAACCACCTTAATAAACAACAATGGTAGTATCATTGTAACATATCCTTATGATATCATAAGTGAAATAGGTGTTGTTTTCATTGATGAATATAAATACCATAAAAATTTCATTATGAACATTATTACGGAAAATACCCATCTAACTGTGAAAATCACTTTTAAAAACTAAAAATTCACTAAAAATTAAGTAAAAAAATTATTTTAAAATACCCTTAAAAAATTATAATTGAATATTTAAATCATTTACTGGTGATGATGGTGGGAAATATCATTCATGTTTTCCATGTAAAAATAAATATTCCTTTCACATTTTTGGTAAAAAGTCAAAAGTACATCATTTAGAAATAAACATAAAGATTAATTTAAAATAATTTTCTAAAAAATGGTAAGTAAATAATTTTAAAATTCATAGGATAATAATCAAAACATTTTTGAAAATAAAAATTATAAAACATGGAAATGAAAGAAAAAGTATTTTCGACCGAAGATAGAAATAAAGTCATCTTTTATAAAAAAAACATTTTATCAATCACATTATGTACAAAAGAGGATAAAATGGAAATGTAACATAAAAATTTCACCAATAACAAGATTTTAATGGTGTAAATTTGGTTTAATATATAAATATTAAATAATTCCCCAATGGGAGAATTAAACATAAAAAATCCTGAATAGTGATGAAATTTTAAAATAAACCCTTACCACATTGGTAACTTTTGAATCATAATGGCAATGAAAGAAATAAATTTATATGAAACTATATATACCATGGAGTAAAATATATTCCTTATATAACACATAAAATTGGTATTATATTCACTACACAAAATAATTAAGTGTCTAATATGGCATCTGTCTTAAGAAAGTAAAAGTTAGACAAGAAACCCTTACATCAGGTCTCATTTCCTTCATACGTGTTTCAACCAACAATATAATAAATATATAATAATTATTCATATATTATAAAACCATAATAATATATATAATACCATATATTATTTACATATTATATTTTATCACCCATTTATTAATAGTTATTAGTTAAAATTAGTATTTCAGGAAATAACTGCTTCATTTTCAAGTTTGTTTTCACTTTCTAGTTTCGGTCCTTGTACATTGATTATGGTTCAATAATATCCATAATTTTAACCATGCTATAAATAAAAAATATATTTATTATATAATTATTTAAAATAGTCCATAAATTTTATAGATATAAAAATGAGTGACATTGTTCAGGAGATGGTAGGTCGTACATATGTATGAACGTTGTTTTCATTTTTTGACGGAGGGAAGGAAACAAAATTAAATAAAATTAATCTTTAAAGAATCATTATTATATCATATATATTATATATATTCATTAAATTCAACATTATCATCATCTATGTCAAAATAAAATGAAAAATGATTCACATCGCTTCTAGGATGCTGTTGTCGACACATACACACAAGCGACATTATCATTTTCCTAAATATTAGAAGGTAAAATGTTATATGTGATTTTATAATTATATAAGTATATTAATTAAATTAATATCATATAAAGATGTTAAATCCATAATAATGTCTTTTTGTGAGAGTTTTTTTATAGAAAATGAATTATATCTGTTTGTGAGGCGGTAGTCCACAATACACATCATCGACAATTTTGTTTCCCATTTAATTTAAGGGGGGGATAAATATAGATTATGAAATAAATATAATAATATATAAAAATATTATAAATAATTTTTATAATATTTTATCATATTTTATAACTATTTTAAGTAGTTATAAGAAAAAGTAAAATGAAAATGCATATTTAAGAACAATAACTCTTCTTCGGACAACCTCATTAGGTTTATATCTAAATCCTTCATAGAATAGTTTTATAATAAAATAAGGGACTATAAATGATTTTTAGGTATTTAATAAATGATTTTGGTTAGTCATTTTCTGATCAAAATGGATTTTGGAGTGTGAAGAGGAGAGGAGAGGGGTGGCCTTTTATATGCGGGGGAGAGGACACACTTGGAGTTTTTTAAAAGAAAGAATTATATACACATTTTACACACCACAAAATTATCCAAAATGGATAATTATAGAACATTATATTATATAATTTCTAAATATTTCCATAAATTGGAACTGGATAAGTTTTTATCTCATTTAAACCCTTATCCTTTTAGTTTAACCCCATGGTAAACTAGTTTTAACTTAAATCACGGAAATAGATTTTTACAATTTAATATTAATTATAAACCAAATTAAGTTGAAATTATTATAACTATTAATTATTAAAATTCATAATATGAAAATACTTTTTCCAAATTCAATTCATAAAATTGGAAGAATTTAATTTAAAATGACACCATCAGATGCGATGAAAAAATCATTTTCCAATGAAATGTTTTCATAAGTATAAAAAGATTTTATATGAAACATTTACATATTTTTTTACAATGAACTCAATTGGTTTAATTATAGTACTATTTAACTAATATTAATTTTTAAACTATTTTAAAAAATTAACTTTATAAATTCATTAAACGAAAAGACAGCTTTTAATAAAAAATAGTATTTTTTACTATTCATCAAAAGAATTAATTTTTTTGAGAAATTATCAAAAATTCATTCTAAGAAAAATTAAAATTATTATTTAAAAAATTAATTTCATTTTTTTCAAATAAATTTTACAAAATTTTGAAAAAATTATTTTAAAATAAATATGAAAAACGTGATGAATCCACTTTTTAAAGTAAAGATGGTTTGTAAGCATAATACATGGTTTGTCCTAATCTCATGCATATAAAAATATTGGGTAGATGATAAAATATTTTTTTTTGAATATATAATATATAAATTTAATTAAAATCATTCAATATTAGTTATGAATTTAATTTAGCAAGACAAAAATACATTGTGGGAATAAAAATAGTTTCTTTAGAAGAACATTTCTTTTACATTAAATTTATTTTTATTTTTATTTATAATCAATTATAACCAATGAATTTATTTTATACATTTATAAAACATATAATTTTAATAATTTAGTTTGTCCCATTCATAGTTGAAAATTTAACTTCTAGGTTATATTATTCTTATTTAAATAATATATTTCACGGGTCGTTTAAGCTCGGTGTTGCGTGTTGTATATGCTATCAAGCAAAATGTTTTATTTTAAAATCATGAGGTGTTACAATAATAATAGTTTTAAGGTAAAAGTGATATAATAGAACAAATACATAAAAGATAGTATAGTAATAAAAACAAACTTGATAAGAGTCTTCTGAAACGGTAGCAATAATGATCGAGATAACACGTCTGTAGTTATTGATGATTCTTCTTATTTTTGAGTAAAATAGTGTGGCGCACAAGAATATTTAAGTGGGATTTCTTGGATAATAGTGTAGTAAATTGTGTTATTTTGAATATATCTCTTTTACACACACATACTACACATAAAATACATGCAATTATTGTCTTTTAATTTCACAATAGTAGATCCAAAAAATGGGGGTTTGAGTTTTTAAATCCCACAAATCTGTTTCTTAGAAATTCATTATCAATAGTAATGGAAATTAAATTATCCCTGTACTAGTTTACATTACTGGTACTTGACTCTTATTATAATCATTTTTACCATAAAGAGGTATCACACATTTAATGAATTCATTAAAACATTAACTCTCAATGAAAGTACACTAATAGTAATAAATACCAAGTTGAAGAATTGCATAGATGATTAAAGATCACCACATGGAAAAATATACAAATTTGAATTCATATAACCTAATTATCTAAATAGAAATTCATCACTCAGCTGAATTATCCACATAAATAAATTTTTGTAGGCCTTATCCACGTAGTTTATTTTCTTCACATAGGATTTTTTACTTATATATATAAATTTTGATGTAGAAGAATTAAGTTATATAGCCATTTATAACCACATAGATTATTTCACCACATATATGAATAAAATATATGATTACTCTATGTAATTGACTTGTGAAACCATTTGATTTATGTAGGAATTTTAACACTTAGGTTATTTATTGGTAGACAATTTCATAATGAATATATTTCTCCACATAGATAAATTACTCACATTGAAGATTTTCTATTCTCAGATTTTTTTAGAAAACTTCTATAAATTAAAAATTTAACATTCTAATGACTTAGATAATAATAAAAACTTTTGAACATACATAAATTACATGAACATCAGTAACATATAAAGGGTATTTGAGATCATCAAAATCTAATGTGCATGGGAAATTTTAGAATGACGTTAGTAGTCTAACACAACCGACTTCTCCCACTCATAGAACTTTCCAGACCTGAATGCACCCTTATGATAGTTATCTCAACTAAGCATGATACATTTTTCATCCAATCCATTACTACTAGGCATATAGCTTTTTTTCTTTCCCCACTACCCATAGGAAAACTATCTAGGACACCCATATCATGCCTCACAACCTGATATGATCTAAGGTATCTCATCAACTCAGTTGATCCCTCTATCCCATAGAATAAGAGTTTTCATGTTGTACCAAATACCAAAGTGATTAAGAGAACATATTCTTGCATGGGGAGGCTCATGGACACATTATCACTATCTACAGGTAGGTATTGATCCCTATACCACTACATGATCCCTTATAGTATAAATTCAAGAAACTAAACATGCATAACTACTTATATGAATTTTTATTTATGGGATCACCTTCTTTCATTATCGAGTTACTACCTCTCTAGGTACCTCTGAAACTCATCCTAGACCATCTATGATTCATCCAAGATTTCATCAACTCCTAATCTTTTATCTCACATCCAAAAAAACAAATAATAAATTATAAAAAATTATAATTATTTATTCAAATTAATTTAAATAATATTTACCACTTAAAAACACAATGCACATCTTAGCCACACCAAAGATGCTTCAAAAAGAATCCTATCAACATTATAAACCTCATCTAAAAAAGACACATGAAATCCTCATTATCCTTAGCTATTTCATCCATTTTACAGTGTACTTAAACCAAAAACCCATCCCAAATCACATTTAAATCCAAATACTAATAAGGGGGAACCAAAAGAGAGTAAGAGGAGAAACATACCTGGAATGCCTTCCAAGTCACACAAAAAACCACCCCCTTCCATGGGGATAAAAGGATGTAAAAGGGGTGGAGATTTAGGTAAACTTTCCCTCTCATAACACCCCAAGTTCTTAAATAAATAATTGTGATAACAAAAAAGATAGATTTTACCAAAATAAAAAACATACCTAGGTGTTAGTCATGGTATGACCATTAGGGGTCATAGTGTTTCATGCCCCTTTACTAAAAAAATTCTATAACTAGATCTTCTGGGTTGTGGAATGGACACCATTGGAAAAAGCATGTTACCTTGAACTATCTACATCATGAAATGGCATGAACTCCCATAGGCATGGGACCCAATACCTAGAAAACATTATAATGAAATAAACTAAGGGTCACACCATAAAAAACTTTTATCCATTAAAAAATCAATGAAAAATTATAAGAGTCCTCAAACTCCTTTACATAATGATCCTAACCTCGGTAGCTCAGATTTGGTGCCTTACTAAATTACATTGGTACTAAGAACAAGTGTTCACATACTAAAGGACCGAAAAATTTAGTATATTTGTTAAATAGATACAAAAATAAGTTTTACATTACAACTTAAAAAGAAAAACAACATAGCCTCTCCATTAGAAGCACCCAAAAACTTCTAGTTTATCCCTACAAGTCATTCATAATGCACATATTCACATCCTGAGGAAAAACAAAACATAGATAAGGGGTGAGCTTAGATACTCAATAAGGGTAAAAAATACAAAAAAATCTATTACAATTAAACATAAGCAATAATTTATCATGAATAATTAAAAACACATGAAATTAAAATGAAAAGATGGGCATAATATGGTAGGAATAAAATCTGTTTAAATAATGATATATAAATAATCACTTAAGAATGAAACTTAACCATGTATACTATAATATTAGAATAATCAAATGTATTATCTATTCCTAATATCATAATGAGGGAATAAATAATGATGGACGTCGTAAATATCCATTGAGGCCTAATCTAAGACATATGAAAATAAATGGTCAAGGCCTCAGCTAAAACCATATTGGAAAATAAATGGGAAAGGCATCGACTAATTCTATATTTGTTTTCTCTCGTGAGACCTACTGATTACTCAAGGGAATATAGCGGGCCCTAACCATCACATATTAAGTCCAATACCTTCCTTATATAAAAAGGTTGAAGCAAAAATAAAATAAACATTCGTATCAGAAAACCTAGATACAAAATGTGAATACTATAACCAAAAACCATGAATGGTATCAAAATAGAACATGCATAGTCAAATTGATCATAAAAAATTTAAAAAAATTTGGTTTATGGTATCATAAGAGACAAACCTCAATGATGTAAAAGATTCAATAAAAGATGTTGACATAGATGAAGATACTTTTAAGTGATACCATAGAAAAATTATTGAAGAAAATAATCTTTAAACATTCCAAAGTGTATGATACTACTTGAATGATTTAAATCATAATCCCTATGAAGGAATAAAAATAAATGAAACTTAGAATACCATGATAATAACAATACTCATGATATGATATATAAAAGGGAGTTACATAAACAACACATAAGTAATAAGTAGTGAATAAGTAACATATCTCATAGAAGTAAAATTGAGATGAGGAGAACCCTTTTACTTTGGAATGAAGAGTTATTTAGGAAAATAATTTCTGTTTTACATAAAATAATATTGTGAAAACATACATGTCAAAAATGAAAAGTGAAATAAATGAGGTTATTTTTGACAAATAAATGATGTCTAACATGTAAAAAGTGTTTTTTAAGAAACTTTAGAATTGGGCACATAACAACCCTGCTTTTATTTCACACATAAACATATTTTGTTACATAATACCATCACATGATACAACATAGAAGATTGAGATGTATTGTGTCTTTGAGGATTAGGAACATTCAATAAAAACTTAAAACATTAAATGATACATATTATTTAAAACTTCTTTTACCTTACCACTACACTCCCTCATACTTAGGATTGAATTGGATAACCTGAGGACATGCATAAGAAAAGGGTGAGCAATAAAGCCTAGTAAGGGAATATGCATGGAATAACATAAAGAATAAAATAAATGTTATTAAATATAAATATCGATGGATCCCAAGAGAAACATTAACATAAAGCCATGATGAATAATGATAATCATAACATGGATATGTGGAAACAACATTTAACATGATATTAGCATGAGCCAAAGATCATTGCACATGGAGGATAAGTAAACCCTTATTGCACATGAAGCACGAGAAAACCATCATTTCACTTGAATTAGCATGATTCAACACTCATTGCACATGAAGTATCATGATACTATACTTTACTCAATGCATTGGAGTGCTATCAGGGCACACCCTTCATAAACATTTCATTTGAAGCATAAGTGTGCCACATGGATCATACAACATGAAATAAATCATCATAATTTATTCCATGATAAAGGGATTTGAAATAAATACATGGAGATTTATAATCAGAAATTAAATGTTCATAATGGTGAAAACCCTTGATAGAAAAATGGGCATGGTATTCACTACACAATGACATTGACATGGAAAATCGTTGCAATTTCGGCAGCGTAACGGCGTGATGTAAGGATTCAAAAAAAAAATAGCTGGTGAACGAGAAATGGGTGTCCCATAAAATATAAATGAAATGGACAGTAAGGGGGTCATATAGATACATTTACCAACATATGAAATGGAATCCAGATTCATAATACAAAAGAATTTATTGAATATAAATGAGGAGAGAGAAAATTACTTACGAAATTTCGGCATAGTAACCAGTGTACATTGAAGGAATTAATGAATGAGAAAATGGTCTCCCACCATTAGAAAACAAAGAGGGAAGTATTTGGGAGGTGAGAAGTCATACCCCAACATTTTTAATTGAATTTAAAAGGGTATAACAACATAATGAAATTGAGACAAAAATGAAAAGAAAGAAATCCCTTACTTGGAAGTGTGATCACAAAGGCTTGGGAGGGGATTGAGAGAGGATTCTTGGGAGATTGGTATGCCTTGGAAGGATTCTAGATATATTAGGGAAGAGGTTGTATGAAATCCAAAGGCTTTTAGTGAAGAGGAAATGCAAGATTGTGTGGGTTTATATAGGAAAGGAGAGGGAATTATTTATTATTTAGGTTTGGGACACCACACATTAAACTAATAAAAACCACAAACCATCCCATGGTTTTTTCCCATGGTTTTTGCAAAATAGGTGATGTAAAACAATATTTTTATATGTCCAATGTTCAAAATTCTTAAAATAATAGGGTTGATTAAGTGGAGGTGAGTCACACTCTCAAGGAAATCAATTTAAAAAGTTAAATAGTTTTATAAGTCTTGGAGGGTCCCCTAAAGCTTTGTAAAATAAATAAAATAAACCTAAAATCACATTATTTTAATTGTAAAACATATATTGGCAGACCATACCATTTATAGTGTTTTATTACATCACTATTGAGTCATTATGATGTCATAAAACACATTATATAATTAAACGATATTTAATTTTTACCCAAATATTTTATTGTCTCAGAAAATTATAAAAAATTCACTATTGGAAAATTTCAATGCCCTGATACAAAAAATAATATTCATATTATATAAATAATTTTCAAAATATGTGATTTTTCATTTTTAATATAAAACTGACATTTATAAAAAATTCATTGGTTTTGACAAAAAAATCTTTCAAACCTTAATAAAAATAAAAGTTGTATTCATAAAAATTGTATGATCATTAATATTATATAAAAAGTAATTTAGTAATGATATTAAATTAAAATAATATTTAAATCAAAAATACATTAAATCATCAAAATGGATTTCTTAATTAACTAAAAATGCCATTTTTTCTTTAAAAACTATTTGAAAAGCAACAATAATAAAAAGAATGTATATTCTTTATACAAAAATAATGTACATAATCATAGTACTAGGGTATTGTTACATAACCCCTTATAACAACTGCATTAGACCAAAGGGTAAGGTGTGCTATGGGGGCAGACTCTTGGGGTGGATCGGATAACATTTCTCAGGTAGTAATCTCTATCAAATTCCACTTCTTCTGTAGGTGGTTATGTTTGTGGTGAACATGTTGAAGCTTAGCTTGTGATTGGTCAAGAGCGAATCCCAATGACGCCACCTCCATTATAAGCTCTGAAAAATGGTATTTGTATGGAGAAAGTCTACTAGATGAGGCCATCACTTCCTTTTTCTGAGTAAATTAGATTTGTTAAAGCCCTATATTTATACTAATCACGTGACCACTATTCAACAGCTATATTAGCAATGATAACAATTCATAATGGTATTTTGAAATCCAAAAAAACATGAAACCAAGGAAGTGAATATGTTATATTACCATTTTACAAAATAATACATTTAATTAGGTCAAGAGAAATTTTCATCGATTGAAATTTGGGTCGTTACAATTTTCTCCCATTAAAAAATTTCACCCTCAAAATTTCATTTTCCCACACTAAAACAAATATGGGTAACTCTACTTCATCACTTCCTCCAGTTCCCACTTTTCCTCTTCAATCTTGTGGTTTCACCACAACACCTTGACGAGTGGCATTGTCTTATTTCATAGAACCTTTTCCCTATGATCTAATATCTTCATTGGTTTCTCCTTGTAAGAAAGATCAACCTCTAACTATACTACCTCTAAAGAGATAAAATATGAAGGGTCTGGTATGTACTTCCTTAAGCTGGATACATGAAACACATCATGTACTTTGGCCATAATAGGTGGAAGTGCTAGTCGATAGGCCACAACCCCGACACGATCAAGAATCTTGAAGGGGCCGATGTACCTAGGACTTAACATCCCTTTATTTCCAAACCTTCTAACCTTATTCCAAATAGATATGTGTAGAAATAAAATATATCCAACATTGAATTCAAGGCCTCGTCGATGGTTGTTTCATAACTCTTCTGTAGAATTTGGACTGCCTTGATATGCTATAGAATGTTTTCCACCTTCTCCAACATTTCTTCGACCATTTTAGGTCCTATCTACTTACTCTCACCAACTTCATTCCAACACTCCAGTGTTCTGCACCTTTTACCATAAAGTTCTTCATATGGTTCCATTAAGATTCTCAAGTGGAAACTATTATTGAATGAGAACTCAACAATAGGAAGATGTTGATCCCATCATCCTTTGAAGTCAATTCAGCATGCTCTCAACATGTCCTCAAGTGTTTAGATAGTCCACTCATATTTTCCATTAGTTTGAGGATGATAAGCTATACTGAAGATCATTTTTGTATCCAAAGAATGTGCAAAACTCTTCTAAAACTTAGAGGTGAATCTTGGATCTTGATCAGATGCAATAGATAGTGGTACTTCAACCCGCCTTACCACATCCCTGATATATATCCATGCCAGTTGATCCAATGGGAAATCCTCCCAAATAGCAATGAAGTGTGCAGCCTTTGTAATATGATCCACAACAACCCAAATAACACTGTTTCCTTTGGATATCTTCATAAGTCCATTGAAAAAATCCATGGTGATGTTCTCCCATTTCCATGATGGTATGGGTAATGGTTGCATCATCCCCTTAGAGTTCTGCCTCTCAGCCTTCACTTACTGACACACTAGACACTTTGATGTATACTCAGTGATCTCCTTCTTCTTGTTATCCCACCAATAATGCTCTCAGAGATCTCAGTAAATCTTTGGGTTTCCTGGGTTAATATAGAAATTAAAACTATGTGCATCATCCAAATGTTCCATCTTTAGCTCCAGACTTGATTGAACACATAGTCTTTTCCAAAATATCACAATTATTTCTTAATTATAATTGAACTCCAAGGATTTCCCTTTTTTGATAGCTTAAACTTTCTTCCAAATTCCCATATCATCCTTTTGATAATCCTTTAACTTTTCCAAAAGAGATGGTTGAGAAATCATCTGTGAAAGGATTGATTATGTTCCTACCTTAATGATTCTCATTTCCATCGCTAATCTAAGAATATTGGATCCTTCTCAATTCTCATCAATGACAGAATCACTGGATCCTTTCTGCTTAGAGCATCCACCACCTTGTTCGATTTCCTAGGGTGGTAATGGATTGAGAATTCATAATCCTTGATGAGTTATATCCATCAAAATTGGAGCATATTAAGCTCTTTCTATGTGAATATATATTTGAGGCTCTTGTGATCAGTATATATCTCACACTTCTCCTCATAGAGATAATGCCACCAGATTTTCAACACAAATATCACAACCGCCAACTCTAGATCATGCATGGGATAGTTTTCCTAATCGATTTTCAGCTTCCTTGTGGGGTAGGCTATCACTTCATCATTATGCATCAACAAACAACCCAAGACCTTCTTCCAAGCATCACTAAATAACACAAAAATTTCTCCACTTGTGGGTAATGTGATCACGTGCACCGTGATAAGCCTTCTTTTCAACTCCTTGAAGCTCTCTTCGCATTCATCACTATAAGAAAACTTTACTCCCTTCTGAGCTAGCTTTGTAATATGGTTGGAAAATTGTGAAAAATTTCTCACAAATCAGAAATAATATCCAGCTAACCCCAAGAAGCTACAAATATTCGTTAATGATATTGGCCTCATCCATCCCTTAATTGTAGTTGTCTTAGAGGGATCCATATATATCCCATTTCTTGTGATGATACGACCCAATAATGAGACCTACTTCAACAATAACTCACAGTTGCTATACTTTTCATAGAGCTTCTCCTTTCAAAAGGTCTCCAGTATAGTTTTTAGATTCTCCTCGTGATCCTCCTTGGTTTTTTATTATATTAGAATATCATCTATGAAGACTACCAAAAATTTTTCAAGGTAATCTTTAAATACTCTATTAATCAATTCCATGGATATTGATGGAGAATTAGTGAGTCTGAAAGGCATTACTATGAACTCATAGTGCCTGTATCTTATACAAAATGCAGTCTTGGGGATATCTTCCTTCTTTACCCTTACTTGATAATATCCTAACCACAAATCCACCTTGGAGAAGTATTGTGATCCATGGAGCTGATCGAATAAGTCATCAATTCCTAACAGATGATACTTGTTCTTTATCATGATTTTGTTGAGCTCTTGATAATCAATGAAAAGGTGCATTGACCAATCCTTCTTCTTGATGAAGAGGACTGGTGCACCCCATGGTGAAACACTGGGGCATATAAATCCTTTATCCAGATTCTCCTGTAGATATTTATTTAGCTTCTCAAGCTCCACAGTAGCCATTCTATTCGGAGTCTTGGATATTGGAAATTACCTAGGTATAAGGTCAATTGAGAATTCAACATCTCTTCTAGGAGGAAGACGAGTACATTCCTCCGGAAACATTTTAGCAAATTCCCGATCACAATAGGTATGTCTTCAATGATGGATTCCTCCTTGGAATCAATCATCAGATCCAGATACACATGCTCATAGGGTAGTAATATCCATGCTTGAGATGATGGTGCTAAATAAGATTCATCTTTCTCCTTGCATTTGTATAGAATTGGGGGTTGATTCTCCATATGGAGAGTGATTTTCCTCTCATGGCAATTTATGTTGCATCTATATTGGGAAAGAAATCCATGCCAAGAATTGTATCATACTCCACTATAGGGAGTTTGAAGAGGTTTTCTAGGAATTTCAATCCTAAAATTATGAAAGGGGAGGAGTTGTATTCATGAGATACAATAATTGCCCCATTTTCTGTACTCACTGACATCTTCACTTCCATGATTTTTGGTGGTGTCGGGACTTTTCTAATAATCACTCAGGATATAAAAGAATGCGTATAATTATAATCAAAAAGTAGGTTCACTATTCTTGAAAAAATAACTAGCATACCTATCACCACATCCTTTTTGGGGTTCATTTTGGTGGTATTGATGGAAAAATCTTGCCCTAGCCACCATAGAGGTTGTTGGTTTCCTCTGAAAACCCTTGTATTTGGGAAATTATTTTCAATGTGCTCTGGTTCTTTGCAGTTGAAGCAATGAACAATGCATTGAGAGTCAAATAGAGCATTCCTCTCCTCTGTTACAGCTGTGGGTTTTTCTTGTCAGCAGTTAATGGCTATGTTCCCTTCTCTTCCAAACCTAAAGAATTTCCTCATCCCCTTCAAGAAATTTACAGGGTTCTTCTTTCCACACCTTTGGAAAGTGGGGTGATGGATTTTATTATCACCATTGGATTTATCCATCGAACTGCCAGAATTGAATTCCACCTTACTCTTCTTATCCCTATGATACCCCAGAGATTATCCAACATCCATTTCGACCTTTAGGGAACATCATACAATTTTTCATAGTTGTCGAAGTCTTGGATCCTCAGTTTTTTCTGTAGGCTTGGTTTCAGTCCACCAAAGAAGTGGTCAACCTTGCATTCAGGGGTAACGACAAAACCATAGGCATATCGTGAAAGCATTGTAATGTTTTCCTCGTACACTCCAATGCATTCATCGTCTTTTTTAAGGTCAAGTAAGTCCCTTCCCATCTTTAATCAGAGAGTTCATAGAAATTATTTATCAAAAAACATCTTCCAGAAATTCTTCCATTCTAAAGCCTCGATCTCTTCCTCAGGCTTATTATATTTGATCAATGTAAACCATTTGTTGGATTTACCCTCCATACGATAAGTATCAAAAGAACCTAATCTTTTTCGGAACATTGAAGGATAGATATGATCTTTTCAATGGAGTTGATCTATTGTTTGGCGATTGAGGGATCAGATGATCCATTAAAAATAAGAGGCTTTTGTCTCATGAAGATCTCAATATCTAATTTTTCTTTCTTAGGGGGGTTTAACATTCCTCTAGACCCACATTTCTATACAAATATTGATTTAACTGAGCAAGAATCATGATAAAGTTCGCAATTCATGCTCCCATCGGATTGGTCATCTCATTAGAAAAATCATCACATTGATCTTTTCATTGGTTGTTAGCCTAAGTCCTCATATTACCAGCCATTGGAAAGAATAAAAGGAAACATAGGGGTAACACAAAAAGGGTAATACAAGGACAAAAATGGATGACTTCTAAATAACTTTTATTTCCTTAACTTATGATTCTATATTCTTTGATCGATGTTATCCATGATTTATTTCCCAACATATATTTTTAGGGGAATTTTATGTTTTTTAATTCCCTTAATAATGGTTCATACTATGTTTATGAATGTACCAAATCTTGTCTCCCAGGAGTGTCGTAACCAAGAGTATAGCAAGGCTCTTTTTCTTGTACCAGGATACCCTATATCAAGACAAAAACTCCTTGTCTGATTTTTCACTCCGGGGTACATATTTTCCAGATCCACCTCTACCTTCTTGTATCCAGATAAGAATGTTTTATCTTGATAAACCACTTACTCAATACTCAACAAAATTTAGGGATATTTTTATTATACTTAGTATTTTCTCTAAGGCTATCACTAGGGTTTTCAAATCCTAATCTCAAAAATAACTAAACTTATCCTTTGATACCAACTATAACAACCTTTCTTTTATTTCACACTTAAACATATTTTATTACATAAAAACTTCACTTGATACAACATAAAAGATTGATTGGACTAGTGTATTTGGGGATTAGGAAAATTACATAATAACTTGAATCATAAAATGAAACATATTATTGAAAACTTCCTTTACATGACCGTGACATTCCCTCGTACATAGCATTACATTGTATAACCTGAGGACATGCATAAGAAAAGGGTGAGCTATACAGCCTAGTAAGGTAATAAACATGGAATAAAATGAGGAATACAATAACTGTTAGACAATAGGAATATCAATGGAGCACAAGAGAGACATGAACATAATGGAATGATAAAGCATGATAATCATAACATGGAGATGTGGAAGCAACATTTAACATGATATTAACATGAGACAAGGCTCATTTCACATGGAGCATGAGTAAACCCTCATTAAACATGAAGCCTGATTAAAACCAAATTTCACTTGAATTATCACGAGACAACACTTATTGAATATTATGTATCATGATACTATGCTTCACCCAATGCATTGGAGCGGTATCAGGGCGCACCCTTCTTAAACATTTCATTTTATGAATAAGTGTTCCTCAAGGATCACACAACATGGAATAAATTGTCATCATTTATTCCATGATAAAGGGATGTTAAATACATACATGAAGATTTATGATAAATAAGTAAATGTGCATAAATGTGAATACCTATTGATAGAGAAATGGGCATGGTATTCACTACACAATGACATTGGCTTGAAAAATCGGTGCAATTTCTGTAGCGTAACAACATGATGTAAGAATACAAATGAATGGTTGATGAGAGAGAAATGGGTGTCTCATCATATGTACCTGAAATGGACAATAATGGGGTCATATAGATACATGTACCAATATATGTAATGGAATTTAGATTCACCATATTAAATAATTTCTTGAATGTAAATGAGGAGAGATAAAATTCCTTACGGAATTTCGGCCAAGTAAAATGTGTACATGGAAGGTATTAATAAGAGAAAAAGAGGTCTCTCACCGTTAAAACATAAATAGGGAAGTATGGGGGAGGTTCAAAATAATACCCCAACATTTTTAATTGAAAGTAAAAGAGTATAACAACATAATGAAATTGAGACAAAAATGAAAAGGAAGAAATCCCTTACATGGAAGTGTGAACCCAAAGGCTTGGGAGGGGCTTGAGAGAGGATTATTGGGAGCTCGGGATGACTTTTGAGGATTCTAGAAAGAGCAGTGTATATTTTGGATGAACTCAAAAGTCTTTGAGTGAATATGAAGTGGGAGATTTGGTGTGTCTATATAGGAAATGAGAGTGAATTCTTTATTATTTTGGTTTGGGATACCACACATTAAACTAATCAAAACCAAAAACTATACCATGGTTTTTGCCCATGTTTTTTTGAAATAGGAGTGGAAAACAATATTTTATAAGCCAAATGGCCGAACTTTTTATAATAACAGGTTTTCTTTTGTGGAGGTGATTCACACTCTCAAGGAAATCAATTTAAAAAGATAAATAGTTTTATAAGTCTTGGAGGGTCCACTAAAGCTTTGTAAAACAATTCAAATAAAAATAAAATTACATTATTTTAATGGTAAATCATATATTGGCCCAACATACCGTTTATAGTATTTTTTTACATCACTATTGGGTCATTAGGATGTCATAAAACACATTATATAATTAAACAATATTCAAATTTTACGCAAATTTTTGACTCTCAGAAAATAATGAAAAATTCACCATTGGACAATTTTGACATCTGAATTCCAAAAATAATATTCATTTTATCTAAATAATTTTCTAAATATACGATTTTTCACTTTTAAAATAAAAACATACATTTATCCAAATTTCATGGGTTTTGACCAAAACAGCTTTCAAACCATAATAAAAATTACAATTGTATTCATAGAAATTGCAAGATCAGTAATATAATATAAAAATTAATTTAGTAATAATATTAAATTAAAATTTTATTTAACTCAAAAATCCATTAATTCATCAAAATAGATTTCTTAATTCACTAAAAATGTTATTTTTCCATTAAAAACTATTTACAAAGTAACAATAATAAAATGAATGTATATTCTCTATAAAAAATAATGTACATAATCATAGTAATACGGACTTGTTACATAACCCATTATAACACCTACATAAGACCAAAGGGTAAGGTGTGCGATGGTGACAGACTCTTATGGTGGCTCAGATAACATCGCTCAAGTGGTAATCTCTATCAACTTTCAAATCTCCCGTAGGTGGTTCAGTTCGAGCTTAACATGATGAATCTTATCTAGGGCTTGGTCAAGAGAGAATCCCAATGATTACAAATCCTTTATGATCTCCTAAAAATGGGCTTAGTACATGGAAATTCTATTGTATGAGGCCATCACTTCCTTTGTCTGAGTAAATTGGATTTGTTGAAGCCCTATATTTATACTAATCACGTGATCACTGTTCAATGACTATATTAGCAAAAATCACAATTATTAATGCTATGTTATAATTCATAAACATAAAACCAAATAAGTTCACATTTTATATGACCATTTTACATAATAATACATTTAATTAGATAAAGAGGAATTTTCATTGATAGAAGTTTGGGTCATTACAGGGCACTTCAGTGCGGTTTAAGAGAAAATATAAAATAGTATTTAAAATTGAAAAGTCCATAGTTTTTTTTATAATACCATAAATGAAAAAATATAATTTTTTATGAAAAATATCTTTTTAGAAAAATTGAGGATTCTTGATACATATTAGAGATGGTACTTGAAAACGGGTAATAAATTGGGAAGTTCTATTTAATCGGGCTTAATTAACAGTAGGAATTGAAAATGGAACATGATAAAACATGTATTATACAATAAAAGAAAGATAAAGTGATCTAGATAAAAGAGTTTGGAACATATAAATGGAATTTATAGGAATTTTATACATATAAATAATAATTACATTTGGTTAATGAGAGAGAATGTGTAACCTGAAGGAAAAATGGGGGTTCTGAGAGAAACCATACCACATTGTAATCAATCAAATCATATGCCCCATAAAATTAACAATCATAAAATTATAAATTTAATAAAATGAATATAAATTAAATCATGATATGATACATAAAATCTCAGTATACATACAGCACACAATATATATAAGTGATGATTAATTCATATCTCATTGAAATAATAGTGAGATGAGAAAAACCTTACCTTATGTCTGAAAGTGTTATACACTTGCAATTAATGTCGTGGATAATGAAATTATATTCATTAATAATTTAATTTGGAACCCATTAAACATTATTATTTTTATTATAATTTTATTAATTTCATTTATATCCATTTTGATCTGTTATGAGATTCAATTTTGTTGTTTGGGAGTGTTTGTTTCCTTGGTTTTCATTATTGGTTCATTTGTATACTTGTACGAAAGATCATGAGAAATGGGAATAGTTATCCTGAATTAAAATTATATTATATTAATGTACATATATAATATGTTATGGTCTTATATATTATTATTTTTAGATGTTATGATGATTCATTAGACAAAATGTTAATGATAATCATTTATATTATTTTTGCGTTTTTTCAATCATCACGAACTAGTTTTATTTTATTAATTGATATTAGGTATTTATACTTGTCCCAAAACACTAAATAAGATTTAAAACATATATTATATTATTTTTTAAAAATAAAAGTGGTTTTATTTTCATCCTTGAATAATTAATCGAAAGACTAAAACTCATCATCCACAAAGGTAGTAAATCGGCACCTCACAGAAAATGTTTTCATTTTTAGAATAAAAAGGGGAAGAGAAAATAATTGATGGTGGATATGAAATTATCATAATAAAATTATAATATATATAAAATTATGGAGTTATAATTAATTATTTTACATAATATGTAATTATATGATAAGAAAATAAAATAAATTGAAATAAAATTAAAAGAACAAAAGGGAATTTTACCACTAGAATTCCTCTAATTTAGAACCTCCTTATGTAACATTGAAATGGTATTTTCGGTAAGACCATAAATAATAGAAATTGACGTATATTTTTTTGAGATTTATTGGTTATAAATTGGACACGATTCAAGGCTTTGGAGGTGCGATGAGAAGGGGTGGTGAGGGGTTGCATTTATAGTTGAGAAGAGGGGTGTTTGTTGAATATTTTATGCATTTGTTGATTATTTTGGCTAGATAATATAAATAGTTTGATAATTATCACCAAATATATTAAAATAATAATTTGGGGTTCAATATTATGGTCTTAAATTAATCATAAATCATCTATGAGTCAATAATTCATGTATTTTTTTAAAACCATAAATTACCATCTTTCATTATTCATCAAAATTTCAAATTATTTAGAGAAATTGTAAAAATTTAACCTAACCATTTTCCGATGTGTAGAATTTAAAAATGAACTTAATTTAATGAAAATAACTTTCCAAATATGATAAATTTATTTTTTTTAAAATAATCATAATTTACTCAAAAAATACTAATTTTAAATTATAACTGATTTTTTGACACTTTGAAAAATTTGTTCAGGTTTCATAAATTTTTTTTATAATGACAAGACAATAAAATATTAATCTATGAATATTTTTTGGAAATAAATTTTCTTTTAAATAATTAAATTAATTGTAAAATTATAAATAAATATTTACATCTCAAATAATTCTAATACTTAATTTATCATTTTTAAAACAATTATTTACTTATTCCATGATATAAATATATTATATTTTAATTTGTTAGATACAAAAATTTTATTTAATTTTTAATTGTTAATGTTTCTATTAAAATCATAAATAGTCTATTAATATAACAAAATTGACATGTTTATAAAAATCATAATTATTCACCATTCATGAGAAAATATATTTTTTCAGAAAAAATAAAATGAAAATATCCCTAAACTGATTTTGGCACTAAAATTTTAAAAATGTAGTTTATTTTATTCAATTTAATTCATAAATTTTTTAAAATTTAGTTTTAAAATAATTACACCATTAAAAGGTGGTAAAACCACCTCTATAAAAAAATGTATAATTTTAAAGCATAAAATTAGAATCATTTTTATCTTATGCATATAAAATAATTTATACCAATGTAATTTTTTTTATTAAATATATAAAATATAAATTTTATAGTTTGGTTAATACTATTCATTTCTATCAATTTAACAGCTAGGTTATAATGGTTGTTTCAATAAAATGACATTTAATGGTATATCATTGTTCGTTTAAGCTTGGTGTTTTGTGAAACCTATGTTGTCAAAGCAATTAAATTTAAAAAGATACATATCATATAATCTTGGGGTGTTACATTCTACCCTCATTTAATAAATTTAATCCTCATAATTTGATATTTTACTTCAAAAATAAAAGTTTGACATTTTAAAATTTCAATATGGGAAACCCATATCGAAAATAGGGGTAATAAAATATCCACTTAATATGAAGGAAAGGGAAAAGGTAAGGTCAGTATAAAACTAGTATTTTGGGTCGGAAATCATTAGTGGAAAGAGATAACATGGACATGGATGAAAAATCTAACTATCTTGTTCTGATGGAGAGTGATAGTAAAAATGGTCATTATAAAGTTAACCATCACAAAACCATAAATCTATTCATGTTTAAAAGACCATTTATTTCTCATAAATAAGAGTAAATAGATAACATTTTTTTTTCTAAAATCCCTTTCTTATAGTTGAGGGATTATTTTACTATCTAGAAAACACTTGAGAAAATAAACTTACTTGAATACTTTCCATATCATAAGTATAATATAATAATTTCGTTGTCCTTCGATCTATTTTCACTTCATCCCTCACACCTAGAAATGAATGTTCAAAATGAATTTTTAATTTCTAAAGCACTTTTATGAATCATAAGTTCCAAAAATAATTCCTCCATCCTTTAAATACTTACTAAAAAAATTGTTTTTAAAAAGTATGCAAAAAATCATACTTTAAGCTGAAAAAATAATATCCAATGTTCAACTTAATCCATTCCAACCTTAAGACTCATCCAAAATACATCTGTCAAAATTAATAGTTCAAAAATATCTCTAAATTTTCAATATATGCTAACTATTTCTATAAATAACTTGAATCACCATGATTATAAAATAAAATATTATTTAACTCCAAAATATAATTCAACTTTCATTCCTTATAATATTATGTGTCTGATGAAATAACATTAATCACTCAATCAGCAATTCATTTTCCAATCCCAAGGTTATATATTTGATAAAACAAATGTCCCTAAAATAAAAATAAGCTTTATCTATAAGATATAAAAAAGGTCATGCTAATCAAGAATTCATGCAAGCTAGTTGTAGGTGTTGGACCCTTTCCACCCTGTGGTTGTGGGTTCAAACCTCACAACCTTTCCAGTCACAATGGGGTTTTACCTGACCTATGGGTTTTCCTTCTTCTGAAACTATATTAATATAACCTCTAAAGTAGAGGTGATTTAAAATCCTAAAAAAGGTTAATCACTAAATTAATCAATATATCCCCAATAAATAAATACTTCTTCCACTTATTTTCACATAGGTCCTTTTTTGGCCTAGAGTTTATCCTATAGAAGAGGGAATTGACTTAGGTAATTCCCAGATTCCCCAAATTTAATCCAATAAAATAAAAATTTATTCTTTGGATGTTTTTTATTTCATTCCATTATACTATAAATTTTTCCTCCGCAATTGTTTGATTTATATCCTTCTTTCCCCCACATAAAGCATTTCTCCATTCCATTGAGACATGTTCCTGGGTGTATCATTCAACATTTTTATATGATGGAAATCAAGGGTTTTTGTCTCCATGGTATCCATAACTGGATATCTTAGTAAACTCCTTCCTTCTCTTCTTTTTTGAGTTTTAGATATAGTTAAGGTATATGTTATTAATAATATTTCAGAAAAAATGATTAGGAATGAACATTATATCTTTCACTTCTATCAACATCCCATTTTTTTGCTCATCACCACCACCTTTTCCATCACGTTCAATGTTTACATGACTCATTTGGGTTTTAGCTATTAACTAAAACAAATAAAATAGTGTGAGTAATAATATTCATAGTGAAAAAAAAATATAATCATTTATAGAATATCATTACACATTATTTTCAAACTAAAACACCTTAGGTTTAACCAAGGTTATTCATTTTCATTATATAATCAAGTCCTTAATAATGTTTTATATAGAAAATTTGAATTATCCTAATAATATCCCCCAGGAGTGTCAAACATGGTGTGTAGTAAGGTCCATTTTCATGTACCAAGATACACCAAGTAAGGCCCGACACACCTTGTCAGAGTTGTTACCCAAAGGTATATCTATGCCAGAACCACATCCACTTATATTATCCAAACAATGATTTATTACTAAGAATACCCACATAATCCCAACCTTACTAGAATTATAGGATGTTCTTATATGATTATCCTAAAATTCTATCTTAGGGTTATGTTCCCTAATCAATGTTTTCTAAGTCTAGTTTCCATGTTTTCTGCTAAACTCACTCTAATACCAGCTATAAAGATCCTAATCCCAGTAGCTTGGAGTCAATTCCTTACTTAATTAAATTGGTTCTAAGAACATGTTTTCTCATCCCAAACGTTCAAATAGTTCCATAGATTTGGAAAAATATACAAACCTATGTTTTATATTACAACTTGAAAGAAAAAAACACCACATATCCATTGGAGATATCCATAAACACCTAGATTATCCCTACAAGTCATTCAAAATATATATATTGGCATACTGTGGAAAAATACAACATAATAAAAGGGTGAGATCATATGCTCAGTATGAATAAAAAATATAATGAAATCTATCATAATTAAACATAAACAATTTGGTTTGTTGAATAACTAAAAAAATTCCATTAAAACAATATATTGAGCATAATATAGTAGAAATAAAAGATAACTAAATAATTCCATATAAATAATCACCTGAGAATAAAACATAACCATGGATACTATACTAGTTGAATAATCACATGTATTATTAATTACTAATATAATAATAAGGGAATTCATAATGATAAACATCATAAAAATACCATAGTTGCCTTAGCCAAAACATCTAAAAATAAATGGTTAAGGCCTCATCCAAAACCATATTTTAAAATAAATGGGAAAGGCCTTGGCCGAGTCGATATATATTTTGTCTTTTGATACCTACCGATGAATTGAGGTGATATAGTGGGACCCAACCATCACATACTAAGTCCAATACATTCATTATATTAAAAGGGTGAAACACAAACAAAATAAACATTTGTATTGAAAACCCAGCATATGAAATGTGGATACTATAACATTAAACATGAATGGTATCAAAATAGCACATCCCCAGTACAAATAATCATAAATACTTCAAAAACATATGGTATATGGTATCATAATATTTAAACCTCCATGATGTACAATATTAAAAAAATTATGTTGACATAGATGAACATACTTTTAAATTATACCAGTGAAAAATTCTTGAGGAAAATAATCTTTAAACATTCCAAAGTTTCCAAAAGAAATTGAAACATTTAAATAATAATCCCTATGATGGAATAAAATTAAATGAAGCTTATAATATAATTAGAATAATAAGAATCATGATATGAGAAATTAAAGGGAATAACATAAACCAAAAACTAGTAATAAGTGGTGAAAAGGGATATATCTCACAAAAGTAAAAGTGGGACGATAATAACCATTTTTATTTTGGAAAGAAGGGTTCTTTTGGAAAATAATTTAATTTACCCAAATATAATATTCCAAGAATTTATATCCAATAAAATAAAAAGTAATTACAATGTAATTATGTTTGAGGCATGAATTATTTCTAACATGTAAAAATAGTTTTTATGAAACATTATAATTGGGTTACTTCAATGCAGTTTAAGAGAAAATATAAAATAGTCATTAAAATAGAAAATGTCATAATTGTTTTTATAAAACCACAATTGAAACTAGATATTTTTTTTAAAAAAATAGTTATTTTCAAAAAAAAAATGGATTCTCAAAATAGATTGTGGATGGTACTTGAAAATGGGTGAGAAATTGGGAAGTTTCCTTTAATCAGGCTTGCTAAACTGGAGGAATTGAAAAAGGAAAATTATAAAAAATGTATTAGCTCATGAAAGAAAGATGAAATAATCTAGATAAATTAGTTTTGATCATATAAACAGAATTTATAAGAATTATATAATTATAAATAATAATTACATTAGGTTAATTAGAGTGAAAGCATAACCCGGGGAAAAATGTGGGTTCAGAGAGAATCTCATACAACTTTTTATTTAATCAAATCATATGTCCCATAAAATTAATAATAATAAAATGAATCATTTAATACCATGAATATAAATTAAATCATGATATTATACATCAAACGGAAGTATACATACACAACACAGAAGATATAAGTTGTGAATAAGGCATGTCTCCCTGAAATAAAAGTGAGATGAGAAAACTGTTACCTTTTGTCCAAAAGTATTAATAAACATGTGATTAATGTCCTAAATAATGATAATTGGATTAATTAATAATTTAATTCATAACATATTAAACATTTAGTTGTTTTATTATAATTTTATTAAATTTTTATGGCATTTTTGATGATTTATGAAATTCAATTTCATCTTTTGGGAGTGTTTTTTCCTTGGTTTTCATGATTGGTTCACTTGTATGCATATACGAAAGATCATTTGAAATGTGAATAGTTATCCAGAATAAAATTTATATGGTATTAATAAAAAAAATAATATTTAATGGTGTTATATATAATTTTTTAGATATTATAATTATTCATTTGATAAAACATTAATGATAGTCATTTAGATTATTTTGGCGTTTTTTGATAACCACGAACTAGTTTTGTTTTATTAATTAATACTATGTATATATACTGGTTATAGAACCATAAATAATATTTAATAAATATATTTTATTATTTTTTAACCCTAAAAATGGTTTTATTACCATCCTTGAAGAATGAATTTAAAAATTAAAACTCATCATCCATGAAGGCTATAAATTGGCCCCTTACGGACGATGTTTTCATTTATTGAATAAAATTGAAAAGTGAAAAGAATTGATGGTGGATATAAAATCATCATAATAAAATTCCATTATATTTTAGATACTGGAGTTATCATTGATTTTTTGATATAGGAGAAATGGAAATGATAAGAAAATAAATTAAATTAAAAGAAAATTAAAAGAACGAAAGGGAATTTTAACTCTTGAATTCCTCTCCTAGAGAACCTCCTTAAAGAGATTTGAAATGGCATTTTTGTTGAGAAAACAAAGACTATAATTTGGGGGAGAATTTTTGGAGAGTTATTGTGACTAAATTGAATAATCTTCATGGCTTTGGAGGTGTGAGGAGAAGGGGTGGTGAAGGGTGGTAATTATAGTAGAGGAGAGGGACGTTTTTTAACATTTTATTCATTTGTTTATTATTTTGGCTAGAGACTGAATAGTTTGAGAATAATCACTAAATATATAAAAAAATTAATTAGGGTTTGATATTATGGTCTTATATAAGCCACCAATTATCAACTACTCAATAATTCATGTATTTTTTAAATATCATGAATTATCGTATTTCACTACTCACCAAAATCTCAACTATTTTAGAAAAATCCAAAAAATTAACACTAATTTTTTTTCACTATTTATAATTAATAAATGAACTCCATTTTAGGAAAATAATTTTTTAAATATGATATATTTAATTTTTTAAATAAAATAATCATTTACTTGAAAAATACTGATTTTAAAATTATAACTGATTTTATGACACTATGGAAATTTAGTTAATGTTTTATAAAATTATATTATATTAATAATAGGAAAAAATATTCATTTATGAATCTTTTTTTTAAATTAATTTTCTTTTTTATAATTATAATAATTAAAAAATTGTTAATAAACATTTACATCTTATAAAAATACCAATAAAAAAATATCATTTCTACACAATTATTTACTCATTACATGAATTAAATATATTATATTTTTATTTATGAGATATGTAAAATTTATTTACACTTTAATAGTTTAGGATACTATCAAAATAATAAATAGACTATTAATATAATTAAATTGATGGTTTTATAAATATTGGGATTTTTCACTATTGACTAGAAAAATAAATATTTTCATAAAAATACCAAAAATAAAACCCAAGATAATTTTTAAATTAAAATTTTAAAAATGAAGTTTATTTTTTTCAATATAATTTATAAAAGTTTCAAAATTTAGTTTCAAACAAGTGTTCCATTAAAAGGCAGTAAAACTACCTTTAGAAAAATGTAGACTTTTTAATACGTAAAATTGGATTCATTCTTATATGTTGACTATAAAATCATTTGGATGAATTTAAAAACATTTAATTAAATATATAATTTATAAATTTCATAATTTGGTTAATACTATTCATTCATGCCAATTTAATGGCTAGGTTATAATGGTAATTTTAAAATAATGATATTTAATTGGGTATCATTGTTTGTTTAAGCTTGGTGTTGTGTGAAAACTACATTGTCAATGAAATTAAATTAAAAAAGAGACATACCATAAAATATTGGGGTGTTAAACTTTATAAGAGACATCATCAAGGGGTGACACTTCTTTCCTGACCAGGTCACTTTGTAAAGTCCCTTCACTTTACTAGAATTCACAAAAATCACCGTGCTATTAACTCATTGACCGCAGTGCAACCCTCTAATAGTAGGTCATCACAATGAGACTTGTAGGTCAATATATGACCTATTTTAACTATATAATTTTATCAATCCCACAAAAACTTTTCTCGAAACTCACTCAATCACCCATAACACCTACCATGCTTTAATATTCATTCAAAATATAATTTAATAGATGTTTCAGTTCTCGAATTCTAGATCTGAATTACAATTCTTGAAATAACCCCTACTCCGAGATCAAAATTCATACTTACTACAAAAAATTGAAAACCCCAAATTTCATGGGTAATTATAGGAATTATCTGTATCTTGAGAGATTATGACCTATCTAGAAAATTGGGGGTTGACTACATAACACTTTATGATTACTATTGTGGGGATTTTTGATTTTGTATCATTATAAGATTTTAATCAGAATTGTTTAATATAAGTTATACATAGGAGGAATTTGGATATGTGGAAATATAATTATATTTTAATTTGGGTTATTTACTCAAGCTATGGGTTGTGTGAAGAGTTACACATCAATAGGATTTTAACATATTTATTTTTTGGAAGGAATAAGATTCAAAACTAAATCATCAGTAGTATGGATACATCTAGAGTAAGTACACGAGCTAATATGGTGAGAATATAAAACCCCTCTAAATAATTAGTGTTATATTCTTTAAAAATCAAAAACATGTGAATAGTATGATCACTTGACAGGTATATTCTTTAAAATTAGGATTTTCGAGGATTATATTCTTAAAGACATGGTGTAAATGGATTATCCTAAGATTTTGGAAACCAAATCCCATTATGATTTTTGGTTTACATTTAGTCAAGAAATCATATTAGATATAATACTAGAGAAATAATTAAGAGAAAATCCATATGAAGGATTAGGATAAAGAGTTATCTAATTGACTATCTGATAAATGATATGATTGGCATAATAGACTACCTATATAGCTAAGTGGTGATAGGAATGCTTAAGAGGACTCCATAGGAAATTACGTGCATCCCCTATTGTGTATGATGAAATTTAAAATAGGCCGTAATTTTAATGGAAAAGTTTTAATAAAATTCCTTATTAAATTAATTTAAAACATGATCATCATCTAAAAAAATATTATATTATAGATAAAATATCATCATCATCATTATGTATAATTTTTATATAAATCCTTGAGAAGTAAAATCTTAATGGATGAAACATCCTTGATTAGTACAAAAACATAAGAATTTATCGTAAGTATTAAAGAACAATTCTACATGTTAAGACAACCTCTTCCTAATTAACAAGATATTGATGTTGTTCTATAAGAGGATCAAGATTAATATGAAATGTGCTAAATTATTTACTTAATGTGTAAAAGGAATTAAATGCTATATGGATGGAGAGATATTAGACTTAAATCATGTACTTTATATTATTAGGTATATCAATGACCTTAATGGACTTCAGTTTCATTCATTGATTTTGCTGGATATGAATTCATTTTGAAATAATCATTGGAAATATTTTAACAATTTTTATGAGTTCAATAAAATTTTATAATATTTCTCAAAGTGTTGAGGATAGTTGGACATGAATGTGATGTCCATGATCAAGTGTTGAATTTATAGTTTAATAGGGTTAATGTTTAATCCAAAAGAAAAATATTGGATTATATAGTTTTTAAGTTAGGTTATTGAAACTAGAATAAGGAATGAAGAAAGAGGAAAAATGTTTCCATTTGATGGAATTTACTATATTACATTAAAGGGATTGAGAAACTCCATGGAGAGTTTTCATTAGATATTACTGGTGTAAAAATAAATTATTCAATTTTAATGGTTATATGATGCCAAATGTACACTTAAAAAATTTTGTATATACAAAAGTGTTTAAAATAAATGTATGAATCAATGGATCTACCAATTAAGTTGTGATATCATCTGGTAGGGTGAAAAAATACAATAGATGAACTTGATGACTTCAAGAGAAAAGGATGACCCCCATTTCTTGAAATTATTATTGAAGGATGATCCTTTTTTTGATATGTAAAATTAGTAGAAGATGTTTCATTTAATTATTGATGTGGTTAATAATAAACCAAGAGTAAATTTTATAAAGATGATAATTATTTAATATTCATATAACCAATTCATCAAAAATGAAATAATTTCTACAAATCTGGGTTTATTGGTGATTTATTACAAAAAGTAGGAGACCATTCTAGTTTCTTTGAAATTTAATTAATCCTTTATTGGATAATTTCATAATAAAATCTCTCTTATTTTATAATTCTAGAAGTTTATAAATGAAATGATTTTTTTAGATACTCAATTGGAGCTATCGATGATAAAAATACCTTTTGAGAAGTTATATTATTTTTTTTATTCAAGGGTGTTATGATTTTTATGGGTTTTATATGAAAGTGATTAAATGGTCCTTTAATTTTCACCCTGATTTTGAGTTTCTTATGGTTCCAATCGAGGTTTCTTTATCATTTCTTCAATTTTTTTGATGAGACAACCCTTGTATATATTAGGAGGGTTATTAGATACCGTATTATGATTTTTTCAATAAACAAAATTGGAATTTGATATTCTTTATCTAGAATATATAGTAAAATGGATGTTTTTATTCTAATTCCACTTTCCATTTGGATCAATAATAGCCCAATTGGTTTTATTCCGAAGGCCTTTTATGAGAATATTTCCTAATTTAGTAACTATTTCATTGTTTTTGAGTATGTAAAAGGTAATATTTTTTATATTAGTAGAATAAAAACTCTAATGAAACTATAGTACCTTATAAAAAATTAGATTAAATCAAAATGATATAGATAATATTAAAATGAACCATTCACAAGGATAACATGAAGAATTCATGAAATGTTCTAATTACACTAGACCTAATAAAAAAGAAATATTGATGAGTCAATAAAAATATTATTAGTACAGTGGGAGTGGCATCGATGATTAGTGTGCACACTAAAGGGGAATCATTTAAAAATGTGAATGTTAAAATAAAAATGTGGTGATCAATGAGAATAGATTTACTAATAATACTTATTTGAATAGTGTTTAAGATGTGATTCCTTGTAATCTATATTATATTTTTTCATATAGGAAATAATTATATAAAGTTAGTATAATTTATTTGGAAGTGGGGTAAAAAATTGAAACTTTTGAATCTAAGAATTGTGGTGAAGGAAAAATGATACAAGAAATAATGGAAGAATATCAAGAAAATATTCCTTCCCTTGAATACAAAACAACTCCTTTATTTTATGAGGTTATTATAGTATAATATTAGGACATAGATGTGATAATTACTTCTATAAAAAATATTTTTGTGGAGATATTCCATAAAGGATTATATACATGAGTTGAATTTTTGGATAATATCATTATGTCAGATATTAGTTTTTCATATAGTATGTAATTTCTAAACCTAATTTACATTATATATTTATGTTGGGCATATCGTGTGGAGAGATATGGAGATATCACTTCATTTCCTAAATCCACATCCCATTTTATGATATGCATACATCATAAGTGATTTGATATAGGTTAATTATAATATATGATCAATAAAAGTTGTAAAATGTTAATAAATAATGTTTAGATATATTCAATGTAATAGAAATCATTAATTATTAATGTTTCATATGATGAAATGTATGGGTGAAGTGAATCAAATGCATTTATATGATAAATAAATTCCTCGGTCTTGAGTGGAAAATTTTGTAACTGATTCATTAATCATATGTTATATAACATATTGGTAAATGAATAAAAGGCTTAGTGAGAAGACTAGAGGCTAATATAATGAATCCAAAAGGCCATGAAAATGGTATCCATGGTTCTAGTAGATTCACCTTGTATTAATCTCTCTTTCTCTCTATTCATTTTCTTAGAGATGTATTAGAATACCATGCGAGTTAAGAAGAATCACCCCAAGTGTTGGGTGATTTAGGATATCCTATGGTTTCCCCTCAGAGAAATGTATTATTTGGCTATTTATTTTGGATTTTCACAATTCTTATGTTTGAAAATATAAGATTCAAAAAAATTTAGCGTAAGGCACACACAAACGTTACTTATATTTTTAGGCATTGTTTAGGTTTCATAGCACGGTGATCTAAGGTTTTAGGTTTCTTCATGTATTTAAGTGCTTCAATATGTGTTATTAGAGCTTTATAAACCCATCAATGGTATCAAAGTTGTCCATTTTTCAAATAATTCATTAAATTATATTTAAAATGAAGCAATTATTGCTATCGTATTATATATCACAAGTTGTTTTATTGATTTTCCTTTGGAAATGGATATCATATTCTTTATTTTGAAATGTGATATTGGTTTTGAATCATTCGTAATTTTATGATATGTCATATCTTAAGAAATTATATGATCACATAATATGTCATAGGTTATCATAGCTTACAACATTGTTGAAATCCTTTGATTTTTGATACATAAAATGTGATATGGTGAATTATGTCAGATTATAGAATCAATTGCCTTTTCCATAAAAAAATAATCATATCACCTTCTATGTGTCGCATAATACTATTCCAATACACTGAATGTTTAAACCATGAATTATGATAGAGAATAATATCATAAATTATGGCTGATAATGCCTGAGTTATCTATCATGGTTCGTGATGTGCCAATCATAAGGCGTAATATCAATTTTGAACTAATTAACATATTATAATATACTTAATTTCTTCAACTATAATATGAATACCTTTTTTCTATTTCTAAATTTTGAATTGAAATTTATAATTTAGAATTTTTTTATAAATTAAAAAAATGGTATTTTTTGGATATTTATTTAATTTAAATGTTTTTATAAACTAATTAATCATAAAGTTATTATAATTATTTATTAAATGTTTATGAAACATTTATTAAATTAATATCAATAATATTTTTTATTTATATTAGAATTTATTTTTTATATATAATTACTTATGATTTTGATATATGGTGTTTATAAAAAATTAAAAGAAATTTTATATAATTTTTATAAATTATAAAATAAGTGAAAATATAATTGAGATTATATTGAAGTAGGATATTCATCATGATTATTAATTAACAATTTTAAACTTAAAAGGCCTTATTTGAGATTTTTTTGAACCATATCAAAAGGAGTTTTGATAAATTGATATGATAAAGTTTAAAAAATATTAAACTTCTTATGTATTGATTATGTAATATTTTTATATATTAGATATTAAATATAATGTTTTTATATTTTTAATTTCATATATTAATGTAAAATTTCATATAAATGATAATATAAAGGATTTATAGATGACCCTATAGTCATGGTGTAGTGATCATGGATCTATATATAGGCAGTTGTAGGACTTATTCTCCACTACATTGAATTTTTCTTGATAAGGTATTGTTTACAATAAAATATTTAATAGGGGTGGAATGCCCATAATGAAAAAAGGTGTGGTGGCCAATAAGATTTTGGAGTTAAGAAACGGTGCCCTTATTGACGAGATTTTTTCTGGTGGGTGGTTTGGCATGAATGCAGTTTGTACATGCATATAATGTTGTAAGATCCTAATCTTTAAATGAGGTATATATATTTTTAATTTTGGTTAAATCCATTTTAAAAGGGATAATAGAAGGTATATTAGGAGTAGGGAAGGTATCAAGAGTATCCTAATGGTTCATGACATGAAAAATTGGGAACGATGGCCATATAGTGCACAATGCATGGTTGGAGATGGTTTGTACTAATCGTGTCCCATAACCATGTGCCATGGTGGAGGGGGATCACCATTTGTAAGTAATGAAAGGGGTGTCTTGGAAATAATGTAAGTATAGGTAGATATACTCACCTGACTTACTCGTGGGGTTTCAAACCGTTTGGGTGCCCCAACAAACTGTGGAACTCAATTTCCTAATATAATATGGAGGATTCAAGGTTGTTGTACAATTTGGTAAACTGTACGACTATACTATATGCCTCGTTAAAATTGGGAAATTTACCACTTTTACCTCCTAAAATTTATATGATGTCACCCAAATTTACTTCTCATTTCTCTCCCACCAGCCTAAGATACGAACCAAGCAATCCAAACACTTCTAGTAATAACTCTCCTTAAATTATTAGGTGATTGAAGTATTTTTTCATTCAATTAAAACTTCTAGGTAAGATTATGAGTCCTATTTAGTTAATTTAATAGAAGATGCACATCTTGGTGGATCCAATTCTTCTAAGTCTCATAAACCCAATTTAAAAGGGTTTCTTTTCTTATGTGTTTATGGATATTTAGGATTGGATCAATAGTCAAGGTTAGACAAGTGGTTATAAATGTGTATATGGTAGGTTACCTACAATATTTATCCTATAGTCTTGATGTTATTCTTATGTATGTGGTTTTCCATTGTACTCTAGTGCTGTTGAATTTTTTCCTTGAATCTAAAAAGTAAATTGGTCCTTGAATTTTTGTATAAGACCCTTCAAAAACTATACTCAGTTTATTTAAGATTTAGAGAACAAACCTATTTCCACCCATGGGGTGTTCTAATCCTTCAAAAATAGTGAAATGGGTTTTAAAATGATGAATTAGATGGTTTATGAGATTAATCTATTTGTATATAAATTTGGTATATTAGCATGGTATAAGTAGTGCTTTGGCTTAACTGGGAAAAGTTAAATGGGCTATGAGATTAATAATGAAAAAAGTGATAAATGGTTAAACAGACATGTTTATGTGGTTAAATGATTATAAAAAGTGCCAAATGGTTGTGGTTATGAATAAATAGTAAAACGATATAGCTATGGAATTATGTTAATGGTGTTGAATGAAATTTACAATGAAAATATTGATAAATGAAAAGGTGTACCATTCTGTTAAATATATTAAAGAGGACAAGTTTTGAACCTTGGGAATTGGTTGTTAATAAAATGTTTTATGGTGTTGGACACAACATTTTACATCAATTATTTGAGTGGTTGGACTCAGTGATCCACACTCCATAGTTTATGATACTGGACATGGAATTTCACATCATAGATTGGCATTATCAGATATTAAATTCTATATCCCCTGTTAGATTATTGGAATAACACTCATTATTTAAAATATATGACCCCTATGAAATATGGTTCAGAAAACTAGCATGGGATGAAGTGGTTTGCTCAACATGGTTGTCACATGGATCCCAAGGTCTATTGTGGTTATTTGAAAACTGATTAATTGTGAAATCAATTTACATTTTTCCTTGTTTTCATTTTATTTGAGCTTCTATATATAATTTTATTATACCCCATATTGATTTAGACACCATTAGTGGTGACCTATTCGGTTTTACTCACACCCTGCATGGGTCATCGTGGGTACCAGATAAGACTTCATTATTATAGGATAGAATAAGGGAAAAGGCCCCATGCAAGATGGCCAAGTCGATATTTGGGATAGAGCATGGATGAGGGGACTAGAACTAACTTTAAGAATCTATTTAGGGATTATTGATGAGTCTTTATTTTCAGTTTCCTTATACATATGACACCACTATGACATGACATATTTTCCAAATTGGTTTTTGGTCACTTAACCAGTTTTGGGATATTATTTTGATATGCATGGTTATTATTGGTTATTGATCGATATTAATTTGGTTACTATTTATGTTGATTTCCACTATGGTATTGCATTGTTAAGGAGGGTATATACTCCCAACATACCTTATTATACACTCACAGATATTCGGTAGCCTCTGGAATATGGGGAGGCACACCATAGGTCATGTGGTGAATTAGATCGGGGAATTAGTTTAGTGTCAGCCAGGCCAGAACATTATAAAGTGGTATTAGAGGTGTTTATTTTCTATTTATTTAATATTTGGGAAATGTAGATAGTTGAAAAAGAAATTTTGGGCCTTGTTAATGAGATCATTCATGATATTAGCTAACCCATGTGTACGGGAAAACCCAAAGTTCCCATGGGAGGTATTGTAGTTCTTAATGTTCACTTGTGAGATTTGGAATGTTATTTCACCTTTGGTGTTGTTATTATTATGTGATGAAACTATTTTAAGATATTTTAATCATGGGCCGATATGAAATGATATTTGAGTATTCATTGATCCGTTTTGGAACTCAGGTATTTATGTGACATTTTTCATGTTAGTAACACATAGGAAATCATCTGGTGGTTTTTTTCTTTGAGTAAATAAATTGAGTTATAAGAAATTTAAAATACTTTTCTATTTCTTTATGGTTATAAAAAAAAGTTCCTTAAATTATTTTCTAATTATATTAAATCAAATTCTATTAATTAAAGTGGACAAAATGGTATCTAATGGAAACATGTAAATTTGGGAGTTCATTTTACCCTGAGATGGTTAGTGACCTTGTATAGGGATAGTCGGGTATAACGACAGTGTTGTTGTTATATCCATTGGAATAGTATATATAGAGTGTATTGTTTATGGATAGTTGTTACCCATATGTTTTGTAACTGTGTAATTATATGTTATTTTCCTTGAAACAATTATTTTAAATTGTAGACGAATACCACCATGATGACGTTTACAGATAGGCAGACATGGGGACACTGTTAAGAATGATCCTCTGGTAGTAGAACCAGAACCCCCAATGGTTCTAGGTGATATGGATGAATATAAGTTCTCTGAGAATTTAACTCACTTTATAATTTTCCTGGTAAGATACCCAGGGTGGGTTGGGATGATTTTGTTTGATCTAACAAGGGAGCTCTAGTTTCAGCATCATGTGATTTATTCTAGAGAAGGTAGACTTGAGGTAGTTATATTCTAGATTGAATATATCCATATGATTATATATCACATAGTTAATCCTCTAGATAAGATGGTTAACATGGAATCTTATATGTTTTGATGACTAAAAAATAATTGTAAGGATATTTGGGTTTTAAAAGACCACTCCAATGGAAGGATATAAAAGGATTTCCAAGAGAATTTCATGGAACATTTATGACCAGGGATTCTGAGGCAGTAAAGAGTGGTAGTGTTTATACAGTTGACCCAGGGGAATATGTGTAATTCCCTATGATTTTATGATATATTTATTTTTAAATAACTTTAATTTCTTCAATATATTTATTTACACGTAGTACTATGTTTTAATGAACCAATATATAAAATTGAAATATTATTATTTAAATGTGATAGTTATCATCAAGGCATTGAAGTTAGGGGGTATGGATAAACCTAATTAAAATATGAAAAATTTATGTTTTATAATGAATTAATTAGTTATCAATTTTTTATAAATGAAAATAAAAATCATTTGATGGTTAGAGTGCAATTTTTCTAGAAAAACCTATTTTTATACACGCAATGTATTTTTTTCTTCATAAAATAAATTAATCACTATTAATGAATGATTTTAATAAAATATATAAATTATATATTCAATAAAATATTTTATCATTCATATAATAATTTATTTAGGAATGAAATAAGAATTAATCGAGTTTTAAGGTTAAATTTTTTTTTCTAAAAATATGTTTTCATCGCCTTTTTAATAAATATGATAAAATTAATTTGTACCCCATATATAAATTAAATATTGAAAATTTTAATCTATATTTGGAATCATGTTTTTCACATTTGGAAAATAAGTCCCTTTTACTTTTTTCCTTATGAATAGTTATCATGGTAAAATTTAACACCTTGGTAAAGGATAGATATGCTTAACCTAGGTTAAATGTAAGTGTTAACGTCACTATTTTTAATCTTAATCCTTATTGGATGAAGTTAGTTTGACCCTTATAAATCATAAGAAAGGGGTGAGATCAGATTCCCAGTAAGGATAACAATGTAGCAGAAACATTCATAAATAACCATAAACATTTAAGGCAATGTATAAGACTAAAACTTAAGCCTTTTAAACTTAAAATTCATCATAATATGGAAAATATAAATCAAATAATGCCATTTACTTATTCAAATGGATATTCTACTAGTTAAATAATCACATGTAATATCAATATCCAATTTCATAATGATGGAATGCATAATGCCAGATTTCATAACCTCATAGTCATGTCCTTGTGCCAAGACTACAAATAAGATTTTTTCAAGGCCTTGTGACAAGACACTAGTTTGTCTCCTGAGACCTACCAATGCATTGAAAAGCTATAGAAGACTCCACCCAACACTAACTAATTCTAATTCATTCCTCATATGAAAATATTAAAACATAACATAAACATTCTATGAAAACTAACATACGAAATGTCAATAATTTAACCATAAACCATGAATGGTATAAAAATATCACATCCATTGTAAAACGTATCACATAAACTTCAATACAATACGGAATATTTTATCTATAATAAATCAACCACAATAAAAAATATTATCTAGTAAATGATGTTGACGTAGTTGAAAATGATCAGTAAAACTCTTTGAGAGAAATACCATTTTTCATGAAACTATTTAGAAATATCACAATTTATAAAGGAATTCATTTTAAAGTGATTTTTGAATCAAAGTTTACCATACCACTTTGAATATTTTTAAAATAATTTACATTTTAAAATAATTATTTCCGTACGAATAAATTCTTTAAATCATTTTAAAAACATTGACATCAATTAAATAGATTTAGAAAAATAAATCTTCAAAACATTTAAAATGATGATCTAGTTAAATATTAACATAAATAAAACCTTAAAAGAATCCTTTTGAAAACATTTTTTATGAAACATGGACATGTATGATAAATATGTCGGAGTAAATACAAACATATGAACAATCTCAGATAATAATGAGATTGAGGAATTAACTCTTACCTTGCACTTTCTTTTGGTTGGGGGTACATTTTACCTCCTGTATAATGACCATAGTATGTTACTAAATTATACCATAAACTTATTCATATTTATTATATCATACATGATGCATTTATGAATTTATACTAGCCATTTAATAATGATTTCCAAATTAAATTAACATTTTGGGTAATAATCACTTTCATTATTGTACGTGTTTTAACATGTTATTCTTGATCGTATCACTTAGATCATTATTTAAATACTTCAAGAATATAAAACATGATATATATATATATATAGAATATAAATATTTATTATATATAGATATATGAAATGTAAAACACCATTTACGGAGATGGTAGGTTGTACGTATGCATAAACGTTGTTTCCGTTTTCATATCTTATTGACCAGAAGTAAGTGAATAAGATATATGTAAGTACAGATATATATATATATATATATATCTCCATTAGAATTATTTTTTCATATATTACATACTTATTATTAATTTATATTTGTATAATCATCATTGAATGGTGAACGTGGAAATGAATCTCATCGCATCGTGGAGACGATAATCTGTATGTATACACGAATGACATTATCATTGTATTGATGGTGAAATAATATGTAATTGGATGTTATATCGTATATAAACAGAATCATTTACATGTTATATTTATTATTTACCACAGTTATACTCATTATTATACCCATCCAAATAGTTAAGTGTTTGAATAAGAAACTACACCGTGACATGGAGACGGTAAGCCGTACGTACGTACATATGGTGACTTTGTAACTTATAGGATGAATAGAATAATGAATATGGTTGTACCATATTAATAATAACATACCATTATGTATAAGGTATTGGATTTATTATTTTGGTAATGAAACAATAAAGAAAGAGGAGGTGGAAGAAGAAAAGAACTTGAAAGAGGGTGGTGAAATTATTACCTCTTCTTCGGGTGTTTCCTCTTGAGTTGATCAAAATGGATCCATAGGTTGGCTTTATGATCAATGTAAGTACTATAAGTTAATGAGAGGGATGTTGGTAGAATATTTGGGTAGGGATTGGCTGAGCCAAATGGCTTTGGAGATGTGATTTTGAGAGAAGTGTAAATTCCCTTTTATAAGAGGGGTGAGGGTCACTTTTGGAAAAGATTAAAATATTAATTTATTAAACAATCATATTCGGTTTATAATGGCTCCAAATGAATTTATTTCTAGTATTAGGTGGTTATGGGTCTAAATCCTCTCAAACAATAGGTTTTATACAAGTTATGTTACCATTTTAACCTTATCATTTAGATTTAACTCTTAGTTAAATAGTTTAACTTTTACTATGTCTTCTTGTATTGATACACTATATGGTTAATAAAATTATTCTAAACTTCCAAGAGAACCTGAAGTGGTTCATTAATGAAATATATAATATTACTTAATCCCTTTGGACAAGCCGTAGATTTATAGGAATATTATATCAATCAATAATATAATATTTGTTTTAAAAACTAATTTATGTCAACTTTGACACTATTTGTTATTTTGTTTTTGTGAAAGTCATAAAACCCTTATAACTTTGAAAAAAAATTATCTAATCAACTATAACATGTCATATTAACTTATAAAATTATTTGAATTCATCAAAATATTAAAATTATATTTATTTGGATATTTATAATATCAATTATTTTAATATTTCATTAAGAAGGTAATTACTGTATCATCATTCTGTCATAAATAAATTTAATTATTTAATATCTACAATTTATAAATAAAATACCATTATTTAGGAAATTTTTTTATCTTTCTAAATAATATTTATAAATGAATTTATATATTTTATAACCATATATTAGAAACGGTTTAGTTAAAAACATTGAATTTAACACTTTTAACTATTCTTTGAAAAAAAAAAATAAATTTCCTAATCTAATCCAATTGGACCAAAAGGATCATATTTTATTCCTAAGGTTGTTTTTGGTTTAATTACACTTATCTAGTAGAAATAGGACATGTTTTAGGGTAATTATAATATCATTTTTACCCTTAATTACCCTATTTACTTTTAACTGTGGAAAATAAAAGTAAAAAATTACTATTCACCAAAAAATATTTTCATCTTATTGAACCACATTTTACTTACTGATTTAAAGTGTGTTTCTAAATTTTTTGAAATTCAACTCACAGAAGCGGTAAAAATATGTTTTATGCAAATTTGAAAATGCACCTAGAAGGTGGGTAAAAGACGGTAAAAAGTTCAATAAAAATTTATACATCCAATTTTATTATAAAATGACTCCAATGAATTACATTGTACTTATATAGGTATTATATATATATTTTTACTTAAAATAAATTTATATAAAACAAATAATTATTTTAATAAAAATTCAGTTTTGAATAATAACAAAGTGTTTTTTACTATTCATCAAAAATTGAATGTTTTCAGAAAAATTCAAAAAATTAACCCTAAGATAATATTGATATTATGAATTCAAAAATGAAGTCTACACTACTAGAAATGGAGGATATACCAATGGTTCTAAACTCTTGGTATAGGCTGGAAAACCGTTGGTATATTCTATTCCAACGGTTGTCCAAACCGTAGGGAAGTAAGGTGTGGGGAAAGATATATACCAAAAGTTTGAACTAAACTGTTGGAATAGCCCACTATATGTATTGATTTGCCAACGTTTCTTATTGAACCGTTGGTATATGTTTACCCAATGGTTTAGAACCACTGGGAATTCTATGATTTTGATATTATACCAATGGTTTACAACCGTTGGTATAGTTTTTTACCCAACGGTTTCAATGAAACCGTTGGCATATGTTCAATAAAAAATACTATAGCAATGGTTTGTAACCATTGGGATAGTTTTTTTACCAACGGTTTATTAAACCGTTGGTATAATTCTTTCTCAAATTATACCAACGGTTGTAAACCGTTGGTATTGTGTATTTCTAGAATTGTTGCACAACAGCTCCTCCAGTGCATACACCTGCATACAAAACAACACTTAAAACAGTGACAAACTTAAAACAACAAAAAAACAAGACCACCACTTTGATTAGAGACATGGTGAATAATTCCCCATTTGAATCTTCATATGAAAACAATCATCCAGTATAGTTTAATAAGAGTTTCAATAACTCAAATATTATTTACACCCATTTCAATCTTCATATGACAACCACTTTTCTAATATATGGTGAAAAAGTATTTTCTTAGGAGTCTCATCACTTGTGACTCCATAAGTGCCACACTGGGCCTCAGATTGAGGCGGGGTTGACTGGTACACGTCACATATGATCCATGAATCATTTACCTAATGTTTCAACACAATCAGAATCTGTTTGATCGGTTTGGCGTTTGTACATAAAATATTGTCCATTTTGAATAGAAGAGAGGCAGTTTGGGTGGTCCTGGCCCCACGGTGACTCTAATTGAGGCGGGGTTGGCTCATACACATCACATATGACCCATGGATCGTTTTCCTAAAGTTTCAATAGAATCCAAAGGTGTTTGGTCCGTTTCCCGTATGTCAGTTGTTGATATCACTTACAATTTAGTTCATTTTAACAAAAGAGAGATAGTCTGAGTGGTCCCGGCCACACCGCGGCTCGGATTAAGGTGGAGTTGACTCTTACACGTCAAATATGACCCCTGGATCGTTTTCCTAACGTTTCAATAGAATCCGAAGGCGTTTGGTTGGTTTGGCGTATGTCAGTTGTTGTCTTCACTTAAAATTAAGTCCATTTTAAACAAAAAAGAGACACTTTGAGTGGTGACTTCCACAAAGGGCCTCTTATTGAGGCAGGGTTGACTCATACATGTCAAATATTATCCATGGATCGTTTTCCTAATTTTTCAAAACAATCAGAATCCGTTTGATCGGTTTGGCGTATGTACATAAAATATTGTCAATTTTTAACATAAGAGAGACAATTTGGGTGGTTTCGGCCACACCGCACCTCAGATTGAGGCGGGATTGACTCTTACACATCAAATATGACCCATGGATCGTTTTCCTAAAGTGTCAATAGAATCCTAAGGCGTTTAGTTGATTTCCCATATGACAGTTGTTGATTTCATTTACAATTTAGTCCATTTTCAACAAAAGAGAGACGGTTTGAGTGTTCCCAGCCACACCGTGGCTCGGATTGAGGAAGAGTTGACTCGTACATGTCATGTATGACCCATGGATAGTTTTCCTAAAGTTTCAACAGAATCTGAAGGTTTTTGATCGGTTTGTCTTATGTCAGTTGTTGTTTTCAATAAAAATTAAGTTCATTTTAAACAAAAGAGAGTCACTTTGAGTGGTGTCGGCCACACCGGGCCTCGGATTGAGGCGGGGTTGACTTGTACACGTCACATATAAGACATGGATCATTTTCCTAAAGTTTCAACATAATCAGAATCCGTTTGATCGGTTTGGCGTATGTACGTAAAATATTGTCCATTTTGAACAAAAGAGAGGCAGTTTGGGTGGTCCCAGCCACACGACGCCTTGGATTGAGGCGGGGTTGACTCGTACACATCCCATATGACCCAGGATCGTTTTTCTAAAGTTTTAACAGAATCCGAAGGCGTTTGGTAGGTTTCTCGTATGTCATTTGTTGATATCACTTACAATTTAGTCCATTTTGAACAAAAGAGAGACAGTTTGAATGGTCCCAGCCACACTGCAGCTCAGATTGAGGCGGGGTTGACTCATACACATCAAATATGACCCATGGATCATTTTACTAATGTTTTAACAGAATCCAAAGGCGTTTAGTTGGTTTGGCGTATGTGAGTTGTTGTTTTCACTTAAAATTAAGTCCATTTTAAACAAAACAGAGGCACATTGAGTGGTGTCGGCCACACCGGGCCTCCGATTGAGGTTGGGTTGACTCGTACACATCACATATGACCCATGGGTCATTTTCCTAAAGTTTAAATAGAATCCGTAGGCGTTTGATCGGTTTTCTATATGTCAGTTGTTGTTTTCACTTAAAATTAAGTACATTTAAAAAAAAAGAGAGATTCACTTTGAGTGGTATCGGCCACACCGGGCCTCGTATTGAGGTGGGGTTAACTTGTACACGTCACATATGACCCATGGATCTTTTTCCTAAAGTTTCAACAGAATCCGAAGGTTTTTGGTTAGTTTGGCCTATGTCAGTTGTTGTTTTCACTAAAAATTAAGTTCATTTTAAACAAAAGAGAGTCACTTTGAGTTGTGTCGGCCACACCGGGCCTCGGATTGAGGCGGGGTTGACTCGTACAGGTCACATATAATCCATGGATCATTTTCCTAATGTTTCAACATAATCTGAATCCGTTTGATCGGTTTGGCATATGTACGTAAAATATTGTCCATTTTGAACAAAAGAGAGGCAGTTTAGGTGGTCCCGGCCACACGGTGCCTTGGATTGAGGCAGGGTTGACTCGTACACATCCCATATGACCCATGGATCGTTTTCATAAAGTGTAAATAGAATCCGAAGGAATTTGGTAGGTTTCTCGTATGTCATTTGTTGATATCACTTACAATTTAGTCCATTTTGAACAAAAGAGAGACAATTTGAGTGGTCCCAGCCACACCGCGGCTTAGATTGAGGCGAGGTTGACTCGTACACATCAAATATGACCCATGGATCGTTTTACTAAGGATTCAATAGAATCTGATGGCGTTTAGTTGGTTTGGCATATGTCAGTTATTGTTTTCACTTAAAATTAAGTCCATTTTAAACAAAACAGAGGCACGTTGAGTGGTGTCGGCCACACCAGGCTTCCAATTGAGGAGGGGTTGACTTTTACAAATCACATATGACTCATGGATCATTTTACTAAAGTTTAAAAAGAATCCGTAGGCGTTTGGTCGGTTTTCCGTATGTCAGTTGTTGTTTTCACTTAAAATTAAGTACATTTTTAAAAAAAGAGAGGCACTTTGAGTGGTGTCGGCCACACCGGGCCTCGTATTGAGGCGGGGTTAACTCGTACATGTCACATATGATCCAAGGATAATTTTCCTAGAGTTTCAACACAATCTGAATCCGTTTTATCGGTTTGGCCTATGTACGTAAAATATTGTCCATTTAGAACAGAAGAGAGGCAGTTTGGGTGGTCCCAGCCCCATAGTGCCTCGGATTGAGGCGCAGTTGACTTGTACACGTCACATATGACCCATTGATCATTTTACTAAAGTTTCAATATAATCCGAAAGAGTTTGGTCGGTTTCCCGTATGTCAGTTGTTGATTTCACTTACAATTTAGTCCATTTTGAACAAAAGAGAGACAATTTGAGTGGTCCCGGTCACACTGCAACTTGGATTGAGGTGAGGTTGACTCATACACGTCGCATATGACCCATGGATCGTTTTCCTAAAGTTTCAACAGAATCAGAGGTCGTTTGGTTGGTTTGGTGTATGTTAGTTGTTGTTTTCATTTACAATTTAGTCCATTTTCAACAAAAGAGAGACAATTTCAGTGGTCCTGGCCACAAAGCGGATCGGATTGAGGCGAGGTTGACTCTAACACATCACATCTGACCCATGGATCGTTTTCCTAAAGTTTCAACAGAATATGAAGGCGTTTGGTTGGTTTGACGCATGTCAGTTGTTGTTTTCACTTAAAATTAAGTCCATTTTAAACAAAAGAAAGACACTTTGAGTGGTGTCGGCCAGACCAAGACTCGGATTGAGGCTGGGCTGACTCGTACACGTCATATATGAGAAATGGATCATTTTCCTAAAGTTTCAACACAATCAGAATCCGTTTGATCGGTTTGGCGTATGTATGTAAAATATTGTCCATTTTGAACAAAAGAGAGGCATTTTGGGTGGTCCCGTCCACACGGAGCCTCGGATTGAGGCGGGGTTGACTCGTACACATCACATATGACCAATGAATCGTTTTCCTAAAGTTTCAACAGAATCCGAAGGCATTTGGTAGGTTTCTCTTATGTTAGTTGTTGATTTCACTTACAATTTAGTCCATTTTGAACAAAAGAGAGACAGTTTGAGTGGTCCCGGACACACCGCAGCTCGGATTGAGGCAGGGTTGACTCGTACAGGTCACATATGACTCATGGATCGTTTTCCTTAAGTTTCAATATAATCAGAATGCGTTTGGTCGGTTTGGTGTATGTCAGTTGTTGTTTCACTTAAAATTAAGTCCATTTTTAACAAAACAGAGGCACTTTGAGTGGTGTCGGCCACACCGGGCCTCGGATTGAGGCGGGGTTGACTCTTACACATCACATATGAGTCATGGATCTTTTTTAAAAAGTATCAACAAAATCAGAATCCGTTTGATCGGTTTGACGTATGTACGTAAAATATTTTCCATTTTAAACATAAGAGAGACAGTTTGGGTGGTGTCGGCCACACTGTGCCTCGGATTGAGGCGGGATTGACTCTTACACATCACATATGACCCATGGATCGTTGTGCTAAAGTTTCAATAGATTTGGAATGCATTTGGTCAGTTTCCCATATGACAGTTGTTGTTTTCACTTATAATTTAGTCCATTTTCAACAAAAGAGAGGCAATTTGGGTGGTCCCGGCCCCATGGTGCCTCGGATTGAGGTGGGATTGACTCGTACACATCACATATGAACCATGGTTCGTTTTCCTAAAGTTTAAATAGAATCCATAGGCATTTGGTCAGTTTTCTGTATGACAGTTGTTGTTTTCACTTAAAATTAAGTACATTTAAAAAAAGAGTCACTTTGAGTGGTGTCGGCCACACCGGGCCTCGTATTGAGGCGGGGCTTACTTTTACACAACACATTTTACTCATGGATTGTTTTACTTAAGTTAAAATATAATCCAAATGTGTTTGGTCAGTTCGTTGTATGTCAGTTGTTGATTTCACTTAAAATTAAGTCCATTTTTAACAAAACAGAGGCACTTTGAGTGGTGTCAGCCACACCGGGCCTCGAATTGAGGAGGGGTTGACTCGTACACATCACATATGAGTAATGGATTGTTGTGAAAAAGTATCAACACAATCAGAATCCTTTTGATCTGTTTGGCGTATGTACGTAAAATATTGTCCATTTTAACCAAAAGAGGGACAGTTTGGGTGGTTCTGGCCACACCGTGCCTTGGATTGAGGCGAGGTTGACTCGTACACGTCACATATGACCCATGTATCATTTTACTAATGTTTAAATAGATTTGGAACGCATTTGGTCGGTTTTCCGTATGTTAGTTGTTATTTTCACTTAAAATTAAAGTCATTTTGAACGAAAAAGATACATTTTGAATGGTACCGTCCACACTGCACCTTGGATTGAGGCGGGGTTGACTCATACACGTCACATATGACCCATGGATCGTTTTCCTATAGTATAAATAGAATCTGAATGCGTTTGGTCAGTTTACCGTATGTCAATTGTTGATTTCACTTAAAATTAAGTACATTTTTAACAAAACAGAAGCATTTTGAGTGGTGTTGGCCACACCAAGCCTCGTATTGAGGCGAATTTTACTCATACACGTCACATTTGACTCATGGATTGTTTTCCTTAAGTTTCAACAGAATACGAATGCGTTTGTTCGGTTTGTCGTATGTCAGTTTTTGATTTCACTTAAAATTATGTCCATTGTTAACAAAACAGAGGCACTTTGAGTGGTATCGGCCACACCAGGCCTCGAATTGAGGCGAGGTTGACTCATACACGTCACATATGAGTCATGGATAACTGTTAAAAAGTATCAACACAATCAAAAGCTGTTTGATTGGATTGGTGTATGTACGTAAAATATTGTCCATTTTAAACAAAATACATACACTTGGAGTGATTCCGGCCACACCGCGCATAGGATTGAGGCGGAGTTGACTTTTACATGTCAAATATGACCCATGGATCGTTTTCCTAAAGTTTCAACACAATATGAAGGTGTTTGGTCGGTTTCCCATTTGTCAGTTGTTGATTTCACTTAAAAATAAGTCAATTTTGAACAAAAGAGAGGCAGTTTGAGTGATCCTGGCCACACCGTGCCTTTTATTGAGGCGGGGTTGACTTATACACGTCAAATTTGACCCATGTATTTTTTCCCATAAGTTTCAACAGAATCCGAATGCCTTTGGTCGGAGGGGAAGGGTCTAGTCAGGTACGTGGAGATGCTCGTCTACCTCTGGTACGAACCTCCCTCGTACCATCAGCCTAAGCACTGAAATAATGGAATAATGAAAAGTGCACATACTTATGTACCTGTAAAATCTACACATAGACAGAACATAGACACATCATGTCATAAAAAATAACACCAAGGATCAGACAGAATAGAAGCAGTAATGCAGAGTAATGACAAGTGCACATACATATCAGAAGCAGCTAAAAAATTGTTGCATACATGCCATGTTTATTTCCTAAAACCAAGTAAAAAAAGAAAAATGATGAAACTCTAGAATATGGGTTGCCTCCCAGAAAGCGCTAAGTTTTACGTCTTTAGCCAGATGTATGGACACTGATCAATCATCTTGGTCCATCAGCTCAGAACTCCTCTGCCTCTTACAAAAACTGGTGGTCGTGTCATCAATATCACATGGACGCTTAGTGGGATTGATCACTTCATGAGCATAGCGCGCGTGAATCTGGTGTGAAGTAAGAGAATCTGGCGCTCGTCATCAGCGAGACGCTGAGTGGGATTGATCACTTCAGGAGCATAGCGGGCGTGAATCTGGTGTGGAAGTAAGAGAATCTGGCGCTCGTCATCAGCTAGACGCTGAGTCACCCGTCGTGTGAGGTCAGATGGAGACGGGACGTGCACATCAATGATCATGGAAGAAGCAGACAATCTAGACATTGTTGGTTAAGCTTCATCCACAAATAGATTCATTTTTATATATTAGAACCTTTATAAATGTTTGTCCCATTTTTACAAACAATTAATGTGTGAAAATTGTGAAAAATAACTTATCAGATATATAAAAATGGATTTACTCAAGGACATGATGCATAATATCTCAAATATTCCCCAATGGATCCCAATTTGAAATTTTAATCCATTATCAAATGTCTTATATCAATTTATTTTTATTTGGATCTTTAAGGTTGAACGCTTTTTGTAAAATCTAGCCAAGGGAGGATAGACTAGTGACTTGGAATACAATTGGATGTTATGTGGTGAGAACCACATTATAAGTATTGTTTAGGATATTATTGAGGTGGTTTGAGCATAAATCTATCTTTTTAGAGAAAATCCATCATGTCCAAGTTTGGTGGTCAATGTTTTGAAGTGGGGGGGGGGTATTTGGTGGTTGAGGAGGGGGTGAGGGGGATGTCCAAGGTCTAGGAGGAGGGGTGGGGGCTGTCCAGGGTCCAGGAAGGGGGGCGGGGGGCTGTCCAGGGTCAAGGAGAAGGGGCTGTCCATGGTCCATGAAGGAGGGGGGGGGGGTTGTCCATGTTCCATCGAGTAGGGGGGCTATCCAGGGTCTAGGGTGGAGGGTGGGGGGATTCTTAGGGTCCAGGAAGGAGGGGGGACTATACAAGGTCCTGGGAGGATGGTGGAGGGGGGTTGTCCAGGGTCCAGGAGGGGGGATGTCCAAGTTTCAGGAAAGATGGGGGCCAGGCTGTCCAAGTTCCAGGACGGGGGGACTATCTAGGGTCCAAGATGGGGGGTGTCCAGGGTCCATGAGGAGTGGGGGCTCTGTTAAAGGGAGTAAATCCCCAAATAATTCATTTAAAATTAACTAAACTTATTCCAAAAAACATAACAATTCTAATCCATCACCCAACCAACATCCAATTCATCCACAATATCACTAACCTTCGCATGCCATAACAACACAACCTAGTTTATACCAAATTAAAACAGAAAACAAAAATAATTGATGCAAAACATTAAAACAAAGGCAGTACATACATATTTAGAGTGTATAACTACAAAATTGTTTGATTTAAGATGGATCTATGAGTGGAACGAGTTTCTGAGTCCTTGTATAGAGAGATCCGAGACGTTTAGGTCAAATCAAAATAGAAAATAAAAAAATAGATGAAGAACATTAGAACTTAAAGATTTGAAGTGTAGAACAGAAAAATTGTTTGATTGAAGAGGATGGATGGAGTTTTGGAGACTGGGTAATGAGAGTTCGTCGGGAGAGCTTCAATTTAGGGCTGCAGTCGAGCGGAGGGGGACTGCAATCGAGCGAAGGGGCTACTGGATTTAGGGGAAAACTTTCCCAATGGTTTTTAAAAACCATTGGGAATGTATGTTTACCTAAGGCCTATACCAACGGTTTACACAAACCGTTGGTATAGATTCCAACATATACCAACGGTTAGTGTATAACCATTGGTAAAAGTGTCTTAATGGAGGCCTATACCAATGGTTTTATAAACCGTTGGTAAAATTCTTCATAAAATCCTCTATACCAACGGTTTTCTTAAAACCGTTGGTATACATAACAATTCCCAACGGTTTGATAAACCGTTGGGATATAAGCATTGGTAAAAATTGGATTTCCAGTAGTTCTATTTTACAAAATTAAAAACATAGTAGTTCAATTTATTAATTTAAAATTAATTCCCATTGTTAAAACCAAAAAGCGGGGTTTTAAAAAGTAAATACTTTAAAAAGATTGACACGTGTTTATGTCAAATTTAAATGTGAAATTACTTATAATTAACTAAATTGTATTAAATGATAGAAATATCATATAATTATACTTCCAAACAATTCAAATGTATAATTGGACACTATAAATTATTTTGATTAAAAAAGTTTTTTTCAATTAAAATTCAGTATTTTTCACTATTCACCAAAATATGAAAGTTATCAAAAAACACCAAAAAATTTTGAAAAATAAATTTTTATGTCCTGATTATAAAGGATAAGTTTATTTGTCCAATTGAATATATAAAAGTGTCAAATATTGGATTTAAAAAAATTCGACATTAAAAGGCGGTAAAATTTCAATTTCTGAAAAATACTTCATTTATCTGAAAAATTGAATTTGTTCTTATATTATGTATAGGAAACACATAAAATGGTTGTCAAAATTTTATAGAGTATATATGATTCAAAATGAATTTAATACAATTCATAACCGCTTTTTGAAAGGCTAGTTTGGTAAGTTGGCGTGTGTTTGAACGCAGTGCTGCGAGTAGTGCTAGATATTAAATTACTTTAATGAGATAACGTACTATGAAATACTGGGGTGTTACATTCTCCCCTACTTCAATAAATTTTGTCCTCTCAATTTTAAATTGTTCTTTGAAAATAAATGGTTAAAAATAGAAAAATACATTTATTGTAAACCCATATAGAAAATTGGGTTAATAAAATTTAGTCCTAATAAGAGGGAAATGGAATAAAAAAGTCACCACCAAATTATGATCTCTATTAGGAGAACATTTGTGGAAATTAAAGACACATAATTGGAGGAAAACATAAATATTTATAGGGAGTGATTGAGGTCATCAATCACAAACAAGTGTATAATTTAGGGCCTTAAATCTGTCAATCTAAGATGATGTAAAATATCATCAGTTCAACAAAACATAAGGTATTAGGATAACACATTTTTGGTTTTAAGATCTCTTCACTAAAGTTTAAGAATTAATTTATTCATATAATAAGAGGAATATATATATATATATATATATACTTGACATGTATAGTTTCATCCTTCAACTAATTCCTACCACAAACTCATCTTTCACTACAAAAGATAATAGAATTCAAAAATATTCTATTTATCCTAATCGTATAGGGTTCCAAAAATAATTAATTTAAAATTCATATGTCAGACTATTTAAAAAAAATACATTATACAAACTAGGATATCACCTAGGCCAGTGTTAGGTGATGCAACCTTGTCTCCCTTCCGTTGCAGGTTTAAGTCTCGTGGCCCTGCTGGATGTGAAGGGTTGTCATCCGACCTCTGGGCCATCCTTTTTATGAAAATCCAGAAATAATATCAAGAAATGATTTAACCTTAACAATAGTATACAATATAAAACTTAATCGATTTCAACCTCTAGACTTATCCAAAATTCTTCTGTCTAAACTTACAGTCCAAAATTTATAAGGAAGGTAAACACAATAAAGAACTTTTTTCCACCTAATAACATGTGAATACCTTCATCATATATTATTTTAAAACACGGTAACACCCTAAATAACCTTAAAACCTTATTTATTACATTCATTATCCATTATTCCTTATAGAATACTGGTTATACTTCTTATATCCAAAAATGTTGTAAACACAAACAATGAAGGAATATACAAATCATTAATTAGTTTCAAGGTAGTCATGAATATCCAATATGATTTATCCCAATCACTCATATCTTACTCTAAAATCCCTACCTCTGTATTAGAATCATATTAAGGTTTATATTTATCTCAACCATATATTTTCCAAAAAAATGAACCTGTTATTGAGTCACTTTTCTTGGTTCCACACAATCTCAAGTCCTTAATGAAATAGTACTGCAGTACAGTCCTTATATACTCTAAAATTCTTATAACATGTACATCATTTATTCAATACTCAAATGACACAATACTTTAATAACAACATAAGAACTCTAATCATTCTTATTCATCGTCGGTAGTATCATAACTTGATTATTATCCAATAGCAGCATTTGAGGTATACTCTGATGATTTGGACATTGATTCACGTAGTGTCCCAACTCTTTAAAGATGAAGCATTGTACATTTGAAAACTTTTTCTTACCTGGAAATCACATACGTGGTGTCCTTTTTCTCCAAACTTATAAAAAACTCCCATTTACTTAATGCTTTTACCAAGGATATTCTTTCTCCAGTTATCACATATGTGAAAATCCTTTTATCCCCTCTTCCCTTTATCCATCTTTCTCTCTTCCATCATTTTCTTCTCTTACTTCCCTTCAAATCCATAGGACATAGAGAATTATTTACATATCTTATTAACACATGATACTATTTATTTATATGATAAGAATACGTGGGAAACTATTTCCCTTTTAAATGTTTGCTTAATACCATGAAAGATATTATCCTTCTTAATCTTTCAATCATGCATATTGCCAGAATTCTCATTCCTTCTAGTAGGTGGAATTTCTAAACAACGACATACACTAGGTTAGTTTATGAATCTCAATTCACAATTCCAAACATTTAAAATACCTAATGTAATTTGAAAAGATTATGTATATAATCTATAATCATAAATTTTTTTCTTTGAGGAAGTATTTACACTTAAATCCTTCATAATGTCTTGTAATGAAAATGTAAATTATCCTAAGAATATCCCCCAGGAGTGTCATAACCAAGAGTAAAACAAGGCTCGCTGTTGTGTACCAGGATACCTTGGGTCAAGCCCAAAACTCCTTGTTATAGTTTTCACTCCTAGGTACATCTGTTCCAGAGCTGCCTCTATCTACTCATATCTAGACAGGGATGTATGGATTAGAAAATACACAAAATATCTACATTAAAAAAATTATAGGAAGTTCTTATATACTAATACTCAAAGTCTATCTTAGGTTAATGTTTTATAATTAGAGATTATCTAAATGTATTTCCAAGGTTGTTGAAAAACTTCCTCTGATACCAACTGTAATTCCCCAACCCCAGAAGCCCAAAGTCGGTGCATTATTTTAATACATTGTCATGATTACAAGGAATCAAGGCCCAATAGACAGATCAGTTTTGTAGTCTTGGAAAATATATTACATACATGAACGTTACAGTGAAAATTAGAAAATAAAACACAACATAAATGATCCTTTGATAATGCCATTAATCCCATAGCTTAACCCTTTGTATAAATCATAAAACACTTCTTGGAATCCTGGGAAAATAAAACATAAGAAATAGATGAGCTCATATGCTCAGTAAGGATAACAATGTAGTGGAAACTTTCATAAATAAGCATAAACATTTAAGGCAATGTATAAGACTAAAAGACAGAACTTTTAAACTTAAAATTCATCATAATATGGAAAAGATAAATCAAATAATTACATTTACTTATTCACATGGATATTCTTCTAGTCAAATAATCGCATGTAATATTAATATCCAATTTCATAATGATGGAATGCATAATTCCAAAATTCATAACCACATAGTCATGGCCTTGTGACAAGAATACAAATAATATTTTATCAAGGCCTTATTCCAAGACACTAGTTTTTCTCATGAGACCTACCAATGCATAAGGGAGCCATATCGAGCTCCACCCGTCACTTACAAAGTCCAATGCATTCCTCATATGAAATGGTTGAAACATAACATAAACATTCGTATGAAAAATAGCATAAGAAATTTCAATACTATATCCATAAACCATGAATTGTATAAAAATATCACATCCATAGTAAAACATATCACATTAACTTAAATACAATATGGAAGATTGTATCTATAATATATCAACCTCAATCAAGAATAATATCCAGTAAATAATGTTGATGTAGTTGAAAATGATCAGTAAAACTCCTTGAGAGAAATACCAATTTTTTCATGAAACCAATTAGAAATCTCACAATTTATAAAAGAAGTCATTTAAAAGTGATTTAAGAATCAAAGTGTCTCATACCACTTTGATTATTTGGAATGAAATTAACATTTTAAAATAATTATGTCCATACGAATAAATCCTTAAAATCATTTTAAAAACACTGACATTAATTAAATGGATTTAGAAAAAAATAAATCATCAAAACATTTAAAATGATGATATAGTTAAATATTACCTTCCATAAAATCTTAAAATATTGTTTTTGAAAACATTTTTTATGAAAAATGGACATGGATGATAAATATGTCCCAATAAATACATACATGTAAACAATCTCGGATAATAATGAGATTGAGGAATTAACCCTTACCTTGCACTTTCCTTTGGTCGAGGGTAAGTTTAACCTCTTGTATAATGACCATAGTATGTTATTAAATTATAACGGAACCATATTAAAATTTATTATATCATACATTATTCATTTATGACTTTATACTCGCCATTTTATAATTATTTCCATGTTAAATTAACATTTCAGGTAATAATCACTTCCTTTATCATACATGTTATAACGTGTTATTCTTGATCATATCACTTTGATCATGATTTAAATAATTATAGAATATAAGGCATTATATATATATATATAATATAAATTTTTCTAATAGATAGATATATGAAATGGAAAGCACCGTTTATGGAGATGGTAAGTCGTACGTACGCATAAACATTGTTTTCGTTTTCATATTCTATTGAAAGGAAGTAAGTGAATAAGATATATATAAGTACCTATATATATATCTCTAGTAGAATTATTATGTCATATATTACATACTTATTAATAACATATATTTTTATAATCATCGTTGAATGGTGAACATGGAAATGAATCTCATCGCGTCGTGGAGACGGTAATCCGTATGCACGCACGAGCGACAATATCATTATATTGATGGTGAAATCATATGTAATTGGATTTTATATCATATATAAAGAATAATTAACATTTTATATTTATTATTTATATCAGTTATACTCATTATTATACTCATCCAAATAATTAAGTGTTTGAATAACAAACTACACCCCGACGTGGAGACGATATGCCGTACGTACGCACATATGGTGACTTTTTCATTTATAAGATGGATAGAATAACGAATATGGTTGTAACATATTTATAATAACACCCTAGTTTGTATAAGGTACTGGATTTATTATTTTGGTATGGAAACAACAAATAAAGAGGATGTGGAAGAAGAAAAGAACTTGAAATAGGGTGGTGAAATTATTACCTCTTCTTCGGGTGTTTCCTCTTGAGTTGATCAAAAGGGCTCCCTAGGTTGGATTTTTGTGAAAGTTAGGACTCTAGGTTGATTTGAGGGAAGTTTGGTGGATATTTGGGTAGGTTTTTTCCAATCCAAATGGATATTTAGGTGTGATTTTGGGAGAATGAGAAGTTCCCTTTTATAAGAGAGGTGGGGGTCACTTTAGGAAAAGATTGAAATATTAATTTATAATACAATCTTATTTGGTTTATAATAGATAAAAATGAATTTATTTAGATAATTATGTGGTCATTGGTTGAAATAATCTCAACAAATAGGTTTTATACACGTTTAGGATGCCATTTTAACCTTTTCATTTAGATTTAACTCTTAGTTAAATAGTTTAACTTTTATCATGTCTTTTTGTATTGTTACACTATATGGTTAATAAACATACTCTAAACTTATAATATAAACTCAAGTGGTTCATTAATGACATATATAATATTATTTAAGCCATTTTTCTGAAACTTAAATTTTTAGTAATATTATATCTACCAATAATATAGTATTTTTTTTAAAAACTAATTTATGTCAATTTTGACATTATTCGGTATTTTGTTTTTGTGAAAGTCATAATAACCTTATAAATTCAAAAATCAATTATCTAATCAACCGTAACATGTCATATTAACCTATAAAATTAGTTTAATTCATCAAAAGGCTCAACTGATATTTATTTGGATATTTATAATATCAATTATTTTAATATTTCATTAAGAAGGTAATTACGGCATCATCATTCTGTCATTAATAAATTCAATTATTTAAACTCTAAAAATTATAAATAAAATACCATTATGTAAGAAGTATTTTTATTTTTATAATTAATATTTATAATCTAATTTATATTTTTTATAACCTTATATTAAAAATGGTTTATTTAATAAACTTTGAATTTAACACTTTTAACTATTCTTTAAATTAAATAACAATAAATGCCCTAAACTAATCCAAGTGGAACAAAAGAGTCATATTTTTTTTCCTAAGGTTGTTTTGGGTCGAATTACACTTATCCAATAGAATTAGGGCATGTGTTAGGTTAATTATAATATTATTTTTACCCTTAATTACCCTATTTACTTTTAACCGTGGTAAATAAAAGTCAAAAGTTACTATTCATGAAAAAATATTTTCATCTTATTGAACAAAATTTTACTTAATTATTTCAACCATGTCTCGCTGAGTTTTGAAATTCAACTCACAGAAGTGGTAAAATTATGTTTTATGCAAATTTGAAAATGCTCCTAGAATGTGGGTAAAAGACAGTAAAAAGTTCAATAAAAATTTATACATCTAATTTTATTATATAATTACTTCAATGAATTACATTGAACATATATATTTATTATATATATATTTTTACTAAAAATAAATTTAAATAAAATAAATAATTATTTAGATAAAAATCAGTTTTAAATAATAATACAGTATTTTTCACTATTCATCAAAAAATTGAAAGTTTTCAGAAAAATATAAAAAGTTCACCCTAAGCTAATTTTGATATTCTTAATTCAGAAATTAATTATATTTTACCATATTAAAAACATTTAAGTTACATTCATTAATTTACAATTAATTCTGGCTGTCAAAACCAAAAAGCGGGTTTTTAAAAAGTAAAACTATGAAAAGATTAACACGTGTTTATGTCAAATTTAAATATGAAGTTACTTATAATAACCTAAATTTTATTAAATGATAAAAATATAATATGACTATACTTACAAGCAATTAAAATGTATAATTTAACACAATAAATTACTTTGATTAAAAATGTTGTTTTTAATTAAAATTATTATTTTTCAATATTCACCAAAATATGAAAGTTATCAGAAAAACACCAAAAATTTATCAAAAATAAATTCTTATGTCCCAATTATAATGGATAAGCTTTTTTTTCAAATTGAATATATAAAAGTGTCAAATATTGGATTTAAAAAAGGTCCGCCATTAAAAGGCGGTAAAACTTCCTTTTCTGAAAAATACTTCCTTTATCTAAAAAATTGAATTTCTTATTATATTATGTCAAAGAAACAAAAAATATGGGTGTTAAAATTATATAGAGTATATATGATTCAAAATGCAGTTAATAATATTCATAACCTCTTTTTGAACGGCTATTTTGGTAAGTTGTTGTGCGCTCGAACTCGGTGCTGCATGTAACACAAGCTGTTAAATTACTTTAATGAGATAACATACTATGAAATCCTGGGGTGTTACAATTTTTGAATGAATATTAATCATTATTTTGAGAATAATTAAATTATTTTCATGATAGTAATTTTTTTCTTGTTTTTAGTGATTATATAATTAACCTAAAATCTTACACAATGTCGACACAATATTTTTTCAATTAATTAAAAAAATGTTTTGAAAAATATTAAATGTAAAATTATTTGAGTAATTTATAGAGTTACATGAATTTTAATGATTAATATAACATATTGTTTATGTATAAAAGGTTTATATTTTAATTTCATCTTTGAATTGTTGTTTTTGAAGTCAAATTAAATGAATAGTGTCAAAAATGAAATTAATGATATTTTATGAAAATGATATTTTATTAAATTAATTAAAAATCATAAAAAAAATTAAATAAGAAAAGGTAGATAATTTATGGTTGCAAATTTAATCCATTTTATAATTAATAATAATTTTTCACCTTATAAGTAAACTTTTAACCCTTTATGACTGGAAAAGTTATAATCAAATTTAAGGTGAAAAGAGGTTAGCTAGGAGATTAAAAAAAAGATAATGTTTAAAATACCACATAAACATGTCCTAAGTTTATTATTTGATAATATTTAATTCATATCCTAGCTTATCCTTGTTGGATTTTGTTCCCTAAAAACCAACTTATTTGTACTTTATGATAAAACTTTATTCATTGGATGAATATTAAATAAAATAATTATCAAATAATTATTGTTCTTATGCATGACATAGTATAAGATAATGTCCCATGAATATATGTCACACTAAAAGGTCATAGATGATCCCTAATATAATGAGAACCTGAAAGTTCCATGACACTATTCTTGGAAATATGTTTTGTGGCCAGATGATATCATTTGATGGGATGCAAATCCTTTAGGCTATTAGGGGCGGGGACTCATGAAACATTGAGTAACATTCTCATAGTACATTCCCTTGGTAATATCCATGAGGATATTATGAGAACAAGACCTGTTAGTAGGAAATCCACATTAACAGCTGTCATTGGATGTTTCTATTTGCGGGCATGTGTATTGGTCCTTAGACATTAAGATTATTATTAATTAGTATTATAACTCACGTACTTAGATGTATTGATGAAAAAATGATGACAAATGTTCTTTGTAACACCCCAGGGAAATAAAGAATATGAAAATTTTATATTTATCCCTATTTGTGGAAAAAATGTCAATATTAATTTAAATGGAACGTTATGCTCGGTGGCTTACCCAATATGCAACAATGAGTTCCTTTGAAATCTTAAGTTGCACTCTAATAATAAAATAATATTATTTTAAATAGTAGTTAACACATAGCCGTTGTATTGGCAGTAATGAATAGAAATAACTAAATTACGATTATATATGTGTGTTAAATGTTTTTACTTTTATCCAATAAATTTTAGAGGCTTAAAATACAAATGAATCCAATCTTAAGCATTGAATACACTAGTATTTTTAAAAGATTGTTGTACTACCTTTTGATGGAAACCCATTTTTTTAAATCAAACTTTTGACAATTTTATAAGATCTATTCTTCAAAATAAACATATTATTTATGATTGGGACATAGAAATTTACCTTGGGTTAATTTTTTGTATTTTTCTGACAATGTTCATTTTTCAATGAATAGTGAAAAATACTGCATTTTACATCAAAACTGCGTTTTCATATAATTTAATTATATGGTTATATTATCTATTTAATTTGTTTTAAAGTATAATTAGAATATATTTTTACCATATAATTCAATTATGGTCATTGGGATTAATTTCACTTTGGAATTAGGCATAAACAAGTGCCAAACATTTCATAAATATTGTTTCTAAAAAACCCGCTATTTGTTTTGACAACGGGAAGTTTTTTTAAATTAATTATTGCAATTTATGTGTTTGGAGTTTGGTAAAATGGATTACATATTTGGAATCAGAAGTTCCAAATTATGTAATTAAGACTCTTTTGGTTTTGGACATTATGAATAGTAACGATAGTAATTATCTTTAATTATCTTGATTAATGAGAAATCAGGTAGTTAAAGATAATAAGATAATATCATAATAATAAAAAATGACCAAAAAATGTGTCCTAAGGCTACTGGTTGTCTCATGGAAGACCATGGGATGCCTTGTTCCAAACTTGGGGGCCCCATGGAATCACTTATGTGAGAAAGTGACTTTTTATCTTTTTATTTTTAAAGAATGTTAAACGTAACAAAGAATGTATCACCTAAGTAAAATATTTTTAATTTTGTATAAATAAATGATCTTTTGGACTATAAATATTCATTAGAAAGATGAAAATATTTCCTACATTATAATATTTTTTTTTATAATTTTTAGACATTAAATAAATTAAATTATTTATGACATCATGATGATGCAGCGATGACCTCATTATTTAACGATTTAAATAAAATGGAAAGATAATGTAAAATCTAAGACCTAAACATGTCCAAAACCTATTTTATGGGTGTATTTAGAACCCTTATCACCTTATCCTCGAAAAAAATCAATGTGGGACTATTAAAATCCGAAACTCATTCTAAAATAAAGTAACATTTATTTACTTTCCAAGAGTGCCCCTCCACTCCTCTTATAAAAGGCCCCCACCACTACCTTTTTACCCACACTTCGAAGGCCTTTGGCTCGGCCAAAACCTGCCCATTTTGTCTCTCCAAATACCTATATAACTCCTTGATGCCTCACTTTGGGCAGAAGTCTTCTCAAGGAAGCCTTTGAGCTCAAACCAAAGGGAGTTACCCGATTTTAAGGTAATGTCTTCACTTGTGCCCTTTTGTTTTATTTTGCTTCTCCAACCCACTAAACTCTTTTTATTCATTTCTTTTGTAACACCTCCAGTATCATCAATATAATAGGATGTTTTTATAAGAAGGATTATAGCTACACTTACAGACACCTTCGTCTAATGGTTAAAGAACATACTGTTTCTGTGGTTGGCGATTTTCTGCCTCACGAAAGGATGATTGTTCAATATTTTTTTAACACCTTTAAAGGTGGCCATTATGATGTAACTATATTTTATATATTATATATATATGGTATATATGTTTACTATATGATAATGTATTTTATATTTAAACCATACCTTTATTCTTTTCATGTTGTGTAAATGTGATAATTTCATATGAGGAAGTGCGGACTACCGCCCCCTCAAGTGATGTGACTCGTACATGCAATACATGGAATGTATAAAGAATGAAATTAATGAACATATGTGACATATATAACATATATATTATACTGGAATTATAATATATATATATATCATTTATTTTTAATTCCGTTAATATGACAAAGAAAAAATGAATGTAGCGTTCATGCGTACGTACGGCCTATCGTCTCCATGAATGGTGCTTTTCGTTTTTATCTCCAAATGATATGTAATAGTATAAAATGAATATATACTGGATATATATGATATTTAAAACTTAAATACTATTCTGGATATGATTTACCTATAACTACATGGAAAGTTATTTTCCAACAAGTTCAATTTTTGACTCACGTACCAAACATCGACAAAAACGTCTGATATGAACTCATATAATTAACCAATTATTATAACATTAAAATATGTGATATGAACTTAATAATAATCTTTATAGGAGGTCCTTATGCAATTATAATTTGACCAAAGTTTATTATTCAGAAATATAAAGAAACGAACAAGACAAGTTGGACTTGAGGTAAGGGATCCTACTCCTCTCTTTCTTTTTAAGTACACTCTTTTATGTCATTCCTTTTAAGATCATATTTCTTGTGATTGGGATGTTCTTTTATATTACTCTTACTGTAATTTTTATGTACATATGATGAGAGACCCTATTCTCTCTCATCAATCCATTTTGGAAGTTTTGAGTGGCGCCGTTAGGCTGCCGAATTTTCGGAAGAGATCTAACCTCTCTCTTTCTTTTTAAGTAATCTCCTTTATGTCACTTATTTTAAGCTCCTATTTGTTATGTTGGGGGATGTTATTTTATATTAATATTTCTGTAAAATTTATTTTGATTTGATGAGAGACCCTATTTCCTCTCATCAATCCATTTTGGAAGTTTTAAGTGGCGCTGTTAGGCTGCCGAGTTTTCGTAAGAGATTTTTCATCTCACTTTTATTCCTGTGAGATTTATGATACATTTGCCACAATTTCCATTGAGTGGTTTATGTACTGACCATTATTACACTCCTTTTTTAATATAATTCCATTTATGGGTATTTACATATTCATTGTATGACACTTCTTCAATGGGGTGTACTTTTCGAAAGTTACCCAAGTCAGTAAGGGAACCTTTCACCCTCCTCTTTTTAAAAGACTTCGTTTGTTATGTCTTTTAATTCACATAATATTATGTTGGGATATATTATTCTATATCCTGATTGATCTAAATTTTTTGTCCAAGTGATGATATTCCCTTTTTATCTCTCATCAACTCATTTTCTGAATTTTTGAAGTGACGTCGTTAGGCTGTCGAATTTTACCAAGGGAACTTTTTAACCCAATTTCGATTTCTTTGGGTTCAACATATAGTTATTGAATATGTCATCATTTGAATATGTTTGAATTAAATTTTATTGTTTTACACTTAATATCCAATTATATTGGGTGTATTTATATTTGTTACACATAATTTTGAGATTGATTTATCCTTAATTTAAGGATACCTTCCTTATAAGGGATTTCATCACATTTTACATCTCTATTGAGACTTCATTGTTGTTATGCACAAATTCACTCTTATATGGTGTATATACTGTCCTTTTGAATATTATATCATGAACCCATTTATTCTCATGATATTATAAATTTCTGATTAAATGTTATTCCTCAATTATTGTATTCAAGTGTCTCTAATTTTGGTAAAAACCCTTTAACCAAAATATCGCTTTAAATGTTTTAATGATATTCTCTTATTAATATCCATGTTTTCAAAATGATTTTAAGGATTTATTTATATGGATATTAATGGTTTAAAATGTTAAAGGATTCAAGGTGGTATGAGACACTTTGATTCAAAAATCTCATTATTAAATGTTTTAAATGGTTTTGAAAATGGTTTTTTTAATGGATTCATTATTTCAATATCCTAAAATGTTATATTGTGATTGAAATGTGGAAATGTTATATTTCCTTTATGCATGTTTTATGTGATAAATTTATGTTATGGTTCTTGGGCATTGTTATGAAAACGGGTGGTTTCGTGATAAACTAAGGGTGGGTGAGCCCGATATATCTCTCCAATGCATTGGGTAACGCGAAGGGGTTAAACATTAAGGTTTCTACGAAGAGATTTAGGGAATATGGTGTGGTGGGTATTCCAAACGTAACCAAGAGGGTTACTCCCTGCGTAAGAAAGTTATGAATGCCTCAATTTACCTTTATGTATTTAGGATTTATATGATTTATTCATGATTTTATGAGGTATGTTAGAGTGCCTATGTTTTATGGGTAAAGTATGATTTCATTCTTATGTATATATGAAATCATGTTTCCTTTCCATATTTTTATAACCCTTACTGAGATTTTTATGCTCGTCCCATGTTTTTGAAATGTTTTTCACAGGTCAAGGTAAAGGTACATGATGTGATGATAGTGTCAAGGATGTGTCAAGAAAGAATCAATGTTTTATTTTAAATATGTTTACGTTGATGGGAAGAATTAATACTATCTTTTATGTAACCACTTTGTTTAAATGTGGAATGTAATGAAAGTTTCATGATCTAATTCTCTAAAACTCTAAACCTGAAAAGATCCTCAATGTGTAATCTTGTAATAACTCAATATTAAGTAAGGTTTAAGGCTGGGGCCTTATAGTTGGTATCAAAGGTCGGTTTAGAAAACTTTAGAGGTTAGGGTATTCTTTAAGCATAAGTGACATTACCATAATGGTTAGGATTTCAGAAAGATTCCTAGTTTTAGATAAAGTGAATGAGTACATATATCTTAGTGTTTATCTTCCTCATTAGTACATGATGGTTTTGGTTATATACTCACACTGACCTTTTTGGTTTTAGTAAATGGCTGGATCTAGCAGGAACCAAAGTAATAGTGGATATGAAGGAAACTGTGACAGTTTTTTGAGCAAGCAACTGAATGATATGGGAGCTGTAATGAGAACTCTTGTGATTATCCTCAACCAACTATCCGGAGTCATGATTGACCACCTAAACCTTGGTGATTTCTCTAAGGCATCATATATGCGAGAAACAAATACCTACGGAAGTACAGGTAATAATCATAAAGGTAAGTGTGTTCAAAACCCTATGTGTCAAAGATGTGGAAAGAAACAACTAGGAAAATGTTTCAAAGGGACAGAAATATGCTATAGATGTGGAAATGAAGGTCATAAAGCAAGAACCTGCCATGGAAAAAGGAAGCATCCAGTTGACTCGAGGAAAGGGAAAGAAGTTCTTTCTAAGGGATCAATTGAATGTTTTAAATGTGGTGTTCATGGTCATTATGCAAACAAATGTCCAATGAAGAAGTTTCGTGAATGGGATCACCAAGATTGTACAAATGTTCATTTACCAATACTTAATGCCATTCCGATTGAGGATGAAGAAACTGAAAATGACCAATCAAAGTTATGGATTATTTCATAACTATTGTTTTCCTATTTTGGAATCTTAGGATATGATTTATGATTTTTTTTGTACGAAAGAAGTATTTCAGAATAAGTTGGAAAGGAATGGTTAATGCATCATGAAGAATGTTGAATGAGTAAGAAGTCAACATATAAGGGCTTCAAGAGTTATGGTGAAATTCTTAAGAGTATTAGGTCTATTTTGATGATGGGGTTACATTAGAAGACTTTTTATAGTATGTTTAACCCTGATGTTTAATATATGAAAATTTTATTCAAGGAATATTTATCTGTTCTTTTGTGGACATAGTTATAAAGAACCATTTTGGTTTATATGATCCTTACTTTTGAGGTAATTATGGGTTACTATAAGTTATGATGGAAGTGAAATGCATGAGATAAAATTGAGGTTAAATTATGTTATGGTTATTTTTGATGATTTTATCTCTTTTTGGGGAATGATTTGAGAATTATATATTTTTGGAAAAATGACAACACGCAGACCGTGTGACAACCCGTCGCGTCGAACAAAGCTGCAGGAATCGAACCCCCAACCAAAGTGCAACTCGTATTTATCGCCTACCACTGGACTACGTGAAGTCCCTGGTTAGTTTGACTGATTATTTTTAGTTAGATGATTTTATTAATTAAGAGTAATTTGAATTTGGGTTATCTATGAAAATTTATTATCCTATCATGGAGGATATGTGATTAGGTTAATTACTCTTCAATACGAGACTTTAAGACCAACTGATGTTGTTTGGAGATAAATGTTACGATTTAACTTGGAAGACTATGTGACTAAAACCTCCAAATTTTTTGGTTTCAATATTAGTTTGGTTTACTTTGAAGGATTTTATGGACAAATTGTTTATCGAATGGTCCTTGTTGAACTTTGGGTTTTGTTGGACAAATTTTGGAGATTAAGAATAGATTTTCTTTTTATAAAGGGTTATCCTTTTCTGGATTATCTGATCTTGTACTAACCTTTTGGTTTTGGTTTTGGTTAAGGTCTAAATATATGGGAACTATATAGTTCTCTTTTGTGGATTAGCTGATTCTCTAGAAGTTGGTTATAGTACTCTTAATGTGAACAAGTCTTCCTAAATACTCATCTTTTGGGGAATGTATGAGTTTGTGTAATAAATATAATAAAAGTTGAAAGTCAACATGATAAGTAATTATGTTTCCTTATGAATAAATTCCCAATAAAAATTAACTTAAAACAAAAATGTTGTCTATTAAGTTTTCCTACTGGGGAATCGAATACCGTTTAACCCATCACAAGTTTGTGATTTTCTTGTGGTTAACTTTCTCCTGAACATGTTTTCTATCACTCTCCATCAGAACATGGCCCTATGTTTTCTCCTCCATGTCCATGTTTTCCTACATGGAATCCTAGTACTGGTTAACTCGGGTGACATCTATACTTCTCTTTCTTTATTTTAAAGTGATTGTTTTACCGACTCTTGTTTCGATGTGGGATTTTCAATGATGTTTCAAAGCCCAGTTTTATAATTGCGAGGACGCAATTTCCAAAAGGGGGGAAGGATGTAACACCCCAGGTAAATAAAGAATATGACATTTTTATATTTATCCCTATTTGTGGAAAAAATGTCAATATTAATTTAAATGGAACACTATGCTCGATGGCTTACCCAATATGCAATAATGAGTTCCTTTGAAATCTTACGTTGCACTCTAATAATAAAATAATATTATTTTAAATAGTAGTTAACACATAGTCGTTGTATTGGCGGGAATGAATAGAAATAACTAAATTACGATTATATATGTGTGTTAAATGTTTTTACTTTTATCCAATAAATTTTAGAGGCTTAAAATACAAATGAATCCAAGCTTAAGCATTGAATACACTAGTATTTTTAAAAGATTGTTTTACTGCCTTTTGATGGAAAACCATTTTTTTAAATCAAACTTTTGACACTTTTATAAGATATATTTTTCAAAATAAACATATTATTTATGATTTGGACATAGAAATTTACCTTGGGTTAATTTTTGGTATTTTTCTGACAATGTTCATTTTTCAATGAATAATGAAAAATACCGCATTTTACATCAAAACTGCTTTTTCATAAAACTTAATTATATGGTTATATTATCTTTTTAATTTGTTTTAAAGTGTAATTAGAATATATTTTTACCATTTAATTCAATTATGGTCATTGGGATTAATTTAACTTTGGAATTAGGCATAAACAAGTGCCAAACGTTTCATAAATATTGTTTCTAAAAAACCCACTATTTGTTTTGACAACGGGAAGTTTTTATAAATTAATTATTGCAATTTATGTGTTTGGAATTTGGTAAAATGGATTACATATTTGGAATCAGAAGGTAAAAATTATTTATTTAAGACTCTTTTGTTTTTGGACATTATGAATAGTAACAACGGTAATTATCTTTAATTATCTTGATTAATGAGTAATCGGGTAGTTAAAGATAATAAGATAATATCATAATAATAACAAATGACACCAAAATGTGTCCTAAGGCTACGGGGTGTCTCTTGGCCGAACATGGGATGCCTTGTGACAAACTTGGGGGCCCCATGGAATCACTTTTGTGAGAAAGTGACTTTTTATCTTTTTATTTTTAAAGAATGTTAAATGTAACAAAGAATGTATCACCTAAGTAAAATATTTTTAATTTTGTCTACATAAATGATATTTTGGAATATAAATATTTATTAGAAATATGAAAAGATTTCCTACATCATAGTTGTTTTTTTATAATTTTTAGACATTAAATAAATTAAATTATTTATGACATCATGATGATGCAGGGATGACCTCATTATTTAACGATTTAAATAAAATGGAAAGATAATGTAAAATCTAAGACCTACACATGTCCAAAACCTATTGTATGGGTGGAATTAGAACCCTTATCACCTTATACTCGAAACACATCAATGTGGGACCATTAAAATCCGAAACTCATTCGAAAATAAAGTAACATTTATTTACTTTCCAAGAGTGCCCCTCCCCTCCTCTTATAAAAGGCCCCCACCACTACCTCCTTACCCACACTTCCAAAGACTTTGGCTCGGCCAAACCCTGACCATTTTGTCTCTACACATCCCTCTATAACTCCTTGAAGCCTCACTTTGGGCATAAGTCTTCCCAAGGAAGCCTTTGAGCTCAAACCAATGGGAGTTACCCGATTTTAAGGTAATGTCTTCACTTGTGTCCTTTTGTTTTATTTTGCTTCTCCAACCCCGTAATCTCTTTTTATTCATTTATTTTGCAACAAATCCAGTATCTTCAATATACTAGTATGTTTTTATAAGAAGGATTCGATCTAAACATACACACACCTTCGTCTAATGGTTAAATAACATACTATTTCTGTGGTTGGCGATTTTCTGCCTCACGAAACGATGATTGTTCAATATTCTTTTAACACCTTTAAAGGTTGCCATTATGATGTCACGGTATTTTATATATTATATATATGGTATTTATGTTTACTATATGCTTCTGTATTTTATATTTAAACCGTACCTTTATTCTTTTCATGTTGTGTAAATGCGATAATTTCATATGAGGAAGTGCGGACTACCGCCCCCTCAAGTGATGTGACTCGTACATGCAATACATGGAATGTATAAAGAATGAAATTAATGAACATATGTGACCTATATAACATATATATTATACTGGAATTATAATATATATATATATCATTTATTTTTAATTCCGTTAATATGATAAAGAAAAAATGAAAGTAGCGTTCATGCGTAGGTACGACCTACCGTCTCCATGAACGGTGCTTTTCGTTTTTATCTCCAAATGCTATGTAATAGTATAATATGAATATATAATGGATATAAATTATATTTAAAAGATCAATACTATTCTGGATATGATGTACCTATAACTACATGGAAAATTATTTTCCAACAAGTTCAATTTTTGACTCGCGTACCAAACATCGACAAAAACGTCTGATATGAACTCATATTATTAACCAATTATTATAACATTAAAATATGTGATATGAACTGAATAATAATATTTATAGGAGGTACTTAAGCAATTATAATTTTACCAAAGTCTATTATTCAGGAATATAATGAAACGAACAAGACAAGTTGGACTTGAGGTAAAGGATCCTACTCCTCTCTTTCTTTTTAAGTACACTCTTTTATGTCATTCCTTTTAAGCTCATATTTCTTTTGATTGGGATGTTATTTTATATTACTCTTACTGTAATTTTTATTTACATATGATGAGATACCCTATTCTCTCTCATCAATCCATTTTTGAAGTTTTGAGTGGCGCCGTTAGGCTGCCGAATTTTCGTAAGAGATCTAACCTCTCTCTTTCTTTTTAAGTACTCTCCTTTATGTCACTTCTTTTAAGATCCTATATGATTTGTTGGGGGATGTTATTTTATATTACTCTTTCTGTAAACTTTATGTTGATTTGATGAGAGACACTATTTCCTCTCATCAATCCCTTTTGGAAGTTCTAAGTGGCGCTGTTAGGCTGACGAGTTTTCGTAAGAGATTTGTCATCTCGCTTTTATTCCCGTGAGATTAATGCGACATTTGCCACAATTTCCTTTGAGTGGTTTATGTACTGCCCATTATTACACTCCTTTTTTAATATAATTCCATTTATGGGTATTTAAATATTCATTTTATGGCACTTATTTAATGGGGTGTACTTTTCGAAAGTTACCCAAGTCGGTAAGGGAACCTTTCACCCTTCTCTTTTTAAAAGACTTCGTTTGTTATGTCTTTTAATTCACATAATATTATGTTGGGATATGTTCTTATATATCTTGATTGATGTAAATTTTATTTCCAAGTGATGATATTCCATTTTTATCTCTCATCAAATCATTTTCTGAATTTTTGAAGTGACGCTGTTAGGCTGTCGAATTTTACCAAGGGAACTTTTTAACCCAATTTCGATTTCATTGGGTTCAACATGTATTTATTGAATACGTCATCATTTGAATATGTCTGAATGACCTTTTATTGTTTTACACTTAATATCCTATTATATTGGGTGTATTTATATTTTTCACACATAATTTTGAGATTGATTTATCCATAATTTAAGGATACCTTCTTTATAAGGGATTTCATCACATTTTACATCTCTATTGAGACTTCATTGTTGTTATGCACCAATTCACACTTATATAGTGTATATACTGTTCATTGGAATATTATACCATGAATCCATTTATTCACATGATATTATAAAGTTCTGATTAAATTTTATTCCTTAATTATTGTATTCAAGTGTCTCTAATTTTGGTAAAAAACCCTTTCACCAAAATATCGCTTCAAATGTTTTAATGATTTGTTCTTAATAATATCCATATTTTAAAATTGGTTTTAAGGATTTATTTATATGGATATTAATGGTTTAAAATGTTAAAGGCTTCAAGGTGTTATGAGACCCTTTGATTCAAAAATCTCTTTATTAAATGTTTTAAATGGTTTTGAAAATGGTTTTTTAATGGATTCATTATTTCGATATCCTAAAATGTTATATTGTGATTGAAATGTGGAAATGTTATATTTCCTTTATGCATGTTTTATGTGATAAATTTATGTTATGGTTCTTGGGCATTGTTATGAAAATGGGTGGTTCCGTGATAAACTAAGGGCGGGTGAGCCTGATATAGCTCTCCAATGCATTGGGTAACGTGAAGGGGTTAAACGTTATGGTTTCTCCGAAGAGATTTAGGGAATATGCTGTGGTGGGTATTCCAAACGTAACCAAGAGGGTTACTCCCTACGTAAGAAAGTTATTAATGCCTCAAGTTACCTTTATGTCTTTATGATTTCTATGATTTATTCATGATTTTATGAGGTATGTTAGAGTGCCTATGTTTTATGGGTAAAGTATGATTTCATTCTTATGTATATATGAACTCATGTTTCCTTTCCATATTTTTATAACACTTACTGATCTTTTTATGCTCATCCCAATTTTTTGAAATGTTTTTCACAGGTCAAGGGAAAGGTACATGATGTGATGATAGTGTCAAGGATTTGTCAAGAAAGAATCAATGTTTTATTTTAAATATGTTTCCGTTGATGGGAAGAATGAATACTGTCTTTTATGTAACCACTTTTTTTAAATGTGGAATGTAATGCAAGTTTCATGATCTAATTCTCTAAAACTCTAAACCTGAAAATATCCTCAATGTGTAATCTTGTAATAACTCAAGATTAAGTAAGGTTTAATGTTGGGGCCTTATATTCTTGGTGTGTTAGGATATGTTGGGTGCATCACAATTAATATTGCATTGATGAATAATGTGAGAAAGGATTTGTCACTTCTATATAAATAGATATCTCAAGACCTTTGATGGAAATGTTATAGCGTAACTAAATCCCTGGAAATGGTTTTTTATAGGTAGGTTCAATTTCGAGAAGTCAACGAATGAGAAATCAAACACTTGGGTTAATGGAACTTTCATGCAACCCGCTTGATTGGAGGTATCGGAAAAAATGGATTATATTGCACCATAAGCATTCGTATGAGGTGACATGTCGTTGCGACCTCAACTTATTTATCTTGGATTCCTTGACCCATTACTAGACAATAATCTTGGACTTTAGTCAAGCCCTCCTAATGCCAATGAAAAAGAGGCCTACAGGGTCACACATTAAGTGTGGCCAGTATCTTAGTTAAATAATTTATTTATATAACAAGTTGAATAAATATTATTCCAAATTGTGGTTTAATAGTTATTCAATTTTTCTTGATTACATATATTTCATTTCTAGTTATTCGAGAGAATATATTATGAAATCAATATTTATTTATAGATGGATAATGTAGTTATATATATTTTAAGATAAATAGTCATTATTTAAGGCTTGGTAAATATTGAGGAGGATTGGTGCACCAAGTTACAGGTCTGGTGAGAAATAATATTAAATTTCTTTGGTAAAATAATACTTAAATATAATGTGAAAGTAAATCACATGTCATGGAAATAATAACATTACTATTATTATTTTATGTGGGGTTTTCACATGGAATAATAAATTAAGTAACAACACCTGTGCTAAATATTTATTATTACCTGGTGAATTAAATTCATTTAGCTCATGTCATGGAAATAATAGCAATAAAATTATTATTTGACATAGGGTTTTCACATGGAATAATAATTTAAGTAATGATACCTATGATAATTATATATTATTACCAAGTGAATTAATTCCCAGTTATGTTATTATTCACTATATAATCCAAGGGTTTATTCCACAAACTAACCAATCGTTATGTGCACAACAACCTTGGAGAAAAGATCTTGGTCCCAGCGAACTCTTCCCTCTCCAAGAATGCTCTCAAGAATGAGAGATATCCTCCTCTATCGGATCAAGGAGAATGCTTTGGAATAAATTCTCTAGGAAATAAAAGGTAGACATTACAAGTGCAAGGATCATACACACTAGCACTTGAATACCCCTTCGGCAATGTCCAAAGATACATGGAGAATGTGTAGATGACTGCTAGAGTATTCGTATCGTTGGATTATACATCGTAACAAAGTTTCACCTCATACCTTTGGTCAAACACATCAACAAAGAAAGAATCACCTTGGAGGTAATTCTATAATAAAATTAAATTAATTATAAACAAAATATGTCAACCTGGTATTCTCATTTCTAGGTTCTCTACTTTGTCTTCTATCTTTTATTCAATTCCTTAGATACTGGAATTCATCATCGTATTGATTCTGGATTAATAATTGATTATGGTAATTGTCAATGTTGGGTACACGCTCATATTTTGCTTCCAACGTGCCCAGAACCTACAAGTGCTATTAGAGTGGCCATATTTTCATTTAATATTATTTAAATAATTTTTTGATGATTTAAACTTTAATAATTTTTTTAATTCATGTGTAATCATTCTTTTTATATGAATTTCGAGATCTATTTCACCCATATTGTTTCTAAAATATCTAACAAAAACAAATAATTCTATGATTGAAATTAAATTAAGGATCCCATCAGGAGGCACATATAGTTCTGTTTAGATAATACAAGAATACATGTCGTGTTTTTGGATCTAAAAACCATGTATTTTTATTTAATAAATCAAGAGTAATTTGGAAATTACTCAATTCGTGTTCATTAATGACATGCAGTGTAGTTAATTCTTACACCGTATGTTGATTAGGACATACTGGTGTACGGTTAGCTGGAATACGTGCCATGTGCCCCACTGGAAATGGTGCATTGTCCCTTTGGGTTAGGGTCAAGTCGTGTATCCCATACATGACTTTCCCAACTGGTGACCATGTAATGTGGAGTCTACATGACGTGAAACCTAATAGACACACCATTTACTATGATGATTTCCAAAGTACACCTCACACACAATTTCCCCAGGCTTGTACTTTAGATGGACAGTGAGGAGAGTACACATAGTATAGTCATATCTACACATCGGGTACCCTTTTTAGATTATGTAGATTTAAAAATTTATTATTATATTTTGTACCCCTTAAGACTTGTACCTTCATGTGGGTGTAAATCTGGGACACAACATGTGATAGGTGTTTGATATATATATATATATACTTAAATAACATCTGTGTAATGTTCAAAGATCTTCACATCATGTATGAGTTTTATTACAATTATAATTCTTCATGCACACTACATGTACCAAATAATAAAGTGTATACAAGTATAAATACATTCTGGGTAGTTTTGGATGGGTATTCACTCGGTTACTTCCATACTACAAGTTATGTACAATGTAATGTTTGATAATCTCATGGAAATATAAAAAAGGATTATAGTAGAAAATATTTATTAATTAAATACTATAATTAATCAATTTGAGCATAATTTATCTTAATAATAATGACTAAAGAATTGAATGATAGTTCTATTAAATGTGTAATTCGTTACATGTATGTGTATGATCATGAGCTATACCAAACCTTTTTATGTGATTGGTTCCTTTTTAATTTATTTATTAAATTAAAATTTATGTCATGCATGACTTCTCCTCATTAATATGTTGGGCCTACATTCCCATGGTTTCTTTTATGTAAACTCCATTTTACCCCTCATCTATGAGTGAGTTAAAAGCATATGTAATGGATGGAGCTCCTAATATGGTAGAGGCAGTTCAAGTTAGGGGCATATGCGAAACCAATCCAAGGAGATATAATGGTGGATAGGTGGAAAGCTATAAACATGAACCTTAAGTGGTTCAAGGTGTATCTCCCCTAGTCTAGGGTTAGTTTATAAACTAATAGTAAATCTCATGATCATACCCTTTATTTTAATTTTGTCAGCCGTAAATAAGGTGGAACTAAAATAAAAAAAACTATGTGTAAATATTATTTATACATAGTTAATTACTTAATTATATCCTACTTGACATTAAAAAGCACGTTAAAAGATAATATATAGAAATTTACACATAAATGATAAAATCCATCAATTAAATTTTAAGTCGGTATAGTCTTCCATTACTTATGTTAGAATCGAACCATAGTTCAAAGTGCTTGACCAACCCTAGTTGGGGTGCTTTAAATTATCAAGAAATTATAATTTGATGTTTTGGGTTGACATAACTTAGTTTACATCATGGGTTGACTTCCCTAGTGGGAATTAGTGAAATAGAGAGGTAATGGTTGAGGAAATCCAAAATTAAGAATTTCAGGATTGGGGAGTCCACTCAACAGATTAAAGAGCTATGAGTTAATGTAGTTGGTATTTGAAAGTCCTACGTAAATCATTTTAAGTTACTTGACCAAACCAAGTCTGGGTAATGCAATGAGATATATGGATCCCTGTCACTATAATGTCCAAGCAACAAGATATTCTGAAGCCAGTGGAGAAGTCTATGGGGTTTCGACAAAATAGGGAGAGTTTAATAGATTTTAATTAATTTATTTATCTATATTTATCAAGATAAAGCACTAAACCTCTGTTCATCATAATTTTTAGAAAAAAAATAAAAATTACATCAAACATATCATTATGATCCATACTCTAGAAAGAGAAACTTCTCACGAGAACTAATTTTCAAGAGTGGAAAATGCACCTTTGGGTTACTCTTCTCCAAGAGAGGAAACTTTATATGCAGGAAGAGACTTTACCAGTTGCACCTGGAAATGAGGTGAGTGATGAGGAACTCTCTGTTAATGATAAATTTCTAAATGACACTATGTATTTTCAGTGCCTCATGATATCATCAATTGCCAATGAGACCTTGAATAAACATGAGGAAATGGATTCTTATAGAATGATGTCTCACCTTTGGGATCTCTATCAATAGAAGGAGAGACATGAGAGGTATGAGATCTCTAATTTTTTGTTCACTACTAATCTTGGATAGTCTGGGCCACCTAGAATGCATGTAGTCATGTTTATTGGCTACATTGAGCGTCTTGAAATCATAGGGATTAAATTTCTAGATGAGTTTCTTATAGATCTCATACTATTATTTCTGCTTAAGACCTTCTATTTTTTATTGTGAATTATAATATGAGCAGTAATAAGAAGAGTCTATCAGATCTTTTTAACCTGATTCTCCAAGTTGATATAGATATGGGGAATGAAAAACCCACATTACTTAGGGAAAATAGTAAGAGGATAGAGAAGGAAAAGGGGCCAAATATTTATAAAATTATATAAATCCTCCAAGAAGAATTTGACCAAGAAGAATTATATCCAAAGGAAGGGCAAGGAAAATGAGGCAATATGCTTTGCATGTGGAAATTCAGGCCAATGGAAGAGGAACTATTCCCAGAGGTAAGGGGAAGCCAAAGGTGTGTTTGTTATCAAGTGTGACCATTCCATTTATACACATTGGGAATTAGATATATCTTTTGAGGATCACATATATATTCAAATGTAGGAACCAAGTAGATTTTAGAAAATTTTACGAGAAGAGGTGGATCTGGGTGTTTCCAATGGTGTGAGGCTGGCTCCTCTTTCCATTGGTGACTACCACCTCACATTTTTGATGAGAATGATTTTGGTTTTAGATGGATGTCATTATATACCTAGTTTTACCAAGAACATAATTTCTAGATCGAGTTTATATATAGATAGATTTATTTTCATGTCAGGAAATAAATGTAGATACTTTTATAAGGACAACATATATTATGGTATGGATAATTTAAATAATGGGTTGTATGTATTAAATTATGAGAACCAAGTATTGACAATTGATAATGAACCAAGTTCACATGAGTCATACATCACCCAGTTTTGTTATCACCTCCTTGGTCATGTAAACAAGAATCACCTAACAAAGCTCTATCAAGATGGTTATTTAGACTCTTCCAAGCTAAATCCACTTGATAGATTTCATGCTTGTTTACAAGGTAAAATGACCAAACCACCATTTGGGGGAAAGGATGAAAGGGACATAGAGTTTCTAGGACTGGTACACACAGATGTGTGGGGACCATTTATAGTAGAAGATAGATGCAGATATTATTACTTTATTACTTTTACTATGGACTTGAGTAGATATGTCTATGTCTACTTAATGAAGTATAAGTCTTAGTCCTTCATAAAATTCACAGAGTTCAAGAATGAAATAGAGAATCGGCTTGGTAAGAAGGTAAAGAAGCTTCGATCAGATTGAGGTGGAGAATATACTAACCAAGAGTTCATCGACCTTTTATGAGAGTCTGGGATTCTATCTCAAATCACTCCACCTTATATACCATAGTGGAAAGGTTTCAGTGATAGGAGGAATCATACCTTATTGGACATGGAAAGGGTGATGATGAGACATAAAAAACTTATATTATCCTTTTTGGGGATATGCATTGGGAACTATGGAATACACATCAAACCAAGTAATAACTAAGGTGGAAATGAGATTCCCTTCAAGATATAGAGTGGGAGGAAACCCACTTTTTCACATACATGTGAGTGGGGATGAGAGGCATTTGTTGAGGCTTTCTCAAGAAAAAAACTAGCACCTTGGGGCATGTAGTGTATCTTTATAGGGTATCCTAAGGAAAAAATGGATACTAAGTATACAACCCCTATGACAAGAAAGTGATTTTTTCCAAAAAGGCTGTCATTATTGAGAGGGAGAACATCCTAAAAATGGAAAGTGGGATCAAGATTGACTTTGATGAAGTTTATGCTCAAGATACAAATGATTTAGTACCAAAACATGTTCCATAGGTCCCTGTGGAATAGGTAGTTTCTAAAACAGAAGTACTTCAAAAGAGAACAAGAGTGGTAAGGGAACTAGAGAGATATGGTTTCCTTGTTACGCAAGAAGGTGATTAATTATTGTAGGAAAATGATGAATCTATCTCCTATAAGGAAGTAGTAGATAGATTAGAAGATTCAATTTGAATAGAAGATATGAATTCTGAGATGGATTCTATGTATCAGAACCAAGTCTGGGTTGTGGCAGATGTGTCAGTTGATGTAAATCCTGTTAGGTATAAATGGGTATTAAAAAATAAACTAGACATGGAAGGTTATGTTAGTACCTATAAAACAAGGCTAGTGCATAAAGGTTTTAAACAACATTAAGGAATTAACTATAATGAAACCTTTTCCCCAGTTTCCATGTTTAAATGTAAAAGAATCATAATTTCCATAGAAGCTTCCCATGACTATGATATTTGGTAGATGGATGTCAAAACTTTGCATTCCTTATTGGGAACCTTCAGGAAGAAGTCTATATGACACAGCTAGAAGGGTTTGTGACATTGGGTGATGATAAATGTGTATGAAAGTTGCAGAGATCCATTTACGGATTAATGAAAGAATCCAAAAAATGGAACATTCAATTTGACGAAGACATGAGATAATTTGTTTTCATTAAGTATGAATGTGATCTATGTGTTTACAAGTAGTTTAATGGGAATTCAGTCATTATCCTAGTAATGTATGTTGATGACATATTGGTTATTCAAAATGACATACCTATATTATTTTCAGTCAATGACTAGTTGAATAAGTGCTTCTCCATGAAGGACTTAGGCGAACAAGGGAACATTCTATGAATCGAGATCCTTCATGATAGATCCAAGAGGCTACTTGGACTGAGTCAAAGTACATGCATTGACAAGATACTAAAGAGATTTAGTATAGAACCATACAATATGGGATTGTTTCTAGTTTCACATGGTATACATGTTTCCAAGAATATGTGTCCCCAAACACAACATGAGAAAATAGGATGTGTAAGATTCCATACACTTCTGTGATAGGATCTATCATGTATGCCATTTTTTGTACTAGACTTTATGTTGCCTATGATCTAACCATGGTGGAAGATATCAAGCATATCTAGGTGAACAACATTGGGTTATTGTCAAGACTATCCTTAAGTATCTGAGAAGAACAAATGATATCCTCCTAGTGTATAGAGGATATGCGGAGCTTGTCATCATAGGGTATAATGAAGCTTATTTTCAAACATATCAGAATGATTTAAAGTTCCAATCATGATATGTTTTCTATATCAATAGTGGAGTTGTGGGCTAAAAGAGTTCAAAGAAGCTAGTTTTCGCTGATTCTACAGTGGAGTACAAATATATAACAGCTTCTAATGTAGCTAAGGAAGCTGTTTTGATTTAGAACATTGTCCAGGAGCTTGATGTGGTTCTTAGTAGTAAATATTCCATTACATTGTATTATAATAATACTGCAGTATTCACTCTTGCCAAAGATCCAAGGTCACATCAACAGACAAAGAACATACTCCCAAAGTATCACGTCTTGAGGTATTTCTTTCAAAGTGGTAAACTTGTAGTGAGCAGAGTGTCCACAGAAGAGAACATGGTGGGCCCCTTGACTAAAGGCCTATCTCAGTAGAAGCATAAATATCATGTGAGATCTAGATGACTAAAGGATTTCAGTAGTTGGTTCTAGTGCATGTGGGAGCCTGTTGGAGTTAGTGACCTAGAAAACAACTTATTTTTACTTTATGATAAACTTTTATTATTTGGATGAATATTAAATGAACTACTAATCACATCCTGATTTTTCTTCTACGTGACATAGTATGTGATAATGTACTAAGAATAGATGTCACACTAAATGGTCATAACAGATCCCTACGATGATGAGAACCCAAAAGTTCCATGAAAATGTTCTTGAATATATGTTCTATAACCAAAGGATATAATTTTAAGGGACAAAAATGATATAGGCTATCAGGGGTGGGGACTCATGAAACATTGGGGAACCTTCTAATGGTGTTCACCATTGGTAATATTCATGATGATATTATGAGAACAAAACCTGCCAGTAGGAAATCCACATTCATAAGTTTCATTGGATGTTCCTATCTACGAACACGTGTATTGGTCCTTAGACTTTAATATTATTATTAATGTGTATAATGACTCATGAACTTAGATGTATTAACAAAAATTGTGATGAAAGATATTCACGTTGAGGTTGGATATGTTGGTTGCATCACGAGTAATACTACATTAATGAATTATGTGAGAAAGGATTTATCACTTCTACAAAAGTAGATATCTCAGGCCATTTGATGGAAATGATATAGCCTAATTAATCCATGTCCATTGTGTTCTTTAGGGAATTTCAATTCTGAGATGTCAAAGAATGAGAAATCGAGCACATGGGTGGATGTCACTTCCATGCAACCAGCTTGATTGGAGATATCAGGACAAAGGGATTATATTACATGGTAAGTGTTCATATTTTGTGACATTTCTTTTTAACATCTGCTTCTTTCTCTTCGGTTTCTTGACCTATTTCTAGATAGTAATCTTGGACTTCAGGTAGAACTGCCTAAGGCAAATGAGAAAGAGGCCTAAAGGGTCACACACTAAGTGTAGCCAGTATATTAGTTAAATAATTTATTTATTTAACAAGTTGAATCAATATTATTCTAATTTATGGTTTAATAATTATTCAAGTATGCATGATCATATTTTTTGTTGTTAGTTATTCAAGAGAATATATTGCGGAAAAAAATGTTTATTTATTAGTGAATAATGGAGGTATACATATTTAATAAATAAATAGTCATTATTCAAGTCTTGGTAAATATTAATGAGTATTGGCGGACCATGTTATGGGTCCGGTGAGAAATAATATTAAATATTATTAGGTTATATAATATTTAAATACAATGTGAATGTTAAACACATGTCATGGAAATAATAGCACTTCCATTATTATTTGACATGGGGTTTCCACATGGAATAATAAATTAAGTAATGACACCTATGATAATTATTTATTATTACCTCGTTAATTAAATTAATTAAAAACATGTCATGGAAATAATATCATTGATCTTATTATTTTACATGGGGCATTCACATGGAATAATAAACTAAGTAATGGAACCTGTGCTAATTATTTATGATTACCTAGTAAATTAAATTCCCTTTAATGTTATCATTCTTTATATAATCCAAGGGGTTGTTCCCCGGACTTATCAATCATTGTGTGCACAACATCCATGGAGAAAAGATCTTGATCCTAGAGAACTCTTCCCTCTCCCAGAATGCTCTGAAGAATGAGAGAGATCCTCCTACACCAGATTAAGGACAATGCTTTGGAATAAATTCTTAGGGCGTGTCACGACCCGACCCTACCCGGGCTCGAGCCGCAACTACCCCAAGCCCACCTCCATAGGCCAGGGGCTGGCGACCAGCGCCGAAGGTATAATAACTCGGGGAGGCCTTTGCCTAAGTACCTGTACACACACATGCAACAAACTCAATGCAACAGGGCAGAGTAAAAGTAAATACAAGCAAAGTAAAGGGAAACTGCTATATATAACCACAATGTGCATCGACCTCTAACAGTACAAAGTACAGTGCTAAAAAGGAAAAAGGGGAAAAACACACGCCCAACCAGGAAAGGTGCCACAACCCGGCAACAGGTAAACAAAAGCAAACAACTGACGGGTCTCCCACTTGGAACCCGACTACGACCACCGCACACGGTCCATGCTCTCGAACTCCTATGCTCCACTAAAGTCACGACCAACCTGTCCGTCGTCTGCAAGGGCACACCAAGTGCAGCCAAAGCCCAAGCAGGGGTTAGTATAAAAATACCCAGTAGGATACCCCGAAGGCTCGAGGGAGAAACAAAGGAGGTACCTAAGGGTGAGCAGTAGAGCGAACATGAAAAAGTAAAGGAGCACAACAGAGAGGGCAGTAAGGAGTACTGTAAAGAGTCCATCTCAACCCAACAAGAGGAAAGAAGGTAGACTCATCCAAACACAAGGAGCTAGAAACAGTGAGAAGATGAACTTCCCGTCGATTCTTCGCCACCTATAGTAGGAGAGTAGACTCGTCTAACCATGAGAAGCTAGACACGGAAAGCATGTGGCATACCCCGCGCGTCTTCGCCTCACCTGGAAGGAGAGAAACCAAACCTAAGAAGTGGGTACTAGAACAAGGTATATACATATCCATATGCTCTGTCAAGAAGCCCGAACAACGTCGTAGGGGGATCTCTGTCCCGTAGCTCAGCCCAAGAAAGAGTAGCCAACAGTCCCAGAAGAAAACTCCATCGATGCTCAGCATCCCGCATGTCTGCCCCGAACCGCAAGCCAAGGGGGTCAATCACCACACCTCGACACTATCCGCTTTGGGCGTCACTAACTCGCCCGCATGGTTTTAGGTCACGTCACAAGGACGTGTCTCGGTGGGGGAAAGTGCTCCTCGTACTTGAGAGTTCTGGGGGAACGTCAACCACAACTCATCATTGCCCTGCAGTCGAGAGGTCTGCTCAAAGTCGATAGGCGACCCCCTGCCCAGCCCTGCTGGAGGATCCCTGGAAGGCAATGGTTTCCCACTACAGAGAGACCCGGAAAGTCGATGGGTGCCACACTGCCCAGTCCAGCTGGAGGTAACCCGACATCGGGGACCACTGCCCAGCCCAGCTGGAGGTAAGCCCGACATCGGGGACCACTGCCCAGCCCCGCTGGAGGTAAGCCCGGCATCGGGGACCACTTCCCAGCCCAGCTGGAGGTAAGTCTAGAACTGATCTGGCCATCCTTGCTGGATGGTACTGCTCTGTGAAAACCTATGTACTGGCCATCCCTGCTGGATGGTAACCCACTGACGAGCCCTGCTTGATAAGACCTCAGCCCTGATGGAAACAACCACAGCCCTGCTGGAACAACCTCATCCCTACTGGAACAACCTCAGCCCTACTGGAAAAACCTCATCCCTACTGGAAACAACCTTATCCATGATGGAAAAAACCTCCTGGGTAGAGGATCGGTGCCCGTGTAAAGTGTTGGTCACACCGAAACCACAAGCTCTACCAGGGAACACAGAGAAACGGTAGAAACTCCCCAGGCCTCACAAGGTGATCTCGCTCCAATCCGCTGAGTCACTGTTGAAGCGGACCGAGTCAGCACACCCTAGAAAGTGGGGAAAACACCCACGCTGCACGAACACCCATAGTCGCAAACAGTGTCGCAGACCGGTGGAAGGGCACGGTACTGAAACCCCTCACAGCTGAAGAAGCAGAGGAACCAAACCATCTCTGCCGACCAAACCATCGAGTACAAGACCAGGGGGAGACCACTCAACCCTGCTGGTCAGACAAAAGAGCACCAGGACAGGGGAAAATCCACCCTGCTGGTCAAACAAACGAGCACAGAGGGACCCTCTACGTCGCAAGAGGTCAAAAGAATGTAAAGTAGATCACGACACGCACATGGGGCCCACAAGATGTGTGGCCCCAAGTCAACCCCAAATGAGTGCACAAACGTTCTCAGGTACAAGCCACACGTACCTCCAAGCGCTCCTATATACTCCCAAAGTATACCTCGTTCCAGCCCAAAGGCTATCGTGCACACGGCACCCAGCGTCAACGTGAAGGCGTGACATAACAACTCCACCTCAAAGGCCCAGGAATGGCCAACCACATCTTGTGAATCATTTATATCACTCTCCCAAGAGTGCGCGATCACACGCCAAGGGTTCTCTGCAAACACGGCGATAAGAACTGCCAACAGAGTGCCTTTCACACTTCCACATTTAACAAGATCGTGCAAAAGTCTCTGCACAACCAAACGGATCACACCGTTGTAATCCTCATGGAAAAAAACGTGATATCGACTACTTACTCGTCTCCAACGAATACCCGACGGAAAAGTCTCCAACACCGCCTCACACCTGTACGGCGTCCCATGATCCCGGTCCTCGGCCCCGAAAACAGTCGGGCTCATCGCACCACTGTGATCCTCTCGGGAAAACATGTCAAAAAGACTGCTCACTTGAGTGCAACGGATATCCGGATAAAAAGATGCATTCCAGTGCACCGCACACGAGCGGTACCACGTGGGACCCACACCCCGGTCCCGAAACTCAATGAACGAATCGCATCATTGTGATCCCCTCGAAAAAGCACACAAGATGGACTACTCACTTGTCCAAAACGGTCGCCCGGTGATAAAGATGGAAAATCACCGTCGACGCCCAAACAGCCCTTGCGGGGCCCGTACCATCGTGCGGAATTACAGCGGGCAGACTGCGCCAATGTGATGCCCTCGAAAAAACACCCAACATCGACTGCTCACATTCCCCGAATTGACGTCCGATGAAAATTTCGTGAAACGCTGCACGCAGCTCAAAAGACGGGTCGTGGGGCCCATGGGTCAACTCTTGCTTCAACGCCCGAAACCACCCTGGAAACCTCCGCGTCGATGCCAGGGTCCCAACACCATTGACGGCGCTCAAAACGGACGTCGGACGTGTCCACACCGTCCAAACCAAGATTCCCTGAAGAAAAATGCCCAAACACTTAACGGTGTGTCGCACCACCGAGACCCTCGTTTCGGGGATTAAAAATCCCCGAAACCATCTCAAAAAGTCCGCCTGGACACGGGCTCCTCGCTGCCGCAGACGGTGCACAATACAGACACCCTGCGGATTATTTATCATTTTCCATAATAATAATAATAATAATATTATTATTATTATTATTATAAAACATTTTTTTCTTTTTTTTTAAACAAGACCGGCCGAGAGGCCGGTCTTCTTCTCCAACAGGGCCCGCAGAAGGCGGGTCCTAGTCGGCCATCCTGGGTCCGATGACCCCGGTCCTCCCTCAGGAGCAGACCGGTCGGCCGCCTGCGCGACGCCTCCATGCTCACTGCCGCCTTCCGCAGCCACACCGCTGGGCTACCTAGAGGCGTCGCGCCGCGCCACACGCCTCCTCCGCCGGCTCGACCTCCACCGGTTGCCGCGGCCGCCTGCGCCACACGGTCTCAGCCCGCAGATGCCCCCTGCTGCCGTCGTGAGCCCCCGGCAGCCTGAACCTCAGTCAAACCACCGCGCCGCCTGCGACGCCGCCGCCTCCTCTGGAAGTCGCCGCTGCCCGGAGAACTCGCCGGACTGCGAGAATAATCCAAAAACCGGCCAGAAAACCTCACAAACCCGCTGTTTTTGGCGGGTGACTGCGAGTGCATCGAGAATCGGATTTTGAAACCGAAATATGCGACAGATAGAGTATAAAATATACTATAAGATTAGGGCTTTGTTCGAGGATCGATCAACAAATTGATGCAAGAAACAAACTCAAAGTAGGTGCGGGAAATAAAACTGAAACCGCAATAATCCTACCTGCAGGGGCGTTGCCCGAAGATTCCCGGGCGATCCGCCGCCGCACCGTCGCCTTGCTGCTGCTGCTTTCCATGAGTGGAGGAGGAGAGGGAAGGCTGCCTCCTGCGGCTGTCTAGGAGGGGGAAGAAGGAGAGGGAGGGGTGAGTTAAGCGTTTAAATAGAAAACGCTTAACCACCAACCCATCGGCCCGAACCCGAACCCTCAGCAGGGTCGAGGTTAAGCCCCCCCTGGGGTAAACAACACCTCCTGAGCACAACGGTTGTCTCAGAATTTTAATCTGAGACCCCGTTCAAATGTTATGAAATTCAACGTCTGAAGCCACTAAATTACAAAAACTCCCCTGGGGCCATTTTTCACAGACGGCCCGCGCCCGCAAAACTTATACCCCTCCTGGGGTAAACGACATGCTCCGAACTCAATGGTGCCCTCGGTTTTCCAATCCGAGCCACCATTTAGAAGATACCAGAGTTTCAACATTAAACGAATAAATAAATTAATTAATTAATCCGTTTAACCATCTGAAAGCGAGTGAGGGGTCCAAACATCCCGCTCCGATAAGTTTTATGTCGTTACTAGGGTAAAAACCCCATTTCGGACACATCTGTACACTCGGATCCCTGATCCGGTGCACCGTTTAGGAGTTATCACATTTATTTTTCATTTCCAGTGTGAACGCACTGAAAATTTAATTTCGACCACTCCGGGGCTCGGAATCGCACACCGTCTGAAGGCGCTGCTCTGGAATATCATTAAGAATATTCCAAAGTATTTAATAGCAAAAACCGGGTTCTTACATCATTACCTCCTTCAGGATTTTCATCTATGAAATGAAAAACTAGGGATCAACACAGGGTACTAAGCCCACACCTGGAATCCCGTACCCAGAAGAACCCACACACAGCTCTGTGTCACCACACACAGACCAAAGGATTGATCCGTTCACGCGAGGTCGGCCCTTTCCGATGTCGTGCACCCAATACAGACTTTGGGGTTAGGGCAAGGCGGTAGGAAACCTCACCATCCCTTTGCATGGTCTCAAACGGCCCGAAGGCTCTCGGGGGTAGCTCACATCCCCGGTCAAACCTCTACATCGCTCGCCGCGACAGGAATCACCACTTGGGCATGGGACAAGGCCCGACGATTCCCTCCTTCAGAATATCCATATGGTGAAGCACCCAAGGATATCTGGTCACACAAGATTTCAGAGTCAACGTCTCTCACCCAAGACTCTCTTACACGCTTGGAAGCGAAGGAGTCAACACCATCGACTAAAGGAAAAGGTCTCATGCCTTTTACCTTACCAACACAGGGTTACACCGACGCCCTGCGTCACCCTGGTAACACCTCAAACAAGGATCAGAGAGGAAAGCATTTCACACACGGAGTCTAACAATTATACTGCAAAAAGGTAGAAGAGCTGTAAGGGGTACCTCTCACCATCCCATGCTCTTCAGGATCATAGACATCCAAAGCTCACAGGTGTACGTGGTCCCAACCGTCAGCTCCCATAGCCTGACGTAGACCGCCTAGTGGTGATGGGGAGATCTCGTAAATTCGTACCCCATTACCATCTCCTCCCACTCCTCTGCTAGCACCACCTCCCTGGGTACTACTCCGATCACAGTGCTGCCTCTACCGTGGTGGTGTGCCTGCTGCTTGCCCAAATCTCCCAGTAACTCGGGTCGGGGAATCTCGTGCTAAGTGACCTCGCCCGTCATAAGCATAACACCGACTCTATCTGGGCTAAACTGGTGCCCTCCGGCGCCACAATGGTGTACGACCACGCCCCTGAGTCCGGTTTTCAGTAAGACACCTGCGTCAAGGTTCTTCTTGCCGACACCCACTAACTGCGACAGACGTCTCAGCTCCAACGTGCCTGCTGCCACCACCAACACTAGAATGCGACAGAAAGCCCTCTGTCACCAGCGCCTGCACTAGCACCCCGGTATATGTGGAAATGCCCAAGGGTACTTTGACAGCATGAATCTCTCGGCGGAGACCCTGCTCAAACTTCCGCGCTCGGAGGTTGTCGTCATGGACCATGTCCGGGTAAAAGCGTGCACGGTCTGCAAAACTGGCCGTGTACTCGGCTACCGTCATCCCTCCCTGCTGAAACTGCAGGAGACCCTGAATCCGAATGGAGCGCAAGTAGGAGGGGAAAAACTGCTCACGAAACAACAAATGGAAGTCGTCCCACGAAAGAGACGACTCGTCAAGAAGCTGAGTCACCAGACTCCACCAAGCCGAGCTGCTCCACGAAAAAGGGTGGCTGCCAAAGCCACTCTCTGATATGTCGGCATCTGCATAAGCCTGAAAAGGCGAACCACTACCTCGAGCCAAACCTCTTCTACCTGAGGGTCTGGCTCACCACTGAACCTCAGTGGTCTCTGCCACTGGAACACACGTAGCACGCTCAACCTGCGCTCAAGCTCAGCCTGCTCTGCTAAAACTGTCTGCTGCTCAACAGGTGGGGGTGCTGCTACCGGCCCACCCGGAGAAAGGGATCGCACGATGGGTCCTGGACTATGGCCTCGTAGCTCATGGGGTCTTTGTCACACACCGAAAGCTGGTATCCTGGATGGCTGTCTTCGTGGAGACATCTTGAATGTTAACAAGGAGTGTCACGGTCAGATAAACATATATTTATATATCAATAACAACAACGATAGGGAGCTGACTCAAGAAGGACAGTCAAAGACTCAATCCTATGTGATGCACAAACAAAGTTTCCCTGCAACAAGTGTCTCAGCATGCCGAGTCGACAAGTGGGTTATCAGGGTCCTGGTGAATTGATACGTTGGCCAGCGCACCATCATTGGACTCCGTAGCCTGAGATCCGCTCTTGAGACACATTAACACTGTTGCCCTATATCCCAACCAATTTATCTTTAATTTTAGGGACGTCCGAACAACGTCCCAAGGAACGAACCACCTCTGATACCACTTTTTCACGACCCGACCCTACCCGGGCTTGAGCCGCAACTACCCCAAGCCCGCCTCCATAGGCCAGGGGCTGGTGACCAGCGACGAAGGCACAATAACTCGGGGAGGCCTTTGCCTAAGTACCTGTACACACACACGCAGCAAACTCAATGCAACAGTGCAGAGTAAAAGTAAAGACAAGCAAAGTAATTGGAAACTGCTATATATAACCACAATGTGCAAAGACCTCTAACAGTACAAAGTACAGTGCTGAAAAGGAAAAAGGGGCAAAAAACGCACCCAACCAGAAAAGGTGCCACAACCTGGCAACAGGTAATCAAAAGCAAACAACTGACAGGTCTCCCACCTGGAACCCGACTACGACCACCGCACACGGTCCAAGATCTCGAACTATTATGCTCCACTAAAGTCACGACCAACCTGTCTGTCTTCTGCAAGGGAACACCAAGTGCAGGCAAAGCCCAAGCAGGGGTTAGTATAAAAATACCCAGTAGGATACCCCGAAGGCTCAAGGGAGCAACAAAAAAGGTACCTAAGGGTGAGCAGTAGAGCGAACATGAAAAATTAAAGGAGCACAATAGAGAGGGCAGTAAAGAGTACTGTAAAGAGTCCATCTCAACCCAACAAGAGGAAAGAAGGTAGACTCGTCCAAACACAAGGAGCTGGAAATGGTGAGAAGATGAACTTCCCGTCGAGTCTTAGCCACCTATAGTAGGAGAGTAGACTCGTCTAACCATGAGAAGCTAGACACGGAAAGCATGTGGCATACCCCGCGCGTCTTCGCCTCACCTGGAAGGAGAGAAACCAAACCCAAGAAGTGGGTACTAGAACAAGGTATATACATATCCATATGCTCTGTCAAGAAGCACGAACAATGTCGTAGGGGGATCTCCGTCCCGTAGCTCAGCCCAAGAAAGAGTAGCCAACAGTCCTAGAAGAAAACTCCATCGATGCTCATCATCCAGCACATCTGCCCCCAACCGCAAGCCAAGGGGATCAATCACCACAACTTGACACTATTCGCTTTGGGCGGCACTGACTCGCCCGCATAGTTTTAGGTCTTGTCACAAGGACGCGTCTCGGTGGGGGAAAGAGCTCCTTGTACTTGAGTGTTCTGGGGGAATGTCAACCACAACTCTTCACTACCGCTCAGTCGAGAGGTCTGCTCAAAGTCGACAGGCGACCCCCTGCCCAGCCCCGCTGGAGGATCCCTGGAAGTCAATGGGTTCCCACTACAGGGAGACCCAGAAAGTTGATGGGTGCCACACTGCCCAGTCCAGCTGGAGGTAACCCGACATTGGGGACCACTGCCCAGCCCACCTGGAGGTAAGCCCGACATCGGGGACCACTGCCCAGGCCCGCTGGAGGTAAGCCCGGAATCGGGGACCACTGCCCAGCCCAGCTAAAGGTAAGCCCGGAACTGCTCTGGCCATCCCTGTTGGATGGTACTGGTCGGTGAACACTGCTGTACTGGACATCCCTGCTTGATGGTATCCCACTGACGAGCCCTACTCGATACGACCTCAACCCTGCTGGAAACAACCTTAGCCCTACTGGAACAACCTCAGCCCAACTGGAACAACCTCAGCCCTGCTGGAACAACCTCAGCCCTGCTGGAAACAACCTTAGCCCTGCTGGAAACAACCTACTGGGTAGAGGATCGGTGCCCGCGTAAAGTGTTGGTCACACCGAAACCACAAGCACTACCAGTGAACACAGAGCAATGGGATAAAATCCCCAGGCCTCACAAGGTGATCCCACTCCAATCCGCTGAGTCACTATCGAAGTGGACCGAGTTAACTCACCCCAGAAAGTGGGGAAAACACCCACGCTGCATGAACACCCGTAGTCGCAAACGGCGTCGCAGACCGGTGGAAGGGCACGGTACTGAAACCCCTCACAGCTGAAGAAGAAGAGGAACCAAACCATCTCTGCCGGCCAAACCATCGAGTACAAGACTAGGGGGAGACCACTCAACCCTTCTGGTCAGACAAAAGAGCACCAGGACAGGGAAAACTCCACCATGCTGCTCGAAAAAACGAGCCCAGAGGGACCCTCTACGTCGCAAGAGGTCAAAAGTACGTAAAGCAGATCCCGACACACACGTGGGTCCCACACGACGTGTGGCCCCAAGTCAACCCCAACTGAGTGCCCAAATGTTCTCAGGTACAAACCACACGTATCTCCAAGCGCTCCCGTATACTCCCAGAGTATACCTCATTCCAGCCCAAAGGCTATCGTGCACACAACACCCAGCGTCATTGGGAAGGCTTGACTTAACAACTCCACCTCAAAGGCCCAGGAATGGCCAACCACATCTTGTGAATCATTTATATCACTCTCCCAATAGTGCGCGATCACACGATAAGAGTTCTATGCAAAAACGGCGAGAAGAACCACCAATAGAGTGCCTTTCACACTTCCACATTTAAAAGGATTGTGCAAAAGGCTCCGCACAACCAAACGGATCGCACCGTTGTAATACTCATGGAAAAACACGCGAGATCGACTAGTTACTCGTCTCCAACGGATACCCAACGGAAAAGTCACCAAAACCGCCTCATGCCCGTATGGCGTCCCGTGATCCCGAGCCTCGGCCCCGAAAATAGTCGGTTGCATCGCACCATTGTGATCCTCTAGGGAAAACACGTCAAAAAGACTGCTCACTTGAGCACAATAGATATCTGGAGAAAAAGATGCATTCTGGCGCACTGTACACGAGCGGTACCACGTGGGACCCGCATCCCGGTCCTGGAACTCAACGAACAGATCGCACTGTTGCGATCCTCTCAAAAAAGCACACAAGATGGACTACTCACTTGTCCAAAACGGTCGCCCGGTGATAAAGATGGAAAATCACCATCGACGCCCAAACGACCCTCGTGGGGCCCGCACCATCATGCGTAATTACAGTGGGCAGACTGTGCCAACGCGATTCCCTCAGAAAAACACCCAACATCGACTGCTCGCATGCCCCGAACGGACGTCCGATGAAAAATTCGTGAAACGCTGCACGCAGCTCAAAAGGCGGGTCGTGGGGGCCATGCCTCAACTCCGACTTCAACGCCTGAAACCGCCCTGGAAACCTCCGCCTCGATGCCAGGGGCCCAACGCCACTGACAGCGCTTAAAACGGACGTCGGACGCGTCCGCACCGTCCAAACCAAGATTCCTCGAAGAAAAACGCTCAAACACTTAACGGTGTGTCGCGCCACCGAGACCCTCGTATCGGGGATTAAAAATCCCCGAAACCATCTCAAAAAGTACGCCTAGACACGGGCTCCGCGCTGCCGCAGACGGCACGCAATACAGACACCCTGCATATTATTTACCATTTTCCATAATAATAATAATAATATTATTATTATTATTATAAAACATTTTTTTTCTTTTTCTTTTTTTTAAACAAGACCGGCCGAGAGGCCGGTCTTCTTCTCCAACAGGACCCGCAGAAGGCGGGTCCTGGTCGGCCAGCCGGGGTCCGACGACCCCGGTCCTCCCTCAGGCATAGACCGGCCAGATTCCTGCGCGGCGCCTCCCTACTCACTGTCGCCTTCCGCAGCCACACCGCCGGGCTACCCAGAGGCCGCCGCGCCGCACGCCTCCTCCACCGGCTCGACCTCCACCGGCTTCTGCGGCCGCCTGCGCCGCACAGTCTCAGCCCGCAGACGCCCCCTGATGCCGTTGTGAGCGCCCGGCTGCCTGAACCTCGGCCAAACCACCACGCAGCCCGCGACGCCGCCGCCTCCTCTGGAAGTCGACGCCGCCCGGAGAACTCAACGGACTGCCAGAAACCGCCGAAACAATCCAAAAACCGGCCAGAAAACCTCACAAACCCGCTGTTTTCGGCGGGCGACTGCGAGTGCGTCGAGACTCGGATTTTGAAACCGAAATATGCGACGGATAGAGAATAAAATCTACTACAATATTAGGGGCTTTGTTCGAGGATCGCTCAACAAATTGATGCTAGAGACAAACTCAAAGTAGGTGCGGGAAATAAAACTGAAACCGCAATAATCCTACCTGCATGGGCGTTGCCCGAAGCTTCATGGGTGATCCGCCGCCGCGCCGTCACCTTGCCGGAGCTGCCTCGCCGGAGTGAAGGAGGAGAGGGAAGGCTGCCTCCTGCGGCTGTCCAGGCGGGGAAGAAGGAGAGGGATGGGTGAGCTAAGCGTTTAAATAGAAAACGCTTAACCACCCGCCCGTCGGCCCGAACCCTCAGCAGGGTCAAGGTTAAGCCTCTCCTGTGGTAAACACCACCTCCCAAGCACAATGGTGGTCTCAGAATTTTAATCCGAGACCCTGTTCAAAAGTTATGAAATTCAACGTCTGAAGCCACTAAATTACAAAAACGCCCCTGGGGCCATTTTTCACAGACGGCCCGCGCCCGCAAAACTTATACCCTTCCTAGGGTAAATGGAACGCTCCGAACTCAACGGTGCCCTCGGCTTTCCTATCCAAGCCACCATTTAGAAGATACTAGAGTTTCAACATTAAACGAATTAATTAATTAATTAATTTATCTGTTTAACCATCCGAAAGCGAGTGAGGGGTCCAAAAATCCAGCGCCGACAAGTTTTATGTCATTCCTAGGGTAAACACCCCATTCCGGACCCATCCGTACACTCAGATCCCTAATCCGGTTCACCGTTTAGGAGTTATATCATTTATTTATCATTTCCAGTGTGAACGCACTGAAAATTTAATTTCGGCCACTCCGGGGCTCGTAATCGCACGCCGTCTGATGGCGCTGCTCTGGAATATCATCAAGAATATTCCAAAGTCTTTCTCAGCAAAAACCGGGTTCTTAAAGGGTGATTGAACTCGGGAATCATAAGCATAAGGATATTCCATTCTAGAACATGAAGAGTCCTTCGGCGACATCGGATGATACATGGAGCATGTGTGGATCACCACTAAAGGATTCTTATCCTTGGATTCTACATAGCAATGTAGCCGCACCTTAGACCCATGGTCAGATGCATCAAAGAAGAAACAACCACCTTGGAGGTAATTCTATAATTTTATTAAATTAATTATAAATTTTTTTTGTCAATCCTCTCTTCTCAGTTCTGGTTTCTCTCATTTTTATTTTATCTTTTATTCAATTCCATGGATACTACCATTCATCATCATATTGATCCTGAATTAATCACCGATTATGGAAATTTGAAAAGTTAGGTACACACCCATACAGTGCTTATGCTACACCTGGAACCTACAATCCTTTAATCACTACCCATTTTTTAATCATTTTTATTATGAATTACTTAGTTATATTTTAATCTTTATTGTAATTCAATGTGTGTATTTTCCCTCCCTTAAAAAAGGACACCCCATCACTCCCTTCATTACACCAATTTTAGAAACCTATATCGACCAATCCCTACCCATTTATTTTACAAAAATCCTTATCCATGTTAAATACATTTTTTATTCCCAAAATACCAAACTTATTGTCTATAAGAGGATTGGTAAAGGATTTATTTCAAAGTAGTGGTATTCACCTTAACTGATAACTATATTTATTCTTCTATTTTTACATCCTACAAATATATGGAATTTATCATAAAATAATAACTTATGTATCCTAAAAATACTAAAATATTATTATTATTATGAAAACTCCATTATCCACCATTTTTTATCAAATAAAAAATGATAATGTTTCTTGTGTGTAAGTGTGCACAACCACCTCCGTAAAGAGGCGTGATTAATTTTAAATTTCAGCTTCAATTTATGGTAATAAGAGTATATTTAGTAAATATATAATAAATATATGATATAATAATTTTTATATAAATTTTAATTTTTATTCACCTTTTTTTCCATCATACTAAAAGTGAAAACAACATTCATGTGTATATACAACATGCCATCTCCATGAACAGTTTAATTCATTTTTATATCTCTGTGGATTTCTATAAATATATATATATATATTGAATATATATTATATTTATATCATGATTAATAATATATATATTATGAAACCATGACTAATTTATAAGGACCGAAAGTATCCAACCAAAAGATAAATAGAAAATGATGTTGTTATTACCCAGAACAATGTTTTTGACAATGAATTGTAAATAAATGGGTGCTAAAAGGTTATATGTAAATAATATATTGTATGATATATATGATTATGATTTTTAATATGTTTATAATAAATATATATTTATGATAAAGGAGGATAAAACCCATATTAAAGAATTCAATCATGAGGTAAGAGTTTATTTCACAATCTCATCATTATTTGGGATTGTTTATGTTTAAGTCTCAAATGGGGGAAATATTTGATATTTATATCTTAAACCGAATTTATTTTATACTATAATTATTTAAATAAATTAAAAGTTTTAATTTAATTTTCCACTCCTTAAGTACTCAATATACCATAACAAGGTTTTTAAGTAAAACTGGCCCTATTTTTCAACTCAACCTGTTATCTTTCTCTTTCATGTCCATATTTTTCTTAAAATTTCTAAAACTATGTTTTTAACATTATAAAATGATTTATTAAATAAATATTTAAACATATTTTAATTTTTTTTTTAAAAAATATTCTAGTCATTTTCCAAAAGAGGTACTTTTGACCTTTTTATAAAAGTTTGAAAGGAATGTTTTTAAACATATATGATATGAACATAATTTCTCACCATAATGAATCTCATTTATTGGGTTATTCATTTAAATTTTTTACATGTTTCTTATCAAACAAAAAAATTTCAATAATACTTGGTAAATTTTTTTATTTTAAATAAGTGTTTTAAAAGTGAAAATGGGTGTTTTCCTCGTTAAAATTTCTAGTGATATTCAGAAAGTATTATCATATATGTCAATATTCCTTGTTTAATAGTACAATTTTATAAGGATTTATTTTTATTATACCATTCACCATATTTTTATAAACGGTTTATGATTATCATGACTGGGGAATGTTTTGATATTTCATATTATAGTTCTTCCCGTATAGAAAATTATTGATTTTTAAGATTTGTTGATTATGTTGTTTTATTTATTCATATGATAAATTAATTATAATTATTATGTGGTGGGTGGGGAATAGAATTACATATAACCTCAATTCATTGAAAGGTCTCATGATACAAACTAGATTGGGTATTTAGCTGAGGCCTTACCTATTCATTTAAGATTTCAAGGCATGATGCCTCAACGGTAAGTTTCAGAAGTCCAACATTATTCATTCCATCATTATGAAATAAGTTATTAATGTCCATGTGATAATGTGAATAGTTATAATATCAATTGATATTTTTCTATCTTATGTGATTATTTATATGGCATTATTTGGTCACCATTTATTCATTCTATATTATTCATTCCTTATTTGATTCTAATGAAATCATACCTTTACCGAGTATCTAATATCAGACCTTTATTATATTTCATATACCTAGGATTCTAATAACTTTATTATGATTGATATATATGAATATAATAAAGATAATAATGGTGTTGTAAAATAAAATACAAATTTTCATTTTTATTTTTCTAATGTATTATTAAATTCAATTGTGAATCTAGTTTTTCAAGACTAATAAACTATTCGATCCTTTAGGATGTGATCTCCTGTATCTAGTAACTAGGTAATAAAGTTACCACTGACTTTGAGATACTAGGGTCGGGGTATTTTCAACTAGTATTAGAGTAATTTCAGTAGAATCCTTGTGAAATTTATTTATAAAAACATAGATTAGAGAGCAGAACCCTATAAATGAATTTGAGGATAAGTCTATGTACATGATAATATCAAAATGTTTTGGTAAGGTAGTGATTTTTTGGTTTAGTTATAAATACATCCCTATAAATACATCGTTATGAATTTTTGGGATTTTTTTTGAAATACTTGAATTTTTTATGAATAGTGAAATACCATAATTTATAAAATAAGATCAATACACTAATTATAGAGTCATGTGTGATGTTATGCTGATGTAAGCCCAATTGATTCGGATTCACATGAAATAATTACTATTCTTGGTCATGGATGACTCACTATTACTTGTATTGTAGAGAAATAATATGTTAATGAATATAAAATTGAGATATCCCCTCTCCCCTCCATTATAAAACCCCCCATCACTCCCTCTTCTATTCACTCCTCTCAAGCCTTGTGCCTTCTCCAAATTCTGTCCAAATATCCTCCCAACCTCCTCTCCCACATCTAGCAGGCCTTGGTCTCTTAAAAAGACCAAAACCTCTCCCCTTAAGAGGCTCTCAATTCAGTTTGGTTCAAGAGGTAAATTCCTCTTTTCAATTATTTGTCTTTCCTTTCAAGTTCATTTGTTTTATTTTTATATTATTACCTCTCCTTATACAAATGTTGTGGTGAATCATGTAACTTACATGTAATGGAATTTTTTATTGATAGTGGAATAAGTTAGCATCATCACTTTTTTTTACCTTCTTTTATAATAGTAGCAAGAACACGATATGAAATGTGTCAATTTACAACATTCAATGACGATGGGATTTCAATTTCTATTATAATTAACAATTATGGTCATGAAACCATTCTTGTTATGGTTTAACTAGATTATTATACATGTAATATACCCTATTTAAGGTTTTTTAATCCCATTGAACAAATGGTATTAAGTTATAAAGAAAAATGAGTTTTTTGTAATCAAAAACCACAAATTAATTGAAACATTTATAATTAAAGTTCTATGTAATAATTCATCATTATTACATGTAACCATATTATATAAATGAAAAATACCACCTATATGTGATCATAAATAATATGATAATTTAATTAAGGTTATTTACATCCATTCCACATAAACTTTGTTACTTAAGAACAAGTGAATCGATTATGAAAATAAAGAAAATGAACAATATAGAATAATGAAATTCAATATAATAACTTATCAAGAAGGGAATAAATGAACTAAAATGAATTATAATTAACTAAATGAAGGTATAATAGTTTCTAAAACAAGTTATTAATAAGTCTAATTTTATATTCTTGGACCTTAAGTTCAAGAGCAGAACACATTCAGACTTAAGGTAAGGGGTTTCTTTATCTCACTTCCATTTTTATGAGGTTTCCCTTATTCACTACCAATACTTGTGTATGGTGTATGTATAATTATAACTTATGTAACATATTATGAATATATTTATTTTCATTCTATTCAATGTATCCTTTTAATATTCCTAATTTTGGGGAATATGAATCAATTGATTTCAAAGTGGTAAGGACTTTTCCACCTGAACCTCCATTTTCATTCGGGTTACCTTTATTGTCTAATTACCTCAATGAAACTCTTGTGTATTTTTATGAACTCCCCTTAAATTCTGTGTGAGTGTTATATATATGTTCAATAAATAGAATCATTCCTTATTTTATGGATATTTACAAGTTTTAAAACAAACATTCAAAATTATTTCGGAAATAAAAACTCCATTCAAGGGATATTTTCAAATTCATACATGTTTTCCAGTGTACTCAAAAATATGTTTTAAGCCACTATTAGTTTTATAAAAAAACTCATTTTATCATGAAAAATTATCTTTGATCATTTCTAGTTTTAAGAGAAAAAATGTGCCTTTCTAATTTAAAATTTTCTTTAATACATTCCTTAAAATTCTCTAAAATGTTTTATTTATAAAGAATCTTAAGAACCGTTTTTACATGATTTCACTTAAGTAGGACATCATTAATTCCTAAAATATAATTTCAATGTCCTGGTATTCTATATTATGGGATATCATTGTTTAAAATTGATTTCATGTAAAATAAAATGATTTTTCAAAAGAAATATTCTTTCAAAAGTAAAAAGTTTTTTATCATCCCTTATTAACTTTTATGTGATATATGCCTTGTTCACCACATATTTATTTCTTATGGTGTATGTACTTCCCTTTGGTATATCATATCAAGAGTATCATTTTTTTCTCATGATATTATAAGGGATTATGATTTGAATGTTTCAAGTTGGTAGGAGACACTTTGGAATGTTTATGGATTATTTCCTCAATAATTTGTCAATGGTCTCATTTATAAATATATTCATCTATGTCAACATCTTTTGTTAAATGTTGTACTTAATTGAGTTCATATATTACAATATCATCTACAATATTTTGTTGAAAGGTTTCTAGTTATTCTTCCTATGGATGTTCTATTTTGATATCATTCACCATATTATTCAGAATGGTTAGTGTTAATGTTCAATGATTGGGGAATATTATTTACATTTCATATGTTATTTTAAATATGAATGTATATGTTAATTATGTTCACCCATTTTATATTAGGAATGCATTGGACATAGTAAGTGTTGGGTGGGCCCCACTATATACGCTCGGTGCATCGGTTTGTCTCAGGAGAAAAACTATGGTCTTGGCAGAAGGCCTTAATAAAATGATTATTTATGTTCTTGGCATCATGCCTTGACGGTATGGTTATGTTTTCCCACATTATGCATTAACTCATTATGAAAATGTAATTTATGGTTCATTTAGTTATTCGACTAGTAGAATACCCATGATTATGTTTATTTTTGGCATTACTTACTTAGATCTTATTCCTGCCATAAGGTGTTCATGTTTTTGTTAAAGGGACGTATTTTTACGTATTAAACATGACTAATGTTTATGTTATGATATCTTCGGCTATATTTATTACCCTTACTGAGCATTTGAACTCACCCTTTTCATTTATTTTTCCTTACCCAGGTTAACAAGAAGATATTATTTATTGAGTTTTCAAGGATGCAGTTTATTGGATTTTATTATGTATCATTTTTTGTTTCATTTCAAAATGTAAAATGGGTTCAATGTATGTATCTAGTTTCTTCAAGAATATTAAACTGATTATTCCTTTATGATGCTTATTCCTTTTTATATAATAATGTAATCAAATAAGGCACCATCTCTAAGAAATTGGGGTCAGTTCCTTACAGTTGGTATTAGAGGAAGTGTAGTAGAAACCTTGGGAACTAGATTTAAAAACGTAGGTTAGGGAACAAAGCCCTAATATGGTCTTTGAGGATAAAAAAATAATAAAATCCTAGAATTTTGGTATGTAATATATTATCTCGGTCTTTCTAGAAAATACATCCCTGTCTAGATACAAACAAGTAGAGGTGGGTCTGGCACAAATGTACCTAGGAGTGAAAACTCTAACAAGGAGTTTCAGGCATGACCCAGGGTATCCTGGTACATGAAAACGAGCCTTGATTCACTCTCGGTTAGACACTCTTGGGAGATATTCTTAGGATAATTCACATTTTATTTACCAGCCACTGTGAGGGATTTAGGTCCCCAAAGTAACCAACATATATGGTTCTAGGATTTACGATGCATAAATTTATGTTATGTTCTATAACATATTTAGAGTTATAGAGAGTTCATAATTTTATGAGGTAATATATAATATTTAATTGATTAGATATGGATCCTAGGAGAAGGAATGATAACTTCACCAATGCACAAGATGCGAAGAGTAATAAGGATCATATCTCTAATGGTCTTAAGCCATATTTTCATAAGAATATTTTCTCCCATGTATCCTCATCATATGATGAAATAATATCCTATGTTAACAAGGTATATAAAGACATATTTGAGTCCTATGTATTTGAAGGGAAGCAAAAGAATAAGAGGATGGTAGAGAGATATGAGGATAAATGGAAGAAGGGAAAGAAGTGTTTTCCCACAAGTGATAACTGTGGAAAGAATCACCCTGGTAAATTCTTGAAGTGAATGGGTGTTTTCTACAAGTGTGGAGAAAAAGGAAACCAAGTTCATGATTGCAAGGGTAAGAAAATGGTTTCCAATGTACAATGATTCAATTGAAAGGATATGTTACACTATGCGAATCAATATCCCAATCGTCAACGGAATATACCCCAAATGATGATTTTGGATAATGATCAAGTTATGATGCAACCACAGATGAATTAGAATGATTAATATTTCTAGTCAAGAATCATTCCATTTGTATAATTTTTTAGTAATTTACTAGTTGTATAAATTATGAGATATATTATTATTTTACTTTAGTACTCTTTCATTAAGTATATGAGGTCATATGATGAATGGTACAAAAGAAAAGTGATTTAGTGGAAAGCTAAAATTTTTAGAGAAAACCCCGATTGAGGGAAATACAACCATTAATATATATCTGATGTTGAGATAATGATGAAGAAAATATTTATTCGGATATGTATTGACTACCTTGGACCTAATTATTGACTTGTCAAGAAGTGGTCTATAATATCATCAATGAACATTACAACACTTTTGGATTTAAGGAATATATCCAATAACATGTATCTTACTTAAGAAATATGGGAGAATTCATGTTTACAATATGGTTTTTATGGAAATTCATGTTATTATGATATTTCAAGAGGATACATGATGAAGTTATTCATGTGTTTGGAATGTGAATTTTAGAGCTACTTCTTGTTTATTTAGGGTTAATGATAGGTTCATCTGGGAAATTTAGAGGACTTTATTATAATGTGACGAATCATTATATTATGAAATTTTTTAACCATTTATGAAATGGTTTAAGTTGATCACTGTATGAGATTTTAGAGGTTATTGTATTGCTTTACAAAATGGTGTAACCCATGCTATGTGATGAAGTATAGATTGTTAAACTACAATTAAAGGATGAGTTTATAACCAGAAATGTATTATTATACTCTTATAGAGTGGAATAATTCCCCGACTCAAGGAAATTAGTCTTAAATAAATTTTTTTCCTATTATTATTATAATGGATAATATCAATGAATTTATTTTTTTTAGTTTATAGTTTTTTAGTAATCAACATTCATCTAAACATGCCCTCTATCATGTTCCATCAGAACTTCATAGTTATATATTTTTTTCATGTAGAGTTTTTTTATCTTTCAACTAATGTCACCTCGTTCAAAAGCATACTTTTTGGGGTGACCACCTCATCTCTATTAACCCTTTTTAGGAGGATATTTTATTAACCCTATTTATGATGTGGGTTTCTATAAGAGAAATTTCAAATATCAACCATTAACTTCCGATGTTCAATTTCAAAATTTGCGGACGAATTTTTTTTAAGGAGGGGATAATGTAATACCCCAAGAATTTACAAGAAGATTTATTATAAAATGAATGGATCACTAAGTCCATAAAAACACCACTTTGTTATAACCTAGACAAGTAAAAATAAGTTTTTCACTTCTGGGATGCAAATTTTGAAAATCATACATACACAGTTGAGATGAGTAAGTTATTTGGAGTCCGATAAGAAAAACATAATTTTTGGTGAATAGTAACATACCCTTATGAATAATAATATACCCTTATGAATATTGATATACCCTGTAGAATAGTATCCTTAAATATTATATTATAGAAATAATATTCAACTTGGAGTACGATATACCTATGTTTTCGAATAAGTAAATACACGTTTTAAAACTGTATTTATAGAATAAATTATGATTTCAATTAAATATTAAATTAATCATATTTAGAAAATTATTTTTGAAAAATGAAATTCTTTTTGGGATTATACACATTAAAAAATGGCTGGGGTGAATTTTTGGGATTTTTATGAAATAGTTGAATTTTTATGAATATTGAAATACCATAATTTTCAAAATAAGCTAAATACACTAATTATAGAGTCATGTATGCTGTTATGCTGATGGAAGCCTAATTTATTCAGATTCACATGTTAAAATTACTATTCATGGTCATGGTAGACTCACTATTATTTGTTTCGTGGAGAAATAATAAGTTAATGAATATAAAATTGAGAAATCCCCTCTCCCCTCCACTATAAAAACCCCCCATCATTCCCTCATCTCTTCACTCCTCTAAATAATTGTGCCTTCTCCAAATTCTATCCAAATATCTTCCCAACCTCCACTTCCATGTCCATCAAGCCATAGTCTCATAAAAATACCAAAACGTCTCTCTTAAAGAGGCTCTCAAAGAAGTATGGTTTAAGAGGAAAATTCATCTTTTCAATTCTTTGTCTTTCCTTTCAAGTTCATTAATTTTCTTTTTCTATTATTACCTATACTTATACAAATGTAGTGATTACTCTAGTACCTCACATGTACTATAATTTTTTCATGATAGTGTAATAATTTATCCTCATCTCTTCCTTTTACCTTATTTTATACTAGTAGCAAGAACACCATCTGAGCTGTGTCAATTTACCACATTCAAGGACGATAGACTTTTGATTTCTATTATTATTTTCAATTATGGTCATGAAAATATTCTTGTTATGGTTGAAACAGATTATTATATACGTAATATACCCTATGTAGGTTTATGTAATCCCTTTGTACAAATGGTATTAATTTATAAAGAAAAATGAGTTCGTTGTAATCCAAACCCACAAATTAACTAAAACTGTTATCATTAAAGTTAAATATTATAATTCATCCTCATTACATGTAAAAAAATTATATAAATGACCAATAACACCTATAGATGATCATAAATAATATTAATATTCAATTCTGGTTATTTACATCCATTCCACATCAAATCCATTATTTATGAACAAGTGAACCGATTATGAAAATAAAGAAAACTAACATCGCGGAACAACAAAATACAATATAATAACTTATCAAGAAAGTTATAAATTAACTAAACAGAATTATTATAAACTAAATAAATTTATAATAGGTTATGAAATATGTTATTAATAAGTCTAAATTCAAATTATAGGACCTTAAGTTCATGATCGGAACACATTCGTACTTAAGTTAAGGGGTTTCTTTATCTCACTTCCATTTTTGTGAGGTTTCCCATATTCACTACTAATACTTGTGTATGGTGTACATATAATTAACATTTATGTAAAATATCATGAATAAATTTAACTAAATGGTATTAAATGTATCATTTTAATATTATTAATTTTGGGGCATACGAATCGATTGATTATAATGTGGTAAGGGGTTTTCCACCCGAACCTCTATTTTCATTTAGGTTACTTTTATTGTCTAATTACCTCAATGAAAGTCTTGGGTATTATTATATACTCCTCATAAATTATGTGTGAGTGTTATATATATGTTCTAAAAACATAATCAGTCCTTGTTTTATGGATAGTTACGTGTTTTAAAATGAACTTTCATAATGTTTTCCAAAATACAAACCGAATTCAAGGGATATTTTCAAATTCTTACCCGTTTCAAGTGTAGTCAAAAAAACGTTTTAATAAACCATTTGTTCTATAAAAACACTCATTTTATCATGAAAAATTATCTTGGATAAATTCTATATTTAAGAGAACAAATGTGCCTTTCCACTTTAAAATTCTATTTAATACTTTCCTTAAAATGCTCTAAAATGTTTTATTTATAAAGAATATTAAGAACCCTTTTTACATGATTTCACTTCAGAGGGACATCATTTATGACTAAAATATAATTTAATTTCCTATTATTTTATTTTATGGGATATTAATATTTAAAATATTATTTCATTTCAAATATAAATTATTTTCTAGAAGGAATCTTCTTTCAAAAGTAAAAAGGATTTTTTAAATCTCTCATTAACTTTAATGAGATATATGCCTTGTTTACCACTTATTTATTTCTTGTGGTTTTTGTACTTCCCTTTGGTATATCATATCAAGAGTATCATTTTTCTCATGATATTCTATGGGATTATGTTTTGCATGCTTCAAGGTGTAATGGGACACTTTGGAATGTTTGAGGATTATTTCCTTAAAACTTTGTCAATGGTCTCTTTTATAATTATATCCATATATGTCAACATACTTTGTTTAAAGTTGTACTTAATTGAGTTTTATATATTAAGATATCATCTAAAATATGTTTTTAAGGGTTTCTGGTCATTCTGACTATGTATGTTCTATTTTGATATTATTCACCATATTATTCTTAATGGTTTGTGTTTGTGATTAATGATTGGGGAATGTTATTTAAATTTAGAATGTTAGTTTCAATATAAATGTATATGTTGATTAAGTTCACCTATTTCATATGATGAATTCATTGTACATAGTAACGGTCGGGTGTGGCCCATTATAGCCCCTAGGTGTATCGATAGGTCTCATGAGACAAACTACGGTTTTGTACAAGGCCTTGAAAAAATGATTAATTATGGTCTTGGAAAGAGGCATTGATGACATGGTTATATTGTCCCACATTATGCGTTCCCCAATTATGAAAATAGAATTTATGGTTCATGTGGTTATTTTACTAGTAGAATACCCATGATTATGTTAATTTATGGAATTACTTTCTCATCTCTTATTCCTTCCATAACGTGTTCATGTTTCTGTTAAAGGCACATGTTTTTATGTATCCAACATGCCTAATGTTTATGTTATGATATCTTCTGCTGTATTTATTACCCTTATAGAGCATTTGAGCTCATTCATTTCATTTTTTCATTCCCCATGTTAAGAAGAATAGATCATTTATTGAGGTTTCAAGGATCTGGTTTTTCATCTTTTGTAATGTATCATTTTTTGTTTCATTTAAAAATGAAAAATGGGTTGCAGGCATGTGTCTAGTTTCTTCAAGACTAATAAACTGATTGGTTCTTCGGGATGATTATTCCTTGTTTATAAACCAATGTAATCAAATAAGGCACCAGCTCTGTGAAACTAGGGTCGAGTCCTTACAGGTGAACCCTTACACCACACTTGATTTGACACTCACATGGGATATTCTTGGGTTTGTTAAAATATTATTTACAAAACTTTATGAATGATTTAAAATATTTTTATGAATTGAGAATATTCCCCAAGAAACAAAGTTAATGACTCTAATATTATCTATGCATAAATTATATAATTTTTGTCCATTTTTTTACTAGTTCTGAAATTATACACTATGATTCATAATGTTATGATCTAATATAGTGTATTGCATTCTTTAGAAATGAATCATAAGGGATGGAATGATATAAATACACATAATCCATGTAGGTATTTCCATCTTTTTTAAATATAATAAATTTGGAATTGGATCTAGAACTAGAGCTGAATACATTATAACTATATTGGGGTAGCTGAATCCAGTTATAACCAATAACATTTCCTATATGGAAAAGTCGAATAATCCACAATGCGGTGTAAAAATGTTAGGCCACCTCATGTTTTTTAAATCTCTATAATTCAATTGGACTACAAATCCATTTGTATCTGATAAATTTCTAAGTTTCATAGATAAGATATTTCTATCTTTGGTAAGTAATTAAAGAGAGATAGTTTTCTTGGTTGTTTATCATCTCTTAGGGGATGCAGATCGATTATGAAAACCCATATTTTTAATACATCTAAAATCATGATTTATTACAGAAAATTACACATAATACAGTCCTTGAATATATTGAGACATAGTTTCTTTTGAAATTAGGTACATAAAATAATAAATTGAATATGGATACAAAAAAATTATTTAAAACTCCCTTAAAAAGCTCTTAAAAATCAATTTCTCTTTTAAAAAAACATGTGATAACCTGGGGATGTACAAAAGAAAGGGGAGAGATATAAATCCCAGCAAGGGAATAATAAAATAACAACATGATGAAATTTATCCATGTTATTCAATATTCATATCAATAATATATAAAAGGGTTGATAATTATAAACATGAATATTGAAGCATGATATAAATGATAACATGAAGGAAACATGGGAATTCTGAAACAACATAAAACATGACATAATCATAAGTCAAGGATAAATACCAAGGAATACACACATGGTGGATAAAAAAACATTACAGATTATGTTTACTCCCTAATTCCATACGTAATGTCTCATGAGACAAAAAAAATTACTGAAATTGTTTGAGGGATATATAATTCTGGGTCCACCCGTTACATTCATATCATGTACTCGCATAAGTGTACCACATATATCATAAAAAATAAGGATATGATTCATAAATTTTAGTTCAAATACTAATGAGTATGGATTAAATTCATGGAATTCCCAATTAAATGATCTACTGGTACATCTAGGTAAATAACTTTGAGTGGAAATGAGGACAGGTATTCACAACAAAAATGTTTGGTTTGGAAAATCATAGGATAATTTCAATAGCATAACGAGGGTACATAATGATTCATGTAAGGGTTAAATAAGAATTAAATGGGTCTCTAATAGAATTTAAATAATAATTAAAGTAATATATATGTATAAAAACATTTCCCAAAATGAATAATTGAAAAAATGGTACAATATAAAGAAGGTGTTAGAATAATGAAGATAAGGAGAGGGTTTTTTACCTTGATGGAAAACTTCTAAAAGCTTGGGAGGAGATTATTAAGATATTGTGGGATCCATATATGGTATATAAAGAGATAATGGTCGATTAAATTACCTCTTATAGGGTTTTTATTGAAGAGGAATTGGAAATTTGGTGGGTTTTTACTACAAAAGAGAGGATAATTGTTTTATTAATTTCTAAAAAATAGTTTTGGACTCAATATGATAAATTTAATCAAACCACAAACTATACCATGTGTTTTACATGGTTTATTTAAAATAGTATGGGATTTAATTTTTTTATAATACTAAGAATATAACTTCATAAAATAACACCCTTGGTGATGTGTAAGTGAGTCATGTTTTTAAATAAATTATTTTAAAACCTTAAAATATAATATATATTTTTTAGGATTCATTAATGGTTTAAAAAATTAATAAAATAACACAAAAAAATATTATTTTGAAGGGGAAACAAATTTTTGGTTGTGGGTACTATTTATTGTATTTATTAAATCACTTTTCATGTTTTATGATGTAAAAATAGACTCCATATAATTATACCGCATTAATTTTTACCCAAAAATTTGACTATCTCATAAAATTATCAAAACATAAATGCTAGGTAATTTTGACATGATAATTTACAAAATAATATTTATCTAATCAAAATTATTCTATAAATATGATAATTTACACTTTTAAATAGAAAATACTTAATTATTGAAATATACTTTCTTTTGATAATAACAGTTTTAAGACTCTTGTGAATATTAAATTTGACATCATAAAATTATATTGTCATTTATAATTAATAAATATTATTTAATAATAATATTTTATTTATATATGATTTATTTAAAAAAATCTATAAATCATCAAAAATAGAGTCTTTATTGAGACTATATATTTCCCAAAAATATATTTTTTGTTTCATTATATCAAAATATAATATTTATTAAACATATTATTGAATTATTATAGAGTAAAAATAAAAGACAAATATAATAATTAATTTTTAAAGAAATATAAAAATTCATATTTTAGGGTCTAGATATATATTCCTTTAGAACACCAATAAATGGACTAAGGGAAAGGTGTGCGATTAGGGTATTTTCTTCGGTTGATTCAGTGAATAGGGTTTGGGCCATGATCCTGATAAGAATACATTTCTCCCATAAATAGTTTCACACTTGCTTTAGTTATTGAATCTCATCATGGTATTTTTCAAAGGAAATTCCCATTGATACTATCTATCATGTAATCTCCAATAAATGGGCTTCATAGGGTATGATACTACTAGTCTAGGACATCGTTTCATCTATCCATGTCAATTGGATTTATTATAATCATATATAAATTAATATTATGATATATATATATATAAATTGTAATATCATTGGTTATAGTGCTTAAAAGTCTTTTAAATCTTACAAGATATAACTTATATTGTTCTAAAATAACCAAAGTAGTGTGTGTGTTTTCTATAATTTCATTCACTCATATAAAAAGGGAATTTAATTTATAAATCTTCATGTCATTACATTATTACCCGCTTCAGAAATCTTACCCCTGTAATTTCTTTTGTACACTATAACATATGATGGTAATTCTGTTTCATCACAACTTTTAGTTCCCTTATCACTTCCACAAACTTGAGATTCCACCATAGAACATTGACTAGGTGAGTTGTCTTGTTTTTTATAACCTTGTATCTATGATTTAAGATCTTCATCGACATATCCTCATATAAATTAGCATTATCCAATGATACCACCTCCGGATTCATTACATGTGAGGGATCTGGTATATACTTCCTCAAGAGGGATACATGGAACATATCTTATACTTGAGATAGTATCGGTGTGAGTGACAAAAAATAGTTCACAACTCTGATGTTATCATGGATCTCAAAAGGGTTGATGTATCTTAGACTAATACTTCCCTTCTTCCCAAATCTCATGACTTCATTCCATAAAGATATGAAAAGGAATACCTAATCTCAGACCTCAAAATCCATTTCTAATCGATGATTGTATTCATAGTGTTTATATTGAATTTGTGAAGATATCATATGATGCTGAATGGTTTGAACCTTCTCTATGATTTCTTGGATAATATTAGGTCCCATAAAATTCTATCCTCCAAATCAATCCAAACATGTTGGAGTCTGACACATCTTCCCATAAAGAGGTTCCATTTGAATGATAGAATAGAAACTAATATTATATGGGAACTCTTCTTGGGGAAGGTTCTGATCTCAAAATAAATGGAAATACATTTAACAATATATAAACATATCCTATATAGTTTGAATAGTTCTCTCAGACTGACCATCCATTTTTGTGTGATAAGTCGTACCAAAAATCAGCTCTGTATCCAATTCTTGCTGAAGGATTCTCCAAAATCTTAAGGTAATCCTCATATCCTGATCAAATACAATGGAGAGTATAACTCCATGCAGTCTTACCACTTACCTTTTATATGTCTTAACGATATGGTCAATAGATAAATTTTCATTGATATCAATGAAATGCGCTGACATGGTAAGGCGATCGACTACAACCCAGAGGGTGTTATTGAAGTTAAGGGTCCTGGGGAGTCCTACGAAAAAATGCATTGTAATTTTTCTCATTTACCTAATAGTATGGGTGTAACACCCCAAGATTTTATGAAAAATATTCTTTTTAATTTCATTAATGTCTTGTGTTGTACGCTACACAAAAAGGAGCTTGCACAACACGCATCCTTGACTTGCCTTGCATTACACGCAATCGCGACCTTCCTAGATAGCGTGTGTAGTACGTAATACCGAGTTTCACTAAACAACAATATGCTATTAAAATATTATTAAAACTAGCCGTTATGAATAGTAATAACCACTTTTTGAAATTTTGTAATTTTTTTTTCAAAATGGAGTTCATTTTTGGATTTGGAATATCGAAATTAGTTTAGGGTGAAATTTTGGTACTTTTCGGATAACTTTGATATTCTGATAAATAGTGAAAATTACTAAATTTTAATTAAAAACAACTTTTTTAATCGAAATAATTAATAGTGATAAATTATTAATTTGAGTGGTTTTAAATTATATTTAGAATATATTTTTACAATTTAATACAATGTTGGTCATTGGATGTAATTTAACATTTAAACCAGTTATAAACAAGTGTCAATCTTTTGATAGTTATTATCTCTTAAAAACACGCTATTTGTTTTGACGACGGGAATTAATTTTTAAATTAGTTAATGTAACTGATATGTTTTGAATTTGATAAAATAGACATCATTTTTGAAATCATATAATCAAATATAGCTTAGGCCTAATTTTTGGTATTTTTCTGGAAACATTCATTTTTTGATGAATAGTGAAACCACTAAGTGGTAGTTAAAACACTGAATTTTCCATAAATCTTAATTTTACCGCTTCTGTGAGTGGAATTTCGAAAATCCGAGAGACACGGTTAATATCAGAGACTAAAATGAGGTTCAATGAGATGAAAATAATTTTTGGTGAATAGTAACTTTTTACTTTTTTTTACCACGGTTAAAAGTAAATATTGTAATTAAGGGTAAAAAAGATATTATTATTACCCTAACACATGTCCTAATTCTATTGGATAAGTTTAATTCGACCAAAAAGAACCTTAGGAATAAAATATGACCATTTAGGCTCACTTGGATTAGATTAGGACATTTATTATTAATTTATTTAAAGAAGGGTTAAAATAGTTAAAATCAACGTTTAATAAGTATATCATTTTTAATATAGGGTTATACATAAGATAAATTCGACTATAAATATTCATTAGAAAGATAAAAATATTTCCTATATAATGGTATTTTATTTGTAATTTTCAGACATTAAATAATTTAATTTATTTATGACACAAAGATGATGCAGTAATTATCTTATTAAATAAATATTGACATAATTAATGTTATAAATACCCAAATAAATGTAATTTGAGACTTTTTATGAATTAAAATTATTTTCTATGTTAATATGACATGTTATTATTGATTTAATTAATTTTGTTCGAACTAATCATTCTGTTATGATTTTCACAAAAATCAATTACCAAATAGTGTCACAATTGACATGAAATAGTTTTTAAAATAAATATTATATTATTAATTGTTATTTTATTCCTAAAAATCTATGGTTCGGCAAAATGACTTAGATAAAGTTATATATATTAATAATAAACAACTTGGGGTTAGTTTGGCTTGTTATAGTAAGTTTATTTACCTTATAGTGTAAGAACACAAAAAGACACGGTAAAAGTAAAATTATCTAACTTAAAGTTAAATATAAATGATAAGGTTAAAATAGGAACCTAAACTTGTCTAAATTCTATTGGATGAGAGGATTTCTACTGATACCCACCTTAGCTTCAAAATAAATCAATTTGGAGCTATTTAAAACCGAATTTGGCTTTATAATAAAATAATATTTTTTGTTATTCCAAAGGTGCCCCTCTCCTCCCTTATAAAAGGGTACCTCCTCCCTCTCTTACTCACACCACATTGAGCCTTCAAGCTCAGACAACCCCTGAAAAATTCACTTCTCCACTTCCCTAGAAACATCCTAGAGGTCCTGGTATTCTTCAAAGACCAATTTTAGTGCTCTAAGTGGAGGACTCAAAGAGGCGTTTCAAAGAAGAGGTAATGTCCGTTACCGATACTTTCGACTTTATTTCTTCTTCCACTTCTTCTTCTTAGGTTTTTTAATTATGAAGTAATAACATCAGTATCAATCATATAATGATATGTTATTATAAGTATGAAACAACCCTATTTCACCATCTATCCATCCTACGGAAAACAAAATCACCGCGCGTGCGTACGTACGGAATACCGTCTCCACGCCGTGGTGTAATCTATTTTCCACCACCACCTTACTTGGATGGGTATAATGGTGTAAATAATAACTATATATTGTTATTTTTAATTTATATTGATTCTGAGATAGTATACATACACTCCAATACAGTCCCACGATCATGAGAATGATATCATCGCTCGTGCGTACGTACGGACTACCGTCTCCACGACGCGATGAGATTCATTCTCCACGTTAACCATTCATGAATGATTATAAAGTATATATAATAAGTAATAATCAAATACATGACATAATAATACTGGATTTATGTGTGTATATATATGTATTTCATCTACTTAATTCCATTCAACTCAATAAGGAAACGAAAACAGCGTTAATGCGTACGTACGACCTACCGTCTCCATGAACGGTGTATTTCCTTCCATTTACTGATCTATTATATATATGTATATTCTGAATATATATTATATATAAATCATGTTTTACATTTTGGATTTAAGTAATCATGATCTAAGTAATCATATGAATAATTACAATTTAAAACACGAACGACAAATGAGACGATTTTACCCAAAACGCTCTTTAACATGGAATTTACAAAAGAACGGGTAATATAAAGTCATAAGTGAACCATATATGATATCATAACAATGAGTATGATTCTGTAATAAGTCAATAAAATTATTTAAATCATTATACAGGAGGTTTGGACACTTACGAAGCAAATTGGACCTAAGGTAAGGGAAATATCACAATCTCATTTTTATCCGAGATTGTTTATACTTTGGTATTTAATGGGGTGTATTTTATCATCCACATCCATGTTTACTCAATATGTAATGTTATTTACATCCACCTAAAAATTGTATAAATCCAATTTTAACATTCGGTGAGTTTTTAGTAAAAGAAATGAAAGGAATCTGTTGTCGTTTTTCGTACGAGGTACTTTTTGACTTTTCTGACAAAAGTATGAGAAGAATGTTTTTTTAACTTATACGGCATGAATGGATTTTTAATACATTATTCCCAAGAAGCTTACTTTAAAAGTTTTCAAGTTTATTTTTAATCAACTTCTTTTAGTTTAAAATTGTATGACATGTTAAGAAAGGAAAATGTTTTTGAAGTAGAAAGGATATCCTCCTCAAGAATGGAGTTCAAGTGTTTTATCAAAATTATTTTCCATCTAAGATAATATAGGGTTCTGTTTCTATACCTATTATTAAATTGATTTGATTATGTTGTGATGGAATTATTTTTATGAATTCCTTTATCTTATATGAATTGTTTTATGTTGTCATGTTGTTTAAGAATCTCATTTTTATTACATGGGTTATGCAATGATGTATGGTTTATGATTTTGTGGCACACATAAGAATGGTATCATTATGAGATGGGTGGGACCTATATCTCCCTCAAATTCATTGGGTAAATATTTTATATCTCATGAGATAGACATGGCTGGAACGGTAGGTTATACCGGTTCAGTGAAACAGGACTGAAACAAGGAGTGAACTCGGTTCAGAAAGGGACTTTGTCCACTAAGATAGTCTTGGAAATGAGTCTTGACTAATAAGAAATGATTCTCTATGATTATGTGTGTATTACACAAAGTTTCATGTTTTATGTTATGATTATTGGGATTACATTTCACTACTATGATTTATCCCATGTTATGAAATTATGATTTCTTTTGCTGGTTAAGATTTCCAAAAGTTATGTTCTTATGTATATGATGTGATTTTTATTTCTTTTGTTTGCCCTTAATGATCATTTGAGCTCACCCTTTTATGTTTTCTTTTCCCCGGGATATGAAGAAAGGTTTTAGGTATAAAAAAAAGGAAGATCTTTATGGGTGATGTTGAAGATCTTTCACCATGATTAGAAGATTACGTTCCGAGTTTCCAAAGACACTAAACTATTATGGTCCTTGTGTGTGTGTTTTTGTTATATACTAAGTATTCTGCAAAATTAATGTAATGTCCATGTACGTCAAGCTTCGGGTCTCTACAGTTGGTATCAGAAGAAAGGTTTAGTCAACCTTTGGAAACTAAGATGCGAAAACGTTAGTGAGATCCCTAGAGATATTTCTAAGGTATGTCTAGGGATGTCCCTAAGGATAAGTATACGTATAGGATATAGTCCTAGAACTATGGCAACGATATTAGATTAAACCAAAGATGTTAGATATTGAAGATACTCCCCCTTTATAATGATTTTTGTCTATCACACTATTCTTTTTGGGTTTTAGAAAATGGCTGGAAACAAGATGATTCATGATAATGGAGGATATGATGGACAATGGAATTATATTCTTAATTTGAAACCAAATGAAATGGGATTTGAAAGTCCAAACATCATTATTATGCCGAATCAGCAATCTCATAATATGATCGATAAAGTAAAATTTGGTAAGTTTCCTGACTCGGCTAATAAGAGAAAGATGGAGTTTCATGATGATCATAGAGGAAAGAAAGTTCAATTTCCCCTATGTAAATCATGTGGGAAGAGGAATCAAGGAGAATGTTTCAAATGAACTGGAAGATGATTTGGGAGTGGAAAAGAAGGACACAAAGCCAGTAAGTGCAAAGGAAAAGGTTCAGTTAACACCAGGGATGAGGATAATGGTATTGCTACGACATCAACAATGGTAAAATGTTTTAAATGTGGAATTTACGGGCATTATGCAAACCAATTCCCTAAGGGAAGGTCTCATGAAGAGAATCAGTATGGTTGTATGGGTAGTATTTATGTTGATGATGATGAAGAGACTACAAATGATATGTGAGATTAAAGAATTATTGAAGCTCGGTCAATGGTTTAAGAATGTAGTAGAATGATTACATGTTTATCATGTGTAATGTTGTATAAGTAATATCATGGTACTATGGAATAAAGAGACATCTAAGGATTGTTACACTGTTATCTTTCCTTGAGTTTTGAAAGTATATGATTAATGGTACCAATATCCATGAAAGGTTTTTCAGATATTTTTGGAATGTAGATGATATGCGCATAATGAAGGTATAAGGAGAAAATTAAATGTTTGATAGTATTCATGAGCTCATAACTGATATAAGGAGAAGGTTATATCATGGTTTGAGTATAAAGAATTTTGAGGATTTTGGTTTGTGGAAAGTGTTAACTTTTAACTGTATTCATGTTTTCTCTAAGGTTGAATTGGTATTCATTTTTCAAGAGAATACATGATTAAGGTATTCACATGTTTGTAATTTGACCAACAAGATATATCTTATGATATATGGGGGATAAATGATGGCATTCACGCGATTGTTATGTGACATTTCAAGTAATCATTTTCTTTATACTATGAGCTTGGACCGAAGTATTTTAGATAAGCCTAAAGATTGGAATGGATTATGTTGGACATTAGTTAGTATTGTTTAAGGATAGAACTTTTTTTCGATATTATTTATGGGATGTTATAGTAATATAGCTTTAGAAAAAGGACAACCTGCAGGACGGGAGACAGCCCATCGCGTCGGACAAGGCTGTGGGAATCGAACCCACAACCGAAGTGCGACTGGCCTTTATCGCCTACCACTGGCCTAAAGGAAGTTCCTGGTTCGTAGAAACTAGTTTTATTTTATTACGCGGTATGATATATTAATTATAAGTTCATTTTTGGAATTGTATATGATTAACTTCACCATAGATGGTCTTATGTATTTTTGATAACTTTTGTAACCTTTTGTTTGAGACAGATGGAATGACCCATCATTCTATCACATGATATGCTAACACTTCACGAATGACAAATCCAACTTCATTTCTTTAAGAGATGAAGTGGAAATTGTCCAAAGAATGACCAATGGTGACACAGTACCAAAATCACGAAAGTATTTCTTCAAATTCCAATTTCATCAACTTTAGGGAAATGATCTTGAAAACCAAAAATGTTGTCCTAGTGCTCTTATATCTGATGAATTAGATGGTAACTTAGATCATCACAAATCCATGGCTTTGTGATTGCTAGCTTTTCCATATCCATGTTCTCTACCACTCTCCATCAGAACATGATGGTTAGATTTCTCTTCCATATCCATATTTTCACCAATGTGGAAACCCAGTGATTAGTTTATTTGGGTAACCGTTACATTTCATACTTTTGTTTTTAAAGATTGGTTTTGGTATTCCCTTTTACGATATGGGTTTCTATTAAAGAAACTTTCGAGTAGTAAACCATTTATAACCCCGACGAATTTTGAGGGAGAAATTCATTTTAAGGGGGGTAGAATGTAACACCACAAGATTTTATGAAAAATATTCTTTTTAATTTCATTAATGTCTGGTGTTGTACGCTACACCAAAAGGAGTTTGCACAACACACATCCTTGACTTGCCTTGCATTACACGCAATCACGACCTTCTTAGATAGCGTGTGTAGTACATAATACCGAGTTTCACAAAACAACGATATGCTATTAAAATATTATTAAAACTAGCCGTTATGAATAGTAATAACCACTTTTTGAAATTTTGTAATTTTTTTTTTCAAAATGGAGTTCATTTTTGGATTAGGAATATCGAAATTAGCTTAGGGTGAAATTTTGGTACTTTTCGGATAACTTTCATATTCTGATGAATAGTGAAAATTAATAAATTTTAATTAAAAACAACTTTTTTAATCGAAATAATTAATAGTGATAAATTATTAATCTGAGTGGTTTTAAAGTATATTTATAATATATTTTTACAATTTAATACATTGTTGTTCATTGGATGTAATTTCACATTTAAACCAGTTATAAATAAGTGTCAATCTTTTGATAGTTATTATCTCTTAAAAACACGCTATTTGTTTTGACGTCGGGAATTAATTTTTAAATTAGTTAATGTAATTGATATGTTTTGAATTTGATAAATTAGACATCATTTTTTTATTGATAATATCAAATATAGCGTAGTCCTAATTTTTGGTATTTTTCTGGAAACTTTCATTTTTTGATGAATAGTGAAACCACTAAGTGGTAGTTAAAAAACTGAATTTTTCATAAAACATAATTTTACCGCTTCTGGGAGTGGAATTTTGAAAATCCGAGAGACACGGTTAATATAAAGGACTAAAATGTGGTTCAACGAGATGAAAATAATTTTTGGTGAATAGAAACTTTTTACTTTTTTTTACCACGGTTAAAAGTAAATAGGGTAATAAAGGGTAAAAAAGATATTATTATTACCCTAAAACATGTCCTAATTCTATTGGATAAGTGTAATTCTACCAAAAAACAACCTTAGGAATAAAATATGACCATTTAGGCCCACGTGGATTAGATTAGGACATTTATTATTAATTTATTTAAAGAAGGGTTAAAATAGTTAAAATCAAAGTTTAATAAGTATATCATTTTTAATATAGGGTTATACATAAGATAAATTCGACTATAAATATTCATTAGAAATATAGAAAGATTTCTTATATAATGGTATTTTATTTTTAATTTTTAGACATTAAATAATTTAATTTATTTATGACACAAAGATGCTGTAGTAATTATCTTACTAATGAAATATTGACACAATTAATGTTATAAATACCCAAATAAATGTAATTTGAGACTTTTTATGAATTCCAATAATTTTCAATGTTAATATGACAAGTTATTATGGATTTATTTAATTTTTTTCGAAATAATAATTCTGTTATGATTTTCACAAAAATCAATTACCAAATAGTGTCAAAATTGACATAAAATAGTTTTTAAAACGAATATTATATTATTAATTGTTATTTTATTCCTAAAAATATAATGTTCGGACAAATGACTTAGATAAGGTTATATATATTAATAATAAACAACTTGGGGTTCGTTTGGATTGATATAGTAAGTTTATTTACCTTATAGGTTAAGAACACAAAAAGACACGGTAAAAGTAAAATTATCTAACTTAAAGTTAAATATAAATGATAAGGTTAAAATAGGAACCTAAACTTGTCTAAATTCTATTGGATGAGAGGATTTATACCCATCCCCACCTTATCTTAGAAATAAATAAATTTGGAGCTATTTAAAACCGAATTTGGCTTTATAATAAAATAATATTTTTAGTTATTCCAAAGGTGCCCCTCTCCTCCCTTATAAAAGGGCACCTCCTCCCTCTCTTCCTCACACCACTTTCAGCCTTCCTGCTCGGAAAAACCCTGAAAAATTCTCTTCTCCACTTCCCTAGAAACATCCTAGAGGTCCTGGTCTTCTTCAAAGACCAATTTTAGTTCCCTAAGTGGAGGAATCAAAGAGGAATTTCAAAGAAGAGGTAATGTCTGTTACCGATTCTTTCAACTTTATTTCTTCTTCCACTTATTCTTATTAGGTTGTTTAATTATGAAGTAATAACATCAGTATCACTCATATACTGATATTTTATTATAATTATGAAAAAACCCTATTTCACCATCTATCCATCCTACGGAAAACGAAATCACCGCGCGTGTGTATGTTCAGAATACCGTCTCCACGTCGTGCTGTAATCTGTTTTCCACCACCACCTTACTTGGATGGGTACAATGGTGTAAATAATAATTATATATGATTATTTTAAAGTGATATTGATTCTGAGATAGTATACATACACTCCAATACAGTCCCACGATCATGAGAATGATATCATCGCTCGTGCGTACGTACGGACTACCGTCTCCACGACGCGATGAGATTCATTCTACACGTTAACCACTCATGAATGATTATAAAGTATATATAATAATTAATCATGAAATATATGAAATAATAATAATGTATTTATGTGTATATATATGTATTTCATCTACTTAATTCCATTCAACTCAATAAGGAAACGAAAACAGCATTCATGCGTACGTACGACCTACCATCTCCATGAATGGTGTATTTCCTTCCATTTACTGATATATTATATATATGTATATTCTGAATATATGTTATATATAAATCATGTTTTACATTCTAGATTTAATTAATCCTGATCTAAGTAATCATATGAATAATTACAAGTTAAAACACGAACGACAAATGCGACGATTTTACCCAAAATGCTCTTTAACAGGGAATTTACAAAAGAACGGGTAATATAAAGTCATAAGTGAACCATATATGATATCATAAAAATGAATATTATTCTGGAATAAGTCAATAACATTATTTAAATCATTATACAAGAGGTTCAGACACTTACGAAGCAAATTGGACATAAGGTAAGGGAAATATCACAATCTCATTTTTATCCGAGATTGTTTATAGTTTGGTATTTACTGGGGTGTATTTTATCATCCGCATCCATGTTTCCTCAATATGTAATGTTATTTCCATCCACCTAAAAATTGTTTAAATCCAATTTTACCCTTCGGTGAGTTTTTAGTAAAAGATATGAAAGGAATCTTTTGTCATTTTTCGTAGGAGGAACTTTTTGACTTTTTCGACAAAAGTACGAGAAGAATGTTTTTTTAACTTATACGGCATGAATGGATTTTTAAAACATTATTTCCAACAATCTTACTTTAAAGTTTTCATGTTTATTTTTAATCAAATTCATTTAGTTTAAAATTGTATGACATGTTAAGAAAGGAAAATGTTTTTGAAGTGGAAAGGATATTTTCCTCAAGAATGGAGTTCAAGTGTTTTATCAAAATTATTTTCCATCTAAGATAATATAGGGTTATATTTCTATCCCTATTATTACATTGATTTTATTATGTTGTGATGGAATTATTTTTATGAATTCCTTTATCTTATATAAATTGTTTTATGATTTCATGTTGTTTAAGAATCCCATTTTTATTATATGGGTTATGCAATGATGTATGGTTTATGATTTTGTGGCACAAATAAGAATGGTATCATTATGAGATGGGTGGGACCGATATCTCCCTCCAATGAATTGGGTAAATCTTTTATATCTCATGAGATAGACTTGGCTGGAACGGTAGGTTATACCGGTTCAGTGAAACAGGACTGAAACGAGGAGTGAACTCGGTTCGGAAAGGGACTTTGTCCACTAAGATAGTCTTGCCAATGAGTCTTGAATAATAAGAAATGATTCTCTATGATTATGTGTGTATGCCACAAAGTTTCATGTTTTATGTTATGATTATTGGGATTACATTTCACTACTATGATTTATCCCATGTTATGAAATTATGATTTCTTTTGCAGGTTAAGATTTCCAAAATTTATGTTCTTATGTATATGATGTGATTGACATTTCTTTTGTTTACCCTTACTGAGAATTTGAGCTCACCCTTTTATGTTTTCTTTTCCCCAGGATATGAAGAAAAGTTGTAGGTCAAAAAAAAGGAAGATCTTTATGGGAGATGTTGAAGATCTTTCACCATGATTAGAATATTACTTTCCGAGTTTCCAAAGACACTAAACTATTACGGTCCTTGTGTGTGTGTTTTTGTTATGTACTAAGTATTCCGCAAAAGTAATGTAATGTCCATGTACGTCAAGATTCGGGTCTCTACAATGGGAAATTTTTTCATCATACCCTTATACTTATGTCATTCATCCCTGACTTGTTGAATTATCACGCATCATGACACAAATTCTTCATTCTCCCTCAACATGTTATCTCATTGGAAGTTTTTCATCAAATCTATGTACATATTAGTGATTATTTTATAAATAAAGAGGTAAGATATATGAACATAATTTATAATTTAACTCTACATATTTTATTTTTATGGGACACATGTCCAGGATCAAAACCTTATAGCTCCATCTTTTGCAAAGCTGAACTCCAGAATATTTGTTACCTTTTTTATAGCACATAATAATCCTTCTGAGCCTCCTTGACCCTCTCAAGATTAGATAGTTGAGAAATAATTTGATAAATTTAGTATAAATATCCTTTTATTAATCTCATAAATATCCTATAAATTTCCAAGAAGATTGTATCCCTTGTAATTATCATCATGGACAGGGTCGCATAATCCTTTCTACTCAGAGCATCTTCCACTTTTTTCTGTCTTGTGATAGTAATGGATTGAACAATCATAACACTTGATCATACCTAAATAACTTTTTAGTTCATATTGAGATCTGTTTTTAGTGAATATATACTTGATGATTTTATGATGAGTATATATGTCACAATTCTCCCAGTAGTGATAATTTTTCAAAATCTATAGAGTAAAGATCACTACAGCCAATTCTAGATCATGGGATGGATACTTCTATTCATGGATCCTTAATTGGATGGAGTAATAACCTATGAATTTTTCATCTTTCATTATTACACAACCATGTGTCACTATATATCACAAATTGGACCCCATTGGTGTGTAATTTGAGCACAGGTGCAGTGATTATCCTATTGTTTAGCTCTTTAAATATTTCATCACATTCATTATTCTAGAAAAACTACACCCCATTATAAGTTAACTTGGTTATTGGTCCTGAAAATAATGATATGTTTCCAAAAAATCAATTATATTACCCAACTAATCGAAGGAAACTATGGATATCCATCATAGAGGTTAGTCTGGTCAATCCTTTAATTACCACTATATTTGATGAATATATAGGTATCCCTTTGATTGTAATAACATTACCAAATAATGCTACCTTCTCTATCCAAAACTCATATTTTATGTAATTTTCATACATATTTTATTTCCATAATTTCTTCATTACAATATCCAAATGATCCTCATGACCCTCCATAATTTTGGATGAGGTAAGAATATTATCTATAAAGATTACCACAAATTTATCTAGGTAATCAATAATGGCCCTATTCATCAAGTCCATAAACATTGTTGGAGCATTAATGAGTCCAAATAGAATCTATAGAACTCAAATTTCCTGTACCTTGTATGAAAATTATTGTTGGGTATATCCTACTTCTTTAGCTTTACTTGATAATTTCCAAACCAAAGGCCCCCCTTAGAGAAGTAATGGGCTCCATGAAGGTAATTGAAAAAATAATCTATATTTAGATGAGGATACTTGTTATTTTATTATTATTTTGTTTTGTTCATAATAATCAATTTAGATTCATATTTAACTGCCATTCATCTCGGAGAATATGATCGGTGCACCCCATGGTAAAGCACTCAGGCATGTAATCCCTTTATCAATATTCTCTTGTAGTTTCATATTTAATACATTAAGTTAAATAGTAGAAATTATATATGGATTATTTGATATTGGAAAATATCTTGGTATAAGCTCAATAGAGAAATCAACCTATTTGATAGGAGGAATACCAATAAATTGTTTTGGAAAAACCTTAGTATATTCCGTCACAATGGGATTGTCTTCAAGTATGGTCTTTTCTTTAGTATTAATAATTAGATTAGGATAAACATTCTCAAAGGGAAATAATATCCATTCATGGGATTATTATAGGAAAGGAGATTCATCCTCATCCTTTCACTTGTATAGAATCTAAAGATGAATCATGATACACAGGATGATTTCATTATCTCCTAAATTTATGTTGGCTCTATATTGATAAATCCAACCCATAGAAAAAATTAAATCAAATTATGGTAAATGGAGTATCCCAAGGTTTGTTGAGAAATTAATCCAACAAATTTTTATAGAGGATGAATTATATACCTGGGATGTAGTAATTTCCCCATTTTATACTTTCACAGATAGCACTACTTCTATATTTGGTGGCAGTTTTTCAATAGTTCAACTATATTTGTGTGTTTTTAAGGAATGTGTTGAACTATATTCACGTATGACATTTGAAATTATTGAATGGATGATAATACCACCTTTAAATATTTTATTTTGGTTGTAATCACTTAAATAATCCAAAATCAACTTAGGGATGAGAATTTTTGAACAACTATACACATAAATTGGAAACTATAAACATTAAAATGGATGACTTATAATTTACATATATTCCTTAACCTATTAATTTATAAATTTTAATATATGTTATCGAAGATCTATTATTGATATAAAGTCATATGGTAATTTTTTACCCTTAAAAATGATTTGTAATATGATTAAAAAATTTCTACAACAAATCCCATCAGAGTGTAAAACCAAGTGTGCAACAAGGCCTCTTTTTTCATTCACCAGGTGATGATCGAGTCTAGTTCAAATAACCCTTTTCCAAGTTATTAACTCTAGATGAAATTTATCCATATACACATCCACATGAAGTATCCATAAGGGGATACATTTACTTGGAAACCAATTACTCTATACTTTACTAAAAATTAGGGATGTTTTTATATGTTTAGTATTATACCTAAGGCTTTCACTATCTTTTTCTAGTCATAATCCCTAAAAATAACTAGGCTTTCTTATGATACCCAAAATGACAAACCATATCTTTAATACACCATAATTAATGATTTATTATATAATTTTTCACATAATACTATCCCAAAAGATCATGAGGCATAATATCTTTGGGAAATTAGGTGCATAACATAATAAATTAGATAAGGATATAATAAAATTATTTATAACTTTTTTAACATGCTCTTGAAAATCCCATTCTCTTCTAAAAATTCATTGGATAACCTAGGGATATACATAATAAAGGGGTGAGTTATAAAGCTTATTAAGAGAATAATAAAAGCATAACATGATAGGAGTAAAACATGTTATCAAATATGCATATCAATGAGATGTAAAATGGGTAGAATTATAAACATGAATATTGAAGCATGATATAAGTTGATAATATGAAGGCAATGTGAGAATGTGGCTATAACATAAAACATTACATAAGAATAAGTCAAAGATAACTTCCAATACACCATATAATGATGGAAAAAGTCCCATCATGGATTATGATCACTTTGAAATCCAATACATAATGTCTCATGACAAAAAAACATTACCCAATTCCTTTTAGTTCTATATAATTATGGTCCCACTCATAACATTCATATCATGTACATGGATATGTGTGAAAAATAGATCATACAAAATAATTATATCTTTAATAAATTTTATATCATGATTCAGAAATGTGGGTTACGTAAATGGAATTACACAAAAAATTATGTATCTTTAAATCTAAGTGAATACCCTTTAGTGGAAATTAGGATGGGTATTAACTATATAGATGTTTGGCACTGAAACTTGTAGGATAATTTCAGAATCATAATGGGGGCACATAAAGATTCCTAAAAGTGATAAATTACATTTAAAGGGGTATATCATCACCTTTTCATCATATGGATAGTAAAAGGGATGTTTAAAAATAGTTCCCAACCTGAAAAATTGAAAATAAAGGTATATTATAAAGAAGGTTGTTGAATGAATAATAGAAGTAGAGGATACCATACCTTGAGAGGACACTTATAAAAGACGGGGTGGAGGTTAGAAAGTGATTCATGTCTCCTTAAAAGCTATATAGGGAGGTAATGGTACACTAAATTCATTTTATAATGGTTTTTAGTGAATATTAATGGGTGTTTGGGTGAGTTTTTATAGAAAAATGAGTAATTTTTTTATTAATTTCTAAACATAGGTTTTGGAATCTATATGATAAATTAATCCACAAATACATATCATGCCATGTTTTCTACCAAATATAATTTTATTTAGTTAATTTATAAGTCCAAGAACTGAAATCATTAAAATAACACCCTTGGTGATGTGGAAGTGAGTGATGTTTATAATGGCCTGATTTTAAAACCATAAAATATAATATAGGTTTTGGAGGATTCATTGACGGTTTATAAAATTAATAAAATAATATAAAAAACCTTTATTTTAAATAGGAAAAATAATTTTGGTTGTAAATACACTTTATAGTATTAATTATATCACCTTTGGGATTTTATGATGTCATAATACATACCGTATAATTATACCATATTTAGTTTTTACCCAAAAAATTATGAAAAATTCATCATTGGATAATTTCAATGTGATGATTTCAAAAATAATAGATTTTTTTATCAAAATAATTCTACAAATATGATAATTTACACTTTTAAATAAAAAAGACTTTTATTTAAATGTACTTGTTTTTTGATAATAAATGTTTCTTGACCGTTATAGGAATTTCATTTGACTTCATAAAATTATATAATCATTTATATTTAAAAAATTATATAATAATATTATTTTATTAAAATATAATTTATTTCAAAAAATGTTGCATTTATCAAAAATATTGTCTTAATTAAAACTATATATTTCCCCAAAATACAATATGTGTTTCATTATAACAAAAAATTAATTTCTATCAATCATATTATTTAATTATTATAATGTAATAATAAAATATAAACACAATAATTAATTTATAAAAAATATATATAAATTCACACTATTATGGTCTAGATACATAGCCCTTTATTACACAAGTGAATTCCCTAAGGGTATGGTGTGCGATGAGAATATTTTCTTGGGGTAGTTTAGTGAACATGTTTTGGTTTGTTATCTCGATGAACTTGAAATTATCTAATAAAAAATTCCACTCATGATTTAGTTGTAAAATGTCATATTGGTCTTATTCAAGGGTAATTCCAAGTGATACTATCTTCCTCGGATGCTTTGATAAATGGGCTTCATAAGTTATGATCCTACTTTTTGAGGCCACTGCTTGATTTATTTTTTTCAATTGGATTTATCATAATCCTATATATATACTAATAATAAAATCAATATATAGGCTATAATATCAATAGTTATGATGTTTATTGTTGTTAAATTCAATATGATATAACTTATAATGGCCCAAAATAACCAAAGTAGTGCATTTGTTTTCTATAATTTTATTCATTCATTTTAAAAGGGAATTCCATTTAAAGATGTTTGGTTCATTAAATCAGTGGTGGTATTGATTCCATACTCTATGTATAAGGATTAATTATAGAGTATGGGATGTAAGTATTTTAATGAAATTTCCATGCAAAAAAAATTCTTCATGAACAATGCGTGGATATAGAGATAAATTTCTTGGGTCAGAGACAAAAAGAGGAGGAAAATGTTGATAATTATGAAGCAAAATATACAAGGCTACAAAGGCATTCTAAAATCTACATAAATAATACAAAGAGAATGATTTACCATTTATTTAATTGGATTAATACAATCCATCAAAGGGAACTAGTCTCTAAAAAGTTCTCATTATATAAGGATATAGTATCATGTTGTATTAAGATAGGGAAATAATTCTCCAAGCCTTATGGATTTAAATTAATCTAAGATTGTAATATAATTTAATAGAAAAAATGGATAAGGAGAATAAGATATTTGATAATTTTCTAACATGTGATATTTTTGGAAAGAAATACCAGGGTACATGCTTAAAAGGAAATGAATTTTTTTTTCAAGTGTGGAGAAAAATACCACCATTCCCTTGAATTAAAAGGTAAGGGAGAATCCCTAAAATTAAGATTCTTTAATTATAATGATATAGGGAACTATTCCATCCAATGACCAAAACATCAAAAAAACTTACCACAAAAGAGGCCAATCGATGAAGGCCAATCTTAGGCAATTACTAAAATCGACATAGATGTTCACATGATGTGGTGAAAGGTAAACTTATAATCCACTTCAAGATTGGAATTTTTTTATCTGATTATGGGTTTACCCACTCTTTTATATATGAAATTTTTTCAAAGGGTATAAAATCAAAACCTCATTGATTAGATATTGAGAAAGTGGTGAAAACCCTAATAATTGGACGACCACATTTCAATTCTACAACTACTCTCTAATAGACGATTATGGGAGCATTCATATTATGAATCTTTTCATTATTACTCTATTTTAATTTGATGTAATATTTGGTATAGATTGGATATCTCAGTTGGGGCCGATATCAATTGTTGAGGAAGGGAAGTTAGATTTGATATTTCGAATCAACTTTCAATCATATATTAGTCCAATGATGAAATTATTCACCCAATGGGAATTACTTCGATCATATGAGTTTTCTAGATATTCATGAGGGATATTTATCATATATGGTTGGGGAGAAAGTCAATATTGAAAACATACCTATTATTTGGTAATATAATTATGTATTTACTAAATACATTCTTAGTCTTCTCATGAATCATGAAGTTGAGTTTTCAATAGATCTCATATTTGGTGTTATGCCTATTTCAAAGAATCTATATAGAATGGAACTGATTTAGTTGTTGGAATTGAAGAATAAAGTCCAGGAGAATATAGATAAGGGATTCATTTGGACTATATTGTTCTCCATGGGGGGCACTGGTATTTTTATTAAGAATAAAGATAGGTTAATGCATATTTGTATTGATTATCATGAACTTAAAAAGATTTCTACTAAGAATAAGTATCCTCAACCCCATATAAATTATATATTTTATCAATTGAGAGGAGATCTATATGTCTCTATGATTGATATTTAATCTTTAAACCATCATAAAAGGATCAAGAAGGGGGATATACTCATGATATCCTTTCAATGAGGTATGGTCATTATGAATTTGTAGTAATTCCATTTGGAATACCAATCCTCCTACTATCTTTATGGGTTTAATAAATAGAGTATTCATAGATTACCTAGATTAGGTTTTGGAATTATTTATAAATGATATTATTATATAGGTGAATAAAAAATAAGACCATAAAGAACATTTTAGAATTACGATGAATACCCTGAGGAAGGAAAACCTATAAGATGAATTTACCAAGTGTGAATTTCGGCTTTAAAAAGTTCCATTCATGGGTCATATAACCACAAGTGAGGGTATATCAGTGGATACTTCAAAGTTGTACCTTATTGATCAACATCCTAAACCAACAATGGTTACCTAAATCAATTTTTTTCTTGGGATGGATGGATATTACCAACACTTTGGGAGAAATTTCTCATGACTATCTAATCCACTCAACAATTTGAATTGAAATGGGGTTAATTTCTTATGGACAGATTAATGTGAAGATAGTTCCAAAGAACTGAAGAGAAGGTTTTTCATCATGCCTATTATTACACTAACCTGTAATAGAGATGAATTTTTTATATTTAGTGATACATCGAATAAGGGAATCAGGTGTCTCCTCTAATATATTGACATGGTGATAGAATATGCCTCCCGACAATTAAAAAGTCACGACAAAAATTACCAGGCTCATGATTTGGAGTTGGTAGTGGTAATTTTTACATTAAAGATATGGAGGAATTATTTTCATGTTGAAAGGTGTGATATATATACTAATTATAAAATATTGAAGTATATATTTACAAAGGAGTTGAATATTCACTAAAGAATATGGTTGGAGTTTATCATAGTCTATGAATGCTCAACACATTAACACCATGTGAAGGAAAACAATGGGGATCCTTCTCTGAGTTTTAAATACCATGATCGTTTTTCTAGGTTAAGGATTTAAATAGAACCAATATTTATGGATTTATGGAATTAGGGTCTTGAAATCATGAAGAAAGGGGAACATTATTGTCTTTCTTAGATGAATGTTCAACTATTAATCCTTGACAGGATTTAGAACGTGTAGAAAGAATATAAGGACTTATAGAAGAAGGTGAGAAATGAGCATCAGTTAAACCATTGCCATGATAGAATACTATTTTTTAGGAATCAATTATGTGTCCCATAAATACCATACATGATGAAGGAGTTATTGGATGAAGCTAATAGTTCATCATTCACTATTCATTATGTAATTACAAAGATGTATAGAGATATAAAAGAGTACTTATTATTGCACAATATGAAGATAGATATTTCATAGTATGAATCTAGGTTCCTATAATTTCAGGATATTATTGTTGAGAGACTGAAATATATGGGGATTTTACAACCTTTATCCACACTATAATGGAAATGTCAAACAAACCCATTAATGTTTTCATCATACTGTCCAAAACATCAAAATCCCATAACACTATTTGGGTTATAGTTGATCGACTTTTGAATTTATCACACATAATTGCTATCAAATAAGTATGATGTCCTGATAATATTATATAATATACATTAAATAAGTGTTAAGGTTTCATGGAGTTCCACATTCTATTATATCTGATCAGGATCTGAGGTCTACCTTAATGTTCTGGAAAAGTATTCAGTGAGATCTAGATAAAAAATTTGAGTTTCATTTCCTCTTATCATCACCAGATAGATAGTCAGTCAAAGAGTAATATTAAAACTATATTAAGAATTTTTGAGAGCTAGATATATATATTTCAATGGTGGTTGGTATCACCACATTCCATTAGTGTAATTTTCATACAATAATGTCTTTAACTCAAGTATTTAGATGGATCCTTATAAAGCCCTCCATTGGGGGGAGTACAGAACTCCGATGTGTTGGGACTATGTTAGAGAAATAATTATGTTAGGACTTGAGGTAACTTAGGAAATGGAATAGACAGATATATCCATTCAACAACATATAAGTTCATCTCAGAGTTGGAAAAAAATTTATGCACATATGTTTTTATGAGATGAATAGTTTATAGTTGGTGAGTAGGTATTTCTAATAATTTATCCTAAAAATATGTTAATGAGATTTGAAAAGAAGTGAAATATAACACATAGTTATTTTTTTCCCTTTCATATTCTTGATCGTATCAGGACAGTAGATTATCACTTGGAGATTCCTCCAAATATCTCTTAAGTTTAGGATGTGTTCAACGTATCTTTCATGAGAAAGTTCATACCTAATCCTTTTTATGTGATGAAATCAGAAATCAGAACACTGGATCAGTATCAATATTATGAGGAACAACCATAATAGATTATGAATCATAGGAAGAAAGTTTTATAAAACAAGAGCATTCCTGTGGTCAATGTTTTGTGGGGAAACCATACATTTAAGGAAGCTACAAGGGATCCTGAGGATGATATAAGGTATAGGTTTCCTTAGTTTTTTATTTTAGAGTGGTAGTATTTAGATAAAAGTTTTAATTTTAAGTGGGGTGGAATGTAACATCCTGATGTTTTATGATATTTTTAGTTTTAAACAAAATTAATTTATGTAATAGCTTTTTTTACACACATTGAGGACTTTAAATGAACAACATTATACAATGAAAATGTTACAATATAAATATGGAAGTTATCAAATAGTTATAAAAATTGGTTGGTATGAATATAAATAACTAAAATATAGAAAAAATTGGTTTATAATGAATTCATTAGTTATCAATTGATTATAAATGAAAATAAAAATCCCTTGAAGGTCAAAGTGATGTTTTATGAAAAATTGTTTTTATGCACGCAATGGATTTTTATTTTAATGAAATAAACATAAAAATATTAGTGAATGATTTTAATAAAAAAATATAATATATATTTAATTAAATTTTCCATCATTCATCTAATATTTGTTCTAGGAATTGTTTAAGAATAAATCCAGGTTTTTTCTTAAAAACTATAATTTTCTAAAAAGTGGGTTTCATCGCATTTTTCACACATATTTCAAAACTAATTTATTCCACTTATATAAATTGAATATTGAAAAATGGATTCCTTATTTGGAATTTTGAGCTTCAAATTTGGTAAATGGTCCCCTTTTGTTTTTTGTTATTTTGAATAGTAAGTGTGGTTCAATTTCACACCGCGGTAAAGGGTAAATCGGGTTAACCTGGGTTAAAAATAGGTGTTAAGGTCCCCAATTTTCATATTAATTCTTATTTAATGAATTTTATTAGACCATTGTCACCTCAGTATTTAAATTTAGTTTATTTAAGGGACACTTTCCATGAATATGACTTATATAATATTTAAGGAAATGAAAAATGAAAAATGTTACACTCTTAGTTTTAAATTTATCTTCTATGTTCACATGGTAATAAAAGTAAGTTGTGAATGAATATTAATGGTTATTTAGATTATAATGATATTATTTTATGGATAGAAATTTATTTCTAGTATTTAGTGATTATTGAATTAACATAAATTCTTACACAATACCGACACATTATTTCTTTAATTAACAAAAAATAGAATAAATTATTTTAAAATATTAAATGAAATAAAATTTGAGTAAGTTATAGTGATAAAATAATTTTATAGATTAATATAACATATTATTTATTTGTTTAAGGATTATATTATAATTCCATTTTTTCTTTATTTCTTTAAATTTAAATTAAACAAATAGTGTCAAAAATGAAAATAATGATATTTAATGAAAATGATACTTCTTATATATATTCTTTACAACACATTGAGCAACCAATACCAGAAAAAACATACAAATTTATCTTTTGAACATATTTATTCACTTACTAGAGGTTATGGTCTTCCAAAAATACCAATACTAGGGTTCTTAAGAGGATAACTAAAAGACTTCTTTCAAAGAAGAAGTATTCACCTTAACTGATCAATTTCTTTATTATTATTATTTTTACTCCAAGAAATAAATGGTATTTATCATAAAATAAGAAAATAATTATATTAAACAAACACGGAATTTATTATTATTACGAAACCACCATTATCTATCCTCTTTTCTGAAAAATGAAAAATGATAGCATCGCTCATGAGTATGTGTAGACTACCACCTCCATGAAGTGTTGTGATTCATTTTTCATTTATAATTTACAGGGATTGTAATAATAGTAGATTTACTATATATTTATTAAATATACAGTATAATAATTAATCATTTAATGTTAATTATTATTTACTTTTATTTCATTCCATCCATTGAAATGTAAAAACGATGTCCATGCGTACGTATGACTTACAATCTCCATAAATAATGTAAATCATTTTTCTATCTCAATATATTACTCTATAAACATATATAATGAATATATATGATATTTATATCATGATATAAAATATGGAGATGATGGAACCATGATAAAAGTATAAGGGATGACATTATTGAACTAAAACATATATTAAAAATGAAGCGGTTACTACCTAAAACAATGATTTTAACAAAGAATTAATAATAAACGGATGATAAAAGGTTGTAAAAAATTATATATTGTGTGATATATGATATTATGATTATTTAATAGATTTATAATAAATCTATATTTATTTTATAGTAGGTTTGGACCCATAAAATGGAATTTGATCTTGAGGCAGGGGTTTATTTCACCATCTCATTATTATTTAAGAATGTTTATGTTTAAGTCTCCATTGGGGGAAATATTTGATATCACCATAAAAATAAATTTATTATATTATATTATTGTTATTTATGTAAATTACATTTTCCCTTCATTTTACCCTTTTTAATCACTCAAGATACTAAAATAAAGTTTTTAGGGAAAACCATCATTTTTCTTCTACTCGGTCGATAATCTTTCTCTTCTATGTCCATATTTGATTTAAAATGTCTAAAAGGATATTTTTAACATTATAAAATGATTTACTAAAGAAATTTTTACCCACATTTTAATTTTTCCAAAAAGAAAATAAATGAAATCTTCTGGTCATTTTTCGAATGAGGTACTTTTTTACCTTTTTACAAATGCGTGAAAGGATTTTTTTTAACTTATAAGGAATGAAAAAATTTTACCACCATCATTAACATCCATTATTTTGAAGATTAATTTGAAAATTACATGGTTCTTTTAACATTAAAATATTTTTCAAATAAATTTAATATTGAATTCATGAAACACTGAGTCTCTACAAAAAACACTTTGTTATAACCTAGCCAATAAACATGATTTTATCACTTCTATGTTTTGAATTTAAAAAATATGATATACATGGTTTCGTTTAGGAAGATTTTTGGAGTCTGGTAGAACAAAATTAATTTTGTATTAATAGTAACATACCCTTATGAATTGTAACCCACCCTTATGAATAGTAACTTGAACCCTGTGAATAATAATGTACCTTATAAATAGTAAGTTGAACCTTATAAATAGAAATGTATCCATATTAATAATAACATGAACCTTATGAATAGTAATTTATCCTTATGAATAGTTACATCACCCATGTAATTATAAATAAAATTTAGGCACCTAATAAATGAGAGTAAATATTTAAAAAATTAATATTATGTGTTGGTATTTTTGTGAGTTGTAAATTTTTAATCACAATTTTTTAATTAATGAATTGAATTAAAAGAAAAATAATTTTTCATAAAATTTATTCCCAAGTTAATATTTTTTTCTTATTATTTTTGGGTAATTTAATAAAACCTTAGTCAATTTTTCAAGGAATTACAAAATGAGTTTTAGTCTTAAAACTATATTTTACGAGTAAATGATGATTTTATTTAAAAATTACTTTTCAAATATTTAGAAAACTCTTTTAATAAAATGTAGTTCATATTTGGAATCAACATATTGAAAAATGGTTAGGGTTAATTTTTGGGATATTTCTAAAATACTTGATTTTTTTATGAATAGTTATATAGAGTAATTTTCTGTATATGTACATTATGAGTTAAATACACTATTCATAGGATCATCGCTTATGTAAGAACACTTGTTTAAAATCAAAATAAAACATATTAATATTTTTGGTAATGTAATCCTCATTATTTATTTTCTTATATAAATATAATAAACTAATTATTAAAATATTAAGAAAAACCTCCTCTCCTCTACTATAAAAACCACCCACACTCCCCTCTTCTATTCACTACTATAAATCCTTGTGCCTTGTATAAATTATGATAAAATATCCTCAAAATATCCTCCTCTATATCCATAAGCCCTTGATCTTATAAAAATACCAAATCCTCTCTCTTATATAGGCTCTCAAGGAAGATAACTTCAAGAGGTAAATTTGTCTTATCATTTCTTTTATTCCATGTCCCTTTCTTTCCTTTTTTCCTCAACTCCTTTAATCCAAATGTTATGATAACTATATTACATTACATGTAATGTAATGTTTTTATTATTATTTAATAATTCATCATCACCTCTCATTTATCATTCTTTTATACTAGAAATGAAAACCCCATCCGAGATGTATTAATTTATCACATTCAGGGATGATGGGTCTTCAATTTCTATTTCCATCCTCAATTATGGACATGAAACCATTTTTATGGTTCAAACAGAGCTTAATATATGTAATATAACTTTTTAAAGGTTCTATAATCCTTTTTTACACATGATTTATAATTATAAATCGAAATGAGTTTGTTGTGAACAAAAACAACCCATTAACCCAGATAATTGTCATAAAAGATTTATATAATGATTGATCTTTAATCCCAATAACCAAATGAATTTTTTAACCATGTAAAGTTATGGTTGTTCACTAATAACATAAAAATTCTATTCAGTACCACCATGACCAATCTACATGTTTATCCGTACAAAAATATAAGTAAATCGATCGTGAAAACAAGTAAGAAAACGCTCTCAAACAATGTAATTGAATCTCTCAACCCATCAAAAGGATATGAATTAACCTAATAAAGTTTTAATAAATCAATTAAATGTAGATTATTTTATGTAATTATTAATTAATGAACCAAAATTTGATTATTCATGTCATTAAGATCAATTGGAGAACACCTTTTGACTTAAGGTAAGTGTTTATTCATCTCACGTCCATTTTGTGAGATATTTTGTATTCACTACTATTATTTGTGTGTGGTGTATGTATATTAAATATTAATTTTTCATATCATGAATATATTTATTTTAATTATATTAAATTTATCATTTAACTATTATTCTTTTTTTCCACATGATTCAATTGATTACAATGTTGTAAGTATTTTCTACCTGAACGTCCATTTACATTTGGGTTTCTCTTATTCTCTAATCACCTTAAAGAAATTCTTATTTATTATTATTTAATACTCATAAATTCTGTTTATATTTTATAAATATGTTTAAAAATCATAATTCTTATTTATTTTATGGGGATTTACATGTTATAAAAGAATATTTCAAATATTCTTCTGAAATCAAGTCTCGATTAAAGGAACTCCTTGATTTATTACCTATTTTGAAGTTCAATAAATAATTTTTTTAAATCCAAATTTATCTTTCTAAAATCATAAATACTAACATGAAAAATTTATTTTTTTCATTTCTAGTTTTATAAAAGAAAACATGCCTTTTCTCTTTAAAATCTCTTTAATGAATTCCTTAAACTGCACTAAAATGTTTTAATTCTAAACCTTCTTTAAAAACACGTTTTACATCATTTCACTTCTGTGGGAGATCATTTTTTCCTCAAATTTAATCTCTATTTAATTACCTTTTATTTTATGGTATATACATGTTTAAAACTATATTTATGAAAAATGAAAATGATTTTCCAAAATAACTCTTCTTTCCAAAGTAAAATAGATTTTCCTCAACTCACTTTAACTTTTATGAGATATATGGCTTGTTCAAAAATTATTCATTGCATGTGGTGTATGTTATGAACCTTGTTATATCATATCAAGAGTCTCCTTATTCTCATGATATTATAAGGGATTATGATTTTAATGTTTGAAGGTGGTGTGGGACACTTTGGAATGTTTAAGGATTATTTCCTCAATAATTTCTCAGTGGACTCATTTAAAAGTATATTTATTTATGTCAAACTAATTTGATGAATATTGTATTTCATAGTGGTTTATATATTATGATATAATCTAAAATATTTTGTTTAAGTTTTTCTAATTAGTTTTAATTTTAATGTTCTATCTTGATACCATTCACCAATTTACTTCGAATGGTTTGTGTTTATGTTTAATATGGGGGAAGGTTATTTACATTTCCTTTGTTAGATACAATATGATTATATATGTTGTTTATGTTTATCCCCATTAATTACAGGAATGAATTGGACGTAGTATGTGTTGGGTGGGTCCCGAAATAGCCCCTCAGTTCATCAGTAGGTCTCATTAGACAAACTATTATCTTGGCATGAGGCCTTGACAAATTGGATATTTATGGTCTTGGCACAAGGCCTTGACAGTATGGTTATGATGTTCCATATTATGAAATTACTCATTATGAAACTAGTAATTGAAATTTCATGTAGTTATTCAACTACTATAATACCCATGATTATTTTTTATTATGGCATTATTTAATTAGCTCTTATCCCTACCATAATATGTTTATGTTTGTCTTCAAAGGAATGTATTTTTAGTTATTCAACAAGTATAATTTTTATATTTATGTTTATGGTATATTATAATATATTTATTACCCTTATTGAGAATCTGATCTCACCTCTTTCTTATGTTTCGTTTTCTTAGGACAAGAATAAGTTTATTATGAATGGCCTGTAGAGATAAAATTAGAGTTTTGGATGTTCCAAATAAAACGTATATGTTGCATTTCATTTCAGTTATTATGTTGAACCTATGTATGAATCTAGTTTTCCAAAACAACTAAATTATTTGGTCCTTTGGGGTACAATTTTCTTGTATGCATGCCAATGTAATGAAATAATGTATTGGCTCTAGGAAACTGGGGTCTGGGTATTTAAATATGGTAACAAAATAAGTTTAATTGAAAACATAGAAACTAGATTTAGAAAATGTCGATTAGGGAACAAAACCCTAAGATAGTATTTGAGGATAAACAGACAAGAATATCATATGAAGTTTTAAGGAATATATTATGTGTATCTTTCTAGAAAATACATCCCTTTATGGATACTACAAGTGGATATGGTTCTGGTATAGATGTACCTAGGAGTGAAAACTCCGACATGGAGTTTTGGGCTTGACCTAGAGTATCCTGGTACAAGAAAATAAGCCTTATTATACACCTGGTTTGACACTTTAGGGGGATAGTCTTAGGGTAATTTTAATTTTCATTGCAATCCATTATAAAGGTTTTAAATGCCAAATTTTCCTCAAAGAAAACATGTTTCAAATTATGATATTAGCTCTGCATAGGGTTTCAATACATGATACATATTTTTCTAAGTTGAGATTATTCATTATGACTCAGAACCTATTCTAATGTATGTTGTTACATAGAAATGGAACCTAGATGATGGAATGAGAACTTCACCAATGCATGTGATGAAAATAGTAAGAAGTATCAAATCTCTTATGGTCTTAAGACATTATTTCAAAAGAAGATAGTATCCCAAGTATCCTCATAATATGAAGAAATAATATCACGTGTTAACAAGATATGTAAAGAATTATCTAAGTTATATGGCTTTAAAGGGAATCAAGAAAAGAAGAGGATGTAAGAGAACAAGATAGATAAAGGGAAGAAGGAAAGAGTGGTTTTCCCACATGTGATGACTGTGGAAAGAATCATCCTGGGAAATTCATGAAGGCAATGAGAGTTGGTTATAAGTGTGGAGAGAAAGGAACCTAATTTCATGATTTAATGGTTAATAAAAAGGTTTCCTAGGTACAATGCTTCAACTTCAAGGATATGTGACACTATGTGAATCAATTTCCCAAGACTTAAAATAATATGCCCTAAATGATGTTAATAGATAATGATAAAGTCATGATACTACCACAGATGAAGTGGAAGGATGAATATTCATCATAAAGAATCATGTTAAGTGAATATTTCATCAGAAATGTACTTGTTATAAGAATTATGGAATATATGAGGATTGTATTGCAATACTATTTCATTATGAATTTGAGGTCGAATGATGAATAATACCAATGATGAGTGACTCAGTAGAAATTTAATGTCTTGGGAAAGTATATGGATGAGGGAAATACAACCATAAATATATTCTTTATTATTAAGATAATGATGAAGAAATCATTGATTTGGATAAGTAGTCACTTCCCCAAAACTGATTATTTACTTTTCTACAAATGGTCTATGCTATCATTGATGGCGTTTACAGAATTTATGGATATTAGGAATATATCAAATAGAATGTGTAAGGATGAGTTCATGTTTCCAATAAGGTTTTATGGTAATTTGAGTTATTACCGTATTTAAAGAAGATACATGATGAAGTTATTCACATGTTTGGAAAGTGAAATTTTAGGGCTGCTTTATGTTGATTAAAGGAAAATAAGGTAGTAGATTCATTGAGCAGGAAGGACCATGAAGTTTGAAACAAAATGATGATTTTTTAGGACCCTGTGTACATAGATCTAGAAAGGATGGATATAGGAATGATTCTAAAGTGTTATATCATGATCTTTTGAAAAGTTAATCTATTTATGAAATGGTTTTAGTTGATAATTGTAAGAGGATTTAGAGTTTAATTTTACCACATGATGTAACCCATGCTAAGAGATGAAGTATAGATAGTTGAAGGCAAAAACAGTGGATAAGATTCTATTTATGAAATAGAAATGAATATTTATACTCTTATATAGTGGAATAATTCCTCAACTCTAGGAAAGGAGTCTTAAAAAAAAATTCATATTTAAAATTTTCTCATAACTGTAGATTATGGTTTTGTGGTAATAATCTTTCATCCGAGCATGATCTCTATCACTTTCCATCAGAACACGATGGTTTGATTATTATTCCATGACTATGTTATCCTATTTGAATGTGTAGTTTTGTAGTAACTGATGCATTTCCCTTTCCCTATTATTAAGAGGATATTTTAACCTTATTTTTTACGTGGGTTTCCTATAAGAAAATTTTCAAGTATCAACTATTAACTTTTAAAATTCAATTTTAAAAGTTTGAGGATGAAATTTTTGTAAGAAGGGGAAAATGTAACACCCCAATATTTTCTAATAGATTTAATATTGAAAGCATGAAACACATATTCTCTACAAAACAACACTTTATTATAACCTTTCCAATGAACATGATTTTTTTCCACTTTTGGGTTTTGAATTTCAAAAATATGACATACACTGTTGAGTATAGGGTGATTTTTGGAGTCTGAAAGAAAAAACATATTTTTTTGATGAATAGTAACATACCCTTATGAATAATAACTTTACACTTATTAATAATAATGTACACTTATTAATAGTATGTTGACCCTTATGAACAGTAATGTACCCTTATGAATAGTAACATGACCCTAATGAATAGTAATGTACCCTTATGAATAGTGACATCACCCTTGTAAGTATAAATAAAATTTAAGAACCTTATAAATGAGAATTAATATTTTAAAAATTAATAATTAAGTATTGGTATTTTTGTGAGTAGTAAAAATTTAAATAAATTTATTTAATTAATTAATTTATTTATAAGAAAATTTATTTTTCACAAATTTTATTCAAAAATACAAATATTTTTTTCTTAGTATTTTGGGGTAATTTAATAAAACCTTAGTTAAATTTTTAGGGCATTACAAAATCAGTTTTAGTTTTTAACTGTATTTTATGAGTAAATGTAGATTTTAGTTAAAAATTAAACTTCACATATTAAGAAAATTATTTTGATGAAATTTTGTTTATATTTTCATTCTACACATTGAAAAAATGGTTAGGTTGAATTTTTGGGATTTTTCTAAAATACATGATTTTTTGATGAATAGTGAAATACTATAATTTACCATATATATACATTATGAGATAAATACACTATTCCGAGAATCATTGCTGATGTAAGAACCCTTTTTTCTAACTCACATGCACTTATTACTATTTTTGTTAATAGAATCATCACTATTTCTTGTCGTATGGAGAAATAATAATCTAATGATTAAAATATTAAGAAAAACCTCCTCTCCTCCACTATAAAAACTACCCACACTCCCCACTTCTATTCAATCCTTTGAAAACTTGTTCCTTGTATAAATTCTGCTCAAATATCCTCCCAATATTCCCCCATAAATCCATCATCCCTTGGTCTCATAAAAAGACCAAATCCTCTCCTCTATAGAGGCTCTCACGGAAGATAAATTTAAGAGGTAAATTTCTCTTCTCATTTATTTTATTTCAAATCCCTTTATTTTATTTTTCCCTCCTCACCTATTTTAATACAAATGTTATAATAACTATAGTACCTTACAAGAACTGGATTTTTTAAATATTATTTTATAATTCATCATCATCTCTCCTTTCCCCTTCTTTTATACTAGAAATGAAAACACCCTTTGAGATGTGTTAATTTATCACATTCAAGGATGACAGGTTTTCAATTTCTATTTCCATCTTCAATTGTAGTCATAAAACAATTTTTATTGTTGAAACAAACCAAAATAAATGTATTATAACTTATTTAATGTTCTGAAATCCTTTTTTACATATGATATATATTTATAAATCAAAACGAGTTCACAATGAACAAAAATCGCCAATTAACCCAAACAATTGTTATTATAGTTTTATATAATGATTCGTATTCACTCCCAATAAAAAATGAAATTTATAAACATTTAATGTTATTTTTTTCACTAATAACATAAAACATCTATTTTGGATATCCATTCTCGTTCTACATGTTTATCCGTACATGAATATAAGTAAACTAATTATGAAATCCAAGGAAGAAAACACTCCCAAACAATGGAACTGAAAATATTAACACATAAAAAGGGCATTAATGAACCTAATAAGGTTATAGTAAATCAATTAAATGTATATGTGTTTATGGAATTATTAAATAATTAACCTAAAGTTTATTATTTATGTCATTAAGATCAAGTAGAGAACACCTTCTGACTTAAGGTATGGGTTCATTCATCTCACTTCCATTTTTGGGAGATATTTTTTATTAAATACTAATACATGGGTATGGTGTCTTTATACTTCCCATTTATGTTTCATATCATGAATATATTTATTTTCATGATATTAAATGTATCATTTAATGATTATTAATTTTGGGGCATACAATTCAATTGATCACAGAGTTGTAATTATTTTCTATCTAAACATCCATTTTCATTTAGGTTTATCTTATTCTCTACTCACCTAAATTAAATTCTCGTTTATTATTATATACTCCTCATAAATTTTGTTTGATTTTTTTATATATATTTTTCAATTATAATCCTTAATTATTTTATTGGTAGTTACATGTTTTAAAATAATCTTTAAAAAATTCTCCACAAATACAAACGCGATTCAAAGAACTTCTCGAATCCTTACTTATTTTGAAGTTCACTCTATAATATATTTTAAGTCAGATTTATCTTTCTAAAAAAAAATTTGACATAAAGAATCTATTTTGGGTCATTTATGGTTTTATAAAAGAAAACTTGCATTTTCACTATAAAACCCCATTAATGAATTCCTTAAAAAGCACTAAAATATTTTAATCCTAAAGCTTCTTTAAAACCCCTTTCTACATGATTTAACTTCAGTGGGACATTATTTATGCATAAAATTTAATCATGATGTCATTAAATTTTTTTATAGTATATAAATGTTTAAAAATATATTTATGACAAATACAAATGATTTTTCAAAAGAACTATTCATTCCAAAGTCAAATATATTTTTCTAACCTCACTTTGACTTTTATGAGACATATTCCTTTTTCACCAATTATTCATTGAATGTGGTGTACGTATAGACTCTTGGTATATAATATTAAGAGTCTCCTTATTCTAATTAAATTCTAAGCGATTACAATTTGAATGTTTCAATGTGGTATGGGACATTTTGGAATGTTTAAGGTTTATTTCCTCTAGAATTTCTCAATGGTCTCATTTAAAAGTATCTATTTTTATGTAAATATCCCTTTATGAATCTTTTATTTCATATTGTTTTATATCTTATGACATTATATAAAATATATTGTTTACGGTTTTTTGATTAGTTTGAATGTGGATGTTTTATCTTGATACCATTCACCAAGTTTGTTGAGGTAGTGAATTGGGATATAACCTCAATGGAGAACATGAAGGAGGCAACTATTGTTGAAAAAATGGATTCTGTTAGAAGATTTGGTTGTATGTACACCGATTGGAGGATGCTTAATTATGATCACATTCACTAGGGCAGTTGCAGAAAAAGTTTCTAGGGGAGATAATTATCCTCTTAGGGAAGTGATCCATTATTTTCTATAAGTGTGGAAATCCCGGTCACATGCATGGTTAGTTTCTTCTTCCACCCTTTGAGTTATAAAATTACAGAAGGATTGGATATTTATGGAGTTTCTATAGGAACCCTTGGTATATGGGAAGTGATGGAGGACCTTGAATTATAAAGAAAATCAGAAGAGGATCTTCTACTGCATATCTATCAGGAATTCAGAGTTCTATCGACCGTACTGGTCATGGTGGAAAATGTGGTACTTTAGAAAAAAAGTGTCCATATCACCACGGTAGTGAAACACATGAGACTAAAGTAGGATCCCAAGGTAAAGGGATAGTTCAAATGCATTAAATTTATCTTTCTATGGATGGTTGTGAGGTTATACTATCAAATTTCTGAGGTATGATTCTTAAATCTTTTATATTTTCTAATTCTTTATTTGACATAGGAGCTTTAAATTATCTTATGTTTTCTCATTTTGGGGATGGTTTATGTCTTATGGATGAGTTTATGTATGGGTCTAGGTTGGTATGTATTCCATTAAGGGTTTCATCAGAGGGTATCTTGCATTGTAAAGGGTGTTCCGTAGGAATTGGTGGGTTCCATATCCTTTAATACTTTTTTATTCTTGAGATGTCATGTTTTGACATGATATTGGGAATAGACTAGTTGTTTTCATATCAAGATCAATTTTATTGTTACTACAGAAGAGTTACTTTCACATATCATGAAGGGGAAACTTATGTTCATCAATGAGAGTTGGATATCCATGCAAACTATGTAGGGCTAGTCCATCAGTAGCTGGGTGAGCTTATTACCCATTATTTGAGTCTAACTATTGATGGAAATGGAGTGGATCATGATACATTCCATTAAATAGTGGATTGGTTTTAGGATTTTTTATGAGGATTTCTTAGGGATGCCACCTAAGATAGAAGTTGAGTTCACTATTGAGTTGCTTCCTAGAGAAGAGACAATTTCTATTCAGCCTTATAGAATGAACCAATTGAGATTCAAGGGCTTAAAAATTTGTTGGAGGAATTTTAGGATAAATGATTCATCCGTATGAGTACTTCACCTTGGATATATCAAATTTTATTCACCAATAAGTATTAAGGAACATTTCATTTATATTTACACTACCTGATGTTGAAATTTTATATGATTAAGAACTAGTATCATTCTCTTATATTAATGATATTTTTGACCATTTGAGGTAATATTTTTTTATTTTTAAAGAATTATTGTAGAATATGATATCATCATATGAGGGTGAGTCAATTTGATATACCATGAACAACTTTTAAAATAATTTATGGTTTTTATATGTTTTTCATGATGTCATTTGGTTTGAAAAACATTTCTATTGAGTTTATGAAATTGATTAATGATGTATTTCACTTGTACTAAGATTAGTTTGTGGTTGAATTTATTGATTAAATAATAGTTTACTCCATAACTCATGGAAATCATGTCAAACATCCTAAAATCATCCTGAGTACACTAAGAGGGAATTGGATACACTAGTACAAAAACTTTTTTTACATTGGGTTTTTAGCTTTTAACATTGGTTTTCAAGTGACTTTATTGAGAGTGGTGATAAAAATATGATTTTTTACGTAGTTTATTTAATAAAATATGTTAAAAATGGGGTTTTATGGGTTTTAATGTTTTTTTTTCAAAAACTGACATGAAAGACCTTCTGGAAATGACGATAAAAGCCATTTTTTAAATTAGGTTTAAAAAACCAGTGTTAAATGTCATTTTAATGTCATTTATTTAAAAACTGACGTTGAAAGTCATTTTTAACATCGGTTTTTAAATAAAAGATGTAAAAAATGTTTCCCATATTGTAGATAATTTCCTATTCTTTGATTTGACAGGATATAGAGCTCAAATTAAGTTACGGATCAAAAGTTATGACCTTTAGAAGTTTGATATATTTTTTTAGGAAAGATCAAATGTGCCAACCATAGCTTCGTCTTAGAATGAATTTTAGAATATGAAGTTGGATTTTTTTGTTACCATGATATAAAGAAATATCCATCATTATAATACAATAATAATCATTAAATGGTATACAAATTAAGAAAACTACTCCTAAAAAATATAAATCATGGAAAAATAATTACAAATACCTTGACAAGATCATAGAACGAAGAAATAGATTCACGTGGAAGATAAAACATGTTTAGTCAGTAGAATGATGATGGTTTCAATAAATAATCATTAAATGCTGTATAAATTAAGAAAACCAATCATAAAAACCATAAATCCTAGATAAATAATTAAAAATACCTTGATGAGATCGCGAAAAGAAGAAATAATTGACTCACATTAAAGATCAAACAAGTAGAGTTGGGGGAACAATGATGGTTGAATAAAATTATCATTAAATTAGGATATGTGTTTATTGAAAAAAAATAATTGAGTTGATAAAAGAAAACACAATATTAAAAATTCTTGGAGAAAATTGGAAATTTTGATGTCGCGATGTAAAAAAATTGAAATTTCTCATTAGCGAGATATTAAACCATATTTCACATTGGTTTTATAATAACCATTGAGAAAATATATTAATATTTTAAATTATTTTTCATGCCGTTTATTATATAACTGATGTGAAAAATTAATTTGCATCACCTTTTCTCATCAGTTATTAAATAACCGATGTGAAAAATCAATTTTCATGACTTTTTCACGTAGGTTTTTTAATAACTAACTTGAGAAATGTCTAAAATCATGTAGTTAATTTATCATTCTTATATTTTACAGTTCACAGAGGTCAAATGGAGTTACATATTAAATGTTATGGCCATCATAAATTGGCATTTCCTAAGACTTCGTTTGGATATGATTAACTTCCAATGACCATAACTTTTGATCTGTAACTCCGTTTGAGCTCTGTGACCTATCAAATCGAAGATTTGGAAATAAAATAAATGTTTGTAAACATTTTTGACGTCATTTATTAAATAAAAGTCTTGAAAAATACCTTTTAACATTGGGTTTTAAATTATCGATGTGAAAAGTCATGAAAATTGATTTTTCACGTCGATTATTTAGAACTGACGTGAAAAAATATAGAAAATAGATTTTTCAAGTCAGTTATTATATAAAAGATGCGAGAAATCAGAAAAAAATGGATTTTTCATATTGGTTCTTATATAACTGATGTGTAAAATCAGAAAAAAAAGATTTTTACGCCGGTTATATAATAACTAACATGAAAATTTGATTTTTAAATATTTTCACATCATTTCTAAAAATCCAATGTGGAAAAAAGGAAATGTTAAAAAAAAAATTGTACTAGTGATATATGAAAATATATCAAAGTATCATTTTCTAGACAAAATGGTAGTTTTATAAGGCCACATATTCTTGAAGTAAGTTATGTTAGTGGACCCTAAGAATGACTAAGTTCTTGTTTCTTGGGAACAACCCAATAATATTTTTGATATTCAAATATTTATGGGTTTCATGGGTTACTAACTAAGGTTCATCAAATAATTTTCTCACATGGTGGAACCTTTTTTATTCCTAACCAATATGGGTTTAAATTTTTATTTTTTCAAGGCATGTGATAATGCCTTCAAGGATCTAAAGAGGTGTTCAACAACTACACCGATTCTGATCTTACCCAAACTGAATGAGGAGTATAATTTGTATTGTGATGCATCAGGGATTAGAATATGGGATGTGATAAGGCAGGGATATTGGGTCTTTGGATATAGATCATTATAGTTTATGCTAAATGAATGGAACTATCCTATGTATGATCTCGATTTGGACATAGTGTTTTGTTCCTCAAATTTTTGACATCATAATCTTCTAAGTGAGAGGTAAATTGTTTATAAATATCATAAGTTCCTAAAATATGTATTTTCCTAGAATGATCTTAATAGGTGATAATATGTATGGGTTGATTACATTCAATACTTTTATTTAAACCTATCTTTTATTCTATGAAAATTGAATAGAGTTGATAATGGCTTGATCTAGAAGACACAGAAATAAGCAGTCCATGAGTCTAAACCCGATTGGAAGACGATGTGATTGTTCACATAGATGAGTATAGGTTTTTAAGAGGACAAGTAACAAATAAAAATAATGTTTTTATCCATTGATCCCACACTTCTGATCTGGGTCAAGGGAATGCAGTATGTGGATTTATACTGTCCTGTATTAAGGGATAACATTGATGGTGGGGAATTACCACCTAGGTGAACAATTAATTATAATGAAATTATCTAAATTCACAGATGCATTTTTTAACTAATTTTATGAGAAATGAGCTGATACATGATTTTGATGCTTCAAAGTGGGATTTGAACCCTGGTTTGAAAAAAATGTATCTTAACCTCTACAGATTGTATTGGTAGAAATGAATAAAGAAGGATATCTTAGGTTTTGTTATGCGATCCCAAACCTATCATCAGATAAAGGCTGAGAATCAATGGCTTGGTCTATTATGGCCTTTGACCATTTTGTAATGGAAGTGTGATGATGTTACCATGGGCTTTGTGTTGGTTTTTTAAGGACTCCACAGAAGAGTGACATGATATGGGATATTATAGACTAGTTGATAGATGTATCCCATTTCATTCCAATTTGGTATATGTTCACCATCAACAATATGGGTGACATGTATGCTCAATAGACTGTATGATTTTATGGGGTTCCTTAGAGTATAGTTTTTTTTGTCATGATCCACAATTGACCTCATGCTTTTAGCAAGGCTTGTAGGGGAATTTTGTACTCCGGTTATTTTTAGTACAACTTTTCACTCTGAGAAGAATAGATAATTAGAAAGTACTATGTAGATTTAGAGGACATATTGAAGGAATGTGTCTGAGATTTTGGCAGGACATGGGATAACACCTAGAAATTTTTGATTTCTCTTATAACAATAGTTATCAGGAGACTATTAAGATCTCACCATATGAGGAAATATATGGTAGTCTATGTAGATATCCTTTATGTTGGATAAAAGTAGAAGAATCATAGTTTTTGGGGCCTAGTATTATGCGGGATACATTGAATCATGTTCATTTGATCTATAAGCATCTAGATATGGCCCAGAGTAGACAAAAGTCGTACAGTTAATAACATCATTAACCTCTTGAGCCTATAGTTGGTGATTGTGTGTTCCTTTGGGTGTTTTTAAGATTGGGTCACCATTATATTTAAAAATGGGGAATGTTAGAACATAGATATATTTGACTATTTGATATTATTGAGAGGATCATAATGATAGTGGATCGATTTGATATTCCATAGTAGTATGGTTCTATGCATGATTTTTTAATGTGACATATCTTCGATAATATCACCATAGCCTAAATCATGGGATTGATGTTTATTATGTTGATCTTGAGGCAGATGTGTCCTTTAGAGAGCATCTTATTTGTATTGTGGATCATAGTGAGAAAATTATTTGGGGTTATATCGTGCCTTTAGACTGAGTTTTTTGGTATCATGGTCATGTTTAGGAAGAAACACAAGGGAGGGAAGATGATAAGTGGGCCCCTTAGCCCTTTTTTTACCTTGGGGGCTTAGTGATGCTTGGGAGAGCTGCTCATGGATGTTTTATTATAAGGTGCAAAGGTGGTTAGATCCCAAATCCTTTGACGGGGTATTTTTTCATTAATTTGGTTAAAAACTTCTTAAAATGGTTAATGGAATTCTTCTTGGTGGTTCAGAAGTATTGGGGGTTTCTTAAAGGTTTAAGATGTGAAAAATAATGCAAAAAGTTCATACAGTGAATGGATAATGGTTTGTGTATGGTTAGTACTAACCATGAACCATAACCTTTTGACATGGAGAAGGGGGGATAATTTTGTGTAAACAATTCAAGGGGTTTCAAATAAATCATGTGAGGTTGTGCAAATACACTCACATAGATTTAAAATGATTATTAAAACTCTGTGGGTTCCCTAGTAAACTATGGGACTAAGTTTCCGCATGAATAGATGATTTCACATGGTTGGTGCATAGTTGAGTAAAATATGCATTTTAACCATTTTCCTCATTAAAAGTGGAAATTTAACACTTTTCCCATGTGAAAATTATACAATTTCAATTGAATTTACTCCTATTTTAATTTCCAATAGGATAGGTTGAGAACATGAGCTCTAAACTATTTCAAGGATCTTTCTCCTTTTTTTGTTAGGTAATTAAAGAACAATTTCCTAATATTCAGTGATCCGGGTAAGTCTATGAGTCCTATTCCTTCTATTTTATAACAGAAGAATAACATATTGGATACTCTTATTTTAAGTCTCATAAACCCTATTTTTAGGGGACACTTCACGTTTATGATTTTGGAAATTCTAGAATGAATAATTGGATAGGTTGGATGGGTGGTTATCAAATATCATATTGTAGGTGGTCTACAATATTTCTACCATAGTCTTGATGAGTTTATTTTATATGTGGTTGTGCCACCATGTTTTCATGCTATGAATTTGTACCCTTGACTAATAAAAGTAAATTGGGTCTTAAATTGATGTGTGAGACCCTTCACAATCCTTTTCATATCTATTTATAATATTAATACTAGGCCTATGACTACCCATGGAGTCTTAAAATCCTTTTAAATTAGAGAAATGATTCTATAAATGATGAATTGGAAGGTTTATTATATTAAACCATTTTTACTTGTGTTTTCTGTGTTAGCATTGTATAAGGGGTGTCTTGGAAAAACTAGGAAATGTTATGTGGGCTATGATATGAATATGGGTAGAAGTGATAAATATTTATAAAGGGGTATCCTTATGTTGTCAAATGGTTTGAAGGAGTTCCAAATGGTTGTGGTTATGATTTAATGGTAAAAGGATCTTGTTATGGAATTATGCTAATGGATTTGAATGTAATGAACCATGAAAATCTTGATAAATTAAACGGTGTACACTTTTTGTTTAATATATTAAAGAGTCCAAGTGTTAGGACCAGTGAATGTTTTGTTAATGAAATGGTTTTGTGTTTTAATTTCAATGTTCGACATCAATTATTAGAGTGGTTGTAAATGAAACTGCATGCCCCTTGGTGTATAATGATCGACATGGATTCCCACATCATTGATTGAGATTTTCAGACATGGAGTTATGTATCCCTTGTTGAGTTATTAAAATAATGAAACTTGTCTAAAATATGTAACATCTATGAAATATGGTTTAGATGACCTGCATAGGATAATGAAGAATTTATTGGCTCACTTTTCACTTGGAACCTGAGGGCCAATGTGGTTAATGGTCTAATAATTAATTGTGAGAAGTTTTTATATTGTCCACAATGTTTAATTTATATTCTTTCTCCTATATACACTTTTTTAGACTAGATATTACTTTAGATACTATTTGTGGTGGCCTAATAAGTTTTAATCAGACCCTACAAGGTCTATTGTTGGTACTTGAGAAAACAACATAACAACATGTTAGGATAATAGAAAAGGTCTAGTAATATATTGATGATCCGAGATTTTGTGTGGATCATAGATAAGAGGACCAAACATGATGTTAGGACATTATTTCGGGATTTTTAGTGTGTCTTTATTTTGGGTTTCCTCTGATATATGAGACAATGATGACATGAAATACTTTGTTATTGGTTTGTGGGAACTTACCCAGTTTTGGGATCTTATTATGAGATGCATGGTTATTGTTGGTTATTGATCATTATTACTTTGGTAATTATTTATGCTGATTTCCATTATGGTCTTATTCTGGAAAGGATTTTATAGTCTCCCCACATACGTTATTAGACCCTCACTATTAGTTGGTTGCCTCTGGCATATGGGGAGGTGTGCCTGAGGTCATGTGGAGAACCAGATCAGGGAACCAATTTAGTGGCACCCGGACCAAGACATTAAAGAAGTGTTATCTATGAAGAAATAGATGATATAGAGAAAAATACATGGGATTTATACTGAATAATGGTGACTGAGGATGAAAGACTTTGATTCCTTTCCAAAAGAATAATTTAAATGGTGATTTTCAATAAAAAAATACATTTATTTGACATAAAAATCGATATTAAAAATGGTTTCTCATTATGGGACTACTAGGGTCATTGAAAAATGTAATAAGGGTTAATATGTGACTTGTATGTGATGTGTATATACTCTTTTTAGGGGGGGGGGTCAATCCTTGTTATCCCTTTATCCCATTGGGTGTGTGCATGTATGTGTTTTCACTTTGAATCCCGTCTATCAAATATAGATAACATAATGGAGTTAATGTTTTAAATAAATATATTGTGCTTACATTTATTTAATAATATAATACCCATTATAAAGGACTAAATTATATAGTTTTTTGTGATAGATTTATTTATTAATTCTGTATAAATTATAATCTCATGTAAATATTTATCAAATGTTCATTTATTTAGTTTTATTACTTTATTTATTCACAGTTATAAATTTTTAATATTATAAATTGAAATATGATTTAGTTTTAAGTGTTAAACTACTTCTATAAATTATTATACATGCATACAAGGAGTTACATAATTGATATAATTATTGATTTAGTGTTATTCTACCATTACCTTGGCATGGACTAGGTTATGAGCTTGAATTTATAAGTTAATTATAGTTTACATATATTACATATAATAATTATGATGGAATTATTGTCTCTCTTGCATAATGAATCATGAGTAGAGATACTATAGGTCAATCTACTCACTGTACTGAGAGCTTAGGCTTTATATAAAAGAGTGAGAGTTGAATAACAATCACTCTATGCTTACTATTATCAGAATTTATGATTTTATACGATTATAATTCATTTAATAAAAGTGTTTCATGTACATTTTACATAGGATACATTTTGATATGTGTAAGTACAGTGACATTATAATTTTGGTTAGTAACATTTTTTATGAGTTGTGTAAACAATTACACATCAATATGGTTTGATCATATGATTTTATGGAAGGAATAGGATTCAAAACTAAATTATTAAAATCATGTATAAATATAAAGGGGATTCATGAGATTATATAGTGATGATAAAAACCCCGTGAAAATACTATGGGTTAGATTCCTTCCAAAGTGAACACATGTGAAGACCATGGTCATTTGATTGGGTGGGTTCTACCAAAGTTTGGTGCATATGGATTATCTTGTACAAGACATGGTGGAAATTACCACCCCTATGAGTTGTATAAAAAAAATTACACGGTGAGATATGGTTAACATATAACTTGAAAACCCTGTGATATATAATACCAAGGGAATAATATTGAGTGAATCCATATCAAAGACTAGGATAAAGAGTTTTCTTATTAACAATAAAGTAATAATATCTAATATGATTGGAATAATTTCCTACTTATAATGATAAATAGTTAGATTAACACAAAAAAACTCATTATTTCGTAAAATATTCTTTCCACACTAATCGATATGTTGAAATTTAAAAGGAGGCTTCATTTTAATGGAGTAACATTTAATAAAATTCCAAATTAAATGTATTAAAAACAAGAAAATAATTTTATAAAAGATTATATTTTAGATAAAATGGGATCATAATCATTAAATAAAAAATTTAGATCAATCCTTGATAATGAAATTATTAATGGAAGAAGCATCCTAGAAAGGTATAAAAACATAAAAAAATTTCTTATGAAAAAATACTTTGTTTTAGAGGAACCCATTCTTGATTAACCAAGTTTTAAAGTAGTTCAAGAACCAAATATAAATTTCTATATAATTATTATAAGGGTTCAATTAAGATTTTAGTTTCATCAAATTCATGATAGATGAGAAAAATTTAACCTCAATTGATTTTCTTAATATGATTTTTTAATGAACAAACCCAGGATACCCTGAATCGGTACTTGAGATGACATGTCGAAGGCCTAAATAATGTTCTATATCACCATGGGCTGGAGAAAAGCATCAAGGTATCAAAAATAATATTTATTCATAACTCTTGGTGACTTGTGGTTACTCCACCTAAGAATACAACAAGATAAATTCATTCTCCAAAAAACTAACTCATAAATAAATAGTTCCAAAAATAATTAATTGAAGATACTTATAACATATAAAATTATTAATAAAAACAAAAAATAACTTCACAAACAGAAAAGGTAAAGTGAGTAGAACATTACACATAAATAGAATAATAAAAATAGAGTCGGGTGAGAAAGGTTAATACATGAACAACCAAAAATAAACCAAAAACCCCAATACACTACTAGAATACCCCCAATTGACCCATTTTCACTCACCACACCCACAATGTCTATCAACTGATCAAGTGAACGATATCTAATATGAAACCAAAACATGATCTCATGGAAGAAAAAATGAGAACTCTGCACACCCTAACTAGTGTGTATTTTGGGTATGAGATAAATGTTACTCATAGGATCTTATAAAGGATTCTATTAAGTTGCTTTCATTAAAATATTCCATAAATTATAGTTTGAATTAAAATTTAAAAGTAGGCTTTTATATTAATTAAATAAAAAATGAAACCAAGTATCATGATTCTTTCCTTAACAAAACATCAATTTAATTTAAGTAAAATAGGGGAAAATTTAACTAGAAAAAAAGGATTTAGAATTTTTAAATAAGGACTTTTTATTTTAAGAAAAACAAAATAGAGATTATATTTTTATTTAAAAACCATTCCCAAAACAGAATATAAAAAAAACGTTTTCCCTTCTATATTGAGAAATTTTTTGGAAACTTATTTATAAACTAGTTTAAACAAAGAAACTAAACTACCATGAAAAGAGAAACTGAATAAAGAAAAAACCATAATGTCATGGAACATAACAATATAAACAAACAAAGAAGTTGTTTCATAAAATATAGATCTTAGGGATACCAACAAGGCATGGGATGTGATCCCCTAAATAGTCCTCAACGGGATCTAAGTATCATAATAAACTATCTAGGCTCTAACATTAAGGATAAAAGATCTAGTTTTTCAGATCACAGTCCCCCTATGTGTAACTAGAACATCCCACTCAACTCTTATTTTGGGCCTTGATGTGTCCAATATAAACCTCTGGGTGGGAGTATAATTCTTAGTGAATTGGCTAGTTGGCACAAACTATGATAGTATATAAAACATCCAATTCTCTATACATCTACCTAAAATCCCCATGAAAAAACTCAAGTGTAGCTGAGAAACAAATAAGAAAGTCATGTTATATTTATAAAAATCAAAAATAAAATACAAATAGTATATATCATCTAACCTCTAACACCCTCATAAGAAAAAAACCCTTATTTATCATCTAACATCATAAAAACCATCCCATAATGGGTAACAGTTTAAAAAAGAAACAACATAATGATAAGGGTATAGATAATTAAGGGAATCATAATCAATAAGTAAAAACTCTTTTAATAACATCCCTACTAGGATTTTAAAACAATCATTTAATTTCAATACCTTTTATTATTCTTTGGAAACCTAATAATTGAAAATGTAATTTTAAAATACCTTTAAAATAAAATCAAAATTTCCTTTAAATCATCAAAAAACACCACAAAAACCAGTATGTCTTAAAAGGATTTAGTAAAGGCCCAACACTCCCCTTTTTATAAATCACACATTTGAAAAAAAAAATTGTCTCTTTTGAAACAAAATTGGTTCCAAACACCACATTATAATCATTAAATTCCCATGGGAAAACCTATTAGACCATTTTATTACTTCTTATTTTTTTGTTCTCTGTAATGTATTTCTTCAAATAATGTGTAGTTTTTTCTCCGATCACGAGTAACTAATCATTTTAATGGTTTCAGATTGTTATTAAATGATAATTTTCTATCTATTTTATTTTTTTTATAGCTATATTAGAGAAAATTTAATACTGTGAACTTCTTTTTCATTCCTTATGTTCATTATTTTCACACTATTCTATATACCAATATGAGTTGATATAGAATTCATTGACTTTGAGCATCATTTAGGGCACTAAAAACTAGAAAAGGTAGATGTACCTCTTTTCCATCAATGAAAATAATTCTTCCTAAAATTTGATTTACTTATCATTTTCAGAACAATTAACTACACTATATAGAATAATTAAATGATAATTAAGTGATTCTACACACCTTAATTTCCTTCACTAGCATAATTCTGTTTATTAAAAACAAGAAGATAAAATCCTTTTTAATGATCTCAAGATAGTTTTATTCCAATAAATTCTTTTAATTCCATTATCTTTCACATATCCCTTATTTTTCTTCCACCACCACTTAATCTACTTCATTATTCAGTTTTATCCTTTTTTGTTTTCAATTGTTTTTTTTTGGTTTCACAATTTACATCAGCTCCTATGTGATATGATACTACTTCTTTCAACATTACTAGTATTTCATAGGTTTTAAAATAATTAATCTTTTTTATTTTAATAATTATGTAGTGATCAAATTTTAGCTCAATTTTTGTGTAGGGAGTGTGTGATAAAAAAACTAAGAAACATTAAATCTATTTAAAAAATAGGAAATTTTTTTGTTGAAATATTCTTGAAAATATTTTATTTTGTGTTGTTTTTATCCTATGTGAACTTGAAAACTTATGCGCAAAATATAAATGAATAATTCTTAATATTAACCATTAATACTTGAAATTAATATACACTATTCATCCCTTAAGAAAAGAAAACAAGCTAAAATGTAGAAAAAAAACCAAAAATTAAAATCTAGAACTTTTAAGAGTTGGATAAGGAAATAAAATCTTTATAACACTACAACCTAGGGAAAATAATGCTGAGAGGCATAGGATTAGGGATTTCCATCTTTCCTTAGTTTCAATTAATCCATCTTGTATTTGGTTTTCCACTAGGTCTATAAATTATGATATTAAACAATCATACCTCTCTTTGATTCCTCTTGTATTGGTTAGCCTAGTGAGGATTTAGTTGAATTTGTTAGATATCTTTGTGGTCTGGTATAGTAGTTAACTTTTCATGGGTTGAATAAGGAGGATATTTGGATGAAATTATTCCCATTTTTTAAAGAGTAAATCTAGAAGTGGGTTCCAGAACTTGAATGTGGAAATATTTTATAATATTGACCAAATATTCAATTCATCCATAGGGAAATTTTATCCTAGAAACTCTACCACCAAATTGATATGTAAAATCACAAGCATCATTCAATATGTGTATGAAACCTTTCTTGATACTTGGAACTAGTTTATGGGACTTATTAAACAATTTATAAATCATTAAATTTCACCTTATCTCTTGAAGTATAAATTCTATAATGGTCTAACTCCTTATAATCAAAATTTGGTTGATCAATATTGTGGTGGTCATTTCTCAGGAATCACAGTAGATGCAATAAAATATCTTTTTAATGAACTTTCACAGTATTCCAAATATAAAATCATAAGTTAGAGAGTTATTTATAGGTCTCCAACTAATTCCAAGGCTATTTTAGTTAATTAAAATTCTATTAAAGAGAAGTGCTCTCATTGTTGGATGTATGGAAAATCTCAAAAAATATTTTCCCAACATTGATCTCTCAGTAAAACCTAAAGAGAGTTACTAATTTATTGACTATATGTATATAAAACATGTTATAAATGACCATTTTTTTAATCAACTCAATGTTAGTTACAAAAAACATCTCAACTTATCATGGAGAGATCAAGTTGTTTTAAAACAATACCTTTCTCCTATTTTTCCACAACAAGATAGACCTTTATTTTAAAACTATTTCAATGATGAATCCTCAAATTATTAAGTAGAAGTTAGGGTTATGTTTAAATAATTGATAGTAACATTTGATTCTATAATGTTGGAGTTATATTCGAAAAAGGCTAAACTTGATTCATATAGGGATGAAACAAATTCTATAATCCTTAATCATGAGTTACAAATGGGCCAACTTGCTAAAAAATTATGAGGAAGATACAAGAGGAAGTTACCTAGAACAAAAGTGATGAATACCAAGGATAATGCTATGTCTTTACCAATATTATTATGTGTTAAAACATAATAACATGTTATACTACTACCTAGGGAAGTTGAACCTAATGTTTTATAAGAACCCAAAAAATAAAAATCTGAAAAAAAACAAACCTAGAAATCTTGTCAGAAACATACATAATAAGAAAAGATTGAATATTATGGTAAAAAAATTCCACTAAACAAAGTAAAATTAATTGGAAACTTATTAGATAATGAAATAAAAATTCAAGGTTCTAGGAAGAGTTAGGTAATCAATTAATTTTACAGATTTTTACCCCTCACATCCCTTTTCCATAATGACTAAAAAACAAGGAAAAATATTACCTACAATTTCTTCAAATGTTTAATTGTTAAATGTTAATATTCCCATTTTTTAGGATTTTAATAAATTTACTTCTTGGATTAAATTACTTAAAAATATTTTTTTTAATAATAGGTATTGGGATGATTTTTCAATAAAAAATATAAATGAGGTGTTTTGTTCCATTGTTCAGGATAATATTTCTCCAAAACCAAAAGATATTGGTTTAATTTCTACTACATGTATAATTAGAGAGAGTGGTGAGATTAGGAGACTTTTTAAACTAGGTGAATTAATTAACCTTATGTCCTAATTCTTACTAAAAAACATAGGTCTTAGGGAAGTTAAACTAACATCTGTTTCATCACAACTAGTTGATAGGTCACTTGATGATCCTAACATGATTTTGTATGACTTAGTAGTTTATGTAGGAAGGTTATATTTTACCAATTAAATCTTGATTATTAAAATGTAATGTGATTAAAATTTCCCAAAATTATAGGAATACCATACATAGAGACAGCTGGGGATTTAGTTGATATTTAAAAGGGTAAGGTGACCCTTCAGGCTGGTGATAATCAAGAGTAGTTCCATGTTTTTGAATATTCACCTCTTATGGTGGGATGTGAATTTATTGATGCGGCAGAGGAAGTATTTATATATAATTTTATCAGGTAAAATCATTATCATTTTGATGATTTTATTAAAAAATCTATTTATGATCATTTTATTAAAAAATTCAAGAATATGAGTACCTAATAGAGCTGGAAAGGCTAGGGGAACATTAGATTTAGATTATCAATTTCATTAATCAGGGACATGAAGTGGTCCATCCGCACCCAAAATTTCATGTTGAATGGTTTTCTCATATTTATGTACAAAGTTCACATCCCTCTATTATTTCCAACTTGGAAATAGCAACATGTTCCCATCATCTTGAGAATTGTGATTCTATTTTTGTTTCTTATTCAATTAAATTGAGTTTTTAAGGATGAGGAAAAGTGTTGGGTGAGTTATGATCCTTTAGTAACTGAACATGGGTTTTCCCATCCTGTTTAGAGTTTAAAAAGTTAGAATATGAGTTTTCATCCAGATCAGCACAACATGTCAATTTTTTATGATATAATGTATTTAGATTATTATTTTTATATTCTCGATCTTATAGAATTTTTAAGAAATATTGAGATGGTTTTATCTATTACACAAAAGGGAGTTGAATCCGGGAATATTGTTAGAGGTGTGTAATCATGTGGATCTGTTGAGTTATTTTCTAACCCAATTTCATTCTATAACATAAATGATAAACTTTTTGTTTATAACATTGAGAATTTCATAATAATATTGAATAATATTTCTATGATTCACCTTATAATGTTATTTTAACTATCATTATATGGTTAATAGTGAGCTAGTTTCAACAATTATTACGCCTAATTGTGAATCGTTCAATCCTTTAAATGATTGTTTTGGGGGAGTGAATTTTGGATTTCTACTGAAAATTAGAGGCTGTGTTTTTTCATCATTTATTCAATATTTTAAGTTATTAACCTTGAATTTTCTAGCGTTTAAATTATTAATAATATAAACTTGGAGTATTTGGGAATAATGTTTTAGGAATATGGAGTGTTTAAATCTGTGTGATAACAACCTAATATTTTCAAAAAACTAATGAATTGATAGCATAAAATGAATAATATCCTTTTAATTATATGGATATAACACATTAGGGGATAAAGTATGGATGAAGAATTTAAATTTAGTATTATATGGGAAGAATTCCAATAATTTCAAAGATTTTACTTTTTTCTATTTGTATGAATAAACTTAACCTTCTTTGTGGTGTGTCACTCTCCATTTTTTCACCAAATATCCCACCTCTCTATTGGACTCATTTTAATGACTTTGTACGAATGGATTTAATGATGTTATTTCATTTCTTTTTGGAACTTCCTTGGAAGTGGCTCACTGCACATCATTGATGATTGAGTTTTTTTTGAAGAATAACTGGATTAGACATCCCTAACTATTCTCTCCAATTTTCATTATTAAACTTTAAATTCTAGAAATTAAAATTTATATTTTCCATTTTGTAAGAGATTAATAATATGATACCATAGGTATTTTCTCAAGTTTATAAAAGAGTGGTTTCTCATTCTAAAATTAAATTGTTATATCTCTATTCACAGGGAGTTAAAATTCAAATACTTTGTCACTTTTTATTCTATTTAAACTTCAACTATTTCTTACATATTAGGTTTAATAAATGGTTGTTTAGTTCTTATTAAAGGGATTTTACATGTTAAATTTACCATGTATAAACTCATGGTCATTTATTCTATTTTAATTGATTTAAATTATGGATTTGTTTCTTTCATGCTCATCTTGGTGAATTTTTGATTACATTTGTGCAATTTAATATATAGAATGCATTCTCTTTGAAAAATTCAATTTTCACACTTGATTTGTTAAGAAGTAACTATTAGGTAATTTTTTCATGTTTTGATAGTTGTTTTTTGTTACAAAATATGATTTGAACTTTATTATGAGCCTAAACATGAAACATTATCTATGGAATTGAAAATATATTTTATCATTAACTATCTTAAATTTTCTTCCAACATGAAGATAAAAAATGGGGAAATTGTAGTGTTTTATGTGTGGGGGTGGTTATTTTATTGTGATTAGTTTAAATGCGTTGAGAATCCATCAAAAACATCCAAAATGTTTCAAAATTGTACGTTTTTTAGCATCACTTTGGAATTTTTACTAGATGATATTTGTTCTCAAATTTTAAGGTTGGGATGCCACTTAGAGTGGGTTAATAATTATTATCTCTTGAGTTTATTAGGTAAATCATTTTTATTTCTCTTTTCAAAATATGGATTTTAGTAAAATCATAGTTCAATGATATATAATAATCATTAACAATGAAGTTTTTATTTATATTTTAACTCATAATATATGAATCTAAATGCATTATGAAATGAAAATCCTAATACAAGTAGAACTCATTTATTCATTCTTTTCATTCCTTATTAATCAATAGTTATATGGTTTATTTACTCCATTAATAAATTTTCAATCTGATCCATATAACGATTAGTTTATTTAATTTGGCCTCTTAAACTATGTTAGTTTTTTCACCTAGAGGTAAATTTAATTTTAGAATTACATTCAGATTCAAATTAACATTTGTTAAATTCTATTTAAAATTTTCAATACAAATATTGTTTTAAAAAAAAAATAATTATGCAGTGAATAAATTTAATTTGATAGGGAATCCTGTTATACTACTTGAATGAATCCATAAGGTAAATGTTTTAAGAAAATCAATTATTAGTGGAATTTTAGATTTTCCATTTTGAGATTTATTACCTACCATTTAATATGACTAAATATTTACTGAGGAAATGAAATTTGTTAGGTGTGGGGTAATTTGATGTGGTTTTTTATCAATACATTTTTCTACATCAATTGTTTGGTAATTTATTGTGTATTTAATGCTAAAACGTATATTTGATTCATTAGTTATAATTTTTCTGTCCATTGGTTGATTAAATATTAGAATAATAAAATTATTATTTAAATAAAATAAGACAATCTCCCCCACACGTAAAACCCATCATTTTACCTAATGTTAAACCTTTAGGTGAATGAAAATAATTCTACATTTTAATTAAAAAAATCCTCAATTCGGTTGTTCTATGACTTGTTGAAGGGTTATAATGAAATTAAAATAACATGGTTTCCACGAAAATATAACACTTTTACAAAAAAAAACAATTTAAAATGTACATTCTTTATCCCCTATGAATATAATAAATGATTTTCAAATCATTTCAATCAAGTGGCGTATTAAATAATGACTTCCAAAACTAGAAATATGATACAGGGTTCTAATCAAGGTTTACCTAATTAATTCAAATTATTTTCCAACTAGAAAGATTCATGCAAAGATAACACCCCAGTAAGTTAAAGTGGTAGATTTTAAATAAAAACATTTAGGGGGATCATCTGTCACACTTAATTTCATACATGAGTAGAACATCTTTGTATGAAAATAAAGAATGTCTCTCTAACTAAGTACCACTATCAAGGAATCTTGAAATCTAATTAAATAATTTATACTTCAAGGGAAATAAACTAAGATGATCCCCTAGTTGTGGTGTTGATTCCTTATACATATTAAATGGTCACTTTCATCTTTCATTTAAATAACTTCTTCATCTCCCAATGAAGGTAAATTCATAGGAGAAACTGATGAAACATTTTTCATACATGTTAAAATTATAAATGATGAGACCATTTAATGGTGAGGGTATGTAATAATGAAGGTTATTTCCATTGAGGAAAGGTTTTAATGTTTAATTATAAGTGGAAGATAGTAAGAGGAATAAGAATTTATCGAAATAAAGAAAGAGATAAGAGACTTTATTCCACAACCCAGGTGATTAAATCAAAATTTAAAACCTTGGGTTGCCTCCAAAATAGTACCAATTATATAGTCCTTAGTCAGAATAAATCCCATAAGATGGCCTATCCATATTCTTTCAATGGGTGTGATTTATAATAGAATCTAGTTCTAGTGTTTCTAAAAAATAATTTCACAACTACCACTAAATTCTACTAAAAAACTTACAACTAGCCAAAATCTAATAAATTACATCAATAAACTAGAATCATGTTTTATTTTCACTACTATTACTATGAAATTCATCCAAAAATAGGACCAACCATTGAAGAGAAAAACCATAACAATATCCAAAAAATACAGGAAAATGTTTCTAGTATTTCCCCCACACTTAGGGATTTAATATACCCAGAAATTGGTGAAAAAACCGCAATAACCTACTTAAGATATATAAAAATAGTTCACAAAATAAATTTGGAATCTAACAATTAAAAAGAATCCCACAATAAAGATTCGATTTTTTTCATAGAAAATATATTTTTAGGGGTCTAAAGAAGAATAAAATGAAGTGAATTTCTCAATAATATGTGAACAATTATTATGGAAAACTTAACTAATAGCTAGTAAGAAGTTACCAAGGAAAAATGAATTTTCAAGTTGGAAAAAATAAATTTTATCAAAAGGATTCAATCTCAAACATTCCTAAATTTAAAAAAATCCCAAAAACTCAACTTCATATGTAATAATATTATACAAAGTCTCAAAAAATTTAGTAATAAGGATTAGAGATCCTAACTCCAAATTGGGATCTAAAGATGAAATTTCCTCATTAATAGATGGACAATCATGTGGTACATACACTTAAGATATTCCTTTAAGAGAATAAAATAACACAATTTAATTAACTTCCAATGTAAAATAAAAAGTCTTGGACACAACCTCAAGTTCTAAGCACTCATAAGCTATTGAGGTAACCATAGAAATATATTTCCATGCCTTAGCTGAAGGGTAATGAAAATTCCCTTGAAATATAACAGTAAACTTATCAAAATCTTCATATATTAAATCACATTTGTACGTATGTTTTTATTTCCCAAAAATATGAAATTATTCTATATCATACACTACTTGGAGAGTCTTTTTTATTTGAAAACATCAATGTTAGCACCTCCATTAGCTAATAAGGGTTTTCTTAAAATGATACGGAATTTTTCATCACACTTGATTTCAAGGATCAGAAAAATATTTTTAAAGATAATAGTTCCTACCCTACGTAACAACCCATCCACCCTTTTATAAGGATGAGTGAGTGTCCTATCAACCAGTTAAAGAGTAATTAATGTTGGTTTCAAGTCCCTAGGCCTAGATTTTTTAGTAGTGATAATGGCATAAGGTTGATACTAGAACCTAGGTCACATAAGTAGTTAATTCCCCAATATCTCCAATTAAATGTTGAATTAAAAAACTTCTAGTTTCCTATAATATAGAAGACAATTCCTTTAAAGAATATAAATACATTTTTCAGTGCAATTAATGGTTCCCGAGACTTTACAATCTATTTTATTAGCTAAAAATATCTTAATAAATTTGAAATACAGTGGTATTTTGTATAAAGATTCTAAAAATGTAATGTCGGTATTAAAGTCTCTAAATATCTAAATTAATTTTCAATAGTTAGGGTAATTAATATTTTAACCCTTTATAGAAAATGGATATGAGGGGAATAATTCTTCAAAATTTGTTGATCATTATCCACCTAATAAAATCTCACCTTTTTCTTTCTCTATTTAACTAGTTCTCATTTAATTTACCTTGTTTTTTGTATAATAGTCACCATTATTCTATTGTTGGACCCTCCTGTCCAAATTTACTGTTTTATCATTTTCCAAATTTTTAGTTTGAGGTTCTGTTAAATCATCAATATCAAATTTTTTTAGGTAGAAACCTAACTTAATATTGGATTTTGTTGCATGTCCTTGTTATAGAACCCTTAAAATTATTTTTATAATTCATCTTAGTGGTTCATTAAAACTTATTATTACCTATATATATTAAGTCTCTAACACATTCAGTGAATTTATTTTCATTATTAATTTTTTTTAATATGTTTCTTCCCTTTAAGTATAAAATCATTTCATTATATTTTGTATCATACATTATAAATTTTAAAGGGAATTATAAATTTCATCCCCACTTTTCTTTTTTTAGGAATATCAAAGAATCCAAATGGTGTAGTTTGTTACATTAGTCCCTAGTCTCCCAATGAAAAATTTGGTTGATATTTGAATCCCAAATTGAAGTATATTGAAACTGACTCGTCTATTTTGTTCACCAATAAATTAGAAAAAACAATAAATTTTAATGGGGCATAATTTATACTGACAATAATATCTCTTTAATCATTCTTTCAATAAGTTTGGAACCTATTTTTGAAGTCGAATTCATAAACTGAACAATTTGTTTACAGTTCTATTGAATTTTCTTCCCCAAGATGATTAATTTTGTGAATTTATGGCTAGAGTACTATAAACTGGTTTCCACTATTGAGTATATTTTCCAATATAACTCCCAAAATACCTTTAGTAAAGTAAATATTGAGAATATGGTAAAATTACCTTAAGAAAATATGCTATCAAAACATGGGAAGGAAATTGATGGTGTGGGAATTATATAAAAAAAACCCCCAAACATGTCCGCCAACTCATGGAAGGACTCATTTTCATATTGAATAAAACTTTTGATTTTAATCTTTAGTTATCATTTTATCTATTTGGGAATTAATATCATAAAAAAATATTTATAAAGTCGATCCCTTATGTAAATAATGGTTTTATCTAATTGATTGAACCAATTATTAGTTGTGTTATTTTGGAAGTATAGAAAAAAATTTACTTTAAGATCATACTCTCTCAATTACCTGAGAGGAATTTTATTGGAAACAATATTAAATTCTAAAATAAAATAAAGAGTGTCCTCAATAGTTAACCCATAAAAGTATGGTAGCAGTGGCAAGTGGGGTTTCTTGATTTCATAGTTCTCATCCCATTGATAAATCCTAATTCAATATGGGTTTCCAAAAATTATTAGAAGTTGGAATTATCTATTTTTAGGACTTTCTACATTTTCAATCCTAGGTTAATATTGAATAGTATTTTCAATTATAGCCTCAATGTTCTCCATTTTTTCAGTTCATTTTTGAAAAAAAATTAATATTCAAATTTAATGATTTTTTTTGTGGTCGTAATCACCCTCCTCCGAAATGGCATTGAAATTTGGTCATGTAGTCATTAAAAATGTGAAAATTTAATTATTTACAACCTACTAAAACTAGTGTAGTAAAATCATGGTCTTATCCACATAGAAGGGTATTATGTGATCCAAGTAAAAAAATAAAACAAAAAAAAAATCACTGAGTGAATGGAGGTGATAAAGATTATGATATGTGAAAGGTGTAAAGTGGTGATGAATGTCATGAAGGAATTTAAGAAAAAGATTAAGGTAAAATGTGGTTGAATAAGTTTGAAAGAGGGAGATCTGGATAGACTGAAGTGAAAAGTTAGTTTATATGATTGAATCATTTTCAACCATTAATGTCAAAAAAAATTGTGTGAAAAGAAGGTGAAATTTTTATAACTATAATCAAGTCAATTACCATTCATAATTATCTCTATATAGGACTGACATCTCTTTTAAATCTAAAAAAGGGTAAATATGATATGTAGAAAACATAACCATACCTTTTCCAACAATGTATTTTGGTTGAAGTTGAAAGTTAAATGGTCTATTAATCTTCACATATTGGTACTTGGAGTAAGGAATATATGATACTCATAAGGATTTAAAGATAAAATCATGGAGAGAATAATATACACTATGATCTTCTAATTAGTTAAAATAATTTTAATATTTAACAAGGTTTAAAATCTAACCAATTTGAGTTGTATAAATAAATATCAAAATGAAGATGACTATAAAGGTCATAGGATTCTATGAGTTTTATTGAATTAGAAATAATAAAATAGAATCAATTCAATGTCCATAAACCAAAATTTCCACATATGATTAGAGGGGGAATCATGCATGATTTCTCTTGAACCATTTTCCCTACCTTCTCTCTTCCTTATTTCTCTCTCTTTCCTCCATCCATTAGCCTTTATATCGCCTTCCTTTAATCTGAGGAAAATTTTACATTTTTATTGAGGCTCTTAATGGGATAGAGTATATGGTCTAGTGAAGTTCATAGCTCTCCCTAGTGGCAGATATAGTTTTATCCTCGACAATGATGATGAAGAATATGTGAGATGGTGGTTTTGTTGGGGGGGAGTTGGTATTCCTGGTTAAGGTTACAGTTTTTGTTATGGTCCTAGGCCACTCAAACTGTGCTCTAGTTTTATGATACTATAATTATCTCCTAGTCAAGTTAGGTATTATAGACTTAAAGAGGTTTTGTGAGGAGAGGTTTGAGTGGTTTATGATGTTCTAGGTGCGTACTGTGTTGGTTGTTCTCCTAATATTGAGTTTCCACCACCTCTCTAGTGTTTGTGTTGGTCTGGTTATGGAAATTTCCTTCCATTTAATATGATACTGAAGGGTTTCAAGTTATTGGGATGATGGTTCTAGAATGGTTAAGTTTCTATGTTGAATCCCTTTTCCACTCCCACTCTTCTATGACTCTTAGGTTCTATTTCCCCATGTGTGTTTTGGTGTGGTGGTTCTCTAAGTGGCTTCGGGATGTGTTGTTTGACTGGCCGATAGTGGTCCTGGAGGCTCAACTAGTAAAACAACAAATTTTGATTATAATGGTGTTGGGTGTTCAAATAATATGACATATTATTCTATTAGTGTTTCAGCATTGAAGAATAAGTAGGAATTTAAGATAAAGCTTTCTTTAGCATGGTGATCTCCAATGATTACTGATGATATTTTTAGCAGAAACTACTAGTGTAGTGATGGTATTTTTTTCATTCAAGGATCACTATTTTAATTATGTTTTTAGAGGACATAGATCATGCTTTTAGGGCTTACTTCACATTAATTGATTATTTAAGACATAAGGCTCAATGGAGACCCACCAAACCACTACCTTTTATTTTTTCAAATTTGAATTTTCTAACTTTTCATATTTTAAATTTTAAATTTGTGGGGGTTGGATAATAGTTTTGCGTTTGGTGATTTCAGAAATTGGTTAATTTATTATCATGGTTTTTTATTATGGAATCAATGATGTACAGGTCCCACTAATCCATTAATATTGGGGTTTTTTTAAAATAAAAAATATGAATTACTTAGAAGAGATAAAGAACTGTATCTAGCAAAGGCCCTTCCTTCCTCCGGATAGATTGTGTTCCCAATAATACCCCTAGATATGGGGATCTTATCTATTCTATGTGCATTTTTTTTCTATTTATACTCATAAATTATTCCATCCACCTATTTAAAAATAATATTTTATGAACATTAACTCCAGGACCTCAACTTGTTAAATTCATTTCTAGTTATCACTCTCACCATTCAAATTTCCTTTATTTTTTTAATATTTAGACTATAAAAATACAAGTGTTAGCTTCTAGGATTGTGATTAGTAACTTGACCCCTATAAGACATAGTAACTCTGTTAAATATCATACCGTGTAGCCTGATTCAATCCCCCAAATCAACAGCCTCAACTCCCACATCAAGGCTTTACCTCATTCTTATTAGTTTTAATTAACTTCTATTGGATCTGTGTTGGTATCTTCACTAATTTAATCATCTTAAAAACTGATGATCTTCAATTGAGTACTTTAAACTTGGTTTTGGAGCATTAACTCCAATTCATCAAAGTATTGTTTTAGAGATGTCATTTTGGCATTAAATCAAGAAAATATCATGGAATGCAATAAAAACTCATGGCAACAACATTAAAGGTGATGGAGATCAATCCTTTATCCTTAACCTGAAACGATCTATCAATGAGAAGAAAATCAATTTTCATCAAACATGGGTAGTGCAGAATTTCATTGAACGTATAACTGAATTCTATTTTCAACAGCACCGCCAGGATCTTAATTCACAAATATCAAGAACATGGACATTCACTGATTCACATATTCAATTAGCATTGAGAAACATTAATGACCATCTACCATTTGATTAGTGATCTTGATTTCTTCAATCATATCACAAATTATTAGAAGCATTTCCAACTCTTGAGTTCAATGATCAGAAATCAAACCATCTTCATCAATGCTTTCCATAACCAGATCTAGTGACATTAGTGTTGGGTCACCTCCTCAAAGTGCGCAAGATGTGTTTTTTTAAATGCGAATGATTTATTTTAATGTGGGTCAAAACAGGTTTTTAATGGGGATACAATTATTTAAACAGATGGATTTAATTATAAAAAGTGGTAGTAACAATCCTTTTGGAAACACCCACATTAGGAGGAGAAGATCCATTTTTGTGATATCCTTTAATTGACGATCATCCTTCTTTTGCTGCATCGGAGAATTATACTTTTGATATCCATTCCATTTTTTGGGAGTCTATACTATATAAATATTTATTTTAGTGGATCCCACATTCTGGACTAGATACTATGGTTTTTTTCTTTTATTGGGTTTTTCCACCTCAAAAAGTTCTTCCGCCAAACATTATTTTCTATACATATATTTTTGTTCACTGCACATCCTCTTTTGTTTGGGGGGAAATAATTTATTTCCATTGCATGTTCACTTTCCTTTTATTCCCACATTCATCATTTTTCATCTTTCCAAAAATCTAGTGTTAGAGGGTTTGATTTTTACTTCATTTTTTTTAGAGTCCAATAACATATATATGATTTTGTTGAATGGTACCAACTACGATATGTGGTGACTAAAAATTATGGATCATATTTTTTTCAAGTGAATGAATCTTCCTACGTTTTGTACCAAAAATCAATAAAGTATATTAGATGAAGAATGTGAATTTGATCATGAGATGATTTTGGATTTCATTCTCCAATGGGTCAATGATAATGTGATGAACCATATTTTCAACATCTCTCACACCATAACATTGTGGGAGAATCTTGAGAATACCTATGCTTTCAAGATAAGAAATAATAAATTGTTTCTTCTATAACAAATAATGAATTTTAGGTAAAGAGAAGACACATATATTTTTTTATATTTAAGTGAATATGAGGGATTATTTCATCAAGTTTATTGTCTAGTTATTAATTTTAAAGATGTAGTATTAGTGATTTTGTTGCCTAAAAATTTACCCGATTATGGGGGGAATTTACATGATACTCAAACCAGTTCTGCTCATAATGGTGTTGTGACATTCAGTTTTGTTAAGAAAACTGTTTTGAATGAATAGTTCATGTGACACACTCAAGATAAATCCTCTTCATATATTTTATCCACAAATAATAGGGGAGAATCCAGGATTATAGATTGAGTAGTTTAGGTAAGAGAAATGGAAAAGGAAAATCTAGGTCCAAGCATAGAGAAGTTTAATGTCATCATTATTGTATGAAAATAAAAGTTAAGAAGTTTTGTTATCTGTTGAAAAGTGAAAATATAATGAAGTAAAATATGTAGAAGAAAAATGTTTATGGAGATGATCATGTCACTGTTGCAATGGGGGGGGGGGGTGATCTTGTTATTGTTTATGACTTCATTAATATTGCTTCAGATGATTCCTATTGTGTTATTGACAGTGGTGCTTTTTTTCAAATGACTTCAAGGACGTATCTCTTTACATCTTATTGAAATGGTAATTCGGGGATTATAGAGATGAGTAATGATTCTTATGCCGATGTTGTAGGTATCAGAACTGGTTTTTAGAGAAAACACAATAAGTAATGTGATTTTAAATGATGTTCAACATGCGCCTAAGTTTGATTAAATAGTATTTCTAATAGAATTCTTAATTATGAAGGTTTCATCAATAATTTTGGTGATTTACGATGGATGATTTCCAGGGGTTCTTGTTTTGTTTCTTGAGACAATAAGTAGTCAGGTTTGTACTAGACCAGAGCCTCTATTTCTTGTGATACGTATTTCATTATTGAGTATAATGTTTCTTCCATGTTATGGAAGAAGAGGCTGTGCCAAATTAATGAGAAATGGATTGGTTTTTTGGACAAGATAAATCTTCATCCATATTTTAATAGTGTCAAATTGGAAATGTGTGATCATTATATGGTAGGAAAATATCATAGATAAAGTTTCAACAGGTATCCTTTACACAATCACATGTACTTGAATTAGTACATTATGATGTTTGTGGTCCTTTGAAATCTAAGACATTTGCAGCTATCTTTATTTTGGGACATTTATTTATGACTACTAACATATTCTTTGGGTTTATGTTTTGAATTCCAAAAGTTAGGTGCTCAGTGTTTTAAGAAATTTTATGTTTTTACATAGAGGGAGTTTGGTATGAAATTGAAATGTATTCACACTAAAAATGGGGGAGAGTATTGTTGTCTGTTAGATCTGTATTGTAGGAAAGAAGGTATTTGACATTAGTGGAATCATCATGTGACACCTCAGCTAAATGGTGTAGTTGAGCGGATGAACAAGACTTTTTTTGGAAAGAGTTCATTGTTTACTTTCTTAATAAATGTTTCCTAGATATTTTTCGGGATAGTATTTACTAACCAGTGCTTATATTATCAATTTATCACTTAAAATTTCATTTATGACAGACACTACCAACATGTTTTGAAATGGAAATGAGATCAAGTATGATCACTTGCATGTTTTGGGTCGCAAGGATTTTTTTCATGTGCCTTGGGATGTGAGATCCAAGCTTGATGGTAAGTCACAATAGTGTGTTTTTATTGGCTATAGAAATGATGAGCTTTGGTACATGTTCTATGATCCTACATTGAATAAACTTGTCAGAAGCGGTGAAGCCATGTTTAAGGCGGATCAGACTATTTTAGATATTGATAAGGGAGAAAATTATACTTCTCCAACTTTTGATGGTATTTTCATTATTGAGATAGGTTTTGATTTACATTTACCTCGTATTATTGATTTTGATGATCATGTTGATGTGCATAATGATGTTCAAGGTGAATAGGTTGGAGTTGATGTTTCCGATGCACCTTTTGTTTATGATGGTCTAGATTCAGGGGTAATTATTAAACTTATAGTTCCACTAAGGAGGTCATATTAGCATCCTACCATTTATACATGGTATTCATCTGATGATTATATACTCTTTACTAAAGAGGGATAACCAGAATATATTGATGAGGTGATGGAAAATGATTAGAAGGGTAAATGGGTTGTAATATTGGACGATGAGATGAGATCCTTTTTTGATAACCATAATTTTGAGCTAGTGATGTTACAAATATGTTGGAGATCTTTCAAAAATCAGTGGATTTTGAAGATATAAAATGAAGAATCTAGTTTGTTTCCACGATACAGGGCAAGGTTTGTTGTCGAAGGATTTCATCAGAAGAAACGTATTTGTTTGGATGAGATTTTCTCACCTATTGTCAAAATATCATTCATTTGAGTTGTTATTAATTTGAATGATAGTTTGGATCTACATATTGAGTAGATGGATGTGGAGACATCTTTCCCCCATGGAGATTTAGTGGAGGAGATTTATATGGATCATCCAGAAGTTGTAGCGACCCAAATTTTGTAATAATACTTATTTCCCAAATTGGGGTGTTATTTTTTTTACTCAAAAAAACTATAAGCTCTAATTAATGAAGTGAGTATAATTAAATGAGACTGTTGGGTTTCGACTGTTATATGACCATTAGTCAACATGACTATTGGAAACTAAACTCTTAATATTACAATTATTGTTTATAAATACATGTGATCTTGGTTATTAATACAGAAAAAAATGTCGATGGCCTCATCTAGTAGACTCGAGCAGTAAGAAGACCATCTGTTAGAGCTTGGGAAGTAGGTATCATCTCTGGAATTTTCTCCAGAGCAAGCCCAAGATGAGCTTCAACATGTGAAGCTAGCTTAGAATTGCCTAAGGGAGAAGTTCATGTTGGTAGAAATCACCACTCGGGAAATGTTTTCCGAGACGCCCCAAGATTCTATCACCATATAACACCATACACTTAGGTCCTATAGTGGTTTTATAAGTGTCTATATAACAAGTCCTTTGATACTTTCTTAACCCTTGGCATATTTTTTTGTTTCTTATGTTAAAATTTATGATTTTCAAATGTCTAGATAAATATAGGATGAATATTATTGATGAATTTTAGGGAAAAGGTATTTTAAAATATTCATGTAAATGTTAAATAATTAATAATGTGAAATGATTTTCAAAAAATTGTCTTCTACTGTTGTGTTCAGTAAGAAATCTAGAGTCAAATAAGATCAACATAATTTTTAGTGAATAGTAAAGTATGAATGGTAATATTACCCTTATGAATAGTAATGAATAGTAAAATTTCCAAAAAAATTGAAACTTCACCCATGAATGTATAAATACAATGTAGACATCTTAAAAGTAAAAAAATGATCACAATATAAGTTTTGGTATTTTTTATGTTATAAATATTTTATTTACAATTTCATAATTAATTTAATAATTTAAAATCGAAATGTATTTTCATAAAATGTAATCATAAATTGTTACTTTATTTTATTATTGTTATACGATAACATTATGGGACTTTGATTACTTTTTTAAGGTGTTACAAAACAAGTTATAATTTTAGAGTTATTTTTTTGAATAAATAGTGATTTTGTTTAAAAATTAAATTAAAAATATTAATAAAATTATTTTCATAAAATGGAGTTTATTTATGAATTTAGAGAATCAATATTAGGTTAGGGTGAATTTATGATATTTTAATAAAATGTTTTGTTTTTCGGTGAATAGTAAAAATACAGTTTTGAGTTTCGTTGTGATTAATGACATCATTAATGATGTAATAATGATGTATTAAATCTATTTGACTTATGTATAGTAATATATGTTATGAGGTTTCCCATTTGGCCAATACCATGGGAAAATAAAATGGGCATGCCCATGGTTTTTCAAATACCACCGATGAGGTGTCCCTTGGAAATTAACAAAATATCCCCCCACTTTTGCTATAAATACCAATACATTCCCTCATTCCTTTCATTCCAAAATCATCCTCAATGAATCTATAGTACCTATACCTCCCAAGGAGTCAACACAAGGAGCCCTCAATCCCCCAAGGTCCCAAACTTTGAGCATTCTTAGTCACTCTTCCAGGTAACGGAACCTTTCACCCTCCTCTTTTAGTCACGATTTCCTTTATGTTATGTCACCATGTTTCCATATTATTATTTGGGGTTATGTTATTCTATACCCTTATTACTTTCCATTTCATGTAAAATTGATGAAAGTCCCTTTCCTCTCACATCAACTTATTTTTTTGAATTATAAGTGACATCGTTAGGCTGCCGAATTTTCCTAAAAGAAATCACATTTTATCTTTCCTTTCAAGTTTCCTTTTCATGTGGTATGTCATTCAAATGTACAAAAAATGATATTATTTATTTTTATTCTATAAATATACTGGAAAATTATTCATTTATTTGTGGGAGACCCTTGTCCCCTATCTTTTTATTATTTTCAAAATCCATGTTATATAGCTGTTATGCTACAGAAATTTCGTCTCAAAATTTATGCCTCTTTCTCTTATGAAATTATCTAGTTTTCTTTATGTGAATACCCAGAAATATTTCGTCTCTATGGGTGTTCATAAATACAAAAACATGATATATTTTATTATATAATTGAAATACATATAACCCTCACTACCTTTCCATGTGTTATAAATGACATAATGATCTTATTTTTAAGTACTTTTAAAACGTCACGATTTTGAAATGAAACACATTCCTTTTATTCTCTATGGGTTATTTATGAAATTTTTGATTATGATATATGTGGATTACATGAAACTAAATACATATTAAATGTGTTCCTTGATATCACTCCAATGCATTGGGTAAAGAATTTAATCCCCGAATATGACAAGTTTCACGATACCTTTGTGAATAACCTTGGTAATTTTTTATGACACCTTGGGGATGAACCTTGGTTATATGTTCATGAATGTATAAATGAATTTTTTTAGAAATATATACAATTTATGATTCATGTTTTTTTATTATGATATGCCTCTTCTTCCATTTCTCATGTCTTTATGTTTTTTTATCAAGTTATTATTGATATCACATGTAATCTGATTCACTTGTTTACCCTTACATGGCCTTCTTCTCACACTTTCCTTTGATGTATGTCTCAGATTATGAGATGTAGTATTTGAAAATTGTATTAACTTATGATGATTCCTTAAAATTGGATTATAAGAATGTTTTATTTTTTTCATGTATATTTTTTTGAGATTTCCAAGACACTAGACATTAAAGATCCTCGGTTTGTAAAATGTAATGAAAAGTTATGTAATAAAAAGGTGGGAAGCCATAGTTGGTATAAAACGATAGTTCAGTTATTTATGGAAATTAGGCTATAAAAAACATTAGGAATAACACTATATAAAATTTTATATATAGGAAAACTTCTTGGTATTTTGGTGAAATATTATGTAAGTGGTTTCTGAACAAATAAATCGTTGTTTGGATACGAATAAGTGGATGGGGCTCTGGAATAGATGAACCTTGGAATAAAAACACCAACAAGGAGTTTCAGGCTTGACCTGTGGTATCCTGGTACACAACAATGGGCCTTTTTTCACTCCTATTTTGACACTCCCATGTGTTATGTTTAGTTAATAATAATATTTTTATGAATCACTATGAAGGATTTATAGAGAAATGAAATTTTTTATGCATGGAGTTTTAAGATATAAAATCCTTTATAGTTAAAAGATTCACAAATAAAATAAGTTTCTCACTAAGGTTTTATTCTTTTAGTAAATATAGGGAAATAGGAGGAACTGTGCAAATGGTGACTACAATGGACCATGAGATGATGACCCTCCGATGGAAGCTAGAATGGAAACTTTCATGCGAATGATGAACCAACTGACTCAAGTTATGAGAAATAACTTGAATAAAGCTGAGAGATCGAGCTCACCATGAAGGGAACAAAATTCTGTTGAATCCTTTATGCATCAAAAACCACCAAACTTTAGTGGATTGACCGACCCATTGATTGTTGAATAGTGGATCAGCTCTATAGAGAAGATCTTTTATGTGCTTTGTTGTTCAGAGAAAGAGAAGTTCACCCTAGCTGTCTATCGATTAGAGGGAAAAGATGATCAGTGGTGGGACCTGATTAAAAACATGAGGCCAAGAGTGGAGGTTGAAGCTATGGTGTAGGAAGAGTTCCGAGGTATATTCTTCAGTAAGTATTTCCCTTGTTCCATGAGAACAAGAATAGAGAAGGAGTTTCTCAAGCTGAAGCAGAAGGAGAATAAATCTGTGGGAAGTTACAAGATGAACTTCACTAGACTTTCCTGTTATACCTAAAATTTCTTCATAGATCCTGTTGTTAAGGAAGATATATTCTTTGGTGTACTAAGACCTCATATGTGGAAGAATATATCCAACCGATACTATGACAGCTATGAGGAGATTGTGAGGAGTGTGATGAAAGTCGAACTGGAGTTTGGTGAGATGTAGTGGTCTCATAAATTAAATAACAAGAAGAGATAGATAGAGACAAGCTTATTAAGGAGCATTGATTAGGGAAAATGAGGAAATCAAGTACAACGTCCCATGTGTAACCAATGTGGGAAGAAGCATTTGGGGAACTACCTGCCTAGGAGTGAGAAGTGCTACAAGTGTGGAAGGGATGCCTATATTGCACGGAATTATCGTAGTGAGGTGAAGCCTCAACTTCCCAACACTAAAGACAAGGGGAAGATGGTTTAGGAACTACCCAATGTCCAATGATATAAGTGTGGAAAATTTGTGCACTTTTACAATCACTGTCCAAATCTGAGGGTAGTGGAGGGGAATTGCCATCATTCTCAGCAACGACCAAGGCAACAGGGTCGTACTTTTGCAATAACTATGGCTGATGTTGAAGTTCCAGATGGTGTGGTGGCATGTAATCTTGTTTTATCTCAAATATAGCATGTACTTTGTTTGATTCTGGTTCTACGCATTCCTGTATTTCCTCTACGTTTGCAATGAATTTTAAATCAACCCTCGATTTTCTAAACGTAGAGTTATCAGTCAAGACTTCTGGTGGGATTATCCAAGCATCATCACTGTTTAGAAACTCTAGTATTTACTTTAGTGAGAACAATATAATCACAAATATAGTAGTAATTCCCATGTTAGAATTCAACATTATACAAGGGATGGGCTGTCTCTCAAATTATAATGCTAAGATCAAATGAAGAAGCAAAGAAATCTCAGTAGTCATGAATGGAAAACCTACAGTTATCTTCCAAGTAGAGATGTCTCAACATTATCTTTGTCTAGAAGAACGTCTTATATCCTTCTTTATAAAGTTGATCAGTGGAGAAAAAGAATTAAATGACAGTTTAAGGATATAAAATGTCCCAATCATCTAGGAATATGTTGATGTATTTCCAGAGGAGTTTCCCAGACCTCCCCTAGAAAGAGAGGTTGAGTTATCCACTAAACTCGTACCTGGATCTCATCTGATATTAACGACCCCCTATATTATGGAAAATGTGGAGCTAGAGGAATTAATGAAACACCTACAAGATATTTTGGAGAAAGGGTTTATCCAACTGAGTGTTTCTCCTTAGGGAGAACCAATTCTCTTTATGAAGAATAAGGATGGATCGATGTGGATATGCATTGATTATAGGGAACTGAATGGGATCACAGTGAATAAAAAATACCCTCTTCCATGAATTGATGACTTATTTGACCAACTTCGCGGGGAACTATTCTTCTCTAAGATTGATATTCGATCTGGTTATCAACAATTGAGGGTGAAGAAATAAGATATTCCAAAAACTACCTTCCGATCAAGATATGTGCATTATGAATATGTTGTTATGCCATTCGGACTAACTAATTCACCTGCTATTTTTATGGATTTGATGAATAGATTTTTCAAGTACTTCCTTGATAACTTTGTGGTAGTATTTATTGATTATATTCTAATATATTCCAAAATTCTTGAGAAGCATGAAGATCATCTAAGGGTTATTTTTCAAACTCTACAGAAGGAGACGATTTTTGGGAAGTTAAAAATATGTGAATTCTTGTTACAGAAAGTTTCTTTATTGGGGCACATTGTAACCAATGAGGGAATCACAGTTGACCCTAAAAAGACAAAAGTTGTATAGGAGTGACCTCATCCTACCAAAATAACTGAGATTCATAGTTTCCTTGGATTAGCTGGATATTATAAGAGGTTTTCAAATAAACTTTTCATGACTTTCTAATCCATTAACCAAGTTAACTCAAAAAGGGGTCATGTTCATATGGACAAAGGAGTGTGAGGAACATTTCCAAGAGCTGAATAAGTGACTGGTTACTACAACCGCGATAACTATTCCCTCAAGAGGAGAAGGATTATTTATTTTATGCGATGCATATTTGAAAGGGCTTGGGTGAATCCTCATGAAAATGAAAAAGTCATTGGTTATGCATCACAATAGTTTAAGACTCTTGGACAAAACTATCCTACGCATGATATGGGGTTGGCTTCAGTCGTTTTTCTCTAAAGACATGGAGGCCCTATCTTTATGGGGAGAAATGTGATATCTATAATGATAATCAATGTTTGAAGTATATTTTTACTCAAAATGAATTTAACATGAGGCAGAGGAGATGGTTAGAACTTGTCAAAGACTATGATTGTTCAATTCATTATCATCCCGGAAGAGAAAAAATATTTACTTGTGCATTAAGTATGAAAGATCCAGCAGTTCTATCCATGATGAGGATTCAAAGATATCCTTTGATCAATGAACTTGTAAAGATAGAAATGTGAATTATAAGAGAAGGGACATCATTAACCCTAACCCAAAGGATTTATCAACCGTCATTACTAGAGAAGATCAAGAAAGCTCAAAAAGAAGATCCTTTATTACAGAAGAAGTTTGAAACTATAAAGGATGGGAAGCTTCCTAAGTTCAATATTGATCAAGAAGGTGTTCTGAAATTTCATACAAGACTATGTGTTCCAACTATTCCAGAAATAAAGAAGGTGCTGATGGATGAATCTCATAGCTCTACATTCTCTATACATCCTGGAATCACAAAAATGTATAGGTACCTTCGTAATAATTATTGGTGGGATAATATGAAAAGGGAGATTGTTGACTATACATCAAGGTGACTGGTATGTCAGCAAGTGAAGTATTGAATCAACTTCATAAAGGGGTATTGAAACCAATAAACCATACCAGCATGGAAGTGGGAAAATATCACTCTGGACTCCATCACTGGTTTCCTAATAACTTCCAAAAGAAACAATGTGATATGGGTTATTGTGGACCATCTCACCAAGACTGCCCATTTTATCTCCATTCAGGAATATTTCTCTCTTGAACAACTTTCCAAGATTTACGTGAAGGAAGTGGAATGGCTTTATAGAGTTCCACGTTCTATTGTATCTGATCATGACCCAAGGTTCACATAAGAATTTTGAAGAAGTCTTCAACATTCTCTAAACACTAAATTAAATTTTAGTATGTACTATCACCCCCAAAAAGACGATCAATCTGAAAGGACTATTCAAACACTCAAGGACATGCTGAGAACATGCTCAGTGGAATATAAAGGTGGATGGGATCAACATCTCCCTTTATTTGAGTTCTCTTTAAACAATTGCTTCCACTCAAGCATTCAAATGGAACCCTATGAAGCTCTATATAGGAAGTGATATAGAACTCCTAATTGTTGGGATGAAGATGTTGAGAGAAAGCTTATCGGGATTGATCTTGTCCAATAGATAACAGAAAATGTCCACCCCATCCAGCAACACATTAAGGCTTATCAGAGTTAGCAAAAGAGATATGCTGACAACCATCAGAGGGAATTGGTGTTTTATGTTGGTGACAAGGTATTTCATCAAATTTCACCTAGGAAGAGGTTCATAACATTTGGGATGAAAGGGAAGCTCAGACCTAGGTACATTGGCCCCTATGAAATCCTTGATCGCATAGGGGCCGTGGCCTATCAGCTTGCACTCCTTCCAAATCTAGAACAAGTTCAGGATGTTTTCCACATATCCCTCCGGAGAAATTACATACCTGACCCTTCACATGTACAAAATCTATAGGTGGTACAATAAGAACATGACCTCTCTTATGAGGAGTATTCTGTCGAGATCATGGATCATAGAGACAATGTTCTACGCAACAAGACTACCCACCTTGTTAAGGTGTTGTGGAGGAACCACAAATGTGAATATGCCACATGGGAACTAGAGAAGTCTATGAGGTAGAAGTACGCAATCCTTTTCTCTTATTAGGGTATGAGTTTAAATTTCGGGGATTAAATATCTTAAGGGAGTAAGAATATAACGACCCAAAGTTTTTAATAATATTTATTTCCTTAATTTGTGTGTTATTTTATTTTATACTCAATAACACTATATCATTTAATTAATGAAGTGAGTCTAATTAAATGAGACCATTGGGTTTCGACTGTTATATGACCGTTGGAAAATGAACTCTTAACATTACAATTATTGTTAATAAATACAAGTGATCTTGGTTATTAATACAGAAAGAAGAGTTGATGGTCTCATCCTGTAGACTCGGGCCGTATGAAGCCCATCTATTAGAGCTTGGGAATGAGGTAGCATCTTCAGGCCTTGCTCTGGACCAAGCCCAAGCTGAGCATCAACATGTGAATCTTGAACGAAATCAACTAAAGGAGAAGTTAAAGCTGGTATAAATCACCACTTAGGAATTGTTGTCTGAGATGCCCCATGATTCTATCACCAAAGCACACCTTACACTTAGGTCCTATACAGGTGTTATAAGGGGCTATGTAATGAGGCCTTAGATACATTTTGTAATCCCAAGGTATAAATAAAATTTTTATTTCTTATTATGCTAAAATTTGTGATTTTCAAATGTTTAGATAAATATAGGATGAATATTATTGATGAATTCTGGAAAATGGGTATTTTAAAATATTCATGTAAATTTTAAATAATTAATAATGTGAAATGATTTTCAAAAAATGGCCTTCTATAGTTGTGATCATTAAAAAATTTAGAGTCTAATAAGATCAACTTATTTTTTAGTGAATAGTAATGTATGAATAGTAATATTACCCTTATGAATAGTAATGAATAGTAAATCATCCAAAAAAATAGAAAATTCATCCATGAATGTATAAACACAATGTAGACATCTATTATAAGTTTTTTAATTATTTTATGTCATAAATATTTTATTTACAATTTTATAATTAATTTAATAATTTAAAATGGAAATTTATTTTCATAAAATATAATCATAAATTGTTAAATTATTGTTTTATGGTTATATGATAATTTTATGGGACCTTGATTACTTTTTCATGGTGTTACAAAATAATTTATAGTTTTAGAGTTGTTTTTTTTGAATAAATAATGATTTTATTTAAAAATTAAATTAAAAATATTTAGAATGTTATTTTCATAAAATGGAGTTAATTTTATAATTCAAAGCATCGATATTAGGTTATTTTTAATTTATGAGTTTTTTATAAAATGTTTTGTTTTTTCATGAATAGTAAAAATACAGTTTTGAGTTCCGGTGTGATTAATGACATCATTAATGATTTATTAAATATGTTTGACTTTAGAATAGTATGATATGTTATGAGGTGTCCCAAGTGGCCAATACCATGGAAAAATACCATGGGAAAGCCCATGGTTTTGCAAATACTACCAAAAAGGTCTGCCTTGAAAATTAATTAAATATTCCATCATTTTTTCTATAAATACCATGCCATTACCTCATCCCTTTAATTCCAAAATCCTTCTCAATGAAGCTCTGGTCTCTTTAACTCCCATGGAGTCCTCACAAGGTGCCCTAAAGCCCTCAAGGTCCCAACCTTTGATCTTTCAAAGTCACACTTCATGGTAAGAGAACCTTTCACCCTCCTCTTTTTGTCATGATTTCCTTTATTTTATGTCTTCTAGTGTCTATATTATAATGTGGGTCTATATTCTTATATATCCTTATTATAATTGATTTCATGTCCAATTGATGAGAGCCCATTTCCTCTCTCATAAACTCATTTTCCTAAATTATAAGCGACGTCGTTTGGATGCAGAATTTTCTTAAAAGAAATCGCATTTTCTATTTCCTTTCATGTTTCCTTTTCATGTGGTATATCATTCAAATGTCCACACCATGATATTATTTATTTTTATTCTATACCTCTACTAAAAAATGATTCATTTATTTATGGGTGAGTCTTGTCTTATATATTTTTATTATTCTCTAAAACTATGTTATATAGCTGTTATGCTGTAGAAATATTGTCTCAAAAGTTCTCTCTCTTTCTCTCATGATATTCTCTTGTTTTCTTTTTGTGAATACCAAAACCTATTTCTTTTCTATGAGTGTTCATAAATACACAAAAATGATATATTTGATTCTGTAATTAACATACATAAAACCCTCACTCCCTTTCAATGGTTTATAAATGGCATAATGATCTTATTTTGAAGCACTTTTAAAACATCACGATTTTGAAATGATACCCATTCATTTTATTCTCTATGGGTTATTTATGAAATGATTGATTATGATCTTTTTGGATCACATGGAATTAAATAAATATTATGGGTGCATCCTGATAGTGCTCCAATGTATTGGGTAAAGAATATAATCTCTAGAGATGAAAAGTTTCATGATACCATGGTGAATAACCATGGAAATTTTTTATGACACCTTGTGGATGAACCTTGGTGATATGTTCATAAATGTAAAAATGAAATTTTGTAGCCACATATTCAAGTAATGATTCATGTTATTTTTACTATGATATTCCTCTTCTTCCATTTCTCATGTCTTTATGTTTTTTTTATCAAGTTCTTATTGATATCACAAGTAAACTGACTCCCTTGTTTACCTTTACTGGGCCTTTTTATCACCCTTTCCTTTGATGTTTGTCTCCAAGTTATGAGATTCAATTTTTGAACTAAGAATGAACTTATGATAAATCCTTAAAAGTGGATTAGAATAATGTTTTATGTTTTTTTTCATGTATATTTTTCCTATTTTCCAAGGCACTAGTCTTTAAAGATCCTCTGTTTGTAAAATCTAATGAAATGTTATGTAATAAAAAGGTTGGATTCCATAGAGGTTTTTTAAACAAGTAAATAGAATCATGTTTTGTGGTTAAAAAAGAGTTGGTGTAGTTTGAATAAAGATATTAGGCAGTGGTATAAAAAATTTTAATCTATCATTTTACATTAGGGTTTCAGGAATACATCTACTAATCATTTTTTATTTGGTGAGAGATTTACTAATGATGATTTTATCATACTATTCTTTTATATTGACCATTTTATCATTTTTGGACATGATTCTTCTAGAATTGACAGATTATAAAAGGGCCTTTTTCATTATTTTGGGATGAAAGACTTGGGGATTGCATGATATATTCTTTTCAAGTCAATATCCAATAATATAAAGGTCATTAAATTGTGGGTATCTTATGAGATAAATATTGAGAATGTTATTCAGATATTTTATCTGGATAGATATATAGTGGTTAGTAATCATATTGCTCTATATTTTGTGCTCATCACAGGTCAGTCACATTAAACTAACGAAGATATGGAGGAGATGTAGCACATACTTTATTCATTTCTCCTTGGATATTTGAGGTACGAAATGGTATGTAATAGACCTAAAATAGATCAAGAAGTTGGTGTGGTTATTCATTTTCTATCTAATCTAGGTAGAGAGGATTAGAGAATAATGAAGTATATATTTTTTTTATCTTCATGGAACTTATGATATGATATTTTTTTCGGAAAAGGGGAACCACTAGTGAAAAAATATGGATTTAACATTGGTTTTTAAACAACGTCTATAAAGGTGACATAAAATACTAGCTTTTTAGCATTGATTTTCAAAAAATGACACAAAAAATGATGCCATGATTAGTTTCCAGTGTCTATTTTACAAATTAACCGACGTCAAAACCCAATATTCAGCATCATTTATTATACAAAATAATGCAAAAAAACTGATCAAAACCATGTTTTCTGCATTGGTTTCTTATAAACCAACATGGAAAACCCTTTTCGGTATTAATTTATTAGATAAACCGACACCGAAACCGGTTTTCATTGTCGATTTTCATGAAAAACGATGACGGAAACTATTAATTTTAAAAAAAAAATCAACATGGGTTTTTAATAAAATCGTCACTGAAAGTAAATTTTTTTTTAGAAAATATATAATATTACACAAAAAAAATAATCAACATCCTTATTGTAAAACAAAATATAATACAATCAAACAATATTAATCATTGAATAAAAATCAATAAAAACATACATGTTTTATCTAGTTAATTAAAAATCTATCTATACATTTGTATTATAAAGTAGAATTAAAATACCAATACTTGAAATTAACGATATGATCATTGTTGGTAATTATTGAAGCATTCATTTGATATCATTCTGTTAAAAAAACTAATATTACAAAAGAATTATTTTTTTGAACACATTTTATCAAGAAAATGTAATATTATTAAAAAAAATTAGAATAAACATTCCTCAAATCATAATCATACTTAACAAATAGTTTTCAAACAAAGATTGAATATGGGTAAGTTCAGTATTGGTATAAGACTCATTATCATTGAATGTATACAATAGCATTTAATGATATGATATTAAAAATTAGAAAACTATGATTGATAATAAAAAAATATGACTAACCCTATCAAATTTAGTAGTTACCCCAGTTTTGATTATCTCATACATAAATTGTAAAACATAATAACAACTTTCAACATATCCTTATTGATGATGAAATTGTGGTTATAAAACATTAACTAAATAATAAAAACCAATATATATATATATATATCAAAAAATAAAAACAATATCAAATATAAAAAATAATTACCATTACCTTCACATAATTAATGGCATTTAGTTTCTTTATGAACCTGTGTTATTTGTTAAATTCTTTCCATGAACTAATTTTTTGATATATATATGAACTAATAATACATGTACAAACATTAAGAATTAAACATTATGTTATTATGAAAAACAAAAAAACACACATGTCTAATAAGGTGAAAAAAAATTTACGAACACCCCCTGATAAAAATATGGTTTAAATTTAGTAGCTAAAAAAATATGGTTTAAATTGAGTAGTTAAAAAAATATGGTTTAAATTACCCAAAAATCCCCAACAATGGTATTCTCCTTAGTAGGAAATAGTAACAGAAAATTAGGATCAATAATATCATGTACTAATACTCTACACTGAACCATATGCATAGGTTTGCGATATAAAAAATTCCCCCAAAAATATATGATTCTTAATGAAATAATATTTATATGAGGATCTCCAGCAAACATGTCACAATATATAGTTTGGTCTGACTGAGGAGGTGGAGGATCAATGTTGGCAGGTTGGGCTTAGTAGTCTGGCTGGGATAGAGGTGGGGGATCAAAGTAAGATAGGTGGGTAGGCAGGCTAGGCTATGAAGACTGGGAAGGCTATATAGATTGTGACTGTCTTTTCAATTGTTCTAACAAAGCCTACTCCATAACTGCTTGAATTTGATCACCCATAGAATGTTTCATCTCTTTTATCTTGGCTTTTAAGGATTCAATTTTTGGGTCTTTTGATTTCTTACTCTGACAAAAAACTTTCCTAATACTAACACCTACCGGATATCCTCTAACATGGCCAGGGTGTTCTTCCTTTCCTAAAGAAGTGGCTAGGATGTCCAGCTTACCCTCAGTGATAAAAGAGCCTTATTTATCTTGCTCGTAAAGTTTATCCTAAAATAAAAAAATAAAAAAATTATATTAGTGTTTATAATTTATAAAATAGAAAAATTCATGAAAAATAAATAAATATTACTTACAAATTTATCAGCTACTTTATTATCTTACTCTGTAAGATAAATTTCATTTTTACTTCTTCTCACTCATTTTCATTTTCCATGGTGAGTGGGAGGAGATGGAGGACTAAATTAGACCTCTTCTTAACCACTACTATATTGAGCTCTTAATGCTTAAAATTTTTCTTCAATCATTTTTTTCTCCAATAATGGATACACTCAATGTGATAAATTATGAGGGTATACATTTTTCGACTAGGTCTCTTGATGTGATCTTCTAGAGACCTGTTACATAAAAATAAATTAATAAGTAATTAGATAAATATATAATAATTTTTATATTATAAAAAAATTATCATACCTGAAATTTTTCTTCATGAAGACTATCAACAAAGAGTTTCCATGTATCTTTAGTATATATACGGATAGTTAAGGCATGTGTTTTCAAACTTTTTGTTTCAAAAAAACTAATTTTTTTGTCAGTTTTGTTTTAAAATATCACCATTGAATCGCTGCTGAAGAGGGATTTATTTTCTTAATTTCTTTTGTTTCCTAAAAATTGAATGTCATCTGTAATTGAATAAATTAAATATGTCAATTAAAATATTAAATATTCAAAAAATGAGATAAAAATAAATCAATCGATATATTTTACCATCACAAACTCCCAAAGCTATTGTTTTTCCATCTTGTCCACAGACATCCAGTCTAGATATAAAATACTAATCCGACAATGGATCTACATTGATATATAACTGATAAACTGAATTACATTTGGTCGAGTTGCATTATTTTTATCATTAAAAAAATATGTAATCTCTCATCTCCCTGATCATGTGATAGTTTTAATAAACGTGTAATACCACTTTTACCAACTTAAGAAATTGATTTCTCTAAAGTAACCGGAGAAGTATCCTTCACTGAGGACACATCAGTAGTCCTGCAAAAAAATTATAAATTAAAAGTTTTTTTCCATTAAATATGTATGTTATTGAATATTTAAAAATATGAAAAAATAGATATACCTCAGTAACTAATCATCTCTCTTTATATCTGACATCGACACAAGAATGTGTAATGAAATTTTTTATACCTTCATATCAATAGAAACCTGAATATTTAGAATCAAGGGTGAAAAAATTAATTAAAAATAGAGGCATGTATTTGTATTTTTCAAAAAAAAGAAACACAATATAAGTAATTACCATAAAAAATTGGAGACTAATTTAGTGTTTTCCCATATTCCTTCATCATGATAATTACATACTGCATGCACTATGTCTGCATTGAAGTCATTGTAATTATCCTGAAATCACCTAATAGATGAATAAGACTCATGTAAATCAATAACATCATTAACATCATTCTTATCACCCAAATGGAATCTTTTTTACTTGAAAAATGTTGGGTTGCTGATCATTATATGGATCAATTACATAAAATATCTTCTTTTCATGTGTCCCCATGATAAATGGTTTCTCATAGTAATTAAATCTTTTCAAATCAACCAGTGTAAATCCACAATCGTCATGTTTCACACCACAATTGCTATAAACCCAATTACACTTAAACATAATGAATCAAAATTTTTTATAATAAATTTCCCATATATCCTCAAGAACTCAAAAATATGTCGACCAAGTTAAAATTGGGTTTTTATCTTTTTCACTTGAAAAATTAACTTCTTCAACAATAACCATCACACCACTATTTTGAACAGTAGTCTTATCATCCATCTTTTTTTGTGTAAAATGTGTACCCATTAATATCAAAACCAATCCATGTTATTACATTAATATATGGTCCCCCTTCTAACCATTTCAACATTTCTGATGTAGATATATCTGATCTCACTTTATCTTTAAACCATGAAACAAATGTCATTTATGCTCAATCATCAAAAACGTTTTATTTCTTTTGGGATATCATCTCTTTAATTCATCAAAATGTGATGAGATATATGATTGAACATCATCTGTGTTATTAAAAATATATAAATTGTTCCTAAATCACTTCATAACGTGTAATGAACATTCCATTTATTCATCTAATCCCCATTCATTCACTATCAAATTTCAAATGTTGAGATATAGGGAGACCAATATGCTACACTTCATACAAATAATCAGTACAGAACTCAATCACTTTTTCTAGTACATATTTTTGACAAATAGAAGACTTTGGTAGATAATGATTTTTAACATATCCCTTTCAAAATTTCATTTACCTTTCCGAATGATATATCCAACATAAATTAACAGGCCCACATATTCTTATATCACCCACCAGATTACTCACCAGATGAACCATTATATCAAAATATGTAGGTGGAAAATACATTTCTAGTTGAAAAAATAAAAGAGAAAATTAATTATAAAACTCATCTAAAAAATTTGGATGAATAAATTTGACAAAAAGGGATTTGAAAAAATTACATAACCTGATATAAGACTTTTTTTGACATCTGATGGTAATCTACCACTTAGTTTCACCGGTAGCATTTATTGCATCAATACATGACAGTCATGAGATTTCATACCTATTAATTTGAAATCCTTCATGGAAACAAAATTCTTCAAATTTAAATAATATCCACATGGTACATTTATACTATACTAACACTGATAAAAATTCAACTTCTCACTCTTTCTTAATGTGTGACAAGACAGAGGTAAATATATTCTATTTCCATTCATAGTGGGAGATAACTCCAAATGTATTCCCATTACTATCAAGCCCAATATAGAATTCAATTCATCTTTTGTCTTTACTTTTATGTATAATAAGGTTCTAATTAAACTATCACATATATTTTTCTCAACATACATATCATCAATGTTATGTTTTATCTCTAAAAATAATAAATAATGTAGTTTAGAAAAAATAGATTGTTTCATCCATATTTTTTTTGAATACCAAAACTAATTTTCTTTCCAAACGTCGAATAAATATTTTACAGCATGTTGTAATATTATTCAACTAAAAATGGTTTTGGGGGAATATTGTATTCCTATAAATTGTTAAATTCCATTTTCAATCTATGATAAGGATGAAAAATTTGAAAAAATCTTCATTGTCCCATGTACACTATCTTTCTTCCATTCTGTAATTGATAATATGAAGTCTCTTCTTCCCAAATTAGACTTGATTTAAATTCCTTAACACTATATCCAAATAAGTTCCCATATGCAGGAAATTCATTTATAATGAACATTATTATATCATACAAAAGAAAATACTCTTTCGTGTATACATGAAAAACATTAACACCTTCCTATCATAAATGTTTCAAATCATCAATCAATGGTAAAAGATACACATCAATGTCATTTCCTAACTATTTTGGCCCAGAAATCATAAATATGAACATAACATATTTTTTATTCATACATATATGTGGGGATAAGTTTTAGAAAACCAAAAAAATAGGACACAAACAATGTTTTCTTCCTAGGCTCCGATATGGATTCATTCCATATGTACACCCTCCCATTCCCAAATTTATAACTTCACTTCCAAAATCAGGAAATTATTTATCAAATATATTCCATTGTTATGAGTCATTAGGGTGAAGTAATTTACCATCAAAGATTAATTCATATGAATTCAATATTAACATTTTTTCATCAATTGAATTTGAAAATAGATTCTTAAAATAAATAATTATTGGAAGGTACCAAATTAATTTAGAAGGAGCTTTGATTTTGGTACCTAAGAATGAATCAGAGTTAATTGATCAGAATTATATGAAGGGGTTATTGGAAGAAATTACTTGATTTAGTATGATGCTAGATGTTATTACTTAAGAATGAATCCTAATTGAATTTTTAATTCAACATATAGCGTAATGGTCCACATGTAAGACAATTTTATAAAAAGTTCATTTTCTTTTCAATAAAACACACAATCATTGGGGAAAGTAGGTATCTTTTTATACCTTAATCCCACTGGGCATAATATTTTCTTTTCCTCTTAATCAGAATCCATGAGCCCATTACCTTTTGAATGTAGCTCTTTTAAAAGAGTATGTAAGTTAGAGAATCTTTTTATCACTCCAACCATTACTTTATTTCAAGTTAACCAATCTCAAAATGGATGATAACACTATATATTTTCTAAAACTTGGGAATAATGGTTTTTTAGAATATTTATACAATCATTCTACAGTTTCTATTTTTCAAATGTTTCAACACCTAAATAATGAATTAAATATTCAATATGATCTTCTATCACATTATGAATATTTTCATCAACATTATCTATTGAATTTAGAGTTCTTTCACCATGCCAAATCCAACGTGTATAATAAAGGATAAAACCATAATAGGTGAGATAGTCCTTGATTTCTATGGAGTTTAACTTTCTCATTTTCAAAACACATCACACATAGATAGAAAATCAAATAAATGTTTTGAAGATTTCATTTAGAAAATTCCATGAATTCATCTACTCCTTTTTAATATTCACTAGTTGTTATTCATAAATTTATCAAACTTCGATCCATTAAATGTATGATATTGCAGTATAATTGTGTCACGACCCGTCCTCGGGGCCCGTGTCGTGACTACCCCAAGCCCGCCTTCCATAGGCCAGGGGCTGGCGACTAGCACCAAGGCGTAAATCCCGAAAAAAGGGAAGGCATTGCCTTTGAAAAGTAAAACAAGCACCACAGAGTAAGCAAGCAGAAAAGTAAACACTAAGTAAAAACTATACAAGCTGTGCTGAAAGTAAAAGGGGCTGGAAATACAAGCCCAACTGTAAAGTACAACTGAAAGGGAAAAACAGCAACTAAAAAGAAAAGCCACAGTGTCGAGCCGTCCTCTGAAGGTCCCACCTGAAGGGTGGGTTCAGATAGCCTCCACAGCTCCTCGGTCCAGCCGTCCGCTCCGAGTACGTCCCACCCAGTGGCCACCTCCAGGTATCGTCCTGCTCCGCACGCCTCCACCTCGATCAGCACTGCCCGTCGTCTGCAACCAACACCACGAAGTGCGGGCATAGCCCGTGTAGGGGTGAGTATAAGCTACTCAGTAGGGACCCCGAGACCCCCGAAGGTCTCCCAGAATCCACAAAGGATAATCCACAAAGGAAAGATACAATCACGAAGTAAAATCCGACACGGCTTAGGTATATGCCCATACATATACCTAAGTCATCGATTCCCATTCGGCTCCAACGTCCGAGCCCAAGAACAACCCAGTCCACACAGGAAAGTAAACGTATACCCACACAGGATAGCACAACACAATTCACAAAGGAGAGTAAACAGTAATCCACATAGGATAGCTCAACACAATCCACAAAGGAGAGTAAACAGTAAATCCACACAGGATAGCTCAACACAATCCACAAAGGAGAGTAACACAGGATTCAGCTCACACAGGTATACTTCTTCGAATGACGATAAAGATGATCACTGATCCATCTAAGTCGTCAGACCCACAAATGATCGATAGGTAACTAACCCCTGCAATTACCCACACAGGATCGGGCCCACACAGGACCTATAGGCGCTGGCTCAAACAGAACCGCTGAGTGCTGACCCACATAGGGTCGGACCCACACAGGATCGGGCCCACACAGGACCTGTAGCACTGATCCACTTAGGATCGCTGAGTGTTGTAGTCGTCGCAGTCCACTGAGGATCTATGCACAGTCGTCGTCGCAGTCCACTGAGGATCTCTGCACGGTCGTCGCTGTCGAAGTAGCAGTCGCAGCCAGTACTAGGGTTCCCACACACAGCAAGCTCGTTCGGGAGAGTCTGCTCCACGAGCCGAGAGTCTGATACATCAACTGTCACATAGTCCGAAGTTGATGTATCCAAAAGCTCCGTATCGCCAATAGGAATGCAACGTCGCAGACGGCGCGTCAATCGGACGCCCGGTCTGAGAGTTATTGGCTTTTTCGTCCCAGGGGCCCGGTTGGTTTTTAAGGCAAAACCAACCCGACCGTACTCCACCTGCATCCAAACCTCGGGCAGAGTGAGCCAAAAGATCCATCTCACTTAGAGGAAATCATCAAAGGTGACGGCACGTCAATTGGACGTCCGTAGCTCAAGATATGAGCGTTTCCGCTCCGAGGGCCCGGTTGGTTTCGTGTACGAACCAACCCGGCCAAACCCAAAGTATTCTGAAACCTTGAGTGCGATATACCAAAACGACCGTCCCAATCCAAGGATCGCGTTGCCGCTGACGGCGCGTCGTTCGGTGGCCCGTAGCTCATGTTACGGGCATTTGACCGAAAACGGTCCGAAGACGGGCGGTCCGGGCCCGGGCCAACCCGGCCCGACCCCCCCTGGGTCGGCCGAACTGGGTCGACCCGGTCCAACCCGGTCCGGTCCAGCCAGGGCACGACCTGGACGGTTGGACCGGCCTGGCTCGTTTCGGCTGAGCGGCCGAACGGCCGTGCGCCGCGGGGCGCTGCCCCCGCGGTCTGGAGATGCCGCGGCCCCGCGTTGGGGCCGCGCTGGAGCAACGGACGCGGCTTCAGCCACGTCCCGTGCGGGCGAGCTAGACCCGCAAATCCGCGGGTTCATTGGCCTCCGCCTCCGTGGCTGAAGCCGCGGCACTCTCGTCCGGCGGCGTGCCGGGGCGCCGCCGCCTCCGGCCGCCGGCGCTGCCGGAATCTTCCGCGGGCCACCGGAGTTGCTCCGGTGGTCCGTTTTCCTTCACGTCTGCGCCGGTGTTCCTCCCGGGTTCCGTTCTTTACTGTAGGGTCAAAAAATTTCCCTTGCGTCATGTTTTGTCGTCGCCCGCCAAATCCGCACAACCACGAAGAACGGTGGAGGGTTGTCGGGCCGTGTTCGTTTGGCCCGCACCCTCCGCGTTAGATAACAACAACGGGAGAAAATAATTCAACACATGAAACAACAAATTTAATAAATTAAAATTGTTCATTTGAAACCGGTTCTTTGATTTTTAAGAAACGTTCACGGGAATAAGGGAATTTCCAAAACAAATCCCTACCTCGTCAAGTCGTCGTCCGCGGGTTCTTCGCGGAAATTGATCGCCGCGGAAGGAGGCGATCGTCGTGTCGCAGAAGGCGTCGCGTCGTCGCAGAAGGGCGTCGCGTCGTCGCGGAATCCGGCGTTGCGTCGACGAACACAATGGACCAAGAAACAACAGATTTAATTATAAATAATTAAATCCGTGTTTCGTTAAAAACCACAGAGGAGATTAAAAAGAAACCCGAGATCTCTTACCTCAAGCAGTTGGTGATCGGAGATCGGGGCGGGGAAGAACGTATTGGATGAAGCGTCGTCAAACTCATACGGTGACGGCATTCTTCGCGCTCTTCGCGTTCTTCACATTCTTCGCGAAGGAGGATGAAGGCTCAAGAATTCTGTCAAAGCATCTCAACGTGTAATCCTCCAAATGTTGTGTTGGTCTTATTTTATTATCACGCCAACAAACGAAAAAGAGGTAAGTAACGACCCATTAATTCGTAGAATTAATTCAACGAAAGAAACTGCCCATTTAATTCAGGAATAAAACCGCCCAATTAAATGGTCTGTTAAGAATTTAAGAAAACGCGTCAGTTGACTTTCATAATGACAGGTTTTCGCGGGTGTGTTACTTAGCGGAAAAGAAACGGCGGGGCTTGTGCGGGCCCCACCTCAAAAATATCCTACCAAGAGGGTAGGATATTTTTGGATAGTACCCTATCCGCTTCAACTCAGTTTAAGTGGCTTTCAAGTGGCTTCAAGTGGCTTAAGTGAAATAAAATAAAGTTTGTTGTACAATTATTTTATTTCTTAACTTTAAGACCGAAAATTAAAAACCACACCCGAGAAAACGCAACTCCGGAAGAGGCGTTTCTAAGCAAATATCGGTGCTGCGATTTCATCGGTGCCCTCAGAATTTGATTCCGGGAACCGGTTCAAAAGTTAGAAAAACCCGCTCGTCCGTTCACTGAACGTACCCAAGCCAAACTTCGAAAAATGATTCAGGGCACACCGGGCCTTGGAATCAGGTGCCGTTAGAAACTGCGTTCTTGTAAAATTCCAAATAAAATTAAGAAAAAAATTTCCTTGAAATTTACAGGTCTTTACATTACTCCCACCTCAGGGCTTTACGTCCACGTAATGATACATCATAAACTAGGGAAACAAATGTGGGTACTGAGCGCGCATCTGAGCCTCCCGCTCCCATGTACTCTCCTGGAGGTTCCCGTGCTTCCATCTGATGCGCACAAGAGGAATCGATCGTCCACGTAAGACTCACTCCTGTCCATCCTCTATCTCCACCGGGACCTCCGTAAAAGTCTCCCCATCATCCATGTCTAGCTCCTCATGGTCAATGATGTGCGTCGGGTCGTGCACGTATCTCCTCAGTTGAGATACGTGGAAGACGTCGTGCACCCGGTGCAACTGAGGTGGTAGAGCCAGGCGATAAGCAACCTCTCCAATCCTGCTGAGGACTTGGAATGGTCCAATGAAGCATGGAGACAACTTGCCACCTTGTACAAATATCCGCAAACCACGTCTAGGTGAGACACGCAAGAAGACGTGGTTGCCATCCTCGAACTCTAGTGGCCTCCGCCTCCTGTCAGCATATGACTTCTGCCGGCTCTGAGCTGTCCTCATCCGCTCCTGGATGACTTGGACCTTCTCTGTCGTGGCCCGGACCATATCTGGTCCCACAAGTGCTGACTCCCCAGGGTCTGTCCAACACAAAGGAGATCTGAAAGGTCTACCGTAAAACGCCTCGTATGGTGCCATCCCGATGGTGGAGTGGTAGCTGTTGTTGTACGCGAACTCCTCCAAGGGTAGGTGGTCCTCCCAGCTGCGACCAAAGTCGAGGACACATGCGCGGAGCATGTTCTCGAGAGTCTGAATGGTCCTCTCTATCTGACCATTCGTCTGAGGGTGAAAGGTTGTGCTGAGACGTAGCCGCGTCCCGAATGCCTCCTACAACCCCTTCCAAAACCGGGAAGTAAAGCGAGCGTCCCGATCGGAGACGATAGTCGATGTCACACCGTGAAGCCGTACAATCTCCTGAACGTAGAGACGCCCCAAGCTCTCCACTGAGCCCTGCTCTCGGATGGGTAAGAAGTGTGCCGACTTGGTGAGTCGGTCAACAATCACCCAAATGGAGTCATGACCTCTGGAAGTGCGTGGAATTCCAGTCATGAAGTCCATAGATATCCAGTCCCACTTCCACTCCGGGACCTCCAAGGGCTGTACCAAGCCTGCTGGTACCTGATGCTCTGCCTTCACCTGCTGGCAGGTGAGGCACCGTGAAACGAACTCTGCCATAGCCTTCTTCATGCCCGGCCACCAGTGCTGTCGTCTGAGATCCTGGTACATCTTCGCCACTCCAGGATGTACCGCCAAGGGAGAAGTGTGAAACTCTCTCAGCACCTCCTCTCGTAAAGCAACTGGTACCAGGGTATGTCCTCTGAAAAGGACGTCGTGATCTGCTCCAAGGGAGAAACCATCATGTGCCTGTCCCGATGATATCTGTGCACGTCGTGTCTCACAGTCAGCGTCCCCACGCTGAGCCTCTCTGACTGGCTGTAGAAGTGGAGGAGAGACGGTGAGAGACTGAAGGAAGGCTGCTCCGTCTCTATCCACGAAGGATATCTGCAAAGCGGCTAGCTACTCTGTCGCCTCCTCAAGTAGCTGGATGCCCGTCCTCCTGCTGAGGGCATCGACTACCACGTTCCCCTTCCCAGGAGTATAGACTATCTCAAAGTCATAGTCCTGGAGGAACTCGAGCCATCACCGCTGTCTCAGGTTCATGTCCTTCTGAGAGAAGATGTACCTAAGACTCTGGTGGTCAGAAAAGACTGTAAAGCGCTCGCCCATCAGATAGTTCCGCCAAGTATTCAGAGCGAATACCACTACTTCTAACTCCAGGTCATGGGTAGCGTAGTTCTGCTCATGCGGCCTCAACTGACGTGATCCATAGGAAATAACGACCCGCTCCTGCATCAGGACACACCCTAGTCCGGTCCCTGATGCATCGTAGTAGACTACGTAACCAACTCCCTCCTTAGGCAACCTCAAGATAGGTGCGCCGCTCAATCTCTATCTCAGCTCCTGGAAGCTCTGCTGACATCTGTCTGACCACACGAAGGGTTTCCCCTTCTTCGTTAAAGCTGAGAGTGGCGCCGCAACTCTGGAAAAATCCGGCACAAATCTCCGATAGTATCCGGCTAGACCCAAGAAACTCCGCACCTCCGTCACGCTCCTGGGTGGTTCCCAAGCTAGCACTGCCTCGATCTTCGCGGGATCCACTGCAACTCCCGCCTCAGAAATGACGTGCCCCAAGAAGTGGACCTCACGTAACCAGAACTGGCACTTCGAGAGCTTGCCATAAATCTGGTGCTCTCAGAGTGTGTCTAGTACAACCTGTAAGTGGTAGGTGTGCTCCTACTCCGTGGTCGAGTACACCAAAATGTCGTCGATGAAGACCACGACAAATCGATCGAGGTATGGAAGGAAGATCCTGTTCATGAGGCTCATGAACACTGCTAGAGTGTTGTTTATGCCGAAGGGCATAACCAAGAACTCATAGTGGCCATACCGACACCTGAAGGTCGTCTTCTGCACGTCCTCGTCTCGAACTCTGAGCTGATGATAGCCTGATCTGAGGTCTATCTTCGAGAACCACCGTGCTCCCTTGAGCTGATCAAAGAGGTCATCAATCCTCAGTAGTGGATACTTGTTCTTCACTGTCACCTAGTTCAGGCGACGATAGTCGACACACAGTCGCAAGCTCCCGTCTTCCTTCTTGGAAAACAATATTGGGGAAGCCCAGGGCGAAACGTTGGGTCAGATGAACCCCTTGCCCTGCAAGTCCTCCAACTGTACCCGCAGCTCTCAGAGCTCAGCGGGGGCCATCCAATATGTTGGAGTGGATATCGGGGCTGTCCCGGGGTACAGTTCAATATAAAATTCTACCTCTCTGCGAGGAGGTAGTCCTGGGACGTCGTCGGGGAAGACGTCCGCATACTGATCCACCACTGTAGGAAAACTAGGACTCCACACGTCCACTGCTCCTATGATGAGGCTAGCCAACTGATGACTGATGGGTTATCCACTCCTCTACGAGAGTCCATCCTGTGCTGAAAAGGCTCCCTTCTCGCCGGTGAAGGTGAACCTGCTCCCGTCGGTGCGCACACATCGCACCTTGTGCCTAAAATAGTCAATCTAAGTATAGACTCCAGATAACCAATCCATGCCCAAGATGACATCATAAGGCCTCGACGCCACTACAAGAAGATCCCATCCAAATCTCTCGCCTCCTAGAGTAAGCTCACACTACAGGCACCAGTGCGTAATCGTCGAGTCTGCTCCCGTAGGGGTCTCTAGCCGTAAGGATCGAGCCAACGGCTCTGTCGGAATCTCCGAGCTCCAAACAAGGGCAGCGTCTATGAAAGAGTGACTCGCTCCTGTGTATATAAGAACTGCAGGAAGGGTGGAATAGACACAGATCGTACCTCGAATCATCTCTGGCGTGCCGTGGTCATAGGCCTCTGTTGCCTGGAGTTGTGCCTGTCTCTGCCCGCCGGCTCCCTGTGGTCGGGGCGGACCTCCTGGTGGTGGTGGTGGCAGAGCCTCAAAGCGTCTCCCACCACCTGCTACTCGGCCATCTCCTCTTCCTCGTCTGCCTCCTCCCTGCGGACCGCCACATTCGACCCTCTGCCTCTGCATAGGTGGCCCCTCCACCGTCTGCTGCTCCTCGGTACGGCGGGTCGGGCAGTCACGAGCCATGTGGCCCTGCCCGCCGCACGCGTAGCACTGCCTGCCTCTCGGAGGACTGGCTCTGCGCTGTGTGCCCCGCACTGCTGATCCAGTGTCCCGAGGTCGTCTGCCGGAAGGTCTGGTCTGCCTGGAACCCTGAGTCATCCGTCGGCTACCTGCTGCCGAAGACTCTGCTACAGCCGCCCTGCGGTAGGTCTCGCTGTGGACTCTGCTAGAAAGCTCTCGATCAGAAGGTCTCGCTCTAGCACCCCTGCCTGGGTCGGGATGCTGAGGGAGATCAGCGATGCCCTAATCTCATGTCTCAAACCCTGCTCAAAGGTCCGGGCCCGGAAGAACGGGTATCGTACCATGTCTGTCGAGTAGCGAGAAAGGTCGGTAAACCTCGCCACATACTGGGTGACCGTCAAGCTGCCCTGCCGCAGCTGAAGAAGCTCCTGGATGCGCACCAAACGGAGGGTGGCCGAGACGAACTCTGAGCGGAAGAGGCTCTCAAAGTCCGTCTAGATGAGGGAGGCCTCATCGTGTAACTGGAGCATCAAGATCCACCATCGTACAGCTGTTGCGTGCAGTAGGCTCGCCGTGAGGATCACCATGAGGTCTGCTGGCGTCCTCACTTGCCTGAAAACTCGCACGACCGCCTCCAGCCAGTCCTCGGCTGCCTGGGGGTCCATCTCCCCACGAAACCTGGGTGGTCGCTGGCACTGGAACTCATGCAGAGCTCCGAGGCGACGCGCATCGTCAGCGGTCGGTGCTGGTAGCATCGAGGGCTCGGCGGGTAAAGGTACCGCCGGTGCCTATACTGTCAACGGGCCCTGTACCGAGGCCTCGTCGCTCGGCGGGCTGTCGTCACGCTCTACTCTCGGAACCCTAGCTGGCTGCCGTCGTGGGGCCATCCTGAAAAGGAAACACGTGCGCCACGGGCATAACAATATACCTGGTGAGATGACACAAGTAATCAAAAAGAAAACTTGAAACACACATGCAATCAATGTTTTCGTGCATTAAGTCGGAAATCAGAAGTCAGGGTCCTGGTGTATGGATACGTCGGCCGCCACACCAACACTGGACTCCCTGGACTGATAACCACACCCAATATGCTGAACACTATTGCTTCACTTAGAAGAAAGATCAGAGTTTGCGGTAGAACCGACCACCTATGATACCAATTTGTCACGACCCATCCTCGGGGCCCGTGCCGTGACTACCCCAAGCCCGCCTTCCATAGGCCAGGGGCTGGTGACTAGCACCAAGGCGTAAATACCGGAAAAAGGGAAGGCATTGCCTTTGAAAAGTAAACAAGCACCACAGAGTAAGAAAGCGGAAAAGTAAACACTAAGTAAAAACTATACAAGCTGTGCTGAAAGTAAAAGGGGCCGGAAATACAAGCCCAACTGTAAAGTACAACTGAAAGGGAAAAATAGCAACTGAAAAGAAAAGCCACAGCGTCGAGCCATCCTCCGAAGGTCCCACCTGAAGGGTGGGTACAGATAGCCTCCACAACTCCTCGGTCCAGCCGTCCGCTCCGAGTACGTCCCGCCCAGTGGTCCACCTCCAGGTACCGTCCTGCTCCACACGCCTCCACCTCGATCAGCGCTGCCCGTCGTCTGCAACCAACACCACGAAGTGCGGGCATAGCCCGTGCAGGGGTGAGTATAAGCCACTCAGTAGGGAACCCGAGACCCCCGAAGGTCTCCCAGAATCCACAAAGGATAATCCACAAAGGAAAGATACAATCACGAAGTAACATCCGACACGGCTTAGGAATATGCCCATACATATACCTAAGTCATCGATTCCCGTTCAGCTCCAACGTCCGAGCCCAAGCACAACCCAGTCCACACAGGAAAGCAAACGTATACCCACACAGGATAGCACAACACAATCCACAAAGGAGAGTAAACTGTAATCCACATAGGATAGCTCAACACAATCCACAAAGGAGAGTAAACAGTAAATCCACATAGGATAACTCAACACAATCCAAAAAGGAGAGTAACACAGGATTCAGCTCACACAGGTATACTTCTTCTAATGACGATAAAGATGATCACTGATCCATCTAAGTCGTCATACCCACAAAGGATCGATAGGTAACTAACCCCCACAATGACCCACACACGATCGGGCCCACACCGGACCTGTAGGCACTGGCTCACACAGAACCGCTGATCGCTAACCCACACAGGGTCGGACCCACACTGGATCGGGCCCACACAGGACCTGTAGTACTGATCCACGTAGGATTGCTGAGTGCTGTAGTCGTCGCAATCCACTGAGGATCTCTGCACAGTCATCGTCGCAGTCCACTAAGGATCTCTACACAGTCGTCACTATCGAAGTAGCAGTCGCAGCCAGTACTAGGGTTCCCGCACACAGCAACCTTGTTCGGGAGGGTCCGCTCCATGAGCCGAGAGGCTGATACATCAATCGGACGCCCGGTCTGAGAGTTATTGGCTTTTTCGTCCCAGGGGCCCGGTTGGTTTTTAAGGCAAAAGCAACCCGACCATACTCCATCTATGTCCAAACCTCGAGTGGAGTGAGCCAAATGATCTGTCTCACTTAGAGGAAATCAACAAAGCTGACAGCATGTCAATCGGACGTCCGTAGCTCAAGATATGAGTGTGTCCGCTCCGAGGGCCCGGTTGGTTTCGTGTACGGACCAACCCGGCCAAACCCAAAGTATTCTGAAACCTTGAGTGCGATATACCGAAACGACTGTCTCGATCCAAGGATCGTGTTACCACTGACGACGCGTCGTTCGGAGGCCCGTAGCTCAAGTTACGGGCATTTGACCAAAAACGGTCCGACGACGGGGGTCCGGGCCCGGGCCGACCCGGGCCGACCCCCTGGGTCGGCCGAAACGGGTCGACCCGACCCGGTCCAACCTGGTCCGGTCCGGCCAGGGCGCGGCCCGGCCGGTCGGACCGGCCTGGCTCGTTTCGGCCAAGCGGCCGAACGGCCGTGCACCGCGGGGCGCTGCCCCCGCGGTCTGGAGATGCCGCGGCCCCGCGTTGGGGCCGCGTTGGAGCAACGGATGTGACTTCAGTCGCGTCCCATGCGGGCGAGCTGGACCCGCGCGGCCGCGGGTTCTTTGGCCGCCGCTGCCGCGGCTTCAGCCGCAGCGGTCTCGTCCGGCGGCGCGCCGGGGCGCCGCCGCCTCCGGCCGCCGGCGCCGCCGGAATCTTCCGTGGGCCACCGGAGTTGCTCTGGTGGTCCGTTTTCCTTCCCGTCTGCGCCGGTGTTCCTCCCGGGTTCCGTTATTCACTACAGGATCAACAAATTTCCCTTGCGTCATGTTTCGTCGTCGTCCGCCAAATCCGCACAACCACGAAGAACGGCGGAGGGTTGTCGGGCCGTGTTCGTTTGGCCCGCACCCTCCGCGTTAGATAACAACAACGGGAGAAAATAATTCAACACATGAAACAACAATTTTAATAAATTAAATTTGTTCATTTGAAACCAGTTCTTTAATTTCTAAGAAACGTTCATGGGAATAAGGGCATTTCCAAAACAAATCCCTACCTCGTCAAGTCGTCGTTCGCGGGTTCTTCGCGGAAATTGATCGTCGCGGAAGGAGGCGATCGTCGTGTCGCGGAAGGAGTCGCATCGTCGCGGAAGGGCGTCGCGTCGTTGCGGAATCTGGAGTTGCGTCGACGAACTCAACGGAACAAGAAACAACAAATTTAATTATAAATAATTAAATCCGTGTTTTGTTAAAAACCACAGAGGAGATTAAAAAGAACCCCGAGATCTCTTACCTCATGCAGTTGGTGATCAGAGATCGGGGTGGGGAAGAACGTCTCTGATGAAGTGTCGTCAAACTCCGAGGGTGATGGTGTTCTTCGTGTTCTTCGCGTTCTTCGCGTTCTTCGCGTTCTTCGCGTTCTTCGCGAAGAAGGATGACGGCTCAAGAATTCTGTCAAAGCCTCTCAACGTGTAATCCTCCAAATGTTGTGTTGGACTTATTTTATTATTACGCCAACAAACGAAAAAGTGGTAATTAACGACCCATTAATTCGTAGAATTAATTCAACGAAAGAAACTTCCCTTTTAATTCATGAATAAAACCACCCAATTAAATGGCCTGTTACGAATTTAAGAAAACGCATCAGTTGACTTTCAGAATGACGGGTTTTCGCAGGTGCGTTACTTAGCGGAAAAGAAACGGCAGGGCTCGTGCGGGCCCCACCTCACAAATATCCTACCAAGAGGGTAGGATATTTTTGGATAGTACCCTATCCGCTTCAACTCAGTTGGCTTCAAGTGGCTTAAGTGAAATAAAATAAAGTTTTTCATACAATTATTTTATTTCTTAACTTTATGCCCAAAAATTAAAAACCACACCCGAGCAAATGCAACTCCGGAAGAGGCGTTTCTAAGAAAATACCGGCGCTGCGATTTCATCGGTGCCCTCAGAATTCGATTCCGGGCACCGGTTCAAAAGTTAGAAATACCCGCTCGTCCGTTCACTGAACGTACCCGAGCCAAACTTCGAAAAATGATTCCGGGCACACCGGGCCTCAGAATGAGGTGTCGTCAGAAACTACGTTCTTGTAAAATTCCAAAGAAAATTAAGAAAAAAATTTCCTTGAAGTTTACGGGTCTTTACAAATTGGTGGATATATTAAAACAGATAAACATTTATATATATATACTGTTAAAATTTAAACATAAACAATTTTAATAAAAAGTATTGATAATTAGATAGAAAACATATTATATGAAACACAATTTCAAATAGCAAAAAATTTATTTTCATATTATATACATGTGTTTTATTGATTTTATAATTTAATTATTTTCAATCATTTAACTTTATTAGTTTATTTAGAGAGTTATTACATTAGTTTTGTGTTGCGTGTGTCAAAAGTATTTAATGTTGTGTTAATTTATTAGTTCATTTTACAAATTTGTTACTAAATCGTCACACCCGGACTTCAGACCTCAATAATATTTTTTTATTTTTATTTTATAATTTATCATGGATTTAAAATTGTTTCATTAAGGTGCAGGGAATGCTCGACATGAGTTTTTACACTCTCACTTATAAATGGATGGTTTTTTCTTTGCAATGTCTAGTGCATGGGTGGGGCACAAATGAATCCATGTTGCTTCACCAACCACTGTGTGGTCTACCAAGTGCATAGTTAATAAGTTAACTAACCGGATGAATAATGAATTCAATGAAAAAGAATAATAATTTTTTAGAACTATTTTAATATTAAAAATAATATTAATATTATCATTATTATTATAATTATTATTTTCATTAATAATTTAATCAATATATTAATAAAAAAATAGAATCATATTTTTAAAAATATTAACATCACTATTATTTTTTGATGAATATTTTTATGTTGGATTAATATTTTTTTATGGTTTCATTTTATTTTTTTTATTTTTTTTTATTTTTTTATTTTCCCCCCCACATTCATCCATTCTCCCCCTCATCCCGTCACCCAGTAGCCTCTTACCTTCAAACCCTAGTCATGTTGCCCATTCCTCCCTCCTCATTAGACCAATCTCCTCCCTCTCACAGACCGGCTCCACGCCTCCCTGCCTACCTCTCTGGATAGTCGTGTGCTTCCCTTTCCTTTTGCGCTGACCCGGTAAGCCGTTGCACACCATCCTCACACCACCCCTACTGTTTGTATGCCTCTCACCATTATGCCTCCTCTCTTGTCATATCCTAGCAGCGGTGCACCAACAACCACTCCATTGTGCACTATCGGCCTCCCCTCGTGCAAACCTATGTTGCGCCTCCCCTACCTCTGTCAGATCTCTAGTGCTACCCCCTTCCTTTCTGGATAGATTCTCTAGCACGATATTCATCCAGTGTCCCCCAATTCCTTGATTATACTCCTGCATCCACGTCGTAGGTGTGTTTCACCTTATATTGTTGTTTATTCCATTTGATAGAATTTTTGGGGTAGGGATTCACATTGGTTGGGGTCCAATTTTGATGTTTTTGGTTCAGTCTAGGGGTCAATTTTTTCTTCGCGTTGTGTGTTTGTGGTGCAATTGGAGTTCTACATCAGTTTGCAGGAAACACAACACCGATGTAGGTGATTCCTCATATAAGTATTAATTGGTGAATTAATTCATTTATTTAACTAATTTATCATGATTAATAATTTTTTTGTGCTTTAAATTTGGTTTTATTTGAGGTTTAATATGCATTTGAATTTTTTAGTAGTGTGTATATTACATGTGTGTGATTTCTGCGAAAAACTCTAATCTAGTTAATTGTAAGTGTATTTTTGTTGTGAAAACCCACCTTGATCTTTTTAGCAGTGTTTTTTGAACTGTGCAGATAGTGTGTTAGGAAGTGAAAATGATTCACTTTAAGTTTTGGCATGGTGTAAAAAAATGCATTTTTCTTGAAAAAGGTTTTGAGTGGGCTTTTGAAATTAAAAATTATGTGACACGTTTGGAAATTATTTAATAATTTTTTTAGTGGTTTGGGTAATTATCAAAGTGTTGTGTTTAAACTATGCATCTAGTTTAATTTAATGTGTAAGTGGTGCAAATTATGTTCTAAAAATATTTTTTGTGAGTATGGTTTTAAAGAGTATTTTAGTGTGCAAATGGTGTGTTTTTGTGTGCAAGCATCCTGTTTGGCTCTTATGTAATAATGTGACATGTGATGTGAACTTTTAATTTAAATGAGCACAAAGAGGGAAGCCTGGGGTATTAGGTAGGGGAAACTAGGACTAGTGGGAAAGTTCTCTGGAGGTGGCTTCAGCAAGGTTTCACATGTAGTATTGACGATTACAACACTAACTAAACATATGAATAAATGAGGGTCATGGTTTCTAAGCCATGTTTTCTAAGGGCCGTAGTTTCTAGGACACATTATCTGAGGGTTGTTCTTTCTATTCCACGCTTGATGAGGGTCGTGGTTTCTAAGCCACGTTTCATCGAGAGATGAAATTCTAGGAACCCACTGGTTGTTAATGCCTATATGGCCCCTACCAACTTTTGGTGCTCTTAGTTACTTTGTGCACACCGAAAACATATGGTGTGTTACTTGAGATACTACACCGAAAAATGTGTTTTTAACTATTTTTTATGTTGTTTCTTGAAAACCATTTTCATTAAAGTTGCTCAATCATGTATTTCTTTCCTTTATTTATCATTGCAAATGTATTTTTCTTTTAATGACTGTGTGTGGAATATTTTTTCAATGGTATCCTACTGGGTGATTTCTTACACCCTACTTACAACTTTCGGTGTAAGTGTATTTGTTTATGTCTGATATAGGAAAGGGTCCAATGTCTTGGAGTGGTGGTTCAGGTTTTTAGCTGACCTCATGACATGGCATTATGGTGATGGATTGAGGGTGGTGTCCTCTCACCAGGCAGCAGTTTTTGGGATAGTCTTTTTGTCATCATTGTTTTTCTTATTGTTTGGGTTTTGGTTTTACATGGGATTCAAATTATGGTTTTGGTTAAAGGCTTGTTTGGATGGTACTTTTACATTTGGTTTTGTTTATTTTGTTGGTTGTTTTATATTTTTTTGGGTAAATCATTCCTATGTTTTATTTAGATACCCGTGAACTTGTGCCAACCCATGGGGATCGAGAACGCCCTTCGGGCCTTTCTGTGGATTGGGTTGGGCATCGGTTCAGATGGTGACCCAAATTGGTTCATGACAAAATGGTTTAAAAGAGGCTTGTTTTATTTTTTGTGTTATTTTATTTGGGATGAGTCCATTTAGATAGGAAATAGGATTGTCGGGGCTCAGAATTCTAGTTGTGAGTTGGGTGCTAGACCAGCACACCTCGTGAAAGACCCTGAGTCGCCCTGGGTGTTGGGATGCTTGTTTAACTTCTCTTCCAAGTGGGACGCGCATGCTGCAGACTATGTGTGAACATAGGATGAGGAAGAAGTGGTTTAGAGACGACGTTACTTTTTCATATTTGGTTTATTGATGATTACTATACTTGCTGAAAATTTTATTTTTCATTAGATATGATATATTGATGATTTTATTTTCTGATTGTTTCTCTTTACAGCAAGATGCCTCCTGGGAGAGCATACACAAACCCACAGAAGGATGCCAAAGAGAGTTATCCCTCACCACTTGATCAGAGATTTATAGAAGCTGTAGTCTGAGCCTTTCGTGATTTTGGACAAGGTGTATCGCTTTCCCCAACCCCTATTCCGGCTTGAGGAGATGAGTCTAGCTTCAAAAAGGATAAATATTAAACGTTTCTAAAGAATAAACCTCCTTCATTATGAGGTAGTTTAGAACCTCAAGAGGCAAAGGAATGGATTCAAAAGATATAGCGTATATTCTAGTTCCTTGACATGTCTGAGGATGTCAGAGTAAAGTGAACCTCATTTCAGCTGGAGGGTCCTAGTCACTAGTGGTGGGAATAAGTGCTTGTGGATGGGAAGAAAGAGTAGATGAGTTGGAAGGATTTCAAGGCTATCATTAACGAGCAGTATTGTCTCGAGTTATTGTCCTATGCCAGATCCTGGTAGTTCATGGACCTTTTTCAAGGAGATTAGTCGGTAATGGATTATGCTAACTGCTTTGGTGAGATAGTGCAATACGCACCAGAGATAGTTTCCAGTGAATATATGAAAGATTAGGAGTTTGAGAATGGGTTGCGACCAGATATTTACTCTCAGGTATTCTTGATCAATTTGGGGACTTTTACTGACATATTTGACCACGCTTGAATGGTCAAGATTTATCAGAAGGGAATGTTTGTAATTTCTGGAGTTGTGTCTGATGTGGGTAGTGACAGTTCATTCTAGAAGAGGAGTAAGCGCAATGAGCAAGGGGAGAAGGGTGACAGCAGCTCTGGTCGTCCCTCCAGGAAGGCTTCATCTATAGATTCTAATGCATGGTTCATTGTGTACCATCATTGTGGAAGGGTGGGGAACATCTGACCTACATGTTTATACCCTCCTAGGCCATTCCATGGGTGTGGAGTTATAGGAAATGTATAGATCTTTTGCAAGACTGTACGCCCTTATCTGAGTGTGGTATGAGTTGTGGCTTTTAGGTGAGTTGTAGTTTAATCAGATCCAACTAGAATGATGGGATCTCATTTTGGTGGTCATGGTGGTAGAAACATATTGTTTTATAGGCATAGACAGATTAGGGAAGAGGCACATGTGAGTAGTCGTTCTCAGGAAGGGACCAGGAAACTTAATTTTTTTGAGTTGGTACCAACTGGACCAGATGCAGAACCTTTGACTGTTTGAGGTACCATACTAATTTCATTCTCCTTATATGTCATTAATTTTTTATACTGGATTGTTTTTTTTGTTTATCTCTACCCAACTTGTGAAGGTGGTGAATGGGCAACCGAGTTATCTTCTTTTTCGATGAAGTTTGTGACACCATTGGGTGAGAAGAAAGAGAAAGGTCTTATGTACCCAAGGTGTATGCTTTCCATGTTAGGGGATGATATATAGTGGGACCCTCAGTTGGGTTTCATCGGACCTCCACTCCCAATGTTGGGTAGTTTTGTTTTTCTTGGTGCTCATGAATAGGGTGTCCCACCAGTATCATGACTCTTTCATCTAGGTATTCATGGATGATGTTATGGTTTAAACTAGATCTGAAAAAAGCATGAGTATTATTTGTGGATTTTATTGGGAACATTACAGGATCATCTCCTTTATGCATTATTGTCTGAGTTCACTTTCAGGATCCTGTGATATATGATCAAGAGATTTTAGGGGACCTCGATACGGTGGAAATTGAACATGGTGGATGGCGCCTTGAGTAAAAAAATCATTTCGTGTGAGCATCAAGGAAGTCTAGTGATGAATGAATTTTTATGGGGCTCTTTTCCTAGAAGAACTTGGGGACTAAGGAGAATAATGGAGGTGTTTTCTTGGCAAACATGTAGTTGACCCTTCTCTTTTAGAATTGGTTTAGCAGGAGCATCCTTGTGATAAGATGTGTCAATGGAATATGCAGTTTTTTAATGGTCGTGAGACTCCCTCTGATTAGTCATTGTATTCTGAGGAAGATATGTGTTTCGAGGGTCATTTCTTGGTGATTATAACTTTGAGGAAGGTGGCTTACAGTTTATCTCTAACTTCTTAGTTGATGTCAACTCACGACACGTTTTATGTATCCCAATTGGAAAAGTATGATCTGGAGGCATCACATGAGATGAATTGGGAGAAGTTTGAGATAGATCCAGATTTCTCAGTGCCCGAGTGACCAATGTGGATAGTGGATTCATAGGAAATGGTTCTTCAGGGAATGTATATAATGTTAGTTTTTATAATTTGGCAGCATGGGGATGATGAACATGATACTTGGTGTGGGAAGTCATGGTTTGACTAGTATTACATGTTTAATTATTTTTTGATCAGGATTTGAGTCAACTTTCTGAGGGTGGAATGTTTGCATGGTGGGGACAATTGTCAATCCCAGACTTCAGACATTAGTAATATTTTTTATTTTATAATTTATCATTGCTTTAAAATTGTTTCATTGAGGTGCAGGGAAAGCTCAACATGAGTTTGTTCACTCTCGCTAATAAACAGACGGTTTTGTCTTGGAAATGTCCAGTGCATGGGTAGGGCACGAACGAAACCATGTGGCTTCTCCATCCACCGTGCGGTCTACCCAGTGTACAGTTAATAAATTAATTAACTGGATGAATAATGAAGTCAACGAAAAAGAAAAATTATTTTTTTAGAACTCTTTTAATAATAAAAATAAAATTAATATTAAGATTATTATTATTATAATTATTATTTTCATTAATATTTTAGTCAGGCTATTAATACAAAATAGTTTCATAGTTATAAAATTATTAAAATTACTATTATTATTTTTATGAATATTTTTAGGTTGTTTTATGATTTTTTTAGGTTACATTTTTTTCTTTTATTTATTTTCCATTTTCATTTTTTTATTTTTTCCCCCACTTTCCTCCTTTCTCCCCCTTATCCCATAGTACAGTAGTAGATTCCCTCCAAACCCTAGCCGTTATTCCCATTCCACCCTCCTCATAGCATGAATCTCTTCCCTCTCCCAGACCAGAACCGTGCCACCCTTCCTCCCTCTCCGGACAGCCGTGTGCTACCCACTCCTTTTGCGCTGACCCGGTATGTCACTGTGCACCATCCGCACACCGCCCCTACTATTTGACAGCATATCACTATGATGCCACCTCTCTTGTCTGGTCCTAGTAGAGGAGCACTGGAAATTTCTCCACCATACACCGCCGAACTCTCCTCCTACAACCCTGTGTTGTGCCTCCCCTACATCGGTTGAATCTCTAGTGTGACCCCCTTCTTTTCTGGTTGGATTTTCTATCACAATGTGTCTCCAGCAGCCCCCACTTGATCAGTTAGACTCTCACACCCACGACACATGTGTGTATCACCTTGCTTTATTGTATCTCCCATTTGATAGAATTTTTTGGTTAGGTTTTCACGTTGGTTGGTGTCTAATTTTGATGTTTTTGGTTCAATCTAGGGTTCAATTTGTTCTTTGCATTGTACATTTGTTGGGCAATTGGAGTTCCACACCACTTTGTGGGAAACTCGACACCGAGTTATGTGATTCTGCATATAAGTATTAATTAGTGAATTAATTCATTTATTTAATTAATTTACCATCATTACTAATTTTTTATGTGCTACAAATTTAGTTTTATTTGAGGTTTAATAAGCATTTGAATTGTTTAGTAGCATGTATATTCTATGTGTGTTATTTCCACTAAAAACGCATATCTTGTTAAATGTAAGTGTATTTTGTTGTGAAAACCCACCTTGAACTTTTTATCAGTGTTTTGTGAACTGTGCAGTTAGTGTGTTAGGAAGTTCAGATGATGTAGTTTATGTTCCGGCATGGTGTAAAAATGCATTTTGTGTTGAAAAGGGTTTTTTGTGAGCTTTTGACATTAAAAATTAGGTGACACGTTTGGAAACTGTGTATTAAATTTCTTCATGGTTTTCTTAATTTTTATGTTGTTTTTCAACTATGCATATAGTTTAATTTAATGTTTAAGTGGTGCAGATTATGTTTTAAAAATATTTTGGTGTGCATATGGTTTTAAAAGAGTATTTCTGTGTGTAAATGGTGTGTTTTTGTGTGAAAGAACCATGTTTGGATCTTATGTAATAATGTGACATGTGATGTGAACTTGGAATTTTAATGATCACAAAGAGGGAAGCCTAGGTTATTAGGTAGGATAAACTAGGACTGGCGGTCTAGTGCTCCAAAGGTAGATTCAGCCTTGTCTCACAGGCAGGATTGACGATTGCAATACTAACTAAGTATATGAATAACTAAGGGTCTTGGTTTCTAAGCCACATTTTTTGAGGGTCCTGGTTTCTAAGCCACATTTTCTAAGGGTTGTGGTTTCTATGCCATGCATGTTGAGGGTCATGGTTTCTAAGCCACATTTCACCTAGACACGACGTTCTAGGATCCCACTGGTTGATAATGTATATAGGTCCCCTCTCATCTTTTAGTGATCTCGGTTACTTTGCACAAACCGATGAAAAATGGTGTGTCACTTGAGATACTACACCAGAAAATGTGTTTTTTTAAAATATTTTTTAAGTTGTTTCCTAAAAACCATTTTCATTAAATTTTCTCAAGAATGTCTTTCTTTACATTATTTATCATTGCAAATGTATTTGACTTTTAATGCTTGTGCATGGAATATTTTCTTGGGGGCATCCTATTGGGTGATTTCTCAAACCCCACTTACACCTTTGGCCGTAAGTAGATTTGTTTATGTCGGTTATAGGTAATGGTCCAGCGTCTGTGAGTGGTGGTTCGGGTTGTTAGAAGACCTCTTGACGTGGCGTTGTCGTGTTGGCTTGAGGGTGTTGTCCTCTCATTGGGTGGTTGTTTTTGGGAAGGTTTTTAGTCACCATACATTTTATTGCTATTGGGATTTTGGTTTTACATGTTACTCAATATCTGGTTTTCGTTAAAATATTGTTTGGTTGTGACTTTTACTTTTGGTTTGGTTTATTTTGTTTGCTGGTTTATATTTGTTTATTTGGTTAAATCATTCCCAAGGTTTATTTTGATACCCATGCACTTGTGCCAACCCGTGGGGATCGGGAACACCCTTCAGGCCTTTCCACGGACTGGGTTGGGAGTCAGTTCACATGGAGACCCAACATGGGTTATGACATAAATAGTGGGGGATGTTACAAATAAAACTCAATAGTCATAACAGTTATGAAATTCTCACATCTTAGCACTACACCTCTAATAGATTGAAACAATCATTAATAGTTTCACATACCTGCTGATTAGGATGATGTAATACTATAAAAATAATATCTATCTCAACATATGATGTTATATACTCATTTATAAAATTTGGGTGTTCAACTAGTCGTCATTATAGAAGAATTTTATTAAAATAAAAATGTCAATATATAAATCACATATACATACAATCTAAATATACCACATTATATATTTTAAAAATTATAGATCACATAAATATTATAAACAAACACCCTATCATAAATGTTTTCTCACATAAGCTTGGGTAGTCTCTATTTCTCATGATTCCCACTCCCTCTCAGACAAATAATCATGTATATAATAGATTTCAATACTGGTTTCTTATTATAAAAACCAAAACATTCAATGGCTATATAGAATTACACCACTATGTCATTTAGGTAATCTTGATATAATCTAATAATTGAAACAACTAAAAAATATTAATAATTGATAAATAATTTATCTTCCCAATTGAAAAACATCTTATAAAATTCAGAGTTCAACTTTTCCTTGATCCTTAATCCAAACATCATCCCTTGAATGCATTGAAAGGATAATCACTGCCTCACTAGTGCAAAAAAAATTTAACACGTTGGAATTTTTCAAGTCGGTTCTATATAATGGAATTGGAAAGCTGGAAAAATTTGTTTATCAAGTCGGATATAAAATAAATGGAATGATACATTGCGAGAATCAATTTATCGCATTTGATATTTTATAACTGATGTGTAAGATAGAGTCTGGGCACTTTATCACATCGGTTATTTTATAACTGTTGTGATAAATCAAATATCATCAATTTATCACGTCATTTATAAAATAACGGATGTGATAAAACACCATTTATCACGTCCGTTATAAAATAACGGATGTGATAAAACACCATTTATCAAGTCCGTTATAAAATAACCGACGTGATAAAATAATTTATATGTCGGTTATTAAATAACCGACATTATAAACATAAAAAAATAGTTTATCACATTGGTTATTTAATAACCGACGTGATAAAGCTCTTAAATGATTAATCTCGCCCCGTATTTGGTCATTCTATTTTCATTAATCAGACGACTTGCGACTCTTCTCTCTCACGTGGAAAACCTAGAAAGGATTCTTCGAATTCTTTCTCTCCAACCTTGTTTTTCAAACATCATTTATCATCTTTATGATCACCAGATCTA